>OX411254.1:7500-4807500 GCA_948150575.1 Tinea pellionella | reverse complement strand
GGTGCTGTGATGATATTATAATTAATTCAAACATAAAATCTACTCGAGATTGCACCTGTAAATTTTCCAAATAAAAAGATTAATTACATTACTATTGCCTTCAGTGATGCAGTGCAGTTTTCATGCTATGGCAAGGAGATAGATTGCATCCTGGAGAAGAATAACGCTTTTGTCTCAAAAAAAGGGGTTGAAATAGTGGATGAAAGTTTGTATGGTGAGGTGAACCTATCATTCCTCAAGCACACCTTTTTATACATATAAGAAGTTGCGGGCAACAGCGTGTATTAAATAAGATTGGCCCAAGAGAACTAGAAGCCGTAAAACATTATAAACAGAAAAAATATACAAATTATTGTATAATATTGAAGACGTGGCTGTATAGGCTTTGATCCCTTTGCCTTCTCAGAATTGGGGAACGCAACAAAAAAAAAGTAAAAGTTAATTTATCTACTTTTTTTCTCAAAACATATTGCGGAAGATTGGCGTTCCTTTTTTCACAATACAATAATACAATTAATGTTTATTGTCATCGTGTCTCGTAGCCATATTGGTGTTAAGATGACATTCTTATTTCCACATATGGTGGCCAAACCATTAAGAGATTTTATCACGGGTCACTGTCAGACTTTGACACCCCTTTCTAGAATTCCTTTTCTTAAAAGTTATTAACATTATTTAAAATATAAATTTAAAATTTTATTGTAATAAGAAACTGATATTGACAAAAGATATAGTATAATTAAACCTAGTATTACATCTGCAAAATAAGATGCTGGATGGAAACACAAGTAGCTCGACGATCTCTACATTTTTTTTACAGTCCTATCTCTTATTCCAGCAGATCAATTGGCATCATTAGGCAAAATTGTATTATTAAATTATTTTATTGTTAATTTTATCAGAATAATTAAATTAGCTTGAATTTAAAAACAAAATTATCAGCGCCGCCCATCTTAAAGCTTATAAAATTGATTACTTCATTACAGGCATGTAACATTTATATTACTTTGCAAGTCCATATCAAATTAGAATAAGATGAGTGGAACACCAGTCTGTGCAGGAATTTCGCGCTATAAATTGTGCATTAAAATTTTATTTTATATCTCAATCGTTACATCTACAAAACGTTACAATAACTGGACCAATATATACAATAATAAATTAAGGGATACTTAATTTATACAGAGTGTCCCAGAATTAAAGGCTTTCTAAGGTCCAGTCCCAAGGCCAAGTTGGACATTTGAACTATATACAGGGTGTATCAGGCATCGTGTAAAAAAATTAAGGTAAATACTAAGTGAGGGGTGATCACCCCTCAAAAAATAAATTTACTAAATAAAAATTCTCGTGTATGGTATTATGACAAAAACAAAATGTCTATAAATGGACCGGTCGACGTGGACATCGAGCGCTACGAAACTACGAAAGTACAGCGGTCATAAAAAATAGTAGTAGAACAAAAGTGTTTTAGTATAATTGACTTATTAACACAATGATTAGGTAGTTTACTTACAAAAAACAAAAATATCTTCGGAAAGTGTCTATGGTACTCATAACAGGTGGTCAAAATTCGCGCTAAACACAGTGATACTTTCAATCCGCCTACGAAGTTCACCGCGGTCGTTGACCTGACCGTCTCTGTCAGAATACACGCGCCGCTTTATGTCTCCCCATAATTAAATATCACAGGACGTTAAGTCTGGGGAGCGAGATGGCCACTCGCAAAATGTAATGCGAGCTTATACGGATGTAGGTCTTGCGCGCACGTAATAACCTCCACACAAGATTTTGAACAATTCTTAATACGTGTCGTACGGAATCGTGTAGGATACCGTTCTCTCCACAAACGTAAGGTAGCACTTAAATTTCCACCACTTTCTCCACACAAGAGAACGATCACAAAGTTCAATGTTCGAAAGTGACATTGTCGCGTTTAGTGTTATTTCTTACGAATACGCGCACGTGTACATAGTTACGCGGCCATTCGGCAACTAACAGAATAGCCGTTGCAGGTGGGTCCGCACACGACTTGTCGGCGCGAGCACAAAGGCGAGGCGGCATAGGTTGTCGGCGTCGATCAAAGGCAAGGTCATTCGTTTGATGCACCGCCTGCCTACACAACGATTACACGTGTTTGTAGCAAATTACTCGTATGTATGTTTCTACAAGGAAAAGGTGGACATTTGGATAAAAAAAAAGTATTTATTTTGTAAATTAATTTCTGCTCAGAATCAATTACTGAGTCATCTCTTGAAATTTTTTACACGTTGCCCGATACACCCTGTATAGTACACCCATAGCCTAGAACTCTAGACTCTAGTTAGACGGAAGTTACTTGTTTTAAAGTACAATTACGTTCAGGAAGGGGTTTTTGTCGCCTATACCCAGCATTGGGGATTACCCGTCCGATATTCCTCGCTGCCTTCTCCGATAAACGAGGGTCCATAAGAGATGTATTAACGTTAAAAAAATCAGATATAGGGGCTTCTTAAATTATTTTATTATAAAGGATTACCACAGTGTCATTAGTAAGTTAACGTTAGTTTACGACGAACGTGATTTAGGTCAGAATTGAGATACCGGCCCTTAAAACGTCTTTTGTCGCTTGTCGTTTCATGACGTCTACAGCCACAGTGAAGACGATCAGAAGACCGAACGTAAGAACATCAATATGTAAATGTTATTTTTCTTTGTAAATCAAACGTCTGAGACTGCTCTGTTTGTCAAAATATACTTCTTATAGTGTAAAGAGAGAGTAACAATTGTTCTTCAATTGAATTGTTTTTCGTTTCGTTTTTCGCAAATATTTATTAATAAACTTTTCCATTAAACTAACTTCTTTTTTGTTTTAGTTGTTTAAAAGTTTTCTTATTATCAATCGAACTATAATAAAACTATATTAAATTAGTAAAGTTCAGATTCAGATTGTATTTCTTGCTGAAAAAATGTCTATAAGCAATAGTCGCATCCCCTATGCCGGCTTGAGGGGACTGCTATTTGTGTTTATACTCAGATAATTAACAAAACAGTCAACACTTCTATTCGAGCTTATTGTATTTAAAAAAAGTTGTTTCAAAAGTAGTAGGTAGACTGATGATGGTTTTTAATCCTGATTGGGTGTGGACTCTGGACTGTCGTGTACACTTCCCAGTATAGCAGAAATAATTCATGTTTGTAGACATTTCTGTGTGTAAACTTAACATTAGGCGGACGGAGTACCAGTAAACTACGAAGAAAAACAAAATCAAATTATCTTAATTTATAGCCCAAACATAATAATTATTAACTAATACAATTTGTAATAATGGATAAATGACTGTAACTATGTAATATGGACAAATGTGTGTACGCCTGCAAATGCAGATATTAGCTGGACATGTTTATCTTACTACTAACATGAAGATTTCATTTCATTTCATAATAAATATAAAGTATAGAGTGCAAAATAAATAAAACGGTATCTATCATGAACAATTTGTAAGGTTACCACTAAAGTTTTTGGGTTAGATCGCACTATAAAAATCCGAACAATGCAATCGAAATACACATAACACAGAGTCCCTCGTCGTCTCAATCGAAGAGAAATAAATTTTCTGCTGGTGTGCGTCAATAAGCAACCCTGTTTTATTTATCAGCTTTTAAACATATTTTCAAGATTAAGACGATTGAAGACGTGTTTTCAGATTTTTAATTCATCAAACGCGTTTTAGAGTTTTGCCGATAATCTGGAAACGTTAGGTTATCTGTCTTGAATTATTTTCCTAAACTTGTGTTTCTTTTAATATGTAATAATGGATTATTAATCATTGAAATGAAATGAAAATCCTTTATTAACGTAGGCATGGACTTAGCATGCACTTGTTCATCGTCAGAATCTACTTTTGGCTTTGGAAAGGCATATGACGAGAAGACAGCCATAAGAAACTGCATATAAGAAATAATTTTAATATGTATCCATTTTCTTATACAATATTTTCAACTTGTGTTTCTTCGAGTATTAATGTGTAATATGGTGGATTTTATTAATCATTAAGTGTCCGTGAACGTGTGTGAGTGTGGGCAAACAATTCAATGGGAGAACGTGTGTTTTTATTTTCCCTCCAAAATTCCGTTGGAAGTTTTAGTAAAGACTCTACCACTTTACTGAAGCTGTTTTTGACTTGACTGTGATTTGACCAGTGTTTAGTATGTTGAATTAATGATCAATGATGCACGTAGATGCACAATTTTTTTTTATGCTTAATAGGCAAGCGTTTGACCACACCCTGCCTGGTGTTAAGCAGTGATGTGGTCTAAGGTGGAGCACGCCTGCCTATGAGGTACCTGTTCACCTTCGATTTGAAGGGACCTATGTTGTACGTGTCAGGAAACACAGACACCGGGAGTTTAATTGTTTAATTTGATGCAAATATATATTTGCTATTCAGGCTTCAGTAGACGACCGTGTATCATTCAGGTTGACAGTGCACTGTTCTCGTTATTTACTGAATCAAATAGTATTTTTAGAGGATTTGGTTATGAGGGACAATTTATAATGTTAACTCAGATTAATTGATACATCCGCAACGGGATTCTGTGATGATGCATCGTGTTAGAAGTAAAGGAATTATGATCAAAGCATTTCCCGGATTCGTAAAATATTTGAGATGTCATTAATTTCTTATTTATATAATAACATTCTTTTATAATTCATTTGGAAGTCTTTTTTATTAGGGTTTAAGAACTTTATTTATTTACAATAAAATTAGTATAAAATTAAAGTAAACAAAAGCGTAAAAGATTTAACAATTAGAATAACAGAAATATAAAGAAATGTAGATTATTGTTTTACTTTTTTATAGTTTTATATGGCATTATAACAATTTGCCAGTGCCAAAGTTACAGCCAGCATCAAGTTAATAATATTGTGCATCACGAGTAATTCATTCATCTGACTAAACAGTCAGGTAGAGTCTAAGTCAAAAATTGCTCCAGTAAAGTGGTAGAATCTTTACTAAAACTTCCTACGGAGTTTTGGAGGGAAAATGTAAACACAGGTGCTCTTCTTTTGAATTGTTTGCCTGCACTCACGCACGTTTACGAACACTTAATGGTTAATTACACATTAATACTCGAAGAAACATAAGTTGAAAATATTGTATGACAAAATTCAGATACATATTAAAATTATTTCTTATAAGCATAGTTAAAAGAAGGTGTTTCAATTTACAATTTAACTATTTAAAAAGTTTATAAAAGTTAAAAAAAAACCAAACAAGTTATTTAAGCCGAATATTGTGTTATTTATGTTAAAGAAAGTTGTAAGAAGAAAATCCATGATAGGAAAGTTTTTTTATCAGTCTATATGTTTAGTAGTTAGTTTGGATCGTGTCCAGACGTCCATTTTATCTGCGTTTAGGAGAGTTTCCCCTTTAATCGCGGCAACGAAATGATTGATATCATATTTATGGTTTATATTACAGAAAATATTCATTACTATTTTTATATAGATATATTTTTTTGGGGAATCATCAAAACATGTTTATGATCAGTACATTGTATAACACAAAATTGCCATGTCTGTTTGTCTCGTCTCAGGAACTACTAGTGAATAGATACATTCTCGAGCTGCCCAATCGACGAGGCCCGTGTTTAAATCTCGCTTTTTTCGGTACCAAGCCACTATCTGTCGTAGCAGTTGTTTCTGTTTATAGACCTCAGTTTAGCTTAACATCAAGCGGAGTGTAGCCATATGCAGGGCTACTATAAAAAATAGAGCTTGGTCTAAAGTTTTTCGCAACCATGAATTCTTTTCAAAATAAGCCGTGAGATATATTTTTTTCAAACTTGTATTTGCTCATGTCGGGTCGACGGTTTGTTAAAAGGGAAAACAAAACCTCAAGCTTAACATTAGGCGGTAACACGCCAAACTACAAAAAAAAAATACATTTAAAAATAACCCATTAAAAAATGTTATACGGCTTACTACGGCGTTTCTTTTTTTTTTGTCCGAGGTTTTATTTTATAAAGGAGAATGCCCATTCGCCTAATAGAAATGGGCCCACATTTTTTTTCTCGAGTTTGTCGATGTTTTCATTCATTTTGTAGGAAAATATATCTACGTTCCTTATTACCCATCTGTTTTAATTTTTTCACCCGGGTTATTGAGTAATTACATGTTTTCTGATGCAATATTTAAGGTTATTATTATATTAAATGCTTTAATAATTGATTATATCTGTTTTTTATGCAATTAAACATCGTCTATAGATTGGTAAATGATGTGTTGATATAGTTAAAATGAATTAATAAAAAAACAAGATATTATTTTAGAAAATTGTTTTGTTACCAAACTATTAGGTATAAAGTGGGCCCAAAAATGGGCACTCTCCTTTTGTAATCCTAGGTTCCCGCATAATTTTTTTATTCAGTTAAACATGCTCGCGAAAAACATTATACGAGATATGTTATCTTACATAGCCCCAGATATGTTGTAATAATTAATGTTTTAGGGTAAACCAAAAGTAAAAACATATCTATTCAAATTTCATTAAAGGGTCGAAGTAGGGGATGCTGTCGTGTACCCCTATCTCGTCATCTTTCGTAACATATTAAATGTCTTTTGAGATGATAAATGTGAGTGAGGTTAACGCCTGTAACGTGTCAGCACCATATCAAAGCATCTCATCACTTTATGCCACGTCGAACGTAATAAACGATTTTGGTTTGATTGACAGAGGGGCGGGTGACCGTCGTCGCCGTATCTATAATATGGACAGATAATATCTATGATATTGGCATGTTAGAACAGTCTACTTTAGATTGTGATCTTTACATTATTATTATTTTTTTTAAATTGTAGCTCGGCATTTACAACTGCTACTACAGATGAAGGAGAATGCCCGTTCGCCTAAGAGAAATGGGCCCACTAGTTTTTTTCGAGTTTCACGATAATTTTTAGTCCTAGGGCAGTCCTAGATAGTCCTGGGGCAGTACCACCACTTTCGAATGTAACACCCGTGAAGTGACCTTGTCGCGTTTCGGGGATAGTTTGAAAGTAGCCAGGTATAAGAGAGGAGTGTGCACTGTCAATCTAGATGGTACATGCTCGTCTTCTCAAGCCGGCATAGTGGAGGCGACTGCAGCCCGTAGAGATTTCTCTGTGGTAGCAGTTGTTTCCATTCATGGACCGCACTCTAGCTTTACATCAGGCGGAGTGTTGTCACATGTCGAGCTACAATAAAAAAAAAAAAAAAAAAAGTTTATTATGTAGGAAAATAAATCCACATTTATTATTTTCACCCAAGTTATTGAGTAATTAGACTTTTTGTTGTACAATATTTGAGGTTATTATTGTATTACAAGCTTTAATAATTGCTAATATTTATTTTTTATGTTATTAAACTATGTATATTGACTAGGAAACGATATTTTGATATAATTAAAATAAATTAATAAAGAAATAAGGTATTATTTTGGAATATTGTTTTGTTAACAAACAATTAGGTATCAAGTGGGCCCAAAAATGGGCATTGTCCTTTTTACATGCAGCAGTCGCCTTCACTATGCCGACCTGAGGAGACGAAAGTGTATCATTCAGATTGAGAGTGGCACACCCCTCTCGCTATTTCTGGCTACTTCCAAACTGTTCCAGGAACGCGACATTACATTTCAAAGTGTCGGTGCTATCAAAACCATTTAGCTGTTATAAAAATATTAAGTTTTAAAGTTAAAAGTTAAAGTAAGAATAAAATTATGCATCTAACTTTGATTAATGTTAAATCGAATAAATAGATCAAAGACATAACAGTAAAAACCCCGTAAACTTGAACGTACAAAACCATGAATTTTGTGTCACCGCAAACTTTAGTAATTCTTGAAAACTTTTGAGCTAGGAAAACAAGTGTAAGTGCAAATGTCACGTAGACGTGTTGTAATTTGTTACTTATTTTATGTAAACATATAAATATTATTAGATTTTAATAATGCCGACGTATTCATTGATAAAAATATTGACATACATACTAATAATAATATCTATATTTAAAAACTGACATAGCATTGTAATTATTTTTTATGTAATTTTTATCTTTAATTTATTTATTTTGTTAATTAATATATGAATAATATTTGATGTGACACGTAGTGACTTGGCTGGCCAACAGCTGTAGACTATGCTGTATATAAATAAATAAATAAACTAATGTATTAGAGAACAAAGAGTGGTAGGCAGACTGATTATGGTTATTGATGATGATAGTGGTAGTAGCCTCATTTTTTCCTAAGGGTCGTTTGCACCAGAAGGACGGTTAAAGTAACTTTAACGCTTACTTTAACCGATACGTTGACATTATGACTTACATTTACTCCACACGAGTTGCACCATCGTCGCGCCTGTCATGTTTGACGTTGACTTTAACGCTAACCGTAACCAGCGAGTCTTGGTTAGCGACTCGAAAGTTCACTATTTATTTTCACCATATTTTAGGTTTACATTTTTAGGTCCGTTTGCACCAGAAGGCCCGTTAAAGTTACTTTAACTATTATTTTTACATAACCGTTAAATATTTACATTTACTCCACACGCGTTGCAATATCACGTAAATTCATATTGTTATCGTTAAAACTGCGGCTGATTACGAAAAAATAATAGAATAACATATTTGGCTTCTTTTCATACATTTGACGTTAGCGACATTGGTTTGATGATTACTTTAACTTTAACCAACCAAGACTCGCTGGTTACGGTTAGCGTTAAAGTCAACGTCAAAAATGACAGGCGCGACCTTGGTGCAACTCGTGTGGAGTAAATGTGAACCATAATGTAAACGTATCGGTTAAAGAAACTTTAACGGCCCTTCTGGTGCAAACGGATCTTACATTAATATTCAACGGTTGATTACTTATTTTTATTATGTAGGTATAAAGTATACAATAAATAGATATTATTCTAATCTTCTTTCGATTTCATATTCTAATATTCTATTTCGATCCTTACTTTTTGTAGTTTTGTTATGGAAACTATGTTTGGCGTAGTGTAGACAAATAATTGTTTAAAACGTGTATTGACTTGGCTCTTACAGTCAGTCGGTAAGCAAACTTAAAAACTTTTAAAAATAAATAGGTACAGGCGAGGCTACTTAAAAAATAACTTGATGCGGTTCTATAAGGGTTGTAGATTACTTTGTGTATGAGTATCACTTGCGTTCACGTCCGGTTTTTTACGGTCGTGTCCGACATGCCCGGCAGTTGTTAAATCTTGCGATGAAGTTT
This sequence comes from Tinea pellionella, assembly GCA_948150575.1. Classification (NCBI taxonomy): domain Eukaryota; kingdom Metazoa; phylum Arthropoda; class Insecta; order Lepidoptera; family Tineidae; genus Tinea; species Tinea pellionella. Next base: position 4,798,248 of record OX411254.1, on the reverse strand, counting down.
TTTTTAATTGTAGTTCGACATATGACTACACTCCACCTGATGTAAAGCTAGAGTGCGGTCCATGAACGAAAACCACTGCTACTACAGAGAAATCTCTACCGGCAGCAGCCTCCGCTATGCCGGCCTGAGGAGACGAGTATGCACCATCTGATAGTACAGTCTCCTCTCGCTATACCTAGCCAGGTAGCTTTCAAACTGCTCTCGAAACGCGACAAGGTCACTTCACGGATGTTACATTCGAAAGTGGTGGTACTGCCCCAGGACGCCTACCACTCTTTAATAGTGCCTATAGGCACCGAGCGATCAAAGTACATATAACAATAATATAAAATAGTTACATTGATACCAGTCAGATGTAGCGAGGTTCGGACACGGGTCTCATTGATCGTGAGTTCACGCGTCTTACCGCTAGACCACGGCCGCTCTGAGAACGAAGTAAAGAACGCATAACCTAAGGCTTGTTCCAAGCTAAGTAGACTGAGCACTACTAAGCAGTAGCTCTCATAATTGCCAAATATAAGGTTGTATATTGATTGCTTGTTTAATAATAGGCGATTAAAAAAACCAACTGACTTTATTTCTATTTGAAATATGTATTTCGGCTTTTAGGGCCAAGTGTCCAGCTGAATATATCGCCGAGTCCGGTTATTCTATTTTTAGATCTGGCAACCCTACTCAAACCAGCAATTTCAGCCTGAATGTTATCGGACGCAATTGAAAAATAATCCTGGTCTTTCCTGTGATCTACATCCGTTTTTTTTCGTTCATCAAAAATTGATTTAAAACTTCTCGCTTCACGATTTTTTTTATAAGACATAATTAAGAAAAATATCAGGCAAAACTTTATATCTTGTAGTTTAATATATAAACATTTTCAAAAAAGTACGTTGGCAACAACCTTAATATTAAAACTAATAGAAAAAATCGCTCGGAACGCAAACCGTATTCAGTGTAATAAAGACTTTAAAATTGCGAGTAGCAGGGTAAATAGGTACATTAACACGAGATAAAAACCTGCCATTAGTTAGCACTTTATGGGGCAATCTTTATTTAACGATGAAAATCGAACATGAACCCTATTTATTGACTGTTATTTTTACGATTTTCTAAGATACTTAGTTGAAGGACGCTCACTTACTTCTATGATGACCTGTCCTCGTAACAAATGGTGATAAAAACGAATGTTGTATTGCACGAATCAAAACTTGATTTGTCTGTTTTTATACATTTTAATAAATAATCTAAGGAAAAATTGAGTAGTAGCAAGAATAATTATTAATAACAAAATACAATAACAAAACAAAAATACTAATAATAAAAAAGTTATTATAATGTTATATTTAAGTGCTTTTCAAAAGATTTTATATAGCGTTTTTAATTTGATTATTTTAATTCGACAATTGCGATGTATCCAAAGCTTCGCAACCTGACGTAATCAAAATAAACGTGATAGTAATCTGTACGAGTATAAAAATTTGAATTTAGTTAAAGCAGAATATATTTAAAATACCATGTTATCTTATATTAAAAAATAGATTTCTTTAAGGCATATGTGCTTTTGATTCGCAGTTGTTGTACATGTGTATTTATAGATCTTTCCCTAAAACTAATTAAGTTTACCCTGAACTGTATAGTTTTATTGTTATCAATCAAGAATTTTCTCGTAAAATTATTTATTAACAAATAACTTTGGTATTTCAAGGATATTAATTTCAAGCCTAGGGTATACGAGGCTAGTTTTTCAAGTTAGGATAGCAAGCTACTCGTATTGTTAGTAAGTAAGTAAATAAGTAAGCTAAAATAAGCGTATATATCTAGTTAGTATCTTTTGAACTAGTTGTGTCCTCTACCGCTTGTTTTATAAGTCATTTTCTAGCCGACGCGCGACGCGGCGAAGTGATCGGACTGGCTTAAAATTTTCTTGCATCATGTAAACCGCTCTATACTGTGCCATGCCAGGAAGTTATTATACTAAATCAGGATAGCTTAGGAAGTAAATAGGTATAAAGAATAATTACGCATTATCAGTTATTTATATCAATTTGAAAAGGTGTTTTATAACAAAATAAAAAGTCCAAACTTAAATAAATATCCACTTCCAGCATATCCGGAATGTGATGTGATCAAAGAAATATCAAAACGTTATGAAAGAGCGTCATTTAATATGCATTTCACAGATTTTTTTATTTCTGTATTTAAAAGTTTGAATTTGTTAAAAGTAGAAAAACAAGGAGAGAAAATAAATTAGAATGTAGATTAAACTATATCTGCTGCCAAAACGATATCCATTGTGAAAAATTAGCTTAAGCAAATTGAAAGAATTTATAGGACTTACTTTCGCGTTCATTTTTATTTATTTAATCTGATTCGATTAATGTAAGCTGCATAAATTCTTTTATTTTGAGCATTTTCGTAAACAACCTCAGATATAACTATAATTGGGTTAGGTGCTATATAGAAAGACAAAATAAAAATGATGCTTTGGCTAGCCCGGTACCCTTGTTGATATGCGAGTAGCTGATTTAATTTGCAATAGACGAAACGCGGTGTTACGTTATAAGTAATAAAATATTGTTTTTGATGTTGGTGATATATTAAGAAGTGTTAAGTAAGGATTTTTAAAAATATTTTGTTTATGTTTCAGAAGTAGATATTTTAGCGGAGAAAATATCTTTATTTTGCGTTGAAGAATTTTAAATGGCAGAACGAGTAATCAAGAAATAATAGAGTTGCTTCTGTTCATAGCTCAATTTACTAGAGAAAATGCTATGAATTTAGACAGGCGAGCAATTTTTCTGCTTCGACGAATTTTCTTCACTCGACATCTATTACATTAAGTACATAGTTGTTAATAAAGTCGAAACTCGTCGAGTGTACAAGTTACCCGCATCTATCACAAACTTATCACATATGTTTATGTAATGCCGCACTAAACAATTTGCCAATGCGGTACTACTACACGCATAAACAACAACAAAAGCACTCTTCATGAAAAATGTGTTCATTTCTCTTTGCGTAAAATGATCCTCCGTATTGTCAAAGTTTGAAAGGGGCTATGTGATTCACTTCCATCGAGTGTATTTACATGAGTACAGAAAAATATTTGAACGTGGGAAATCATAAAAGCGTCTCCGGCCACTGAACTCAGAACGGGAGACGAAGAAAGTGAAATCTGAGAATACAAACAAATTGTATGCAACGATCATTGTACATAATCGTTGAAGCAGAATGTAATGGGCTCAGACTTAAAACTTTTCTACCCTTAAGACCTAACCACATTTTGAACTCGAGTTAATGACGCGCCATCGCAGTGCCGGCGCCGCTGATGCGTTCTCCGATCGAGAGAACTTTTCCAGACGCATAATGAAGTTTGTGTAAGCGTTTTTACACGTCGGCTATTTGCAATTGGAATCCGTCCAAATCGAATACTTACTTAGATGAGGTATCAAATAGCCACAAAAGACAGAGAATACAAATACTCAGCTTATTAACTTCAAATAACAGTCTCTTAAATGGACATTTCAAATTAGACCCACTTTTATGGGAACACTAAATTCGTGTAGGTAATTTAGTAAATAGAACGGGGTATCGAAAACTGTTTTATTATCGCAGATTATGCATTGTTTTCTTTTTATCGTATTTTGTTATTTTATGCATTTAAACATGGCGTAATTATAATCGGATAATTATTACTATAGGTTTTAGAAAATCAGCTGAATATCGCAGTCTTTTTGTAAAGCGAGTTTTAATAAGTTCTATATTACCTGCTTGCATGCGTACTTCTGGGCCGAAACGTCGCACAGTTTCGACGGCTAGTACCGCAGAGGCTTGATGGAGTCCGTGAGTGAGGAGTTGCACCAGAGTGGCCGCGGCCGCCACGGCCCAGCCCCAACCGCCTTCGGGATAGTAATGGCGCGTCAATGTGAGCAGCTGACGGGCATCGAGCTTGGGTTGTCGCGCTGGTGCACCACCGCTCGGCGCCTCCAGCACGAGCGGCAAGGACCGCGTGCGCAGAAGCGGCGCACCGCCCGACGACCATGACTCTTCCATCAGCCCGTGCGACCATCCTCCCACTCGTTCATCACCATCTATTACCGCACTATCGTTCTCATGTCCGCGTCGTTCTTCGATCGCACTTTATCGAGTCACTCACTTTGTTACTGATTAAAAAGATAAAGGTCAGGTCACGGGATCTCCATTAGTGGTTCCGTTATTATTGTGAAGCAAAAACCATTGTACTATTATCGGTAACGTATAATTTACGTATATCTCCCGCGAATAACAAAACAGAAAATATTGATAGGAGCAACTAACAAGAGTTACTGGCAATAAAAGCGAGCACATTGATAGAGAAAACCGATATTGACATAAGTTTGCGAGTAATGTCTTTGTGTGTGCTCAGTCCTCACGATTCGCAGATATAATGGTCGTGCCGCGCGTGGAGTGCCAGGGAAGAGTTGTGTCGGACCGCACCTTAATAAATCTTCGACTCGAGTGTCAGTGTCTTTCGTTAGCTACCTATAAATCTTATTAAAAGACCAAACTATTATTTCCATCGGTAATTGTCAATACATTTGAGTTTTTTTACCATTACCTTGTTTATGTACATTGTTTTATTTACATCGTAAATCTCGTTTAATAAGCGAATAAACCTGTAGATACGAAAACTGATTTCACTAAAAGGAGTTCGGTATGACGCAAGAATTAAGTTTATTATGATGGATGTTGATAATTTATCAAGTTGCGACAATTGCGACAAAAGGTTTTTAAAGACGACCTCACTAAAGCATTTAAATATTATGCATCATTAAGCTGTCATGTGCAGAGAACTGCCTCGCGGGATGCCGCAAGCCTTTGCCACCTCAATAACAACACTTAATACACGTTAAGATCACGAATATATATTATGACCTGGCAATAAATTTCAGATATTATTAACAATAATAAAAACTTCAATCTTTAAATTTATGGACGGTAGTGAGAGCGATTCTGTTTTTGCTTGATTACATTTGAACTACATTCCGCTTGATCTTAAGGTAGAGTGCGGTCCATGAGCGAAGACAATTGCCAGCTCAAAGAAATGTTTGCAAGCAGCAGTCGCTTCCGTTATGCCGGCTTGGGGAGACGGATGTGTGTTGTGTGGTGAGCGTTGACAGTGCACAATTCTCTCGTTATTCATGGATACTTTCTTTAAAACTATTAATATTAAACAAGATCTATAAATAACAGTTATGGCAAGTTAAATGGAGTGGAAATTGTCAAATGTGAGTGAAACTTATCTTGATGTAGCAAAGAGCGATCTGGGCCCATGAATTAATATTGCTAAGGGAACTATTGCAAAATTTATTACTACGTATACATAGCTTTCAATAATAATGTTATCATATTATTGCAACTCTGAGTTTACTTATTGATATAGTTGATGGGGTCTGTAGATATTATATGATATATTGCAATAGTATTTTTTTGTTTTTGTATTATTCGCTTCCATTAAAACATAGAATGTGAAGATATTACGGAAGCATTGTCTATAATAAAACGATGGCAAACTATTTTTATAGTTTTTTTTAAATATTAATTTAAGGCATTTTTTTAAATTTGCAGATTTGTTTTATTATTAATAGAAGAAAAAAATCAACACGTACACAACAGTCCTATTTCTTGATAAATAGAGACAGACATATTAAAAAGTTACTATTAAACTATATTTAATAAAAATTAACATTCGTTATAATCACTAAATACAAAAGTTTTTTTTTAAAATAGATTTTCCTTCGCCTGTCTGTTAATGGGAGCTATCGGAATCGATTTTTGATCGAAACAAACATTAATTATTTATTAATCTAATTATAAATATATTTAAATCTTATTATTTGTTTGTAATATATTATTTAAATATTCCATTTTATTATATTAAAATGATGTGGTTTGTAATATAAAACCAATAAATACAATACAATAGTTTAACATAAAAAAATATCTTTTCTCCAAGTGATCGCAAACTTTTTTGACTTTTACACAATGTACATATGTAGGTACCTATTTATATTATGTGTTAATATTGAGTGGAAAGAAATATTTTTTATTCTATTCAGATAAAAAGGGAATTGTTCGATATGAGTTTTTAGACAAATAAATTTTCTAAGACACAAAACTTATTCCATTCGTTCAGTTGACAAAGGTATGACCTTATTCGTATAACGAGTTTCATAACCCCGAATTTGTTCACTCTATTTCCTTGATGATAGGATCTTTTTTATATATATTCTTTATATAACATAGCCTAGCAGTAAATAAATACATGAATATTATAATAGAATAAATACAACGTTTTGACTTTGTGCTATGGGATTTACTTTTTTATAATAGGTTAAACTAGTTACTGTTTTCTCGTGCTATGTGTTTAGTGTTCCGCTTCCGTCCAAATAGAAAAAAAAACTTAGTGTTACCGTACTGAAAGCACGAAAAGAAAAATGTAGTAGGCACATGTGTATGCGAGATCACACATTTTTTTTTAAATATCTAACATTAAGTTTTTTTAAATATAGGTAATATTTATTACCTAAGTTATAATGCCTAAAAAAAATAAAAATAATTAAAAGTCTATAAATTGAACACTAGCAGCGCAATTAAGGTAAACGATGACTTTTTTATTGTTAAAAAAATATTCTTAATTAAATATACCAAAATTAAGTGTTTAATTAAAATAACTTTACTTTAATAGGAATTGATGAGTAAATAAACAGTTAACCGATTGGTAATGGAGTGCACCGTAGGCCACGTGAACCTTTGCACAACCATATTCTTGGAAAACGAATGAAATGATTTTTTTTATAGTAGACCGGTATTTTAACACATGGCGTTAAGCTGGAGTTCCTTCCAAAAATGGAATCAACTTCTACTACGCAAAAATGTCTGTTTCCGCTATGCCGACCTAATGAGTGTACAGATTGACAGCCGATATTTTTTTTTATTTCAGTAAGTTGTTATAGTGTGTTAAAATTCGAATGAAAAAACAGTCTCGATTTATTTCAAGAATCAGTGTTGACCAAGTATCGCACTTATGTGTTAATGAAGGTGCTATTACCATAACTGCCATAACATGAAGTGATTATACTCATTATAATTTACTGTTTTGCATGGAAAATGAAAATTGCCAAGAATTTTCTGATAAGGGCAAAGGATAGCTTGTTCTTGTATCTAGGCGATGATATTAAATTTTATGTTGTGGGAACAAATTATATTTTTTTTTATTACGAGAATTAACTATAAGATTTATTGCGCGAAATTGGATGGCAGTGTCGGAAGGGGGCGCCCCAAGAAGACCTTTCACAGAAAAGATATACAAATTCGTTACAAATAAATTAATTATCATTAATGAGAGAATTTATTATAAATTGTTGACATTATAAAGAAGCTGTTTTTATGATTAAATACTACTAAAAGATCTTACAAGCCGATTAATATGATAAAACATAGAGAATATTAGCGAGTCAAGCCTCACACAGCGCATGAGAAGAATGCAAACCGTTTCAAACAATTTTACTTTTTTAGTGACAGTTGGGAATCTTCGTGTTTTTATTTGATGGGGATATGTAACTGCTGAATTTGTGTAATAATATTATTTATGTTTTTTGGAAGAAGGTGGTAGGCGGACTGACGCTTGTCGCATTTCTGGATCAACAAGGAAGTAGACAGGTGCGAGAGGAGTGTGCACTGTCTAGAAGGTGCACGTTTGTCTCCTAAAGTCGGCACAGCGGAAGCGATTGAGTCTTTTTTATTTTTTACTTTGCCTGATGAAGCTTGAATGCGATCCATGAACTGTAGTTTATCTGTGGTAGCAGTTGTTTCCGTTCCGATGCCGAGCTACAAAATTAATAAGTAAAATTGTTTACGTCTTTTTTATTTTAGCACGTCATATGACTGCACTCCGCCTGATGTTAAGCTAGAGTGCGATCCATGAACGGAGGTGACTGCTGTCAGAGAAGGGGATCTGCAGACAGCAGGCTTGATGAGATGCCTCTTCACACTGCGCTTGAAGGATCCCATGTTATAGGAAGGGGAAAGACGTGACAGGGAAGGTCGTTCCACAATTTGATGGAACGACAGAAAAAGGATTGCCCAAACCTTTTGGTCCGCGATTGGATTGTTTCGACGGTGAGGCGATGCATTGGATCGCAGCACGCGTCGACCTCAAGCGATGTGGGGTAGGAGGGATTAAATCATGGATCTCTGCTGAACATTTTTTTGACATTTACCTAATATTTAATATTAAAACGATTATTTTTCAAGAATGTTTGGTTTTGCGAGTGAATTCTTACAAAGAAAATATGACTTTAATAATGCAAGAGATCATTTGATTGTTACACGATAGGCCGAATGAAATGTGAGCAATAACTATGACGTTTATGGGCGACATTAACGATCTTTTAAAATTAATTATTCTATCATAAATATACTGAAGAATTTTTTACACGCTGTAAAACAGCAAATTGTGAAACCGAACCATTTCTTCGAGTGTTAATGTTGGATTATTATTTATTAAGTTTTCGTGAACGTGTGTGAGTTTTTTTTATTTAAAATAGGAGAACGCATCCCTATGCTATATACTAGAGGTGCAAACTTCATACATCTGACATAAAAAAACCGTAGCCAAATAAATACTAACTGACAGAGAACCTAGACGTGGCTGTGGCCATGTGTTCTCCTGTGTCACATTGGGAGCGTTATTGCACATCTAGTTGTAGTATATATCAATGGAAGAACGTGGGTTTTCATTTGCCCCAAAAAATTCTGTTCCAAGTTTTAGTAAAGATTACACCACATTATTACTTATTTTGTGTGATAAAATGGTGTGTTTTATTTTGGTATAATAATTTATATTATAAAGAAAGGAAATTAGAAAATCATTCATTTTCATTACAATTCGCCCCGTATAACGAGAGGAGGAGGTGCCCTATGAATGGATGGTGCATATTCGTCTCCTCAAGCCGGCATAGCGGAGGCGGCTGCTGTCTGCAGATGTAGCAATTGTTTATGCTTATAGATTTAAATCTAGCGTAGCATCAGGCGGTGTGTGGTCGAGCTACTGTAAAAATATATATATGACATTCATAATATAAATGGGTGGTTGGTGTGGAAGGTTAAAATTGTTATGGGTGAAATAATAAGCATACCCTACAAGTTATGAGTCTTTTAAATGGTTCGTTGAACAGTGAGAATTTATGACTTTATAAAATTGCTTTGATTTGCTTTACTACTAAAGTTCAACGAATCAACATTTATACTGAAAAAGTTTCAAGTGATTTCCTTTAAAAATTTTGCATATATTAATATTATTCAAATATTACGTAGCTAGGATTATCGGTTATTTTATTTGGCATAAAAAATACTAGATTTTAATATGATGCAAGTTGAAAACCAATACACCAAACAACCTGAGCTGCGTGGGGCTCGAACCCACATTGCGCGGATAATCGACCACACGGCCATTGGTGCTTTATGTGACCGTGTTTGTATTGTTGTATTGTTCAAGAGCGGTCGTGGTTTAGCGGTAGAGGATGGAGTTCACGATAGATGAGACCCGTGTTCAAAACTTGCGGTAATGTAACTATGTTGTATGTACTTTGATCGCACAGTGCTTGTGATACAAGCATTAGTTTGTATAAGCAAAATAGCATATAAAAAATGTTCCTTAGCGAAAGGAGAATGCCCATTCGCCTAAGAAAAATCGGCCCACAATTTTTATCTCGAGTTTTTCGATGATTTTTAGTTAATTTTGTAGAAAAATAAATCTACTTCCTTATTACCAATCAGTTTTAATTTTTTCACCCGGGTTATTTAGTAATTAGATGTTATCTGAGGCAAATTCGAGATATCTGTTTTTATTGTCTATTGATTGGCAAATGATGAGTTGATATAATTAAAATTGATTGATAAAAAAAATAAGATATTATTTTAGAATATTGTTTTGCTATCAAACTATTAGTGGACCCAAAAATGGGCATTCTCCTTTAACGAATAAGTCTGTATTTTAAATGTAGCAAAGATTATTTTTGTACAACAATAAACACGATTTTAACAGCATTTTATGTAACCTGTAAAATTTTAATCGCAAAATTTATATTTTATCTGGAGTACATCCTTCTCTCCCATCGAGTTATCTTATCGGTGTACAGTCAGCATCAATAATATTGGAACAAAATTAAAATAATCTGAACAGCTAATAAAATTTAAAAAAGGCAGGCACTGATGATGGTTATTAGCCCAGCCTGCCAGTAACACTAATGAACTGACCCATAGCTTCAGAATCAGCTTGAAAGTAGCTAGGTGTAACTAAAGGAGTGTGCTCAGTTAACCTGAATGGAGCATGGTCGTCTCCTCAGGCCAGCATAGCGGAGGCGTCTGCTGTCTGTTGACATTTATCTGTGAAACCGCATTCTAGCTCAATATTTGGTACAATGCGGTCACATGCCGGGCTACTATAAAAATAACCCAATGACGAGTGTTATTCCGAAAAGAACTCGTATCCCATTTAGATAAAGGTTAATTTATGTAGTTGTTAAAGTAATTATGAATATGGCAGTTTGTTCATCCAGATATATTTAATGTACAGCAATAACATGAAAGAAATGCTAAAAACGTTCTGAAGCCGGACGTGAAAATAATTTAAAGAAAGCTAAATACGTGACAACATGAAACTAAACAATTATTGTTTTGGCACTAAAGTGAGACGCGTAATCTTTGCATCTTATTATGTTTTTTATTACTTTTGGATTTAAAGTTTTAAATTAAACTCTAATTGATGCTAAATAAGTAGGGTACGAATCTTAGGGTACTAAAAAACAAAAGAAAACAGCATATGCAGGTAGCAGTTGTTTTCACATATTGGGGATATGAGTGTAAACGTCTAGGACATAATTATTCTTTTATATTCGGCTAGTGAACCCGAAAATATGAAAAAAATAACTAATAACCATCATCAGAAAATACCATGCCATGAAGCCCGCTCAGCGGACGCGACTGCTGTTTGCAGATCCCCTTCTCTGACAGCTGTCGCCTTCGTTCATGGATCGCACTCTAGCTTAACATCAGGCGAAGTGCGGTCATATGACGTACTAAAAATCTATTCGTCTCTAACTAAGAAGAATCTACTTCTTCTTTTTCTTTTATTAAATGGCCTCAAATGTCATTACAATGACAATTCTGCCAATGTCGAGTAGTAAATTCTTAATGTTTTTGTATCAAATTGCAATGGTGTTTTACAATTTGACGCTTTCTTGGAGTATTTATGTCGAGTAGTAAATTCTTAATGTTTTTGTATCAAATTGCAATGGTGTTTTACAATTTGACGCTTTCTTGGAGTATTTGGCGGCAATTCACCCGGTCACGTCACAATACGAGCGTTTTCACGGCGCGGGATAACCACAAAAAAAAAAACCGCTTCCGTTGCCTCATATAGAGTGAATTTTAATCTTTCCACAATTACTCATAAGCGCAGCATAAAATTACGCAAAATAACACCAATTTTACACAACAATAACCACTAAACTAATTAAGGAAACGGATAAAAAACACCTCAACCTTCCCGGGCAAAAGCGCGCCAAACACTCAAAAAGAATCTAACTCAAGCTAAAGGCGGCTACACAGCAGTTGTGACAATTATAAGTTTGTAACTATCAGTTAAAATTGAACCGAAGTAAATCTATGTAATTACTCAGTTAAAAGAAAAAAAATCTTATTTATCTTTAAAGCACGCGTACAAAGGGGTTATAAGGGCGTCGTAAAATAAATTAACATTTCATAAATGTACATTTATAACGCTCTTGTTCTTTTATAATGGTCTTCTACACGATTAATAAGTCTCCAGGCAACTTTAGAGTAAAGTCCGATATCACATTACACATACCTATCCACTATGCTAGCCACTGTCAAGAAGCCATTCGTACAAACCAATAAACATAATTCCTTGAAAAACAAATTATATACATATAGTAAAAACCACTCATGTGCAACTACTAAAATGTGATTATGACGAATTGGAGGCAACTACATTTCTATGTGCCAAGTAAAAAAAATATCCGATTATTAAGTTATTTGACATCTGTCAAGTAAAGTAAGTTGAAAGTCCAGTTCTACTCTTAGTTAGGGTCGTTTGCACCAGAAGGCCGGTTAAAGTAACTTTAACTATTACTTTTACGGCGACGGCGACCGTTAAACGTTTACATTTACTCCACTCCCTCCGCGTTGCAATATCGTGTAAATTCATATTGTTATCGTTAAAAGGGTGGCTGTTCCCGAAAAAATAGTAGAAAAACATATTTGGCTTCTTTTCATACATTTGACGTTAGTGACATTGGCTTGATGATTACTTTAACTTTAACCAACCAAGATTCGCTGGTTACGGTTAGCGTTAAAGTAAGCGTCACAAATGACAGGCGCAACGATGGTGCAACGCGTGTGGAGTAAATGTAAACCATAATGTAAACGTAAAAGTAATAGTTAAAGTTACTTTAACCGGCCTTCTGGTGCAAACCACCCTTAAACGCATTTTTATCCAAGTTAAGGACGCTATCGCATTTTTGACACATTCGAATTTGGGTCACACTACGACATTTTACTTACGCACACATTGATACAGTTTTTGCCCGACTTTATATATTACCTAACTAATCTTGATACTTGAAGATATTATTTAATTAATTTTAATATTGTTAGCTTGTGAAATTTTTCAATTGCATTTGGTACGCGCAGGGTATGAAAGGACTGTGGGTGCTCCTTTTAACCACGTTTTACACTATCAATACTAAAATGTAATTGCTAGATTTTTTTTAATTATTAGTTTTTAAAGATGTTCAAATAAATCAAGCCGCAATAACATCGCCAAAACAAGTGCGCTTGGAAGTCCATCAACTGTGAGTTGAATGCTACGAAGCCGTTTTTTGAACGAACATTGCTTGTTTTTTTTTTTTTAACAAATAATGTTGTCATAATGTTATGTTGATATTAGACCAATAAATGTCAAAAAACATGTCTCAAAAAAAAAAAGTAAAATATCATATCAGAATGATGTGATGAACATCTGGTCTGCGGGGATGACGCATTTCTTTTTACACTGTGTATAGGTGTAAAAAGACAGACGGCAATGCCATTAATCACATGGTACACTACTAATGCTAAAACTTTATTGAAAATACCGCGTCAGTATACGCTATAATCTGGTTCGCGCGATAGCTGACTGTTTTTGTACAGCCTGTATACAGGTGAATTTTTCAAGTGAGCTTTCATGACCCAATCTTAAACTATAAAAGACTAGCTGACCCGGCAAACTTCATACTGCCTCAGGATCAATAAATAAATAAAAAAGCTGAATGATATTTGCAGAATGTTTCAACTTTAGTAAAAAATGTGGTCAAAACTTAACCGGAACAAAAAGAATTCGTAATCAAACCAAAAAGAAATAAATTTGATTTCTGAACGACTTTTAAATTTAATTGATTTCTGAACGGTGGTACAATATAAACGCAGTATTACGCATAGTAATACAGTAAACTATATTAAATACTTTATTTACTATTTTCATTTTATTATACCAATTAAATTTTAAGTCATGAAATTTCTGCAGGCGGCAGTCGCCTCCGCTGTGCCGATTTGAAGAGACGACTGTTTACCATCCAAGTACTTCTTTACCTGGCTACTTTCAAACTGATCCCGAAAGGCGACTAGGCCACTTCACGGGTGTTACACTGTAACTGTAACTAACTACCCTAGGACAGCAGACTGGCTTATAATTATCATCATCTGCCCACCACTCTTTAAAACTTGACTAAGTATTGACTAATTGTCTGCAAGATACTCGTATATATTTTTAATTAATTTATAATTATTTCGTTCCTAAAAATTTTAAGTGCGGGCCAGAAAGAAAAATTACTACATTCCCACGAGAAATACCGACCTGAACAGTATTCGTGGTTCATGGGATTGCTTTATGTCTTTTTACACTCTATACAGGGTGTATCGGGCAACGTGTAAAAAATTTCAATAGATGACTCAGTAATTGATTCTGAGCAGAAATTAATTTACAAAATAAATACTTTTTTTTTATCCAAATGTCCACCTTTTCCTTGTAGAAACATACATACGAGTAATTTGCTACAAACACGTGTAATCGTTGTGTCGGCAGGCGGTGCATCAAACGAATGACCTTGCCTTTGATCGACGCCGACAACCTATGCCGCCTCGCCTTTGTGCTCGCGCCGACAAGTCGTGTGCCGACCCACCTGCAACGGCTATTCTGTTAGTTGCCGAATGGCCGCGTAACTATGTACACGTGCGCGTATTCGTAAGAAATAACACTAAACGCGACAATGTCACTTTCGAACATTGAACTTTGTGATCGTTCTCTTGTGTGGAGAAAGTGGTGGAAATTTAAGTGCTACCTTACGTTTGTGGAGAGAACGGTATCCTACACGATTCCGTACGACACGTATTAAGAATTGTTCAAAATCTTGTGTGGAGGTTATTACGTGCGCGCAAGACCTACACCCGTATAAGCTCGCATTACATTTTGCGAGTGGCCATCTCGCTCCCCAGACTTAACGTCCTGTGATATTTAATTATGGGGAGACATAAAGCGGCGCTGACAAAGACGGTCAGGTCAACGACCGCGGTGAACTTCGTAGGCGGATTGAAAGTATCACTGTGTTTAGCGCGAATTTTGACCACGTGTTATGAGTACCATAGACACTTTCCGAAGATATTTTTGTTTTTTGTAAGTAAACTACCTAATCATTGTGTTAATAAGTCAATTATACTAAAACACTTTTGTTCTACTACTTTCTCAATAAATTATTTTTTATGACCGCTGTACTTTCGTAGCGCTCGATGTCCACGTCGGCCGGTCCATTTATAGACATTTTGTTTTTGTCATAATACCATACACGAGAATTTTTATTTAGTAAATTTATTTTTTGAGGGGTGATCACCCCTCACTTAATATTTACCTTAATTTTTTTACACGATGCCTGATACACCCTGTATATTTTGAAAAATTCTATCAGTCGTCATTATGTATTAATAAAAAACCTTTTCAAAAAAAAAGTTGAACCGACTTCAATAAACACTAAAAGCACTCAAAAGTGAAAAATAATTTTTAACAAGAGTATAAACATAAACACTAATAGGTTAAGCCTAAAAAAATAGATTTAAAAAAAAAAAAAAACACTAATAGGTGTTTATTGTGTACAAATTAATTGTCTACATACCTGCCACATTTTTGGAGTAGGTGCCAAGCAAACGTTTATAGATATACTTGATATCTAGGAAGATATCCAAGTGTTCCTATCCTGAAATTTTGAATTGATATAGCTTGGCACCTACTCCAAAAATATGGCAGGTATGTACAGTTAATTTGTACATAATAAACACCTATTAGTGTTTATGTTTATACTCTTGTTAAAAATTATTTTTCACTTTTGAGTGCTTTTAGTGTTTATTGAAGTCGGTTCAACTTTTTTTTTTGAAAAGGTTTTTTATTTTTCCATTTTTAGGGTAGTGGACCAAAAACAGCAAAAACTCCATAATAAACGTACAAATACTAATCGTAGTTCAAATGAAATAAATCTAACAAAAAAGAAACTCGTACAACCCCTTTAACCCCCTTTCATATAAAATTTCGGGAAAAACTGAAATACACGTTTCGTTATTTATGTTGTGTGTAGAGCAAATATACTAAAAATTAAGTAAATCTGACAAAAAAAAACAATCCATCTTATCCCGTTTCACCCCCTTCGGGGTGAAACGCATGTTAATTGTTTATATTATATTATATTATAGAGCATTATTTAATATGTATTTTGTCACTAAAAATATTGATTATTTTCACCCCGTTTCACCCCCTTCGGGGTGGAAACGCAAGTTTCATTATTAACGTGGTTAAGCAATCTGCTGTTTCGAGTAAATCTGATTTTAAAAAATTCAACCAACTGGGTAAACCGTTTCACTCCTTTAGGGGTTGAATTTCAAGAAATGCTGAAACACGTGTTTCATTATTTATTTTGTAAAGTATGTATGCCAAATTTCAAGTAAATCGGAGTAAAAAAAATTTACAAACTGACTTTTTGTTCCGTTTTACTGAAAAACTGCACACTGTGCATCTTAGAAAAATGTATGGGACCACTATGGGATGCAGCTTAACACAGTACAATTTGAATCATTGAAATCGGTTCAGCCGTTTAAAAAAAATCGATGAACATACATAAAAAAAAACATACGCGACGAACATATAACCTCCTCCTTTTTGGAAGTCGGTTAAAAAGTGGATATTCGTAATCACCACCTCTAAAAACTCCAAAATAGCGAGATGGTTAATCTCTTTTTTTTTTATTAAAAAGTGACATCCGCCATCTTGAATTTAAAAATATATTTATTATTATCTTTTTCATTATATGAAAAATGTGTTTATCCCTGATACCAAAAAGATAAATTTCTTTATTCTTAAATTAGGTTGTGGTAGTAAATCATATTTATTGCGGTCGAAAAAAGTATCAACTTTTTGCAATCATAGTATACAACTCGGAGTCGTGTATTTACATGTATTTGATTTTTGCAAAAAAGCGATACACCCACCCGTTCACGAGCGCGTCCGAGCGCGGACTGACCAACCGCGTCAAAATTTTGTATGAATTTTTTTCTCTATTTTTATTATATTCCCGATAAATTTAATAGTAATTTACTGAAAACAATATTATAGACACCATGCATAGAGCACTATATAAGCTACAATTTCTTATGATTTTGAAGTAAAAATATGCTCTGGATTTAGTTATAATGGTACCTAAACAGACCCCATTTTTTGTCATTTTCGGTGATTCTTGCGATGGTAAAATCGTATTTATGGGAAAATTTTGTATGGCACTATACAATTTTTATGCCTTATTTCTAGAGATGAATATATTAGCTATAATTTTATACTATGACATCCTCACAGTTGTGTTCCCTGATTCAGTAAATGGTACCGGAAAAACATCGATTTTTGTAATAGCGTCCTTAATGCAAAAAAACGGCGTTCAAAATATTTAAAAAATAATTTTACAATATTCGTTTTAGGTACAATGGTGGAATGCGTTCGGGACAATTATAATGATATATTTGTCACGTCATTAATCTTTTAAATTAATTTCTATATTTAGGGGAAAATGCTGGATTCTGTATTATGATATTATCAACACTGAGAAAACGTAGCGGCTACAAATAAACAAATTATTGCTATTTGCAACC
Organism: Tinea pellionella; assembly: GCA_948150575.1. NCBI lineage: Eukaryota > Metazoa > Arthropoda > Insecta > Lepidoptera > Tineidae > Tinea > Tinea pellionella. The sequence continues at coordinate 4,780,971 of OX411254.1, read as the reverse complement.
GAGTGACTTTGTTCGGAGGGAGTCTGCAAAGTTTGTTATTAAAATTAAACAAGAGTGTTTGGCGCGCTTTTGCCCGGGAAGGTTGAGGTGTCCCTTTCCTTAATTAGTTTAGTGGTTATTATTGTGTAAAATTGGTGTTATTTTGCGTAATTTTATGCTGCACTTGTGAGTAATTGTGGAAACATTAAAATTCACTCTATATGAGGCAACGGAAGCGGTGTTTTTTGTGGTTATCCCACGCCGCGAAAACGCTCATATTGTGACTTGACCGGGTGAATTGCCGCCAAATACTCCAAAAAAGGGTCAAATTGTAAAACACCATTGCAATTTGATGCAAAAACATTAAGAATTTACTACTCGACATTGGCAAAATTGTCGTTGTTATGACATTTGAGGCCATTTAACAAAAGAAGAAGGAGAAGAAAATTAAACAAGTCAACTTTGTTAACGTGCATTACTTGCTTAATATTGACAAAGCTATATTGCACATTTTGAATAAGTTTTGTTTGGATGTTGCCGAATAATTTTTAACCGAGGCAAATAGGTTGTTTTTCTCCGTTAAAATTTTTACTAGTATTTTCATGAAACACCCAGTCTGCCGTCCTGGGTACTACTATTAGTAGTACCATCACCCCCAACTGTTAACACCCGTGAAGTGACTTTTGGGATCAGCTTGGAAGGAGAGAAGTATACCTTGTCAATGAGCGGTGCTCATTCGTCTCCTTTTTTTTATTGTGGCTCGGCATGTGACAACACTTCGACTGATGTAAAACTAGGGTGCGATCCATGAATGGAAACAACTGCTGCTACAGAGAAACCTGTACGGGCAGCAGTTGCCTCCGCTATGCCAGCTTGAGGAGATGAGCATATACGATCCAGATTGACAGTGCACACACCACCTACTTTCAAACTATTCCCGAAACGCGACAAGGCCACTTCACTGGTGTTACATTCGAAAGTGCTGGTGCTACCCCAGGACGGCAGACTGGGCTAATAACCATCATCAATCTGCCTACCAAAGTACATATAACATATTATAGTTGCATTTGGAAAGGTCAGAATTTAGCGAGGTTTGAACACGGGTCTCATCGGTCGCGAGGTCCGTCCTCAATTGCTAGACCACGGCCACTGATGGAATGGAATAAAATTCATATAAAACAGCTTTTAATTCATTTTTATATTGCATTTATGAAGCTGTCATAGTAACATATGCATTTGGGTTGCAGAGATTTTCACTCATTAAACCACCCGTCAGAAATAACCTTAATATGTCATTTTCTTTTATGCACGCTATTGAATTAAACAACTATGTAGATATAACTTTTTATAATATGCAAGTTGGTATATCTCGGAAAATATAATTTTATAAAAGTACGCAATATTATAACCCATTATTTTATTTATTTAAAACAGGGCGTTGATAATTATGGTTGTTAGCCCAGTCTGCCGTCCTGGGGTAGTACCACCACTTTCGAAAGTAACACACGTGAAGTGCCTCTTCTTGAATAGTTTGAAAGTAGCCAGGTATATCGATAGGAGTGTGCACTGTCAATTTGGATGGTACATGCTCGTCTCTTCAAGCCGGCATAGTGGAGGCGACTGCTGCCTGTAGATTTGTCTGTAGTAGCAGTTGTTTCCGTTCATAGACCGCACTCTAGCTTTACATCAGGCGGAGTGTTGTCACATGCCGGGCTACAATAAAAAAAAAATTATCATGATAATCAATTGATATTTTACTGTCTTCTGGACTAGGAATTTAGCAAACTGATTTTTACGAACCCTAATATGTTTCATCTTATATTAAAAAAAATTAGATTCCACTATGTTTTATTTATATGGCTCGGCATGTGGCCATAATAGATATAAACAAAGAATAACACCCGTGAAGTGGAGTTGTCGAGTATCAGGATCAATTTGAAAATAGCCAGGGTATAGCGAGAGGAGTGTGCACTGTCAACCTGAGTGGTGCACATTCTCAAGCCGATATAGCGGAGGTGACTGGTGTCTACAGAAATTTCTCTGTGGTAACAGTCATTTCCATTCATGGACCGCACTCTCAACTACAACAATAATCGAAGGAAGTTAATTAAGAATTCAATACAAGTAGGTAGTTACTATGCGAAACATTCGTATAGAAGAAACCTGTTATAGGTTAAAAGAATATCAATAGAAAAAATGTATTCGTTAATCGGTTGTGAATGGTCGTTAATTGTTTATTGAATTCGTGATTACTTCTATTTTAAAGTTCAACGTTTCGACCAAGAGCGACGCAGATGGCGTAGGGGGGGGGGTTGGGGGCAAGTTGATATGGAGGATGAGAAAAGTATGAATTGTAGGTAAAATCGTGAACTTGATTGAGAAACATGAAGCTTTCCACTTGTACGATCCTTGCATCTACGGCGATTGTAATAACAACGGTGCAGAGTCTAACGTGTAAAGCTACACGAGCTTTTGACTTTTTTTAGAATCTCTAGGGGGGGGGGGGGGCAGCTGCCCCTCCCTGCCCCCCCTTGGCGACGCCCTTGGTTTCGACCCATGCGTCTTATTAATTAATTATTTTTAACATTATTACCTATATGTATGTATGTATGTACCTATATACACGTTGAACGTTGACGCTCTATCGTCCTATAGATAAAATAGCACCCACGATAATTAAAAAAAGGTCCAGAACAACCTCTCCCAATAAGTATGAGTATGAAATCAAGAAAAGGTAATATTAACACAAATCCTTTATTTTACATGCATTAATAAATACGACTAAAACTGAAAAGAATCGATCCTGAGACCATGGGTGAGGCACCAGTCGCTCTAACGACTGCGCCACATTAACTGACAATCTTAACTCACATAACCACTTAATGATAAAACTTGCGTTTCTGGAAGTAGCCAGGTATAATTAGAGGAGTGTGAACTGTCTATCGTTCGTCTCCTCAAACTGGCACAGTAGAGGCTATTATAGGCTCTACAAATTTATCTGTGATTGTTTCTGTTCATAGACCGCACTCTAGCCTAACATCAGGCGGAGTATTGTAAATTATATAAAAGTCGTAACATTGGCCCATCGATCTAAACATCCGTGTTCGTCGAAACTTCGAGGCGGTTACATTATTCTTCTACTAACATGCCATTACGGGCATGTTATGACAAGAAAGGCAAGAACTGCCGAAAACTACTATGTTTAAGATTCTTCACGTACATTAATATTGAATTTAAAATCCACTGAACATAATAAACTGCGCATTTTAACGATTTATCGACTTGCTTTACGAAACAACCGTAAAAAGAATGATGTGTTTATATGGAATGTTTAATTTCAACTTATTAATAAATAACATTATTTTTTACTGCCTTCAAGATGGAGAGATATGTACTTTTAGAGGTAGACAGAGCTCAAGGATTGAATTGGGTGAATAAACATAAATTATTTACCTAATTGAATAACAAACTATAAAATCAATCTAGACTACGACATATTATCCCTGATTCACTCTTAAACGATTTAATGGGAATTTTTTGAAATAAAGGAGAATTATAATACAGGCTAAAACTCCTGTTTTGCATTTGCGTAGTATATATTTTTTCAGTATATTATAAAAAAATATATACTATTTCGTCAAACTTTATGGCGTTTTTTTTTAATAATAAATTATTAATTTTCGATTTATGTCAACGACTGTACTTTCATCTTTTTCTGCATTAAAATACATTGTGTGCGAATCGCCTACTACTTTTCTGAAGGGGTCGATTCGCACGCGAATATTTTACATTCATGCGAATCGAATTTAATTACTAAAATTTAATTATTTTTAAAAGTAGGCGATTCGCACATTTCGGGCGAATTCAACTTGTGCGAATCGCCCCCTAACCCATCTCGGAACATAGCTGCGCCCGCTATTTCGCGCAGAAATAGTTAATTTTAAAATAATAAAATAAGAGTTAACTTTAAATATGAATAGAAAATATAAAAATAAGTAACTCGGGAGTGTACCCTTCCCTCTCACGTTCATCCGTGCCCTGCTTATTTGTGTACACCTCAATTTGTGTACTGCGCCGCGACTTGTGCCTAACTTCAGAGACACCATAAAGTTTGATTTGTACTATGCAATGCTATAATAGCACTATTGACAACCATAATTGTAGTGTTTAATCGCGTTTCAGTCAAATAATTCGCTAAACTTTGGCTGTCATTTCTAGATCCGTAAGCAATAATAAAATTAAATGTTATCGTATTTCATTCGAATCGTGATTTTAATTGTATTACAAACTTCTCTTAAGTTATAAAGTTTGAGTATATCTCTTGACACGTTCGAGTTATGAGTTTTATTAAAAGACTTTTTTTATTTCGAGTATATTTTTAACGTGGAAATATTGCGATTCCATACGACTTGCTTTAGCGTTTATTTTAATTTTTTAATCAAACATTTCGAAAGTTTTGCAGCCAGACGGATATGAAAATATTTTAATATTGCAGTAAAACGTGTGAGCATACCGTGCAAAAATGTTATTATTATTATCACCTATCTCAAATGCCAAAAATAAAGGATTGAATTTGAAATTAGATTTTTGCAATTGTGGTCCAATCGCAGATTGTATTACCGTTATCGATACTCAGAAAATACCGGTAAAAGTAACATATCATAGGCATAGAGCGTGTAAATAATTAATTAAAGTGTAACAAATCAATAAATATAAAATATTTTAGTATAAATTCATGTATCCCATTTAATATTCATTCTGAATACAAATGTTCGGTGTCAGAAGCGATCAGAGAAGCAAATAGAAAAATCAATTTTTACAATCGGAATAGAAATGTAGCAAACAATCAGAATTGCTGACAAACGGAACACATATTTATGGGCAGGGCACATATTAAGCAGAAGCGTGTAAAATTGTCTTTACTTTCATACATTTGTACGTCATGTATAACAATTAATCGCGTATGTAGCCTGACCTTTAGTAATAAGGATGCTCATAATTTAAGAATAGTAACATATATTTTTTAAATACACCCTTATCACAAAAAGTGTTCGCAGTGATGTCACATTAAAGTCAACTTATTGCCCATGGTTGGCTACAACCCAAAGGAAAGGGACGTGATCAGAAATATACGAAATTGCCTATTCATGAAGTGCTCTTACCACATGGAAAAGTTTACAGGAAATAGCAAAAGTAGAGTGAAACTTTAACACGGTTTGAATAGTAGGATTTTCCCTTTTTTCCCCGTTTTATTAAGGCAAAGTAGCACATCTGTCGTCTTTTCGAGGAGGAATAAGATTATAACTGTGATATAAAAGAGATTAGGGTATCATTTGTCACGAAAAATCTGGCGATTTCATTTATTTTGTTTTGAGTCCCTCGACATCTTCACTAAGCTTAATTTAACCTATAATATAGATAGATATGAACGTTTTTAACTTTGATTTTTATTTAATTAAATGGCATGTCAAGTTTTTATTAAAACCTCTTTATAAATTTTTGCTGACAAGATCAAGAAAAACTGTATACTCATAACCGGTTTAAACGCAATCAGAACAAAATATAATTAAATATAAGTAGTGGAAAGAGGTTCTGTTATATGGAAAGGAAACATCCAGTAGAAGAGATTAAATTGAAGATTGGTTCAGATTAGTCAGGCGAGGAGCACCCTTAACCAATACTCATGCATTAAAATGATGATGGAAGGAAGAGTAGAAGTCGCTGGTTAGGAGAGAGAGTGGTCTAAAAGAGAAGTCACTGGGGCTCTATTATATTTTTTCTAGTATGTAAGTACATGATTATGAAAGGAGTTTTGGAAAACAAGTACAAAGTCAATTGTTAATAACGAGAGGTGTGTGTACTGTCTATCGGGATGGTGCAAATTTGTCTCACCAAGGCGGCATAGCGGAGGCGACTGCTGTCTGTAGAAATTAATCATCATCAATGTAGAAAATAGCAGTTATTTCCGCTCATGGACCGCATTATTGTCATATGCCGAGCTAAAATTAAAATTTATTTGAATATAATCAGCGTAAGTTTTACAAAAATATTAATGTGAATTCGTGAGAAAGGGAACAAATGTTGACCTAGAAATTACAAATTTCTTTAACAGTACTTATGCAGCATACATTCGACATTTTTATTTAAGAAATGATTAATGTTTCCGTTAGATTAAGTAGTTATTTAACAAATGGCAAGGTATACAAAAACTAACTCGTGTTACATAGAAAACCATTTCTTGATATGATCTTCAGTTAGATGCTTTTTTTGATTTCAAAAACTGTAATGACACGCGATTGATGTTTCTTAGACAGTCATAAACATTTGACAACATAGAAGACAAAGTACCAACCTAACAGTTTTTAGATTATTTTGTTGTCTTATGGTTTTCACGTCACAAGTTTGTCAAATATCTTTTGTTTGGCCGAAACGTTACGATTTACTATATTACAATCGCAAATTTTAAAAATTGATAAAAGAAGAACAAAGCAATTATAAAAGTTCTCCAGAAACACGTGTCGACTAAATTAATCTATATTATCCAAAAAATATGTAAAAAAGATATCTGTCACCAGATACACCTCCCCAATTTGTTATACGAAATCGAGAAAGCAAGTACCAAATAAAATTGGTAGGCAGACCGATGATGGTTACTTACTAGCCAAGTTTACCACCATCCTTGAAGATCAGCAGAATAGTGTTTATTGACGGCATTCTGTGGTAGCAATTGTTTTAGGTTCTAGCTTATTATTGATGTCATACCTATTCTACATGTCTTACATATCTTCATATGTGAATATCCAGGATCTGGAGTACCCCATGAGATGCACTTTTAAACTAGTTATAACACAGAATTTAAAGGAGAATGCCCATTTCTGGGCCCACTTGATACCTAACAGACAATATTCTAAAATAATATCTTATTTTTTTCATTAATTTATATCAACACATCATTTACCAATCAATAGACAATGTTTAATTAGATAAAAAACATATATCTTCAATTATTAAAACATTAAAAATAATAATAACCTTAAATATTGCATCAGAAAACATCTAATTACTAAATAACTCGGGTGAAAAAAGTGATAGATTTATTTATCTACTAAATTAATTCACCACTTTTCTTAGGCGAATGAGCATTCTCCTTTGAAATTGAGTACTTAAGTAACAGTTGCACAGGAATAGTGCCAGTAGGATAAAAATTTATATTTTAGCGTGTGATGTTGCGGTCGACTGCTAGTAATTAGATAAAACATAAGGTAACGAGTATAGTAATTCTGTGGCGAGTTATTTATGTGCTTTAGTGTATATTATGCAATAGCCTCGTCTGGTGGCCTGACTGATAGCCTAGATGTAGAGTCCTTGCAATGCAGTCTCTTACTATTTTATATGTCATTTATTTAATTAATAATATCTATTTTTCTTTTTTTTTACTTCAGCTAACAATATAGAGTGTAGAGTTTATTATTATTATTATTGTAATTCGGCTAATGACAACACTCCGCCTAATGTAAAGCTGGAGTTTGACGGAAACAACTGCCGCCATAGAGAATTTTCTACAGACAGCAGTCGCCTCCGCTATTTTGACAGTGCATACTTCTCTCGTTATATCTGGCTACATCAGGTGTTACATTTGAAAGTGGTGGTATTGCCCCAGGACAGCAGACTTAGCTAATAACTATCATCAGTCTGGATCGAGTTACATATATCGAGCTACGTATTAACAATTAAAAACTTTTTCTCTTATTAAATGCTACTTAGTTAAACACGGCTCAGACTTAAGAGCTGGTCAACGATTGGTTTTTTAGGAATAAAAAAAAGAAATTAGTTCAACGGCAAGCTGAAGTAAAATATGCATTAAAAAGTAATTATAATTAATTAATATGGAATACGTGATTTTTTTTTTATAGCAGATGACAGACGACGCATTTTTTTTTACAATTTAAAAACCAAGTTGATCTAAATTAGTTTGTACCGATGCTTCGTCTTCCATTATACATATTTGCGAATTGTGAACTATGAGAGTAAGTTGACATTTCAAAATCGAAAAATAAAACTTTATTAACTAAATTAGATTATTTTTTCCAAAGCGTTTTATGTTTTGTTTTTCAAGACAAAATGTTTATAGTTATTTGACTATTTGAAGCAAGGTCTTAAGGAATATTGTTACTTCCTAGCTGAAACCTTTATTCCCTTAATTCTGAGCAACGGGCGCGCGCTCGACTGATTATTTTTTACGATCCAAGTTAGGTAAGATATTTCTTTATTTACGTTTATTATACTGAACCTCCGTATCAATTTGATTAAGCGTTCGTTGACATTGGAAGGCCTTTTCTTGGGTTTTTTTTTTCAAAGAAATACAGAAGATTACTACATAGTTGTATAACTCCGGCTGTCTGTACGTACGCGATAATCTCAGACTTTACTGCTAGAAGTTTTATTCGATTTTCCCTATTAGACATTTCCGCGTTTCGGGATCAGTTTGAAAGTAGCCGGGTGATGAGAGCACTGTCAATCTGGATGGTGCACACTCATCTCCTTAGGCCGGCATAACGGAGGCGACTGCTGCTCTATAATTCATAGATATTCCGTTTAAATTGATCAAATTAGGTCAAAATATGTAAAATAAAAAAAACAAAATACCTAGATCTATAAATATAGTGTAAGGCAGATTGATAATGGTTATTAGCCTGGTCTGCCGTCCTGGAGTAGTACCATCACTCTTAAATGTGAAACCCGTTAAATGACCTAATCGCGTTTCAGTAGCCGGGTAAAACGAGAGGAAACTGCCAAATCGACCTGGTTGGTGCAAGTCTAATTGGTGGCATAGTAGGCTGTGGCAGCAGTTCTCTACAACTTTTATTTACAATACCCTAAGGTTGTTTATCATTGAAATGGGTCGTTAAGCCCTTATTAGCATATAGCGGTGCACACTTTTTCTCTTAATTTAAACGGACGTGACTTGATTTCCAATTATATTAGTTATTTGCAAGTTCCAGCTTATTCAATTAGCAATTTTAAACTCTTTTATCGCATTTTTTAATACTTGTAGTTGCATCCAACTGAAATGATTGCAGGCTTTCTCAACCTGAGGCATTGCTTCCGTCATGTTTTTTTTGGCATGTGACAACACTCCGCCTGATGTAAAGCTAGAGTGCGGTCCATGAATGGAAACAACTGCTACTACAGAGAAACCTGTGCGGGGGGCAGTCGCCTCCACTATGCCGGCTTGAGGAGACGAGCATGTACCATCTAGATTGACAGTGCACACTTCTCTCGTTATACCTGACTACTTTCAAACTATTCCCGAAACGCGACAAGGTCACTTCACGGGTTTTACGTTCGAAAACCGAGTATTACGATAGGAGTGTACTCTGTCAATCTGTATGTAGATTCGCCTTCTTAAGTAGGGGTATGGCGAAGGCGAATGTACATACAGGTTGACAGAGTACACTCCTATTGTAATACTCGGTTACTTTCAAGTTTACAGGCTTAGACTTACTAAGACTAGACTACAAATAACCCACTCTTTAGTTTTTTCGCATTTACAAAAGCGATTTATTGACGATTGGAATAGGTTTAGAAACTATCAGTTCGTTCGAAGGCTGTACGTTGTATGTATATGTGGAGCAATGTAGTTTAACATGTTCAATGATCTGATATTACGGTACTTTATATTTTAAATTGTTCACGTGTGTGTTAGTATTGTTGTAACTGACCTAAAGCTTTTATTTAACATTTAGCGAGAGGAATCAATCTAATACACGTCTCCTCAGGCCGGCATAGCGGAGGCGACTGCTGCTAGTAGTAATTTCTCTGTGGTAGCAGTTGTTTCCGTTCATGGACCGCACTCTAGCTTTTCATCAGGCGGAGTGTTGTCATATGCCGAGATACAAATAAATTAAGGTCCCGAATTTGATTCTCCATCGAATAAACTTAAATTAATAATGCTTGTATCGCAGGCACTCTTTAAAGTACATATATAATAACATAGTTATATTGGTACTGGTCAGTTTTGAACACGGGTCTCATCGATCGCGAGGTCCGTCCTACCACTAGACCACGACCGGTCTTATATTAATTGTAATAAAAAGAAAATAGTTTATTATCATGCCACTTAAATATTTTAATTATGATATTGTTTTTTTAAAAATTGGTGTTTATTTTGGTCTAAGTGTTGTAACGTGTTTATGTTGTCCTTGTCCTGATACCCATAATACATGGGTATCCTAGCATTGCAAACCTAATTATTTAATATCGATCAATTTTAAGTTACATTAACTGTTTGTAATCGTTTTATAATACCTAAGTTGTAAGTCTAGCGTATAAATCTAGAAATAGTCATATGGATGATCTCATATTTTCAAATCGAGGACAATCTTAAAACCTAGAAATAATCTATCAAATAAACTAGACATTACTTACAAAACATTCAATGTCTCGCATTTTTAATCGATTTTATATTGTAATTTTAAAATAATTTAAGTTTAAAGTGAAGTGAATGGTGAACCTCCAATCAAAGTAATAGGTCGAACACGTGCTCGTATGTTAGTGCGTGATCCAATCAGCGCGACCAATACCCGCTAATGACCACTAGTGCCGATCCCGGACCATGACCATATGTTATAAACTTACACTTACGATTACTAAAAAAATCACTTGACACAATAAAATAATACACTCAAACCCGTAAGTTTTTCTTTTAAATATATAAATATTTATTTTATTAAAAGTTTATACAAATAAAGTTGCGCGTTTTGTTAGGGTAAGTTTAGCGCGTGTTTATCCCGTGTCGAGAAGTGCGCGCACAACCGGCGCGCTTTCCTATAGAGCTTAAACTGATTTTTTGTCGAAGGCATAGACGCTCCGGTCCGCGTGCTCCACATTTGAACCAGTGAACATGGCTATAATGCGACTTGTAGAAAACCACACACAGATCGCATTAACGCCTTCTAGCAATAACACATATTAAAGCTACCAGGCTTATCGTCCTTACCTGCCGAGCTACGTGTCTGCTACAATTTCGTACTTTTACACTTACGAAATGTATACATTTATTTGTTACTATGCAAACTTTGTATATATTATTTTTTATATTAGCAATCACATTCCGCTATGGAAGAGAAATGTCTGCACCAACAACGGCATCCGCTATGCCTGCTTGATGACACGAATTTAACCCTATTTCTAAGTTGATGTGAGAATACTGCGTCAGGACCCTTAAAGATGAAGGAAGAGCTTAAGGAATCATAAGTAATAGAGCCATAGTGTTTGAATTAAAGTTGTTCTTAAAAATCATCATTACTTTTCGGTTGTGATCATAATGCTGCGGAATAGTGAGAGCTGATTTAAAAAAATTATAACCAATAACTAATTATATTAAACATTATATTAAATTTAAATTACAAGCTTCTGTATATATCTTCCATCGGACGTCCAGGCACCCGGAGAGGTACCATCCATTTATGGTCCAAGTTCCTAAAGTGTGTACGAGGCGTTTTGACAACACGTTCCTCGTGCGTACTGCGAAACTGTGGAACTTTCTCCTGGTGTCTGTGTTTCCCGACACGTATAACATGGGCCTCTTCAAATTGAAGGTGAATAGGTACCTCATAGGAAAGCGGGCTCCATCTTAGACCGCATCACGGCTTAACGCCAGGCAAGATGTAGGGTGTGATCAAACGCTTGCCTATTATGTATATTGCATAATATATATATTATTTATTTATTTGGATGAAAAAAATAAGCAAATAAAAAACCGGAAGGGCCACAAAATACTGCAGTACTTATAAAGTGAGCAATAACTCGTTTTGCGAAATAAAAATGATAAACATCAAGACATGTGAGCTTGCTAATGCGACTGACGCAACGGATGTCGCCTTAACGTGTATCATTCATTTTTAGGGATGTTATTTGACTTTTTATTTGTTAACTGTGTGTGGTAAAGCCACACATGATGTCACGTATCCATTTTAAGGATGGACAAATTAAAAATACATCGATATTGTCATATTTAAAATATTTTAAAATATATCGATGCAAAGTATAAGTTCGTTCAAAAACAAAAGTTAAAACTTAAACATAACACAACACAACAAAAGTTAACACTTGTGAATTTTTAGGTCGTAAGTCAAAAATATTATCATATGAAAAAAAAATCGTTCGATATTGATCATAAAAACATCGGCTATATCGATATATTTTTCCCATCCCTAATTATTTGGATTATAAAGGATTATGGTAATTGTGCATTGTGAGTTTCGGCTGAAAATTTTTGAGATGCGAAGGTCATCCATTGCAGTCTTACGTTTACACCAATTCGGCCACTTTATAGTAGCCCGCTAATGTCGTAATACTTGGGTTACTTCCAGGATGACTTCCAAACGGTTAGGTCACTTAACATGAAGGTGGTGGTATTACCCAGGATGACAGACTGAGTTTAAAAGATACAACGCACGATTTCTCAACGGTCGGAAATATTGGGCCCGTAAATTCTAAATTAAAAAGAATTATTATCAAATTCTAAATTATGAAATCATATTACAAACTTGTTATTTATATTTATGTTACAAAATAAATTACAAGAAATTCATAATCCATCAATGGTCAATTCTTGATTTAGATATAATTTAAATATTCTAGTATAACTTAAAACTAAGAGCAGAACTCGATCACGATTCGATTTTGTTTCATTCAAGAATATGACTTTTGAATTTCTTCTGGAATCCAAACAACATTAACAAAAATCTCTTTTGAATAATGATGCGTAGAAATTAGAGTGAACACTATGTCACTTAATGTCAAACAACAACTAGATTAATTTGATAGTTTTGGCTGGTATATGGAGAAAGTAGATAATCTATCTTGAATTATTTCCCTAAACTTTTGTTTCTTCGAATGTTAATCTGTAATAATGGTGGATTATTATCCATTAAAAGTTCGTGAACGTCTGTAAGTGTGCTCAAATGATTCACGAAGGTAATTTGACTTGACTGAGCCTCATCTGACTGTTATTGTGTGATGATTAAAAGTCACGAAATTTTTTTAAGTATTAAAAGTAATTTAAAAAATTATACTAAATAAATTTGTATGTGAAAGCGACTCTCTCGTCCCGTCATACACAAGCCGCCAACAAGGCGGGCGCTGCAGCTGTAGCTGTCGCGGAAATGACCTGCAGAGATTTCTCTATGGCAGTCTATGGTAACAGTAGTATCAGCATCAACGTTGGACTACTATAACAAAATAATCTTAAACTTGTACGTTTTATTTAAAAATGCGTTTTCTTGATCAATTTTATCCCGGTGCTTCGAAAGCTTTTCAGTCATTGTAGTTACGTCTAGGGTTATCAACCGCGCTATTCAAGTGCGTGGATAACAAAATCTGAAACTATAAGAGATAGCAAAAAATACTCAAAGGAGTTTCGAGGCCGATTTTGATAAATAACAATAAAATAAAAGTTAGTAGCTATTGACTGAAGCACAATACATTTTCCCAGCCAAGAATCGAACTTATTGATTTTAAAAAATAAAACACAGACTGTATTATTGCACCATCCGATATTGTCGCTAATAAGGATCGAATTACGACAAACTAAAGTAAAGTTTTTTTTTTATTGTTGCTCGGCATGTGACAACACTCCGCCTGATGTAAAGCTAGAGCGCGGTGTTGTTAAAGTGTTGATTTTCTCTATTTTCTAGTTCTTAGGCTATTATGAAAAAAGCTTTGTTTGCATATGTATTGTTATATATTTGTTATATTTAGGTATTATTAAATTTAATATAGGTTGTACATACATTTTTTTTATCTAAAAATAAATACAGACGAAAGCCGAGATAAACACAATGTGTCAATGTTTTTTTGTAACTTAATACATGAGTCGTGAACGTGCCAAATATAAAAATATTATTAACTATCTATTACCCGCGACTTCGTATACATATAATTAGTATTATACGTTTAGCATACCCATTTTGTTCCCAGAGAACTTCTTAAATGAGTCTGCTTTTACTCATATACAATACAATTGTCACTCATATGTATGTATAAAAAAGTATCTTATTGCTAAATTTCAGTAAGGTTTTTAAGTGAGCGTGATTGGGTAACAAACATCCATACTTTCAAATTTATAAAAATAGTAGGTATAAATTAAAATACAAGTTTACTTTTACATTTTTAAAAGTTTATAATAAGTATGTATTGTACATAGTGGGAAATTTATTTGGTGGCGGGTAAATCTATTGTATTTATGTTTTAATGCTTCTTTGTTTCTGTTTCTGCCTGTCGCTGTATTTTCTCCTAAGTAAATAAAATAAAATAAAATATATAATATACGTAGTCGTAGATTAACACGCCCAAAAAATTACACTGTTGAGCCTCGCGTTCGATTCCCGATCGAAATAAATATTTATTGAAACTTTTGTTACGGGTCTATTATGTTTATTGGCAGGCATAGGGTTTCCTAGTTGTAGTCAGGGCAATGTATGTGTATGTATTTATTTTTATATTTATTTATCCATCATATTTTGCATTACAGTTTTAGTATTTATCTTGTAATTGTATTTAACTTAATGCGTCTGTGATGATACGCCGCGGTTGACGTTGAGCTTTACACGCGCGTCGTCATTTGATAAACGTAATAAAATGCTCAAAAAAGGTATTCATTGTATTGAAGAAGACGTAGCTTGAACAAATTGTGGCCATTTCATTAGCAAAGAAATGCGCTACTAACAAAATTAAGAGTAATATTTCTTCTTAATGTATAATACGCCTGATGAATTCAAGAAAAGGACCCGAACTCTATCTATTTAAATAAAAATAAAATAAAACTAATTCACCCTTGATTTTTAAGATTAAGGCCCGGTAATTCAAGAACGCTTTAATTAAGGCTGGTGTCGCCGAACTGAATCGCATAAATTCGCTTATCTATATTTACTGCGTCGCGAATCGCATAGGGCATCGGTAATCAAACTAATTTCTAACTTAAAACGTGGTAATACGGTGCAATTTGTCTGTGATGATCTGTGAAAGAAAAGCGTTCGGTTCGGCGTTTCTAGTAGCACTTTAGTTAGCAATTATTCACTTATAAAAAAGTTACGTAATCTATTGTTAATAAATACAACGTTGTTTATTAACTACCTACTTTAGTCTAAATAATTATTTGTAAAATAGTTGACATCTAAAAAATTCAAGATATTGTCTGAGATGGTATAACCATATAATATACGAGTATAGTTTACAGTAAAGATTGAGAATTTAAATTTATAAAAAAAAAACTAGTATTTTTGGCAAAAATTTTTTTAGCTAGTTTTGAAAAAAAAAAAGCGGTCATTATGCTGAATAAAATCGATCTTTACACGATTATGCTATTTCGTCTACATTCCGAGATATAGCAATATAAAATAAAATGTATAATACTAAAAATAATAATTACTTATAATTACATTATGATGGGAATTGATCAGAAAAAAATCAACACACAAGAGCTTTTCCTTTTCTTCTCCTCAAAGTTTTATCATAATTTAATAATAAACAAATTCAGCGTTAATATGCCAAAACGTGATAATACTTTTTTTTAAATAAAGGCAACCATTATTTTTCTGAATTTTGAGACTATATTATTGTCATCACAAATAACAAATAATGTTAATATTAACGTCAAATATATCATTCTTTTAGTCGTATGTTTGTTTTCAGACGATTTATAACCAAGACGATGAATTTTGATGTTAAATTTATCTTCAGTTACAAATCAGATGCATGTCAACAAAATGAATAGCCCTTTAAAACGAATTCTGAACGTATATCGAGTATCGCCATTAAAAGACCGAGCTTTCGATTTACAATAACTTTATCATTTAATACCCTCAGGGGATTTCACAAAATATCTTTATTTTTATTCCTACCACATAAAAGTAACTGAGTGAGCGATTTTTCAGAAAATATTGAACTTAGACAAGTCTGATTAAGTGTGTAAAATGAACTGTTATTTATTGTATACTAGTAGATGGATAACTCTCGCTCGTATACTTTAGACGAATATTAAATAACTCCTGATTTTCTGCGCAGTTTTTTTCAGTTTCAAAAAGTTGCCGTGGTCACAAATAAATTTAATTTATTCACAATTAGGCACTCTAGATTTATACTACTCTATCCATATATCAATATAAATAAGCTCAGCAGTTTAGGCTGGAATGGAAAACAAACTTGAAATATAATATTAGGATTAATTTGGTCTGTGTTTTATTTTTTAATATTAGATCGGCAGGTACGTCTGTTGTTAAGCTAGAGTGCGGTCTATGAGTGGAAACCATAAAAAATCTTCAGGCAGCAGTTGCCTCCTCTATGCCGGCTTGAGAAGACGAATATGCACCACCTATTGACAGACACGTGTGCTACACTTAACTGCAGACTGGTCGAATAACCATTATCAGTCTGCCTACCATTCTTTATTTATGCATTTCCATAATTAGATTGTGTATATCTTCATGTATTTTAAACGTTATTATTAAATTCGACTGATGCAAAATAATTAAATACCTTTTAGGTCGATGATCAAAGCATTTCAATAACATTGAAGATGGGTAATATCGTTAAAGTTATTGTAAGTGTTGTAAAATGGAGTGATTCACAAAATCTCATTACATATAATAATAATAAAGCTATATTTGTCTTCGATGCGAATGGAATTTAAAATGTTATTTGGCGTCAGGACTCCCGACCGTTTTATTAAATTTGATGCTTTGAAATGGTGAAAATATGACCCACATGTGTTTCGAGTTGTCCAATTGACGCATCATTTTGTCTTGTTGCCAATTCTAGATTTGTAGCGTTTTTTTTTGGATTAACTCGAATAAAATTCGTGAAGAATAATTTACTAGTGGATTTAGATGTAATCCTTGGGCGGGATTGAGATAAAATGAAGAAAGCGTTCGAGAAAAATAACATCATCCCGTGGGAACATTGTCTCTATAATATGCAATAAACTTCTCCTTTACAATGTTTTCAGTGATTTTCTTGTTATAGTGAGACGTAAAAAGAATCGATTTACTCTTTATTTCAAAATGCAGTGTTATAACTACTTTATTACAAAAATTACAAACGGTATTTATTATTAAAGTTAAAATATTCTAATTTATTTAAAAAAAAACACACAAAATATCGTTGCAATATCAAAAACAAGCAATGTGAATGCGTCGGTTGATAAACGATTGGGGTCGCGTTGGTTTTAGCGAATTTGCGCGTCCATTGCCGCTTGATCAAATTATGAAATTAAAATCTTTAAAAAGCTAATAATTAAAAGGATTACTTGCAATAACGTTTTCGTATTAGTAGTGTGGTGTTTAAAATGATTGCTATCTTTTTTATGATGAATTTCTACAGGCAGCAGTCACCTCCGCTATGCCGGCTTGCCAATTTTTTTTACAGATTGTTGAAAAAGTGATTATGAATTTGAACGTAAAGCTGAAAGTATAGTATTGCAACGCATCGGTGAGTGGGTGGCACTCGTGTCGAATATACTCGTAGTAGCATAAAGTTTTACGAGGCGGCAACACGCGACTGTCAACCGTTGCAGTTTATTGTGTATATGAAATATTGCTCAAATGTGCGCAAGATATTATATTTAATATAAACAAATACAACACAATAATTTTTCTTTGAAAATAAAACAATTTTCACTGAAGATTTACTAATAAGACTCGGGTTTTCCCACGAATAGGATAATAATAATAAATAGTTTATTTAATAAAAAACTTTACAGTCTGTCTACATCTCTATGTTGATAATTGAACATCATTTTAAAAACGCAAAAGAACAATAGACAATTTAAGATTGGCAGGCAGACTGATGATGGATATCCCAGCCTGCCAGGGATAGTACGTACAACCACTTTCAGGTGTAAGTAGAGTTTCGTGATCAGTTTAAAAGTATAATGGGAGGAGTGTGCATTGTCAACCTGCTAAATTCACGGGTAACACTTAAATGCGGTATGTAGTGGTGGGCATACTGATGATGGTTATTTGTCCAGTCTGCCGTCCTGGGGTAGTACCACCACTTTCGAATGTAACACCCGTGAAGTGACTTTGTCGCGTTTCGGGAATAGTTTGAAAGTAGCCAGGTATAACGAGAGGAGTGTGCACTGTCAATCTAAGATGGTACATGCTCTTCTCCTTAAGCCGGCATAGTGGAGGCAACTGCTGCCCGCACAGGTTTCTCTGTAGTAGCATATGGACCGCACTCTAGCTTTACACCAGGCGGAGTGTTGTCACATGCCGAGCTACAATAAAAAAAATGTGGTGGTACTGTGTAATTTGTACGCAGTTTCCATATTAATTTATACGAGACCATGACGAGACGCCACGGTAGATCATCGGCTACACTTACTATACTTTTGTTGAAGAATGCTGTATTTCAATAATTTTTATTATTGTAATATACAATTATATTTTTCTTTAGTTACAGAAACTTGGAATTGTGACGCCAGTTTATTTGTGTAAACAATATACTCGTACATTATATTCGAGGAGAAATATAGTCAAGACAACTTCTATTGCATTTGGCAAGAAACTAGGTTTTGGCTTCGTCGAATGCCACTTTTTTGTTCCGAAATGCAATACATATTGGTTTCCCTAAACTTTAATAATAAAATTTTTTACTTTCAACTTTTTAAGTGAAAAATTCAAACTTTGTGTTTTTTTTTTCAATTTAAATCTGTTGTATAATATTAGCTACAAATAAAAAATTAAAACTCTTTGACGGAGTTTGTGGCTCTAGAATCGGGATATAGAAGCGAAATTTTGCGATTCGGCTTTTTGTCTAGTAGAGGCCAGCTATAGACATTTCAATCGGCACTTATGTGTCTATAAATTCCTAATACTTTTATAACAAAAGAGGTCCGTATATATTTGAGAAGCACTCATTCTCTGAAATCTACCACAATGGATCTTTCCACATAGTTACGGTTGGGATTTTGCGAACAATAGGTTATGATAAATTTTAGCTTTCAAGCTGATTCTAATACATCAGAAGCTCATTGGAATCTTTGTAATGTAAAGGGCCAATTTGACTCTCTTGTTTAATGAACTGAAACTAAAGTGTAGCTAATAATATGAATAAACACATTGAGATATTATACTAGAGGCGCAAACCCCATACATTTGACATGAAAAAGCCGTAGGTCGTTTCAAACGATTTGACAATGTCAATCTTAGTGTTGCCGGTATAGTTAAAAAATTTCCACACACAAATTTTTTTTTTCTTTAGATATTTTTATTCAGTGTCGATTATATTATATCTAGAGGCATGCATTTTCAGCTAAATAAAATAAAGTTCAATGTTTTAATTGTTTAATATAAGTTAAAATTATTCTTTCTTAAAAATAAAATATTTCTTTTTTTTATATTATAATACGGGTTATGGGAAACGATGTTTTACTAGCAACACTAAATGTAAAAAATATCCCTAATTTTATTTGTTTTTTTGTTGTTTAAGGACAATATAGATGTTGAAAGGATATATTTACGTGTGAAACGTAATCCCGCTTTTTTTGTTGTGCATTTGGGATCGAGAATTGCACGTTTTCACCACATATTTGCCCATTATGAGTTTATATACGTCCTGTCAAATACCAACTGACAGAAAGCTTAATTATGGCTGTGGGCAGATCTTCACTCGCCTCACGTTGGGAGCGTTATTGCGCCTCTAGTATATATCTCAATGAATAAACATTTATGAGATTATTATAGAAGGACAATCCCCATTTTTGGCCTCACTTGAGCTAATAGTTTGTTTACAAAACAATATTCTAAAATAATATCTTTATTTATCATTAATTTATTTCAATTATATCAAGACATCGTTTACCAATAAATAGACAATGTTTAATTAATTAAATAACAGATACCGTCAATTATTAAAGTTAAAATAATAATAACCTTAAATATTGCATCGGAGATTTGGCAGCCATCTTGAGACGTCAGATTTATCTCTTTTGAATTATTTTCCTAAACTTGTGTTTCTTCGAGTGTTAATGTATAATAATTATTATTAACCATTAAGTGTTTGTGAACGTGCGTGAGTGTGGGCAACTAATTCAAAAGAAGAGAACCTGTGTTTTGCATTTCCCCTTAAAACTCCGTAGGAAGTTTCAGTGAGGATTCTACCACTTTACTGGAACAATTTTTGACTTGACTGAGACTTGACTTGACTGTTTAGTGTGTTGAATGAATGACTCGTGATGCACAATATTATTAACTAGATGCAAATTTTTTTACATTGACACTGGCAAATTGTTATAATGCTATATATATAAAAAAAAATGCATCAGAAAAAGTCTAATTATTAAAAATTAATTAATAAAAAAAAATATTGGTAATAAGGAATGTAGATTTATTTTTCTACTAAATGAAGTAAAAATCGTCGACGAACGAATAATTGTGGGCCCATTTCGTCGATGGGCATTTTGACCATAATTTCACAATAAACAAATGTAGAAGTTTAATATGCCAAAAGTTAATTAAAAAAAAGAAATAACTGATATATTTTCCTTAATTTTTTCGATGATGGTACTCGTTGACAGAAAATTTAACAATATAATATGAAGGTCAAACAACTCCTTGCTACTCTAACCGAAGTGTTTTCCAAGCTGACGGCTTCGATGTTATTTTTTTTTTCTATTTTCCCTGTTTTTCATTTTCTTACAGACCAGTGGGCCTACTCTAAGACGACGTAAAATGAAGTTTTTGTCAATTTTGAGGTTGTTCCCGTTAGAATTTTGTACATCATGTTGTGTTGCATTAAACAGCAAACATTTCACTCGATTTAAAACGAAATAACAAATATTCTCGCATCCGATCGAGCGAAAAACGAAATTTGGGTGTTTTAAAGTAAACCACCCAGGTTCAGGCAAACAACAGCTCAATATGTCTCTCGTGAATAAATGAATTTTCTTCATTCAGTTTTTCCTTTTAGTTTGTTCACTTCTTAGTGTATTTGTGTAGAGTAATTTTTGTTTTTATTGTAAACTTACTTGACATTTGCAGGGCAAAATTAATTAATAGGGTTGTTTGGTGTATTTATTTAAATATCAATCAACTTTTACGTCTGGGTCATTACGAAACACGTGCGTGTTAACCCTCGTCAAGTGATAATTGTCTCGTTTCGAGATCAACATTGATTATTATTAAGGTCGTCCTACGAAAACAATTTCAATATGAAGTTCAATCTATATTAATATAGTGAAGTGAATATGTCGCGTTTTGGATACAGTTT
This sequence comes from Tinea pellionella, assembly GCA_948150575.1. Classification (NCBI taxonomy): domain Eukaryota; kingdom Metazoa; phylum Arthropoda; class Insecta; order Lepidoptera; family Tineidae; genus Tinea; species Tinea pellionella. The sequence goes on along the minus strand of OX411254.1, from coordinate 4,759,722 downwards.
GGAAGTGGCCAGGTATAACGAGAGGTGTGCGCACTGACAATCTGGATGGTGCACAATTGTCTTCTCAAGCCGGCATAGCGGAGGTGACTGCTGTCTCTAGAAAATTCTCTGTGGTAGCAGTTGTTTACTCTAACTTTACATCAGGCGGTGTGTTGTCATATATCGAGCTGCAATAAAATAATACCTGTATGTGAATGTAAAAGTAATTCTGTTGCTGAACAGATTTTGATAGCAAGGATTGCATTATAGAAAGCAGTTGTCTCTGCTCACCAACGGCACTCTAACTTTAAAGTATGGTCACAAATGCAAACCTACCATTAATAAAAAAAAATATCACGTGGCGCCAAATTTTTTAAAGGATACAAAGCTCATAAAGTGTAGTTGGAGTGACACTGGTTTATCATTATTCACGAGGACATCGCGAGTGGCAATGACAAAACGATTTATAAATCTTATTGTGAAATATTCCAACTCCTTTGCGTTAACAATTTACATTTAAATACTTTTATATTGATTAAACAACTGGATTTATTTTAAAAGACAACACAATTTATCGTCATAATTAAGTGGAATACAAAGGATAATGCCTATTTCTGGGCCCACTTGATATCTAATAGTTTGTTAACAAAATAATATTCTAAAATAATTTCATATTCTTTTATTAATTTATTTCAATTATATCAATACATCGTATACCAATCAATAGACAATGTTTAATTACATAAAAAACAGATACTCGTATAATCAATTATTTAAGCATTTAACATAATAGGGACCTCAAATATTGCATCAAAAAAAGTCTAAGTACTCAACAACCCGGGTAAATAAATTAAAACTGATCGGCGATAAGCAACATAGATTTTTTCTACATCTATCATACAAAATTAACTAATCATCATCAACAAACCCGAGAAAAAATGTGGGTCTATTTCTCTCAGGCAAAACTTTACACTAAAACTAAAATGAAATTATTATTTTTTTATAAAAAAAAAATTATTCATTATATCTTTACAATTTTTTACAATAGGAAAATATTGTGCCCCTCAAAGCCCACATAGGCTTAGATGCAGTCGCATTTGCCATGCCGGCTTGATAAAGCCAGTGTGCACCATCATTGTCAACGATTAACAACGGAGCCTACTGTCTAATCCTGGTACATCCCGAAACGTGACTAGCCCCAAAACAGCAGATTGGGCTAATATACCAATCCATCAGTCTTTCTACCACTTTAAAATATATTTTCCACTGCCAAATCTTAGTCCTGTTATATTTTGTTTTATGTGATTCTTTTTTTATAATAAGGTTGTTATTTTTGTGAAATAATGATTTTATTATAACCATTATCGTTATTATAGTTTTGATTATGACCATTTATTTGCAGAAGCGTAGAGTGCGGTCCACGAGCAGAAACAACTGCTACTAGAGAGAAATATTAGGCAGTCTCCCTGCTATGCTGGTTTGAGAAGACGATTGTGCATCAACCATTCAAAGAACAAACTCCTCTTGTTGTACTTGGCTAATTTCAAGCTGATTTCAAAACGCGACTTGGTCCCATCACATACTACCCTAAGATATTTTTTACAAAGTTCGGTAGTTTGTGTTATGTAAAGCAATTTAAGCCCTTTTAAAATGTATTCGTAAATTTAACTTCTTTAAAATCGAGTGAAAGCATTTTTAACAGACACTGACAATTACACCACTGATAAGATTGTTCCACGGTCAATGAACACCGAATATAAAATTCAACAACAAAAGTAACTGTCACTCAATCTCTTATCGGTAATCAGAATAAAAATTTAAAAAAACAACAACAACCCTCAAGATTTTTATCGGCGTCAGAAATAACATTAGCTGTCTAGTAGAATATCTATGAAGTTTAAATTCACGCTTTATCAGTAGACAAAATTACATAAATCGATGTAGGTAGTAGCTGCGCTGTGTAAATTTTTGTTTTCTATTATTTACAGAACGACCGAATTCTCTTACAAAGTTTTCTACAGAATTGTTTTATAACATCAATGAATGCTACCTAGATAAAATAAATAGCTACAATTTTCGAATTAAATAATAAAAATATCTAAAAAAAGGAACCAAACTAATAGGATAAAAATTGAAATATATACAGAGTGTAAAAAGACATGTAACTAGAACTTGTATGCATTTTTTAGGAGTGGTAGGCAGACTAATGATGGCTATTAGCCCCGTTTGCCATCCTGGGGCAATACCACCACTTTGGAATGTAACATTTGTCACGTTTCGGGAGCAGTTTGAAAGTAGCCAGGTATAACGATAGGAATGTGTACTGTCATACTCATCCTCAGGCTGGCACAGGCGATTGCTGCCCGTTGAGATTTCTCTGCAGTAGCAGTTGTTTCTATTCATGGACCGCACTTTAGCTTTCCTTCAGATAGAGTGTTATCATATGCCGAGCTCCAATAAAAAAAATCATATAGATGCGTTATAAGTATTTATTTTTAGATCATAAATTTGATTATTTTTTTGCATCTTTTTAAACATTTATTGGTATAATATCAATTACATAACATTATGGTACCATTATTTGTTAAGGATATCAAAAACAAGCAATGTGATTGCAACAATTGATATATACGCCTTGTGTCGTGCATTTGTGTTTGCGATTTTACTCGTCCATTGCGGTTTTACTCGTCCATTGCGGTTAGATTTTATATGAAAACCTTTAAAAAAACTACTAATAAAAAATTAGTGGTTAAAGGGATTATTGTACGTCTTTTTACAGCCTAAAGAATCAAAAAGTAGAATACAAATGACGTCAAAGAATTTCTAATTTATAAATGAAAGTCACATGCATGAAAACTTATGAAAGGCAAATACGATCAAAGGGATATCATTATTTATGCACATGTTTTCAATAGACGAGTAAAACAATAGTGTAATATCAACTGCATAATAATTACTTTATTAATTATTCTCGCTTGTAAAATTAAACACTATTTGTCCCAAAGACGTGCAACGAATAAATATAAATATTATAAATAAACCTCAGAAGCAGATGATGTTGCCAATTTAATAATATTTAATATTATTATATCATATGTTTATATTATATTATATGACATGCACTGAGGGCCAAGTATGAGTTTACATTTACGCTTTCACGGCGTAAAGTGAGATGTCTCCTCCAATCAGACAATATTATTTTGTGCGTAGAGGTAAAAAAATTCAAATGAAGCGGTCTGTCTCTAAGCGAGATAAATTAAATTTATAAAAAGTTTAAAGTTTTTTCTATACTGGAAGTAAGTTTGAAATTATAATAAAAAGTAGTATTTGAGCCTTGTGAGTCAAAATCTGTTGTAGCCTAGCGGTGTTTTTTAAATCCAGAATAGTGGAGGTTACAGCTACCCTTACACATCATGCCCTGTATGCATCATAGACTTGTACACAGGCTTAAATAGGCGGAGTCTGGTCGATGTAAAAATTAAAAATATAAGTACATAATGTTTTATATTAAAGTGTAAAACGGATTAAAGAAATGTTGAAACGATGCAGCGAACAGTAAAATGAAGAGATTGCAACCGCAGTTGTAGCCAGCTCTCGATTCAAATAGAAACTTCCTAATAGGAAAAGTTCCTTTGAAATAAGATTATGAGAAATCTAATTCCCTGATACTTATACAACGTTATTGAACTAATCTGCGTTAGATCTTTGTTTTTGTTTCTAGTTTTTCTTATTACTTTTTGTTTTTCATTTTGTACATAATCTAATTACGTGTTAGCCTTCTTTTTCTTATTATAAAGTTATTTTATTGTAGCATATTTGATCACTTAGAAGACGTTGAGCACATTTTAACTAGTTGTGTTAGGGGACAGCCTAAAAGTGACTGCGATGATCTTCTCTCGCGCCACATTGGGAGCGTCATTGCATATATCAATGTTGATAGTAAAAAGCATTTTGAATGGAGTGATGTGTGACAGTTATATTTTTGCAAAATTGTTGAAGCTTCTTTCGATATTAACACAGATAAAACATGTTCAGTCAAAATCTAAGAAAACACTAAACTTAATTTTTTATTTATATCAATAAACACTCAAAATACGGTACGACGAAATGGGTCCATAGAGCGATCAAGTTTACAGAGTATTTACTTGCTATCTCAGACTAGTTTCAAGCTCGATACTAAAATGAGACTAGATTAATAACCACCTAGATATCGATATGATATGTATGACTAAAACACAATATAAAAAATATGTATTTAAAATTACTTTGATATTATCTTAAACATTAACAAACATTAAGATTGCTCTAACTACATTCTTTAAATATCCTAAGTGGTTCAATTTATTTATTTTATCAAACCATTATTTTTTAGACATTTGTAATTATTTAAATAAATTGAGAAATTGGTAGATGTCTGATAAGAATCGTTATCATTAATTATTTTAGAAGGTAACTTAATTGCGTTTGTTATTTTAATTAACAATATGGTAATATTACTTAATTTGAATAATTTATATATTATATATCCAAATATAATTATTAAATAAGATATAAAGAAAGTGAACGAGCTGGGCTGGCTCTTGTTTACGCTAATGTTGTTTCTAGTTCTCCTATGTCGGTTTCTAAGAAAATGAGTAAATAAAAAATACTTTATTGCACAAAATATAAAAAAGAAAAATTGAAAAAGACATTTTCTGCCAGTTATTCTTTTTAGGAGATGTGAAAAGTTATTTCAGTGCAGAAATAAAATTTAAAAAAAAATAGAAAAAAAGCTTATAGTTTTTCCATATTATTTTCCTTGTACTATATTATTTGATATAATTCCAGTTTGAGTATACTTGTGAATAGACAGATAGATTTGAAAAATATCACCGTTTATAACTTCCTAGTTTTAACACGGATAAAAAACTCGGTTCAATTGAAAATAGTAACTTTGCGGAGTTGTCCAGTTAACGTCAAAACCACCGTCGGTTCACACAGACTTTATTAGGCAAATGAGAGTAAACGGTTTTCCTTTTTTTTAATAACGTAAAACTACCGTAAAATAGTTACCGTATTTTTAAAGAATGATAATGGTGAATTATTAGCCTAGTTTGCCGCCCCGGAATAGTACCTACCACTGTCTAATAACTATTTTGTCTAAATTGAAACTCCGACAGGACCGATTTCATAGGTTGTTAATGCATACAAATAATTTTACCGTTTTAGAGAATTGTAGCATTCTTTGGGCCGGCATAGTGGAGAACTATAGCTTCATATTGTTGAAATTAATAAATAATAATAAAAAAAGGGTAAGTAAATGTGTTTGAATATTTTACTCATTTTTATTATTCAAAATAAAATTCGTTGCAAAACTTCTGAGACTAAATCCGAAGTCAGTGGACTATGACAACACAAATCTTCCGCCCACTAAATAAATTATTTGTATTGTCGACCTTCGAAGTAACCGCCCATTAAAGGCAGACGCTGCTAAAACCAACATGTAATCGTCTACGAAAGTATTGAATGTCCCTTGGCTGTTCTAAACATTTATTTTGTTTATAACATAAGCCTATCATCCATTGAGGCGTAGCATAATAGACGCGTACAAATTAATTACAATTTATAACATTATGCGCGAACGTCTACTTAAGTTGTTTTTTTTTAATATAACATAATAACATAATAAATAAACATTATTTTTGATAATAATTGTCATCAATCATGACGCGTCTATGACGAGGCGCGTCGGTGGATAATTAATAAATATATGTATTTTTTTGACAACATAATACTTCGTCAGATGTTAAACTAGACTACACCATGAACAGAATCTACAGATAAATTTTTACAGGCATCAGTCGTCTCCGCTATGCCGGCTTGATGAGACGTAATACGTATGTGCGTAATCCAGATTCACAGTGTCCTCTCGTAACACCTGGTTATTTCCAAACTGATCCCGAAATGCGAGAAGGGCACTTTACGGGTGTTACATTTGAAAGTGGTGGTAGTACCCCAGGACGGCAGACTAACCACCGCCAGTCTGCCTACCACTCTAAAATGTCTGTATAAATATTTCCTTGAAAAGTTTTCGATAACATAATTCGTGTGTAATATTTATTTATTATATCTTTTCAGATCTTTCGCATGTTGTTTTTGGAAAGAATAAACATTTACCCACTTTTATTTATGATTGAAACGTTTTTGTCAGGTAAACAAATCGGATGAAATTACTTTCAAGGCATTAGGTAACCGTAGTATAATATTTTCCTATATTATTTGTATTAATGTGTCGGCTTGAATAAAAAAAAAATCTGGCGAAGTAAAAAACTTCCAATTCTTTTGTCTTCATATCCGTTATTTTTTAAGAATTTCCTTTTTTTTCCATTCAATTTTCAATTTAAATGATTTTTTAAATAATAACATATATATTTAATAATTATTATTTAATGGGCCAATTAATTATTATTTATTTACATAATATTTACATAGGTATTTACATACATTTATGAAAAATTTGGAATATTTGCTGTTGTAAAAAATGTTCTTTTATTTTTTTTTTTATAATAGTAATTTTGAAATTTATTTATTTAGATTTAATTTATTTTTATTTTTATGTTTAAACAGCTTGACGAGACTTTTATATTGAAGATATTTAGTACATTTACCTTCTTTCTAAATTCCACCCTAGACCCAGTAAGTAATTGATGTAGGAGAGAATAAAATTCCAAGTCACTACAAATGTCACGATTTCGAATTAGTTCCCTCTGGAATTTTCAATTATTCATTTGTTCAATGCTTTGGAAATAATGAAGCTGAAGGGACGAGCGACCGTGGTAGAAATTTGGTTCTACAATGCCCTAGCGCATCGTTTCTCAACCATTTTTATGTCGCGACCCACGAAAACAGACAAAAAGTTAAATAAAACGTCTTGCGACCCCGTCACTATAAAATTATAATAATATGTACATTAAAATAAAGTATTTTTCATTTTATTTATTACATCTTAATATTTAGTTTTATAACACTAAACTAAAATTAATTCGTTTAATAAACGAATTTTTTGTACCCATATGTAGTATGTATTTATTATTTTTTTAACAGACTGCGACCCCCTTTTGAAACAAACTCGACCCCACGCTCGAGAAACGATGCCCGAGTGATTGTAGCCGTAGGTCTCAAGACCAAGTAGTCGCGATTGATTTAGAGCTCACTTAACAATTAGTTTACTCATATTTACAAGACACATTTAAGAAAAATAAAAAAACCAGGCAAAGCTTTATATTCTGTAGGTCAATATATGTATATTTTATTTAGACTCGTATGTAAAGTGCACTGGTAACAATAACCGACTTAAGTTATAATAATTAGTATAAACCGATGTTATACAATACAATACAATACAATTGTCACGCCTTTTCCCACATGTATAGGCAGAGACAAGGAAACGCCACTTGCCACGATCCTGACACAACACCCTCGCTTCCTTCACATCCACAATTCTCTTCATGCACGCCCGACGGTTATGGGCACTAGGCAGCCCAGCTTTCATGAGGACGTCTCCTATTTGATCGGAAAACACCCTTCTGGGTCTGCGTTTCCATGTACCCAAACCATCGAAGCATTCCTTTCTCAATCCTCGTCACTACATCATCTTTCAAACCACATCAATTATTCATCATTAACACTATTTCTCATGTTATATAAACCGGCAAATGCTTTTAAATCGGAACTACAAAAATTCATTATATTCAAAAACTGTATTTGTTTTTAAACCTCTATGAATCTCCTCTTCAACCATATTAAATTATAAAGAAAGCTATATTCTATTTTGTGTCGTAAGTGCACTTGGTATTTCGAGGAATTTAAGTATGGCTGAAGACAGACTCGCTCGCATTTCAATTTAATTCATGCATATATCATGAGCTATTTCTTAGAACTCCTAGGATTCTTCATTTCATACATATCTATGCCTAGTCTAGTTTTATATCTGTTGAAAATTTGCGAAGTTCGAATGTTCTTTTGGATTTGGATACTGAAAACAGTTGTTCATTGTTGTTTATTTACTATGTAAATGTGAGAGACGAAAGGCGTTAAGGCGTAAGATATAAGAACGACTTAGTATTCGGCAGAACGTTTTAATAAAATAAAGTTTGCACTTTACTGTATATTAAAATTTAATAATCTACGGCATCAATTACCATTGTTCAATGAGTATAATTTATTGTTTCTCTTAATTTTGTTCTCTCAGTGCCTATGATACAAGTACTAGGTATTATAAAAAAAGGTCTTGTCAAAATAACAATAGGGAAAGAACGCAGTATCGTCTGCGTTGCGAATTACTATCAGCTGAGGAACGCAATAAGTGTCCCCTCAGTCGTTCTGACAAGACAGATGATTTTTGGGGTACATCGCTTTATTGTTGTTTTGTTTACAATTTTTGGTTATTCAGACAGTAACTTAATATAATTATCTACTAATTATATCGGCCTTATTTAGAAAAAAAAATCCACAAGAACTTAATAACTTGTGACCATACTCCGCCTAATGTTTTAAGGTAGACTGCGATTAATGAGAGGAAACAAGTGTTACCACTGAAATGTTTGCAGACAGCAGTCCCCTGTGCTATACTGACTTGAGAAAATAGCACCTTTCGTTGACAGAGCACACACATCTCAAATTCAAGTTTAACTTAAGTCTGGTGGTAAATAAAGGTCTTACTTATAACACCCCACTCTAGTGATATAAAGCTTAGACGAGTTTAGGCACTTATGCGTTCCCACAAAATGTCCTGAATAAGGTCGTCTAATAATTAGGAGAAAAAGACCCGCTCTGGTCTAGCGGTAGAAGACGATCGATGAGACTCGTGTTCGAACATTGCTAAATTCTGACCAATGTAACTATATGGTACAAGTACTAAGAGGTGCATTAAAAATATATATTCAAAGTGGCAACAAGAAATTAATAAAACAAAAATGATACTTAAAGTGTTAAAATGACAGTGCGACAACAAATTATGCTAAAAGTAGCGCATATGTAACCGACAGGCTCGTTATCTTCGCTGACGACACAAAAAAAAGCAAGAAAACGTATTAAAAAAAGGAAAGGGAGCGGTCGTCGCCCTACCACAGATTCGTACACGATCCCGTCTCGCTTATTTGATAAATAACCGCCCAAATAATAAATCACAGTAGCAGTAACAACTCTCTTTGGAGACGTATTAAAATTGATCGTATTGACCAAGTGCAGGGTTGTTCAGTGTTCAAACTTCATACTACATGAAACCACATAACAAACAGGAAACCTTAACTGGAGTTTTTGTCGCTTCTTTATAGTCTTTCCTTGTTTGTGAACGACAACGTTACATTACTCATGTTTAGCACAGTTCCGTAAATACTACACGACATTTTAGACAGTTCCTGGTTTATAGATTTATATGTTACTTATGCACTAAATGCTAAAATTGGTTTTAACCACCCCTATCGTGATTAGAGCTTCCGTTTATAATTGAATATTTCCTAATGGTAGCAGACGCAGATGGTTATTAGTCCAGTCTGCCATCTGGGGTGGTGGCACACTTTCGAATGCAACACCCCTGAATTAGTGGCATGAAGTAGCCAGGTATAATAACAAGAGGAGAGTGCCAATGCTGCCAATTTGCATGGTGCATATTCGACTACTCAAGTCGGCATAGCGAAAGCGACTGCTGCCTTTAGAAATTTATCTACAGTAGCAGTTGTTTCCGTTCATGGACCGCACTCTAGCTTAACATCAGGCGGAGTGTTGCTATACCTACTACAATAAAAAATAAGAAAATATTTCATCATCGGATAGTTTAGTTTCAGTAAAGAGGTGGATTTATACTAAATATTGCCCTTTTTTTTACTAAAAAACGCTACAAACTGCGACTTAGAACTTTAATATTTAAAAAACTGTTATAGAATGTTATTATGATATGAGGTTTATGAGTGTTTTTAAAAATTGTATAGTTATACAGTAATAAAATTATTTGTAAAATGTTCATCATACGATGTTTTCTTATCAACCCCATCTAGCCTACTCCTATGAAACTAAAACACTTGAGGATCATAGCTTTATATTGCGCCATCTATTGGAAAAGAGTTGAACCAATAAAATATTTTGTTTTCATCCCAATAGCTTTTAATTTTGTAGAAATCCGAGAGATGACGTTATAACAAGAAAATTTTAATGAATGTAAAGATTTTATTATATTCATAGTAAGCTGGGTGTACATTTTTTTAAGATTGTAGATGTGCAGTTGAAACGGGACAATTATGAATTTTACAAAAAAAAAAAGGAAAATAGAACAAAGCAGTTACCACAAGTACCACTAGATGGCAGCACTTTAATTTACGACAAAAAATTGTATTAAGTGGTTGGTAAGTTTGTCTATGGTCCAATTGCACCACATGACTCAACTATTACTTTCACGTTTAAGTAATGGTTAAAATTAAAATTGGGTTGCTTCAAAAAAAGCCTGTCAGTTTTGACGTTTACTTTAACGCTAACCGTAACCAGCCGCTGGCTGTTCAAAGCTAAAGTAAAACCAAAGTCACTAACGTCAAGTGTATGAAAAAAAGCTAAATATGTTTTTTAAATAATTTTTCGGGAATGTACTCCTAATTACATCAGCCACCCTTTTATCGATAACGATTTGAATTTACACGATGCATGGTGCAATGCGTGTGGAGTAAATGTAAACGTAAACGTAACCGTTAAAGTTATCGTAAAATGTAACAGTCAAAGTAACTTTAACGGGCCTTCTGGTGCAATTGAACCTATGTGTTGATTTTTCTTCATTTCATGATATTTATGGTACATGCTCGTCTCCTCAAGCCGGCATAGTGGAGGCGACTGCTGCCCGCACAGGTTTCTCTGTGGTAGTAGTTGTTTCCATTCATGGACCGCACTCTAGCTTTACATCAGGCGGAGTGTTGTCACATGCCGAGCTACAATAAAAAAAAAAAAAATACACAATTACAATTACATGATAAAACCTTTATCATGTTATTTGCCTATTAATTTTATTATAAAAAAATTAGGATGTAATTTTTCATTGTTTAAAAGACACTATAATTCTTTCAGTTTTTCAGCATTTGTTAGCGTTGTCAAGTAACGACAATCTTGATGAGACTAATTTTACAAAGCTTTTTGCGGTTGTAATAAATGAACGTGGATTTTCATTAAACGCTTTTTATTGTCAAAAGTTAGTGACTTTCAAAATCTCGAGTATTTTATAACAAACACATTTCTAGTTGTTTTATTATTTCTTTATTATTTTAGACAGACTTGTTTTTTAATAGTAGCTCGACATAATATCTACACAACACTACTAAAGACTTAATAAAAGAGAAGGAAGTAGCCAGGTATAACGAGAGGGGTCGCACTGTCAATCTGGATGGTGTACATTCGTCTCTACAAGCTAGCATAGCGGAGGCGACTACTGCCTGTAGTGGGAGTTGTTTTCGTTCGTGGCTGCGCTTTAGCTTAACATCAGGCGGAAAATTGTCATATAGCTACAATTTAAAAAAAGCTTATTTCCCGCAAGTGCTTAGTTAACTTCTGCGGGTATGTTACAGTCATGTTTCTGGATAATTAAGTAATTCAGGTTCTTCATCTAACTTTAGGACAAACTTGAGAGAAGGCGAACCAAATTATTTACAACTAACAGATTGGATTCATCCTCTTGTGTGTTTTAACTTAAAATTGGATTGATTTAAGGTTTTTTTTAGTAAATCGAGTTTTTTAGTAGATCGCAACTTAATATTGCCGTCTAGGTCACTTCTCGGGTATGACATTTGAAAGTGTTTTTTTTTTTTATTGTAGCTCGGCATGTGACAACACTCCGCCTGATGTAAAGCTAGAGTGCGGTCCCTGAATGGAAACAACTGCTACTACAGAGAAATCTCTACAGGCAGCAGTCGCGCCAACTATGTCGGCTTGAGGAGACGAGCATGTACCATCTTAGATTGACAGTACACACTCCTCTCGTTATACTACTGGTACTACTATAAGGATAAACTGTACCCAGCTGTTGGTACGTGACATTTGGCATCTACAGGGGGGGTTATGTGTAATATTCGTTTATTTGTTGGAGTTGCGTCGCGGTGTAGCTTCAACCTTATATCCAAGTGTCAATAAAAGAGACTTCAAGCCGAAGATGAGGCTTTCGGAGAGTTCAAGGCGGAGTGCGTGCGCTTACGTGAACTTTAATTTGTTGGTATTAATTGTTTATGTATTGCAGTCGCATTGCGGCTACGTGTAGCATTTGTTTTATGTTAAAGTGTCAAGAAAAGAAAGCCGAAGTGAGTTTTGGCGGCCATATTGAGACGTCAGGTTATCTGTCTTGAATTATTTTCCTAAACTTGTGTTTCTTTGAGTGTTAATGTGTAATAATGGTGGATTATTAACCATTAAGTGTGCGTGAGTGTGGGCAAACAATTTAAAAGAAGAGAACCTGTGTTTCCATTTTCCCTCCAAAACTCCGTTTAGAAACGAAGTTTCAGTAAAGATTCTACCACTTTACTGAAGCAATTTTTGACATGACTGAGACTTGACTTGACTGTAAGTGTGATGAATGAATGACTCGTGATGCAAATTTTATTCACTTAATGCAAAAATATTTGCTTTGACACTGGCAAATTGTTATACGCCATATAAAACAAAAAAAAAGCCGAAGCAAATTTATAGCTTATCAAAATATCTTGGTTTGTGTGTATGTTAGACGTCACAGTTTGCCTCAGTTAGGAAAAGTCGTAGGTCTAGAGTGGATATTTGCCTAAGTACTTTACTAGTACTTATAACTGAAGAAAGAAGAATGCCCACTTTTGGGCCCACTTGATACCTAATAGTTTGGTAACAAAACAATATTCCAAAATAATATCATGTCCATTATTAAGGCATTTAAAATAATAATAACCTTAAATATTGCATCAGAAAACATCTAATTACTCAATAACCCGGATGAAAAAATTAAAACTGATTGGCAATAAGGAAGTTGATTAATTTTTCTACAAAATTAACTAAAAATCATCGACAAACTCAAAGAAAATTGTGAGCCCATTATTCTTAGGTGAATGGGAAATGGGGAAATATCCTTTATAAAAAATAAATTAATTATTAATATAAACTTTAAAATTAATTTATAATTCATTTAAAAATATTTTATATAGCATTGTGTAGGGGAGGAATAAAACAATTGTTTGTATCAAGCCTGCACTCGAGCGAACCAAGACGTAAGTGTTCATCATTGTTTATGTGCAGCCCAGTTTTTAACGCTAAATGAGAGCTGGCAGTGGGTTATTTTCAACGAAACATTTTACGTCGAATTGTATTTTTTGAACAACCATATGCACTTATGTAAGCTCCAAATTTAATTACTAGTTTATTGTACCGGCACGTGACCACACTCTGCCTGACGTTAACTTAAGTGCGGTCTATGAGAGAAAACAACGGCTACCACAGAGAAAATTTCTGCAGAGAGTAGGTACGTATTCGTAGGTACGGATTTTTGTTTTTATTTTAGCACGTCAAATGACCGCAGTCTGCCTGATATTAAGCTACATTGCGATTCATGAACGGAGGAGAGTTAAACCGGCTTGTTGAGGAGGTGACTGCTGCGGATATTTCTCCCTAGTAGCATTGTGTACGCTCATGGATGGCACTTAAGCCCAGTTATTAGCCCAGTCTGCCGTCCTGAGATAGTACCACCACTTTATCGCGTTTCGGGAACAGTTCGAAGGTATCCAGGTATAACGAGAGGAGTGAGTGTTGTCAATCTAGATGTGCACCATTCGTCTCCTTAAGTCGGAATAGCGGAGGCGACTGTTTCATGTTGAAAATATGTAGTAGCAGTTGTTTTCGTTCATGAAACGCACTCTAGCTTTCCATCAGGCGGAGTGTTGTCATATGTCGAGCTACTATTATAAATATATACAGATAAAGGTCTTTATGTACACAATAGTCCCTGTATAGCTTTATGCTGCATAATTTTGGTCACACAATGTAAATGTGACATTGTTGCAAATACAAGGGGCGCTTGGTTATTCGCCAACTGTGTCATTAATGGCGGGTGGATAGTCCCTATATAAAAACGGTGTCCATTAGAACTAGATGCCTTTATGTAATTTTCCTATGCAAAATTGTGATTGCTTTTATTCAATTTTTTTTATGGAAAGCTTTGCATAGCGATATGCATTTGCATATGAGATTGAGCACGCGAGACGATCTAGAATCTTTTTTTTTCTACGTTTATTATAATTGTTCTTTTTAAATAAAATACCTACTAATAGAGAATAACTTTGGAATGCAGTCCAAATAACTGCAGTAATTTTATAACATTATAAAAAAAAGGGAGGGAAATTAACCAATCTATAGGACCCGTAAAATGTCTTTAGTTTTGCGAGCGTTTTGAAAGTGGCGGGTTTTAATGAGAGTCCCTCTCATCAAGCCGGCACGGAGGTGGTGACTATTTTTATTATTGTAGCGCTGCATGTGACACTCTGCCTGATGTTAAGTTAGAGTACGGTTCATTAACGAAAACAATTGCTACGACAGAAATTGGTCGCCTCTGCTATGCTGGATTAAGGAGACGAATATGCACTATCCAGATTGACAGTGCACACTTCTGTCATTATGCTACTGTCCTAGCTACTTTCAAACGCGACAAGACATGGGTGTTAGTTAAGATTGAAATTGCATCTACTGCAGTATAATTAAGACAAAATAGTGAAACACATCTTTTTCCTCTAGTTAATTTAATTGGAGTGACGTACATCATTTTTGATAATTATATTTTGAGTAAATTAGAACAGGATACACTTGATGTAACCAATTTTAATTAAATACTCTAGACAACTCTCGACGCAAATTATTTGACCAAGATATAGGTAGTTTTAGTATTCTTTATTGTTTTTAGTCTCATAAAATATTTGTGAGACAGATAATTCCCAACTTACTAAGCAATCTTTTGTAAGAAAAAACGAATTGGCTTCAGATCAAATGATATCTTGATTTACACAAGTTCCAGGAATCACTTGAGGCAAGAGAATGTGTCATCTATAAATCTTCTAGGCTTGGCTTACATACAAATAAATGTGTGAATTCGTAGTTAGCCATACTTGACATGGCACAATACTATTTTTACAATAGTATTTATTTGGTGGTGGGTATAATTTTTAGTATTTTATGTTCTAATTCTTCTCTGTTTCTACTTCTGCCTGTTTCTGTCTTTCTTCAAATAAAGGAATAAATAAGTATTTTTTTAAACAAAATATTAGCATTACGTAAAACACTCCATATGAGGTCTATTAAGACCCGTGTTCGAACCTCGCTAATTCTGACCGGTACCGATCTAACTTTGTTATATGTACTTCGGTCGCTCAGTGCCTATAGGCACTATTGAAGAGTGATAGGCAGACTGATGATGGTTATTTGTCCAGTCTGCCGTCCTGGGGTAGTACCATCACTTTCGAATGTAACACCCGTGAAGTGACCTTGTCGTGTTTCGGGAATAGTTTGAAAGTAGCCAGGTATAAAAGAGGAGTATGCACTGTCAATCTAGATGGTACATGCTCGTCTCCTTAAGCCGGCATAGTGGAGGCGACTGCTGCCCGTAGAGACTTCTCTGTAGTAGCAGTTGTTTCCATTCATGGACCGCACTCTAGCTTTACATCAGGCGGAGTGTTGTCACATGCCGAGTGTTGCATAATAAAACGCTAAACATATTAAGATTGTATTTTAACATCTTGCTCTGACAATAAACAACCACCCGAAACCATGGCAACGTTTCTCGTCCTTTTAGTCGTAAGGCCTAGGTATACAACATCACTCCCCCGAAGAATGAGCTAATAGCTGAATCGCGCAGGTGGCTTCCGTTTCCGCTCGGAACGGCGTGGCGCGTCTTGCGTCTGCGGTATGCTTGTAGACTGCTTGCTATCAGGTTGGTGTTGGTGTTGGTTACTACCGTCTTCTCCCCTCTCACGGCACGCATCGCGTTTGTAGTTTCTTCTGGGCTTCTTGTTATCTTTGATACTAGATCTCCTTGGTCTTAGTTGATCAGAATGACTACGTTTAAAAAGTGTATCATGTTTGTTTAAGATGGATTTAATTTGCGCGTTGCTAATCGCGCTTGGTATGTTCTGCGGCACTGCGCCATGTTTAATGTTGTAGAGCCTAGCACCTGGTGGCATTGGCAAGTTAAACTGCAAACACCAATCCAATCCAAAAAGTGGAATATCGTTTCGCTCAGTGACATATGCCTGAAGGTTTTTAGTCGTGTTAAAAGCATGTACCGATATTTCGCATGTACCAAGTGTTTCAACCTTCACATCCGTGTACGCTATGAGGTTGCTGCGTTTGGTGAGTTTGGGACGCCCAATATTTTCCCACAGGGATTTCCCGATAACAGAGTGTACTGCTCCTGGGTCGTATAGCATTTCAGTGTTGATTCCGTTTAGCTTTGTAGGTATCATTACTTTGGTTGCCGAATTGTTCCCGTTTACTACGTACGTATGGCTGCTCTCGTTGTCATTGGATTGATCCGAGTTATCCTGTGCCACCCGTCTTGTTCGGAATTGCTTGGGCCTCGCTTTGCCACTGCTGATACACACGTTGGCGAAGTGGTTGTACTTGCTACATGACCTACATCTCTTGCCTCTTGCTGGACACTCATCAATTTTGTTATGAAAGTCTCCCCCGCAGAAGATGCATAACCTTCCCTCTCGGTGTTGATGTTTGTTTGATGATGATTGTTTCGGGTTAACTTTGTTCACATGTTCGTGGTTTACATCTGACATTACGTTACTCCGTTGTATGATGCGTTCGCTTTGTATCTCTGCCTGTTCCAGTTTGTTCGCTGTGGCGACCACATCGGCGAGTTTTGCTGTGTTTGATGGGTGTTCCTTTATGAGTTCTTGTTGCCATCTTGCGTTGTTAATACCGATTACGAACTGGTCTCTGATACGTTCATCTAAAGTGTTTCCAAATTCGCAATAGCCAGCGAGGCTTCTCAGCTGCATGGCGAAATGGGACGTTGTTTCGCTCGCCTCTCGATACCTTGTACCGAAGGCCACTCTCTCTGAGAGTACGTACGTTTTCTTGCCATAGTAATTGTTTAAAACTGCGACAAGTTCATCAAATGTTTTCGACGTTACTGACGTCGGCCGATAATAGTCGACTAGTACCTTAAATGCTGCTGGTCCAACACGCGACAGCAGTAGATGTTTGCGTTTGTTCTCGGTACCCTCGTTTACGCCATCGATCTCGTGAAGACTGAGTTCTATGTTAAAACGTTGGATATAGTAATCCCAGTCTTCATTGTTGGGGTTAAAAACTTCAAATTGAAACTTCCCGTACGACATATTATTTTATTTCGTCCTCGTCGCCAGAAAAATGTTGCATAATAAAACGCTAAACATATTAAGATTGTATTTTAACATCTTGCTCTGACAATAAACAACCACCCGAAACCATGGCAACGTTTCTCGTCCTTTTAGTCGTAAGGCCTAGGTATACAACACCGAGCTACAATAAAAAAAAATAAGTATAAGTTTTTTGGAGAGAGTTTGTATGGCGTCAAATGTGAACTCTTCCACTAATGTACTAATAGAATTTCACTTGAGTTTCATTTACCTCCGCGGTGAAATAATATTGTCTGATAGGTGGAGGCTTCTCAGTTTACGCCGTAGCAGCGTAAATGTAAGCTCTTTTAATGTCATGAGTTGAAGTGCAGTCCATGCTTCCCATAGAGAAAGAATTTTCAAAAAATATTTGTGTACAATTTACATTTTTCATTTCAACTTGTTTTTGTGTCTGTAAACATCTTGGCTTAAAGTTACTTTTGATTTTAAGAAAAAAAAAAAGTCAACTACTCGCGCCTACACACCGCGAGAATATTTCTTTAGTATTTTGTGTTTCGAAGAACTTTTCTGAATAAAATAGTTTTTCTTCTTTCTCTGTCAAGAGAGATCGATCTTAATGAAGGCGATTTTTTTTTGGATCCACTTACCTAAGTATATTGAAACTGGAGGATGGAAATAATATTCTTATAACTCTTATAAATATATCTCTAAAAGTTATAGATAATTCATAACAAAAAGGTCTACTTTTATAGTAAATGATAAACATCGTAAAAAATAACATTTTATATAACAAAATACTACTTCTCTTGTTCAAAATTTAATATCCTGAACTATAAGAAATAGTTACGATAAATTTGTTTTTATGAGTGCAATATCACTGACAAAATAACAAAGGTGTTCCTAATAAACATGAGTTCCTAAGTAATAAAAAGTATAACTTTTGTAGAATGAGTGAAAGGTGATTGACGAAAGGAATTTATAAATCTGATGTGAATGGATGCGTTAAATATGGCAGACCCAGAAGGATGTCTTCCGATCAGATTGGAGATATTCTTATGAAAGTTGTGCTGCCTAGTGCTCATAACCGCCGGGCTTGTATGATTAGAATTGTGAATATTTTTTTAACGACTATATCTCAAAAAGTTAGCGCAATCGTGTAACATTAACATTAACATAACTGATAACATTAACGTTACCAATGTCATTGACGCTAACATTAACCATAACATTAGCATTAACATTAACGCTAAAATTAACGCTTACATTAACGCTAAAATTTATGCTAAAATTAACGTTAATATTAACATTAACGTTAATGTTAATGTTAATGCTAATGCTAATGCTAATGTTAATGTTAATGTTAACGTTAATGTTAATGTTAACGTTAATATTAACATTAATGCTATTGTTAACGTATATGTTAATGCTAATGTTATTGTTAATGTTATCGTTATCGTTAACGTTATCATGAACATTAGCTTAATGTTAATGTTAGTGTTAACGTTAATGTTAATGTTAACGTTATTGCTAATGTTAACGTCTATGTTAATGCTAATGCTAATGTTATCTTTAACGTTATCATGAACATTAGCATTAATACAGTTTCTATGTATCTCTTATAATAATAATAATAAGAAATGTTTATTCGTAGTATTTAGTTTTTTACAATTGTAGCTTCACGCCAGTAAACCATAATGATTTGTCTTGGCGTTGCACATTCGTTCTAAAATATGACTAAATTACACACAAAAGTTAAATAATAAGTAGGTATATACAATTTAAATCAAATGATAAACAAAACACTAAACAAAATTAAAAATAAATAGAAGGTATTCTGAAGTAGTTGTAATACCTATTTATATACTGATTTCGGATTTCCACATACTGTCCCAGTTAAAAAAAACCACTCTGTATTATTAAGATTTAGATTGATTAGTCACTTTTTGTAAAAAAGGTAATGTGATAAGTAAAAATGTTACATAAATTTTAAGTCAAAGTAACAAAGCGACATAAAGGTTCATTGAGTCGAATGCAATTGGATTACAGCTCATATGCATCGGTGAGTCTATACTAAATAGGGTTGGCACATCAGTGAAAGTGTTCGATTTCATAGGGTTTATTAAAAAAATGGCCAATTTTCAATTATAAATCAGGTATGTACTAATAATATATTAAACAACTTGTCTGGTAAAATTTTATGTTTCTTTTTTTTAATTGTAGCTCGGCATGTGACAACACTCCGTCTGATGTAAAGCTAGAGTGCAGTCATGAATGGAAACAACTGCTACTACAGATAAATATCTACAGGCAGCAGCCGCCTCCACTATGCCGGCTTGAAGAGACGAGCATGTACCATCCAGATTGACATTGCACACTCGTGTCGTTATATCTGGCTACTTTCAAACTATTCCCGAAACGCGACAAGGTCACTTCACGGGTGTTACATTCGAAAGTGGTGGTAGGCAGACTGGGCGAATAAGCATCATCAGTCTGCCTACCACTCTTTAATAATGCCTATAGGCACTGAGCGACCAAAGTACATATAACAAAGTTACATTGGTACCGGTCAGAAATTAGCGAGGTTCGAACAAAGGTCTCATCGATCGTGAGTTCACGCGTCTTACCACTAGACCACGGTCGCTCTGTAGGCAAAAAAGTGTGAAATAAAACAATTAACCAGTCATGATTTATTTTTCCTATATTTATATTAAACTCATGTAAAAACGTGTAATTGCAAAAAATTGCTGACGTAGCCGAAAAAGCCGCCAAACGGAAGCGATACTGAGAGATACCTCTGCCACATATCGGTTGTATTGTGTGAAAATCCGACCACCTAGACTTTAGATAGCAAAAAGAAAACATCGTAGCATACCTAGACGAAAATGTCAGAACTCGACATATGAAATAGTAAGTCGGGAAAAGCAGTGAGAAACAGTGAGTTGTGGAGTGGGAAAGTTTGGGTGTAATGAGGCTTTTAGGGTATTAAATGCTATTTATTAATAAACCAAATGAATAAAAGATAACCGATAAAAATTTGGACCTTTTTAATTTTTCATTTATTTATTTATCTTGTAAATTATTTTACCGTCATGCTCGTAATAGTTATCTATAGGGTTATATTACTTCAAAAACATGCAGCTGGGAATTATCTGACCTCTAAATAAAGCTTGGTTCGTGGGTAATGTTCAACATTAAAGTGATAAGTGGTAACCCTATCTTGAGCTTACTGTAAACGAGTGCGCTCAGGCGATTTGTTGACGTAGAGAAGTCGCATTTTTCATTTTCCTAAGCGATGTATTCGTGGAAAATAAAGTCCATTATCATTTAATATGTTATCATTTTAATTAACAATGACCTAAAATAGAGAATTGAAGTGTGGTAGGTAGATTGAATAGTTGTAACGCCTTTTGGTTTGACTCAGTCGCGTTTCAGTATCGACCTCAATCAACCTCAAGCCGGTATGGCGGAGGCGACTCCTTTCTACATACATCTTTTCCATAGTAGTAGTTGTCTTCACTCATATACAGCATTCTATCATAATGTCTTCTATAAAACATATTTCAGAACGAATGGAGTTTTTATGTTTATCTTTCAATCACGCTCAAACGGGTGAACCAATCGTCAAGATGTTTAATATACGAGTATAGGTAGAGGGTTTATTAGTCTCTGTGAATAACATAATGCACTCGTGCGTCGCTGATCAGTAAACAATAAAAAAGAGCGATTTAACTAGTGCTTAATAGTTTTCGAAAGTGCAAAAATGCTCCGGGATAGTGATAGTTAAAAGTACTCTATTAACAAACAAAAAAGTTGTAATAGTGTTTGTTTATCATATAGTTACATCAAAACAAAACAAAATATATACATATATAACAGTATTAAAAATAAGAATATAATTCTAACATAATTTCAAATCGAATTACGAATTACCTAATCCTAAATAATAAATGGCCCCGCTCAGGGTGGCAGAGGTGGTATAAACATTGTTTATGTGTCCTAAATTCTCAGTTGGTCCCGTGGGAGTGGCGTATGTTCAAGGTCGGGGTTATTGCCACCAACCCTTGGCTTCTGATTCTTGTTATATCGATATCTAATTTTTTTTAATCGTGCGTCCATGAGTAAAACCATTTATCTGTTGGCACAGATAAAGAGTGAATAGGCGCCCCCGCTGTGCCGGCTCGATGAGGCGAGTGTTTATTTAATTTTATTTCTTCATACAGGTATTCTCCAGGAATTTTTATATGAATTATTTTAAATATTATTATTCTGAGCGGCCAAGAATATAGGACAACACAGTGGTCAGCTTCGAGCAGGATCTAAGATGTTTCCGAACCGGCGGAAAAATCTTGACTCTTGTAACTCCATAGGGAAAAAGTTTTAAAATTTTTATGAAATTGGCTTTCACGTAAATCCAGCGCTAATATTGGTACGGTTGCTCTAGTTTAGATTGAAATAGCATCGATATCTAAAACATATTTGATTGGTAAAAATACAAGAATCAGCCATCAGATCTTTGATGCGAAAGTCATTGACGCGAAATGATATTTCCCGATGATATTTGACGGCTATTTTATTTTGTGGGTATACTCTCACATGAATATTATACTAGCGTTTTCATCTTGTTTTCGTGAATTGCAAATGAAGGCTGAAGACGGCTGTCTTTTTATTAGGAAGTTATTATTGTTGCTGTACGCTTACAGATTTTGAATCTACCTGTTTGGTTTTGTTTTTTACATTTCGTACTAACTTCCATAAGCTTCGCTATGCCGGCGGGAAAAGACGAATATGTACCATCCAGATTGACAGTGCACTCTCTTCTTGTTATAATGGTAATAATAGGTATAACTACCTAAGTTTTAAAGAGTGGTAGGCGGACTGATGATGGTTATTTGTCCTGTCTGCCGTGCTGGGGTAGTACCACCACTTTCGAATGTAACACCCGTGAAGTGGCCTTGTCGCGTTTCGGGAACAGTTTGAAAGTATAGCGAGAGGAGTGTGCACTGTCAATCTAGATGGTACATGATCGTCTCCTCAAGCCGGCATAGTGGAGACGACTGCTGCCTGCACAGGTTTATCTGTAG
The DNA here is from genome assembly GCA_948150575.1 of Tinea pellionella. Lineage (NCBI taxonomy): Eukaryota > Metazoa > Arthropoda > Insecta > Lepidoptera > Tineidae > Tinea > Tinea pellionella. Next base: position 4,737,302 of record OX411254.1, on the reverse strand, counting down.
TAGCAGTTGTTTCCATTCTAGGACCGCACTCTGGCTTTACATCAGGCGGAGTGTTGTCACATGCCGAGCTACAATAAAAAAAATGTGACGAGTAAAAAGGTTGATTATTTACATATTTTGATTGGCAACCAAATTTTGTATATAATTTCTACATAAAATGGTCATCTCCTTTTACCTTTTGAAATTGGGATTTGAGGGATATCCTATTATCCAAGCATAAGTAAGATAAATAAGCCGTTTTCTCCTAAAAATACATATATTTTGTGAATAATAACAAATCCCAGAAAAATTGATAGCTGTCTGTAACGACTTCGCCAGAGACCGCTGGATAGTGTAAATAGGGAAGGTCCCAAAAAAGTAACCTATGTTAAATTGAAAACCATTTCGAGATATCACTTCAATTTGATGTTTTTTTTTTTATTTCCGATTGAAAAAAACTTTAAAATCGTTTTTTTTAAATGGCATGAAATATAGCATTTTATATTTCAGCCTTTTCCGCCAGCCCATTCAAACGCGTAGACTTTAGCTTTAGACCCTAAACAAATCTTTCCAAATAATTTTTTCATAAGTATATCTGAAATATTTAGTGCGTGTTATAGGTACTAATACGTGTATATCCGGCTTTTCGCTAAACACGGTTAAATCTACGAGACGTTCTGGGTGATGGATGGACGAGGTTTACGATTAGCTCCGATACTAATGCCGGTAATGGTACCATGATGAAGCAAATTAAACTATTTATTTATATATTTAACAAATAAATACGATGGAGGTCTTAGATGAGAAACTAGTTTTTATGGCGTGCTTCGTGAGCGTTGGAATAGTTTTGTGGGTAAAAAAAAGTGTTGATTTAGAAATTATAGGGCATTTCCTACTACAGTAATAATCGATGGTGGATTTTCTTCAAACATAGTGGAGACGATCACTACAAGCAGACATGTATCGCTTTCTAGTTCAGGAACAGTCGTTCGACATGAGTCAAAGCCAAAAGACAGTTGTCACTCAATCGAATCGACAACAAAATCTATGGGATTTGACATTTCGCACAACCTAGGTGATAACGAAACGTCAAATTGTCATAAGAAGTTCGCATGCCGAATTACTGTAAAAAGGACACAATTTCAATAATAATAATATATCAATAAATAATGAGTAATCATCAATCAATTAAATTCTATATGAACAATTAATTATTAAAACAATATACTGTTGTAAAGGTTTATAGTACGATTATTGTAATCAAATATAAACAAAATAAAGGGTCAACTCTGGAAAACTGGAACAATAAAATAATAAATAAATAAATAAACACTTTATTGCACAATTGTACATAGGCCTTTGGAATTGTTTACCACCTAACCTTTGTTGGTGTGACCGGAGATATCTAATTCTTATATTTGTTTTGATAGACATGACTGTACAACTAGCGAAATTAGGTAATAAGGACTTCGTGAACGCATAGGGTGCTAGCACCCAAGGAAGTTGGTTTTGGTAGCGCTGCAATATATAATGTGAGAGAGAGAAGTCGTTGTGACCCCATAGTCTTAGCCAACCCCGGTAGGTGAACAGTGAAGAACTAGTGAACATTTTATCAGACACAATGATCTCGTAAGAAAGTGCGGCGACGAAGTTAATAAAGAAGCAACCAAGGAATTTCGTAGGGTAAGTGTTGACCGTCCCTCTTTATTCCGACACGACCTTCTTACGTCATATTATTGAAAATTTCACGCCAATAACAAGAAAATGCAATTATCCCTTTTTTCATGCTTATACCGCGTTAGGTAATGTGTTAATACCTTTCGATACTATGTTTTCAGTTTTACAAATTTTTGGATTAGTGCCTTAAGTTTTTGCAACTATTTCATGGGCGGACTGAGGCCTAGGCAACCTAGGCACGTGCCTAGGGCCCGTAATTTTTGGGGCCCCAAAATTAGGTTTTAACGAAACGCAAAGTATGTATCATGACTGAAAAATAGGCCCGGAATTACAATGTTTACAAAATTACAATGGGCCCGCTTTAGCCTTAGTCCGCCACTGAACTATTTACTAGTTTTTGCTTTTTCCGGATAATTTTATAATTAATCTCAAAAGGAAGCCTTCCGTCTATTAGTAGAAAATGGTTATATCAAGGACTAAGTACTATTTACGTACTTAATCTGTTTAAAAAATGACCCCTTAGGCCCATTGGCACCGAAAGGCCCGTTAAAGTAACTTTAACTATTACTTTTTACCGTGACGCAACCATTAAACCTTTACATTTACTCCACACGCGTTGCAATATCGTGTAAATTCATATTGTTATCGTTAAAAGGATGGCTGATCCTGAAAAAATAACAGAAAAACGTATTTGGCTTCTTTTCATACATTTGACGTTAGTAACATTGGTTTGACGATTATTTTAACTTTTAAGATTCGTTGGTTACGATTAGCGTTAAAGTAAGCGTCAAAAATGACAGGCGCGACGATGGTGTAACGCGTGTGGAGATGTAAACGTTTAACGGTTACGTCGCTGTAAAAGTAATAGTTAAAGTAACTTCAACGGGCCTTTTGGTGCAAATGGACATTAGGATCGAAAAGATTCGAGCAACCCTTTCTTTCCAGCTACACTTTTCCCCCATCCAACAACTTGGGAATCGTTCAAGCGCAAACCGAATCGTGTTTTTATTTATTTACAGAGTAGATGTTAGTGTACAGTTTATTAGCTGGAATATTGCCATATGAAGAACTATATTACCTTTATGTGACATGACACAGGTGATCTATGTACAAAGTGTAGGTCGTAAATGAGATAGTCTTTTATTTCGTAATTTAATGCTTATCTTTTTATTATTTGTTAAGATATTTTTTATGTGATAACTCACTTAGTCTTGTGCGATATTTTATTATTATTTAGGTAGTCTTATTATTCAGGCGGAGCGAGGTCATATTCCCAACTACTGTAATAAAGGATAATATGAATTTGAGTTACACCTTATACAAAGTCCTTATAAAATCTAGCGTCTAGCATTTAACAAGAAAACGACTTAAATTTTTGTATTACCTGTAACTCGGTTGCAAATACGCTAATGTTGTGCCAAGTATTCTAGAATCATTCCAGTCGTTAAAGCCATTACCTATCTCGTTCGAAATTCAAAATGTGTCCGTTGCAATGGGACATTACGTAGTCGGTTACCTTGTTAACTCAACGACTTGATACCTGCTAGGATTTTTTCGAAGAATTTTGAATTTAAACTGGAATGAGTGCTCGTGTGTTAATTATAACTAAATAGTGTTATTTTAAATTTGGAAGTACAAGTTTGTAAATACCCACCCTGGGTATTTCTACCGTTTCGTTTTGAAAAGTAATGCCCGTATAGAGATAGACCATCTTAACCGAGCGGCCGTGGTCTAGCGGTAAGACGCGTGAACTCACGATCGATGAGACCCGTGTTCGAACCTCACTAAAAGATCGGTACCAAACTTTGTTATATGTACTTTGGTCGCTCACTGCCTATAGGCACTGTTAAAGAGTGGTAGGCAAACTGATGATGGTAATTTGTCCAGTCTGCTGTCCTGGGGTAGTACCACCATTTTCAAATGTAACACCCGTGAATTGACCTTAATGCGTTTCGGGAATAGTTTGAAAGTAGCCAGGTATAACGAGAGGAGTGTGCACTGTCAATCTAGATGGTGCGTGCTCGTCTCCTCAAGGTTTCTCTGTAGTAGTAGTTGTTTCCAATCATGGACCGCACTCTAGCTTTACATCAGGTGGAGTGCGGTCACATGTCGGACTGGTTACAAAAAAATTAAAGGTAAAATCAGGAAAGATCTATTAAAAGTTTAGGTAAACATTAATCTAAAATATCGGTATAGTATTCGGTTTAAAAAAGCATGACGTAGAATTTTTATTTCCGTTTGTTATTGAGTTAGATTCATTCAATATTCCACTTTCTAAAAAACTTTTTGTTCGTTTTCATATTAGCGCTTCCTATGACCATAAAAACTTTTTTTAGAAATTTTATATTTTGTCTAATAAAAGATTTTGTGTATTACTACTTTATTTGACGAAAAAACATCGAGTCTGAACATTTTTCATCTACGGGTGCGGCTTTCTTTGGATTTATTTTATTGTGGAACACGATCAGACTTCCTATCTACTAGTAAAAAATGCTGGTAGATGTGGAAACATTGAAATTTATGGACGTAAAGGGAAGCACGGGTCAATCACCAATAGGGAAGATAATTATGTTTTTTTTTGCAGTTAAATACAAATTGAGAGGAGTGTGCACTGTCAATCTGGATGGTACATGCTCGTCTCTTCAAGCCGGCATAGTGGAGGCGACTGATGTCTGTAGAAATTTCTCTATAGTGGCAGTTGTTTTCCATTCATGTACCGCACTCTAGCTTTATATCAAGCGGAGTGTTGTCACATGCCGAGCTACAATATATATATTTTTTTTAAATCGACCTCGCCACAGAAAGGGAAGCTCTCAATTGGAAGCGCCCCAGTAGATGGTTTACATCAAAAAATAATATTGAAATAAATATTTATTTTAGTTACAAAAAAAGTCACGTTTTTAATATTCTCACTTGTGTTACATGCAATTGATTTATCTGTAGGTTATAATTTTAGAAGATATTACTCTCTGAGCTTGTTAATAGTCTGTGAGCGTTTCCAACAACACGTTGTGGAATAATATACGGTTTTTTTGTATCTTTAAGTTTGGTGTGAAATGGCAATGCACTACTCAGTTTGGGATGGAATTTCAAATCGTTTTTGGTTTGAAACGCAGAAAGTTTATATACTTAAAAGTTTATACATATAAGTTTACTTAAAATAATATTTTTTTTTATTGTAGATAGCCATATGACAACACTCCGTCTGATGTAAATCTAGTGTGCGGACCATGAACGGAAACAACTGCTGCCACAAATAAATGTCTACAGGCACCAATCGCCTCTGCTATACCGGCTTGAGACGACGAATGTTTTGTTATTTTTTGGTCTTATTTTTGAAACTTTTATTAGAAGATTTGTCAGAATTAGTTGAGTACAAATAATGAAGAGTTATTAGCTCAGTCCTGTCCTAACAATCTAGTATACTGGTCTCATCAAGCCGGGTATAACGGAGGCGATAATTTTAGTTACATACTATTAGAAAGTAAGTTATAGTGCAATATAAATTGTATGATAAAGTTTTAAACTTTCGATTGTTTTGCTATCTGAAGAATAAAATAAAATTTTACGCAAGTCGATTCACGTAAAAAAATACTTACATTTGTAATGAGTACTGTCTTGTTAAAGTTCTTTTCGCAAAACGTTCAAGTTTAAAAAAAAAACAAATAACGGATAAAATATCTTATAAAACATCACGGGTTAGTATCTAAAGAGATGTTATTTAATTAGGAACTCAAAAAGTAAAGTGATTGTAGGGGTTATAGAGGGAGCTAAGAACGTCGAAGCGAAGGTTAAGTGAATCAATTTATTAAGAGACAACTGTAAAAACCGAGAACTATAAATTGCCATGATTTCCGATAAAACGTTTTGTTCATTGCAAGCTTAACTTGGAAGATTTTTTAGTTATTTTATTAATGACAGAAAAATAACAAGTAAAAAGTTCATTTTTGTAATATTATATAGTTTGCTAACTAAGTGCTAACTAGTTTGTAAACCTAGCTTTAGAAAACTAGCTATGTCTATTTAGAGTCTAATACTCGTATATTAATTGCGTAAAAAAGCAAGAAAAATAGGTGTACTAGTAAAAATTATATTTAAATTTGGAATGCAATAATTATCAATAAAAATCATAGTAAAAAAACGAAAGTTTATCATCTTAGATATTTTAAATTATCTATATAAATTATTTAGGATAATATTACAAAATATCTAACGTAGTAATCAGATAATATATTCCATCTCCAACCAACACACAAGAGCCTGGTTAAAGCCTACTAATCTTCACGAGTCTCGCTAAGATAAGGGTAAAGGGAAAATGTAGTAAATTATATTAGTCTTTGATTGAGAAGCCTCCCTTTTAGGAGGTCGTGACGAAGCATTTTAAATATTAAGATAAGTAGCTTATTCTTAAGCTGGGTGGAGTGAGTCCTGATGTAACCTCGTCACGGTGATACATAAACTTTGTAAACTTGTCTACTTAGTAAGAAATAGACGTCAGTTATGTTTAATGAACGTGTTATTTAGTTCAAACGCATGTTTTAAGCCTAATGGAGTTTTTAAGCTGGTAAATTAGGTTAACGTAAATAAACTAAATATGTATTATTTTTTATGGCATGTGACTCACTGCGACTGGTGTGCGATCCCTGAGCGGGTGAGACAACAGCCATCATAGATAAATGCAGTAGTGTGCCCAGTCAATGGAAGGTGCACATTAATCTTCTAAAGTGAACTGGGCAGAGGCCATTGCTGCTTGCAGATATTTCTACAGTTTTCTTCGTTTGATCACACTCTAGCGATGTCGTCACATGCCCGACTACTTATTATTAAAAAGTATCACTCGTTGATATAAATAATATAATTTGAAATATGGCGTGAAATAAATCTTTTGAAGACGTTTGCAGATGCGGCAATTCATTTGTGGTGTGGAATAATGTTTGGATATCCCCATTTTTATTTTTCACACGTACTAACTGTTAGCCCAGATAATCTCTATTTGCAAATATTGATTTCTCTAGGAGTAATGTTATTCTGATATATTTAGAATGCACTTGTTTACATTAAGAAAATGTTTGGACATTTAAATGACTAATCAAAATACTAGTATTTCTTTGAACATTCGGTTTTACTATAAAATGTCTAACCACATGGTGTCTATTCCGAAAATAATTTAATTAAAAATTCTAATTAAATTAGGTGTATTAAAAAAGAGTTAAAACTCACCGTGTGTGTAAAGAGGTGCCACTCGAAATTTTACTGCGGCCGTACAAGCTATCGCACCAGTTCCTCCTCCAAGCTGAAGACCATGTGTCAGTACTTGTACTAAGGTTCCGACAACTGTCACTGTCCATCCCCATCCGCCTTCGGGATAGTATCTTCGAGCTAGAGTCAGAGCAGCTCTAGCACGTAAGGCTGCTGCATTCTCAACGCCTACAGTGGCACCAGCACTCGCGCACCTGACAGAATTGACTCTTAAAAATATTGTTCTTTGGTGAATGGCTTGACTTTATTAAAGGATACTCTTAATTGTATTTTTTTTTTAAATAAAATATTTTCCTTAATTATTATCAAGATATCCATCCATCTATTTTAAAGCCAAAACATCCACCTATGAACAATTTACGTGATACAGAACACTAACCGACGGAACTGAGTTATTTCCCGAGCTGTTTCATACCCTACACTCTTAGAACGACCACGTTCAGAGAACTTAATACGTTTGTCCTTTTCACTAGCGCGATTAATGTTTGATATTCCACATGTGCACAACAGATCCTCAGGTCGAGGTTTCGGTCTGTAATGTTCGCGACAGTTGCATTCAGTTCGCCACGATAAAAGTCTTTGGAATAAAGTTCGTCGTCGCGCGACTGACGCGGTAGTCTCTTTCGTAGAGGCCATGGGATGTGAAGAACTTCTGTCCCCATCTCGAGCAGTGCTACCCACGTCTTGATTAGCGTAAGTAATTTTCTTGCGCCCATCTCTATCCTTAACCGCAATCGTTTTAGTCGGAACGTAAGTTCGCATAATGGATTTCTCTCTAATCGTGACATGGTTTGTCGGCCCGTTTTTTGTTGCAAAGCCATTTTTTATGTTTGTGACATCGGTTTGAAGGGACTTCCAAGCGGCGACCACTTCCTCGCGGTTTGGTGTTTCTTGGAAATTTGGGACAGTTTTTGAATCGGGTATCGTGTTTTTCGTTTGAGGATTCTCTAGACCGTCTTTATTGTCATCTGGCGGCGGAACAATCTTCTCCCGTAATCTCGCAGGCAAGCTGTCACACCGACGAAGAGTCATTGTCTTTTTTAGTTTGGGGTCGCATTTTAAACTACAAGATGTTAAATTCGATTGCAGTTACAACTTACTTGTTTTAATTTATTCAAACCTGAAAAAAGGAAAGGAATTTATATTATTTTTAAAGATTTATGTGAATATATCAATATTTTATGCGGGTTACAAAGAATTGTCCGGTTATATTTAGTTTAATCGAAATAAACACTGTACTAAGTTGCATAAAGTATTTTGTTTTAATTAAAAGAAAAAGGATTAAACGTAAAAGAAAAATCAGTGGAATTTATTTCTTTAAGTAAAATTTGTCGGTAATTAATAAAAGTAAATAGTATTTTGTGGAAGAAGACTATTTATATTAACGTTAATTAGGAACCTGAACTTTCCAGACACATGCAGAGAAACCAAATTTATTGTCACTGTACTTTCTCAAGATTATTTTTAAACAACGCTTAATTGCTATTTAGAAAAAGTTCTTGATTAATTTCGCAAAGTTAATGTCGTAAATTTCGTTAAATTTCACCAAGCGAGCCAAAACGAAGTTTGTCGATGATAATGATCCGCTGAGCAATTCCTCCTCTTTATCTTAGACTAAATCGGTTTTAAATCTACGAGGTTAATTGCTGATTTTTTTGTAATTTTCTTTGTACAAGATGTTTTTACAGTTACATGTGTAAAAGTTGGCATACTAAAACTAATAAATCAAAACAGAGTAAGAAATAACAGCTTTTTGGTAAACAACATTTTCCTACTTTAGCCTGTTTAGGATTTTGTAGCAACTTTCGGAAAACTTCTTTGAAAGTAAACATATATTGTTTTATTCTTTTATGCATTAAGTTTTGTAATACTATTCTAGATCGGTACTAAGTGACCTAAGTACTTTTTAACTACTACTTTTTTATTAATAGTATTCCAGTACTTTCTCCTTATGATTCCACATATACCCTGACGTCAGGTAGAGTGCGATCCACGAGCTTCTGTCGTTCCCGGTCACTTGGATGCAAACACTTCACTTAAAAGTGGTATTGAAAGTAATACTACACCTGAACAGCGGACTGGGCTAATAACCACCATCAGACTGCCTACTTTTCTAAACATAGTACCAAAGTATGTAACTTTGGTATCAGCTGAGAATCGAATGCGAGCTCACATCTATACGTCTTTTTTTTCTAGTCAAGTCAAGAAAAAAAGTAATAGAATAGTAACTGCAATATTAACACTTAAGTGAAGGGGCAAATGTTAAAGTTTTCAGACATCAAGCTATTTCGTTGGATTGTTCATTGTCGGTAATTACATGCGCCAATTCTTTTGTTGCGTTCATCTCTCTGGCAGACAATTGAATTTCAAATCCATCCCCTTTGTTATTAGTTGTGATGATGTTCCCTTCTTTTGTACCTAAATGTTTTCAGTTGTTCTCGAAAACTTTATGTGTATCTTACCAATTGTTGATTAATATTGTTTCTTTGCTTATCAATTTTATTCTTTTGAAACTTCACGTACTACTACTTGGCCAAAGAATGAATGAGATTGAAGAATGCGGCACGCTGCTACTCTACTCTTAGCTTATAAAATAAGTATATTTATTATTAAATTATGATGAAAATTTAATAGAATTTTTTAAATAAATATATATATTGATGAATCAAACCCAGTATTATATGACTTTAAACCAGTAATTGGAAGAGCTGTCTATGGAGAGATAACGGAGTTTAGAAACAATCATGTAAAGTGCCAAGGCTTGTGTGGTTTAGTGGTCAGAAGAATTGCGTGCTTAACGGAGGACGTCCAAGTTCGACCCCCACCTCAGGTTGTGAGCATTTAGTATACTACAAGAAAAATATATATTATTTTATTTATTTATATACTTTATTGAAATTTTACAAAAGGTGGACTTAAAGCCGTGAGTATATTAATATATGTATAGTATAACTATATTACTATATGTATAGTATATCTTTAATTTTGTTTAAAGAAAGAAAAAGACAAGTTTAGTAAACATGTTATTTATTTTGAATATTTGTTCTATCTTAACTTCATACTAACGAATTGGACTTTTTTTTTATAAATTAAGAAATCATGTTTAACAAGTTTTTCTATTAGAACTTTCGATTTTACGTTTCTTTTTCCTTTTTTCACGTAAATTTACAATTTCTACACAAGTCTTCATTTCAGAATCTAGATGCGCTTCTAAATATTTAAATAATTCTTTAGATCTATACTAAATATTATAGTCTATCTTTGGCATGAGCACCTATTACCTTCGAGCGTATTATTACCTCTAACGCTTTCTGCATAATTTACATTCCACTGTTGTTGTACGCACGTGCGTTAGTTATACCTATAATACAACAATATACATAAATAATTATAGAATATCATATTACCTATTAATATATCTACATATTCTGTAGGTGGCAAATACCTCAAATACCATCAAAAATAACATGGTGTTTGTTTATCTCGTATATAACGAGAGGAGTGTGTGCTATCATCTTGGATGCATATTCGACTCTTAAGACCAGCATAGCGGAGCCGATTGCTGCCTGCAGAAATTTATGTGTGGTAGCAGTTGTTTTCATTCATGGACCGCTACGATAAAAAATATATTAGACAGCCCGGTTATTGGGCGAAGGTATTTTTTTTTGTTCACTAGATAAATAACTAGAAATGTGTGCACTGTCAACCTAGATCGTCCTCAAACCGGCATAGCGGAGGCGACTGCCGTCCTCAGATTCAGTTACTATAGAAACAAAAGGAGAATGCCCATTTGCCTAAGAGAAATGTGCCGACATTTTTTTCTCGAGTTTGTCGATGATTTTTAGTTAATTTTGTAGAAAAATAAATCTACTTCTTTATCACCAATTATTTTAAAATATTGTTTCGTTACCAAACTATTAGGTATCAAGTGGGCCCAAAAATGGGCATTGCTACCTTTATGTAGTGTTTTGTTTATTTAGAACACCTTTGTATTGATAGTTTGGCATTATTACTATTTGTTTTTTTTTTTAAATTGTAGCTCGGCATATGTTGTGCCGTCATGTGTGCCATGAACAACATAATATTAACTAGCGATTTTTGTTTCCCTTTGTTTGTATATTATATTATATTAATATTTGAGTTACCAATAATTGCGGTATAATTTGAGTGATTCGAATTTCAAGTTTTGATTTATAATGTTGGAAAAATACTTCGTTTCCAGAATCTCGGGACCATCCATCAAATCTAATACTTAGCAAAAATATCTATTTATTCTTAAGAGTGAAACGAGCCGTTTTCCTCAGCGACATTCTGGCTGTGATTAATTTTCATATTCAAATATTGGGGTCGCCGCGCTAATGATAATTTTTCTTTTGTGTGGACACAAAGTGGCTTGTCCAACTAAAGTCTATTTTTTTTTATTAGTCCATCTGACGTTAAGCAAAAGTGCAGTTATCAGCGGAGACAATTTTTATATAGTTTGATGTTTGATTCCTGATAAAAAAGCTATAGATAAATTTCTACAGGCAGTAGTCACCTCCGCCATGCCGGCTTGATAAAACGAAAGCGCATCATTCAGATTGGCAGTGCACATTCCTCTCGTACAACGTCGTGGGTCAATTACTAGTTTAATATGAAAGAAAGATTTTTATACGCCTACTATCGATTTAAAATTACTTTTAATAATATTGTAGGTAGGTATTGTAATAAAAATATTTTATAAATTGTGCAATGAAATTCATACTAAAAAAAGAACATAGATTATAAAAACAGTTATGTGGCAGTACATTTCAATATGATGAAATTTTTATGAAAAGAAAATTGGCACAGAAAAGAAGTGATCCGATCCGTGTGTGCAACGGAGGGAGACAAATACTGGATTCGCTAATGATGTCGATGATGGTGACGACGGTTTTTCCCCAGTTTACTCCCCAGCAGTCGAATACTTAAGGTCTAAGGTCTTCACGAAAACCAGGATGACTCAAATGAAAGGCTAGATGAAAGCACTGTGTTTTTAAAAAACAATTTTGACATATTAGAATGCTGGATTCATCTTAATTCTAAATTTAAAATATTGTTTTGTAAAAACAAACGAACACAGATTCAAAAATAGAACACAATTAATCATAGCGTCAAGCATCGGAATCCACATTCTATTTTTAAATGTAATATGATAGAATCAGAAGAAATTAATTATTTTGAATTTCAAAACAGTACAACGCAGTAATAATTAATATTAAAAGAATTAATTATTAATTAATAATAAAACAAATAGTATTAGTCTTCTTAATTAATACCATATTAACAAGAAGTAGCCAGGTAGGGAGAAGTGTGCATTGTCGATCTGGACTCTTCAAGCCGACATATCGCAGCAGTTGTTTCTGTTCATGGACAGCACTCTTCAGTTGGAGTGCGGATTGTTGTCGAGCTACAATTTAAGAAAAATGTCAAAGTAGATATATTTGTATAAAGTTAATATTGTACAACACTTATCATTCATTCATCAAACAATGTCGGTCAAGTTAAAAATAGCTTCAGTAAGTTGATGGTGTTTCTTCTCATTACTAAGACTTCTAACGGAGTTTTGGAGGAAAAATTAACGAGTAAATCTTCCTGTTATGATCTTACATTTTTTTTAATTTTAGCTCGACATATGACAACATTCCGCTTGATGTTAAGCTAGAGTGAGGTACATAGACGAAAACAACTGCTACTACAGAGAACTACAGGCAGCAGTCGCCTCCGCTATGTCGGAATGTGCACCGTGGCACCTGGCTACTTTCAGACTGATCCCGAAACGCAAACTTCACGGGTGTTACATTCGAAAGTGGTGGTACTACTACGGTAATATTCTACCATTATTATACATTAGCACTAGAAGCTTAGGAAAATAATTTAGATATCCGAAAGAAAATCTTCAGGTATCCGTTTCAGTTTTATTTTTTTTAATGCTACTAATTTTGTGCAATTACCTAAGTAAGAATGGCATCAGTTAATATTTAGCGAGCTTTGAACACGGGTCTCGTCAATAGTGAGTTAGTGCTGTGTGCCGCTAGACTACGGCCGCTCCAAACTATATATATACCCTGATTGACACTTAAATTAATTATAAAGGTACACAAACTGCTTCGTAAATCATAGAGCCGTCACAAAGGTGTGCGAGAACGACATTTTGCTCGTTACATCAGGTAAAAAGGAAAAACATCTAATTTCAATATTTTCCATGTCATGTTTTTCCACTGCAGTCATTAAGCAGAATAAACCCACGCATTTCGTTTTGTTTTTTAATCTTTTACTTCATCTTTTTAATTAAAAGACAGAGTTATTTTTGTATGACTTCTTGTGTTAGTTTATTTTAAAATAAGGCAATATTTCCACTATTACTTTTTTAAATCTAAATGAGGATTATTAAATTGTGCAGTATCTTTTATATTACAGTATAGTAAAGTAATCACATGAAGCATGTGTTTAATTTTGAGGCCTACTTGATATCTAAAACAATATACTAAAATTATATGTTATTTTTTTATTATTAATTATTTTCAACACATCGTTTACCAATCAATAAGATAATGTTTAATTACAAAAAAAAAAAAACAGATATCATCAATTATTTATTAAAACATTTAATGTAATAATAAATTGCATATTGCAAAATTAAATATCGCAACCAAAAAAAGTCTAATTACTCAAAAACCCGGATGAAAAATTTAAAACTGATTGGAAGGAAGTAGATTTATTTTTCTATAAAGTTAACTAAAAATCATCGACAAACTCGAAAAAAATTGTGGGCCCATTTCTCTTAGGTGAATGGGCATTTTTTTTTTTTTTTTTTTTTTTATTTTGGCACGACATGTGATTTCGACTGGTCTGATGGTAAACGCAGTGGAGGTCCATGAGCATTGACGACTAGAGAACCGCTCGCACGGTGGCTCCAGTCGCCATCACTATGCCGGCCTGAGACCATGGTCACCGAAATATAAGTGACGTATAATAAGTGAAGTTAGTTCATTAAAGAAAGATTCGATTCGTCTACTAATTAATTGTTGATTATATAGTTCTGTTTTAAGCCCAGAAAGAGTCACAGTAAAACAGTATTTTTTTCTTATAGTAAAAGTGCGGTCCATGAACGGAAATAACTGCTACTACAGATAGATTTCTAGAGACAGCAGTCGCTTCCACTATGCCATCCAGATTGACAGTGCACCAACCGGCTACCCGAAATGAGACAGGGCCACTTTACTGGTGTTACATTCGAAAGTGGTGGTACTACGATTTGTGTAACTTTTTTTTGTTTTTTTAATAATGTATTATATGGGCTATAAAATGTGTAAATATGTTAATTTTGGTAGAGCGCGAGTGTTCATTTTGATCAACAAAAAGCTGTTAAATTTTGTTTTTAATAAAACCGAGAAGAAGGAAGAACAATTAAATTATTATTGTAAAAAAAAGTTTTAGATAATTTTGTTTTAGAAATATACCACATTATGAGAATGTCTTGAAGTTTTAATATAATTTTAATGGAGAAATAGCGAATATATTATAAAAACACATTAGTATATGTATTAAAAAAATAATTTAGAGGTAATTTCATATTTCTTTTTTTAGAATACGAATTTAGTGAAAATAGTTGATCGCATACTACTAGAACGGTCTTAAATACGTCCGAGACCCAAGTATGAGTTTAAACTTACGCCATCACGGCGTGAAGTGATATCTCTCCATCAATAGGGCTGCTTAATCCAAATTGTTTTTACTTTGTCGATCAAAGTAATATTTTCTGATTGGTGAAGAGTCTCACTTAACGCCGTGACAGTGAAAATATAAATTCAAACTTGGCCTTCTAAATAAAATACTGTTTGACTTATTACCAGACACGTTTCAGGTTCAAGGACAATAACTAAAGGCAATTTCCCTTCTCTATTAAGGCTCTAAGTTAGTCAGAGAGTAAGTAAACTTATAATCTTATTCCCTAAAGAACGCTTCCGACACGTATTATTACTTCCAATATTTCTGTTAACTCATATTGTTATGGTGGCTCGACACGTGACCACACTCCGCCTGATGCTAGGCTAGAGTGTATATGAACAGAAATAACTTTTTTTTTTATTGTAGCTCGGCATGTGACAACACTCCGCCTGCTGCAGCCTGGTATAACGTGAGGAGTGTGCACTGTCAATCTAAGATGGTACATGCTCGTCTCCTCAAGCCGGTATAGTGGAGGCGACTGCACAGGTTTCTCTGTAGTAGCAGTTGTTTTCATACATGGACCGCACTCTAGCTTTGCATCAGGCGCAGTGTTGTCACATGCCGAGGTACAATAAAAAAAATACCGATTCCAACTGTAACTGTCGTCTGTCATCATCATCAGTTGGGTAATAGGAAATGAGAAACAATTAATCTAATATCCAATATCAGATATAAAAAAGCTGTCTTCATTCATAAACCGCACTCTAGCTTGACATCAGACGGAGTGTGGTCAGCATCCGTAGTAATTAAAACAAAAGTACAATACATGTTCTATTTTATGTTACTTGTATAAATACAATACAATACAATTGTCACTCCTTTTTCCCATAGAGATAGGCAGAGACAACGCAACGCCACTTACCACGATACTGACACAACACCCTCGCTTACCTCACATCCACAATTCTCTTCATGCACGCCCGACGGTTGTGAGCACTAGGCAGCCCAGCTTTCATAAGGATGTCTCCGATTTGTGTGTGTGTATATATTGTATATTTTATTTATGTATTTATATTAAATATATAATCCCTCCCTCTTACTGCTTCTCACTTACCCAAAGGTCGACTGGTAGATAAAGCCTCACGGCTTTAAGTCCACCTTTTGTAAAATTATAATAAAGTATATAAATAAATAAAATTTGATCGGAAAACACCCTTCTGGGTCTGCCTTGTTTAACGCATCCATTCAGATCAGATTTATATATTCCTTTCGTCAATCTCCTTTCATTCATCCTTTCCATGTGCCTAAACCATCGAAGCATTCCTTTCTCAATCCTCGTCACTACATCATCTTTCAAACCACATCTATCGCGCACAACACTATTCCTCATTCTATCCGCTATCGTGACTCCACATACACTCCTTAATTTCTACTGCATTAATCCTACTCTCTTGCTTCTTCTGACATACCCAACATTCACTTCCATACATTAATGTAGGAACATGTACCCGCGTTATGATCAGCCAAGTACCGCAATATAGTTGTATAAATATTTGTGTTAAAATTTAAAATTCTTATCATACCTAAAGGACGTGTTTTAAGGGATATAGTTTGTGTAGCTAATAACATTCTGTCAACCCCTCTTCGAAGCACTGATATATTTGGAGCCGAGGATCTGTTTCAATTTACGAAACTTCGACTTTATTGGGAAAAATTAGGAGAGGCCGTGTTACACATACAAAATGAACTTTGAACTAAATTAAAACTGTACCCCTATCATGTGTTTGACACAGTATAATTAATTATAGTAGTCAATTCTATAACGACTATAGTTACTTGCTGTAATAGAATTTCAGATGAAAATGTACGTTTCGAACTCTTTTTATTGTAGCTGGGCATATGACAACCTTCCGTCTAATGTCAAGCTAAAGTGCTGTATATGAAAGAGAAACAACTGCTATCATAGATAAAGGAGAATGCCCATTCGCCTAAGAGAAATGGGCCCAAAAATGGGCATTTTCCTTTTTGCAGGCAGCAGTCGCCTCCGCTATGCCGACTTAAGGAGACAAATGTACACCATTCAGGTTCACAGTCCTTTCGTCATACCTGCCTACTTTCAAACTGCTCCTGAAACGAGACAAGGTGTGTGATGTGCTAATAATAACCATAATCAGTCTGCCTACCACTCTTGCCTTCTATAAAAAGGATCATAGTAAGAGAATTTAGCCTTCTGCCTATTACGCATCTGGTCATCGATTTATGGCTCTTGTTCGTATATTAACGAAGTTTATCCATGTCTTTGTGATATAACAATACATGCCGACGACAAAGGACTTTATTTTGTTAAATAGTAATTCTTTTCGTGGGATTTTTAATAAGAAAACGGCTACAAACAAACAAGTTATTGCTATTTGTACAGGAGCCAGTTTGTTGTTAAAATTAAACACGTCAACTTAGTTAACGTACATTGCTTGCTTAATGTTGCACGTTTTGATTAAGCCTTAAGAATTTTGACAAACCAAATTGGTACTTTGCTAGAGCTTTATTTGCTCAGTGTACTGAGATAGCATCGGGTCAGTAAACTATAATATTTTTAAAGTCCTACCCACCTGAATTTAAATACAGCATCTTTTCCCTTTAACTCGTATTTTATTTAACAGTAGCAGATTCTTTTTAAAATAAAAATACTTATACAAAATGCATTAGTATCAGTCTATCTGTAGTATTTTCTTTTAACATTTAAATAGCAGCCGTAGTCTAGCGGTGAGACGCGTGAACTCACGATCGATGAGACTCGTGTTCGAACCTCGCTAAAGACCGGCACCAATGTAACTTTGTTATATGTACTTTGGTAGCTCCATGGAGGGAAACAATTGCTAATACAGATATATTTCTACATGCAGCAGCCGCCTCCGCTATATCGGCTTGATCAGACAAATGTGCACTCTATGGGGAATCTATATTTGTAGTAAATTCGTCTCGCGTCGCGTCTAAGCAATAACGATAATAAATTTAATTGATCCAAGCCATAATATTTTATTAAGATACTCGTGTTTATTTATGTTGTGAAATTAATTGTTCATACCTACTTATAGTTTGATATATTTGTCGTTATTTAAATTTTTGTTTTTATTGTAGCTCGGCATCAGTGTGGTCACACTCCGCCTGATGTAAAGCTAGAGTGTGGTCCATGAATGGAAACAACTGCTACTACAGAGAAACCTGTGCGGGTAGCAGTCGCCTTCACTATGCCGGCTTGAGGAGACGAGCATGCACCATCTTAGATTGACAGTGCACACTCCTCTCGTTATACCTGGTTACTTTCAAACTATTCCCGAAACGTGACAAAGTCACTTCACGGGTGTTACATTCGAAAGTGGTGGTGCTACCCCAGGACGGCAGACTGGACAAATAACCATCATCAGTCTGCCTACCACTCTTTAATAGTGCCTATAGGCACTGAGCGACCAAAGTACATATAACAAAGTTACATCGGTACCGGTCAGAATTAGCGAGGTTCGAACACGGGTCTCATCGATCGTGAGTTCACGCGTCTTACCGCTAGACCACGGCCGCTCTTTGATATATTTGTTGTTATTTTAATAATGGTTTAAGGGACGAATTTGAATTCCAAAAATGATTAAATAAAAATAAGAATTTCGAATGTTAATCAATATTTCGAATGTTACACCCGTGAAGTGACCTTGTCACGTTTCGGGATCAGTTTGTAAGTAGCCAGGCATAGCGAGAGGAGTGTGCACTGTCAATCTGCATGCACTTGCGTACAATACAATACAATTGTCACGCCTTTTTCCCACAGGGATAGGCAAAGACACTTGCGTGTCGTCGCTATTTTAAATTCCATTAGTTAACCAAGTAGTAAGTTTAAAACTATATTTTATTGAAATAAATATGTCTACTATTTTTTCAATTTTTTTACGAATTAAGATATTTTGCTGCAAAACCAACAGTAGTGTCCTAATTAATTTTTTAAATTACTTTATTTAACAAGAAGTACTGACAAAAATGTTTATTGGGAAAAACAGACGCTAAATCTTTAAAATTTTATCTAACAAGAAGGCACGGTCAATAAAAACATAAGTACTGTTTTAAATGCTATATTATTCGCATCCAAATAGCGTCCTAAATAAATAAAATCGCAGCCAAAGTGTTCCCATAAAGTCTAAAAGAACTCTGCTGTGTCGGATTATGGTAAGTAGGTTATATAAACTTGGATTGCCACCATAAGAGCGGCCTGAAATTTTGGCACTAGATACACAGAACTCTATTACATGTGCAAAAATCAATTAATTAAAACGATAGTGGGTGAATTTGTTTCAATATTTTCTTCTTTATTGTAGCTTAGCGTGACAATAAGGAAACCATTGCTACGACAGAGAAATTTCTGCAAACACCAGTCACCTCCGCTATGCCGGCTTGAGGAGATAAATGTGCACCATCCAGATCGACAGATCAAACTGATCCCGAAACGCAACTAGAATATGACACGGACATTAACCCCAAGACGGTAGACTGGGTTTAATAAATATCATCAGTGAGCGACTAAAGTAAATATTACAAAATTACATTGGTACCGGTCAGAATTTAACGAGGCTCGTACATGAACCATTATCAATCGTGAGTTCACGCGTCTTACCGCTAGACCACGGCCGCTTACTAAAGGAGAATGCCCATTTTTGGGCCCACTTGACACTTAATAGTTTTATTTTTATTATAGCTCGGCATGTGACAACACTCCGCCTGATGTAAAGCTAGAGTGCGGTCCATGAATGGAAACAACTACTACTACTACAGAGAAACCTGTGCGGGTAGCAGTCGCCTCCACTATGCCGGCTTGAGGAAACGAGCATGTATCATCTTAGATTGACAGTGCACGCTCCTCTCGTTATACCTGGCTACTTTCAAACTATTCCCGAAACGCGACAAAGTCACTTCACGGGTGTTACATTCGAAAGTTTGGTAACAAAGCAATATTCTAAAATAATATCTTATTTTTTATTAATTAATTTTAATTATTTCAAAACTATATTTACCAATCAATAGACAATGTTTAATTACATAAAAAACAGATATCTTCAATTAATTAAGATTTAAAAATAATAATAACCTCAAATATTGCATCAAGATATCTTCAATTTATTAAAGAATTTAAAATAATATAACGTCAAATATTGCTTCAGAAAACATCTAATTACTCAATAACTTGGGTGAAAAAATTAAAACTGATTAATGATAAGGAATGTAGATTTATTTTCTTACAAAATTAACTAAAACTCATCGACAAACTCGAGAAAAAAACGTGGGCCCATTTCTCTTATAAAATTAATCCCGTAAAGCGAATCGGTTACTTCGCTTCGCTTATGCTTGAAATTGGTGGTAGGAGGATATTTAATTCTTTTTAAAATTTATTTCCAAAAACTGTCAATTTATTTAGTACCGAAATTGTAATTTATTAAATCTGTTTTTCTGAGAATTGTAAACAAAACTCTTTTTTCGAATAATAAATACCTCCCTTATTTTAGAGAAAAGTATTATAAGAAAAGGTAACTTAATATTGTTTTCTTTTACAAAATCTTAAATGAGAATTTTATTAGCGTGGTGAAATGACGAAAGTTGTATATTTATTTAATTAAAAAGCAAAAACAAAAGAAATGGAATTTTAGAAGGAATTGATAAAACGTATTATATGTTTATCGATCAATAGAACATTGATCTTCCTTCCTCGTACAATAGTAAAAAATACGTGTGCTGAATTAAAAAAATTCTGTTAAATAGAATTGCGAAATTCTTAGAGGCACGAGTATCATTGAATTGCATATGTGACGTCATTCCTCGTGCGGAAAATTCTAATTTTTTCATAGAGGTCAACACTTAACGTTCTCCACTATGGCAATAAAGCAACGCCAAAGAAAGGACCTTCCTTACACATGATGTCCATTTCACTATCAATAAGTAAATCAAAATATAATTCTCTAACCATTTTTTTATTGTACCTCGGCATGTGACAATACTCCGTCAGGTATAAGCAGTAAAACTAGAGTGCGGTCTATGAACGAAAATAACTGCTACTACAGATAAAATACTATAGGCAGAAGTTGCCTCCGCTATGCCGTATTGGGGAGACGAATGTGCACCATCCAGATTCCTCTCGTTAAATTTAAAGATTTTTAATAATATTCTTTGGCAAAAACCAGTTTTGTAATTTAGATAATTTTCAAAATTAATTCATATTGATAAGTGTTTTGTAAGATTGATTATTTTTTTGAGTATTAAACAAATATTCGTTTCGATCGGGAATACAACCTTGGTCTTACGAGTACATCGTGTACTGAAGAGACCGTCCATAATAACGCAAATACGAACATTTTACAGAATTCATACAGTTTATTGATTATTTAAATTGTTAACTATGTTATTAATGGTTGAAACTATATACAACATCGCGCAAAGAGAACAATTCTCTAAAATACCTTAGAAACCTTTGGGAAATTAACCCTATTTGAACTTGAGCCTTTGTTTCAAATGAAATGGAAAATACGATTGTGAAATTCGCTAATTGAGATAGATATAATAAATAGTCTGTTCTCTTCGTTAAAATATAATTAATATAATATATTATAATTATCGTACAATCTATGAGACCCGCGTTCAAACCTCGCTAAATTCTGACTGATACCAATGTAACTATATGTACTTTTGTCTATGGTATAATATAGGCATTAATGATGATGGTTATTAGCCCAGTCTGCCGTTCTGCGTTAGTACTACCACTTTCGAATGTACCTGACACCAGTGACCTTGTTGTGTTTTCAGATCAGTTTCACGAGAGGAAAGTCATCAACCTAGATGGTGCGCATTTAATTCCTCAAGCCGGCATAGTGGAGCCAACTGCTTACAGAAATTTCTCTGTGGTAGCAGTTGTTTCTATTCATGGACCTCTCTAGCTTAACTTTTATTTTTTTAATGTAGCTCGACATATGACAACTCTCCGCCTGATTTAAAGATAGACTGCGGTCTATGAACGATAAATATCTGCGGGCAGCAGTCGTCTCCGCTATGCCGGCCAGAGAATACGAGTATGCACTGTCTAGATTGACAGTGCACACTCCTCTCGCTATACCTGGCTACTTTCAAACTGCTCCCGAGAAGGCGACAAAGTCACTTCACAGGTGTTACATTCGAAAGTGGTGGTACTACCCCAGGACTGCAGACTGGACTAATAACCACCACCAGTCTGCATACCACTCTTTAATGGTGCCTGTAGACACTGAGCGACCAAAGTACATATAACAAAGTTACATTGGTACCGGTCAAAATTAGCGAGGTTCGAACACGGATCTCATTGGTTGTGAGTTCATGCGTCTTACCGCTAGACCACGGCCGCTATGTGCGACCACATCAAGCGAAGTGTTGTCATATGCCTAATGTTAAGCTAGACCCATGAGGACAGAGAAATGTATGTAGGCCACTCGCCTCCGTTATGCCGGAGACTATCCAATGCACTCATCTCAGTTAATTTTATACCCACTCGTATATCACCACGCACAAACTGAATGTTTGTTTAAAAGAGAAATATTTATACTATTTTATTTGCGGTGGAAAATTAGTACTTGAACGAGGAAAGATGAAAGATTCAACGGATAAACTTTTTCCTTTGAAAGCCTAGATATGTGGTTTCAAATTTCACTTAGAAAACAATATGTAATCATAGCCTAGAAGTTTTATCTCATTATATAATACGTATTAATGTTTCTTTGTTTATTTAGCTCAGTCTGCCATGATGTGTATCAACCGTGTCGTACAGTAGGCCGGCATAGTAAAGACGATTGCTTATGGAACGCAATTTAGTTTAACTTAAAATAGGGAAAATATTTTTTTTTATGTGGGTAGACTTATTTTTTTGGTTATTTTTCAGGTGTTTGTCCGTATACATTCTGAAACTAGTCCCATTTGATTTTGTCGTCTTGGTCTATTGATTTTTTTGTCACTAAGTATGTTTTTTTTAAAGTCTATGGGTGGTGCCTATCATGTATTAGGCAATGACCGACAATTTTTGGGTGATTAGAGACGTGGGCCATGACATTTTTGTATTAATATGGGTAAGAATTTTTATTAAAATGTGTGAATATTTATTGCGTCTATTAATATTTAATCTAATTAAATTTCGTCATAGAAATTAGAAGCTCACTCCGTTTAATATCGTCGCTGTAATTCATAGTATGAAAGACAGGATGTCAGCATCGTTTAAAATAGATTTTGATGTGTGAATTTCACTATGTTTATCACTCAATCAAGCCTTATTAATTTTATAGTAACCGGCACTCTGTATTCAGCAGTCACCTTCACTATGCCGGCTTAAGGAGATTAACGTGTACCGTCCAGATTTACAATACGTACTCCTCTCCCGGTCGCTTTAAAGGTGATCTTGAAACGCGGCTAGTATGGTGGAACTGTAGACTGGATATAACCATGATCATCATACTCTTCATGATGGGATAGAAGCATATAGTTCTTGAATTAAAGGTGTAAAGGCAGGAGTGCACTTCAGGAGTAAAAAATAAATATATACCGGAATGGAATCGAAATACTTTGCAATATAAAAATGTAGTTTATATGAGTGCTAAATGAAATAGATATTATTTATTATAGAAAATACAGGCCGCTATTAATTAGTGACATCATAACTAATTAGTATAGTAATTGGCAACATTCGTAACGAGTACAATTTAGTAAAATACATACAAATTCCATGTGGAAATAGACGAACTGTTTGGTATCAATTCTAACGCTTCTATAACGAGATCCTTTAATTTAATAGAACGTTATTATGTTGTCTACAGAGTAATACTATAAACAATATTTTTTTAATGCCTATACTAAATGAGTGCTTGCATTTAGTGCCAGTCGGAATTTTGCGAGATTTGAACGCGGGCCTCATCGATCGTGAGTTCACGCTCTCTACCACTGGGCCATTGTAAAATTTCTATATATTCTATTCGGTTGAATCTTCTACGAACAACTTTACTTCAATCCAAATACACGTCTGTTGTAGGTTCAGCCGATGTGGCCCAGTATGAAAGTATGTAAATGAACAGAACTTTCGTAGTCCAACACCAGATTTGTGAAAAAGTGGCGAAAAACATGCCACGTTTTCCAGTGGATAAAATAGACCGTATACTCGTACAAACGGCCTTAGTGTGAAAGGTGTAGTGATGCAAAAAAGATTGTTTCATATAATTAAAGTCCCTAAAATTGAGCAAACTTTTTTGGTAAATTAAACTAAGCTGCGAACTAAATATTTTAATTTTATTACACTTAATAAAACATTTAAAATAGTTTCGTATACAGGTTGTCCCAGTTTTACAATTTCATAGCAGTCCAATTTTGTAAAAAAATGGATGTATTAAAATTTGTGAATGCAATTTTATTTAGTTAATAAAATTAAACTGTATTATATGTATTTGTTTTATATACTCGTACTTTAGAGAAATGTCTTCAGGTAACAGTCGCTTCCGCTATGCCGACTTGGAAAAAAAATGTGCACCGGCCAGCGTGTACAATAAAGAAAAGTTTGCCCTTCATAAAAAATCTACTATCACATACTAATTCATAAATACTCCACTAGATTATGTACCTTTTTTACATTTTATAGGTTTCACGAGGAAGACGACGAAGCGATGTCGGACTTTCCAGTACTTTTTAATACTGGGTATATCGATAAAACCTGCACGGTGTGCATTCGCATTCATCTGCGAACCGATGCTTGGCCCATCAAGAAGAAAGTACATTCCAACCTAGTAAATGAGCAGCCCAGCCACGGGAATACTGCTCTAGGATCGGGGCGAAGGAGACAATGGAACTCTACCACCGCCTCCGTCTGCCCGATGAAGGGTGGTCTGTCACGGAGTTTTTTCTGAAAGCAGAGTGTGACCAGAAACCCAACATTTTTTTATTGCAACTTGAGTCAGCCTGTATCGTAATTACATTAAAATTTAATATAATAATTGGCTCTGACTTCTTTTCTCACATAATTCCGAGCACCGAAGAACAAAACAAAAAAGTTAAGAATTCGACCTTTGCCGGAAAAGTTGTGAAGTTCTTTGGTCATTATTATAATTTATAGAAGTAATTAATGGCAGTAAATTTTCAATTAAGTATATTTATTGAAAGTGATTTGAAAAATAATCATAAAATTAAAAAGACATTAGGGTTTTTTTTTAAATAATGTTAATGTAGAATCTATATTTAGAGTGTTATTTACAACCTTCGAAAATTATATCATTATTTCCTATTAAAAACGAAGCAAAATTTATTGAAAATGTCTGGACAATAAATAACTATTTCAATGTGGTGAACTTTCCGAACTTTAAAAAAAAAAATCGTGAACTTGAAGAAAAACTATTTTTCTTTATTTAAAATGTCATCTATTTTAAAAGAACTATAAATAAAGAAAACTTATTTTTATTAATTTAGTATTTTAAGAATCAAATGTCCCTTATATTCAATCGGCAGAGAGATATAAAGAGAGCTTAATAACAATATTATTGTGAAATCAAAGGAAAATAAACTTGGTGTTTTACAACCAAAACTAGTAATGCAAAAGTTTATATTATACTAATATTATAAATGTAAAAGTACGCTTGTTTATCCTTCAATCACGCACAAACGGTTGAAGGGATTTTGATGAATTAATTTACAATATAAATAGATAATGAGCAAGAATAAATTATACTTAGGTTACTTTTTTAAAAGTTCTTTTTGCATTAATAGTGAGCAAGACTTTATATGTTTTTTATTATTATTATTGTTATTTTGATGTTTATTAAAATAAATTAATAATAAAATAAATATAACTTACCTTAAAAATAAAAACCCAAATACTTATAAAAACACAGTTTCTTTTTAAAATTTAAGTATCGCTGTACGATATACGGTTCTGCGATATGGAAGGAACGCGTCTCAGGTCCGATAGCGTTTGCATCACACGAGAGTCGCGGTACAACTGCCGGCGTATCACTAGAGAACGTCTCTGATAGCAGAACATACTCGGGAAAACCTACAAGATTGTTTGCAATAATAAAGTTTTGCTTGTAGATTTGCACACACCTTTTTTTCGGGCGATGTCAAGCGCCATTCAAGCTTAATCTATAAACACAGAACACATTTTTTTTGCATTGCCTCTGCCTCCATCTCCGCTATGCCGGCCTGAGAAGACAAATGTGCAGCATTGAGCACACTCCTCTCGTTATACTTGACTACTTCCAAACGCGACAGGGTCACTTTACTTGTGTTACATTCAAAAGTGGTGGTACAACCCCACGACGGCAGACTGGGCCAATAACCATTATCAGTCTTTAATAGTGACTATAGGCACTGAGTGACCAAAGAATATATAACATAGTTATATTGATACCGGTCAGAATTTAGTGAGATTTGAATACGGGTCTCATCGTTCGTGAGTTCTAGACTACGGCCGCTCTTGATTCTAATATTTGGAAATAGCCAGGTATAACAAGAGGAGTGTACACTGTCAATCTTGGATAGTGCACATTCGTCTCCTCAGACCGGCATAGCGGAGGCGATTGCTGCATGTAGAAATTTATTAATTAATTTATCTGTAGTAGCAGTTTTTTCCGTTCATGGATCGCACGATAGCTTAATTTTTATAAAATATATTATTTTTAGTTTGAAATGTATGTTTATGACATGTGAATTAATAGGTACTCCATTTGTTATCAATAGTTTTTATTAACGTTTACGATTCGAAAATGTACATTTAATTTAATTAATATGCATTTTTCTTGGAAAAACTCCAGTCAACTTTTTACTAGAGAAATATTGACTTATCCTATTTTAGTTTTTTTTTCAGGAGAAATGTTCATGTTAGAATAATATATTTTTATATTCAAATTGTAACACCCGTAGAGTGTCTAATCGCGTTTTTTATTCAGCTTGGAAATATGTAGATAGATGAAATTACATGGTGTACGAGTCGGCATAGTGGAGGTAGCAGTTGTTTTCGTCACATCCACTCTAGCTTAACATCAGAAGAAATTCTACAAAAAAACCTTAGAGTTTAATTATTTTCTGTATGTATTTTTTGCGTGATTTGTGTGTGTTTTTAATTTAATTAATATAATTTAATTAATAATTTAGTTAATAAAATAAAAATAGAAACATATTTTGAAGACATTAAAGAGCACCTACAATTTTCAGTCAAGTTATTACAAAACATCGTCTTCAATTCAAACGTAGCTTGACGGTATTCGAGTAAAGTTCGTAGCATTTT
The DNA here is from genome assembly GCA_948150575.1 of Tinea pellionella. Taxonomy (NCBI): domain Eukaryota; kingdom Metazoa; phylum Arthropoda; class Insecta; order Lepidoptera; family Tineidae; genus Tinea; species Tinea pellionella. The sequence continues at coordinate 4,710,388 of OX411254.1, read as the reverse complement.
AGTAATTAACGTTACTGCATTTACATGGAGAACTCCTTTGAATCTTTGCAGGAGAATGAGCAGAAATATTGTACAAACAAACTGCTTGTCTCCAATTTTTCTTGGAACTGAGATTTATTAATATTTTTTTTTAATTGTAGCTCGGTATGACCACACTCTGCCTGATGTAAAGCTACTAATCTCTACAGGCAGCAGTCGCCTTCGCTAAGCCGGATTGAGGAGACAAATATGCACTATCCAGATTGATAGTGCACACTCCTATAGGCAAAAAAATAATAAAAATAATAAAAATACTTTATTGCACAACATAAAAATTGCAAAAGGCGAACTTAATGCCTTGAGGCATTTTCTACCATAAAAAAATTATAAAAAAATAACAGTCAGACCTGGAGCAAAATTTCCTATATATATCCTTTTTTATATATAGTAGTCCGGCATTTGCTGTGACTATTTTATAGTGAAACGTTTTGCATCGATACTGCATATAAAAAATTAGACTCCGATCATCTGTCGCATTTTTTTCAACATTTAATAAGATAGCCCGCTGTTGACATTTAATCATCTACTGCCTCGGTCACATCCATTATAATTACTCTTTTGATCTTTTCACGCACGTACGTTGGTTGAGGGCGTTCCTCACCTGACCCTTTTTGAGCAGTTGACTAATCTGAGAGCAAAAGGTCCTCCCTAGTGTTCGTCCTTTCGACAGTGCCACTTTCATACGATAAATCTGTTTCGTTAATCACCTCCCATCCATCCTTTCCGTATGACTGAACTAAAACGGTTACCTTAACATACCTCTTTTTCCACTTTTTCATTTTATCTTGTTGGTTTCCATTATTTTTTTTATTGTGGTGGTCGATAATTTATTGATGACAATTATTTATTACCATTATTTTTTTCGTAATTAAAATTTTTTTTTTTGTTAATTATTATATGCACAAAATGCACTTATTGAAGCCACGGAAGAGTCTGACGATGAGCCCATTCTCATGCTAATAAAATAATTTCATTTCGTTTCACTCTGGTCACTACACTTTGTAATATTTAATGGTAGCACGACATGTAAATACTGCATCTTAAGCTAATTTAGCTAAAGTTCAATTTGTGAACAAAAACTACAACTACAAGCAGCGATCCTAAGTGGTGATAGTATAGGGCAACAAACTGAGCTAATAACCATCATTCTGTGCATACTACTTTTTAAACTTCTAACTGTAAAAGTTAAAATTTTGTAGTTGAATAAGACTATGAAGGTATTTGGCGTGTATCCAAGAGAATTTTGTTAAAATGGATATTCTGATAAGCTAATAGCTTTAACGGATACCTACTTACATAATATTATTAGAGAACATGTCATTGCAACGATACTTTTTTTTGGCAATCTATCAAAGACTTTCCTGTCAATATTATCTAAACATACAACAATGTATGTGTACACTAACTTTTACCCGCAACTTACACTCCATTTCAATTACGAAGATTGTGCATTAATTGAATAATATTTTGGAACGATTGTGGTTCATTAAAATGGTGATTTACTGCCAAAAACATTTTTTTAAATTTAATTATTATGCCATAAAATATACATGATTATTTTTTATTTTTTGTGAAACGTACGCAGTAACGTTTTCAGAGGTTCAAGTACGAAGTTACATTTACACCGTGACAGCTTAACGCGACATCGCTCCACCAATCAGACGCTGTTATTTTGACCGCCACATTTAAATGAAGCGATCCTATTGGTGGAGAGATTTTGCGTAACCTCTTGCTGGCCAACAGAAGTGTCAAATGGCCCTCCCGAAAGTATTATTAATTCCCGTTCCGTCTCCAGGGAACCGGGAACACTAAGCGCATAATATAAATTATACGTATACGTACAAAGTGTAGGGCAACAAACAGATTGTTTACATAAAACAAACATAATGTCTGTAGTTTATACTATTATCTTAGGATGGAAGGACGGAAACGCTTATTATGCGAAATAAGGCATTTTGGTCACTATAAAATATCGCGAAATTCGTGTTAAAACGCCCATGACGCATTGTGGCAAACACAGAAACTTCACATAGCGAGATTTGTATCGTGAGTATGATATGATTTGATCAAAATGCGTTGTGGCTATGAAGAAATTGCGACTAAGGATTTTTAGATTTAAAAAAAAAAATTTGAAAGATTTTTTGTTCACTTTGACTGCAAATTATTTGAATAATCAAAATAAACAAGATAGTAAGCTGCATAAAATATTTAAAAACATATTTGAACAAAACTTAAGGAAGAACATACTTAATTTTTTTTTTAAATAAAAAAAATGCAGATAAACCCTTTAATATAAAGTTAAATGGATGTCTAATATATAAAGTTTTAGGCTCGTTTTAATCCCCTTTCAAAATTATTAAATAGAGTGCTTTGACCGTTGGATTATTTGATGGAAACAAAACTAAGTGAGGCACGGTAATTTAATTTACTACGAGTCATTTACAGTTTGAGTCTAATCGAAACAGGAATGGGCGCAGATGCGGAAGAAAACTCTTAGGGATACGCAAAACTAAAACGCATATTTTACTAAAATCTATCTAAGAATCCAGCGGTCTACTATAAAAATTACAAAATAAAAAAAAAATTAATGGCGTATTAAATTGATTACTAACAATTTCAACTTCAAAAGTATTTAATTGATAATTTCAGACAAACCTGACTCATCTTTCGCGCCAATTGTTAAACTTTGGACATTTCTGTCGTCCATAGACAATATAAAATTAATTATCCATCGCAATCAACTATTTTTGAACAATAGAAGGGAAAAGTTTGTTTTCACCGATAATGCGTAGGTTTATGTAACTTTAGGACTTTGAAAATATTCTTAAGTTATTATTAAATTAAGACGAAAATTTAATAGAAGAAAAAAATTCAAAGCCATTTAGAGATTAGATGGGGATGGATATCAAGTCCTCCTCTATACGCACAGATGTTCTGAACTGGTCCTCTGTTTTATTCCTGTAAAAAACTTAAAATTTTCTACAAATAAACGCAAAAAGATCTTACTTATAACCTATTCCAGCCTTTAATTTTCATAGAGCGTAATTGTAGGACAAACAGACATACTTTTTCATTTACAATAATATAATATTACTTTATGTATAATTGGAAATAGGGAAAAACCAATAATTCGATATTGGTGTGCTAATAAAGAGGTGAGTTGCGAATAATAGGCGATAAAATAAACATTTACTTTATTTTTGTGTTAGTGTGCAATAATATCTGCAAATGGAATATAATAATAATAGAACTATTAACATTATTATTACATCGTAAACAGTAGTGTAAGTAACTTGTTCGTATTTCCTGCAATTTGGGTTAATGGCTTGTTTTTTCCATGAAATGTTAAAAAAACGATCAACATTCAACATAAAGATTTCCTATGTTTATTAAAAAGTTATTTACTTTCCCACTGCTGAACTCCCTCTTCTCCTTCCACGGCACATCATAAACTCTCTTCATTTGTGATATCTTTTTTAGTTTATGATGGACCATAAACCATCAGATGGGGAGGAGACCAGCTCAGTCCTACCTGACATTTTAATTGAAAGGTTAATGTCAAGAATTGTTTTGGAACGTAATTGTTGTTACCTACGTATTTTATAAAAAGTAAAATTATGTATCTTAAAGAAAAATTCTCTTTCCGACGACAGATTATGATAATTTTTAAAACGAATAAGTATTTTTATTTTTCATGTTGACGCAAATAACGAATAAGCTGTTACCGTCGTTATGATTTGGATACAAATTTATTCAATTTCAGAAAATCGTCGCAATTTCACAAATCCACATTCGTTCATATACAAAAAAATTCAATATTTTATTATAATTCTCGCCAGTGTCTCGACACATCGCCAATAACTTGTTTCACTATCCCTTATCGAGGCATCACTTTCAATTTATCTTGAATAATTCAACATTTCGAGACAGCATTCGATTTTATAGCGAAAATGAGTTGTCTCGTTAGTGGCTTAGATTGCTTGTCACCCTTCTCAGATGAAACAGACTTACCGTTGTTTTCACATCACAAATCATTTTGAAATTTTAAAAAAGATTTTATATATGTATTTTACAATAATACACACGGAACAATGATTTCGATTGAAATCTAATTCGTATTCAAAACAAATGGAGAACAACACAATTTCTGTAACAAAATCTGAAAACAGGACATGCAGTATCCGATACAACTAAAACTATATTGTATACAAAACAAAACATATTGTTTTCACGAAAATAAAAGCTATAACATGATTTTTTATTATGTAACTAAATAAAGGATAGATACTGGTTTTCGATATCGAATTTTAAAATACTATTTTTTCTATCGAGGACGCGGGATTTCTAACACTACTTTCAAGTATAACACATCTGAATGGACTTAATTACGTTTCAGGGTCCGCTTAAATATTGCCTGGTGCAACAAGAGGACGGTGCAAACCGAATAGCGAAGGTGGTTTTCAATAATAATAATATTACAGAGAAACCTGTCCGGGCAGCAGTCGTCTCCACTATGCCGGCTTGAAGAGACGAGCATGCACCATCCAGATTGACAGCGTACACTCCTCTCGTTATACCTGGCTACTTTCAAACTATTCCCGAAACGCGACAAGGTCACTTTACGGGTGTTACATTCGAAAGTGATGGTACTACCCCAGGACGGCAGACTGGGCAAATTACTATCATCAGTCTGCCTACCACTCTTTCTAATTTATTTTTGGTTAACCTAATTATATAAATTATTTATTTCCTACTTCCAATTAGGTGTTTATGTTGTGCGCTCTAAGGAATAAAATTCCCAATTTATTAGTGATTTTTCTTGTTTTTGCTAAAATCTAATTTTATTTTGTCCTAGTTTGTACCGTCAGTATCAAAATTTTAACAACGTAATCACATACTTTACTTCAGCGAGTACCGAGTTCCCTTGCATTAAATTGTATATAAAACATTAAATTTTAGCGGGCGTAGCAATTAGCATGTGTTTGTACAAAGATAAACATTATGATGACAAACGATTTTAACGTAAAGTAATTGGAAATTTTGTTGGATGAAATGCGTTGTCCACTGCCACATAATTTATTATAAAATTTAAATATTACGCTTTTAGTATAGGAGACTATTGTGAGTATTAGGCTGTTGTTTTTTTATAGTAGCTCGACCGTCGGATGTTGAGCTAAAATACGGTTCATGAGCTTGTTGGGTCCAACTACTACCACAGCGAATGCTACGCTAGATTGAGGAACAGTGCACATTCCTCTCGTTTTTTTATTGTAGCTCGGCATATGACAACACTCCGCCTGATGTAATGCTAGAGTTGGTCCATGAACGGAAACAATGCCTCCGGTATGCCGGCCTGAGGAGATGAGTATGCACCAACTAGATTGACAGTACACACTCCTCTCGCTATACTGAAAGTAGTATACCTGTAGTGTTGTACTACCCCAGGACGGCAGACTGGACTAATAACCATCATCAGTCTGCCTACCACTCTTTATTAGGGCCTATAGGCACTGAGCGACCAAAATACATATAACAATTAAAGACGGGTCTCTTTGATCATGAGTTCACTCGTCTTACCGCTAGAGCACGGCCGCTCCCTAGACCTTACTACTTTCAAGCTGGTCTCAAACCGCGACTAAGTAACTTCACGGGAAAGTGGTGATACTATCCTATCCCAAGACGGCAGACTGAGTTAATAACCATCTACCAACCACTTTTAAAATTAGCGATGTATCCAACTAATGAGCGTCTTTTAAGCAACGTCGCGTAAACCAGGACAAAACGTGATTGTCGCCGACACTATTAACTTCATCCTCCATCTCTTTCTCGAACACGCACACGCGTACTCTCGCGTAATCGCTCTGTTGTAAATCGCGTCAGATCCTAATGTATACTCAGTATTAAACATGATTTGTGCGTTGTCCACTTTGTTTTTGCACATAATTCAACAGGGTTTTTAAATTGTATCCTTTCATCAAGTAGAGTGCATTTTTTCTTAACTCTATTTGACGAACAGTAGTGAATAGTGAATAGTGAAAGTTCGTGTGGCAATAGAAAAAAACAATTCCCATTTCAATGTTTAGATTAGATTGGCGTATGTAGGTACTCTCTTATAATATTGTGGCTGATTGTGACATTTTATTTATTTTGGAAATTGAAGATTTTGAGATATTGTTCTACCTAACTTTGCCAATATTTTTTCTTAAAATATTTTATTCCTTTGTTTACCACAAATATTTGTAAGACTGAAGACTGGTAGGCAGACTAATGACGGTTTGCTAGGTTATCAATATTTTTCTTAGACTTCTAAATTATTTTCTACATTTGAGTGTGTTGGGCATACGATGCGTAGTCTGTTAACGCGATGGCACTACCACTTTTAAGTGAAACATCTGTGAATGGATTTGATGAGTCTATCCTGTCAATTTGGATGGAGTAGTCTCATTAACTTGGCATGGCGGAGACTGAATTCCGCGTGCAGACATTGGTCTACTCTCTACTCTAGTTTAACATTAGGCGGAGTATAGACTAATATAAAAAAAGATAACCATGCTTACAATACCAACCAAGATAAGCAAACCTAAAAAAAGCTTTTAACGCGTTCGTTTTATTTTTCTTCATTTGTTTACAGTATAATTATAAATATTATTTACTGCTCATTTCCTTAAAGGGTCTTCTTTTCCTTATAATATCCGTAGCATTTTATGCGATAATTGATGTGCCTCTCTCCCACTTGAGTATTTCATCAAACACTTGCCATTCAGTGACAGCTTTATAAATCGCTGTCGGATTTTTTTCCTTTCTTCTCTTAACTTTTTTTGGTGAAAATATTTCTATGGAGCGCTCGTTATTTAGGTGCGTACAATGTAGATATTATATTGGCTAACGTTCCACATTAGAGAAAGGTCGTGACTTATTTTGTAAAGGATAGAGACCATATTATATGGTAATTCAATCCATCTATAATAAACTTTAGTGAACTGTGAAGTAAAATCTAAAGTGACTATAGGGGCACTTAAAGAAGCTCATATACGAGTATAAGTTTTTTTAAAATATCTTAATAAAACTATTTCTTGAGTCGAAAATTGCAGAGTAAAGTCTGCTTATAATTAAGTTCGAATTCGAGTTACCGGCCCAGCCTCTACTTCTTTTTATCTTTATCGAAACCCATAAATTTTATATGTTAACTTAAAATGCAAGAATATAGTAAAAATACTTCGACAACAAAACTAAAAGTAGTCATCAAACTTTTGTTACCTCTCGGGCGAACACGTCGATGACGGGGTCGAATCAGAGCTTATCTTAAAGACGGATTTCTGTAACATCCTTCTGTCCAAATATACGAGGAACAAACAAGTTAATCCTGCGCTTTATGTCACTGACATGTCTAGACGTGGGCATCAACGAGACTTTAAGTTACATACAAAAATGTGTACAACACTTTGAACTTACAAATATTCGACCCATGAGACGAGTTTATTCAACGAAAAAAAAATACATATTACTTCTTTTATTCAATGACAATTAGCTCCAATTAGTAGTAGTAAGTTACTCTATTAATACAATATTATAGTTCAATTTTAATGTAGGCGATAAATTGATAATTATAGAGTGACAAGCTATTTTAAATTTTAAATACGAGCGCATTGACTGGATTTTTAAAGTGCCCTATATAATTTTGCCGGAAGTAATTCTAAAGGAGAATGCCCTTTTTTGGGCCCACTTGATACCTAATAGTACGCTAAAAAAAACAATGTTCTAAAATAATATCGTATTTTTTTATTAATTCATTTTAATTATATCAACACATATTTACCAATTAATAGACAATGTTTAATTACATAAAAAATAGATATCTTCAATTATTAAAGCATTTAAAATAATAATAACATCTAATTACTCAATAATTGTAAATAAATATATAAATAAAATAATTTTTTTTCTTAGGCGGATAGATATTCTCCTTTGTGAGAAAAACCATACTATGGAATAATAAATTTAAAAATAATTTATATTCGTCCCAAAGTTGAAAAGGGTCCAAAAGTTTAAAGTGAAAGTTAACAAAACAAATAAGTCACAAAAACAGCATCAGGCATATTCGCGATGGTTATAAATAGGTCGTAACTTGCAGATGTTTTCGTAAATAGCTGAAAAAAAGTCATATAAAAATGCTAAACTCTACTATTTCATTCTAATACCTAAATAACACGCAATTTTCACAATAAAATACTTATAAAATTTAAATAATTTTTTATGTTTTTATTGCCAATGAGATCGCTTGTGTGCTTTGAATTTTTTTCTGGATAGAATTTGTTAGAAAATATATGTACCAGGCATTGACCGCAGATTTTTTTCTAAAATACTATAAGTATAGTATAATAGCAAATTAGAGCGACCGTGGTCTAGCGGTAAGATGCGTGAACTCACGATCGATGAGACCCGTGTTCGAACCTCGCTAATTCTGACCGGTACCAATGTAACCTTGTTATATGTACTTTGGTCGCTCGGTGTCTATAGGCAATATTAAAGAGTGTTAGGCAGACTGATGATCGTTATTTGTCCAGTCTGCCGTCCTGCGGTAGTACCACCACTTTCGAATGTAACACCTGTGAAGTGACCTAGTCACGTTTCGGGAATAGTTTGAAAGTAGCCAGGTATAAGAGAGGAGTGTGCACTGTCAATCTAAGATGGTACATGCTTGTCTCCTCAAGCCGGCATAGTGGAGGCGGCTGCAATTCCGATAGATTTCGGTAGTAGCAGTTGTTTCCATTCATGGACCGCACTCTAGCTTTACATCAGGCAGAGTGTTGTCACATGTCGAGCTACAATAAAAAAAAGTACTACTTAAAATACGAAGCGTCAGCGATTTCTCTCTCTGCCACTTTTGCTCTTCATATGCATACTTCAGTCGGTTGAATGAGGGTGCCCCTTACCTGATCTCGATCGAGAAACGTTCTGGGGTAGTACCACAAGTGATTACCGTGAAGTGATTTAGTCGTGTATAGGGATCAGCTTGGAAATATAGAGGAATGTGCCATGTCAATAGATGGTGCGCATTCGTCCTTTGAAGCCGGCATAGCGGAGGCGATTACTGCCTACAGAGATTCTCTGTGCCAGCACCTGTTTCCATACATGAACCCCACTCACTAGCTTAACATTAGGCGGAGTGTTGCCACATGCTGAGCTACAATAACAAAAATTGCAGGATCATCTGGCAAAACCACGACAAAGTACTTATCTTTTTTCACTCTGTTCACTAATACATCGGCATACATTAAGAGCGGCCGTGGTCTAGCGGTAAGACGCGTGAAGTCACGATCGATGAGACCCGTGTTCGAACCTCGCTAATTCTGACCGGTACCATGTAACTTTGTTATATGTACTTTGGTCGCTCAGTGCCTATAGGCACTATTAAAGAGTGGTAGGCAGACTGATGATGGTTATTTGTCCAGTCTGCCGTCTTGGGGTAGTACCACCACTTTCGAATGTAACACCCGTGAAGTGACTTTGTCGCGTTTCGGGAATATAACGGGAAGTATAACGAGAGGAGTGTGCACTGGCAATCTAAGATGGTACATGCTCGTCTCCTCAAGCCGGCATAGTGGAGGCGACTGCTACCCGCACAAGCTTCTCTGTAGTAGCAGTTGTTTCCATTCATGGACCGCACTCTAGCTTTACATCACGCGGAGTGTTGTCACATGCCGAGATACAATAAAAAAAATCGGCAATGAATTAACAAAGCCCCCTAGCACGTTGTTTGAGATTCTCTAGCTGAACTTTTTTAAATCAATCCATTAATATTCTAGTATTGTGCGACCTATATACCGTCGTTTTATTATTATTTTAGGTCAATTAATAACAACTGCTTGACAACAGTTTTCAATCAGATATGCAATTAATTAATTTTTATACACTTTAACCTTTTTTTTTTCGTATATAAAGTACTATTTGCAAGTCATCACGGAGTAAATTTTGAATACCCAGAAAATACTGTGATATCCAACTAGATGTGCAATAATGCTCCCAATGTGACGCAAGAAAATGATGACTGCAGTCACTTTTAGGTTTTCTGTCAGTATTTGACTTGACATTGTCAAATCGTTTAAAGCGGCCTACACTTTTTTCGTGTCAGATGTATGAAGTGTCAGATATATGGATAAGATAAATTTAATTAAACTTTTGATATTGTTTGTTGACTCGGTGACAGAAAAACGTTAGCTAATATAGCAGAATATTGTTTTTTTTTTTGTTACTTTCTTTGATATAAAAGTTACTCTACTTTGATATAAAATTACGGTATCTACTTTTTAGAATACCGAGTAAAAATTAAGGAAATAAAGTTATTGTATAGGCATTAGGCAAGTCATTAATAGGATTAATCCTTTATTTGAAGTGCCTAACGATGATTATAAACTCTAAGGTAATGGCGAATCCTAAGAAAATAGCGAAAAGCGAATCATAAGGAGGCGATAGACAAGTGACAATGAATTAAATAATATTAAAACACTACTTTGCAACTAACGTTTTAATATTATTTGGTTATGGATTTCCGCAAAGTAACGCCTACTACTATTAAATAAAAAAAAGTGACAATGAGACATAGTGGGAGGTGTTGACTGCAAGTTTAAAATAATTTTATAAAATGAGAAAAACAACCGATGCGTAAAAAGAGAATAATGAAATTTTATCGCAGTCGAGAAACCAGTTCAATAAAAAAAAGAAATGGATTCTAACATTTTCTTTCACATTTAACTTGACTCTGGTGAATATTTTGCTTCAGAGTTACCAAAAATTACGATATCTCTTTTCCATAAAATATTTTGATAATAATGTATTTATCCAAAAATATTTTACTAGTTTTTCCAAAAGCCTTTTCATGTTTTGGGTGTGTAAACTTAAAGTTCGGAATATGGAAGTTTCTTTTACAAGACCTTTGAATCTTCTCAAATGTAGAACCAGATGTTATGTATTATGGAAAGCACATTTTGACAGAATATCACTGAATAAAGGAATCTGGTACAGAACGATCCAGAGCAAGCCCCTCCAGATTCCAGGTGCAATGATCAATGCGTTCAGACTCAGGACGGGGCACATTTCCTCCCATATATGATGAAAAAAGTTGACTAGCCAAATTGTTCTCGCTGCGGTCACGTTGAGGATATAATGCACCTGTTGAGGGAGTGTGGCCTGTGTGGGTCTGAGAGCATTCAGCTCATTAATAAACTGGGGATTCGTTAGAGATAGGATTCTTAAATAGTATCCTGGCTGAACCAGAAAAGGGTTTAATTTATAATTTAGTTTAAACTTTATGATTTTATAAATATTTATATTAAGTATGGAATAGTTTATAGTAGTAGTAATTAGGCAAAATATTTTTGGTAGAATAAAGCCTAAAAACAAAGACCTTTAAACCTTAGTTTTATCTTAATAAAATCCGCACACACTCCTAGCATCACACTGCGCTTACGTTGATCTTGGAAATTCTTCTATTATATATTTTCTTTAACAGTTCTTCCAAATGCCATGTTGACGTCACATATTTTGTACAAAGCCTTCACAATTATAGCATTAAAGCTTTACTTTACGGTTAAGGTAAACAAGTATCAAATGTTTTTATAGTTTTTAGACACCCAAACGCAAATTCTCAACTTCAAAAACTATATATATTTTTACTATATAAGAAGTTTGTTGATTTGAACACGACTGAAAATACACCTACATTTTTAGAGACTAATAAGTCTAGAAAATCTTGATATGCAGACTTATTAATTAATTAATTTAAAACCCGTAAACTGGCATTGTGTCGTCACACGTATCATAAAGAAAATTTAATGTAGGTCATAGCATAATATTTAAATTTGAATAAGAAGAACGTAAATGCATTAGAATTCAAGACAATATGCAGAAATGGTCGCTCGCAATTTCTTACAGGCGCAAATAAAATAAACTGATATAGCCCGTGAAGTTTAATTTTCAATAATATTTCCTTTTTTCAAGATGTACTTTATATTCTTTATTTTTATTTAATCTCTACTAAATCTTTCAGCAGTTTTTCCTATAAAAATGTAAATTAAAATCGAACTGTATTTGACCTTGAGACAGAGCGGTGCATGAAGCCGGTGACGCGCCACCACACGCGTCGCATCATAGCATTAACGCTTTATATACATATATTATCGTGAAGCGATAGTTAAATAAAAGAATGGGTTAGCTTACTATATTTTAATTTAAAAGATTTAGTTACAAACAGCAGACTTACAGGCTAGTGAGGGTGTAGGTATGTAGGGCCGGTGTGTAGAATGTGGAGAGCATGAGGGCGTGGGTCGGCGGCGTTCCCGCGTCGGAGACCGCTATCCTCGTCGGCGGAACTCCTCGCAGGGTGCAGGACGTGCAGGAACCCGAAGGACGGTTGCGAGCAGCACATGGGCAGGCGCGTACGGACTTCAGAGATGACCCCATCTTCTTGTCTCGTCTTGCAGCACTCTTGGGTATAGCGAACAGCGGCGTCGGAGGTCTCACGTTGATAAATCAGACTTGTTACAGAGTTTTGAGGTCTTTTTTTGCAGTTCCCGGGGTATAGTGGCCCCGGGAAAAGACCTTTAGGTGCAGAGCTTCATTGTTAGTGTTTTTTAGCCGGAGAAATGATCACGGAGAACTGATCCAGAGAACTGATGACGGAGGATTGATCCCGATGAAGAGAATGGGTCGTTTTTTATAGCCCTTTTTAGATTTGAAAATTTGATTTGAATGAATGTGTCATGGAATGTCAGTATTTCGAAATGGAACAATATCTTCTTGAATTAATGAGGTTTGTAAGGTAATTTTGGAAGAAAATGTTTAAAATCTAGGTGAAAATGAAATTAAAAAACTAATCGTCAACATTGTCAGATACAAAAAAAATATAGAAAAAGTGAAAAATAACATAGTAATTTTGTGTAAAAATTGTAAATAATGCCAGGAAAAGTATTGTAAAATTATGCCCCACAACCTGGTGATAAGTCCCAAATGATGTGATGTGTAAAACTCGAGAAAACATATATAAACATGATGATGACACTAGGATATGAACATGAAAAACCAAATAGGATGAAAAGAAACAAGTTTAGGGGATATAGCACGCTATATTTTCCCCCACAACCCCAGAAAATTTTTGACTCAGAAAAAATTTTGGAGCAAAGGCCGAGAGAATTCAGAGGAACATCGCTATCAAACACATACATCAACAATCAAACACCTACATTATTCATCAAACATACAATCATCTACATACAGTTATGGGTGGAGTTCACATTCAATGACTGCCACTCAAAAGGAATGTTCCCAAATGACGACTAGGCTTCTTTAAGGAGTAGTCAACCGCTCCATCAATGGAAAATAAATTTGACCTAAGGCTTATTTAGCGAGTAGTCAGCCGCTCGATGAAGAGATTTGACATTAGGCTTATTTAGGGAGTCATCAACCGCTCCATAATTAAAGTAGTTCGCTAAGAGCGGTAGGGCTCAAAGTGTAGAATCGGTAGTAGCCGATTTGTAGAGAAAAAGCTAAGAGCGGTAGGGCTCCAAGTGTAGAATCGGTAGTAGCCGATTTGTAGAGTAAAAAAAAATACGCTAAGAGCGGTAGGGCTCAAAGTGTAGAAGTGAAGAAAAACTCGTGTCACCTAGGGACGCTAAAGCAGGAGTTTAAAAACTCGGGTTAAGTAACAAATAAAAAAAAAAAATGAATAAATTTAGAATTAATGACGATGAATGAATTGCAGGATGATAGAATATGTAGTTCAAGTAAATGTAGAATTGTGTAGAATATAGAATAGAATAATAAAAAGTGTCAAAGAGTGATGTAGGTTGAAGTGAAGTGTAAGAGTAGAATTATGTAGAATTAAATTAAAATAATGTAAGCTAAAAAATATAAAATTATGTAGATTAAAACAATGTACACCAAAAGAAACCGAGAGTGATTCGCACTAGAAAAAGTGTTGTTTTAGAATTTGGAAAAAGAGTAAAGTTAAAAATTTAGAAGAGTAAAGAGTTAAGTTTTAGTTAGTTGGGCGCCAAACTATCGTGAAGCGATAGTTAAGTAAAAGAATGGGTTAGCTTACTATATTTTAATTTAAAAGATTTAGTTACAAACAGCAGACTTACAGGCTAGTGAGGGTGTAGGTATGTAGGGCCGGTGTGTAGAATGTGGAGAGCATGAGGGCGTGGGTCGGCGGCGTTCCCGCGTCGGAGACCGCTATCCTCGTCGGCGGAACTCCTCGCAGGGTGCAGGACGTGCAGGAACCCGAAGGACGGTTGCGAGCAGCACATGGGCAGGCGCGTACGGACTTCAGAGATGACCCCATCTTCTTGTCTCGTCTTGCAGCACTCTTGGGTATAGCGAACAGCGGCGTCGGAGGTCTCACGTTGATAAATCAGACTTGTTACAGAGTTTTGAGGTCTTTTTTTGCAGTTCCCGGGGTATAGTGGCCCCGGGAAAAGACCTTTAGGTGCAGAGCTTCATTGTTAGTGTTTTTTAGCCGGAGAAATGATCACGGAGAACTGATCCAGAGAACTGATGACGGAGGATTGATCCCGATGAAGAGAATGGGTCGTTTTTTATAGCCCTTTTTAGATTTGAAAATTTGATTTGAATGAATGTGTCATGGAATGTCAGTATTTCGAAATGGAACAATATCTTCTTGAATTAATGAGGTTTGTAAGGTAATTTTGGAAGAAAATGTTTAAAATCTAGGTGAAAATGAAATTAAAAAACTAATCGTCAACATTGTCAGATACAAAAAAAATATAGAAAAAGTGAAAAATAACATAGTAATTTTGTGTAAAAATTGTAAATAATGCCAGGAAAAGTATTGTAAAATTATGCCCCACAACCTGGTGATAAGTCCCAAATGATGTGATGTGTAAAACTCGAGAAAACATATATAAACATGATGATGACACTAGGATATGAACATGAAAAACCAAATAGGATGAAAAGAAACAAGTTTAGGGGATATAGCACGCTATAATATTATATTTATGAAAGTTTTAAATCCTTGTATGGCATCTTGAGCATATTTTTTTGATATCTAAGCTACCTTCTAAATAGAAAAATCTCTCTCTAGTTTCAGATAGGAAACTTTAAATAATAGTGTGGGTTATGATTTTTGTCATGAAAGAAACATTTTATGTTCTTTCTGAAGTCAAAAATGTAATTACGTTTGAATATACGTTTATCTAAATAATCGTACTTCAAATATTTGAAGAGCTTAATTGGTGAAATACGAGGTATAAAATTTGAAAATAAAAGTATTAAAATTCAGTCCATGTATATGGTTTTGAAAGCTATTATCAATTTAATTAATTAAAATAAACGCGATGGTAAGTCGCATAAAATCTTTTGTTCATTTAATGCGCGCTAAACCTATGAAAACATTATACAAAAGTATAGTAGCTTAATATATTATCCCCAACAAGCTCAGAAACTCACAAAACAAGCACCTACAGAACGGATGTAAAACTTTTTGCAAGTTCTCAACAGCACCAACCCCCGGACTATTCAAACTTTCGGAGTTCATGTAAATATCAGTGGAAAACTCTTCAAAATATAATTCGTGTTATTTTGAACTTAACAAGGATTTATTTTTTTAAATTTATTTTTTTTTTTTTTTTTTTTTATTGTAGCTCGACATGTGACAACACTCCGCCTGATGTAAAGCTAGAGTGCGGTCCATGAATGGAAACAACTGCTACCACAGAGAAATCTCTACGGGCTGCAGTCGCCTCCACTATGCCGGCTCGAGGAGACGAGCATGTACCATCTAGATTGACAGTGCACACTCCTCTCTTATACCTGGCTACTTTCAAACTATTCCCGAAACGCGACAAGGTCACTTCACGGGTGTTACATTCGAAAGTGGTGGTATATATATAATTGAAATATAAAAAAATAAAACATATAATTGAAAATTAATTAGATCGTGAAACGTGTGTCTGAAGAGAGTTTCAGAATACGGTGGATTTTGTCTTAGGGAAGCTGAAGTTTAAAATACCTAAACATAATAGGTATTAATTAAAAGAGTGTTATACGGGCTGACGATGGATAGACTCTTTAAGTTATTACTGTAATGAGGTCTTCTAGATGGTAAGAGTTTGATGGGTTATACTCGTCACATTAAACCGACGCAGCGGAGGCGGCTGCTGCCTGAAAGCATTTAAGAACCGTCATCTCCACTCATGGACTCCATTATAATGTTAAGTTTAGTAGAAGTAGAAGTTAGTAGAAATTGTTTTTCATTAAACTCTTTATTTAATATATTGTAGAAACTACTAATGATTAAACCCACACGTCTTTCTAAGGGTTGAATTTTCATATAAATTAGACGAAGTATTTACTAGCTCTAGATAGGGTACATAGAAACACTAAAGATAGACCAAGCTGTCTTGGCCCACGCTATTCCCAAAAGGGCTGGTTATTCAAATTTTGGTTAATCCTATTTAAACTATTATTATGTCCGAGAAACATTTATTATTGTTTCTTTTTTTATGGCATTATAACAATTTGCCAGTGTCAAACATCATCATGGCGTCAAGTCAAAGTAAAAAAAAAGTAAAGTGAAAAATAGCTTCAGTAAAGTGGTGAAACTTCCAACGGAGTTTTGAAGAGATCATAAAAAACACGTTTTCCTATTTTAAATTATTTTTCCACATTCACGGCTCATGAACTTTTAAAGAATAATAATTCACCATTATACTCAGCAACATTTGAAGAAACACTCTTAATTGAAAATCGATAATCTACTATTTCCCGAGAAGTAAAAAAAATAAGTTGGAAACTGTAAAGAAATATGAAATTCTGACCTGAAAACTACAGAGTAATTTATAAGTGTAACGTGTGAAGTGACCTAGTCGCGTTTTTGGATAAGCTTGGAAGTAACCGGACATAACGAGGCACGTAATGAATAGTGCACATTCGTCTTCTCAATCAAGAATAGCGGAGGGGACTGCCTGCAGACATTTCTCGATGGTAGTTTATAGATCGCACTCTAGCTATACATCATACGAAGTGTGGTCACAAGACGCTGCTAATAACATAAACTAAGATTAAGTGTTGATGATAAACCGGGCTTTTTAAACTCATTAAGTGCACTTGCCATCTGTCTGGTTGCATTACAACGGTCTCTGGTTGAAAGTGACTTAATTACTTATACACATCTGTTGATAACTATGATCGTACTGTCCCTAACATCTTAACTAGATTATAATGTTTTAATTTGTTAATGATCATACGTTTAAGGACGCTGTACACGGGAGAAGTTATCAGTAGAGTCAATTAACATATCAGTTCAGAGTACTCTACCAGTTTGAGCATATGACCGCACACCGCCTGATTTAAAGCTAAAGTGCGGTCCATGAACGGAAACAACTGCTACTACAGCAGTATGGCGGCTTGAGGAGGACGAGACGAGTGTGCATCATCCAGATTGACAGTAGGTATACACTCCTCTTGCTATACCTTGCTCCCAAACTGATCCCGACTAGTGTTTCTGAAAATATAATTAGTATTAGAAGTGGAACGGGAACGGGAACTTTAATCGCACAATACAAATTGACGCACTAGATGTTGCGGGCAAGTTATCAATCAATATTCTTGAATTACTCGTACGTGTTGTAAAGATCTTTCTGTGATAATATATTATTATTAAATTCAAAATTTCTTAGTTAATTTTGATATTTACCTGAATTGTTTGTAGGTAGAAATGTTAATTATAATGAAATTTCATTTCAGTATCAGCAGAAAATACTCGCAAGCTTATTTCTAAACTATATTGGCGTGCAGAAAAATCGGGCCAGTTATGTAATTAAATCCCTGTTCTATTATATTTCTTTTTATCCGAAATACAGTAAAAACTAACTAACGCTAATAAAGATTTAATGAGTGGTAAGAGTGGTCGTTTTGGGGAAGTGGAAGTGGTTGTTTTCATGTGAAGTGGTTGAGTCGCGTTTCGGGATCTGAAACGAAAAGAGTATGTACTGCTAACTTGGCATAGCGAAGGCGTATGCTGTATACAGACATTTATCTCTGATAGGTTGTCCGCTTAAGGACCACACTCTTGCTTAACATCAGACGGATTATGGTCACAAGTTATTATAAAAAAATGTGGCCCGATTTCTCTGCACGCCGGTGTAATTTGCATAGATTACGAAACAATTCTATCTAGGCTAAGTGTTCTGAGTACTTTTGACCCTGTACCAAGAAAGCATTGCAGTGTCCGAAAGTACTTCGAAGCTTTTAACTTGAAGTTGGTTCTCTAAGAAAATTGAATAGATGGAAACCCGATCGGGAATGTATCTTTGACCTTAATGCAGCTTAATGTGTTTACCTTTAACATATCAAACGAATTAAAAGTATATAATATCTTTGTCTATGTTACATAGGGATGTCTCCGGTAAATAGTCGCATTTGTTATGCCGGCTTCGCGAAATCTTAGATTGTATAGAAAGGGGTTAATATTTTTACTAGCTGTTATCCGCAATTTCGTATTATTATTTTTATTTTAGCACGTCATATAATGTTAAGCTAGACTGCGATCTATGAACGGAGGCGACTGCTGTCAAAAAACGAATCTGCAGACAGCAGTCGCGTCTGTTATACTGGCTTGATGAGATGCCTCTTCAAACTGCGCTTGAAGGATCCCATGTTACAGGAAGGAAGGAAGACGTGACTGTGAAAACCGTTTCACAATTTGATTATGCGTATAATTATAATAATACATTTATTTATTTATTTATTGTAGCTCGGCATGTGACAACACTCCGCCTGATGTAAAGCTAGAGTGCGGTCCATGAATGGAAACAACTGCTACTACACAGAAACCTGTGCGGGCAGCAGTCGCCTCCGCTATGCCGGCTTGAGGAGACGAGCATGTACCATCTAGATTGACAGTGCACACTCCTCTGTTATACCTGGCTACTTTCAAACTATTCCCGAAACGCGACAAAGTCACTTCACGGGTGTTACATTCGAAAGTGGTGGTACTACCCCAGGACGGCAGACTGGACTAATAACATCATCAGTCTGCCTACCACTCTTTGGTACATTCGTTCAACTTGAAAAATGACGGGGAGCATACACAACACTTTCTATTTTAAGGATCCCCAAGGGATGATTTTGCAAAATCGCGTTTGCAAACACGTAATTCTTACAAAAAGCTAAGTAATTAATTTACGCCTCCCTATTTCACTCCCTTTAGTTGTTTTTTGAGACAATAGGTAACCTATGTCCTTTCCCAGGATGCAATAATTTTTAAACAATTTTTTTATCGAAAACTGTTCAGCGGTTTGTTTATAAAAAAGATTTAATTACCACTAACTTAAAAAAAATCGATGAATTTTACTTATATACCTAGTCGCTTCCGCTATGCTGGCTTTTCTCTTTCTCCTCGTCGGTCCCTTATTGTTGAGGATCGTGACTCCTGGTGGCTCGCTCAATTAGATGTCTCCATCGGCTGCAACTGCTTGCCTGACAGGACCGGCATCTCCAGACAAATGGACACCTGGTCTGTCCAGCGGCTTGGGCTTCTACCGCGCGGTCTTCTGCTATCAACCTTCCCTGTCACCACAAACCTTTTTCGATTGTCGCCATCCTTGCGCGCTATGTGGCCGAAGTACTTCAGGATGCGGCGCAGGCAAAGTGAAGACAGACGCGATGGCTAATGAGGCCTTGTTATACAGATTTGAATTTCCGCTATTTATTATTTAGGTTTAGATTTGTTTGTCAACGCACGGATGAGGACTAAAATCTTTATTTAGCTGCAGAATCGAGTTATCGAGGTTTTTTTTTATAATTTTAGCACGTCACATGACCGCCTGATGTTAAGCTAGAGTGCGGTCCATGAACGGAGGCGACTGCTGTCAGGAAAGGGTATTTGCAGACAGCAGTCGCATCCGCTATGCCGGCTTGATGAGATGCCTCTTCACACTGCGCTTAATTAAAGTAGTTTTAAGATGTGAAATTTCAGATTATTCCGCTAATACACCATTGCTTAATACCACGTAGGGTAATACTAATCTCGTATAAGGCTAATTCTTTATTTATTAAAAACAAAAGAATGCATAATTCAATAACAATGACGCAATCTTCTCGAGTTTAAAGTATGTCGTTTTGTGGAAAACGAGTTTCTATATTTATAATCATGGGCCTATTTCAGTTTCAGACGGCCACATGTCGCGGCTCGCAGTCGTTTCTGAACGCGTCTTCAATCTAAACACATTACCGCGTATTTCTTTATAAGCAAGCTTTTATTACTCATTACTTAAAATGTAATTAGTAATTAATTTTACGTTCTAATTACCAAGTTGCGTGTGTTTTGTTAAGATAGTTTATTTGAAGCGTTTAGTTTTGTTTTTGTTTATGTTAACGCTTAGTGTTTTAAATAATGTTTCGTAATACGATATTTGTGGTATTATTCTGTTTATCGGTAAACAAAGCTTCGTATGATGATCGTGAACAACTTGTTCTTGGTCCGTATATATTTTTCTTATCTTTCATTACTTCTTTCTAAAGTTCAATTATTAATATTTTTTAATTTGTGATTATACTTTTAAACAGGCAAGACCAAAACTATTTCTACTTAAAAGATAACCTTTCGAGATAATCTCATTTTTGAATCCCCCATTCGAATACCTACCTACCTTCATTTCAATACATATAATTTTATAAAACACTTTTATAAAGTTTTTTTGTATTGTTAATACGGTCAGTATTCTGCCTGAGCCTGGTTACAAGCAATTTGTATTAGGTGCAATTGCTACCACAGAGAAGTGTCTGCAGTTAGCAGTCGCCTCCTCTATATCGGCTTGAGACGAATCGTTCAGGTCGACATGGCAGATTGAGAAGAAAGTAACCGCTGCCCACTACGTAAATATGAAACATAATAAATTTAATTTTAATTTTAATTGCATAAACAAATTTTAGGAGCAATATTTTACGAGGACGATGTCGATTTAAGCGAAGCATTGGAATTGAGCGCATCTAGTTCTGGAATTTTCGACGTAAATATAAAGACGATTCCACGGGATCAAACATTAATTGCTGGTGAATCTGTTTGTGACCTTGTCAAGGTATTGTATCAAGTACTGAAAATAATCAAGTATTTTCAGTTTCAATAGAATTTTGGAGGGAAAACGAAAACACACGTGCTCTTATATTTGAAATAAATTGCATATGTCGAAAAAATTGTACGCGGTCTACTATAGCGTTTATTTTAAGTCGACGACGCTTTCGAAAGTTTTTTAGCCATCCCAGTATGGATTTAGATACTGAAAAACACAGAGGTTTACCATTGAATGCCAATATTTTAATGTTAGTTATAGTTATTAACATTTAAGATGCCCCTGTGGATAATTCACCTAAACCCGCGAAGAAATGGTCGCGGTAATAAGTCCATACTTATTTATTTACTTTTCATTAAAATTTAACAAGAAATGAGCAATTTTACTTTTTATTTCTGAACATAATATAACAAATCTTTATATTCCAAAAATTAATAAAATATAACCAATTTTTTTTTTCAGGATAAGGTTATAGGAATAATTGATGGCACAATGGGCGTTACTTGTGACTTCATACAAGCTCTGTGCGACATTTTAGAAATACCACATTTGCTGATAAACCATAACGACGTTCGGGAGATGAATTGGTCACAGCTTAATTTATATCCCAGTCCTGTTACCTATAATTCTGTATGTATACATTTTAAATCTTTGTAATATTTGTTATACTTGAAGTGTCGATAATGAAGCTACAGTAGCGAAGCGTCTTAGACGCGTACACTTCAACAGAATCACCAATTTGAAGTCTAACGTACGAGTATGTTACACCGAAGTAGTCGGGTATAACGAGAGGAATCGGTGCAAATTCTTATAAACCAGCATAGCGGAAACGGCTTAGTATTATTGCTGGTTATTTTGCTACATACACGATTCAATATTAAGCCGCGAAACGACTCCTGCCTGCACACAATATCATCACATCACATCAAAAAATCTGTATTGGAAAAATATCGGTATTTTCTATCAATCTATTATTTTTCATTTATCCTAGTTGTTGAGAGAAGTAATAAAGTATAAGGATTGGCGGGAATTTACCATCTTATATGTCAAAGGGCATAGCTTGAGTCGTGTAGAAGACCTAATGAAGATGGGTAATGACACTGACAGATTCGTGGTAGCTCTCAGAGAGCTAAGTGGAAATGATTATAGGTACTATATATATTTATTTCAGTAAAAATAATACAAAGTGAACTATAGATTCTCGTAATGTTATTCTGAGCCTAAAAATATTTTAATTTAAGAATGCTCTAATTAAAGGAGAATGCCCATTCGTCTAAGAAAAATGGGGCCACAATATTTTTTCTCGAGTTTGTCGATGATTTTTAGTTAATTTTGTAGAAAAATTAATCTACTTCTTTATTACCAATTAGTTTTAATTTTTTCAGCCGCATAATTAAGTAATTAGATGTTTTCTGATGCAATATTTGAGGTTATTATTATTTTAAATTCTTTAATAATTGAAGATATCTGTTTTTTATGTAATAAAACATTATCTATTGATTGGTAAATTAAGTGTTGGTATAATTACAATGAATGAATAAAAAATAAGATATTATTTTAGAATATTGTTTTGTTACCAAACTCCTAATAGTTTGGTATTAGTTTGGTGGGCATTCTCCTTTCAAATAATATTTATTGCGGTCAATTGATTTTTATTATTTAAAAGTGGTCAGAAAGAGCAATTGTCATTGTATTCTTACATTGTGGTTATTTTAAAACCCCCACGGTGTTCCTCTCTACGTCATATGGCGAGGTCACAGGCATTTATCCATGTCATCGGGAAGAAGCACCGTTCTAGCCAAGTAAGTTGGATCCCGACTCTTGGCTCGGAGTGAAGGAGATAACGGAAGACTCCGCCACCGCTTCCGCCCACGCGATGAAGGATGGTCTATGGAATGGAATTGAAATGGAGCATGTATCTCGTTTTTCATTTGTCAATTCTACATTAACGTTACAATTGTTTACATATTGTAAATGGTACGAAAATTAATTAAGAGCGCTGTAATTTTATTTATGATTTAGTGTCCGAATAATTTAGTGTTTTGTTTTTTAATTTTTAACCATTAACATTTTTAATATGCGTTTATTTTTAAAAACATAAAGTTACTTATAATTTTTTAGAGATGTACTTATAGATGCAAAGAAAAATGGATTTACAAATTTTGTAGTAGATTGTCCGACAAATCGATTGGACTTGTTATTGAATCACGCTCAACAAGTTGGTTTGATGGCAGACGAACATTCTTACGTGTTTCTTTCACCGGATTTATTCACATTGGACTTAAGTCCTTATCGATATGGAGGAGTTAATATAACAGGTAAAATTTAATCTTTAATTACTGAAAACACATACTAGAAGAAGAGATGATATAGATAGATTATTGTACATTAAGTACTCCTTTCAAGGATGAAATAATGCACCGGATAATTTCCTAAAATTCGTATATTTTGCGAGAAAGTTTTCTTTGTCAATAATAAAGTAACCCTTATTTCAATTATTTTATGGACACATATTCCATAATAATTATTAATTTAGGTTTCAGATTAGTGGATTTAAAAGACAACCCACTGTTGTGGCATTTCACTACGGAACTGAACAAGAAATACATTCATCTTGTACCGCCTGAAGAATTGAAAACTGATGTGTTTTTGGTTGCTGATTCTGTGAATATATTTGCTGAAGCTGTGAAGAAAGTTAATGTTACTATGCAGTCATTGGATTGCAGAAATCCCGAAGCTTGGATTTATGGATCTTCTCTGATGAATTTTATGCGTACGGTAATTTAGCGTACAGGTAAATCCCTTTACCGCCTTGAACGAAAATAATCAGATTGTAAGCATTAGCAGGTCGATTAGGATGGTCAGTTTTTATTTTTAACATGCGAAATAGTCTAGAAAATTTTATTATCATGGTCACCAGAACTAAATTATACACTGAATGAAAAATGGTTAACTACACAAGGTGGACACTATACTATTAATAATTAATCAAAGAGACCTCGCACACCTTGTTTAGCTGCGCCTATTTACTTAAAATTTAAACATCATTAACTTTAAAACTAGACCTTTGAGAGAAATCGCACATGCACATATTCTGGCAAAAAAATAAAAGGAAATACCGCTGTGTGCATGAATACGAAATGTGCATGATTTATGATAAATTTCGGGACACCTAAAACTTGTTGATATTTTTTAAAGTATTAATCTGGGTGTTCTTTGATGCGTATAAACGTACCATATATGTATAGCAGTTAGTTCATATCGAAGTATAACAAGTCGGGTTGTCATTTGCGCATTAACGCATTGCTGTATACGTTACACGATGCACGCCTAAAAAAGTTAAGTGAAAAATAAACCCTATGAAATCTACTGATTATTCTGATCATATTATGATTTACTTCCAAGCAGTAAAGGGATAATACCCGGTATATAAAATGTGTGTTTGTGTGTGTGTTTTTCTCTATCAATTATCAGGAATCTTCTAATTTAATTTATTTTTTGCAGAATAAAATAGAAGGCATTACTAGAACTTTAAATTTTGATGGATTTGGTCAACGAACGGATTTTGTTTATGACGTTTTAGAACTGACACCAGCTGGAAACCAAACGGTGATAAATATTAATATTATTTTTTAGTACTAAGATACGCAAGCATTAAAAAATAACAGTTGACAAATCTTGCACGAACTTTACACACCAACATAATGCTATAAAAAAAATTATAACGACGATATAAAGGATAATGTCCATTTTGGGGCCCACTGGATTTCTATTAGCTAGTTAACAAAACAATATTCTAAAATATTATAATATCGTTTTTTTTTTTCATTAATTTATTTCAATTATGACAACACATCACTTACCAATCAATAGACAATTTTTACCTACATAAAAAACATATATCACCAATTAAAGCATTTAATATAATAATGACCTCAAATATTACATCAGAAAAAGTCTAATTGCATAATAACCCGGGTGAAAAAATCAAGACTGATTAGTAACTAGGCATACAGATTTATTTTTCTATAAAATGAACTAAAAATCATCGACAAACACGAAAAAAATTGTGGGCCCATTTCTCTTTGGCAAATAGGCCTCCCCTCATAAACAACGCCGAATCTACAAAATCGCAACTCTACAGGAAAAAAACAATTTTTTTTTTTTTACAAAAATGTCCTATATTTGTAGATTCAACGTTATCGATAGGGGATGTCGATGGTCGATGTCGAAGGTTAAAAATGGCTTTTTAGAATGTGGGTTCTATAATAAATAATTGGAAATGTATATTTTAGATTGGTAAATGGGAAAATAACGAGTTCACTGAAACCAGACCTATTATATCTTCTGGCGAGATAAATGAGGAATCTATTATGAGAAATAAAACATTTAAAATTCTAATTTCGACTGTGAGTTATGCTTATTATTTACTGTTTTATTATTCAACAGAATAAACTAATTTTCTAAATGTCTGAATTTCAATTTCTTCTCTTTTACACTAATACGCTTTATAGAGTGATGGTTATTAGCCTAGTCTGCTGTCCTGGGGTAGTGTTTTTCAAGGAGAAAGCTTGTCAACCTCGGTGCACATTTCTTAAGATTCCTTTCAAACCTCATAGCGGAGGTGACTGCTGGTGAATACGCCCGAAATTATGTTCCGTTTTTTATTAATGATTTATTTTATTGAATTTTTTCTAGATTACTTTTTTCTTCCACAGACACCGCCGTATGCATATGAAAGCGAATCATCAGTACCACTCATTGGTAATGATCGGTATGAAGGATTCACCGTTGATTTAATTGACGCAATTGCAAATATACTTGGTTTTAATTACGAATTTGAAACTGAATCTGATTATGGTTCACTTAAAGATGGAAAATGGTCTGGAATGGTTTTACAGTTAAGAGAAGAAGTGAGTTTCTTTTTTTTTAAATACCGCACAGCAAAATAACTCTTAACAATTTTTATGGTTGTAAGTTTAATTATTTTTAAATATATATATAAATTCAAATTATGTAGTACTCGATTCGATCTGGACTAAGCACAGCTCATCTCATCAAACCGGCATGCCGCATAACGATAGCAGTTGTTTCCGCTCACAGACCGGACTGTTGTTTAATTAACATTGGGTGGGCCGCAGTTATATGCCGAATATTTGTGAAGATGCGTAATTTTTTTATTTCAGAAAGCTGATTTTGCAATTTGTGATTTTACTGTTACATCGGAAAGACAAAGTGGAATAGATTTTTCTACTCCTTTCATGACATTGGGCGTTGGTATTTTGTATAAGGAACCAAGTAAACAACCTCCAGAAATGTTCTCGTTTATGGCTGTATTTTCAACAGAAGTAAGTCTATCTCAGTTTTTTAAAAGTAATCCAGCATATGACTGCACTCCGCCTGATGTTAACCTAGAGTACAAAGAAATGTCTATCAGTCGAGTTTAGCTAAGCTTCTAAACACGACGAAGTCCCCAGTCTCTCTAACACTCTTTGAAACGAGTGTATAGAGGCCACGGTAAACAAAAATTAAATAAATAGTAATAATTATGCTTCATCTCTCTAGTGTGTTTACTGTTTTTTTTTGTTCTTAGGTTTGGATAAATATGATGCTCGTGCAAATTGGTCTTGGTATAATAATGGTATTAGTCGGTCGTTTATCCCATAAAGAATGGCAAAATCCAGTCCCGTGTATTGAACAGCCAGAAGAACTAACAAATCAATTCAGTTTTGCCAATTCACTTTGGCTTATTATTGGATCCGTTATGCAGCAGGGTTCTGAAGTTGCACCAATGTATGTATGCACTTTATGAATTAGGGCCGTTAATTCAACTCTAACTTAAGTCAGGTGTTAAACTGAGGTCGTTACAGATAGAGCCGCTCGTAGTGGTGCTGTGTAAAATGAAGTAATCAAAGACGAGCGACCTTAGGCAATAAAGGAAACTCATAAACGTCACTAAACGCCTAAGGGAGGTATATAAGCTTCTTTAAGTGCCTAAGGTCGTCTAAGAATAATTTATTTTACGCAACACTATTACAGTGACGACTTTAGTTTACTACCCGACTTAAGTCGAAATGAAGTTACCGGCCCTGGGATATTGGAAGGACAATGCCCATTTTGGGCCCACTTAATATCTAATAGTTTCTTTATAAAACAATATTCTAAAATAATGTTTAATTTTATACCAACACATTGTTTACCAAAGAATAGTAAATGTTTAATTATATATTTTAAAAAAAGATATTACCAAATTTTAAAGAATACCTTCAATATAGTATCAGAAAGAGTTACAATTAAAAAAATGACGGTCCCATTTCTCTTAGGCGAATGGGCGTTCTCCTTTCATGTAGAATTGTAGATTGTAGAAGCTAATATTGTGTGTAATGTATGAACACAGTGTATGGTGAAGATTCATTTATGAAAGTGTGTGTTTTTTATTTAATTCCTTGATTGATGATTAGAGTAATGTATCTTCTTGTTTCAGTGCCCCAGCTCCACGTTTGATAACAAGTGTGTGGTGGTTTTTCACAATGGTAATGGTTGCGTCTTACACGGGTACATTGGTAGCTTTTCTAACAATAGAGAATAATGTTATGCCATTCAATGACGTCGTGGAATTATCTAAATCCAAATCAATCGCTTATGGTGCTAAGAAATCTGGTTCGACCATACGATTTTTTGCGGTAATAAAGTATATAATATGTATATTTTTAAATTGTTCTAACAATTATATGAAAGTTAAATAAAATATGTTATAGGAATCAAAAGATTTAAATCCTATGTACAAGAAAATGATTGAAAAGCAATGGCTTGTTGAAAATAACGGAGATGGAGTTGCATGGTAAGCCTTGGGAATTTTCATAATATAAGTATAACTTGCACAAGTTAAGAAGTCCCTAGAAGTCCTTTCTCAAAACTCATTACTCAAAAGTTTACTCTAGTAAATTTTTACAGGGCAGAAAGAGGATCATATGCTTTCTTCATGGAATCAGCTTCTCTGGAATATTATAAAGAAAGACATTGCGATTTACGTCAAGTAGGCGGAACTCTTGACACTAAAAGTTATGCAATTGGGATGAAAAAAGGTACTAATAAAAAACTAAATTTATTATACAGGGTGTATCGGGCAACGTGTAAAAAATTTCAATAGATGACTCAGTAATTGATTCTGAGCAGAAATTAATTTACAAAATAAATACTTTTTTTTTTATCCAAATGTCGCACCTTTTCCTTGTAGAAACATACATACGAGTAATTTGCTACAAACACGTGTAATCGTTGTGTCGGCAGGCGGTGCATCAAACGAATGACCTTGTCTTTGATCGACGCCGACAACCTATGCCGCCTCGCCTTTGTGCTCGCGCCGACAAGTCGTGTGCCGACCCACCTGCAACGGCTATTCTGTTAGTTGCCGAATGGCCGCGTAACTATGTACACGTGCGCGTATTCGTAAGAAATAACACTAAACGCGACAATGTCACTTTTGAACATTGAACTTTGTGATCGTTCTCTTGTGTGGAGAAAGTGGTGGAAATTTAAGTGCTACCTTACGTTTGTGGAGAGAACGGTATCCTACACGATTCCGTACGACACGTATTAAGAATTGTTCAAAATCTTGTGTGGTTATTACGTGCGCGCAAGACCTACACCCGTATAAGCTCGCATTACATTTTGCGAGTGGCCATCTCGCTCCCCAGACTTAACGTCCTGTGATATTTAATTATGGGGAGACAAAGCGGCGCGTGTATTCTGACAGAGACGGTCAGGTCAACGACCGCGGTGAACTTCGTAGGCGGATTGAAAGTATCACTGTGTTTAGCGCGAATTTTGACCACCTGTTATGAGTACCATAGACACTTTCCGAAGATATTTTTGTTTTTTGTAAGTAAACTACCTAATCATTGTGTTAATAAGTCAATTATACTAAAACACTTTTGTTCTACTACTTTCTCAATAAATTATTTTTTATGACCGCTGTACTTTCGTAGTTTCGTAGCGCTCGATGTCCACGTCGGCCGGTCCATTTATAGACATTTTGTTTTTGTCATAATACCATACACGAGAATTTTTATTTAGTAAATTTATTTTTTGAGGGGTGATCACCCCTCACTTAATATTTACCTTAATTTTTTTACACGATGCCTGATACACCCTGTATATGCTGTACTAATATTAAGTCCGTAGAGGACGGACCGATCGATGTGATCCGTGTTCAAACCTCGCTAAAATTCTGATCGGTACCAATATAACTATGTTACATGTACTTTGGTATTTTAGTACCTGTGATGCGAGCACTAGCTTAGTAGAGGCATTTAGGAAAAACCCTTATCAAGCGACGTGCATGCATGAGGAAAGAAATGAGGAATGTGGTTGAAGCGAAAATGTAAAGAGAGAAGCCGCTGGAGCTCCATAGCAGTGGGCGTGAGTTACGATAGGTTGATAGATAGACTAATATTAAGTATTTTCACAGGGTCACCGTACAGAAAATATATAGATAATGCCGTCCTTCGCTTAAAGGAAGGTGGCGTTATACAAAAACTTAAAGATATATGGTGGAAAGAAAAACGAGGTGGCGGTAAATGTCAAGTAAGAATTAGCTTATAATTTATTTATTAAAAATAAACTAAAATGTAACACATGTACCACATAAAATACCCAACCTAAAACACGTATCTACTGTTTTAAAATAATAATTATCGCATTTTTAATGAATAAATATTTGTTTTAACCGAAAATAGAATTTCCCGAGTTCGATTCCTACACGCGCTATCATTTCCTCTGTGCTTTTTTTGCTTGTATCACCGAGTGACCGTAGTACGTATAACATAGTTTAGGTATCAGTCAAAATTTAGCGAGGTCTCATCGATCGTAAGGTCAGCTAGACCGCTAGACCACGGTCGCTCATTAAAGCTTTTTATTATTATTTAAAAAAGTTTTTTTTTTTCAGGATAAAGCGGATGAAGAAACTAAGCAACTTGGAATGAAAAATATGATAGGCACATTTGTAGTTTTAGGGGTAGGGTGTCTGATTGGTCTTTTAATTTCTACCTTGGACATGCTTTGGGGAGTCTTCAAGCGATCTGTCAAATATAATGTATGTATCTTATGATTTTTTGGTTAAGTTTTGCGTTATGAACCGCCGCCGTCCGTTGCGTTTCATCCAATGCAAATTGTATGTCACCTACGACACACGTGTAAATTTCCTTTGCAGACAACCTTCCGTGATGAACTCGTTGAAGAACTTAAATTTGCGTTAACCTTCAGTGGTGACGTAAAGCCAGTTAAACGTCCAAACAGACCAGAAGGAGTAGATAATAGTGTAGAGATTCTTGCAGAAATAGAGACAAAAGATGAAATAAAATCTTTACGTTCAATCAGATCATCGTGCACCCACAGATCACATCATTCCCACAGTTCTAGGCATTCTTCAAGGAGCAGGAGCATTGCTTTTGCCCGGAGAAGAGAGTACCTCTAATTGACGCTAAGTAAAATAGCTGAATCACGTTAGTAACGTTTGATAAGAAAGGGGGAAATTTATCAAGCAAATGACAGGTTTTAGGCCGTCGTATTTGACATAAAATTTATTATTGATTAAGATTGCGAGGAGTATTATTTGCCTATAAATAGATTTGAATATCATGATAAAAAATAAGAAGGATGTTGTGTTTTATTTTAGACTAGAGATTTATCTGCGACGTCGTATCCGATAATGTTAATTTTAAAAAGTAGCTCCCACTATCCCGATGCATTACTTTAGTTAAAGTACTGTAATCTCCATATTTTATTCTAGTTCTCCTCGTTATAATCATCAGGGTAGCATATATTAATTAATTACCATTTCAAGTTTTTCGTCAAGCAAACATTTATTTTTCGTTCCAAATAAAATTGCATTATAAGTCAAAAGAGGAAAACATGTCATTACGTAATGGTGGTAGTGAAAGTGCATCTCCGTGTCACCGAAACCAAATTATGTAAGATCATAAATCGACTAAATGTGTTATGGCAGACTATTATCGCACATTTTTCTATTAGGACTATAAACTCCCTTATAGGTAAATATTATACAGAATACTGATGTTTATTTTATAGTATGTGCAGTCCGCTTGATGTTTATTTGAAGTACAGTCCATGAGCCTCCGCTGTGCTGGCTCCATTGACACTCCTCTCATTAAATCCAGCTACTTCCAAACTGATCCCGAATTGCGACTAGGATATTTATTGAAACTAGCGGTACAACATCAGTCTGACTACCACTCTTAGAAATAACTCTGATTCCAAACTCCTGATAATAAACAATGAAGGAACTAGTGACCTCGACTCATTACAGAAAGGACCCTTACCGGAATTAAGACTCCCCAATCACGTGAGAACATTCATCAAGGTGGCACTATTCTGAAGTGTTAGATTTTGTGTCATGTATCTCCTTGTTACTAATTAGTTCCATGTCCGAAACAAGACACATGAAACATTATTTACTATAATGACGTCACGCCCAATGTTAAGTGTCGTACTCTATGTTCCTATAGGTCGTTGTTATGTCTATTTTATTCAGGAAGGCAAAAAACAAATGAATCACTGCTAAAAAATCTAAGACAATTGCCTAAAATCATAATTTCAAGTATTTCTAAACGGGCTATACGCGTTTGTGTTAATATATTTAATTTTCTCAGTGTTCAGGCGATGTTACAAGATGACTGTAATTTTAATTGGTTTAAAAATATTTTTTAAACATTTTTTATTTTTTTTACAAGTTTTTTTCTCTAAAGCAGTCCGCAACACTTCTGAAATAAATAAAATACTACTTTAAATACATTTATTTAAACCAGAAAAGTTTACAACTAATGTTTTCAGGGACTTTGTTCCTCAAAATAGGACAAGCTGTATCTAGGGGAACAGTTTCTGTTGCAATACGAAACAATGTTATTTAATTAAATAGAAAAATAATAAATAGATTGAGGTTGGATTCGAACACACGTTCTTAGTTTTGTGCACGGATGCTCTGACCACTATATTTCCTCATTCTAGCAATTTGCATACTATTACTTCGAAGCCTGTTATGAGTTCCATGTCGTGAATGGGAAGATTTTTCAGATCTTGGTGTTGTAGCTCGTGTTGGGTTTTCTTCAGCTTTTTTCGGAATTTCAGGATCATCCTCTTTTTCACCATCATCATCACTTTTAGAACTGCCGCTACCTGATGAATTTGGGTGTCGAACTGTTTTTGTGTCACCGCTAAAGCTGAATATGAATTTTAGCTCTGCTAATAGCTCAGCTTTGAAAGATACCTGAAATATATATACAAATAAAGATTGGTATTGAAAAAAAGTATTGCCACACCTTTTTGTTTCTTGTGTCTATGGGAAGAAATATTTTTTACAGTAATTGTTGGCAACGCGCCATATTGCCAATATTCGTAAAATAATCTGAAATATGTCATTTTTATATGAAATTTATTTTTTGGTCCTCAGACGAATCACCATGTATTAGAAAGTGAAGTTTTCTGCAATATTATTACTCCATTTTACCCAGAGCAGTTTGTATACAGGCGAATAAATAATTAAAAATAAACATATTACTTATAGCAAACTAGAGTTCTCAGCATATGTATGTAACTAACTCGGTAAGATTTGTTACAACGATCCGATTTATATGTATTTACATAGTAACAGCAAATATTACATATGTATAAATAATTGATTTTACTTCTCAGAGCTCGCATGAACTCTACAATACATTTTTCATGTTAAGGATCTTATTTACATATTTACAAAGGAATCGAAGGTCTGGAAAGGGTTAATGTCATTTTCTTTTAATATAAAATGTTACACGACAAAATATTACAATTTGCGAAATCAAAACTTATTCCTTATAAATTAAAATGAAACAAAAGCATAATCGGAAATATAACAAGATCATTATTTAAGTGAATTTAAAAAATCGTGTATGTTTCTTTTTATTATAACTTATATTTAATCCGACGTTTCGAAGATTTTTGTACATTGTGCCCGTGTACACTTGACAACGACATAGTAAGCCGCACAAAATATTAGAAATATTTACCTTTTCCTTTCGGGAAACCTTCCAAATATCCAAAATCATTTCGACAAATGCACAAAGGATTGCCATGAATGATCCAGCAATTAGCACAATGAATACCCCACCTACATTTGCCAAAACCAGCGGTTGTGCATCACCACTACCAGCATCATCGTCCTGAAAGAAATGATATGTTCGTACAATTTTTTTAAATGTTCCTCAATGAATAATTTTTATGCACATTAAGTGAGGTAACTGATAAATGTTATTCTAATTAAAAATGAAGTTGACTTTCACGTGCCAATGGTGGCTCAGGAAATGGATACGCCTTAATTAAGTTTTCATCGATTTAGACTCAGTAAAACCCAACTCAATTATACAATAATTAAATTAAAAGTAAATTAAATTATAGATTTTATTTTTTCGGAAACCTAAACTTTTATAAGCAGAATGAGTCGGTAAAGAAAGGTCAATCAATATACTTTTATAATAAAGTCAATAGAAAACCTTATCAACTCTCAACGAAGCAGTTTATTTGTTTTGTCCATATTATTAGCTTTTAACACTTTATATTACTTTTAATATTGCAATCCAGCACTCACATACTTGATAAATGTATTTTCTGTGGTCAAAATTTGTAATTTATATATATTAATATAAGACATTCATTATTCGGGAAAGATAAAATTTCACTTAATCCAAATGTGATACTTGCCAATGACCCTTCCGTCCGGTCCCTTGTATGTAAAATTTCAATATCGATCAGGTCTATAAGACTCATCTATTTTTGTTAAATTAAAATTTGAAATTTAATAAAGTTTTACCGCACAAGCTCCACCGCCTCTTTTCTCTTTCCACCACTTCTCTTTCAGTCTAGTTAGTTTTCCTTCTTCTTGTAATTGTAAAATCGATTCGCTCATTGGTTGTCTGTACGGTGAATCTACATACAAAATAATTTTAAATTATTATTTTTTTAGACCCGCGTAGAATAAAATAAAAAGTAAATAATTTAGGCTGCTGTCACACAGACAGATAACAGTTGTTCTCGCAGCTCGTGGACCTCATTTGGTTAACACCAGACGGAGAATGGTCACATGCTGGACTGTTGGACTACTATATAAACGAAAACTAACTTATTTTCATAGCAATTCCATATCCTTTATTATCAAGAAGACCTCCAACTTGTGCAATATCACAATTTCTTTCGACGATATATTCTATAGATGTTGACTCCATGAGAAATGCATAATCTTCTGTTTGCGCTCTAAAAATGTACGTAGTATGAATTAGAATTAGTTTTTTTTTTGTATGAAAGTCTTAAATTTTCTTTGCTTTATATAAAGAAAATGTTGCTAGGAAGTTTGGCAGTTCCAGAATTCATGTGTATTAATGTTGCTCAATTATTTTTTAACGTGTAGTAAAATTATTCAAAATAATGTGTTTTAATTTTGCCTCCAAAACTTTACTAAAGCTGTTTTTGACGTGGGACTCTACCTGACTGCTTAGTGATATTAACTTGATCTAAATATTTACTTTGACACTGGTAAATTTATACAAATTGTTATAAAGTCATAAAAATTCTAGAAAAAAAAATGAAAACAGTTGAAAAATAGAAATACGGTAAAAGTTAATTTTAAAATGATTTACCTATGTACCCCTTCATCATTATTAGCAGTCATATACTCAGGATGTTGGTCCATAAACTCGTACATTTTTTGATATAGCAAATTATCAGACTCCTAAAAGTTAAATATATTTTTTATAACTCAATATTAAAGAAATAAAAGCAGATTGTTTAGACTTTATGTTTTAGGATTGAGGATTAAATTTATATAGAGTGGTAGGCAGATTGATGATGGTTATTACCATCGTTTTCAATTGTAATACTCATGTAGAGCCCTAGTCTACGTTGCTGCACACGCTTCGTCAAGCTAAGCGGGGACGACTGCTGTCTGCCGACTGCTAAGGATTGTAATTATATGGTTACAGAAGATCATATTTAAACATACTTTGAAAAATCCCAAAGTAGCGCCACCTTTCTTAGCCCCATAAACAATTCCATAAGGATTATTTGCCAAATCATTAACGCTTTTAATCGCATAAAACTTCGACTCGACTGTTAGAAAAGCTGCAAGATTAGCGGTGTAGGAAGATACCATAATTAATGTGAAGAACCACCACATACTACCCGTCATCCTTGTCGATACAGCTCTGAAAATTATACAATTAAATTATTAAGCTTAGAAACCAAATAAATCTAAATGGAAAGATGGTTCAGATTTATGGCAAGGATAGGTGAGAGGACAAATGGAGGCGGATTACTGGCGCTTCATTGTCTGCATCCTCTGCGGAAGGTCTGGTGGAGGGTTCGTGACGTCAAGTAATATCTTTAAGTATATATTTATTTTCGTTACAAGTGCAAAAATTGAATAAATACAAATTAAATATATAAAACTTTTCATGTTAGATTATTAAATCCTTATGCTGTTTTGCCTTTATTCAATAATTTTAGATTTATTTATCATTCATTTTTTCTTATATTTTTGTTTCTGCACCGAAAACACTTTTCCACCACACCAAAGGTTACCTGGTAGAAAATCCTCAAGGCATTAAGTTCGCCTTTTGCAATTTTTATGTTGTGCAATAAAATATTTTATTATTATTATTATTAAAACAAAGTGTCGTGTAAGAAAATCAAATAATCCTAAAATTAACATACGAATAGGCTGTCAAATGTCGTTGCTTACATTGGAGCGATTTCGGAGCCTTGAGTCAACACGCTTCCCAATGTAAACCAAAATGAATTAGGCAATGTAAATTGATTATCTAATGTTTCCGGATTTTCTATGCATGGATATGGATTTTGCCATTCCTCGGGTGCAAATCTACCAAGAATATAAAGCAGTAATGATACACCAACAAACGCTCCTGCTAACCAACCCCACACCTGCAAGACGAGTTGTTCAACTTAATTTTGTTAACCAATATAACAATAACTCAGTCGAACTTATGTACTCCTACCAAAAGTGGTATATAGAGTGGTATGATGGTTTTTAGCCCAGTTTGCATCACCACTTTTCTTTCAAGTGTACACTGAAGTGTAAAACTGTAAATAACAACTATTCGCGTTCCAGGATCAGCATAGATGAGGAGAAGCTCTGTCAATCTGGACAGGGCTTTGGTGTCTTATCAAGCCGGCGGCATAGTGCAGGCGACTGCTGCCAAATTTATTTCTCTCTGGTAATAGGTAGTGGACGGTTACAGAATAGTATAGATCATGTTTAATAAATATACCTTAATGCAACTATACCACAGACAAAGTCTCAAAAAATCCCACTGTTGCAAAAAAGTTATTCAAGGTCGAAATTTTCCCACTTTGTAATCATCCCATGTAAATTTTGATCAGGCTTTAAATACTTTCCTGAATAGAGAAAGGTGATATAAACGAAAACAAATCTGGAGGTTGTTTCGATGGTTTTTTATACAATATTGTAATCCCGAGATTCATGAATGGACTTGTGAAATCAACTGCTTTTTGTCTGGAAGCTGTTATAGTCAAATCTGTTATTGCAAAGTCTGCTCTCTAAAACGGTATTTATAAATTAATTATTTATAAATTAAGTTATAATTAAAAAAAAAAGTATCCAGTACGCGAGGAGTATGCACTGTCAATCTAGATGGTCTCGTCTCCTCAAGCCGGCATAGCTGCCGACTGCTGCCCGTAGGGATATCTCTGTAGTAGCAGTCGTTTCCATTGTTGGACCGCAATCTAGCTTTACATCAGGCGGAGTGTTGTTACATGCCGAGCTACAATAAAAAAATAAAAAAATATTTATGAAGTATTAGATAAACTTGACAATTACCCCATCCATAATTTTTTCCATCATACCATTCCATTTACCAGTTTTCTTGTCTAAAGATCCGTAAACACCATCCAACTGTAATTCGAATGTGTAATTAAATTCATTCATTTTGGCTAATTCATCTATAAGTTCGATTCCAAACCCTTCGTATCGGTCATTTCCTTCTAGTCTTTTCGTGGATTCTTTTAACATGCCATAGGGTGCACTCTGGGAAATATTATAAGTCATATTATATACTCGATTACCACTGACTCACTGACTGACATCGATTATGGGGCACTTGTCGGGGGATCAGAGAGATGATTCTTTTTGATACATATGGGGAGCATGCGACCTCGGGAAGACCCCGCCGTTCTAAAAGTCTGTTCCGTCCGATTCCGGAACGCGTTATCTCCGGAACGAAACGAGATAGGGCCCAAGTTCTGGAACACAGGTTGTAGGAAATGCTCTTTAATTTCGAAATCGATTTTTTTTTCAAAATTTATTTTTTTAAAACTACTCACAAAACCATTCCAGCCATAAAAACTAGTTATTTTTATATAGATAGTCGTACTGACATGTGGTCATACTCCATCTGATGTTAAGCTAGATTTAAATCCACGGGTGGAAACTACTACCTATGTAAGAAATTTGGTAGGTAGCAGTCGTCTCTGGTATGTTTGCTTGACGATACGAATGTGCATCATCCAAATTGACTGGACACACTCCTCCAGGACTCCGTCAGGACGACAAACTGGGCTAATCATTAGTTTGCCAAGCACTCTTTAAAATGTTCTAAATAGAGAAAGAATTAAAAAGATTTGTACAATAAAAATTGAATTATTTACCAATGCAGTTAATACGAGAAAGTGTTTTCCTTTCATCGAATCAGCTGAAGCAGCTTCTGCCGTAGGTATTACTTCCCTGGTTTGAGTATATCTATGTTGACCATCCCATTTGCCTACCTAAAATATGTCAAATCATTTTATTGGGCATAAGCCTCGTTTAATTGCTTTATCATTAAAAATAACTTACTTTTACAATGCCGTGAGTCATAACTTCAAGTACTTCCAACTCAAAATCGGATCTAAATCCGTCTTCATCAAATTTTATTATTCCCGTTAATCCATCCATTTCCATCTGAAGAAATTTGCAGTTTTACGATTAGTTAAATTTAAAAGTGGTCTGTAGAATGATGATTTATTAGACAGACGAGTTATTAGCACATTCTGTCGAGCCGCTGCTTTTAATTGTAACACCCGGGAACTGGCGTAACTC
Source organism: Tinea pellionella (assembly GCA_948150575.1). Classification (NCBI taxonomy): domain Eukaryota; kingdom Metazoa; phylum Arthropoda; class Insecta; order Lepidoptera; family Tineidae; genus Tinea; species Tinea pellionella. The sequence goes on along the minus strand of OX411254.1, from coordinate 4,672,105 downwards.
GTCATGGATAAAAGTTGTTGATAGACAAGAGGCAAAAGAACCTATGAAATAATTAATATTGACTTTCTCAGTGATTTGAGAAATATTTAATTTACTCTACATATCTTTCAAAAGTGGTAATATACGAATGAAAGATTTTATCTGATTCAGAAGACGTTTCGTGGTCGCGGAGACCGTTTCTTCTATTTCTACTTTAAAAAAAGAAAGATCAAATTAAATGGGAAGTAGATTAGAGATGGACACTTCAATACTGTCTTACTTACAGTTCTGATATAATTAGTGATTGTAGATCCAAAATTCCATATATCTTCTTGATCGCAAGATGCTTTTGTTCCCTCAGCTATATTTAAATTCATAATTGCAGTAGCATACAATCTGATGGCATCATATAAAAGAGCACTACTAAACAATAAATTTTGTGCTTCGATTGCTTTTTCTACTTGACCTTCAGATAATTCTGTTACTTTTTCATTAACTTCTTTTACAAATGTTTGAATATCTTCCAAGGATGGATCAAAAAATCTTACACCTTTAAATTATTATATATTTATTACTATATAGGATTAAAAAAAAGCAATCCTGTAAACCAGAAGTAACGGCTGGCGTCGCAATGGCTTCGTATCGCACTCGTGGTCATTCAACTCACAGCTGATAGACTGGTGGGCGATGTTGTGTTAGCGATGTAGGCGTCCATCGCGGCTTGTTAAAAATAAGCATTTCTTGAAAAATTCAAAAAAATCTAATAAATATAAAATAAGTTAAGAGTGGTAGGCAGACTGATGATGGTTATTTGTCCAGTCTGTCGTCCTGGGGCAGTACCACCACTTTCGAATGTAACACCCGTGAAGCGACCTTGTCGCGTTTCGGGAATAGTTTGAAAGTAGCCAGGTATAAGAGAGGAGTGTGCACTGTCAATCTAGATACTCGTCTCCTCAAGCCGGCATAGTGGAAGCGACTGCTACCCCCACAGGTTGTAGTAGCAGTTGTTTCCATTCATGGACCGCACTCTAGCTTTACATCAGGCGGAGTGTTGTCACATGCCGAGCTACAATAAAAAAAAAAAGTTATAAATAATGTTATTATTGGTATTGTAACACTTGGTAAAAGGGTTTGCTAAAGTACCTTTAAAATTACTCTGTCATTTATATTTATTATATATATTTTAATTCTTAATAGGCAAACGTTTGACCGCACTCTGCCTGATGTTAAGCAGTGATACGGTCTAAGGTGGTGCACGCTTGCCTATTTACCCTCAATTCTTACCTGTAATATTGGATCCTCCGTGTTTGTAAGGATCAAGATCAACAGTTTGAATATCAGGTGTCATTATAACGTAACTATGAGCATCAGACATTAATCCAACTTGCTGAGCTTGTTGTAAAAATTGTGGTAGTTTCTCAATACTGCAGTCCACTAAATAGTTTAATGATTGTGAAATTTTTATGGTTTTTAGTTGAGATCTGAAATGTTTTTTTTTACTGTAGCTCATTATACGCCTGATGTAAACTACAGACAAATTTCTAGAGGCAGCAGTCACCCTCGCTATGCCGGCTAGAGGAGACGAATATGCACTTTCCAGATAGATAGCGCTCACTCCTCTCGTTATACCTGGCTACTTCCAAACTATTTCCGGAACGCGACAAGGTCACTTCACAGGTGTTACATTCGAAGGTGGTGGTACTACCCCAGGACGGTAGACTGGGTTTATAAACATCATCAGTCTGCTTACCACTCTTTAATAGTGCCTATAGGTACTGAGCGATCAAAGTACATAAAACATTGTTACATTGATACCAGTCAGAATTTAGCGAGGTCAAACACGGGCCTCATCGATTGTAAGTTCACGTGTCTTACTGCTAGACCGCTGGCTGCTCAAAGTATAACAAATTGAGAGTTTTCACGCGATTATACGCGTAAACTCGCCTGGACTATACCTGTAATCATCTCCGTCCGGTAATTGCACAACATTGATTACAATATGTTCATCAAAATTTTGCATTGTAATTAATTTGTCAAAAAATGGCAAATATTCTGGCCCTTCGTATACGATTGTAAATTCTGTCCAGCCCTTCAGAGTAATTATATCTAAAAATAACTAAAAAAAACAGTTGAAATTAAAATAGTTTTTTTAACCCTCGGCATGCCTGGTGGCCAAAAGTTACACGGCATGCCTGGTGGGTCTGCCAGACCCAAATTTTCAAATCATTATTTTATGTCCAATTCGTGGTAAAGTAGATACGAAAAAGTTTTTATGATTAAATTAGGGGTGTATATATGATGTTTAAATGAAAAAAAAGCACAAATCTAAATATATTATTGCTTATTTTGCTAAATTAACGAAGATCACGATTTTAAGTGAAAAAATTGGCATCTAATCTTTATTAACATAATTTATTTATATAAACTAAAGATATTTTTAATCTGACTTTGGGGAATGTAAGGCACATTCATGAACGTATAATTAACAACAAAATAATAAGTTTTCATCACTTCCACCTAAATTTTTTTGAGCTCCACTTTGACAGCACATAGGACATGAAAAAATTCGTGATCTTGACATTTTATGTTACTTATCCACGTCTCAGGAATGAATTGTGCTTTACAATCTTTTAAAAAGGCACATGTAGCATTGATGCTTTATGCTGGTAATAGTTTTTTAGACGGTGGGCCACCCATGGCCCTTGGAAATCGCATGATTGTTTCTTGATGGTAGATGTTATTCTGTCAGTGTTAGAGCCAAGTATTTTATGAAATCTTATCGATGGTTCTTGTTTTCTGGATACTCGAGCATTTGGATAATTTTTATATCTATGCCAGATATGTTGAGCAACTAAAAAAATATTACGCATAATACCATTAGACTCTCTTTTTGACTTTTATGATACATCATAAAATCGAATAAGCTTATCAAAATCGAAAATGTCCTGTTTTCAATTGTTATATAATATTATAATGTCAGGTTTCAGTGTCTCAGGCGTCTCTAGATCTATTTCTAATGAAGAAATGAAAAAATGAACGTTAAATTTTTTTTGGTGATTTTGAAGTACAACGTCGTTGTTTTCATTCATTTTAAGTAATATTTTACAAATAATACCCTCTCCTGGCAGATGGCTAACCATGTTGAAACTATATAATGTGAAAATATTATTATTTTGTGAGAATACTACTTGAAAACACAAAAAACTACTAATAAAATACTTACACAAATAATCACACCGCATGCCTGGTAGGGTCTGTGAGACCCGCGTGCGTTTTAAGCTGGTCTCTCTAACAAGAGAACACATTCCGGACTGAGATAACAGATGTAAAACGTTCAGTTGTTCAATATGGTCAGCTACTGAGAACGGGTGCGCACAAAAATCAAATACGAATGAAATACGACGTCTTTTGTGCCTAGGTGGGTCTGACAGACCCAACCAGGCATGCCGAGGGTTAATGTTTTAATTTCATGCATTCTGGCTTTGGGTTTGCGTTTAATGTTTAGGTGGAATGGAACTTTTAAAAACAGACAGGGTTTAAAAAAGGCTAATGGAAACATTTTAGAAAGGGATGTAGATAACAAAATGATCCATTTATCTTTGCCTATTTATAACTGGAGATAATATTGATAAGGCGAACTACATTATGGATTTAACGTATTATTTGAGGATGCTGTATGTATTTCTTTATTTACGTTTAATTTTTTATAGTACAAAATTAAAAATTATAATAAATATTTTTTAATCAGAATTTCCTAATAAAAATATCAGTAAATGTTCTATTTGCTTAGTATAGTATAGTAGATAGTCGTAGTGATATTGTATAAGTCAATTTTTGGAATAAAACTCAAATATCTAAGGCAGACGTAAGAGTGGTAGACAGACTGAGATGATGGTTATTAGTTCAGTCTGTCGTCCTGGAGTTGCACCACCACTTTTGAATGTAACACTCGTGAAGTGACCTTGTCGCGTTTCGGGAACAATTTGAACGTAGCCAGGTATAACGAGAGGAATGTGCACTGTGAATCTTGCCGTGTTCCTCAAGCCGGCATAGCGAAGGCGACTGCTGCTGTATTTTGTCTGTAGCAGCTTTAGCTCTACATCAGGCGGAGCGTTGTCATATGCCGAGCTACAATGAATAAAAGTACCTGTGAGTAAGCCAAATGATGTGGATACATATTGATAGCAGACCAGTTACGCGTCTGAATCTCAATTGGCTCAAAAATTATTTGCGGTATCTCCAGAAAGTCAGCAATCGATTGTATATGAAGTATTGATGGCTTATATGTCGGACCAACAATTCCAAATACATTGTTCTGTAAGGAAAACAATAAAATATTAAAAAGTTTCCGGTCCTGTGCCGCAGTGGTTAGTTAGCGCGTCAGTTTCTTACGCGGAAGATTCGTAAAGAAAATTATAAAATATTTACATAGCTTCTTTTGTGATGCAGTGGTTAGTAGGCGGAATTTTTGGTCGAAACTTTTTTTAAATAAATATTTTACTTTCATTGTATATATATTTATATTGTCCTTGTCCTGATACCCATATGAGCCAAGACTGATGTGCGCCGTTCGAAATAGATTTCATATCAATTTTTTTTATTGATTTCCCCTCACTGGCATATTCGGAAAAATAAATAAAATAAAAAAACACTTTATTGCACAAATGGTACACAGACGAGCTCGATGCCTTTAGCATTGTCTATCAGCTAACCTTTTATTTGTTGGCGTGAGTAGAGATAAATATAATAAACATACGGTGCAATGAAAAATGTAAACACGAGTAAAAATAATTAAAATAATGTTTATATAAATAAAATAACATATACATATAAAATACATACATTATGCATGCTCTCTAGTTTTTTTAAAAGTTTTCTACCAGTGAATTATTAGTTGTTTGTTCCCAATTAAATAAAATAAATAAGTATATTTTTTAATTTCATACCTGTAATAATTCGCAAGCAGCTTTTTCACTTTCCAAAATATCACCGGGCGATGTCTTAGATATTTGTGCTTCGAATGGAATTTCTTGATTTTCTGACACCTTCGCTATTGCTACATTAAACACTGCTTCCAATAAAAAACCACCATCGTCGAGAATCCCACCTTAAAAAGAACTTTTTACTTTATACACTTTATTATAGAGTATTTTTATTTTATCACAATACCTATTTTACGTTGACAGTAAATAGAATTTGTAAAATAAATGAAAAGAAATGCACATGTTAAAACTTTCATTTTAATTTAATTTTTACATCGAAACATTTTTTTGTTATTTAATAACCATCACGTCTGCAGTTACAGCACTAAATACTGAATGCATTCTAGACTATTTAGGTTGACCTGAGTTTAGTCTAGCCAATCTTGGCTATCGTTCGCTTAATATCTATTTATAACATTATAAATGATCTAAATTAAACATAAATAGATTTAATATGTATAAATATTGCGATTTATTATTTTCAAAATTCTTCATAATTTATTATGTTATAAGTTATATGGAAAATCTTTAAAAATTCATTTAAAACTAAATCGATTAAATCATAAAATATAATATTATTGAAAAATATACCTAGTGGGTAAATTATTCCATATGTATAGTTTACGAATTTGGCGGTTGCCAAAATTAACTGCTGCCATCTATACGTGAAATTAGAAACTAGGAGGAAGGCAAGTTTGTCTTATTTCTAATAGTCGCCACTAGATGGCGGTATATACCTTTTCTTAAACAAACAATTTTATTTTTAATAGTCATCACGAGATGGCAGTGCCTATCTACATTTTTGAGTTTGTAACAAAAAAATTTAAGTTATTTCTCACATTCACTACAAGATGGCACTACATGTCTCTTAAAAATTTAGATGATCACAAAGTTCATTGACCGCAAACGATACTTAGACAATCGATATTTTATACAATAAATAATTAAATTCACATAAATCAAAGTGACAATTTGTATTTTCAAGGTATGATTAATTATTTATTTTCACCAAAGTTGATCTAAGAAGTTAAATTCTTGTTTCAACCAATTACTAAAAATTGTTTATTTTCAAGAACTCAAGACAGAGTCAATGAACATTATAATTGTTATAAAGTTTATGACGGAATTGGTTAGCTTGAAACAAAACAAGAAGTTGATTTACGGGCGACGACGTGACATAGCGGCAAAACTCAACGAAAAAGGTTGATTAATGGTTAAAACCTACGTGAACAAAGTTTGAGTTAAAAACCAGTCGTAAACTCTTGGGATGTTTAGATGTTGCCTCTTTAAATGTATTTTCTCATTTTCTACGATTGGTTTATACGAAAAGAGTGAGTAGACTAGACTAATAACGCTGCAGGTTGGATTCAGAGCTGCATCAGTGAAAATTTTTTTCAGGCAGAAGTAGCCTCCGCTATGCCTGCTTAATAAGACGAATGAGCACCATTAATCCAGAGGGCACCCTAAATTCTACTTTTAAAGTTTCTGGTTCAGTTTGGAAGTCGGCGAGTATAACGAGTCAATTTTTTTAATTGGAGCTCGGCATATGATAACACTCCATCTGATGCAAAGATTGAGAATCAGTGGTCTCTATACCTATATAGAGAGTTAGCGTATTACAGAGTAGTATAAAGCCAATATAGCAGGGGTGGTATCAGTTAATATCTGGCAGGATGATGTTTACGTACATATTATGTATAAATAAAAATTGTAATCTGAACCAGGCAGTGCGTTGAGTTGACGATGGTTGCGAATGTGTGTAATAAAACGGAGCGGGAAGGCAACCAAGTTCCATTATGTGGGTAGTTGTCCAGTTTTGGGATGGAATGATAAATTACCTCGTCTCAAAGCTTGAGAAAATTTTGGGGAAATAACTTCCCTGAAATTGCTCGGACGTGTCTTCAACAAGCTTCTTTTGTTTTTTTTATAGTAGTCTGGCATGTGACCACTTCGTTTGATGATATATTTATAAGTACCTGATCCCGAAACGTGAGTTCACTGGTGTTCCTACTCCAAGACCGAATTCTGGGCAAAAAATCTTTTTTTTTTCTTATTCTAGCTCGACATATGACAACACTACGCCTTATGTAAAGCTAGAGCTCGGTCCATGAACGGAAACAACTGCTAATACAGATAATTTTCCACAGGAAGCAGTCACCTCCGCCTATGCCGGCTTGAGGGGTTATGAAAGTTTGAAAATAGCCAGCTATAACGAGACGAGTGTGAGCTGTTAATCTGGATGGTGCACATTCGTCTCCTCAAGCCGGCATAGCGGAGGCTACTGCTGCCATTCGACTGATAGTATGAACTAACTTGATACGCATAAAGACTAAACTAGTAATTGTGGTGTACCGTATGTAAATTACTGGAAGAGCATCTTACCCGTCGCATTCGTGTGATTGCACATTGTTCCTTAAATTATGGCTAGGCTCGGGCTTTACGATCAAGCTTCCAACTGGCATCACAAATGTCCGAAGCTATTTTCAAAATTATATCTTAAATTGTTCATTTAGATTATTTTTTTCAATAAATAAATTATGATAAATATGACATCGCTTACTGCTTGTCTCCAGGTGGGCAATTCTGGAATATACTACATACATATATAACGTGTAAATCACTTTTTATTTCTACTAGTTTTGATAGAACTACTACGAGGAAACGATTTTCAATTGCCAAAGGGATTGAAATTATACAAAAAAATATTATACAAAAGTCTGAGTCAGGTATCGCAGACACTTTTATACGTAATAATAAGTTGCAACAGAGCTTACGTAAACGCGTCCAAATAACAGGTTAGACATTTTGTGCTTGAGAAAATAAAGTTAAATAAAACGCATAAAATTTTCAAATCGAGACGAAATTTTTATTTCATTATAAGGATCGAACCTTGGACCTCTTACAGGCCACAATCCTTTTGAGGTAATTTTCAATGACTTTTCGGCACATTTCCGGCAATATCTCAACAATAACATCACGAATATAGGCTTTCAGTTGGTCCAGAGTTTGAGGATTGTCCACGATCTTTCACATAGCTCCACAAAAAGAAACCCTTTACTATTCTATGTTTCTATCGACCAGTTTCATGCATTCAATTCACGAATATAGTAGACTTAGAACTTAAATATATACAGAATTAAGGCACAGGAAATTGATCGATGGAAAGATAGAATAGTATTGCGGCAAGTTCACGTGAGCTCTGTTACATCTATACGTATAACAGCCAACTCTGTTTTTCCTCGGGTTTTTGTAGTCTACCTACAATAAATAACAATAATAGCTTTGATAGATTGAAAAATATCTTTTTTTTTATAATACCTACTCCAATAGATTAATATTAGCGTATTTACAACCATCTAGGGTGTATTTACGCTAACATAAAAATAAAGGAGATATAGCACAAATGGGTTAAATGAATGTGTTCATTTTTATTCAGCGTAATTTAAATAAAACGCGCGTTGTTAAAGATCCTGTGAAAATACGCCTTATATTACGAATGTCTCGAGGGAAATTCGTGAACTACGGAAAATTTCCTTACTTACTACTATGTAAGCCTGATTGATATTTTAGTGAGCTGTAGGGTTGTCAGGTGTCCTGCTTATTAGGGTCGTGTCTGGTTAAACAGTCAAGTTCGATCTGACCGGTCCGTTCCAATCTAATTATTTAACATTTAGTTTTTCTTTTTTATTGTAGCTCGGCATATGTCAACTGTAATACTTATAGGAATTGTAATGTCCTTAACAAAATCGAAATTTGAGGTTTGTAAATTGTACTAAGTATACCAATTTATTTTAGTTAGAGTTTACGTTTAAATTACAGTTTCATATACATTATAATGTGTGTATAATACATGGTTTTAGCCGTTCCAACGAGCTATCGCTAAGTCGGCTAGGAGAATATGCAGTGTCATGTTATTATTCATGTTAAATGCAGTACATCTTACGTAAACACGACAAAGTTATGCATTTTAAAGTATTACAAAGGAAAAATAACATAACATTGTGAAACAATGGAAATATTACTTCCATGTATATGAAAGCAGCTGCGTCCTGGCACGCGCTCGCTAGAAAAAAAAATCTAGGGGATAGGACGTGACCTACAAGGAAACGCAGCTCCAGATATTAATAATACGTGTTACAAAATTTATCATCTAAGAAATTCTTATAATTCCAGAATATATGGTTGTACTTTCAAATGACCGAAAACGAGGCTTTGGTCGATAATTTGGGCGTTTATTACTCAGAACACACCTACATTTACGAAGTCTTGACACCGACTAAATCTACATTTGATTTGTGACATACGAGATTTGAAGTTGAAATCTTTGAAAACCCTAATTTGTGTTTGTACATGCAGAACTTTGGTATTATTTAGAAAATATCCCTTAGCATTCAGTCAACTATTCGTTCACAAAGTCGGTCTACTCTTTTAGAGTAATCTGACCAAACGTAAAACGAAATCCAAGATCGTGGTAGTGTGTGGAAACTCAAAAAAATTGTCACACATAATCCGTCTGACATTGACACTGGTAAATTGGTACAATGTTACAATAAAAATAAAAGAAGGACTACCTACCCTAATGTGAAAAGTTGAAGCTGTTTTTAATCGAGTTATTTGTTAGGGTTTCTTTTCCTTTAGGGAATACAAGGGATTGTGATGAAAGCTATCTCTCAACAACGTGGATAGACGACCGCATTTTGTGGTCAACGTTCGAGATAGGCTGATTAGTTGAATGTAAACATTGCGACTCATTAGGGTACGATGTAAACTTTTAACTGTGACTTTTATTTATCAGAAGGGAAAGATTACATTTTTTTATTGTAGCTCGGCACATAACAGTACTTCGCCTGACGACTGCAGATAGAGCACACTCCTCTCAGCATAAACCTGGCTACTTCCGAACTAAACTTGAAATCTCAGGGTACGAGGTCTATGTAAATAAAAAGGAACATAAAGTTCATAGCAGTTTACTTTATTATATGTATAAAATGTATTTCATTAGGAGAGTGCGCATAATTCGTCGTAGCGAGATATGAAATCTCATTTTAACTTGTCTACTTTTCACAGCAACGAATTTATGTAGCGAGGAAAATTGTCCTCTCTCTTTTGATGTATGGCCTTATCAAGTTTATTATAAGAAACGTTTAGTTATTTTTATAATAAATTTATTTAATACAGACTTTTTATGATACAAATTCTAAATAAAAAAAGTATACTAAACATGAATGAAATCGCAGATATTTGCTTGATTTCTTGTGCACAGGAAGAGGTGCCGTGTTAGCTTTTGTAATTAGTTGTATATACACGCGAATATGCATTTGATTTTATATATTTGACAGAACGGGAGAGCGGTCCAAGGCTTCTATCCTCTATTTGTGGGCGATAACTAAGCAAATATGCTGAAACACGACAGTTCCTCTGGATCACAACGTGTTCGCCGCGTCGTGTGTTTTCAGAGACTCTGTCAAAGCGTAACGACGCTTTTGTTTCATATTCAGTTAGTGCCTATACTCATGACCACGTATTCATTTTGTTCCAAGTTAGTTTCCGTAATCGTTCAAATGAGAATCCGTATTCATGACCGTTCCGACATATTTTTTATTTAAATATTTAACTTAAATTAAAATAATTATTTTTATATATTTATTCATATTATAAATATAATCTATCTATCTAATAAAATACATCCAATATATCAAACAAAGTTATAGAAAAAAATGTTGTGTTATGATTGTGGTTAATTTAAAGTGGACTTAAATATATAATTAAAACATTTATATAGTCTAAATAACCACATTATGTTAATACGCTGTACGCATATTATTTACAAAGATAATTAAGGAAAAAATACAGAGAAACCTTGCAGAAGTGACTTTTGCGAACGACATACTACTTATAAAAATTAATAATAAATAATGTAAATGAAGACCCTTGTCGTATCTTCTTTTTATAGTAGCTCGGCGTGTGACCACATTCTAGAGTGCGGTTCATGAGCGGAAACAACTGCTACTAGAGATAAATATCTCCAATCAGCAGTCGCTTCCGATATGCTGGGTTAAGAAGACGAATGTTTCCGTTTCCGAAACACAAGTTTACGAAAATAGTTCAAGAACCTTCTATTGATAGCCACTAACATTTATTATAACTCACGGAAGACGGGTTTTCACGCAAAATTCCTAAAATAAATAAATTTTAGACGACCGTGGTCTAGCCGTAGAATGCGTGAATTCACGATTGATTAGACGCTTTAAACACTATTATAGAGTGGTAGACAGACTTATGGTTATTAGCCCAGTCTACCGTCCTGGAGTACCACCACTTTAGTATGTACCACCGGGGAAGTAACCTTGTTTTAGGGTCAGTTTGGAAGTAACCAACCATACGTCTTCTAAATAGCAGAGGCGACTGCTGCCTGTAGAAATTTATCTGTGGTAGCAGTTGTTTCCGTTCATGGACCGCACTTTAGCTTTACACCAGGCGCAGTGTTGTCATATGCCGAACTACAACAAAAAAAAATTGTTATAAAATTAAATTTGTAGCTTGGAAAATTACTCACAAAAACATAGGGTTGTAAGGACGATATTCACAAGCATAATTAATTCAATGCGGATTAACTAAAATATCGTTGACATTCAATTAAAGGAAAGAGTAAAACGCCGTCCGCTCCCTATGAATACATGACAATCCGTATTATTTGCGATCGTGTAAACGAGGCCCTAGGTTCTTGCTAACGTGAATTTAAATTTTCTACAGACGCTTAACGAAGTCTTCGAAACTCCTTAACATCGCTTAAATACGTTTCTAGAATTAGCGAGATATAGTTTGGAATGTTAACTTGCTTTTATTAGAGGCAAAGTTATAATTAAAACTTGTTAACTTCGGGATGTGCCTTTTACTTTACAACTTATGTGATAATAATTGATTATTAAGTATATAAGTTTAATGTGAACCATTATGGTGATACGATACTTGATTTAATTTTTTTTTGTGGCTCGGCATACGACAACACCCCGTCTAATGTGAAGCTAGAGTGCGGTCCATGAACGGAAACAACTGCTACTGCAGATAAATTTGTGCATGCAGCAGTCACCTCCGTTATGCAAACTTGAGAAGGCGAATGTGCGTCATCCAGGTAGACAGTACACACTCCTCTTGTTATACCTGGCTACTTTCAAACTTCAAAAGTATTACATTCGAAACTAGCTGTTGGGTAAAAGCCGCGGGCGCAAGCGGCCCGCGGAGGCCCTTTTTGTCGTAAAACGTATTAAGATCGAATAGATTTTAGGGCAGTTTTGAAAATATTTAGCTCACCATCTAAAAGCGTTTATGTTTCTGAACAAAATTGGTCTTTACACGGTTACGCTAACGTATGTACTTTTTGAGTAATAGCGATTTCAGAAAATTAAAAAAAAAAGTAGTGCTGGTCATACTGAACAATATTGGTCTTTACACGGTGACGCTAACGTATCTACTTTTCGAGATATGGCAATTTAAAAAAATAAAAAAATAAAAATTAAAAAGTAGTGCTGGTCATACTGAACAAAATTGGTCTTTACACGGTGACGCTAACGTATCTACTTTTCGAGATATGACGATTTTAAAAAATTAAAAAAAAAAAAAAAAAACAAATAGTGCTGGTCATACTGAACAATATTGGTCTTTACACGGTTACGCTAACATATCTACTTCTTGAGATATTTAAAATATTCGAAAAAAGTCCGCCGCGCGGAGCAAATTCGATGTTCACGCGGCCGCGCTCACCGTCCGACTGACCGAGGTAAAGCCGTTTCGATCGTTCGTCCCGAAAATGCGGCCGTATGAAAACTTTTCTCTCCGCACCTCTCGCTCTCGCCTCATGCACCGACTGATGGAAAAGAGCGAGATGGAAGTATCATCGAGGGCCGACCGATTTGTATGGGAATTTTTTTATTGCCCGATCTTGAAAATTTTTTTTTTGATTTCGCCATAAGACGACATTCCCTACAACTTTCTCTTCGGGGTGACCGCCCCGACTCGCCCCGTTTCCGAGATATCGCTACCACTTCCGGTCCAGAATCGACTTCCGGTCAAAGTCGTATTTTTCTCGACGGTTTTGGGACGTCCTCTATACGACTCAAAAAACCGCTACCCTCCACCATACCGGCAAGTACGAAATAATTGATGTCAGTCAGTCAGTCAGTCAGTGGTATTGCAGCTATATATTAGTATAATTAAAAAATTAAAAAAAAAAAAAAAAAACAAATAGTGCTGGTCATACTGAACAATATTGGTCTTTACACGGTTACGCTAACATATCTACTTCTTGAGATATTTAAAATATTCGAAAAAAGTCCGCCGCGCGGAGCAAATTCGATGTTCACGCGGCCGCGCTCACCGTCCGACTGACCGAGGTAAAGCCGTTTCGATCGTTCGTCCCGAAAATGCGGCCGTATGAAAACTTTTCTCTCCGCACCTCTCGCTCTCGCCTCATGCACCGACTGATGGAAAAGAGCGAGATGGAAGTATCATCGAGGGCCGACCGATTTGTATGGGAATTTTTTTATTGCCCGATCTTGAAAATTTTTTTTTGATTTCGCCATAAGACGACATTCCCTACAACTTTCTCTTCGGGGTGACCGCCCCGACTCGCCCCGTTTCCGAGATATCGCTACCACTTCCGGTCCAGAATCGACTTCCGGTCAAAGTCGTATTTTTCTCGACGGTTTTGGGACGTCCTCTATACGACTCAAAAAACCGCTACCCTCCACCATACCGGCAAGTACGAAATAATTGATGTCAGTCAGTCAGTCAGTCAGTGGTATTGCAGCTATATATTAGTATAACTAGCTGTTGGGTAAAGACCGCGGGCGCAAGCGGCCCGCGGAGGCCCTTTTTGTCGTAAAACGTATTAGATCGAATAGATTTTAGGGCAGTTTGGAAAATATTTAGCTCGCCATCTAAAGGCGTTTAAGTTTCTGAACCAAATTTACCTTTACACGGTTACGCTAACGTATGTACTTTTTGAGAAATAGCGATTTTAGAAAATAAAAAAAAAATAAAATAAAAAAGTAGTGCTGGTCATACTGAACAATATTGGTCTTTACACGGTGACGCTAACGTATGTACTTTTTGAGTAATAGCGATTTTAGAAAATTAAAAAAAAAAAACAAAAATTAAAAAAAAAGTAGTGCTGGTCATACTGAACAATATTGGTCTTTACACGGTTACGTTAACGTATGTACTTTTTGAGTAATAGCGATTTTAGAAAATTAAAAAAAAAAGTAGTGCTGGTCATACTGAACAATATTGGTCTTTACACGGTGACGCTAACGTATGTACTTTTTGAGATACGGCGATTTAAAAAAAATTGAAAAAAAAATAAAAAACAAATAGTGCTGGTCATACTGAACAAAATTGTTCTTTACATGGTTACTCTGACGTATCTACTTCTTGAGATATTTTAGAAAAGCCTGCCGCGCGGAGCAAATTTGATGTTCACGCGGCCGCGCTCACCGTCCGACTGACCGAGGTAAAGCCGTTTCGATCGTTCGTCCCGAAAATGCGTCGTTATATTTTCATTGCGCGCTCTGAACGGGCGGAACATAGAGAGCGCGAGCCCCGACGAGCGATCGACGCGGATGCTGTTAGGCCACGCCCACCGCCATGCTCCGTTTCATATTGGCGTACCGGCGGGAAAAGGATATAAATACGATCGAGGAAAAATTTTTTTTGAGCAATTTTGAAAAAAAAAGTATCGTTTTCGAAATTAGAGGGCATTCCCTACAACGTTTGTTCCGGCACTTTTGCCTCATCTCTTTCCGTTTCCGAGATATCGCTACCACTTCCGGTCCAGAATCGACTTCCGGTCAAAGTCGTATTTTTCTCGACGGTTTTGGAACGCCCTCTATACGACTCAAAAAACCGCTACTCTCCACCATACCGGCAAGTGCGAAATAATTGATGTCAGTCAGTCAGTGGTATTGCAGCTATATATTAGTACTAGCTGTTGGGTAAAAGCCGCGGGCGCAAGCGGCCCGCGGAGGCCCTTTTTGTCGTAAAACGTATTAGATCGAATAGATTTTAGGCAGTTTTGAAAATATTTAGCTCGCCATCTAAAAGCGTTTACGTTTGTGAACAAAATTGGTCTTTACACGGTGACGCTAACGTATCTACTTTTCGAGATATGGCGATTTTAAAAAATTAAAAAAAAAACAAAATATAAAAAAAAATTAGTGCTGGTCATACTGAACAAAATTGGTCTTTACACGGTGACGCTAACGTATCTACTTTTCGAGATATGGCGATTTTAAAAAATTAAAAAAAAAAAATTAAAAAAAGTAGTGCTGGTCATACTGAACAATATTGGTCTTTACACGGTGACGCTAACGTATGTACTTTTTGAGTAATAGCTATTTTAGAAAATTAAAAAAAAAAAAGCAAATAGTGCTGGTCATACTGAACAATATTGATCTTTACACGGTGACGCTAACGTATCTACTTTTCGAGATATGAAGATTTTAAAAAATTAAAAAAAAAAAACAAAAATTAAAAAAAAAAAGTGCTGGTCACACTGAACAAAATTGGTCTTTACACGGTGACGCTAACGTATCTACTTTTCAAGATATGGCGATTTTAAAAAATTAAAAAAAAAACAAAAATTTAAAAAAAAATAGTGCTGGTCATACTGAACAATATTGGTCTTTACACGGTGACGCTAACGTATCTACTTTTCGAGATATGAAGATTTTAAAAAATTAAAAAAAAAACTAAAACAAAAATTTAAAAAAATAGTGCTGGTCACACTGAACAAAATTGTTCTTTACATGGTTACTCTGACGTATCTACTTCTTGAGATATTTAAAAGAAAGCCCGCCGCGCGGAGCAAATTCGATGTTCACGCGGCCGCGCTCACCGTCCGACTGACCGAGGTAAAGCCGTTTCGATCGTTCGTCCCGAAAATGCCTCGTCGCGGATGCTGTTAGGCCACGCCCAAGCGCCATGCTCCGTTTCATATTGGCGTACCGGCGGGAAAAGGATAAAAATACGATCGAGGAAAAATTTTTTTCGAGCAATTTTGAAAAAAAAAGTATCGTTTTCGAAATTATAGGGCATTCCCTACAACTTTCTCTTCGGGGTGACCGCCCCGACTCGCCCCGTTTCCGAGATATCGCTACCACTTCCGGTCCAGAATCGACTTCCGGTCAAAGTCGTATTTTTCTCGACGGTTTTGGGGCACCTTCTATACGACCCAAAAAACCGCTACCCTCTACTATACCGGCAAGTACGAAATAATTGATGTCAATGAGTGAGTCAGTGAGTGGTATTGCAGCTATATATTAGTACTAGCTGTTGGGTAAAAGCCGCGGGCGCAAGCGGCCCGCGGAGGCCCTTTTTGTCGTAAAACGTATTAGATCGAATAAATTTTAGGGTAGTTTTGAAAAAAAGTTTAGCTCGCCGTCTAAAAGAGTTTCCAAAATTCTGAACAAAATTGGTCTTTACACGGTTACGCTAACGTATGTACTTTTTGAGATATTGTGATTTTAAAAAATAAAAAAAAAACAAAAAAATAATAGTGCTGGCCACACTGAACAAAATTGGTTTTTACACGGTGACGCTAACGTATCTACTTTTCGAGATAGGCGATTTTAAAAAATTTAAAAAAAAAAACAAATAGTGCTGGTCATACTGAACAAAATTGGTCTTTACACGGTTACGCTAACGTGTGTACTTTTTGAGTAATAGCGATTTTAGAAAATTAAAAAATAAAAACAAATAGTGCTGGTCATACTGAACAATATTGGTCTTTACACGGTGACGCTAACGTATCTACTTTTCGAGATATTTAAAATATTCGAAAAAAACTTCGCCGCGCGGAGCAAATTCGATGTTCACGCGGCCGCGCTCACCGTCCGACTGACCGAGGTAAAGCCGTTTCGATCGTTCGTCCCGAAAATGCGCCCGTATGAAAACTTTTCTCTCCGCACCTCTCGCTCTCGCCTCATGCACTGACCGATGGAAAAGAGCGAGGTGGAAGTATCATCGAGGGCCGACCGATTTGTATGGGAATTTTTTTATTGCCCGATCTTGAAAATTTTTTTTTTGATTTCGCCATAAGATGACATTATCTACAACTTTCTCTACGGGGTGACTGCCCCGACTCGCCCCGTTTCCGAGATATCGCTACCACTTCCGGTCCAGAATCGACTTCCGGTCAAAGTCGTATTTTTCTCGACGGTTTTGGAACACCCTCTATACGACTCAAAAAACCGCTACCCTCCACTATACCGGCAAGTACTAAATAATTGATGTCAATAGATCAGTGAGTCAGTGGTATTGCAGCTATATATTAGTATAATAATAATATAACTAGTGGTACTGTGGACTGGTCTAATAGCCATCATCAGTCTGCCTACCACTCTTTAATAGCGCATATAAGCACTGAACGACCGATACCGAACTGAGCGATAAATATTGATAAAAGAATTAAGATGGCGGCGTACAGCTGTAAATTTTTATCCAAACTGTAATTTCTAAAACAGAAAATTATCTGTGCTTTATTCGATAGGCAAAATAAATTAAACAAATGTGTTTATTTAATATTCAAAATAATACTATTATTATTATTGTGAAAATATTCCTCCTTTGTCGTACGTATCGTGTTATTCTTGCGTCGCAAAGCTATATTGCATTTTGCATGAAATTACATGATGAGGCCACGACTTCGCCTCGTCTTCGTACTATGTCTCTTCTATGTGGCCGGAGCCTCTTTATGAATTAATGTTTTTGTGATTAGTGCGAACAGAATCTACTCGTAATTAAGCAGTACATGTTTTACACGATGTCTTAGTAATTTTCAACGTGAAATACAATTTTTTGTCCTTCCGCGTTGTATGTAGAGAAATTGCATAATTAATGTGAAAATTATGCAAAATTCCAGCCTCATTTTAACGCTTGTGATAATTAATTACATCGTAATGCTGATGCCGTATTTTGTGAATTAATGTAGATATAGATTCAGATCATTATTAATGTTGGCGGCCTGCGGGCGGTTAATTAGTTGGTTGCTTGTCAGGGTTTAAGGTCTCTGAATACCTTTTTTCGTTTTCCTTTTTACGGAACAGATTGTATAGAAACTGGCTTTTTAATTTATACCTATTAATTGCAGAAGTTTAGGAATATTTCACCTTTCTGTGTAAGTCAATTTATTATTTTTAATTTAAATTTTAGTGAATAACATAATAGTAATACTGATTGAAATGTTAAAGGGTCCTTTTTATGGGAAATAGTGATCATATCTAAATAGAACATCTATTAATGAATTGCCTATTAGTGATATCTCTACAATATAGTGGTCTAGGTACTTAACTTTAAACCGAAATAATGAGAAATATATTAATAATCTTAATAACCTAAATGAATTCAATAGCAATGAATTCCTAATTCTACTGACATTTTTTACTATACTTTTTTAAATATACGAGTACTAGAATAAATTAGTTATTATTCTTATATATGATATCATATGATATGATGAACGAAAGGAGATTGACGAAAGGAATATATAAATCTGATGTGAATGGATGCGTTAAACAAGGTAGACCTAGAAGGGTGTTTTCCGATCAAATAGGAGACATCCTCATGAATACTGGGCTGCCTAGTGCCAATAACCGTCGGGCGTGCATGAAGAGAATTGTGGATGTGAAGGAAGCGAGGGAGTTGTGTCAGGATCGTGGTAAGTGGCGTTCCGTTGTCTCTGCCTATCCTTATGGGAAAAAGGCGTGACAATTGTATTGTATTGTATGATATGATCACTAGACGTAGGAGGCTACAAACAAGGATCTCCTTTAAGGCAAATCCGCACGTATACCCACACTAATAAACATACTGATCTATTATATATGTATAGGTATTTTGGCAAATGTAATTAGGCGGTAAACTATGTGTCCTATTCAACCGTGACGCATGCATAAATTCATCAAAGAAACCCCCAACATGAATGTATTTGACATTTCATATTTTCATTATAAACTGCTTTGATATTATGAAACAGTGTAATGAATATTAATTAACGCATAATTATACATGAATAAATACAAAATACCACTTGTGACTACCTCTATTATATTATAATTAAATTAAAAAATTAAATAAAAATTGACAGCTGTAGTTTTCAAGGTAAACAACGTTTCAGGTGTAACTCTCGTCTAGAGACCGTCGAATTTCAAGAGCAGCTTGAAAGGAGCCAGGTACAACGGGAGAAGTCAACCTTGTCAACTTAGACCGCTCACTGGTATCATCAATCCGGCAGCACGGCGGAGGTGATTTCTGCCTATGACTATGACATATTTATCTGCGTAGAATGGGATTTGGAAGCTTGTATAAAAGTTGTACGTTTTTGAACGAAAGGAATGTGATCTGTTAGTCAGAACTGTGCTCAATGCACATTCGTCCTCTCAAACCAGCATAGCACCATTTTCTCTGTGGTAGAAATTTTATATATCAGATTATATATTATATATTTTATATATTAGATATCAGAGACTTTTATAAGAATCTCGCGCAATGCTGGTCGGCAGTTAGTTATACAAGAATCCACATCCACCCTCACAACTGCGCAAGCTTTAATCTAATGATAAGTCAATATTTGTTTAGTCCCCTCGGATTAGGAGGTTTCTTCTTTTTGAGCAGATCACGGCGGACAAAGAGGATAAAATTAATTGATGTATTTTAGGAATAATTGTTAGGAGTTTGGGTTTTTAATCAGTGTTTTGTTATTATTAAAAGTAAAAGATATATATATACAACAAAAAGTAAAATTTATAATAGTAAAAAAAGTATTGTTTGATATGCCTTATCTCCAAACTTCGCAAAATCAAATTAATCAAAATAAACGCGATAGTAAGCTGCATTTATAAAATCTTCAGTCATAAAATTCATAAAATCTGTTTGCGCAAAATCTAAGAAAATTCTTCAAAAAAATTTGAATCCTTCATTGAGTTTCTTCATCAGCTAACTCATTGTTAAGAAAATGAAGATGGAGATGAGTAACATTTTCATCACTTAAATCAAAACCAAATTACTGCGGAAGTATCTCAGATAAAAGTCTTTAGCGAAAGAACGGTATTATATTCGGCTCACTGACTTGATCAATAGCTCTCACTGAGGGAAAATTCCTTTAAATTAATTGAAGCAGCTCGAGTAAAAGCAACAGAATCTCTTTATAAATTAGCTTATTGGTATATTTTAATACAAATCTATAAATCAGATTTTCGCATCTGTATTTAGTAAGTTATCTATCTTAAAATATTTTTCTAAACTTGGGTGTAATAATAGTGAAATATTATCCAATAAGTAATCGCGAACGTGCGTGAGTGTTAGCGATAGAAATGATTCAAAATATATTTAGGAAGATGTGCGTTTCATTTTTTCCACATATTCGTCGTAAAGAGTAAAGATTCTATCACTTTACTGAAGCTAAGTTTGACTTGCTTGTGTTTTGTGATATTAAAATGCTCGATTTGTTATTATTAAATTATGTTTAAAACTGAATAGAAAAAAATTACCACGGGCTCTGACCGCTTCGAAATTCCTCTGATCTATTTTCCTGTCGGCAACTTCTGGGTTGACTTCACATATTACTAGATATTTTGCTAGATAAATAAAAAAATAATAAATAATCAAAACAATGTAAAAATGAGGATATATTTCTTGCCATTAAAAACCTTTTTCCTGCTGGCTCCGTGAGATATAATTTATATTTTACTACGTTACCTTTGCATTAGAATTCACGTGTGTTCTATATTTTGTGGTTTTCGCTTTCATCTTTGCCAAAAAAAATTATTATCTATGTATAAATTATATTATATGTATGTGACTACAATCCGTTAAAGTCCGTTTGATGTTAAGTTGTAGTGCGGTCCATGAGCGAATTCAATTGTCGGCACAGATAAATGTCTACAGGCACCAGTAGCTCCTATTTTTTTATCGTAGCTCGTCATATGACAACACTCTATCTGATAAGCTAGAGTGCGGTACTTGAAAGGAAACAACTGCCATCACACAAAAATATCCACTGCCGTTATGCTGGTTTGAGGAGCCGAATGTGCACCATCCAGGTTGACAATGCATACTCTTCTTGTTATACCTGGCTACTTCTTGAATAGGTCACTTTACGGGTATTACATTCTAAAGTGGTGGTAGTACCCCAGGAAGGCAGACTGGCCTAGTAACCATTTAATTAATGCTTATGTTCTACCATAGTTACTGAGAGACAAAAGTAGATATAACATAATTACCTGCAGAATTCAGTGAGATTTGAACACGATCGCAAGCTCACGCGTGTTACCGCTAGACCTTATCTATTATCCTGAAACTTGCAGACCAGGCTAACCGTTTTCAGTCTGCCTACCTCTTTTAAAAATATAAAGGTTTTAAAAAAGAGAAAAACAATAACAACAGACGTTTAAACAGAGAAAATCAGTAGAAGTTCTGAGCGTGGGTTTTCGTGAATATTCCATTTACGTCTCACGAGACCGATCGATACAGAAAGGTTCCGGAAACAAGAATGAAGTCCTCTATTACACTTTACTACCAAGGATTTTTATTATTTACGATTTTGTTACTAGAGATTAAAGATATCGCGGATGCGGAGGTCTCAGGTTCAATCTGTGGTATCTATTATTTACAGGTAGTCATGTTTACCTGTAGAACAGGCAGTTAGACAGCTGTATTTTTTTAAATGTTGCATGCGCTTTATGAAACAAAAAAGAACTTATACCTTATGACCTAGCAGAGCCTAGCGAGAGAACGTGTGAACTCACAATCGATGAGACCCGTGTTCAAATGTTGTTAAATTCTGACCGGTACCAATGTAATAACGTACTTTGGTCGCTCAATGTCTACCACCACTTTCAAGTGTAATCCATGAAGTCCGTCCATGAAAACCTGTCCGTCTACTCAGACTGGCATAGTGGAGGTGCGGATATTTCTCCCTAGTAGCAGCTGTTTCCGTTCATGGACCGCATTCCAGCTTAACATTAGGCGAAGTGTTGTCAAATGCCGAGCCCCAAAAAAAAACGAAACGTTATAATCCTAAGCAACTTGTACGTTGAATATACGCGGAATGAAAATTATATTCCTATGGGATCGCACTAAGGATACTCGAGTGTTTGAAAATGCTCTCTTACATACAAAAGATAACACAAGAGAGCTGTAAACAAACGTTTATTTTAACAAAGTATTTGTAAAATATCTATTATTCAATGGCACCACATGACTTAACTATAAGTTTCACGTTAATGTAATGGTTAAAATTAAAATTGGGTCGCTTCAAAAAAACGTTTTGACGCTTACTTTAACGCTAACCGTAATCAGCGAATTTTGGCTGGTCAACGTTAATGTAACAGTTAAACCGATGTAACTTTCTATTAATTTTTCGAGAATGTACTCCTGATTACACCAGCCACCCTTTTATCGATAACAATATGAATTTACACGATGTTGCAACGCGTGTGGAGTAAATGTAAACGTAATCGTTATCGTAAAATGTAACAGTCAAAGTAACTTTAACGGACCTTTTGGTGCAATTGAACCTAAGAATGGTGGGTAGACTGATGACGGTTTTAGCCCAGTCTGCCGTCCTGATGTAGTGTCACCACTTTCGAATGTAACACCCGTGAAGTGACCCCGCGTTTCGGGAACCGTTCGAAAATGGACCGCACTCTAGTTTTACATCAGGCGGAGTGTTGTTATATGCCGAGCTACAAAAAAAAAAAGGTGGACGGGTGTGGGTGTACCCTTCTTTCTTTGCATATCCCCAGGGTTAAAGCGTTGTAAATTAAATATAAGTTTTAATTACATAGGTACGTATATTATTAAATATATATTATACGGATATCGGGCAATCCTTCTTCTATCGTTCCATTAAATCACGTCTTTCCACCTTCCTATAACATGGGATCCTTCAAGCGCAGTGTGAAGAGGCATCTCATCAAGCCGGCATAGCGAGCGCGACTGCTGTCTGCAGACCCCCTGCAGTCGCCTCCGTTCATGGATCGCACTCAGGCTTAACATCAAGCGGAGTACGGTCATATGACGTGCTAAAATTAAAAAAATAATAATAATAATACAAAAATATATTATCTTAATAATGTGAATGAAGTTCGCCATTTCCTTGTGTCCTCAAAACTGACAAGTCTCCAAATACCTCGATAAAAGGCAAAAAACCTTGACAAATGATGGCATTAAGCCGGACAAAGACAGGCTTGGGTCAATTTTAAACGATGTCATTTTCAGTTTGGCCTTTGATGCCCTTAAGTCCCTCTCAAGATCTCATTTAATACACTGTTCAATTCGACGCTTTTAACTTTAATGTATAATAAATAGTACCTAACTTATATTTACCTCATTTATTCACAAACAGTTTTAGGTTATTTTTTAAACAAAACACATGATTTGAAAAGTACCAATTAACGTAGTACTATTAAATTATGATGGAAATTGAATAGAAAAAAAAACGCACATAACAGTTTGGGCTGCAGTGGGAATCGAACCCACGTCCTTCGCTTTTATTTATCCGCTTCTACACTAAGCTACACAGTTCTGTTTAATTTTCATCATAATTTAATAATATTATCTATTGATGTTCGATTCTGATAGTTTAAAAACTTTGAATGCATTTTTACATTTAAAAAATAATAATGAAAGATTGTGTTATCTTCAATATCTATGTACGCATCTGACCTTTCATAGGGCTGCCGTGGTCTAGCGACAGAACGCGTGAACTCACGATCGATGAGGTTCGGGTCGCTAGGCTATCATAGTTTTGGATTATGAATCAGACAGTCAATCAATACTTCTTCTATTTCTACTACTTTCTGCCATTGGAGATACAGTCCCCAGACTAGTTCCGATGGCAGAGCTCTATTGTACATAGGTCATTTGTACATAGACATAACATAAGGTTTCCTTCCGAAATAGATAATAAAAATATATAAAATTCTTGCTCCGATTCATTGCGGCAACTGGCTAAAGTTGTTTCTTTTGTTTTTTTACAAGCGTCGTCCTTCCCTTCGGATTAAATCTAGCTTTTACCACAGCGATGACGAAGTTAAATTGATACCAGCGGAGATTATGAAGAGATTTGAATTGATTGTAAGCTCATGTCTATATTAACAAACTTGGTATATAAAAAAAAACATGAACAGAAATAACCTAAACAAATAGCGGCTTAATCACCAGGAAAGAAGAAATAATCCATCAAATCCAAGCTTTTTTACTGTTACATTTTTCATGATAAAGAAATTACTGAATTAGTACACGATCACAAACTTACGGTTGACAAATAGTATCGGCAATAAAATTAATAGGAGTTTACGTTGAACGTAATAGTCCGGATAAAGCTATAAAATCAACCAATGGCGACCATCCGTCTACCACGCGTCGTCGGTGCAACGATAAATTTTACTTTACTGGGACAGGGGGCGCTCCCGTGCGTTATCTTCGAAAAACAAACGGCAAAATTTACTGTATAATAAGTAATTGTTATATTACAAATTTCATAGGCAAAGACAGAGTGATAATGGTCATTAACCTAATCTGCCATCCTGGGGTAGTAACACCACTTTCGAATGTAACACGCATGAAGTGACCTTGTCGCGTTTCGAGACAGTTTGGAAGTAGCCAAGTAGAGGAGTGTGTACTGTCTATATGGTTAATGCACATTCGTCTCATCAAGCCGGCATAGCGGAGGTGTCTGCTGCCTGTAGAAATTTCTCTGTAGTAGGTAGCAGTTGTTAACCCAATGTTGAATAACCCAAATGAATATTGACATTTGGTTTTTGTAATATAGGTCAATATTCAAAACTCATTAAATTTCAAATTAATTTTACGAAACATGTGCAAATAAGTGTGGTAGGCAGACTGATGATGGTTATTAGCCCAGTTTGTAACGAATGTAACACTCGTGAAGTGACCTTATCGCGTTTCGGGAACAGTTTGAATCAATCTGAGAAGACTTAATCTGGACGGTACAAATTCATCTCCTCGAGCCGGCATAGAGGAGGCGACTGCTGTCTCTAGAAGTTTATTTGTAGTAGCATTTGTTTCCGTTCATAGACCGCACTTTACGTCAGACGGTGTGTTGTCTCACGCTGAGCTACAATAAAAAAATATATTGTGAGGAATAAATAGATTTTAATCAGAGACCAGCATGTTTCCTCTGGCACGGAATCGGAGGACATGCCTCCGGGATATTAACTGACTTTGTTGTAAAAGTTGAAACATGTCAACAAAATAAAACATTTCTGCCACGATAGGGGTTTGACTTTAACACAAAGTTAGGTTTGTACATCATGTTTTTGACATGACTTCGTCTGATGTTAATAAGTTAATGAGTGAGATACAACAGCTATGCCGGCTTTAAGAGATGAATGTGCATTATCCATTGACAGAGCACACTCCTCTCGTTATACCCGGCTACTTACAAGCTGACCCTGAAACGCGGCTACGTCACTTCACTTCCACTTGAATATTCTATGACTAGTTTTTAACTCATCAATAAACCTAATTATTTAAATTAAAAAATTAAATATACATTTTTACGTTTTTTTTTGTCGTCTCCTCAAGCCGGCATAGTTGAAATTTAGAAAACTTAAGAACAATTTCTAGGTTTGCTTTTTAAGTTCGCTGGTAGTAGCTGTTGTTTCCGTTCATGGACCGCACTCTAGCTTTACATCAGGCGGAGTGTTGCATGTTATTATGTCGAGCTCATAATTTATGATTGGTCGAGCTGCAATAAGAAAATAAGGTACCTATACTGGGTTAAAACAACTCCTATAAAGTGTAAGTATTATTAACAATGCCCATTTTTGGGGCCACTTAATAAATACCTAATAGTTCATTAACAAAATAATATCTTATTTTTTCAATTATATCACAACACATCGTTTACCAATCAATTAACAACGTTTAATTTTATTTTTTTTTATATTGACGCGACATTACATAAAAACAGATATCATCAATTATTAAAGCATCTTATACAATAATAAATATTGCATTAGAAAAGTCTAATTACTCAATAACTCAGGTAAAAAAATTAAAACTGATTGGTGATAAATATTTATTTTTCTACAAAATTAACTAAAATATCCGTGAAACTCGATAAAAAAATTGTGGGCTCATTTCTCTTAGGTGAATGGGCATTCTCCTTTATAAGTTACTGTATATCTATGTGTATGTCGTATAAAATCCATAAAACAGTCGTGAATAAGAGTTAACTCATTTGCCCAAAGTCGTATCTTTATATTCTGAGTCTAAAATTTACGATTTTCGTCAAATCAAATTTAAGGTAGTCGTAAATTTTGAAATATTACTGACTAAATTATAAAAAAGGCTTTATTTTTCATATCAGTCCGCCTGAAGTTAAAGAGGATTGCGGTCCGTGAGCGGATACAAATGCTACGACAGAGAAAATGTCTGCGGGCTGCAGTCACCTCTACTATACCGGCTTGAAAATACGAATGTTATAGCTCATTCCTCTCATTATGCGCGGCAACTTCGAAGGTAATACCGAAATGTGACTGTGCCACTTCACGGCTAGGCTGAGTAATAACCATCGCAGTAATATATAAAATGCATTCTAAATATTTTAAACATTTTATATTAGTTATATTTCACAAGCATTTTATATAATCTGTGCCGTAGCTATTTGTTTATTATAGTGATTTGCGATAATAATTAGTGCTAAAAAAGTTATTAAATTATTTAATTTCAAAATAAATCTGCTATGCTTCGAACAATGTGGTAAAACAAAATGTATGGACGCTCAGGTGTTGGCTTTCACGTTAATATAAACAAATGTCTTGTTTACTTAATTATTTCTCAAGCATCACATGAGCGCGCAGTATCTACAGCATCCTGTACGTAGTTGTATATAGAACGGACAGACTCTTTGAATCACGAAGCATCTTAGTTTATGGAATATTTTTAGAAACGTTAGCTAAAAAAAAATTATTGTGATCTATTGTGTGAAAGTGGATGACAGTGTCGGAAGGGGGCGCAGACAGATTGGTCAATTGCTCAGAAAGGGTCAGATGAGGAGCACCCTCAACCGACGTGCAGGCATGAGGAGAGTAATGGAAGAGTTGAAGCGAAAGTGGTGTGTAGAGAGGAATCGCTGGCGCTCCATAGTTTCTGCCTACCCCGGTGTGAACAAGGCGTGAGCAAAGTAGTAGTAGCCTAAAAAATCTACTATAAAAGTGTTAGTAGTATTGAATCTTCTAGTCCAGTAAATGAGGAGCAAAATAGGGTGCAACCTCCGAATTCTTTCACTGTGGACCGATTTTTCTGTTTGGAAATAAGCTCATCTTACCCTGCAAATCAAAAGTTATATGGTCCTGAGGTGTGCTTTTTATTTTTTAGGGGTAAAAACTACACCTTATCATAATTTCCACCCCCTAGATGGGGTGGGATCCACCCCCAGGGCAAAAGTTCACATCGGCACTATATAACTTTTGCTTTTTGAGATATTTTCTAGATACTGTCCAAGTTACATGTAAATTGGTTCACAGTGAAAGAATTCGGACCCTGAAACCCCTCGTTTACTGGACCTACAGCGATCTACAAAAAATATACAAACAGAAAAATATTTTTCTTTAGTTGAATTTATCAATAAAGTTTCAAATTACTTTAGTGCGACTTTAATGTCTATTTTAATGCAATGTATAATAAGTTTATAGCTTTTACTTTTTTATTTGTAAAGTTCTGCTTACCTCTGACTGGTTATGAGTGATTGTTTTGCAAGACGCCATTGATATACAACTAGATCAGCAATAACGCTCCCAATGTGACACGAGAGAAAAGATGATTACAGTCACTTTTAGGTTTTCTGTCAGCTCGTATTTGACTGCCGACAACATTGTCAAATCGTTTGAAGGGGCTTACGTTTTTCTCATGTCCAACGTATGAGGTTTATTCCTCTAGTATATATCTCTATCCAAGGCGCGCTTGTCTATTGTTTACAGAAGCGCTCAGATTATATAGAATTTGGTTTAATAAAAATAAACAAAACATTAGGTAAAACTTTTTTTTAATTTACTAAATACTTAGAATAGATTACAAAATATATTACAGAGTATTTAATTAATTTCGTATTGTTCTGGCACATTGTTGAGCCATCGTCGTCATTGCTTTTATTTTACTATTAAATAGCTAATTTATCTACTAGATTAGTATTAAAAGTTTTGTAAATAATTAAATATAAATACTTTTCTAAATTAACATAGAAATATTGATCCTTTTTCTGTTCCATTAATACGAACATATAAAATTTGTGTACAATAAAATAAACGGCAGTTCACAACAGGTTGACTTATATTAAAAATTGGCACAATTATTACTAATTTTATTATTATTTACAATTATAATACTTATACAATGAATAAAATAACGATGCGAGAAATTTGTATTTATTGGTCTTTCTCTCTGATTTTTGAGTTTAAAGGACAATGCCAATTTTTGGCACACTTGATAACTAATAGTTTGTTAACAAAACAATATTATAAATTATAAACAATATCTTATTCTTTTATTAATTTATTTCAATTATATCAACACATCGTTTACCAATCAATAGACAATGTTAATTACTTGAAAAACAGATAATCAATTATTAAAGTATTTAATATAATTATAACCCCAAATATTGCACTAGAAATACTCAATAACCCGGTTAAAAAAAAGTTTAAACTCATTGGTGATAAGTAATGTAGGTTTATTTTTGTATGAACTAAAAATCATCGTTGAACTCAAAAAAAAATTTGTGGGCCTATTTCTCTTAAGTAAATAGGCTTTTTTTTAGTATTAGGAATTTCAACAAATCTTCTTAATTATACAATTAAAATTGTAAATAATATATCTAAATACAAAATAACAATATATAATTTATTATAATTCAGGTACAGTTGAATGAAATATTAAATAATACTTCACGAAAACGCAATTTGTTTAACAAACATTTTATTTTCCTTTTAGGCAATGAACGTCTGAAGTTCTGAACACTTAAGAAAATGGCACATAAGTTACAATTTGGCATATCGCAGTCATTCTTTTGCAATGCAAAAAAAAATAACTATTAAAATATCAATAAATGGAATAACATTCGAATAATAACATGATATTTTAGTATTAAATCGTTTTACAACCCATATTTACAATGCACTGACATATTCATTTAAATGCCACTCCAAAGTGCACTCAGTCCTTGCCTACACGTCACTGGGAGACGAGCAGGCAGTATCTGGTCGCTAGTGAAGTTGACTTTTTGTACTAAATCCATAGTGCAAGTACGGTGAGGCTGCACCATCCCTCGTACCCACATTACCTCCACTACTTCCACCACTCCCGGGACATTTGAGAGCAGAACGCAGTTCAGAAGCCATCTCCGAACACAGAGAAGCCTGAACGATAAAAATCCAAGCTTTAATGCATTCCTTTCAGCTCTCGTTAAGGTACAGTTAACAAAATTGATCGCTGGGCCACCGTAAGAATAATTAGAATATCTAATACGCGTAAGTCAAAATTTGCACTAATTTGTTATTTTGAAAAGTCTTAAATGTTTTTACAGTAAACTTTATTCTAATTCTCATATTAAGAACCAAACTACAAGGAGATATACATTGGTACCGGCTGAAATTTTGGGAGATTTGATCACAGATGTTCTCAGTTGCGAGTCCATCTCTATATTAACTTCCCAGTAATCTAAGTTTGACATTATTATACAAAATATTCTGTAAGTTGGTCAGGAATCAAGTTGTTCGACTGTACCTAATAGATATTAAAATATTCGCACCTCTTCCTTCTAAAATCCGTTAAGCAGCAATAAAATACAAATTTGAGTTAATAAAAATATCATTAAATTTGTAAAAGTTTTGTTAGCGTCCTCTATACTAAGGAAAAACAAACAACACAATAAAAAGTAGCATCTACACAACAAAATATAATCAAAAACATTTACCAATTTTTTAAAAATAAACCTAGAACAAAAATACAACTTAAATAAATTCCAAAACTTCTAATTCTTTTATTTATTTATTTCACGTAATGTTGTGATAAATAGGATAAACTAACCCGTTCATCGACGGCTACTTTACGTGACTTCCAGAGGAACTCGCAGACCGCTATCACACACGCCACCCCCATACCTCCCATGAGAACGACGAATACACCCCCGACATTCGCTAGTCCCAACTCGTTTGCAGTTGAAGGGGACTTCGAAGTATCATCCTGATAAAATATTAATAACTAGTAGTCGACTAGTGACGTCATAGTTCTCCCACTAACAACATATATGGCAAACTTCATCACATATGATTGATGATGGTTATCCCCCTTGAAATGACGTAGTCGGGTTTCGGGATCGACTTGGAAGCAGCCGGGTATAACGAAAGTAGCGTGCACTCTCAACCTGGACAGTTTCCTCAAGCCGGCATAGTGGAGGCGACTGCTGCCTGCAGACACTTCTCTGTGATAGTAGTTATCTCCCCTCATGAAACGCAATGTATCTGAACGTCAGGTGGAATACAGCCACATGACGGACTGGTATAAAAATATTTAAATTTTTTAACAATTATTATTATAAATTACTAGTTGACCTTTCTTCAAGCCGGCATAGTGGGGCGACTGCTGTTTGTAGAGATTTTCCTGTTGTAGCAGTTGCTTCCACTCATGGACTGCACTCTAGCTTTACATCAGTGTTGTCACATGCCGAACTACAATTTAAAAAAAAGAATTCGAAACGCAAATCTAGTTTAGCATGTATATGGGAACAATATGTAATAAATTAACGTTAAAAGAATATTTGTAAAGTCATCTAAAAGTAATATCGTACCCTACAAGATCCCCCTCCACGCTTCTCCTTCCACCATTTGGTTTTTAAGATATGCAGTTTACCCTCCTCTTGTAGTTTTAACACGGCACCACTTATTGCTGTACGATATGGCGAATCTATTCGATGGGAAAATGCATTGTAAAGTTATAATTAAATTAATAATAAAAATAGCATCCGTACGCAAAGCGAAGGAACGTGGGTTTGAAATCTCAGCACATGCTGTATGTGCGCGTTAATTTTTCCTTGTTCAATTTTCATCGTAATTTAAAAAATATAATAGTTTATATCTTAGATAAGTAGAGATAGAAGGAAAATTGACAAGAGGAATATAGAAATATGAAAAGAATTTAATTAGCACAAACTCGGGACTACATTTTCACAGGAGTTTAGGATCGGTAATTCAATAATTTTTAATCATAAATCTTGTAAATCTGTATTAATTTTTGAGTCAAGAATTTTTTGACTCAAAAATTAAAACAAGGTTCCCTACGATATTTTAAGTGTCGTTTATGAGCTTTACTTTTCTAAGTACCTAAAGTAGTAGAACTTTATTTCACAGAATCAGTAAGTCAACCATAGATTAACACCAGCTTGAGACAGGACTGACCTACCGGCCCTCAAGTATGTGCTAAATTAAATTTGAAACGGCATTTCTAATTTTAAAGATTAGAATTAGAACCTGAGAGTGAGATACCTACTATATGTTAGTTTTAATAATTACAAAGTCATTATACGCATACGTCACGCATGTATATATGCAGCAGGTATAGTTAATTTTATATATATATAAATCAATTGCTGTTTGTTAGTCTCGCTAAAACTCGAGAACGGCTGGACTGATTTGGATAATTTTGGTTTTGAATTATTTGTTTGAATTATTTTGTGTTATTTGAAGGTTTAAAAGGTGAGTAAATATTAAAAAAATGCTTGGAATATAGTAAAAACAATAATTTCGCTTTCCCTAGAAACTATTCCTTTGGTTTTGAATGTCAAACATTTGACGTTCGTCCCGTCGTTTAGAAATCAATTAAATTTAAAAGTCGTTCAGAAATCAAATTCTGAGGCGGTACGAAGTTTGCCGGATCAGCTGGTGTTTTAATACAATTTACTTACTAGGCGGCATTGCGATTCCGTATCCCTTAGAGTCCAACATTCCTCCAACTTGAGTGAGATCACAATTTCGTTCGACAACATATTCAATCGTGGTTGACTCCATCAAATACGCATAACCACCTTTTCCTCGCATTACTCGTTCTTCTCCCTCCTTATTGCTAGTCGTGAAAACCGAAGGCCTTGCTGATTCCATAAAAGACCACATACGCTGATACGTGGAGAAGTTTGAATCCTAAATAAAAATAAGTATACATTTTAAAGCTAAGGTTATGCGCTCAGAGCCGTGGTGTAAACCAGGCGAAATCGAGATCGCCGCTGGTATTGTTAACTTCTAGCGAACTGTTATAATTTCATATAAAATGAATAAATGAATAATTTGTATGATTACTTTGTAAACTATATTAATGAGAGAAAATAAAAGACTTCATAGATATACCCGAAAGAAAGCTGCCGTTGATCCACCTTTCAAAGCTCCATACTTAATTTTAGTTTGTTTAGCTAAATCCTCTGCGCTTTCTATAGGGGAATCCATTCGTTCTACAGTAAGGAAAGCTGCCAGATTGGCGGTGTACGAAGAAATCATGATTAATGTGAAGAACCACCACATTCCCGCCACCATTCTCGTTGAAACAGCTCTGTCGAATTTATATGCAGTAAGATTTATTGTTTTCATTATAATTTCATTTTAAATAAATACATATTTATTATTCAACTAATTTATATTTTACTTAATGATCATTGTGCAAACTTTTTACTAAATTATGACCTTACTTTTGAATATAAAATTAACAATTAGTGCCGTTTATTGTAATTTTATATTCAAAAATGAAAATTATGAAAGTTCTCGACAAATCAAAATTATCGACAGTCCGAAGGAAGTAATGAGTGGAGATAATAAAATTCTTCCGAATAAAGAAAATTGTTTTTTATAAATGCATGGATTTTATCTAATCCGTAATCTGAGCTGGAAATCTGAACGTATTGAAATGTGAAAAGGACCTATATTTTTTGATTATATATGTCAATCAATATCCTAATAGTAAGTACAGTGAAGGCCCAGACGGCGTCACTACACCGGCCCAAGATATCAAATTATTCTTTGGACTGTTTATAATTTTGGGACGACCTGTTTTAAATTCGAATTAACCTATAAAACAATTTGATGCAGCAAGCTATTGATACTACACAAGCAAATCAATTTAAGTGCAGTTATAATATTCATAACTAGTCATTCAATTAGCAACTAAACTACGAACTCGTTAGCCAACTATAGTGGTAAGTTCAAATTGCCGACACATCTCCATTTAAATTGAACGGGTCGTCGGAGAAACGCCGATGCTTGAAAATTTCAAAGGGTCGTGGTCGCTTTGAAACTAATTAGCGGAAAGGAGTTCTTCAACCGAACGGTTGAGCCTGAAGCTACATTTCCATCTTACTTGTAACAACAGGAATAAATGCGGCACAATTTTTAAAAAATAGAAATGTAACCATAGACGGCGTCATTTGGGTTGTAAAAGAAGACTTACTTCGGTGCGATATCTGAACCTTGCTGCATCAAGGATCCAATAGTGAACCACAGCGAGTTCAAGAGAGTGAATTGATTTTCCAGCACCGGTGGCTCGTCGAGACAGTTCCTCGGGCTGTCCCACTCGTAGGGGCTGAACCTGCGCCCAAAATATGCAGGCATCAACTATTTATTTAACTCGTTTTGAGGTTTCGCCGAGTTCACTATTTGTGACACTTGAGTCAATATGAACAACTTTCTCAAACGAAAGTGATCCATACGTTTCTGATTATAATGTCGTTCTTACTTGGGAAGAAAATCACAGCTCTGCTGCATGAGAGACCCGATGGCAAACCATAAACAATTGGAAAGAGAGAAAATGTTTTCCATTTTTTCACCATCCGGGACACGAGTCTGATGCCATTCATATGGAGTAAACCTAGTAAGTCCAATTTAAATAGTAATAAATCGTTAAAATAAATTATATACCTAGATTATTAAATATTTTAAAATTTTTATTAATGATTTTTATTGCTGGTTAAATTTTTGTTATTTATCAAATGAAGTAAGAACACTTACCTTGCCAATATAAATAGTAAAACTGATACACCTAAATATGCTGTAGCCATGTAAATCCAGACATCCAATGACAATGGAGATAAAAACGAAAAAAGATTTGGTGGCTGCTTAATTGGCTTGCGATATAATACAGAAATTCCGAGATTCATAAAAGGCATTGTGAAATCCACTACTTGCTCCCTGTAAATTGAATTAGCGTTGCATTAGGATGTCCAATTAATACAAACAAGATAGGCAAACAGGTGCTAATAACAATTTATTAGTCTTTCATTTCGGGGACAGTAGCATCACTTTCAAATGTAACACCCGTGTAATAACCTAGTCGCGATTCGCATAGCGAATATTTTCGCTGTTCGACTATACTCTAATTTCAAGTGGAATTCGGTAACTTCCTGAAATGTTTACTTTACCTATCATAAGTTATTGTCAGGTCAGCTATAGCAAGATCAGCTCTTTGTTCTAAAAGTTCTCGAATCATTCCATCCCATTCCCTAGTTTCTCTATTATATGAACCATATCGACCATCTGGTGCCAACTTGAAGGTGTAGTTGAAGCCTAGTACTTTTGAAATTTCGTGAATAAGATCCACGGCATATCCTTCGAACTGAGCGTTACCGGTAAGCTTTTCACTAGCTTCTTTTCTCATACAATATGGAGAACTCTATAAAAAAACGCAAGTGTATAAATAATTATGTTACAAAAACAGATTAAATTTAGCATATTATATTATAGTCAGTAAAATGATTTTTATTGAACATTTTTGAGCATTTTGTATTTTAAGATACCTATCATCACCGAGGGCGCATCATGAATGACTTCAAAATAATGGAACAAAATAACTCTATATCAAAAGACATGAAAATCAGTGCATTCTAAAATATAGATCGGGTATAATGCGTACCAATATAGTAGTAACAATAAGAGTTTTATTTTGTAATATCTCAACAATTTGCTTTTGATTTTCGCCATATGAACGAGTGTAATTAACTCCTTCTGATGAATTCCAGGAACCAGCTTTCTGCAATCCGTCCCTTGTTAATTCGATTATGTCAAGTGTGAAATCACTTCTAAACCCTTGATGGTCAAACTTTATAACTCCTGTTAACCCTTTCATCTCCACCTGTTGTTAAATAATTGGACGATTTATTATTGTCCTATTTTCAGAAGAAAACGAAAATTTATTCGAATTAGCAACATCCAGAAATCAAAATCCATACGCATGAAGTGAGCAAAGAAATGAATATTGTTAAAAATAAAAATATTAATATAATTAAAATTAATAATAAAATCTTTAACCCAAAAAACATATTATACGTGTATAGAAATCACAAGTATAGCAAAATATTTAGAAATAAATACACGCATAATAAGAAATATTCCAAAACTTTTCAAAATTATTTGAAAAAAAATATGTATTTGGAAGTATTTTTTATATTAAAAAATAAAAGTTTCTTTGTTTGTTCTGTAAAATTTAGAAGCGGCTGTTTTAATTTTTTTATGTATTTTCTCAGATTATAATTATATATAGGGCTTTTTGTTGCGATTCCTCTATACTGACTCTATTATGGCCGGTCTTAATATAAATAGCTATACTCACGATTTTCATATAGTTAATGAGACTATAACCATGGGGCCACGTGTCTTCTGCTTCACACGAAAGAGGCCTAACATCAATCTGCTGTGATGTATCTAAATCATGTAATGCCTTGGCGAAAAGATGGACTGCATCATACATCAACGCTGTTTCTGTCTAAGTTAAAAATAAAATTTGAAATTTTGCATCATAAGTCAATTAATTATTAATTATGGTAAGGCCACTTATAATGCGTGACGTACAAGCGATCACTCATACTGAAATGGGTACATACACGCACGTACACATTATGTGGCCTAACTTTAATCGTTTGTAAATTTGTACTTACTTTTATAAATGTCATGTTTTCCTGTAAATAAAACACTGAGTTAATAATATTGACATTATACTACATATTAAATTAATTCCCATCTGCTTAACTTTTGCAATTAAAAAAATTTCGACGTACGAAACAAAACAAATTTTAGGAGTATTTATAAACTTTGGTAAAAAAAAGCTATAGCTAAACAACAAATGCTATCTTTATTTACCTTTAATGACGTGTGTCCAAGTTGTAGTTTACGTCCAGTGCGCGCTTCATCGTAAACCCAATCTCGAATTACTCTCTGAACATCAGTACGCTCTGGATCAAGTAACCTTAGCGCAGTTATATTGGTACCACCATATTTAAATTCTTCAAGGTCCACGCTATGCAAATCCTGTCCATTTTTAATATTCATAATTCTGATATTTGCTACGGGTCATTACATTTGTGGGTCGACAGCTACTAGGTTTACAGAACTTTATTCACTCAAAAGAATGCCATGCTATTTGCGTTAAGAGCCTTTAAAGGACAATGTCCATTTTTGGGCCCACATGATACCTAATAGTTTTTTAACAAAACAATATTCTAAAATAATACCTTATTTCTTTATTAATTAATTTTAATTATATCAAAACATCGTTTTCCAATCAATATACAATGTTTAATAACATAAAAAATAAATATAACCTATTATTAAAGCTTTTAATACAATAATAACCTCAAATATTGCATCAGTAAAAGTCTAATTACTCAATAACCCGGGTGAAAAAATAAAACTGATTGGTGATGAGGGGTGTAGATTTATTTTCTACAAAATAAACTAAAAATGATCGTGAAACTCGAGAAAAAAATTGTGGGCCCATTTCTCTTAGGCATTCTCCATCAAGAGTTAGCCTGAATTAAATATATAGATTAAGAAGTTTACCCAAAAGCTTGAGTAATTTTAACTCTAACCCTTACTTGTTAGCATTAGGATTAATTCAGACTAGACGGAAAATTTGTATAATGGTGAACGTATCGAGCGAATTATCTCTTACATACTGTTTCAACTCTATTTATTTATAAGGCCTCTGTCTTTTCTCTTATAAATAATAGGAATTGTATCTCTTATAAGATTAACAATTCTAAATTATTCAGTTTTATCAGTTGAAAGTGTGCGAACAATTTACAGTCTAGTCGGAACTGAGCCTTACTCGTAACAGATAGGTAATCTCTGAATTTCGGACAAAATTTTTACTTACCAAAGACGTTATTAGATAACTATGATAATCAGACATCATGCCAATTTGTTGTGCCTGTTGTAGAACATCTCTTATACGATCAGTTGCACAATCTAAGACTATATGTGATTCTGCTGAATTCTTAATTTGCTTTAGTAGAGGTCTGTAATAAATTACGAAACCAATAATACCTCTAGATATATTTTTGCTTGTTTGTCACACAAGCAATCACAAAATAAATTAATTTGAAAGCGAGATATTATTAAATTTTGAACTATATCATCATAGACTGATGACGCCGAATTAACTATCGTTGTAAGTCAAGAATTAACTTGACATACGATTACTAGTACGATTTGATTCTTCACGCCTCTTATTTGCTCCTACTCGCGCCATACAAACTTCAAATATACTTTTCTGTTTATATTATAATATAATAATAATAATAAAGACTATATTTTTATATTTTCCTTTCGATAATACCAATCAAGTTTAATTAATACTCGTATATTATGTTTTTATGCGTACCGATAATCTCGGGAATCTGGTAGTTGTCTCACAGCAACAGGAAGTTCCGATGGGCCGTGGGCTTTTAACAGTTCTTGTAAGCGTACCAATCCATCACTATTTTCATAAACTATCGTAAAAGATTTCCAACCCCAGGCTCTTACTAAATCTACATAGGCCTAAAATAAACACATACTTCTAATCTATAAATTGAAATTATCTAAAGTAAAAATAAGGTCTCGATTCTATCTCGATCGTAGAGCGATAAAATAAGTAACAGGATACAGTCGAGATAATTCATGATCCAATTGTTAAACAATTCGCATCGCAACTTAAAGTGGAGTAACCACTTACAAATTCAGTATGTTAGTGACTTTTGACAGTTTTTTACTATTGACAATTGAATATCATCTTAGATGTTTCAGAATGCCAAGCGTATACAAGGCGAGTAGCGAATCAAATTGATTGACTGTAAATCTCTCTCTGGAAGTAAGAAATCGGTCAAAACGCGACATAATAGCGAAGCTGGTGGTTTAAAGAAGATCTGTTAGTACTAGTTAGGTACTTACTCTACTAAGCGCCGCAGGATGTGGATACAGGTTGACCAAACAGGATTCTCGTCTTGTTCTATAATCCCACCGGGTCTCTAGATGCGGTAACTCCATTGTGTCACAAATGGATTGCACATGAGCTGCAGCGGGCGCAGATTGTGGTCCAAAAATAGCTGCTACACCACTCCTTAGAAGGTGACAAACTGTATAAAAAAGAAAGAAGCAAATTTAAAAAATTATTTTAATTACGTCCTACTTAAACGTGTTATTTAAAACTAACAGATTATTTTACTATTAAATCTGGGGAGTAAGCATGAACCAACCTTCGACTTCCGAAGAGGTTTGCTTCGACCTGATAAACATGATACTCTTAGGGAGTTATTGCTTATTAATTATAGTTCGCTTCGAGCACATTTTGTTGGCAACAGCATATTTGGCAGTGTCAGAAATAATGTTAAAAATAAAAACAAGTTCTACTTTATCTTTATTAACGTTATTTTTTAATATTACATCCATCGAAATATTTCTCTGACTAATCTGCTAAATATGCTTTAAGCAAAATTTACCGAGTATCACAGTGACTTCCTTTCATGCTAACCCCCGCGAATATTTAAAATATTAGATCAATTAATTTTTAAAACAACGTAAAATTTAAGTTTTAATCGTGGAAATAAATAACGCAATAAATACAGCTTACTACATATATCCTAGCGTTTTTAGACCGCAAAGTAGTGGAAAAAAATAACTTCAATAATCAGTACTGAATATGGGAAATAATATTAATTAATGTATTATTTATTCTTCTTCACCACTATCTTCACAATTGTTGAGTAAACTAGCAGAAAAATGGACTATGACAATGCTTTGTAAACTTGCTTTTACGCAAGTGTGCATGGTCATAATCAGTTTCTCCACTAATCATTAATCTTCTTATGGAATCCTGGGATCGTTTTCTCATCGAGTGCTTTAAGGGGTAACGCAAAATAATTTAAAAAATGTAACTCAATGAGAGTAATATATGAAATTATTTTATGGTAATTTTGTTTAGTTTTGATATAGCATTTTTGTATTTTTCTTCATTATCTTCAGAATTGTTGAGCAAACTAGCAGAAAAATAGACTATGACTGTGCTTATCATGAGTTGCTTTTACGCAACTTGCGCATAGTCATAGTCAGTTTCTCCACTAATTTTGAATCTTCTTGCTGGAAATATGTGCCCATATTATATTCGAGTGTTTTAAGGAATAACGCAAAATAGTTTTAATAGCTTAAATAGTGAAATATATAAAATTATTTTATGGTAATTTTGTTTAGTTTTGATATAGCCTTTTTGTATTTTTTTTCATTATCTTCACAATTGTTGAGCAAACTAGCAGAAAAATAGACTATGACTGTGCTTATCATGAGTTGCTTTTACGCAACTTGCGCATAGTCATAGTCAGTTTCTCCACTAATTTTGAATCTTCTTGCTGGAAATATGTGCCCATATTATATTCGAGTGTTTTAAGGGATAACGCAAAATAGTTTTAATAGCTTAAATAGTGAAATATATAAAATTATTTTATGGTAATTTTGTTTAGTTTTGATATAGCCTTTTTGTATTTTTCTTCATTATCTTCAGAATTGTTGAGCAAACTAGCAGAAAAATAGACTATGACTGTGCTTATCATGAGTTGCTTTTACGCAACTAGCGCATAGTCATAGTCAGTTTCTCCACTAATTTTGAATCTTCTTGCTGGAAATAGGTGCCCATATTATATTCGAGTGTTTTAAGGGGTAACGCAAAATAGTTTTAATAGCTTAAATAGTGAAATATATAAAATAATTTTATGGTAATTTTGTTTAGTTTTGATATAGCCTTTTTGTATTTTTCTTCATTATCTTCACAATTGTTGAGCAAACTAGCAGAAAAATAGACTATGACTGTGCTTATCATGAGTTGCTTTTACGCAACTTGCGCATAGTCATAGTCAGTTTCTCCACTAATTTTGAATCTTCTTGGTGGAAATAGGTGCCCATATTATATTCGAGTGTTTTAAGGGGTAACGCAAAATAGTTTTAATAGCTTAAATAGTGAAATATATAAAATTATTTTATGGTAATTTTGTTTAGTTTTGATATAGCCTTTTTGTATTTTTCTTCATTATCTTCACAATTGTTGAGCAAACTAGCAGAAAAATAGACTATGACTGTGCTTATCATGAGTTGCTTTTACGCAACTTGCGCATAGTCATAGTCAGTTTCTCCACTAATTTTGAATCTTCTTGCTGGAAATATGTGCCCATATTATATTCGAGTGTTTTAAGGGATAACGCAAAATAGTTTTAATAGCTTAAATAGTGAAATATATAAAATTATTTTATGGTAATTTTGTTTAGTTTTGATATAGCCTTTTTGTATTTTTCTTCATTATCTTCAGAATTGTTGAGCAAACTAGCAGAAAAATAGACTATGACTGTGCTTATCATGAGTTGCTTTTACGCAACTTGCGCATAGTCATAGTCAGTTTCTCCACTAATTTTGAATCTTCTTGCTGGAAATAGGTGCCCATATTATATTCGAGTGTTTTAAGGGGTAACGCAAAATAGTTTTAATAGCTTAAATAGTGAAATATATAAAATTATTTTATGGTAATTTTGTTTAGTTTTGATATAGCCTTTTTGTATTTTTCTTCATTATCTTCAGAATTGTTGAGCAAACTAGCAGAAAAATAGACTATGACTGTGCTTATCATGAGTTGCTTTTACGCAACTTGCGCATAGTCATAGTCAGTTTCTCCACTAATTTTGAATCTTCTTGCTGGAAATAGGTGCCCATATTATATTCGAGTGTTTTAAGGGGTAACGCAAAATAGTTTTAATAGCTTAAATAGTGAAATATATAAAATTATTTTATGGTAATTTTGTTTAGTTTTGATATAGCCTTTTTGTATTTTTCTTCATTATCTTCACAATTGTTGAGCAAACT
Source organism: Tinea pellionella (assembly GCA_948150575.1). NCBI lineage: Eukaryota > Metazoa > Arthropoda > Insecta > Lepidoptera > Tineidae > Tinea > Tinea pellionella. Next base: position 4,630,938 of record OX411254.1, on the reverse strand, counting down.
AGCAGAAAAATAGACTATGACTGTGCTTATCATGAGTTGCTTTTACGCAACTAGCGCATAGTCATAGTCAGTTTCTCCACTAATTTTGAATCTTCTTGCTGGAAATATGTGCCCATATTATATTCGAGTGTTTTAAGGGGTAACGCAAAATAGTTTTAATAGCTTAAATAGTGAAATATATAAAATTATTTGATAAATATATGAAATAAATTATTTGATGGTAATTTTGTTTAGTTTTGATATAGCCTTTTTGTATTTTTCTTCATTATCTTCACAATTGTTGAGCAAACTAGCAGAAAAATAGACTATGACTGTGCTTATCATGAGTTGCTTTTACGCAACTTGCGCATAGTCATAGTCAGTTTCTCCACTAATTTTGAATCTTCTTGCTGGAAATATGTGCCCATATTATATTCGAGTGTTTTAAGGGGTAACGCAAAATAGTTTTAATAGCTCAAATACTGAAATAAATGAAATTATTTGATAAATATATGTAATAAAATATTTGATGGTAATTTTGTTTAGTTTTGATATAGCCTTTTTGTATTTTTCTTCATTATCTTCACAATTGTTGAGCAAACTAGCAGAAAAATATACTATGACTGTGCTTATCATGAGTTGCTTTTACGCAACTAGCGCATAGTCATAGTCAGTTTCTCCACTAATTTTGAATCTTCTTGCTGGAAATCTGTGCCCATATTATATTCGAGTGTTTTAAGGGGTAACGCAAAATAGTTTTAATTGCTTAAATAGTGAAATATATGAAATTATTTTATGGTAATTTTGTTTAGTTTTGATATAGCCTTTTTGTATTTTTCTTCATTATCTTCAGAATTGTTGAGCAAACTAGCAGAAAAATAGACTATGACTGTGCTTATCATGAGTTGCTTTTACGCAACTTGCGCATAGTCATAGTCAGTTTCTCCACTAATTTTGAATCTTCTTGCTGGAAATAGGTGCCCATATTATATTCGAGTGTTTTAAGGGGTAACGCAAAATAGTTTTAATAGCTTAAATAGTGAAATATATAAAATTATTTTATGGTAATTTTGTTTAGTTTTGATATAGCCTTTTTGTATTTTTCTTCATTATCTTCACAATTGTTGAGCAAACTAGCAGAAAAATAGACTATGACTGTGCTTATCATGAGTTGCTTTTACGCAACTAGCGCATAGTCATAGTCAGTTTCTCCACTAATTTTGAATCTTCTTGCTGGAAATATGTGCCCATATTATATTCGAGTGTTTTAAGGGGTAACGCAAAATAGTTTTAATAGCTTAAATAGTGAAATATATAAAATTATTTGATAAATATATGAAATAAATTATTTGATGGTAATTTTGTTTAGTTTTGATATAGCCTTTTTGTATTTTTCTTCATTATCTTCACAATTGTTGAGCAAACTAGCAGAAAAATAGACTATGACTGTGCTTATCATGAGTTGCTTTTACGCAACTTGCGCATAGTCATAGTCAGTTTCTCCACTAATTTTGAATCTTCTTGCTGGAAATAGGTGCCCATATTATATTCGAGTGTTTTAAGGGGTAACGCAAAATAGTTTTAATAGCTCAAATACTGAAATAAATGAAATTATTTGATAAATATATGTAATAAAATATTTGATGGTAATTTTGTTTAGTTTTGATATAGCCTTTTTGTATTTTTCTTCATTATCTTCACAATTGTTGAGCAAACTAGCAGAAAAATAGACTATGACTGTGCTTATCATGAGTTGCTTTTACGCAACTTGCGCATAGTCATAGTCAGTTTCTCCACTAATTTTGAATCTTCTTGCTGGAAATATGTGCCCATATTATATTCGAGTGTTTTAAGGGATAACGCAAAATAGTTTTAATAGCTTAAATAGTGAAATATATAAAATTATTTTATGGTAATTTTGTTTAGTTTTGATATAGCCTTTTTGTATTTTTCTTCATTATCTTCAGAATTGTTGAGCCAACTAGCAGAAAAATAGACTATGACTGTGCTTATCATGAGTTGCTTTTACGCAACTTGCGCATAGTCATAGTCAGTTTCTCCACTAATTTTGAATCTTCTTGCTGGAAATAGGTGCCCATATTATATTCGAGTGTTTTAAGGGGTAACGCAAAATAGTTTTAATAGCTTAAATAGTGAAATATATAAAATTATTTTATGGTAATTTTGTTTAGTTTTGATATAGCCTTTTTGTATTTTTCTTCATTATCTTCAGAATTGTTGAGCAAACTAGCAGAAAAATAGACTATGACTGTGCTTATCATGAGTTGCTTTTACGCAACTTGCGCATAGTCATAGTCAGTTTCTCCACTAATTTTGAATCTTCTTGCTGGAAATAGGTGCCCATATTATATTCGAGTGTTTTAAGGGGTAACGCAAAATAGTTTTAATAGCTTAAATAGTGAAATATATAAAATTATTTTATGGTAATTTTGTTTAGTTTTGATATAGCCTTTTTGTATTTTTTTTCATTATCTTCACAATTGTTGAGCAAACTAGCAGAAAAATAGACTATGACTGTGCTTATCATGAGTTGCTTTTACGCAACTTGCGCATAGTCATAGTCAGTTTCTCCACTAATTTTGAATCTTCTTGCTGGAAATATGTGCCCATATTATATTCGAGTGTTTTAAGGGATAACGCAAAATAGTTTTAATAGCTTAAATAGTGAAATATATAAAATTATTTTATGGTAATTTTGTTTAGTTTTGATATAGCCTTTTTGTATTTTTCTTCATTATCTTCAGAATTGTTGAGCAAACTAGCAGAAAAATAGACTATGACTGTGCTTATCATGAGTTGCTTTTACGCAACTTGCGCATAGTCATAGTCAGTTTCTCCACTAATTTTGAATCTTCTTGCTGGAAATAGGTGCCCATATTATATTCGAGTGTTTTAAGGGGTAACGCAAAATAGTTTTAATAGCTTAAATAGTGAAATATATAAAATTATTTTATGGTAATTTTGTTTAGTTTTGATATAGCCTTTTTGTATTTTTCTTCATTATCTTCAGAATTGTTGAGCAAACTAGCAGAAAAATAGACTATGACTGTGCTTATCATGAGTTGCTTTTACGCAACTTGCGCATAGTCATAGTCAGTTTCTCCACTAATTTTGAATCTTCTTGCTGGAAATAGGTGCCCATATTATATTCGAGTGTTTTAAGGGGTAACGCAAAATAGTTTTAATAGCTTAAATAGTGAAATATATAAAATTATTTTATGGTAATTTTGTTTAGTTTTGATATAGCCTTTTTGTATTTTTCTTCATTATCTTCACAATTGTTGAGCAAACTAGCAGAAAAATAGACTATGACTGTGCTTATCATGAGTTGCTTTTACGCAACTAGCGCATAGTCATAGTCAGTTTCTCCACTAATTTTGAATCTTCTTGCTGGAAATATGTGCCCATATTATATTCGAGTGTTTTAAGGGGTAACGCAAAATAGTTTTAATAGCTTAAATAGTGAAATATATAAAATTATTTGATAAATATATGAAATAAATTATTTGATGGTAATTTTGTTTAGTTTTGATATAGCCTTTTTGTATTTTTCTTCATTATCTTCACAATTGTTGAGCAAACTAGCAGAAAAATAGACTATGACTGTGCTTATCATGAGTTGCTTTTACGCAACTTGCGCATAGTCATAGTCAGTTTCTCCACTAATTTTGAATCTTCTTGCTGGAAATAGGTGCCCATATTATATTCGAGTGTTTTAAGGGGTAACGCAAAATAGTTTTAATAGCTTAAATAGTGAAATATATAAAATTATTTTATGGTAATTTTGTTTAGTTTTGATATAGCCTTTTTGTATTTTTCTTCATTATCTTCAGAATTGTTGAGCAAACTAGCAGAAAAATAGACTATGACTGTGCTTATCATGAGTTGCTTTTACGCAACTAGCGCATAGTCATAGTCAGTTTCTCCACTAATTTTGAATCTTCTTGCTGGAAATCTGTGCCCATATTATATTCGAGTGTTTTAAGGGGTAACGCAAAATAGTTTTAATTGCTTAAATAGTGAAATATATGAAATTATTTTATGGTAATTTTGTTTAGTTTTGATATAGCCTTTTTGTATTTTTCTTCATTATCTTCACAATTGTTGAGCAAACTAGCAGAAAAATAGACTATGACTGTGCTTATCATGAGTTGCTTTTACGCAACTAGCGCATAGTCATAGTCAGTTTCTCCACTAATTTTGAATCTTCTTGCTGGAAATCTGTGCCCATATTATATTCGAGTGTTTTAAGGGGTAACGCAAAATAGTTTTAATTGCTTAAATAGTGAAATATATGAAATTATTTTATGGTAATTTTGTTTAGTTTTGATATAGCCTTTTTGTATTTTTCTTCATTATCTTCACAATTGTTGAGCAAACTAGCAGAAAAATAGACTATGACTGTGCTTATCATGAGTTGCTTTTACGCAACTAGCGCATAGTCATAGTCAGTTTCTCCACTAATTTTTAATATTCTTGTTAGAAATAAGTACCTAATAGTTTTAGCTCAAATGGTGAAATAAGTGAAATTTCTCGTAATGAAAATGAAACTCGTTCAATTTCAAGAAATATATTCAGAGGTTGAACAATTTTTTAATATGCCAGCACGAACCGTGGTACCGTGGTACGAAATTATCTTTCAACATAAGAGTGCCTCTAGACTTAATAAATAATCAGATATTTTTTAAGTTGATATACTGTATTTGTTAATAAGAAAAATGCCTTAACTTAATGAATTTTACACCTTTATTGGTACAATCTATCAATATTATCTACAACAAGATTTTCTAACATTTAAAATATTATAAACTTACATAATAAGAACCGAAAACTAAATGTAATCTAAATTACTAATAAAATCAGAATAATTTTTTTTTTTGTTATTGATATATAATTGATTTATATATTAATAATTACTATAATTAAAACTTTACAGAAAAGAATCATTCAGTTTTCGGTTCATAGCCCTGTACCTCGAAAAAGCAATACTCGAATCTAATTAATATAAATTTTTGCTTGTTTGCTTTTGCTGCATGCTTTCCGGAACTACTAATTCGATTCCGATTTGAAAAAATAAATTGCGTTAGACAGCCCATTTTGGATTTCTTATGTTTTCCAAATTATTTGTATTATAAGCGGTTTGAGATATTTTTCAGTAATTAATGCATGTCGAGTCGTACTCTTTCTTACTACAGGCTTCCTTCTAAATCCCTACCTACCTCGTTTTGAGGCGTGGAAGCTATCTTGAGGTGAGATTGTTTCTACTTGTGCCAATAATTTTGCTCGTGGCAGTATAGCTCTGTCTGCATTTACACGTTCTACTGCATACCTAAATGCCACTTCTTGCTTATCGTCTTCAGGGTGAAATAGACCACCTGTTAAAAAAACAAAATGCTTTCTTAAAACATGCAAAAGTTACGAGTAATTTAGTACTTGGCGATACTGAGCGCATTCCTCACAAGTGCCGAGTTGATTTCGTTGGGAAATATTGGAATTGGGTACATATTTAATCGTGTCGCAATCGCTTTACCAGTGGACGAAAGAAAACATTTTTTATGTCTACACTAAGTTAGTGCTTGTATCACAGGCACAAACCGACCAAAGTACATATCTCATAGTTATATTAGTACCGGTTAGAATCTAGTGAGGTTTGAATAATAGGTATAGGGGCCTTTTTTCACTATCACGGTCTCTCTCATACTCTCTTATAAAGGTATTTAATTTTTTTTTTAAATCTAATTTTTTAAACCCATTAAGAGTTAACGCCTTCCACCGCTAGACCACGGCCTCTCTTTCCCTCCTCTCCGCATTGTCATGATCGTGTAACATTCATTAATAATGGTGGTTTTAAAGTTGTTAATGAACTTTTAAAGTTTAATTAGAAGAAACTTACCTATTCTGATTGTGTCAGGTAATGCTGATAATTGTCCAAAGAACAGAATAAGGAAAATGGGCCCGGTTACTTCCATTCTGTAACAAGTGCAAATTAACTGTTAGAACAATTAGAGACGACTTTCTAATATAAATGTTATTTGATTATTACGAGCGAATTTTGTTTCTTAATTAAAAAATAATGTACGAGTGTTAATTTTTATTCATAGTAGCTCGACTTTTGACCACATCGCGCGCCTTTCGTTAATGTGCGATCCATAAGCGGGAACAATTTTTTTTTATTGTAGCTCGGCATGTGACAACACTCCGCCTGATGTAAAGCTAGAGTGCGGTCCATGAATGGAAACAACTGCTACTACAGAGAAACCTGTGCGGGTAGTAGTCGCCTCCACTATGCCGGCTTGAGGAGACGAGCATGTACCATCATAGATTGACAGTGCACACTACTCTCGTTATACCTGGCTACTTTCAAACTATTGCTATCACAGAGAAAACTCTGTAGCCAGCAATCCCCTCCGTTATGCCGGCTTTGAAGAGACGATTGCGCACCATCTAGGCTGACAGTGTACACTCCTCTCGTTGTACCTGGCTTTTATAGCAGAAACTTAATTGAAAAAATAAAATAAAATTCAAGGATTTTTAAATATGTTAAATCTGGCAATTGTATCGACTCAAAAACAAAATAATATTTAAGTATTAAACAAATGTGTAGTCGATTCTCTTATGAATTTAAAAAATTAACGATTTTCATGTTTCCTTAAAGAAATTGCTTCCCAATAATGGATGCTTATTGTTTCAATAGTTTAATTTGTTAAATACTATTAAAACCATTATTGCACAATAGTGTTACTATTATAATTACAACCACACTATTTAAGTATTCTTTTAATTATTGGCATATTCAAATGCTTAGCCTGTTATTATAAAATTGTGAAAAAAAACGTGAAAAAAGTGCACAACAGCCCTAGGCGGGGTTCGAACACCGCAGTCACTGTGAACGCGTCCCAATTCATCTATTATATCATTTTCATCGGGCAGCATTTTCGAATGAAGTAGAGTTTGTGTAGATTTCATTTCTATCACTTTTAATTTCAACGAATTTATAGCCAATAGCAAGTTTTCTCAAAAGCGTTTTGTTTTTGTTTTATCGCAACAATAATTTGTTTTTTTTTAGTGCGTCATATCACAGTCTGGTGTTAAGCTAGAATGCGATCCATGAACCGAGACGACTGCTGTTAGAGAAGGGGGGACCACTATGCCGGCTTTGTGAGATGCCTCTTCACACTGCGCTTGAAGAATTCCATGTTATAGGAAGGAGGAAAGACGTGGCTGGGAAGGTCGTTCCACAATAGAACGACAGAAGAAGGACTGCCCGTACCTTTTAGTTCGCTGTTCTGCTGAACATTCACCGTAGCAATAACGGTAGAACACTGAGAGGGTTTTAAACAACTCATGTATAAAATAATTATTGGTTAACTTTAGTTAAATTATATTCTAGAATTGCCCTTCACCGTGGAAAATAAATATATAATACTTACAGTATACTAATAAATAAATAAATAAACGAATGTAAAACCCGTGAAGTGATTTTGTCGCGTTTCGGGAATAGTTTGAAAGTAGCCAGGTATAACGACAGGAGTATGCACTGTTAATCTAGACGGTACAAGCTCGTCTCAAGCCGGCATAGTAGAGGCGACTGCTGTCCGTAGATATATTTCTGTAGCAGCAGTTGTTTCTACTCATGTACCGCACTCTAGCTTTACATCAGGCCAAGCTACAATAAAAAAAAATTGGATAACATATTCTGTTTTCCCCACTGTACACCTGATCTTTTATGATTCCAATTTGAATCTAAAGAGAATAAATACAATACAGGTAATGATACGTATTCATAAGATAGACCGGGGAGTAGACAAACTAATGGACATCTCTTATTATCGATGTCCTATTGGGAATGGGTATAACGAGAGGAGTATGCGTTGTCAATTTAGATGATGCACATTCGTCTCCCTAAGCTGGCATAGCGGAGGCGACTGCTGCCTTTAGAAATTCATCTGTAGTAACAATTGTTTCATGGACCGCAATCTAGCTTTACATCAGACGGAATGTTGTCATATGCAGGGCTAAAATAAAAAATAAAAATGCCTATTTTTGTCTTTTTGGCAGTTTTATTTTATAAAAAAAGATAATTCTTTGTAGTACTTGTTTGCATGAATAAATGCATGATTTATTACAATCTATAAAGGCATAGTATACAACTTTAAATTGAAATTTGTGGTAAATCCTGAATCTCCATAAAATGAAATTCTCACCAGAGAAGTACGTCAACCATGGGTAATTGTACCACATTTTATTTTTCTTACGATATATTATTAATATAATTTATACAAAACATAAATCATAATAGAAATCATATATTTTTTTAAACTTTAAGTAAGAGAAGTGTTTAAATAGTAATAAAAATTATACCTGTTAATCAGGACGCCGCCTCTTCTATTAAAATCACTAATTAATTTATTGTAAAATCATTATTATTTACACATAAAATACAAAAATGGCACACTAACTGCTAACAAGTAATTATGGTAAAACATTCGTAGCTGATTTTACAGCGCAACCTCGACTACGCGGCTGTATATTGTCCATTTGGCACTCAATTTTCAGCGAGAAATTCATAATAATTTATCTATTTATTATATTGACCGTTTTTATATTATCGATTTGCAAATTTTTTCGAGATTAGGCCGTGCTTTCGCGGACGCGGCCACGTTATTTCGCGTCCGCAGCTCAACTACGTGGGGCGGAGGGATCGAGTGGCTGAAGCCTGGTCGCGCCTGCGTGCCGTCACCCTGTCAAATGCTCCCCCATCCACGGAGAGATTATATTGCTGGAAGAAAATTATATCTGACACTAACTTACCTATCCATTATTTGTTGAAATCTGTCAGCATTCTGTATACATTAAACTGGTGATGTTTAATTTTGTGTTCCAAACTGAATTGTTATTTGTAATTTAAACTCCTATGTATTTTTATTTTTTATTTTTTTTAAATAGGATTCAACTTTAAATAATTAATATTTTATTAATAAGCTCTACAAAAAGTAATTCATAGTTCTTTTTTTTTTGTTGACAAGTGACCATATTTTTCATGTCTATTCATAACGTATAGGCATGTAGGAAAATGATTTCAGAATGTATGGGTGGAGTAGTTACACAGTCCCGTCCTAAGAGCGTGCGTTGAACTCATGTCGAGGATTTCACTTCGTCCACGCAAATTGTCGTTTCATTATTCACGCTACAATTCATTTTTTTATTGTAGCTCGGCATGTGACAACACTTCGCCTGATGTAAAGCTAGAGTGCGGTCCATGAATGGAAACAACTGCTACTACAGAGAAATCACAATCAATACAGGCATTAGTCGCCTCCACTATACTGGCTTGAAGGGACGAGCATGTACCATTCAGATTGACAGTGCACACTCCACTCGTTATACCTGGCTACTTTCAAACTATTCCCGTAACGCGACAAAGTCACTTCACGGGTGTTACATTCGAAAGTGGTGGTACTACCCCAGGACGGCAGACTGGACTAGTAACCATCATCAGTCTGTCTACCACTCTCATTTGCTATGTTGGAAAGAATAATATAAAAAGTAGCAATCTGAACTACACCACAATATAGAAATTTATTTTTAAAAAAATCTGAATGCACTTTTTTTTTCTTTACAAGTTGTAGTAAATTCTAAAAGCAAGAAAACTAAAATATCTACTCAGAAAAAAACCTACTCATCTTTATTAAACTAGATAAAATTAATTTGGGGAAAACTCGATGCCATACAGCCGTACTGTAGGTACTTAATTGGTTGTTAGCAGACTCCAATTAAAGTTATAAATTAATTGATACGTAAGAGCATGAAGCGCGCAAATATTTCCTGAAAATATATTTCTCTCTTGTTATTTGATATTTGGTTTTATTATTATGTCGACCTATAGTCGGTTCGATTCTCAGCCAACAAGAGTGTTTAAAAAAATATTACCTGGGTCTGAGTAGTCCTATGTATATAAAATAAAAAATGTATTAACTGTTTCGCCTGTCTGAATTGTATATTAATGCTATTTTTTTGGTGTTGTATTTTTTAGTACGGCTTCCGTTCAGAATAAATCCGTTTCGCCTCCGCTACATTGTATACAAAGGTAAATACAACCTACCCATTTCTATATGCCTGTCTGGAAACGAGATCGATGCAGTAACTTCAGAATCACCGGTGCGAAAACCCTTCGTCTAGACATCGCTCACCTCGGCTTAATTTCATTATTGATTTTGAGAAAGCTTTTGTTAAAACTTTTTTTTTGTAGCTCGGCATATGACAATACCCTGTCTGGTGTAAAGATAGAGTGTGGCCCATGAACGGAAACTACTATAGATAAATTTCTACAGGCAGCAGTCCCGTCCGCTATGTCGATTTGAGGAGACGAATTTGTACCATCGAGATTGACAGTGCACACTCCTCTCGTTATAGTTGGCTACTTTCAAACTGATCTCGAAACGCGACATAGTGGTGCTACTGTCCTCAGGACAGCAGACTTGGCGAATAACCATCATCAGTCTACCTACCACTCTTAAATAAATGATAATACAAACAAAATATAATTAGTTTTTAATGGTAATTAATGCACAAAATTTAATCCATCAAAACGTACCGCTTTCATAAAATATGTATTTTATCGAAAACCACAAAAAGAGGATTTATAAAATGCGATCGACAGAACTCGTATTTGGTAATGTCGCCGTCATCCACATTTTGGAGTGGAGCCAGATGCTGTTCGGATTACCGACTTTTCACATATATATTGTACAATATCTTTCATGTTTTAGAGTATACTTCTGTTCCTATGTCATTTAGAAGCTTTATACGACAACAAGTATCTCTACACTAAGTTATTCTTTCCCAAACTTATTATTTTTTTAATATTGTGTAAAATAGAATGGTAATGAAATTTTTCATTTCATTTGATTAACTTGGGCATGGGCTTAGCATGCACTTGCTCATCGTTAGACTGTACCATGGCTTCTGAAAGGCGTATGACTAGCAACTCATAAATTTACAGCCTGTGCAAATAATACAAAAAAAATATAATAATAATTGCTATTTAGTAAATAGTAACAAATTATGAACCACCCAAATAAAGAAATTTATATACTATTAATGTATAATGTATTTTCGGTCATGGTTCATATGTATATATGCCTGACCTTGAAGAGCGCAAGATTTTAAATCAATATGATGATGATTTTCAATCAATCATCATACATAATAAATGTTGTCAATGTACCGGTAATGTATAAATACATGGAAATAAGAGACAATTTGTTAAAAATCAACACTTTTCTTTGGTTTGCCGTATATCATTACTTCCCAGAATTTGATCCTTATCAGAAGCACTATCGGATGATGCAATAATACAGTGTTTTTTTTCTCAAAATCAACAGGTTCGATTCCTGGCCGGAAAAATGGATTTATCAAAAATCTAATAATGCAGTTTTAGTTTTCATCAAAATCGGCAACGAGACTCCTTTCAGCATTTTTCGATATCTCTTATAGTTTAAGATTTGGCCATGAAAGCCCACTTGAAAAATTCACTCTGTATACATATATGTCGGAACGGTCATGAATACGGACTCTAATTTGAACGATTACGGGAACTAACTTGGAACAAAATGAATACGCGGTCATGAGTACAAGCACTAATTGGATATGAAACAAAAGCGTCGTTACGCTTTGACAGAGTCTCTGAAAACAAGCGACGCGGCGAACACGTTGAGACTTGTTTGTCCGGAGGAACTGTCGTGTTTCAGCATATTTGCTTAGTTATCGCCCACAAGTGGAGGATAGAAGCCTTGGACCGCTCTCCCGCGTTCCGTCATATATATCCACAGAGATACGTACCGACATACAAAATAGAATGAAAATTAAAAACAACACGTGCACAGCAAGTAGGTAGGCGAACCAGAGTTGGGTAGTAGTGTAAGTGTGAGTCAGAAGTATCCAGATATAACGAGGAGAGTGCCCTGTCGACATGCACACTACATCAAGAAACACTGCGGTAACAGTATCTTCCTGCTATGGGTTCTAATCTGTGCCAGCTTGTTGACACTCCTGTTTACCCTCAAATTGGTCCCGAAACGCGAGCGGTCACTTTGATCGTATTACACTTTTTTTTAAATTGTAGCTAGGTATATAACAACACTCCGCCTGGAGTAAAGCAAGAGTGCGGTTCATGAACAGAAACAACTGCTACTACAGAGAAATCTCTACGGGCAGCAGTCGCCTCCGCTATGCCGACCTGAGGAGATGAGTATACACCATCTAAATTAACAGTGCAGTGTGCTTTCGCTACACTTTAATTAACAAAATTAACAAATTTTTAACGAAATTACAAATATTTAATTTTTTAATAAATTATTCAGTTACTTTTTCTTCGTCACTAAATAAAGGAAGAAATATTCAAAAAAACACAAACAGACCTAATTTATGGAGCCGTAAAAATACTTTAAGAAAAAAAAAATGTAATGTGAAAATGGTTGAAGATAGTCCAAGAAAGAAATGTTGCTAAAAATTCATTTTCACCACACGTACTCATATTATGTGTGGAAACGTGAAATACTTATTGTACTAAGCTAAAATAACCTAGTTGTAACGTTTCTTTGAGAACGATGGCTACAAGGCATAAGCAGTCTTGTGTCTGGCTTTCATCCAATAGATAAAAGTCTTCTACGACCAGACTATCAATTATTCGATTTATGATATCCGATATCATATTCTAGACCGCGCTAGACTTTTATTGGACATGTCCTAAAACATGTACAAACGCATAAATATTTATCTCATTGTCGCGTAAAACAACTATAGTGGAATCCGTTTATAATGACATCGAAGGGAAATAACAACAACGTCACACTAAGCGGACGACATACAAAGGATTTTGTAGAAAATAAACAATCTCCTGTTTTTGTTAGTATGTATTTATTTTAATAGATAGAAACAAAATAGAGATAAATCAAAATAGAAATTATACGTTATAAATACATATGTATGTGTATTTTTTCTTTATTTACATAAGAAATCAGTAATGCTTGTTTGCTGCTTTTGTTTTTCCTTATATTGTAATAACAGTCTCTAATACGCCTGAGACTGAAAAGACTCTCCCGAACACTGGGGTTAGGAATTATGTCGGTCACTATAACTGGACACAATTTATTAAAACTGAGTCACAGTAAGCGACATGTCACTAGAAGGGAGGTCATTATATCCAACTTAGTTATAAAGAATTTTATATGAAAACCAAGCTGTGTAATTGCTTCATAATACGCGGTTGGTCAATTAAGACGGAGTCATAATAAATGGATTCTACTGTATAATATAATACACGTAATTCGTAATGTTCACAATACCAGTCACCCCCCCTACCACTTTCGGATCTCCCAAAAGTCAGGTTCACTGAAAAAATTAAGCCGTAGCAAAGTACCAATTTTACTCGCAAAATTATTCGACGTACAACCAAAACTTATTCAAAACGTGCAATAAAGCTTTGGGAATATTAAACAAGCAATGCGCGTTAACAAAGTTTTTAAGCCGTCAGGTTACGCCAGTCCCATCATTCTTTACGCATTAATAAACAGAAAAAATTAATCTAACTTATAACAATTACTTAAATCTAATTGTAAACTAACTATTTTTAATAATTTTTACAATAAAATGTATACATTTAGCTAAGTCGGACAAAAGCTCCACTAATATTGTATTGATGACACCGACATCCCATTTACTTAAATTCAGAGTATTCGTTAATTGTTCTCTGTTCTGGCACAACTACTTAAAATGTGTTCAACGTCTTCCAAAATTGATCACATATGCTTGCGTTAACAAAGTTGACTTGTTTAATAGTATTAGGCGTTACTTTGCGGAAATCCATAACCAAATTATTTTAAAACACTACTTTGCTACTAATTTCCGTTAGTCAATGTTAGTGAGGGTACCTACCCTTACACAGCAGTCACATCAGTCGTCGAGGTTAGACCCTTCACCAACATGCAAAAACCTCTCGACGCGTTTCGCCACTCCACGTGGCATCCTCATTCGACTTCGCTCCGACGATGGTGCGGACGGTGAAAAGTCTAACATTGACGGCTGATGTGACTGTGTACCTACCCTCAATAACATTGACTAGCGGAAATTAGTTGCAAAGTAGTGTTTTAAAATAAAGTTGACTTGTTTAATTTCAACAATTAACTTTGAATAATCCTTTAGAACAAAGTCACTCGGTTGCAAATAGCAATAACTCATTTATGCATATTCATTACGATCTTTCAGTGTACCATTCTTAATTTGTTATCCATACTGCACCAGTTTGGAAGTAGCCGGGTTACTTATGAATCAGACGGTATGTATTCATTTCCTCAAGTAGACACAGCAGAGGCGACCGTTACCTGTAGACCTCAATAAACTCTGTGGTAGCCGCTAGCTCCGCTCATACATGACGCTCCAGCAGGCAGAATGTGGTTACATAATAAAAATAAACTTAAAAAATAAAAGCATATTCCATTTTAATGAACATCAATTTATGCTATTTTCCTGATCCAGTTTAGAAGTCGCTTGACACTTTTGTAACTTTTACAAGAACTTTTCGCTAACAAGTTCAAATGAATTGACAAGTAGGACGAAACCATTAAACTGTGTACGTTTAAAACTATAGCAAACTTAACGCGCAATAGTCCCTACATAAACTAATAATATCTAAGTGTAATAAAATGCAAAATATAATAAATGTCAAAATGCAAAAGTGCGAAGTGCAAATTATAAACACATCAATAAAAAAGCATGTTCGAAGTTTCGAACAACGATCGTTGTACCGAATTCCACAGCTGCTAGAAATAACAAAAAACATCTGTCCTAAACACGGAGGTTAGCTGAAAGAGAATGCTATTTAGCAGCTCGCCTGTGTGCACGCTACACTAAGATTTAAATAAATAAAATAAATAAATTACTAGGTATTTGTTGAAAAGTAGCATTGTTATTTATATATATAATAAGGAGTACAATCCTTTTACTGTTTTGAAGATATTGTGAAAATAATAAAAAGTTTATGATCGCTCCACCAGTTTAATTATGTGTAGAAAGTGTACAAAGAGAGATAGCAGTCCGGTTTTATGACTCTATCATTACCACTGATATTATGAAAGCGATTTTAAAACTAAGGGATCATAAAATTCTTTATTTATTTTTCTATTAATTTTTAATGTCTGATTTTATTTTAAAATTCTGTACTCTCGTTCTGACTAAATATTGACTTAACATGTAATTAAATTTTTTATTAAAGTACGAGAAGAGTGCTCTGTCAACTTGGAGGGTGCACAACATGGTAGCATTTGTCTCTGTTTAACTCATGGCATTAAACGTCATATAAGCACTTCTATTAGCAAAGAATCTAAAGGAAAGGCCTAAGCGAGAAAAAATAACCAAAATTCAGTTCTAGGAAACGAAGCGTCGAATTGTCAAAACTCTTTGTTAATACAAAATAAAACCTATTTTACCTAAACGGAATCTTTTATGTCGCTCATTACCCTTTCGTAGAGGAAACATTTGGCGAAGTGTGATCACATAATATAGGTATAAAAATGATATTGTATTGTTTTCAAATCGAGTTCGTTTCAATGTAAAGAATAGTGTTTTATAGTTGCAGTGATCGTAAACATGAGGGTAGTGTATTTGCGGTGCAGCCAGCCGTTGCCGCAGCGACCTATTGTTAAAGATCATGCCACACTACTAAAGCTCTACTAATACAACTTGTATGTTTTATGTTATATTGTTGTCATATTATCATTTGTTACTTTCCATGTGTTTTTAGTGCAGAATAGCGTTTTAGTAGATGTGAACGTGTGTGCAGCATTTTCTTTGTCCGTAAGATTTCAGGCATGATTTGCACCAACGCACTTGGATTAAATTTTGCGGATTTATTAGTTTATATGAAATTAATCTAACAATTCAATCAGAAATTAGAAGAGACACGAGCTATGTCTTTCTTTCCTCCTCCGAGGGCAAGCCAGTTATGATATGATACGATTTTGCGCACAAAAGTCCTAGTGCTTACAACGCTACGACAAATTATTTTATTTAGTTTAAAATGCTTACGTATTCATGATTATGTGGCCTGACCTTAATACAATTGGTGTACTCGTAGGTCGATTATTTAATTAAAGGAGAGAATTTAATCAATTGTTCTAGAACGCGCGACTGAAATTCAATATTTGTTGAATTGTTAATGTAAAATGTTTAATATAATATGTATTATTTTACGAAACAATATGAAAGAAAAATATGTACAATAATAATTGAAATTAAAAGCATAATTATTTCAGTAACAAATAAATTTTTACATGGAAAAAGAAGGATCGACTCGCAGGATGTTGATCGTGACGCAACGCAGAAACAGCTTACGTCATGTTTAAGAAAAAAAGGTTCCACATACATAGTCGTATAATACAATATTACTCAGGCCTTTGTTCCCAAAATCTGATGAGAAACAAACAGTAAAAGATTTTACAATCTTTCAAATTTATTACCTCTCGGTTTTCTCTAGAAATAAAATATTTTAACTGTTAAGCTAGAGTGTGATCTATGAGTGAACACATGTGAGAAATTTATAAAGGCAGCAGTTACCTCCGCTATGACGATTTGAGGAGAGGAATGTGGATTATCCTGGTTGACAGTGCACACTCCTCTCGTTGTCAATACTTTAGGAATTAAAATGTCTATAGTTCTATTTACAAGCTAGTGTATTTAATAATTACTTAGTACTTAGTTTCCATTACACGTTAATTAAGATTACTTATTCAGAGTGGTTCCATTTTCTCAATTCCAATAACTAACGTTTAAATATTTAATTAGTTACCCTATTCTAGTACATATTGAATTTGTTTGTGTACGTACAAAGGACCCTCTTTCATTAAGTTTCCCTTTGTTAATAATATAATATTACATGTATTTCTGCAGCTAAAATGTTTGTAGCTAGAGCACCCCTCTAGTGCATTGATCAAAGGACTGGGTTGTATGTGTGGTTGTATGTATGTAGCCGGTATTCCGATTGCATTAATTAATACGTATGGGCGTATGTATGTATCTACAGCCCTAGCCAGCCCCTGTCTGTAGCCCGATGGCCATAAAGGTATTAAAATGTTAGGGCTTATCTACAATATAGAATTTAAATGTTCATACAAAATAATAAAGAAATATTATTTTTTTAAAATTATTTTCACACATTATAACTGTGAATGAATCCACATTTTGTGAAGGTACTATTGGCAAGCAGTTAGCTACATCCACTTAAGACATATTTTAGCATGCACTTTTTTTTATTGTAACTCGGCATGTGACAACACTCCACCTGATGTAAAGCTAGAGTGCGGTTTGATATTTGTTGAATTATTTGCCGCACAATGTAGCAGCAGTCGCCTACGCTATTCCGGCCCGAAGAGACGAGAATGCACCATCTAGCTTGCCAGTGCACACTCCTCTCGCTATACCTGGCTACAAATGCACAATAATTGTACATAGTGGGAAATTTATTTGGTGGCGGGTATAATTTTTTAGTATTTTATGTTCTAATTCTTCTGTCTTTATCTCAAATATCGACGTATTGTCATTAGACATCTTTATCCCCTAATTATTCACTTGAATCTTCTGCTTCTCTAACAGAATAATACACTAGCCAACGGTGCCCATTGCTGCCCGGGTTTTCAAGATAACAGCTCCCGAAGCATGAAACTTTTCTCCCCGTATCTTTCGCTCTCATCTTATGGAATAATCCGTGAGAAAGAGTGAGACGGTAGCATGATCTAGAAACAAATAGATGGAGAAAATTTATGACATAGCGGAGGCGACTGCTGCCTGTAGTAAGAACTGTTACCGTACATAAGCCGCATTCTAGCTTTACATCAGGTGGAGTGTTGTCACATGCCGAGCTACAGTTAAAAAAATCGGAAAATTAAAAGTATTAGTCTGTTGAAGCCTTAAACTGCCCATTGCCTAACCCCTAGGCGACGGGTGTCCATTTCAGAATCCCCTCATGTTAAATAGAATTCGTGTTTTGGTCATTATAATGAACGAAAATATTTTCCAATTAATACAGCAAACTCTAGATAGAACACTAACTAGGGGACATCAAAAGAGTCGTATTTGTTTTCATATATCCATATATTTTTATTTATTGTATATTGTATATATATATATCACTCTCCCTGATGTAAAGCCAGAGTGCGGTCCATGAACGGAAACAGCTGCTACCACAGAAAAAAATTGCTACAGACAGCAGTCGCCTCCGCTATGCCGGCTTGAGGAGACGAATGTGATATGGGGACTTAGTTCGTAACTAACAGTGCCTATGAAGTTCTTCCTTTGTTTTTCGCTAGGCATGTGATCACACTCCGTTACAGGGAAATGTCTGTCAGAGATGTCCCCGTCATAGGTAGTCGCTGTACTTTCATAGTTGGTAAAATTTTAACAATTTATATTACATTACAATGGTTTAACTCTACTAGTAAGTTAGTTAACAAGCGGGTTGTTTGTTTTAAATAGTAGTTTTCCCGTGTGGTTTGTAAGAGGAGGGTTGTCGGTCTTACTTAAACCCTTTCTCTTTAATTAATGTCGGCTTGACCCGTGTCTAACTCGCTCCTAGTACCTATTTAAGTGCTAGTTTCCATACAAACCTATTTATTGTCTAACCATACCTACATTTTAAAAAGACTTTTCTTCGATATATTTCTTTATTAGTAGTACGAGTATTTTGACTTTAACCGTGAGTGATAGCGTCAAATATAGACTCCCGGGTTATCCGCCTGAGGGAACCAAAACCAGTGAGGTGGGGTTTCTTCCCTGATCACATGCTGCTTTCAGTAGAGACTTGTGAGAAATCATCCTTCATCGCGTGATGCGGACGTTATTTACTTGGGTTGAGGTGGCGCTGGGGTCGCCAATAAATCCGAATGCATGCCTGTGACCTCACCATATGACGTAGGGAGTCCGACATTACCAATCGTCTTTCCCGAGACTGTCTGGAAACATTCATCCAGACTCGACGTCGTAATATGACTAGCTACTAGAATAAAAATACAGTCTACTTTTGACAGTTCTGCATAACTTTGTTAGAGTAAACCTGTTTGTAATAGATATGACTAAGTTTAAGGATATAATCCAGGCAATAAGCCGCTTGTTACTTCACCACAAGATAGGGTTACCAACATTTTTACCGCGGATTATAATATTTTTCGGAATTAACAAAAAAAAAATAGTACGTTTCAAAAAATATACTGTTTTATGGAGAGAGTAAAGTAAATTCTATTTGTTTTAATTCTTCTATTCTTGCTCTTGAATTGTCATAACTAGATGTGGAAATATGATCTGGAAAAGGCTCCTTCAGTGATAAACCGAAATATAGTATTTTAAGTACTATATATTTCTTTAACAGTATATAGTACGGTTGGCATCCCTACTAGAATCCGACAAATGATCGATCTCCCTAACTTTAACGATGATTGAATAGTGTCTTGTGAAATGGAACTTTTACAATAAATCTCATTGTATTTATTCTTAAATTATGATGAATTGAATAGAAAAAATCAACACGCACTCTTCGGACTGAGCTGAATCGAGAAAAAATATGACGTATGAGCAATTGGATGAGTTGTTGAAGGAAAAAGAGAACAGAGGAATTTAAACGCGGTCACGTAAAGTAAAGACTGTATAGCTGAGTGGTTAGAAAGGCTATGGTAGAGGATGTTGGTTCGATCCCACTTCGGCTCCAGTTGTGTGTGTATTGATTTTTCCTACTTAATTTTCATTATAATTTAATAATAAAATAAATCTACCATTTAATTTGCTAAAAAAACAGAACAGAGGTTGGAGGAAATGTTATAGCATTACATTTTTAGACGTAAAACGTATATTTTTCATTAAAATTGCTTATTCACTCAAACTTATTCGTAATTTAGATATAATAATACAAAAAAATATACTATTTTATTCGGACATCCGAGCAACCTCACGTTACCTAGACTTTCCGCAATAATACGATCGATATCACCCGTCTGAAGCACATGTTATGAATAAAATTCGCCAGGAATATACAGCTCAACAATGTCTAGGGATAATTTTATACTTAAATACTTTTAACAGCCAGTATTTCGCTGCAATCACGATGACTGCAAAGCTTTCGAAACGTCGAATCAAATTAATCAAATAAATGGCATATAAAACCCCATAAAGTTCGGGATCAGTCCAGCCAGGTATAACGAGAGGACTGTGCACTGTCAAACAGGATGGTGCACATTTATCGCATCAAGCTGGTATAGTGGAGGTCACTGCTGCACGTGGAAAATCTTTACAATCTGAAATCTGTAGTAGAAGTTGTTTTCGTTCATGGATTGCACTTTACAGCTTTACATCAGACGGAGTGTGGTCAAATATCGAGCTACAATAAAAAAAAAATTATCTATAATTTCCAAAAATATCTATACTAATTCATTAAAGTTTACCTACAGGCGTAATTATTTTAAAAATTAATAATGATAAATTTTAAAATTACTAATATTAAAATATCCTCAGACTATGTTGAGAAGTGTATGTATATTGTATATTTTGATAGGATTTTCTCGGAACAAAAATATATTATTATCCTGATCATATTATAATACAACTGTACGAATGTTTGTATGTTTGAAACTTACACTTACATTTGAGAGCCTGGTACACTTTCACAAGGTAATTAAAAATAAAAAAAAAAATAAAAAAAAAATCAAAAACTATAATTTAACTTATTATATTACTAACTATCCAGGTATAGCGGGAGGAGTGTGCACAGTCAATCTAGATGGTGCATGCTCGTATTCTCGAGCCGGCATAGTGGAGGCGACTGCTGCCCGCACAGGTTTCTGTGTAGTAGCAGTTGTTTCCATTCATGGACCGCACTCTAGCTTTACATCAGGCGGAGTGTTGTCACATGCCGAGCTACAATAAAAAAAACTGGCAGCTCTTAAATTAGGGAACATTTTTCTGTTGCGACCCCCAACGGTGAAAACAGACTTTCTTTTTTTCCCTTAATCAGGGCCTCTTCTAAGCAAACCTCGTGAGTTTTATTATTCAGAAGATTTTATTAAATTTGAATTAATAAAAAAAAGGTCTTTAATAATAATCAGATTTTTATTGTAGAAAGCAGATTTCCCTCTCTTGTATAAATAATTTTTGAATTAATGAAAGAGAATATCTTTACAAACTGTTTACTGTAAAAATATTATTGTAGGCAGACTGTTGATCCTGCGTTTCGTAATCGACGGAGGACTCAATAGCGGAGGTGACAGTTGCCTCAAAACAGGACAGGTGATACAGTTCAGTAATCTGTTAACTTCGTTTAATAGGGTTGCCAGTGAAATGACTTTGTCGCGTTTCGGGAGCAGTTTGAAA
This sequence comes from Tinea pellionella, assembly GCA_948150575.1. Classification (NCBI taxonomy): domain Eukaryota; kingdom Metazoa; phylum Arthropoda; class Insecta; order Lepidoptera; family Tineidae; genus Tinea; species Tinea pellionella. The sequence goes on along the minus strand of OX411254.1, from coordinate 4,609,533 downwards.
GTAGCCAGGTATAGCGAAAGGAGTGTGCACGCACTGTCAATCTAGATGGCGCATACTCGTCTTCTTAGGCCGGCCATAGCGGTGACGACTGCTGCCCGTAGAGATTTATCTGTAGTAATGGTTGTTTCCGTTCATAGACCGCCCTCTAGCTTTACATCAGGCGGAGTGTTGTCATATGTCGAGATACAATTAACAAAAATATACTATTGCATATTTTTTTAGACCGGGCAGACGTGCAAAAAACCGGAATGTCCAGTTAGTCCGATTTCTAGCAATCAAGAACCACACTCCAGCCTAACATTGTTTTGTATTTTCTAAAAATATTTTTTTTTTAATTAAAACTATAAGGTACTCAATATACAGTATTTAAAACCGCCTAATGCAACTTAAAAGGGCTAACTTAGTACCAAAACATAAATCTTTCCACCACCATTAATTTTACACGCATAAGCGACTTTCCTGATAAGTTCCGTTGTAATAAAATACCTACTCTACTGACTACTGAGTGGCTGACATTTGTAGGGTAACAGGGAAAGAGTTTGGAATGACTAACTAACATTATATTTCTATACAAAGTCCGCACTTCGCCTGATATTAAGCTAAAGTGCGGTCCAAGAGCGGAAGCAACGTCTGCAACAGCTGCTTAGGTCCTCATAACCTTATATTTTCTTATACTGCGATAGGCAGACTGATTATGGCTATTAGTAAAGTAACCTAATCGCTTTTCGGAATCAGTTTGGAAGTAGGTATAATGAGAGGAGTGTGCCCTGTCAACGAATGGTGTAAATTTGTCTTCTCAAGCCAGTATGGCGGAGGTGCCTGCTGCCTTTTTTCTCTGTGGTAGGAGTTGTTTTCGAAAACTTAGACGGCACAAACTAGCCTAACATAAGACGAAGTGTGGTCATATGCCAAGCTACAAATAAAAAGAGTTGAAAAAGAGATACTTGAAAAAGATGGTGATCCGTCTACTGTGCCAAGACTGAAAAGACAGGCTCTGTTTGTATACTGAAAAAAAAAGATAGTATTAATATTAAATCTACAATTTTCTTTTGTAATAAAACGAGGTAATAACATTCCAAAGCGTATGTTAGATACATTCGCTAGCTCTATGAGAGAATAATCGCAATTACGTGCAGGTTATCTCTCTTTATTTTATCTACCACAAGCCGTTCTTAAAATACGAGTAGGTAACTTAAACTGTAGAATATAAAGTAGTTTTTTGTGACGCGCTTCGAGAGCTTTGAGAGTATTGAAAAAACAAAACAAAAAATTTGGAAATTAGAGGGTATTTCCTTTGTTTTGGAACTTTGGCTCTATCTCGTTCCGTTTCGGAGATATCGCGTTCCGAAACCGCATGAAACGGACTTTCGGAATATGTCAAGGTGTTCCCGAAGTTGCATCGCCCCCCTATGCGTATCAAAAAAAAATTATCTCTCTGACCCCCCGGCAAATTGATGTCAGTCAGTGAGTTTTATAATATAAAATAGTATAATAATAGTGGGAGTCTAGAGGCTTAATAATATGGATAAATGTTCTTATTTAGTTGATTATTCGAAGCACGAAGCGAAACGTAAATTTTGCTTAAATTATTGGTACAAGCTGTGTAAGTACGTTTTTTCCTGCTTCTTTTATTTATGTTTCTAATTCATTTCTTTGCGACTGAGCGCGAGAAATTAAATAAACTTTGATTGTTTCATAAAAAGATTCTGGTATAAAATAATAAAGATTTAAATGTTATTATTAATAATTATAATTATTATGCTTTAAACTTTTATAATTCTGTTATAGCTAACGCCACGAGTTAAGGGCGCTGGGGGCGTGGTATGCGCACGTACAATCACGTACGAAATTCATAAAACGTAAAAAATTAAAACATGTATTTAATGAATAATATTATATTATTTTTACTTACAATATTATCAAATTTATTTACAGGAATAATTTATATAATGCACATTTTTATTAAATATGGTTCATTTCATCATTTATTTACACGTTTGATCTCGACTACATTTGATTTTATTTATATTTTTTTTATTTTGTTTTATATGGCATTATAACAATTTGCCAGTGTCAAAGTAAATATTTTTGCACCAAGTTAATATTGTGCATCACGAGTCATTCATTCATCACACTAAAGAGTCAGGTCAAGTCACAGTCAAGTCAGAATCTTTACTGAAACTTCCTACGGAGTTTTGGAGGGAAAATGCAAACACAGGTTCTCTTCTTTTAAATTGTTCGCCCACACTCACGCACGTTCACGAATACTTAATGGTTAATAATCCACCATTATTACACATTAACACTCGAAGAAACACAAGTTTAGGAAAATAATTCAAAACAGATAACCTGACGTCTCAAGATGGCTGCCAAAACTCCGACTACATTTGATCGACAAAGAAAACAACATATACTCAGTTAACAAGCGTTTTCTGAATTCATGGTGTGTATTATAACTAAAATTGAAGTTACTGTCACTCTACAACTATCTATTATCTATTTATCTGGACATTATTTTGTTGTTAGCTGTGTATATATTTCTCAGAACACTAAATAAGCCGTTTACTGTACAATATTTGGTACACAATCTTGTGTTAACATTCAAAAGAAATGTTTACGTACTTCTACGTAAATTAAACATTTTTATGTGTTCATTTTCTTTTAACGATACAATTTAAGTAATTGCAATTTCTTTAACATAAAATTAGATCTACCTTTTAAATAATTAATTAATTTTAAATGATAAAAGCCTATTTCAAATATATCACATCAAAAAGTTGAATTTATTTTTCATTACATCAATCTGCCTTTTTATTTGGACTCTTTACCTATTGTTACGACTATACTGAGAAATTAATGTACTTTTTATAGTGTAGGTACGTAATTTAAAAATTACTACAGTGTTAGAACAGACCGTGCTGGCAGGACTTTAAACTGAAAGTTAATTTAAAAAAAAAATTTCGACACTTTCTTAGTTTGGATTCAGGGCCAATGCCTTTTTTTTTTTTTTATCAATATAAATGTGTTTCGTTTAATACCCTTCCCCCATATAAACCATTATGACAATTTAAACGAAGATAAGTGAAGTAAAGTTGCATAGGTATGATATGACCACACGTCCCGATTTTGGCGGGACAGTCCAGCTTTTTGGTGATCAAAAATATGACCGTGAAAGAAAATCCTAATTTTTTTAAATAAAAAATTAAATTTGATTAAAATCGTGATGTTCAAATTATTAATTTTTACAAATATTTTTATAGTTACTAATTATAATTAATAATAAATACATTTTTGTAGAAGTATATGAATGTATACAATAAAATATATATAACTAAATTGTATCCATTCTCATTTCATCCCATTTGTCCCGCTTTGTCTCAATGACAATGTGGTTACTTTACATAGGTATGATATGACATGTTAGTTATCACTATGTTATATCCTCGTCAAAAATATGACATGCACGATATGTAAATGCCAGTGTTCAAACAAGCTTATGGTAAAAATTATTTTAATGAACAAGAAACATATAATTTTTTATAAAATTTACTTATGAAATTTCCGTCTGTAGTACTGGCCATTTTGTTCAAAACGGCAATTTCATAGGTTCATATCATGTTCATATAGAATTTAACTTTTTTTTATTTTATGTGTTATATTATTTCAAATTTGTATTTTATTATTAAATGTTAAAGAAGTATTTTTATGTTATCTTGATTTTAGATTCTTTGTTTTTAATTTTTAAATTATAATATGCTGTGAAGGTGTTGTTATCAATAAATAAATTTTATTTGTAATTTTGGTACTCAATATTTTAAGACTAAATTCACCCTTCGCAACTCAGACTACCCGCAGAGACAGATGTTTGATCCCTTGTGTACGGCAAGCAAGAGGGAAAACAGCTTTAACGTTGTATTTTTAAATTATATACTAGTCCCAATTTTTAATACCAGTTTTATTTCCACCCAAAAAGGTTTTATCTAAAGTCCAAAAAGCATGTGGATATTGTAAGGGTTAACGTGTAAACAGATCTCGGTCGCTGTGCATTAATTAAAAACGTGTTCGCGCATAACGGAGTATGATTTGACCACGACCTAACTGCAATAAGAGGAATCGCATAAAAATAAATTTATTTGCTAGGTGATACTTCAGACTTTTATTTAGTCTTTATTGTGGCTCAGTAGCTCAATTGAGGTGCGGAGAAGGAGACCACAAAGAACCAAAATACAAAAGATCTGTAAGTTACTAAAAAAGTCTTCATAATTTTATAACCTCGGAAATCTATGTATGATTATGTATTTGATCGTATTATTTTATTTTTTATCACTGATAGCAACTGGGGTCACTTCACGGGAGTGCTACCCCAGGAGAGCAGATGAGGTAAAATCATATAGTCCCATACAGTCTGCCTACCAATCTTTAACGAATGCCATAGAACAAAGGCACTAAGCGACCGGTATCGGTACCGGATGAATTTAGCGAGATTTGAACACGAGTCTCGTAAATCGAGTCTTCTCAATTGTAACATTATTTCAAGTTTTTTATTGTAGCTCGGCATGTAACAACACTCCGCCTGATGTAAAGCTAGAGTACGGTCCATGAGTGAAGACAACTGCTACTACAGAGAAACCTGTGCGAACAGCAGTCGCCTCCTCTATGCCGGCTTGAGAAGACGAGCATGTATGGAACTACATTGACTACATACTAGATTGACAGTGCATATTCCTCTCGTGATACCTGGCTACTTTCAAACTGTACCCGAAACGCGACTAGGTCGCTTCACGGGTGTTACATTCGAAAGTGGTTGTACTACCCCAGGAGGGCAGACTGGGTTAATAACGATCATCAGTCTGCCTACCACTCTTTAATAGTGCCTATATGCACTGAGCGACCAAAGTACATATAGCAAAGTACCGGTCAGAATTTAGCTAGGTTCGAACACGGGTCTCATCGATCGTGAGTTCACGCGTCTTACCGCTAGACTACGGCCGCTCTTTGTTTGTTTGCTTGAAAACTCAAACAAAATTCGATTAATTTTCATTCCAACAAAACCTGAAAATGCGCGTCAGAGAAAAGCTACTAAAAGGAACCACAAAGCATGGACTGTGTCTTTGGCTTTTGTCCAAAACTGCGTAAAACTGCATCCCAGAAACTCATACAAACAAAGAAAACCTATTGTTTATTTTGTAAAATTACATGCTGTTTTATAATAATTTGAACCAACTTCAGACATACGAATAAACCCTCTTACACTTTCCTGTGTTAAATATCATCGCAGAGACAGTGTTGTCAAGTAGAAAATCTTGTCTCCACTATACCGGCTGTAGGAGATAAATGTGCACCATCCGTGACAGGACACTGTAATCACCAACGTAAAAACTAGTAGTCGCGGATTGGTATTGGGAAGTATTCGGGTATTAAGCGACGGTGTATGCCTATCCCTCAAGCCGGCATAGCGGAGCCGAGTGTTATCTACAAATATCTTGCTATGGTAGTTGTTGTGTCCACTCATGGACTGTACTCAGCTTAATATAAGAAGATCAATTTGATCACTAACCGGATGACTACTATAACAGTGAGTATAATTTTTCTAAATTAAAATTACTTTTGTTTGTGATTGTACTTCTTTCATAAAAACTTACTAAGCTAGGCACTTCAGTGTCGTTGAGTGGGAGATCTTCGGCCCACAAAATCTTCTCAAAGAGGACTTCAAATGATGAGGGAACTTTCTCAATAAACGCCAATGTTTTAACCTCTCACTTTAGGTACCACTTGACTATGCGTACTATTTACTTATAAAATAACTTAGGTTTATTCCTTTTACAGTTTTCACGTCTAACACCTTGTATTTCAGTTCTTCAGTTCACCAGTATCATGGAGCCGGCATGGCGTGGGAGACTGCTGTCTTGATTAGTGCAATAATTATGGCATTGCGAAAATGTGGCCAAGGCTTTAACGGGTAATTGGGGAGGTGTCTCTGGTGACAGCTATCTTTTTTACATATTTTTTAGATAATATAGATTAATTTAGTCGACACGTGTTTCTGGAAAACTTTTGTAATTGCTTTGTTCTTTTTTTATTAATTTTTAAAAATTGCGATCGTAATATTGGCAAACCTGAGGATTCGTTCGGAACTAAACCATTGCCAATGAACAAAAAAAAAAATCGTTTGTCAAAAGTTCAAACAAAACTTTTGATTTTTAAAAGTTCCTGTTAATTAAAACATCGTGTTTATAGTGTAGTTTTGTTTTAAAAATTACAATAGTTATTCGTATAAAACACTGTTATTGTTAGGAAACACAAACAAAAGATATTTGACAAACTTGTGAGGCGACAACCATAGACAACATAATAATCTACAAAACTGTTAGGTTGGTACTTTGTATTCTATCTTGTCAAACGGTACGAAAGTCGAAGTGAAAGGTCGAAGACGGTCATTACAGTTTTTCAAATATCTCCTCGATTTTTAAGTATTTTTAGACGAGAATCAAAAAATTCTTCTAATTGAAGTGATATCTCGAAATGGTTTTCGATTCACCATGGGTTAGTTTTTTTGGACCTTGCCCATTCTGTTAACGTCAATAGCTATAGATTTAATGCCGTAATTTATAACGCGCTAATTATCGCGCAGTTTGACCAGCGATTAACATCAACGCTGACATAGGTGACTAAAATACAAATTATTAATAGCTGTTACTATTTAGTTTAGTAAATTGTTTTAGTTAAGATTCCCGTTCCATTCTTAGGGAACCTTTTAAAGATATAAAATAAACATCGCGCGATTTCACCAACAAATATTTATTTGTTGAAATATTTTTTTCAAATTGGATTATAATTTTCTGAGCTCAGCGCTAAGGTACAAATATTTCCCCCATTTATTATATTAATTAGATTAATAAATATTTAGTTTTATTGTAGCACCCGTGAAGTAACCTTGTCGAGTTTCGGGAGCAGTTTGGAAGTAGCCAGGTATAACGAGAGGAGTGTACTGTCAATGTAGATGGTGCACATTCGTCTCCTTAAGCCGGCATAGCGGAGGCGACTACTGCCTGTAGAAACTTGTCTGTAGTAGCAGTTTTTTCCATTGTCATATGCCGAGCTACAATAAAAAAAAATCTACCCTAACATAGTAAAAATTTATCATGAAAGAAAAACACAAAAAATATTATAAAAATAGATCCTGATAAAACGAATAACAAATATCTGAGATTTATTTCGCATTGGGCCGTAAATTATGACGGAACAAGGAAATCCTTTCTAAATAATCATTTTGGATAATTTGTCCTTCTCTTTATCTATTTACGAAGACAAATATCTATAGAAATAATAGAAAAAATATAATTAATCAATAAAATAATAGGTATGGTACATATAAAGAATCCGCCTGATGTCAACCTTGATGAACAAAAACAACGTCTGCAGGTTGCAGTTGCCTCCACTATGCCGGTTTGAGGAGATGAAGTACACCATATCAGGGTACTACCCCAAGGTGGCAAACTGGACTAATAACCACCATCAATCAGCCTACCACGCTTAAAAATGTTATTAAATGTTTACACCACTAAATTTATACTAAAATAAATGTTTTTTATTGCTCCGCATATGACATGAGTGGAAACAAATGCTACTATAGAGAAATCTCTACGGGCAGCAGTCATCTCCGCTATGCCGGCCTGAGGCTTCTCGCTATACCTAGCTACTTTGAATAAAATGAAAAACAAAATAAAATGAATGAAAGAATCAAACTTAGTTAAAAATCTCACTTAGTCAACTGTTAAGTTAAGGGAGCAGGTGTGGTTTTTCAAGCCTCATTTCCGTTGTATGCCAGGAATTTAAATTTAAAGCGAGGTAAGCGTGGTATGCAAAACAGTGGCTTTAATGAAATGGTAAACGGTTCTACCATAAAACGGAACATAGCTCGGATACATTCGCTACTGTCTAAACTTCTGTATATATGTATACATAATACTCGCTATTTTTGACTACAATAAACGAATTTATTAGGATTACTACTGCTCTTATTATGATTATATTAATTGCAGAGTTTTGAATGCTTTTCAACAGCCAATGTGGTCGCGGTAGGACATCTACGCTGATCATAGGGACTGCGTGACCAAAGTACTACGCAAAGCAGTCCCGGATTTAAGCATAGACAACATAGGCAGTTGCCTATGGGCCGCCACCACACCACAAAAAAAAAATTAAATCGATAAAGGCTCAGTAGAAACAAAAAATACTGAGCTTTGTTTTAAGTTTTGTGTTAGCCAACTTATTTAGTTGCTCTCTTCTCTACCTTGACCTTAATAGAAACTTTCAATAGTTAACCACAAACGATTTGATGGCCTCCACAACATGCTCTGCCTATGGGCCGCCGAACTCTAAATCCGGCGCTGACGCAAAGCAACGAAAAGCAAAGCTACACTGGTAATTAAAAAGATTTTTGAGAGCTTTCAATACAAGTCACAAGGGTCTCAAAACGAATTGAACTCTTAACCTCTAGCGTAACAGACACTAATCACTCCACCATTATTCAGAATATGTTATATTATATGTAAAATGAATCATATTAAGATTGTGTGCATAAATTGAAATTTGAAGCAAAGTTTAATTGAAATACATTGTTCTACTGGTATCTACAATATTCGAGAGATATAATACAATTTCAAGAACGCTATTTTGCCCTGAATTGAATGTCAATAACCTATTATGTCTGGAATTTCCATATCTGAATACTTCAGTAATGTGTACTATTAATTTCGTGTGCTATTGTTTCATCAATTAGGAACAAATGTTAATAATTATTATTAGTTTTTTGCGTATTGAAATGCTGCATATTTAATATTAAACTGTAATCAAAGTTGAATAGAAAAAATGAGCCAAGTTTGAGATCGAACCCAAATCTTCTACTATGCGCGCGGATGTTGTGACCGCTAAACTAAAGAACCATCGACGCTTTACGTGTCCTTGTCATGACAGCCCTTCCAACTGTTGGTTTTATTTTTACCACAATTAATACAAGCAAACTGTGTTTTGCAGTTGAGTTCATTACTGACTTTCATATACCTGTTTTTTTATCTTTTTTGTTATAATTCAACGATATAAATTTGCTCAAGTTCAATGAATTATGTTTATGGACTTTCATCTCTTCCCTAGATTAATTTTCAATCCCTAATACATTTACAAAATAAACGCGTTAGTACTATAACAATAAAATTCTGAACAACTTTTCCAATTTATTCCGCAGTTAGAGAGATAAGAGTTCGTTTTCAAATATATTGCACTCTAAAACCCCTTGACATATAACAGGATCGAAAATTCCCATTTTCTGGTGTATAGAAAACCATTTGCATCTAGAATTCGCAACTCTCCGTTCAGGATTGTTTGTGACCGTCAGACGCCATGTTTTGAAACTTCACAAGCTTAAATCTGATGTTTAAAATATTCAAGTATAAATCGGGAACTCTCGTTTAAAAGCTTTTTCCGGACTCGTGTTTATACAAGGATTGCAAAGCTGTATATTTTCATCATTTATTTTTAAAGGGGCATTTATATAAGTGCATTTACCTAACTTACAAACTGCAAAAAGGAACAATTTTCAATGGCAATAATATTGACGAGAAAGTAAAAACACAAAGAGAACCATGGAATAGTCAAGGAAAATGTGCGAACGATAATCGACTTTAGCGCTGAAGACATCACGTACTATTTGGCAGAATGTGAACATGTTCCATGTATTATATAATTAGTTATTATATATTTAAACATAGAGATAGATACTAGAGGAGTAAACCTCATACATCTAACATAAAAAAACCGTAGGCCGATTCAAACGATTTGACAATATTGCCGTCAAGTCAAATACTAACTGACAGAGAACCCAAACGTGGCTGTGGCCATATTTTCTCCCGCGTCACATTGGGAGCGTTATTGCACATCTAGTTGTATACAGGGTGTCCCGTAAGTAGTGGTGTCAACGGTATTTTACAGATAGAGGGGTTCAATATCTAGAATATAATTTGGTGATTTTTTTTTATACCTTCTGGTTTAAAAGTTATGCCATTTTTTTTAAATTATCATATTTTCCCCCGTTTTATCACAAAATAATGTTATAAAAATTTGTTTACAATTATTTTCACTGATATTTTTATTTAAGTGGGTTGAGAAAACACAGGGATTTCTAATTAAAATATTATTTGTAACCAATTAATAACCACGATTAAATAAAAAATTAAAATCTAAACAAGATTTAATTTATCAAATTGTAAGCAAAATATTTAAACGAAGCTGGTGTAAAAAAATTGTATGTAAGGTTACGGGACCATTATTTTAAAAATATCTACAATTCACACGGATTCTAAAAACGTATAATAATGATCACTATCATTTTAATTACAATGTTTTTTCGACATAAATACAACAAATGGGCGTCGATTTTTAATAATGCATTCCGATAACAGGACGGATTTTAAGAATTCTTACATTCGGAAATTTGCACTTTTTCACGTCTTAATCTACTGTAAGATACTAACTGCTTGTAGCCAACCTTCCACCCTTCCAACCTTATTTTCATTTCGGTTCCTTAATTTGACTTTAGGGATGTTCAAAGAGGGGTAGGCAGACTGACACCTGTTTCCACACATACTTCATTCAGAGATTATGTACTTTAAGTACATTAGGCAGAGTGTAATCACATGCAGGACTACTTACTATTAAAACAAAGATTATTAAGTAAATTATGGTGTTTTTTTTTTATTGTAGCTCGGCATGTGACAACACTCCGCCTGATGTAAAGCTAGAGTGCGGTCCATGAATGGAAACAACTGCTACTACAGAGAAACCTGTGCGGTAGCAGTCGCCTCCACTATGTCGGCTTGAATATGAAGCGTGTACCATCTTAGATTGACAGCGCACACTCCTCTCGTTATACCTGGCTACTTTTAAACTATTCCCGAAACGCGACAAAGTCACTTCACGGGTGTCACATTCGAAAGTGGAGGTACTACCCCAGGACGGCAGACTGGACAAATAACCATCATCAGTCTGCTGTTGTTAACTTTAAAGAAGCTGTTTATGAGACATGTAATAATAATAAATATGAACTACGCCAAAAATTGAATATCGTGTCCGAAAGAATTAAAAATAATCAAAGAGCCCTAGGAAATATCAGGAGAATCTTTATTAGAAGATATCGGTTATGCATTATAGTTAGAGGGAGACATTTTGAGCATTTACTTTAATAAATTGTTTTCTTATTCGTATCTATTTACATTGGTTTTATTGGAATTCGCATAAGGTAACAATGAAATTTCTTCGACAAATAGTACTTTGTTGCGTGTTTAACTTTGAAAAATTACTTTAATTAAAATAACAGTGAACATTATTATACGTTTTTAGAGTCCGTGTGAATTGTAGATATTTTTAAAATAATGGTCCCGTAACCTTACATACAATTTTTTTACACCAGCTTCGCTTAAATATTTTGCTTAAAATTTGATAAATTAAATCTTGTTTAGATTTTAATTTTTTATTTAATCGTGGTTATTAATTGGTTACAAATAATATTTTAATTAGAAAGCCCTGTGTTTTCTCAACCCACTTAAATAAAAATATCAGTGAAAATAATTGTAAACAAATTTTTATAACATTATTTTGTGATAAAACGGGGGAAAATATGATAATTTTAAAAAAATGGCATAACTTTTAAACCAGAAGGTATAAAAAAAAATCACCAAATTATATTCTAGATATTGAACCCCTCTATCTGTAAAATACCGTTGACATCACTACTTACGGGACACCCTGTATATCAATGTATGTATATAAAAGTAGGGAACAAATAGAATAAAGGTAGGTTTATTAGACTACAGCAGACGTCTGGAAAGTTTCCGTTCGCTTTTGTAGATAAATTCTGTTCTTTGAACTCACTTCAGTAATTGGTATTTTATTTTTCATCAGTGACGAATTTGGTTTCGTTATTTAAAATTTGTATTTTTTTTTTAAGTTTCTGCGTCCAAGAATTGAACAAAGTCTGACACGATATAATATTAGTGTTATATAAAAAACTACTGGTAACTTATTCAGGTTATTTCTCAACAAAAGCTTCTTAAAGGAGCTTACAACCGAATACTAAATTACTAAAAGCACTAATAGTAACCTAATTATTAATAGTAACTACCTACATACAGAACAAGTTCAAGGAAATGAGAAACCCCGAACGTAAGCGAAAGCGTTTAAGTGCAAGGAAATTGAATTTCTTCCTTAATAACGCTCTTACAGCTGAGGTAGTGTGAAAACTAAACGGAAAATTTAATTAGTAACGTGTAATTAAATCAGTCTATTTACTCCAACGTTCTATCTCGCCGAATATCTTTCGAATTGGCTTTTTTATTTTGCTAACTTACCTCTTTTTTGTAATGTTCACTTCTCTCGTTCTCGATTTATAGTGAAAATTGTTGTGGGTGCAATGATGTTATTATAATTAACTTAAATATAAAATCTACTTGACACTGCACCTGTAAATTTTCCTAATAAATAAATAAATTACATACTGGACGTACGTCGCCTGATATTAGTTAGAGTGCGGTCCGTGACCGAAGACAACTATCACCACTGAAAAATATCTACGGATAGCTATGACTCCTGCCAGCTTGCTATCAGTGCTGCCCCTTGAAATTTCACTGTGAAAGCGGTTGTCTTTGTTCACGGCCTGCACTCTAGCTTAACATCAGGCGAAGAGCGTTAGCATGTCTATTCAGTAGAACATACTATTATGAAAAATCAATCTTTACTAGTATTGAAAGTATAGTTGTTTGTCGGCTAATCACGCTGTTTAAGGCTCAACGAATTTTTTCCCATCTTTATCCACCCAATCCAAAATATAGGGGTGGAATAGGAACGCTAAAAAAGCACGAAGTAGCGGGTAACAACTAATACAACATAAAACAAGAGTAATGTTTAATTCAACAGGTACAACTTATCAAGTAGAAAGATAGATTTCAAGTGCTCAGAAATCTTTTAACAAGTTCTGAGAATTTGGTCGATTGCCAACTCTATCGAAGTTGTTACCTGAAGAGAAGATGCGACAAGTTCTCCAATAGACAGTCTCCCACGAAAACCCATTTATTTCTATTTAACTAAGATCGTTTCCAAAGTTAGAACATTGAAACATGAAGTGGATCTCTTTAAATGTCATTGAAATCCATTAAGGCATGATTTATTGTAGCTTTGGTTACTGTTTTGGAATCTTTATCATTTTATTTAGAAGTATTATAAAAAAAATTTTGCTAAGAGATATCAAAATTATTATTAGTTTTAAAATATTAAAAGTGTCTAATTTCTAAATTCCTCTTCTCTTCTTTTATATATTTAGAATCGCTTAGCATTTTAGCTAAAGTGGTCCACCTGCAATTCAGACTTATCCTTTTGCTGGTTGCAGTGTTTTCCTTTACAAAGCGTTTAAGTTTTTAAGACTTTTTTTATTTATTTTTTATTTTCATAACTGCAACCATATTTAAGCTGGTTACACTTCGACAGCACTTGAAAGTGGTGGTAGGTACTCTACTGAGACAATGGACTGTAGAGACTAGAGACTCTAGCTTTGTATTATTGTATATTTGCAACTTTGTAATATCGTAGCTTCTATTCATGGATAAGTCAATTGCGTTAATTGTAAAGCCAGAGTGCGGTTTATGAGCGGAAACATTTGCTACCACATAGAAATGTCTGCAGGCATCAGTCGCCTCCACTATGCCGGTATGAAGAAAGGAATGAATGCACACCGTCTAGGTTGTCAATCCTCTAGTTATATCCGAATACTTCCAAGCAAGATCCTTAAACGTGATTAGATCAAAGTGGTAGTACTGCCCCAGGACGGCGGACTAGGCGAACAACCATCATCAGTTTGCCTACCATTGTTGATATTTATGAGTGATAAAGTTAACGCTTATACTAATAGTATCGAAATAAAACATTATAGTTATTATTATTGCGGTCGTTAACACTTCTACAGAGTAGGCTGAGAAGAGGAAACAAAGTAGAGAATCTACATTATTCGTTGAGTAGGCTTACTAAAGTACCTAGATCGTTTATTGTTCTGAAACATCTCCTTTGTGTGTAGTTTTTCCTCGACGCTGAGGGCAGTGCTCTTTCATTATGCGGTGATTTACTATTCTAAGAACTCATTTTCTTTGATGGAGAAAATGTTTCTTTTATTTTGATTTTTACATTGATCTAGATGGTTATGAATTAATTAATTTGTACCTTTATAACAAAGAAATAGGCGGGTCACTATAACATATTAAGTTATGGTAAAAATTAAATACAATAGAAATATTTAACGCCGTGTGTTAAAGCAGCCATACGCTAAACAGAAGACATGGGTTCGATTCCCACGATGTGCGCGCAGATTTTTTTTCCATCAAAATTTAATAATAACAACACTGGCATTTCAAATATTTTGATTATACCTAAAAATGCAATAAAAATAATATTATAAAAACAAATTTCAGGGAACGCAGCATTTGCATTTAATAAAAGTAAAGTATCTACTAATAATATTGGTATTAAGCTCATTTGAAACAATTTCGGGACAACTTTCAAATTAATTTTATCATTTATTCAGGCACATCTGTTAGGTAGGGTTAGGGCGACAATCTCCGTCATACATCACGAGGGTTGGAAATCATTAGCATAGCAATATAACCATCCATTAAAACACCACCTCAACGGAATATCAAACAACATCATTGGTAAATATTAAAACTAGAATCCCACCTTAATTAAATATTTAAATGTTTCGCTTTGATCACGTTTTAAATGAAATTTATTTTAAAAAAGTTATTTTAAATATTTTACAAAAATGCAACGTTTTTGTTTCCGTCCTGAGCGTTAGATATTCTTGTCTAGCACTAATGGGGACGGGGCATTGCATTTATATGTATTGTATTAACAAAAAAATCTTCATCTTATAAAAAAGTTAGAGTAATTTCAATCAAAACTTTTACTAAACACAATACATGAAAATCTTGAACAAAGTTTCCTTTTTAGAAACTAAGATGAAAGTTTAATATTTACTTATTAATTTGCAAAGAAAATCTAAAATAAGGGAAAGCTAAACGGGCTTTTAAACTGGCAAAGCGACTGCACGAGAAACAATAAACTTTGTAAGTTCTAAAAGTAAAACGAAAAGCTAGTATTTATTAAAAAAGTTACTAACAAAAACCACAAGTATTTGGAAGATACTTAGAAAATTTCGAGAATTGTTTATTAAATTTCTAATCAAAATCATAATTAGAAATATTAACAAACCACATTCTGCCAGATATTGTTTAAAAAAAACATATTTAGCCTTTTATTATTGCAAAAATTATTTCAAAAATCACCGACAAAATCACGGCATCATGTTCACCGGCAATTACGAATATAATTGTAATTTTTTTTTACATTAATATATAAATTATTATTTAATTAAATTAGTAATACTTCAGGTTTACATCAGGCGGAGTGTTGTCATATGCAGAGCTACATAATAAAAAAATCCAATGTTTTTAAATTCTTGTCATGTGATTTTTATTTTCCGATACGTAACGGATTTTTTTTTAATAGTAGCCCGGCATGGTGTTAAGCGATCCATGAGCGAAGACAACTGCTACCACAGAGGAACATCTGCAGGCAGTCGCCTCCATTATCCAGCTAAAGAAGACGAATGGGCACCGTCCAGGTTGAAAAGACTCTTAATCAATAAGAGAAGTTTCAGTAACGTAAGCCAAGTGTTGAATATATTGAATAGAGACATCCAACTATCGCTGTACGAGTGCCATCATTGACATTAACAAATGACTTCTACACTACACAATTTATCTTCCAGCTTCGTATCTAACTTGTACAAGCATTTTGAGATCGCAGTCTCTTTTCATACTATAAATTTATTTAACTATTCTATCCAACAATTATTTTAATGTTTATAATAATAACACACTTCACCTAATGTAAGACTACAGTGCGGTCCATAAACGAAAACAACTGCTACCCTCGTACTACAGATAAATTTCTACAGGCAGCAGTCGTCTACGATATACCGGCCTGAGGAGATGAATGTGCACCATCCAGATTGACAGTGCACACTCCTCTCGTTATACCTAGCTACTGCCAAACTGTTCCCGAAACGGATCAAGGTCACTTCACGGGTATTACATTCGAAAGTGGTGATACTACCCAGTACCCAAGGACAGCTAATAACCATCATTAGTCTGCCTACCACTCTTTAATTTATTTATTTATTTTGAAAATTTACAGGTGTAGTGTCGAGGAGATTTTATGTTTAAAGTGATCATGATAACATCACTGCACCCTAAAGTAATTGCAGGAGTGAACGCATACAAAAAAAGGAAAAAAATAGTACTAATAAAACTGATAAAAAAATAGTGCCTACAGACACTGAGTGACCAAAGTACATATAGCATAGTTACATTGGTACTGATCAAAATTTAGCGAGGGTCTCATCGATCGCGTGACAACATTTAATTCAATTTAAAAAGCCATTTGTTTACAATATAAATAAAGTTCCAATTTGTGATTATTAAGCGGAGTTTAAAGCAAATAAATCCGAGCGTGTAATTATAAAAAGAAAAAAGATGTTTGACTTTTTGCGCCACTATTTTCGTTTTCCAATTAAAAGTACACAACCGGAACGAACAAGAATTACAAAGTTTCTTCGTATTTTATTTTGCAAAGATAATTCTTGTTGTTCCAAAGAAACTCGATTACCCAGCAGAGAGTTTGTATAACAATAATTTAGTACACTTCAAAGCTTCGAGACAGTTTGTCCAAAGTTAAAATAATATTGAATTCTACCTTTTCTTTACAATATATTTTATCATAGCATCACCCTTCACAGACTATTTCAGACAAAAAAAAAAGGGTTTAACATCCCAGACAGACGGGAGGGTGCGTCTCGAACAAGCAAAGTGATCCATGTACCACCACACTATGGCTGATATTCCCGTGCAAATAAAATAATCAATAACTCAACAAATTTGCCAATTAACCATCCCTCCTATGAGCTAGACATCCCCTCGTCTGGTTGCTATGGTTTTGACGGCACTACTCACATCCCAGACAAACGCAATTAGTTGAAAATCGATACAGCCTCCGAACCCTTTATGCACGGTACTCGATTTATAAACATGCCACTCACACTAATGGACTGTAGCACACTCAACTGATAATTTAAAATTATTCATTTGTATATGTAAATGTACCTATATTTATAGAAGCCCGACTTGCGAGCTTACTGATATATATATATATATATATATATTTTAATTCGTATTTAATTAGGGACTTTTAACCCAATTTGATTACAACAGTCCCAAAACTCCACCTGGTGTAAAGCTAGACTGCAGTCCAAGAGCGGAGACAAGTCCTGCTACAAATAAATATATATAGGCAGCAGTCGCCTCCGCTATGCCGGCTTGAGGAGGCGGACGTACACCTGGCTACTTTTGAAGTGATCTAACTTGATCTAAGGTTGGTGATATAAGATTGTGTTTAAAGATTTTTATGAGATTCGATTACTAGCCCGCGTCTATAACAACTCGACTACAATTCGCTCTAAATAATACTGTTATAACTTTAATATGGAGTTTGTATAAAATAAAATTTTAAAGCAGCGAGCATAATCCTAGAATACTCTTTCAATTTCAGCGTTGAAAAAAATGTAGAAAATCCGGAACTCGTTAAGATATTTTAATGATGATGTTTCTTTCAGTTGAAAGCACAGACACTCTCGCAACGTCAGTCGAAATTTTTAACTTGTTATAATCTTTAATTATGCACTCTTTACATTTAGAAATGCACCGGCCCGTATTAAATAGGAGCCACGTTAATGAGACAATTTTGTTCAAATACAACTAGAATAGTTTTTAACGTAATATTTTTTTATATTTAATAGTAGTTGCCCATAACTCCGATATGCGTATTTTGTATCCAGCTTTGCCGTTGAAAACTTTTTAATTTACAAACCCGTTAAAACTCACAAAAAAATCCTTTATTTGAAATAGTTAATTACCTGTATAAAAATAATATTAACTTCTTTTGCCATACTTAATATTAAAAACACAAAGAATCTTATTTATTGAAAAAACGGGCAATTTTCTTTTTACACGCCTGTCGAGACATACGCTTTTTTTAACATCACATAATTAGACCGCACTCTAGCTTTACATCAGGCGGAGTATTGACATATGCCGAGCTACAATAAAAAAAGCCTTAATCATTATTATAACAATTATTATTAAAGGAACACCCTGTGATTTGAGCCTATAATAGTAACTGTGATTCTAGTTGGCCTAGCTGGATCTACGCCAAATACGGTTTATCGGCCTCTCACCTGTTTGAACTCGTTATACTTAATAACGTAGCTGCATTGAGAGGAAATTGATTTTTCATATACAGCGATTCATGTACATTCTCTACACATTTTACCGGTATCCTGATTTTGTCACTGGGAAAAGTGAAAAACAAAGGAAATAATACTGAGAGACTACATTGTTATATTTACACATAATTATGGTAATTTGAGGATAATAATTAGCATTTGGGATAGGACTTAGCAGTGGCAAAGCGTTTATATAAGCCGAATCCCACTGGCTTTCCTTTTAGAATTAAAAAAGAACTTTTAGAATTAAGTTTAATATAATAACAATTTTAATAATATCCTATATCATATCATTATCATTTAGTCTTTGCTATATCTAATTAACGGTAATTAGATATGTCCATAAATTAAATAAAAGTTAAAAATTTAGCTCGAAAACTTTTTCGTAGATTTATAGATGTGTGAAATATTAAATTCCGCAGCTAGTTATCGCTTTCCAGGAAAAATATTTGATTTATGAATCGGTGTTTTCGATAGGTATGATTGAATGGATAAACGAATAGCGAAAAAATGTTTTATAACTTCAAAAACTCAATGAATTTCAAACATCTGCGAATTTTTTTAAACTTATAATTGTTAGTTTTTATTTATCTTTTCTCTATAAAAAATAGACCCGTTTTGTTTTTTAATAAGTAGTTAAAATGGAAAATGAATGTTTTTGACTTATTGAAAATAGATAATATATAAAATGAAAAATCTTGTGCTGAACAGAACATGCTGTATAACTATTGAACTAGCTAGCCAAATGTTGTTTATAACATCAGTAGTTAGATATCAAAATCACAACTAACACATTGCTAGATTTTTCTCTATTTCGTAAATGGTTAAGGTCATTTCGTCGTATGAAAATACGAAGCCCGAAATTACCCTCGTTCAGTGCAGCTGTGTTAAAGATCAAATGAACTTTGCAATGTAGCAAGTAAACAGAACTCTGCGTCTTTCCGGACAAAGTTATAATACGGCAGATGTGAGGCGGAATTCTATTGTTTTGTTATTTTTGTTCCGGGAAAATTTTCTCGAAATGTTTCTAAGGGAGGGCAAGTATTACTTTTCTTTAGTTTTAACGTCTTCATTGTGTGCGCTTGGTTTTTTTTTTATAAGTATATGGGGAGCAATAAAGTTACTTTTAATTTAAAAGATACCGTTATTAAACGGAAGCCGTAGCGGATTAATTAATAATAATTAATTTCCTCGTTTTTAATTAATCGTCTCTTGAAAAGTTTTATCTTTACGTTTTTATTTTTAGGTGTATTTGCCGCGTTATCGATTTTCGTTTTGTTCGCGATAAGCAAATGTAATGGAGCTTTTAGACATTTTGAATCAATGAAAACTACAATAAGTATAGGTAATATTCTACTATCAGATATACGAACGAATTAGACTAAACTTTAAAAACAATGAACGAACTTGTTATATATATAATTTTTTTTAAATGTATTTCGGCACATGACCACACGCCATGAATGGATACAATTGCTACTACAGATAAATTTCTACAGGCATCAGTCGCCTCCACTATGCCTGAGAAGACAAAGTAATGTCTCCAGGTAGCAGTTACTGCTTCCAAGTTAAACCAGGAACGCGATTGAGTCACTAGAAAGTGGTGATACTAACCCAAAATTAATTAGCATCACTATTTGTTGTGTTCTGAAATAAATGCATGTCGACAGGTGCAATTCTACCTCAAAATACAGTAGCGGAGGTGGCATTTGCTTCAGCTTTGGCGCGAGCGTCAATGGAAAGTGAGCATTATATTTTCACACCAAAATTTGAATATATAACACATGAAGATAGTTTCGCTGCTTCAAAAGCTGGTAAGCGTTTCTTTCTATACATAACTCAACATATACAGGTTGTCCCGACAAGAGTATGTGTTACGTCATACGCACTGTGTTTATCCATAAATTCACAGAACTAGAAGAAAATCCCTCTAGTTCAATCAACATAACCCTGTTTTTATTTGATGAAGAAGATTTTGATTGTGCAGTTTTTTATGTTTTTTTTTTTGTCATTTTGATATCGTGTTTTTACTCGTCCGGCATATGACGACGTTTTGCCTGCAGATGTTAAGTTGGAACACGGTGAGGAATGTCTGCAGTACCATCCACTATGCCAGTTTGAGGAGACGAATGTGCACCATCAATGGACCATGCACCCTCTTCTCTTATCACACGGCTACTTCTTTCTCTACTCATCTTAATTTTATTTATTATAATATTATAACATTTTCTCGGCACTGCGTCTCTACTTTATGAAATTATTAATTTTGCACCTTACTTGACTTGAGCTTACTGCAGTGAATGTGAAATACAAGGCGAAATAGACCTTATGAAAATACTGAAGTTACGAGTAAATGCAAATTTTAGCTTGCAGGTTGTTGGCAAGCGGTGTAATTGCAATATTTGGACCAACTGATATGAATTCAGCTAACGCCGTTGAAGCCAGATGTAGGGCTGCTGGCGTTCCTCATATACAGGTGATTTATGCAAATTAAATTCTAAAACTATTATTGAATCATTATACTTAACGGTACAAACCACCTAGGCATCTTCTTAGAGAAGTTAACTCGGCACTTCAGACAGTGGTTCGTAAGAGGTGAAACGCATTCCTTGCAGGTGCCTAGTGAACTTCTGGTTAAGTATTGTAGTAATTTGTGTTATTAACGGTACATAATAAAGAAAGTAGGGAATTAAGGGCTTATTATTTAAAAAAAATATTCTAACTGCTCTTTCAAACAAAATGCATGTGGTTACTGTTATTTAGGTTTGATATTCGATTCCCATTCGAAATTAAGATTTAGTTTTAATATTATATTTATACTTAACAGAAAAAAAAACTTATTTTGGGTCTGTGTTTAGGTATTATAGGTTTGTGCTGTCCTTGTGCTGATGCATAGGGCCTGATTTGGGGTCAGGGCCTTGCATTCCGAGTCCATAGGTCAATATATAATATATATTTTTATTATTATATATTTTTAATACCTCTACCAAGCTAGCACTTGTGTGCTTCCTATTATAAACCAAAATTGGGTAGATAGAATCACTCAATAAATTAAGAAAGAGCTTTAGAGAAAAAGTTTATATAAGAGCGGCTATGGTCCAGCGGTAAAGGACAGGCCCCACGATGGATAAGGCCCGTGTTCAAACCTCGCTAAATTCTGACCTTTACAAATGTATGTTATATGTACATACTTTGGTCGCTTAGTGCCTATATGCACTATTAAAGAGTGGTAGGTAGACTGATGATAGTTATTAGCCCAGTCTGCCGTCCTGGAGTAGTACCACCACTTTCGAATGTAAACCCGTGAAGTAACCTTGTCGCGTTTCGGAAACAGTTTGAAAGTAGCCAGGTATAACAAGAGGAGTGTGCACTGTCAATCTAGCTGGTGCATACTCGTCAAGCCAGCATAGAGGAGATGACTGCTGTCTGTAGAGATTTTTCTGTAGTAGCAGTTTTTTCCGTTCATGGGGCGCACTCTAGCTTTACATTAGTCGGAGTGTTGTCATATGCCGAGTTATAATAAAAAAACTCATAATAAGTAAAAGTTCTAGAATCTAGATTCTATAGTATTACAGTCAATATCTGAGTAAATAGCCGAACTAACATAACTAGTAATATAATTAACTCCTGAATTTGGAACACTGCTTGGCAACATTAACAAAGCAAACACAATATTCTGAACAAATGTTTGTTTGTAACCGAATTGAGCTTAGACTAATATTAGCTAGTCTCAAGTAGGTAGATAACCACAGATAAATGTCTGCGGGCAGTAGTCCCCTCCTCTATGCCGGCTCGAGGAGTGTGCACCGTCCGATGACTGGGCATATTCCTCTAGTAATGCCCGGTTACTTTTTATACATATTGTCCCGAAAAGAGTGGTAAAACTGAATATAGGAGGAAATGGGAAATATCCCGAATTTCCCATAATTATGACCTATTTATTATACGCAATACCATTTGAGCTTCAAGCAAAGTCTTTTGGCTTTTCGAGTTATGAGCTATTTTGTAAAATTTGTGAAAATAATTTCCTCGAGTTATTGTTTTGAATGCCTCGTCTAAAATAAATCTTGTGGTTATATTTTGTTCTATAATTATTGTTGGTAGCTCAACAAAAGAACAATTAATGAACTTGTAAACAGAAAATTAGAATTTTAATAAGTTTGATTTTACACGAAAACATGAAAATTTTCAATTTATTTTACTGTTATTATGTACTTCCGTGAAGTGACGAAGTTTCAGGATCAATTTGGAAATAACCAGATATAACGAGAGGAGTGTGCACTGTTAACCTGGATGGAGCATATTTGTCTCCTCAAGCCGGCAAAGAAGAGATGACTGCCGCCTGTAGAGATTTCTCTGTGGTAGCAGTTCTTTCCGTTCATGAACCGCACTCTAGCTTAACATGCCAGCTACATTAAGAAAAACTTTTATTCCTTTGAGCGTAATGTAATATAACGTATTGCAGGCTGTTTGGCGACCACCTCCTTTGCGTGGGATGGATAGACCGACTCCTCCGACAATAAATTTGTTCCCTGAAGCTATATCTCTTTCAAGAGCAGTCGCCCATTATATACAAGATAATGATTGGACTGCCTACACCTTATTATACGATGATGAATATGGTAATTATTATTTTTTTACTTATTGGTTGTAAGTGACCTTGTCGCGTTTCGGGAATAGTTTGAAAGTAGCCAGGTACGAGTTTAACGAGAAGGGTATGCAACGTCAATCTAGAGACATGTTCGTCTCCTCAAGCCGGCATAGTGGAGGCGACTGTTGCCGGTAGAGATTTATCTATAGTAGCAGTGTTTCCACTCATGGACCGCACTCTAACTTTACATCAGGCATGCCTGGCATGTTACATGCCGTGCTACAATAAAAAAAATGACAGGACAACGTTTGACAGTATAAAAGCTGTATTCATTCTGGTTTATTTCAGGTTTAATGCGACTACAAGAAATATTAAAACATGCGAAATCGGAACATAAGTGGTTAGTGAAACGCCTTATACCTGGCGGCGATAATCGACCTTTACTCAAAGCGTTAAGGGCTACAGGTGAAACTAGAGTCATTTTAGATTGTCCTTCAGACAGAATTATGGACTATTTACGACAAGCGAACGAAGTTAAATTCTTTGAGGATTATATGGTAATTGTTTTTTTATATTCATCACTTTTTAATGCCTATAATAAACGGAGGAGCGGTAGGCAGACTGATGATGTTTATTAGCACACACTGTCGCCCGGGGTAGTACCACCAAGTGTAACGCCGTGAACTTCACCTGGATGGTACACATTCATCTCCCCAGGAAGGCATAGCGGAGGCGGTTAAATTAATTAATAACTTTTAGAGTTACGTTTTAATGTCATTGGATGCACACACCTTGGATTTAGAAGAATTGAGATATGGATTATCAAATGTAACTTGCTTGAGAATATTCGATCCGGAAGATTCCAGAACTAGGTCACAATTATCTGATTGGAAAGTTAGATCATCCGCCAATATCAAAGTTCCACAACAACCGCATCAGATCACTGTAAGTTTTGCCCAATTGTATCAACAACTTTACGAGCAATTTTCCAATGTCTTCCAAGCTTTATATTTCAAAAATCTGATAAAGTTTAAAGTTTAAGAAATAATACTTATATAATAATAAAACCAATTAGTATTAAGAGTTTCAACCTACCTCACTCTATTTGTAGTTTTCCCAAAGTTTTCTTGTAGTCTGGATTACTAATTGACCGATTGATTGGTCATGGTTAATCATAGTTGGAAGCATTTTTCATAGTCTCAACCAAAGCAAAAATGTCATTTCAGTGATGTTTTTTAATTATTAATTAACTAACAGTCGACACGTAATACGTATATCAAGACTGCAGCCAAAGGGCAGGTTATTCACCAAAAATTTCACCTATTATTAATTTCACCACGAACATCAATTTTCCCATTAATTAAAACAATACAATTTTGCAAGCAGACAATATTTTAAAGTTAAATTGGGAAAATCTCATCGAAATTTCAACAATATTTTAGGTGGAAGCCGCTCTAGCGAGTGATGCTGCAAGACTGATAACAGATGCAGTGGAAAAGTCACGTAATATTATCAAAATTGATTCTCAACCTATTGAGTGTGGTTTAGATGAAAAATGGGAAACTGGACAGGAGTTTATACAACATCTTCTAACGGTAAGAGATTCCTTGACAAGACAGAGACTTGTCTGTCTTGGTCTTCGGGTGGTTACAAGGAAGCCCGCGAAGAAACTACAATAGTTATAATAGTAGTCCGGCATTTGCTTGCCCCCGCCTGTTGTTAAATTCTAATGCGGTCCATGAGTCGCCATTTATGTGCGAGACGACTGCTATAAACACACTGATTTGACTTTGTGCAAATTAAGTTTAATTATTATCCTAAAATATATTTTTAGAATCCTATCAATGGCGTAACAAATCGAATCGAAATTGAGGAGACTAGTGGGGAAAGAAAAGATTTTAATGTAGAAATAATGGAACTCTCGAATAGCGGTTTCAATAACATAGCAAAATGGAACGCTTCCACAGGATTTGTCTACGTTCGTTCTTCGTCTGATGTGTCAGACCTTTTAGCTGAGAAATGGCAAAATAAAACATTTCGTGTTGTTTCACGTATAGGAGCGCCTTATCTTATTGAAAAGGTTCCCAAAGAGGGTGAAGTATTAACAGGGAACGATAGATACGAAGGTTATTCAAAAGATTTGATACATGAAATACTTAAAGAAACATTGCATCTAAATTATGAATTGGAGATTGTACCTGGAAATGCATATGGGTCTTTTAATAAAGAAACAAAAAAATGGGACGGTTTAGTCGGTCATTTATTGGAACATGTAAGAATCACGTAGATACTAAATTATATACTCAAAATGACGCTTTCCATATTATTATATTCCCTTCGATTGTATTTCAGAAAGCGGATTTAGCAATATGTGATCTAACAATAACATACGAGAGAAGGTCGGCTGTCGATTTCACAAGTCCTTTCATGACATTAGGAATAAGTATATTATATTCCAAACCGACGCCGCCTGAACCTGAATTATTTTCATTTCTCAAACCATTTTCAGTTGACGTATGGATTTACACAGCGGGAGCATTTTTACTAGTAACTCTTTTACTTCATATATTAGCTAGGTGTGTGTTTTACCGAAAATTTAAATGTACTTATTTTGGAAAAGTTTTAATTTATTTGTTCAATTTTAGATTAGCACCAAAGGATTGGGAAAATCCACATCCATGTGACAAGTCGCCGGAGGAATTAGAAAATATTTGGCATATTAAAAACTCTTGTTGGCTCACTGTCGGCTCTATTATGACACAGGGCTCAGATATTTTGCCAAAGTAAGAATTTGTATCGATATTCTTTTTTATTTAATTGAGCATGTAATTCTACTGTGCCTTATGTTAAGCTAGAGTGCCGTCTATAAGCAAAGACCGCTGCTACCTCAAAAAAAATGCCTGCAGGCAGCAGTTGCCTCCCACGGTGGTGGTATCCCAAATAATCATAATTAAATATCTCAACATTAAATCTAAACATTAAGCTTATAAATTCAATCATTAGGGGTTATTCAACGAGATGGTTATGTGGAATGTGGTGGTTTTTTGCCTTAATAATGTGTTCATCATATACTGCTAACCTCGCAGCCTTCTTAACAAACGCTGCTATGGACGACTCGATCAAAAGTGCCGAAGATCTAGCAATGCAAACTAAAATCAAATATGGTGCTGTACTTGGAGGATCAACTTTTTCTTTTTTTAAGGTTTATTTTTATTGTTTTTCCTTTTTATCACCACTCGTTAGAAATTAAAAAATATATCAAAATAATTTGCAGAGGTCAAATGTTTCCATTTATCAAAGAATGTGGGCAGCTATGGAATCCTCAAGGCCGTCTGTCTTTGTCAAAAGTAATGACGAAGGTTTAGATCGCGTACTTAAAAGTAAAAGGACTTATGCGTTCTTTATGGAGTCGACAGCTATCGAATATCAATTGGAAAGACATTGTGATTTAATGCAAGTTGGAAATCTATTGGATTCCAAAGGTTATGGGATTGCAATGCCATTCTGTAAGTGTTTTATGACGAGTAGGAGAGTAGGTTGTTGGTCCGAATACAGAGATGTAATAAGTTTTTTTTTAGATTCGTCATATCGTACTGCTGTAGATAATGCCGTTTTGAAATTAGCTGAAAGTGGCAAATTAGTGGAACTTAAAAATCGTTGGTGGAAACCTCCTGATGATCAGGGTTGTCTGGTGAGTAGTAATCAATGAATTATATTATATATAAAATAGTTATTTTATAGGGTAAACTGTGTAGACCGAAACATCAGACGCTGATGGTGGAAGTGCAGCTGAACTAGGAGTAGATAACGTGGGTGGTGTATTTGTGGTGCTTGGACTTGGATGTGGTATGGCGGCTTTAATGGGAGCGTTTGAATTCCTTTGGCATGTTAGAGAAGTTGCTATTGAACAAAAGGTATCAAATATATTTCTATGAAATTACTAAAAACCACATTAAACTCTGTTATGTTTAAACTTCATTTGTATATCAGATGACACAATCAGAAGCATTTTGGGCGGAATTAGGCTTCGCACTCAGCTTTTGGGAAACTGAGAAGCCAGTTCAGCATTCGCGGAACTCGTCAGAGGATTCGGGTGAATCAAGAGCCTCGTCTGTTTTACGTTCTGCTGCAGATCTATTTCATTTAGAAGTTTTTAAATAACCTATATTATCATTTAAATAAAAAAGACATTAATTTTATATAATTTAGAGATTTTATTTTTATTTTTTTATTATTAACTGTTGGTCTGTAGCGTACCAGTCTGTTACTAGAAAATCCTGAGTTCGATTCCCGGTTGAAACAAATATTCATTTGTAAATATTTTATAAATATGATATTATAAAAAGTTTGTGTTGTCCATGTCTTGATACCCATTCCGGGGTATCCTAGTTTGGGATGAGGGATTGTATGTATAAGTTAATATTTATATAATTAACAACATTCAATAAATCTCATCAAAATTAATAAAAGAAGTAGCAGCCCTCAAAACGGATACGGCTCGTGAACCAGATCTCTCTCTAAGTGGTGATGGCGTTCGTTCAGAAGATTGCGGTGTACGATTAGGCACAGCTGATTTATGTAATGTTTTTGGGTTCAATGATGCCTTCCATTCCTTCTTTATTGCTTCTTTCATTGTTATCTGAAATAGGCATAAACACTAAATGTGTGGCGGCGACTGGAGCCATCGTGCGAGCGGTTCTCTTGTCGTCAATGCTCATGGACCTCCACTGTGTTTACCATCAGACCAGTCGAGGTCACATGTCGTGCCAAAATAAAAAAATAAAAAAATGCACGACAACTACCATAACTTTGTTAAGTATATCGAGAAGAGTATGCACTGTCTATCTGGATGGTGCACATTCATCTCCTCAAGCCGGTATAGCGGAGGCGACTGCTGACTGTAGAAATGTAATCTATTTGTGTGTCTTTCCGTTCATAAACCCCACTCTAGCTTAAGTTATCAGCAGCCAATTCTGTCAAAGTACCTCTAGTTTCAAGTATAACACCAGGATCAATTTTATCATGGTGGAGCCGACTGCTACCTGCAGATATCTAATAGCCTAGCGGAGGAATAATTGTTTACCTTTTCATTGACAGCAATTTTTCTAGCATGCATAAAAAAATCTATAATAGCAACGAACAGTCCTATAATTCCTCCTAATCCGAGCACTAAAAATATTCCGCTAGTATTTTCCATTTGTAAGGAACTTGTACTTCCTTCTGCGGCTTCTGAGACCTGAGTAAAATAAAGTAAAACCCTGTGATAGCAATTGACTCCACTCTTGAACCCCATATTAGGCGGAGTGTGGTCATAAGCCGAATTACAATAAAATTAAATAAAAATGCTGTATGTAGGTGAAATGTCTGTAAACGACTAGTTTTTTACCACTTTTGTGATCACATTTGGGTTTTCATCTTTTGGAGGCAAATGAGATTGTGTCATTGAAATAGATATCTAATTAATAATAATGATAACTGATTTAGTGTGTTGTGTTTTGGTGTTTTTCGTATGTTGTTTATACATATATACTACTCAAAACAAAATAGGGCCCACCTGGTTTTTGTTCCGTAATTTGGAAATATGTAACTGAATATAATTTTTTTGGATAGACATGTTTAATGTAACGTTTCTACAAATATTTAAACAAGGTAAGTGGTAAAGATTCCTTATTTTCATGAAAATAGGCGCAAAAAATGAAAAATCGATAAAGTCCTTAAAATTATCAAAGAATATGATTTTGGTTTTTGTCACTTTAACTTTTAGGAGCGGTTACAAGGAGATAGCTTAGAAGCAGGTGGGTCTTCCTCTGCTACTTACACACTCTCTGAGCCAGTTTGGAACGCTCTCAATCAAATGGGTAATGTTTTACTGTGACATACGCTCCCAGTAGACTTTCAAGGCGTTTATGAGCTCCTGTTGACCGTTAACTTCACTATATTTCTCTTTAAGCCTTCTTTTTAATCGGTTCCATAAGTGTTTAATTGGGTTGAGGTTGGAGCTCATCATAGTCCATGGCAAAACTGTGATATTGGCGTCAGGTAGAGCCCTCTGAGTCAGATGGGCTGTACGCGCGTGAGCATTATTCTGTATTAAAATGAATCTATTGCCTACTCTTTGTGAAAATGGGATGGCATGAAGTCGGATCACACGCTCGACATAACAGGTAGCAGTTACGGTACTCATTTCAGGAATTGCAGCTCTGTTTTGCCCATTAAACGTATTCCGCCCCATACCATTACACTGGGCCCCCCAGACCGATCTGTTTCGTGAATACAAGGTTCCATAAAACGTTTACCTTCTCTTCTCCACATGCATACACGTCTATCGTCGCTAAAAATATTCGCCTTACACTCATCTGTAAAAAGTACAGTACTCCAGTTGTCCATGGTCCAGTCTATACACTCGTGTGCGAACTTTAAGCGGCTGCATGACGTGCCCTTGTCAGTTTAGTGCAAACAAGTCACATTCTGGATCATTGTCCATTTTATGGAGTCTGTTGCGGATGGTTTGATCACTATATTGTCTACCGGTGACTTGCAGTAGTCGGTTTTGCAAATTACGGGCAGTAACAGTACGCTCTCGACATGCAGATAAGCGAATGTATTGGTCTTTCTGATGAGTCCTGGCTCGTGTTCTACTTGATCCTCGTCTTCTAGACACACTACCAGTCTGCTGATAGCATTTCCATACATTCCAGATAGCTCGCCGAGACACACCTATACGTGAAACTACTGATTGTTGAGATTTTCTTTCCTGCAGCAATACCGCTGCTCTTGAAGCAGTTTCCATGTTCACATGGAGTTTAGCACGTGGCATAACAATTTACTCTAATGATCCAATTAAAAAAAATAGCCAAACAAAACAAACAGCGCTCGTACGATAGTCGCAACACAAGCGAATAGGAAATTGTGCATAGGCTAATTCTGACGTCGATTGTTTTTGCCTATCCCTTTTAGCCTAAACGTTAGAAAATGTTCTTGAAAAAGATGATAGAGACTCTTAAATATTTCAGTGTTATTTTTAAACACTTTGCCTTATCAATAAATAAGTTTAAAGTTACATATAAACATTTTTCGTGAATAAGTTAAGTGGGCCCTATTTTGTTTTGAGTAGTATATATAAGTAAAAAAAAATTTTGTACAAAAGATTTGTAACCGGGGTACCCAGTAACACAGGTTCTTTGAACCTAGTACAGGGGCCCTTGCAACTTTTATTATTTTACTTCTATAATAAATTATATTTTTATTTTTTTATTTATTTTTTTATTTTTTTTATTCGGTGCAGAAATTTTAACTTAATACTTCTGCATTAAAAGTTATTTTAAGGAAGTTGTTTGGACAATTCATTTGGATAATAGTTAGATAGATAGTTAGGGTAAGAAAACAAAGACAAAATGTCAACATTTTAAGCTGAATATTGACTAAAGTTAAGGTTGGTAGACATTGTCAACGCTCGTGTGTGTATTTATTGTTTTCATAATTCAAAGAATTAAACAAAATACTAACCGCACATTGACTCTCATTGTCTTCAAATTCCCACCATTTTCGTCTAAGTTTTTCAAGTTCACCAGATTCTTGTAAAGATAAAATAGCACTGTCTACGTGACTTTTGTAAATAAAATCTGAAAATAATGCAAAATAAGACGCACATCAGCTATGTATACGAGGAGAAATTAGTAGGGTTTGAGCAAAACAAAACAATAAAGTTTTCATAATGTTTCTTTTTAATTCTTTATGCGTACGATATGCCAACCAAGCAACTGTCAATTATTTTAGTTTATTAATGAGTTCTTTAACAAGATATACAATCAATATCTAAACAATACAAACATTATAAAACAAAAGACGGATTAGGTATACTTAGTATGAATTTAACCAATTTTATTTGCATATTCGGGCAAATGCATGCGAAGGTTTATCTGTACCATTATCTTCATTTAAATTCACCTTTTTTTTTAAATTTTAAGCAAATATGGACAGAATCAAATTGGATTAAACAAAAACATAAAATTGCGATTCAACTGTCAATCGTGTCGAGTGTTTATTAAACAAACTCTTATAAAGGAGGACTCCTTTGTTTTGATTTGATCTCCAAGTTCTTCAATCATGAATAAATGCAAAGAAAAATGCCGCGACATCTAAAGTAAAATATAATTTATCCAAAAACTTCACGATTCCACCCTAAGTTAAACATTGTGAACTTCTTAAAGCTTGAAATTAAAATAAAAGTTGTTAACTTACTTTTTGGCATAGCAATTCCGTATTCCTTTGAGTCTAGTGTGGAGCCTACCATTTTTAAGCTACAATTCCTTTGAGTATAATATTGAATTGCCGTGGATTCCATAAAAAATGCATAAGTTCCTTTACTTCTCATCACTCTATCTCTTCCTTCATCATTATTTGATGTGAAAACAGTCGGTCTTGCTGATTCCATTACAGACCAAATCTTTTTATGCACGGACTCGTTAGAATTCTAAAAAAAAATATAGTTTAAAATGTAACTAGGTATACGGATCGGTAACCGAACAAAACGGTATGATTAACTAAATGGAATGATTTTTCCTTCCACGTGTTCTTCTATTCCTTGAAACCTTCGAGGGGAGTGTAAAAAAATACCTTCTTGAGCCGGGCGATCGAGGCCACTGGGTTCTTCAGACATGAGCTCATAAACCACCACTGTACTAACTATCAGGCCAGTGAACGTCACATATGTAAAGAATAGGTATACTATCCAATATCAACCTACCAGCTACCATTGCTGAAACTATCAATACAGAATGTACCTATATATTTTTCATCAAATTGCTCGCATAATTTTTTTATGTGAAGAACTGCTGGTAGCTGGACAAGGCTGTTTCAGCGAAACTGAAGTGGGGGATCAGGGGTGAAGCGCCTGATCCCAAAAAGAAGTGATTGAGACTAGTCTAGAGTGAGGCCCTGACTAGTGACAACGAGTGAGTGGTTAGTCTTGGGAGGATAGAGGGATATAATTATGTGGAGAAGCTTAGGTAATCAATCAAATATCGCATTGTTATTTTTTATATAGTAACTTATCTAGCTGTGCATACTAGCACAAAGAAATGTCTCCAGTCAGCAGTCGTCTCGACTATACTGGCTTGGAAGAAAAACGGGCACACTTTTTTCGTTATACCTGGCTAGTCCTCAAACGCGACTAAATCACTATAAGTGATGGTACTAACTCAGTCAGTACGGTAAACGGGGCTAATAACCATCATTCGTTTGCCTACCGCTCTTTATTATTGGTGCCTAGGTATATTTATTACGTCTTATAAAATTCATAATACTGCACTATTGGAATGAAAGCAAAGTTTGTTCTTAGAGACGAAGAAGTTTTAAAATATAGTAGTTACTGTAGAAGTTGTTTAACCATAACTTTTCATATAATTTATCGAACGAAGAAATTGCTATAACCTACTTTTAAAATATCACAGGAAATACTTAAAATAAAAAAATATATATATAAAAAATACATTGATTTAATACACATATAAAAATTTAATATATTGTTATAAATATTTTTAAAATGGAATGTATTGGAATTTAAATACCTGTGTAAGAAAAAGAAGCAGTTTTTAAAGCATTTTATTCTAAATACAACAACAAAAGAGACTTAAAAAGAAACGCGAAGCATCAAAGTAAAAATCTCTTTTATCAAAGAAAATACCTTAAAAAATTTAAAAGTTGAAGCATTGTAGACAGCGCCATAAGAAATTTTTGATTGTTTAGCAAGAGCATGGACATCTGTGATATCGAAATTCCGTCTATTATTACTGATGAAGGCAGACATATTTGCTGTATAAGATGACGTTAGAATCAATGCGAAGAACCACCAAAATCCCGCCACCCATCGAGAGCCTAATGATCTAGAAATAAAAAAAAAACAATTTTTTAAAATTGTAGTTCGGCATGTCACAACACTCCGTCTGAGCGCGGTCCATGAGTGGAAACAACTGATACTACAGAGAAATCTCTACGGGCAGTAGTCGTCTCCACTATGCCGGCTCGAGGAGACGAGCATGTACCATCTAGATTGACA
Source organism: Tinea pellionella (assembly GCA_948150575.1). Lineage (NCBI taxonomy): Eukaryota > Metazoa > Arthropoda > Insecta > Lepidoptera > Tineidae > Tinea > Tinea pellionella. Next base: position 4,576,449 of record OX411254.1, on the reverse strand, counting down.
GTGCATCCTCTCATTATACCTGGCTACTTTCAAACTATTGCCGAAACGCGACAATTCATTCGAAAGTTATGGTACTACTCCAGGGCGGCAGACCACCCTTTAATAGTGCCTATAGGCACTGAGCGACCAAAGTACATATAACAAAGCGAGGTTCGAACACGGGTCTCATCGATCGTGAGTTCACGCGTCTTACCGCTAGACCACGGCCACTCTATATTATTAATTAATTCATTCATGTAATATAACTCATATTGCTTTAAACAGTCCTTTAAAGTGACAGTTTATGGTGGTGGTAAACGGATGCTCCCAGAGATGTGCAGGAATGTGAAGAGGCTCCTGACCCTTCAGGGAGAGAGTAGCTGCAGTGATGCGAACCACCACATGTATGTAACGAGCGGTAATAATTCCTCAATCATTCTACGGGAATATACCGTCACTGCGACAGTTTAAAGCAATACCTAATGCTACTTAGATTAAGTAACAATTACCTAGGTAATATATCGCATCCTTGAGTCATGATAGCACCCATTGTTAGCCACATACAATTGTACAAATCCCATATATTTTGCAAGGTTTCCGGGTTTCTATTGCAAGGGTGAGGATTGACCCAATCACCTTGACACATTCTGAAAACAAGCAAAACAGAACAAAATTAAAGTAAATATTAGAAAATATTAGAGTGGAATGGGTGCTGTCTAAGAGTAGTACCACCACATTATTGGTATTTCAGGGATAAAACAAAAAGTTATCAACCCAAATGATGCACACTCGTCTCACCTAATCAGCGTAGCGGTGGCGACTGCTGCCTGCAGACTGATGCCTGATCTGTGATAGCAGTTGTCTCTGCTCATAACTCGCAATTAACGACCTGGCAGACTACAAAAAAACATTCTAACTAGTCAATTAATAAAGATTCTAACCTGGCACTAATTAACATCATATAAGAAACTATAATGTATACAGTTCCTAAATATAACCAAACATCAACTGAAAGCGGTTTTAGGAATGAAAACTTGTCGGGCTCCACGCGTTCTGGTTTCTTGAATAACATACTTATGCCGAGCGTCATGAATGGCGTCGAAAAATCTACTACACTGTTACGTTCAGATGTTATAGTTAAATCGCATATAGCCATGTCTGCTGCCTGCAAAATATTATGAACTTTACGACAGAACTCTGAAAGGCGATAATTTATTTAGTAATTAAAAAAACTATACTTTCACACAACAAAAGGTGCGCTTGCAATAGCAATTTTTTAAGAATAATTTGCCCAGTAACGGACGATGCCGCGCAATTAATAGGAATCTGGGTGAATTCCTAAAAAATGCTTCAATCGTTTTAGTAATATTACTTTTATTTCTATTCTGTATTAGACTAAATTCCTAATTATAATCTGTATTACCAAGATTTTTGTTGTATTGTATATTGCTTCATACTGCATAACTATAGTATTGGAGAAAATAGCTTGCTCTAAATTGAGAATTTTCCCAACGTACACACATCTTTACATTACTTAGCTGCGTTTTATGTCCTTTACAAACAAAAGAGACTAGCATATGTTAAGGCGTTTGCGACCTAGTGAACCAGAACTTTGTGCAGCATGCAGATTACAGTCGCAAACGTCTTTCAGTAAGCGTCAGAAATTTAGTTTATTTTTATATAATCAATCAGTTTACAAACATGTTCCAATAAATCTCCAATAAGACCGTCCCACTTCTTCGATCCGGCTATTGGATTGCCATATCTGTCTCCTGCTACTCTATAAAATTCATATTGAAGATTCATAGAACCATTCTTGTTTATTAGTTTAAATATTTCACGTATCAGGTCCACAGCATATCCTCTGTAAGTACCATTTTTAGCATCTATGTCGAAATACGGTTTACCAACTCTGGATACAACCTAAAAAAATTAATTCTACTATCTTCTTTCTTTTATGACAACACTCCGCCTGATGTTATGTTAAAGTGCGGTACATGAACTGAAACAACTGCTACTACAGATAAACTTCTACAGATAGCAGTCGCCTCAACTATGCCGGTTTGATGAGACCGTCTAGATTGACACTCCTGTCGTTATACTTGGCTACATTCAAACTGATCCCGAAACTTGACAAGGTCATTTCACGGATGTTGCATTCGGAAGTGATGGTACCCGAGAACGGCAGACCGGGCTAATAATTAATCAATAGGCACTGAGCGAGGCGAAGTGCGTACAGCATAGTTACATTGGTACTGGTCAGAATTTACCGAGCTTTGAACACGGGTCTCATCAACCACGTCCGCTCTACACTTCTTCTTCTAAGATTAAGTGAAAAAGTACCTTTAAAGGTCGATCAGACCCAACTAAAGAACGATCATGGACCTCGTTATCTTTAGTAATAATATCAGTTTTAGAATCCCATTGTCCGGCATACACGAATCGAGATTCGTTAGTCAATTTAGAATAATATAGAACAAAATTAATACGTTTGCCTTCTTCATCAAATTGGATGTTTCCTGTGAAGCCTTTTATTGACGTCTGAAAAGAAAAAAATTGGGCTCTTCTACATTATAAATGATTCAATAGACCGTAGATAGTAGACCGTTCTGTAATAGATTTTTTTATTATAGCTCGGCATATGACAACACTCCGCCTGAGCTAGAGTGAATGTAAACAACCGCTACCACAGGTAAATTTCCACAGACAGCATCGGCCTTCGCTATGTCGACTTCAGGAGACGAATTTTAATGTACACTATCCAAATTGTGCACACTCTCGTTATAGCTGTATACCACAGTGGTGGTACTACCCCCGGACGGCCAGACTGAGCTAATAACCATCATCAGTTTGCCTACCACTCTTTAATAGTACCTATAGGCACTGAGCGACCAAAGTACATATAACATAGTTACATTGGTACCGGTCAGAATAAATTCAGCAAGGTGCAAACACGGTGCAAACATCAATTGCGAGTTCACGCGTCCTACCGCTAAACCACGACTGCTCTGAAGTACTTATTTTGAAATTATTAAAATTTACCGATCTCAAAGACTCTCTCAATTCAGGCCCATTAGGCCAAGCAGTCTCATTATACTTCATTCCACTTTCTTGAAAACATAGTGAAGGTGGTAAGCGTTGAGGTGCATTCATTTCCTCCATAAAGTTTCTTATAGCCTTGTCTACATGATGGATTGCATCCGCGACGAGTGCCGTCTCTACCTACGATTACATGTACATTATTATTTTGTTTTTAACAAGCTGATTTCACTTAAAATATTCGCGATTTGTATTCCGATATAATGAAAGAAAAATTAGGGAATTTCTTAAATAAATATTACTCTAAAATAATTTTAATATTACATAATAAATCATTTGAAAAAAAAGCGTTTCAATTCGGCTTACTTATTTTGAACGATTACTTCATGCGTTTATGTCGTTTTGGTTTATTATGTTTTTCATAATAAAGACCTGGGATTTGTTCTTTCTTCGTATTCGATATTTAAATAGGGAATAATCAGGGCCGCCGTAAGCGGGCGTGCAAAGCGTGCACCGCACACGGGCGGCACGTCCAGGGGGCGGCAAATCGAACGACTCATACCTAATTCAAATCATTGTACCCCTGCCCTGGCCGGTCGACTTGGGGCGCCTAGCCCGCAGCGGGCTAAAAACCGCCATCTATTGGTATCCGTTAAAACTAAGATGCATTACCAAACGTCGTCTGTCATTCTGGACTGGCGAAATTAGGGGAATCCCCTTTGCGCTTCCTTCTCAGTTGGTAGGTTAGGTACCTAGATACTTGTACGTATTAGAACAGTGCTATGGTAGATAAATAGTAACAAGGGCACATTAAATTCCAATTATTTTGTTAATAGTTCTTTTGAGGTGGGTTTCGGCTTAATTATTGATATTTAAACTTGTCTAGTGTAATTATAATTTAATCATCCGTCAGAATAAAACAGAAGTGTAAAGGAATCGTAATTATGGTAAGTACTAACCTACGTTTATTTATAGACTTATCACAATAATTACTGTTCAAGGAACAATAATTTATTAAAATGCCTTATTTATTAACAATATATTATTGTCAATTTATTTTTAATTATTATGATTTTAATTATTGAATATTGAATTCGTCTTTAATATTAATTTTGAAAATTAATGAATAAAAAGGATATGCTATGATTGAAATGAACTTATTGTAGAAAACGTTACGAGGGTTCGAATCCTATTTGTATGAACTTTATAGTATTATATCAAAAAAAAATTTTAAAAAATACCTTACATTTACAAATAATTTCAGGAACCGCATAAAAGGAAAAAACTTTCGGGAGCGCAATTTCGACAGCAAAAACGAGAAAAAGAGGTACACAAAGAAAAAATGGCGGGTTCTTTACTAAAATTTTTAGGCAAGCCAGAAAATAAGGAAACGGAAAGCCAAGAAGATATTGAGGTAGCTTTAACAAGCATAGCCTTAAATCAAGAACCTATGAACATAACTGAAGAAAAAGATATATGTTCTTCGGAAGGAGCGACAAGTAAAACAAGAGAATGTACTACTGAAGAACCTGTAAGCAGTTTATCGTCATCAGTAATATGTAGCAATTTAGATTGTGGTGATGATCCAGGTTTGTGGCCTGTCAGTATGACTAATGATCTTGTAAATATTTTGGTTAATCGTGGTCCTGTACAGGCGTCCAACTGCAACTTTCCTATAAATGACCACGGAAGAAAATTTACCGACAATTATTATTACAGAAATCTTCCCAATGGAGAAAAAATTAACAGGGAATGGCTCGTTTACTCTGTTTCGAAAGATTCAGTATATTGTTTTTGTTGCAAAATATTTGGTAAATCTGTTAGTAGTTTGTCTGCTTTGAACGGTTTTTCTGATTGGCAACATTTATCGTTAACATTGAAAAGACATGAAACAAGTGTTTCCCACAGTGAAAATGTGAAATCTTGGGTACAGTTGAACACAATGTTAAAAAATAAAACTACTGTGAATCAAATGCAACTGAGACTATTAGAATCGGAAAAAAAACAATGGTGTGATGTATTAGAAAGAATCATAGGCGTAATCAAGTTTTTATCTCATCAGTGTCTGGCTTTCAGAGGGTCGTCAAAAACATTATATGAACATAATAATGGTAATTTTTTAAAAGCAATCGAAATGATAGCATCCTTTGATTCAGTCATGCGGGAACATATACATAGAATTCAATCCTCCCAATCAGATTCAAGTCGTATGACTCATTATTTAGGAGATCAAATTCAGAATGAAATAATTGAGTTGCTCGGCACGACTATAAAAAATTATATATTGAACAAAGTTAAAAAATCAAAATATTTCTCCATTATATTGGATTGCACACCAGATATAAGTCATACAGAGCAAATTACAGTTGTACTTAGGTATGTTATTTTAAATATTGAAACAAAAAACGTTGAAATATGTGAAAATTTCATTGGTTTCTGTCCGATCACCAGCTCCACAGGTGAAGGTCTATTAAATTTTGTTTTGGATTTATTTTCACAATTAAATCTCAACATTGAAAACTTACGTGGTCAAGGTTATGACAATGGTTCGAATATGCGTGGAAAACACAATGGACTACAAAAAAAAATTTTGGAAATCAATAACCGCGCATTTTACGTCCCTTGCTCGGCGCATAGTCTTAATTTGGTAGTCAACGATGCAGCAAATGTTACGTATGAAACTGTGAATTTCTTTAATATAATTCAAGAAATTTACGTTTTCTTTTCATCATCTACAAAAAGGTGGTCGGTAATTTGCAAACACTTACCAGATTTAAAATTAAAAGCTTTAAGTGCCACGCGATGGTCCAGCAGAATCGATGCAGTTAAACCATTACGCTATAACCTCGAAAAAATATTTGATGCTTTGCTGGAAATATGTAGTGATTCGTCGGAATGGGATTGTACTACATCTCACAAATCTCATTCGCTCGCTTTAAGCATTCAAAATTATAGATTTATTTGCTCGGTAATAATTTGGTACGATATTTTAAACGAAATTAATGCTCTGAGCAAAATGATGCAGAGCCCCACAATGAATACTCAAATCTGCATAAATTTGTTAAATAAGTTGATTGATAAGTTCACAGAATATCGCACGGAAGAACACTTTGAAACGGTGTTAGCAGAAGCTTCCAAAGTGGCTCACGAACTCAACGTAGAAATAGATTTCCCACCAATACATACAATTCGTCCAAGAAAAAAATCAACACAATTTCACTATGAACACAGTGATGAAGTTTTAGTAGATCCCAAAATCAAATATAGAGTAGAATTTTATTTTAGAATCCTAGATCAGACAATAACTTCTTTAAATGATAGATTCGACGAGTTAAAAACATTTACCGACGTATTTGGCTTTTTTAGCAATAACTTATTTAATTATTCCAATGATGAGTTAATGAAACATTGTAAAGATTTAAATCTGAAACTTAAAGATGATTTAAGTAGTGAATCAGACATTGACGGTATTGATTTATTTAATGAAATCATTGCATTAAAGTTTCATTTTTCAGAAAACCAGTCTAATGATCCACAAACCTTATTACAATATCTTTTTACCAATGACTTAATTTCAACATTTCCGAACACAGCAATAGCGCTAAAAATATTACTTACACTGCCGGTTTCAGTTGCATCTGGTGAAAGATCCTTTTCAAAATTAAAAATTATCAAAAACTATTTAAGATCAACAATGGTTCAGCAAAGACTAAGTCATTTAGCTATAGTTTCAATTGAACATGAAATTTTAGACAGTTTGGATACAAGAAAGTTGATAGAAGATTTCGCAAATGTAAAGGCAAGAAGAGTTAAATTTTTGTAAACAAAAATAATAAGTACTTAGTTATTTAAAATAAATGTTTTATCTTCGTTGAGTTGTTTTTTTCCCCACCATAATGAGAAAACATTAATTATCCTTTTTTTGACAAAACTCAGAGTAAGTAGTCGTAGGGCGGCATAATCGGTATTGCACGCGGGCGACGAAACAGCTAGCGGCGGGCCTGGGAATAATAATTTGAGATTATGTTAACCGACTGACCATATTCTACAAAGATGTATGTTATAATCATGTGTCCTTGAAATGCGTCTATTTAGAGCGTTCGATTTTCAAATAGGAGATTTTGGTTGGTTAGTTTTTTTTCTTTTTGTTTTATATGGCGTTATAACAATTTGCCAGTGTCAAAGTAAATATTTTTACATCAAGTTAATAACATTGTGCATTACGAGTCATTCATTAATCACACCAAACAGTCAGGTCAAGTCTCAGTCATGTCAAAAATTATTACAGTAAAGTGGTAGAATCTTTACTGAAACTTCCAAGGGAGTTTTGGAGGGAAAATGGAAACAGAGGTTCTCTTCTTTTGAATTGTTTGCCCACACTCACGCACGTTAACGAACACTTAATGGTGAATAATCCACCATTATTACACATTAACACTCGAAGAAACACAAGTTTAGGAAAATAATTCAAAACAGATAACCTGACGTCTCAAGATAGCCGCTAAAACTCCAGGTTGGTTAGTTATGTTATGAATTTTGATTTTATTTTTTGATGTTTGACCTTGGTTATGCTACATCGAATTATATTTATTCATTTTAACGAAATGAATAATATTTATAAATTACGTATTAACATTTTACGTGAGTCTTTTGACACACATTTCAAGATGTATATGTTTTTGTGTTCAATGTGTACAAAATAGGAGAATATTTCCTTTCATTTTATTTAAAAAAAAAAAACTAGTAGGTAGGTAAACAACGTCGACATATTTTTACCGGAATAGAAGCAGCATCCATATGCACATCCCGCCATTCCATTTCGTTTAAAGATGTCAAATGTAATGTCGACACATTAGCGAATAATCTCGGATTGTGACGAAAATTTAATTTGTAAGCATCGAGTGATGTCAATATGAAACTCTGAAACATAAAATATTGTTTTTAATCTGATTGGTTCAATATAGCGCATTTATTTGTTATTGAAATCACAACACAATAATTTAAATCATCAATTATGTATTTAAAACATATTTCAAGTTAATTCAGCTATTATATTAATCGTTCATTAAACATTTATTATTAAAACGATAAATAATACCTTAGCTTGTAATAAAATATACAAGCAAAAATTATCTCTATTCGACTTTTGATATCAGTCTCAGTATAACTAACCATCGTCAGGCCGGTATAGCGGAGGTGACTTTTAACCATAAACTAAAGCGGGGTTTCCACTACTATCGAGTAAAAATAAAAGCAAATATTGTATAACCTCATATTATTAAATTATGATAAAAATGAAATATGTATAAAAATTTTAAGAATAAAAATTTTATTTTTTCTGCCAAAGTACCTACAATGTCCATTTTAAAGCCCACATATCTCTTTTTTTTTTTCATTAATTTATTTCAATTGTTTATCAATCAATAGACAATGTTTAATTACATAAAAACAGAAAGCATCAATTATTAAAGCGTTTAATATAATAATAACCTAAAATATTGCATCAGATAATGTCTTAATAAACTCAATAATTCGAGTGAAAAAATTTAAAAATTTGGATTTATTTTCCTACAAAATTACCTAAAAATCATTGACAAACTCAAGAAAAAAATTGTGGGCCATATCTCTTAATCCTTTTCATCATAGATTCATAACAAACTAATATTTACTTTAAAAAAACTAATAATTAACCTGGTATTGCGTGGAATTTTCAACATCGACAATTTCATTCATGTATTTATCGATGTTACTAACATGACAATCTAGTACGTGATGACTTAAATGTGCCACTTTAAATATATACTTAAAGGTCTCCCTATTATCACCACTTGGATCTAATTGTCTATACAAAATGGGCTCTTGATTATTTGGCCATGTGTTATAGATTTCCTGTAAACGTACAAGACCTAAAAACAAACTTAATTAGATAAAGAAACTTAGTTCTACCGACGCTATTTTTCCACCGGACGTCCAGACACCCGGAGAGGTACCATGCATTTATGGTCCAAGTTCCTAAAGTACCGAGGCGTTTTAACAACACGTTCCTCGTGCGTACTGCGAAACTGTTGAACTCCGTCCCGGTTTCTGTGTTTCCCGAGAAGTACAACACGGGTCTCTTCAAATTCATGGTTAATAGGTACCTCATAGGCAAGCGTGCTCCACCTTAGACCGCATCACTGCTTAACATAAGGCAGGGTGCGGTCAAATGCTTGCCCATTAAGCATTAAAAAAAATATCTGGATTATATTAAAGAGTGGTAGGCAGACTGATGATGGTTATTAGCCCAGTCTGCCGTCCTGGGGTTTACTAATGTAACACCCGTAAAGTGACCTTATCGCGTTTCGGGACCAGTTTGGAAGTAGCCAGGTATAAAGAGAGTGCGCACTGCTAATCTGGATGGTGCATTTGTTTCCTCAAGCCGGCGGAGGCGACTGCTGTCTGAAGAAATTTATCTGTAGTAGTTGTTTCTGTTCATGGACCGCACTCTACCTTTTATCAGGTGGAGTGTTGTCATATGCCAAGCTATAATAAAAACATATTTTTTTACCATCTTCATCTTCATAAAGTATAGAAAATCGGTCCCATTGAAAATCCTTAATTAGAGTAGCATATGCTTTGGAAATGGTCTCAGGAGGCGGATGGTATGAGAAGGTAAATGGCGCATTTGCTAATGAATTCGGCGGTTGCCATCCCAGAGAGAGGTGAGGTATCTAAAAGCAATATTGAATTAATACTACTACTTAGCTCACGTCCTGTTCCCACTAGGGTAGACAGAAACTATGGAGTGCCAGCGATATCACTTTCGCTTCGACCACATCCATTACTCCCCTCATGCATGCACGCATGAGGGTGCTCCTCAAATGTGCACAATTGATGAGGTACAGAACTCTCTTTATACACGGCTACTTCCAAACTGATCCAAAAACGCGACATAGTTACACGAATGTTACACTCGAAAGTGGTAGTACTACCCCAGGCCGCCAGACAGGGCTAATAACCATCATCAGTCTACCACTCTCAAAACAAAAAAAAAATTCCGTATTGCGATACAATAATTACAATGCATCGGCAAGTCTCAATAGTGCGCGTGTTGTAAATATGAATGAATAAAAAATAATAGATAGAAATGTAGAAGTACATGATAATAACCTGTAAATTGTGGCATAGAAGACATGTTGTGTCACAAATGCCGGCAGTGGGTCTTGCGTCTATAAGTGCCACAATTGGTGTTTTTTGTGTTTCATCACAAACTGAAACATACAATTACATATCAATAATAATAATAAATTATCTGTTGCAAATAAATTAACATAGAAAACAAATATAACAATATAAAGGCGAATGCCCATTTTGGGGCCCATTTGATACCTAATAGTTTTGTAACAAAACAATATTCTAAAATAATATCTTATTTTTTTATTAATTTGTTTTAATTGTATCTACACATCATTTACCAATTAATAGACGATGTTTAATTACATAAAAAAATATATCATCAATTAATTATTAAAGCATTTAATTTAATAATAACCTCAAATATTTTTGCATTTGCATTAGAAAACATCTAATAATTCAATAACTTAGGTGAAAAAATTTAAACTTATTGGTAATAAGGAACGTAAATTTATTTTTTTACTAAATTAACTAAAAATCTGTGAATGGGGATCAAAATTTCACGACAAGACAAAATTTCAAGTCCATTCTTGTGTATTTCAAGTCCCCCTGAAAGTGTCAAGTATCCTAATATCTTCACTAGCATCATTAATGAGATTTCTTCTCGTCTTAAATGCTACCCACGTGCTTCTAGGAAATCTTTTCCGAGGTATACTCAGACGTCAAAAGCATGCTGGCGTTCATGAAGGAGATTAGATGAGCAAAAATGAACACGGTACGATGAATTCCAGCGGAACTGCATGCGTTGACCAGGACTGAGCAACGAGGAACAATGAACAGTGAAGGAGTAATATGTTATATTGGGGCTATTAAAACTGTTATGTATTAGGGTTTAGGGTAATCAATTTTATTATCAATATAATTATAATTATACCTTGTAAAGCAGTAGTGTAAGAATCGTGGACCGTAAAATTGAACAACTGTCCATACCAATAATCATTCTTCTTTACAAAATTCTCATATGCTACCTTTGATGTTTCATGTGTTTCTTTATTGAATAGACCCCCTGAAATTATGAAAATTAACATTGCTTACTAATTATAATAGAGAAAGTATACTAATATAATTTTTTTTTTGTTGACACGACATGTGACCTCGACTGGTCTGGTGGTAAACGCAGAGGAGGTCCATGAGCACTGACGACTAGGGAACCGCCACTACTATACCGGCCGGAGGAGGTGCTTTTTTACACTTCGCTTGAAGGATCCAAGGTGATAGGACTGGGAATTGTGCGACACAAAAAGGACGCGCCGAACCGAATAATGCAACTCTGTCTGTTTGTTACATTTTTAACCGCTAGACACATGGGTGCAACAACAAGGGGTCTAGGGTCCGGATACTCCCTAAAACTTTATGGATCCCCATTATCAAACCCCTCTAATTTCCGATCATTTGATTATTATTCACACGGTTTGTTTGCCTTTTTTGCACGCGTCTAACTCCCCCTGAATATTTTGGGTTGTTACGTCCTTGTCAAAATAGATTTATCTTATGAACCGCAGTCTTAACATTGGGCAGAATGTCGTCTTTGAAGTAAAACTTATAACAGTTATTACGTATATTTAGTTAACTAATAGATTTCTCTAACCTCTTTAATAAAAGTTGTAACATTAACGTTTTACGGTTACTATTTGAACTTTAACTAACAACTGCACGCGATATTACCATCAACTCATAATTATGTTTACATGATATTAATAATATGGTTATTATATTACACTTTAAAGAAGAACGTAAGTATCTCTAAGATCTTTTGCATGCTTTTAAAACAAAAAAAAACCTAGACTAGAACCAGTATTCGATCGAAACGTATTCGATTGGGAGATCACGTCTACCCCTCGTCCATGGTAACACTTTATCGACATCATTTCACATCCCTTTCAATATTAAATAATGACTTTATGCATGTGTGAACAGTCCACCCAATGAGGATTTGAAATACAGTAGGTGTAGTGTCAATGCATGTATATTGAGTTTAAACAAGCCGTGGTCTAGCAGTAAGACGCGTGAACTCACGATCGATGTTCAAAACTCGCTAATTCTGAACGCTCGGTCGCTCATTAAAGAGTGGTAGGCAGACTGATGATGGTTATTTGTCCTGTCTGCCGTCCTAGGGTAGTAACACCACTTTCGAATGTAACACCCGTGAAGTGACCTTGTCGCGTTTCAGGAATAGTTTGAAAGTAGCCAGGTATAACGAGAGGAGTGTGCACTGTCAATCTAGATGGTACATGCTCGCCTCCGCATCAGGTGGAGTGTTGACAAATGACGAGCTACAATAAAAAATAAAACAAATATAATTTACAATAGTAAAAGTTCGGGAGAGCGCTGGACAACTACAAGCACCAGTGTCTTCTTCCCTTTTTGATTCATTTAAATTTTTATACAAATAAAAAAATACTCTGACACACAAACATCACTTACGCTGTATTGTTTTTCGACCGCCAAAAACAACACAAGAAAGTGTAAATATTATTACATACCTATACGTAATTTTGAGCTACTAGCACCTTCTACATTTAGCAGTGAAGTAATTACGAATAAGTCAAATATCACGCCTAACATTATTAGGTTTATTACTCAATACACGTGTGAAGATTGAGTCGCGTAAGACGCGTCTGTTATATTTTTGGAAAACATTTTAGGTCACATGGAGAGTCGCATACGAATGCCATAGAATTAATAAAGAAAGAACGATATTATTTATATGATATTGCGAATACGTATAATTCATATTATGCATTCAACTTGAGAAATGATTCGTTAACGCAAACTTTATTCCCTACCTAAATCCCTATTAAACAAAAGGTAGCCTATGACTTTCCCTAGGATGCAGTCTATCTTCTTAACAAATTGTATCAAAATCTGTGGTGTTAAGGTATGAACAACTGCTACTATAGATGAATTTCTACAGATTGACAGTGCACACTTCTCTTGTTACCTAGCTACTTCCAAATTGTTCCCGAATCGCGACAAGGATGGCAGTACATAAAAATTTGTATACATTTGTGAAGTTTATTGCATTTAATTTTATTCGATGTCAGGGGATTTCAGAGCATAAAAATAACTAAATAAATAATAAAGATCAAATAGGTATTAAATATTGAATGCCAATTCTACGCAATTTGTTATCTTTGGTAGGAGTTAATTTTTGGATTAGTTGCGTAGACTGAAGTTGTCGTTCCGGGACGCCAGACCACTTTTCCTTTGAACATTTTTCTAGAATATTCACCATGTAAATATTTATTTTATTGAAAAATGCTGAAGTATATAGTTTTATTATTACTGTGCGGACATAAAGCCTCGTCACAGGGAAATGGAGAAAGCAGTCTTTATGTTTGTGAGTACAAAAATTTTGCACGCCACGACCAATTAAAAATCAGAACATTGAGCGCATTCGTCTCCTTCAGCCAGCATAGCGGAGGCGACTGCTACCTACAGAATTTTTTTATCTGACTGCACTCTAGCTTATGGTCGTCACATTATGAGGAGGACCGTAAAACATGTGTACAGTGCCCTAATTAATGTTATTCCGTGAATAAGTACATATGGCCATGAATAAGTACTTTTCGAACGCTAAAGGACATTTTAATAGTGTTTATTTATTAACGCTTACTACGTCGCGGGCTAGTTATTTATATTCACCAATAATATGCAATGTATTGTTCCAGTGGGAATATTCGGAGAAGAAAAATCACCCCAAGAAAGAGCGTTTAACCAAAGCATCAATATGGCCAACATTGCTGATTTGACTCTAGAACCTAAAGTTATTAAACCTTACCGAAAAGACAGCTATACAACTTGGAACTCATGTCAGTATCTTTTATTCTATCTAAAAATAAAATAAAGTTTACCTAAAAACTTATGTATCTATATATAGTGAAGAAGGTTCATTGACTGTAATTCTGTATTTAACACTAACCAAAATTTTAAGGCACCTAACTCAATGAACACACTTATACTTGTATTCTCCTATCTCATATCTCCTATAAATTAAACATACAAGCCGGTATAACTTAGGCGAGTGCTGCCCGCAGAAATTTCTCGACAATAGCAATTATCTTCAATTATAGAACGGACGGCAAGGCAGTCATGTCGCGGATTACTTTTAAAATTTTAGAAGTCACCACTTCTAAAATAAGTATCTTTAACCTCCCCTCTCTTGTCGTTTCAGTATGTAAAGAAAGCAATGAAATGAATATACGTCCAATAATTGTGTTCGGTCCTCAAGATCCTATTTCTGATAGTGCTGTTAAGGACCAATGTACACAGAAACATATTCCGCATATACAAGCTACGTGGCAACCTATAAAGGCTGATGATTCTGAAACAGAAGGAGAAATTGAAATGGAAGAACTGTTCGATAAAACAATTTCACTTAACTTTTTTCCGCCCACTGATGAGGTTTCATTAGCATATGCGCATCTTTTACATTATTATGGTTGGGAGAATTTTGCTGTTTTATATGAGGATGATCAAGGTACAGTATAATACATAAACAGAAGTAATAAAATGAAAACATTAGTACGTAGAATAATAGAAGGGACAGTCAAATTTTATAACAATTTTTTTAAATTAAATTTGTTTTTTTAGGCTTGAAACGTGTTCAACAAATACTATCAAGTTATTCAGGAATGCATCCTATTGTAGTCAGAAGATTAATTCCTAAAGGAGACAATAAACACGTAAATATCATATTTCTACGTACATTTAAGATAAACCTTTACGAAAAATCAATTAACAATTGGTTTGTATTTTAGATATTCAAAGATTTAGCAAAACATCAAGAAAGCAGAGTATTACTAGATTGTGACGTTGACAATGTAATAGATTATTTAAAAGAAGCTACTGAATTAAACATGCTTAATGACTATCAGGTATTTAAATTTAACCTAAGAGTGACGGTACCATGAATACTACAAATATCAAATAATAAAAAAAACTTGAAATTACAGCATTATGTCTTCACATCTCTAGATACTGGAATCCTAGCAGATGATTTAAAAACCACTCGTTCAAATGTCACCTGGCTCAGTATCACTAATTTTGATAAACTTGCTGATTCGCAACATTTCCTTACGACTCGAGTTGGTGAGTGGGTTAGCGATTCTGGCAAAGCTATGGATCCACCAAAAGTAACTAGAATGAAGGTGGGTAGATTGAAACTATTATCTTCTAAATAATAATCTGATATAAATTTAAAAAATCCTTGTATTGCAGCTGGAATCGCTATTAATGGATGATATTGCAAATCACATAAAAAATGCTATAACATTAATCGATCCGTCGAGATTTCAAATTGATCAACCACCGGAAATATGTAGTCCGACGGAAACTTGGGGACTTGGACGTGAATTTTTACATAATTTAATAACGGTCTGCAATTGTGCGGTTGAATTTTAATTAAGCAGATACAACAATAACACTTAATTATAAACTTTATTTTAGAACGAAACTATCGGAGTTAGTGGAAATATTTCGTTTGATGATAGAGGTCGAAGAAAGAATTACACCTTGCTTGTTAATGAAATTCATGGGGGTGAAAGAAATACAATTGGAGAGTGGAATTCTGCAACAAAGGGACCAATTAAAATTACTAAATTACAAACTCAATCAATCCAACAAACCAGTAAACACTTTGTTGTAAGTGGAGCTTGGCGATATTTTATTACATTAAGAAAAAACTACATACCTAATTTGATTACAGATAATATCGAGATTAGCAAAGCCATATTTATCTTACGCGAACGACACAAATGATTATGAAGGTTTTTCTAAAGACCTCGCTGATCATATTTTTGAAGATCTGCGAAAATCTGGATATAACTACACACATTCATTCGCGAGAAATCTGGAAGGAAAAGGTTACGGCCAATTAAACCCGGCCACAAAGAAATGGGATGGTTTGATTGGAGATCTTCTCAGCAAGGTAGAAGCGCAGTTCATGTATTACTACAATAATAAATACTTTTCAATGTTACAAAGCTTTACACGTTTTATTTTTCAGACTGCAGATCTGGCAATAGGTGATCTAACAATAACTGAAGAACGTAAAAAAGTTGTTGATTTTTCAGTACCATTCATGACTCTCGGTATTAGCATATTATACAAAAAGGAGCATGAAATACCACCTGACACATTCTCCTTTCTTCATCCATATTCCTTTGAAGTTTGGATGCATACAGCAACCGCTTATTGTGTTGTTTCTATTATTCTTTTCATTTGTTCAAGGTTTGTCTATTATATCAGATATAAAAATAAATAATAAGTAAATATTGTATATAATATAATAATAATAAATAAATATACAATTTGATGTCAAAATAACGATGCACATCAAGCAGGCAGAGCGGAGGTGACTGCCATCTACAGACATTTCCCTGTAGTAGCAGTTGGTTCCGCTTAAGCACCGTACTCATCCATTCAGAGTGTGTCAATTTTTGTTTAAAAATATTACAGAATTTCACCTGCTGATTGGGAAAACCCTCAACCGTGCGATAAAGACCCAGAAGAGTTAGAAAACATATGGAATTTTAAAAATTGTACATGGTTAACTATGGGTTCTATCATGACACAAGGCTGCGATATTTTACCCAAGTACGGAATTTTTGTAAAATAGGAGTGTGTTTATTTTTAACCGCGGCGCGTTTATGTACCTAAGTTCAACATTATTTTTAGAGCAGTCGGTTCCCGCTGGGTGTGTGGAATGTGGTGGTTTTTTGCTATGATAGTAGCCCAAACATACATAGCTCAATTGGCTGCTTCACTCACATCAGCCAGCGAGGATGAACCAATTCAAAGTGTAGAAGATCTTGCAAAACAAACCAAAATTCTTTATGGTGCTATTGCTGGTGGGTCTACTTATCAATTTTTCAAGGTAAGTGCAATTATTAAACTGCTAATAGTCGTCAATGGTCACAGCTATCTAGATTTTTTCCTACTTATTCGACAATAATCATCATTTCCGTGAATTTAACCAAAACCCAAACTTTCTGCGTGATTCATCCCACCAACAGGGTGAAAACCAAGATAAAATCCCTGCAGTAGCTATAGTGATTAGCGCGTATAGATGGACGTGGTGGACGTCTGAATTTTACTGTAATTGAAGTTCAATTTGAAATTTTAGAATTCTAAGGACAAAATGTACCAAAGAATGTTTCAAACTATGGAAGCAAATCCAGTTGTATATGTCAGATCAAATGACGAAGGTGAACAATTAGTTTTAAGAGCTAGAAATGGTTTTGCCTTCTTTATGGAGTCTAGTACTATCGAATATAAATTAAAAAGGAATTGTGAATTGAAGAAAGTCGGTGGTGAATTGGACACTAAAGATTATGGAGTGGCAATGCCTTCAAGTAAGTAATGTTTTTTAAAAGATTTTGTCGGTTTTTAGGACGATAGATCCGGGATAGCACCACCACTAGTCGCGTTTTGGGGTCAGCTTGGAAGGAGCTGAAATGAACTCGGTCAAACTGGAAATCGGGGATCCTACCCCGCGTAATCTACCTGCCACTTGAAAAAAACTAAGGGGAAAAAGATACCTTTTAATACAATATTTATCTTCTTGCAGATTCTCCATTCCGTTCTCAAATTAACGGAGCTATATTGCATTTACAAGAATTGACGACATTAGATAAAATAAAAAAGAAATGGTGGGAAGAGATGTATGGAGCGCAACAGTGTCCGGTAACTGTGATTTATAGATTTTGTGTGTTTATAATAGTCAAAATTCAAACTACTAGGCAATCCAAGTTATATTGGTGTGAAAATTAAAATTACTTCTTTGGGATAATTTTTGTCAAACTTATTGTTATTATAACGACATTGCATTTTTATAGTAGACCGCCATGTGACAGCACTCCACCTGATACTAAAACTATAGTGTGGTCCATGATATAACTGTCCCATTGAAAAATAGTCTGCATATAGCAGTCGCCCTTGCTACGAATGTGGACTATTCAAATTCTATTTTTAGGAGGAAACAGAAAAGGGTGATGTAGAAGGTGATTTAGAAATGGAAAACTTAATAGGAGCATTTTTAGTACTGATTATTGGCTTAGTATTTTGTATACTAATTTCAATCGGAGAGTTTTTGTTCGAATGTCATAATATTGTTATACGTGAACAGGTATATTTATTGTTTTTTGTTATTAATTAACAGTCTCGATGTATCTCCATATAGCTTGACATATGGCTGCAATCCGTCTGATGTTAAGCTAGAATAAAGCAGACAGCAGTCGCCTCTGTCATGTCGGCTTAAGATTTATGACTACTACTACTACTAAATAGATCCCGGTACGCAAGAACACTTCACGGGTGTTACATTTGAAAGCAGGTGTATTACCCAAGACGACAGATGGGCTAATAACCACCATCAGTCTGCCTACCACTCTGGAGCGTCTATAAATGACCTAATCAAGTATTTATAATTACAGGTGACATATAAAGAAGCAATTAGAAAGGAATTAAAAGCATCATTGGATATTACAAATAATGAAAAACCGATATTAAGGAATCCGAGTCGCGCGGCTTCTTTAGCTGTATCGCTGAAAAATGACGAACTGCTTGCGTTAAGGGCAGCTAATATTACTGATTTTATGAATTTTGAAAAGAATGGATAATTTTTCAAATCTAATCTAACACGTTAAATTATTATTATTGTCTATAAATTCTTTTATTATTTATCATAATTTGTTTTTCATTTAGAATGTTAATACGATATTTATCGAAAATGTTTTTAGCGATTTGATTGATTTAATTATTTATTTTGCTTAGATGCTTGCATTTTCTTTGCATCTAGAATGCTGAAAACTATTTTAGCTCTATCTAGTCTAGGGTTAATATATATATTTTTTTTATTTTATCTTTTTATTTATTTTGCAATTAGTACACACAACACCAACAGTCAGAACGTAAATCAAATGTTTTCTACTAGAAATAATAAAAATAAATTTTAAAGAATACAAATAAAATGTAATAAATTTTTTAAAAATGTAGGTTTGTATTCTTCGCAAAATATTTTATCTAAAGTAGGAATTGGAAGCATGATAATAGTACTTTTTAATTCATAATTGCTGACCGCATTGTCTGATAAACATCAAAATTACGTAGATTTACGTAATTAATATTTATCGGTACAAAGCTGACCTTGTGATCCTTCACCTAATGATTCGAGCTAAGATTATGACTAATTACAAATTAATATTGTTTATTAAGTTGTTTTTTAAAAAACAAAAGATTATATTATACTCGATTCGTATTAGATTTATATCTTTAAGATAAAAAGTTTTGTTTACAGTTTACGAGTAATAAAATAATATTGTGGACCATTTGAATGATCTTATCGTACATCAACATATGTTTAAGCTGTGCTGATATACAAAAGCTATAAATAAATAATAATTTGATAGTCGAGTTGTCTGAATTAGTGACGTCAATGACATACATTGAATTGTGAAGAAGTACTTGGCCCCTTATTGGAAGTTTAAACAAAATTGACCCGCACGAGTTCATTCAAGTTGATTCATCAAAGAATGGCAATGACAGATGAATCAATGCGTATGAACTAGAGATGTGCCACGTGCTCAGTTTGTTCGACCAAATAAATCGGACAACATAATATGAATTCGGCGCCCCCTTGGCACGAACCTTGCCTTTCAGTAGGCAAGTTAGGCAATTATATTTTAAAGATTATTGCACTATACTGAATCATTTTAATTATAATATCTCTGGACTCTTGATATTCGGTTATGACTCATTTTACTATAAGTAATTTTTAAAAACGAAAATTAATATTTTAATTCGGCGCATCACTAATATAAAGATATCCGGTATGTGTAAAACGTGTTTCACAACGATATTCGAAGATAATAACTTTAAAAAAACATTACTACTACCTACGAAAATAAAATTGAAAATGCTACGCAGTACGCCCTCCTATCTTTACGTTTTCATGCAAAACTAGAATTGTGACGGCGCGACGTTAGCGGAGCTGCGCTGGCGCAACAATACCTATTCGTAAATTGTTTAGTGAAAGAACCATATTATAATGACAGTGGTGCGGCGACCAGCGTGAGAGATGGCTGTTTCGTGGTACGCTTGGTTTATGCTCGTTGCTACTGCGCTAGGCGCGTCTATAGCACGTGAGTTTTTTTAAACTGGAATTAATTATAAATAATGTTTACAAATTACTGATTATATATTTTTTGTATGTCCTTGAACTTAACCGGATTTTACAAAATGTAGTGTAATATCTTCGCATTGCCTAGTTAAGTGTTATACAAATGTTTTAGAATTTATTACATATTGCATACACAATTTAATTATTACTTACTTTGGTAAGTTACTTTCTTTTAAAATTCCCTGTTTTCATAACATTGCGATAATTTTGAAAATAACGTGTAATGTATGTAATTATTTAGATTTTAGTATATTATATTTTTTACTTCTGACTGCACCTATTCCATATTTGAGAAAATTCCAAGCAGCATTAAGTCGACTTTTTACTATTTGTGCATTAAAGTTTTAAAAAAATACATATTTTTAATAACAGCTAGTAATATTTCAGAATGTAGAAATGTGTATCTCACACGGCTAAACGCATTTGAAAAATGCGACGGTATAGTGGGAGCTACTTTTTGTAAATTTATATTGTTTTGCTATGTTGCTAACAACTTCGTATGTGTTTAATGTTTCCGTTATATTACCTATGCATTTAGTGTTCCCGTTCCCAATCATAGGGAAACTTTTATAAGGATACTACCTATTTTACCTCACACCCATATTCCTACCGGGGTGGTAGAGCGCCGGCTATTTATCTCTCTTCATACCACTTTCGCCACGACCATATCCATTACTCTCCTCATGAATGCACGTCGGTCGAGGGCACTCATCATCTGACCCTTTCTGAGCGACCCCTATAGACATACAATTTTGATTATTTCTAATATTTAGGAGGTCATAAAGATCCAATTTCAATATTTGAAGATAGACTTCTATGAAAGAATCTTCAAAAAAAATTCAGAAATAATAAATAAAATTATTCCTCATCGAAGACCTTTAGAAATTTGTAAAATAGTAAAATAAATTCCTAAGATTACTGAAAAAAATAAACTTTGAGTTGTTTCTCTATAATTATTTTCTATTAGAGCATGATGAGCTCAAGTAACAGTTTCCTTGGTTTCCTAAAATTATATTATTGAAATTCCATTCCATTCCACAAAAAGAAAAATGCAAACATGTTTCATGTTTTCGCAGTTGTGATGAACACTTTTAAAATGCACGCATCCGGAAGACATTTCGATTCCGTGCATATTATTGCATAAGTCTCTGTGATATATTATATACACATATATACATATTATACACAGATAATTGTATTTGATCATGCAAATTAAGTTTTATTACAATTAATAATAACATTTTTAAATAAACTTCGTAATAATAAATGCGAGAGTGACCATGGCCGTCCAAAATCACAGCCTCAGCCTTGTTATATTTATGTACTATAAGCAAAGGGTTACCTTTAACACCTCAAAAGCCATAGACGCTTGTACTTTTCTCCAATCTCAATCATGTTCTCAGATGCTTAAGTAATCAATTATCTTTACTGTCGAGCAAGTGAATAAAACAAACTCATTCATATTCAAGTATTGCTCTCCAGCATCATTGATTACTGTGTATCTCTAATCGGTTAAAAATAAAGGGGAAAGTGTATTTTGCTCCTGACAGTTAATTTTTTAGATTATTTTCTATAGTGCTGTAGCGTGAACTGGTACAAATGGGGAGGTGTATCTGGTGACAGCTATCTTTTTTACATATTTTTTAGATAATATAGATTAATTTAGTCGACACGTGTTTGTGGAAAACTTTTGTAATTGCTTTGTTCTTTTTTTATTTATTTTTAAAAATTGCGATCGTAATATAGTAAACCTGAGGTTTCGTTCGGAACTAAACCATTGCCAATGAACAAAAAAAATCATTTGTTAAAAGTTCAAAGAAACTTTTGATTTTTAAAAGTTCCTGTTAATTAAAACATCGTGTTTATAGTGTAGTTTTGTTTTAAAAATTACAATAGTTATTCGTATAAAACACTGTTATTATTAGGAAACACAAACAAAAGATATTTGACAAACTTGTGAGGCGACAACCATAGACAACAAAATAATCTACAAAACTGTTAGGTTGGTACTTTGTATTCTATCTTGTCAAACTGTACGAAAGTCGAAGTGAAAGGTCGAAGACGGTCATTACAGTTTTTCAAATATCTCCTCGATTTTTAAGTATTTTCAGACGAGAATCAAAAAATACTTCTAATTGAAGTAATATCTCTAAATGGTTTTCGATTCACCATGGGTTAGTTTTTTTGGACCTTGCCCACTGTACTTGGTTGCTCCGTGCTCGTTGATGATCCAAGCGTTAGTCGAGAATCGAATTAATAAAAGAAAAGAGAACGAAAAAATCGAGGAAAAATTATTGACGGTTATAAAGAAAGAAAATTGAAAAATGCAATACTGTAAACAATTAGACAATATGAAATTTCACGAGCATAAAATTACTCAAAAACAAAACAATTGCGGTATCAAGTATGTGTTCAACTGTTCACACAAAATTATTATCATTTGTTTTCTTCATTTGATTACGCTTTTAAAACTACCCTTTATTTTTAATTCTTATTAATTCGCCTTAATATAGTGCGATGTTTGCTATTCCATAATATTAATATTTTAAGGGAAGAAGTCTTGAGTGGTAGGCAGACTGATGATGTTATTAGTCCAGTCTGCCGTCCTGGGGTAGTACCACCACTTTACATTCGAAAATGACTGAAAGTGAAACGAGTGAAACTTCACCCGTGAAGTGACTTTGTCGCGTTTCGGGAATAGTTTGAAAGTAGCCAGGTACATGCTCGTCTCCTCAAGCCGGCATAGCGGAGGCGATTGCTGCCCGCACAGGTTTCTCTGTATTAGCAGTTGTTCCATACATGGACCGCACTCTAGCTTTACATCAGGCGGAGTGTTGTCACATGCCGAGCTACAATAAAATAAAAAAAGTAGTTTTAGTTTTCCGATAAATTTAAAAGTCTATGAAAGTCCGATTTCGGACCACTGTGCGTCGCCACGCATGGGGCGCTCTCACTCCCATACCGCCGCAATAGTTGTTTCACCTCAACAAATTGCTGTAAAATCTTTTTATATCATAAATAAATAACGCCAAAAAGTGTAACAATGTTCTTGATGTGTAATTCAGGTCATCTTGCACAGTTTTAGCACGAGCCATAACGGACATTACCTGGTAGGCAGTAGATGTTGTCACAACATTATATAATTCACACAAAAGACGTGTAGGCATGTGTGTATGCAGTTTCACCTAACGGATTAGATAGAAATCATGATATTATCTATCTCTATGCGATCATACTAAACTGTAGTTAATTTTAATACAAACCAGCTTTAACAAGATTTTATTATTAATTAATTATGTTTTTTTTATATTTAAATGCTTTACGATTGGCTCGAATAAAGAATTCGATCACGCCATGTTTAAGTGGGTTTATTTTGTCAACGAAAGTGACTTGTCGCAATTTTTATGTCATTCTTTAACTTTCATTTTTTTATTTTACTAACAATATTATTTGATTATTTACGTTCATAATTTATTTTAGGAAAAATAACATTTTGGCGTAGTGGTTCTAGCGCCGATCTGTTACGAGAAGATCCCGGGTTCGATTCCCGGTTGAAACAAATAATTATAGTATAGTAGCTATAATTTGCTTCTGTTGTCCATGATATCCTAATTCGGGGTCAGGTGTTGTATTTGTCTATACAGGGTGTAAAAATACAAATAGTAAACTGTTTAACCACGTGTTACACTACTAATACCCAAACGTTATTGCAAGAAAATCAATGAAAGAAATCGAGCCGCAAAATAACATCGCTAAGGCAAGCACTCTCGGCCGTCTACAAATTTATATCAATCCTTGCATTAACATTGCTTATTTGTGATATTTCGGTGATGTTTGATATTTTTTTAGCAAATAATGGTATCAAAATGATATGTAGTTGTTATTAGACCAATAAGTATTAAATAATTAGCTAAAAAAAAAAATACTTGGTCTGGTCATGGCTAGCTTGTGTTTTTACAAACCCTGTATATTTATTTAATAGCAATCAACATTGTATAATTATTTGTAACACTTTTTCACTTTAGCAACTAGGTAAGTACGTCGTGATCAAGCACTATATGTTCACTCATACATTACTTTTTACCATTTTTCCAGTGCGCAGAGTAAGTTTCCATTATCCCACGTCAACGCCGGATTTAGTTAAAACGAGTCGCATTATACGAACTCTGAAACGATGTATGTAAGTTGACGATAAGAAACATAATTCACTATGGTTTGGGTGCACAAAAATTAAACATGTAAATTTTATTATAGATAGACTAATTTCTAATTTACTATATTTTAAGGTGGAAGTTGTTTAACAATAAAAATTAAGTATATGTATGTATATTACAGGCATAGCAAAAAATACATACAAATCCTGCAATTAAATTATAATTACTGACTCTATAGACCAGTGTTAGGGGCGTAAAATTAAAAAAAAATTCGTTCAGTGTCCGTAGCCAGTTGTTAAATTAGTCATTATTTTATTATTTTTGTCCGTGTTTAGATTCATTAGATCCCGGATACTGAACGAAAAAATGTTCTTGATTATTAAATAAAAAAATTAATTAAAAATAAATTATAAAAATAATTTAAAAAAAAAAATAAAAAAAAAATATTGTACTAAAAAAGTTACTAGCTAACCTATGGCGATGTCGATATTTCAATCATTTGATTTTAAGAGTGGTAGGCAGACTGGTGACAGTTATTAGCCCAGTCGGCCATCCTGGTATAGAATCATTACTTTCAAGTGTAACTTCAATGGACCTTGTCGCGAGCTGAGATCAGTTTGAAAGTAGCCATGTATAACGATAGAAGAAGGATAGGATTGTGCACTGCGTACTGCGCGCGCCTGCGAATGTCTCTGTGGTAGGTTACCGCACTCTACCTTAACATCAGGCGGAGTGTTGTCATATTCCGAGCCACAAAAAAAATCAGCCTCTGATGTAGGCTCTACAGATTTCTTTCTAATGAACATCCTATAGAGTAATTGTTTTTGCTTGTCAACAGTTCAACTCTACAATATAGTTATTGAAATTAAACTCTCGCAACTTCTAATTTTAATTTTATTCAATAAATAAAACAAAAACCTTTGGGAAACTTTACAAATACTCTTTAAATATAGATACATCCCACCTAATGATTACGTTACTTATTGCCGCAATACAAATCATGGTGGAAGTAAAAACAAAAGAATTGCAACTATTGCACTAACCATTATACAACAATATTATCTAAAGCGTTTTTTGTATGAAAAATTCTCTCACGCGTATCAATTTTTTTCGCAAATAAAAAATCATATTTTATTGTTAAAACGCATCAATGGCGGAATAGTTGGATAGAATATCGGAAGCGTGAGTTCGAATCCTCACCTCAGCATCAGCTGTTATGTGCATGTTGAGTTTTTTTTCTATTCAATTTTCATCATAATATGTGGTAATAGTTCACCTCGCTCATGGCAGAGACGGAAACCATATTATTAATTCCGAAAGCCGAAAAATTGTTGAATGCTGAAAATTTTCAAATGTTATGTATGATATGCCATTGGCATTTTTTATATATTATAAATATATAAAATAAAATAATTTATTACATTGTATGCAATTATTGGCATATAATTATAACCGATAATTCCCAGAATTTTAATTGCGTAAAAATGAGCACTCATTCGATGCATCTCGTAATCTCATTACGGGAAGAAGTGCAGTGAGCACTGGTATATTGGTTACTCAGTTGTTGTCATTGTGATGCTGTCTATTAATCTAATTATATGACAATGGCACATTTATGAGATACTCGCGGTAGCAAGATTCGAACTCGTTGAAATATCTCTAACATTGAACTTGAAATAAGGCTTAAATATCCACTTAAAGACATTAAGATAATAATAATAATAATGATAATAAAAAGAACTGAGAGCCAAGTACGAGGTGCATTTATGCCGTGACAATATACTCTACCATGTTGTTGTTATTTTAACCGCTGTATGTAAATAAAACGATCCAATTGATGGAGACGTCTTGCGTTGTGCTATAAATGCAACCTGGCACATCCTCAAAATTATGTTGCATTCACTTTCGGTCAAAGCGCGTCATATCGCGTCAGTGATCAGGATGTACTGATAGCAGATATACCGCAGTATCCTCAGGAAGACCCTGGTGAATGTCTCTGCATCTGTAGTGGTGGCGTAGGTATCCGACAGCATGCTGGAGAGCTTTGTTTATAAATATATTATTTTATGTTTCGTCACCTAAAATCCCTTGACGTCAGGTCTAATTTTTGAAACTGACCTAATCAAAGGAAATAGCTCAAAATAATGTAAATACAATTAAAATTTATTTAAACCATGAAATCTGTCACCATCAGATTATAAGAGACTTAAAAAAATAAGATTAGATTATTCCAAGTGTTATAAGTTGATTTTCTCTTGATTTCTATTATTATCTTCATTATCTTAGTATTTCCCCAAAGATATGGAAAGAATGCTGTGATTTTATCTTAAAAACATTTTTTAGGAAAATTAACAATCTTAATGCAATAAAAAGTGTGACAAAGAAAAAACGGTGGCATGCTTAAATAAATTAGGACGGGATAATGTTTTCTGTAGCAGTAATTCCGACTTAATCTTGTTATAGAGTTATTTACCTACTAATTTGAACGAATAAATAATATAGTTTAACTGCATAATACTCAAACACTTTCTTTGAAGCCTACATAAAAGAGATCAAACAAAATTAAGTAGGCTTTAAATTTAAGTAACATTTGAGAATTCAACCGTAAATTATTTAATTAATCGCATCCAGTTTGATCCGCGATCCTGATGAAACAGTCGCCTAGTCGGTCCCTAATTAATTCTTTTCATCGAAGTTTCAAATATAACAATATAGTGTTTCTATAATATCTATTAAATTTATTTCAATTGTAAACGCTTTTCTCGTTTCAGCTCAAAAGCAAGTTGTAGAGAAATCAATTTGTGGACGCGTTTGGCCTACAATACATTCTCCAACGATTCCGAAGCCGGGCGGCAATCTTTTCGATGCGATAGAACTAAATTGGAATTTCAGCGGATGTGGTGATATCCCCACAAAGGTAGGATTTAAAACTAAACGTAGGTATATATTTCTATAGTGTATATTTTATATTGACATACAATTTTAGTATGTAAAGAGTATTAAATTCAAATAGTTTATTGGAAATAAGCCTACTTTTTTGGATTTTACATTTTCAACTAATTCTACAACTATATCGAACTTTGGGAAGAAAACAAACACATTAGTAAAATTTCACCCATTTATTCTTGCCGTCCAAATAGTCACTTATAGTAAACCGTTTTTAAGTTGTTTTTCTTTTAACAGAGTTTTCTAGATTAACAGACTTATTAAGTAGTATTAATTCCATTGTTTATCTTTGTTCATAAATAAAGAAAAAATGTCATTAAAAGAAAATAGAAAAGCTATTCTTCAGAGATTAGGATAAGTAAAGCTAGTTTTTGCTTACGTATTTCTTAGAAAAAGTTTTGCGTCAGTGATAAAAGAACCAAACGAAATTGGACTAAGTTTTACAAAGCTAATAATAGCGATATCCCAATTTCTAACTTTTGTTGTTTTCTTTATTAATTATTATTACTTATTTTTATTTTAATCAAGTTTTAAACCGCACAGATATATGTGCATATAAGAGAAGTTACATAAGGTCATGTGAATTGCATGTATAGACGTGTAATATTATCAATTTATATTAACTGGTATTATATACCAAAGGAAGCCTAAGTAATGTTTAGGCGTGGATTTTGCATTATTATTTTTTCTATAATGCACGTGAATCTCGGAAGTGCCATTCGTATCCATGAGTATTGTATGTCGTGTACTACTCAATATTAAGTGGGTAGGCACTAATCATTACTATGGAATAGGATAAAACCCTCTCTTCCAACATTGACCTCTACAAATCACTTACGTTTTTTATTAGAATATGTTTCAGATTTCGTTTTATTTATTTTACCTTCCAATTGTTTTCTTGTACTTTTTAAATGTTTTAGAGTCAAAGTGATTGGCACAGTTTTAATTACACATAAATTGAGAATATCTCCATTGTTCTGAGTCGCTTTAAAACGCCCATATCGTTTTCCGCAATATTAGTGACAGTATCATTTTTAATCTGTTTTGTGGTCATAACCTGTGAAATTAGGGTGGATGTAGGAAGCAAAACATAAACGCCAACTACTTAGTCGGTAATCACGAGTCATGGTACACATGGTTAATAATATGTAATT
Source organism: Tinea pellionella (assembly GCA_948150575.1). NCBI lineage: Eukaryota > Metazoa > Arthropoda > Insecta > Lepidoptera > Tineidae > Tinea > Tinea pellionella. The sequence continues at coordinate 4,547,824 of OX411254.1, read as the reverse complement.
TTGCATATCCACCAGCAACATTACGTTATATGAACTTTGTAGACATTATTTAGAAGCTCGGCATGTGACCACATGCGATTCTGATGTTAAGCATAGAGCAGCCCTGGTCTAGCGGTAAGACGCGTGAACTCACGATCGATAAGACCCGTGTTTGAACCACGCTAATTCTGACCGGTACCAATGTAACTTTGTTATATGTACTTTGGTCGCTCAGTGCCTATAGGCACTATTAAAGAGTGGTACGCAGACGGATGATGATTATTCGCCCAGTCTGCCGTCCTGGGGTAGTACCACGACTTTCGAATGTAACACCCATGAAGCGACCTTGTCGCGTTTCGGGAATAGTTTGAAAGTAGCCAGGTATAACTAAAGGAGTGTGCACTGTCAATCTAGATGGTACATGCTCGTCTCCTCAAGCCGGCATAGTGGAGGCAACTGCTGCCCGCACAGGTTTCTCTGTAGTAGCAGTTGTTTCCATTCATGGACCGCACTCTAGCTTTACATATGGCGGAGTGTTGTCACAACCCGAGCTACAATTTTAAAAAAAGCTAAAGTACCACAGAGAAATGTCTGCATGCAACTGCCATCTCAGATATGCCAACTTTAGAAAATTAACATGCACCGTCGAGGCTGACAATGAACACTCTTCTCTTCATACCCGGCTACTTTCACGGGTGTACAGTAGCCAATGAAATCATTTAATAGTAATTCACCAAAGCAAATAAGCATTAATAATAATTACTTTAGTATCAATCTGAAGAATGACATCGAAGCCATGACTTTTGGATCAAGTTTTCTATCTAAATTCTAAAATATTAATTTGGTTAAATTTCAGATAGGACTCTTCGAAAGTCTACCAACAACATGGGCTGATGCAATATCAATCTATAACGTTACTACGGAGGAAGGATTTATAATTACAAGTATGTCTTTGGGCGAACCGACTCTCCCTGCTGGATGGGAAGATGGAGTCGGTTCTAAAGGACCTCAGTGTCTCTGGCCATGGGTTGGAGCTGGTAATGATGAAATAGAAGCACATAATTGTCTAAAAATTCAACCTACTTGGATGGAAGATTACGGGTAAGAATTTTGTTGCGAATTATTTTAGACTCGACCGCTAGCTTCCACTATGCTGGCGCTTTTTTCACTTTCGAAAAATTTGAGCACAAATAAACTTTGATCTTAAATTTTAAAACCCTTTACCATGTATGGGTATTAAGACAATGACAACGACTGATTTTGAATTAAAGGTTTTAATATGGATTTCAGTGATAAAATCAACGAAATGAGAATTGGCGATTTAGCGTTACCTGGTACTCATAATGCTGGAGCTTGGCGCTTTGACACAGAAATAAGCTCAGTTGCCAGAGATTCCTTTGTACTGTGTCAAGACAGATCTATATGGGGGCAATTAGTTCATGGAATTAGATATTTGGATTTTAGAATTGCTTATTATGAATTTTACCCTAATGTTGAAGATAGGTAAGTTTTTCTTTATTTATTTTATTTTCGAGTCTAGATCATATTTTTAAAGTAATGAACAAAGACAACTGCCTAACAAAGAAATGTCTGTCTCGATATATCTGCACTACCCAGGTCGAAAGGGCACACTCCTCTCGATTTACCCGGCTTTTTCCGTGCTAATGCAAAAATACGATTGAAAAGTATAATTTCCTATCACTTTCTATATCTACTAATTTTTCTGCCAATAGCATATCGTTTTCTCAAAACTTAGATTAAAACAAAAGATACGGCACGTTTACTATTGAGAGGTTACCAGATACAGTATCGATACTCGTGCCAGGAGACAAAGATAGAAAGACATTGCAACGCGAGGGAGACAAAGTCAAAGTATGCCAGTTGGACCTTGTTTGAGGGGTCCACTTTTGAGTCGTACGACCTCTTCTTTTTGCTTTAATCTAAGTCTCAAAAGCGTTATTTATAAATTTTGTTTAACTTTAGTGCTAAATGGAAAGTGATATAAATGAATCTATAAGTTTTAAATCGAATACATTCGTGAATTGCCTTCTACATAACAAGACTTGAAACTTCTGTTTAAAACTTCCAATAATTCAAAGCAGCGATTAGTATATTACTTAAATGCATAACGGATTCATAAAAAAACACATCCACTATAATGTTAATTGCATTACGTGTTTAAAATAAAACAAAAATGCCATAACTATTTTAAAACTTAAAAGCGGTTTCAGGTACTGGTTAAACCACAATCTGATCAGAGTTCGACCATTATTGCCGCTATTGCGTGAGATAAGAACTTTCATGGATAACACTAAGGAGGTATAATATAAACAAATTTAAGAGTGGCAGGAAGATTGGTGATGGTTATTAGCCCAGTCTGTCGTCCTGTGGTAGTAACACCGCTTTCGAGTGTAACACCCGTGAAGTGACCAAGTCGCGTTTCGGGGTCAGCTCGAAAGTACCTGGGTATTACAAGAACAATGTGCCCAGTCTTCACTAGACCAGTACTGAGTTAGTACTATTCTAATAACACGTTTAAATTGGTTTATCTACTTCGGTTAGTAGTTTAATAGAATAATAATGTACCATTATTGTTTATTGTAACTCGGCATATGAAAACACTCCGCCTGTACGTCTATTTGAAATAAATAATACGGTATTGTTTTCTAAAATAAAAACAAAAGAAATACGATTTTATATATTTTAGAAAAATATGTTAAAATGAGTACTGAAAAGTTTTCTCTATTTTTCAATTGCATGTTCTATATCTAATGCACTCTCAACACTCGCAACTTCGAGTAAAAACTATTTCCTCCACACTCACAAAGCTTCCCAACCCAGAATCAAGAACCGGGATTAGTTTGACGCAGGACAAAAAAAAACCGACAACGACACAAGCCACATTAGTGTTTCACGACTTTCGCGGTCGTTCGCGGCGCAAATGTACGCGCTCTACTTAATAGACAGACTGATTTTTTAAATAAAATTTATATTTATTTTCAGGTAGTTATTTTAGATGCACACCATTTCCCGATAGGATTTTATGAACAAAACGGAGCTCCAATTCGGCATGTCCACGCTGGCTTATTAGAATTGGTGCAACGAGAACTTGGACCTCACTTAGCATCTTTCAGAGATTTCAATACAGGTGTTGGCAGTAGAGGTCCTACATTGGGCGCCCTTATTAATTCTGGAAAACGATTAGTGTTTAATTATGTTGACAACAGTATTGTTTCACGTTAGTATTGATTCTTGTCTCGTCTAATGTAACCATGTATATGGAATTAGCCAGGAGTATACGAAGTCTGTCCAGTCTGTCGTCCTGGGGCAGTACCACCACTTTCGAATGTAACACCCGTGAAGTGACCTTGTCGCGTTTCGGGGATAGTTTGAAAGTAGCCAGGTATAAGAGAGGAGTGTGCACTGTCAATCTAAATGGTACATTCTCGTCTCTTCGAGCCGGCATAGTGGAGGCGACTGCAGCCCGTAGAGATTTCTCTGTGGTAGCAGTTGTTTCCATTCATGGACCGCACTCTAGCTTTACATCAGGCGGAGTGTTGTCACATGTCGAGCTACAATAAAAAAAAAAAAAAAAGAAGTGGGTGCCCACTTCTTGGATAGTACTCACTCTTAATTATCAAGCTGTCTTAGTCACATCAGCAAGTAGTTATCCGTGCAAATAAAAAAACGTAAACGCAGACAATGTAGGTTTACGTATTTTTATTGTAAAAATGTATTTTAAAAGTACAAAGAAATGAGACGATACAATGAAAATATATTCAAACACTTGAACGTACGCGCTACCCTGAAGACAAACACAAGAGTCACGTATGACCTTTCTAAAGATTGCTTGCTACTTGGTGGTCCAATAACTAAACTTTGTAAGCGATTGAAATTTAGAATTCTACTTGTGCAATTCATATAAATATAATACTCAAACTTATTTGAAATTTACATTAAATATATATTAACTGAATCGTCTCCACTATACTCGGCTTTAAGAGATGAATAGCATTGACATGACACATTTATCTGTTGATACCCAGTTGCTTCCAGGTCGACCTCGAAACGCGAATAGGTCACTACTAACCCAGGTTCAGTCTGCCTACCACTATTATCCTTAATAAGGAGTAATAATTAAAAAAAAACATAATATGTGATAAAGTCTTACAAATATTTAAATGTTTCTAAAAAATAACACCTGGAGAGAACCTGGTACATGGGTTTGTGCAAGTACCCAATCATTAAGAAATTCAATTAATTAGAACAATGGTAGTACAGAAACCTTTAAAAGAACGGAAACTTTAAATTAACAGAACTAAATTGCCTATTCATATTTCTTACAGAAAACGATTGGTTGTGGCCAGTATTGCCACATCTTTGGGCGAATACAAACAACCCTTATGAGTTATTAAATTTCCTGGACGAGGCTATAGACGCTTCGCCCAGGCCCAACGCAAGAAATCCGATGCATTCAGCGATGGCGCAGACAACACCGAGTGTATTTGATATTATGTTCCTTCGTGGTTCATTAAGGACTAACGCCGATGAAGTGAACAGAAATGTGACCAGTCGTTTATCAACAATATGGAGAGCAAACGCGAACATTGTATCGTCAGACTTTTTCTTAGGGAATGACGTCATCGATGTGTCTATAGCGATCACTTTAGAACGTAGTGGAAAGTTATGACGTCAACGAGGTGTATCGCGCGGTACTGGTATGGATATCAAGCAATATATAAGTTTTAGACGTAAAGATACGCCTACTGTAACTCGACGATCTCCTTGGCTTCTTCAAAGAAGTAACACGAGATTCAATTATGGTTGGGAAATTGTTAACGAAGAAAACTAAGTTATCCAAAGACGGTATAGTGATTATTTAATTAAATAAATTATATTATGTACCTTTACATATCCAAAATTGTGAACCAAACTAGTCCATCTTCGATTTGAAGAAGAAACATATTGTAAATATTTAATTTATTATATATTATATAGTATTTTAAAATAAATTCATAGTGCCAAGTTTATTATACTTCATTTTATTTATTGTTACCAAAATATTGTTAATTAAATAAGAAAATAAAACTAAACAATACTATTTACACGATTATTTTTACATGTATAAGGTACAACAGTAACATTATAAAATAGGTAAACGTACACAAATAAATATCATAATATTAAACCTAAAAGTTAATTTATAACAAAACGAGGTAGATTTTCCGTGCCGCGGCACGTTTGAACATCATCAGTTGTTAATCAGATATGTGGTGCTAAAAGAGGCAATAACTCTGCACGACTCATCCTCGATAAAGCACGAGCATCCAAACCGTTAGCCGCGGCCGCACCACGAACATCTAATCCGAAACTCTGTAATAACGATGCAATAGTCAATTCTTCGCCAGTACGTGGATCGCGTAATCTAGGACATGAGCCGTTGCATTGTGGCCAGGAGCAGCGTTCGATCAGTCTTCGCGGAGCACAACCTCCTCTCGGTGGGCGATTTCCATTACCTAGTCTCCTCTCCCAACATGCAATTGCCTTAGGAAGTGAAATTCCTGACACGTTCATGAATACCCATTCAGGCCGCGATAATATACCATGAGCGAGACACGCTGGAGCAAATGCAGTTCTCACTTCACGTAGACTTGATTTTAGAGCCGACCCTGTAGCGTGAACAGCATCCCATTGGGCTCTCGTCCGTGGTGTCCTCATTCCTTCTGCTGATAGTTGAGCTGAATCGAATAGATATTGGAACACAAATAAAGATGTTCGTATGTACGGATATAGACGATAACCGAAATAGCACAGCCAAGGTTTCTCAGGATGGGCACGGACACACGGCATAGGCGGCGAACCTTGCCATAGAGTATGACCTAATCGTGCTATATTCTCAGCTGATGTACCGTGTCTGATACGCGAAGGTCTGTCTAAGAACCAGCCTGAATCAGAAATTGTTCCTACTTTAATGTTATGTTTTCGCAACATTCGTCTAGTCGTATCGGCATGTAACATGACTCCAGTGCCGCCCGCACTGGATCCAACAAGAAGAACCTTTCCAGTTAGTCCTCCTCGTAATAGTTCATGAAGAACTTCTCGCACAATTAATTTGCCAGCAAAGGCGAAGCTTGTGTTATCGTTTCTGATACGAGTCCCGGCCCACATGTCACTAGAACAATACGGAAGTAGCACATGATTAGCTGCATACCAAAGAGGGTTAACATCGGGATCTTTTGAGAGTATTGCGGGAGATCGTCTTGTTTTCGGCCAACGAGTTGACGACATTAGACCGCTTCGCCTTCTCCACCTCGCCGCACATGACCGATTATCCCAGCAATAACCACCACCCTCCAAATAGACAATCCACTTTCTAGAATCAGTTCCGCGCCGAAAATAGTATCTGAAAAAATAATTAGGACTTCATCAATATAACTAAATCTATAGCTATTGAAATAGTAAAATGGGTGTTAATTTGTAACTTACCCGGCGATAGAACCGTCATTGCAAGTCAGTGACGTATTCGACAACCGCACCAACCGCAAGTTGTCTGCCGCAGTTACGCTGCTCCCAGTAACAATCACTATCTGTAATTTAAAATGCAACGCGATGAATTAACCACAAATACAGCTACAGAGTGGACAGATCAATTTCAATGCGATCGCTAGAATTGAGCTATTCCCGGTTGGCACTATTGACTGCGTATATACCGTATTACACATGATAGCTGTGTTATACTTTGACCTAATTATAAATTTACATAACATGGACCTACATATCAATTTTTTAATAATAATTATTATTATTTATTTCTTTTTAGGCGTCTTACTTTCGCAGAGGCTATTTTGGTCCCGTAGCTTTCAATGCACGTATTAAAACAATGAAAAGATGTGGATACCCGCCATAAGTAGACGAACTTTTAATTTACTTAAAACATATTCGCCCATCTGAGGAATTAATGATTTGTTGTTGGTATGTAACACAAGAAATAACGAGCTATTAACGCGATAATTATCTACTTATAATTAGGCTATATATACATTTATTATTTCCTCAAAATTATAAAGTTATTTGAGGCAATAATACACAAAATCTATAATAAAAACAACATCTTTATAACCTACATTTTGGTACTAGGTTTATTATATTGAAAATCGCGAAATACAATTCGCACATATTTTTTATTTGGTACTGTACGAGTATCACATTCCCTAAATGAAACTTTTTCAAATGTTTAATATACAATATATGTGCAATACACATCGTCCGTCGGTTGCAACTTTAAAATTCTACACCGAACGCCCGTTTCTCTAAAAGCGGGACAATTTTGCGTCCCGAAGCTAGCTTCGGGGACAACGGGACAGAGTACCCAAAAACGAAACAGTCCCGTCAACTATATACTACATTAATAAATACAACAAAGGAATTATATCGGGAATAAAATAGAACAGTTATGGTATCGTAAAGTGTAGCAGAAGCATTTCGAGTTGACTAACCTCAGCCAACATCACTCATCACAAAAATTATATATACCTAAACAATCTTCTTATTAATAAATATAACCGCAAATCTTCGTAATTTGCGTATTTCATACGAATTTGAATATTTATAACTTTTGCGTTTATGTTATTCAGTGATAAACTTTAGCATACTAAAATAATATTATAGTAAAAACGCGATTTCAAATTATATGTGTTATTTTAATACATTTAAATACAATAATGTTATATCGTATTTACTCGTAAGTTCTTGTTACTTTTAAACCTTGAATATTATATCAAAGAATACTGTATCACTAATGTTTCGTCTACGATTTGTTTGTTATTGTAATCGCTATCAACAAAAGTAACCACTTGTTTTGAATTATTAATATTTACATTATCAAATCTGTACCTATATCTATTATTGTAACTACCTACTCGTTGTTCACTATTTTTACTCACGCAACTAATTTGATGTGAAAAATTAAATGTACGCACATATATGGCCCAAATGATAATCCAAGTGGCGGAGAGGCCGGTCGCTATTAGGTCACTCATCACTGCGGTCACTAGATGCGCAGGCGCAGGAACCCCACACACCCCATGTTGACAGCTCGCGAGATACTGCCCGACGCACGGTAGCACTAAAAAGCCTCTATTTAGAGCGAGGGCGAAGGGCCCGACTTGCCTGGTCGGCGTCGAACCGAATAAAGGTAAGCGGCGGCTCGTTTGTAAGGAAGGGGCGGCCGGGACCGGCTCCGACTGAGATCAAAGGCGCCGCAGATCAAAGGAGCCGCCGCGCGATCGGCATCCGTCATTATTATTATGCAAGCATTACGAGGCGCGCGTGACTCAGGCGAGAGGGCCACGCGAGCGCCTGCCCCGCACACTGCACCTGTCATCGCAACCTGCGCCCCGCATCGAGCACCGACGACGCACACTCGCATACATTTTGCACCTCATTTATAACACGCTATGTCGAATTTTCCGCTAATTTAGTTGTCCATATTTTCCATTAGCGAAACTTGTTTACGTTTAAAATTTTCAGCCAAAATCATTTAGGCTTCGATTTAGTTTTACTACACAATTTCGTAAGCAATTTATACAAAATCAATATACTAGTAAATGCTGTAACTTAATAATTTCTTCTCCTAATTATATCATGATTTGGTATCAGCTTGTGATTGCTGATTAGCTTCCCCTCGCTAACAACTTACGTTTAAGTACTGCTCACGTGCTGCGTGTAGGGTAAACATCAATTTACGTGTACAAATAACAGATCTAACATTAGATATCTAAGGAATTCTGTGTCCAATGAGAAACAAGCTAACTATTATATGTATAATATACGTAAATGATCAGATTTTGTCTTTCTTTTTTCATAGTCGTTGGGCAATTATCCGCACTCCGCTTAGAGTATGGTCCATAAGCTGAGACAAGTTCTGCTACCAAGTGAAAAAATATCTGCAGGCAACAGTCGTCTCCTTTATCCACTTGCGAATAGAAATGCCCACCGTCCAAATGAACAGCGCACATTTCTCTAGTTATACGGCTACTTCCAAACTTATAAATAAATACCCAATTTACAAAGTTACATTGGTAGTGACCTCAATATTATTATTATTGAACACGGGTGCCTGCTTTCAACCACTAGGCCAAGGCCTTACCTAATTTTTTAATTCTTAATAGACTCGCGTTTGATCACACCATACTTTAACAAAAAGCAATGGTTATAAATTACACTATAAGTAAGATTTTTAGTTTGGTCACCCGTTTAGGTACAATATATTCGTAATTGGCGAGCGGCTCGCATGCGCAACGCAAAGAGAGTAGGTACCTGCTTGTAAAAGGGCTCGTAAAGATGAAGGCCTTACAAAGACTCCTTTGACAATTACAAGAACCATCAACTAATAAAACCTCATTAAATTTATTTTATCGATGTTCGACATTTTTTATAAGTTTAATTTTTAATGAATCTCTTTTTGCGCGTTTTTATGTATTTTATTCGTAACATCTGCTTTGAATTCTCTGTTCTAACTATAATTTCCAACTTAATTTCATAGTTATTATAGTTCTTCCAACAATTTAAAATATATCTAAGTAATTTATGATAAGATGCCGCGATCGTAATCGTTTATTTTTATAGGTTGTAAAATTAGAACGACACGCTCGAAATTCATTTCAATAGAATTATGGAATAGATATTATCTACAACCAGAGACTGAAATACCGATATAATGCCGATACCCAGAAAAACCGTTAAAAGTTTAATATACCGATAAATATATCTTTAATTTAACGTTAACTACCTATTTGTATATCACTTTATTGTTTGTCACCTCGATGACATAGTAGATTTAATTATAATAATATCGGTATTTTTTCGTCATTATCGGTATTAATATTAAAATAAATAAATTTGAAAATCAGAGACAAGTTACATTTTATGATATCGTTATCATCTGCCTACAACAGAATCTAATTTAATAAAGAGCCTTTAAAAACGAATTAACCGTAAAAGCTTTGTAACGCGTCATTTTTCATTACTAAGATTTTAGTTCAGCGTCTGCTTTATATAATGGCCTATTATATTTCTTATTTTTAGAATACAATGGACAAAGGAAAATGTCGACCAACTCATTGTACCTATTGAAATTTACAAAATAATTTGCTATAAAAGCTGATCTTTATTAATACGATCGCTTCCTTTAATCAGCAAACATCTTGTTACGCGGATCGTGTTTTAAAATGCTCCTTGTCTATTTTACATATTAATTTGTCTCCGAACAAAACCGGATATTATAAACTAGCTAAAGTTTTAAAGTTATTAAAATGTAGATAGATGAAAACAGATTATTGTTTTTTTTTTTTTGTAGAGTCGTATTGCGCGAACATGTTTTAACTGAATAAAACTTATTATTTTATTTTAATTAATTGAATCCGACGCTCGCAATGCTTCATTTGCTGCGATCCAGTGTCACCGCGCTATCGCAAGCCGCATAAAATATTTAATTCAGTTAATTTGTGCGTATAAATTAATTGTTTTGTTCGGTCGAAGTTTTTAATAGAGAACAAAGAACTGCAATAGCGATTGTAGTTTTCGGTCAAAATCTAATAAATACACTTGATTCGTTTTTAACACAGGAAGGGGAATAATTTGTTGTTAATATATTTGCAATATAATAATATATAGGTAGGTATTGTGTTATAACAATGCTAGAAGCAACCTGTAATCAATAAATCGCTTGTCATCTAGCATTTGGAAGGAAGAAATAATGTATGTGTTTTTTGTGAGAGCTTTCAAGTTTCCAGCTACCGAAGTCCGCATTGATGTTAACAAAAAATCTTTAGTCATTCCCGCCTTATGTATGTATACTCGCTTACATTTAACTCTACTATTATTTTAGATACAGTACTTGTGAATGAAACTGAATATTCTAACTTGCTTATCAAGTTCAACTTATAATGTAAGTACAAAAAATAATAATAAATAGAAAACCTTGAGCGTTAACGAGTATAGACACTATCAAATAAAATATATTAGGTATATCTTTCTGGTAATAGACTTGTTCTTACGTATTGAAAAAACATACGATCATAATGTGGAAATTTTTGGAATTTGATCTTAAATCAACCTTATTGGCTAGGTAACAATGGTAACATGTCATACATGGACGTTTCCAACTTTGTTGATATTTCTTTTACTTTTCTTATAAGTAATAATTATATTTTCGATTCATATCACTGTAATTTTCCAAAGAAAGTATCGTCAACTAATATTGTACCTACTGCATCTTTTAGAAAAGTGATTAAATTTGAAACACGCCAATCATGTTACGTTAGGATTATAATTTTTAAAATTAACAAATTAAAGCAAACAAAAGTATTCCTGAAACACGTGTCGATTTAAATTTGATAAATAAATAAATAAAATGCTGTAATTGTTATTAAAAATTGGACAACATATCATTACTATCTTCATGCTGAGAACTTTGTGATTTTAAAGCATCCGCTCTGTTATGAAGAAATTAGAATTTTGTTTATAGAATTACCATGTAATTAGGATTTGATTAAAATATAATGAGATATATTTATTTAGGACTGGTTAGGTTAAAATCTAATAAGTAAAAAGTTTGTATGGACTCACATTGTGTAAGAACTTTTCCATTCAACAGTCCAAGAACAAAATATAACAAGCATATTATTGGCCAGTTCAGAATACGTGTGTAAGTGGTAGTAGCTACTCTGCGTACGCGCCGCTTTGGAACGCAGAGGATCACATCATAATAAATCTGTGCCGATAAGTAGACGGCACGCTTGTCGGCGAACGGCGGGCGGTACAATCAAAGCGTGGGGGAGGTAGATCAAAAGCACCGTCACATCTCAGAGCACGGTTCATTTGAGACCGCGTTTCCACTAAACCTAGCGTAACTAGTTGGATTAACGTTTTTTTTACCCACTGTCAATCTTAATTTGAAACCTTTTTTTTTATTTGCGTATTTTTGTTATCGTAACATTGGGTTAGTTACTTAAGAATTCGACTATATTTATGGCATATTATTTTGCTTTTAATGTAAATTATAAATACTTATTTCATTAATATCTGCGGAAATTAAATTAAAATATTTTGTTAAATTTAAAATGTGAGAAAATTCCGTTTCATTAATTAAGTTAAAAATGTCGCAAAATATATTTAGTTTATAGTTTAGTTAATTTAATTAATAATATTGTTCGTACTTTACGAATCTACTAGCTTTAATTTATATACAAATTTTATATTCAGTTTCCGCGATTTTATTTCTTGAATTAATTCAGTCTACTTACTTTTCATGATATTATATTATAATAAATAAAATAATATCACGGTACAATGGATACTTTTACAATCTCTGTTCCTTGAGTAGTGAGGCGAGTACGAGAAAATAAGAACATTTGCTTCCACGAACAAAGGACATGGAATTCTATTGGACTCGACAGCTTTGTTGGTCGGATTGCACACTACGCCATTTTACAATAAAGTCGTCATTGTAAAAGTGTACGTGTTTTATTTATTATAAAAATGCATGACATATTATCCCTTATCCGTTCACATCTCTTATAGTAACACACATAATGCTAAAACAATGATGCTTCAAAACATTAAAAAAAAAAAGATCAATCATTAGTTAAGTGTTTGTTTTTTTAGTTTTGGCGGCCATCTTGAGACATCGGGTCATCTGTCTTGAATTATTTTCCTAAACTTGTGTTCTTCGAGTGTTAATGTGTAATAATGGTGGATAATTATTAACCATTAAGTGTTCGTGAACGTGCGTGAGTGTGGGCAAACAATTCAAAAGAAGAGAACATGTGTTTCCATTTTCCCATCTCCGTAGGAAGGATAAAGATTCTAACACTTTACTGGAGCAATTTTTGACTTGACTGAAACTTGACCTGACTGTTTAATGTGATGAATGAATGACTCGTGATACACAATATTATTAACTTGATGCAAAAATTTTGCTTTGTCACTGGCAAACTGTTATAATGTCATTATAAAATAAAAACGTGATTTTTTATATTCTAGCACATGATATGACAATACTCCGCCTGATGTAAAGCTTCAGTACTGTCCATGATTAGAAAAAACTGCTACCACACAGAAATTTCTGCAAGCACTAGTCGCTTTGAAAAGATGAATGTGCCATCTAAGTTGATATTGCATATTCCTCTCGTCCGTGTCCCGAAGATTTTATAAATCATGCGCATCAAACGGAGTAGTAGTAGTGGGTGTGGCATAGCGTAGGTACATCCTTTTCTTCACAAGAAAGGTAGACTTTTGTAGGTAAATTAGGCGCGGCGGCTAATCAAAGTTGTTGAAGGTCTTTTGATGGTTTGCCGACCGCAACATGTGATTCGCAGGTGCATTCACCCTGTGTCGTCGCCTTTTTTCATTCATTATGTAATTTTTTCCCAGTGACTATGATTTTTAAGTATTTCGGGACTTTTTCGCGAAATAAAAATTATTAATTACACCCAATTATTGACTCTATTAAAGTTGCCAATGATGCAGATGTTTTTCTACGCACGTGGCAGGCCTCTATCAAAACATACGATGTATGTTAAATAATACACACGTAAAGTAGATCAATATTTAATACAATGTAGATAAAAACACTCCATGTGCTCCCACAGTGAGGTTATTTCCAATTAAGTCCATGACTATTCTGAAATACAAGGACAGAGAATATCGAAAATAATAAAACATTAAAGTTTACTTAGAAAATATTTTATTTAAGAAATATAAATAAGAATATATTTATATAAATACACTTAAGATCTAAGAAACAGAATATAATGCACGATTCTAAAAAAAGCATAAATATAATGAAAAATTAAAACAAATTCTAAGGCACGTTTTTTTATCACAGAAAACAGCAGTTTACAAATAGCTATTTAAAAGCATTTTCATATAAATCATTAAGAATTAAATTTTGAGACATTTTACCTTCAAAATAAACAATAAGTCAATCTGTAACGTTACAGACCATAGAGGGAGTCCACACTAGAGGAGTAAACTTCATACATCGGACATGAAAAAAGCGTAGGTCGCTTCAAACGATTACACAATGTTGCCGTCAAAGAAAATATTTACTGACAGAAAACCTAAAAGTGACTGCGGTCATCTTTTCCCTCCCATCACATTGGGAGCGTTTTTGCTTCTCTAGTTGTATATTTCAATGTTACAGACACGCACAATTTCAAAAATTTTCTAGGTTTTGCACTAACACTAGATTAAAACAAAAAGAGGATACGTTACGTACGACTAAAAAGTGGACCCCACAAACTAAGTCTAACTGGCACACAATCGAGTGACAGCATGTTGTCTCCCTCGCAGTCTGGGGCTAAGTCAAAAGGCAATCGACAGCTGTCACTTGATCGAATCGAAAACAAAATATATAGGATTTGACGTTTCAATGTCACCCGAAATGTCAAATCCCATATGTACCGTATCTTCCATTTTTGTTTTAATCTAAGAAGTTCAATATTGTCGACACAGTTTTGTTATTTACTATCAATCATGACGAGCCGATGACGATACGCTGCAATAGCTACCCATAGTATCAATCTCATAAAATACAGTTAAAAATTACAATATCTTTTATCATGAGATTCGAATTATATTTATTAGTTTTAAAAAAAAATTATATTATTTTGCTTTATGATTAAAATTATTATTATTATTGCATTTATATGGACTTTTAATAGAATTTTTTTAAAGCTTGAAAATTACACAAGTGACAATTTTTGTTATAAACACCGCTAGAATCGCCTGATTTTTCTGTATAAAAAAAAAATGTTATCTGGAAGAGTTTTTTTATTAATTTCTTTAATCTTCTTAGTCTATTTTTTTTTTTTTTGTATTATTTTGCTTTAGTAATTGTAATTTACAAATTTAGACCAGAAAATCATTTATTTATCAATATTTTTTTTTAAATATCAACACCTTTATTGAGAATTATGGTGAGCTGAATTTTCTATTATATACAGGGATGTATCCCTTGAACCACGTGTTACACTACCAATATCAAAACGTTATTGTAATTGTATTTTTTTAAAGTTGTTCTTTTAATATTTATATATGTCGAGACGCAATGGACGCAGAACATCGCTAAAACAAACGCACTATCCACACTCGCGAGGTCACGGCCGTCCGTCGCAACACCAGTCGTTTATCAATCATTTCATATACATTACTTGTTTTTGGTATTTGTTTTTTTTGACAAATAATAGTATCATAATGTTATGTAAATGATATTGGACTAAAAAATGTTAAAATGATGAAAAAATAGAATTTAAAAAAACTTGTATCGCAGTACGATAAAATCAATTTTGATTCACAGGGTTGTTGCTTTAAACCTTTCAACACCCTGTACAATAATAGAAAATATCAAAATATTGCTTATAAAAATTAGTTATACACATAGACTAGTCATTTAAGTTAATGAAAAAAATTGTTTTCCGGGTAATTTTTGTTTCTGTTTTTTGAGAAATTCACGAGCCTGCTTGTCCCCTTGCCGATTTTCTAATGCTTTTACAGCTTCACCGTCTGTAAAACAAAACAACACTTTAAAAAAAAACTTGCACAAGCGGCCGTGGTCTAGCGGTAAGACGCGTGAACTCACGATCGATGAGACCCGTGTTCGAACCTCGCTAATTCTGACCGGTACCAATGTAACTTTGTTATATGTACTTTGGTCGCTTAGTGTCTATAGGCACTATTAAAGAGTGGTAGGCAGACTGATAATGGTTATTTGTCCAGTCTGCCGTCCTGGAGTAGTAACACCACTTTCGAATATAACACCCGTGAAGGGACTTTGTCGCGTTTCGGGAATAGTTTGAAAGTAGCCACGTATAACGAGAGGAGTGTGCACTGTCAATCTCTAGATTGTACAGGCTCGTCTCCTCAAGCCGGCATGGTGGAGACGACTGCTGCCCGTAGAGATTTCTCTGGGGTAGCAGTTGTTTCCATTCATGGACCGCGCTCTAGCTTTACATCAGGCGGAGTGTTGTCACATGCCGAGCTACAATATATTCCCAGATATTTACGAACAGGGGCGTGGATGGCAAAAATACACTAAAAACAAAGGAGTCTCGAGGAAAACTAAAACTGCATCATTAGCTTTTGAAAACTCATGATCCCAGTCAGAAAAAACCCATTGATTTTGAAAAATAAAACACACTGTACTATTGCACCATCCGATATTGTCGCTAATGAGGAACAAATTTTGTAAAGTAATCACACACAGGAAAACTAAAGACAAGTGTTGATTTTTAACAAATTGATTCTTATTTTCGTGTATTCATACTATTTCGTACATCAACCCATTCGGGGATTCCTGGCTGGGAAAATACCACTCCTTATCCACCTGGTCCATGCTTAATTAGGGCCGATACTCACCGATGTCAACAGGTCTGGTTAATGGAAGATGTACTTGTTGTAAGGACGATATCGGCGCAGGAGTGGACGGTATTTCATTAAAATGTATGTAAGCTTCAGCCATGTATGTGTTACTGACGCTAAACATATCCTTATCTTTAATTACGAATTGAATTAACCCGTCCTTCACAGATCTCTGTTCTGGTGTTAAAGGTCTGAAAAGATTTTTATTATTATAGTAGCTCGACATATACCACCAAGCTAGAGAGCGGTCTGCCTACTACGAGACTGATGATGGTTATTAGCCCAGTCTGCCGCCCTGGAGTAGTACTACCACTTGCGAATGTAACGCCCGTAAAGTAAGCATGTCACGTTTCGGGAGCAGTTTGAAAGTAGCCAAGTATAGCGAGAGAAGTGTGCACTATTGATCTAGATGATGCATACTCGTCTCCTCAAGCCGGCATAGCAAAGGCGACTGCTGCCAGTAGAGATTTATCTGTAGTAGCAGTTGTATCCGTTCATTGACCGCACTCTAGCTTTACATCAGGCGGAGTGTTGTCATATGTAGAGCTACATTTAAAAAAACTATCTAAAATATCTGTAGGCAGCAGTCCCCTCTGCTATGCCGGCTTAAGGAGACGAATGTGCGTTATGCGTGAACACATACTCATCTCGTTATACCTGGCTACTTCAAAGCTGACCCCGGGTGAGTGAGTGAGGCCTTTACAGGTGTGTTGTTGAAGGTGGTGCTATTACCCCAGGCTGTACGATGGGCAGCTTGAGGTTAGCTGTATATTTTAAACGAGTGAATTTTGAAAGGTAGTTTTCATTTGGTGAGAACATCACATTTGCTACAGCTATTTGGTCTCTAATATATCGTGGTCACTTCCGGTCTTAGGTTTGCTTCCGTTCGCAGTGGTTTTTACCATACTTACCAGAGTGTATATGTTCCGAATTCCTTACCACTCCGGGAAGTTGGAGAATGATAAAAATTGATAAAATTACTTACATTAAAAACATTTCATCGTATAATGGGAATAAGCTTTTGTTGTGCGTCTGTGTTTTTGGTTTTACAGTTGTTGCGAATGTATCTTCTGGCAACAAACTGGCCCGTACATAGGAATCACATAAACCTGAAATTTGTATTTAATTATTTAATTTTTTTAAAATCATAATTTCATAAAAATATCGAATATTTCGGTCTTCAAAAATAACTCATGTTAAATCGAAAACCATATTTTTAATTTTAAATAAATATAAAAGAAGAATAAGAAATTCGAATATAAAAAAAATAATATAATTAATGATATACAAATTTAAAAAAAAGATAAAATAATTAGAAGTGTTTTTTAATTCCCGTCTAAAAAAAACATTAAAATCGCGGAGATTTTTGAAAAGATCAGACCATAGACATTGATGCAAAAAAAAAAAGGTGGTATATAGCCTAACAATTTTATAGATATTTTTATTGTTTGTCTTGAATTATTTGTCCAAACTTGTCTTTCGAAGACTTTCTTTCTTTATTTGCTAAAGATAAAAAAATGCGCCGGGATAGTGGGAGCTAGTATAAGTATACATAGATGTAGTGGTAATTCCTTACCATTAGAATCAGTAGCGACCAAATTCCTTGCATTCATAATTTCCAATTTTAAATTATCATCAATAAATTGCGCCCGAACAGTGAGAACCCCTAATTTTGGCTCACTAATCGCTTGTTGTTCCTGCCATCTTTCCAAGTAATATTGATGTATTAATTCGCGTGTTTCCAACCCGTGTAACTTGAGTAGATATTCTACGCGTTTCAAATTGTCCGATGTGAAGTTTTCGTTGTTATCTGGACGGAATGATCGGATCATAATCTTCAGACATTCGTGAAGATTCGAAAAGAAAGATGGCGGTCTACGTTTCTGTAAATGACAAAGCAATTAAATACTAAGAAATAATATAAAGTTTGTCTGAAGGACATCAATTTACAATAAATAACAATTTTACACCATTGAGTTATTAGGCGTCTCTTACAGCTTTTTCAAATGCGAATCGGAGTCCATGGACACCACCTCATTAGTATTTGCCAAGCTATTTGCTTGATTGAGTTCAGAAACTATTAAGCAGGCATAATAAATAGTAATTGTCATACATCAAACAAATAAATGTCGCATCTGCGCGTATTGACTCTTTAATCTATGAGAACATTTGACGTTTTTTATTCGAGATAGCGCCTCTATTAACTCAATGTATTCACAAACATTTTAAATTTATATTTTTTGGAATTGGACATTAAATAGGGAATTTACAGATAATGAAATCACCACATTGAAACCATGAATTTTTTAAAATATACCCAATAACTCATACTTATGTACTTAATAATAACACTTAAGAAAATAGTTTGGTTTTTTTTTCGGATAAATAAAAACATACCACCTAAATCTAAAACTAAACCATCACCAAATATATCTAAAACGTGCTACCAACCTTCAAGCTATCCACAAGCATATAAAAAACGCCTTTATGGATAGCGGGCGTTAGAATATTCCATCAAATACTAAACTAATAAAATATTTACATTTTTTCATTATTCATTTTTGGCATATTAAAATCTGTATTTATTATTTAATAATAAAACATTTCTTTCGACCCACATACAAGTTTCATGCAAAACAATAGTGGCGATAATGCAATACAAACAGATATACGATTATAATAGTCGAGAAAAAGATAAAATGGTATACTATGGTATGGTATAGTAATTCAAGACTTTGTGACTCGCGACTGTATGACGTGCGATTGTGTGACTCGCGATTGTGTGACTCGCGATTGTGTGACTCGCGACTGTGTGACTCGTGATTGTATGAGGCAGCATAGTTTGATGAGCGACTGCGTGACGAGCGTCTGTTTACGCGCGACCAAATGACGCGCGAATTTCTGATTCGCGACTGTATGACGCGCGATTGTGAGACTCGCGACTGTGTGACTCGTGATTGTATGAGGCAGCAGAGTGTGATGAGCGACTGCGTGACGAGCGTCTGTTTACGCGCGACCAAATGACGCGCGAATTTCTGATTCGCGATTGTGAGACTCGCGACTGTGTGACTCGTGATTATATGAGGCAGCAGAGTTTGATGAGCGACTGCGTGACGAGCGTCTGTTTACGCGCGACCAAATGATGCGCGAATTTCTGATTCGCGACTGTATGACGCGCGATTGTGAGACTCGCGACTGTGTAACTCGTGATTGTATGAGGCAGCAGAGTTTGATGAGCGACTGCGTGACGAGCGTCTGTTTACGCGCGACCAAATGACGCGCGAATTTCTGATTCGCGACTGTATGACGCGCGATTGTGAGACTCGCGACTGTGTGACTCGTGATTATATGAGGCAGCAGAGTTTGATGAGCGACTGCGTGACGAGCGTCTGTTTACGCGCGACCAAATGATGCGCGAATTTCTGATTCGCGACTGTATGACGCGCGATTGTGAGACTCGCGACTGTGTAACTCGTGATTGTATGAGGCAGCAGAGTTTGATGAGCGACTGCGTGACGAGCGTCTGTTTTACGCGCGACCATATGACGCGCGAATTTCTGATTCGCGACTGTATGACGCGCGATTGTGTGATTCGCGATTGTGTGACTCGAGATTGTGTGACTCTGGTTTGTATGAGGCAGCAGAGTTTGATGAGTGACTACGTGATGTTTTCACTTGACGAATTTATTTGCATTGGCTGAAAAATTTAATTGTATATCTTTTTTTCGACTATTAATAAACATGGACGAACATAATAATATAGAAAGCGTACAAACATATAGGGGGTACAAAAAATAGTGCGGGACATATTCCCAGAAAAATATGTTTTATTTATTTTACCAAATTCATACGAGCTGCCTTCGCCTTCGTGGTGCCTAATCGCTTCAAATATCTGATTTTTGGATTTCGTAGCTAAAGAAAATATATAAATAAATAAATATATAATATAAATAGTAGTTTTTAGGGATTATATTAATTTTAAGAAGTAATTACTCTAAAAAAGAAAGTAATTAATTTCTTAAAAATAATTATATTGAATAAACTACATATTTGCAAACTAAAATTCCTTTTAAGTGCCATTTAATTTCAATAAAAATATCTAAAAGTGCATATTCAAATATCTACATTATTTACCTGTAATAAGGTATCAATTGGCGTAATTTTATTTTTTCCAAAATATCTACGGCTAATCAAGCGGATACGCGTTGCTATCTTAATGCTCTCTTTCTACAAAAAGTACAAATAAGAAAAATAAAAGATATTAGTACTGTTAAAAAAAAAAAAAAAAAAAAACCATGTTAGTGCCATTAGCTATTAACTTTATATAAAAAACAGCTAATAGTAAAAAAAGAGTGAAGTTTAATTAAGAGTAAAGTTTAAATAAGAGTAAAGTTCAAATACCTCTAAATTAGACTGAATAAGTTCTAACAAAATTTCTCCGAGTTGTTCCCAGACTACTTCGAGAGTTCTTGAGAAGTTTTCGTCGTTTAATTGTTGTGACAAAATATCTAGATTTGTCTCTAAATATCTTAAAACTCTATCCATACTTGAACAGTCTTGGTGCAGTAACTCAGCGCCCTCTATCAGAAACCTTGTTATAGACGGCATCATCTGTAAATTGTCAATTTCCTTAATAACTATATTGTTACCAGCCACTCTCTAACTGGAAGAGAGAAAGGAGCCCGCTCTCTGTCTCTCACTTCACTGTATCTTTATCTCCGTCTCAATGCAGCATAGAGTGACAGTGCACACACCTCTCGCTATATCTGGCTACTTGCAAACTATTCCCGAAACGCAACAAGGTCACTTCACGGATGTTAAGCTAGAGTGCGATCCATGAACGGAGGTGACTGCTGTCAGTCTGCAGACAGCAGTCGCGTCCGCTATGCCGGCTTAATGAGAAGCCTCTTCACACTGCGCTTGAAGGATCCCATGTTATAGGAAGGAGGAAAGACGTGGCTGGGAAGGTCGTTCCACAATTTGATGGAATGACAGAAGAAGGATTGCCCAAACCTTTTGGTCCGCGAGGGGATTGTTTCGACGGTGAGGCGATGCATTGGATCGCAGCACGCGTCGTCCTCAAGCGATGTGGGGTAGGAGGGATTAAATCATGGATCTCTTTTGGATTTTCCTCTGGATATTCCTCTCGTTATAGTTTTATTTAGTGTTCATTTTTAACGTATTTTTGATGGTTTAATAGCGAGATAATTAAACTTACTTTTTTAACCATAATTTCTAATAATTCAACAATTTTATTTCTTACTGTATCAATCGCATTCTCAATTACATTCTCCAAAGTTTGTTTACATCTGAAATTATTAATAAAAATAAATTATTTTATATATATTTTTTCTCGACATGTAGTCGATAAGCTAGGGTACGGTCCGTGAACGAAAAAAAAAAAAATGTCTGTAGACAGCATTCGCCTCCACTATGGCTTGACAAAGCACCATCCACTAGACAGTCGTGTATCAGCTGTAAGTTGAAGCTCGGGGCCGTCGTGAAACCAGTCTTACATTCACATTGCTTGATTTTGATATTTCTATGGTTTTTTTCTTTTTAAATAATGATACCTTAATGTTATGTAATTTATATTAGACCGATGCATTTTTTTTTAAACTATGGTCACAAAAATTAAAAAAACCGCACCAGTATGATGTATACAACTTCTGGTTAGCGGAATTGCTGTATTTTTACACAGAATGTATTTAAAAATCTAAGCTAACCTTTCAGCTTCTATAGGAGAACGTAATTCACACATTTTCTGTATAATACTTTCCATGCCGAGTTGATCAACAAAAGGCCTCAATTTCTGCCTAACATATTCTATATTGTTTATGGCAACGCACCACTCTGTGGTTACTTCGAAACGATTGGCCTCATAAACCGTCGAGACTGTGCCGAAGTTATCAACACGGTCAGCCATCTTGTCAGAATAAAATACACAGCAACGGCAAATATCCTGAAAAAATGATTTACTAATAACCACTCGAAGAAGTTAATTAGGCACCTCCGTACTAATGAAAAATCGTGGGCGAGGACAGTAAGTGACTTCTAAGTGCCTACTTAACCTTTAAACTAACTTAACTCTCTTCACCAACTTATATAAAGATGCCTCCAATGGTCCGACTCCTGCCAGCTATACCGAGCTTTATAAGCTTGTAAATAAAAAAAAATAAAATTATTTTATTTTAGACTATAGCCTACAAACTAATAACCTTTTTCTGGTTCAGCCAAGATACTATGCGTTTTTTTATTATTTTTTCTATTTTAGCACATCATATGACCGCACTAGTTAAGATAAGAGTGCGGTCCATGAACGAAGGCCACAAGGTCACTTCACGGGTGTTACATCCGAAAGTGGTGGTACTACCCCAGGACGGCAGACTGGGCTAATAACCATCACAGTCTACCTACCACTCTTTTTTCTATCTATCTACCAAACTTTTATATATGATTTGGTCTTTTTTAATATTATTTTTTAAATTACGATTCTAATGTAGTAATCGTAATGATCGGGACCTTCCCCATTATTCCACTTCAAGCTTCAAAAAAAAAAGTTAAAACTTACATCTATAATTTTGGCAACAAAAGTATACGACCCTTCAACGTCAGGCCAGGCTAATTGTTCCCAAAATATTTTAATTTGATAGAAAATTGATATAGTATCAACACCAGAACTGCTGTGTTTCACGTTAGTATCGATTGGCACTAAATTATCAAGCTCCACAGCTTTTTCGATACGCGTGAGAGCTTTGTAAGCTGCTATATCGAGCCACTGAGCCACGCCACCGAAAAACCAACAATGAAATTTTGATATTGAAAACGTATGCCACTCCGTTTCGTTTAAACCTTGGCCTAACCTGTAATAAAATAAATAAATGTCTTAAATACTAATTTTTAAGAATGGTAGACTGATAATGGACCATTTTCAAGTGTTCGGGATCGGTTTGGGCGTAGTCTGTCAACCTGTCGGTGCACATTCGACTTCACAAGCATCCGTAACCACCGAATTTTGGCTGGTCAAACCAATGCCACTAACGTCAAGTGTATGAAAAGAAGCCAATGTTTTTCTATTATTTTTTTCGGGAATGTACTCCTTATTACATTAGCCAACCTTTTATATATAACGATATGAATTTACACGATTTGATACTTACGTCAAAAACCTCTGTAAAGCCAAATAAAGTTCGAACAACGTCGTCCCCATAGCCAAAGGTTCCGATTGTATTGACCCACTCCCCACCACAGTATCACCATTAATACCACCAGCTAAATGTACACTCGTGTTCGAACCATCGCTGTATCGTAACCTCTTTAAACTTTTACAAACATCAATTACTTCTGGCTCAACTATTTGAGCTAATTTGTCTTCATATAAAGCGTATAGTGTTTTTGAATATGTAAAATTCATTAATCTGTAATAATAAATTGACATTAAATAAACTAAGCCGGCATAGCGGATGCTACAGGAAATAGTCGCAGTCGCAAAACACAGTCACATGTCACGAATTGTTACAGCATTAATTCGAGAAAGAATCGATTAAGGTAGCGGGTACAGCCCTACCGCGCCTGCACATCACTATAACTGTCATCACAAGGGCGTGCCTTCATAATGGCCGCCCGCGCATTCAAATAAGACTGGGTAAGTAGCCAGATATAGCGAGAGGAGTGCATTCGTCTCCTCAGGCCGGCATAGCGGAGGCGACTAATGCCCGTAAAGATTTCTCTGTAGTAGCTGTTGTTTCCGTTCATGGACCGCACTCTAGCATTACGCAGGCGGAGCATTGACATATGCCAAGTTACATTAAGAAAAAACATAATACTCACTCTTGGAAGACACGGTCATAATACTCGATAGCTCTCTGCAAATCTGACCTCACTAATTGTATAACTCTAATGAGATGCTGTAAACGAGATTCTTCAGTTTGATCCTTACATTCATTGTTTTCAATAATATGTATGAACCAATCAGACGCGCCCTGTGTCGTGGCTTGTGACAAAACATCTTGTATACTAAACTTATCTCCTTTCAACCATCCATATAAGTGATCAGGGAATAACTCTACAGCATCCGGAGCGTCGAGTGAAGATAATTTATACAAAACTTTCAAGACTTCTCTTAAAGTTTTAATAACATTTTTGTCACCGGCCGTCTTTTTGCGCAGTTTACGAATGAAGCCAAAGCATGTGGGTAATAATTTCTTCGCGCCGTCCCAGAAAAGCTTGAGGTTCTCTTCGTGAATTGTTCCTGATTGAATAGGTTTGCCAATTTTGTCGAGGATGCTCCCGAAGAGAGTGAAGCTTAATGGATGATCAACAGTGACCGCGCAGAAGACTGACCATTGGGCTAAATAATTTTCTGTAATTCCTAAACCGCTTTGAGCTACGTGTTGTGTCAGGACAGCTTCAGCCGGTGCACTGAAGTTTCCACACCACCAATATGGTGCCACCTGAAATGTTTATATCAAGATTCTTTTGTTTTTTATTCGTGAAATTTGTTTTTTACCGGAACTTAGTTCTACCGTTTTCATCAGACGTCCAGGCACCCGGAGAGGTACCATCCATTTATGGTCCAAGTTCCTAAAGTGCGTACGAGGCGTACTGCGAAACTGCGGAACTCGCTCCCGGTGTCTGCGTTTCTCGACTCGTACAACATGGGTCTTTTCAAATTGAAGGTGAATAGGTACCTCATAGGCAAGCGTGCTTCATTTTAGACCGCACCACTGCTTAACACCAGGCAAGCTTGAGTTTGAGCTTGCCTATTAAGCATAAGAAAAAAAATCTAATTCAATATTTTTTTAACTAGATACAAAGACTCCCGAAATGACGACTCAATAAGATTTGCTTTAAACAATTTTGTTAGCAACGCCACCAGCAGGAAATCTTTAAAAGGAGAATGCCCATTCGCCTAAGAGAAATGGGCCCAGAAGTTTTCTCTCGAGTTTCACGTTCATTTTGTAGAAAAATAAATCTACATTCCTTATCACCAATCAGTTTTAATTTTTTCACTCAAGTTATTGAGTAATTAGACTTTTTCTGATACAATATTTGAGGTTATTATTGTATTAAAAGCTTTAATAATTGGTAATGTTTATTTTTTATGTTATTAAACATTGTATATTGATTGGGAAACGATGTTTTGATATAATTAAAATAAATTAATGAAGAAATAAGGTATTATTTTAGAATTTTGTTTTTTTAACTATTAGGTATCAAGTGGGCCCAAAAATGGGCATTATCCTTTTGTTGAAGGGTCTAACATTGACAGCTGATGTGACCGTGTACCCACCCTCACTAACATTGATTAGCGTAAATTAGCTACAAAGTAGTGTTTAAAAACTAATTTTACTAAAGTATCTGTGTTTTTATAATAAATTAAAAATAGCAATATAGTTTTTACCTTAGAATTCTCAAGTTCATGTAAAAGCAAAACTCTGAGTAAATGTCTATGTTCTTGTGCAGCGACTTGCGCGTTCTTCTCTGATGAAAAGTTAATTCTCATTTTGAGTACACCTTGACGTTTCAATTTATTTTTCTTATCTAAACTATACCACATTGTCAAACCGCTCGCCGGAATAGACTGAAAAAACATATACACTTTTTATTTTTTTATTGCATGTCATATCCCCGTAGATGTCGGGCATAGCAAGGAACATTAATTAAAATATGAAATTGTTAACATTAAAATATTTTAAAAAAATTAAATATAAATTAAAACAAATAAAACCAAAATATAGTCAATTAGGGTACCGCATCGCGAAAAAAAGAAGCAAACATTTCATAGTAGCCCAAGCAGAAGGACAGTTTTGTGACCAAAGTGGAAAGGAGTATGCCAAATGCTGGTTCGGTCATTTGGAAAGTATAAATAAAAGGATATTAAATAAAAAGATTTATTACGCGAAAGTGGATGGCAGTATAGGAAGGTGAGGAGCACCTTCAACCGACGTGCATGCATGAGGAGAGTAATGGATGTAATCAAAGCGAACGTGGAGTCACTGACGCTCCATAGTTTCTGCCTACCCCAGTGAGCTAAATAGTAGTAGAGGAGCAGCCCAACATGTGGCCAAGCTTCTGATACGCAGGGTCATGTATAAGCCTTACCTTTAAAGGAATATTAGCTCGACCAATAAGCTCATTGTCATGTTTACCAGTAGACGCAGTGACAGCTATCTCTTTCATTAATTTACGAAGACCTTTTACACCTTTCACATCGAATAATTTTGTCATTTTCTCCTTGACAGTCTCAGCTGGATCAAAATCCCTGAAAATTAATACGTAACCATTAAATTCATTTGTTTTTATTTGAAACACAAAAATAATGAATGTGTCAGCTGAAAATCAGCGCTCTGACATCTACCAGAGCATATGCTGAGCTGATTTCCCTTTTGTCACCTCACCCTGTACGAATCTAAAAACATCTGTACATTATGACAAATAAAAGATATTCTATTCTAATTATTGACCGCACTCTATCTCATATAAAACTACAGTGCGGTGTTTAAATTCAAACCGCAATTCAAAAAAATGCTAAATTCTGACCGGTACCAATGTAACTATGTAGGATGTGTGATACAACAAGCACTAACCTTAGTTCAAACAAAAAAAACTGGTATCACACAGAAATCACCACCATCACCATTCTTAAACGGTAAAAGGTTTGTAATTAAAAAAAATTATACCCACCACACTTCCAAACATAAAGAGTCTTCATGTAAATTATCTGGTATAGGTCTGAAATAAAACATTTTATTTATGTTATAAATAAATCTTAAATAAACCGCAACGATAAGGGCATTGTGCAAAATAATAATTTTAGAATCTGTTTTATTTGTTATTCTACTTATAAATCCCGGTTATTATCATATTGTTATAAAACTAAAACTCTATTTTTTAACTCATGAGGAAAAAAATCGTTTTTAATTATAGTTTGGCTATGTTGGATGAAATAGCGGTTTCTCCCACCTTTTCGATAGGCAGAAGCACTGGAACGCTTATTATATTTTTTTAAAGTTTTTTTTTAAAATCCAGTGGCGTACAGAAAACTCGGGTCAGTTAGGCTAGGTAAACGAAGTTTCAGTAAATTTTGAAGAAGCGAAAACTAATCCTCATGAATAAGAAAGGATAGGTTTAATTAAATTTATATACACAACTAGATATGCAATAACACTCCCACTCCATCCCAGTGACCGCAGTCACTTTCTGCCAGTATTTGACGCTTCTTTCATGTCCGATATATGAAGTTCCTCTAGTATATATCTATAGCAACTTTTCCGCGAATATTTGTTTATTCAATGACATTTTTATTATTTTATTTTGTTTAGCTTTTTTATATTGAAGCAAAGTTTTGGTTTATTCAGGTGACCCGTTTTTCACTACAAAATGTCTGCAGGTAGCAGTCGCATCCACTATGCCAGCACACTTCTATCGTCATACCCGGCTACTTCTAAGCTAATTCCAGAACGCGACTATAGATCATAAAACGGTAGAATCAATCATCATCAATCAAGTAAAATAAAATAAAAAAAACAATAACACTCACAATGAGAAATGTTCTTCCCAAACAGGATTAAGAGTTGCTGGCTTCACTGAAGTATTATATCTATGTGAAGCATTAGACATCAGATATATGGTAACAAATGGATCACTCAATCCATTCGGATCTTTAGGAACTAGTTCTTTTGCCTCAACTATTTCTACATTTAACATAATTTCAGGTGGCTCCTTCGCCTCAGCTTGTGTTAGTAGATGCGTATGTTTATCATTTGTCATTTTAAATGCTTCTTGGACGTAGTTTAACATTGTTTGTGTCCCAACTTCACAACCTACGTCACATCCCCCGACATTGTGTAAAATTTCATACAAAATTTCTGAGTATAATTCATCTATCTGTAAACATAATAAATTCATTTATAATTATATTATTTAGTTTATTGCTAGATTTGTTTATTAGTAAATTATATTAAATATTCAAAATTTAACAGAAATCACTTCAAACACTGTTCTGACCACTAAGCTACATGATCATTGGCGCTTTACGTGACCGTGTCGAAATTCCTATATCCCCATTAACAACCCTTCCAACTGCTGGATTACTGTTTTTACTTTTCTCTACAATTACTACTATCAAGCTTGATTTTGCATTTGAGTTCATTACTAAATGACATAAGTCCCTTTTCTATTCAGTTTTCACATGCATTAATAATATATTTATTACTGAAAAGGTTAAGCAAAACTTAAGGCTAAAACTTGTCACATTTGGTGAATAGTAAATATGAAACGAAAAAAAAACCGTTAGATAACTCTTATATTACATAAACAAATAACCCCAAAAGATCTAAGTATATTAAATAAAATTAAAACGTACGGAAGAATCGTAGTAATAAGTAATTTTCATTAACCGCAGTCAACGTCCGAAAGTGGTGTAAACTTTTAGCAAACTAAATCATTGTGTATGAGAAATACCACGTAACCAGGCTACCACCCAAAACAGTAAAAACCCGAATAAATAACGTCACTATGTCGACGAAGGAAGCAACAAACAGATACTGAACATCATACCTTAGTAGGGTTATATCTGTGGGAACATATTGATCAGATAGAAAGCTTCGTGGTATCGCTTGACTTCAATTTACCGCATAAGTGCGTATTGTGTGCACATTTGTTTTAAATCATCGTCTTTGAATGATTCTTAATCAGCCGGCCGTGGGAGTTTACATTCTGATATATTATAGAATTTCGGTTATTGTTTTCAAAATATTTGCATCAAACATTTGAATAAAAGTCTTTGATGAAAATAGATTTATAATGCTTGCTTTAAAATAACATTTACAGGATACAATTAACATAAATAATTGCAAAAATAAGTTATTTAATTCATATTTATTTAAATTAATAAATACAAATTGAACAACAACAAAAAAAATAAATAACGATAATACATATTTGTAATATAAAATTTTTAAAGTAATATTTTTACAATAATATCCTAGATACTAGATATTAAAACGACAAATTCTATTTATTACGTCGCAACGCAACTAATTATAAACAGTCTACCCACCCCATTTTTATATCGTTATATAACCACAAAGGGTTCAACAGTACAATTAGTTTTAGTAATAACGAACAAAACCGAACCCCATAAAAACAACCGAAATTGCAACTAAAATTATAAAAATTTATATGAATAATCAAAACAAATTTTGCATAGAGAAAAGCTTTTAATTTTTTACGTGATTCTTCTCTAAAGAATTGTGGTACTCCCAAAGCGCAACAAAAGTTTCGTAACACTTTTTTTTTAAATTTAAATGTACATGCGACGATTACGACGTGCGATATTTCTTCTAACGCTTATTAATTAATTAATTAATACGTACTGTCATAGATTGAATAAAAAGGCTAGTTTGCCTCTCAAGAAAATCCCTTTTAACACCTCTGAACTTAGAACGAAATGTTCCCATACCATTCATCTTCAAAATCACAATTACACAACACTTATCACTATAAAAGACTTTATCAAACACGCACGAACATAAAACACATTTTAATATACAAAAAATTGTAATAGTAATGTTAATTAGAATAATTTTGAGTGCCCGTGAAAGACTAAAATGTGTCAGGTGGAAGGCTCACGGTGCACTGTCTGCCCGACCGGGATTTCAATTCAATGTGCCGCAGAATCTATTTTTGCAAAGCGCTACTAAGGGAGATCGAACTTTATATTACACAAAAATACACAAATACATACGCAAACTCTTACGTTTGTTTTATTTAATTCTTTTTTTTAAAGCTATCTGCACTATGCTATAATACGGTCCATGAACGAAAACAGCTGCTATCAGAAAGAAGTTGCTAATAGAGAGTAGTTGCCGCAGCTATATTGGCTTGAGGAAATGAATATGCATCCGTTGACAGGGCACACTCCTCTCCTTATACCCGAAACGTGACAACGTGACTGGGGTACTACTCCAGATTACGTGCAAAATACATTTTATAATATAAAATAACCGACAAATGTTAATAAATAATTCTCTTCTGCTATTTATTCAAAGATATCCTCTATTTTCTAGCTCTAAATTTAATGGTAAATGTAGAGTTATATTAGCTCTTCAAAAATTGACTCTAATACTTTACAGTGTATAAAAAATATTTTATAGTCCTATGCTGTTACCGAAACGATAAAATTTACCAAATGATATTCAGAACCAGAACACTATTAAAATATACTACTAGGGTACCTAACTCGAAAACTTTTAGAAAAAGCAATTTTTTTGTTTTGTATCTCTAGCTCATCTCTAGCTTATAATTTATTAGAGCAGAACAAATATTCTCCTAACAGTACCCGAAAATTCTCCTATTTTATTATTTGTATTTTTTTTTCTTTTGTTCAATTTTGATTATAATTTATAAATCATATATTTATTTTCGTCATTTTTAATTTTTACTGGTTTTTTTATGGAATATACGTGTTTGTAATTAATCTATAGACCATTTAAAACTCGTTAATTCTCTAGTAATTATATCGAAATAAATAATTAAATCTAGTACTAATAATAATTATATTTTTTTACTGAAACCCATTATGAAACTTTTAATTCATATTAAACATCAAAAGAAAATTGAGAAGTGACCAGAAGGCATAAATAAACTGTATGTTTGAAATGGTAATTTTAAGACCTATATCTACTACTAAAAAGTCGTTAAAATCCCAATTAGTTTATATTTTAACTGATTCAATAGTCACTTAATAGTGCAGAACACGATATAAACACGGCAAACGTTAAAGATTACACGTGTGTAGTAAAAAAAAGTCACGGAATCGACGATTTAACGACCTAAAAAGTGTTTTATAATCAAAAGAAACTAATGTTTTACTACTACTACTACTTAGCTCACGCCTTGTTCCCACTGGGGTAGGCAGAAACTATGGAGCGCCAGCGACTCCTCTCTCTAAATACCACTTTCGCTTCGACCACATCCATTACTCCCCTCATGCATGCACGTCGGTTGAGGGTGCTCCTCGTCTGACCCTTTCTCAGCAGTTGTGACTAATGTTTTAAATAATTTAAATTAAACTATTGAAAATAATACATGTATGTATGTAATAAAGGGTGTTAGGCCCAGTCCCCGGCACCAGGGTATTATCAACCCTGTCTGCCGTCCCGTGAAATAGTCGCTTTTCAAGATCAGGTTGGAAGTGACGAGAAGAGTAAGCTAGCATAGCGGAGGCAACTAACAGTTCATCGTCTATTAACCACATTATAGCGCGAACTGCAGTGTTCTAATCCCTTAAAATTCGGAGAAAAACATTTTTCCTTTTAACGAATCTATATTTAATTATAATTTACCTCTTCGCCACCACTATGGCTGCAAAGCTTTGAAAATGTCGGATCAAATTGATCAAAATAAACGCGATTGGAAGCCACATAAAATCTTTTATTCAGTTATAATCTAATTGACAAAGGGTGCCTCTCAAAAGTCCACATGTATAAAATTTAATAATATTTTGCAAATTAATCTTTTCGGATTTGCTTCCGACGTATTGGTGAATAACATAAACCAGGAAGAATTCCTGAAATAACAGCTATTTCCTTCAGTTAAGAGAACATTATCTTATTTCAGCGTTGTTTATGCATAGCTTTGATCTGGGGCTTATCAAGTAAGGATTTGTAATATCTAGTTTTAGAGTGCATTCGCAATTGATGCAACACGTCTTCGTAGGAAACTAACTATTTTGGCAACATTATACTAGCTCTTTATAATAAGTCTTTAACCTCTAATAAACATTATAATCAATATTGAAAATGAAGACTGATGGTGATTTTTAGCTAAGTCTGCAGTTCTGGGACTTACAGGTGCGACTTTCAGGTGCACATTCGTCGCCTCGAGCCGGTATAACGAAGACGACAGTTGTTTGCATTTTTCTGTGGCAGCAGCATTTAATATCAATTGAAATGTAACTATAACCGGGCTACTATAAAAAATCAATTTGTAAAATATATAAAACTGGATAGGCAATGTATTTGTTTATGTTTCGTAAAGTATACAAACCGTAATGAACGTCAATTACGCTCGAAAAGTTTTCATGGTCTTAAAACTATTAACAATTCAAAAGACAGCCACTTGATTAATGTTTTTTAAACTTAAAAGGCAAGTATTTGATCACGTATATGACCTGCCTGATGTTAAGCGCATCAGTGCTTGTCTACGTTGGAGCACGTTTGCCTATGAAATACCTCACTTTGACGACTAGTTAGTTACCAGGAAACACAGACCCCAGGACGCAGTTCCACAGATTCACAGCACATACGAAGAACGTGTTGTTAAAACGTTTCGTACATACTTTGGGAACATCAACCATGAACTATAAACGGATGGTACCTCTCTCGGTGTCTGGACGATCGATAGATGAAAAAGGAAGGCGTAACCAGATCACCGTCTTCGAAAGAAATATTTTAATACTAAGCTCTTTGTCCTGGGGGGCCTTTACGGAGACTTGAAGACTTTGGGTTCAAATTAAAGGCAAGTTGCATTTGACAGATTCCATTTTCATTTCGACATCAGGATTTTTGCTTTAAGACATTTTTAAAACACTATTGAACACTGATCCTGATGTTTAAACATTAATATTGATACTGCTAAAGCTAAACATTTTTGAAACATCAATGGTACCCGAATGTACACTCTCCTTTAATTGAAAAAATAATAATTCAGATTCAAATGACCTATTTAAAGTAGTACTTGGAAATGGAGAAATGTCGCTGTTCAATAAAGTTGACAAAATAACTGAGAAAGTAAAAAAGATACTTGGCAATGAGCCATGACGGATTCGCGACACGTCTCGACATTGTGAGCTCATTAACAGAAATAATATGGGTGCAATGCATTTTAAAAGTTTGTTCAAGACAAGATAAACGATATAAAGATTACCTCTTTTTAGCCTTTAGTCATTAGCCTACTACAATAGTAACGCTATTCATCATTAACTACAATTAATGATGGTTATTAGCCCACTCTATCTTCCTGTAACACCCGTGAAATGACCTAATCGCGTTTCGGATTTAGCCAGAAAGTATAACGAGAGGAGTGTGCACTGCTAATGGCTGGCGAACATTTGTCTCCTAAAGCCGGTATAGCGGAGATGTTTCTCTCTGGTAGCAATTGTTTCTGCTCAGGGACCCCACTCTAGCTTACTCATGCGGAGATAAAACTAAAAAGTGACGAAATGTCTAAGTGGTAAATAAAACTAAAAAAACGATTTTCAACACAATCCATATAACGGCCATTACATTAAAAATATTAGTTCTGTAGATGAGAATTTTACGTTTGACCTATTTATAGCAAAAGTCAATAAACTAAAAAATCTTATAGGTAGATAATATTCGGATTTCTATAATACCAATTCACACTACAAAAAGTTAATGATAATTTCCTATTATGGATTTATTAATATTTATCCGGCTAATACCGATTTATCCGGCATATCCGCTTTAGGCCTGCCGATATCGTAGACAGTATGAAGTTCACTTTGTGGACTTCGCCCATAATTCAACCGACACGCTGCAGAGGCCCATTTCAGTTATTTTAGATTTAGTGCCTATTTTACCGATAAAAAGAGGTGTGTGAGCATTCAGAAAGGTGATGTGCTGCCATTTACCTCTGAGAGATTAGCAAAATCTTTTGTTTAAAAATTCAATCTGTAATATTTAAAATACGTATGTTTTCTACATTTCAACACTATTAGTATGAGAAATAGGGTTTCGAAGGGCGAAGAAGTTATAATTAGATCTTTAAAATTAGACAGCGGTCAAATTGTTTTTTAAATCGCCAAGATGAACTAGACATTGGTAGTAATACCTACCTATTTAGAATTGAAAGTAGGTCATCAATGCTGGAAACATTAATGCGAGACTTGTCCTATTGGGCAATAATCCAGATTGTTTACGTTTTAAGCTTCTTCACAATATAGATTTCGTTGTACAGGTAACCCGATGAGACTTGTCAAGCGGATGGTGGAAGTTAGTTATACATAACTTGACCACACGTCCCGGTTTGGGATACTCCGTCCCGTTGTCCCCGAAGAAAGCTTCGGGACGCAGATTTAGTTTTTTTTACTGTAGCTCGACATGTGACAACACTCCGCCTGATGTAAAGCTAGAGTGCGGTCCATGGATGGAAACAACTGCTACCACAGAGAAACCTGTGAGGGCTGCAGTCGCCTCCACTATGCCGGCTTGAGGAAACGAGCATGTACCATCTAGATTGACAGTGCACACTCCTCTCTTATTGTCCCGTTTTCAGAAAAATATCGCTAAAGTAATATCGTGAAGTCACTACTAATTAACTGTTGTAAGTGATTTTTTTTTTTGTGATAATTGTACATAAGTAACCAAGTAACAAAAGACCGTAATCGATAAACGTTTATTGATTGAACCTTTCTTTTCTAAATAACGTATAAAGTTCAATTTAAATACCAACATAACACCTGACTTGACTGACCGCTCTTTTCAGGTATACAATAGCTATGTGTTGTATTTTTTAATTATGATGAAAATTAAACAGAAAAAAATCAACGCGCAAAAAGGTAACCACTAAGCTACGCACACAACTACACCACGTTCAAATTCCTTTATTGTCCCTCCATTGGCAGATAATCCTACTGCTGAATTGATATCATTTATTACTGCGTTTTAGTAACCACAATTTTGATATTTTAGTTTTTTTTTAATTATAGCTCGGCTCGACAACACTCCGCCTAATGTAAAGCTAGTGCGGTCGATGAATGGAAACAACTGCTACTACAGAGAAACCTGTGAGGGCAGCAGTCGCCTCCACTATTCCGGCTTGAGGGGACGAGCATGTACCATCTAGATTGATAGTGCACACTCCTCTCGTTATACCTGGCTACTTTCAAACTATTCCCGAAACGCGACAAGGTCACTTCACGGGTGTTACATTCGAAAGTGGTGGTACTACCCCAGGACGGCAGCCTGTACTAATAACCATCAACAGTATGCCTACAACTCTTTATATTTAATCAGTCTCTATGTATCTGTTATTGTTGATGTTAACGTCAACTACCATAATTGTGATTAACTGATGTATAATTTGGAATATTTATATTATCCTTCTAACCTCCTAAATAGGAGGCATTCAACGTTGACAAGTTTCCTCCTTTTGTTCAGTCAACTTTGGTCTAATTTATTTTATTTCCAAACAACGCATTCAAGGAATATTAACAAAACGTCGTAATGCATTTACTTAATGATCTCATTACTGACATTCTTATTATGATGAGTCGCTTAAGTTTTGCTTTGTATATGATATGAATGTCTCTAGCAATTACGCACCCTATTACCATTCACGTACAATGCATAATTTAATAAGATTTTTTAAATAATAGTGATAACAGAACGCTACTATACTACCATACTCAACACATGCAGAATTGTCAGTAAATTCTTACAAACCCACCGCCGAACCTATTCACAACCGGCTACAAACCGAAAATAATTGTATTAAAATGCAAATAATAAAAATAATGATTCGCATTAAATATGGTAAAATAGGAGAGAATTACATTGTCAGAACATCTTGCTCCACATGTAAATAAATAGATTTGTTAGCAGAGGGATACCTACCCAGAGTCATATTGTCAAATATAAATAAAAAATATATTAATTTAGATAATTACTCACATTCCATCCAACAGCCTCTTCATACAATTCTATTTTTTCAGGATCATCAGGCTCTGAATCGGTATCTAGCATAGTTTCGTTTCCGCTATCAGAATCTCTGGCGAGACTCCGACTTTCCGCCTGATGAGCCTCGACCTTCTGAACTCCATCTTCTTCTGTAACTTCTACGAGTGGAGCGAGAGGAGTCGATTCTTCTAAAGCTGCCTTCTGAGACGCTTGCTTAAGTATAGACCCGAACTTTTCAAAGAAACTATCGTCTACTTCTTGTATTCTGTAAAAGAAACAAAAGTTAATTAAATTTAGCTTTTGACACAACCTTTTATTTTGTTGGGTTAAATAAGTTCAATAATAGATGAAATAATAACAACAATAATTTATTAATGGTATGTACATAATGTAAATAAACTAAACTAAAAAAAAAAACTAAAAATTCTAAATGCATACCCAAGAAAGCACAGCCAATAACCAATTGAACAAAACATTTCTATAATTGCATATAGGTATCACAAACAGTAAACTACTGATAATTATTTTTAATAAAAAAAGTCTCAAAAGATACTCATTATTTATTCATAAATAAACTATAATTAAGATAGATAGGAAATTAGACATTATTGTCAATTATCTTATATTAACAAATGCATATTATTCTAAGATACATAAAAACAGTAAACACTTTTCAGAATAAAAAGAAAACAATAATGAGACTCTAATTCTGATATGTAGCTAACTATAGATTACAAATGGCCAATGATCATAATACTATTGAACCAGTCCACTATAAACTAAGTTTGAAACAGCCGGTACTTTGGCATCAAAATGGAAGACATCTTCATGAGGAATGGTATTTTTGTTGGATATTATTTAATTGCCTGGATACTAGTTACGTATCATAATATCTTTACAATAATACTGTTAAACTTAAAATTATTGCAGAAATTAACTCGGCATCTTGGCGGAAGGAAAAACACAATCATCCCAAGTGCCAAGGTAACTTCTGCGAGCAAACATTACCATTTATTTACTACGTTTTACTAGAGTATTTTATTTATTGTATAAAGAACTTTTCATTCAATCATCACTTATCTAAAGCTGACATCAGAGTATATTTTATGTCAGTATATTCCTCCACACCATGTCTAGAACCTTCTCTACCAATGCCGGATTCCTTTATACCACCAAATGCCGGTTCAGGAGCCGATAATATACCATCATTAACACCGACCATACCGAAATCAAGTTGGCGAGACATTCTAAAGGCTTGACCGATGTCTTTTGTGAACACATAAGCAGCGAGTCCGCTCCTTGTGCTGTTAGCAATTTTCAATGCATCTTTTTCATCTTTAATCTTCATACAAACAGCTACAGGTCCAAATATCTCCTCTCCATATATATGCATCTCAGGCCTAACATTCACGAGCAATGTTGACTCATAAAATTTGTTTCCGAGTTGTTTATTTACTTTACCACCAATGAGAGCCTTAGCTCCTTTCTTGACAGCATCATCTACTAAATTAGTGACTTTCTTTGTTTGTTCCAAATTAATAAGCGGACCGCAGGTCACTCCCTCTTTACTTCCATCCCCCAACACACACTTCTGTCCTATTCTGTTAAGGAAACCCCTCACAAATGTGTCATAAACGTCCTCATGAATGAGGAATCTGTTAGCGCCGACACAAGCTTGGCCATTGTTTCGGAATTTGGCCAGCATAGCATGATCTAATGCATGTTCAATGTCTGCACTGGGAAATACAATGAATGGTGCATTACCACCGAGTTCCAGAGATACCCTTTTAATTCCTGCTGCCGCTTGAGTGTATAGAATTTTACCAACATGAGTTGATCCTGTAAATGATATACAGCCAACATGAGAGTCTTCGCACATTACTTTCCCAGTGGTGGCAGCATTCTTTCTACTTGTTGTAATAACATTAATGACACCCGGAGGAACACCAGCTTCCTCCGCCAATGCAACTGCAGCTAAAGCAGAGAGAGGAGTGTCTTCGGAGGGCTTTATCACACATGTACAACCTGCAGCCATCAATGCTCCGACTTTACGGGTTATCATAGCAAATGGAAAGTTCCACGGAGTTATTATAGATACGACACCGATGGGTTGCCTGGTTAATAATATCTGCTTATTTGTCCAAGGACTAGGTATTATTTCTCCATTTATATGCCTTGCAGTATCAGCGAACCATTCTAAAAAAGAGCTGCCATATGCGACTTCTCCTTTTGATTCCAGTAATGGCTTTCCAGACTCAGCTGTGATAATCTTAGCGAGTTCGTCTGAGTTACTTTGACAAACATCGAACCATTTTCTTAAGACTTGAGATCTTTCCTTTGCTGTTGTATATTTCCAAGTTTTGAATGTAGTAGCTGCAGCCCTGATCGCCAACTCGGCATCGGTACCATCCATATCGGGTACTTCGGCTATTAATTTATCATCTGCTGGATTGGTAACAGGAAATTTCACCTCGCTGCCGGCATCCACCCATTCTCCATTTATATAAGCTTGTGTTCTTAATAAATGCATCCATCTTCTCCCGACCGGATGCCTCAATTGTCTCAAAAGTCCACAGCGCAATATGTCCATGTTAAAAGAATCGAGCACAGTAAATAGCTTCTGAGATAATTTTCGAGATAACAACCACTTTACGTAAAGTGTTTTCTTGATAAAATATCCCTATTATGCCATAAATAGAATCAGGCACAATAATAACAATTTATATCAATGAATGAATAACGCCGCTCCAGTATGTAAATAATTTACAAAATAATCCAACACAACTCAATAAAAATAACCTTGACTTTTGTACTGTCAAAATGACAGTTTGCCGCCTGGCTGCTGTACGTTCAAATACCTATTTTAAAAAAACATATTTTCTTTTATATTATAGAATCAAAACAAAAAAAAAACTTTCTTTTTTAAATAATTTAGTAAAATAATTTATCATCATTTATTATAATTAAACTGTTATAATAAATCACATAAAGTATATTTTGAACGTTTGTAACCTTGACGAAAAACAGTGCTGTAATAACAGTCCGGAAGAATTAGCATTTGTTTATTTGTGAAAATTCAATTTTATATTAATG
The DNA here is from genome assembly GCA_948150575.1 of Tinea pellionella. Taxonomy (NCBI): domain Eukaryota; kingdom Metazoa; phylum Arthropoda; class Insecta; order Lepidoptera; family Tineidae; genus Tinea; species Tinea pellionella. The sequence continues at coordinate 4,508,624 of OX411254.1, read as the reverse complement.
AATAGGGAATATAAATGTTATTATATTACTTTAAAATTGACTTGTTTTAAAAAACTCCTACTATTTGTTGTATGTTTTAAAACATTCACATGTTACGGAGTGTGAGTTTACAAATTTCTAGGCGCAGTATACACGCTCACTATATAGTTAATGATTTTATAAGTAAACGCGAAAATGACTATAATTAGCATATACTGTAATAATTCACACTTTATAAATGTACCTAAACAAAGGAAATTACTATTAGTTGATATTATTGGAGGTGTATAAGGTAGGCACACTTTCCGTTTAATTTTATAGATTTGATACCAATTTATTTCCACCGATTTATTAATAAGAAAATCTTACTTGCTGTCGTGTTCTTCTTGTTCGACAGATTTTTGTTGTTGTAATTTTTCGTAGAAATTTTTCCACATAGCTTCTTCATCCATTTTTACGAACACAAATTAAACTAACCGCGACTGAGTAACTAAACCGGCACTGAAGTCTCGCCTTATAAAAATCTTAATGAATCACAAAATCAACTTGCACCGTGACGTAAACGCCTCTTGTGAACTCAAGAATCACGATCGACAGAAATAACGTTATGTTTCCCCAGCATCCACCACTAGTGAGTGCATTGGCTCGGATAATATTGATCGCTAACGAGAAATTTGAATCACGTGGTTCACAATAGTTTTGTCAAAATAATAAAAAAAAAACACATTACTGACGATTAAACGACTGGTAAGCTAAATGTAAACTGACGTAATCTGTAGGCGGCTTCGCAGTGGAACCAGTCGTGTACATATAATACGTGCATAGCCAGCTAAATAACTGTATGCCGAAGACAGTTCATGATGATGATGATTATTATAAATGGTAACAATGGCCTTTCCACGAACAAAAACTTCGTCAGCGTCCACATTTTTTTTTTAATGACAAATCCAAAAGATAACACGCAATGTTGTTGATATAATTATAGCTGGGTATATTAGCTAGTTTTTTTTTCAAAACTATTTATTCTTATTATCTTAGACTCCAACTATATTTTAATTTCGATGATAATAACAGCAAGTCGTATAATTTTGTTCCTTGAAAAAGAAACTAAATATTTAATATAATAAAAACACAAGTTAATGAACATTATGTAAAAAATAAGTTTCCACGAATAGAGAAGCAATAAATTTTTTACCTTACGTTTTTTAGAACTTATAAAAATATATATATATTTATTAATCATTTAGTTTTCGTTTCATTACTTGTATTTCTTCTAATTCAAACTATAATTGATGTGGGTAGAACATCGTTTAGCATGCAACTATTCTTAGATGAGACAATTAGAATTAATTAGACGATATAAATATAAATATTACATTTTTATATCTACTAGCTATTTTCCCAATTCTGTCTATGTTCCCACATAAGAGACATATTTCTCTCTTTGCAGAGAGGCATATTTTTATGGGATTATAGTGGATGTAATAAATAGAGGGTGCCTCACTAACCGCGAAGGTCTACAGCAGTGACCGGTATTACGGTCACGGACACACGAAGTTACTCTCTATTAACAATCGAATTAGAATCAATTTAGTTTGCATTTTATATCTTTCCAATCTCTTAATTTTGATAAGAACTTCATAAAATAATGAACATCATTTTTAACCTGTTTTTTTTTAATTATGATAATAAATATTCATCAGGCGGAGTATTGTCATATTATTATGTCGAGCTACAATAAAAAAAAATTAGAAAGAAAAACCCAGGAGATGCCTGTAAAAATAAATCTGTAGTAGCAGTTGTTTCCGTTCATGGACCGTACTCTAGCTTTACATCCGGCGGAGTGTTGTCATAGGTCGCGCTACAATAAAAAAAAGGTGGAAGAGTTTGGCACTCGACCATGAGTGGACGGAGAACCATGAGTTGTGGAAAAATGAGATGTCCAGTATTGATAAACGCGTATGTTCGCTGTCTGCCTGTTTCCTTACTGTTTTTTTTTAAATTGTATTAGATTGAAGAATAGGCGCTTACAAAAGTCCAAGGTTAATTCTATGTTCCCAAACACAATCACAATACGGAAGAAGCATTGTATAAGGTACTAGTTTAGTATCAAAGCAACATGACTTTACAATGCCATTATAAAGAGAGAAAAAATATATTTAAACGCCTAAGTACACGTTTCAAACAAGTGTAAGTCTACTTACGGGCTTTTACGTTGTTTTTTTATAGTTTTAATTGGTAACATTATTCCATATTAAAGTTAATTTAATACATTTATTTTAATAAAAATATACACAGTTATTTTCATTTAAAAATTATATATTTGAAATTTAAATAGGTAATTGTTTTTTTAAATCCGCCAAAATGACCGACCGGCCCGAGGTTTTTTACCTACTACAAATATTATGTCATATAGAATATTATATTATACATAAACTTACTTATTTCACATGATCTATTTCAGAAAGGATTCTGTTATCTGGCAATATAAAGTTTGTGAGCAACAATCTTATCATTAATTAAATAATTACATCATAATGTCACTTGGGGATTTATTAGCCATCTTCTAAATACGCCTATTTTTCAGATGATGATAAATTGCAAACATAGTTTATTTGTAATTTAAATTAAATTACTCCCAGAGCTTTTGCGACTCTTAATTTCAATGCAGACATTCGAAATATTCTATACATTAGGTATTTTATTTTTATAATAGTGGATGGTGCCGATCAAGTCGGAACAGTGGAGGCGACTCTGGTAACAGTTGTTCCCGCACTCTAGATAACCATGTTTACACGTTGAGCTACTCTAATAATTTTACATAACACTTTTTTTTTAATTTATAAAAATAATTGAATATCATGGCACTTAGCAGTGAGAAATAATGTTGAATTGATATGCTAGATAGGTTGATATGACGTGATAAAGTGTGAGAAAAATACAATGTTCTATGTAAACTGGTATCTAACTGTACTAGTTCTTTCATAATTGTAAACAACTTGGTCACGGTATTACCCATGGAAAAATAAACCTTTAAGTTTGATTGAAACGATCACGCGGTATATAAATGTGGTATCATTTTAAAGTAAAGTAAATCTCATTTAGGGGTCTGCTTCGGGACACTATCAATCTGGCCAGCCATAAAGTAGCTCATTACTATGGGATCAAAAATGTTAACAAAGAAATGTCACAGTCAAAATGACATTTCAGGGGTGGTCAACATTTTCCTGGACGGAGCGTAATTAATTAATTTAGACTAAGAAAAATTCAACAATTCTAATGTTTAAATCTTTTTATTTTAATTTATTTTTGAATCGTTTTTAACGTCAAAGCTTAAAACAGTGTGTTTTGTTTTAGGTGTTTAAGATCTGTATACAATTTTAACACAATGTTTTAGTACTTTTTGACAAACAACACAAATGAGGGTATTGTTTTGAATTCGCAACATCTTTGTTTACATTTACTATAAAAACAATTATAATATAAAAACACTTGGAGTACGGTTATAAATTCAAACAAACACCGTAATATGCAATTTGCCGGAGTTTCACGCGATTCACAACGGGGACAAATGGCGTGATAATCTGAACTTGGATAACTGTTATAATAAAATATGTATAATTATTTAACAATTATATAAAAACATAATTATGTTCTTCGATAGTGAGTTTTGTGCGGAATTTTTTTCAAACTCTTTGTATTTTGGCGCGAAAAATATTCCATCTCAGTTTATTAGTTAAGAAAATTGGCCAATGAATAGGTTAATGCACGGTCGTTAACTAAATTGATCGAAAACAACAGAAAATCGTACAATTTAAGTTCTTACTCATCACTTTTAACGCTTTCAAGGCTAAGCCTAATTTATAGAAAATTTAAAAAAAACAGTTTTTTTTAAATTGATTTACTTAGGTACAGGCATCGACAACAGTGCTCTCAGCCAGAAAGTAAATAAAATTTAAACAAATAATTTATATATTAACAACTACAAAACGATAATTTTCAAAAATTAATATTTAAATTAAAACTAATAACAATTCAAAGAATATTTACATTATTAATAAATGCATTATTAATATTTAATGAAGTTTTTTTCTAATCGCGTGATACACTAGGTACCTATGACCTAATTTAATAACAAAGATTAATTTATTCATTTCTTCTGATTCTGATATTCAAAACAATATTATTCATTATATAATTTTATCTTAATATGTCGAGTTTTATTTATTATCTTTAACATAATTTATTTGCCTATTTATTTTTGTGTATAAATTTAATGACCTCTGATCCTTTCTATCAATGTTAGTGGCATAACCAGCATGGGTCGGTATTCGTGTAGTCGGCAAAAAAGGATAATTGTAGTAGCAGTTGTATCCATTCATGGACTGCACTCTAGCTTTACATCAGACGGAGTGTTGTCACATGCCGAGCTACAATAAAAAAAAGGTGAATGATTTTCACGGTCGGAGGTCACCCCAAACGGGTGGCACAAGGGTTGGACCACCCCGACCTTTCTCTCTCAGACTCCCTCCCCTTCCCGTATCTCCTATCAAACTAATTGACACGTAATAATGAACCGCAAAGAATGCAATAATGAACTTTTAATAAATACTCACTTTTTTCTGCTAACAATCTCTTTCTCCTGAAGTTGTTTATAAACAAACTTCCATGGATCATCTCCGACATTTTTTTTCATTTTTTGTGCGAAATAATCCTTTAGTTTATTCACAAAAAACACCCTCTACATAATATCAACTTATAACAATTTTTATTCGATAATCAGACGTCCTTGGTGTCTATTACAGATATTAACACAGGTAGAAATTCATGAAATTGAGTCGTACAATATAATACAGTTTTCAGGAAACGAGTGTTAGGTTCGTGAGTAAATCGCAGACTGAGAATATTTACACTTAGCAGTATGACTATGTTCGTAGTTTCATTGTATTGTTTGCCTACAACAGATTTTTTTTTTACAGTATTTTGTAGATCTGGGGAGTCCAACGTAATTTACACGTTATAATTGCCGTGAGTCAAAAGTGTTGGTCAATTGTCCGGCTATTTATTAACTCTTATTGGTTAACGTCAACCGCGTCTTGGATGTAGAACAATTAGATAATGATAATTGGAATAAAACATTTCATAATGTGGAATATTTAGACATTTTAAAGGAGAGTAATTTGTCTGACATTGTGGGTGAAAACTTTTAGTTCAGCTGGCTTGAGACGAATGTGCATTGCCGCAATTGACAAGGCACACTTCTCACGTTGTCACGGTTAGTTTCAGACAAGCGAAACTGGGTTCGCCAGTCTGCCAAGATCATAGCTAGTACTCTAAAAAATCAAGATAGTTAAGCTGTAATATACGCACTAAGAAAATAGTTTAATTTCGTAACAATTCGAGTAAAAATCTAAACTGAAATGCTCTGGTTTTGGCATTGTAATAACAGTGAGTCATATTAGTCGTATTTATTCCCATTCAAAGAGGAATTTCCTAGGTACCACATCACACGTCATTTCTGATTACAGACTTCATTTTTAAAATACGTACAATTCGTATTTTTCTGCAGTACGCTAAACTCTGTTAATTACCACTTTAAACATTTTTTTTAAATAAATGTTCTCAGTAATTCAATGTGTAGGTTAGATGATGAATCTTTGAATTCTTAAAACACAATCCAAATAACAATTATTATTACGATCTAGATTTAATTATCGGTATCGAGATTAGTTTATAAATAGATACCTAACCTAAATATTTTTTATATAGTTACTAAATTAGGAATAGTTGACATGTTACATTTGACGAGCGTATAGGTAGGAGTAAACCCTTGCCCCTCCCCCTCCGTAAAACGTTGAAAAGCATGAAAATCTTAAAGCCAGTGGCGCAAGGGGTCCAAAATGTTCGTGAATAGCTAAAAATACCTAGCTACACTAATGAAGTTAACTAAAGCTTAAAACACATAACGCGGGTGCGAATTTGGACGGGGCCGAGCTGCGGTGGGTATAGATTCTTTGTATGCATAGCAGTGGCACAAGGAATACATCCGATCCGTGTCGGCTCGACACGCATTCGCCCCATTTGTGTTTAGGGCGTTCATCCCCCTAGACTTTATTAGGGACAAGACATTGTAAAAAAGTTAGGTAGGTAATTAAATTCATAGGAAAAATGTATTATAAGTAAAACATTTTATTTTTTATTTTATTTTATATTTTTAAGGGCGACGAGTGGTGGGAATTAATAAATCATACTTAATAGTAGTTGATTAATTTTTTGGCAAATGACTTTAGGTGGCAAACGACTTTAGGTGCCACATCGTACACAATAAAGTATAGAGAGGAAAAAAAATTATCACAAGACTCAAATAAAACAGCAGAAACAACTAGCAATTAAATTTAATAAATTAGGTAATTAACTCTAATTTGTATTATCTTAGCTTTAAAAATAGATTACATAAGATTGAGGATATAAACTGAATTATATTTTCCTCAACTCAGTAATAAGGAATCTGTCATCTTTGTTTTCGTTTTAGCTGGAATTCACCCAGGCTTATATAAATTTATTTAACACTAACAACACAATGAGATAACTTGGTGAGGTTTTATTTACCTATGTATTTCCTATTCGTTTTGTTAGACATTGCAACAATTTGCCATTGTCAAAATAAATATTAGCATTGAGTGTTAATATAGTATATTAGCATCACGCGCCAGCCACCCATCCATCATCCAACTTCATCGAAAATTCGAACAGTAAATGAAAATGAACGTTATTTTGATTCTTTAATCATCAACACGTCCACATCACAATTACACCAATGCTGACATTAAATAATCATCATTTAGTTTACCCTTATAACAATTTATCCTAACACGAAAGGAAAACAATTCAAGACCTAAACCTATATCCAAATGACCGCCAAACTATTTTTAGACCTTATTAAAATATTTTGAATATTTTCTGCCAGGGCGCAGTTTAAGACTGGCTAGTCTATCACTTTGAAGGCCCAAGATTTCCAATTATGATTCCCGTGTCTTGATACCCATGGCCTATGACGCATTTGGAGTGCTACTCTACTTTGGGGATGTAGAAGATAGCAGCCTACACGATTAACGCTGAATAGTGGTACCGACTCATTAAAGACAAGTAATAATATTATTATTATGTAAAGCAGACTTTGCATTGACAGATGTCGTTGTCAAAGTGTGTAAGTTGTATAGTGTTAATCATTAGTAACTAAGCGAATATTTTTCTTAGTATTCAACGAGCACTATGGTTATAATTATATGCAGCTAATCATGCGATAGACTTGTCATTAGCAAATGTAACCTTATTTGTAATAGGTACCTATAATAAATTCTACATGCATATCTTTGTTTTAATTTCTGATGAGTGCTAAGAAAGAATTTGAATTGAGGAATTTGTCATACTGCAATGTATTAGGTCGCGTCAAACTTGTCTAACTTCGGATACACCATTAAGTTTGACGCGACCTATACCTAGTATTGAAGATTAACAATAGTAGATATTTGTTTATTTCTGAAACATTATTTTAACATCATAATTTCGTGAACACATTATCTTTATGATATAATTGTTATTTACTTAAAAATATATTGTAATGGAATTTTTGGATTTCAAATAAATCTTTTTTTATATAGAAATGTAATAGCAGACAGCCGTTAATGACATCACATGAGTTTTTTTCTTCTTCGACATTGCTAAATATATTCATTTACTATCCCGTTGTTCTTTTATATTGTTTATATATTGCATAACATTTATCTGTAACTCTAGCGTCTCATCTTCATTAAAATCTTTCAATGAAGGTAACAATCCTTGAAAAAACATATCATGTCTGTCAGACATTTTTCTAGACATATGATGTAAAAGGTCTACATACTTAGAAATAGTGGTACCATCCGCAAAATTTAATGGGTTCGGTTCATCAGAAATAGTCGGAGTGATGGTCCCTAAAAAAAGATTATCGTCTACATCAATGGGCACTTCATAAGATGGTAACTCATCCGCAGATAACTCTCCAAGGTCTTCTCCACCATCTTCTGCTTTTACTTCATCTGATTTAATCATCTCCGTTTTTTCCTTATGAACTGATGAACTAGGCCCGAAGTTATGGAGAGGTTCAAGAAACGCCAAGTGGTTGTGATAAATATATTTTTGTGGACTGCTTACTCCACTTTCTTTTTGGTCTTTATATTTTCTGTATGATTTTGCATAGGAGTCGCGTATATTACACCATCTTTTCACGACCATTTGTTCTAAAAATAAAATATATTAAACTATAGTTATCAAAGTAGTCAATAGTATCATTTTTAAGAAGGCTTGTTTAGATTTTTGTGGATGGTTCTAGGGATGTATTCATGTCGAAGTCCATACACGGGTAACCTAAAGTAATTATGTATTTTGAAAACCTAGATAGCAGTATTTGATATCAAATGAAATTGAATATATATATATTTTTTTATTTTTTTTTTTTTATTTTGGCACGACATGTGACCTCGACTGGTCTGATGGTAAACGCAGTGGAGGTCCATGAGCATTGACGACTAGAGAACCGCTCGCTACACAAATATTTGTATTATTTGATATTTTATTAGCTGTTATAGTACGGGCCAAACTTTATGGCGGCTCCGAAGTAAGGCACAAGTCGTTGCGCAGTATACAAATTGTGGTATCAACTGGGTTTAAATGTGAGAAGGAAGCTAACTTCCGAGACGCCATAAAGTTTGAATAGACCTTCAACCTTTCTATTATTCTTTTTTTATGTTGGCACGACATGTGACCTCGACTAGTCTGGTGGTGAACTCAGTGAAGGTTCATGAGCATTGACGACTAGAGAACCGCCCGCACGGTGGCTCCAGTCGTCACTACTATGCCGGCCTGAGAAGGTGCTTTTTCACGCTCCGCTTGAAGGATTCAAGGTGAAATGACTGGGAGAACACATGGGAGGGCAAAGCATTCCACTTGTCAATTGTGCGACACAGAAAGTACGCGCCGAACCGTTTTGTTCGGCGACTAATTCGTTCGGTGATCATTCCTAGGGAACTTTTAAATACCTATACCCAGTGCTCTCACTTATATTAATCAGAAATTAAAAAGCTTTTTTAATAAACGATCTATGAAATGCAATCCTATGGACTAGAAACTGTATACAATAAACAGATGCGGTATATGATGTGCTAAAATAAAAGAAATTCTTTTCTTTTCTTTCTTTGAGATTTTGTTTTGGTCCCATAATAAACTACATAACATTGAGGTACCATTATTTGTTAAAATTGGTGTCGCGTCATTTAGACGGGTATGCCTGCGTTAGTGAATTTACGTGAAAATCTATAAAATCTACTAAAACATTTTTTTTTGCAATAATCTTTTAGTATTGGTAGAATGTAAAAATAGTTTTTAAATATTAACGCGTCCATTTACTATACTAAATTATTTATTTTTATGTGTAGGTACAGTTTTATGTGTATAGCCTACAAACGATGATATCCTTTCATCAAGATCGTTTCATCCGTCTGAGCGTGATTGGAGACAATATTTGCATACGCCATCTAGTGTGTTTTTATACAACTATTGAATATACCATGTTAACACATTCACTTATAATTCTAACGAATTAGACTAGATGGAGTTAGTTTTAGTAAAATTATTTATTGATAATAAGTATAAAATATTATATCCAATTACATACTTCCAAACTTACCAAGAATAGATTTTACTTCGTCACTGCAATCATCCCAATTCCTAAATAACTTTTGCAATATACTTTTCCAAGCTTCATTATTTTTCTGCTGGTCTCTATAAAGAATTGAACTTTTATCCCATATTTCCGGACGTTCTTTTACGAGTTTTATTATTAAAGGATTATTTAAATGCACATCATGACTTTTTTTAAACATTATTTCACGTTCTAATCACCCATCTACTGAAACTTATTATTGTCTCTGCCACTTACAACACCAAAGACTAAGGATATGACCAGATAAGCCATTTCAATATAAAGAATGTTGATGTTAGTTTGGGTGAACAAAATTTATCAGCAGAGGGCGTTTCTACCGATTGGTCGCTGTGCCATCAGTGGTATTGATTAAGCTCATTCGTTGTTCATATGTTTTATGTTGTTTTCTCCGACTAAAGCTTTTTAATAAGACTCCTCTTATTTACACATGGTTTCTATTTTATGCATAATTTATTTTTGCCTAAAATCCAGAGCCGTAAAACACAATATCAAAAATAAAACATTCTAGCAACATTTGGTGGGTGCTAATGTATTTGTCTATCGTTTACATCAGTAATAAATCGAAAATAAAACTTTCTTAAATTTGTGAATTGACTCTTTTATTTCTCAAAGAATTTCTGTCTTGGTAAAGTAACGATACCTATTTCAATATTTACTTATAGTAACAAATAGTGATTTCTTTTTAAATATATATAAAATGAGCTTGAATTTAAATATCTACCAGTTACGTATAGAACATATTTAACTGAACATAAAGAAAAAGATTAAATTAGTATTACTTTTATTCAGGTACAATTATCTCTTTTTATATTAAATTATACTTAGATGCCTTTAATAGACATATGTCCCAGATAAATTCTTATAACATTTGAAAAAACTTCACAATAGTTAATAGCGTTAATAGGACAACGAAAATTCTTATCAATTAGATTTTCGTTGTGATTTTATATTCTTTATGCATTGCATAATATTCATTTGGTACTCTAACGTTTCATCCTCATTAAAATCTTTCAATAAAGGTAACACTCCTTGAAAGAACATGTAGTGTCTGTCAGACATTCGATCAGACATAGTATGCAGGAGGTCTATATACTTAGAAATAATGTTTTCTTTTGTTGTGCTGTTACGATCCTGTTCATGGCATATATCATCCCAGCTATTATTTAATGGATTCTGATCATTGGAGACAGTCGGAGATGTCATCCCTAATATCTGATTATCGTCTACATCGATTGGATCTTCATAGGATGGGATTTCATTCGTGGTTATCTCTTCAACGAATTGTTCATCATCGACTGGCTCTACTTCTACTTCAATTTCTACTGGTTTATTCTTCTTCGCTCTTTGCTTTCGAATTGATGATCTACATATTGTATTCACGAACGGTTCAAGAAACGCCAAATGTTTATGATACATATATTTTGTGGAGCGCCCTCCTATTTGTTGTTGCGTTTGAAATTTTTTGGACCATTTTATATAGGCGTCGCGTAAACTAGACCATCTTCTCAAAACCATTTTTTCTAAAATAAAAATTGATTGAACTTTAGACAATTTTAGAATTAATATTGGCAGCTTTAGGTGTCTTTAGTGAAAATATTTTTCAGAAACGCTGTTCTCCTGACCTTAACATTAAATACGAAGTTGAGAATTAAATTATTTGTAAACGTTTTGAATTATAGACCATAGTTCATCAAGGAAACTTAAATCATATTTATTTATATTATACTTGCGCCATCTAGCCTGTTTTTATATAACTATTGAAGTATATGTGTTTTCAAGATCACTGATAGTGTCAACATTTCCTGTTAGATGGCGCTTTGGATTTTTTTAATGAAAATTATTTATTGACTTTATAGATAGACATAGTATTTAAAACTTACCAAGGAGGGATTTTATTTCATCACTGCAATCATTCCAATCCTTAAATACCTTTCGTGATATATCTTTCCAAGCTTCATCATTTTTGTCTCGGTCTCTATAATTTCTTGAATTTTTATCCCATATTTCAGGATGTTCACTTACTAATTTTATTATTAAATTATTATTTAAATATACTTTTTCATGCCTCTTTCTGAACATTATTTCACGTTTTAAACACACTATCCACGTCATATGATGCCCGAGGCCGGACGAACACCAGCCGACGTGCGACGACGAGTGTCGGCTTAGTGAAACTTATATTTAAAACGTTTTAAGTATATTTATTTGTCATTCGATTATCAACTCAATTATCTGCAAAGGATGATTGAATTTAGATCACTATATATAGCGAGAGATTCCCTTCGCGACTGGGTGTCCACAGAGCGGTATCGCCGTTATACGGTTTATATTATGCCGTTCTATATAGCGCGGTCGGTTTTGCCCGGCAACTGGGGTTGTCAGGTCCGAAATAGAAGAACTGGGCGTTATATTTAGCGGGTCATTTTGCCTTAAAGCCGGACTACTATTCAAAACAATATAAATATTAATAATCAATAAAGATACATATAATCAAAGTTTTATAATAATAAGTTTTTTTAGGAGATCAACTTCAAACGTGCCAAAAATAACAATCTTCTAGTTTAGAACGGACGTTAGTGGTGTAGGTATTCTCTACTTCATCGCTACAAATCGTCAAATTCGATTTATTCGTTTTAATTAACGAATAACAATCAAATAAATATGCTGCATGTAGATAGTTTTCAAATGTCAAAACTGCGTTAGAATAATGGGATCTACTTGTATTAATTGAGAGTAAACTGATTTGTATTTTCCGGTAGGTACAAGTTCACTAGTAGTATGTATGGGTACAGTACAACTATCTATCAATATCTTTTAAACTAAATAACCCGCAGAAGTTAACTTGGTACCTCTAACGGCGTTAGGTATGTCTAATATGGTCAAAAGAGAAAAGTTATTTCTAGATATAAATAAAAAAATGTTCGTATTTGCCTATAAGGGTGGTTTGCACCAGAAGGCCGGTTAAAGTAACTATTACTTTTACGGCGACGACGACCGTTAAACGTTTACATTTACTCCACACGCGTTGCAATATCGTGTAAATTCATATTGTTATCGTTAAAAGAGTGGCTGATCTCGAAAAATTATAGAAAAACATTCTTCTTCTTTTCATACATTTGACGTTAGCAACATTGGTTTGACGATTACTTTAACTTTAACCCAGCCAAGATTCGCTGGTTACGGTTAAGGTTAAAGTAACCATCAAAAATTACAGTCGCGACGAATGGTGCAACTCGTGTGGAGTAAATATACACCATAATGTAAACGTAATGGTTAAAGTAAACGTAAAAGTAATAGTTAAAGTTACTTTAACCGGCTTTCTGGTGCAAACCCTGATATTTGTTACTAAGGTAGCCAAATCTTCCAGGAACCAATAAGGAAAATTTTAACACTTTTAACGCACAAAATTTATCCTTTCACTTCTATTTAACAAGGCGATTAATCAAAATCGACTAACTTTCTCAAATCAAGTTTTACAAAATATTGGATTAGTGCATTAGCATTTTGCGAAATTGGTGCTAATATACCCCTCACGATTAGCAGCTTCTTTCAAAAGTAACCCTCAGTCCAGATACATACAAATTATAAGATGCGAAGACCTCCGATGGTCACCTGGGACACTCGACTCTGGGTCGAAAAACGCCACTCATAGCAAGCATAATAACCTACTTAATTGTAAACAGTTTATAAGACATATTGTTATCTTTGACTCACCTTGTCTGATCGTTGCGTGATTTTCTATTTTTCCACAACAGAAGACAGTCAAAAGTACCTTTTCGAAATGGCTGCTTCAGTATTTTCCACTTCTTTTTATACTCAGTCTTAAATGAATTTAACGAGTCTCGACTGCTAGTCGCGCTGAGAATATCAGGCTCAGAAACACCTTTTCGCAAATCACTAACACTAGCACCATGGTTTATACACTTTTTAAAATTGTCATTAACACTTTTATTGTTCACAGGTTTTTTTGCAGTTATTGGCGTTGAAGTAGCAATACTACACCTCTTCCTCTTTTCAATGTTTTTAAAATCATTATAATCTATATTATTATTATCTTCGATACTAATATTTGGTTTTATATTTGGTTCATTTCGCGCCATTATACTGTGTTCTTGGAAATGAGAGCTCTTCGCGCGAACATCGCTTAATGTCGATAGATCGTCGTGACTCTTCGCCTCGTATCTCTTAATAATGACGCTAGTATTGCTCGGATGCGAATGTATATCAATCTTCGTCAAATTATCAACACTCTTGGAAATATTAGCACGTTTTTTGACTCGTGCGGGTCTAATTGGCGGCGGTGGACTCGGTGATCTTTGCATAGTGTTATGTTTCTCTCCCGCATTTCTATCGCAATTAGGTTTAGAATACTTTGCTATTATTTTATTGATCTCTGCACTGTTTTTACGTCTGTTTACTTGACGTTTGAAGGTGACTGGTTGTTGATAAGAATCGGCCACGGTCTTTCCGGCGACCCTAGCCGACCTCTGACGCCACTCTGACACTTTGTCTTCGATCACCCGCTGCAGTTCCATGGCACGCATCATTGAACTTAGCTCCTGCATCTTATCGTTCAGAAGCAATTATTTATTGCTAAAAATTTCCAATGTTTTTCTGGACTAGGTATCTATCTGAAAGCAAAACAAATAATACTCTATTTAGAGAAGAGGAAATGGTACATATACTTCTGCCTAATTCAAGAAAAATATTGAATTTTATTTAGCCAATGATATGATGCTGTTTCCCCCATTAAGGGTGATATTAACCTTTGTAATATGCCGTTAATGTTAGTCATGATTTAATTACAGATGGTGTTCTCTGTTCATAACTAATTAAGGCAATTTGTACCTTTGCATCTTTTACTATGGCGGTCATTGACTTCATTATAGTGATATAACTACATAAAGGATGCATAGTTAAGAAAAATATCAGAGCAAGGGCCCCAATAGTTTTTTGTTTAATCATACTCGTAATTTCGTGTAATATACCACCGCGGTATATCGCCACAATAACTGCGCATGCGACAGATACGATGATGGTATTAATCTAGTTACTAGATTCTAGCAATTTAGATCAAACTAATCTTCAGCAGAGATGTCACAAATGATGATATTTTATGTTAACGGAAATTGATGACTGTAAAATCGGAACTGAACCAAAATTGCGAAACAAAACACATTGTATTTTTAATTAAAAGTGAATGTATTGTTTTGTATGTAGTGTATTTAAACTCATATGAAAGGAAATTACTTTCGTAGGCACTATTAAGATTGTTTTAAAGCATTTTTCTTTCACTCGCGAGAACAATAGAAGAGTATTTCGTGTAATTGTGAGGGTCCGCTCTATCGTTCCGGGCTGCGTCCGCGCAGGATGTTGTAACCGCGATTTCTAAGTAGTACCTAATACTTATTATATATAGGATACAGGTGTGTTTTTTAGTACCTGGAGTTTACTATGACTAAGTATTACTACCCATTAGCG
Source organism: Tinea pellionella (assembly GCA_948150575.1). Lineage (NCBI taxonomy): Eukaryota > Metazoa > Arthropoda > Insecta > Lepidoptera > Tineidae > Tinea > Tinea pellionella. The sequence continues at coordinate 4,493,404 of OX411254.1, read as the reverse complement.
CGTATCGTCATAGACGCGTACAATTTGATAGAAAAACTACGTGAAATAATAACAAAAATAGTTTAAGAAAAATTGAATCATAGCAATAAGCCAGTTGAAATTGATATGGGATAAAATTTGTTTAATTGTATCCATGCAAATAAATAATTAATATTATAAGAAGTTAATACCTATATAGTTAATTATTTTACTAATAAATGACACTAATTTAGGCATGAAATTAGGATATTACACTTCAGTGTCCTAAGACAACCAAGATTTTCCTGATAAGATCCATCACACGGTAGGAGAAACCAAAATCTCAAATCGCCTAAAATCATTGTAATAATAATTTCTCAAATCGGACTGGATTAAAAGAAAAACAAGAAACATTAACTTAATAACAAGTATAAGTAATATATTATTACTTAAATATTTTTACATGTCGCTTCGGCCACGGATCATAAGCTGTATTATGTATATTAGGGTAAGTAGGTATGCAATAAATAACAAGGCACAAATTACTATAATTAATATAATAAACTAATTATTTATGTTTAAAAACTGGCTGTAAAGCAACACAACGACTGCACAAAAAAATACATCGGAAATCTCGAAATATTTTTAACTATGTCGATCATACGAACCAAGGTTCAATATCTACTTGAAAATAAAGGTATATCTAGTCAATTGGGTAATTACCGTTCATTTCCAACTCTCATTAACCAATAATTATAGACGTTGAAGGAAAATTGGTTGGAATTAACAAAAATTTCAGCAAAGCATTCAGTTGTTTCATTAAAGACAAAGGTCTCGTCAATTTCAGTAAAGCAGAGTTTTAGAGGAGAAAAACAAAACGCTTCCTTTTATATTACACATTAATATTCATAAAAATAATTCGTAACTTCTTTTGTTTACGATTATTTGACATATTGATAAAACTATTACTTAAATTTTTATATGCGCAGATAGAAATATCTGCAGTATAGCGGTCAATTTATATTTCGTGTATAGCGAAGGGTTCTTTGGTCCTAGAAATAAGCTTCTAGCAAATTATTGCAGTATTATGCTTAAAGTTAATTCCAGACTTCGCAACTGATATAAATAGAATAAATAATAATTTCAACGTAACCACGCGTAAAATGACGTAAGTCATATTACGGACTTAAGGAGACATTTATTAGTAAAGAAATATATTATAATCATTGATATATACAACTAGAGAAAATATGGCCACAGCCACATTTAGGTTCTCTGTCAGTTGGTATTTGACTTGACGTAAGCCGGGATTGACATTGTCAAATCGTTTGAAGCGGGCTACGCTTTTTTCATGTCAAATGTATGAGGTTTGCTCCTCTAGTATATATCTCAATGATTATAATATACAAAATATGCAAATATATATCGAACCTTATGCTCTAATTGCTAACGCATATTATTAGCATTAAATTGATTATTACATCTTATTTAATGTATTAATTCATGCAGTATTAAACGTATGAACAACAAACTGAATATTCAATAAATTACCAGATATACTTGAACTTTACATACCTTTTTTTAAATATTGAATAACACATTCGAATCGAATCACACGCGAACACATAACATGTTTTTTCTACGATTCAGTCAATAATAAAAATAAAGTTTACACTTAAAATATTTTTAGATAAGGGAATTGATTCGATAACAAGATGAGACTAAAGGAGATAATGATAAGAAAATTTCGAAATATTATATTGAAGAATTGTTAGATGTTTCAGCGGATACTACCTTGAACGTAGGACAAAACTGCCTTATCATTTTCGTTAAGGTCATCGCACTTGTAAAATTTAAAAATTAAATAACAATTTTTGATAGAAATTTATAAAAACATTTGGGATTTTTGAATGGATCGTTAAAATACTTTTTTAACATGTAAATTTTTTAAATTAAGCTAATACTTGTACCACAGGGCATTGAGCGACCAAAGTACATATAACATAGTTACATTGATACCGGTCAGAATTTAACGAGGCTTGAACTCGGGTCTCTATCGTGAGGTCCCTCCTCTATTTATTAATTAAAGGTATAGTAATTAATTTCACAGTTAAAATTAGAAAATCCCTGAAACAACTGATACGTGTGATAAAAGAAGATAGGTCATCTATCAATTTCAGTATAACATCTACATAACACCCAGACAGTACGTGATCTTACATTTTTCAAATTCTTCTCATATTTTTTCAATGACTAACCTTACCTTGTATACATATATAAAAAAAGAAGTTATTTTGAACAATTACGGGTACCAAGTAAGTAATGATAATATTATAATGGGTTCTAAGTTGTTAATGAATAAAACACCTGCCTTTATATTTATTAACATTAGATTAGTTTTAATAATATTATTCTTAAAATGTTAATTTTGACCTATTGTATTGCATCGATGCATATAGATATTTAATTATTTATTTTGTATATTATAAAAAGCCTGTTTTAATATTGTTAGTTTTTATTTGTTTGTATTGTTACCTTATATTAACGTTACATAAAGCTGTAGTTTAGTTTTGTATATCGTAACCCTAGATTTAAACTGTCACAACTCAAAAATTGCGTCTTTCGAGATAACTTAATTTTTGGCCATATTATGATCAATTCATTATAAAAAACAATGACAACAATAACTAGATATGTATTACGAGATATAATATGTATGTATATAAGTATTATATTTATATTATGTATTTAAATATATGTTATCTTATAAAATATTATTGTGAAAATTTTATGTAATAACAAAGTTTTTTTTATTTATAAAACGTACCGTTTTTTAAGTTAGTTCAGTTTTGTTTTAGGAATGCGATGTGATCAGCTCTTTGTTATTTTGTTTATGATGTAGGGAATGTCGAACGCTATGTACTATAATCATAATATAAACAAAAAATTCTCGACTGTTTTTTTCAATCCGTAATAATGTTTAGTACTCACGAAAATAAATATAAAAACGAAGGAGAAAGGCAAATCTTGCTTTTAACAATAATAACAAAAACTTACGACTTTTAAATTGTTGGGGTGTAACCCGCACATTTTTCACGCACCAATCACAAGCACCTATAAATCTCGCCAAACAAAACTATTGACAGCACATCGAAGGTTATTTCATAAGACCGAGCGTCACCGTATCAATGTTTACACACGTGTTGGTCCGACACGTGCAGAAGCTACTATGCTGCGAATGTGGTAACGAGCAGCCGTTCCAGACGAACGATCCTGCACTTGTACTGTATGAAATGACGCACCCAACCTGATTACTTCAACAATAGATTTAGAGCAGTAATGTAAGACTCCAAATCTGATATAACATTTTAAATGATTCACTTTTTTTAACCGGAGTTTTTTATATTAGATGGATTATGTAAGTAGTGTAAAATAGAGAGTTCTGGATCACTTGCCCTATTCTTTCGGGCTGCGTGATCCAGAAGCTCTCCATTTTACTCCGCTACTTCAAATCATTTAAGCTTGTAACAGTTATTAAAATTGATTTACACCAAACGTAAACCGTTACCTGTTACTTCACAACATCAAGCTAAAAATAATCTACGCCAAACTTAGTACAGCGATTAATGAGGCACTGTCCCCTGTCAATGCTCGCGCACATGACTCTGACATGCTCAAACGCAGCACAATGCATCATATACACATACATTTCTTGGCATGGATAATTTTCGTATAATAAATTAAGAAGGTTATATTCGCTGCTATCTTCGCAGACAGCAAAGCAAATACCGTTCTCATATGTTGCGAATATAACATGTAATTCACATAATATTTTATTATAATATTCAGTATTATCATTTGGTCTGTTTCGATCAATTTTAATAATGTAATATACAAGATTCATTCTTGAAGCGCAGTATACACTGCTAAAAAACACAAATTGCGATCTGTTTTTAAACATTTTTTTACATTAGTGTGAGTAGTATATTGATAACAATACACACTAAGATCGATTTGCAGAAAGGGTTTTCATATATGGAAATGGAATGCATAGCATCGCTCGGGTGGTCTTCATGCATCTATGATTAATGTTTTAAAAATCAATTTTGAATCATTTTTCATACAATTTTAGAAGATTAAATAACTCACTGTTATCTTCATAGATACCAAAGCAGACGTGGACTCTTTTGACTGGACCAACCGAATAATGTATGACTATTGCGCCTACATAAAAAATATATAATTGTTTTTAGATGCTTTTATCTGTTGATAATATTTGTTTATTTGCGACTGTTTACTCGGCTAGCTAGTCTCTTGCAACAGATCTGTTGAACTGTTATTGTATTATCAACTTGCACTACATCGAACTGATGGATCCGTTGAACTGCATTTAAATTATGCTCTTTTGAACTCAAATAAGAGAGTTTTCATTTGCGAGAATATATGATATTCGTTATCCTTTCATGCAACAAAACTACTAAATGTATTTTAATGAAACTTCACAGTATTGTAGCTTATTATATATCTGAATAAGACATAGGCTATTATTTTTGAATATATTGAGTTAATTGATAACAGCTTTGTTGTAATGTAAATCTCCAAATTTTTAAAGCACTGACATAAAAATTTATATTAAGTGGAACTCAAATTAAATGCAAATACAATAAATTATTACTTATAGTAGCGTTAAAAAATATTTTCACTATCTATTTTCTATAATTTCTCTTAATAAATATTTCTAAAACATAGTAAACAAACAACTACATTGCCTTTTATGAATTTCGTCTCAATTTTCTATCTAGACCACACATGCGTTTACAAATATGGGCAGCGCGTGTCTTTATGATTTTTAATTGTTTTGAATTTAGTGCTCTTTTATAGTGTGTTTAAAATGAACCTTATTTACGAAACACTAATGCTTTAAATTAGTTTTATGTATTCGGGATTTACGTCTTTACTGATTTAATCAATTTTACTGAAAAATCGTATTTAAGAGGAACAAATTCGATGATTTATATCAAACAGCTCAGAACAGCGAAAGATTAATACAGAAGAAAAAATTAAAATCAGCATTCAAAAAATGTAAGTATTATTTTAATTAATATAATATAATAATTTGACAGTCAGTTTGACCTAGTCACTCGTCAACTATCTAATACCCCCGGTTCGATCTCAACGACATTCTACTAAGTTAGTGCTTGTATTATAGACACTGAGCAACAAAAGTATGAATAACATAATTGGTCCGAATTTAGTGAGATTTGAACACAGTCACATCGATCGTGTTCTACTCATACCTACTGTTAGACCGTGGTCGCTTTTCTATAGAATAGACTATTATAATAGTATGTTGTAATTATTATTTTTTTGTTTTAGGTCGAAAGTACATGAAGATTTATTCTTATCGTCCGAAGACGAGCCAGCGCCATCTGTGCAGCTCGGCAAAAGGAAGCTGAACAAAGTAGGCGTAGCAGTGAACAAACAAAAAACGAACGCTGACGGTGAATCGGCACCATGTAAATCGAAGCGGGTCGCTGCTACTGCTTCGTCGTTATCGAGCCATGACGTCGGTCAACCAATGAAAGCTGATGCGAGCGTGTCAGCTTCAAAGACGTATAAACGTAGCGCTTCGAGGAAAAAACCCACCGCTTATGAGTTGTTTGGGAGTGATTCCGACATCGACGATGAAGATCGCAATACAACGGCGCAAACTGGTAAACAACAAATTATACCATCATACACGCGCCGCATCGCAAATGGTTATGCGCGCCAAGTTAATGCCAACAAGGAGGGCTCGTTTTATGTTGAGGTTAAAGTTTATGATTACAACGAAATTAAAAATGTTGCACCATTGTCACGTTGGCGACATTCAATTGTAACAATTAAAAATAAAACAAACACGGACACCGAAGCATGGAAATTCCTCGCAAAATACATCTCCGCTACACGGGGGGAATTTAAAACATGCCCTCCAACTTTTGTTAATAATTTGTATTAATTACATAATTATATAATGAATCTATTTGTTTTTTAATAAAACATGTTTGTACAAATCACCGCTGGTATTCTTTACAGCTCCCGTGTCGACGAGTTCCAGCCCTTGTGATGTTGAAAAAAACGAAATATTAAATAATGAATTATTGAATAACGAAATAACGAATTATGATACGATAAAGGGAAATCATAAAAACGATATATTGACTAATGATATTTTAATCAGATGTGAGAAATGTCAAATATACTTAAATAAACTTGACTTTCGATATCATTTGAAAACGAATTTACACAAATCGAATTGTTTATTAAAAACCGAATTTGATAATATTTATATTATTGAAACTGCATTTAAAAACCGAATTGTGACTTATAAATTGAACCCAGTGCAAGAAGATGAACGACTCACGCCTGAGGCATTTCTCTCTGCACATGAAAATGATCTGAAATATATTATAAAAAAGTCATTGGCACAACATAAATGTGTTAAAGTGAATTTAGAGTTGTTTGCTTATTTTACACTACCTGTATTAGATGAGAAACAACTCAAATCCTTTAATACAAAATATTGTGTGATATGTAATAACATCGATTTAAATGATATGTATATTAAAACAATGCATACATTTCAAAATAAATTATCTGAATTCGAACATTGTCAATCTGGTTGGTCTCTGTTGAAAATAAGCCACTTGGAAATTAATATAAATAAATATTCTCCAATGAGAGGGGCGAGCTACATAGACCTTCCTTCGATTATTAAACAAAGTAAAAGTTGCTTAAATTTGAAAAATAAGGACATGCACTGTTTTGCATGGAGCATTGTGGCTGCATTATTTCCAGCAACAAGGAATGTATGTCGCATTAGCTCATATCCAAATTTTTCAAAAGTCCTGAATATCGAGGGGGTGTCATTTCCACCTTCATTGAATGATATAAAATTATTTGAAAATAATAACTCGAGTATAAGTCTCAATATATATGGACTAGACAACAAATGTAATGTTGTTGGCCCTCTTTATTTGAGCAAACAAAGAAAACTAAATCATGTGAATCTGTTATATGTTGAAAAAAATGGAAATGGTCACTATTGTTTGATTAAAGATTTGCCCCGCCTTGTGCATCGGCAAATCACTAAACACAATGGTAAATTACATTTTTGTGATAACTGTTTACAAGTTTTTAGTACTGATCATAAATACGATTCTCATACGTGTTCTAAAATCTTAACAGTATTACCTAAAAAGAATGAAATAATACAATTTAAGAATTATGAAAGGAAACTCAAAGTTAACTTTATAATTTATTGCGATTTTGAAAGCTTATTATTGACACACAATGAAAATCTATCTGAAAATACGAATAACTTGCATTTACATGAACCGTCGTGTTTCGGCTATTACATATGCTGTGCTCACGATCCGAGTAAAAACAAGTATGTTTCGTACAGAGGTCGAGATTGTGTAAAGGTTTTCATTGAATCGTTGATAAAAGATGTGAAAAATATTGCTTGTATTTTGACAAGTAAAAAACCAATGAAAAAATTGACAACCGATCAAAAGACTGAACACGAAAACGCTAACAAATGTCATATTTGCGAACAACTCTTATTCGATGACAAGGTTGCCGATCATGATCATATTACTTCAGAATACAGGGGTGCTGCGCATTCTTATTGTAATTTAAAATACAGAGTGTGCTCATTTGTACCCGTTGTATTTCATAATTTATCTGGTTATGACTCGCACTTGTTTATTAAAGAGTTATCGCAGTACGATGGAAATGTAAGCGTTATAGCGAAGTCGAAGGAAAAATATTTGTCAATTACCAAAACAATATTCAATGAATACACTTCAATGAATATACAAATTAAATTTATTGATTCATTTCAATTTCTTAGCTCGAGCTTAGATGTCTTAAGCAACAGCTTGTCTGAAAATGAATTCACATATCTTACAAGAGAATACCAGAATAACGAACAATGTAATTTATTAAAACGAAAAGGTACCTATCCATACAGTTACATGGATTCATGGAACCGATATAACGAGACTGCTCTCCCATCGAAAATATGCTTCTATAATACTTTAAAGTTGAAGCACGTGACAAACGACGGGTATGAGCATGCTCACAAAGTTTGGCAAGCCTTTAATATTCAATCTCTTGGCGAATACACCGATATTTATTTAAAATGTGATGTTTTATTATTATGTGATGTATTTGAAACATTTAGAAATACTTGCATGAAACATTATAAGTTAGATCCGGCGCATTACGTGTCGTCGCCCAGTCTAAGTTGGGATAGTATGTTATTATATACTAAAGTCCGGCTAGATTTAATAGATGATATAGAAATGTATCAATTATTGGAAAAGGGAATTCGCGGAGGGTTAGCGCAGGTTTCGCACAGATATGCGAAAGCTAATAACACCTTCTTGCCTAAATATAATCCCAATTTACCAAACAGTTACCTGATATATCTAGATGCAAATAATTTATATGGTTATGCGATGACTAAAAAAATGCCAGTTTCCGATTTTCGTTTTCTGGATGAAGATGAAATAAAACGGTTTGATGTTTTTAGTATATCAGATCATGGATATTATGGGTATATATTAGAAGTAGACTTGTTATATCCCGAAAATACACATAACAGTCATGAAGATTTACCATTTGCGGCTGAAAAGTTTATTCCACCTGGAGGTAAAACTCCGAAGTTAATAGCCAATTTGTATGATAAACATAATTATGTAATACATTTTGTTCATTTGAAATTATGTTTAAAAAATGGGTTAAAATTAATTAATATTCATATGATACTCGAGTTTCATCAAGAAAATTTTTTAAAAGATTATATTGATTTAAATACACAATTGCGACAGGCTTCTAAAACAACGTTTCAGAAAGACTTGTTCAAAATGTTAAACAACGCTATATTTGGCAAAACAATACAAAATCAACGTAAACACGTTGATGTAAAACTTGTTACAAATTGGTCAGATAAATGCAACATAACCAATAAAACTGTCGGTGCGGAAAAATTAATTTTAAAGCCCAATTTAAAAAGTATTTCAGTATTTGACGAAAATTTTGCTGCTATACAGTTAAATAAAGAAAAAGTTATACTCGATAAACCAATATACATTGGATTTTCAGTGCTTGAATATGCTAAAGTGCATTTATATAAATTTCATTATAATTATTTTCAGAAAAAATATGGAAAAAAAGCTAAACTATGTTACACTGACACGGACAGCTTGTTGTATCATGTTACTACTTCTAATGTTTATAAGGATATCAAGAATGATACAGAATATTTTGACACTAGTAATTATTGCGATGAAAATGTTCACAATATGCCAAGAAGGAATGCAAAAATTCCTGGATTATTCAAAGATGAAATGGGAGGAGAAATTATATCTGAATTTGTGGGATTAAGAGCAAAATTATACTGCATTAAAACACTCGGAATGCAAATAAAAAAAGCAAAAGGAGTTACAAAACCAATAACTAAAAAACTCGATATTAGTAATTATAAAAAATCTTTAATCGATAATGAAACTTTAAAGTATAAAATGAATATTATAAGGTCCATAAAACACACGTTATTTACTCAAGAAATAAATAAAGTAGTTCTGAATAGAAATGATGACAAAAGGCAAATTTTACCTAATCAAATCAGTACATTACCTTGGGGGCATTTTTCAACTTTATTTTAGTGAAAGTGAATATTTTAGACTTTGTTATATTAAGAAATTTTTCTTGTTTAAGTACTTATAATTAAAATATTTAAATGAGATAACAAATAAAATATTATATAATTATTCATGTCTTTTATTAATTTTCATTTAAAGAGTCAATTACAATTTTTTTAGATATTTTATTAACAATATTGTTTACTAATATTTGTATATCATCAGTATAATGGTCGCTATACGCACATTGCACTTGAATACTCAATTTCTTTTTGTTGTCTTCCAATTCATATACTTCAATTTTAACTAATTTACATGGTTTCTCAACAGCCATAGAACTACAAATAAAATTGTTAGTTACTTTATGAAATCTGTTTTGCTTGCTTCTTTTTCGTTTGTTCGCGTCATTGATTTTTAATGGGTAATCCCATGTAACGTCTCTTGATTCGCTAAACGAGCAGTTCTGAAATATTAAATAACAAAACAGTTAATTACTTCAGAGTAAATAAAAAACGAAAAAAACAATAATAATAATAATAATAATAAAGATAATCACCATTTTTTAATTCAGAGTAATATTTTGCGATCGTGAAAAAATAATTACTTAGACCACCAATCTCTTAGAATCAATATTTAAAGATGCCTAGTATAAATTACACAAGCTTTTATATAAAATGTTAAGTGAGGAGAAGCGGGGGACTAATTTTCTAACTCATTTAGTAGGTATATAAATCTATATAAAGACAAATAGCGGCAATAACATTTAGTCGCTATTGTCGACTATTTGTCGCTATTATAAATTTTAATATGAGATTAATAAAGCAACCACTTTCTTTACAAGTATGCGATGTGGAACCTATATATTCTAAACTTGACTATATCAGACACAGTAAACTATTACCCAATAGCATTCGATGTGTAATTTGTGGGCCATCCAATTGCGGTAAAACAAATGTCATGTTAAGTCTGCTGATTCATGAAAATGGGTTGAAGTTCAAAAATATATACATTTACTCAAAAACTACATTTCAACCTAAATATTGTTTCTTGAGAGATGTTCTGTCTAATGTTCAAGAAGTCTCTTTATTTCTTTTTACTAACAACAATGAAATCATCAATCCCATAGATGCTTTACCAAATTCGATCATTATATTTGATGACGTCGCTTGCGAGAATCAGATGAGTATCCGTGATTATTTTTCCATGGGAAGACACAAATTAATAGATTGCTTTTATTTAACTCAAACATATTCTAAGATACCGAAGCAACTTATTCGTGATAATGCCAACTTTTTAGTTATATTCAAACAAGATGACGTTAATTTAAAGCACATTTACTACGAACATATCAATAATGACATGAGTTGGATGCAGTTTAAAGATTTATGTTCTAAAATTTGGGCAGCGCCCTATAATTTTTTAATCATTAACAAAGATTGCGCATTAAACAACGGAAGGTATAGACAATCTTTTGATACCTTTATTAACTTTGACTAACAATAAAATATAAAATAAAACTGCAATCGTGGATATGATCATTTACCCATTTACGTCTACTGCTCTACGCCCGCAACATTAAAATGGAAAAAAATATTAAAGAACAAATAATAAAATCTGTTAAATCCATAAAAAATAAAGTTAAACGCATGAAAAATGAAGAAAACCGAGCGCATCTACAGTTTAGCAAAGTTTTTAAACCCGTTACTGATCCTTTACATGAAATTGTAGAGACTCAGAGGAAAAATAATGAGCTAGAAAATTTTATTCATATTAATGCTAAGTCGGATATCAGTAATAGTGATGAATCCTCAGACCATGAAAATTTGGAAGACGATGAAGTTCAAAAAGTTATTCACCAAACTTTGAATACTCCTTTAAAAAATACATCAAATCAAAGGCTTTTAAATGACAATCTACTAAATACGCCCACGATTAATATATTAAAGCAAGAAGATAGCGATAAGAAAACGAAAATTCACAAATTGCACACACCTTTAAGAAACATATTAGAGGACATTGGTGTGAGGGACACTAATTTAAATGTGCCATTTGGAGTTAGACTAGTAGATAAAAAATTAATGCTAGGCAATACTTCAGTGCGTCTATCAAATATTGATAATTTATCCGATAAAATCAACTTTATAAAAATCGGAGACATACAATATGAATTAACCAAAGGATTAAAAGAACTGTTATTTCAAAAAATACCTGATTTACAACTTGTATCAGACACGGATAAAATAACATACAAAGATATACTACTTAATACTAATGCCCATAAAAGAGATTTTAGTAAACATGGCCAAATTAAAGGTGATAAGAGCATGAAATACTCCCAAATTATTAGACCTCTATTAGTAGAGGGCAAATGTCATTACCAAGCCAAAAGTGACCACAAAATTGGTGGTAGTTTACCAAAACTTAAAAGAAACAGACCATACACTGACTACGTATTTTGGGATGATCCCAATGAGTTAATAGAAAGATTGAAGTTATTGATGGCATCGAAGGGCGCTGGAAATAACAATCATGACAATGAAATCTTATCAATAATTGAAGAATTGAAAGAAGCGGGTATAATAAAGTCATAAATACATAAAGATATGTTTCTTATATCCAGTATAAAGATTATCATCAAAGATGAACGTCGACAAATTCGGTCATCATATTCATAAAAGACAGCGGTTTAATGAAGCAGAGTGTATGCTAAAATTAATAGGTGATCAGAATCTAAGCGCACAGTATAAGCGTTTGAAACACCTCAAAAATCCAGTTGATTTATACGACGCTACTACTAAAGAATATACTGACTTAGCATTATCTGACTTTTGGAAAAATAAAATAATTCACATTATAAAAGATATTAATGTTAAAATATCGAAGTTAGAAAACGATTTGAAGTTATTAACTCGACCAGAAGTAGAATCAAAATCTTCATTGAAAATAGAAAAGGAAATCAAATACAATAATGAGCAAAGAACAAGTAGTTAACGAGATTCACAAATATGCGCGGGTTAATTTTCCAAGAAGGTGTGTTGTACAAAAAGGTATAGATGATCTTTGGCAAGCTGATTTAGTTGATATGCAGTTTGTTTGTAAGACGAATAAAAATTATGCTTTCATTCTTGTTGTGATTGACACTTTTTCTAAATATGCATGGGCTTTGCCTCTTAAAAATAAAAATAAAGAAACAGTATCTAAAGTATTTGAAACATTATTGAATACCGCAAGAAGAGCACCCATAAATTTACAAACAGATCTGGGTACTGAGTTTTACAATACGTGTTTTAGAAAAGTCGTGGAAAATTATGGAATAAACCATTACTCCTCCTATTCATCAAAAAAAGCTTCAATTGCTGAAAGATTTATCAGAACTTTAAAAAACAAACTGTACAAAAGATTTAGTCTAAATGGTAATTACAAATGGATTGATGGAACGCTCAAATCAGTGATGTTTGAATACAATCATACATTTCATAACACGATAAGGATGATACCTGCTGACGTTAATAAAAGCCATGAAAAGGAATTATTAAAAAGATATAAAATATTACAATGTCAATTGAACAAGACTAGGAAAAATAAATTTAAAGTTGGTGATTTTGTCAGAATTAGTAAATATAAAAGTATATTCGAAAAGAGATATACGCCAAATTGGTCTACGGAAATCTTCAAAGTGTATGCGGTAAAAAATACTCACCCTGAAACTTATTTGATTGAAGATGCGAGACAACAACCAATAGCAGGAGGATTCTACGCACATGAACTTCAAAAAACTCTACATCCTGATGTATATCTTGTAGAAAAAATTATTACAAGAAAAGGAAATAAAGTATATGTAAAGTGGTTAGGTTTACCTAATGCAGATAATAGTTGGATAGATAAGACTAATGCCATGTAAGAATAATTATGTTTAAATAAATACAACACTTTGTCTCTGTTTTTATCATTCTAACAATTGATATGAAAGGAAGAGGTCTTACTAATACTCTGATTAATAATCTACCCTTCGAATTGCATATCCCAGGCTATAATTACTGTGGTCCCGGAACAAAGTTACAAAAACGGCTAGCTAGAGGTGATCCTGGTGTAAATAAATTAGACGAATACTGTAAAGAACACGATATTGCCTATGATAAATTTAAAGATCTCACAGAACGTCATAAAGCAGACCTAATTTTAATGAAGAGGGCAAAATCACTCAGGACTTCTTCTGATGCAAAATTTGGTGAAAAACTAGCTTCTGCTTTAGTTCATAAAATAATGAAAGCTAAAGTTAAAATGGGTGCCGGAATGCAAAAATTTGGATCTTTAATATCTCACACTAAAAAACATATACGTAAAGCTAAACCAAAATCTAAAAAAATGGCAATAAAAATGGCGTATGCCGCTGCTAAGAAAATGTTATCATCCTCGTCAGTGAAAATTCCTCGCATTATCCCAATACCTAAAACTGGTGGATTTCTTCCATTGATACCATTATTTGCCGGATTATCTGCAGCTGGAAGTATAGCTAGCGGAGCAGCTGGTATAGCAAAAGCTGTTAACAACTATAAAACTGCGCAGAAACAATTAGCGGAACTTAAACGACATAATGAGAAAATCGAAGCAATAGCCATTGGAAAAGGACTGTATCTCAAACCATATAAAACAGGGCTCGGGCTGTACACAACTGAAAAAAACTAAATAGCAGGCTACCTAACAGAGCTCTTACTGACATTGATATAGAGACTTTTTCTCAGAATATACCTCACTTTCGAGGAGTCTATATGAGAGATACATTGCCGGTTAAACCTCGGAAAAAAGAATGTGGTATTATCAATTTGGATTCGTCAGAAAATCCTGGAACTCATTGGGTAGCCTATGGAAAATGTAATGATTATATTGAATATTTTGATAGTTATGGAAATTTAAAACCACCTTTGGAACTTATTACTTATCTTGGTAGTGATATTTATTATAACCACCAAAGACTTCAACAATATAATTCATTCAAATGTGGACATTTGTGCTTGGAATTTCTAGACAATTTTTGGAAAATTAGAAATAAATAAATACGTTTTAAAAACTGTATTGAGTTCATTCATTAACAATGTCTACTACGTTAAGTATCACTGGTAACGAGTCTATTTTACGATCAAATTTTTTTCCGCCACTAAGTCTTAATGATAATTATGAATGTGGCTTGTTGTATTTTTCAACATTTAACTCAATGCCAAACATCAGTACATCTAACAACACTTTTAGTTATGGAGAATATGGAAAAAAAGTTGTTATTCCAACAGGAGCTTATGAATTGGATGATATAAGCGATTATTTAAAAAACAATGCAGATAGCGATATATTGATAAAAACAAATAATAATACTTTAAAGTGTTCTGTTTACTGTACTGAAACAATAAATTTCCAAGAAGATAACAGCGTTGGATCATTATTAGGTTTTCCGAAAGTTAAGCTGGAAGCAAATAAATGGCATGAATCTCCGCAAAATGTTGACATTCTACCAGTATCTGTAATACGAATCGAATGTGATTTAGTGCAAGGCTCATATACTAACGGCGCTCCAACGCATATAATACATGAGTTTATACCAAATGTACCGCCTGGTTATAGAATCATAGAAGTACCAACGAACGTTATATACTTTCCAATCAACAAATCAAATATAACTAGTGTTACAGTCAATATTGTAGATACGCAAGGCAACTGCATTGATTTCAGAAAAGAAAATATCCAATTGTGTCTTCATTTAAAAAAAACAAAATGATAGACTTTAATAAAAACCTAAGAAGCAAAGAGAAAATACTCAGTTTTAACCGAATATCAAAACCAAGCGGACGCTTTAAAATTAAAATAACAAAAAGTAATAAAGATTTTCTCAAGTCTATAGGTTTAAAAATATGAATTTTCTAGAAATTACTAACTCACCAACTTTCGATAATTCTATTGAAAGTTACGAAGTACACACATATAATCCCTATAATACAAATTTCAAAGAAAATGATGAAGTTAGAATACCCATACATCACCAAGATGTTTATGTATTACCAGCAGAAAGTTCCATCTACATTGAAGGCTATGTTAAAGTTTTTGGAAAGAGTGCTGAAACGCCAGTTGACAAAGAAGTAAACTTTAGCAACAACCCAATATTATTCTTATTTCAAGATTTAAGGTATGAATTAAACGGCGTAGAAATAGATCGAGCAAAAAATGTTGGGATTACGACAACCATGAAATCGTTTATTTCATTAAACCAAGGCGAAAATAAATTGGCAGAAATCTGGGGCTGGAATATAGATGGATTCAAAAATAAGGAAGGTTACTTTAGCGTGTTGATACCTTTGAAAAGAATTTTGGGGTTTGCTGAAGATTATAATAAAATTATCATTAATTGTAAGCATGAACTTATATTGAACAGAAGTAACACATCTATGAATTCTCTTACCATTAGTGATGATAACCATAATATCATAACAAAAATTGAAAGGATTCAATGGCGCGTTCCTCATATCAAAGTTAGTGATCAAGAAAAAATCGGTTTACTTAAACTACTTGAAAAAGATTACACTATTCAAATGGCATTCAGAAATTGGGATTTATATGAATACCCACTGCTACCGAGAACTACAAAGCATTTATGGTCGGTGAAGACAGCATCTCAAATGGAAAAGCCTCGTTATGTAATAGTTGGTCTACAAACGAACAGAAAAAACTCATCAAAAAATGATTCGTCGTTATTCGATCATTGTAAAGTAACAAACATAAAACTGTTTCTAAACTCTCAGTATTATCCATATGATTCCCTTAATTTAAATTTTGATCAAAATAAGTTTAATATATTATATGACATGTATGCTAAATTCCGTCAGTTGTATTATGGATTTGCTACAGAGCCATTGCTTGATTTGAATAACTTTAAAAATAAGGCTCCACTCTTTGTTATTGACTGTTCTCGACAAAACGAAAACGTTAAAGTGGGACCTGTTGATGTCAGAATAGAAATAGAAACCTCTGAAGAAATTCCGCACAACACTGCAGCATATTGTCTAATTATTAATGATAGAATTGTTGAATACAAACCTCTAAGCAATATCGTAAAAAAAGTATCATGAATGCGTTTGTTGACTTACAAGGATTCAAGTTAGAAGATAACAAATTTGTACCAAAGGAGATTGCCATTTTATGTAATAAAAAGATACAGACTATTCTTATAAAGCCACCCTTTCATTATAGTCAGTTGACTATTAAAGAGAAAAAACAAGTTGATTGGATTAAAAGGAATATGAAAATATTTTGGGATGCAGGAAACATTCCATATAATGATTTTAAAAGATACATAATTTCTCACTTACAAAACAAAAACATTTATGTAAAAGGTGATGAAAAAGTTTTGTGGTTAAAAGAATTAATAAATCCTAATACAAATGTTTATAACATAGAACTCTTGGGATGTCCTAAACTAAGCGAATTAAATGTAAATTATTATAACCATGTCTATAGTTGTATTCACCATACTGATGTATGTGCCTTAAAAAATGTATTTTTACTAAATATGTGGTTCAAAAATAAAGATTTTGTTCAATAGATACCTATTGTTTTTTTTACATTTCTTAAGTAAGGAACTGCAGCTACAGACTAAATGATGATATTAACACGTAATGATATCAGGTAGCAGTTTGCAAATCATTTCTAATAACTGCTGTAACAGGTAACGGTTTACCAATAACGTTTGGTGTAAATCAATTTTAATAACTGTTACAAGCTTAAATGATTTGAAGTAGCGGAGTAAAATGGAGAGCTTCTGGATCACGCAGCCCGAAAGAATAGGGCAAGTGATCCAGAACTCTCTATTTTACACTACTTATGTACTTTTTTAAAGACATTTACTTGCCCTGAATTTTAAATATTTTTTTGCAGACATTGTGACCTACTTGATGTTATCTAATAGATAGAGTATGGTTCATGTGCGAACACAACAGACTACCACAGAGAAATTCAGGTAGGCAGTCGTCTCCGCTATGCCGGCTTGAGCACCGTGCACCAACTGTGATCTGCACAGAGTGTCAGTAATCAACCCCGTAGACCTGAAAAAAATACCACTCGCATCTTCCCTATCCGGTACGACTACACTAAAAACCAATCAACAGACTGCTTACCACTCTTAGAATTAGGTCCCTTGTTCACGGAGGCGTTTCACCAAAAGTGTTTATTTATTTTTTATATATTTAGAGTTAGATTTAATTAATTACAGAGAAAATTTACCTTTTACATTGTGCCTAGTTATCGTTTGATAAAATACTCATAGGTTACCTAACTATACATATTATTTAGTTAAGCACTAAATACCATCAAGTAGGTAGGTATCCAGATATCGGGAATTATCTAGAAGTGAAAACCGATAATGAAAGTGATAACGGGGTGGATATTACATTAATAAAAAACATCATAACGAAGTAAAACACAAACTTCAGTAACATCTAGACCTTGGTGAAACGTGTATCTGGACTGAAAGCTCATTTTGAAAACGGCTCTAATCGTTATTCTGGAAAAAGGGAAAAGCAGTCAAAATTGATTGAAACACTTGAACTATTGAAAACTTAATTTAAAAAAGTTATGAACGCTATTTTAAGGGCCCCATAAATGCTACTTAAGGGTCTCTTAAGTTAAGAATCTGTCAGATGAAAACGGGCATCAGTCCCTTGCTATACGCTTTATAGAGTTGATTTGAAAAATTACACGTTCTCTATAAAAATTAATTGTAACACAGTCATGCACTTTCCCATGTAAAAAGAACATGTTACGTACTATGTCAGGGCATTGTTCGAAGGTGCAGGCGTGACAATGTGCTTCCGCCAAGTTCATTGTCGTGCCATGTCCCCGTGCTTGATCCTTTACAACTATTTACACGAATTACGCTTTACATTATACTAAATAGCAAATAGAAATAGCGATAAGCGAGTCTATTGCGCACGGTTATAGATGACTTAATTAATTCCTACGTAGGTACATAGTACACATCTATCTTTCGCCGTGTCGGTACGAATGTACAATATTTGCGCTTATCGATAAAATGGAACGAACGAACCGTATCTGGAGGGAATTATTAGCACCTTAAAATATTGAATATACCTATATCAAAATCTAAAGGTAACATTCCTTCATTTTTAATAATAAGCAAAACTGTAAGTATTGAAAAATTTGCAACAGTTTTGCTGGAATTAATCAATCGGTTGAGTCAATAATAAGAGGCAAATCTTGCTAATAAACATTGCGTCTTAAAAGTTTTCCCCTATGTATGTTTATTTTACTTAATTTTTATATTTTTGCATCAGTACTCGTATTATTTTTTAGTTGGTATTACTAATCGCGATATCTTTTTATAGGCAATCATGTCGTGTTTCTTCTGATCTTCTTTGTCTTTTCGACTAAACCTTCCTGAAGCCAAATGTAGTAGCGCAAGCTGCCGCAAGTCCAAGTCAAATAAAAAATAAGCTGAGGCCGAATTTAGATTTACGCCGTGAGGTCTTTCCACCAATCAGACAATGTTATATTGACCGCCGAGGTAATAAAAAATCAAATGAAGCGATCCTATTGGTGGAGAAGTTTCGAGTTACGCCGTCACGGCGTAAATTTAAACGCATACTTGGCCTTCAGTTACAATAAATGGTTTGATTTTCATAGACAATTATTACATGTTAATTAGAAATGATTTTTGTGAAATTTCCTAGCAATATCAGTTTTAAAAATAATTTTACCTCATTACCTATTTTACTTATAATTTCGTAGCGAAATTAAGGTCAAGTATACTCGTCGCTCAACGTACAAATAATCACCTATAATTATTTCACGAATAATAGTTTAATTATAGATAAATATTGAGGAAATTTTATGTACAATACAAAAAAACATCTTTACATGTTAACATAATATGAAATTTTCAGTAGTTATTGTTTATGTTGTTTTTTTCTTCTTCTTCTATTCAATTTTCTTTACAATTTGTTATTTATTCAGTTAGAAAAACAGTTTGTTAAATTATTTTCTGAAAAATCTACTACTCTCAGTCTACTTCGTCTTAATCTACTTTTTTTCTCTTTACCATTGTCATTATATTAATTTTCATTAGCAAAGTTTTATAAATTTTATTTTTGTAAGAATATGTTTACTTAAACGAATGGTAGGCAGACTGATAATGGTTATTAGTCCAGTCTGCCGTCCTGGAGTAGTACCACCACTTTCAAGTGTAACACCCGTTGCCTAACCTTCTTGCATTTCGAAATTGCATATTTTGGTACTTGATATCATTTATGGCGCGTCTATGACGACATATCTCAATGGATAGTTGCCCTTATAAATACATAATGTGTATCAAACAAAGTAAATGTCCAAAAACTAAGTACCTACAAGATTAACAGTCTCGCCACAACCCATCGGATGCCTCAATTGAAATAAATTGGTTAAAATTAAGACAATGCAATACTCTCAATTTAAATAAGGATAAAGTGATAATAATTTCTTAGAATTTGTCTCCCTTAAATCACGCACGTGTTCCTTTGGGATAGACAGAAAAATCAAATTGTAATAAAATAATCTATGTGGTTCACTATCGCGTTTATTTTGTTTCGCGTCGTTTCTAACTTTGCAGCCACAGCGGTGGATGGCGGTGAGACATGTCATTGTAACCTCTCCGATTTCTGATTCCGATTATTGATTAAAATAAACGCAATAGTAAGCCGTATAGAATCTTAATTCAGTTAAAACAATTCGCTAAGAAAAGACGACAATAACTTTTACTTATAACTAAATATGAACTATACTCTCTCTTTAGAATACGTGCACCTTAGACGAGGGTGCTCCTTACCTGACCCCCTGAACAATAAATCAAAATTACAGTTAAAAAGTCACGTTTAAGAAAACACTTTCTCTATTATTCTACGTCGAATTTGGAATTTAATACGCGTTCAGAATTTATAATAATATTTTGTACTTATAAAAAATTAACATATGTAATCAAAAGAGTAGAAACAAATTTGAACTTTAACCAGGAGCAAATAAGTGTAATTATTACAGTTCCTGCATACATATTATTTAGTATTCAAACTTAGTTTGTTACAGGATTGTTTGTACTGATTTTCTTGCTTGATCAATTATTTATAGCTTGTCTTCAAGATAAGGTGTAAAGGCGAAAGTAGAATTTTCTCTTTGGGTCACCCCGTAATTACAACTGCAGACTGCAGGTTGAAAATATCTTAACGATGTTTATGAAGTACATGTGCTTAAAAATCTATATTAGAGTTTTAAGGAACATAAAACAATTAATCGTAATTATTTTTGAAAACAATTTATTTTCTAATTAAATAAATAAATAATTATGAACAATTAAAAGTTCAACAAAATAAATTATTACACTAAAGTTTCGATGGCAACTTTACTATGAAGAATCAGACCCTGTCCTGAAATAAAAGAAAATGCAAGTTTAGAAACATATAAACTAATTTTTCAGGCGTTTTTAGTTTCCTATTCTTAAAGTTCTGCTTACCCCTAAACTTTGGAATTATGAAAAATGCAAATTACATACCTAAAGTACGGTTGGAAGTCATAAATGTCTTCAATAACACTTCGTACACGACAAAAAACTCCACAGTCATTATTTTGCTGTCCATACACTTTTAGAGCACGATCTACAACTTGCTGTACCGATGACAATTCTATTACTGTAAAAGAAAAAATAATTAAATTATTAATATATAAAAATGGAATAAATAATTGTTAAAACATAAATTGGGGAAAAACTGTAAATATTATAATTTTACGGGCATTACTGAATTATTAAATAACTAAAGAACTAAACCGTAAAGTCTTACAAAATATATTATTATTTAGAGACCCACTGATGGGTCGGCTTGGTAGGTCCATGAAGACGTCATTAGTATGCGGAGACCCACCGGTGGCTCCTCTTGGTTGATAGGTCCTCTGTACTAAGCGCGTCAGATTATTACCAATCTATAGATATGAAAATTTAAAAATAAAACATACCTTTACGTTCTCCAAATTTCCGATCTTCTTCATTATTATAGCCATCACCACCACCAGCACTACCTTTCTTAAAATGTATTAACTTTGGTATAAACAAAAGCAAACACACAACAGCCAACATTGTTACAATCTTCTTAAAAATCATTAATTTTAACATTATTTTTGCTATCGTCAAAATATCCAATTTCAAAGAGAGCTTATCTAAAAATCCTGGAAGCAATCCTGGTAACAACCCTGGAGCTGTATACGGCACTCCATAAGACGGCCTCGGTGGTGGTCCGTAGAGAGGTTTTGGAGGTCCATAATTAGGAGGAGGACCATAACTAGGAGACGGAGGACCATAAGATTGAGCAGGCGGTCCGTAAGTGTTCGTAGGTTCAGGATATTTCACAGGCGTTCCGTAATTCGATGGTGGTAAATAGTTATTCGGTTCTGAAGGCCCTTGGGAAGAGAATCCAGGAGGGCTGTAGTCCGAATGGTACGAAGGACTATAGTCGAATCCAGATTGATAACTGTCATCACGACTCGTAATCTTTTTCTCTCCATCTTTTGCTGTTATTATAACAACTCCTTGTTTCGCTTTCTCCGCTTCAATCCTAGATTTACTATATGCCTCTAAGTAAGAGTCACCCTTTTGTAGTAAAACTTTGGTATTATTTACACCTCCAGGTCCAACTATCGCGTTAACACAAACTAACGATGTTAATATTACGAGTAATTTATCCATGTTGGATTTTTTTGCCAGCAACTTGACTCCATCGATGGCAGCTGTCGAATGACAAACAACGTCGTCTCTCGTTCACTTTTCACTGACATACCGTAAAAGAACCTACCTAAATATGATAATGGAGCACAATTAAATTCTCCAAGTGACCTGCGTACGTTCCGCATTGCTCATGGTAAGTAGGTGCTTTAATGTCGCATGTTATGCATGCTAATAGTGGATTGACTGAATGGCATTCCTTCTTCGTGATATGATTGAGGACCTCATAACATCTTAGGTCGTTTCAAGACGCTTTCATCGCTTATTACAATTATTAATAGGCAAATTGTTTGTGAAAGTCGGGAAAGATCAAAATCTTTTAATATCTATCGGTCGTGTTTCGATTGCCGAATTTCTGTGAAAACGAGTTAAATATTTTTTTTGTTTATAAACGATTACCTAATTCGCAATATGCCTAATAAAGTAATAACAATTCAGTAAACATTCATAAATAAGAGCATGCAAAAATACTTAGGTTAATTAATTTGTACACCCACAAAATGTCTGAACATTGGATTGAAGCCAATAAGCGTACGAAGCAGTGATTGTGTTCAATTTCTACTCATTATGAATGCAATCCAGCGATTAACGTAAGTGTTAAAAGCAGCCAAAAATATGCTAAAACACGTGTTTATTTTACATTAGGTACATATAGATTTCTTTCTAAACCTGCCTAAATATGTATAGTATACGCCTGCAAAGTATGGAAGCTAGTGTTATACTGTAAGTTTTAATTGCGGTGAAAACTTAGTTTTACGCGACATCAACCCAACAGTTGTCACTGGAAATATATAACAGAGGATTTTCTACGCGCTCACGTAAAGCACCAATGTCTATGTCATTGTTGATTAAAGCACGGACGGGTCCGATCTCGAGCTGTTGCGAGTGTGTTGATTTATTTCTATTAAATTTATATCATAATTAAATAATAAATTTAGTAATTTAATATGACAAAAATTATTAATAAAAAAAATAGTGGTGTAAAAATAATATTTTGCTTTAGCATACATTCATAGCACACGGAGCTAGGGGACAATTGGCGAATGCAGTAGTTATAAAAACGTATAATTTTTTAAGTTTTTTTAGCCAGTACGAAATCGTTTCCGCTCCCGCGACACATAACGCCTTTGTGGATATAATATTAGTCTATTGGCTAAAAAAAACTAAGATGACTAAAATAATTTGACCTAACGATAGCGTCGTAGACGAACATGTTGTACAGTATACAGCTCTGTTCATTTTAAAATAAAACACAAAAAATACATAATTTCATTTATTTTATTCTGGCAATAGTTAATCTCAAGCCCTTGTCTCAGGATAGGCAGAAACCATAGAGTACTTCTCTTATGCAAACACGTCGGTTGAGTGCTCTTCTGCTGGAATTTAGTTTAAAATTCACTAATCAAAGTCACATGTAACTCTCAGACTTCTTTCTTCAAAAAACTTATGTCTTTTACGTTTATCATCTTTATTTGGTGAAAAAAATGAACTTATAGTTTTAGTTCCCGCTGGTCGCTTAGTCTTTGGATTCTCGTCTTCTATATCTTCAAAGGTACAAGTTGCAGCTTTCTCTTGTAACATCAGTTCAGCTGTAGACCAACTGAACCGCACAAGTAATGGATAACCAAATACTCTATCAACTTGTTCTCTGATAAATCTTTTTGTTGTTGGATCTGTAAAAATGATGCTTATTTTTATTTATTTTTAACCATTGAGCAGCTATAGTTCTTACAAAGTTCAATTAGACCATTTTTGGAAGATTCTCAGACATTTCTCTGTGGTAGCAGCTGTCTCCACACTGCAGCTTAACATTAGGCAGAGGTGATTACATACAGCTCAGTAGCCACTTTTAAAAAGAAGAGCGTGTGTGTGTGTGAGAGAGAGAGAGATGTATAGTAGAAAAAGAGAGAGAGAAAGAGATCTGGTAATCTAGTTTAATATTGTTTTGTAACCCAGTCATGGAGTCTACCTTCCCAGACATCTTTCTGACCAATCTATATTAACCTCCAGGATAACCGCTTCCAAATTCAGTATGCTTCAACTGTAACCCCTCCATGAACTTCCAGACTTTAAGTGCATGATCTCTTGTGACTTTAGCAACTATACTCGCAGCGGACACTATAGGATAAATCGAATCGGCTTTCTTTGCTACCTGCAATTTATAATAATTGAGTAATTTACCTATTAAAAATTATTACATTAACAGCTTCAAATCCTCATGCAGGTTGGGTTGAATGTGGTGGATGGTACTGTCCCGGGATGGCAGAGTTAGCTAATAACCAACATCCAGCCTGCCTACCAATATTTATCTTTTAAATTATTTTGTGGCATGGCATATGACAACACTCCACCATGATGTTAAGCTAGAGTGCAGACCATGAACGGAAACAACCGTTACTACAGATAAATTTTAACAGGTGACCTCCGCTATGCTTTGTAAGAGAGACAGGTATAATACTATAATCTTTATTCATACAGAACTTACAGTAATTTTATAATCTGGAAATATTTCTTCTAATTTTGCTTGATATTTCTCTGGTGGCCCGACAGTGTCCACATACACTTCCTTAATATTAGCACCAGATTCAGCAACCTTTTTAATTAAATCTATTGCAGAGTTCATTGAAACCTGAAAATTTGTGTTGTGCAAAAGGTTTATGCATTATTGCAAGATTTCAGCAACAATAGAGATGAGAGCTCTGTCTCCTGCTAGAAAAGTTGTTATAAAAATAGCAAAGGCAGTCCCATTGTTACATACAAGAGCAACACAGAAGCCAGACGAGGCAGACCTTTATTTAAACTTATTATTACAAACTTACTTCATTTAATGAGTGCTTAGCTCTTCTATACATCGAATTGGATATATAGTTAGGTGATATAATCTCTGCAGCCCAACCAACATTGTCAAATGATTCAGCCTCCGTCAACATTTTTGTAAATATCTCATCTCGTTTTTCTTCTGTTAATGCCTTTGAATCAGCACAACCAAGTTTAGACAATACTTCTTTCTGTGTAAGAGGACAGTAAGCCACTCCATAGACCATTGGACCTGAAATTGTTATTAATATTTTAATATAATATGCGTAACAACCACTAATAAAACAACAAAGTACACCTGCCTAGAACCGGCCCACGGCCTGCTTCATCGACTCCTAACATACACGGTTCTAAATTACATATTGAAGGCACTTTTGACAAGTTAAGAAAATTTTCAGAATTGTTTTTAGATTCCAGATACTTTTGAAGAGCTTCTAGTGAATCCATGTTATTTTTAAATATAATTTTACACGAAAAATGTGCATTCGCGCGTTAATGGACGTCAACAGACGTCAAGAAGGAATAATAAACGTCAAATCAAACTTGTTTTATTGAAGGCAAAGTGCCATTATGCCCATGCAGTCTAGTCTTGAGTAATATTTCCATTTTTCAAGAAGCATGCTTAATTGTATCTTTTTATTATTTTTTAGTAAACTAATTAGTGGTTGAACCTTTACTAAAACTTTCAGTGAAGTTACGGCGGGAAAATGAAAATATGTGTTCTCCTATTTTAAATCACTTGCACACAATCATACACTCAAAACTCAAGAAACTCCTTTGAAAAATAGACTTCGTAGATTAGGCTGCATAGGCAATGATGTATTTGCTTTGAATAAAGCAACAGAAAAAGAGGAAGATATCTTATTGTCTCTGTCTCATGGACACCTGTCTTATGTTGCTTATGTCTGTGTGTTGTTTATTCCAGGTTTACTCGTTATTGTCAGATTTTGTGGAATTTACGATCTCGTTTACTTGTTTGTTTATATCTTTGTGTTATTAAATCAAATTCGCAATTATATTGTATTAATTGTATGTCTCGTTAATGGAGACGCATCCCTTAAATTTGGTTTGTATAGTAATTTTATCACATTCGCTATTATAATACACAATTCTTATAAATATTATATTTTTAGGCTCACCAGCAGCATAGACGGGCTGAAGCACATTTCCGTTATAAACGGTTTGATGAGGCTATACAATGCCACCACAATGCTGCCGAATTGTTAATAGATGCAATGAAGTCTACAACAAGCTCCTTCGCCCTTGAATCTATTTCCTTACAACACAGTTATCATCTAAAGCAGAAAGATCTTATTACAAGTAAGAAGGAACAATATGAAAGGGTGAAAAAGGCTGTGGATACCATTAGACACATAAGTAAAGAGCCTCAACTTGATATAAATGCTGAGGACAACTCAAAGCTTCAAATTGCTATATACAGGAACATAGATCAGAGTAACACGTTATTAAATATGTTGTTAGATAAGAAATTAAGTACGCAAGTTATTAATAAACATGATAAAAGTGAAACAAAAGGTGTGGAGAGCATGCAAGAAACTGTAGTTAATGAATTAAAAGTCCTAGGCCAAATACTTCATACACAGGTTGAGCAACTTATGATGCAAGTTGAATTGCAGAAAGATGAGAATACAATATTAAAAGAGAGGGTGGACTATTTGGAAAAGGAGAGAAATAAATATCTTAACATTCAGTCTTTTGAATTGCCATCGCAGAATAAATTTCCAACACATAATGTTACTATGAGAATAGCAGCTCCCGTAACTTCAGATAATCCTAGAAATTATAATACACCTTCAAGACCACAGCAACCACATTTTGATTTATCTGCATTCAAAGATGACTGAAATTATAACCTGAAACTATAATTAATACTTTTATCCTTTTTTTCCTGGTGCTTTTGGATTTAAGGTGCTCGCTGACAGGAGAGTACGGCATAGTGGAGTGGCTATGATAAAATAAAACTGCTAAGGGCATTATAAAATCATTCCAGTTTAAAAAAAAGTGCACGGAAATGTTGAGGGGTTATTATTCATTTTTATAAATTGTTTACAATAGTTGTTATTGTAAAAAAGTGGTATTAATTTGTATAATTTGCTGCAGTAGTGAACAAATTGTAAAAACAAAGATTCATTCTATACCTATATGGTAATTAAGTAAGCATTAATTTTTTGTGGTATATACACAGCTGTGAAAATGCTTATATACATGTTCCTGCACAAAATGGCTGCCATTTGATTTGGCTGATGGCCCATGTTTTTATAAATGAAAAAAAATCTCTGCCATCCTGTCAGTGAGCAATATCTACTATTATAGTAATTATTATTCAGGGAAATAAAACATATACAATTAGATATGCAATATCGCTCCCAATGTGACGGGAGAGAAAAGATGATCACAGTTTTGTCAGTATTAGCCTATCAACAACATTGTCAAATTATTTGAAGCTAGTTAAAGAGTGGTAGGCAGACTGATGATGGTTATTTGTCCAGTCTGTCGTCCTGGGGCAGTACCACCACTTTCGAATGTAGCACCCGTGAAGTGACCTTGTCGCGTTTCGGGGATAGTTTGAAAGTAGCCAGGTATAAGAGAGGAGTGTGCACTGTCAATCTAGATGGTACATGCTCGTCTCCTCAAGCCGGCATAGTGGAGGCGACTGCAGCCCGTAGAGATTTCTCTGTGGTAGCAGTTGTTTCCATTCATGGACCGCACTCTAGTTTTACATCAGGCGGAGTGTTGTCACATGTCGAGCTACAATAAAATAAAATAAAAATAGTTACGCTTTTTTCATGTCCGATGCATGAGGTTCACAACTCTAGTATGGAAAAAGCAATAAAACGCACATATAGATATGTCTTGCTTGTTGGTCTATACAATTTATTTCATCAAAATACATTTATGTATACTATACACTACTTGAATTTATTAATAAGAAGTATTGTCAACATTTTTGGTAACATGAAACATTAATGTACAAAGCACTTTCATTTGCATTCAATAAAAAATTACTAAGACTAAAGTCAGATTTTGTTTATAGATCTATACATATATATGGGCACGATAACGATTTTAAAGGAGAATGCCCATTCTCGCCTAAGAGAAATGGGCCCACAATTTTTTTCTCGAGTTTCATGATCATTTTTAGTTTATTTTGTAGAAAAATAAATCTACTTCCTTATTACTAATCAATTTTAATTTTTTCACCTGGGTTATTGAGTAAATTTTCTGATGCAATGTTTGAGGTTATTATTATTTTAAATGCTTTAATAATTGATGATATCTGTTTTTTATGTTTTTAAACACTGTCTTTTGATTGGTTAATGATGTGTTGATATAATTAAAACGAATTAAAAAAGAAATAAGTTATTATTTTAAAATATTGTTTTGTTACCAAACTATTAGGTATCCAAGTGGAGCCAAAAATGGGCATTCTCCTTTATAGATTTTGTTTAGAATTTTTGGGAGAACAAATGGAATATCCTACCTTCTACATAAATTAATAAAGTTGTATCTGGTGCACAACAAACACAATTTTTTAAACAAAAAAATACTTTAGATTTAGGCTGGTAATTATTCTAAAATAACTTAAGATTAAAAACAATGCATGAGATAATAAAAAATAACATTTATAAGCACATTTATAACTTTTAGATTTATCTAAATATTGGTATAATAAAATTCTATATTACAATAAAAACATTATAATTTATTTTATAGTCCTACGTCCTTTGTGACAGTAAATCGACTGTAATGTATTGTCAAAGCACAAAAATTATAATCAGCAAAGTTGACCAAGACTATACATTACTATGCTTTGGTATTTACAGTGCCTAAGTTAAAAAAAAATTAATTATATGAATGAAATTTAAAAAATAAAAAAAAAACAAATAAAGTTAGCATAAAAAATGAGATTCGAATTATTCGCAATATTTGAGTGAAAAGCAACAAAATTAAAGCAATCAGGGCCGGTTACTCAATTCCGACTTAAGTCAGATGGTAAACTAAGATTGTGTTACTAGTGCAATAAAGTAACTATGACGACCTCAGGCAGTTAATAAAGATCCTTAAAACAATCTTAAGAAAGCATTAAGTTTTTGATGAGTGAAATTGAAATTTAATTGGTACAGGAGCAATAATCGCTGACTGAATTGCTGGCCCGTAACATTACAATAATAATGTAAATAACTTCATACAAATAATTAATTTATGATAATTTTACACATAAAATGGTTTTTGACACAACTTCTCAGTATTCATTGACATAAAAATAACAAAAATGAACTTAAATCTAAATAAACAGAGAACTAGATATTATTATTACTTAAAAGAAAAACGCTATATACACAAAAAAAAATCACAAAATTATTTCTATTAAACATTGTTTATAATCTACACATTTAGGAGTAGGTAAAGCTCTTTATTATGACATTTGCTTGAAGCAAGCAAACATTAGCGTTATAGACTTATAGCCTGATTTATATAAATTTAAAAAAAATTAAACAAAAGAATATTAACCACACTGGAGCGTGACGTCATTGAAACAAGAAAACACCGCATATTACATCTTAAGCAACCTATATATAATTTTGCATGACAGTCCACTGAAAGATATCAGACCAAGGTATGTCAGTTACCTCAGTATGTCATTCTAAAGTAGTACCACCAATTTTAAGGTGATGCAGTATTTCTGATTGGAAGGACCCGGATGTAACTAGAGACGTCTACCCTGACAACCAGGATGGTGTACAATCAATCAGGCTAAGCTATCTGTAGTTTCTATGTGGTGGACTGCATTCTAGTTATACCGTTACAAAAAAAAATCAGGATTTGCTATTAATTATGACAAATGTATGGCGATATGCTCCAACAGGTTTAACATGATCATGATGCATATTTTATATCAGAGCAGACTCCTGGTGTATCTTGGATCAGAACGTCAATCTAATAAGGATCCAAGTTAAAACATCCAACAGGCACTTGATATGGCAAATCACAAAAGTTATAGATCTCACAACCGCCACAAAAACATTTTTTTTTAACATTTAAAGCAAACACTCTTAATTCTCAATTTTATTAGGATAAGAGTAAGGCTGTTTAAAAAAAAAGCTAGTTTACATTAAATTCTATACTAATAATTTCTAAGG
Source organism: Tinea pellionella (assembly GCA_948150575.1). Classification (NCBI taxonomy): domain Eukaryota; kingdom Metazoa; phylum Arthropoda; class Insecta; order Lepidoptera; family Tineidae; genus Tinea; species Tinea pellionella. The sequence continues at coordinate 4,462,982 of OX411254.1, read as the reverse complement.
GTGGTTTGCACCAGAAAGCCGGTTAAAGGAACTTTAACTACTACTTTTACACTTACTTTAACCTTAATCCTAACCAGCGAATCTTGGCTTGGTTAGTAATCGTCAAACCAATGTTGCTAACATCAAATGTGTTTTTCTATTATTTTTCGAAATCAGCCACCCTTTTAACGATAACAATATGAATTTACACGATATTGCAACGCGTGTGGAGTAAATGTAAACGTTTAACGGTCATCGTCGCCGTAAAAGTAATAGTTAAAGTAACTTTAACCGGCCTTCTGGTGCAAACGACCCTAAGGGTGGGAATAGATGAGGTTTACTACAATAACCTAGACCGCTATGTTTTACTAAAAAAAACAATTTTCATTAGGTTTTTAACTAAATTAAAAACTATCGTGTTTATTTTTATTATTTTATTGCGACGTTTAAAAATCTTTGCAGTAACCGTCTCGTCGCAACTTTTTAATGATTAATTTAAAACGCTCGTGTCAGATGATTCTACTCTTAATCTATTCCCCCCATTTTACGCAGATAAATTTATAATTTATATGCATAAATCGTAACATAAAACTCTATAATTAATTATTATCATATATTACAATTACTAGCACAGTTTTCTTTAACAATTAGTTTATGTATAGTGCCATATATAGCTATTTATAACTGAGATACACTGACTGAGAGACCGCCGAGGTGATAACAAAACAAATGAAGCGATCCTATTTACCGGGCCCTCTTGAGGGTTGTTTAGTTGTTGTAACGGTGTCACGGCGTTAAGCGAGATCTCTCCACAAATAGATCGCTTCATTTAAACTTACTTCAGTGGTCAAAATAATATCGTCTGATTGGATTGGACTCATTCTTGGCTCTCTGAAGAAATACGGAACTCCAAGTTGCACAATATCAGTTTAGAAATGCCTTAACGAGTGTCAGAATTAGTTTTACAAGGCGCTACCACTCACCTTGCCTATTTTAAACGATTTAGTAAGATGAAGTTAAAGTAGGCGAGGTATGGAGACCACAAGCTCGCAGTTGCGCGCCTTAAACCACGCTAAAGAAGCCTCATTTACACGTATTAAGGGCTAATGATGAATAGAAACGCATACTTCACTTCTACCAAGAGAGTTGTTAACATAGAAAAATATTCGCAATTCGTAGTAGCCTCCGCTGTGCTAGCTTGAGAAGACGAATGTTCTCAATCCAGTTTAACGGAGCACAATTCTCCCAAGTTAACGGAACTAGGTTTGAGGTGACTGCCGTTTGTAGAAGTTTATCCATAGTAGCAGCTTCTAGCTTAACATCAAGCAGAGTGTTGTCATATGCCGAGCCACAATTAAAAAAGTATCTTTTCATGAAAATAGTAGTACTGTGAGACTGCTCAGCAGACTGGGCTAACAGCCATCATCAATCACCTACTTCATTGTTTAATTTTAATCATATAACTGTAACTTTGACAGTTTAAAGAAAAACTTAGGGAATACTTATGCTAAGTGATGTTTATGAATATTACCATGTGAGTTACTAAATCAAAGATCATTAAACAACTTATCTAAATATAAGACTTAAGAAACTCAATATGTGTAAATAGACCTTCAAACTGAGTATACTAGGAATCTATGTATCTCATGGAGTATAAGGTGGAGGTGGAGGTAATATTGAGAGGTCATCAAAGGGGAAATATTGTTGAGTCCCTAAGACAGGTGGGGCAAACGCTGGATGTGCTGTTGCTATGTACTCAGCTGTAGGAGTGTAAGGTGGTAAAGTGGGTACTGCCGGAGTCGGTCCAACACTATGAGCCTCATAACCATCCCAATCCTCAATGAGATTCCTCCTTTGTAGGTCATCATCATTCGTAAGAGGAGCTCCCCATAAATTAGCCGCAGACGCTAGTAATGCTACGGCTCCTGAAATGTTTTAATTTTCCTGTTTTATTATAAAAATTCATTATCTTAATAAAACATTATGAAAGACAAACATAACTATTAAAATTTTAGGTCAATAAAATAAGGATAAAATTAAATAGACAAAATTTACAAGCACACAATAGCAAATCCTTCACTATGTGCACGAATATCTGATCACTTAACTAAACAATAGATCTATATATTTTTTTAAATTATATTTTGACTTATAGTGTTAACAAAAATGATAACTCTGGGGCTCAAGTCAAAGCAAATCGATAGTTGTCACTTGATCAAATCAAAACCAATATATGGGTTTTGATATTTCACTGACACCCAAGAGACAATGAACCACAAATCCTATACATTTGATTAACAATTCGATCAAGTGTCAACTGTCGCTTGGGTTTTGACTTTAGCCCTCGGTAAGCTGTGGTGCAGTGGTTAGTGCATCTGTCTGTTACGCAGATGTCACGGGGTTCAATCGCCAAAAGAAATATGTACCTATATTGTATATGTTCCAAGTTTGTGTGCCCTTGTCCTGATACCCATAGTACAGGGTATCCTAATTTTTGGGGTCAGGGTATTGTAAAATGTATTCATTATTAAAAAAATAATTAAAGTGACCTTGTCGCGTTTCGGGAATAGTTTGGAAGTAGCCAGGTAATGACAGGAGTGTACTGTCAATCTGGATGATGCATATTCGTCTCCTTAAGTTGGCATAGTGGAGACGACTGCTGCCTGTAGAAATTCATCTGTAGTCGCAGTTGTTTCTGCTCATGGCGGAATGATGTTATATACAGAGCTACAATTAAAAAAACAAATGAAAACTCACCCGCAGCAGTAATAGTATAAAATCCATATTCATAATCGACTTGAATAACATTATTTCCAATATTATTCTCATTATCCAATATAACTGTTGTATAATAACAAACTCCAACAATTGCGATAACCCAAAAGACACACATTATACTGGGGACAGCATTTCTTCGGAGAAGTCTAATAGCCTTACTATCCATTGAAGTCAGATTAATTAAGACCCCAATAGACGAACAGAGCAGCACAAGAAAGCAAAATAGAATTATAACACGCATTAAAGTTATTACTTCTGTGTTTGTACACGGCGGGAGACCGTTACCATTGTACCTCATGCTTCTCATATCATTCTGCATGTCTATATCATCATAATCAACGTTCGAATCAAACGTGAAGAATTGTGACAGTGATAGACTTTGTGTACAATGTAATCCTTTGATGTGGAACCAACTGGGTTGAACCAAAGCAGCACATGTTAGCAGAAATGTACACATGTTGAGTGCCGATGCTATTTTATTAAATTCTGCATCTTTTAGGGCTATTGTTACTTTTAAACCTGTAAAAAGAGCCTTATTAATTCACGCTGCTAGTATGGACCACTTTGACTAAAGTCTATTGCAGTGTCCTTAAAGACCTACCACAGATTAGTGAACTACTTAAAAAGGGGCAGGTGAACAGCACTCACAACCGGCATTTATTATTTTATACATTTTTATGGTGCATTATAGTTGTGCTTAAATTGGTACAAACATGGTCTTGAGCTAAGTAAACAAATTACCTGCTTTTATTAGTTATAAAACTAATTAAAAAATAAATTTAAAAATAATTATTTAAAAATTTAATTTTCATTTCATTGTTATTTCTCTGCACTGATATTAATTACAGTTATTGTATTACATTGTAATTGAATGACACATGATAAAAGATAATATTTTAATAAAGAATTCTTTGATTAACAGTGTATAGTTTAGCCATATATAACGTTACAATGTGACGATTGAAAACGATTTATAATCTTAGCAGGAGAGATACCTCATACAATGTTTATAACATTAATACCAAACTTATTTAAAAGTAAAAAATATATAGACTTTTTCTAACGGAAAAAGAGCAAAGTATCCTTACAATATTAATTAATTAGTGCAGAATACTATCCTGTTTTTCCTCCTTACAATACGATTTTACTGGACAAAATGTATTAATTGGTGATTAATTACACGCAAGGTTAATATGAGGGTCAAGCGGGAAACGATACAATTATAACGTTTTCATATAAGGGAAATCCACAAGTGAAGCATTTTGCTTGAATTAGGCATCTAATAGATGAAAATATTAATCTAAGGTGTTAACAAGGAAGGATGACATACCACGAAGCCAATTTAAACACGCCATAGCGTGAATAATATCTTCCTACTTTTTGATTTATATGTTTTCTTCTGTGAAAGCACTTACAAAAATACACAAACTCAGATTAAAATCAAATGTAATCCAATTGAAAATTCTAAACACAACACAAACAAGATCCTCTCCCGTATTATTATACGAACAAATCACTGATGTAATCACATGACATTACTATGCTATTGTTTTCACGCTCTGACTCACGTCAGTTCTTATATTGCTATCGCATGAGGCAAATTATTCAATGACTACAATATTATTCAGCTTATAATCATATGTTTCGTTGCATATACCGCGTTCAGAAAATTATTTTAAATTAACTCACATTTAAAGTTAATATTATTAGCACTATAAGCATTAATTATAATAAATCTGTAAATATGAATAATAATAGTATATTGAAATTGGAATAATTAACAAAAATATTGCGTGATAAATACTTAACATTATTTCACTAATGCAAGCGCGCCAAATTTAAACAAAACGATAAGTTTAATTGTTGTTGTTACATTGTTACAATTACAAACGCAAGTAATTGAGATGAACTTTAAAACATTTAGCTTAGAAAAGCTCTTTACAGAAATGTACAATTTATGCATCAAAATTCAATCTGTATTATAAACAAAATGAATTCATATTTTATGCATGAAGCGAATACAGTTATTAGATACGGAGTTAATGGAAAACTGCAATGCAAACTATGCCTGTATACATCAACACAATTAGGTGGCTTAGTGAGACAGTTACGACCGCGCTTCGGGACAGAGCTTACTTTTTTAGCTTTCATAATATCAGTGCGATATTGAAATATTGAAAAATAATATTAAATTTAGGTAAGCTGCTTTTATTCGTACTTTTCTCATATAATCTAGAATCATAAGCTTAACGCTCTTGTATTTTCAGAAGAACTTTCAAGAATTAATTAAAATGTAGAACTTGACAGCCTTGCAGAAGAGAGGACTTCCGCAATGAATGAAGACTTAATTAGTGTAGAATACTTTTTATATGATATCTCGCATAACTTCACTAGAAGAAATGATAGTTTAATATCAAATTATAGTCTTGAAAAAGATTTTTTTGTATGTTCTATGAACGATGCAGAATTTTATAACAATAGCATTGGAATTGTTACTGCAGTGCCAGAATGGGAAGCCATTTCGATGATTGTAGTTCTAACCGTAATAATTTTAGGGACTATATTTGGAAATATTCTAGTCGTGCTTGGTGTTTTCACATATCAGCCTTTAAGGATAGTGCAAAATTTTTTTATTGTATCACTAGCTATTGCAGATTTAGCTGTAGCCATTTTGGTAATGCCTTTAAACGTAGCGTATTCAATTCTTGGACGATGGTTATGGGGTAAACATCTCTGTAAAATTTGGCTCACCAGCGACATATTGTGTTGCACCTCATCAATACTGAACTTATGCGCGATTGCTCTTGATAGATATTGGGCAATTACGGATCCAATAAATTATGCGAATAAAAGAACCATGAAAAGAGTTGTTCTACAGATTGCTGGAGTATGGATATTGTCTTTGATTATCAGTTCACCTCCTCTGCTCGGATGGAATGATTGGCCCGATGAATTCACTGAATATACACCCTGTCAACTCACTTCTGAACGCGGATATGTACTTTACTCGGCGTTCGGGTCGTTCTTTATACCTCTCGTGATAATGACCATTGTTTATATAAAAATATACACAGCGGCCAGACAGAGGCTGAGGAGACGCATGGCAGCCAAAGTGTATAGACGACGTTCAGCCGCTAACACGGATAATATTGAAATCGTTCAAGACAACAATGAAATAGCGCCTGACAAAGATTCTGGCAATTCCGAGTCGAACGTGAACGATGAAAATGATTCAGATAGTAGTCAAAGCATGAAAAAATGCCAAAGAAAGGAATTTATGGATATTAAAAAGAATCTTTTCATGCCACTACTTTTGCTTCACGATCCTACATCTCGCAGGAAGATAGAAGCTGATATAGGAATTTTAAAGTCAGAGGAGCCGTCAAGCAATTATTCGAGGAAGGTGATCGGTTCTTTTAAAAGAGCTAGTCTAAAAAGAGAGAAACGTGGAAAACCTTTAATTGCGAGTGTTAAAAATAATGGTGACGTTGTACATCAATTTATTGAACAAAAACAAAAGATATCATTGTCGAAGGAACGTCGAGCTGCAAGAACTTTGGGTATTATTATGGGTGTGTTTGTTATTTGTTGGTTACCATTTTTCCTCATGTATGTAATCTTGCCATTTTGTTCTATTTGTTGTCCAAACGTTAAACTTATTAATTTTATCACCTGGTTAGGTTACGTCAATTCCACAGTCAATCCAATTATTTATACCATTTTTAATATGGATTTTAGGAAAGCTTTTAAAAAATTAGTTTGTATGTAGATTTCCTTTTACTTATTTTGTATAATAAAATTATCAATATAAACATTTCTGTAGCTATTTCTATTCTTTGATCATAAACCTAAACTGACCCAGATTACCTTTAAAACAAAAAAACTTGAGGTCGGCCGAGTTGTCGAGTGGATGTCTTGTTAGCTTGCTCCGAGAGGTATATAAGCTCGCTTGACAAGTCGTCAAGTTGTCTAAACCTACCTAAGACACTAAATATCGTTGTATAAACTACCTAAGGCGATTTTCTCATACTCTCCTTCACATCTCCTTCTCTTCCTCGCATCTCATAACACTCTTTGGGGAAAGTCAGTTGGTCATACCTCGTAAGGGTAGTGCGACAAGATTTACGTTACAGACTGAAATATAGAATACTATTTGATGGAGGCGTGACAATTGTTATGTTATTTGGTGATGAGTATTATTAATTTGTGAGAAAAAGAAAAACAAAACTTGCTTATCCATTACATTTTGTAATAATTTTATTATTATTAAAATAAATAAATAAATAAATATTATATTTATTTGGGGAACTTAAAGGGCTGGACCTATAAGTTAAGTACTCTTGACGAGTGTAGGTATATACATTACCCATACTTTTTAAAAGGTTTGGTAAAGTGTAATAACTATAAACTTCGCTTTATGCTTCATTAGAAGTTTGTAATTATCTTTTTAGAAATTCTCCTTGGTGTGCAAAAGTTTGTTAACTTCAAGTTGAGCCACATGTTATGGATAAACCTGCATTAAAGCGAATACCTACATTATCTATGTTAAAAACATAATAAAATATTTTGTTATTTATTTTTCAGGACAATTTTAATAGTGGTAGGCGGACTGATGATGGTTATTTGTCCAGTCGCCGTCCTGGGGTAGTACCACTTTCACACACTTTCGAATGTAACACCCGTGAAGTGGCTTTGTCGCATTTCGGAAATAGTTTGAAAGTAGCCAGGTATAACGAGAGGAGTGTGCACTGTCAATCTAAGATGGTACATGTTCGTCTCCTCAAGCCAGCATAGTGGAGGCGACTGCTGCCCGCACTGGTTTCTCTGTAGTAGCAGTTGTTTCCATTCATGGACCGCAGTGTTGTCACATGTCGAGCTACAATAATAAAACAATAATAATAATAATAACCCCAGCATTTGAACAAAAAATATTAAAACCTAAAACTAAAACTCCTGAAATTCGAGTTACGTCAATGTACATACCTCAATTGCAAATTAGAGCTTGATAGAATAGGGGGGTGTACCTAAGTGACATCAACATAGGAGTCGAAAGAACTTGAGGAATGAATAGAAGAATTTTGATGAGTTTTCGTAGTGCTGCGTAGCTTGGTGGTCAGGCAGTTGAGCACGAACTTTCGAACACGTTTGTGATCACAAAATGTTATAAAATAATAATTTTAGTAAGAATTCGACCACTTTCCAAAAAATAACAAAAGAAGAAATTCAAAGTTACGCGCCCTTATATGAGAAAATATTAGGTACTGGAGTAAAATGCATTGGTAACGGACGCACCCTTTGAGTAAGAAGAACAATAGTAAAGTTATAATTAATGCCATCAATCAACCCACCTATTTGTCAGTGTCATCAGAGGAGACGCCTGGTAATTGATATCTGATCGATCATGTAAATTATACAACTGGTAAGCTTTAAAATTTTGGATAAAGCTTTGTTTAATTAATTGGTGTGACAAGAATAATTAGAAAAGCAATAGTGACTGGTGAAAATATTATTATAATTAAAGAGTGGTAGGCAGACTGATAATGGTTAGTAGCTCAGTTTGCTATCCTGGGGTAGTACCAAGTATCAACCACTTTGTAACATCCGTGAAGTAAGTTTGTCGTGTTTTGAAAGTAGCCAGGTATAACGAGAGACACTTTCTATGTGGATGTTTGCATGCACATTCGACTCCTCAAGCCGGTATAGCGGAAATGACCGCTGCCTGTAGAAATTTATCTGTAGTAGTAGTTGTTTCCGTTCATGAACCGCACTCTTGCTTAACATCAAGTGAAGTGTTGTCAAATGCCGTGATACAAAATCTTAAGTTTTAATTTAATTTATTATTAAATTATGGTGAAAATTAAACAGAAAAAATGAACACGGTCACGTAAAGCGCTAATAGCGGAGTAGCTTAGTGGTCAGCATCTCTATTGTCTTATTTATTTATATATTGAATTAAATGGGATACGATTTGCATCCCACTCTTTCTGAGGTTAAATTAATTATAGGAATACAAAGTTGCGGGAAACACTATGAGCTAGTATTATTATAATTTATGAAGGTAAATACAATACTTAACTTAGAGTTAAATCTAAATAACAAAACAATAAATTAATACAAAGTATCAGGTGTCAATAGGCAGCTAATCCTATTTCAGTTTGTTCGTCGGCATATTATTTGCAGAAGTGGACTGAATTCGTGCTTCTCCCACTAATTCGCTCGGAGCTCTTTGATTTATCGCTTACATTTCGTAACTACCACTGGGCGAGCCACTAGCTTAATGAAACGTGCAGAGAATGCATGACTCGCTATATATTTCAATCTAAAATTGTGTTTTCTGAATCTATGTGTATTTTTTAGTAGCCCACACATGTGTCTATACTCCGCCTAATGAGACTATCACATATAAATGCTTGCAGACAATCGAAATATATTTCTTTTTTATTGTAACTCGGCATATGACAACACTCCGCCTGATTTAAAGCTAGAGAGAGAATGAACGGAAACGACTGCTAATACAGATAAATCTCTACAGCCGCTCTCTTTTAAGAGCGGCCGTGGTCTAGCGGTAAGACGCGTGAACTCACGATCGATGAGACCCATGTTCGAACCTCGGTAATTCTGACCGGCACCAATGTAACTTTGTTATATGTACTTTGGTCGCTCAGTGCCTGTAGGCACTATTAAAGAGTGGTAGGCAGACTGATGATGGTTATTTGTCCAGTCTGTCGTCCTGGGGTAGTACCACCACTTTCGAATGTAACACACGTGAAGTGACCTTGTCGCGTTTCGGGAATAGTTTGAAAGTAGCCAGGTATTAAAGAGGAGTGCAGTCAATTTAGGTGGCACATGCCCATACCGGGGGCGACTGCTGCTCGTAGAGATTTCTCTGTAGTCGCAGTTGTTTCCGTTCATGGGCCGCACTCTAGCTTCGGACGGAGTGTTGTCATACGCCGAGCAATAATAGAAAAAAAATTGTAGCTTCTAAAATTAGATAGAAACCTTCTAAACAAAAGAGTGATGCGACTATAAAAATTGTTGTCGTATAATTTAAAAGCTTCTTGGCGTAATGCCGATATCCATTAATCATAATGTGTTAACCATAATTTGATTTTTATATTTAGCACTCAAAAGTACTTATTTACAAAACCATTAATAAAATGTGCGGATTTTCTCTTCTCTTTTAAGAGGCACGTTTTATTAGACGGTTTTTGAAAATATACTTTTTTTCAGTTTAAATTGTCAAGTGGAGGTAAGCAAAGGAAGGCTCTCCCGACCCTACCGAAAGAGAATAGTGTAGTCAAAATTACTTTACAACGATAATTTAGCGACATCAACTTTCGGGGCGTCACTTTAATAATAAATTCAAGAAAATCAGAGCGTGCAGTTCTAGATATATTATCAAAATCTTAATCCCTGGTTTTGGAAAGAAAGACGTTAAGGTATGGAAATTTAAAACGAGACTCTAGTCCAGTGGTTCCCAACCTTTTTTTAAATGCGGCACATTTTTTACGATTTAAAAATTTGGCGGACACAAAGAAAAAGATAAGTTTAAAAATTATTTACTTACCTATAACACACTGCGTAAAATAGTTTATGGTAATAATTTTAAATGTGCGAAATAAAATAATATGAACTACAAAAATAACAGTACGTTTATTAAGGGATTAATTACAAGTTAATAATAAGAATACTTGTAATGCATTTTTTTTTCTTTAAATCATATTATTTAATAATATTAACATAATTATATTATCTAAAATTTGGCGGCACACTTTTAGAATTTTGCGGCACACAAAAGTGCCGCGGCACAGTGGTTGAGAATCACTGCTCTAGTCTTATGTCTTATCACTAGCTTCTTTATTTATGAGCATTATTGAAAAAATAGTATTTGTTACGAGTTTGAGTGTGTACTGTATATAAGTTTGTCTTCAGATATTACAAGGTAACACATTTAAAGTGACCTCGTCGCGTTTCGTGATCAACTCAAACGTGACAACCTGGATGGTTTCTTGTTTCTTGTTTTTCCGGGCTGGTTTCCGCACGCAGATCCTCCATGGGCGTCCTATCTCCTTCATGAGGACCAGTACGCCATCAACGTTCCGGCACGCCTCAGGGAGTGTTGAAGTAGTCACGTGGATAGTGTACATTCGTCTCATCTCTATACGAAGTGTTTGCAGACCTACCTATGTTTTTTTATTGTTACTTCACGAGCGTTACATTTGAAAGTAATGGACGGCAGACCAGGCTAATAACCATTTTCAGTCTATCTATTACTCTTTAATGAATGCCTGTATTGTATTTTTGGAGACAGCATTCGTCGAAGTTGCTAGAAAGGTCTCGTATAAGCGGCGTCGCGTAAACAACTTAGCCCCGCCTATGACCTTGTTTCCATTTTAATTGGTAAACAACTTCGATGAGAGCTTTCTTGAAGCTTGCTCCAATTTGTGTATAAATAACTGAGTATACACGAGACTATCCCTCAAAAGTAGTCCTATTTTGGATGCGATAGAAGTAACTTCTGCGATAACAAGTGATACTGATGGCTATCCAGCGACTATCGTATCACTTCTGCTTCTATTTTATTGTGTCGTATACAATAAATTGATGTGAAGACCGAAGTCGTGTATTACTGTACTCTACGAACGTAACAATATCATAGGACTGAGCGACCAAAGTACTCGTACATATTAAACGTAGTTAGTTACATTACAGATCCCATCCAGTCCCATCGAACGTGAGTTTCCTACCGCTAGAGCACCAATAGAGTACCAATGTAACTTTGTTATATGTACTCTGGTCGCTCAGTGCCTGTAGGCTCTTTTAAAGAGTGGTAGGCAGACTATTATGGTGGCCATTAGCCCAGTCTGCCATCCTGCGGTAGTACCACCACTTTCGAATGTAATACCCGTGAAGTGACATTGTCGCGTTACAGGAGCAATTTGAAAGTAGCCAGGTATAGCAAGAAGAGTGTAATAGCACTGTCAATCTAGATGGTGCATACTCATCTCCTCAGGCCGGCATAGCAGGGGCGACTGCCGCTCGTAGAGATTTAGTATCAGTTGTTGAGTTGTGGCGGTACGGACGCTGAAAACTACGATATAAATGAGCATTACTGTGTTATGTTTAGATTTTTTTTTTTTTTTTTTTATTGTAGCTCGACATGTGACAACACTCCGCCTGATGTAAAGCTAGAGTGCGGTCCATGAATGGAAACAACTGCTACCACAGAGATATCTCTACGGGCTGCAGTCGCCTCCACTATGCCGGCTTGAGGAGACGAGCATGTACCATCTAGATTGACAGTGCACACTCCTCTCTTATACCTGGCTACTTTCAAACTATTCCCGAAACGCGACAAGGTCACTTCACGGGTGTTACATTCGAAAGTGGTGGTACTGCCCCAGGACGACAGACTGGACAAATAACCATCATCAGTCTGCCTACCACTCTTTAATAGTGCCTATAGGCACTGAGCGACCAAAGTACATATAACAAAGTTAAATTGGTACCGGTCTTTAGCGAGGTTCGAACACGGGTCTCATCGATCGTGAGTTCACGCGTCTTACCGCTAGACCACGGCCGCTCTAATATATTTAATTTTAAAGTATATGCGCTCGTGAATACATTAAAAAGGTGTGGTATTCGGCTACATTTTGCGGTTCACGTTTGAATGTCATGCTCGAATTCATTTTTAGTATAATTACGTATACACGTGCAACCTTTATACGGTTTTTACTGAAACGTTATTATACCTGTTTTTCTGATAATGTTAATTAGTTATTATCTATATATTTTTTTTTTTTAATTAAAAATGTTGAATTAAACCATGGTGAAAATTTAATAAAAAAAAAACGCGCGCACAGCCAAGGTGGGGATCGAATCCACGTCCTCCTCTTAGCTCGCGGATTCTCTGAACACTAAGCTACACAGCTATTGGCGCTTCACGTGACCGTATCGAAATTCTTCTATTTTATTTTTTCATTGGTAACCACAATTCTGGCAAGCTTTTACAGCAACTTTTTCATGCAAGACTATCATATATCAATCATTAGTTCCTTTTAAAATGCTGAACTTGTTATTAATAAATTACGATGAAAATTTAATACAAAAAAGGACCATGTACTGTTTTCAACATAATTTAAAAACTCACACATCTGAATCACGAGGCTTTACATCAGTTGTTTTGCAATTTAAATGGGAAGTTAAAAACACGAAAATATGTTGTTCTTCCCCTTCTCAATGTGTGTCAAGGTTTTATCTAAACGTTGTGGGATAAAGAATTCATATTAACTTGACAGAATTCAAGAAGTGCGATCATGCCGAATAATATTATTCAACAGTTAACTGAATAATTCATATGGAAGAAAGAATATTGGACGTTTATTCCCATTTATTATGAATTATAAAATGCAGTTGCAGTGATAAAGGCGAAGGGTCATAGGTAAAGTGGGGAATCTTTACAAAAATTTCCAACGGACTTAATTTTTTGGGAATATTAAAACACACGTTCTTATTGTATTTAGAATCATTTGCCCACCCTTACACTTGTTTACCAACACTAATTAATGGATACTAATCCGCAATTATTGATCAACAACACTCGAGGAAACACTCGATACTATCTCCAATTAACGACCTTGTCCCCCTTTGCCCTGATACCTATAGTACGGGGCAGCCGAGTTTGGGGTTAGAATATTGTATATAAATATATAAATATATTTATTTTATTATTATTATATCTTTTAGGGCACTTAATTTAATTATATTCGCACTATAGTTATAAAAAAAAATCTACTAAATCATAAGTCTTTCCATGTACTACTTAGGTACAAATGAAATTCTAGAAAATAAACGTATTTACTTTTTTATTTCTTAATTGAAGAAAAAAATATAAGTAGTTAGTACTCCACTAGCAAAGTAATTTACGAAAAGTGCAAGGATTTTTATTTCAGTTTGAAAAATAGAGCATTTTCAACATTTTAAAGTTGGATTTGGCCGGAAGTAACATCTAATGCGGGTTCAATTGCTTGAGTAGTTTTAAGATTTTCTAACACTGCTATTTTCTATTCTTATCTCAACTTTTCCGTTCATGAAGCGTTTTTAAAACTCGTACATTAAATAAGTGGTAGGCAGACTGATGGAGGTTACTACCGGGGTAGTGCTACTACTTCCAAGTGTAACACCTGTGAAAGATCTTAGTTTCAAAATTAAGCATATTATCTTCTATACTAATATTATAAAGCTGAAGAGTTTGTTTGTTTTGTTTGTTTGTTTGTTTGTTTGTTTGTTTGTTTGTTTGTACGCGCTAATCTCAGGAACTACTGGTTCGATTTGAAAAATTCTTTTTGTGTTGGATAGATCATTTATCGAGGAAGGTTATAGGCTATATAACATCACGTTGCGACTAATAGAAGCGAAGAAACAGTCGAAAATGTGGAAAAAACGGGGAATATTGTTCATCTTTGAGGGCTTCCGTTGCGTGCGCTGCGAAAACCGTCCGAGATACTCAAAAAATATGTATGAAAGAATTATTCCTCTTTGAATTATCTAAAAAAATGTCCACGACAGTATATGACTATCTTTTAAGATTAACTCACAATAACCGTTTTTATGATAATGAAATCAAAATTGTTCATCTTTGAGGGCTTCCGTTGCGTGCGCTGCAAAAACCGTTCGAGATACCCAAAAAATATGTATGAAAGAATTATTCCTCTTTAAATTATCTAAAAAAGTGTCCGCGACAGTATTTGTCTATCTTTTAAGATTAACTTACAATAACCGTTTTTATGATAATCAAATTTGGTCGAAATTAATGCATTATTTCAAATTATTTGTCAGAGTTGTATCAACATAATAATATTAATCTTTATCAAAATAAATGTGTTATTAATTAAGAGTATTTAACTGTGAACACAATTGTCTTTGACATCACCTAATTTCAATAAACATCTTATAAGATAATACAATTTTAAAATAACTCTAAAACAAAATTCACGCGCGCCGTATTATGAACGCTGGGGAGAGGCTGTGCTTGCGGGCGAGGCGGAGGGGGGTGTAGTACCATGCCGCTTTAAAAAATATATTCTTTTTAAAACTACTTTAAAATATATTCTATTAATTATCTAACTAAATCGTCTAAAATAAGTTGTGGGTAACAGCTATAGGTAATTTATAATAAAGCATTATCTTTATCTTATGTGTTACAATAACTTGAAAAAACCCGGGCAGCGCCGGGCACCGTCAGCTAGTGTTAAATAAATACCTAAACTTCTGTCTTCTAGTATAAAATGTGAGAAGTTAAAGCTAATAAAGCGACGCCGCAGGGAACACATAATTCAAGTGAAAATTCTGGAAAAATTTTCCGCGGTCGCAATAAAATCCTAACGAACATTGATTTGTAACCTTTGTTCTTCGAAAATAGATCCTTTTACCTTCGTACATTTAGACAGACAATAATTCATAAATTTCAAGGAGTTTATTTACACTGATTGCAGTTTAAAATCGTTTATCTTATAAGTATTTGGATAGTTTGAATGTTAAATATTACATTGGGCTATATTTCCCGGTGCTCACCCCGAACCGAATCTTAGGTCCACTTGCACCAAAAGGTTGCGTTCCGTTACAGATACTTTGACAGTTACATTTTACGATGACTTTAATATGTACCTTTACTCCACACGTGTCGCACCATCGTGTATATTCATATCGTTATCGATAAAGGGTGGCTGATGTAATTAGGAGTACATTTCTGAAAAATTTATAGAAAAACATATTTGGCTTCTTTTCATACACTTGGCGTTAGTGACATTGGTTTAATAGTAAAAGTAATAGTTACTTTAATTTTGACCAGCCAAAATTCGTTGGTTACAGTTAGCGTTAAAGTAAGCGTCAAATCTGGCAGGTTTTTTTTGAAGCAACATAATTTTAATTTTAAGCATTGCTTTAACGTGAAAGTAATAGTTAAGTCTTGTGGTGCAATTGGACCTTAAGTACATAACCGTGAGGTATAACGTTGTTGGTTGAATTCTGGAGATATATAGATAAATAAGATGTCGGTCACGAATTATGTTATCCTAAACTAGTGTTTCTTCAAGTGATAAAATAGTGTGTGAAAATATGGATAAGAAACGTATTTCTTGATTTTCCTTCCAAAACTACTAGGATTTTTAGTAAAAATTCTAGAATAATAATTATAATAGTAGGCAACGCGTCTTGAAAAAATATGACTCTAGACTTGGCTGCATGCATAATAATTCCTTTGCCTTTAATGGAACAAATGCGAGTATATATCTACAGAAAAAAAATAAAAATACATTGGATACGAAACAATATACAATGTTATAATGTTGTAAGACATTGAAATGGGTTCATTAGAAAGAGATTTGGGAATTACGAAGCATTATCGCCAAGGTCTGTTATGCTCATAACAATAAGATTTATTTGTTTTATTACTATGACATAACTTAAATATATATTTAGTAATTATTATTGGTATGTAATAATATGTAAATATTAAAAACATGGTCAAAAAATATGATGAAAATTGAATAGAAAAAAGTTATGCACAAGCAGTCTAAGATAACTAACTAGAAGGCTTCGCGTACGACAATTTTGGCTGACCAACAATTTAATACTTATAAATGTTTTGACATGTTAAGGTTAAATTCTTCACCAATGATTTAAACAATGTTACACAAAAGTTCGTTCCGTAAACTTTTAGGAGAAGGAAGTTCTAAATTTCTCTTAGTTGACAGGTATTGCCAACAGTTTTTAGAGTAATATGAAAATGGTTTTATTTATTTGTTTGCTTATTTGGTATTTTGTCACCTATTTTTCCTTATTTTATTTATTGCCCTTTCCTTTCTTAATAAAAATCTGACAACTGTGGCCGACGGCGATGGATGAAGGCGTGGATTCACGATCAAGACATGCGTGCTCGATTCTCACCAGATTACGACATTAATTAAAGGAGTGCTAGCCAGACTGGTGAGGGTTATTAGCCCAGTCTGCCGTCCCGGGGTAGTATCACGACTTTCAAGCATAACACCCTGGAAGTGACAGTCGTATTTCGGGATCAGCTTGGAACTAGCTCAATAAAATAGTAATTTTACATAAATTTATCTGTGGTAGCAATTGTTTCCGTTCATGGACCGCACTCTACACTCCGCAGCTTTACGTCAAGCGGAGGATTGTCATATATGCCGGGCTACAATAAAAAAAAATAGTAATAAGTGAAAATCGATTGAACTTGATTGTTTTTTTTCTTTCATTTATTAGAAAATTACGTAAAACAAAAGTCGTGAAAAGCTTCGGACCTTATTTAGAAGTTATCGAATTTCCTTACCCATGTCAAAACGGATCAAGCTATCATCTGTTATTATAACATATGTGACCCGAATTTTCATAAGCTTCCTTCGACCTTCCCAGGAAGAACGTAAATCTTTATTTTAACATTACTATTCTCCTATTCACAACAACTGCTTTTTCAAAATAACCAAAATAAAAAAAATATATTTTTTAAATATACCTATACCTAGTATATTTATAATAATACAGACTATAGTAGGACACCCGTAATACAGACTATAGTCTAGTACGGGGTCCTCAACTCATGTAATTTATATTTTGTTTTGTGTACTTAATAAAGAATTTTTATTTATTTTTTTATTTATTTTTTACCTAGTAAACGAGCGCTTGTACCACTGTGTCCTGACATACACATAAGTTAATACCATAGATTTGTGATAGGTCTTCCCTAGCGCTCGGTTGTAGCGCAAACGGAGACCAAGGAACGTTGGTTAATTAATACATAATATCTTTAATTATTTACATTAATTGGTAACGATCAGGGAAGATATAATTGGTTATAGTGCTCCGTAGTACCGGCTGAGATTTGAGTTTAAATTTTAAAATATTTATATTATAATTACAATTTTTTCACATGAAAATTTTTAGATTCTACGACGCGCGCGTTTCTATGAAGAAGCTCTCCGGTATCGGTTTTACCTGGAATCATACGGCGTTACTCAGTTCCTTTGGGTGCTGTATGGTGACAGAAAAGTGCCGAACGGTAGAGGCACGCGCTCCCAGAGTACTTTATGCTTTCGTACACCACAACCGATGGCAACGTTTTGACTCGTTTTTAACTTTGAGAAATAATTAATTATAAGTCTGGTTTTCCAGGAACTGAATGTATATAAATCGTAAGACTTTATATCTGCAGGTGACGATAAACTTGATAAATCGCGTATAACAAATGAATTCGATTGTGACCGACACAAAAGAAAGTTTATGTCATAATGTTTTTTCCCTGAATAGGGCACAATAGGATTGCCGAGAGTAACAAAAGCCGCCAAATAATTTATGTTACTAAGACTTGAATATTTTATTAATACATCTAAAAATTTGGAATAGGTAACTAAGGTATTCTATTACTTACAGGTAAGGGAAAAATTATTTATATATACTAAGAAATAAGTACTATTTTTATTTTAGGTGCAGGAATTATGTAAACAGTAATTAATTAAATAGTACTAAAATTTCCTCTACAATGAGGGGGAGATTACCGAATAAAAGATTGAAAAATTTCTTCAAACGAACTGTAACCTCGGAACTACATTCACACATTTCCTAAGTCCTTTATGTGAGCCAGGAATCGAACCGGCTTAAACTTAAACGAGAGAAGTGTGCATTGTCAACATAGATGGTGTGTGCTCGTCTCCTCAAGCCGGCATAGTGGAGGCGACAGCTGCCCGCACATGTTTCTCTGTAGTAGCAGTTGTTTCCATTCTGGATCGCACTCTGGCTTTACATCAGGCGGAGTGTTGTCACATACAGAGCTACAATAAAAAATAAATAAATCCAAAAAAAACAAAACTGCACTTTCATGATGAGGCATGGTCAATTAGTTATTAAAACAAATCTCTGCCATAAACCTAATATCTAAATCATGTACATCATATGAGATTTTGATATTCAATCCACAAACGCCAAAATGTTGAATAAATTACCAAGATATCAAAGTAAATTCCATGGAAATATTATTTCATTTTACCAACTAAAAAAAAACTTAATTCACAGATTGTTTTTGGCCAATTGACTTCTAGATATTTTATGTGCAATTTATTTTAACTTGATTGAGAAAACAAAAGAAAAAGCTATTAAGTGAATTGAGATTTGCAGATTTGAATAGGATCTCTGGTGCAATTACAAAGTCTCAAATAGTGTTGGCAAATGTCCAGATGTAGACTGCAGTTAGACCATGTATCTTGAGATATTCACACAAAAAATGCTCCTAGATATTATTTCTCACTAAGAAAGTTTTTTTTTGTTTTATATGACATTATAACAATTTGCCAGTAAATATTTTTGCATCAAGTTAATAATATTGTGCATCACGAGTCATTCATTCATCACACTAAACAGTCAGGTCAAGTCTCAGTCAAGTCAAAAATATGCTCCAGTAAAGTGATGAAATCTTTACTGAAACTTCCTACGGAGTTTTGGAGGAAAAATGGAAACCCAGGTTCTCTTCTTTTTAATTGTTTGCCCGCACTCACGCACGTTCACAAACACTTCATGGTTAATAATAATCCACCATTATTACACATTAACAACCGAAGAAACACAAGTTTAGGAAAATAATTCAAGACAGATAACCTGATGTCTCAAGATGGCCACCAAAACTCCCTAAGAAAGTTTACAATACAATACAACAATCTTGGCACAGCATTAATATATTGAGGGTTCTTTTACATTGACATATAATTCTACAATGGTGCATATTTGTCTCCTCAACCCGCCATAGTGAAGGCGACTGCTGCCTGAAGACATTTCTCTGTGGTAGCAGTTGTTTCCGCTCACGGCGCACTCTAGCTTATTAACTTTAGGCAGGCTGTGGTCGCTTGTCAAGCTATTATAAAAAATCCGAAAATACCACTCTATCACAGTACAATATATGCCCTGTCTTGTCCTGATTTTGTGAATATAATATAATAATTTTTGGTATTATAATACAGCGGCATAATTAGATAGGAAGTAGGTGATACAAGATCGCGTTTAAATAGATAAGATATTGAAATACGGAAATAATAAGAGTTATTTTCTAGAAATTTCTATAATAGTAACGTTTGTGCACTTTATATGTAACAAAATTGAACTGCATAATATTTCAAGTGACAGAAGAGACCACTTATA
Source organism: Tinea pellionella (assembly GCA_948150575.1). NCBI lineage: Eukaryota > Metazoa > Arthropoda > Insecta > Lepidoptera > Tineidae > Tinea > Tinea pellionella. The sequence goes on along the minus strand of OX411254.1, from coordinate 4,443,029 downwards.
TTGAAAACGTAACAGCCTTTGAGACGATCTTTGTAAAATAAATCAAAATGAATATTGAAATTCTAATATTATATGTTTATATATACATATAAGCTGTTTTAATACGCAATTTTATGTGCGTACACTGAGAAAACGTAACAGCAAGGTACTAATAAACACCCGTTGCTCGCGGTCCTTTGACCGTGAGTGACAGTCTCATATGGGGGGCACTGTTGGAGTTGCTGGTAGTGGTCTGGTATTGGGTGCGTCCTCAGGTGGTAGAGAGAGAGTCCCGGGTCACCCCCCTGAGGTATCCTTAACTAAGGAGACCCAAGTAGGTAGTATATAACAAAGTTAAATTAGGAATGGTGCCAAGCTATCAATTGCCTTTAATAATAATAGATAATCATATTCATAACCTTCATTCAAATTCGAATAAATCATGTATCTATAAAGTTTTGTTGCTTTGTTTCCAGTATTCAAATTAGAGAAAAATATTCCATAGTTTATCTAAGGACCAATTTTATTTTACTTGGCCCTTTCCCTATTTTGTGCTTATCGTTTGTAGTATCTACACGTATCTTGTGCAAATATATTTTTTTATATGAACGTTATTTTATTAAAATACTAAAATAATTATATTAAAATACTTTAATTCGCTCTCCAGTCTGTATCGACCTTCCATTGTATAACATAAAGAATATCGTAATATATCGAATAAAATTTCAAACAACACAATAGTCTGCAGTGCGGGTCATAATTTAGGCATTTTTCTGGATTCACAAGCCATTGAATAAAAAAAAACCCTCTGATTTGCAGCCTACACAACTCACAGCATCATGAAAAAGTGTTATGCTTTTAAAACGCATGAAGTGATCAATTTATCTAATAAATATTAGTCACAAGACTATTATCAAGATTGAAAGAAATAACAAATATCATATTAATAAATTATAATGAAAATTATACAAAAACAGCTTTCGAATGTAACACCCGTGAAGTGACCTTGTCGCGTTTCGGGAACAGTTTGAAAGTAGCCAGGTATAACGAGAGGAGTGTGCACTGTCAATCTGGATGGTACATGCTCGTCTCCTCGAGCCGACATAGTGGAGGCGACTGCGGCCCGTAAAGGTTTCTCTGTAGTAGCAGTTGTTTCCATTCATGGACCGCACTCTAGCTTTACATCAGGCGGAGTGTTGTCACATGCCGAGCTACAATAAAAAAAAACATGACTAATTAGTAGGTATGTAGATTTACAAATAAAAATTGAGATTAAGATATAGCGCGTTCGTTCTCAATTACACATATATTATAAATATAATTAAGAAATAAATGCTGCACGTTTTAGTCCAACCAGCGAGCCTGTAAGTATTCCAACAAGAAGGGAGTCTCATATTAATAATGTGTTTCTTTTTAATAAATTACATTTTACATTTACCTTTTATAATTTTATATAATTTACCAATTTGTAAATAAATAATAAACTAATAAAAATATAATTAAAATGTATTTAATTTTCCGTAATTGTAGAAATTTTGGTTGCGTTCACGTCAATTGCATATGTAGAACATATGAAAAAAATACATTTTTTTAAAAAAAGTTTTCCCTAAACTAAATAAAACAGATTTTTCTACTGAAACATGTAGCTTCGCCTTTTAACGAAAACAAAATATTTATAAACATGAATTCACGCTTCCAACCAAAGTTTCAAAAGGTTTTTTAATAAAAGCAAAAAAGTAGGATTCTATCCTAATTAAAGAAATATTTTTAAAACAATTAATTCACAATTATTAATTATTACGGAAGAGTATTATCATCCGTATGAAGCATTCAAAGAGGGATTCGTCGGGTTTTTATTCAATCTTAAAACAGGTGTTTAATTTTATAATTTATTCACGGTACGGTAACGTTTACAATCTCGACAATGTCGCATCAACAAAATCGAACTTATAATTATATTTGATGTGGTATAACACAGACTTTAGTTGTCTAATGTACTTGTTTTAAGTTCTGAATTGAAAGATATCAGATTTTATAGGTTGTGTAAAAAATATAAACATGTAAATAATTTTACTGTTTTACGTTTTAAATAAATAAATAAAAAAAGAAATAACCGAGATTTTCCTTATAAGGCCCAGAGACGCGACGTGTTCTGAATATAATATTTAGGTTTATAGAAATCAACTTTAGTCAGTAAGCCCGAACGGATTTCAGTTCCAGCACGTAGCTGCTTTGATCATAACCAATTCAGATAATCGGCGTTTATCAAAACGGAGTTTACCAAATATGTTATAAAATGCGTGCGCTTTTTTTTTCTTTTTTTTATTGTACGATAAATATTTTTTTATTTATTCTTCAATTTGCCTGATATTTTTACACGTTAGAGGTGGACAGAATCTCTCATAATCCTAGCTTTTAATCATGGCGCTTGGATTCTGTACACTGTAGCAATCGCTACAGCTCAAGGACTCTCGCTACGTTAAACGGATTGCAAACATATAAATGTAAAATATTCTATTAAATTGAGCCCGCAACCTTGTATGCAGACTATTAGTACACTGTGTTTAGCATTCTCGCTCCATCGCTAGGGAATCTTTTAACTGGGCTTTAAAAAGCTTAAAACGATCCTCAAGATACAGGCTATGTATATAATTTTTTATTTTTTTTATTTTTTATTGTAGCTCGACATGTGACAACACTCCGCCTGATGTAAAGTTAGAGTGCGGTCCATGAATGGAAACAACTGCTACCACAGAGAAATCTCTACGGGCTGCAGTCGCCTCCACTATGCCGGCTCGAGGAGACGAGCATGTACCATCTAGATTGACAGTGCACACTCCTCTCTTATACCTGGCTACTTTCAAACTATCCCCGAAACGCGACAAGGTCACTTCACGGGTGTTACATTCGAAAGTGGTGGTACTGCCCCAGGACGACAGACTGGACAAATAACCATCATCACTCTGCCTACCACTCTTTAATAGTGCCTATAGGCACTGAGCGACCAAAGTACATATAACAAAGTTACATTGGTACCGGTCTTTAGCGAGGTTCGAACACGGGTCTCGTTGATCGTGAGTTCACGCGTCTTACCGCTAGACCACGGCCGCTCGAATGCAAATATAATTAATAAAAAAATAATCTATCTCCGTGCCCCATCAAGATCTGTTCATTTATTTATTTATTTATATAATATACTCGTATACCGCAGGATACAACAAATTTCAGTTCAGGCTTCTGAGTGCGATTGGAGGACAAACAAACATACTTACACGTTTATAATATTAGGATTATAGATACATGGATATTTATTTATTTATTTTTAAGGCACTCATACAGGCTACAGTACAAACATGTTAGTAAATATAAATTTAAAGAGATAGCACTGTACTGTAGCCCAAAATAGTGTGCACGCCATGAAAACTAAACTACTTAGAATCTAATAATTATAAAATTACATGTTCTATTAAGTAATCTCACATATGTGTGAGGTTTTGTAAAGATAAAACACATTTGTATTTTTCTAAATTAAAACTATTTTTCTATATTGTTATTATTTTGAACATTTTCATAATACGTAGAAACCTGACCCTTGTGACTAACTGTAGATAATGTACAGGTATTACATTCCTTTTGTTCGATATACAAAGAATATTTAATATTTTATTAGTAATCATCTGAAAGGGTCAAGTATATACGTAGCTATTTATTATTCTTATAACATTAAAGCGATAGATACACTTCAGTTGTTTCTGAATTTATGTTTTGCACAATTAAATATATTAAGTGTACCATTACCTATAATTCAAATTGAATAGAAAAATAAATTTATATTTCAACTAAGGAAAACGAAGTGTAAAGTAATATGACCGTAATGTGATCGTAGTCGGGTATAACGAGGGGAGTGTGCACTGTCAACCTGAATGGTGCAATGCTGCTCATGCCTTCCGTTCATGAATAGGTAGAATTCGCTACCTTAACATCAGGCAAAGTGTTGAATTTTTATAAAAAAATGTTTGTTTTGTAAATTTTATTTGGATAACAAAATACTTAGTTGTAGAAACTTTAGATATTGATGCAGTGTGTTTTTCTTCTCAAGCCTAGCGGAAGCGACTACTAACTACAAAACCTACTTACTAACCCATAACATGTAAATAGATAAATAAATAAATAAAAAAAAACACTGTCCAGCCGGACTACTATAAAACTGTGCACTGTCAATCTAAGATGGTACATGCTCGTCTCCTCAAGCCGGCATATTGGAGACGACTGCTGCCCGTACAGGTTTCTCTGTAGTAGCAGTTGTTTCCATTCATGGATCGCACTCTAGCTTTACATCAGGCAGAGTGTTGTCACATGCTACAAAAAAAAAAAGATTAAATCAAAATAGTGTAAGGACCAATGCGGGGTAAATTTTTGACTAAACTTAAATCATAGGTATGACAACCTGCTTTTTCGCAGTAAACTGTAACGCGCTGCATTACATGAATACTGATTTATGTTAAATAAATCATAATAAATTAAAACTACCAATTTGAATCTAGCGGAATGATTGCTAATTACATTTAATAGCATAGCGAATAATAAAGTAAATTGTAAGTATACTTATAGGATATCAGCGTAAATAATTGTTATGTCCTTCAGTTGCTTTTCAGAGAGCGCGAAGGGTGCGCGTCCCGGCTTCTACTACGCCGTTTTCGTAGCGACTAAGTATACGAAACTTCTATTAACCACGAGTGTTTTACGAATAATTCCACTTTATGTACAATTTTAATGTGTTTTTGAACTACATTAGAATTATTATAGGTGTTATTTCTTTTGTGTTTTTTTTTTACTAAATAAAATAAAATGATTTTATACATTTTATCTTTGACCTTGGTGTTGGGTAAGTTTATTTGAGATATTTGAAAACTATTTAATTAACTGTTATTTAAATATACGTGGGTAGTTAGTAAGTTATAATTGTTTAATTTTCTATTGTTCTTTTTTTTTTACTTGTAGCTCGGCATATGACAACACTCCTCGTGTACCACCACTTTCGGATGTAAGACCCGTGAAGTAACCTTATCGCGTTTCGGGAACAGTTTAAAAGTCGTCAGGTTTAATAAGAGGAGTGTGTACAGTCTATGATGCATATTCGTCTCCTCAAGCCGGCATAAGGGAGGCGACTGCTGCCTGTAGAAATTTATCTGTAATATCAGTTGTTTGTGTTGGTGCTCTACCTTAAGATCAGGCGGAGTGTTGTTATATGCCGATCTACAATTTAAAAATATTTATACAGAGTTTTGTCAAGTGGGCTTTGATGACCAAATTCGAAACTATATGATATAGCGAAATCTACTCAAAAGAGCCTCGAGGCCGATTTGGATGAAAATTATTACATTTTTGAAAAATCCGTTTTCCCAACCAGAAATGGAACCCATTGATTTTAAAAATAAAACACATGTGTCGCTAACAAGGGTGCATGGATTGAATGCATTAGGTATGTCATACCTATATACTAGGTTTCAATATATAATTATTTACACTAAGAAATGTAATGATTTCTGAGTATAAGTTAAAAAAAGTTAACTTTACTCCCTAATTGCGCTAAATGCGCTCAAACTGTTGAACGAAAATGCTTGTGTACTCAGTTCTCTGTTTTTTTTTTATCGGCGATAATATATGAACATATTGTATGAATGCAGTGTATATTTTTTGACAAGATACACTCGTACGTCGGGTATCGTGTCGTGACTAAGCGAAAAAGGCAATCTCGAAATAATTTTTCGCTGTCATTTTTACCACTTAAGTAATATATTTCTGCTTCTAAGTATTCATGAAATCATCTTCCTTCGTACCCTCTCTAACTTTTAGGAAATTTAGTACAGGGGAGAGATTTTTAGGGGGATTTTTGAAGATAGATGTCTGATGTTGCCGAGTGTTAGTGTCTAATAATGGCGGATTATTATCCACTAAGTGACCCTGAACGTGCGTAACAGCGAGCAAATATTTTAACTTAAAAAAGCTTGAGCTTAAAAACTGAGAGGCTGTGGTCTAGCAGTAAGACACGTGAACTCACAATCGATGAGACCCGTGTTCGAACCTCGCTAAATTCTGACCGGTACCAATGTAACTTTGTTATATGTACTTTGGTCGCTCAGTGCCTATAGGCACTATTAAAGAGTGGTAGGCAGACTGATGATGGTTATTAGCCCAGTCTGCCGTCCTGGGGTAGTACCACCACTTCCGAATGTAACACCCGTGAAGCGACTAGTCGCATTTCGGGAATAGTTTGAAAGTGGCCAGGTATAACGAGAGGAGTATGCACCGTCAATCTAGATGATATATGCTCGTCCCATCAAGCCATAGTGAAGGGAGGCGACTGCTGCTCGTAGAGATTTCTCTGTAGTAGCAGTTGTTTCCATTCATGGACCGCTTTACATTAGGCGGAGTGTTGTCACATGCCGAGCTACAATAAAAAAAGCGTCTTTTTTCCAAAACTTTGCTTAACACAAATTACTAATAATAATAGTGAAAATGAAGATTAGGTAAGCTTCTAAAAACTTTTTTAATATTAAATTTTATTAATATTAAAAACTACAAACTTATTTAAAGTTACAAACGCAATTACCACTTTTGCCTTACTTACGAGTATAATAATTAATAACAAGCAATACCAAAGATATTACGCTGTAAAATTAACCAATATACATACACGTACAGTGTCATCAAAGGTGAAGTGTATTATTTGCATATGGTTAAATGCATTTCGACGTGACATTTGACAAATTTAATTTTGTCACAACAACTATCATTCCTAAATCAGATAAACCTAAACCTAATTATTACTATAATCAAAATAAAGGCAATTTAGCATGCAGGATTTATTCGTAGGTTTGTTTGTACACATGACATGTTCTTTTGTATATACCAGTGGGGGGCTAAGGGTCAAGCGGGCCCTAGGCAACATTGTAATTCCGGGCCTATATTTCAGTCATGATACATACTTTGCGTTTCGTAAAACCTAATTTTCGGGCCCCAAAATTTACGGGCCCTAGGCACATGCCTAGGTTGCCTAGGCCTTAGTCCGCCCATGATATATACATAACATGTTCGTAAATAATTTCAGAAAAAACCATTGACATAGATATTTCAATATTTTTAATTGGCGCTTATTTTTTTCAATTATATTTATTACAAAAATAAAATTATAAAGAATGAATAATATTATTTTATTTGTGTCAATTACAATTGTTAAGATAAAATAGCGAATAAGGAAGTGTAATTATTATTACAAAAAGAGGAAAAATACTGAACCTATTAATTAAATATAAGGCTTTTTGGTACTTTTATTACAATACAAAGCTTTGTTAACATTTTATTTCAAAAAAAGGATTAAGTTGTACGTAATTTATAAATTATAAGTATGCTTAGTTCGGTTTGTTTTAACGTTTGCAAATATTATAAATTACGAACAAAAGTAAAAAGTAAAAATTACACGCATTATTAATCTACAAATGGCGATATTTTAGTTATTGGAAACAGTTAAATACTGAATTGAAATATTTTCAAATAAAATGTTATTGTGACAGCTATATTAACACTAATAGAAATAATAAGTGCTTACTGAGTTACTAACGGTAATCAACCGACCAATTAAAACCAACGTAGCCCTAAAATTGAAGTGAAACTGAACTGGTCAACTATGCCACATATCTGATCAATTATGGAGGCAGTTGGCTTCAGATTGAAAAAAACAACACGACTAACTCTGACGGAGATAGAGGGATGAACTCGATACATATTGATGGAGAGAGCCTAGGTGGAGCTCTGAATTGTGAAAAGAGGAGAAGGAGACCTTTTCCCAGCAGTAGGATAACAAATAGGCTTAAGTAATTAACTTATAGTGGCACTACAGTATATAAATATACAATATATTATTATTATTATTTTTTTTTTAATAAACGCCTATATCTCGAAAAGTGGATGAGTTAGCGCAATCGTGTAAAGAGCGATTTTGTTAGATATGACGAGCGCTTTTTGGTAGAGGCTTTTCTTTTTCCGAAAAGTACCCAAAAAAAATTTGGTACAGATATTTACTACGGTTACGAAATCACCCTTACAACACTAGTATAAAAGTACAAGAAATATGTCAGTAAGTGAATATATTTTGTTAAGATGTAGCACATAATCTCGAGTAACCTATTAATTTTTCTTACACAAGGGAAGTAACGTAAAAGATTGATCGAATGTACCCTTTATGTTTTTTAACTACGCGGACGATAATATAATGTAGATGGTATATTGTGCAGAACAAACTGTAAAAATATAAATCTATTTAATAAAGCAGATACTGCATTAGACGTATGTTTCAATCTCGATATGACACGTTTCGTTTCCACTGTAAAAAGAAATATATAATCATTGTACACACTTCTATAAAATAAAACTACTATATTCAGTAAAAAGTTTTTTCTTAATGTAGCTTGGTATATGACAACACTCCGCCTGATGTAAAGGTAGAGTGCAGCCCATGAACGGAAACAACTGTTACTACAGATAAATTTCTATGGGAAGCAGTCGTCTCGGCTATGCTGGCTTGATAAGACGAATGTGCACCATCCAGATTGACAGTACACACCCCTCCGCGCCAAGTGTGAAGAAATATAATAAATATACTTGCACTATCCCGGTACTTTATTGTACTTTTAAAAGTATTATTGTTAATAATAATTTTAGTTTAGTGTTAAGTCTATCTTCTATAATTAATTTGATCATACAGCCAGCTGTGAACACAACACAGAAGGCAGTCGTATCTTATATATTTCAGCACGATGAGACAAGTGTTGGCAGGGCCAGGGTTAAATTATTACTTTCAAACTAATCCCGAAACTACATTTTGTTGGCAACACCACAGCAGGGTTGTCAGAGAGATATAATAGAGGCATAATATAAAAAAGCCGTATTAAAAAATATTTTTAAGGTGAAAGCCAACAGCTAAGCGTCCATACATTTTGTTTTACAACATTGTTTGAAACATAGCAGATTTATGTTGAAATTAAGTAATTTGATAACTTTCTCAGCACTAATTATTATCGCAAATCACTATAATAAACAAATAGCTACGACATATAATATATAAAATGCATTTTAAATATTTTATACATTTTATATTAGTTATATTTCACAAGCCTTTTAGATATTCTGTGTCGTAGCTATTTGTTTATTAGTGATTTGCGATAATAATTAGTACTGAGAAAGTTATAAAATTACTTAATTTCAACATAAATCTGCTATGTTTCAAACAATGTGGTAAAACAAAATGTATGGACGCTCAGGTGTTGGCTTTCACGTTAAGATAAATTAAAACTTGTCAATTATTTTAAATGCCCATACTAGCCCAGTTTGACCGAGACGCCTCCTTGATTAGCTTGGAAGTAGCCGAAGTATAACAAGAAAAGTGTGCCCTGTCGAGCTCTTATCGAGTATTTTTTTGGCTGCGAAATTACAAATTCCCAAGGCACAATTACATACATCAACAATTTATCGCCGATGTTAATTAACTTGTTTATTATATACCAATTCATTTCAGGGTTATCCTTTATTTATTTAATTAATTATTTCTGCTTTATTTAATATTTTTATTCTATGTAAAGCTCAAATGGGAAGGTAGATAGATTAAACGAAATTATAACCATCAGAATAAACACATTAATTAAATATTATAAAAAAGAACATTCAATTAATTTAAAACAACACAGACATTTGCATTCGCGACGCGCGACAAAAAAGTAGCCAGGTATAACGAGTGGAGTGTGCACTGTCAATCTAGATGGTGCGTGCTCGTTTCCTCAAGCCGGCATAGTGGAGGCGACTGCTGCCCGCACAGGTTTCTCTGTAGTAGCAATTGTTTCTATTCATGGACCGCACTCTTCACATCAGACAATGTCACATGCCGAGCAATAAAAAAAATAATTATAATAATATTATGTAAGGACAAATAAAACATCTTTTAAGGGAGGTAGGTATATTATGAGCAGAGCCGGATTTAGACTTCGGCGGCCCATAGACAGACCATGTTGTGGAGGCCCCCAAATCTTTTGTGGTTAACTGTTGAAAGTTCCTATTAAGGTCAAGGTAAAGAAGAGAGCAACTAAGTTAGTTGGCCAACACAAAATTTAAAACAAAACTCAGTATTTTTTTGTTTCTACTGAGCCTTTATCGATTTAATTTTTTTCTTCTTGTGGTGTGGTGGCGGCACCCTTGTGGTGGCGGCCCATAGGCAACTGCCTATGTTGCCTATGCTTAAATCCGGCACTGATTAATTATGAGCGTCCATCCCATCCCACTTTTCATATACAAATGCATTTAAACATAATATGTATCTATCTAAAAAAAACTATGTAGAAAAGAAAACTTAATACGTTAAATGATAACGTCGCAATTTCCTTGGCAAGTTCGTGACCTAGAGATTTAGTTGTAGATGAGTCATCCTCACGTCCTTGGTTCCTTCCTCCTTAAGTTTTCATTAACGTTTGAACAGATGAAGAAAAATCTGCCCTAATACGGATTAACAACTATGTATTTCGAAATTAAAAGATTTCTTTATTATCTATGAAATTGGGTGAAAATTGAATAGATTTTTTTTTCTATTGTAAAGAGTGTTGTCCCGCCTGATGTAAAGATACAGTGCGGTCCATGAATGGAAACAACTGGTACTACAGAGAAACCTGTGCTGTCAGTAGTCGCCTCCACTATGCTCGAGGAGACGAGCATGTACCATCTAGATTGACAGTGCACACTCTTCTCGTTATACCTAGCTACTTTCAAACTATTCTCGAAACGCGACAAGGCCACTTCACGGGTGTTATTACATTCGAAAGCGGTGGTACTAGCCCAGGAAGGCAGACTGGGCTAATAACCATCATCAGTCTGCCTACCACTCTTTTAATAGCGCCTATAGGCATTGAGCGACCAAAGTACATATAACAAAGTTACATTAGTATTGTAACCAAAATTTTACCTAGCCTAGTATTTATCCTAACAACCCTCTACCCTCTTATGAACTTCCGCCCGCCTATGTGGAAATCCATCCCTTAATAATATAAATAATATATTTAATTATGATTGGCCAATGATTTGTGATCGTGATCGTCTAGTTTAAAGTGGTAGGACTCTACGTTGTGAATTGTCTAGTTTAATACGGACCATTACGTTGTGTTATTTTTAATATTACAAGTTATTGTTAAGAAATCATAGAAAGAAACATAGAAAGCACAGTTTAAGTGATCACCTGAAAATTTACACATAAAAGAGAAAATTTAAGGAAATAATGAATCGAGAAGAAAACATGCAACTTAGCTTTGTTCTGCTACCTCGTACTCGGCTCGCTCGCGGATATTCTTGATCGTGACGCGCGGATATTCTCGATCGGCGCGCGACGGTTGCACTCGCGAATTTAATACGCACGGTTTACGCGAATTTATACGGATCGATTACAAAATAATATACGAGTAAATTAATTAAATATATCAGCCTCCCTATAACAACACCTGTCGAGTGAAATGAGAATAATATAGAATAAAATATGGAGCAAGAATGGAGCCTCCCTTCCAACCTACAGCTCCACCACCTTAGCCTGCTTGAAGGTGAGGACGACCTTCGGCTAGGTCCGACAGAATCCAGCGCAAGACCTAAGCTAAACAGGAGAACGAGCGGTTAGCCTAGTGGCTAAGTTTAAGGGCCCTACATTCTGAAAAAGAGAAAGCTAAAAACAAAATACCTGTATGGTAGAAAGAAAGCTGTGGAGAAAAATCCTGTTTGGAAATAAAATTCGTAGAAATAATGTAGAATAAATATGTTGAAAAATAAAATAGTCATTGACTATATTGTGTGTCGATGAAGTTTTGTAGAATAAAATCGCTAAAATAAAAATATGTAGTCACAGACTACTGAAGAAGTCGTTGAGAAAATGCTGTGAAAGAAAACCTGAAAAACCTAGATCAACGTGAAGGGGACCTGAAAACCCTAGGCTAAAATGCGAGGCTGATATTGAGAAGACTTAATACCCTACAAATACGTACGCGACGACCTACTTACGGTAATTCTGCTTGTCCGAAGCACTAAAACACTGATTCTAAACGTAAACGCACTATCCGTGACAAACCGTAGTTGATCAACTAATATTCGCAAAATTGAATGCAACGACCGAAGGAAGGAGCTGTTGCTCTCTTCAAAACCAGAGCCCGAGTGTCTTGATCCTAATCCTGAATTTAAAAAGAAATCTCTCCTCTCACAAATATTGCTTTATGTATATTTTTTTCATAGACCAAGTGCAACCCATAAATTTTAACACAGAGTGACAGCATTTTGTTGTTTTGGTAAGAAACTTTAGACCCAGCACACACAGGGTAGAAGATATTTGTAAAAATATTTTAGATTATTATTAAATTATTATTTAATTAAAGTAAACCTTTGAATTATATATTGGAATAATATTTAAAAGAAATATTAGATTTTTAATATATTTAAAATTCAGTGATTTCCACATTTGAAAATAATTATTAGAAATATTATTTACGAGTATTGCAATATATCTTCGTCACTAAAATCTGTATTAAAAGATTTTTAAACTATATTTTATTATTAACCTTTTGAGTTTCATTCAAATAAAATAAAATAGTAACTCGCTACCTGTGAGTGCACGGCTTTATTTCCAATTTGAAATCTTCAAGTGGTCACACTAGCACTCCAAATGCTTCATTCCATGATTTCACAATAAATTACATAATTTATTATGTAAAAATTCTTAGAATTATTTTTAACTAAAAACAACCCTCAAAATCTAAGTAAATTAGGGTTCGGTAAGCTACATTTAATAAAATATTTAATTCTCAATATTGATGTGACAACAGGGTTGTTACAGACGCCCCTAAATTTTTCAGACTTTTGTTCAGCATGGATAAAAGTATGTAAAATTTGATCCACTACTAATAAGTAGTTCTCATTTGTCCATAGATAATCAATCTAATAATATTAAAGTAATACATAAACTCAGCCGCTCCTAATCATACATAAACTTCGCTTATTGTTTCATAATCTCATTCTAATTTGTTTTAATTTCTATTAGAGCTATTTGAATTCTTATTAGACCACTTTATCCTAATAAGTAGTATGTTCTTATACTCGGCTACACCTAAACATGTGACTAGTTAGACATGTTCTAATTTAAATACATTATAACATAATTTTAATTATGTATATATCTCACTCCTAATACATAAACTTATTTGTTGTTTGATAACCTTGTTATTAAGTGTCTCACGCCCCTATGACATTTAAGACCTTCTTTTCGTGAACACAATCAGAGTTCCTATTGGAAACATTCTTAAATAGTAGAGAATACGTCTCTAAGACTAACAGAACTATAAAATACTCTTGCGCCCCTACGATGCAAAAGTTCGTTTAATTATTTCTTTTTTTTTTTTCTAATTTATATATCCCACAATAAATAAATATTTTTCTGCAAAGATATAGAATAATCATGCGCAAATTATCAAATATACCTGTTGGCATATTCGGGAAAAAAAACACAAAACAATTTGAGCTAAGCGTGATGACGGTGACTTGGCAGTAGGCACAATGACTGATAACCCCGAGCGTCGCAACCTTCACCACGACATGACATTGGCGTGCGGGGTCGTGAATCGGGAACATTCGTGAACATGAATTCATATCTCAAAGCAATAATTGACGTGTAGTGAAGCATATAGCGCTAGAATAATAATAAACTACTAAAAGATACTTCAGTTAACAAATGAACTCCCCCCTAAAGGAGACCCCACCCCAGGCGGTGGAGATTATCAACCCTTTATATAGGCCGCTCCAATGTAGGATTTCGAAGCTCAAGACAACCTGTGTCTAAATTACTAAATTACTACTCCATCTCAATATGACAATGCTTTACAGACTCAATAATCAAGAAAATGTGTGCATAAATCCCAATTCGAAATGTCCCTATAAGAATTGATAAAGTAAGTTGCAGAGAATTTGTACCTGTGAAAAGAAATTGCTGAAAAGAAAACCTGTAGGGAAAGAAAATACCTGTAGGGAAAGAAATTTTTGTTTGTTGTTGAAAAATAATATAGTTTTGTTGTCGAAGATTCTCTCTGCAAGTACTTTATGCAATTCCTAAATCTAACATTAATATAGAAATATATAGTTAATGCTAGACTATAATAATAACTGAACTAAACCAACCCCATACACACAAGTTCTCAAAGATCAAGAAAGTAATTAGCCAAGATAAATCATCAAATTCGGCCGGACATCCCATACTTCGCAGAACTACCCCTCCCCAAATTTTGATAATAAAAATAAAATAATTGTAAATAATGTTGCCTTTGATCTGAAATTCCCTAATTCCCCCTATTTCGCAGAGCTACCCCCTCCCAAATCTAGTATCATATTATCCATTGATGATTTATTTAAATCAATCGATCGAAGTAAATTTGCTTTTGTAGTATTTAATATCCCTTATCTTAGCAGAACTACCCCCTCCCATATCATCATAAATGTAGTTATGTTTTGAAATAAATGATAAACATGAGATGATATCCCTATACTTGACGAAAGTACTCATTACCCAATACTTAGCAGAGCTACCCCCTTGTTCCCATACTTGTCAGAGCTACCCCCATCTCGTATTCTCCAATCAGGTACATTGTATGCATTTATATTCAATTACTCGAATTTTTTTTTTTGTTTCTGAGTATTGTTCCTAAATAATAACATTCCCAACAATCATTCCAAATGTGTTCACAAAAAATAAGGGTAACGCCATAAATTAGTCCCCTTTAAGTGTTGCATTTGTGATAAAAAAATTCATCTCGTGTCACATTTCACTAACGCATAATGCTCCAAAATTCTAACTAATTTCTTAAGTGGGACCACTTGTTGTGTTTAAATTTCTTTCGAAATGCAAATTCAGAAACACATTAATTATACTCCTAAATATGTCTGCTATTAATTTTTGTCACACTATTCCTTGAAAAATTTTTTTTTTATTTTGTTATGTGTTAAGCGTGACCCTTTTTTTTTCTCACGGACTTTATAATAATCGAGGTAGGCAGAATTCGTAAATTTACTTATGTAGGCAGAATCTATAATTGACTATCCTAACGCTTAAAATTGAGGTAAGCAGCATCTATAAATAATATTATTAACGCTTTAAATGTAGGCAGAATTCATAACTGAATATCCTAACGCTGAGAATTGAGGTAAGCTGAATCCATACGTAATTCACTGATGTGTTTTATGTAGGCAGAATTTCTAAATAAATAGTCAGTAGTAGCTTAATATCCGGGGTAGATAGATTTTATAATTAGATATCCTAACGCTCAAGAACAAGGTGAGCACAATGTTCATATAGCTTAATAATGTTTGTTTCTATGTAGATAGAATTTCTAAATAAATAGTCGGTAATAGCTTAACATCAGGGTAAGCAGAATTTGACATATAGCTTAGTAATATTTGTATATATATGCACCATTTATAATTTAGTACATCAGGGTAGGCAAACGTTATAAATAGATTTATGAATAAATTTAATAATTTTAAAACACCTTTCAAATATAAAGCTCAACATCTGTGGTGGTCATAATTGCGTCTATTTATTTTATGTACTTTGAAAGTAAAACTGACCACGATATTACACTAAATAATTTATCCTATAGTTTATATTAATTTTTATAATACTCTAGATCCTATCGAAGTTTTTCTAGTTTGAAGATATGGACCATAACTTGAGCCAATAAAAAGATTTGCTAATATTTAATAATTAATTTATCTATTTTGAAAAGCGGCAACCTTAATAGTATTTATAGTAATAATAACTCTCTTTCCTAATTAGTCATGATTTTTTTTTTTTTTTTTTTTTTTTTTACATCAAATCATCAAGTTTATGCACTCTAATAGTACTAGCTCACACTCACTTTTAAAGGTTCCCTAACATATTATTAAATTATGGTAATAGTTGAAGAGGCGAACAAATAGCCAACAACACACAGCAACTCTAACCGAGGCAGGAATCGAACCCACGCTTCTTTGCTATGCATGCGAACACTCTAACCACTAAACTTCTTAACCTATTTTATGCATTTTAAATGAAGCACATTTTACTCTCGTAACGTATTATTAAATTATAGTAGTTGTTGAAGAGGAGAACAAATAGCCAACAACACACAGCAACTCTAACCGAGGCAGGAATCGAACCCACGCTTCTTTGCTATGCATGCGAACACTCTAACCACTAAACTTCTTAACTTATTTTATGCATTTCAAATGAAGCATATAGGTATTACCCTCGTTTATCCTAATAAAATTTATACCTATTTATCTATTTCTATCTAATAGTCACTAACTCGTATTCCCCTTTAAAACATTTCATAAATAAAGTGTTAGAAAGATATCAACTCGCACACAACGCCCCTAATTGAGGTAGGAATCGAACCCACACTTTTCGCATTGTGCGCGGACACTATGACCAATAAATTCCCTATCCCATTGTATCTTAAAATAAGTATATTAGACTAGTTTCATTTAATACTTTTTATATCTATTAATCTATCTATTTTATGTGCTTAAAGACCCAATGCCGGTCATTATTATATTATTGACTTATTATTTATTATAATATATTTTTTATATAGACTTATCAATTTTATGTACTTTGATTGTTTCGATAGTAACCCAAATTCTTTTAAAAACGTTTTTGCATCCGGAGATACAAAATTTAATGACGTTGATCCTGGTCACGGCACCACTGTGACAATAATTATCCCTACACCTAATATTAAATTTATTTTAAAACTAATAATACTAAAGAAATATTCTAATTAATCCTGGTCACGGCACCACTGTAACGGAAATCTAACCTAATCTTTAAATTTACAAAACCCTCTACCCCCTTATGAACTTCCGCCCGCCTATGTGGAAATTCATCCCTTAATAATATAATTAATATATTTAAATATGATTGGCCAATGATTTGTGATCGTGATCGTCTAGTTTAAAGTGGTAGGACTCTACGTTGTGAATTGTCTAGTTTAATACGGACCATTACGTTGTGTTATTTTTAATATTACAAGTTATTGTTAAGAAATCATAGAAAGAAACATAGAAAGCACAGTTTAAGTGATCACCTGAAAATTTACACATAAAAGAGAAAATTTAAGGAAATAATGAATCGAGAAGAAAACATGCAACTTAGCTTTGTTCTGCTACCTCGTACTCGGCTCGCTCGCGGATATTCTTGATCGTGACGCGCGGATATTCTCGATCGGCGCGCGACGGTTGCACTCGCGAATTTAATACGCACGGTTTACGCGAATTTATACGGATCGATTACAAAATAATATACGAGTAAATTAATTAAATATATCAGCCTCCCTATAACAACACCTGTCGAGTGAAATGAGAATAATATAGAATAAAATATGGAGCAAGAATGGAGCCTCCCTTCCAACCTACAGCTCCACCACCTTAGCCTGCTTGAAGGTGAGGACGACCTTCGGCTAGGTCCGACAGAATCCAGCGCAAGACCTAAGCTAAACAGGAGAACGAGCGGTTAGCCTAGTGGCTAAGTTTAAGGGCCCTACATTCTGAAAAAGAGAAAGCTAAAAACAAAATACCTGTATGGTAGAAAGAAAGCTGTGGAGAAAAATCCTGTTTGGAAATAAAATTCGTAGAAATAATGTAGAATAAATATGTTGAAAAATAAAATAGTCATTGACTATATTGTGTGTCGATGAAGTTTTGTAGAATAAAATCGCTAAAATAAAAATATGTAGTCACAGACTACTGAAGAAGTCGTTGAGAAAATGCTGTGAAAGAAAACCTGAAAAACCTAGATCAACGTGAAGGGGACCTGAAAACCCTAGGCTAAAATGCGAGGCTGATATTGAGAAGACTTAATACCCTACAAATACGTACGCGACGACCTACTTACGGTAATTCTGCTTGTCCGAAGCACTAAAACACTGATTCTAAACGTAAACGCACTATCCGTGACAAACCGTAGTTGATCAACTAATATTCGCAAAATTGAATGCAACGACCGAAGGAAGGAGCTGTTGCTCTCTTCAAAACCAGAGCCCGAGTGTCTTGATCCTAATCCTGAATTTAAAAAGAAATCTCTCCTCTCACAAATATTGCTTTATGTATATTTTTTTCATAGACCAAGTGCAACCCATAAATTTTAACACAGAGTGACAGCATTTTGTTGTTTTGGTAAGAAACTTTAGACCCAGCACACACAGGGTAGAAGATATTTGTAAAAATATTTTAGATTATTATTAAATTATTATTTAATTAAAGTAAACCTTTGAATTATATATTGGAATAATATTTAAAAGAAATATTAGATTTTTAATATATTTAAAATTCAGTGATTTCCACATTTGAAAATAATTATTAGAAATATTATTTACGAGTATTGCAATATATCTTCGTCACTAAAATCTGTATTAAAAGATTTTTAAACTATATTTTATTATTAACCTTTTGAGTTTCATTCAAATAAAATAAAATAGTAACTCGCTACCTGTGAGTGCACGGCTTTATTTCCAATTTGAAATCTTCAAGTGGTCACACTAGCACTCCAAATGCTTCATTCCATGATTTCACAATAAATTACATAATTTATTATGTAAAAATTCTTAGAATTATTTTTAACTAAAAACAACCCTCAAAATCTAAGTAAATTAGGGTTCGGTAAGCTACATTTAATAAAATATTTAATTCTCAATATTGATGTGACAACAGGGTTGTTACAGTATCGCTCAGAATTAGCAAGGTTCGGACACGGGTCTCATCGATCGTGAGTTCACGCGTCTTACCGCTAGACCACGGCCGCTCTAAAGATTTGTTTTTCTATTTAATTTTCATCATAATTTAATAAATAATAAACAAACTTAATATTTTAATATGCCAAAAATAACAATTCAAATGTTAAAATAAAAGTTTTTATATGCCTTTGTTATTATTGAGTTTATTTTTAGTCCAACTTTTAAAAATTTTGCAGCCATTAAGGTCTAATAGGCTAGGCTAGACCGAACGTGGATGCGCGTTGCGACACTAGGTTTGCGAGGCCTCATGAGCTGAATAACACAATCTTGCATAATGTTGGTTAAACACGAATAATTATTCGCGAGACCCTATAACACGATGGCAAGCTATGTATTTTCATTTATTTAAAACATGTTTGCGCAAAACGTTATAATATATTTTGATACTAAAGTACTTATAGGGTGTGAAGTGTAGCATCAGGAGGGGTAGTAATGCAATAACATAATGCTAACAAGAATGCCGATTTCCTATTGGCTATCAACACTAGTGTCAAGAAAAGTGATAGAGATGAATGAGTACAGTTTAAATTTACTGCATTCGAGAAAAATTGGCCGCTAGAGCATAGGATGTACGTCGCCTCCGCGTACAGACCGGCAGGCTAAGTGTTAAGAGGCCATCATTTATATTCCGCCTCCCCCTATCTAAATAATAGTCGTAAATGTAAGTACAATGTCATGTCCTGTACTATGGAAATGCATTTATTATCCATCTCTGACGGGGTTTCCGTCCAACGTTATGACTTACGGGTTAACACACAATTAATCTTTAGGTAGCGCATATCAATAAAATTGTTGTTACTATAAACGTTTTATTTGTTTAAGAGACGTTTAAACTTTTTTTGTAACTTGGAGAAATGTCTGCAGGCAGCAGTCGTCTCCGTAATACCGGCATGTGGAAACGAATATGCATCATCCAGGTTGACAATGCATAGTGTATACTCCTCTCGTTATACCTGACTACTTCTCAACTGATCCCAAATGCGACTAAGTTACTTTACATCTGTTACACTTCCCAGCCACGTCTTTCCTCCTTCCTAAATAACATGGGATCCTTCAAGCGCAGTGTGAAGAGGCATCTCACAAAGCCGACATAGTGGATGCGAGTGCTGTCTGCGGATCCCCTTCTTTGACAGCAGTCGTCTCCGTTCATAGATTGCATTCTGGCTTAACATCAGACGGAGTGCGGTCATATGACGTGCTATAATAAAAAATAAAAAAGTGTTGGCACTTCCTTAGGCTAATATCAGTCTGCCTACGACTCTTTATTAATTCCTATATTATGGTAAAGAAATTACGCAAAAGGCAAAGCGAGGCAATGACAAAGGCGACTACTGCAGGCATTTCTCCCATCCTTTTGGCAGTAGTTATTTCCGCTCATGGACCGCATTTTAGCTGCCATCAGGCGGAGTGCGGTCTTCCCCTTAAGTTCAAAGACAAATTGTTAACATCTCACATTTATCATAATTTGTTATTTAAAATTTAAAATGGCACATTTTAATAAAAACGGGCGTGAAAGGGTAACAAACAGATATACCTAAACAGATAGACTTTCACATTTAAAATATATTATATTAGTATAGATTGACATATATGTTGGTAATTAGTATTTAAACATCATATTGGTAATAATTCGATAATCTTCTATAAGATATAACTACAATACAATACAATTGTTACGCCTTTTCCCTTAGAACTAATTCTTTTTTTTTTTTTTTTTTTATTGTAGCTCGACATGTGACAACACTCCGCCTGATGTAAAGTTAGAGTGCGGTCCATGAATGGAAACAACTGCTACCACAGAGATATCTCTACGGGCTGCAGTCGCCTCCACTATGCCGGCTTGAGGAGACGAGCATGTACCATCTAGATTGACAGTGCACACTCCTCTCTTATACCTGGCTACTTTCAAACTATTCCCGAAACGCGACAAGGTCACTTCACGGGTGTTACATTCGAAAGTGGTGGTACTGCCCCAGGACGACAGACTGGACAAATAACCATCATCAGTCTGCCTACCACTCTTTAATAGTGCCTATAGGCACTGAGCGACCAAAGTACATATAACAAAGTTAAATTGGTACCGGTCTTTAGCGAGGTTCGAACACGGGTCTCATCGATCGTGAGTTCACGCGTCTTACCGCTAGACCACGGCCGCTTAAATTCTATCTAAAATCTGTTTAAAAAGGTATTCGATATGAAATAATGTGTTTAGCGCTGAAAGGTTTTTCTATCTGCTGTATTAATTAATTTTATATCGATTAGTTCAGTATTAATTAATAGTTTGTGATAATAAATTAATTTCAGTATTAACTTCGTTTCAGAGTTTAGTTAGAGAGGCCGGGAAAATGTAACAAAAGACCTTTTAATCTAAATTAACTTACCTTTTGCATATTCCTTTTAAACTATAGGTATTTAATTAATATATTTCAGTGACCCAAAACTTATATTTGAGTAAAGTTTCATAGCAGTTAAAGTTTTAATTGAGCATGTAAAAATTATTGTTTTCAGAACAGTAGATAATTAAGATACTAAAAGTAAATAATGAATTACATTTTTAATGATTGATATTTGATCCAAATTGTAGGTTCTTTGGATTAGTTTAATGGGTATTTATTCACTGATAAATATAACATTGACTTTTGAGAAATTCGATGCCTTTGAAATGGTTAAAACATTTTAGATCAAACTGAATACTGGAATTTTATTTGACTATTATCGTGTTTTTGTTTATACGAGTATTTTAATTATTGTTATATTGTGTTTTTTAAATACTAGCTCGTCAAATGATCGCACTCCACCAGTGATGTACTTGCGATGTTGCGAAGTCGGCATAACGGAGGTAATATCGGCATGCACTGCCGAAATTACTATGTGGTAGCGGTTGTCTCCGCTCCGTTAGATGGAGTGTTGTCACAAGCTTCTTTTAAGGCCTACTTTTATAATTTATTTGAGCATTTTCGTGCAGGTGGTGTGGCAGGCCAATCAAGTGAGGCTGCGAAATGTGCGACGAATGAACTGGACGTGTGTATTACGCTAATACCTCGTACTCAAGTTGGATTACCACAAACTAGCGGCCAATTGGACGCGCATTGTCAGTAAGTACCAAACCTACTTGTTGGAAGTATTAGAGTAAGTTTACATCTGTGTCATGCATTTTTGAGATGAGGCTTTATTGAATCATAAGTTATCGAAGGAAAACAGTTTTTTTGGGTCTCCTGTAAAAGTTGTGATTTGCAGATAGCGTAACATACATAGATAATATCCAAATATAGACCCACAAAAAAAATCGCATACAATTTGAGAAATTATCCACAACTTAATTAGTCCAATCAATAAACTTTTGGTCCCATTATTTTATTAAAAAAAATTTTAACCTGGACAAAAAAATACAGTCGTATAGGAAAAAAAAAAAGAATATGAGTGTCTGTGTGGAGCAACTCGCGCCGGAATGGCGAACCTAACCTAAAAAATTCCGAAAGTTCGAAATACCGGTTTTTTAAATTAAAAAAAAAACAATGTCTTCCATCAGAAGAAGTCGGGACGCCTTTCGTTGCTCAGTATTTTACTCTTAGAAATAATAAAAAATATGTAGGTATTAAAGTACCTACTAAATGTCACATCAAATAATATTTGAGACGGGAAATATTAATATTTTTACTTACTATACAATAAAAAAACACATAATAACTCCGTGAAACAGGAGTTGTACTTAATATTTATTTTTGGAATCTTTTTTAATATTTGCATCATTTTTTAGGCAACGATTTATAAATGACTTACCCCGCGAGACGGGCGAGTGCACTTGTGTTAGCGATGTTACGTGTTTATTGCGGTTTTTTTTTTTTTTTTTTTTTTTTTTTTTTTTTTTTTATTGTAGCTCGACATGTGACAACACTCCGCCTGATGTAAAGCTAGAGTGCGGTCCATGAATGGAAACAACTGCTACCACAGAGAAATCTCTACGGGCTGCAGTCGCCTCCACTATGCCGGCTTGAGGAGACGAGCATGTACCATCTAGATTGACAGTGCACACTCCTCTCTTATACCTGGCTACTTTCAAACTATTCCCGAAACGCGACAAGGTCACTTCACGGGTGTTACATTCGAAAGTGGTGGTACTACCCCAGGACGACAGACTGGACAAATAATCATCATCAGTCTGCCTACCACTCTTTAATGGTGCCTATAGGCACTGAGCGACCAAAGTACATATAACAAAGTTACATTGGTACCGGTCTTTAGCGAGGTTCGAACACGGGTCTCATCGATCGTGAGTTCACGCGTCTTACCACTAGACCACGGCCGCTCTAAAATTTAATTTTAATTTAATTTAAATTAAAGGTTTAATATAAATAAAAAATTATATAAAAATATTTTTAAAAAGCCAATAATTAAAAAATAACCTACAATTGTATTTTAACCTGCATAGTTAAAGGGATTGCTGTCTTTTTACAGCCTGTATTTTAAAGGTGCAAGCTATAAGCGAGTGCATTTGTTACTCGTCGGGCGGCATACAGTCGGATTGCGACCTAAAATATTAGGTGCTTACATATCAAATTGGCGTTTTTCGTACTGGCCACTTTAATCACGATTTTCTCCTCTTTGGTAAGGAATTCCAAATTCAAATTTTCACAGCTATTTACTCATGTATTTATCCTTCGATGACCGTCATTCATTTGTTTTTTTTCTTCTGTTTTTTTCTGTTTGCGTCACTCATTTTACAAAATGGAAAACTTAAAATATCGCATTATTTACGAGTACGAGTTCCGCCGTGGCACTAGTGCTGCGGAAACGACTCGAAGGGTGAATGATGTGTATGACGGACATGTCGCAAAAGAAAACACAGTTCGTTTTTGGTTCCAACGTTTTCGTTCTGGAAATTTCGACCTGCAGAACAAGCCCCGTGGACGGCCTGAGACCCAAGTTGATAATGAAGTATTGAAGGCTATTGTGGAAGCGGATCCATCGCAAACCACGTCCGAGTTAGCTGCAGGCTGCGGTGTTAGTGATAAAACTGTTTTAATTCACTTGAAGCAAATTGGGAAGATTAAAAAGCTTGAAAGGTGGGTACCTCACGAATTGACTGAAGCAAACCGGCAAACGCGCGTCGACTGCTGCGTTACATTACTGAACCGGCACAATAATGAAGGTATTAAAATACCGAATCATTACCTGTGATGAAAAATGGATTCTTTACGATAATCGAAAGCGCTCAGCGCAATGGTTGGATCCTGGCCAACCAGCCAAATCCTGCCCCAAGCGAAAATTAACCCCAAAAAAGTTACTTGTAAGCGTTTGGTGGACTAGTGCCGGTATTGTTCATTACAGTTTTCTCAAATCTGGCCAGACTATTACGGCTGATGTCTATTGTCAGCAATTGCAAACCATGATGGAAAAGCTAGCGGCTAAACAACAAGCCACTGCTGCTTCACGACAACGCTAGACCACACACTGCACAACAGACGGCTACCAAATTAGAAGAGCTTCAATTGGAATGTCTAAGACATCCTCCGTACTCCCCGGACCTTGCTCCAACAGATTACCATTTTTTTCGAAATTTGGACAACTTCTTGCAAGGGAAAAAATTCAACTCTGATGGGGCAGTCCAAATCGCCTTCACAGATTTTATTGATTCCCGTCCGACTGGTTTTTTTAGTAAAGGGATCAATGAACTACCTATGAGATGGCAAAAGTGCATAGAAAACAATGGTTCATACTTTGATTAATTAAATATATTATATTTAAAAATATTCGACTTTTTGTTCCTCCCATACAAAACGCCAATTTCATATGTAAGCACCTAATATATACAACTAGAACGAGGATCCTTCTTTGCAGTGAAACCAGTGAACAATTATATCTAACACTGTCAAATGTAATTTATTATAAGAAATTTTTCGTTCCAATTCTTGAGCTAGAAAAGTTTTACGTCAGTCATCCTGAGTCAGTCGGACCGTGACGCGACCTTGTCAGTTTATGAAATTGTGACAGATGACTAAATTAAATTGGTTCTAAGACTAAAATAATGTACGTGAGTAAGTTGATGCTATAAAGTACTTTATGTTAATGAAGTTAAATAAACCCGAAATAATAGCATGTGGGTTAATTTATGCAGCTTGTGAATGGCGTTTTCCATAATCAGACAATCATGTAAACATCTGATTGACATTCTTTCATATGAGAAAATTATTATTTTTGAAGAAAAATAAATATGCTTCTTGAGATATTAACATTGCGTGTGCGAAAGTTTGCTTGCGGCGATAATATCTTAAAATATACGTAAAATAAAAATATTTAACTCATTCAATTTTCATTTCATTGGATATTATAAGGCGTTCAGAAGTAAAAGTGAATTTAGTCCATTTTTATTTATCGCTAAATGACCTAATGGCTGTATAGCAAATTGACTAGAATTAAGTAATTAGTTAGAGCTTCATATATCCATTGTTATAATTTATAGATTTCATCCAATTTGGTTCTTATTAGC
The DNA here is from genome assembly GCA_948150575.1 of Tinea pellionella. Lineage (NCBI taxonomy): Eukaryota > Metazoa > Arthropoda > Insecta > Lepidoptera > Tineidae > Tinea > Tinea pellionella. The sequence goes on along the minus strand of OX411254.1, from coordinate 4,417,676 downwards.
ACCATAATTGTCTGATTGCAAATGCCATAATATCAATACTGTGTGTATGCGGAATATGTGGGAGAATTGGTACTTATGATAATTTTGAAATCAAATTGTACGTGTTTACGACGATACGCGTTGATGGATAATGTGTCAAAGTACAAGAGGAATATTTTCGATTCTAATAAAACAATAATGTCTATTAAAACAATTTGTATAGTCTTTGTCGTCACTCTTCATAAAACGGCAATCACTTCTCATGTAGAATAAATTATGTTCGAAACTATCCTCAAACAAAAATCCCAAAAAAAACAAAAACAAATCAAAGAAAGTACTATTTATCAACTTCGAGAAAAAAGGGGTTCTAGAATTCTCCCTTCTTATTTATACGACATTAAAACTTTCACGGAACTTTAATGTTAACATTACAAGAAGAACATTTTCTTTTGCAATAAAGAAACTGTTTCTTTCATACAAAATGTTAAATATAATATGTTATAAATGGTTATAAAAAATATATATATATATTTTGGATGTCGCCGCACATGGCCACTACCCTTATAACAGATTTGCGTTTGTTCAGTTTAAATATTTGCTAACAATCGTGACATATCCACAGTGCAATGGATAATGCATAATTTGATTGTAATTTACTTATTCTAATACAGGGCTTATCAAACTGGAATGAAATGCATGGATGCGTGGATGGCAAAATGCCTGCCAACAGATGAGCAAAAGTTAATTCACAATCAGATACAAGGTGCAAGGGCGCTCATGCGGTTTCTTTGTGCGAACGATTCAGCTTTGAGAAAAGGTATTCCATTTATGAGCTGACAGAAATTCCTTTGTTTTATAGCAAGAGATTTTTATTTATTTGTAATTTATCTAATCCGCTTAGTTTGGGGCTGACACCCGACCGTAAATACTTGACCACTTAGGCTTAGGGAGCTTTTAAGTCCTTGGAGTGGCCACCACGAGTTCCGCCCCGGGTTCCACCCATGCTAAAGTTTTAAGTTCGCTGTTCTCATAAAATAAAGCCAATATTACGAATTCAAATCATGTCTGCAAAATCTATTAGGAATATTCGTAAAATCCAGCTCAGAATATAGGACAGTGTTCATGAAAATATATGACACTGAACGGTTAATAAAATAATATCGATCGGTATGAACTGTTAAAGTAGTATTTTATGAAGATGAAGATCATATTATGACTATCTATAATATAGATTCTATATATATAACTATTATTATGTGCCGACGCTAGACCAAACCTGGACGTGCGTCGTGCCTAGAGCCGCCACTGAATTTATACAAGAATCTTAAGTCAAATAATTACGCGATTTTATTTGTATCTACCTACTTCTTTTAAATGCATAATAATATACTCTACTTTCATTTCCGTAATAATTCAAATAGCTCGGTTAATTTTCATGAATGAGAAAGCGTTCGGCGCGTGGCAACTGAACTGTCAGGCGTTACGTATAAAATAAACATTTATTTATCTATTTATACTCGTAATTTATTGGATGTAAAAGGATAAGGTAAATTATTGAACATTTTTTATTTACCTACGTACCTAACGTCATAAATATATTGTTTATGCACAATAATACCGCCAACTTAAAATTAGTATAGTCGTATATTTGTTTCAACAGAATTCCTAAAGGATCCAATGTGTCTTGCTCGAGTGTCTCCGGAGTGGTCTCGGTGTGTTAAGGAGATGCATGTAGCCAGCCAAGAGATTGCGGAACGAGCCCAACTTTTAACTTTTGTCAACAAAAATGCTGAACTCTGCTGGTAAGTTTATACTTAAATTTTTCTTTAGAATGCACTAAAATTGTTTTTAAAATTTAATTTAGATATACATAATGGCATCACTAATAAAATATTGATAGGGAGCTTGGAAATAGCCGGGTATAACGAGGGGAATGTACGGAATGTACCCTGTCATTGGATGGTGTTTTTTTTTATTGTAGCTCGGCATGTGACAACACTCCGCCTGATGTAAAGGTAGAGTGCGGTCCATGAATAGAAACAACTGCTACTACAGAGAACCTGTGCGTGCAGCAGTTGCCTCCATTATGCCGGCTTGAGGAGACGAGCATGTACCATCTAGATTGACAGTGCACACTCCACTCGCTATACCTGGCTACTTTCAAACTATTCCCGAAACGCGACACGGTCACTTCACGGGTGTTACATTCGAAAGTGGTGGTACTACCCCAGGACGGCAAACAGGACAAATAACGATCATCAGTCTGCCTACCACTCTTTAATAATGCCTATAGGCACTGAGCGACCAAAGTACATATAACAAAGTTACATTGGTACCGGTCAGAATAGCGAGGTTCGAACACGGGTCTCATTGATCGTAAGTCTTACCGCTAGACCACGGTCGCTGTTATATTCGACTCCCCAAGCCAGCATGGCGGAGGCGACAGCTGTTGCAAAAAAATATTGGTAATTTACCTACATATAAATAATATAATAATAATAATCTTTATTGAAACAAAGAAAAATATTATTTAAAATTTACTCTTTGGCATCCGTACTAGGTAAAGGAAACCTGTGTTACAGATGCCAACCAAAGTTTGAGTCATCGTAAATTTTATTAAAAAACATTAAAAGAATAAAATAAATAAATATGATTCTGTGTAGTTTAGGTACTTCCATTATGGATCTACATTTCATTGAATATGGCTTTTATTACATCGTTGAGTAATTTCATTTTGCTTTATTTAATTAACTGTTTGTGAACATTGAAATGTAATTATATAAATAACTTAAACCTTTATCATGGATTTAACTATATGTACTCGTATATAATAATACGAATATTTAAGCTAATTTATATTAAAAATGATGGTTATTAGACCAGTCTACCGTAGAAGTCCCATGAAGTGACCTAGTCGCGTTTCAGAATCGGCTTGGAAGAAGCCGGGTTTAGCGAGAGGAGTGTGCTCTGTCAACGGGCGGTACACATCCGTCTTCTCATACCATAATAGTGGAGGGAACTGCTGCCTACAAATATTTCTCTGTGGATTAACATAAAAATTATATCATTATTCAAATTAAATATTTCTTGTCTTCCAGTGCTAGATCTGAATTTTTGTCATGCGTCGCTCACGCTGGACGGCTGTGTTCGAGTAGCACGGCGTCATTACTTCGGCGTATTGCATTTGTTTTGGCTTCAGACATAGGGTCCTGTCTATCTCAACCTCAAGCTTATTGTGCTGCCCCTTCACGGCTAACAGGTTCCTTAGCTACTATTATAACGTTATTGTTTTACCCTCTTCGGCTATTTTATCTGGTTTAATACTTAATTAATTTATTTAGTGATTGTTTAAGTGTCGGTCTTAATGATTAACTTTATTTAAATAATAGATAATTTTTTAGATAATAAAATGCTATTTGTTTATAATTAGTGTACTCAGTGGTGTAAGCGAGGTCTCGGGAGGGGCCTGCGTAAATGTGGGCCCGAGAAAAGTTTTCACATGGTGCGACATCTCATTGTGGCGCTCCCTTTCCAGTTCCCTCTCCGCTCCACCCACCATTCTATCACTTATTCTTAATTAACGTGTACATAAAAACTTTAGTCATAAAACTCAAACTGCACTATAGAAGCGCAGCGCTACATGTTACACGCAGCAGCTTGACGTGGTGTTTGCGGCAAAATGAACACTCAAAGAAGAGCAACTTCTAATATAACTATTGTATTATAATTATAATTAAATACAGATAACCGTATTTCCAAATGGCCGCCAAAACGGCATAATATAATATAGCTTGATGAAAACATTAACTTTGACATTGGTAAATTGCAATATTCCAAAAAAGAAGGGTTTTTATTAACTAAATTCGAAAGATTTTATTAATTTTTTAACAGTAGATTATTTTGGATAAATTCCGGGAAATATATTTTAACCAATCATAAATTCAATTAAAAAATCAAAATCATCTTCATGGAGTTGATTTCGATTATTTTCTCATTTCTTCTTTTTCGTCATAATACGAATGTCGCTGAGTTCTATTAAGAAACCGTTCTATATTTGACGTCGGTACAAAGAATCGTTAGAAAGGCGTCGTGGCAACTTTATGAGGGGAATTAGCTTATTGTTGTGGTGTTTATTTATCTTTTAGTTAAAAAGAGTGGGCAGTTAGTTTTACAATATCCTTGAAGTGATTTAGGGAGAAATTCTTGAATGTAGTAAAATTAAAACGTTTATATCACCTCTATCACAAGTCAAAAGTTATTTCTACCACTAAATATTGCAAAATATTTAAAATTATACAATAAAGATATTTGTTAATTTTAGTGGATATACAAATATAATAGACTAAGGTTATATATATTTAAAAAGTTGGTTAAAATTATTTTCAAAGTTACGTTAATTACACTTTTATAAGTGTAATTATTTTGAGGAAACGATTTCCTAATGGTAAAAAAAATATAAAAATGAAAACTGATAGAAATGACTCTATACGTTTCGGGATCAGCTTGAACGTAGCCGGATACAAAGAGAGGAGTGTACAATTGACGGTGCACATGTATGCATGTACGCATTTTCATTCGTATTCTCCCTGCATTCGTATTTTCTCCCTGCATTCATATTTTCTCCGTGATAGCAGTTGTCTCCGCTCATGGAGCAAGCTTAAAATCATACGAACCATGTCAGGCTACTCTAAATAAAGTTTACTTTTCTTATCGTACTATCGCATAGTCAAACCAACTAAGGTTGTCTATAGCTCCCCGGCGACGATTCTATATAAATGCTTATTAAATTTTATAATATTTTGTTTTACATTAGAAAAGTTAAATGAAATGAGAGAAAATGTAAATGAGATTTTAATAAAGATATTAAATATATGATTTTATTTTTGTAAATTTGTTTTAGATTCATATAAAATATGATTTACGTAATTAAGGAACAAAGGAGATTCTTGTTTGTTGGTCCTAATCTATTGACCATATGGGCGATAGATTATATAAAAATCTAACTGGAATTATGAATTCAATGTACGTATATTGAATCCATTAAGGTTATATCCCGGTTAGACATGATACAACTAATATTACCACTATAATGTAGAGATTATGAAGAATAAATCTGCATTATTATATTTCATTAACGGATGTTACAATTTGGGTATGGTGGGCCTATTTTCCATACAAAGAAAATTGTCTCCCTTTTGTCCACTTATTGTACAGGTTTGGAGTCAAAAAAAGCAAACAATAAAACATCTCTATAAGATATTAATTAGTATTACACGTTAATGTTTTTTAATGTTATAAGTAAATTCAGTTTAAATTCTACAAAATTTCTAAAAAGAGGGTCGCGACAATAATATTAACATTGTATCTCAATATTTATTGTCTTTTAACTTTAAAATTTATATATAAGTAGGTAGAAAAGAAAATAACTTATTTGTCTTAGTTCATCGTGTTATAATTAAGTTAAAATATAATGTTAAAACTAATTAAAGTAAACTTTGATGTAACAAGACTTTCATTTATGCCTCTCCCAATTTAAATCATAGGAAGTTTTCAGGTAAGATAATTAACTCTAATAAGGTAAAATAAGATTACCTATTTATAAGGAATTACTGCAAGGTAACTAAATTATAAATCGGGCGTGAGATTTAAAATGACACTCTACTATACAAGCCAAATAACACAATTTTGAACATGACATTACAAATAATTGTTCGTACCTAGTTCAGATTGAACAAATCTTTCTAACTACATCTAAAAAATATTTTTAGAGAGATTAATCTTTAAGTGGACCAATTTCGGGCATATATACTATAAAAATGCTGTATAAAAATTATTAAACGAATTTATTCTAAAATGATTCATGGATACATTTACTTACCACCCTCAATTCTGAGCCAACTTCAAAACAACAGCGTCACCACTATGAAGTGCAATCTAGAGAAAGTCGCTTTTCGTGGCAAGCTTCGAAATAGCCGGGTATAACGAGAGAAATATGTGTAAACCGATAAGCGACTGCTGCCTGCAGATAATTTTCTGTGGTAGCAGTTGTCTTCACTCATGGACCGCACTCTAGCTTAATCAAGTAGTACCTACTATAAAAATCTGTATATTTTGTAGGGTTCCATATAAGGGAATTTTAAAGGTCGATGTTGTTTTCCTAAATAGCTCATTTCGAAGGAAGATATTACGAGCGTGCTGAGCCTTTTCGACGCTTCGGGTCTTTTATTTCGATTATAAATTTTTATGTTATCACATAAAGTGTGGAGACATTGTTCCTGGGAGCGAATCACTTAAATACGTTTGTTTAGTCGATTTTAATTGTTTTATTTAAGTAAAAGGCTATATTTTATAATAATATTCATAAAAGAGTCACGATGTAACTGAAACGATAATTTAACGATAATATTATGGTCAACTAATGCAACGAGCACTATTTTTAATGTTTCGTCATCAATTTTTTCAATATATATAGTATTATTGCATAATGGATTCCCATTTAGTCATACGTGAATCCATTAGCAAAATTTTTTATTTAAAATATAGAGTAGCACCGTTTTACAATGAATATCCCATGTCGGTGAAAGCGAGCACGAGTGTTTTTTATAATACAATGCATCTATCTATTATATATACAATTCCCACTACCCCAAACTAGGATACCCTGTCCGATGGGTTTCAGGACAAGGACAACATTTAAAATCAGATCCAAAACAAATGCCTACACATTTTTAAATAATATTATTATTCATGTAATTACTAATAAGAAATATTTGTTTCGACCGAGAATCAAACCCGGGAACTCCGCCTAACAGCAGCAACCACTGCGCCGCAGAAGCCGTCAGTTATACAGTCACTTTGATTCTAGTACATCAAGAGACCTTCGTTATCAGTTATCACGTTATCAATCATGGTGACGCAATTAATTTTGCAAATATATAGGAAATTCCTAGTTAAGTCTTCGAAAAAGTTTTCAGTTTATTAGAATATTAATTCGCCAAATCGCCAGTCTCTAAGGGCGCCGATAAGAAGTAGAGCCTAAGTTATAAATACTCCGACATCGAAACTTTATGGTCTGAAACTTTCCACAGACGTTATTCATGGAGCTACAAAAAGTATAAGCATATATAAACATGTGTATAATTGATATTTTTTATTTGACGTTTTATCCCTGCGAACATTTTATAGGAATAAAATAGCTCACTTAGTTAAACAAAAATCAAAATCTTATTACTGTGACAAATGGCCGCGTTTTAATTTACGAGTAGAAACACTTTAAAGCCGCAACCATCTGTAAAATACCTGAAAGCTTTTAGAAGGCAATAAATTTGTTGAAGCTCCACGAAGTTAAACTTACTGCTGTGTAAATCGTCTATCGACTAAGTTTCTATTGTCTTAACATGTGCTGGAACCTCTGCAATATTGAATCTGAATTCAATTTGGTTCTGGAAATGTGATCTAATTCGATTTTAGTAGAAGTTTATGTAACTCAATTTAAATGTGTGCTTAAGTTGTTGTTTAAAATGATGGTAAGAGATCACTGATGGCGTAGCACTGAACCAAAAAAAAAACATTTTCCCAATGATACCTAAATGTGAGTCCAGTCCAAAATCTAATTACTGTCAAGTGGACCCCTGGGGTCAGTTTCCCGTGGGTCGAGATGACCACTAACCCATAACTTTTTTACATTAGAATAAATAGGCAGATCTATATTTATTATTATTTTAAAAAATGAGTTAGTACGAATTAGTACTTCAGAATCAGACCCGGGACTTCCTCGGCGCAACACCACTCGTCCACAGAAACCGGCGACATTTGATACAAAAAGTTATCCAAGAACAGCTTTTATTTTATTACTAACCCAGTAAATTCAATACCCCAAGGAATACTTCATTAGATACTATAACATAATTATATTAAGGATTGAACACGTATATTACTTCACAATAGGTAATTATTACAAATGGGTAATAATTACTCTTATTTATATGTAAATCAGGTGTTTATTGCAAATTACTGAAAATAAATCATACAATGTTATGCTTCTAGTATCGCATTTTCAGTTATGTTTTATCGTAACTCGGCATATGACAACACTCCTATTTTTCTGCAGACAGAAGTCGCCATCGCTATGCCGGCTTGAAGAGATCAATGCCGCACTATCCCGAAGCGCGACAAACGTATTAACTATCACCCCTGGTATCGTGTTTCTACAATACGAGTATATCCCATTAATTTTAAACTTCAAACTTTAAACTTTAAAGCGGGTATTAAATAGTTTTTCTAGCAATTTCAAAGTGGCCATGAATTTGAAAACTTCACAACTAATATTTCAAAGTAAGGTCATTTATAAAAGGCACTGCACCGTTAGATTAATAAACTGAAGTATTCTGAAGTAGCTGGGTATAACAAGGGAAGTGTGTTCTGTCGGTGCAAACCCGTACGTTGCTTCAAGCCGGTATAGCGGAGGCGGGCTGATGTCTACAAACATTTATTTGTAGTAACAGTTGTATCCGATCATAAACTGAACTCTGCACTTAAATATTCGTGAATATTAAAATTAAAAGATTGACACGCGTTATTTTTTTGATTCCTTTAATTCGACGATTTTGAAAGCTTTGCAGTCATCGCTGTCGCGGCGAGTGGCTGAATAAATTCTTTTATTTTGATTGTCTAATATATAAAAATATGTTTTACTGGTATGCGATAAGGAGAAAGGCGATTAAAATGATTTGTTTTTTTAGGTTTTTGAAACATCTATTGCAACAATTTAATGAAATTCTTTTGTTTATTTTATGAAAATGTATCAAATTAATACAAATTGTGTATTTTCAACTATTCTACAATGAAATTGAATTCGGAAATTAATTTAGAAAAGTAAATATTTGAAACAAATTAAGCATTATGAACAATATCGTCTTCGTATTTTGTATTGTTAAACATTAGTTCAATAAGTTTTTTCTATATAACTTTAGCTATATTTATTTAATTGAATAGTGTTATATTTTATAAACTTACTTATTATGGATAATCCTAAATATGAACTTTCGTATCCCTAAGTTGATGGGTTTCTCGTACAATTTTTCATCACTTTCTTAATTTCTTTTTGAGCCAAAAGGTGGTCTATGGTAGGTGTGAAAAGGAAAAAGGTAGACAGAATTGCCAGCACATTTATATAGCTTCATTATTGATTCAAAATCAATTTTGAAATGTTTGTAAAATAATAATGCAAGTTAACAAAAGTCTTTGTTCTAAATTAAGAGAAATATAAACTTTTACTTTTTCTTCGTTTGTACACTAAGTTACGAAGTATATTTGAATAAATAAGAATTCTGAAAGTACGTCCTTTTTTTCTTCTCATTGTATCATAGGCAATGAATTTTTAATAGTAGTACCGCAAATAAGACTGCCTCCACAGGGAAATGTATGCATCCAGCAGTCGCCTTCGTTATGCCGGCTTGAGGCAACAAATATGCATGGAACAATCAACTTCCAAATATTACAATGAAAATGTATTATGTTTAGACACAACAGTGGTTTGTAACTATTCAGTGACTTAAATTATATTCTTATAAAATAAGACTGACTTGACTTTGACTTGACAGGCTTGATGAAACGAGTGCTGTGTTTAGGTTGATAGTGCTACTTATTTATAAGTTAATCCCTAAACGCAACTAAGATCTTTCTTGGATATTATATTTGGAAATCATTATAATATTATAATAAAGTTATACATTATTGTCAAATTATCATATTCCTAAAGTTTAATTTAAAATTAAGCTATCTAAAGTTAGAAGACGGAAAAGGAAGTCTTATATCATGAAAGCGCGCCATAATGTCCATGTAATGTTAGGAAATCTGAGTTTTTATTGCCCTCACTAACAATGGAATGTTCGTTGTGAACATTAGCGTCCATTTCTTTATAATGTAACGCCTTTGTCGTGTCTATATCTTATTACACGTTTAACGGAAAATTACGACAAAAAAAAAAAGATTAAATAAAATTAGAACAATATAGCTCGGGTTAGACAAGACAATATTTGCAAGCCAGTATCTCGAACTTTAATAGAATGGGGTTCTATTTTTTGAGTCATACTGGCTTGTTGGACTGGCTAGAAAAACTGGCCTCGTATCGACTCCGTCCCGTTGTCCCCGAAGCAAGCTTCGACACGCAGAATTGTCTCGTTTTCGGAGACACGGGCGTACGTAGAACTTTAAAGTCGCAACCGACGGGCGATGTGTATTTATTGTTTTGAGCATTTGGAATATTTAGCTTCATTTAGAAAATGTAATGCTCTTAGAGTAGTAAAATCATATATGCGATTCTCTCAAATAACGTCCCGTTTTGAGGAAAAAATAAATGGTCACGTTACGCGTACCGGGCATAAGAGCGGCTGTTATCTAACAGTAGAAGACATGAGTTCATGGCACTAGCTGGCATGGACGAACCACGTTAAAGGATCCGGTCGGCGAGGACGCTCTCGGGGGTGTGCAGGAACGTGGTTGCAGTGATGCGGACCACCTCACGCACAACGAGCTGCCATAGCTGCTCAATTGCGAGTAAAGAGCCCGCGAGGGATCTACAATCTAGGTTAATGTTTTTATTTAGAGTCTGGGTGTTTGTATTGTCCTTGTCCTGATACCTATACCTATATATGTGGGTATTTATTTAATATTTTTCTCTTCAGAAACAAAGAAAAAACACGTTAATGTTAAAAAATGAAAAACAATTACTAAAATGTAATGTCGCCTTATAAAGTAATTCTTTTGATAGCTACTTAAGCTAATTTTTTACAGATCTTTCCTGAATACATAAAAAGGTTGAGCTTTGAACTAAATCTCAAATAATTTTGAACAAGTGTTTCCTTTCATCGTAATGATTCGATTTGTGCAAAGTAGGTGCTTGGTAAATAAATAATTTGCATCTAATGGAGGTGTCCTATTAATATTCGTGAATGAAATATTCAATAATTAAAAAAATATGTAATTTTAAATAATAATATATTCATTTAAATATATAGTAAACTGAAATTAAACTTAAAATATACATTATAGATATTTTCCTCCTTCCTGCAACCTGGGATGAAGAGGACATGTTTTGTATAGTGTAGATTAACATATATTTTTTAAAACATAATTTCGTTACGAGTTATGGAGAAAAAAGGTTTTAATCCCCTTCAGTTCCAGCGCAGTTCACATGTATATACGAGTATCCCAGCCCTAACATCAGGCGTCGTCGTGCGGTCATATGACAAGCTAAAATAAAAAGATATCCTGAGGTCGTGATCGATTGCGAACAGTTTTTACAGCTTGAATGATATACATGAATATTTAAATGATTGACTACATTCATGGACCTCACTCTAGCTTTACATCAGGCGGAGTGTTGTCACATGCTGAGCTACAATAAAAAAAAATCTTTTTACATGTGCTATTATATTTATTCGTATATTAACGCACCCAATCGGATTAGTGTAATAACATTAATAGCAGTAAAATGACATTAACTTCAAGATGAAATTTTGGGTTAAAATCTAGTAAATAAATAATATTATTTAAATATGTTTTTTATTATAGCAAATAAGCTAAAACGCATTCCATGAGAGGAAATGTCTGCAGTGACCTCCGCTATGCCAGAGTGCGAGGACGAATTCATTTACAGGACACATTTCTCTTGTTACATCTGTAGTTTCAAATTGATCCCGAAATGCTATTAGGTCATTTCACGGATGACCGAAAGTAGTAGTTCTTAACCCAGGTCGGCATTCTGGGCAATAGCTGAGGCTGAATAGTGGATCTGAAATAACATTTATTTTAGAGATCTTTTATAATAAAATATTCACTGTAAATTGTTGAATAGGAACTTGGATTTGTAAAATATTCTATTTCGTTCAAAGTGTCGAGAAAATGTTACATTGTGAAAATCTTCAACGTGAATATTTTGCCAGTTGCATTTAAGAAGTATTTCAATCTTAAAACGGTCAACAATATGCAGGATATTATTTGTAGTATTGTAAAGATAAATTATCTTAAGGTATTTTTTATTTTATTTATTTATTACGAAAACAATTGCTAGTTTCAGTTTATGGACCGCTCTCTAGGTTTATATCAGGCGGAGTGTTGTCACATGCCAAGCTACGTACAAAAAAAAAACACAGAGAAATTTCTGCAACCTTCACCTTCACCGACTTGAGAAGACGAATGTGCACCATCATCTCGTTATATCTGTCTTTTTTTTTTATTTTTTATGCTTAATAGACAAGCGTTTGACCACACCCTGCCTGGTGTTAAGCAGTGATGTGGTCTAAGGTGGAGCACGCTTGCCTATGAGGTACCTGTTCACCTTCGATTTGAAGAGACCTATGTTGTACGTGTCGGGAAACACAGACACCGGGAGGGAGTTCCACAGTTTCGCAGTACGTTTCTACTTTCAAATTGATCCCGAAACGCGATAAACAAACTTTACGGGTGTAATATTCGAAAGTCGGGGTACTACCAGAAGACAACAAACTGGCCTAATAACCATCATCAGTCTACCTACCACACTTTATTAATGCCTATACGTATAATACCATAGACACTGATGAACCAAAGTACATATAACGTAGTTACATTAGTACCGGTCAGAATTTAGCGAAGTCCGAATGCGGGGCTAATCGATTGTGAGTTCATGCACCTAGTGGACCGCCTTAGCATTGACGGTCATACAACAATAAATTACATTTAAAAAATAAGATAAAAAATCTTTTTTGACGGGTGTAATCTCAACGCGCATTGAAACCTTAATAAGTAGATAAATACGCCGTATGTACACCTATTATTTAAACAAAAATTAGTTTAACAAAACTAAAATAAAACAGAAATTTCCTTTTTGAGCCAAACAGATATTTCCTCGTATTTTAAGACCCGCCAAAACAAGACTTAATTCCTAACTCTGATGTGACTACAGTAACACCCCGCTTTATGCGACCCCGTTATGCGCGGTTTCGGGTTCATGGGATTTTTTTTTCTTGTAGCTCGGCATGTGACAACACTCCGCCTGATGTAAAGCTAGAGTGCGGTCCATGAATGGAAACAACTGCTACTACAGAGAAACCTCTGCGGGTAGCAGTCGCCACAGCTATGCCGGCTTGAGGAGACGAGCATGTACCACCTTAGATTGACAGTGCACTCCTCTCGTTATATATTTTTTTTTAAATTCATTTTTCATTTCAAAAAAACCCATAATGTGTTTTTAGACTTAAAGTATGTATTGATTTGCATTTAGTACTGACTTTTGGTTATGCTTAAACGTGACCCCCTTATACGCGAATTTCACTTAACGCGAGTATTTGCGGAACGTATCCCTCGCGTGGTTCAACGTCCAAAGCGGGGTATTACTGTATTAGGTTTTATAAATATATCTATTTATACCAAAATATATAAACATACGTATTAAATGTCGTCTACTTTTTCTATTAAGTACAACCATTTACACATATTCACGTAGACATTTAATAAGCATTTCTGATGGTTATATCTCCTCGTAAGAGCTTAGTAGCGCCCCGGAATGTTTCATAATCTTCACACAACATTAGCATCTATAAAAGATTTATTATGTTTTACATTGTTCACAAATGTGTAGGAATTGAATGAGGTAAGTAGTTATTTCTTTCTATACTAACGCATGTAGTTTGGTTATTATTCAGCAATGCCTTTAAAGTTTTTAAAACGTCGGCATTGGATTAAAATATTCAAAATAAAAACGATTGTAATCCGAAAATATCATTTAATTTAGCTAATAATTTACATATTCATACTAATGGAAATAAATATCTGATGACACTCTTTATAGGAATTTATAGTCAATTTTTGAAACAGCGATTAGTATTTTTAGTGCAGGCAGAATATTTTAAAATATTTTTTTTATTTTAATAAAGGGCTTAAGTTCCAATAAATTTTATGTTATGAATATTATAGTTAGGCACTAAATAATGTTGAACTGGAAAATATTACAAAGTAACACGACACGCAAGGTAAAACTCGTTATAATATAATAAATTAATAATACATTTCCAGTAAATGAACAATGGTGAGAATATTTAAAATGGAAAATATGAAAATATTTATAATTAATGTGAGCTAAAAATATTTAAAATTAAATTGAAAGAATTATTAATTGAAAATTGCTATTATGTCATTATTTTACCATTTTATTTTTATAATTGGTTTTTATTATTAAAATTTTATTACACAATTTACTGATTAATTATTAATAAATTATTACGTTAATTAAAAATAATATTTGTACGCTAAAGGGAAGGTACTAGAGATTTGTATTATTAACTTTCAACAACTTTTATACCATGTACCACCTATCATAAATGATTTGATTTGACTTACGTCCTCATAAACCGTTACCTAATTATACATATTTAAAAAAATCCACCCTTTAAATTTTAAGACAACGGCTAACCGCAAACAAAAACTCCTAAATATAAACTAGCTCTTGGACCTCTGGAGTACCTACACTACATACCTAGAGATTATAGTGCGCGAATTGTTTTTATACCAAATGCGCTTCATCCACATTCATAACTCCTCTCATACACGCACGTCGTTTTATTGTGCTCCTCACCTGACCCTTCCTGAGCAGTTGACGAATCTGACTAAGAAATATATGTTTATTTTATTTTATACACTTCCCGCGCTATATTTCTTTCTCTATTTTTCTCTATTCTATAATATATACTTTATCCATCCTTTTCACAATTTATAGAAAATATGTTTTACATTTTACTAAAAGCGATTATATAAATCCTACAACAATAACAGAAGCCTTTATTGTGTGCAAGTAGAACACAATTTACCCATTTTACTCTGTATATTATGATTTTGAACTTTTATGTAGGTATTGTATGGCTCATAGACGTCGAGATCGGCGCTCGTTCCGTTAATATTTTTTTCACTGGATCGCTTGGATTAGTATGTAACAAAAATAATGTTTACTCGTATGTACAGCTGAAACAGTTTTTAACAAATTATATATATGAATGCTAACTTCATGGTGAAGTAAAAGCGGATGATTTTTATTGGTCGATGCCTAAGCGGTCGAGAAAAAGCCTGTAGAAATGCACAAAAATAGTCTTTAATGTGGTGCAGCTAACTGTTTTACTATTGTACCAACTTTCGTCGCTGTTACAAATACCTACTAGTTTTACCAAAAAAATTGTTTAGGAATGTTTGAGATTATCTGTGAACATATAAACTAGTTTAAAATTAGTTATTATATAAATAATATAAAATATAGAAAAGAAATATAAAAAAATATATAAAAAAATTATGCGACGTTTATTCAATTCGAAAAATTTGCGGGCGCGATTAGTCTATATAATATATTATAATAATTTTAGTTTCCTGAACTTTCTCAGATATTGTATTAAAACGATTTCAACCTTTTCATTTTATTCTCCATGAGTCTCCACTTAAGTATATGTCCCAAACGTACTATAAAAGTTATAATATAAATAATATTGATTTATTCTTCTAATAAGGAAAATAAGTTGGTAAAACTAATAACTTACGAAGGTTTTCATCAAGAATACTTTGGCTTTGTGGCTAAGTTTTAAATTACAAAAGAACTTAGAAGTTATGAAAGTCAAATGCAGCACAATATTACAAGTTACAACACATTATTACAAGGTTTATCTAGACTTCTAATTATCACAACGTTGTACTCGTACGAGTATTAATTATAATTTTTAAGGTGAATAGTTTTTTATTACAAATTCTTAACAAAATCAAATGATGGGGTTATTGTTATTATTATTTTGTGTTAAATTTTTATCAATATTTAGTAATAAATCACAATATTATTGCAAAAAAATAATCTAAATCTTAGATTGTTATAACAAGGTATTGGAATATGCGTTCACTACACCATCCGTGTTAACAATGTACACTACTCTCGTTGAATCCGGGTAATACGGGTTTTACACTTACACTTGAAAATAATATTATATCACTGCAACACTGCGACAATGAGCGACTAAAGTGCAGAAAAAAGTTATATAGATACCGGCCTGAATTTCGTGAGATTTGAACAGGGCGTTAGTATTTTAAATTTCTTATCTATGCTGATAGTTGAACAGAAACAAATCAACGCGCAAACTACAGCCTGAGGTGGGAATCGAACCCACATTTCTCACTTTACTCTGACCACTGAGCTACACAGCCGTTGGTGGTTCACATGTAAAATATGTGGCTGTAATTTTCGTTTAACAATGAGTAGTTAATCTTGTTTTATTTAGCGAATAACCTTAAATTAGAAATATATGTAAATTTTCAGGAGCGAGTATTGTAAAAGTTATTTATTGTTTATACTCCCACTACCGAAACAAAATCTAGTTTATTTAGTTGCAAAATATACCAAATAACATAAACCAAAATTAACGGACTTTTAACGGCTTGCTGACAATATCTTTGCATGCCAAAGCATTCAAAATTTTTAAAAGTGTTACGCAGACGGGCGATGGTTGTTAGCTCAGTCAATCTACGGATTAATAACAATCGTGAGTAGATTTAGTCATGTTTCGGGATCAGCCTAAATGTAACCGGGTATAACAGAAGGTGTGTCCCCTGTCTTCTCAAGCCATTTTAGAAGAGAGTTTAACTATTTGTTTTATAATAAATAATTTCAAAAAAAGAAGGTGTTGGAAAATTAAAATTAACTATAAATAATTATATCACTTTCATTGCTAAAGCAAACCAAATAATTTTAATAAAATTAGATAAATGTCAACTGAAATTCAGAAAGCTAAAATCCACAAACCGGTACAATACCCGCTTCCATTTTGTGAAAATTCGAGAAGCGAGACGGTTTGTGTTTGGGTTTGACAATTAGTCAAGTATTTTAAACGTACAATAGAAAGTTTTGAAAAGACGAGAGAGTTTTAAACTTTTAGAAAAATATATTTATTGCGGTAAATGAAATAAAAACCGTAAATTATTTTTATTTATTATACAACTGTAACCCTTATATAGAACTTGGGTTGTTTTGTTGGGGTCTCGAAGAATAAAACTATTAAAAGATAAAGAAACATAGAATAATTATATTAGCAAAATAAACAAAGTCGTAAAAACTATACACTAGTACACTATTAACAAATAAAGATGAAACGCAAGGCCTTGTTGCCCACCGGAAAGTGCGGCAGCCCTATCAATGCGGAGGCTGTTCCGATACAGAAGCGGCCGATGCACCGACGAGTTACACCCGAGACAAGTTGAACACGGAGTTAACACTGTTTACCCTTCGTCGATAATACCTCACAGCTGTTCCGATGCGGAAGCAACTCAAGGTCTTATCGTCGGAGTCTTAGCTGGTCCGATGCGGGCGCCGCGCCGCCTCGACTATTTCTCCAAGCGCTCGTAGTTGTTACACAACCCATATAAATCAAATAAACTAATTGTTAGCTTATTAAAATAAAACTACTTCATTTGGTAAGTATTTCAAGAAAGTGCTACTTCTTTACAGAAATTTTATAAAACTCGTTTGCAATCAATAAGGACAGCATAAATTTAAAAAATAATAATAAGTACGCCCTTATTATACGACTATTATGATATGGTGTAGGACTTCTCTCTGCCTGATGTTAACCCTGAGCGAGAAATGTCGGCATAGCGGAAGCGACTGCTGCCTGCAGAAATTTGTAGTAGCAGTTGTTTCCGTTCATGGACCACACTAGCTTTACATCAGGAGGAATGCTATCATACGCCGATCTACAATAAAAAAGTGAATATGCCGTTTTAGTGATATGATTGTGTGTGTGTTTGTTTTGACAGGAGTCTCTTTTCGTTAGTTCCAATCTAATCTCCTTAGGCGATTGACTCATTTCACGAATATTCTATGACAACGTAATATAGCATATTTGTTATAGATATGAATTCAGAATCAGGAATTTAATTTAGGATATAATCATAATATCAAATAATTTAGAGAGCTTCTAAGCAAATATTTAATTAACGTAGCAACGCGACGTGCACAACAATAGATCAAAACATTTCTACAAGCTGTTGAAGCATTATTTATTATAATAACTTTATTATTACTTTTCTTAACTATCCAGATATTTTTGCAACAGTTTTCCTAAGTTTCAGAAGTAATAATAAATCTAATACATAATCTAAAGATGAAATTAAGATTAAAGGTCAACACGACAATATAAGTATTAGGCACACTGATCATGGTTTTTACCCTAGTCTGGCGTCCAGGGGTAGTACTACCACTTTCCTGACTTTGTCGCTTTTCGGTAAAGTTCGGAAGTAGCCAAGTAACGAGACGGGTGTACACTGTCAATCTAGATGGTGCACATTCGTCTCCACAAGCCGGCATCTCCACAGCGTTTATCTGTCGTAGCAATTGTTTCCGTTCATGAATTGCACTCTAGCTTTACATCGGACGGAATTTTAATTAAACATTAAAAAAAATATATTATGACATTTGTGAACCCAAAGATAACATAACAACAAACTAAAAGCAAATGAAACAAACAGAATTATCAATAAATACCATAGTGCTAAATCTACAATTTACAATTTTAAATTCCCGAAATTTATCGTAAATCTCCGTTTGCGTGGATAGATTGTTTCTCAATATAACGTTATTTTATTCAAATTAGAGGATGCGCGCGCGCGGCTAGCCTTTGTGACACTCACTTGTCAACGCGGTTTATTTTTAATATGGTGCGGAAAAGGATGGCAAAGGAATTAAATACCATGCAGCGCAACCAACTAAATTATTACTAATTTCAGGCGCGAACAACAATTGTCACGCCTTTTTCCCACAGGGATAGGCAGAGACAACGGAACGCTACGGAAAAATTATAGAACATATGAATTAACTCTCAAGAGATTTTCAAGTTGTTATATGGTCTTTGGATACACTCTGTATAAAAGCATTCGTTCTCTTGGCAAATCGCATTGTTATTTTGTGGCTTAATTATGCGTTTTACTATTTATTGTGGTGTGTAATCAAAGCGTAAATTAATAATGTGTTTAATATTTCAAACATTACGGCAAACCCCTTTTAGTATCTACATTAATTAATTTTAGCTTTCGCCGGATATTGTAAAACTTTGAGCTGTGATATCGTTTTTAAAATATATTTTACAAAAAGGTTAACATGTTAGTAAGTTAATGAGCGAGTTAGCTAAAAAAGTGCACGATATGCCGGACTACAAACTGAAACTTGGTGGAAATAATTATTACCACTGTAGAAGGCCAGTAGGTTTCACGATTGATAAGAACCGTGTTCAATTTTCGCTAAATTCCGGTATCAATGTAACTATGATGTTTGAATAGGTTTTAAAAATACAGGGACGAAATAGTTCTGTAATAATATAACCTTTTCAATGTAGCTTCTATCTAAAATTGAAATCGGAATGTAACAGTTAAAAATTTTCAGAATTTATTCCGATTTCGATATTTTATTAATAGAATAAATATCATATAGTTAATAAAGAATTTATTCTTAGTTCTGTATGGATTTAACATATTTTCTTATTTTTTATACGAGTTTTACTTTTTAAAACGCACTCCCACTGATACTAAGCTAGCATTCGGTCTCTAGGGGAGACAATTGATATCTCAGATAAATATTTTCAGGCAGTAATCGACATCTGGTGTTAAGTTAGAGTGCGCTGATGGAGCGTATACTGCCACAGAGCAGACAGCAATCGCCTTCGATATGCCGGCTTGAAGACACCAGTGTGCACCGTTCAGGCTGACAGAATTGAAACAATATATCATACATACGGTATTAATAATATTCTACGAATGAATAAGTTGAAAAGAATTATACAAGAATAGCACAAGCTTATAACACCCACGCCACGAGCGAACCAAATGCCTATTTTTTTGATAAAAATACAATATTCATTGTTATCTAATTTGAAAACTAGAACAAATCTGTCTAGAAATATATTTTAGTATTCGAATAATATGTAATCACAAAAATAACAAAATACTGTTTCCTAATAATTCGAGAATATTTTTCTCAGTCTGTTGTCCTAGTACCACCACTTTCACATGAAGTGATCAGGATCAGCTTGGAAGTAGGGTTGTATAACAAGAGGAGTATGCACTGTCAACGATCGGTGCTTACTGTATTTCCTCAAGCTGGTATAACAGAGGCGTCTATTGCCTACAGACAACTTTATGTAAGCAGTTGTTTCCGCTCATAAATCGCACTAAGGTTAAGAATAGCTACTATAAAAATATTGGCAATACTATCTCAATAAAATTGAAGCAGCAATTGTTTCAATAATGTATTTCATGAATATGTGAAGTGGTGTCGCTCACGGCAATGTGGTTTGTGAGCACAGACAATACAACCGATACAATTAATTTGTCTGTGGTTGTGGGATACTAATGGTCATCTGATGGTTGTCGTATGGTTGCTTATCATGAACTTTATAAAAGTTGCTCTAAATTGCTGCTATTTTTAATATAGGGTATTTCAAGAAATTTATTTTTTATGCTTAAATAAGTACATTATAACTGTTGATATCGGTGGGCGCTATTTTTCCATACTGCAGGGCGCTATTGCCAATTGTAAATTAAAAACGCTCATATGCATAGATAAATTGTTATTAAAATAAAGAAAAACAGTCACAATATTATTATTTTTATGATTGTTAATGTTAGATCTTAAAAAATGTTACTAAATATTAATAGAACCAGAAGTTTTCAGTAACTTCCGCGTGTTAAAAGAAGTATCAAAAATTTTATCCAAAATGTTGATTTATTACATTCCTTTATATCTAATAAAAGAAGTTTGTTTTGTTAAATATATATTCACTATTCACTTTTATTTTTATTTTACGTTTATCATCTACCTTCGCAAACGGGCGTTAACATAGTATTTTTACGCCCAATTCAAGGGAAAATTATTAAAAGATGTGATAAAAATTCAAAATATTTACAATTTGTAACTGGCATCTTTCAATATAAAGTAGTATGCTTAATCTTCTAATTTCATTATTTGTTCCATTTTAATAAAAAAAAATTAAATATGTAATTTTAACTTAGATGGGCGTTAATTGGGTATGTAATAGTAGATTACATTCAAACAGCCGAAGTTGCATCCATTAAACATGATATCTACTTTTCCCTAGTGATTCGGTGTAGTACAGCAGAGTAAACAAAGTGCATTGCTCTAGAAGATGCGACCCCAGAGGACAATGTTCAATTCGCTTAAAAAGTATGTGGTGAATATTTCATTGGTTTTGCGCGAACACGCAAATTAAAAGCGGCTTACTATGACGTTTAGTAAATCTAATCCAAGACGGAGGAACTGGTTATATCGAGAGGAGTGCGCCTTGTCAATGAATTCTGCACATTCGCCTACTCAAGCCGGTATTGTGGAGGAGAGAACTTACGCCAATAAATTTACATAAAAATCATAACGTCAAGTAAACGATTCTCATTGAAATTCAATGAATAATAATTGTATAATGAAAGAAAATGTTGAATGCACTTTACAAATGGGTAACGAGCTTGCTATGCTATTTGCATACAGAGCGATCTAATGCATTGCTGATAGTTGTCTGTACGTTGCTTGGTTCTCGTATCAAATGACGTTTATCTGTTTTCACTCGATAAGAGCTACGTTTTTTTTATTAGCTCTGCATATGACAACACTCCGCCTAATGTAACGCTAGAGTGCAGTTTATGAACGGAAACAACTATTACTACAGGCAGCAATGGCCTCCGCTATACCGGCGTGAGGAAACGAATGTACCATCCAGATTTATAGTGCACACTCCTCTCGTTATACCTGGCTACTTCCAAACTGATCCCGAAACGCGACGTGTACTACCCCAGGACAGCAGGCTGTGCAAATCCGGGACATTGCACATTTGTCCCCTCAAACGTTGTTCGCTTGGTCTCCCCAAGTTGTATCCCACTATGACTCCACTCTGTTTTGACATCAGGCGGTAAGTATATCGGACCATAAAATTATATTTACGTTTTTCCAATTAAAAATTAAGTATTAATAAGGAAAAATAAGGATAGTCTGCTGATCTTGTTATTTCTCGTAAATAATAACAAACGCTTTTTTTCTCCATTTTTTATTTTTCATCCGCTATTCCTTTATATTTATGTGAATAAATATTTACGGTTAAGATTAAATATTATTATAACCAATAGAAAATCATTTGAGTGAAATTGAGATCTCACCTCGCGTACCAATGTAAACGGTCCACTGGGATTGCAGCCCGAAAATAGTTATTATGCAGTTAGTGGTAGTCTTTGATATTTAATATTAGAGCGTGAGTAGAATTTGCTGCATCTATTTGTAACGGCTGGCGTTCACTACCTTTGAATCGAATCGAATACTAACTATGAGACTGCGCTCATTAGCAAGGAGCCGAGCCGAGGCGAATCGAATAGCGTCGAGCATTTCTGAATCACCAAGTGTTATAATATAGGGAATGCAATCCCGATCTCGCGAGATCTCGTGTAATTCTTCGGGATCAATCCCGAAGCATAATATGACGAGATCCCGTTCGAGATTGACGGGATCGGGCGGCAGTGGTCAGTAACGCTACACACATCTACTCGGGCTAACTACAGATGGACGTTGATTCAATGAACTGTGTTTATCAACTGTTTTTCTACTGTCAACGAGTTAACCGTTTTTCGTTTTTAGCGAAACCAGTTGAATCCATCAACTGTTTGTAAACAAAAACAGTTCCGTTTTGAAAGGAGGTGTTGAACGAGATAAAAGCATTGTCGTTCGACTAATAATGCTTATTGCAGAAAAAATATATTATTGTTTTATTTGTTTGAGTTTTCATCGTTTTCAGTCATCCGAACTTTACAATTTCTTAAAACTAGACGAGATCCCGAAAATTCCGTGATCTCGCAGGATTGATATTTCTAATCCCGCGGGATCTCGAATTTGCGATCTCGAGTAGGGATTGCATTCCCTAGTATAATAGTAATGGACGCCAGCCTTAACAGAACGTTTCTCTAATGCAGATTTGGCCAACCTAAATAGTCTCGCGGGCCACTTAGCATACTCGTAGCCTCGTTACAGAGAGTCGCACTTTAGGTAAACATGTCCTTAAAAAAATGTAATACAAACAAAATGAATAAAACTGTGCTCATACTTATGCTTTGCATTATGCACGTTCATCCTTGATCATGGTGCAAATATGTATTTTTTTTATTGTAGCTCGGCATGTGACAACACTCCGCCTGATTTAAGGCTAGAGTGCGGTCCATGAATGGAAACAACTGCTACTACAGAGAAACCTGTGCGGGCAACAGTCGCCTCCACTATGCCGGCTGGAGGAGACGAGCATGTACCACCTACATTGACAGTGCACACTCCTTTCGCTATACCACTATGTCACTACCGCTATGTCACTTCACGGGTGTTACATTCGTAAGTGGTGGTACTACCCCAGGACGGCAGATTGGGCTAATAACTATAATAAATCTGCCTATAGGCACTGAGCGACCAAAGTACATATAACAAAGTTACATTGGTACCGGTCAGAATTAGCGAGGTTCGAACACGGGTCTCATCGATCGTGAGTTCACGCGTCTTACCACTAGACCACGGCCGCTCTGCATTTGCATTTTATACAAAAAAAATCAAAATTGAATGGGAACAAAACTCATAATGACAAATCTCTCCCGGCCGCACAATTCCACGTGGAGGCAGGCCTGCTCTAATGAAATATTTATTAATTTAATGAATAATCAAATATTCCATTTTGGTTTAGCATGTTAGTAACCCTTAATTAGCTCAAGCATTAAGTAAAGTACGTACGTAGGTATATTTTATATCGCTGATTCAAGACTACAACTCCTTAAGTATTTTTTTTTTACCGTAATTACTTTCCGACGATGTTTGTGGGCTAGACTGACCAGGTATGGGTTGGACCGGGGCGTTTTAAGTGTGGAGTGGTTTCATGTAGCAGGAAGAGGGGCCATAATACGACCTCGGGTCTATATAGTGCCTCTAGCGCTTACAGTTCAAACTGTAACTGATGTCAGCGCTACGGCTGGGGCTACGGTTCTTAATGAGCTAAGTAAATATGATGTCACGAATGTATGACGTCATACAACAATTTACTGCGATTGTAGGAGCTGAATATGTCATCACACCGAATTGATTCACTTCCTGTATGAAAACTGTTGCAGTATTTTTCGTTGATACGGTCAAAATCGAATACACGATATAGGCTTATATATTGGGTTTTAGACGTCTGAAAGCATTTTTCTCTTTCATAATATTTTTTGCTAGAATAACAATTTATTTTCGTATCGATATTAGCCAGATGAACTTCATTATTTTTCTTTTTGTTCATGTTAAATAGTAGGTACCTCGGTATGTGACCACACTGCTACCACAAGGAAATGTCTGCAGGCAGCAGTAGCTCCACTTTGCCGGCTTAAGGAAACGAAAGGACAGGACACACACTCCTCGTTATATGAATAGGTAACTTATGTAACAAATGTTTCCCCTGTTATAAATAATAGAACAAATGTTACGTATAATTTCAGAGTATTTTAAAATGTTGTTACGTAAAGAAGAATCTTTTATACTTAATATTTTATTTCTGTAGCTGTCAAACGCAGATTTGTGTTTTCTATAATTGCAACAAAAGAGTATATAGTATGAAAGTTCTTTTTTTTATTACTGTATGAAATAATATCATCGTTTGACAAGGGTTTCCTTTTGCTTTTATATTTACAAAGTAACTCAGTAGCAAAGCAATAAACCGATTCCATTTTAGAACTTATAAATAAAAGCTTATAATTTAAAATTGAGTATGAATTAAATGGAAATAAGACAAATAAGAAGGTTTTCAGACCGCGTCAATTCAAACTACAGTTTGTACTGTCACTTTTATACGAAAATATTTATTTCGGTATTTACTGTTTAATTTTAAACGTGTACCTACCTGTAAATTTTAAAGAGGCACTTCTTCCTCTTCTTCTTTTGTTAAATGGCCTCAGATATCATAACAACGACAATTCTGCCAATGTAGAGTAGTAAATTCTTGATGTTTTTGCATTAAATTGCAATGGTGTTTTACAATTTGACGCTTTCTTGGAGTATTTGGCGGCAATTCACCCGGTCATGTCACCATATGAGCGTTTTCACGGCGTGGTATAACCACAAAAAAAAAACGCTTCCGTTGCCTCATATAGTATAAAATGAATTTTAATGTTTCCACAATTACTCACATGCGCAGCATAAAATTACGCAAAATAACACCAATTTTACACAATAATAATCACTAAACTAATTAAGGAAAGGAAAAAAAAACACCTCAACCTTCCCGGGCAAAATCGCGCCAAACACTCATTTGAAGAGGTAGACTGATGGTCCTGGAGGTCCCCGCGAAGTGACCCAGTCAGTGCCGGATTTAAGCATAGACTACATAATTAATTAAATTAAATCGATAAAGGCTCAGTAGAAACAAAAAAATACTGAGTTTTGTTTTAAATTTTGTGTTAGCCAACTTATTTAGTTCTTCCCTTCTTTACCTTGACCTTAATAGAAACTTTCAACAGTTAACCACAAACGATTTGAGGGCCTCCATAACATGCTCTGCCTATGGGCCGCCGAAGTCTAAATCCAGCGCTGGACCCAGTAGTTTCGGTATTTTTTTTATTGTAGCTCGGCATGTGCCAACACTTCGCCTGATCTTAAGCTAGAGTGCGGTCCCTGAATGGAAACAACTGCTACTACAGAGAAACCTGTGTAGGCAGCAGTCGCCTCCACTATGCCGGCTTGTACCATCTAGTGCACACTCCTCTCGTTATACCTGGCTACTTTCAAACTATTCCCGAAACGCGACAAGGTCGCGACGAGTGTTACATTCGAAAGTGGTGATACTACCCCAAGACTGGACAAATAACGATCATGCTGGGTGGCGCAGCGTTAGTTTAGACGCCTTCATCATGAAGACATTTAACATTTCTTTATGGTAGCTTTATGGTAGCGGAGCTGATCACGTACCAACTGTGCATTTAGTATCTTCTTATTCTCGCAGAAGGTAATTTTGTATTTGCGGGAATTTTGACTGGTGGTTTTTTTTAAAACGAGAGAATAATGCTAATTCTGAGCACACAACAAAATGCGAGTTAGTGAATACGGATGATTTATTTAAGTAAGCACTATAAACCCTTTTTCCCGTATAAATATACATTGATATACTTAAGTAAGCATGATAACCTTTTTTTTTACCGTATACATTGTGGAATGTAATTATAGTAAGATGTAAATTAAAAGGAAAGCAATCTTTTCGCCCCTTCCAATTCGTCTGCTAATCATACTCTAGTGATTCCTTCTCATTTTACGTACTTTGATTTACTGTTGAAGGTGTCTGTGGAATGATCTACATCATCTCTCCCAATAAAACTGAATAAAATATTTCATGGGCCTGAATGTCGCAACTCATCGAGAGATTTACTAAAACCAAAGAGTATAAGTATTTATTTGATGACTTAAATACCATTATATCGTCATTAAATTATACTATTATATAAAGAGCGGCCGTGGTCCAGCGGTAAGATCGATGAGTCCCGTGTTCGAACCTCGCTAAATTCTGACCGGTACCAATGTAACTTTGTTATATGTACTTTGGTCGCTCATTGCCTATAGGCACTATTAAAGAGTAGTAGGCAAACTGATGATCCAGTCTGCCGTCCTGGGGCAGTACCACCACTTTCGAATGTAACACCCGTGAAGTGACCTTGCCGCGTTTCGGGAATAGTTTGAAAGTAGCCAGATAGAACGAGAGGAGTGTGCACTGTCAATCTGAATGGGGCATGCTCGTCTCTTCAAGCCGGCATAGTGGAGATGACTGCTGCCTGTAGAGATTCCTCTGTAGTAGCAGTTGTTTCCATTCATGGACCACACTCTAGCTGTACATCAGGCGGAGTGTTGTCACATGCCGAGCAACAATAAAAAAAAAACTATTACTATTTTTTTTTATGATGACACGACATGTGACCTCGACTGGGCTGATGGTAAGCACAGTGGAGGTCCATGAGCACTGACGACTAGAGAACCGCTTACACGGTGACTGAAAATAGTAAGACGAACCCTATTATTTTTTATTATTGATTTATTTATTTTCTAAGTAAACGGCTACATTTCGAAAAGTAGACACGTCAGCGCCATCAGGGGAACTATTTTTAAAACTAACTTTTGCTACAAAAAGGACATCAGCGGACTGCTTGTGCCCGTGGGAATAAACAAAATACTACAACAATTAGTTATTTATATATAAGGTAACTTTTATTGCACATATATATTTTATATGTTTTTTTATTCATTTATTTATTGTATTAATATATGTTTATGTAGTCGGGTTTCTCCCTTGGCTTGGTTGTCTGGAAGAAATTTCCTGTGTTTTAGTGTATTGATCGATTTGTATCTACCATATTATATTATAATGAAATAGTTAAATTCTGAATACATAATATTTAAGGAAAATCACTGCAGTAGGCATTGTTGCGATGGCTGAATGCCAACAATGATAAAACCGCGAACTCTGCTATTTGTCTAGAAGACAGACATGCCATGCTTCAGTCGTGATGGATGGATGAATACAATTTATTATACAACAATTAATTTTTATAATAAACCTTTATTCTCTGGTATTTATTCACGAAATGAGTATGTACCGTCAAATAGTAGTAGACAGTGCACACTTGTCTCATCGCGGCATCGGGAACTAACTGCTGCCTGCATACATTTATCTGTAGTCGTAGTTGTCTCTTCTCAGTAGCTCAACATCAGACTAATGCTGAACTACTATAAAAAAATCAACGTAAAATGGATGTAGTTTTGTCATTAGTCAAAGTAAAATGTCAAATATCATTTACTTATTAAGCAAAATAGTCGAGTCGAGTTTCTCACAAAAACGTACAAAGATCACTTAAACTGAGTAAAAGTAATAAAATTATAGCATAGCAAATAGCTACTAAATATATCGTTTAGGTTAGTGTGTTAACAAAACGAATAGATTTGAAATATAGATAGATAAGAGTAAATTGGCAGTAAAAAAACGCAAAAGCAAATTGGAACATGTGCATTTGCATTGGAGCTCTGGACAAAGTGCACGTTCACGATATGCAATATGCATTTGAACATACCCAAATAAATGTTTGAATAGAATTTTTATTCATGTTGCACTATGTTCCTTCAATACCAATATATTCGTTCGTGTTTAAAAATACCACAGTGGGATTATTCTATCGAGTAGATACATCAATAAAGATACCTTCTTTTACATGCTTTTATTTAACTAGTTCTGTCCGGTCCGTATGGATCCAATCATATGATCGTACTTTTGCTCATTTCCCAATGTCCGATCAAGTTGAAATTTTGCATAATCATCTATCTTTATTAACAATACGTGAATCCATCGTGAAAAATATACATTAATTCATTTTAATTAGACTTGTTTGTATGTGTGTTTTCTCAGAATATAGAGTTTGGTATTATAGAGTAGGTACATAACACAGAGCGGCCGTGGTCTAGCCGTAGAAGGTTCTCGCTGACAGGTACTAATGTAATTATGTTAAATGTACTTTCGTCGCTCAGTGCTTATGATATAGCTCAGTTATTAATAAAAAAGGGTCTTGCAAAATATTCTGAACACACTGTAAAATATACTTAGTAGGCATGTAATTTATTCAAATACACATTTCACTGCGTCACACCACAACAAAATACTATTGCTGATTTTGCTTATATATTTTTTCTTTGATTTATTATTGTTGGACTTACATTAATTTTACTAATTGTCGTAACTTAGCACTTTATCTGCACTATTTGTCTTATTTGTACCTATGTAATTCTTTTTCTTTTATAATCAAAATATTTTTTATGAATTGCCAATTACCAACACAAAATAAAATAAAAGGATACTAGTGAAAACATATCATTTTAATTCGAAATAAAAAATGTTTTTAAATGTTATTTTTATTTAGATAAGAATGAATTAGACAATATATTAAAATTCTTAATACAAACTTTGCACTTAAAATATTAAAAGATTTTGAAAAAGGCGTGAGAAGCTCAAACTGGAAATAATTGAGATTGAGTTTTGCAAACTTTGTATCTAGCAATAATTAATTTTGCACAATTGTAGTTTGTTATTTCCACTATCTTCTATAACGAATCTCTTGCTGCTTTTATTGTTCTTCTCGTTCATGGACCGCACTCTAGCTTTAACATCAGGCGGAGTGTTGTCATGTGCCGAGCTACAATAAAAAAAGCTGCAACTATTTTAATTTTTTAAAATTTATAAAATAGAACTGATAGCAATCAGAGTATTAAGAAAATATAGCGGAATCTGTAGCGAAGTAGAATTTTTTCTTAATTATTTCTTATAAATATGAGAAAAAAAATCGTCGAGTGAGCTCTAAATTAATTTAAAAAAAAACTCTATGAAAACTCATTGAATACTTATTTTAACTCATCTGCCTGCAAACATTTCTATGTGGTAGCAGGTATAGGTAATACAAGGTATCTTTAAAAGTGATGAAAAAGAATCTGTTATAACGTAGTATATTCCAGATAAATGAAACTCGTTAAAAGTTATCTAGGCAAACAACAAACAGTCTCCTAAATTTCTTGTTAACAAAATACGTATCTGTCGTTCGAAATATTATAATAGGCAATTTACGTTTGATGTTTTCTTCTTAGATATGTAGATTTTTTATAAGTTACGAGTTGCTTACATGTATAATTTTAGAGAATGATAAAGCTTAAAGGAATGTTAAATGTTAATAATAATAATGACTATATATATATATATATATATATATATGCATGTGTGAACCGTTGAAGTCTTTTTTCTTTTTTTTTTTCAATTAGCAAACCGGCAAGTGCATTCCGCCTGATGTTACGCTAGAGAGCGATTCGTAAGGTGTGATTTGGACCCTCATTTTATCGATTGAAAAATTTACCCGGTAAATTGTGAAAACCTAACACACTTTATACAAAAATTCGTAAAACATAATTTGACAAAGTTGATTTGCCTAAACCCTCAGACAAGCTTTTTTATCGTATTTTCAAACCTTTTTAACTAAAAGTGATAGATAAACCGCAGAATATTTTTACACATTTATTTAGCAAATAGCTAAATCGTAGAATATGTCCTTGGTTGAATGCTAAACAATAACGTCAATGAATGATTTTGTGACGTACACATTATATTTTTGACTCGGTTCTTTTATTTCTCGGTTTTACTTAAAAATAAATAATTTGATAAATTGAATGGAATGTAAATGATGAAAATAAATTAACTAGCAGTCTTATGAATATAAAAATTCTATGAAGTATTTTTTTTCTCACAAAAATAACATAAAAATTAATTAGGAAGCAAAGCTATAGAAATAAAAAGCAAATATTATGAAGTTTTTCCCTAATGAGTTCTCTTCCAACCAACAAATACAAAAACTAATTCTTGCTTCGTCGATTACAAAAAGGGCAACTATTTTCATCTTTGCTTCGTTGTTATTTTATATTAGTATGGAAATCAATAACTAACAACAAGAGCTACATCCACATAAACAAATCATATTTTTATTATATTGTAGCTCGGCATATGAAAACACTTCGCCTGATGTAAAGCTACAGTGCGGTCCTTGAACGGAAACAACTGCTACTACAGAAAAATTTCCACAGACAGTAGTATTTTTTTATTTAAATTAACAATTAAAGAGATATTATGATAATAATATGTAGTGAAAACAATACGGTGGATAACAATAACATTAAAGTGTGAGTAATTATTTATTTATTTATCTATTTACATTTATTTTACATTTATTGATCCTCTACAGAGAAGATTCACGACTTAGATACCTACGTACCTGCTGTCCTGGGGCAATACCACCACTTTCGAATGTAACACCACGCGACAAGGGCGTTTCCGGAATAGTTTGAAAGTATCCAGGTATAACGAGAGGAGTGTGCACTGTTAATCTAGACGGTGCGTACTCGTCTTCTCAAGCCGGCATAGTGGAGGCGACTGGCGCCCGCACAGGTTTCTTTGTAGTAGCAGTTGTTTTCATTCATGGACCGCATTCTAGCTTTACATCAGGCGGAGTGTTGTCACATGCCGAGCCCCCACAAGTTAGGATTAAATATTCAATATCATGTTTATGATATTTTGTACATTTTAACAACATACTTTGCGCCCATTTATTCTACTATTACGATATAAAATGATAAAAGGCTTTATCTGGAAGTGGGCCAAAAAGTATCGAATACCCAAAAAGCATTCAATACCCAAAAAGCTTTTCAGTTCGTTTTATCTCATAATTTGTGGAATCTTTTAACTTCTAATCAAAACACTCATTTAAACTTTCATATTAACAGCCCGAGCTGGCATAGTGGGAACTTAATTATCTGAACCTTTAATTTATTATACCCTGTGAAACATTTTCTGCGTAATACCTAAGAGTTAGTCTGTCAGATTAGACTGTATCCCTAAGTGATAACTGATTTATACGGGACAAACATTCATATTTATCAACATTTTAAAGAATTGTTTAAGAGTGGTAGGCAGACTGATGATGGTTAGTAGTGCAGCCTGTCGTCCTGGGTTACCACCACTTTCAAATGTAACACCCGTCAAGTGACCTTGTCGCGTTTCGGGAACAGTTTAGAAGTAGCCAGGTATAACGAGAGGAGTATGCACTGTCAATCTAGATGGTACATGCTCGTCTCCTCAAGCCGGCATAGTGGAGGCGACTGCATCCGGTAGAGATTTCTCTGTGGTAGTTGTTGTTTCCATTCATGGACCGCACTCTAGCTTTACATCAGGCGGAGTGTTGTCACATGTCGAGCTACAATAAAAAAAAAAAAAAAAAAAAAAGAGTGTGCACTGTCAATCTAGATGGTGCACATTCGTCTCCTCATGCCAGCATAGCAGAGGCGACTGATGACTGTAGTTTTATTGAAATTTGTCTGTTCATGGACTGCACTTAAAAGTTAAATTTCAAATTCATGTGCCTACGCCATCATTTTCAGTGTCATTCTTTATTTGGCCGAGTATATTGCTATTGTATTAAAAAAACAGTATATTATTCCTAGTAAATGATTACTTTTGCGAACTTTAGTATCTAGGGAATACGGAGTCATGTTCATCAAACCAATCCCAAATAAAAGAATAAAAGGCAATTTAAAACAAAGGGTGTGCGTATATTTGTCTACCCAAACTAGATAAAAAGTAAATAAAGATTTCTTTTAGCTAATACTTGACAAAGCTCAAACGCCGCCCGGTCACGGTCGGGAGGCGATAAAATTTTATTCACAAAATGGATCTATTATACTAAAGAAACATAAAATACAGGAATATTATTTATCTATTCATTCAACATTTTGTAGGATATTGCATAAGTTCGTGCCAGTTCATAAAAAATATGAGCACGCCCATTTTTGGCCTAATTTTATTTTCGAAATCCTAGTAAAAAGGTACACTTTTCCAAGAATATCGGAAAACAACTCCTCTATAAGGGTAAAAGATGTCTACAAAGGTAAAAAGGAATCTATCACATGTTTTTTGTTATTCGGCCGATGAGCTGTCGTTTCCACGCCTGTCATCTTGGAACGAAAATAGTTGAAATAGTACACTTACTGTTTCTCGTTAACTAAATAATTATATATTGTATCAAGTTTCTAAGCTTTTTTGTATTTAGTGTAGCTCGGTGTTGTATATGAAGGTAGTTGCAAATAAAGTCAGTGGTTATTTAGTACGAACACGGTCGTTTCATTGCTCCCGAATACTACATGGTGTCAGGTGTGATTACGTATTAAAAGGGTTGAATGTTGATTATTAGTGAAAATGAGTGTTTCGCAAAACATAAGCACTAATAAAACAAATTCGAACAATGCGTATTTGTCAGTTCAACAACCGCCGCCGATGGCCGGAGAGGGCAACATGGCGGACAATTGGCGTGAATGGAAGAAGACATTCGACTGGTATTTAATAGCATCGGGACGTGAAGAAGCCCCTAGCCGAGAAAAATTTGCACTATTTTTGCACACGATCGGCAAATATGGCCATGAAATATATGAAGAATTAGACTTCAGTGAAAGTGAAAAGTATGGTTATACCGCTTTGTGTGAAAAATTTAAAGAGAGGCTCGATCCAGCCAAAAATATAAATTTCGAAAGGCACATATTTTTCGAAACATACCAGAAGAATGAAACGTTCAACAAGTTTTTGGCATCTCTTAAAATAAAAAGTAAAAGTTGCGAGTTCGGCGGTCTGAGGGACAGTCTGATATTGACTCAGATAATAAGAGGTATCGACGACAAACAGCTACGGGAACGACTGCTGCGGAGACGTGAGCTGACGCTGGTGGAGGCCGAGTCGTGGTGTCGAGCTGCGGAGGCGGCGGGCGAGCAGGCGGGCGCCGTGCGGGCGGCGACCCCGCCGCCGGCCGCCGAGATGGAGGCCGCCGCGGTCAGCACGCGAGCCTCCAAGCATAATGCGGCTCGTGGACGAGGGCCACGTAGGAGCGAGCGCGTTCAACATTGTGTTAAATGTGATGGTGTTCATGCTAAATATAGATGTCCCGCTTTTCGGGTCAAGTGTTATAAGTGCGACAATAGGGGGCATTTTGCCAAGTGTTGTGAGAAAGTGCCGCGGAATTTTCGCGAAATATGTCATTCTGGGGATGAACTAGAGAATCTCGAAGTCGAGAATATCGAGGTAAACACTGTGGACTGTAAAGGTTGGTACCAAACTATTTTTGTTAATGGAATCAGTGTGTCATTCAAACTGGACAGTGGGGCCGACGCTTGTATTATGTCAATGAATAGTTTTAAGTCTGCAGGTTTTAGTGCTAATTTATTGTGTCCAACTAATGCAATCTTAAGGGAAGTCAGTAAAAAAGTGCTACCTGTTGCGGGTTATTTTACACCGGAATTGTGTCATAATAATTTAAATATTAAATGTAAGATATTTGTGTTAAATATTGAATGCAGTAATCTATTATCTCGTAATGCTTGTGAAAAATTAAATTTGTTGATTAGAATTAATGAGATGCTTTGCAACAATGATTATAATGAGTTATTTAAAGTATACAAAAATATATTTGAAGGAATAGGTCGTTTACCCGGTGAGCACAAAATAATAATTGATGAGTCGGTGCCTCCCGTTGTGAGAAGTACTAGGAAAGTGCCGATTAAGCTTAGACCAAAATTATTAGATGAATTAAACCGTTTACAACAGTTAGGCATAGTGGCTCGCGTCGATGAACCGACGGACTGGGTATCTAACATAGTTCTAGTAGAAAAATCTGACGGCAAAATTAGAATTTGTCTCGATCCTCAACACCTAAACAAAGCCATAAAAAGGAGTCACTTCCAATTACCGACGATAGAAGAGATAACGTCTAATTTATCAGATGCGAAATACTTCTCACACTTAGATGCGAGTAACGGGTTTTACATGATAGCTTTGGATGAAGCCAGCTCAAATTTTTGTTGTTTCGCGACACCGTTCGGGCGGTACAAATTTTTAAGATTACCATTCGGGATAAGTAGTGCATCGGAGGTGTTTCATAACGCCATGTACAAAATATTTAATGACGTAGGAGTCGAGCTGTTCATTGACGACATATTGGTGTACGGGCGCACAAAAGAGGAGCACGACGCGCGGTTAGAATTAGTGTTGCGCCGCGCCGCAGAGAATGGCGTTAAATTTAATCTTAATAAATGTAAGTTAGGGGTCACATGTATAAAATTTTTAGGTCATATTTTTGACGAGTCCGGTATACGTATAGATCCGGAACGTATTAAAGCAATAAAAAATATGCCCGCGCCCACTGATAGAAAAGAACTCGAGCGATTTTTAGGATTGGCCAACTATTTGTCACGCTTTATTCCCCACTATGCGGATACCGTGGAGCCGTTGAGAAGACTTCTCAAGCGAAATGTTATATTTGAGTGGCTCAAATATCAAGAGGACGCGTTCAACAATGTGAAGCGTCATCTTGCTAATGCACCTACATTGAGCTACTACGCGCCTGACGATGACGTCACATTGTCAGTTGACGCCAGTGCATACGGTCTGGGCGCATGCTTGATGCAGCGGGGGCGTCCTGTGGGATATGGTGCGCGCACACTCTCGCCGGCGGAGACCAGATATGCGCAAATAGAAAAGGAGCTGTTAGCAATCGTATACGGCTGTAAGAAGTTTCATCAGTTTATTTATGGGCATGAAAACGTAGTGGTGGAAACTGACCACAAGCCGTTAGAAGCTATTTTTAAAAAATGTCTTCAAGACACGCCCATCAGGTTACAGAGAATGCTCTTACAACTACAAAAATATAGTCTTACTATTAAATATGTACCTGGAAAATTACTGTATGTGGCGGACACATTGTCGCGAGCGCCAAGCGCGTCGGCGTCTATAGAAGAAATGGGTGATTTAAGAAAAGTTGAGAAACACGCTAACTTATTTATAGAAAATGTTAGTTTCACAGATAGTCGGTTAATTAAAATAAAAGATGCAACAAAAGGTGACAAACAGTTATGTATGATAATGAACTATTACTATAACGGGTGGCCAAACAATAAGTATAAATCGCGTCCGGAAGTACGAAGATATTGGCACCTTAAAGATGAGTTTCACGTTATTAATGATATTTTGTTTCGAAATGAGAGGATTGTTATACCACAGTGCATGAAAAATGATATAATGGACATAATACACGAGGGTCATTTAGGCATTGAAAAGTGCAAGAGCAGGGCACGTGAATTAGTGTGGTGGTTAGGCATGTCAGAGGACATTGAGAAGTACGTGCGTGCCTGTGTCACGTGCGCAACATATCGAGATGAGCAACCGCGCGAGCCGCTCGCGCCGCATGCGCCGGCCATGCGACCCTGGGAAACTGTGGCCACCGACATATTTCAATATCGCGAAAAATATTATTTACTAATTGTTGACTATTTCTCGAAATTTGTGGAGGTTCTCACATTAGCAAATATACAAAGTAGCAGTGTCATACGTCAGCTTAAGGTGACGTTTGCGAGATATGGAATACCAAAAAAAGTAATTTCAGATAACGGCACCCAATTTACCTCTGAAGAGTTCAAAAAGTTTGCAACACATTGGGAGTTCGATCACGTGACCAGCTCTCCTCATTATCCCAGATCTAACGGGCTCGCAGAAAGAAATGTCCGAACGGTAAAGAATTTATTAAAGAAAGCTACGTTAGAAAAATCAGATCTTTATTTAGCAATATTAAACTTTAGGAATACGCCAATAACGGGAGAACAATATTCACCGGCGCAATTACTAATGGGTCGACGATTAAAAACTCGAATGCCGACGGCTAATAACTTATTAGAACCCGAGACACCAAACTTAAATAATATTAAACGCATTCGAGATATAAAGAGGCAACAGGCTAGCAATAATTACAATCATGGTACACGTGAATTATTACGTTTAAGTCCGGGCGATAAGGTGCGTATCCGGGCAGGCGCATCCGCGAGTGGAGTGTGGGCGCCGGCAATAGTGCATGCGGTCGCCAACACGCCACGTTCATATTGGCTAAAAACTGCAGACGGTCGCACAGTTAGACGAAACAGGCAACAAATCATCCTAGACAGCACGAACAGCAACAAAAATGAAAAGTATTATGACGATAACGACTTCGACGTGCCCGTTAATAAGGCGTCACAGCCAGGTACTTCTCATAACGGCGGTAATTATATCACACGTTCAGGCAGGGTGACTCATCATCCTAAAAGATATGGTTTTGAAGAACAATAAGTACTACAAAAATTTACTGTAAAAGTAGTTTATAAGTTGTCTGTTTAAAATAAATACTATTATTAATTTATTTACTTATTTAGCTGATCATAAAATGTTAAAGGTAAATAAAAATGTTTCATAAAAGGTAGATAAGAGTTGTCACAACTGTAAGATTAAAAAAAAAAATGTAATTTAAAATTTATTTATTTCTTATATACTAAAATAAAACATTAAATAAAAAAAAAAAAAAAAAAAAAAAAACAGGTATGGGAGTAGGGTTGGCATAATAAAACTTATTTTTATTCTTATACTTTATTACTATTTTTGTTACTAACTCATGTTGTTTTTTCTGTGTTCATTTTTTATTAATGTAATTATCATTGCTTTGTATAAGGGGGGAGATGTTGTATATGAAGGTAGTTGCAAATAAAGTCAGTGGTTATTTAGTACGAACACGGTCGTTTCATTGCTCCCGAATACTACACTCGGCATATGACAACCCTCCGCCTGATGTAAAGCTAGAGTGCGATCCATGAACGAAAACAACTGCTACTACAGAGAATTCTCCATGGGCAACAGTCGCCTCCGCTATGCCGGCTTGAGCCTCCTCTCCCTATACCTGGCTACTTTCAAACTGCCCCCGAAACGCGACAACGTCATTTCACAGGTGTTACATTCGAAAGTGGTGGTACTACCCCAGGACGGCAGGCTGAGCTATTAACCATTATCAGTCTGCCACTCTTTAATAGTGCGACTAAGCTATCAAAGTGTATATAACATAGTTAGACCACGGCCACTTATATAGCTACATTTATAATTTATAATAAATTAAGATGTTCATAGTGTTTTCTCCACCACCACCATTAAGAGGATTCTAGCATTGTTATAGAGAAACTGAGTTGCTATTTTGTGCTGTAAAATGCCATAAGATTCAAATCTGCTTTCCTTATTATACATAATTGTGCTTAGCGTATACCTACTGACTTGGGTTTTGTAAAGTATTTGAGCTTTGAGGCTATTGGCTTCCTAGAATGGGAGAACAGAACAAAAAAAAATG
Source organism: Tinea pellionella (assembly GCA_948150575.1). Taxonomy (NCBI): domain Eukaryota; kingdom Metazoa; phylum Arthropoda; class Insecta; order Lepidoptera; family Tineidae; genus Tinea; species Tinea pellionella. The sequence goes on along the minus strand of OX411254.1, from coordinate 4,379,843 downwards.
ATAAAGAAAGCTGTACGGGCAAATGACCCTGCAAATTGTCAAAACATAAAGTCAAAGATCATAATTGTTATAAAGCAAAAAGACGTAGTTTTGGCGGCCATCGGAAAACATTAGGTTACCTATCTTAATTATTTTCTAAAACTTTTTTTCGAATGTTAATGTGTAATAATGTTTTTTTTTATTGTAGCTCGACATGTGACAACCCTCCGCCTGATGTAAAGCTAGAGTGCGGTCCATGTACGAAAACAACTGCAAATACAGAGAAATCTTTACGGGCAACAGTCGCCTCCGCTATGCCGGCTTGAGCCACTTCTCTTGTATCTGGCTACTTTCAAACTATTCCCGAAACGCGACAAGGTCACTTCACGGGTGTTACATTCGAAAGTGGTGGTACTACCCCAGGACGGCAGACTGGACAAATAACCATCATCAGTCTGCCTACCACTCTTTAATTTTTTTTTATATATATAAAATTTAAATAAGAAACCATTAAGTGTTCGTAAATGTGCGCGAGTGTGGCAAACAATTCAAAAGAAGAAAACGTGTGTTTTTATTATATTTTCCCTCCAAAAGTTTTAGTAAAGATTCTACCACTTTACTGAAGCTATTTTTGGCTTGACTGTGACTCAACCTAACTGCTTAGTATAATGAATGAACGACCGCAAAAACTTTCTACTATTAACTTGATGCAAATATTTACTTTGACATTGGCATACTGTGATAATGCCATAAAATAATAATAATAATACTTTAAAAGATGAGAAGTAAAGCTAAGCTTGAAACTGGAGGCAAACCACAATTTCAAATATTGCCAGCAATGTCGCCAATAACTTTAGAAGTTAGTCAATGTCAAGTGTTTAGAATTAGCAAACAATTAAAGCTAGTTGAAGTTTTAGTAGAGATTTCCTAAACCCCAAGTGTATATCGAATTAAGCTGACAGGCGAATACTAATATAAATACGAAATACTGCCTAATAAATAAAAACCGCTTTAAACATCTTCTGAAATAATTTAGAATACAGACTATTTTTTGTGCTTCTTTAAAATATTTTTTAAAAAACAATTCAATATACCAAAATTAAATAAATAATTAAATTTAGAAAAAATAAATATATTATAAAAGCGATTTTTACACGACAATAAAAATCCCATGCTTCAAAAATTAAAAAAAAGATTTGCCATTTCCAGATATGATTCTTTTATAAATAGAAATATTATAATATTTAAAAAATACTTAAAATGTAATCTACAAAGACACAACAAATACAAGTATGTATGTTTAAATAATACAATACAATTAAATAAAAATGTAGATTTTTTTTATGGCAATAAAAATCCTATGCCTTAAAAAATTTAAAAAAAGTTTTGCCGCCATTTCGAAGAATTTGCGCGTTTGCTATAAATATATTTTAATTCGTAATTTTATTTTAAAAAATAGTTAAAATGTCATCTCCAACGAAACAAGAAATGCAAATATGTTTATCAAAAATAAATTTAGACGAAATAGAAGAAAAAGTTTGTGACTTAGGCTCACAAGTCGCATCTATGAGTTCACAGAATGAGGAACAAACGAAAAAGATACAAGACGCATTAACAGAAATACGGTATTTGAATAAAGAGGCGGAACATCTGAAAAGAGAAGGAAGTGAGTAACACAATATTTACGTATCATATTATATGTATAATATACGAATGTGTGTGTGGTGATATCTACACGGGCCGCGCGCCAAATCTTTCATTTTTCTTTCAATACATATATGTACATACTAACTTATTTGTTTCCCAAAGCGCTTCATTTTCCCACATTATCTGTTTTTAATTTAAGTTTTTATTTCGCTTGTTCCTTAGTCACATTGACTGCAAAACGCTTGGAAATAAAACGACAATGTGATGAAATGGAGTTAGCAATAGAAGGCGCAGTGAAATCAAATACGGAACTCAAGGAGCTTATAAAGCAAGAAGAAAACGCAATAGACAAACAAATGTAATGTTATTTTTTTACTATTATTTATTCAAATGTAGTTTAATAACTATAATAATTATATTACAGAGCTAAGTATGAAGAAATGGTACTTGAAAAAGTTAATCGTTTCAAAAGTGGACGGCTTTATTATGTAAGCATAACACGGTTATATTTTTTATATAGTAGCTCGGCATGTCGCAGTCGCCTCCCCTATGTCAGTTTAACAGGGCACACGACTCTTATTAGTGAGATTATCCGACTACTTTCAATCTAATCCCGAAACGAACGTTAGGTCTGCCAGGACTGTAGAACAATGGTTTAATTAAAATAACATACCTATCTATTTTTAATTATCGGCATTCTTACAAACAATATACAAATGCTTTTTGAGAAAATTAATTAATTGAATCACGATTACATAAAAGAACAATTTTAATTATTTTTGGTTAAAGAACAACGACGAGATGAAAGTGAAAATAGAAGAGGCAAAAACTTTGGCCGAGTCTTTACAGAATGAAGTTGGTACTTTAGAAACTTATCTAGCAAATCTACGAGAGGAATACGATAAGATCGAGAGGAAAGTACCAGAAGATATTTTAAATATTGTGTAGGTCTACTTTGATATGTTAATCGTAATGAATGAATCGAAAAAGATTCTTGTATTTATTCCTTTAAAGTTATTTTTCAGCTAGGCGTATCGTCTTAGACTCGTACTATTCATTTTTAGTATTTACTATCAATCGTGACGGGTGTATGACGATACGCCTTAGAGAATAGTTGCTACCTACCTAATAGTAACAAGTATCGGGTTCTTTTGTCCTTAGAGGAAAAGCTGAATTGATCAAAAAAGTAGAAAAAGTGACCCAAGAATATGAAGAATTGAAGAAGCGAGTGACTGAAAATTAGCTTTTTTTTTAAATATACTGATTTTTCTTTAACAATAAATATTTAGAGAAAAATAAAGAAATAAATTAAAAAGCGTTATTTTTATGAATTTTAGGCGCAAACAGAATTGATGTATTTATTATACTTGTAAATTTAATTATTCATTCTGGGGAAACTTGACGATAATAAAGCTAGGTTTACATAGCTTCTTCACTGATTTAAAGTGTTTTAGGCAGCTATTTGTAGATGCGGGGAAACGTTAGATTGAAATAATTAAAGTAAACGATAGGCCGCATAAAATCATTAAATTTATTCAAAGGAGAATGCCCATTCGCCTAAGAGAAATGGGCCCACAATTTTTTTCACGAGTTTGTCGATGATTTTAAGTAAATTTTGTAGAAAAATAAATCTACTCCCTTATTGCCGATCAGTTTTAATTTTTAAACCTGGAATTTTGAGTAATTAGTTGTTTTCTGATGCAATATTTGAGGTTATTATTATATTAAATACTTTAATATTGATGATATCTGTTTTTTATGTAATTAAACATCGTCTATTGATTGGTAAATGATGTTTTGATATAATTAAAATTAATTAATAAAAAAATAAGATATTATTTTAGAATATTGCTTTGTTACCAAACTATTTAGATATCAAGTGGGCCTAAAAATGGGCATTCTCCTTTATTACACTATTCCCTAGTATTGCATTTCAAATGCAATACCGATAGTGACATATCTACGTTAGCTTGGAAGTAGAGAGTACAACGAGGGGAATTTGCTAAGCTCGTCTTGGCAGTATGGCGGAGCCGCGGATGACTTCTACATGCAAGCATTTATATGTCTGGCTTAAGTTCAGACGGATTGATAAATAATAAGTGAATAAAATTGATAGCGCCATGTAAACCTAGCTTAAAAGAATCTCCAAATTATAATAGACACAATGACTGTCGCAGCTGGGGCAGGGTAATTTCATTCCAGAGATAAACGTTTCAACTAGGAAACTTATTTACGATTGCTGCCATTTATAATTTAAAAATAAAAAATCTGAAATTGCTTCGGTTGGATTTATTATCCGTAAGCCTCCAACTCATAATATCTAAATACTCAAGATCATTTTTAGATTGCTATTAAGGCTATGTAACCACAGAGGCGTCATATATTCATCATGAAAAGTATGGTAGGCAGAGTGTTGATGGTTATTAGCCCAGTCTGACATAACGGAGTGCTTTCAAGTGCCCGTGCAGTGACAGTTTCATGTGTTTTAAAAATAGAGTCATTTTTATAGTTTTTTCTAAACAACATTTAAGTTAAATTATGTTCGCGAAATATACTACTCTATTGTATTTGAAAATAAATGGTCAGAATTTATATTTAGATAATTACTCACCTGGTACGTTAAAGGTAGGTTCTCTCTCTCAGAAACTGTCGTAAAATAACAAAGACCTACCTTCTCAACTTGGCTATTAACAAAACATGGCACGGCAAATTCTGTATAATACCTAACTAAAATAATCTAACCTAACGACCGACACAAGAATTCTTAAATATGTAGGTAGGTGAATTACTTATAGATAAATGAAACAAACCAATCACCAGTAGCAGAAATACTCCCTTTTTAGCTCTTCTCATATTTTGTAAATGCCTATACTAAGCTTGTATCATAGGCACTACGTGAACAAAGTACATAATATAACATAGTTACATTGGTACCGGTCAGAATTTAGCTACATTTGAACCGCTAGACCACGACCACTCTTAGTTTAACTCCTTAAATAAGAAGATGCAAAAGCGAATTCTGATTATTAGAACAAAGAATCAAATGACAAATATTTTCAATGAGTGCGGAATAATGCCAAACTGCAAGGGTCAACAAAAGGCGGGTATTCTTATTTTTTCCCCTAATAAAGACACCCTGACTTCCGTTCAAAGTCTGCTGGCAAAGATCCAAAGCTGTTACTCGCCTGTCTACTATCATAGCTACCGGTCTCACGTCAACGGCATTTTTTTACTTATGTCTTCGTTTTTGGAAATAATCAACATTTCGTTTTGATAATAAAACCCACGACGGTGTTCGCTATCTTGTACTGTTTCCCAATTACGCCGTTTTCCAGTAGTGCAAAGTACTCTGTCATCAAGCCTAAACGACTGAACCGTTTTAAGTGACGTTTGGTATACGGGTAAGCACTATCTCGTGCTGTAGAGCTTTAAAAAATATCGGCCGAGTCCAGACAGTTAACTAAAAACACGCCAAAATAATTATGGGTATGCATTGCTCATTTCAGGAGCCTATTTAAGTTGTAAAACTAAGTTTCGGTCCGCACTATAGCTTAACATCAATGGAGTGTTGTCATATGCCGAAGTACAATTTAAAAATAACTGAGGACTTTTCCTGCTCTATTACATGTTTATAAAGTTGTTTGTTCCTAGGAGTTCTAATCTCATACGTATTAAATCAAACATTTCATTCGATTCAAATTTCCGATATAACGAATATTTATCATCGAACGAAAAACAAAATGATTTAGCCGTGAATAGACAGATAGAGATACTTACACATTTATTACCAATATTAATATAAAATAATTAAGAACAGAAACCTAAAAAAAAAAAAAGAAAGATATTAGAACGAATTAAATAATCACCTACCCACTTACACCATTTTTGTTGATCAAAGAAAACATATTTATAAACGGACAATGATTAAATTAAAAAAGATTCTTCAACATAAAAGGTCTATTTATTTTAATTTGTTCCTAAAACATTCAGTCTCTCTTTCAGCTTCATTTGCATTAGAAAACATGAAGCTTCAGATAATTGCTTGCTACCTACTTAAATCATTGAATTTAAAGCTACTGAAGGGACAAATCTACATAAATCAATTGAAAATATGAATATTTCTACATAATGTCTTTTGTATTTGAATAAGAATAAATAACACTTAAATAAAATTAACTAGACGTGCGGGCGTAGTAGTACTTCTAAAACATATTAGGAGCAACACGAAATTATAACAAAACCCTTATAGAACCTAAAAATGTTAGAAGTGATGATCAATCATAATTGCAAATTACTCTCGTCGCTAGGGTTGCCATCATTTTTTCCACGGATTATACGCCCGACATTTTTCATAATTAGATAAGAAAAATATCGTTCTTCAGTTCAAGCTGTTGCGTGCGTATTGATTTCTTTCAATTTTCATTACAATTTATTAATAAAACAAATCTAGTTAATATACGATAATAAAAATAAGTAGTACGATTCAAAATATTATAGTATTTTATGGAGAGTAAAAACATTTGTAGATTTTACAGGCTGATACATTCAGTCATGCACTGTATATCATTTATTACATTTCTTCAACAAAATTTAGTATGCAAACCCATCATATTATAGTACAGTTGACAACCTTACTTGTCGCACACATCCCGAAAAGCTGCCTCATTATTTGAGCGCTGATGACGCAACATGCTCGGAACCTTACAATATAATTTTGCATATCAGCTGTTATACGACAAAATATTGTTACATGGCCAATAATTTAATAGTCTGTCTTCTTCTACCATATGTGTTGCGCTGTTTTTCCTTCTGCTTGTATGTTCTGTACACGTGCTGCTATTAAAATTCGTCGGGTAAATTATGTAAGTAATAACATAGTCTCACACTAGACTTTATAGTTTACTAACAGATCTACGTTAGCCGGTTGCGGTTGGCTGGAAGGAGCGGTGTTTCTTCAAGAACAGAAATTTGCAATTTTAAACTAAACTACAAAATAAAAGTGAGTAAAATTTACATTTTTGCAAACATTGTCTTTAGTTTTAGTGTTTTCAGCGTTTCAAATTAATTTTGACATCGTGCATTAATTTTACGGAAAATTACTGCATCGTGCTGTGATTAGACACGTGCATTGAGATGTTTTGTTTTATAAATCATACTGAAAGATGGTTAATTTTCATAAATTTAAATTTTCTATAGTTAACCTTGTCTTCTGTGAAAATTGTATAATTAATTTATGTTGACATTGTTATGAGATTAGAATTGATTAGACAAAGATATATTGTTATTAAATTTTGTTAAAAAGTAAAAAAAAAAAACCAGTCAATATCGCCACCTCAACTCAACTGTTGTGTGTTGAACCCGCTAAAGTACACACCCATTGGCGCACCTCGCGGGCTCCTTAATTCGCATCCTTGGCATTACTGCAGCCACCCGATATCTCCCAGAACGGCCAAGAGGCCCTTCACGTTCCAGCACACCTTCGGGAGTGTCCTTGCCGTGTCGAGGATAAAACGTGTCCGTATTGAACCTTTCCATGGACAGCCCTTCCAATTGCTGGGTTAACTACCACCAAACACAATTCTTTAAATAAGGTGACCTTAATTTACCACTTAACTTATGTCTGAATAGATATACCAACCCTAAATACCCAGGTGATAATTTTAAGTTTAGATACAAAACGCAATTCGAAACTTTCATTCTTGTTAGTAGGTAGTTACTAACAAGGTCGATACTGCGAATATGAATTGAATCTTTTTATTAATTGATGTATTGTTTTGTTAAGGGTAACGTACTTTATAAAGAAAGGTGACCGTATACCTATATTATTTATACAGATGTATGTTATAAAATGATGAAAAAGGAATAGAAAAATATTTATACCCTGAGCGGAGATGGGATTCGAATTCAGTTAACCAGCCCTAGGCTACCAAATGTGTTTAGAAAAAACTGAACAAAGTTTATAACACAACAATATAACTTTTAATTAGTATAATATCGATTGATTGCGATCTTTGAGACCGGACAGACATGCAAAAGGCTGGATTTTTCAGTCAGAAACCGGACATCTAGCAACCCTATCTACAGCCATTGGCATTTTGCGTGATCGTCTCAAAATTCCTCAGTTCTATACTTCTATCCTGCTTTCCAACTGCTGGGTTCACATATATTACTGGGTGTTTTTTACCACAATTATTTTCTCTCAATTTTCATCACCATATAAAAACGGATGTATATTCACATAGAAATAATAAAATTCAATAATGCAAGGCAAGGCAGATGGCAGAATCATGGTTACAACGAACTTCTCTAATAATCCTCCTGCGGTTTTACCAACTTAAAGTACTAATTCTAATACAAAATGTGCACGAAACACGTTCGTTAGATTTGCCGGCTTTAAGTTTTAAATTGTAGCTCGGCATATGACAACACTCCGCCTGATGTAAAGCTAGAGTGCTGGTACTGGTTATAAGCAATGGTACTATCTATCCCAAGACGGCAGACAGGGCCAATAACCAACATGAATCTGCATACCACGCTTTTTGCCCTAATATTCATAGTATATAAAATAACTTAATAAAATCTAAAAAATTTCAGGATCATGTGTGGAATTTGGGGAGTCTTTGGCATAACAGGTGGATTGTGTCCACGATGCATTACATCCTTCTCCGCTATCAGTAAACGAGGTCCAGATGCTTGGCGTATTGAACAAGACGCTAAAGTCTCTACTACCATTCTCGGCTTTCATAGATTGGCGATTGTAGACGGCCTCTATGGAATGCAACCTATGAAACTCCATGTGTATCCAAAAACCAGCTTAATTTGCAATGGTGAAATATATAATTATAAGGGATTGAAAAAACAATTCGATTTTCCATATGAAACCAACTGCGATGTCGAGGCGATTATACATCTTTACCACACTCAAGGCATCGAGAATACTGTACGCAACTTAGACGGAGTGTTCAGCTTCTGCATTTTAGACGGTGAGAGCAAAAAAATATTCATCGCTCGCGATCCCTACGGAGTCCGTCCGCTTTTCACGTTGGTCGATGAAGAAAACGGCTTTCTCGGAATAAGTTCCGAAGCGAAGGGTTTAGTAAGCATGAAGGAAAAGGCGAGCAAGAATGCGACTCTGAGTCAATTTTCTCCGGGTCATTTTCAAGTATGGAATATTTTGCCCAATGGAAATGTAAAACTGGAACGCACCAAACGTTATTTCAAGCCTGGTGATCTTACACTTTCTCTGCCGTTCGTCGCAGAAGAATCATTAAAGAACTTAACAGTTTACGAGAAAACTGCTCATTTATTGCAGGAAGCCTGTAGAAAAAGATTGATGTCCGATAGGCGTATAGGTTGTCTTCTGAGCGGTGGACTCGACTCGTCACTCGTGACCGCAATGGTCGTGAAGCTGGCTAAAGAAATAAACTTGCCTTATCCCATACAAACGTTCGCTATAGGGATGGGCTGCTCTCCGGATTTGATAGCCGCGCGAACCGTCGCTAAACATCTAGGGACCGAGCACCACGAAGTGACATTCGGTGAAGATGATGTAAAAGATGTTCTCGAGAACGTTATTTATCACTTAGAAGTTTTCGATATAACAACTGTAAGAGCAAGTATCCCGATGTATCTTTTAGCCAAATACATAAAGGAGAAAACAGACACAACAGTCATATTCAGTGGTGAAGGTGCAGATGAACTGGCTCAAGGTTACATTTACTTCAGAGATGCTCCTTCACCTGAACAAAGTCATGAAGAGAGTATTCGACTACTTTCTGATATTTATCTCTACGATGGCTTACGAGCGGATCGGACTACGAGTGCGTTCAGTTTGGAACTGCGGGTACCGTTTTTGGATTTGCAGTTCACAAATCATTATCTCAATATTGATCCGAAGCTCCGTCAACCTCAGGAAGGCGTAGAGAAGTATTTATTACGGTACAGTTTCACAAGTAGTAACTTATTGCCGAAGGAAATATTGTGGCGGCATAAGGAGGCGTTCAGTGACGGTGTCGCTTCTGTCAAGAAGTCATTGTTTGAAACAATTGCTGAGATCGTGGGGGAGAGATGTCCCAAAGAGGAGATAATTTACAAAGGTTTGAAACCTTACACAGACGAATCTAAGTATTACAGATACATTTTTGAGAAATCGTTTCCTGGGCAGTATAATTTTACGCCGTATTATTGGATGCCTAAATGGGTGTCGGTCTCAGATCCTTCTGCTAGGTTTATAAAACATTATGCAGCTAAATAAACAATTTTCATTTGAAAATATATAACTTGAATTATTGAATATATATTTTTTTATTTAACAGTGGTAGGCTTACTAATAATAGTTATTAGCCTAGTTTTGCCGTCCTGCGGTTAATTCAAACTTTCAAATGTATGGAAGAAGCCGGGATAGCGGAGGCAAGTATATCAGACATATGATGTTCTCGCTTTTGGACCGTAGTTTAACACTCGACGCGAGTATGGTCTCGTAACAAAACACATCACAAACAAAATCTTTTAAATTTTTATTAGTTTTATGTTATAACTACCGATCCTCGTGGGACTAGAGGCATGATACATATAAAGAAACAATAAATTAATTGAAGTAAGTTTATTAAAACCTATTAAATATAATAGGTACTATTAAAAATAAGACAAAGACAAATCACTTAAAATATTTGTTTCTTGAAAGAAAAAAAGGATAAATAAAAAAAAAACAAGGCAATTTCACAACTTACATAAACAGATTATTATGAAAAAATGCATTTATTCCTCACAATGATTACCATTTTGAGTGACACCTTCTTTTCCATTCTGAATTTTCTTGAATTTCTCACAAATATAATTCCAATATTTAAAACGTATTTTGTCATATTTATTAGCAAGCTCCTGGCATACCTTTATAGCTCTATCAGCATTATGCAATCCATTAGTTTCCCCCTTCTTTATAGCTTCATCACATATTTCCACCAGGAATGACAGCAAATATGGAGAATGACACTTATTTCTATACAACTCTTCACAGAATGACGTCACAACAGAATTACCATTAATACCTCTCTTATCGTGAAGTAAAACCCCTCGAAGATAATTCCAAGCGCTTTCGTTATTCTTTACTATTTTTATCTTTTCCAGCGTATAAACAATTTCTCTCTGTACATTCAAATCGGACCAACCGTGACTGTTATTTACTATAAAATACCGTTGATTCCAAGCAGAATTGTTTCTCGAGTCTTCGTTAATAAGAGAATCAACAAATTCCATTTCTTTATCATACAATCTGAAATTGTTTAAATAAGCATTAATAAGTGTACATGACAAATAACCGTGCCATTGATACTGGGAAAAATAATTATTATAATTATATTATTAAAACCTTCAAAATTTTTATAAATATGTACATTGTACATCTAAGAACCTATAATTGATACTACAGACATGTATGTAATAGACTAATTCAAACTAATTCAGACAGAATAAAGGAGAATGCCCATTTTTGGGCCCACTTGAAATCTAATAGTTCAGTAACAAAACTATATTCTAAAATAATATCTTATTTTTTATTAATTCATTTTAATTATATGAACACATCATTTACCAATTAAAAGACAATGTTTAATTACATAAAAAACAGATGTCATCAATTATTAAAGCATTTAATATAATAACCTCTAATATTGCAGCAGAAAACATCTAATTACTCAATAACCCGGGTGAAAAAATTAAAACTGATTGTTAATAAGGAAGTTGATTTATTTTTCTACCAAATTAATTAAAAATGATCATGAAACTCGAGAAAAAAATTGTGGGCCTTCTGTTAGGCGAATGGGCATTCTCCTTTCAAATACGAAGTACACTGAAATAATAATAAATAAGTTACAATGGTTGAGAACCAAAGAACACTGCAGTCATTTTGTTTGTTACCATATTGGTACTTGCGCAAAACTCAATATCTAGTTGCGAGTACCTGATTAAAAGAAACTAGATGCCTGTACTAAGCTAGTAAATGCAGATACTGAGCGCCCAAAGTACATTTAACACATTTACATTGATACTGGCTACAATTTTTGAACACAAGTCCAATTGATTATGAGGTCCGCTAGACCACGGCGGGAGTTGTGTTTGGAAATAGCCTGATATAACGAGCAGTCTTCCATAGCTCAGTTCAGCGTAGCAGAGGCGACTACTAGACATTTATCTGTGCTACCACAGACAGTTGTCTCCATTCACTGCCTAGTCTAGTCGCATGCTAGACTGCTACAAAATAAACAGCAACTGGAAGTCCTTACCCAAAAGTTTTTATCACCCATTGTCGATGTTGCCAGGCGTGATAATTCTTAGAATCACTACTGAGGGCTGTCTCGGTCAGTTTCAACTCCATAGATGGATCTTGCAGCCATTCAACCAAAACTCTGCGATGATGCCATACCTAAATGAAAGTTTATAATTTAAAAGAAGCCAGCAATAATTGGGTCACCGCAACACAGAGTTAAATTTTTTAATTAACAAAATTAATTGAAAGCTTTCATTTTATTTTCATCAGGTGTTTAGAAAGCTTTGCACATGGTGTGTGGGACCGAGGTGTTATAAGAGTTGTGTAAGAAACAAAAGAAATAAGAAAAAATACCTGATAATTTTTAGGTGATGAATCAATAACAGACGCAACATAATCTAGCTCAGCACGCAAATCTGAATTTAGAGCTTTCAATAATTCTCTCCTAAAATTAAAAAATTATTAAAATTATTATTTAATTAAAATAATTGAATAAATTGCAACATTTGTCAAATGCATATTCTTACCTATATTGCCATACCGTATAATTTGCAGCATTCAGCTCCAAGGCATCCTTAGTCAAGCTTAAAGCCCTTTCAGACTTTTCATTTTTTTGAAGAACTGCTCGGAAGAAATTATAAATGTCTTCAACTGGAACAAAAAAGATTCCTATTATTTTTTTTAAACATTTCAGAGTATTGCATTTACTCATATTACATAATAAATTATGAAACAGTCATTATTAATTAAAACAAAAACAAAAAGCAGTTGACAAGAGAAGTGATGGTTTTCACGGAACTTGGAAGTAGTAAAGATGTGCACTATCGACCTGGATGGTGACATTCGTCTACACAAGCGACTGCTGCTCGTTACTCACATACGTTGCGCACTCTAGCTTAACATCAGCTGGGTAACTATGAAAAATATACAAAAATTGCCAAATCTCACATTTTTCTGAATGTGCTATAACCACAACAGGGTTTGGTCCATCATTTTCCGGGACAGGCGTAAGGTCGGTCCATTCCGGTCTATTTTTATATAATACCCAATCATCAGAATAATCTCCATTTTCAGCCATTTTCTGAATAAAACAAACTGCTATCTCGAAATTAAGTCTATCTATTGCATTCTTATCACAACCTACGTGCTAATTCGCACACTAATTAGAGCACTCTGTTACGTTACTACTGTACTCTATACGACAGTTGATTTAAATTAACCTACACTTTATTTATACACCCAGATCAATTTTTATTTATTCAAGATCAAGAAATGTGTCAGCCTAAACCTGAAATGACAGCACCATGCATGACCAGAGACAACTACTGAATGAAATATCATCAAATGACCGAACGAAACGTCGAGTATAAACACGTCTTCACGGCATGTACGGCACGGCGTAGATGGCGTTAATTACGACCGTGAAACCGTTCTTTTAATCAAAAATACATTTTCTTTACTTTATTTATAGATGTAAGATTCGTATTTATATATCCGCTTTACTAATTCAATTTATTTCACGTAACAAAATTATCCAATAAGTAGGAATTAGTTTTCCCTGTGGGAAAAAGGCGTGACAATTGTATTGTATTGTAGTTTTTAATAATATGTTTTTTATTTACAGCAAATTGTTTGAGGGAAAATAATGAAATGTTATTAATGTGAAAACAAGTACGAATACTTAACATTTATTAAAATATTTAAATAGCTTACAACATGATATGAATTACAAACCTAGTTAAAACTATCAGATAATAAATAGAGAGGAATCATTCAGCTTCTTAATTCTAACTTAAGTAACAAAATATGGCAGAACTTAGCAGCTTCATGCAATTTCATAAGTTTCATATAATTCGATCTTTTACCAAGCATAGGCGAGGCCAAGGCCGTTTGTGTAGGTCATATGGGACACAGCTGGAGCAGCTGAATAAGCTACACCGAGTAGACCACCAGCGGTAGCGACCTAGAAAAGCAAACAAATATAACTATGAATTGCCTACCTACATATTTTATTCTTAGTTATTTTAATTAGGGTAAAACTTTACTTTAGCGACAGGGGCAGCGACTGCGTGTGAGACGTACGGTGCGGCAAAACCATGATACGCTGGTGCGGCATATCCATGATAAGCTGGTGCGGCGTATCCATGATAGGCAGGGGCGACTGCTACTCCTGGGTTGCTAACACGTACATCAGACTTGCTTACACTCGAATATGGGGTATCTACGGTTTTTGAGAATGTTGTTATCTGAAATAATATTTTAAGAATACCGACATTGATAACCGTCTTTTTTGAAGTTGAAGAAGAAGACCCAATAGTTTTTTTTTTTTGTTTATATGAAAAAATATAATGAAAATTGAGAAAAAATCGTAAATACCAAGTTCTTTAGCGCCCTCTTCACAGAGACCGTGATTACTGTGAATGAATATTCTTTTGATGAGCGTAAAAAACCAACAACTTTAGCATTGTAAACAATTACAGGAATCATAGCTCGTCCATTATTGAGGCATTTTTTTTTTTGGTAAAATTAAAAGTCGGTTCAATTAAAAATCATATTACCTGTCCCAAATTAAATGGTGTTCGAAGTATATTTTGGTGTTGGGTAGTCAAGGCAGGCTGTGCAGGATATGCACTATATGGACTAGCATAGCCACCGTAGCCATAAGACAAGCCCGCTGGAGCTAAAATACCAGCAGCACTCGAACATGCCACAGCTCCGAACAACAGTAATATCTTAAAATAAAATGCTAGACGTTGATAAAATTAAATATATTTCCTCTAACATTATTTATTTGCAAAAACAGGTGCAGTATATTTCATGTTTAAATTAATTATAATATCATCACTGCACCCTAAAACAACTTTCACATAATATGAAATAGCAGAGTAAACGAATAAAAAAAAATGTAAAAAGCAGTAACAATAAAAGAAAATAAAGTCAAGACTCAAGAGACAATCAATAAAATCAATCAATTCTCATTATTATGAAAGATCAGAAACTTATTATGTATTTTTTTAAATAGTGAGTTAGGCAATTTAATTATTATGCTTTTGAACAACTTTTTCAGGAGACAGGGAGTTAGCCAGGGAGGCAATGTCTCTGCCCCTACATATCTACGCCCATGGGGTAGGCAGATAATATAACTAATAAAAAAACAATAGAAATAAAATTGCACTTACTTTGTAAAACATGTTGTTAATAGTCGACAAGAGTCGTGTGCGATATGACCATTACTGTGAAGTATTAAGCTTTTATATGGTCTATATGTGGTGTTGTAACCAAGGCACGTGTGTTATCATAATGTATGGACGCATTCATTGTACTGCTCCGGCGCAACGAGCTTTGGAAAAAGTGCAACGGGCGCGGCCCGGGCGGCCGTAAGGCAAGGACGATGCGACTTGCCCTTTATCTATAGATTAATTGTTTAAAATAAATTATCAGTTATTTTTTAAATAATTTTTATAGTTTTAAATTTAATAAAAAACGCTGTGCTGTTTAAAATCAATTATTTTTATTAAATTACGATAAAAAAATAAACAGAAATGATTTGCTTTATATATCTTTAAAATAGTTCATGTTTAAACTATAAATTCGTGTCTTATGCTCAATAGAAAACCATGATCAGTGTTCTTATGGCAGGTTGACTTGTAAAGTTGTGGTTACAGCAATGACAAATTCGTTGCTTTGTCACCAAATAAAGTCTAAATGAAGAAATACTACATTTCAAACATGGTTTTATTTATTTATTTGGTAGTTAAATCAAAAAGTCAATGTAATATTGAAGTTATGATTTATTTGATTAAATTTATTCGAATAAAATAATAATAAATATATACTTGTAATTCAAATTACCTATCTAAGTACCTACCTATCTTAATCACACGCTACGACGAGCGCTAGCGGAGACCAATCATAAATCTATGGTACCTATATTTAAAAGCAAATTTATATTTATACATTGATTATATTTTAAAAAAATCTATAGTAACCATGCATTTAATTTATAATTGTTACTATTTACAGTAATATAACAGTTATTTATTTGAGCTAATGTAGATTTAATAACATGATCTTTAAAGACATATTATAATTGCCTCCCACGTTTCGAATTCACAAAATGGCACACCCTCTCGCCACACATGCCAGAACCGCATTCAGTACATTTCAATGATTTCACACTTGTGTTTAACTATTTGTGTAAATGCTTGGCTATAGCCGATTTTACTAACAATCCTTGACTTTCAAGCTATTAAACCAATTACAAAGTAGGTACTTTTTCAGTTTGATCAAATGCCAATTAGAAGAGATTTTGAAATTAATTTATATTATATTAATTCGTCGGGAAATACATTGTATATAGGAAATACATCCACTTAAATACAAATTATTAAGTTGGATCGCACTCTAGTTTAAACTTACTTAAGTTAAACTTAACAATGGGCAGAGAGTGGTCACTCGTTACTATGACGTTTTTTTTTTTCTTAAAAAAAAATTAAAACGAGTTTTTTAACAATTTTTTATTTAATAAATGGATTATTTTAGTGTCTACACATAATTATTGATTTAAATAAATATATGAGTAAGGAACTGAGGTCGCAGCTATAAGATTTCTGCAAATCGTGATTATTCAATTAAAACTTTATTAGGAGGCCGTGTTATCAAACATGTAGACATTTTGATTGACGGCCTGTTGGATATCCCACAAATTATAACCTACGTACCTATATATAATATAACCTAATATTGAATGTGTAACCGATTTACAAAAATGGTATTATATCTGGCGAGACTTGTATCTAAACTCGAACTTTAGCTATAATTTGTGCAGTGAGATATGATTTATAATTTTTTACACACTACGGCCTCTGTGGCGCAGTGGTTAGGGCGCTAATCTGTAACATGGAGGTCGTGGGTTGTTTTTTTTTTAGATTAACTAAAGCGCAGTCCATGAGCGGAAACAATTCTGCTAGATCGACTTAAAAAGCCCATTTATTGAGTTCGTACACTTCTCTCACTATACTTAGGCGAGTAAACTAACTCAAAACGCAACTTGGTCACTTCACAGGTGACATTTGAAAGTGATGATAGGTACTTATATCAGACTGAGTTAATAAGTTATTAGTAATCATCATCAGCCTCTTAACTACTCTTTTAATTAATGTCTATATTATTATTTATTACCATAGGCACTGACCGACCAAAATACATTATACAAAGTTGGCTTTCCGGCTGTGGCGAAATTTGAACACGGGTCTCTCGATCGTGAGTTCACTTCTTCAACCGCTAGACTAGAGAGCGACGTGCTCTCATTTCTGAGTCAATAAACTTTGATAGCAGATATCGTACATTGCGCATGTGAATGCGTATATATCCGTGTGAATGTAGAGCAAGTTCGTCAAGTCAATCGACCAATTACTCTTTAGTTACAATTACAATTTACTATGGAGCCGCAATAGACGTGCCGACCTCCGCTGACTGGTCTATTATTTAAACTACATGGTGCCTAATTGCTATAACCTAACATTATGGATAATTTATGTGAGAATTGACGCATTATTTTAAATTAATCTCCTTCAATTAAATAATTTTGTGGTTGACATCGCCGCGGTGTAAGCGCAAGCCCCAAAATATAATAAAAATATTTTTTTAAAAAGCTTCATAAATAGCGGAGGGAAACCGTAAAAATAGCTTATATATTTTTGTTTTTTAATAATGTGATTTACGGCTAGGTGACTAGTTCTTCTAGCCCTCTGCGGACCAATTTGGCTATCTATTATTTATTGAATACCTTGACGCGCCGTTAAAGTGCAAGCGAATGAAGATTATAAACTATTTCACTATTTCACATGAGAGATTAGTGAAATAGATCTTTCTAACTTAAGACGGATGTAAGAAAATGTATTTTTATATGTAGATAGGAGGCGAACGTTGCCTGCTAATTGATGGTTTAGCTTTTTAATTTTGTAGTTTCGAAGTGGCCTTGAAGGAATTTACAAAACCAATTAAACTTTAGTCCCGTATATGTCGTTGATAAAAATATGTTTAAAATTATTACTTCTATTTTTCATGTCTGTTGACACTGTATAAATAATAATCTTCGCTAATGTCTTAGGGCCGGTATAACAATTCTGGTTTAATTTAGGTGGTACAAAACTAAGGTCGGCTTGCTAATCGCGATGTTTAACAGTGGTGATTGCGTTGAGTCTATAATGCTCGGTACTCATATACGAACTACTCGATAGTTTTCATAACTAAAAACCTCTATATCTCTCGTGATTTTTACTCGACGTGTTTGCCCGATCGAGTTAAACCATATGTGAGGAAGCACGTATGTACGTAGGTAAGGCTCACACAAGCGCATTGAAATATATTAGGAGAGTTAATTTTAAATGAGTCTCGAGACAACCTAAGATCGTCTTATAATTAAAGAAGGACTGAATTACCGGCTCATAGTAACGCTAAGTTATAATCGTCGTAATTTGCAGTTATAAAATTCTTTAATGGAAGCTCAAAACACGTATGAATTAGTCGTAGTAATGATGTACTGAGTGCAAAGCAAGTAGGGCGAGCAAACAAACCAGAACCGTTTCTATACTTAGTACCTAATTAAATACGCCAACCCCATGCTACTGTCATTTGTGTATAAGATTTCTAACCGTACAGTTTTCTCTAGAAAAACCACAATGCGGCAACAATATATTTGTTTACTAACGATATTTTGTTCCACGTTACTCCTTGACATATACGGGCAAAATTGGTACTCGGCAGGACTCACCGAAATGGCCGAAAACATTAGAAGATATGACAAGGACGTAGAGAACAAATATTTACCTGAAAAGCATGCTGGAAACGAAAATCAGTTCAGCAATCAGATTTCTTTAAAAGGCAATCGTCCTAAAAATACATTAACGGACAATCCTGAACACGTCGAGGATGTGAACCAAACAACGTTAGATGATCCTAAACAAACTGCGCAATACAAAAATAAAACTAAACTAAGCAACATTTCTTACAATAATACAATAGAGAATATTAATGTATTTAGAAAACGTCCAACAAAATATAGAAGATGTCCTCCCGTGAGACCGAGAAAACGGAAACCTGTCAACAGTAAACAAAGGGATAAAAAGTTCTTAGAAGTATTCCAAATTGTTGAATTTGAGCATGAAGTTTGTATTTCTAGTAGCGGTTTGGAAGGGAAGTGTTTACATGAATATGAATGCAAGAGTTCTGGAGGTGCACCAATGGGAGATTGTGCTGATGGATATGGCACATGCTGTGTTTGTAAGTACCCGATGAGAATTAATGTAGAAATAAAACATTCTTCTATCAAAGTTTAAATGACAGACTTAGTTGTTTTTTTTTATAATGGCGCTCCATGTGACCTCGACTGATGTCAGTTTACTGGAGCACCTCAATTAGCACCGACGATTGGTAAACCGCAGTACACGCTGGTCCCGCTATATCGGCTCAAGAACTTTGTTATATCGTTTATATCGTTTTTAACGAATTTTTAGTCATTAATCTA
Source organism: Tinea pellionella (assembly GCA_948150575.1). NCBI lineage: Eukaryota > Metazoa > Arthropoda > Insecta > Lepidoptera > Tineidae > Tinea > Tinea pellionella. The sequence goes on along the minus strand of OX411254.1, from coordinate 4,360,425 downwards.
TGCCATCAGCGATACGATTTTCTGTTCCAAAGCTACAGGCATGAGGATGAAATTATTAAAATCAACACTACATAATTTTAAACTAGGCTTATACTATAACACTAATGATTCAGTGTGTATTTAATTCAATTAGTAAACTGTTAAAATATTCAACAACCATTGTACTCGTTCTCTGGGGTGCAAGGTGTCCAGCGCAACATCTACAATTCATTTTTTAGTGCAAGTCTCATGCGGTGATCAAACAAATGCACAAATGAGTTGGTTCATAAACCCAGGATACCCATTACCCAGTACGGAAAGATTATCTTGCGCAATTACCTTGGACAAGACATCAGCTGATGTAGCACAAATACGATTTGATTTTATGTCTTTTGAAGTGAGTATTAATAAATAAGTACGCCTGTGTACTGTAGGTAATATTTTACTCAGAATATGTTTTACGTAGACGTTTTATATTCGTATTATATCTCTAGGATACGCAGAAAGCAGAGATTGTTGCGGTTGAAATAAAATTTGTTCTTCATTTGGCTCACGCACGCCGAAGTCTTTGGGGTAGGCAGAGGTTGAGGAATGACAGAGACTTCTCTCTACATACCACTTTTGCCTCGACCGATATAATATAAGAATGGTCTAGCGGTAAAGGACGGACCTCATGATCGATGATCGTAATCATATCGTACTACTCTTTCGAATGTAACGCCCGTGAAGTGACATTGTCGCGTTTCGTGAGCAGTTTGAAAATAGCCAGGTATAGCGAGAGGAGTTGGACTGTCAATCTAAACGGTGCATACTTGTCTCCTCAGGCCGACATATCGGAAGCGACTGCTGCCCGTAGATATGTAGTAGCTGTTGTTTTCGTTCATGGGCTGCACTTTAGCTTTACATCAGGCGGAGTCTTGTTATACGCCGAACTACAAATTAAAAAAAATATATTTCAGCTTCAACCACCAAATCACGGTACGTGTGAACAAGATCAATTTGTTGTATCGGGTCATAATATTAACAGTTTTATTCCAATACTTTGTGGTGTTAATAATGGCCAACATAGTAAGTTTGCTTCTATAACAATAGAAACATAATAAAATTAAGGCGTTTAACTAATTGTTTTTTTTTCTTTACATCAGTATACGTAGAAGTAAACTATGCTAGTGGACCAATATATATCTCAATTCAAACAATCACACCTGATAGTCGACTGTTTGCAATAAAGGTAAGATGTTGTGGACTTTGGAGTATGGGGGTCTACTGTCTACTTAACGGAGTTTCGGTAAATGAGGACTTTTCCTGCTCAGAACTATGTTTATAAAGTTTCGTTCTAGATCGAATCTCATATATCAACATTTCACTCGATTCAAATTTCCGAAACTACTAATAATCAAACAAAAAACAAAACGGTCCTTAAAGTAGCCCTTAGATAGATCCTATTTTTAATACAAGTTCTCAATAGATGACTCAGCTTACCAGCTTAGATCCAATGGCAGCTCCTGCGGGATGTTTGCAATACTTTACTGAAACAAGGGGAATCTTGGAATCGTTCAACTATCAAGACACCTCAAATATTGCTATAGCACGAAACCCGAGTTATCTGGTAAGATATCAAAATTAAAATTTAAAAAAAGTTGATATAACAGTGACCTTGTTACGTTTCGGGAATAGTTTGATAGTAGCCGGGTATAACGCGGGGAGTGCACTGTCAATCTAGATGGTGCATACTTGTCTCCTCAGACCGGCATGGAGGCGACTGCTGCCCGTAGAGATTTATCTGTAGTAGCAGTTGTTTCCATTCATGGACTGCACTCTAGCTTTATATCAGGCGGAGTGTTGTTATATGCCGAGCTACAATAAAAAAGAAATGCTAAAATAATAATAATTAAAAAAATATACTGGAAAATGGCTAATAAATAGAAATGTAAGACTTGAATATAATTTATATTGCAGAATAATTTAAATTATGCAATGTGTATTAAACGTGGCCTCGAAATGTGTACAATAAGTTATAATAATGAAGACGAAATGCAAATAATGAACTACGATATTGGTAAACATAAACATCTGTTATTTATATTTACATTTACCTACTCCATTATTTATTTATTTTTTCTACATTATGCAAGGTTTCCATATTATTTAAAAAAAAACCGCGTCGAAATATGCCCAACAGAAGCAAAAATTCTAGCAAAATTTTAGCGGGGTTCGGGACGTGAGATTTCATATATGCTAGGGATTATCGTTTATATCGACCATGTAACTTTAGACTTTAGTTAGTCAGACCATCATGTTCTTTACTCAAATGTAATCCCATTCATTGTACAGGGACAAATTGCGTACTCTGTCTTTTCTCTATAATGCCAGAAAAATTATTAAACATCCAGTAGATAAGTAATTAACTAGATGTCGTTGTGATATAAATAGAGAAATAAACGGTGACAAACCGTTCACGTTTTTCCCATTTTCCTATCCGGCGCCTTATCACCTTAAAAAAACTGAGCCTACATGTATTTTAATTTCAGATGGATTACCAATAATACCACCAGGACAAGCTGGAGTTGAAATATTTAACTGTCCAAATGATTGGCTATTGACTGCTGCGGCTAGACTTTGTGGTGAACGCCTCAATGACGGATCAATACTACAAGATTTCTCTTTAAATGCTCCTGTCACTGGTAATTTAAATTCTAAGTTTTCCTTTAAAAACTGTAACAATTAAAACAGGACCAGGATAACCATTAACGATACAATGAAAGTAACGTATTATATTATTACCGGTATTGCGTATATTACGGGCAACGTTATTAATATTTATGTCTTTCAAAAACGGTATTTTTCATTGATATATCTCTATGTTTTTTTAACCTTAATACTAGCATTTCAGCCGCTGAAATTAAGTGCTTAAAAATATTCGATCAATTTATATTATTTTTTTCCCGTAGATTCTGCAGCTGGGCCAATAATAATATGGTTTAAATCTGACGCTGCGATCAACGGTCGAGGATTCAAACTTGATTATCAACAGAACTCTTGTACAAATCATCCATGATTTATAGAATATTTAACCAAATATTATAATGTATATTTTAGTCATTTTGCATTTAAAAAATAGGTGAAATATACTAAATATAGAAAAAAAAAACTAAAGTTGACACAACGCGCCTTTATCGCTATGTCGCGTTGAACAACGCTCGCGAAAACGATTCTTAAAAAAAAAAGAGTTAAATTAAAAGCCTTGAAATAAATATAGAGTTTTATTTATTAATAACACTTCATCATTTGCTATAACAGTTGTAAATGCATGTTAAAAAAATAATACTAAATTAATTTGTTAAATATTAATTAAACATGATATTAATTATTACATATAATAAAATATACTTTTAATTAATATAGTTTGGATTGTTTCTAAAAATTTTTTTTTTTTTTTTTTTTTGTTATTGCATATTGTTATGGTGATCTACACCAGATACTTTTTGTGGAGCAATATTTTTCAACTACTTTCTACTTTTGATTAAATTTGGGCTTTAAGCCTTGGATGTTGATGTTGCAAAAGTTATTCCACAAATTGTAAATTATTTTTATTTAGACTTATTAGTTTCAGTCAAAGATTTCTTTTTAAGTCCATCTTTAACAATTTTTTGGAATGATATAAGGACTCCGACCATCACAGCCCTAAGTACTCCCATGGAACATATTTGCATCAATACTTGTGTAACGCTGTCAATAGACCCACAATAGAGTAAGCTCATCAATTGACCACTTATACCAAACACGGAATATGTTTTCCCATTCTGAAATTTAAAATAATTCAATAAGTTTTAACATGTAACTCCGGTAATTTACACATGTTTTTTATTTTATTTTATTATCATTTACACAGTGGCAGACTGATGACGGTTAGCCCAGTCTGCCTGGGGTAGTACCACAACTTCCAAGTTTGACCTTGTTGTATTTTGGCATCAATTTGGAAGTAGCCAGGTATAACGAGAGGAGTTTGCACTGTCAATCTGGAAGGTGTACATTTGTCTCGTCAAGCCAGCATAGTGGAGGCGACGACTGCCTGCAAACAAGCAGTTGTTTCTAGTCATGGACCACAGTCTACCTTAAGTCGAGTGTTGTCATATATGCCGAGTTGTAATAATTCTTTTACAGATATCCTACTAATCATTTTAGTGAGTTGGTAAGTTAGTAAAGCATAGTTTCAAAGAAAAAATTACCAAAGCATCATGTACAAGTTGTTTCCCAACATTATCAGGTGATTGTAGACCTCCAGAACCCGAAATGAGTTTAGTTTCTTCAGGCTTCGTAAGTTCTTCCTTTTCAAACCCAGGTGTATCAGTATCAGGGGGAAATGCTAATGTTAAATTGACTCCAGTACCCACAAGCTCCATTAGCAGTGACTCGGCAAGACCTCGAACTGCCCATTTGCCACCACTGTAAGCACTATAGCCATAAATACCTGCAATTAATTTTAAGCAGTTTAGTATTAATACTATATGGGAGATGTGTATGGTTCATGAATGGAAACAACTGCTACTATAGATAAATTTCTACAGGCACTGCTGCCTGCCTCCTCCTCCTCCTTTTATTACCTCCTCTTATTGCGCTATTCTTTATCCTAAGATTAGTTATTCCGATGAGATCACTTTGTCATAATAAGACCCTTAAATCTTCAATATACCTATTAATAATATACATTTTAAAAATAATATGATAAATGAACATAGCAACTTGAAATACCAGAATTAATTACATGATGAAACATGATTACCTACCAAGCAAAGCTGCTTCCGAAGAAACAAAAACAATGATTCCTTCTCTACGATTTTTCATTCCAGGCAAAACATATTTTGTTGGAAAAGCTGTTCCAAAGTAATTCAAATTAATCATTTGTTGAATATCTTCTACTTTCATGTTCTCGAACTGGCCACATGTACAAGACCCGGCGCTATTTATAAGCATGAATATTGGTCCAATATCTGCTTCTAAAGTAGATAAACACTTCGCAATGGCATCGTAGCTCGTAGTTACATCGAGCGCGGCATACTGGATTTTCTGACTATCGCCATTTGAAGACTTAGATTTAACTTCACTAACTGCTGCTTTAAGCTTTTCTTCATCTCTTCCAATTATAGTGACATGTGCACCAAGTCTTGAAACCTCGAGAGCGGACGCTTTTCCAATTCCACTGGAGCCTCCAGTGATAACGACATGTTTACCATTCAAATTTGCGTAGGCAACCTTTTTATCCAAAGCTAAATACAACACAGATGAGAGCAGCAGTAACATAAATATGATTAATAGCACTATATAAATCATTTTGTACTATAGATTTAATTGATTTAAAAAATATTTACAAAACATCACACCGCACCTGCAAGACGACGTTTTTTCTTAAATATTATTTGGATTCGTACATTGTAGATTTGCTGTTTGCCAAAATACGTATTCTTCACACACAACAGCAATATTACAAATCAAAAACCTTTAAACATTTATAATATAACGTCTACTCTCTAATGTCTAGCGTGCTTTTATATTATATTTTGTGGCCTTGTAGCGTGTGTTTCACTGACCATTTAGTAGTTTAATTTAGCCTGTGTTTTTAATTTTATCATGTATGTATTATATCTATAATAAAAAATGGGTAAAAATTAAAAACCTTTGCGATTATATTATTAAAAAAATATTTTACTGTACAATTTTATTCATTCATTCATTCATTCAATTCATGAAAATGAGTTTTGGCGGCCATCTTGAGACGTCAGGTTATCTGTCTTGAATTATTTTCCCAAACTTGTGTTTCTTCGAGTGTTAATGTGTAATAATGGTGGATTATTAAGTATTAGTGTTCGTGAATGCGCGTGAGCGTGGGTAAACAATTCAAAAGAAGAGAACCTGTGTTTCCATTTTCCCTCCAAAACTCCGTAGGAAGTTTCAGTAAAGATTCTACCACTTTAATGAAACAATTTTTGACTTGACTGAGACTTGACCTTGACGAAGATGAATGAATGACTCGTGATGCATAATATTATTAACTTGATGCAAAAATGTTTACTTTGACACTGGCAAATTGTTATAATGCCATATAAAAAAGAAAAGAAAAAAAAAAGAAAAAATTCATGAAAATTGAAACAATTTGAAGCTTCGCATCTCGGTCGGTCGGTCGTTTGTTTTATTCTCTCTTATTTTCTAGGAAGTGGAAACCGCGTGTATATTTTTGAAAATAATTGCAAATTGAGCAATAGCTTAAATGGACTTATGCATGTTCTCTCGGGAAAACCACACATTTTTTTAAAGGTATATAAGAAATTTATTTACATTGTGACTCACCATTGCCTATTTTTAGTGTTCTTTTTGAATGTTTCGCTCATATTATTTTATATTTGTAATTTACTGTTCTGTTTGCCAATAATTTATAATCTTCGATTCGTGTCAGGTTCGTACTTTGCTATAAATACTGGAAGTGTTATGTCACACATATCTAATTATATATTTTTTTGCATTTCCTTGACGCAATTTTAAAATATCATTTCCAATAATTATTTAGAACATCGATATCGTTTAGTTTCTTACACTGTAGTGGATTTTTATAAATATAATAATATTCTATCTTTGTTTTCAATCATTCGAATCTTGCATGAAGGAGTAAAGAAGTTAAAAGTTTGTTCCTGGCTTCCAATAAATATAGTTGGTTTAATATCAATATTGAAAAAAGCAGCCATGGTAAGGCTTTTCCTCTTATCAATTACCTATTATTTTACCTATTATTTTATATATATATATTATACCTATTTTTTTAAATTATTGAGCACCATAACATAATTATTTAATTGACTTGGTTTACCCACACCTATATGTTAGGGTTGCCATCTCTAAAATTTGGCGACCAGGACAAGACGCGTGAGAACCCTGGAATTTAGAGCCCTGAACCCGGACATGTCAACAGGTTTTTTACAACATAGTCAGTGTAATAAAATACGGGGAAAAGATGGCGGCGTGCGGACACAGTGCGTGTGTCGCTGTTGGCCCTTTAAATTTTTAAATCCGGACTACAAATGAAGCCCCGCCCGGACGCCGGATGCTCTCTAAACTATGAGAAATCCGTGGAAACCCAGACTGATGGCAACCCTACTATATGCTAAGTCAAATTTCTTTCAAATATAGTATAAAAATGTTATATTACACTTTTGCTATTGAACAACCGTACACTAAAATCATTTTGGAAAGTTATGACCCACCCTAGTACCAGTGATGTAATAAACATTATTTTAAAAAAATGAAAATAATTACTGCCATTTGAACTAAACAGTAAATTGTCATACACAAATACAAGTATACCATACAATATTATTGCCCCTATGAAAATCCATTTTAAGAAACAAAGAAGGACGCTGAAATTGCTTGCATTGTCTTTATCACAGTTTATATAAAGTATCACTGAAATGCCACTTGAACAATGTCTTGGTATTAATTGCAATATAAATTAAATTGACCAATAGCAAGGAACTATCCAACAGCAAAGATAAATGTTTGATCGTAAAATATTGCCCTACTTGAGTCTATCTATTCATATTTACACTATCACACTGCAAACTTCATTGTAGATGTACAACAATTGCAAGTTAACAATCTACATATGAGATAACGTTTAAGTTGGCATCCTAGGCAATAATTTAAACTATGGAAAACTATGCCAACTAAGAGATAATTGGTTGGCAGTTAATGTGCCTTTCGAACCTCACATGGGATTATTAAAGAGGGCACCACCCAACAACATATACTTTTACTTATCCACTATATTTTCATAAATCGTAACAAAAGAACAAAAAATCCAGTAGTGGATCCAAACTACACTTCCAGTAGTGGATTTAAAATGTCGACAATACCAATACCTCTTTGGTGATCATCATTAAAGTTTCTCTAAATATAAAAAAAAAATGCTATGGATACATGTGGCTAGTTTGCCTTTAACTAAAGCTGGTTGCAGACTAGCTCATTGTGCATGGGGTGATCGGCATCACTGCAGTCACCCAATATCTCTCAGGAATTCCAATAGACTTTTCACGTTTCTGCTCACATTCGGGAGTGTCCTTGCCATGCCGAGGAACCTTTAATGTGGTTTGTCCACGCTACTACACGCCAAGAACACATGCATGACTGCCTCTTCAGCCCTCGCACCCCATGCAATCTTTGCACAGCACTGTGTGTTACTTGCCTATGACATAATATCAATGCCCCCCAATGTTGTATTTAAACTTGAACACTGATAACTAATTTTATGCCCCAGCTATCTTTACTCAATTATATTAAATGATGTAATATATAATCAATAATATTTTTTATAATATTGTGATTATTCTTTTTATGGAATATTTTTGAGTTAAATGTCACGGAAGTGGCCGTGGTCTAGCGGTAAGTCATGTGAACTCACGATCAATGAGACCCGTGTTCGAACCTCACTAAATTCTGACCGGTACCTATGTAATATGTACTTTGGTCGCACAGTGCGTATGGGCATTTTAAAGAGTGGTAGGCAGACTGATGGTTATTAGCCCAGTCTCCCGTCCTGAGGTAGTACCACCACTTTTGAATGTAATACCCGTGAAGTGACCTTGTCGCGTTTCGGGATCAATTTAGAAGTAGGTATAACGACAGGAGTGTGCACTGTCAATCTGGATAGTGCGAATTCGTCTCCTCTGTTCATGAACCGCACTTTAGCTTTACATCAGGCGGAGTGTTGTCATATGTCGCGCTACAAAAAAACTTCTGAACATGCTTTCAGGGCCGGTAACCTAAATATGCTAGTAAATTGAGGTTGATAACACTGTAATGACATAGTGTTGTGTGAAATAAAGTAATCTAAGACGATTTTAAGTACTTATGGAAGTTCATTTAGAATAAATATAAAGCGATTTTATGATTCAAATATTGCATTTTTTTTACAAGTTTTTGTTTTTTGTAGCTTAAACACTGGATAAAAGCAGAGTTGTATGTTTAAAGTATCAGTAAAACTCTTGAGACGCACAAATAAGAAAGTGACTACAAGTTTTATTCAATTAAAGATGTTCGCCATTGATGAATTAAAAATTGACGATAATAATAAATTAGGAGAGGCTACGGTTAAGAAATATTATCGTCGAGCTGAACATAGGTAAGTTTTGAAAAGTAACTCCCACTATCCCGGCTTCACAACTTCATAACTCGGTTAATTTATAAAAATAATCCTTCCTCGTGAATTAACCAATTGAAAATGTGTGTGAAAAGTTTGATGTAACGTTCTTAGTGTATAAGTATTTATTATTTATATGGGATAGGAATTTCCTCTTGTTTTGTATATTTGGAATTGCGCCCTACATGTTACCAACTCGATTTATGTGAATATCAAATAAAATCTAAACTTTGTCTGGGGCCGCAGTTACAGTTAATGTATGTAAGTTATTTTTTAAAAATAAAAACCACATGCAATACTTCCTTAAAGTTGTATTAAGTTTACGATTAAATAGCAACAATGACCTCCTTCGAATACGTTTTAATGACGTATAGAGCTGTGTCTATTTAAGTAGTATAATTATCTTATACAATGTGACCAGTCAAAAGTTATCGGTTTCGAGGGCATCACATGGTAATTAACGTGTTATTGCGAAGCCTCAACTAGAAACAGTCTAAACGCGACACTCGTTATTGACGGTATTGTAAAAAAAACACAAGATGCCTGACGGCTTTGAAAGTGCGTACCCGCTCACGCCTAAGGTGAATCCGCAAGATATTCGCGCACGCGCAAATTCCTCGTCGAAAAAGAAGCCCTCAGTGACGTTTCTCGCTGGTGATGAAGCCGTTGAAATTCCTGACAAAAGCGAGGTCGGGGTCGATAAGCCATTGTATAGAAACGATAAGAGTGAATTGGAACTCGATAGTTTTGCGGTAACTTTGCCAATCATGCATACCAATTGGTTGGATAAAAGAGTCTTGGAACATAGGTATGTCATTCATCGGTTATATTTATTAATTTTCGACAGAAACTAAAGGATCATTTCTGGGTCCACTTGATGTCTAATAAATTAAAAATTTTTAAATTAATTTATATCAATTATATCAACGCATCGTTTCCCAATCAATAGACGACATTTAATTACATAAATAATAGATATCATCAATTAATTATTAAAGCATTTAATGTAATAATAACCTCAAATATTGCATTAGAAAAGTGTAATTACTCAATAACCCGGGTGAAAAAATTAAAACTGATTAGTAATAAGAAATATAGATTTATTTACTTTCAAACTAGAGAAAAATATTGTGGGCCCATTTTTTAAAGGCGAATGGGCATTCTCCTTTGTTAAATTATGATGAAAATTGAATATAAAAAAATTATAGGCACACAACAGCCTGAGCTGAGGTGGGGATCGAACTCATCCTCAACCTCATCTATGCGCGTGGATGTGTTGATCACTAAGCTTATACAGCCATTGACGCTTTACGTAAACGTGTCGAAATTCATCTTTTCTATATGTATTCATGGGCAGCCCTTTTTTAACCGACTTCAATTCGTCGTGTTTTTTTTTTTTGTGGCGATGTTACCTCATAACTTCAGAAATATGCTAAATAATATGTAGACAATTTATTTGTAAATAGATAATAAGCATCTATTCTTGTTTATGCTTATTAAATTGTGTATAGGTCTCTCAATTAAAATTATTTTTTACTTTTTAGTGTTTTATTTAGAAGTCGATTTAATTTTTTTCAGAAAAGTTTTCGCCGTAAATTATAGATTGAGATACGATTTATATAAAGAGCGAACGTTGCTGAGATCGTTTCTAGGGGGCTCAATAACCTGGGTTAAAAAATTAAAACTGATTGGTGATGTGGAACGTAGACTTATTTTTCTACAAAATGAACTAAAAAATCATCGACGTACTCGAGAAAAAGTTGTGGGACCATTTCTTAAGCGAATTCTTTTCAAATAACTATCTAGATTAGAACTGTAAAAATGTAAAGTGTAAAATTATCGTGTTCAAATATTTCTTTAATAAATAACAGAAATTTTCCTATAATGAGACATTGATGCGATAAAACAATCTCGATTCTGTATTTACTTTGTGTCTGATGCAATATTATGTCATCACAAAACTATAATATTGATATCACAAGTTACAGCTATAAATAAATACTAACGGATGCTGTATTTGTAATTTTTCCGTTAATTAATTTATTTTATCTATAAGTACTTTAGTACGTATATTATCTAGTATTGGCGACCTTGATCTAGCGGTAGATAGAGGACGGACCTCACGATCCATGAGACCCGTGTTCAAATCTCACTCAATTCTGACCGGTACCAATGTAACTATGTTATATGTACTTTGGGCGTTCAGTGCCTGTGATACGAGCACGTATCTCTGAGTTCTCTGATATTGCATCCTGAGGAAGGATATAGGCTACATTTTGTTTGTATAAAAACTCATGGGGGTGAAAGTTTGTATATACATATTTAGGCTTTGGGTAAGAAATAAATAATTATGTATTTCAGCGGTTTTATAGAAATTATCCCTCAATTATTCCCCTACGAGACCGTAGGGTTTCTAATTAAAATTTAATATTATTATTATAATTAAATAATTAATATTACAATAATTATACTCATACAGCATACGAAGTCGCGAGCAACAGCTAGTGTCTAATAAATTAATCAAGTGGATAGGTGCTAATTAAAGGGTTTATCAAAATTACATAGTTAAATCCTCTATAATACCATTCTTCGTCATATGGGTTTAATATTTAAGGACCGTCTTAATGTTAATCGGTGTGAAGAAAACTTTTTCCATATTTTTTCATCTTTCTTATCTTACTATTTGTCTGTTATCAGTAGGTACTTGTAGCGTTGTAAATTATTTGTGTGGTCACTGTCGGAAATTTAACAGACAATTAAATGGGCAAGGTCCAAAAAAACTAACCCATGGTGAATCGAAAACCATTTCGAGATATCACTTCAATTAGAAGAATTTTTTGATTCTCGTCTGAAAATACTTAAAAATCGAGGAGATATTTGAAAAACTGTAATGACCGTCTTCGACCTCTCACTTCGACTTTCGTACCGTTTGACAAGATAGAATACAAAGTACCAACCTAACAGTTTTGTAGATTATTATGTTGTCTATGGTTGTCGCCTCACAAGTTTGTCAAATATCTTTTGTTTGTGTTTCCTAACAATAACAGTGTTTTATACGAATAACTATTGTAATTTTTAAAACAAAACTACACTATAAACACGATGTTTTAATTAACAGGAACTTTTAAAAATCAAAAGTTTTGTTTGAACTTTTGACAAACGATTTTTTTTTTGTTCATTGGCAATGGTTTAGTTCCGAACGAATCCTCAGGTTTGCCAATATTACGATCGCAATTTTTAAAAATTAATAAAAAAAGAACAAAGCAATTACAAAAGTTTTCCAGAAACACGTGTCGACTAAATTAATCTATATTATCTAAAAAATATGTAAAAAAGATAGCTGTCACCAGAGACACCTCCCCAATTGTGACAATGCCTATTCAAACAAATAATAATCAAGTTACTGACAAATATTTATCTATTACTAGCTGACGCGGCAAGCTTCGTACCTTTAATAAATATTTATCTATTATTAAGTGTGGTAGGGATAGGCAGGCTGTTATCAGCTAGTCTGTCATCCCTGGGTTAATGCCGCCGCTTCCAAGTGATGTAGCCGAGTCTAAAAATCTTCCCGGTCCACTTCTCTCGTTGTACCTGGGGTCAAAGTTTTTTTTTAATTTTTTTTATTGTAGCTCGACATGTGACAACACTTCACCTGATGTAAAGCTAGAGTGCGGTCCATGAATGGAAACAACTGCTACCACAGAGAAATGTCTACGAGCTGCAGTCGCCTCCACTATGCCGGCTTGAGGAGACGAGCATGTACCATCTAGATTGACAGTGCACACTCCTCTCTTATACCTGGCTACTTTCAACTATTCCCGAAACGCGACAAGGTTGCTTCACGGGTGTTACATTCGAAAGTGGTGGTACTGCCCCAGGCCGACAGACTGGACAAATAACCATCATCAGTCTGCCTACCACTCTTTAGGCACTGAGCGACCAAAGTACATATAACAAAGTTACATTGGTACCGGTCTTTTAGTGTGGTTCGAACACGGGTCTCAGCGATCGTGAGTTTACGCTAGACCACGGCCGCTCTAAATGCCAATCTTTCTAAAATATAATATTTGTTATGCAATTTTATTTAGCAAATATGACATACTTTTACTTGATGTATACTTATCTCTGTCAACAACTTGTTAGATTGTTAACAGTTTACTTTATCATTTAATATCGTTTATCCGGTTTGAGCCATTCTAAAGTTCTGCTCACCCTTATTAATTGTTGCATCGTATATGGAGAACGAGTTTTATACTTAAACGTAACTAGGTTATATTCAAACGACTATACATCTTGAAAGAAGACGCGTTAGTATAGGTTAGCAAATAAACATCGATTTTCAACGAATATTTTAAACTTTCATAGTTAAAAAAAATCGAAATACTAATTTTAACTAAATAGATGTTTAAAGTCGGTTTATATATACATACATAAAGTTGGCCTTTTTTAATAGGTACGACTTTGTAAATATGTCTGTATGTTCGCATTTTGCCATGCTACGGCTATTTTCCTTATATTGCCCGCTTAATTTTCGACTTTTTATATTTTAGCCTAGTATCTCAACACATTCCGCCTGATGTTTGCACTTAACACTATATTTTTGTATCATTTTCAATCACATTGTCGAAATACTATTGGGTTTATTATAACTACATATCAGTTTACTGTTACTGTAAAGTTAACTGTTAAACATTTACCATTAACTTCCGACGTGTAAAAGCAACTAATTTAAATTGTTTAACCTTCAATCAATAGTTGTGATAGATAAAATTTTTACAAGGATTATATAAAAAATTGGAGTGCAATAAGTTCGGGTCATCTTTCATAAAGGAGAATGCCCATTCGCCTAAGAAAAATGGGCCCACTATTTTTTTTTTCTCGAGTTTGTCAATGATTTTTAGTTCATTTTGTATAAAAATAAATCTACTTCCTTATTACCAATCGCTTAATTTTTACACCCGGGTTATTCAGTAATTAGATGTTTTCTAATGCAATATTTGTGGTTATTATTATTTTAAATGCTTTAATATAATTGATGACATCTGTTTTTTATGTAATTAAACATTGTCTATTGATTGGTAAATGATGTGTTGATATAATTGAAATGAATTCATAAAAAAAAATATTATTTTAGATTATTGTTTTGTTACCAAACTATTAGGATACCTAATATATATTAGGGCCCAAAAATGGGCATTCTTTATGTCACAAACTTTTTATATTGATTGTGTTGATGCAAAAATATTTACTTTGCCACTGGCAAATTGTTATAATGCCATATTAAACAAAAAAAAATTAATGTATTTTTCTTCTCTCTTTTCTTGTCCACCGTGTTACTCCAATTTTTGTGTACGCCCAATATATTTGTTCAGTTGTAAACGCTATAATACTGGTGGCGTTAAAATGGCAATCAACTATGACTTATTGTTATAGTTTTAAAATCAAAGTTTAATTGATCGCATTATAATCTTTATATCTAGAGGATTAGAGTTGTAATTTGGTATCAACTAATCGGGCCTTTGTGTTACCATTCGTGTTTGTCGGTGTTGCGAGACGCTTCATGAATCAGCTGTTTGGTGTAGTGAGGGTCGAGGGGGAGGGCGAGTGTTTTGTGTCGTTCACTCTTTATGCGAAAGTGTCAGTTACCGCGATCGGTCGCATGCCGTAGTTGCGTTTTGTGCTCTCCTTACAATTGTTTATGTGTTCGCGATCCAAACTTTACTTTGTTTACAATTTTGTTCTTTGTCGTGAATTTCAGCTGTTGAGGTTTCTTTCCGTTTTCACAATCTTTTAAACTTCATTATTAATTATAGTTATTGAATACTTAAATAATATTCTATGCATTTAGATAGGTATTTCCTGTACGGTTTGTCAAGGCAATACGTACCTTATTAGTAAAAGTACGATCTAGGCATAACAATTTTACTACCTCTATATTGTTTAATTAAAAATTATCCCCATTACTACAAAAAGCTTATTAAATGCAATATTTTGTAATATTTATTATCGAATCTTTTCATGATAATTGACTTCAGAAGTTATTGAGAAAAGTTTACAATTTATATGTTACAAGTTCGTTGGAATGTCTGGCGAATTATCGATTGGGACCAAAACCTGGCAGCCAGTATCCCATGCGCTCTCCTTTCCTCTAGAGAACTCGTCTGAAAGCTATCTCATTTACGTTTGATTTCATTTATAAAGATAGTCGATTATCCATTATCGTTTCTACTTATAGTAAATGTTTATAATATTACTACGTCACTATAATTTTAATTACACAAAAATTATAATTGATAAAAAAACTTGAGTGATGTACCCGAAATAGAAATGTAAACAATATCACACTCATAGATTAAAACTGTTTTAACTAAAAAATAAAAACTTGTAGTATAGGTTTTTGAGCCAAGGATTCTAAAATGATGTTCTGTCGAAATATTTTTTATATTATATTATTATTATAATAGCTTTTTTAAATTAAAACAGTTTTAGTACCCCCTGTATGCATGTGCGATATACCGCAATTTTTTTAGTAAAGCAGTTTAATGTTGTATAGTAACATTTTTTCTATTATGACGTATTAATTAGAGCTTGTAGAATGGCAGGAGAATTCTGTTATCTCTATTATCAATGCTCCTTCTATCTAATCATTCAATTGCTCATGAAAATACATCGTAGCACAGATTAGAGGATGTCAGTTAGTGTGTTGGATAAACTGCCACCCTGTTAACCTTGACTCGACATCCATAAACAAGTACACAATACAAATGCGCAGGAGCAATTTGTCCAATTCTTGGGGCCGGTTTCACCATTCTTAAATACGTTGACGCGTTGTTAAAATGTAAACAGACGATAGCTTGTAGTGCTCCACCAACCGGCAAGGTTTTGTTAAAGAACTTCTGAAACGTATTTTTTTAAACTAAAAATTATATTATCTTGACACTCCGTTAACTAACGATTAGTTATGAGAAAAAGTGAATATTGGTGAAATTGTACCTTGTTTATAAAAACATTTCTGAGAACTTATTATTTAGTCGTTAATTTGGGTCTGAATGTTTGCTTTGTTTTAATGAGAGCGGTTAGATAATAATACCGTGTAGAGTTTATGCCATGAGACTGCAAGACAAGATGGAGAACGGAAGTGCGGAAGTGTTTGAATATAGTGCCAGTAACGGCTCTTCCTCGCATGGAAAATGCGATCGATACACCGCTGCGCCTAATGAGTGAGTTTAACGAATTAAAAAAACGCTATAATTAAATTAATTAAGTAGATTTTTTACGCGTTTTTCATTTTAAAAAATGGTCATGTGTTTATGAAAGTTATGTATGATGGTTATTAGCCTAGTCTGTAGGACTCGATCACTATCTAGTCATATTTCGGGATCAATTTATCAAGTCGGTATAGTAGAGGCGACAGCTGTCTGCAGATAGATTTACATCGGGTGGGGTACAAAATCAACAAGAGTTTTTTTTTTTAATTCATTGAGAATTGACACTTGTATCTAAATATAATTTGACAGCAGAATTCTACAGCAAATATAATGTTATTTTAAGATTGCTGGAAGTAACTAGTCCTTTGGCATTGCTCGCTGGAATTTGTTGATTTTAGTCTACATAACAAGTCTTCATATGTCATATGGAAAATTAATACGGACATCTGGCTCTCTCTGGCTCCCGTTGGCTATGCAATTACAATTTGTATTAAATGATTTATTATGTTTTTAACATTGAGTTACTATTTTTATATTGACATTAAACTTAAACCTACGGATTCACCCACGTTATGTACAATCATGTTTTATAAATATGAATTTATTTTCAGAGCTGATATGGAATCTTAAAAATGTTTTTAGTTTTTTAAATAATAATCATTCTTTTATTCGTCAGTCTTTCAAGTATTTATGAATTAGTCTATTGATAAAGTAATAAACTAATCACTCAGTTATTAATAATAATAACTTATTATTCATATTTGAACAATAAAGCTTATCATAAGTCTGAAAATCTTGTATCGGCCAAGAAACAAACAATATTTGAGTGTTTTTTTTATTTTAGCACGTCATATGACCGCACTCCGCCTGATGTTAAGTTAGAGTGCGATCCATGAACGGAGGCGACTGCTGTCAGAGAAGGGGATCTGCAGACAGCAGTCGCGTCCGCTATGCCGGCTTGATGAGATGCCTCTTTACACTGCGTTTCTTCTTTATATAGTAGTAGAGTGTGGTCCATAAACAGAGATAACTGCTACTAAAGAGAAATAACTGGCATTGAAGATTTAAGAATGGGCCTTTTTTTTATCCTTTTCCTTTCATTTTAATTTAATTCCATTTCAAATTATACCCAAGCTGATTTTCCAAGCTGTTATTTCCAAGGTGATCTCGAAACGCAATTGGGTTACTTCACATGTGTTATTCTTGAAAGTGGTGGTACACGGACGAAGGACTAGACATAATCACTCTGCCTACCACTCTTTTTTAAAAATATCTATTGGTACTATAGATACCACAGGTGCATAGCGACCAAAGTAGGCCACGGCCGCTCTAATGTGTAGCAATGGTGGCTTATATGCATCGAATTTAGTGAACTAATGATTCAAAATAGGAGTTCGTGCTGTTCTAATTTTCACTTCTTTTCGTTGAAATTAATTTCATTGCTTTTTTTTTTTTGTTTTTTTTTTGTATTAATTATTTGTTGCGTGATGCTTAATTATTGAGTTAATGCAAACTTAACTTTGTCACTCGCAAATTATATTATTTATATAACTATAACCAAAAATAATATGGCAATGACAACATTGCAGGCTACGATTAGATTATTGAGCTATATTTTTATTTAGTGTTTGTTTGTAAAATATAAATCGATGTATATTTTTAGTATATTCAAATATTCGTTGTTTTCTTTGTGTTTCGTTGTGTCTGTATGTATTTTTTTTAAATATAGGATTAGTTCTAGTATTTATTAGACACACATTCGCGACGTAATTTAAATAGCGTGATATCTAACCGTATCTTTCCGACCTTCCACGGTAGTAGGCTTCCACTTTTGGCTTGCTCGCGTGATGTAATCGTGAACTTGTACGTGTATATCGCGTGCGTTTTTCTTTCACAGGCGCCTTTTACCACGATTGATGAGGCAGTTTAATTTGTTAGGCTTAATATAGATGCTCTAATTCAAGGGAAGTTAGTTCATCATTATCAACATCTGAACATTATACAACATGTGTTATTATGATAAAAATTGAGTAGAGAAAAATACAATGTATACACACTAGGGTGTCCGTTATTTCCCAAGTTGGTTTTTTTTTTGCAGACGCCCCCTAAATTGTAAGATTATGACCTAAAAAATATATCAAGCCCTTAATATTCACATTAACCCGTGCCTAAATCATAATACATTTCCCATACTATTTAGTATGGGAATTTTGCTTTTTTGCGTTTTATTTTTTCCACCAAAATAAATACAGCTAAAAAAACAATCAAAGCATATTCTTGTAGAAAATTTAACGCTCTACAAAAAAGATCCGATTTGGTATATTTTTTTAGGTCATAATATTACAATTTGGGGGGCGTCTGCAAAAAAAAAACCAACTTGGGAAATAACGGACACCCTGATACACAGCTCGAAGAAGATCGAAGACTTTAAATGTATATTTTTTGCCAAAAAAACATGTGTTTATAAAAATAGCTCACGCGACCTATGTAACGTGTCCTATTTTCAAATGTAAACGATAGAACCACAAATAGAACGTATGCGCTAAATTGTTCCAACCAAATAATACCATATAAAGTACGAGCTGTGTTGGCGATAACAGTTGTCACCCGTACCAGAGGGTACCGAATTCGATTCAGCCGTAGTATGGGAGACTAACATCTAAACATCCGTACTTTCTAAAGTAGATTCAGTGATATGGAAGACTAACCACCGACTAAGCGGTTCTCTAGTCGTCAGTGCTCATGGACCTCCACTGTGCTTACCATCAGGCCAGTCGAGGTCACATGTCGTGTCATCATAAAAAATAATAACATTGGTACTTTGTAGGCAGTAGGGGTGGTATCACCACTTTCAAATGGGGCATTGTCTTCTCGAGCCGGCATTGCAGAGTAATGCAGAGGCAGCTCACCGCAGACATTACTTCGTGGTCGCACTCATATTTGCACTGTAGCGTAACGTCAGGCGGAGTATGGTCACATGCCCGGCAACTACAGAAAAAAGTTTGCGAACTTTGCCAGTCAAATCAATTTAAGTGCAATTAGAGGGTCACATTTATCCCAGCAGTTCGAGTTACTTTGAATCCTGTTTATTTAATATATATGTATATCTAGTGTGGGTGTTTCGACGTTTCCCGTGTGGGTGTTGTCACGTCGCGGCCCTTACTTAATATATCACCTTTCTAATGACCATTTCAATTTGAAACTGGTTATAAACAGATTTAGAACTGCCATGTTCCGAGAAATATCCGCCTATTAAAATCTTGATTACTCATAAGTTGCAAATCTTAATTAGTTTAATGATAAAGTTAATTGTGTTTGTGAATTCTGTAGTGAGCATCGTTTTTGATTGCGTTCGGTTTTGACAGAGCTTATTAACTTTTCCTCGAGGGGAAAATTATTTCCTGTTAAATCTTTTTCATTAAAATATTTTTCATTTTCGCTCGAAATTTTTGATATACCTATAAGAAGACATTTTGATTTTATGAATGGAACTTTTTGCTCTAGTTACTTGTCGACAATATCATTATTTTTATTTTAGTCAATTTGGTGTCGCCCTTTCCTTAATTCACGACTCCTCGCAGGTTCTCCCCAGAAGCCGTTGTAATTGCCCATCTCGTCCCACCCATCTTCTGGAACTACCGCGATGTCTTTCATAGTATGATTTTTCATATTCCATTCTGTTATGAACTAGTATGTATCAAACATTCGGGAAAGGTGACCAGCCCAGTCCCAATGATAATAATAAAAAAACATTATTTTTTAATAAAATTGGACGTTTGATGGATCAATAAAATTCCTTGGTGTTCTGCGTCATCACTTTTATCTTTATGATGCATTCGGAATTTTTATTTATTACTTTTCGTCAATATCTTTTTGCCGTCAATGCGGTACGTCAATTAAAATGTAATCTAATTTTATTTCTTCATATAAATTACTATAAGTAATAAACAAAATAGTTCACAACGGGAAACGTAATGTTAGAAGGAGGAACTTAAAAATAAGTTTTTTTTTGTATCCGGTCACTTTCCACCTACTATTATAAGTTAGAAAATGTGACGGTTCATGAGAGGAGACAAAAAAAAATGCACTGCAGTTATCACTTTTCATACATACATAAAACTATGTGTAATCCCAGGAAGTAATATGTAGGGACAGTTTTGAATTTGTAATTATGAAGCCAAAAATAAATGAACCAGGATAGTGCTAGCTACTTTTATTGTTGTATACAACGTTGCGAGTCGAGAGCGAAAGGAGAATTCCTATTTTTGGGCTCTAAAATAATATCTTTTTTTTATTAATTCATTTCAATTATATCAACACATCATTTACCAATCAATAAACAATGTTTAATTACATAAAAAATAGATATCATCAATTATTAAGGCATTTAAAATAATAATAACCTCAAATATTGCATCAGAAAACATCTAATTACATAATAATCCGGGTGAAAAAATTAAAACTGATTGGGTAATAAGGAAGTAGATATATTTTTCTACAAAATTAACTAAAAATCATCGACAAACTCGAGTAAAAAATAGTGGGCCCATGTCTCTTCATGGGCATTCTCCTTTTAAACTGTTATATTTATGTAGAAATAATAAAGTTGATTTAAGATGCATTTTCGTTTAGATATTAACCTTACATTTATGTAATTTGTTTTTGTTCTTGCAGAATATTTGTAAACAGATCTTTACACTTGGAAAATGTGAAATTTTACGGTTTCGATATGGACTACACTCTTGCAGGTAACATGATTTTTATTAAAAACATATTTTAAATCTCAACTAAATACAATTGTTGAGTATTTTTGTGAGGGATACCTGTGTGGCTGGAATTCGCTATAAATAGATGGATTAATAAGTACATATAACTTAGTTACAATGGTACCGGTAAGAATTTAGCGAGGTTTGAACACGGGTCTCATGGATCGTGAGGTCCGTCCTCTACCACTCGACCACGTTTAGCATTATGACAGCAATTTGTATTAGATTTCTGTCAAAATTAACAAACGGTTAGTTTTAATCATGACTCAATAAATTGGGCCTTAGTAATCAGAGTATTCTTGCTTTTTTCTGTTCAATTTTCATCATAATTGATAATAAAATGTTTGTATTTCAGAGTATAAATCACCGCAATACGAGACTTTAGGATTTAACTTAACTAAGGAGCGTTTAGTACACAAGGGTTATCCGCGTGAAATATTAGAGTTTGAATATGACCCGTCATTCCCCGTCAGGTTGGTGTTCTTTTTTTGGTAGCTCTGCATATGACAATACTCCGCCTAATATTAACCTAGAGTGCGGTCCATGGACAGAAACAATTGATACTACATATAAATAGCTTGATGAGTGTGCTCCTCTCGTTATACCTGCCTGCTTCCAAACCGTTCCCGAAATGCGACAAAGTTACTTCGCGGGTGTTACATTCGAAAGTGGTGGTACTATCCTAGGACGGCAGACTGGGTTAATAACGATCATCAGTCTGCCTAACACTCTTTAATATTGCCTATAGGCACTGAGCGACCAAAGTACATATAACAAAGTTACATTGGTACTGATAAGAATTTAGCGGGATTTGAACAAGCTATTTTTATTTCGCAGAGGTTTATGGTTCGACACGTTATATGGAAATCTATTGAAAGTAGACGCTTATGGCAATATATTGGTTTGTGTTCACGGATTCGAATTTCTTAAACAGTAAGTTTTTCTTTTCTTTATCCAACTAAAACATTGATACTGAATATTTATAACACTGTTTAAAATAAATAGGAGATTAACAATACAATCTATCGTTATCTACTTTCTTTTTTTTTTTGTTATCAAGTTCAATAACCTTTGCACGCTTTATTATATTTGAATAAAACAAGAGTTTGTATTCGCGCCCCGTAATGTTACTATTTTATTTTTTGCTTTGCATGTGAGAAGCTTGAGCGGAAACAACTGCTATCAGACAGCGGTTGCCTCCGCTATGCCTGTTGAGGAAACTCGAACGTCTCTCGTTCATTAACCGCTAGAATTAAATGTTTTTTTAAAAATAAATTATTATTACAATTACAGTTCACAAGTATACGAGTTATACCCGAATAAGTTTTTGACATTGGACGAGTCGAGAGTGTACGTTTTGAATACATTATTCAACTTGCCTGAGACATATTTAATAGCGTGTCTTATTGATTTCTTTACTAATTCACCTCAGTATACTAGGTAAGTATCTTTTTTAATGTAAAATTTGTGAAACAATATCGCTGTCGGATCTAACTGATGTCGGTGATCTATGTCAAAGTATGTTCGTTTATGCACCTTACCAATAATTAAGACTAGACTGCTTTATGCGCCGAAATCGGTCCGATAAAATTATCGGATCGATCTAACTGAAATATCGGTGAACGATATTTTGTTAGTCGGTTATCGAATCGCATTGACATGTCGGTTGCCGTTATCGCACGTCACAGACAAACGACCTAGGAGCCGAATTCGTCTCGCCATCTCCGTCGGGGCCGGCTGTGATGTCTTTGAGTCTGTGGATTTGGTCTTAGAGCCAAGCGGCAGATGTGTGACCAATCACGTTCCTCTTCAAATTTAAAAAAAAGTCATCTTTTTGTATCGGCATATGACACTCATAATTCTGGCTACTTTTAAACTGTTCCCAACTAAACTGTTCTACCCCAGGACGGCAGACTGAGCTATTGACCATGCGGCCAAAGTACATAATATAGTTACAACTTACATTGGTACCGGTCAGAATTTAACTAGGTTCGAACACGGGTCTCATCGATCGTGAATTCACGCGTCTTATCGCTAGACCACGGCCGCTCTTATTGGGCTAATAATGTAATGTTTTTAGGGGGAAAACTGGTGTTAGATGCGGCGATTTGGCAATGTCATTCAAATCTATATTCCAAGATGTGAGAAATGCTGTCGACTATGTTCATATACATGGAGATTTGAAGAAGAAGACCACAGAGAGCATGGATCTTTATCTGAAAAAGGATCCGAGGTTACCAACATTCCTCTATAGGATACGGGAGAGTGGTGCGAAGTTGTTCTTGCTCACAAATAGTGATTACAATTTTACAAATCAAATTATGAATTATTTGTTTGATTTCCCCCATGGTGCTAAGGTGATTTTTTTTTGCGCTTTAATTAAATCGTAGCGTCTTAAAGGCGTAATTTTTTTATAGTATAATAATTAAAATACCTTAGAAAATGTGTACCTACTAAGCCGGTATAATGAGACGCTTGTCCACTGTTCAATTTCATAAGAAAATAGCATGGCGGTGGTGACAGCTGCCTGCAGTCAAATTGTTTTCTCTTTTTAATTTTTAGCAAAAAATTACAATGTATTTGTGATATATTTTTCAGGAATCTGAACCGCATAGGAATTGGAAAACATATTTTGATTTTATTGTCGTTGATGCCAAGAAACCTTTATTCTTTGGTGAGGGTACAACGCTCAGGCAGGTGGATACACTGACTGGAGCGTTAAAAATGGGTCACCATGTTGGACCTCTGCATGAAGGACTTGTGTATTCTGGGGGTAAGCAGCACTCTCTAGGACATAATGGATTTATTTGTTGTTTATATTGAAATGTCTATATTTCATTCAAGATTTTTATTTTTGCTTGATTGTCAATTTAAAAAGACACACGCAATATGATTGGAAGAGTTTTTTTTTAGTTCTGCATATGACAACACTCCGCCTAGAGTGCGGTCCATGAATGAAAAAAAGTTTTTTCCTAAATAAATAAACTGTTTAGAGTACTTTTATATATGTGCTAAAAATAGTTTTAAAAAATTACTAACTGATAATTCTTTTGCGTCCTCCCATTCCGAGAAGGCAAAGGGTTCAAAGCCCATACAGCCGCGTCTTCAGTATTTTAATTTTTGCTTTAATTACAGGATCTTGTGACGTATTCACCGAATTGATTGAAGCTAAAGGCAAAGATGTATTATACATTGGCGATCACATATTTGGTGATATACTCAAATCGAAGAAAATTGGTGGTTGGAGAACGTTCCTTATTGTTCCGGAACTCGTTCAAGAATTACACGTATGGACTGATAAATGTCAACTGTTTGCTCAATTGCAGAATTTAGATATACAATTAGGTGATATGTATAAGTGAGTATGTCTTTTTTTTTTTTTTCAATTTAAATTTTTTTTTGTTTTGTTTTTTTTGCAACACTATCTGTCACAGTAGGGACATTCACCGTTGGTTGTGGGTTATTTGGAATGTGTGGTACATGTCCAGTGACATGTCCTTCTCAATATCAGCGGAGGAGCTCCTTAACATCCTCCAGATTTGGGATTCAATTTAATGAACACTGATGAATATTGAATCTTGAGCGGGCTATTTGCCTGGGTAGATTTTTTTTTAAATTTTCGTCATAACTTAATAATTATAATAATCAAAGTAATAGCTTAAATTCAAAGGCCTTCAATGGCACAGTGGATGCGACGCCTGTTACTCGCACTCTCGACTTCGACTCCCGATCGAATCAGTATTGACATAGGACCAGGGTTCTTCAGGCCATTTATGTCTATCTTCTTTTCAGGGATTTAGATTCTAGTACAAAGGAGAAGCCTGATATTTCCAAGCTGCGGAATTCAATTCGTGACGTCACACATAAGATGGATTTGGCATACGGAATGCTCGGGTCATTGTTTAGATCTGGCTCTAGACAGACATTCTTCTCATCTCAGGTTAGCAATGTGCACTGATACTCGTCTCATCAAGCCGTAATACCGGCATGTCGGAGGCGGACGCTGCACGTAAAAAATGATCTGTATCGTGGACCGCACTCTAGCTTTACATCAAGTGGAGTGTTGTTATGTTAGTTGTCAGTTAACTAGCTTTACAGCACCGTACCAGTCAGTCTCCTTACTTATATATCTGGTTACTTGCAAGCTAACCTCTCTTTTCTAAAAAATCTTTCTGCCGTCCTGGGGCAGTACCACCACTTCCGAATGTAACACCCGTGGAGTGACCTTGTCGCGTTTCGGGAATAGTTTGAAAGTAGCCAGATATAACGAGAGGAGTGTGCACTGTCAATCTGGATGGTACATGCTCGTCTCTTCAAGTGGAGGCGACTGCTGCCTGTAGAGATTTATCTGTAGTAGCAGTTGTTTCCATTCATGGACCGCACTCTAGCTTTACATCAGGCGGAGTGTTGTCACATGCCGAGCTACAAAAAAAAAGCTAACCACGAGACGCGGTAACTGCATCTGCTGTAGGTGAAAATAATAACCATGAGATATCGTTACAGGTGGTGAGGTATGCAGATTTGTATGCAGCATCATTCTTAAACTTAATGTACTATCCGTTCTGCTATATGTTCCGTGCGCCGGCCATGTTGATGCCGCACGAGTCTACTGTCGCGCACGAGCAACGATTTACACTGGACACGCCTACTATTGACAGGTATGGTACGAATCAAACTTTATGGCGGCCCTGAAGTTAGGCACAAGTCGCTGAGGTACCAACGGGGCACGGTGCACGTGAGAGGGAAGTGGCACGCTATTTTTATATGTTCTATTCATATTTAAAATTAATTCTTAATTTTATTATTGTAAACTTGACCGTACCTGCGCGAAACAGTGCTCGCAGCTAACTTCTGAGACGCCATAAAGTTTGACTCGACTCGAAAGTAGATTATTTTGTATTTATTGGTTACCTAGTACTCACAACGAATTAAGAACGCTGACCTTGAAATACGCAAAAGACGTTTTGTAGATCTGTTTGATGGTATAGTGGTGGTGAAAAACGCCTTCCTTGTTTGCTTTATTATTTTATTGTAGCACGGCATATGACAACACTCCGCCTGATGTAAAGCTAGAGTGCGGTCCATCAGTGGAAACAATTGCTACTATAGAGAAATCACTGGGCAGTAGTCGCCTCCGCTATGCCGACCTTAGGAGGCGGGTGACAGTGCACACTCCTCTTGCTACTTTTAAACTTCTTTGTCGACTAAATACAGTCACGATTAAAAGTGTAAATATATTATGAAGGAGAATGCCCATTTTTGGGCCCACTTGGTACCTAATAGTATGGTAACAAAACAATATTCTAAAATAATATTATATATTATTAATTCATTTTAATTATATCAACACATCATTAACCAATCACTAGATAATGTTTAATTACATATTAAAGTATTAAAAATAATAATAACCTTAAATATTGCATCAGAAAACATCGAATTACTCAATAACGCGGGTTAAAAAATTTAAACTGATTAGTAATAAGAAGTAGGTTTATTTTTCTACAAGATTAACTAAAAATTATCGACAAACTCGAGAAAAAAAATTGTGGGCCAATTTTTCTTAGGCATGCCCATTCTCCTTTAAAATCATATATATTTTTAATTGCAATTGTTTATTTTCAGATCGCGCAATGCATCTCAACGTTACAATAATGTAATGTCTGTATCTGAGGATACGTCATGTTCTTCGTTACAACAGTTTCAAATTGATCATGGAAAGTCTATCGTAGACAGGGTAAGTTTACTTTACTTGTTAGTTTTGTAATTCATGTTATCTGAGTGCCAAGTTAGTGGTTATATTTACGCTATCACATCAAACGAAGGGGTTCTATTGGCGGAGAGTCCTCACGAACGGGTTCGGGTCTCGGAACATATTTTGTTGGCAACACCGCAGCAGTGTTGTCAGAGTTATTTTGTCGGATGTGTTAGAAATTTTTAACAATAATTGTTTAAAGATAAATTATAACTTATAATATTATTTGTTTTTAAAAAAGGCTACCGATGAAAAATAGAATTTAGGATTTTGCGATTCGTGATGTTAGTGGGTTCGATTCCCACTTCAGTCTGTACACGACAATTTTTTTTTGTTCAGTTTTGAAACCAAAATATTATAATATTTGTTTATTTTGTCATCGTTGTCATCTCCATTCTCTATAACAGTTTAAACGTAGCTGGGTATGCTCTGTCTATCTTTATGGTGCACATTCGTCTCCTCAAGCCGGCATAGGGGAGGCGGCTTCTCTGTAGTAGCAGCTCTTTCTGTTCATGGACCGCACTCTAGCTTTATATCAGGCGAAGTGTTGTCATATGCCGAGCTACTATAAAAATAATGGCAATACGAACTTTTTCGTTCAAGATAAAAAAACTGAACTGCTGCATTATTATTATTTGTATAGAAACTTACATTGTTTCAGGTGTCTGTACCGCACGTGCGTCCAGAAACACCGAGACAATTGACGCACACGCACGACGAGGACTATTCTGATGATGAAGAGCAAATCTCGAAGAACGCGCAAAATAAATAGTACATACACCTTTGGAATTGATGCTGCGATGTGTATAATAAGGATTATACGTGAATTAAAGTCTAAAATACTTTCTCATTCAGGGAAGGAAAATCGCTGTGAATAATCTCCATCAGAGGGCCGAGTATTGGTTTACTTTTACGCTGTCACGGCGTAAAGTGAGAGCTCTCCACTTCACGCCGTGAGGGAGTAAATGTTAACTATACTCAGGCCTCTAAGAATTATATTTTTTGGAATCCCTTCTTGAATATTGATATAATTGATTAAGGTACAATGACGTCACAACAATATTAGTTGCCATTAAATTCCACATAAGTTCTCTACCCTATGCTGCTTGCTGTTTTGTATTCAATATAAGTTCCTAGTTCAACAACAATGTAAGAGTGGTAGGCAGACAATGATGGTTATTAACCCAGTCTGCCGTTCTGGGGCAGTACCACTACTTTCGGATGTAACACCCGTGGAATGATCTTGTCACGTTTCGGGAATAGTTTGAATAGTTCGTCTCCTCAGACCGGCACAGTGGAGGCGACTGCTGCCCGTGGAGATTTATCTATGGAATGTTAAATATTGTTTTTTGATTTCTATGACCGCACTTGAGTACCGGAGATTATATAGTCACACCGCGCTGCATATTCAAGAGCGGTTTCCGCTTTATAGAGGTTTTTATTTAGGTTACCCACTATGTTGTGACTGGCCACTAGATGGCGCTGCAACACGTGTACTGGAGCTAAAGTCAAAAGCTAATCGAGTTGTCACTTAATCGAATCGAAAAGAAAATGTGTGGGATTTGACGTTTGTCAAATGTCAGTGACATCTGTCAATTGGCTATAGACTTTAGCCTTCAACCCATAGCTAAATAAATATACTCAGACAGGACAACATCTGCCGGGTTTTAAAATATAAATGTATAATGATTAAAATCGAATAAAACTCTAGCATACAATAGTGTAGAGTTAGAAAAAGCGAGACTGATTTCTATACTCAAAATTTATAATCGTTCAATAATAATTCGCTTCTTTTATTAATAAAAATTACTACTACTACTTACGAGTAATTACTCGTCTCCTCAGGCCGGCATAGCGGAGGCGACTGCTGCCCGTAGAGATTTCTCTGTAGTAGCAGTTGTTTCCACGTTCATGGACATACTCTAGGTTTATATCAAGAGGAGTGTTGTCATATGCCGAGCTAAAAAAACTTTAGAATGAATCCAGGCACAATAAATATATCGCACCCCCGGAGTAATAAGAGCATAAGTTTTTTTTATGGTGGTTTTGAGTTATTGATACGGTTAGATAGTCCGGCCTTACCGCATAAGCTCGATTTTTTTCGTAATGTTATCGATAAAATTAGCAATTTTACACATGAAATTATATAATACGTCGTTTGACAGTTCCGATTTTCTTATTAACAAATAACTAAATTTACGGAAAATTATTATTGTTTAATTAAACGTAACGACTCATATGATTGTACTTTAAAATGATGTTTTAAACATTATTTTGCGTCAAAGGAAAAAAAGTTATATCCATTTAAACTCTTTTTGCTCTCCTGTAAAATTGACTTATTCAAATTATGCCTTTTTCCCCCTGGTGGTGCCGATATATATAAAATATTATATCAATTATTTAGAGACAATATTAATCTCATTTTCTTTTAGGGGCCATACATAATTTAATTTTAAAGGGACTAGTCCTATTATAGTAAATAAGTTTTTGTGTAATTATCAATTTATCATTAGTTTGTACTTTTTGTATGATTGGATTAAATGAATCTTCTTTTTTATTAAGAACATGTGTTTTTTATGTTTAAATATAGTATAAGGTCCACTATTTATTCGAGCGTATCGTCATAGACGCGTATAAACTAACAGAATTACATTTGCCTGAGCATCGTTTCTGTATTTAATTTATCAATATGTGTTAATTTATTATAATTTACTATAGGCCCAATTGCACCACATGACTTAACTATTA
Source organism: Tinea pellionella (assembly GCA_948150575.1). Taxonomy (NCBI): domain Eukaryota; kingdom Metazoa; phylum Arthropoda; class Insecta; order Lepidoptera; family Tineidae; genus Tinea; species Tinea pellionella. The sequence continues at coordinate 4,330,782 of OX411254.1, read as the reverse complement.
CTTTCACGTTAAAATTAAAATTGGGTTGCTTCAAAAAAACCTGTCTGTTTTGACGCTTACTTTAACGCTAACCGTTAACCAGCGGATTTTGGCTGGTCAAAATTAAAGTAATAGTTAAACCAATGTTACTAACGTCAAGTGTATGGAAAGAGGCCAAATATGTTTTTTCTATTAATTCTTCGGGAATGTATTCCTAATTATCCGCCACCCTTTTATCGATAATTTACTCGACGCGATGGTGCAACGCGTGTGGAGTAAATGTAAACGTTAGTCATCGAAAAATGTAACAGTCAAAGTAACTTTAACGGGCCTTTTGGTGCAATTTGACCTAAGTACAGCCCCGGATCTAAGGGGGGGCATGCGCTTTAGAGGGCGGCAAATTCAAACTAATACTCAACTCATCATTAAAGCAACTTTGACCACAGTACTTGAAGCACATAAATTATTTATGTGCATAAGCCTATGGCGGGGGCGGCATTTTTCAATTTTTGCCCCGCCTCGAATAAAAATCAAGATCCGGGTCTGCCTAAGTAATGAGTGCCGGTAACTCCCTCTGCCAAATGGACCTAAAAATTATTTCTACGCAAAACTATGCCTTTAGATTCGTGCCGATAGATTGATTAGATTTATGAATAGTGGGCCTAATTTAAGCAATTTTCCTACAGGGCTATAATAAACATAACGTATAGAAAGTTGTTTTATAATTTTATGTGTTATTTATGCTGTAGAATGTTTTTTTTTTTGTGTTATTTTTATTGGCAATGATTTTTAATCCTCAAGCGACTCAGTATAGCAATAATGAAGTATATTATAAATATTATTTAAGGAATTACGAATAAATAAATTTGTATTTAAAATGTGTATTTTTATTTTTAAAAATAAAATATTTATTTTCTTAATTATAATAATAAATCTTCTAAATATTCTTCAAATTCCTCGTCTCTTGTTTTTTCTTCTACTTCTTGGACACCTGAAAAAGATTTGGTATAAAATATTATATAAATATTTTTGTATTAAATTGAACGCTCAATGGTCTAAAAAACAACACCTTTTTTCCACAATTCGGTATCATCCGATTCATTAGTTTTGTCCTGGGAAGTGCTCGGTTGTTCATCTGGCGGTGCTGTGTCAGGGGTTCGCGGTTCGATTTCAACCTCAGCGTCAGAGTTATTTTCAGATTTGGTTTTATTTTTCCTCTTTTGTGATTTCTTCATTCGTTTCACTTCGCGTTTCTTCGACTTATAATTTAGTTTTATTGAACAATCTGGACATAATCCTGTTTTAATAAGAAAAATTGATAAGGGTAGAGTTGGTATAAACCCGAGTGAAAAATTCGTTATCTAAAATTCACGAGTATTTTTTACTTATTTAAAAAAATCTTTTAAACTACCTTGCATATAAATTTCATTGAGGCAGTGAGGGTACCCTGAGACTAAGCTGTGAGATGCCACATGGAGTAACGAAGTTCGCATGTAGTGTAAGACAGTTGCATGCGTTCTTGTGGTAGGGCTGGCGGACTATTAATAATGTGATTATGTACCTACCCTCACCAACATCAATTATATGTATAATGCAAAATATACTGTTAATTTACTTTATTATATTTTAATTGGTTAGTTGAACTAATACCGTAACAGATATTTGTATAGAAGAATACCTACTTATTTTTAGAACTAGTACTTAGAAATAACATGCGGAAAATATCGTCTAAAATCACTTGTAGAACGATAGATATAGTTACTAGTTAGTGTCCTTGTCTCATTCCTGGCAATAAGTGTCGTTAACGCGGCTCGAGCGAGGCAATCAGCCAGTTAGGAAGGGGCGATACCACTCAGCCTGACTCAAATATCTTTTGATTACAAAAACATTTGCATCTGATAACAATTTATAAAACGCCTATATCAGGATTAGTATTATATACAGATATATAACAGGCTTCTATTATTTATAATTAACACACAAAACAGTGTTAATATCTAGGTACTTCAGAGGACCAAGTATGTCACGGCGTAAAGTTTCGAATGTAACACCCGTGAAGTGACCTTGTCGCGTTTCGGGAATAGTTTGAAGGTAGCCAGATATAAGAGAGGAGTGTGCACTGTCAATCTAGATGGTACATGCTCGTCTCCTCAAGCCGGCATAGTGGAGGCGACTGCAGCCCGTAGAGATTTCTCTGTGGTAGCAGTTGTTTCCATTCATGGACCGCACTCTAGCTTTACATCAGGCGGAGTGTTGTCACATGTCGAGCTACAATAAAAAAAAAAAAAGGTGAGAAGTCTTTACCAATCACGACAATTTTATGACTGCTGAGTTAAATTTTCAAATGAAACGTTCCTATTGGTGGAGACTTCTTACTTTACGTCGTGAGAGCGTAAATGTGTCTCATACTTACGCCTCTGTCACAATTATAGTTTCACGGTTTGTTCATCTGGATATTTATATTTATTATTGAACTTGAACGAACGGTTAAAAGTAACTGTCCGACGCGCACAGCACGGCCTTTGCCTTGCCTATTCGTTTATCGTAGTGTGCGCAGGCGCAGGCAGTCTCCGTATAAGCAAAATTATACTTATAAAATATAAAATACTGCCGTCCTGGGGTAGTACTACCACTTTCGAATGTAATACCCGTGAAGTGACCTTGTCGCGTTTCGGCAATAGTTTGAAAGTAGCCAGGTATAACGAAAGGAGTGTGCACTGTCGATCTGGATGGTTCATGCTCGTCTCTTCAAGCCGGCATAGTGGAGGCGACTGCTACATGTAGAAGGCTGTAGAGATTTCTCTGTAGTAGCAGTTGTATTCATTCATGGACCGCACTCTAGCTTTACATCATCATCATGCCGAGCTACAATAAAAAAAAATAACTTACGTATTTTAACGAGTGCATTTTTTCTTTCAATCCCTTCTTTATAAGCAAAATTAACTTCCCACGATCTTAGTTCGTGAATATTATTACAAATTTTGTTTCCACATTGGAATTGACCTTTTCCCATCACCACCTCTTTCTCCACTCTCCATCTTAAAGCTACCTGTACAAATAATTTTAATACGTAGTTGTTTTTACTGTTTATTAAAAAAAAAACAAAAAAATTAAGAAATAAACGATTATTATAACCGCGGGTCAAAGAAGGTTATCAATATATGCGTGTATAGGTAGTTTGGAGTACTTAATTTTTAGTAGGTTTTAAAATTATGTTTATTGAACACTGATAAGGAATGGATGCATGTTTGTCGAAAGATACGTTGCCTTCGAGGTAGAGACCAATAAATATTTATATTAAAACGGCCGAGCCTACTTACCCCACACCTAAGATAAGATTAGGTACCTACACCGATTAAAATTGTAAATAATAACTAGGTAACCATATCTATTTATTTTTAGCATGTTTTCCTTACTGTTAAAGCCTATGGCGAGATTGATAATAATGCCGATATTATTTTACTAATATCTTATATAATATTCACTAATTATATGTCCATAACAAAGACAAAGTTTCTGATATTGTAGAATCCGAATTGAAACATTAATAAAGACATCTTTTACAATCACAAAACGGATGAACGCAATTTCCATATAATAAATGTGTATACATAGGTAGGTCGATGCCTAACCTATTTATACCGTAATAACCTACCTACCATAGGTTTAGCTGCGCGTGAGTCATGAATTCCGAGCGATCTACAAATAGAACCGCCACGTCCCTCGTTCCCATTATAGCGAAGGCACTATTCAACGCATTTGGCAGCTGAGAAACACACGCCGAGATTATTTAGTCCAAAGGCCCCTTCAGAGATTATTCTCGAAGGCAGATGTGCGCGCTCGTTATTATGCATGTATCTGTATACGTCCCGCTATATTTAGCCTGCTCGAAGCCACCACGACCTTTGTCCGCTCCCTAACAGGCACGGTAAATCACAATACGAGGCAGCGATAAAAAAAACTGGTGATAGAATTTGTAACAGTACGCGTGCAGAGGGGAAGGACCCCCGTCGAACCTTATGGAAGCATAGCTGCATAGGGGAGAATTCTATTATTTATACATTACAATATAAATGAGGTTCAATGGTTATTCGTGTTGTAATTTAGTGCGTTAAACAATTTTGTTTGTTGAATTTTTAAAATCTCAAATGTACGTTTGGATTTAATTTAGGTTCAATATAAAATGAATAAAACTCGAGGCACCTACATCTAACTAAGACATCTAGATAACAGATACGTTTACGAATAAATTTCAGCCATAAGATGTCTCCATTAAGACATAAAACACAAAGGCTTTATCTACAGTACCTACTCGAGTGGAGATAACTCGCACATCTGACCTTATTATTTTCACTAACCACGAATACATCCGTAATGCGTTCTATTAACAAAAACTGAGGAAAACTTACTTTATTTTCTTTGTATCTGCTCAAATCACAAATGCAATATTCCTTGAAGAGTTTATCGTAATATTTTTTCGCCAGTTGTTTCTCCCAGGTGTCCGCCTCGTCGCCATCATCCCACAGGAATTTGTGGTTCTCCCTTATAACATCGAGATCTGTACGATCACCAGAAGTGTCCCTTTTCAACAGTCGAGTAGAACCTCTACTATTCAAACAATATATGTTTACTAAAAACTTGTGTAATTCATAAGGATTAAGATTACGTACTCTGGCTGACATTGTCACACCTAGAACAAATGGAAAACCATCCATTTAGGAAATAATAAATAAAACATACATAATTTGAAACAAACAACTCTCTTTAATAAAATCGACAAGACATTATAAACTTTGTCAAAAATCCTTATTCTAATTGTCATGATGAGTTTGTAACAAGGTGCAACTTTAGGCAAATTACAATAAAATATGCAAATTGTTTTCAACTTCAAATAAATAATTGACTTTGTGCACTAGTTATTAATATCTATATAATCTGTTAATTATTGTCAGTCTTGTATAATTTTGTGAATTTTATTATCATTCTTGGCAGTATCCTAAAACTAAAGAGTTATGAATTTAATATATTTTTTTCATTAAATACAATAAATATATTAATATATCATTAAATCTAAATACCTATTATTCGCTATTAAAAATTCTTAGGTTTTCGTTTGGCTATAAAATCGAAAGATACTTAGATAACGTGGCACAAGAGAAGAACTTTGGTTATTAATCCAATTAATATTAAAGTCTTATTACAAAAATATAAAATTCTTTGGATATTAAAATAGTATTTAAGATTGGTCGCGCTTTGCGTCTAGTCTTTGTATTAGGAAATTTATTCTAAGAACACAGTGAAGGCACTCTTTTCAAATTATGTTCTATCAAGACCAATCCGCTACTTAATTCTAAAAAAAATTTGGTTCACAATTAACCTAAGGCATTTCACTTACAAACTAATTATTGTCAGTTATTTAAAACGGCATAACTTATTTCGTAGCTAAAAAATAACTCACACACTGGTATCTAAAAAATATGAAGTATTCATAAAATCATTTCAATTCGTTAAGAATCAATTTGTTCACAATTATGTAAATAATAATAAAAATTAGGATGATCAAAATATTTCAAATGTTAAATAAATTTTATGTGACTTACTATTGCGTTTATTACGATTAATTTAATCGGAGACGTCTCGCCATAATCGAATGTGTGCAAAGCCTAAGCTTCTAAAAACGTTGCACACCGGACAAAATTTAAAAAAATAAACGCGATAGTAGGCCACACGGATTTTTTTTATTTAGTTAAATCATGTTCGCGAATAATAAATATAAATATATCTAAAATGACGGCAATACCTACACATTATTATTGCTTTGGTTTAATGAAAAATTGCTAAAAAGAATTGTATTACAGTGTGACATGTATTAATATAAAATGACTAGGCTTTTACTTTTAACATGAATGAAACGTTTTTGTGAAAAAATTTTTAGAAGTCTAGAATAATATTATTCAGAATTTAAATAAATCACCAATAGAAATATCTAGAAAGTTATTAAAAAGGATGTTCAAACATTATGATCAAAGTTATTTTAAATAGTTGATCACTATCTAAAATTAGAAATAATGCTACCAGTTAACACTTTAATGCTATCAGTTTCTTTGTAAATTTTGTGACCTATATTCATATAATAATGATCAAAAATATCACTTATCATATCTAAGAAAGGCAAGATGTGTTGAGATATGTATTAGTTCATCATTAGAGCACCTATGAGGACAATTTAACTATACAACACACAATTTATAATAAGTTTAAAACACCAAAAAAATATTTGGATATAGAAAACTTTGTAAAACCCCTTAGTATAATATAAATACCCTAAAAAACATGCATTAAAAAAACTAAAATATCCAAGCAATATACCAATACACCAATCAGCATTGTGAAAAATCTCACACATTGAAACATTAACTAAATAATCACTAAAATAAAATATTACATTCTGATTAAAAAATAAACACATCATTCAATGTTAGTTCATAACAATCATAATGACTATGACTAAGTTTTTGGCAATTAGAGAATCAAAATATAAATAATACTTTGGAATTACATAATTTTAATACATTCTCGTTAACTCCCTGTTCACTTATTTGAAGAAAGAGAAGATTAATTAATATCTTTTTTTTAAGAGTGTAAATATTGAATATAGCTATGATAAATTAATTATGTAATTCAAAAGTAAAGATTAGCCACATGCTCACGCGATCCAATTGCAGAAACAAGCCCACGAGCCTAATAATCATGCGAGTCTACTATCCATGTGTTTTCTCATGTTTCTTCATATTGTCAGAGCGCGTAAAGGCCTTATCGCAGACACTACAATAATAGGACTTCTGCTTAGTGTGTACAGTCATGTGGCGAGAAAGCTCACTTTTAGTTACAAACTTTTTCTCACAGACCGTACAACAATGTTTACGCACGTTCAAATGAAACTTCATGTGGATAGACAAAGAGCTGGACTGCGAAAAGGCTTTGTGACACAACTCACAAACGAATGGCCGCTCTCCAGTGTGTTTGCGGAGATGATTCATAAACCCGGTCTTGGTATAATCTTTTTGACAAAGATGACAGAAACTAGACTTTGAATCCAGCATGCCTGGAAAGTGACTGTTCATATGTTTCCGTAACTCCCAGTTACTGGGGAATTTCTCTGCGCACATGTTGCATGGGTACTTCTTCTCCTCTATTTGTTTAACATTACAAGGATGCGAGGCGAGTGCCTGCTCACTAGAAAACATTTGATTGCACTGACTACACATATGACTAGCCTCAGGGTCCGTGGACAGTGTCACCTCGAGGTAGTTTTCAATTGACATTACGTTGCTATTAGAATTGTCCGCATCTTCACTCTGAGAAGATATTTGGTCTTCTACATCTTTGGTTTCGACTTTATCATAATATTTTTTATAATCCAGAGAATCTTTATCTGTATTATTGTTATCTGCCTCTACCAGGTGTAGTTCAGGCGATTCACTGTTAACTCTTTCGGGAGTCGTTTTCTCGTTATCGGAGTGCTCCTCGAGTTTGGACGATACATTGTTGTCCGATTCCCACTCGTTTTCTACGATCTCGATATCCGAATCCGAGTCTTCAGCGCTAGACACAGTATTTTGCACCAAATGAAAACCAATATCGTCAAAACGAAGTACATTAGAAGGAAGTTTGACCCCAACAATAGCCTGAATTGCTTCCCATGAAAGCTGCTGTGGGTTCTGCATATTACTCGCACTACTATAACCTACAAACGAGTTTAGATTTAACCAGATAACAGATTTTTCGAATTTAATATTAACCGTAATATAAAATTTTAAATATTTACCTGTTTTGTAGACGATTTTCAATAATAAAATCCGACGACAACCCTCTGTATTCTACATCTAAAAATATTATGCACTGCACTGCTCTTTCATGGATGCGTCTTTGTCATCTAAATTACAAATGACATCTGGCATCTGCCAATTCAGCATACATTACTAAATAGGCTTGCACGTTCTTTCAATGTTAACGAATTATTTGTTTACAGAAGTTAGTAGATGACATGATTACTTTTCAACAAGCAATAGTATTATAAAAATAATGTGTAATGTATAACAACCAACTATTAAAAAATTATAAGGATAAATATATATGCATATTATCAATGTTTAAAAATAAACAATATAAAAGCGCTTTCAGCGCTTTAAATTTATATTTTTAAAAAACTTAGGCAGATATTTCCAAACTCACACTCGCACTCCTATTTTTTTTTATAAAAGCGTTATCTATTTATGATAATATATAGTTTCGATTTAATTTTAAATTATTTGTATTATTAAATTAATAAGATGTAGCAAGGACAAAACAGTGCGTAAAAGTGGAACAACACCACACCAGAAAAAGTAATCGTTAGAGAGTATTAAGTTCCTTGAAAGTAATATTTCAAGATGACTTCTCTATACTATTTTTTTTTATATATTATTTTTTATATTATAATTTAGTTCGTATGCTTACACAATAAAGTTTAAAGGCGTATTGATAAAACGTTTATTTATATATAGTTGTTGTTGTTGATGTGTGTAATTCAAGGCAAAGGGATTATTGCCCATGCAGCCTAGTCTTCTTCTAAATTATTTTTATTAAAGCAGTGGTCTATTTGCCAATATTTATTACACATTAACACTCGAAGAAACACAAGTTTACGGACTTAACTTCTCAAGACCGACAACATCATATCTTCAAAAGCTGCCAAATCTTTAGTTTTTTTTTTCAAGGCAAAGGGATCATAGTTCATGCAGCTTGGTTTGTAGTCCATTTTCCAAGACTAGGCATTACCAAGTTGGTATTTGATAGTAGTTAGTAAATTAGTGAATGTCGGTATGCTGTTATAACATATTTTCGTTTATACTTCAAAGGTTACGAACTTAATATTAAACACTGTTATTGGTGGAAATAATGGAGAAAATATTTCCACAAGACGTGTGTGTGAGAGGGAAGTAATCTGTGCTAAGATTCTATCACTTTAGTGAAACTATTTTTGATTTGACTGGGAGTTGACCTAACTTTTAGTGTGATGAATTACCCAAAGAACTCATGATTAACTTTTTTATAAATGGCATTATAACAATTTGCCAGTGTCAAAGTAAATATTTTGCATCTATAGTCTTATTTTTAATTAGATAGACAAATTGACAACTCGAAACATACACCACGCCTCCATAATGTTGCCACGTTAGAAGTATAGTGTTGTTACACGAATACTTTAATTGATTAATTGAATTATCTTAAAATGACATTTCGACTAGTAATAGCAAATCTACCTATTTTATAATTATTCCGACAATAAATATGTTAATAATAATAAAAACTTTCTTAACAACTTAGGAGTTTAATTTATCTCAGTAATTAATTACTTTAGAGAAAAAAAGTACTAAGATAATTTCATTATATAACTACGCTTTATCGACTGGCATAACTTGCGAAACCATTTTGTGTGTGTAAAAAAAATCGTATATCACTTTTTTTATCAATTTCTGTCCAATGTACGTCATCGAAATGTTCAATCACACACGATTGCGTGTACGAATTCATACTAGTATTTGCTAAGCCAGTCACAAGCAACGAACAGAAAAATATATTAAATATAAAGTTAATTGAATTTTCAATTAAAAGCTGGGTCACAAAATTACAACACTATTTATTTTTTTCCAAAACTCGGCATCCCTTCAAATGTCATTGTTGTCTATCTAATTATAAAGAAGACTATAGTTAATAATATTGTGCATCACGAGTCATTCATTCATCACACTAAACAGTCAGGTCAAGTCTCAGTCAAGTCCAAAATTGCTCCAGTAAAGTGGTAGAATCTTTACTGACACTTCGTACTGAGTTTTGGAGGGAAAATGGAAACACATGTTCTCTTTCTTGTTGTTTGCCCACACTCACGCACGTTTACGAACACTTAATGGTTAAAAATCCACTATTATTACACATTTACACTCGAAGAAACAAAAGTTTAGGAAAATAATTCAAGTCTGACGCCTCAAGATGGCCGCCAAAACTCGGTGATTAAATTGATGCAAATATTTACTTTGACAATGGCAAATTGTTACAATGCCTTAAAAGATTGGTAGTGATTGGTGGCGCGTTCCTTTTTTATTTGACTTGAACTGTTGACCTCATTAATAAGGGCGATCGCATGTCATAACGTTTCAAATATATCTCATTTTTAAAGTTTTTTTTAGGCAGGAATTAAAAAAATACATCTAAGAGAAATTATATCATCTCGAAATCAATTAAACTATAACTAAGGTTTTATAAATTTAAATGAAATTTAAAATACATATATCATAAAATAAAATTTGTTGTTTATAAATGTATACAATTAGATCTAACTAGAATTATCAGCAACGTGTATTATGATTAAAAATTATTATCAGTTTGTTTTTCAACTTTTAATTATTGCAATAGCGCGATCATTAATTGAATGACAAAATAATCAATTAAAAATAAATAAATATGTAAAATTACACCTTTTTTCACCAAATGTCATTTTAGTCAACAATGTACTTATATATAGATTGCATTGTAAAAATTCAGCATTTCGCAAATATGAATTAGGTACACAATTTAAATTATTAATGTAATGGGTAAGAATAACCGTGATCTAATAATACAGCAATGGACGAGAAGAAGTAAAATATTTAGATCGAAATCCATATCGAAAGCGACAAAAGTGCTTCTATACAAAATATTTTATAGGCCAATACTTCTGAGTTCATGGTTTTACAATAAAAATCTGCTAAAGCAGATCGAGATCACGACTTTAACACAAATATTCGGAAAACACAAGAATTTATATAATCAATTTTCAGATTTGAATTTACAAAAACTGTTAAGTTTAGTGGATTTAAAATGGATGAAGTCTACGCGTGTTAATTCTTCAGCTTTAGCGAGGGATTTAAAATTACATACACACGATCAATTCGCCTATTTTATTCTTAGCAACAACAAATTATGCACAGGCAGTTAATATGAATTCTAGGATATAAAATAAAACACGATTCAAGTCTTCTTCCGTTCTTTAATTTAGGTACCATAATAAACCAATTACTTATCACTACTTTCCTGTTTAATTATTATAACTAACATAACCTATTCAGTGCCCAAAGTATCACAAATTATTTTCTTATACAGTATCTCAGCTAGTATCATCCCACCACTGTATTACACGTTCTTTTCTTTTTAGTGACGTTTCCTCAATTTTAAGCAACTCATCCCAGCTTAATCGCTCCTCTAGAACATGTTGTACAACATTATTTGCTCCAAATCTAGAATAAACTGTTTGGATGTCTGCCTTCAGTCGTTTTCTATGTCTAGGTGGATATTTAGATTTGTATATTTCGAGCAAAATGTCCGTTTCAAAACGTAATAATTTTTTAACTGATCGGGTGTTTAGGGTCCACAGTTCACATCCATAAGTTAATATAGGACGTACGAAAAATATGTATAATTGAAATTTGAATTTACGTTGCATATGAGGGTTGACGAGGAGTGACCAATGATGGCGGCACCATCGACGTGCACAACGTATTCTTTCTTTAGTTTCTAATTCCATCATTTTACTATTCAATTTAACAATACGACGCAAACTCTTAACCATAACAATATTACCTATTTCATATTATTCGTACTATTTCAAGCTAATTGTAGTGAAAATCTGTTAAAATAATAATAATTACTCATAATTTAAAGCAATTCAATTCAATTCAATTGTGGATTTTGGCAAAATAATTTAAAGCATTATGTTATGCATGTCATGTAGACAGCGTGCAATCCGCATTTGGGACGTACGTGACAGAGTTCTAAGTTTTAATATTACAATGCAAAAAATTAATTAATACATATTATTCAAATAATTATCAAATTATATAGCCTAAATAAAATTATATGAAATTATAATCTAATAAAATAATATAGGCGCCATCTATTGGAATATAATCACAAACTACATTCTCTATATAAATGATTGTATGAATTAAACTCCTTTAATTCCTAGTAGATGTCGCTTTTTAAAACCTAATAGTTTAAACGCAAGAACATAGATGGCGGTAGTAGTAAGAATAAATATGATGTATAGTTTAATTACTAGGGTAAATAGAACTTTAGTTATTAAAGTTTTTCAAAGTTTTTAGTCAAAACGATATATTAATTAATTGGTATTTAAAATAATAATAATTACACTAATATAAGTTTAGTTGCTTATACTTTAGTTCTAATTAAAAATTAATAGGTTTACCTAATAGATATATAGCTCATTTATTTTAATCTTTATTTGATTTTACACAATCAAACTAATGAATATTGTACAAAAAAGCGTCACAGCATCTTGCGTAGGTTGCGCACGCGACTCTGTTGTTACCACTTTCCTCCACGACCCACGCGCACCTTTGAGCCTAATTTATTTAAACAAATTATTTTCTCATCTTGCGATAACTACTGGTTTTATCGTGTGATTTAGGTACGTTTGACAGATAACTAATGAAATATACGCGAAAATATTAAGTAAAATGATTCAAACAAACTTAATTTACACATTTTTCCTATTCTAAATTTAGACTACCTTATCTAACAAAACTATAAATAAATTATAATTTAGTAAAATTATGATAAAGATTATAATAATCGAAACTCGTCACCCGTCATTCAACAGGCGCCAAAAAGTCGCAGAAAATACTATTACTTTCTTAAAACGTATAAATTAAAGTTTATAAAATAATATTTTTAAAGAATTTCCGGTCAACAAGACATCGATACAGCTTCGTCGCAGCACACGCTAAACCGGTTTCATAATTTGATGTTCTTAGCGAGCCAAGTCGATTAATTTACAATAGATGAGTTTCCTGTCAAAAAAGCGGCGTGACATGGAAGTTTAATGGTATAAAAACTTTGCCATTATATTAGACGCTCTTAATAAACTAGTTGTTTTATGATTGATATAGAAAAATAAAATATATCTATTATTAGTTCATACAGGAACATGACTGTTTCAAGAGGAGTTTGTCCTGTCAATGGATGGTGTAAGCAGACGCATTGGAGTGTCGAGCTACTAAAAAAACGTCCGTCTACACTTGAGGAGAGGTACCTATTGGGTCTAGAATAGGCTAAAAACTACTTTATTTGTTATATAACACTTATCCAATGTATTAAGACCGCAAATCGATCTCAGTTAGGTCTATAGTAACACGCTAACTGCGTCACAGAAACCATCAAATAAAACTAATAATAAAGTAAAATGTAATTAAAAAACTATTAAAAGAAAAAGTCTTGTTCATAAATAATTTATAATTGATGAATTAATGAACCGAATTACAAACGTTTACGCGAAAGGTGTACGGGGGCGGGTTATGGAAAACTCCCAGTTACTATTTCCTTCCGGCCGCTCTCGCCCACGCGTTAACGCCAACGCGTGCCCTAACGCCATTCATAAAAAAACTCACGGTAATCTATCTACCAATTTAATAAAATATTAACTCTAAACAAATGTATCAAAGTTAAATGTTTTTTCGTCTATAACTGTTAAGCAAAATTGAGCTTTGTGACATTTTTTTAAGGCTTTAAATGGAACTGTTTTTTATACGTAACCTTTAAATTTCGTATTTGTGTGGTATTATTTCGAATAAAAAGTTTAGTATTTCTTTAGGGTATGTTTTTATTTTCTTGTTTTTCAGATCGTATAAAAATTAATTAATACAGCTTCCTACGTGTATGATTAATAAATGTTTAAATTAGTATTATAATAAGGTTTGATAATTTAAAAGTAGTTAGCGCCAAATAAAGTATATTTCAATGGTTTAGAATTAATTGGTTACGTCATGCACTAACTCGGGATTAGTAGATACCTATAACACCTTATTTAGTCACATTTAAAATATCATAAACTCGCTTTAGGTAGGTATGAGTAATTTTGCATATATTTTTCTGTCGCAAATTCCCATACGTTTTCTGTTATGGAATATGTAAACAAATTACAGAAGGCTAGAGTGGCCCTCACTGGTGCGGTCGATTGACCGTGACACGTTACAATGTTACGCCATACCCGTGCGTACGCCACAAATTCGCGTTCATTGATAAAAACTGCCGCCCACAGAACACCGGCTGGAGGTTCCATTCACCGGCGCCATGGATTGTGCAATGCGCGTGCGCGGGCCTCGGTCCCTTCTCCCTCGCCTCTCCTCGTTCGTCTCTAGCAATATTATCTTCTTATATGTTAATAAGATTTCTAATGGATGTCGAAAATTTTAGAGGTCATTAGCACTTTGCACATTTTTAATAAGGCCAACGTGGATATAAATAAAATAATGGAATACTGTAATGAAATACTCATTTGACAACAGAGAGACCTAATGCGTACAGACGTCGGCTTGTAATTTGCAATTATTAACTCCCGTTTCCGAATCGCTAAAAAATCCAGTACCATTGTAACTTATAAATCTTACTACCTGTTGACCGCGACTTAGAATACGTTTCATTTACAAAATAATGGGTTACCCATACAAACTTTCACCCCCTATTTCAGTCTCCTTCAGTTTTTAAGACAAATTCACCAGATTTTTTAAAATTGTAGCTCGGCATATGACCACACTCCGCCTGATGTAAAGCTAGAGCACGGTACATGAACGGAAACAAGTGCTAATATAGATCTCTACGGGCAGCAGTCGCCTCCGCTATGCCGGCCTGAGGAGACGAGTATGCACCATCTACATTGACAGTGCACACTCCTCTCGCTATACCTGGCTACTTTCAAACTGCTCGTGAAACGCGACAAGGTCGCTCCACAGCTGTTACATTCGAAAGTGGTGGTATCAGAAGTTAGTTAGAGTGCCGTCCATGAACGGAAACAACTGCTACTACAAATTAATTTTTACAGGCAGTCGATTACAGGTAGAAGGCAGATTCAGAATGGGAATCGAACTCGCTGCGTACGTGCTAAGCACAGCGCTGCGCAGAGACCGTTATTTAAAAAAGAAAGTATCTCGAATAAACCGAGCTGATTTCATGTCAACCGAGATTGCACGTAAATTGACATCAGATGTAAACGTCGATTTTATTACATGAACGTTAAGAGGTCCATAAAAGCACGAAAGAATGTCAAAAGGGGCTTATCGGTTTACAGGTAGGAATTTAATATCTCGCAGACGGATTCAATAAGTCTAGTCGCTATCACATTAATGTCGCCGGTTGTGTGGTCCAATCGATGTTACATGATTGCAAATTCATTCGATTTTATTCAACACTTTTGTTTAAATCGTTTTGGTGGTCTCTCAAATTTTACGACCGTTTAAAAAAGAAGAAAATAGTTACGAGATATAACACACGTTTTAGGTAAAACCATTTGAAAATAATATATTTTTTATTATTTACAACATCAGTGGTTTTTTACTTCTTTTTATATAGCTATTGAAGCGGCCGTGGTCTAGCGGTGAGATGCGTGAACTCACGATCGATGAGATCCGTGTTCGAACCTCGCTAAAGATCGGTACCAATGTAACTTTGTTATATGTACTTTGGTCGCTCAGTGCCTATAGGCACTATTAAAGTGTGGTAGGCAGACTGATGATGGTAATTTGTTCAGTTTGCCGTCCTGGAGTAGTACCACCACTTTCGAATGTAACACCCGTGAAGTGACCTTGTCGCGTTTCGGGAATAGTTTGAAAGTAGGCAGGTACAACGAGAGCACATGCTCGTCTCCTCAAGCCGGCATAGTGGAGGCTGCTGCCCGGACAGGTTTCTCTGTAGTAGCAGTTGTTTCCATTCATGGGCCGCACTCTAGCTTTACATCAGGCGGAGTGTTGTCACATAAAAAAAAGAAGAAATAACTTACTTTCTTTTGCATTTCTAAATGTAAGGTAAAATAGATAATACAATTTTGCTTGTTTCCTTATTGTGGCCGAAAGATAAAGAGGTAAATGGAAGTGCACTTAAACACAGTTGAACCAGTTTAGAATTAAGAACTCATTTAAATTAATTAAAAATGTTGGAAGGGTCTTCAGGTTCCGCCGCGACACTTTTAATAAAAGCAACGCGTTTAAATGGAGTCGCCAGTTCTTTGTAAGCAAAGAGTAAATAATGTATCGGAGTAGAGATAAGACCCTGATTCTTTATATTTGTTTGGGATTTATGAGCGAAGACAACTGCTACCACAGAGTTAAATGTTTGTAGGCAACAGTCACCTTCGCTATGCCGTCAGCATATTGTAAAAAAGTCTGTGTTAATAAACATTATCTTTCTTTCTTTCGTTTATATCACCCGAGTATATTTGCTTCGATCGAGTATCGAAGCCGGAACCACCGTGTCACAGACAGGAGCCATAACCACTGCGCCGCAGAAGCCTTTATAGAAAGATTTATAATATATAAAATTAATTTTTGTAAAATTAAATTGAGATTGATTCTATAACGAGAAAGAAGCCTATCGGCCTACACAAGTAAACGCGCCGATGTGCGTTACGCGCCGCGCGCCGTACTGCGAAACAAAGCATTTACTTCCGTACTGTGAGATAAATGTATTGTTCGTTTATTGTCATTAGGAAAAGATTACATAAATATGAGACGACAGAGAAGATACTGCTACATCCACTTGATACGTTTCCAGGTGTCATTTATACAAAAATGTTGTTGCCAAGTCATAACGCTGTAAGCGCTGATGTTGACATGTGACCTAACAATTATAATAATAAAAAGAAGTCATCTAAATTAAAACAAATGACCATCTTCGTAAAATATTGCACTTTATTCTTTGGCTCGTAGTCAAGTGCATTAATATCGGCTCAAAGTTGTAACGTTTTAATCACCCTGTATGTACTGAGTTTTATCCCAGAGACGTGTAATGATCTCGTCTGTGGTGCCACCGGTTAAAAGCCTCGATTAACATCTGACGGATGATTTAACGAAAGACTCGCGCTTTTATTCGAACTTAGTGTCACGTGACAGAACTCTCTGACGATGATTCCATTTAAATTGTTTTTTTTTTGTTTAAATGTTTTTATACTGAAACATTTAGTCCAGGGGTCGGCAAGTAATTTTGAGTGGGATCCGGAATTTTAACGAAGTCTAGAAATAATAATGTCGCAATTTTAAGTTATGCGAGTTATTTTAATTATTATTTTTTTAATTCTGCGGTCCTTCAGTTGCCTACAACTTTCATCCCAACTGCTATCACAGAGACTTGTCTGCATTTAGCAATCGCCCTGCTTTACCTGCTAGGGGAGACTAATGGAGACCGTCCAGGTTGTCCAAGCTGATCCTGAAATGTGACGACTAATAGTATAATGTATATATATGTATATAATAAAAAAATAATATATGTACATAACAAGTGAAATTCAACTTTAGATAATGCCTACGCACAAAGGTTAAGTTGTTTAAAGGGTATTTATTTTATAGTTAACATACCTCGAATATTTATTTCAGAAAATGTCAAAGTGAAAACTTGTGTTTCAATTTGACTAAAACATTACAAAATTGAGTAGGGGTACTTACGCCAACGTATGCCTTTTAAATGCCAAATAAAACATGTTTTTATTATAATTCATGACCCGTATTTTTTCTTTAATATTTTAAGTAAACATATTAATTTTTAATATAAAATAATTTAATACAAATTATAATATATACAAATTAGGATGGCTCATTTTCTAAATGGATTATTATATTACGTTGAAACTTGAACAGGAATAAAATATAGCTTCCCACTTCATGTTGTGTACGTGGGGCGTTTGTGTTCAATTTTCATTATAATTTAATAATAGCAACCCCAGTATATCAAAAAAATGTAATAAAAAATAGCAACTAAGGACGATCGATAGATTTGTGTCCAAATCTCGCCACTCAGTACCTATAGCATCACATAGGTATTAGTTAAATGTAGGCAAAGTGATAATAATAATAATAATAATAATTCTTTATTGTACCGTACACAATGGCGAGCTTAATGCCATTAGGCATTTTCTCCCAGCTAACCATTGGGAGTGTTGGTGGTGTGTTGTGTGTGATGGTGGTTTATTAGCTTAGTCTCCCGTACTGGGGTAGTACCAACATTTTCAAGTGTAACCCGTGAAGTTGCCGTCCAATGAAACTTGGAAATAACAAGATATAACGCGTACTGTCAATCTGAACGATGCACCTTTGTTTCCTAAAATCATATAGTGGAGACGACCTCGCTTGCAGACATTTAGTCTACCTACTTTTAGACTATTATAAAAACTTCTGATATTATCGCGTACTGAGTTTCAGACGGACAGACGCGGCGTTTTACATATGGTACGAGGATAGATGATGTGGCTAATTTGATTTTGAATAATTTTCCTTTAATGAATTTAATATAAATTGAATTTCTAAAGTTCCTAAGTACTTATTATAAATTTCACGATCCAAAATTGAATGTGCCTTTAGTTGAGTAAATTATAGACACTTGGATAATAATTAAATATTAATGGTTTTATAATTACTTTAGTCCACATAAATTGACGTGTTACGTTTAGAATTGACTTTAGATTGTGTAGATAGGTAGCTTTATGCTTAGTTTATAAACTTAAGAAGCTTTTTTTTTAATTTCCTGTATCCTGAGTACTGTACATCCATGTATCCATAGGTCCTAATATGTGAATGTGAAAGTAAAGAAAGTGTGTGCGAAATAATTGTGACCACAGACAAATTTCTACAGGCAGCAGTCGCCTCTTGAGCTCCATCCAGATAGACAGTGCACATTTATCTCGTTATACCTATCAGTCTGCCTACCACTCCTTAATAGTGCCTACAGGCACTGAGAGATCAAAGTACATATAACATAGTTACATTGACACCGGTCAGAATTTAGCGAGGTTCGAACACGGGTCTCATCGATCAAACTTATTTTATCCAATTTAGTTGTTGATATCAAAAACAAGTAGAAATTTACTGGAACCATTTAACTTAAAGTGATTTCTGTGAGAAGTTTCATGCGATAAATGCTTCGATATGTAAATCGTTCTTTAACTGACATCTATTTGACATGGAATCAATTTCCGTTTCGTATTTATATAATGACAAAAGTTAATGCCTTTTATTTAGATATTAATAAAAAATAAAGTTATTCGAGTTCAAACCTCTACACTGACAAGCGCAAGAAAGAGATCGTTGAAAATTAATCTATATATCAAACTTCAATGTAACAAATGCTAGGTAGCATAGTCAGAGTATCCGCAAAGTATCCATGCACAGAGCGGAGGACGACGTGGATTCGATTCCTACCCAAGGTCTGGCACATGAAGTCCGCGTTGTTTTTTTTTTAAATTCAGTCTACATCAGAATCAATTAGTTTTTTTATAAATGTGCACTTTCGAGATTGACAGCACTGCTCTCGTTATATCTGCTTCAAAACCGATCCCAAAACGCGACATTAGAGTTTTGCGTTCGAAAATGGTGAAACCACCCCTAGGACGGCAGACTGGGCTAATAACCATCATCGTGTAAAAAATAACAATAAAGTATTAATGTAGGTAAATGATGAGGACAAAGCAATAATTGTGTGTTGGTACATAATGCGTTAGGATGAACATTTTGTACTACGCGGGGGCGTTCTGAATGAATGGATGCCTCGTGATTCACTGCAGCCCATTCAAACGAAATATAAGCAACAATCACGAGCGGCGCGTGCGCAACGATCTACCATTGAAGCAGAAAAAATGAGGGGTTACAATACTTGTGGTTTTAGCTGCTATGAATACATAAACTTTAATTATGATCTGTGGGTAGGTGGAAGTAATTATGACGCATTATCTATTTTGTTGCAATATTAATACCTACCATATTCTAAATACTAACTGCCTTGATTTCTATCTAAAACAATAGCAGGCAGACTGATGATGGTTATTAGCCCAGTCTGGCGTTTTGCGACAATACCACCACTTTAAAGTGTAACGAAGTCGCGTTTCTGGATCAGTTAGTCGGTTGGTATACTGTCAACCTGGACTGTCTCCTCAAGCCGGCATAGTGGAGGCGACTGCTGCTTACAGGTTTTTCTCTAGGGTAGCAGTCATCAGACTGTGCTCTAACTTAACATCACGCTTAGTCTTCACTTAACACATCTTTGCTATTCACTATTCACGATGAAAATAAACCTATCAAATGTGACGACTAAGAATAAAACACGAATAATAAACGCGTGTGATAAATTTACGGTTGAATGGTCAATGGAGGTGATTCGTATTGCTTGTTCTGTCTCGAAGGCACAAAGGTTATGAGATTTCCACTCATAGATCCACTGATAGTATTCGAACTGGCCGGGTAATTGTTCGTTTTAATGGCCCATTAATTTTATTTAAACAGACTTTAAAGAAAACGTTTACTTAAGTTACTTAGCGAGATAAATTAAACTATTTTAAACAGCCTTTGTTACACATTGAATGTTGTGCATATTTGTAATTGGTTGCATATCAGAAAGAATAAAAAAATTAACTGTATTATATAGAGCGTGAAATATGTTAACTGTTAATATGCCATTAAATAAATAAATAAATAAATAAATAAATAAAAATAAATATACAATGATTTGAGGTTTGTTTAAAATTTTATGTTATTATTTCAGCGCGGTTACAAAACTTAATTATAACTTGAGTTTTATTTCCTGTTGCAACACTAAACTAAACTGCATTATCTCAAATCAATTAAGGCCCGGAATACACTATACTAGTTTTTCTAGCTAAACCAATGTTTCAGTCCTAAATTGAAAAACTACCCTCGTGTATTCCGACCTTTATGATTCCTTTTATGTGGTATTTCAGCATCTGATGTGAAACTAGAGTGTGGTCCATGAGCGAAGATGCTTGCTACGACAGATAAATATCTATACGCAGTAGTTGTTTACGCTATGTTGGCTTCATGAGACGAATGTGCACTGTCTAATTTCAAGCTAACCTCGAAATGCGATGTGCAAGTGGTGGTATGAATCCAGACGGCAGACTGTCTCCCATTCTTAAAAAATTCTCAGTATATATAAAATTTATTTGTTTTTAGACTTTAAATATGGAAAATGTACAACTAGAACAAGTAATTTTCTCATGTATGCAAACTTGCAGACAAGTTGCGACTAACAGCAGCTAATCGGGTAGTCAGCTGATATGTTTACAACACACAATTTGCATGCAAAAACAATCAAAATGTGCACAAACGGAAAATTTTCTACAGAAATCAGCCTAACAAGACCAACACTACTTTACGCTGGCTTAGATAAGCGAAGGGTTAACAATAAATACTTTAACAACTGGTACTAATATGTTAGAACAGTTTAAATAGAATCGATAACCGACCTAGCGTCGTTCGCGGCCACCGGGAAATCTTTCGCAATGTAAACAAGATCCGATTAGATCTGTCAACGGATAATCTAGGCTTATTTATTAACACCTGTTCCACAATATCTGTTTATTTTATCTTTAGAGTGTCATAGATTCAGTAATATTACTCAAATATATATTCTAAGTATCTAAAAATCCTTGACGAAACGTCAATAATCAAAATTGAGCTCAAGATGAGCTTAAAACAACTGAACTCGATTAACCGTTCTAACAATCGTCAAATACAAGAGTAAGCATAAAGTCGCGAGACAATACTCAGTTCATAGCCGTAGTAACACGAATGGTTGGAACAATAAACGTAAAATAAATACGAGTACTAAATTATGATGAAACAAAACAAAAATAAATCGCTCAAAATGGACACCGTCGAAATTCTTCTGAAATCTTTCTATCGGCAGTCCTTGCAACTGTTGTTGAGTTCATACCACATCTACTTGGTTGGAGGAAATTAATACTAGCAAACTCAGATTGCAGTTGAGGCCCTTTGCTAATTTAAGCTATAAAAATTACATATAATAAATGTAATAAATTTTACTCCATTCCTATTGCTGTTCTGACTTACCTAAAACATTATCTTAGTTAAATTAGTCTAAGTCATAATCGTATATCTATAAGAAATTATGAAGCAAGCGGAGTCATAAAGAAGGTGAATGCTGGTCCATACGATGCCATCAGACAGGCTATTTCTTGTTACGTTATCCTGAATAATAATTTCACTTGTCACTATTTTTTTTTTATTGTAACTCAGGATGTGCGCAGAGACAATTGCTATGCAAGATCGAGGAGACATTTGTGCACCATCTAGGTTGACAGTGCACACTTCTCTCATTATACCTGACTACCACCAAACTAATCTGAAACGCGACTCGGTCACTTCACGGATACGTAATGTTTATTGAAATTATAATTGAGTAGAAATTATGTCATAGGGCTTTAGGTTTATAATCCAGAGGATGACGGTTTTTGACTTCGAATTCTTACAGGCAAGAACGATTGACGGATCAAAAGCTATATTATAGTGTTGTAGACGGTGAAACCCCTTTTAGGTGGTAAAACGTGCAACTCTCAAAATAACTCCAATTGAAATAACCTAACATTCAATTGTCAAATGGAGTAATTTTCACCCTTTAAAAATAAAAAGCAGACATCAGATTCATAAAATATTCAAAGAGGAGAGCAAGAACAGCTTAATTAGAAAAATCGGTGTTGCCCGAAGGAATTCAGAGGTTATACCCTATTCTTACGTTGTCCTCCTGTACTATTACGTATACATACAAATACATAATAGCCTAAGTTGAGGGTAATCTAGTGACGCCCACGGGACAGATTTGTGAATGGCTCGCGATTCACGATGGCTGCCCCACTGCGCCAGAAGCGTTGCAACAGCTCTTCGCCTACGTACCCACAGTTTGAGGTCGCCAACTTTCATTCACCGAATGCTTTATATTAAATGCACTTACAAGAAGCCATTGATGAATTTGTACGTCATATGTCAACTTCAAGCAGATAATTTGAAATAATTAGAAGTGGCCTTTGATTCTGTTCTTGCACCTTTGTCGGCTTGCAACCAATTAGATTTAGGTTACCCTTTACCTACAAACTTGAATCGAGATAGTGATTCTAATTAGTGAACGATTAGGATGCTTATAATGTGGCACATACATGTATATTGTACATATAAATATCTAATAAGTCCATGTAAAGTGTGCGTGTCGGACCTGTAAAACGGGATTTCTCTGTTAATTATTACGAAATGTTCCCAATAACATGTCAAGCTCACGAATGTCGCTGGAAATCGTTAAATATAATTGATACAAAATAACTATTCAAACCAGCGTCTATTAAACCGTTTAAATCATCCGGCTGGACAACTTTAACCCATGGATTGTGTCCGAAATATCCCTGGCGTTCATTGACACGTGCCAAACCAGTTCCTGTTGACTTTTTCTCAATGGCCGTTTCCTTTGTCAGTGTAACATATTCAAATGTTGCGATTAATTCATAGTTAGATAGATGGCGGTTTTATGAATGGAGGTGCGTTTGTTAACATGTGTGCAACATGCACACATAAGCAGCGACAACGAGATTTGCATACTGGCCTGGTACACACTGCATTGAGGTGGGTCACCAAACCGTAAGATGAATACATATAATGTAATCCAACTGAGGCACATTATATAAAAAAAACTTCTTCACATATTTAATATTAGTCAGTATCTAATAAATTAAAAAAAAACGCTCACCTCAAACTAG
The DNA here is from genome assembly GCA_948150575.1 of Tinea pellionella. Taxonomy (NCBI): domain Eukaryota; kingdom Metazoa; phylum Arthropoda; class Insecta; order Lepidoptera; family Tineidae; genus Tinea; species Tinea pellionella. The sequence continues at coordinate 4,307,174 of OX411254.1, read as the reverse complement.
GATACCCTTTAATATGGGTATCAAGACAAGGACAATACAAACATAAATCTCAGACTCGATATAAATACATTTTGAACTCAATAATACATGTTTTAATAATTATGTATAAACAAATACATATCCGGGAATTTCGCGTAACTAGCTCGCGATAATACGATTAATTGAAAAACATAAAGTTCTATTAACTTTTTAAGGAGGTACTACAATCTACATATAATATACAAAAACTTGGTTATTTTATGGAAATAATTAACTGCAGTGTAGAGTCTGCCTACCAACATGACACGTGCTATTATACATAGAGTGTCAGCCTCCGAGCACAGTTACCTCATAAATGATATTAAATGAGGTCTATGAAAATGTGAAGTAATAAGGAAGTAGTGCCTCTGTCACTCTCTTACAATAATACTTTAACTCCAGTTGGCTTAGACCCACTATCCATTGAAACGTTATAATTTATAGCAAACATCAAAGATTGTGTCAACGTTGAATTTGTAGTACGTTTATAACGATACGCTGCAATGGATTTATTTTGTAATTTTATAAATTAATAAATTTATTACAAGTTTCTTAAAGAATACAGAATACAATAAACGTCTCATACGGATTTTTATTTTAGTAATTAAATTACATAAAGCCACATAAATTTCGTCAACAATACACGTGCACTTTTGGTTTTTATATTTTTGTTTTCTTATAAAGTACACGCATATAAATAAGTCTAAAATACGATTGTCGTTACAATGTCTATTTAATTATTATACAATTAATATAATATAATAAAATTTTAATAATTTCATAACATGAATAAAAATACAGATTTATTTCTTCATTCCCTTTTTTACGACGCGATGACACTTTACTATGTTACATTAGTAGGGCGACCAAGTCCAATCAGAACATTTAGGCTAAGTTTATTGATCCAACCCGCGCGATCTCCAAGGATAGTCTGAGGTAGTGAGTTAGAATCTATTATACACTCACGCGGTGAGCCATCCACAATATGCCACACGATCATATAATCTTAGCTGTATTTTGGAAAAGCTGTGTCTAGGAGTAGAATACAGACTTTTTTTCAATGTAAAAATAAAACGGTTACACTAAGTTAAGGTTATGTATAAGTTACGTCCTGTAATCAATACAGGTATGTACATAAAACAAGAATTATGCAGGCAGTAACCGCGTTTATTTTGATTAATTTTATCCCGAAGTTTCGAAAGCTTTGCAGCCATCGTAGTCGCAGTGAGATACAGAGTCAAATTAATCAAAAGTAAGCCGCATAAAATCTTTTAAATTAGTTAAAACATGTTCGAACGAAGCATAAGAAAACAATTATTGCTTGGGTTGGAACTACCAGGTCAATTTGAAAAAATATTTTAAACTTTATTAGGTGAGATTTGAATGAAATGGGTTACACGCATGAAACTAATTAAACGCATGCCAAGTTGCGGGCAACACCTAGTATGTGTCACAAAATACATTTCCATAGTATTTTCGCATACAACGTCGCAAGCCTTGCAGGGGATGACTTAATTACAATTAATAATAACTATCAGTTATTTTCCTATACTCAGTGAATTAGTCATCCTTTACAACAATACAAAGAAAGATTAGATGGGAAACCTTGCAATTATCTTCAGCGAACACGCGACATTTCACTGAGCCTAATGTATTTATTGTTTGGTGCCTAACACCTAAGTTACAAGTCCTGGAACGGTCGCGTGTTATCATCCAGGCAGAGTGAGTTGATCGCGTGCAAGAACCCCTCTACTCACAACAGTACAGTCTCAACTATGAGCAATGGGACAGTAATTTCCGGCCGCATTAAATCAATGTATTGTCTACGAACTATCAAGGTCTGCTCTCATCTTAGTTTTGCAATGACGGTGAAGAATCGGTGTTAATTTATAATAGTATATTTCATAAACACTGAGTCAACGAGCGGCGCTAACTATACGCAGTGTTGGTAGTTCAAAATTGGCGTAATCCACACTTTTTTTATTTGTTATGTAATGTTTAAATTTCGCATAATGAAGTGTTAACATTATTAACGTCTAACGCAATAATATGCTAAATAGATTTTGTTTAGCGCGTTGATTAACTTTAATATTTATTTCATACATGTTGATAGAGATTTCTATCCGGTGTTAGCACATTTTCTTTTGTAATACATTTACGAGTATCATTGATTTCGGAAAAGGAAATTTTCTAAATATAACGGATTTTGCAAGAATTTCTTGTAAATATTATTATATATGGCAGGGCAAGGAGATCGAGACTGTTGATTTATTATTAGCCGTAAAGGTGTGTACTACAATGTTGCTTTAGTTGCATGTTTGTTTGCTTTTGTATGTAATAGAGACGTTAAGTACTAGTTACGACTATTACCTGCAATAATTAGGTTAAGTATACCGCACAATTTGTTGTATATTATATAAAATCCTTTTTTTTTAAGTTTATTTGCTCATTCTTTAATAGATGTGCGCTCTATTATTGTTCTCTAGATCTATAATTGTTATAGTTATATCTATAATTTATTATAAATGTTTATTATGTATATTATGGGAATGTAGATATGTTAAAAATAAAAAAAGCTAAAATTATAACTAAGTTAACAAGAGAGTTCTTTTATTTTGTTTATCTCTATAGGAAAGTGGATATTTCTCCGTCAGACAACTCTTCAATTCTTTATGTTTAATTCAATAGACGCCTAATTTATTATTTATTTAATAATAATTTAATTGAAGTATTTAAACAAGCTTTTAATAAGAACAAAACACACAACTTTATCTCTATAAAAGCGAATAATGCAGATTGAATGTGTAGTTAGAAAACATCACATCGTACGTGGCATTAACAAGACGAAGTGGCCACTTGACACTACTCGTTAGTACCATACTGGCGCCGGCGCCGCCGTAATAGAAAACTGCCTAATTCTCTCATATTGTTATTCACATATCTAAAGAGTTTGAGATCTTAAAATAGATCTTATTTTTTTTATAATTTCACTAACATTATTTTTTGTGTAGTGTAAATGCTGGAGTTATTGTTAAATAAGATATGGGAAACAAAAAAAATAGAGGAATTTCGATGGGATCGCATAAGCGCTGTGTAGTCAGTATGTGGACAGGGCGTTGGTTTGCAAAGCGGAGAACGTAGGTTCGATTCTCGCTTTTGATTTTTCTCTTTCAATTTTCCTCATAACTTAATAAAGATCACATACAACTTAATTGAATCGATGAAAAATAAAAGTAGCTACATTTTCGTAGCGTTAGTAGCAGTTTGTATTGCATCTGTGTAGTGGCTGTAGGCGTATGTAACGGGACGTTGTGCGGCGCCAATCGTTTGTACACGTCACGTGCGATACTGAGAATGGACCTACTATGACGTGTTTGTTATACACGATTCCAATAGATTTGTAATTAAAAAAATAGATGAGCAACAGTGCTTCTGCCGGTTTCCATAAAATCTAGGCAGTAAATCTTCAGACTATACAATCAGAGGTGAACAGAATCCAATAGAAATACTCAAATACGATGTTATGAATCGGAGTTAATTAATTAATATATAAGATTTTCGTACTTCCTCTATAGTCTAAAAAACACTCGTGCATGACGAAAACGGAAAGGTACAAAATAAAAAAGAGCTAAAAATAAACTTTTTATTTATGTAAATTTAATAATAAAGCAATCGTTCATAGTAAAGGGTTAGGAGGCGAGCTTCGCAACTTTTGGTTTATGGATGGCGCCCACTCACCCAATCATCTATTGAATGAAGCTGATCACAAAACAATACAGCTGTTACATGATGCATTGTAACACTTGCATCTAACAAGCCTTCAGTATATTTTATAGTTCTTTTTTAGTTAATAGATGACGCTCTCATGCAAGATCGTCTCAAACCAAAAATTTAGTAAATAGCTTTCGTAATTTACTTTCATAGTAATACTACTACTTTCAAAACGATCCCAAAACGCGACTAGGACACTTCACGGATGCTACTGTAAGTACCTGAAAGTTGTGGTACTACCCCGGGGCGGTAAACTAGTATATTAACCCATTAATCCGCCTACGACTGTTGAAAATTCAACTTAAATCTTTAAGAACTACAATTAAATAACCCAGGAGCAACGACTGCTGCCAGCAGACAGTTATCTGCAGAAGCAGGTGTACCCACACATGCACCGCACTCTGTCAGACCACATGTCGAGCTATAAGAATTCGCATCCTCTATTCTCCAGTGTGTGTTAGGGAATAAATTGGGTGAAGCAATATATTTCAAACTGAAAAGGCTATTAGTAATAATAGACACCTTTGGATTGTGCAAGACGAGGACAAATATACCAACGCTAGCAGGTTGCTATGAAATAGTTTTGTTATGTAGCGTGATACTAATATCCGTCCATGAATACATTACAATAGACAAATTGAATTCTCAAATAAATTTACATAAATAGTGCGCAATGCACGTACTTAAAATATAATGGTATAACGCGTTGTAAGACAATACTCATAGCTACAGCAAGGAACACCCACCACCCACGTGGCATCTAGCAGACGCCGTATAAGCACAAGTCCATGCTAATCGTCTCTAATCACGGCTCGATCGAGAGCTGATTCATCTTCACCACTAAGGACCGGTAATTCAATTCTGACTTTTAATTGAAGCAAATCTGTTCGGCAGTTGGTTTCTACTTCGGTGGTTGTTCATAAACTGAGGTCGTCTCACTAATAGCACTTTAGTAGTGATTGTCGAATAATACATTTATAGAAGCTCATACACGTTTCTTAACAAATCCTAAGAAAGGGTCTTAATTGAGTAATTTTTGAGTTAAAAATTGCAGTTTTGTAATTAGGAACAGCTTGAATTACCGGCCCATACATATTCTATTTATTTATCAAACAGCATTAATACTCACCGGGGCCATAAAAGGCGATATATTTGTCTAGTGTCGCTCCCAATTAGTACAGGACGGCGAATCGACTCTACATGTGGTCGCCGCGTTAGCATGGACTTTTAAAGAATAATTTTTGTTAAGTTAAAATGTAAATGTAAGAAAATCATTAATGTTTACGCCATCAATTCTCTTTCCGACTCGAAAGAGACCTTTTAAGGTAGCTAGTTTATATTGCCTTTATAATATTCGGTTGATGAACGGTACTTTTTAGACAACGGAGTTTGTTGATTTGTCTTATAATATAATCATTACTAAATATTTGCATATATATTTTTGTTATTAAAATGTTTACATACGTAGGTGAATATGTATAATATATAATTAACTTGAGTTAATGTTAGTGTTTCGAAGATATGTATTAATCTATGCAATCCGTATACTGATTTTAATTCCTTCAAAGGAATCATGATATTAATATTAGATAAGCAAAGACTTGAAACTTTAGATTGAAATTTTTCACAATCCTTACACATCTATCCAGCGCCGGATTCAGGCCCTCAAATCGTTTGTCAAAAAGTTTCTATTAAGGTCAAGGTAAAGAAGAGAGCAACTAAATAAGTTGGCTAACACAAAATTTAAAATAAAAGTCAGTATTTTTTTGTTTCTACTGAGCTTTTATCAATTTAATTTTTTTTGTGGTGTGGTGGCGGCCCATAGGCAACTGCCTATGTTGCACATGCTTATATCCGGCACAGCATCTATCGCTACTTTCCCTTCATACACATTTCCTTACTGCGTAATCGGTTTAAGATCAATCAAAGATGTTTTGTTACAAAAGTTTTTTTAAATTAAAGTTTTTATATAATACTGAATTTCCCTGTGTAATATGAGTGTAATAATCAAGTGGGGATCATAAAGGCGTAGCCCAGTAGCAATGTGAGAACGCCCAGATTTAGTTTTATGTAACGCCCTCACTGATTACTCGCTTAACAACACCATTACCGTCGATAATAAGTATGTTATGACTATATCAATCATCATATTTTCACGAAAAAGAAAAGTAATTATTTATGTTTTAATTCGCGTGCCTTCACTGTAACCTGTTAATGATGGTACCCACCACTCAGTCAATTAAAGAAATGGGTTTGAAGATGACGTTACGGCGCGTGGCAACTGTACCGTTAGCATATAAATTTGATTTTAAAATTAATTATTCCTATAATTTTTTATCCGTACTTTGTATGTATTTTTTATTGGTTGCAAATGAACAATGAAATGTTTTATATATGTGAAATTGTGTTTGCTATCCATACAGGTGGAATATGGCCGACAATATAAAATAAATATATGAGCGAGAGACAAATAGATCGCTTAGTTTTCTTGCTTATTCTATTTATGTATAAAAAAATCTATCTTATATTTAAGAATATTTTTGTTTCATTACGCCTGTAAAGAAGTTAACCCACCAGCAACATTGATTACAAAAAAAAATCTATTCTGAAAATAATAAATGGATAAAAGTGATGAATATCATATAAAGGAGGGCACATCGAGCTTAGGGTCAGGGGTTCCTCAGGCTCATTTGTCCTCTAGCTCAGTGAGCATCGAGCCAGACCGCCAAGTGCTAACAGTAATCGTGCTTTATTGTTCCACTGTCAGTGTAATGTATGACCGGCCCGCGAAGATACCATCTCGATTCGATTCCCGGCCTCGCTGGATATCGCGAGCCACAAAACGATAACCGCGGATTATGACGGAATATCAGTCTGAGTTATGGAGTGTTCGGGCGTCGTCACCTCTCGCATATGTTTGGTTTTATTAGTGTCGGCGCCACGAACAACTTTCACGAGACGCGCACAATGACGCTCAAATTGGTAACTAAATGATTTTTATAACACACGTCTGCGTCGGTCATAGAACTTATAACAATCGAACGCGAGATAGCTCAATCGCGAACGGCTATTACGAATGAATGAGAACTGTCATAAATTCCGTGAGCGAACAGCCACTTAACGCCGAGACGATACCCGAAGTTATTCCGACTGTTTGCTCGTTACTGGGAGAGTACTCTGAACGAAGGCACGGAACGTTCCCACAGTCGTCGATCACCGCGGAAAAAAACCAATAGTATCTTCGAATTAACACGTCCGCATGTTAGTGTAGGAAAACACTCCGGGATGTCACCGAGGGCCCTCGTATGCTGACGGAGAGGCTGTCCGGCGCGCGACTGCTTCCACCTCGCGTAAGATAGTTGTTCGAGGTCTTCAATTTACTTTAATTCTAAACACTTCAGGTTATGGTTTCCACGCACACTCGAGGGCCATTCACGTAATGAATAGGCAGCGTCTGCAGCCAGGGTCGAGAGCATCCCTTTTTTATTTAATGCAAGTAATCATATAATAACTTTATAAGTTTTAATTATACCTCCCACAAACTCGTGGACCTCGAATAGGTAATAATATTTGTACATGCAGAAATTTAAAAACAATATAACTTAGTAAAATGAAGTCAACAATATATGCAATGTCATGTAAATAAGATAACTTACGATATTGAACCTTGCCCTATGCAAATTGCCTCACAATACGACACCGCTGCCAGTGAATGTCGGTCACAGAGTTTGACATCTTATCTAATTTAGTAAGTAAATAGTAACGTGTGTGAACCGTAGCCTATTTCATATAGACTCGTTGTTAATACACAAAACAAACGTATCTTGTACGACCTTCGTCACTCATCCAAAGCTCACAATCTTTGTGGCCGACTGTGTCTGTACCTGAGATTCTTTACCAGAAACGTACGTTTAAGATAATCAAATGTTAAATTATAATTGTTATTAATGATTAGGTGACAAAACAACTATTAAATTATGACGAAAACTGTACAGAAAAATATATACACGCACAAAGTAGTTAGGCTGAGTTAGGGAACGAACTCACATCCTTCGCGGAAGTTCTGACGCTTTTCAATTTCTACTTAATCTATTCTATCATTTTATAGATCTTCTATATTGGTCCCTTCGTCACAGGATTTAGTATAGACCATAGTTATTTGTTGATAATTTAAAAACGTAGATAATAATTTGAGATAATAATGTCTCCGCATTCATCTCCCAATGGTTAGCTGAGGGAAAATGCCTAATGGCATTAAGCTCGCCATTGTACAACATTTATTTGTGCATTAAAGAATTATTATTATTATAATCAGTATGTGCTAAATTGTGGTCGAGTGTTTATATTTATTATATTCATTTATAGTGCAATCGGCAGTAATAAGTCTCAAGGCGAGTACGCTGCGACGACATTCGGACGCGAGCGTGCCAGAAGGCGCTAATAAATCAGAATTTGCAAGTAGATGGACGTTTTAATTATTGATTTATTGTTGAACGCGGCGGCGACTAATTGGTAATAGCGTGCGGGTTGCTCGCGTGACTGAAGCATCTCACGTGCACCCTGAGCTTTAGACCAAACTACAATTGCAATTATAAAGGAAATGCTTTCCTTAGTATCGCATTTCAAACGATTTACTTGGGACTTCTTTATAACAATGTGTCAATGTTTTTCAATTAACTTGATTTGTCGACATCTTATAGCAAAGTTTACTCGTTTACCGCAGAAGATTTTTTTATTAAAACCCCCACAGACTCTAGTTTTCAATAACCTTTCCTGTTTTCATGAGGAATTGCTTAGGTTTCAATTTTCTTCTACATTTATTTTTAACAAAGTGAAATAATCATGACTAAAAATTCCAACAAAAACACACGTTTTGCTGTTATGAAATATTTGTCTAAACTCACGCACGTTCATGAATACTTGATTGATAATTTAGCGAGATTCGAACACGGGTCAGTCAATGCTTTGAAGGGATAGTAGGAATCCTGCTCACCAAACTAGGACAAATTGTATCAATCTAGAATCTAGACCGATAATACTGCTGATGCCAGCCAGAAGTCCTGAAATATGGTTAGTTGAGATACATAAAAAAAATTGACGTACTTAAAATCGATAAAATCGAATTGATATCTACTAAGTAACTGCCTCTAAGCTTCAATGTAAATTAACACAAAAGTTGCCTTGAAACTGTAAAAAAAAAACAACAAATACAATGCTTGTTATAGAACAAATCATTCTTTGTTCTTTTGTCAAGTTTAAACTACTCATTAAATATACAAAATACATAAACTTGGTTACAGATAAATAGACAACTTTGGGAGATGATTAGCGCTTGTTGGGCTTGTTTGAGTGTCATGAAAAAAAAAAACTCACTTTGATTGACTTTCATCTATTATATTAAATTAGTTGACATGTAACACTGACAGCTTTTTTTATAGAAGTATGACAATGTGATCGCACTTTGTCTAGTGTTAGGCTAGACTGTAACCATAAACAAATGTTCGCGAGCAGCAGTCGCCTCCACTATGCAGGCTTAAGAAGAATATCCACCGTCTAGGTTAATAGTACATGTTCCTCTCGGTTATACCCGGTTACTTCTAAGCTGGTCCCGAAACGTGACTAGGTTATTTGTTGTTACACTTTATCGTGGTGGTACAGCTTATGTGGCTCTGTCTGCTATAAATCATCAGTTTGCTTACCACTGTTTATTGTTTAACTATATCTAAATCTCGAAACAAAAACAAAAATGTGAACAAAAAACGACTTGACTGGGTGCACCGAAATAAATTATATTTACCAGGTTCATTGTTCACTTCCGAAGACACCAAACTGCGAAGTGTCGTTACGTCATCTACCTAAAAAAAATAAACAAAAAAACTGGCCAGTCCACTTTCTGGTATTTCGCAGCGAAGCTCTTCACTGTACAGTGTGAGGTGAACCAGATGAACTTTACACAGTGCTTCAGAGGCGGTGACACGTAAAGACAAATACTGTCGTGAGATTGTCTTTAAAAACTATTATTACCCTAGATCAATATTATTTTTGATATGGCACTTTTCTTTTAAGATTTAACGACAATTTTGTATATGTGCAGAATCCGAAGAAGAAATAATATTCAGAATAAATAAATGAGTGGATATAAATAATTGAAAAAGCGACTACTACATTTTAAAACATCCCATACAATCTACATTTTTTTATATATCTTTTACACACATATATAATTTTTACATAAACTTTATGCATTTTTTTTATTTTAATGTAGGTACACTATCTAATTACTTTTGTTTTTATTTTATAGCCTCATCCCTTCGACACAGGAACTTTATTCTAATTCTGTAATCACAGTACATTTATTTATTTTTTCGGGTTATGTTTTCAGAATAATAAACGTAATTTTTAAAATATTTAGTTTGGTTTAATTCGTAAAACAGTATTAACAAATTTCACGCAATAAACTTTTTTATTTCATTTCACGAATGAGGCACATTCGTTAAAGAGATGAGGACGCTTAGATTCTTGTTTTAATAGTTTAGTAGCGTCAGAATGACAAATACAACTTCCTTTGTTAGAGGTCAGACGTGTGTAAAGAGTTCTGTGTCACTCATTTTGTTGGTCGAACTCAACCGCTTGGATACACATTAGCGCAGCACTTGACAAATATTTTTTGTTCTTCAATGATCACCATTACTTAGCTAGAAGCCTCGACATGTTTCCACTTTATGTTCATAACTATAAAAGTGACAAACATAAGCCACTTTTATTTATACAGATTGTCCCAAAAAGAGAAGTCAATAAGTAGAAGAAGAACCACGGTCTATGAGCGAAAACGAGTGCTACCACAGATAAATTAATGTCTGCAAGCAGCTTGAGGAGACGAATTAGCACCATGCATGTTGACAGAACACAATGCTCTTGTTATCCCTATCTACCGTTGTACTCATACCGAAAGGCGAATAACACACTTCACGGGATTACACTTGAAAGCGACGGTGCTACTTCGGGACTCCATATTCTCTGCCTACGTCAGTGGGAGCAGCGCGTGAGTTAAGTAGTAGTAGTACTTCGGGACTCCAGATCGGGCTTATGACCATCATCACTCTTTTAGTTATAGAAAAGTTTATTTTAAAACAAAAACTATTTCGCATGATTCATGTTAAATGGCAAATATTTTCAGATTTTATATCGCCTCGTATTTTATGTAAGTCTTCAAAGTAGACATAATTTTTTTATTGGGTGCGGAGTCGGTCGCGATCTCGACTGCGACATGGGAGTCGATATTAACGGTAAAGTTACGACTGTCGCAGCCTCACAGATAAGCTATCTCGTGCCATCGACGCAACGTGATTGCGAATTTACTAATTTTGGACAAAATATTTTGATTGGCGAACAACAAATTATGAATGATAAAATCTACTTATTAGTATTCGTACATGAAAGTGCAATATACGCTAACTGCATTGCCGATATCAATATTAATAATATTATTGATGCCATTCTAAAGATTGACGATCGTAGATAGCATGTTCATATGTCACTTACTAATTTTATTTCTCTTTCAATCGATACGTAATCAGGTTTTATGTGTCTTGGATAATACAATATCAGTGTAATAACTTTGATAAGAATATCAACTGCTGCTGTACTATCTACCTATTTGGTATTTCGTTTATTTAATTTAAATTAATAAACATAATAAAATGGCGAAATGATAACTTCAAATATTACCGGCGAGTAATTAATTATTTCAATTATTAATTGAATTGCGTTACATTTTGATCCATGGTTAAAATTTAAACTAACCATTTTGTAATTTTGACAGAAATCCAATAGAATAATGACTGTAGTATATTTATTTTTATAAAAATAGCAACAAATGAGTAGATAATTTATTTTTATGTATAATTATAAATATATAATAAATATATTATAAATATAAATAAATAAAAAATAATATTGCATGGTGCTAGCCGAGATTTTTGGGAAATGTATTGGGATTGGGAGCCCCACAGACTTTTTAACACATTTTTTTAACTTTAACACATGACATTTTAACCAAATTTTACGATAAATCACTTTTGTATTTTATTTTTGTAAAATACATTTTTTAAATCCAAATATCATACATGCAATTCAATTTACTTCATACGTTATTAAATAATTAAAGTCATACAATTTAAATTTGCATATTTGTAGTTATCGCAAGAGTTTTGCAAAGATAAGCCAATCCTATCCGAGACACCTATCCTATCTGCTCTCCATAAATAATTGATATTTTAATGTCACAAATGATCTGTATGTAACTAAACATTATCTCAATAATAAAAAGGCTTATGAACATCACTTCATTTTGAATAACATGCACCGTCAGAGGATATCTTCAAAAATCAATTTTGCCTGTCATTTTTATAAGATCGAAACCTTTTGTATCTGTGGTTAAGTAGTAACTTGTTTTTCAAGTAAGTGCCGCGCCTAGTCCATAAGTTATCGTATGTAATAAAATTAAATGTAACACATTTCTCTTTTTCAAGTAATCTTCATAATTTATACACATTTTTAGTTTGCGACGTGTTGCGGCGCCTGAGGGAATGTGCGGACGTGTCGTTTCTCCTAGTAAAACATTTTGTATTTTCATTTAGAAATATCATTACACGGCTGTAAAAATTATTTATCTCTGACAGACTAATAATATATCGATGTTTGTTTTATATTGAATACGTATTTCATTAATAAAAATAATGCAATCATTATAATGAAAGACTCTAATAATAGAAAAAAGAATACCTAGATAGTACTATTAAAAATTATATTTAAAAAATGTTACATTAAATGAAGGTAATATAAATAGTAATTATATTAATGAGTTTTGGCTAGCACTTCTTTGAAAAGATTTATTGTGAAAACATCTGCGCACGCGACGCGCGACGCTGCGAACATTTAGAGCAACTACAAAGCGAAGAAGCTTTCATTAGTAAACAATTTGAATAATTAATTATAAAAGTTTTTAATACCCACTATATTTTATTTTTAAATTTAATTATCTAATTAAAGATTCGCCAACAAATTTGTATGACAACTGTACAGGAGTCAATAACCGCTTCGTCTTTATACTTTGAAGTCTTAAAATAAGGTCACTTAAGAATTTCGACATAATTCACTCTACAAATTCAATTAGTTACTTTAAGACACATGTTGTATGAAACATAGGGCTAGGCATATTTATGTTTTGTAGCAGGAGGTTGCGGAAGACACTGGTGAAAGGCACCCGGTTGCTGCAGCACCCCCCGCTGGGGTCGGGTGCTCGACTCCTCAATCGGGCCGTCAGGTGGCGCGCACAAATAACGCAATAAATACCCCGCTTATCGCAAATCAACTCACACTCGTCTCGAGTCCGAAGGGCGATTTATTCATGAGCTCCGCGGGCCGATGCTTAACCCTGCTTACATTTATCATCGACACGCAGCTCAGTCAATTAAATTAAACCGGATCATCGTCGATAGCGCCCTCGCACCAGATACCAGAATTTCCCATGCACGTCTAATTTATCGATTTATATTTATATAATTGTGTAGATTTGTTGACAAATATTATATATTTTGGAGTAGATTTATACCTACTGCATTCGGGTCGATTTTAATCATCAGAAAATGTGAATGATCATTAAATAAACAGCAACAAGTTATAAGTATGTGTATAAATATTTGAGATGTACGTGCCGATAGAGAGGTGATGAAAAGTGATGATGCAGTAGATAAGTTCTGACGTTGTATGAGTAATTTTAGTGCCAATAGAAAGTTAGACAAGTCGTTATAACAACTCGATAAAAATGAATTAATTTAAGTCAGTTACATACGGTATATCTAAATAAAATAAACAGAATTTAAAGTTTTATTAATTTAGATCCCTCGCAGGTGTCTCACCTTATTTTGTTAAAATCCCGACAAGGCCCCGCTTTTAACGCGCTAAACGTTTTATTCGTTCATCACAGCATTATCCTTTCGACACGGTAGCACTAATTGGATAAAACATCTGAACAAAAAACCTCTAAGAAACAAACACTTTAATAACACGGACGTTCGTAATTTCGAGGCGCAAAGGGAATTCCATTTAAGATGTGAATTGGATGTGTCGGGAGTGTCGGATCGGCTCTGGGCCCTGTTATTAGAAGGTTGGCTGCGGTGCCTAGAGGCGGCCGCGGCTACGGACCAGCTACGGACGACACAGACGCATCTCTGATTGATGGGCGGACACTCGCTATGAATACGACGATTGTTAGTGTTTAACTACGACTCGCTCATTCAAAAGAAAATTGGATCTTGATTGATGGATTAATGATATAAAAGCAAACATGAAATCGACGAGTGAGAATAACACATTCTCGCGCCTCGAGCACGGATCTTTGAACATTTACAAATCAAAACAAAAATTTGTTACAACAAATTACTATACATATATAAACATCATGTAACAAATCACTTGATTTATTTATCTATAGTATATTATTATTATTAAACATATAAGATACAAGTAGCCACATATACAATGACTCATTTATTCGTATCATATTTTAGCCGGAAATAAATACAACATAAAAAAGGTAAAGGACTATATTTCCGTGCCGACAATGAATTAACACGTTATAAACGGTGTTTAACTTTTCATTTAAAGAACAGCTGCCGCAGGTTCATCTGTATATCCTCTGTCGCCCTACTTGTATGTAAGAATATGATATAATATTGAAAGAAAACCCAATCTAATTATTTATTTATAACTCTATTTTTTTAAAAGAAGTTTTAGCTTCGATTTCCTGGGTATATTTGTATTATTCTAAAACCTTTAGGACCTCTAATAGGGCGAAGAGGCACAGCGCATATAAATATACATTATATATTTTTTATCTTTTATTATTTAATTGTTCATAATTTTCGAGATTTTGCTCTGACCGTACCGCGCGGTACAATAATATTTTTGTTAATTTAATATTTCCTGTCAGTCATCACAGATCCACGCCACGAGTCTATCACGTACATTTAATATTATAAGCTATTAGATCTCTCGCCGGCCCTCCATTACTGTGTCCATATCATAATATGGAATTATTACCGGCCACTCGCTTAGATTTTGTAGCCCTTTTTCTTTTATCCATAAAACAAAAAGACGTATCGCCGGCGCCGTCCATTGTTTTCGTCGAGCCATTCGTCGCACTTCATGCTATTCACATTCAAATGAAATGCCCTGTGTACAAAATTAATTTGTCTTTTGTCTTAGGTTAGTTGGCTTGGTCTTCGAGATCTCGCGCCCCGGTGACATGACTTCGCCCAGTGGGGTGCACCTCGCCACAACAACGAATCCTTTCTTATGTTCTATGAGTTTTATGTCATAACAAATATTATAAAGCACAATTTTTAATGTTATAAATTTTATGTAGTGCTGTCGATATTTTCAGACACAATAAGTAGATAATTTATTTTTTTTACAAATATGCCTAAAATCAGGATATCCTATAGGTATACAACTGGAATCGTCGGATTTCGTCGAATCTCGGGACCGATACAACTAGTGCGACACATTTACAATAAAATACCAAATATTCTTCTTATAAAATAAAAATATAGACTTACATTGTATGTAGAATTATTATTAAATGAAGACGAAAATTTAATAGAAAAAAAGCATACCAAAAATTAATAAAAGGAAAACTATAATCAATGTAGAATTAATTAATTGTTTTTAGGATGATAAAGATTGCAAGCAATAATTTATTAACATTTTCATCGTATTTTTATTGTAGTTCGGCATGTGACAACACTCAGACTATCGCTACCACAGCACAGAACGGAAACAACTGCTACTAAAGAGAAAATTCAGCAGACAGCAGTCGCCTCAAAATTGAATGAAGAACTCTATATTCTAGACGTCTGCATATCCGTGAAAATTGAGAGAGATCTGTCATGGTACACACACTAAGCTATAAATACCGGGAAATGATTGTTAAGCAATAATAATAATAATTTGTAAGGAGAGTGTTTACCGCAGAACAACCGTGACGGACAAGCCTCAACCCCGCCTTCCTAATAGCAACTCTTTAGTTATGTATAATTAAAAACTCAAACATCGACAACTAACAAATTACACCTAGTCCCTCTCCTAACATGAATCACCTGCCATCAACGCCGTGTCGTGTCAATTAAACTATTATTATAAATCGAGTGTTAGAAATAAAATTACAACATTGTCTTTAGTTCCTGGAAATTAACCTCAGAGGAGTGATTCAATTTTATTGTTGATTGCAGCGATCATTTAGGTTCCTAGAATCATTAAGACTTGTTATTAATTTCGTTCAATACCGAAAAAACGGTTCAGCACCTATGTGGTATGTCAAATTTACGAGAATTAAAAATATTGATTAGGGGATTTTACGGTGATTAGTTTAAACATTATCACCAATTTCAAGTGTAACGGATCAATCGTATTTCGGGATCAGCTTGGAAATAGTCGGGTGCACATTCGTCTTCTCAGGAGATGACATTACTTTAAGGTTGCAGTTGTTTTCAGTTATGGGCCATACTTTTAATGTAGTCGCGTGTTGTTCTATATACAAAATTATTGGAGGCCTATTCAGAGCTCACGAAATTTCGTTTTTCACGTATTCTTTATGATGAATGTGATCCAAACGTGGTCTTCACAGATCTTTGTATACACAGTTCTGAAAGAAAAATCGCTCAAAATTTACTGAAATTTAACATTAGTCCCTTTGATATTAAAAATGAAAATATATTTAATTACATTATATTTTTATTTATGTAATACCTACTTACCAATAAACTTAATTTTCTAAATAAGTATAATATTTACTTTTTTCATAAAATATATTAGGTAATACGGTACATCTAATGCAGTGAATATAATTTGTAAATAAAAACATAATAAACAATAAATGACCGCACATCTTGATATCTCATTGTTATTAATTAACAATCAATGACTCGGCTAGAATAGAGGTGTTTATTAAAATAAATTTATTATTAGTTAATTTGGGAGCGATTGTTCGAAATAAAATACTTTTAAACATGACTCAAAGAGCATTCTACATCCGCTTGTGCTTTTTTAAAACCGTTGTGATCAATCAAGATGTGACATAAACAAGTTAGGCTATAATCCTCTTTCAAACATTGTAATGTACTCTTATCGCTCGATAGGATTTTTTAAGAAAAAAATAATTGCAATAAGTATAAGTTTATAATGTTTCAAATTAACCGGCAAAAACTTAATAAATAAATTAAACTATGTACTTATTAGTAAACATGTCAGTAATTGAGTTCAATTTTAAAATAAATTACCATACATTTCAAAATCTGACTTAAATGTTATAAATTCAAGGTACAAAAGTACGAGTATGGGCGTTTTTTGATATGTATCTCGAAGTAAGAGTGGTGCATTCGCAGCTAATTAAATTCGGAGGTTCGCGCTGCCGATGGCGTATCGATTGCCATCAGCCATGTAATTGTGAGCCAACTTGTCTGATCCCCGATTTAGCGCTTGATGAATTAATATTGCGAATAATTACGCTTCATTTATATTTATTAACGTTAAATATCTTTTAATATTATAATT
The DNA here is from genome assembly GCA_948150575.1 of Tinea pellionella. Lineage (NCBI taxonomy): Eukaryota > Metazoa > Arthropoda > Insecta > Lepidoptera > Tineidae > Tinea > Tinea pellionella. Next base: position 4,289,771 of record OX411254.1, on the reverse strand, counting down.
ATCGAAAGTGCCTTCAAAATGCGAGTGCTATGGATTTTATTATAAGAATCGTGGCTTGGCCATCGAACGGCACTCGAAACCTGTCTCGATCAATCCACTTCTCTTGTTGCTCGTGTTAAATAAAACATCTCGTAAAAGACCAAACGAATGAGCGAGCTGATGACACTTGTCATTCTGGCCCTCAATCCTTTATATTTGTCTTTGAAATGTGATGACAGTGGTACAAATTACGTGTACAAATCTCTGCGTCGTTAATAAAACGCTATCTGCCGAGGGTGATGGATGCGTGTACGACGCGACGCTCCGGGCACGAAATCATCGCGTGGTAATTAATACAAGCAGGCCGAGCCACGGAAAGCGATCTCTGTCATCGGATGTCGGTTTCCACTCGGTGAACTTACAACGAACTGTGTTTTGTATACGTCTGTTAGATGATAAGTATTTAAACACTTTAGAATAGTATGTATTAAGAACGCTCGGAAATTAGACCTCTCCTTATAAAGAACTGGTTTTTACACTCTTAGCAATACTGACAGACATAATTTTAAGATAACTAGTAAATCGTAAAACTCGCAGTAAAATAGCGTCTCGTTTGGCCGGTGCGAGCGCGGACGCGTGCTATTGTTGTATGCAATTTACCGCCGCTTCAATCGCTGAAATATTTCGTGCAACGGCCATGTCCAATTGCTAACGAGCCGAGCGCGACGCTCAAATGAATAAGAACCAAATGCATAGAATAAGTGTTATAATATGATTAAGTGATGGTAAACTCTCGCCAATGATTAGTAACTTCCCACATGAGAAATTAAAATTCATTTTCAGATTTAATTTTAAAGCTTACGTTTTCGTTGTTTTCCAATTTTGTGGTTATTTTGTAGAAATAAAAGAAATTGAGATGAAACTGGTAAATTAGAAGAAATAGTTTCATATATTTATGTCAAAAAGAGTAACTTTGTTACCGAGATACCCAACTGCCATTAGCTTATCGTTGTACACAAACGCAGACTCAAAAGCGGGAATTAGCCGCACTTATCCAGTCTAATGGATTGCTGCACGTGTGTGCGACGCCCATTGTGACGATGCGTTCAGACATAAACATATAACTAAGAGGTATAAATATACCATTAGACTGAAATTAAACTCAGTTTTATCATTTTAATTTTTAATTTTGCGAAGTTGTAAATCGAAAAATATATATTCAAAAAAATCATCATATCAAGAAAGAAGATTTAGGCTACATACTTTTACAGAGTCTAACTTTATAAAAGGACTAGCTGTTGGGTAAAAGCCGCGGGCGCAAGCGGCCCGCGGAGGCCCTGTTTTGTCGTAAAACGCATTAGATCGATTAGATTTTAGAATAGTTTTGAAAAAAATTTTGCTCGCCATCTAAAAGAGTTTACCTTTCTAAACAATATTGGTATTGACACGGTAACGCTAACGTATGTACTTTTTGAGTAATAGCGATTTTAGAAAATTTAAAAAAAAAAACAAAAAAAAGTAGTGCTGGTCATACTGAACAAAATTGGTCTTTACACGGTGACGCTAACGTATCTACTTTTCGAGATATGGCGATTTTAAAAAATTTAAAAAAAAACAAAATTAAAAAAAAATTAGTGCTGGTCATACTGAACAAAATTGGTTCTTACACGGTGACGCTAACGTATCTACTTTTCAAGATATGGCGATTTTAAAAAATTAAAAAAAAAAAACAAAAATTTTAAAAAAAATGAGTGCTGGTCATACTGAACAAAATTGGTCTTTACACGGTGACGCTAACGTATCTACTTTTCGAGATATAGCGATTTTAAAAAATTTAAAAAAAAATTAGTGCTGGTCATACTGAACAATATTGGTCTTTACACGGTGACGCTAACGTATCTACTTTTCGAGATATGAAGATTTAAAAAAAAAAAAAAACAAAAACAAAAATTTTAAAAAAATAGTGCTGGTCATACTGAACAATATTGGTCTTTACACGGTGACGCTAACGTATGTACTTTTTGAGATAAGGCGATTTAAAAAAAATTGAAAAAAAAATAAAAAAACAAATAGTGCTGGTCATACTGAACAAAATTGTTCTTTACATGGTTACTCTGACGTATCTACTTCTTGAGATATTTTAAAAAAGCCTGCCGCGCGGAGCAAATTTGATGTTCACGCGGCCGCGCTCACCGTCCGACTGACCGAGGTAAAGCCGTTTCGATCGTTCGTCCTGAAAATGCGTCGTTATATTTTCATTGCGCGCTCTGAACGGGCGGAACATAGAGAGCGCGAGCCCCGACGAGCGATCGACGCTGATGCTGTTAGGCCACGCCCACCGCCATGCTCCGTTTCATATTGGCGTACCGGCGGGAAAAGGATATAAATACGATCGAGGAAAAATTTTTTTTGAGCAATTTTGAAAAAAAAAGTATCGTTTTCGAAATTAGAGGGCATTTCCTACAACGTTTGTTCCGGCACTTTTGCCTCATCTCTTTCCGTTTCCGAGATATCGCTACCACTTCCGGTCCAGAATCGACTTCCGGTCAAAGTCGTATTTTTCTCGACGGTTTTGGGACGCCCTCTATACGACTCAAAAAACCGCTACCCTCCACCATACCGGCAAGTGCGAAATAATTGATGTCAGTCAGTGAGTCAGTGAGTGGTATTGCAGCTATATATTAGTACTAGCTGTTGGGTAAAAGCCGCGGGCGCAAGCGGCCCGCGGAGGCCCTTTTTGTCGTAAAACGTATTAGATCGAATAGATTTTAGGCAGTTTTGAAAATATTTAGCTCGCCATCTAAAAGCGTTTATGTTTCTGAACAAAATTGGTCTTTACACGGTGACGCTAACGTATCTACTTTTCGAGATATGACGATTTTAAAAAATTTAAAAAAAAACAAAATTTAAAAAAAAATTAGTGCTGGTCATACTGAACAAAATTGGTCTTTACACGGTGACGCTAACGTATCTACTTTTCGAGAAATGGCGATTTTAAAAAATTTAAAAAAAAAATTAAACAAAAGTAGTGCTGGTCATACTGAACAAAATTGGTCTTTACACGGTGACGCTAACGTATCTACTTTTCGAGATATGGCGATTTTAAAAAATTAAAAAAAAAAAAAAAATTAGTGCTGGTCATACTGAACAAAATTGGTCTTTACACGGTGACGCTAACGTATCTACTTTTCGAGATATGGCGATTTTAAAAAATTAAAAAAAAACAAAAATTTAAAAAAAAATTAGTGCTGGTCATACTGAACAATATTGGTCTTTACACGGTTACGCTAACGTGTGTACTTTTCGAGATATGGCGATTTTAAAAAATTAAAAAAAAATTAGTGCTGGTCATACTGAACAATATTGGTCTTTACACGGTTACGCTAACGTGTGTACTTTTTGAGTAATAACAATTTTAGAAAATTAAAAAAAAAAAGCAAATAGTGCTGGTCATACTGAACAATATTGGTCTTTACACGGTGACGCTAACGTATCTACTTTTCGAGATATGAAGATTTTAAAAAATTAAAAAAAAAACAAAAACAAAAATTTAAAAAAAATAGTGCTGGTCATACTGAACAATATTGGTCTTTACACGGTTACGCTAACGTATCTACTTCTTGAGATATTTAAAATATTCGAAAAAAGTCCGCCGCGAGGAGCAAATTCGATGTTCACGCGGCCGCGCTCACCGTCCGACTGACCGAGGTAAAGCCGTTTCGATCGTTCGTCCCGAAAACGCGGCCGTATGCAAACTTTTCTCTCCGCACCTCTCGCTCTCGCCTCATGCACTGACCGATGGAAAAGAGCGAGATGGAAGTATCATCGAGGGCCGACCGACTTGTATGGGAATTTTTTTTTTGCCCGATCTTGAAAATTTTTTTTTTGATTTCGCCATAAGACGACATTCTCTACAACTTTCTTTACGGGGTGATCGCCCCGAGTCGCCCCGTTTTCGAGATATCGCTACCACTTCCGGTCCAGAGTCGACTTCCGGTCAAAGTCGTATTTTTCTCGACGGTTTTGGGACGCCCTCTATACGACTCAAAAAACCGCTACCCTCCACTATACCGGCAAGTGCGAAATAATTGATGTCAATAGATCAGTGAGTGAGTGGTATTGCAGCTATATATTAGTACTAGCTGTTGGGTAAAAGCCGCGGGCGCAAGCGGCCCGCGGAGGCCCTTTTTGTCGTAAAACGTATTAGATCGAATAAATTTTAGGGTAGTTGTGAAAAAAAGTTTAGCTCGCCGTCTAAAAGAGTTTACCTTTCTGAACAAAATTGGTCTTTACACGGTTACGCTAACGTATGTACTTTTTGAGTAATAGCGATTTTATAAATTAAAAAAAAAAAACAAAAATTTAAAAAAGTAGTGCTGGTCATACTGAACAATATTGGCCTTTACACGGTTACGCTAACGTATGTACTTTTTGAGTAATAACGATTTCAGAAAATTAAAAAAAAAAGTAGTACTGGTCATACTGAACAAAATTTGTCTTTACACGGTTACGCTAATGTATGTACTTTTTGAGATATGGCGATTTTAAAAAATTTAAAAAAATTAAAAACAAATAGTGCTGGTCATACTGAACAATATTGGTCTTTACACGGTGACGCTGACGTATCTACTTTTCGAGATATGACGATTTTATAAAATTAAAAAAAAAACAAAAACAAAAATTTTAAAAAATAGTGCTGGTCATACTGAACAAAATTGGTCTTTACATGGTTACTCTGACGTATCTACTTCTTGAGATATTTAAAATATTCGAAAAAAGCCCGGCGCGCGGAGCAAATTTGATGTTCACGCGGCCGCGCTCACCGTCCGTCTGACCGAGGTATAGCCGTTTCGATGGTTCGTCCCGAAAAAAAATTATTTTTTGCCCGATTTTGAAATTTTTTTTTATTTCGCCATAAAATGACATTCTCTACAACTTTCTCTTCGGGGTGACTGCCCCAATTCACTCCGTTTCCGAGATATCACTGTCACTTCCGGTCCAGAATCGACTTCCGGTCAAAGTCGTATTTTTTTCGAGGTTTTTTCGACACCCCCTATACACCCCAAAAATTTCACCCCCGCACCCCCCCGGCAAGTACTAAATAATTGATGTCAATAGATCAGTGAGTGAGTGAGTGAGTGAGTGGTATTGCAGCTATATATTAGTACTAGCTGTTGGGTAAAAGCCGCGGGCGCAAGCGGCCCGCGGAGGCCCTTTTTGTCGTAAAACGTATTAGATCGAATAGATTTTAGGCAGTTTTGAAAATATTTAGCTCGCCATCTAAAAGCGTTTACGTTTCTGAACAAAATTGATCTTTACACGGTGACGCTAACGTATCTACTTTTCGAGATATGAAGATTTTAAAAAATTAAAAAAAAAAAAACAAAAATTTAAAAAAAAAAGTGCTGGTCATACTGAACAAAATTGGTCTTTACACGGTGACGCTAACGTATCAACTTTTCGAGATATGGCGATTTTAAAAAATTAAAAAAAAAAACAAAAGTTTAAAAAAAAATTAGTGCTGGTCATACTGAACAATATTGGTCTTTACACGGTGACGCTAACGTATCTACTTTTCGAGATATGGCGATTTTAAAAAATTAAAAAAAAAACAAAATTTAAAAAAAAAAAGTAGTGCTGGTCATACTGAACAATATTGGTCTTTACACGGTGACGCTAACGTATCTACTTTTCGAGATATGAAGATTTTAAAAAATTAAAAAAAAAACTAAAACAAAAATTTAAAAAATAGTGCTGGTCACACTGAACAAAATTGTTCTTTACATGGTTACTCTGACGTATCTACTTCTTGAGATATTTAAAAGAAAGCCCGCCGCGCGGAGCAAATTCGATGTTCACGCGGCCGCGCTCACCGTCCGACTGACCGAGGTAAAGCCGTTTCGATCGTTCGTCCTGAAAATGCCTCGTCGCGGATGCTGTTAGGCCACGCCCAAGCGCCATGCTCCGTTTCATATTGGCGTACCGGCGGGAAAAGGATAAAAATACGATCGAGGAAAAATTTTTTTCGAGCAATTTTGAAAAAAAAAGTATCGTTTTCGAAATTATAGGGCATTCCCTACAACTTTCTCTTCGGGGTGACTGCCCCGACTCGCCCCGTTTCCGAGATATCGCTACCACTTCCGGTCCAGAATCGACTTCCGGTCAAAGTCGTATTTTTCTCGACGGTTTTGGGACGTCCTCTATACGACTCAAAAAACCGCTACCCTCCACCATGCCGGCAAGTACGAAATAATTGATGTCGGTCAGTCAGTCAGTCAGTGGTATTGCAGCTATATATTAGTATAACTAGCTGTTGGGTAAAAGCCGCGGGCGCAAGCGGCCCGCGGAGGCCCTTTTTGTCGTAAAACGTATTAGATCGAATAGATTTTAGGCAGTTTTGAAAATATTTAGCTCGCCATCTAAAAGCGTTTACGTTTCTGAACAAAATTGGTCTTTACACGGTGACGCTAACGTATCTACTTTTCGAGATATGGCGATTTTAAAAAATTTAAAAAAAAATTAGTGCTGGTCATACTGAACAAAATTGGTCTTTACACGGTGACGCTAACGTATCTACTTTTCGAGATATGGCGATTTTAAAAAATTTAAAAAAAAATTAGTGCTGGTCATACTGAACAAAATTGGTCTTTACACGGTGACGCTAACGTATCTACTTTTCGAGATATGGCGATTTTAAAAAATTAAAAAAAAAAAAATTAAAAAAAAGTAGTGCTGGTCATACTAAACAATATTGGTCTTTACACGGTGACGCTAACGTATGTACTTTTTGAGTAATAGCTATTTTAGAAAATTAAAAAAAAAAAAGCAAATAGTGCTGGTCACACTGAACAATATTGGTCTTTACACGGTGACGCTAACGTATCTACTTTTCGAGATATGAAGATTTTAAAAAATTAAAAAAAAAAAACAAAAATTTAAAAAAAAAAGTGCTGGTCACACTGAACAAAATTGGTCTTTACACGGTGACGCTAACGTATCAACTTTTCGAGATATGGCGATTTTAAAAAATTAAAAAAAAAACAAAAGTTTAAAAAAAATTAGTGCTGGTCATACTGAACAATATTGGTCTTTACACGGTGACGCTAACGTATCTACTTTTCGAGATATGGCGATTTTAAAAAATTTAAAAAAAAACAAAAATTTAAAAAAAAAATAGTGCTGGTCATACTGAACAATATTGGTCTTTATACGGTGACGCTAACGTATCTACTTTTCGAGATATGAAGATTTTAAAAAATTAAAAAAAAAACTAAAACAAAAATTTAAAAAAATAGTGCTGGTCACACTGAACAAAATTGTTCTTTACATGGTTACTCTGACGTATCTACTTCTTGAGATATTTAAAAGAAAGCCCGCCGCGCGGAGCAAATTCGATGTTCACGCGGCCGCGCTCACCGTCCGACTGACCGAGGTAAAGCCGTTTCGATCGTTCGTCCCGAAAATGCCTCGTCGCGGATGCTGTTAGGCCACGCCCAAGCGCCATGCTCCGTTTCATATTGGCGTACCGGCGGGAAAAGGATAGAAATACGATCGAGGAAAAATTTTTTTTGAGCAATTTTGAAAAAAAAAGTATCGTTTTCGAAATTAGAGGGCATTCCCTACAACGTTTGTTCCGGCACTTTTGCCCCATCTCTTTCCGTTTCCAAGATATCGCTACTACTTCCGGTCCAGAATCGACTTCCGGTCAAAGTCGTATTTTTCTCGACGGTTTTGGGACGTCCTCTATACGACTCAAAAAACTGCTACCCTCCACTATACCGGCAAGTACGAAATAATTGATGTCAGTCAGTGAGTGAGTCAGTGAGTGGTATTGCAGCTATATATTAGTATAATAATAATAATAATAATAGAATAATGTTTTCTCACGTTTTTATATCAAGGATTTCTTTTCACAATTTTTTCGCCTCCGAGGTAAAATGTTCCCTTTACCTAATCATGGAACAGGAACGGAACGCTACTCAAAGTTGCAAGTTTTATAGTTTCATATTATAATAAAAATTCCTTTAACAAACATACGAATAAATAATTACAACTAGTTTGTTTCGCTTTTATTAGTTGAAGAATAAAAGCGGCACGGAATTGCACGTGTCAAGTGGAATATGTTCGCGAAGGCTGTACACGATACCTCTGACATTCTTACCTTCCGGGCATTCAGTTCTGTTGTACTTTCCGCCTAATAATCATAGTGGGTAATATTAAAATATGACTTAAATATTTAATAGTTTTAATTGGAGTTTCGGAGATCATTGAAATAATTTTTTAAAGTTGTGTTTTTAATGTGAATATCGCTGGATTATTATTCACTTTTGTTAGCGTTCGTGAGAATGGATAAAATGAAAAACAGGTGTTTTCATTATCCGTCTAAAATATGTGGAGCTATTATAGTAAAAATAATTTTGTTCTCCATTTATGCTTTATAAATATAATGAATATATAAAAACGTGTGACATCTTGACATACTCGTTTTATTGACATACTCGTACGTACATATTTAATGCAATAAAATTGTGTAAGTAGATGTTTTCCAAAGAAACCAAATATCAAATTAAATCGAACACCAGTGCTTCAAGCATGTATGTCTCTACAACCTTTGCCCTACGTTAAAGAGAGAACACGTTCCTATCACATTTGGTTTTTATAGACCATAAAATTGGCGACTTTTCTCTTTTAAATCGTTACTAGGTGTTGAATTCTAATACGTATTTCCTGCTCATATATTCTCAAGCTTCGATAGTCTTACCTGATACGTACCTACACTTACATTTTTGAAAGTTCGGTTTGGCTTAAAAATTTTTAAATGTTCAATTGAGTGATATAGTCGCCTGAAGTTGCCTTAAACCCGGCCGATAGGAATGTATCATGTCATCGAGCCGGCCATAGCGGAGGCGACTAGTAGCAGTTTTTTCGGCTCATGGATTCCAGGCGGACATGCCTAAATATTATAAAAATATTAAGAGTCGCGGAAGGAGACGATTGATTGTCGTTGCTACTCCCTGAAAGCGTTTCAGTTTAAATATAGAAAACAACTAGCTATCCCAATCATAAGTTGTATACATACGGTAAAATGATCCAGTATTTTCTGAACACGTCGCTCCCTTTGAGATGACCTCATTTTTTGATCCCTGATTATCAGCTAATTATGTAAAACCATGTACTTGCTCTAGGTTGTATAAATATTTAAAAACATGTTATCTTATAAAATATTTTCGAAGAATATTTCTATTCTATATATTGATTTTTGTTGGATACTCGAACGTCAGTTTTATAGGGCAATCTGTAGCTAAAGCGACTGTATTTTAATCACGGCGACTATTTAGCCTATGGTGTGGGAACAAACACGTGCATGTAACCGAATCGTCCACAAAAGATTAAGAGATGGTAATTTGACGTTGATATAGGGAAGATGCTCGTTGCTTTCATCGTACATATTGTCTTTCTTACCCGGCCGTTCTAGAGCCGCGGTTTGTCTTATGAATGAACGAATTCTATTATGTTAAAGGATAACGTCAATTTAAACTTCGTAAAGCTTCTTTGACGCGTATAAACGCTTTTTTTGAATCATATCGAAATATAATAAGCCGGGCACTACGCATCGTTCACACTTATGGTACGAACTTTATGGCAAACTACAAATTGAGGTATCAGCAGGGCACGGATGAACGTGAGAGGGAAGGGCACACTCCCGAGCTATATATTTTTATATGTTCTATTCATAATTCAACTTAACTCTTTATTTTATTATTGTTAACTTAATCATAGAGATGCCATAAAGTTTGACGCGATCTATAGCTATGTATGTGGAACACGCGCTGTGTTTAAACGCTGCGTTTATACGCGTCAAAGAACCTTAAAATTAATAGAGTGGTAAGTAGGCGAACTGATGATTGGTTATTAATTCAACCCTACCACCACTTTCAAGTGAAACTCTGAACTAAGTCGTCTTTCGGGTTAGGAAGTAGTTTGGTATAGAAAGTCTACATAGGGCTACAGGAGGTTACCTGTAGATAGCAGTCCGTGGCAGTAGTTGGAGACAACTACATGTCTTGGTTCGTACTCCAGCTAATCATCCGGCGGAGAAAAACTTATTACTAACGTTTTCTTCTAATTATTGCATGAAAAATATATCTATAAAACTTACGTATTATTAAGTACTTTGTTTCACTCCATTAGTTGACGAAACTTGATTTAAGAAAGAAAATAATAAGATTGGGCTAAAGAGACATTTTACGATGTTATTTAATGTTACAACTTTATATCTTCAATTAGAATTTTATTAGTGTTAAGGACAAAGTGTCACGTCTCGTATAAAGCCTTATTATATTGTGTAAGTGTTCAACTAACAATATTGGTTGTTTTTCAAAACATGTTAAAAAAGTTACCTATGTCAATAAATTTACAGGATAATAAATATTATCGCAAATTTAAATTTTTTATTTCTTAAATAAAGTACTTTCGGTAAGAGCTTAGACACGCACATGTAATTTGTTAAATTAATTAATCAATAAAAATAAGTTATTAATTAATATTTGGTATTTTAAATGCTAAAGTTGTTGAAGATTCAAATTAATACGAGTACATACATTATGATGAAAACTCATAAGAAAAAATGTTGTTTTTTTTTAATAATAACAGCCTGAACAAACTTTTTCGATTTAATTCATATCATAATTTAATAATAATAACATTCTTCCTTTTTATGTTACTTTTTAAGTTTGTATATGTACTTTTAATGCTGTTTTACTCAGTAAAATCTTTAATAAACTTCAGGATATAAAGTTGGGACTGGACATTTTTCAGTTTTTCTCAGTGAAAACTCATTGAAATAATTTTATTTTTAGTTATGGGCCCCTTGTGTCGAAATTTACAGTCTATGATCGCCTTATAGGTAATTCGCCCTAAGATCTAAGATTTTCTGACTCTTTAATTACTTTATTACACACAGTATCAACACGCATACCTTAGTTCCAGTAGGATGACCTTAGTTTACCATCTGTTTTTAAACAAAATTAAGTTACCGGCCTTTAGTAACCACGTTAAAACTTTATTAGTAGCCGGTATATCATTTGAATGATTGTAGCTTGTTTTTTAAATATTGTTGTGGAAATAAACAGTGAGTGCAGTGCAGCTGTGCGGTAGCAGGGTCTGCGCGTGCTGATGTCATCGCTCGCTGCTAATGTTATATTCTGTCTGCCGTGTGGGCGCGGCAAACACGGTTACATTGGGACATTATTAATCATTAAAAAATACAATAATCTCATAATAATGAGATCAATTTTTTTTTTGTTAATATCAAGTTTAAATTGTAATAAGGATAAGAAAGGAAGAATTTTTAAAAATTAAAATTTTTACATAATTAATTATATGGCATTATAACAATTTGTCAGTGTCGAAGTGAATATTTGCATCAAGTTAATATCATTGTGCATCATGGATCATTCATGTATCACAGTAAATATTCCGTATCCCAGTCAAGTCACAATAAATTTAATAAAATGGTAGAATCTTTACTAAAACTTCCTACGGAGTTTTGGAGGGAAAATGAAAGCGCACGTCTTTGGAATAGGCAACAGAATTGGCATCTCTTTGGAATTAGGTATTTGCCCACATTCACGTTACGGAAAATAATTCAAGACTGATCTAATGAAGTAATTATTTGTTAAGCGACGAAATAAATTATTATACAATGCTTTATTTACCTATACCCAATGTGATCACCGCAGAGACAAAAGTTATGAATGAAATAACGTTTTGCAAGAGCGGATGTTGCGAGGTTACTCGTGGCGAATTAGGTTTAGAGCCTTATGAGGCTTGATGAATGAACCCTTCCCTTGCGTCTCACCTTCGCAATTGATTAAGTAACATAATCCAGAAGCTATTGTTAGTATTAAATTGTTTTATTGATAACGTTTCAAAGATTTGTCACTGAGAAATTCTATTTCCATTAGATATAGTAAATGCCCTAACATTAAAATATCTTAGCCTGTACTACTTTTTTTAGAACGCCTGTACTAAGCTAGTGCTTGTATCATATAACATAGTTACATTAGTACCGACCAGAATTCAGCTAGATTTGTACGCGGGCCTCATCGATCTTGAGTTTGCATCATCTACTGCTAGACCACAGCCTACTATGAGTATCAGAACAAGGACAACACAAACATAAAACACACAGATCAGAAACAAACTCTTACTTTTTAATAACATATAATATATTGATATTTAATTTTGTTTCGGGCGAGAATCGAAACAGAGTAAAAAGGGTAAAAGTCCATAAATAAAATTCAATAAAAAAGCCAGATTATGGCTCAAAAAATAGAAGCATATCCTATTAAACTTTCCTAGCTTGAGACAATAGCTTAGTAGCTTCCTCGCTAACTTACTAGTTAGCGATAAAATAAGGCTAGTTTTGTACAAACTTAGCCAGAATTACTAGCTTACTGACCTAGCTTGCAAAACTGGCTGTATCCCAAGTGTTACATAACGTAAGTATACAAAATATGTATCTACATATTACATTACCGGCCAAGATTTTAGGAAGATTCGAAGATTTAAGCAGGAAGTAAAGTTTTCAAGTAGTAAAAAACCGCTGCTAGTTGTCGTGTAAGTAAGGTAAGGTACACAATTGTACAAATGCTATGTAAAGACTCCAAAAATAAACATCCGTCACTTTAAAACCTATCCACTCATGCATAGAGTAGTTTAATAACTGTATTTGTTTGACAAACGTTTAAAAGGTAACCGGGGAATATACAAAGAATTTATGTTTTTATATATATTATACTATTAATATATAAAGTGGCGTAAAACATCCAGTGACACCCAGAATGTGAGGAGTTTTTTTTTAATTCCATGCTAGTTACGCCAATGCATAAAGATACAATGTCGGTTATCTTTTTTAAATATTTTTTTCTATATAAAAGCGCGAGATTTGTTTATTATTAAATAATTATAAAAATTGAACCGAAAACAAATAAACTGACACAGAATAGCCCGATGATCATACCAACCCTTTTTTTTTCTTTTTTTTTTACGTGGGGAAATCTCAATTACGGATGCCGTGGTCCTTAGGGAAGGTGCCAGGGTTATGTCGGACTCTCCAGCATACCTACTAAAACCCCACGGTGTTTCACTCGACGCATAGTGGACGGAGTCTGGGCACGCGTCAGCATTTATCCAGACTCCGCCCTGCGGAAGTCCAAGGTGGCGGACCGAGCCCCGGGAACGGCGAGTTGAAACACTTAACTCGCCGTACGCCTCAGTCTATAGGACGACGCACAAATATGATACCAACCCTATGCAATGGTAATTCAATTCAACTTTTTTTTGATTGGTTTTTTTTGTGTCCTTTCATGCCATTTCAAACAGACAGAGCAACATTCACGTTTATTAGTATAGAAATAGATCAGAAATATGTATCTAATTAATTATACTAAATTAATACACTTATATTAAAATAATGTATAAAAATATAAGAGACAGAAATGTATGACCAATAAAGAAACATAGCGTGTTGATATTATTAACTTGATAGTTAGTGCACAATAAACCGTATGAATTATGAGACATTTGTATAGAAATCTAGGAAGTAGATACCAACACCTAGACACAACAGGTAAATAGGCATTCAGTACCATAGTTCAGTACCCACAGAGCTTAGTCAATGAAATAGGACCTACGTACCTATTCTTGAATGGTATTGTAACATGTACCTTCTGTATCAAGACAAAGACAACCTAAACACACTCGAAACAAATTCTTACTTATATAACATATACAAAATTATTATTTATTTCGATCGAGAATCGAATGCGGAACCTCTGCGTAACAGATTGGCGTTAATCCTTTTGGTAATTCCTTGAACAAATTACACTGCCTGTTGGGATAATAATACATTTTCGTGTCGACCAAACTTTAATTTATATTCGAAACAGTTAATAAAATTGGCAAGAATTAGGCTGTGTCTCTAAGTCGAGGTCAGGTTGAACCATAAAACGTCATAGGTACGACATAAGATAGGTGCACTAAGGTCGTCCTTGCACTATACCGCGATTTGCTATAAAATTAATGCTCTCCATTGAATTAACGATTCATTAAAATTTAATTGCTAACGTCTCAACTATCACGGCTGTAGTAATAACTTCATCTAAGAAGAAATATGTATGTTTTATTATTATTTTCACAAAGGAATTCTTTATAGGTATTATGGGAGAGAGGAATCGATTAAGAGTTTCTTAGGAAATGTGAAAACGGGAATTATATCTTCAGTCAGTGGCTGAATAGAAAAGCCCCGTGACGCGAGAGTGGCAGCGCAGTCGCTCCACCCATCCAGCATGCTTAACATAAAACTTCAATTTGCATAATGCATACGGAATATGTAAACTTATCTCGGACACGCCCTTGTGAGGTGACACGAGCCTGAGGTGTGCCGGGATAACATTATTCTCGTTGCGGCCATATCCAAGTTTAAATAGACTACATTTGCAATGCCACATGTACTATACACTTTATTGACCTCGCTGATGTACGAGGTAGATATGATTTTTTATTTGCGAGCAACATGCTATGTAGAATAAAGTTATCCCTTTTATTATCACGGCACAATTGCAAATGTAAATAGATGTTGTTTGTACACATTTAATCGCAATTAACTTTGAGGCAGAATAAATTAAAATATTTCACTTATTAAAACATAAAACGCAGCAATAATATTGAACACAGAGAATGTACGTCTGACCAAAGTGAACGCCGAAATATGCAGTCGGCAGCGCGACCATCTGTTCCTTATTAGCCTAACTCGTGCGACAATCCCTATTTCGAATGCAAATAAAATTGTAAGCCAACCATAAAAAGACTTTATTAAGACTTTATACGCGCTTAAAAATTCGTAAAATCTTATTCACAACGCATTGGGACACTCAGTGTAGTTCCGGAGTTTTAAAATGATAAAAATACTGTTCGCTCGCCTCAGGAATGAGACGTAAATGGGAATGTCTGCAAGAAGTATACATGGCACGACATATCTTCTTTCACGACACAATCCGATCGTTGTTGCATAAAATGTGGCATTACGAAAACTCCGCTCACCCTACATGGAGCGTCCGGAACACCCACAGTTTGGGCTCACCTGGTCAACGTTAGTCTTCATACCTGAGATCGATTTATGTTTACAGCGATTTGATAACGCCGCAATGCTATCAATAGTGCGTAGAAAGCTTGGGCGGACGTGTGGTGATATTTCCCATCGATGATAATTCAGCACGTGCGCAAATATCCGCAGGCTGCGATGTGAGGTGTTAAGACACATTTATTTAGTCATACGAGAGGGAATAACGGCCCACGCTAAATAAAGGATCCATTACTTATTCGCATTATGAGTTCCCTTGATACAACTGCTATTCATTGGCTTTAATCGACCAGTTAGGGCATATTTTCTTACAAATTTATCTTGTTTTTACGAACGGTAAAATACAACCTATTATTTTTAAATTAATTTAGTATTACTCATTAAATCAGATGTCATATGCTTGAATACAATCGTACTCTGATTGCATAAAACTTGTTGGAAGTGCCACATGTTTATTAGAACGCCATTTAAATTAAGTATGGTAATAGAAACAAACGCATATAATATATTCCACATTTGTAGATAACATTTATTAGAACAGATCGGTTTCCATTTAAAGTCGCTTCATACTACGTTTGCATTGCAAAGAGGAACGCGTAAAAAGGTTATATTTATAGCATTCTTTCCTGAAGAAGATAGCATCTAAAGGTTTTGGAAAGGTTCTGTAGTTGTATGGTAAAATGTATTCGTTTTAATTATTACTTATTTAAATGCATTAATATCTTTGTTTATTAACATTTTAACAGCTAAACATTGTATCAATTCGATATTTTAAAAATTAAATTAAATTATTGACAAAGGTTCTTAAAAGTAAATACTCGATCATAGAAACGTGTTTTCTTCGACGTTTTTTAAAAATCTTTAATAATTTTACCATAAAGCAACAAAGATCTGGTAAGGTCACTCATACTCATAACATATGCGTAGTTAAGTTATCGGTCGAGTCTCCTCCGACTTTCCAATTAAGCAATTTAGATACCACGCCCGTCCCAATATCAGCTTATACCGATGTAAAACAACGGACATCGAAATGATAATGTAAATAACAATAAAGTTATCAGAAAACGCAGCACAGTATGGGTTTTGACAATAAAATGTCGCCCGGAATGGAACCCCGACCCTGAGAGCTATACTAATTTATTACACTTCTCTCGCTATTTCTTTCACATTTAGATTTAATTCACTTTTAGTAGAGATTAGAAGAACCTTATAAAAACCAGTTTTCATTATGAATGGAGTATTTTTAATTTTTTTTTATCTATTTCTTTATTAAGTAAACATAAGTAACAATCAATATTTAAACGTATACAATAGTTTATAGAAGAAAAATTGATTAGTAGAATTAGATCAATTATCTTTGAAAATGGGCGTTAATGTGTTAAATAGGTATACAACGCCGCACCTTAGTCGTTATCATTTGTACAAAGCGCATAAATTACCGCAATGAATTGCTTGTCAATTTAAAATTACCGTCTCAAAGTTCATAAATTTGTCAACTTCATTTTACAAGCAGAACGGCTCAGGACGATAAGTTAACGCGTTGAGATCTTTTGTATTGAGATTTTACGTAGCGATTTACAATATTCAATATTAATTTATATGGAAGGATCTTTATAAATCTCTAGTTATATTTCTAGTCGAATATTCTTATATTTTAAACTTAAAGTTGTTTCGGGTCTGGGCTTTATATGTTTGTTGTGGTTCTTGTCCTGGTACACATAGGGTATGCTAGTTTGGGGTAAGGGCATTACGTACGTATATGTATTAGTTATTATTATCTCTTTCAACATTATTTTATCTCTTAATTAATTTTTCAAAAAAAAAAATTCCTAAACTTAATCAAGTTTTCTTTTCAAACTTTCATTTACGATTTAGTCAAAAGTTTAGTGGTTTAGGCAAACAGACAGGGTTAGTTTCATTATTACAGATATACATAGAGAGTGCATTAATTCCATAGGTATATATCTAATCTATAAAAATATAAATCTAATCTAATCACGTTTCTGATATATTACATAAAAGCTTAAGTAATATGTAAATATCTAAATTATGATCTAAGTTTAGCAAAAATATTAAAATAACAACACCATTCAATTAACTTAACTCGCACTATTAACTCGTTGAGTGCAGCGACTTAATGAAGCAGCGGTCGCGAATAATTACAAAGTGTAATGAATTTAAATAACACATCGAACAATAATGGCACAACAAGAGAGAACAATCCATAGAGATAATTAATTTATAGACATTATTAAGTTATCATGTTAATAGAATACAAAAATATTAAATAATAATAAATTCAACGTTTTAATATATTAAAAATTAATAAAAAAATACCGATAAGTGATAAAATATAGTAGAGGAATTTCGACACGGTAGAGCATCTGCACGTATAGCGAAGGACATGGGTTCAATCCCCACCTCGGCTCAGATTGTTGTGTGCATGTTGTTTTTCCATTTTTATCGTATTTTAATATTCGTAATAACCAATTCAACATTTTGATTGAACAGCCTAAAAATTATTAAAAAACAGCTGATAATTGTAATTAAAATATTTAATTACAATAATAACTTTTTTTATTCAACAAAAGTCTTTTCTAAAAATATGTCGGTCTGTGGAAAAGGCAAGCAAGCTCGCTGATACCCCGATTATAGTCAGAACCTGTTTAATGTTGCTCTAATTAACAATACACAAATCGTAGGCTTGTATGTAAATGAGAAACGTCCTTATATTCGTCTCCACTGAATCTAAAGTAACCTATAGATTAAAAATTACATTTCAATACATTAAATAAACAAATGTTCTATAGATCATGTTTGTCAGATTTTGTTCGATCTTATCTGTTATCTAGATTAATCTAAATCAAAAAGATAACAACGATTAGGCAAGAAATTATTTTACCTATTTTTACAATTACCTGCGTTTAAAAATAAATAGGAATCATCGTAGAAAAGAAATTGGAATTGATATATCCCTTTAAAAAAACAACAAAATTAAAACTACACTACATATACTACACACATACAGGACATAAAACGTTATTGTATGTGTATCAGTCGGGTAAGGATTCAATCAGGTTTTAGTGGAAAAAATAAAATACGATTTTTCTATCTCAATTTTTTAAAATAAGTTTTTTATATATAGTTATAATAATAAAAAATAATAAAATAATAAAAAAATAAAATGGTTTTTTATTACATCTATTCACAATTTTTTCAATCTCCTCTTACAAAAGTTTGATTGATCCTGAAACGCGACTAGAAAGTGGTGGTACAACCCTGGGACAGGCGGCAGATTGAGTTAATAGCGTCACTAATCTGCCTACCACTTTAAATTATTTATTTATGGGTATACTGTATACATACTTAGAGAAGTCCTATATAGAAGTACTAAAAGTCCTATGTCACGTTAGCATTATGCTGAAAATAAACCTTATCTGTTATTTTTATAATTTGTGCATTTTATTCGATACATTGTGGAAGTAACCAGTAACGAGAGGAGCACACTCCATCCACATGCCACAGCATGTTAATGGATGGTGTACATTCGTTTCCTCAATCCGGCATAGTGGAGGGGACTCTTGCCTGCAGATATTTTCTGTGATAGCAGTTGTCTCCACACTCTAACTTAACTTAGGGTGGAGTGTAGTCGCATGTAGAGCTACTATAAAAAAAAACTGAAATTTGTATGTTTTAAAACAAATTCAATATAAACTCAATTAAAAGGACATAATGGTGTTGCATGTTAATGAAGATCGGGTTTGTCCCCTCCGAGCCTCGTCCTCACTTCGTATGCGCTTTGAAAGTGAAGAAATGTTTTTTTATTAACTTAGGGTCAACATCGAATTGGCGGTCATATGAAGTTGTACCCTTTTTTATAAATTGATAGAACAATTTTGATCCCTAAAAAAATTAATTTATTCTTTATTTTTATTATTTTATTTTTAAACTTTCTGGTCCTTTATTAACATTGTTTTTAACAACCGTTTTTAATAAAATATAAAAACTAATTAAAGGAAAAATATTCTTATTAAATCCATCAATACAGTCCTTGGACTAGCATAGTTCTAGCTAGGCATAGTTCATATATAATAATTCTGTAATACATAAATATAGCCTTAAAAAAAGTTGCTACATATGAAACATTACTCAAACTATACGCGACCTTATCGTAAAATTGAATTTAAAAATGAAACAAAAAAGGCATAATAAAGGGGTATCGTAACTCTGGCGCGCGCGACATCCAACCATTTTTATTGTAGAGGACACACGTGTGGCGTTCGAAGGCACTTCATATACCTAATCTCTCAGAAGTTTATGAGATTTATTCACAGAATTCATCATATCTATTTTATTTCATTTATTTTCAAGTATTACCTAATAATAATATTATATATTTTATTTATTATAAAATTAATATTCAGGGTAGTAGAACTAGTTAACGAAAACAAAAAAATGATGAAGTTGTCGTAGCCAATTTAAAAGGTTTTATCCTCCCTATTGTCGCATGTATTTTGATTATTTTAATGTAAGCGATGTTTTGAAAGCTTTGCTTTGCGGTGATAGTAAACTGCATAAAGACTTTAATTTGTCTAATTCTTCTAACATTTTTTTTTAATTTCGTGAATAATTTGAGTAAACATTTCAAGAAGCTGCCCATTAAGAATTACATTGTTGTATAATTTTATTCAACTGGAATTTCTTTATAAAATCATAAAAGCTTCGGATAAAAATATTTTATAATGCTATTGTTTACGACGATACTTAAAATAAAATAAAAAATCAACAATAAATAACAATATAAGTGCAATCCAGATTTTTTATAAGAAAATTTTAATAAAATATTTTAAGTTGTACAAACAATAAGATAATGATGATTAGGAGAATAATAAACTATTGTTTGATTCTCTTGGTATATTGGTATGCTCTTCGCCATACTACTAGCATTTATATGCAAGATTACGTCAGTATGTGCTTAATAGCGCATTAATAAAATTAATTTAAAGCAACAATGTTTCATACATTGTGGTATAAAGCAGCTCAAATTACAATAAATCCATGGACAATAACTTTTATTTTGAGTGTGTAACATTGGAAGCACATATTTGCCCCGGCTGAGTGGTGCATGGCGGGCCGCATCTCGAGCTCAGCGTCCGAGCTGACTTGTAATTTCAAGTGTTTACTTTGCCCTCGCTCAGCGGGAAGCCTCACAACAATGCCCATATCCTTTTCTCATAAAATATATGAAAAGTCTGGCTACCAGCAAAGCTCGGATCGACTGCGCGATACAGCCCGCGCCGTATTATACAACCTAGCTGCCTACAAAGAGCTTTTTATGAGAGGATCAAATTGATCGGTTCGGCGATACCATCTCCAGTTGCGTGCATTATGCGCGGGAGCAATGTATCGGTAATGCGTTGAGCTTCCGTTACGCACCTCCGATTATGCAGCTCTACTTATCACACCTTTTAACAAATGTTATTCTCGACTAGATTAACTACTATTGTGTTTGTAAGCGGAGAAAGTAACGACACTTAAAATACGGATAATGCAACGTACCTATAATACATTATATTATGCAACAGTACACCATTATGGCGGTTCTGATTATCATAAAGACATTAGCAATGAAATAGAAACATTATCAACGTCAGCTACGAATTGAACGCAATGGAAATTGGTTTATATCGTTATGGTTATAGCAGTCGACCGCATAACTTTACGGTAATATTGTTCGTAACCCAACAATGTCTTAATGTGACACCGAAAGTACAGTTACAAAATCGAATATTGATCCGAAATTCAATTGTGAATTTATTGAAAGTGACCACCAATCTTCGCCGGTCGGGTCGGAGGACGTGCGCGATCGCGCCATCGAGAAACACAAAACCACGAAGATAAAAATATATTACAAAATGAGGTCCACTTTGTGTTTTGAAATTACAATCAAATAAATTACTTTTTATTGCTCAATCTTGTTGGGTTTTATTAAGGTATCGATGGTATATGCATGAAAATAAAACATCGCGGGTTTACGCGAGTACACGATGTTTCCGTCGTGCCGGCTAACACATTTGGGTCTGATAAACTGAGACGCTTTACATGGTCCTCGGGCTTTTTAGAGATAACACGTCATGCCATGTCAATTTGTGTACAAGAAGTTATATCAAGAAAACTCTTTTAATAACAAGAGAAAGCTCTTGTTCGTCTTGTTATCATTGTCTAATAGCGGATACAAGTACTCGTCTGATTTTAAATTATGCATATATATATTGTATATAATTATATAATTTGAAACTTCTACTGTTTAAATTTTTTTCTTCCGATACAATGAAATGATCCTTACATGAAACTGAGTCGAACCGCATCAAAATTTTTTTGACTAAAATGGTCAACTCAAGCTTGACCAGAAATTTTACTATGCCGAAATGGTTTTCAATAAGCAAGCTTTTCAAGGTCCTAAGATCGTTTCCCTGTATCTTTTGTGGTTTCGAATTTACTGTATATGCATATGTATATATCAATAAAATATGAAGGAATATAAGAAACGACTAAAATATTGAATAATAATTTTAAGTTTCAAGTGTAAGTGAAATCTTAGATTTATCTAAAACAATAATAAGAGGTCGAACAGCAACATGAGTTTCCATGAGAGATGAGTTACCCTGTCGACGGATATTCATATACTTATGGTAATACAACAATCTATCATGCAAGGTAACGAAATGCTGAAATAAATGGACAAATTGTATATTTGAACGCGAGATAAACAATTCGCTTTGACATTTGGATGGTGGTGCGAGCATATTGTTGATGAATGTTGATTGCTAAAGTGCGTCGACGCATGCATAAGTAATACCAATGGATCCAGCCCACCCGGACGCGTTTCCGTTGCAACCGGTCTAAAACAAACTAAATAAAAACTTCCTAATTACATATATTTACTCCCAAACTGTGATATTCTTGGGTCAATAGGTTAACGTTTTGTCTACAAGTACTAACTTTATATTGCGTATCGTCATTAATAGAACTTTTTGCGACCTCTATGGTACTGTGATTAGTATCATTTGATACGGGAACGAACCGAATTCGATTCCCGTTTGAAACATATAAGATTATAGTTATACTCGCAAATTATATAATAGTAAAAAAGTAAAGCTATTTGTTTCGAGTTTGGGTATTACTTTGTTTAATATGTTTGTGTTGTCCTGGGCCTGTTACCCATCGAATGATTTGTACTACCTAGGTATGTATGTATCGTATTTAGTTATTTAATACATTTTTACTTATTAACACCTGGCTAACTTGGAATTGAGAGTTCACGCTTTCAACAGCGTTGATTTGATTTAATGATCTATTGGTTCTTTTTTCCTTTTAGTAACAGATTCTATTTTTTTCCGCGTTTCAGTTCTCTTCTTTCTCTTCTCCAAAGTCTAACCGCTCACCCGTTGACACTAGCTCGTCTTCAACTAATCTTAATCCAATCTCTGTTTTCTTCACGTTACATACTAAGCATTCAGTTAAATTTGACATTAAGTTTATTACTTAGAGTTTTGTACATAGTTAAAGCGATATCAAGGTCGTCGAGCTCATTCATCAGACATCGTCCTTAAAGATAATTGCTCATGATATAACGAGCGAGCGTTGAGTCTGCGCAGATATCCTTGCAAACACAATGCGGTTGCCGCAGGCACGCCGCGTGTGTCCCTCTAGAGGGTGACCATTCCAGATCTAAATAGTTCGCTCTAGTATGAAATTATGATAAGAATTTAATAAAAAAATAATAATAATACACACAGCCCTCTGAACACTAAGCAACACAGCACTTCAAAGTCGAAAATCTTCTATTCTATTTTTTCATCGGCATTTCTTCTAACCGATAGCTTCATGTCATTTAATATTATAATTATGTGGCAATGTAACTTTATTATATGCACTACTAGTCTCTCAGTGCCAATCGTACAAGTACTAGCTTAAAAAAAAGGAAAATATTTTCATACATTTGTGTTCAAGGCATTCACTCTGGTATACGTTTCCATCCTTTCACGAAAGAATGATGCAATAAAAAATGTGGCTAAATGTTCATCTAGAATGTTTTAAAGCTTTTCCAGCTTTTGATAAAATAATAAAGGATTTCGGAAAAATAAATAAATAAATATATCAAGAAATAGTATCCACCTTACACTAGCCCAAGGAAATCTATTCATCATCGTCACAAGAGCTCAGTGACTTGTAATTGTGCACCATATTGTACTGTGAGTTATGGACTTCACTTGCAACTCCACTTCCTCTCCATTAAACAAAGCCTAATCTCAGCAAAACTCTATTTAAACCTATTTTAACATTAATTACTTACTAATTGACAACTTAGGCAATATTAACGTTGCAACTACTATTTAGCTTGATATACAATCCAAGATGTTAAAAGACACCACACCTATATTCAGGCCAGCGACTATTACATGAGTACTTACTGCATATAAAATTAAACATAGTCGGAACTTCATAACATATCCAGAGTTAAAGACGGTTAACAAATGTCATTTTGTTTTATAAGAACATTCACTCCGAGATGTATCTGTGCAACGAGTCAGTGGACATTCTTAAAGTTTTATTACCCCACGCAGCGCTACCTAGACAAATATCAGCGCATGTCGCCGTATATCCTCTCTGTCAGTGTTACGAAGACAACACTCTAAGAAATTGCAGAAAAGTGAGCATAAAACATGGAGAAAGGTTCTCGCATCGAGTAGCATTGATCGCGCGTAGCATCAACATTGTGGTGAAGCAGCGCGCGCTAAACGCCGATGAGAGGCACGATTTGTCGTTATTTGCGCAGGCGGCCGACGACTTTATGACAACACCGTACAGGTCGCACCTTTATCCTGATCTTTGGCGACACACTCGTTCAGCTGATGTTAAACATATTTTATTTGTAACGCACTTGAAAGTCCTTTAATATTAACAGATTGTACAGTTTAGTCGGTATCAATAGTACTCAATACGAGCTTGAAATACTTACATAAATAAGTTTCTACAACGCAGTCAATATTTTTAGTGATGTTTCCGTCAGGTCTCTAATAAGAACTGTCAGACTTTCCAGTTTCATTGTACAGAGGTGAATATTTAAAGATACAAAGCTGCCATTTAAACGTAAATATTCTTTAAATAATGCAGAAATTTCCTGAGATCGAAGAGCTCATGCGTCGAGAGAAATACAATTTATGTTTTCGTTGCCGAGGTGTGGCGCGGTGGCTGTGAGCATGCGCGAGCCTTTGTTGCACGATGCTATCGCCTGCCCATTATTTGTACATCATTACCACGGATATGCCCCTATGCAAATTTATTGTATTGCCATAATCTATAGTCATCGTCCCCAAAATGAGAAAACAAAAAATACCTATATACTTTCAAGAATTTCTACACTGACCATCGCCTAACAATGCCTACAAATATGTTCACGAATGATACTTTAAATATGATATAATTTCGTGCATCAAGAATTAAAAAGAACACTATTTTTAATACATAGAGCGAGAAGGCGTGCGAAGCGATCGCGACGCCTAGGGCGAAGGCTCCCATCGCAACATATAATAACCGGCCTTCGATGACGCTATCTCTTCAACGATCACCCGCCGAAATCAATTTTAAACAAACTCTAATCGCCACCTACAATTATCATTGTTCTGTCGACAATCGACCCGATGCGTGGCCGAGTCCACTAAATATCGCTGCGGTGTTAGAGGTCACTCGCTCTTTTATATCGATAATAGTTGGTTGTTTTCGGATCGCACGAGATAATATCGAAATGATTTGTTGTCTCTCTCAACTTAAATATTGAAACTAAACATTAATATGATAGTGTTTTTTATTTGTGTTCTATCTACACATGTGAACCATTCAAGTTTTGTTATTTAGATCGTCAAGAGTGATCATGATTGATGATGTATTACTTACACGCCAATGAATTATATTA
Organism: Tinea pellionella; assembly: GCA_948150575.1. NCBI lineage: Eukaryota > Metazoa > Arthropoda > Insecta > Lepidoptera > Tineidae > Tinea > Tinea pellionella. The sequence continues at coordinate 4,264,671 of OX411254.1, read as the reverse complement.
ACATTATTTTGTTCACGTAGATATAAATGACTATATTCGTTCGTAAATGTAAATATAACAATATTGTAGCTATTTGTCCATTATTGTTACATTTCAAGACAACTGAAGGGTCTAGCAGACCTTGTGTGTACAACCCGTATCGTTGTGTCTCCGGGCGCTTAATACGCGAGCTCACATAGGTAATTTTCTCTAAAACAATGAATTATGCCCTTGTTAATATTTATTTAAGCCGTTGTAGTTGTTGAGGGCGCTGATGGCGCTACGGGCCTCGGCCGCGGGCTCTGGGTGGTCCGCCCGGCCCGCCGCACCTCCGCCTGCAATTTGCGTGCATCCTAAATGAACTCAGCAACACGTTAATGCAACGAGCTCAGAGTACTCGTATGCAAATAAGCTAAGGTCGCACCCTCGATTATATTCGTTAAGAAAGCAGCGAGCAACATTGTCCCTTTAACGTTCACAATCCTCTTAAATCATTCGTGTTACAACTTTTTTAGAACGGACATAAATATTTTGTTTTATGATATTTTATACAACTCATTGAGTCTCTCAGCATACCTAAATAGTTTTTTGACATATGTCCTATCACTGACTTTTTTTTTCGGAATATCTAGGAATATGATAATTAATGGTATATTTCGTATAAGCTTAGTCTTCCATATAGACCTTATACTAGGTCACTCAAATTACTATACCAACTCTATTTATAACTACTCTATGTACGTGGAAGTATGTGAAGCTTCTACGTGATTTAGGTAAAGGATCATGCATACAATTGCAATTGAAGTGAGACATTACGAGCTAATGAAATAAATCACAACAAAATTGCACATCAAGCCAAATAAGGAGTCTGTCTTCATCGCTTCATCCCGTGTTTGGTAGAGTCGTGCGCGCGAGACTAGAGACGCGTGCGCAGTTCTAAAACACGAAAAATAAACCTTTGATTTATCTCTAATCCACTCACCAGCAGCATGTTGGTACGACGAGCTTCGTGGATACTAAATTTGAAATTGATGATCATGTAAACTTTGTATCTGAAGTCATAAAAATATTTGAGTAAATCATAGATCGAGCGCGACACGCGAGGCGGAGTGATCTAGTGTCGATGTACCGTTAATACTTTATTACCCTTCATGTTTCTTGCACCATTTCGAGAAAGTAAATTACACTAGGCGATCGTAAAATTAATGCTTTATAGAGTAATACGAGTAGTTTAAAATGTCACTGTCGTTTTTATTATTCCATTGCTTTATACATACTCGTATTTATATATCAATTACTTCACGCTGGAATTCCAAACTGATGTTTATAATTTACATATTTATCGATATAATTAGGTCATTTACAAATTCCACGTTTTATTCTATACAAAAGAAACCACTTTTTAACCGACTTCAAAAGGAGGAGGTTATCTATTCGTCGTGTATTTTTTTTTTTTTTTTTTTTGTGGCGATGTTCCCTCATATCTCCGCCGTTTGTGGACCGATTTTGATGATTCTTTTTTTGTTGGATAGAGTATATGTCCGCATTGGTCCCGTTTTAATTTGAAGAAAATATTCCGTCTCTAAGGGTGGAAAATTAGGCGATGTTGCGCTGTTTGTGAACCGATTTCGATGATTTTTCTTTTGTTGGATAAAGTATGTCTCGTGATTGGTCAATTTTAAATTTGAAGAAAATATTCCATCTTTAAGGGTGGAAAATTAGGGGATGTTTCGCCGTTTGTGAACCGATTTTGATGAATCTTTTTTTGTTTGATAAAGTACGTCTCGGGATTGGTCCCATTTAAGGAATAAAATATTCCACCTTTAAGGGTGGAAAATTAAGGGATATTTCGCCATTAGTGAACCGATTTTGATTATTCTTTTTTTGTTTGATAAAGTACGTCTCGGGATTGGTCCCATTTAAGGAATAAAATATTCCACCTTTAAGAGTGGAAAATTAGGGGATATTTCGCCATTAGTGAACCGATTTTGATTATTCTTTTTTTGTTTGATAAAGTACGTCTCGGGATTGGTCCCATTTAAGGAATAAAATATTCCACCTTTAAGGGTGGAAAATTAGGGGATATTTCGCCATTAGTGAACCGATTTTGATGATTCTTTTTTTGTTTGATAAAGTACGTCTCGGGATTGGTCCCATTTAAGGAATAAAATATTCCACCTTAAAGGGTGGAAAATTAGGGGATATTTCGCCATTAGTGAACCGATTTTGATGATTCTTTTTTTGTTTGATAAAGTACGTCTCGGGATTGGTCCCATTTAAGGAATAAAATATTCCACCTTTAAGGGTGGAAAATTAGGGGATATTTCGCCATTAGTGAACCGATTTTGATGATTCTTTTTTGTTTGATAGAGTACGTTTCGGGATTGATCCCATTTAAGGAATACAATATTCCATCTCTAAGGGTGGAAAATTAGGGGATGTTTCGATTGATTTTAATGATTCATTTTTTATCGGGTAGGACTTGAGAGTGTCTGTCTATAAGCCCACTACTCATCACATTTTATTTGAACAGCGCGTTTAGAATGTTATCCATACAATCAATCAACAGTTACCACTAAAAATTACAAAATAAAAACATTTCTGAAAAAAATTGAACCGACTTCTAAATAAAACACAAGGCACTAAAAAGTAAAAAAATAATTTTTAATGAGAGTACATACACACAATTTAATAAGCATAAACATGAATAGATGCTTATTATTTATTTACAAATTAATTATATGCATTTTATTTAACATATATCTGAAGTCGGTGCATGCATTTGAAACATGTTTTATGATTGGTAATGTACCTAGATTCAAGCGATGCGGAGTTTCATATTTGGTTGGCACCGACTTCAGATATATGCTAAATAAAATGCATATAATTAATGTGTAAATAAATAATAAGCATCTATTCATGTTTATGCTTATTAAATTGTGTGTATGTACTCTCATTAAAAATTATTTTTTTACTTTTTAGTGCCTTGTGTTTTATTTAGAAGTCGGTTCAATTTTTTTCAGAAATGTTTTTATTATAATCAACAATTACAAATAGATGATTGTGTAATTACTGATAATTAACATCCTGGGGGGAACGATATGTTCACGAGTTTTTTTTTTCAGACTAGCTTAATAAAAATTTTGCTCAACAAAACACTAGATCAAATATATTCTACTACTACTTAACTCACGCCTTGTTTCCACTGGGGTAGGCAGAAACTATGGAGTTCAAATATATAAGTAATGTTATATTAGGAAAGGGCAGCTGATTTGCTAGTCATTTTCAATAAACATCTTCATCGCATAAATCACTTGCTCCGGTTTTGCGTAAAATATGCAAAATCGCCAATTACCACCCGTTCAGACGACGGCAATTTAACTTAAGTTCTGTTATAAGGAAACTTGTAATTATACGTGCACATTTTTGCTATTTTTATTTACTTTTACTCGATATTATTCATTTAAAAGTTAACTGTAAAAAATGCACCTACATTATTATTTAATATTAATAATTAAAAAAAATATATTATACGAGTCCCGACAACTAATCATACTCCGCTAGAATAAGCGGAGACAACGCTTGCCATAGAAAAATATTTGCAGGCTCTGCTATGCCGGTTTAAGGAGACGGTTGTCAGAAGCCAAAGAAGGTTGCCACTGGATCTAATCGAAAGCAAAATATATTTTTTGACATTTCGCTATTACTTGGGTGACAACTTTCATCGTGCTTTTGGCTTAGACCCACAATGGAAAATTCTCAGGTTATTCCCGGCTACTACATAGCTGATGCCGAAACTTAGTCACTTCACGACTTGAAAGTAATAGTACTACCTCAGGCTCATAACGATCACCACTCTGTCTACTACTTTTAAATATATTAAACTATATCTATATATAATAAACAAGATGTACCTACTTGAATTTAGGTTAAGACTTAGATAAATGGGTAAATGTAAATGTACTAGTGGTTTTAAATATGTTATTTGTACAACATGATGATAATATCTTTAAAGAAAACGATAATATTTTAAGAGCCAGAAACCATTAAAGCTCCAAGCGCATATAATAATAAAATGTTTGTTTTCCTTTGTTAAATGAGAGAGGTTTGTATGGAAAGAATATGCTGTAGTACAAGATCGAGCGCTAACTAGGCAGAACTGACGAATGAGCACCATTCCGCCTGTACACCCTCCGGCGTACACTTCACTCGGCCCATACGAATATTGCTTACATGAATATTTTTCATATATTGTTTTACTCACAGTCAGGCATTATGTAGGTATATACCTACCTATGTACCTATTGTTTAATAATTATATCTCAGACAATTTTAATTTTTAATTGTAAACCAAAATAGAACTTGCGTGTTAACTGTCAGAATTAAATGTTGGCACAAATAAATGATTTCTGCTCAATCTATCAGGACTAACCCGAGGGCGCTTGCAAAATAATTAAAACTACTTAACATTCAAACAGAATGTACGATGCAGTAGCGAGTTGCCGGTCATTTAGCTGGACCGGGCGCGGCGGCTCAGCCCGGTCCGAGCAGAGCTATTACTCTCCATGCCGATTGATATATTCCTTCTCGACATGCGATCGGAGACACGTCACTCCGTCGCCGTACGCTAGATACAAGCAACTGTTTTATAAATAAACAAACAAACATAGTTGATATTCTGCGACATAAACAACTCACCTCAGCCGCGCACGTGATTGTAAATAGCATTCCCACTTAAGTGACAACTGTTACAATGCAATTACTGCGTGCGCGGATAGTGCTTTATATATGCTAAAAGATAGACCAATCAAATAACATAACACGCTTCCGTGTTTATACTATTATTTCTATTATTATACTACGTAAGTGATTTAGTAGAATGCTTTCAATAGAATCTACGGCAGTCTAGTATAAACGCGCTCAAGTCCGCGTCAGCTTAAACACGAATATTTACATATGTACAAAAGCAAAGAGATAAAAGTTTCACCTTTTACAAGTAATTTGAGGTTATTTATCATGTCGGAGAGACAAGGCGCACACCGAGCACGGCAGCACCACACCGCACCGGCACCGTCTCGCTTTAGTTTAGCTTCTTTATACAGAAGCCATTATAAGTATCAGTTTCAGATCATAGATCATAAACGCATTTATTATTTTGGGGCCAACCGGTGGGATATGGGGGGTCCTGTCGTTTGAGTCGCGTCTCTGCCTCTTTCCATTGTCGATTTTTTATTGTTGTGAGTGACAATTTTCCGGACCTCACGAACTTGGAACATAAATATTGACACAAGAATGTTCGGTTTCGATCCTGGAATATTTATGCTGTATCTAAGAATGCATTTAAATCACTGTTGTATACTTTAAAACAGCCTAATCTTTATTTTACGATAATCGTAAATTAAGATTTGATTTTAATAACTTATTTACTACTTTTATGTTTGTTGTTATTAATCTTTTTAATCCTATTTGACCATTACAACTTCAATTTTTATATGGTCAATATTTTCTTTATGATAAGTGAATGATGGTCAACATTTCAATAAATATCTACTATTTTGATATATTGATAAAAATATTATATTATAAAATAAATTTTAATTATTTCGAGTGATCTTATTTATTGTGAATTTTTAATGGGGATTAAGGCCAGATAAAATGAATATATTATTAGGAGTTGTATCTTGTACGGCTACCGCCTCTGATCAAGAAAGAGTGTTTCCGATCTTTTACAAGAGTTATGTTCATTGAATACTGACAGATATCACAATTGTCATTGTCATATTACAATATGTCTTACACAAAATACAATGAGATAAATAGCTATACGACTATTTATTAGTGGCGACGAGGATAATAATGGACATTGCTAAACTAAAAAAAGCACGCAGCTCGATTAAAGGTCAGATCACCCGTCTACACACTTACCTGACAACAAATGCAATACAATTACACGAAGCGAAAGTACGTCTGGAATCTATAAAACAGTTTCAAGAAAAATACAATAAAATACAGGATGAGTACGAACTACTAGTACCTGACGAAGAGTTCGAACAAGAATTGGAGAATAGACACTGCACAGAACAAACGATCACCCAAATCAAAATAATTATACAAAAAGTCTTAAACGAATATCCCACCCCACAGAACCGCCATGAACCGATGCAGTTAAAAGTTGCGTTTCAGCCGTTCCAATTAACTGAATCATTCAGATGTTTTATAAAAAGGTTAGACGTATACCTAAAATTTAACAATCAGTCGGACGGTAAGGTCAAAGTGTACACACTTTTATCTACCTTGCCCCCAGACTTACATCAGAAAGCATACGACCTATGCTCTCCTGAAGACCCTACAACATACACTTTTGAAGATCTGGCAAACACATTAGAAGGATACATAGACCCCCCAGAGCTACATCAGAAAGCATACGACCTATGCTCTCCTGAAGACCCTACAACATACACTTTTGAAGATCTGGCAAACACATTAGAAGGATACATAGACCCCCCAGAGCTACATCAGAAAGCATACGACCTATGCTCTCTTGAAGACCCTACAACATACACTTTCGAAGATCTGGCGAACACATTAGAAGGATACATAGACCCCCCAGAGCTACATCAGAAAGCATACGACCTATGCTCTCCTGAAGACCCTACAACATACACTTTCGAAGATCTGGCGAATACGAGTACATTAGAAGAATACATAAAAGGAACGATACACCCAACTGATGATAGAATGAAGACGGACACCGGCGAGATTTTCAACACAGTCGGCGTTGCACATGTTACGTGCACCTACAAGGAACCTACATGTAAAATGACACTATACCATATTTTACAAAGATACTTGTGGGACAGAGGGCGAGGGTATATGCACCCAAGTAAATACCGGTGGAGGACTGACAGATACACCAGGACCAGCTACGGACTACGAAAATAGCGACGGAGGACCTGACAGATATCACAATTGTCATTGTCATATTACAATATGTCTTACACAAAATACAATGAGATAAATAGCTATACGACTATTTATTAAATACAAAAATAATTTCCTCACCTCAGTTGGCTGTGACTGCTACTCTCTTAACTATTGATGTTATCTTGATTTACGCACTTTATTAACATTTTATTATGCGATTGAGACCGTTACATAAGGAGACACTAACTAACATTGTTTATAAGTTTTATTTCAAAACAGATTTTAGATAATGCCAATTTGTAATAGAAAATCAATATATTAAGTGATTTTTTAAATTATTATTATTGTTATTTCCGTGTTATTTTTATTAGTCCTCTTTTATTGTGTACCTGTCTGTGATAGAACAACCGCTTCCAAGTGTAACACCTGTAAACCAAGTCGTTAAGTTACAGGTACAGTTAAGAGAAGAGTCAATCTGCATAGCGAAGGTGACTGCTTTTTCCACATATTTCTTTGTAGTAGGTGGTCTCTGTTCATGGTTTTACATCATGGTATATCAGGTTAATATCAGATATTAATAACTACGAGTACTATAAAAAAGGTTTGACAGTGAAAAAAAGAAGTAAATGCAAGTAGGCTATATCTACCAAAAGCGCGAAATTTATCGATAAGATAGATAGTACGTATTGCCAAAGCAGAATGTATGGGGTACCGTTTTCTAGACGTTAATTTTTTTTAAATGTACGTGTCTGCGGTGAAATACTTCAATGGACATGAGCCTGAGAAAGAAATATCTATTAAAATATCTTTAAGTAATTTTTTATTTATTTAAAGTTTTGCCTGTCTAAACGTTGAAAACTTTAAAACTAATATAGCGCTGTAACTATTATTCTGTCTTTTTCCTGAATAAAACAGTTAATTGCGCGGAAATAACTGAGCGTAACACTGTAATTTGATAGATAGTAACTTTGTTAACTATATATTTAGTTCGACGAGAATATTTATAATGTAGTTTAGTCGTAAATGAAGTTGTCTTAGGTAAACATCAGAGTGGAAGTTAATGAGTTCCCCTTATATTGCTATTTTCTGCCTCGCATACTTAACTAGAACTAAGTATTGACTTTATGAGATGTTAGTTTTAAATATCCTCATAAAATCATAATAATCTAATACTTTTCTCTCTAATATAATACGTTGATATACAATACATACCTATATAAAAATATGTATTTTTAATAAATCTTGTTTTTAACATTATATTTATACTTGTAAGCGTGGGGATACGTAAACACAAGAAAACTCTATTTGGATATATCGGTTGTTATAATTCTCAAGTAAGACGCGCACACACGGTAACCGAATAGCTTGTTCAAAACCATCTGACAGATATGACGTCTCAATCTTTTTTTAAAACTTAGGCAAAGGCTACATACTTTAATTATGTTAATTACTTTATATTTTTATATTGCGCTTGATTACATTTTTTTTTAATTCTTGAATATCAATTTATTATTGTTGTTCTTTTTCCTAGTTTGTCTTTTAACGCGAACATATTTAACTAAATTGATTTTATGCGACGTTTATTTGATTATTTGTATTTCAGGTTTCGAAAGATTGCAGCTAGTGTATTTACTGATCGCGGTCGCGTTAGTGTTTGTATTATAAATATGCCTTAAAATTTTAACAATATAATTCAAAATAATCGTTTAAATGCATGTCCGTATGGCGCCTAACATTCTCATGGTCTAGACGATACCGTATCGAATGCGATTTGATACGCAGATATCACTATCTTAGGCAACAAAACATTTATGTTTACATGTTTATTTAAAGCTATCATGAATATAATACAATTAATTTTTTTCCTTCCAGTTTGTTTGCTTATTGAATTCTATTCTATTATTAGCAGCAAAACCCCGGCAGACGTTGACCTGCATATTTATTTACCTAATCGTGAGTTTAATAAAATAAAATTATGAAAATATGTGCGAACTTTCACAGTGATCGATCAAACGGCGTCAAAGTGTCAATTGGTGTGAGCTACTTACGTAATATTCAATTCAAATGTTACAAACAATTGTTTACAATTTATATAATTATTTTTTATATTAAGTTATTATATAGGTATATTTTATGTTATTTACATAATTAGTTATACACAAATTTATTATTATTAATATATTTTTTCTGTATGATATTTAGTAAGGTGTTTTTCACATAATTGTACACATCAATAAATAAAAGTTTATTCTCTAGTACTTGTAGTAAAGACGCTAAGCAACCAAAATAAATATAATATAGATACATTGGTAATGGTCATAATTTGTGAGATTTGAACAGGGTCTCATTGATCATGAGTTCATGCCTTCTACTGCTAGACTACGGCCGCTCTTATCAACATATATAGTCTTATATCAAAATCTAATTATATATGCGATAAAGTGGAACGCATAAAATCTTTTATTTTAAGAAAGAAAAAACAGTTGAAGTTTAAATTAATACATAATATTGAGGCACAAATGGATGTGCTTGAAGTTAAATGTGTTAAATAATAAACAGTAAAACGTTGCACTTGGCGTTTGATTACTGAAGCCATTACCGTGAGCGTAAAATCCGATAGAGAGCCTCACAGTCATTATTCTCTCGTCGTATAAAATGGCAATTTGAGCACGTGAAAGCTTTTTGGCGTTATGCAATACTACATTTTCAAATTAATACCGTAATTATATGATTTTATAAACATACATCCAATATACATATATGAACTACGCTCTTAAAATTTAAGCCTTACATTCACTAGTTGCATTTCGGATTGAGCTTGGAAAACGAGAGGAGGATGGCAAGCCGACATACCAGAAGCCGCTGCTGCTTGTATAACTGCAAATGGTAGTAGATGTAGCAACATCACGCGGATGCTGTAAAAAATAATGAAAACCCTATCAATAAAGAAAAAAATATATCTATATCTAAATATACTAGATAGAAGTCATAATAAAATTTATTAGTCTATCTGTAAAATATTATTAAAATATCTTACAAAACATTACAAAAATTTAGATAATCACAGAGAAATATCGGAATGAAATTTACAATAGGTACGAGCCAATAGTCGAGTAACCGATTCGGCATTCTTCTAAAGAAGTTCTCAGCATTTTTCCTTAAGCGTTAAATGTGTAGTTATTTGACATCTATGCGAATTGACTTATATCTAGATGTGATAAAATGCAAGTGGTCCGGTGCGGGCGGTGTCGGTCGTGATGGTGGCGAGATATGCGCGCCTCGGATGGTGGCCGCTACTTGTCTTACGATGCACTTATCTTTGGAATTGATCCCTTCGATAAAAATACGCTTTGTCTTTGATCTCAACTGACAATAACACTAAGAAATTTAGAAAACAATTTGTTTAAGGTTAAAAATCCTCAATAGTTTATTAAAACATATAGTTTCATAGTAATAAAGAACGGACAACAAAAATAACATAGAATATTTTATTCACAATTCATGTGTAAAAAGTAAACAATGTGGGTTTATAGTCGCAATGAATGGTGGCATTGTGCAGTGTAGTGAATGAAATGTCCTAGATTGCAGCATGACTGGCTAGCAAGATTCACGGGTCACCAGCGTCGCCAGTGCACTCGCTCACTTCAAATGTCAAGGTCTGTGACAATGCCCACATTGTAGAGAATGTCTTTCTTATTCACTATTTTATAACAGCGACACGAGTACTCTGTATACGTATTACATGCAATGTATATCTAAGTACTCAACAATTGCAATGCGCGACAAGGCATATTATAATACTCAATTATGGGTAATTTATGAATGAAACAACAACGTGACTAACAACTTATGTTACTTATACTAACCGTAAGTGGTATGTACAATGACTTCCATTCCGACCTGTGGTTGCTCAAAACGCGGCTTCTGTTCAACAATTAGGCAGCTACGTGCACGACAAATATATCCTTATCTCGCCACCGAGTTAGTCAGTAGTCGCCAATCTGGGCACAATCTCACGACAATGCCATTCAAGCCTGCACCTGTCATAAAGAGCCGGGGTGAACGTCCCACAAAAATTTCAATTAAGCACAAAAAGGCCATTTGTACATTTTAAGAGGATGATAAACAAATATGAACCCCGGGCTATTTGGTTATAGTTGGCTCTCATCAATAATGCTTCAGTGGCGATAATATCGCAGACGCGTGTCCCGCGTAGAGAAACTTCGAACACCGTTATTAACCCGACGATACCCATCTCGAGCACGAGAGATCATTTAGTGATATGCTTTATATTAAATTACTCGGTCGTGCGTTGATGTGAGGTGAGGCGATTGATAAAATATTCCCGGTATTCTATTACCGAAAACAAGATAAACAACGCCGGAGGTATTAATAATTATAATAGGCAGTATAGGCACGATCACTTTTTATGGGAACTTAGCAATGCTAAAGAAACTATTTTAATCTTCACTAAAGTTACCAATTAAATATCGTCAATAAAATATGAGATAGAATCTCATGCGGGACTCCAATAAAAATCAGACGACAGTTTCTAAATGACTTCGGCGCTCATTAAAAAATTAGCCTTCGTGACAAGAAGACGTAACGTGTGAAAAGCTTTAATTGAGATTTAATGTAGTCGATAGTGGCCATACGTCACGTTATGTGTCGATATCAGTCGTAGTAACGAGTCTGTCGACACGATCTGTCAACGTTTGTTTTTGTTATAATCCCTCTGTCACATCTGTAAAGGCTTTCTCGCACGCACCGTCACTCGTAGTTTACTGAGTTTTTAATCTACATCTTCATCGTCCATGACATCGGCACCAATTTTGTCCGCTCACAGATTTTATCTTTACATGTTGTCATAATAATTTGGTAACATAGCCGCTTACCACGCGACTGAATGCAGCGAGTTCTTGTAAAACTAGCTGTAATTAATATTACACGAGGAAATAACTCTTCAACAAATTTCTTATCTGTACTTTATTTGATTTTATATAGTAGCTCGACATGTTAAGCTAGAACGCGATCCATGTACATTGTACAGTAATAACTGTTACCACGGAGAAATATCTGCGGGTAGCAATCGCCTTTGCTATGCCGGCTTGAGTAGACGAATATACACCGTTCAAGTTTACAGCATACACTCCTATCGTTATGTCTGGCTACTTTCAAGCTAATCCCAAAACACGACTAGCTCTTCACGTATATGAAGTCACTTGACTACCCCAAGACTAAAGACTAATATCTAGAATTGATTGCAAAACAATATGTACCTATACACATATGAATAAAATTGTTAAAGAGAAAATAATTTAAATAAATAACGGTAATAACATCCTATGACAATAATTAAACACAACACTAATATTTGTAATGCTAATTAGATTTACTTTCACGCAAATGAACAGTTTATCGGCTAATACGAACATTAAGTCCTCGAGAATGTTGTAAGAACAGGCTCGAGGGTTGTGCACTTGCGTTGTGCATGCCATTTAGTAATTTAACAGTGTAATGAGCGCTGAGGACCTGTAATCAGAAGCGAGACACGGCCCATGCGTCGATCTTTACCACTGTCTTTGCAAACTATACTCACCTAAGGCCCACATTCCACTATAACGTTTCCGTTATTCTATTCTATGGAAGAATGATGAATGGAGACAACTGCTGCTTTATAATAATTACCTTTGCATATTAATATTTAAATTATAATTATCACTGCATAAAACTAAAACGAGGAGCTTCCATTAAGCTATCATTAATTTATTAATCTTCGCTCAAAGGCATAAATAAAACAATACTAGTATAGTTTAATTTACTATAGGTAGTTGCGATCGACTATACCTCGTAAGGTAGGTAGGTAGGTATAGCCGCTGAACAACAAAGCCGGAACGAGTATAATTTATTTTTCTCACAATACTTCTAATTAAGATCATTCGTAAGTCCAATGAAGCTGAGGACTGTGTACTCACTGCATAAACTGGACGTTATAAATAACTTTCATCCTTTCCTCTACATTTTACAACAAAGCAATGACATCCTTATACCATCTACTATAAGGAAGGTTATCCTTTATAGGGAAGCGAGTGTATTCATGACCTGGCATTGTTACACGAGTTAAATAAAATTCAACTTATTTGTTCCTCCGGGGTAAGCAGACATAAGTAAATCTTCTTTCTAGTAAAAGGCATTCAGTGCGTAACTTATTACCCGGTCGGTATTAAATAGGTTGCTCTCGCTTATAAGAAGTGGACTATAGCTTAAGTAGATACCTACTTACTTGTTTATTTTACTGTTACAAAGTACTTAAACAACTTAGAAGATTTACGTTTTTTTTTCAAGAGATTTTCTTGCAAGATCTTTTTACATAAATTTAAATAATGTTTATAATTGTTTCTCGAAATGTATAAATGGAATCAACATCAAATCACTTAAGTGCCACTTATCACAATAAATTAAACGAAAGAAATACATAATTTTACATTTAAAATCCAGACATTTTTTACAAGTCGCAACCCCAAATCAAATCTATTTTAACTCAAAAAATCAAGTCAAGTGACTGAAAATATAGAATTTTATAAAAATATTTTATAAGATAATATGCATTGTTTTGTACAATAGGTTTTCGAATCCGGCATCTTGGAAATGAGAACATTTTGAAATCGCGATTTTTGAGTTGAAACAGTTTTGATCTAGGATTATGAAATTGTTTTCAATATATTTAAAGATAATAATCGTATAAATTCTTATTATATTCAAAAAAGGAAAAATTCAAATAATATGAGGGTTCCCGGAAGTGGAATAGCGATGCGACTCGCGCTCGTGTAGTGTTACTATGACTGTGCATTATTACTATTGAGTGCATTCCGAAATACATACAAACATTTAATCTTAGATTTTTGCAACTTTGTATGTATATTATTACGTATTTTTCTTTGAGAAAATGAAAATAAAATATCCAAATATATTAGCTTTACATTTTACCTATCGCAACCAATGCCTTTACGCAATGACGAAACTTAAGAAAGTTACTTTAATTAAATTTAAAATAAATTCTGTAATAATAATTTTTTGTCATAAAAATCTTTAAATTTATGTTCTTTGCATAATTATAACTGGAACTTTACAAAAAAATCAACATTTCAAATTGAATTGAATTTTCATTAACGATGACAATAATATTCTCAGCTCTCTCTAGCTGATATCTTGATTTTCAAAAAGAATACATTCGATGAAATTTTTTTTGCGTACAGACCAACACTAACCCAACAAATATACACCAAGAAAATTATTCTAATATTTATTATTATTTGAAAATCCCACAGCTAGCTAACACATGAAAACTAATAATTATAATTAGAATAATGTAATTTACACAAAGAATTTGACAAATAAAATTAAACAAATTGGATACAATTCGGAACGTGAATAAAGTCGTCGAGTCATTTGGGCGCGGTTATCCTGCGACTGAACTGCTTATTCTTTTCCCCAACACTGAATTCATTCTTTGACTTGTATAAACATCATACATGTACGAGTATGTCGCTTTTCATTTCTTTTTTGATGGAAGTACCCGTTTAACCGCTATATCTGAACCCGAGTCGCAGATTAAAAAATAAAGAGTATTATTTTAATATTATTAAGTCATTTAGCAGTTGTATTTTTTCATGCAAGTAAGTATAATGTTTAATTATCATCACAATGAAGTCTTGATATATCAATAGGTTGATTTAATACAGGTCAAATAGTTGTTTAAAATGAACAGGTCAAACTTTAAAGCTTGAATAGGAGTTATTTTTATTTTTTTGTACGTTTCTTCGCATTTAAATGTTTGCTCGATGGAAGATGACTGTCAACAATGACTTAAGTTATGCTTAAAGAAACTAAATTGATTATAAAAGAGACAAGAGTTTACAAGGTGTGATGACGTTTCAGAACAGCATTTTGTATTGTAACGTAGTTAAGTGGGTTTAAATATTTGTCACTAATCTTCTTCCGTCAAGTTGCAATAAACATAAAACTCAACAGCTTATGAATAAATCAAAATTTCGAAGGCAACTGCTGCCTGCAGACATTATACTCTATGATATCATGGGCTGCACTATGGCTTAACATCAGGTAGAGCGCAGTCAACTTTATTTATAAACACGTTACTTAATTCTTTTCTACATTTTTTATTGTAGCTCGGCATGTGACAACACTTCGCCTGATGTAAAGGTAGAGTGCGGTCCATCAATGGAAACAACTGCTACTACAGAGAAACCTGTGCGGGCAGCCTCCACTATGCTGGCGTGAGGAGACGAGCATGTACCATCTAGATTGACAGTGCACATTCCTCTCGTTATACCTGGCTACTTTCAAACTATTCCCGAAACGCGATAAGGTCACTTCACGGGTGGTACATTCGAAAGTGGTGGTACTGCCCCAGGACGGCAGACTGGACAAATAACCAGGGTCAGTCTGCCTACCGCTCTTTTATTAAAGAGAAGGCACTATTGTGCCTATAGGCACTGAGCGACCAAAGTACATATAACAAAGTCACATTGGTATTGGTCAGAATTAGCGATGTTCGAACACGGGTCTTATCGAATCACGCGTCTTACTGCTAGACCACGGCCTCTTTTATTTTACATAACTATTCTTACAAATTAATTAATTTATGTTTTTATAGTTTATACGACCTTTTATATTTATATATACATATATTTATCTTACCCTCTCTTCCCATATCTCGTAGTCTAGTGCACGAATTCATTATCGAATCAATGAAACTGTTATTAGGACCAACAGTTCTTGAATAGTTTTTTTTTAATACATTTATTCATTTCAAAATTAATCATTAATTTTTCTTATGGTTTCATTAATTATCCATTCTAATTATATAATCATACCATACGATCTACGTATAGACTATGTTACGACGGCCAAAGAGTTTTTAGCCTTGTTCATTGTCACACAAAAAACAATCCAAATAGGTCCATACATTCTAATCAACTAAACTAAACGTCATAACAATTTATGTGATAAAATCAATTTCATGTAAGTAGTAAATAGCAACAATAATAATAGAGTCATTAAACTTATTATGGGTTCAAACGTTAAAATTAATTACCAATTTAGCTATTAAATAACAAAACTTAAACGTAAAGTAATTGATATGTACTTATAGTTCGTAAACGCAAATATAAATTGTTTGGAGGGTTGTCAGTAAAATCAATATAATAACATAGAATTGTTGCTTTGAATGCGAGGTAGTTAGTGGTAAATGAGCTCTGAGTAATGTGCTGGACACACGAACTGTTTTCTATAGTAAATACTTGCATAGCTTTTATTGCTCAAATATTATAAGATTTATTGTTACAATCACGACATCTCATTCGACAACAAATGTACAAACTAACAAATCTATTAAATATATTTTTTGAACTTTTCCTATAATAATTCCGCACGATGGCATCTGGTGTCAAGCTAAAGAGCGTTTCATGACCGGAGAGCACTGTTTGAAATGGGTATCTGCTGACAACAGTCACCTCCGCTATGCCGGCTGAATAAACCGAAACGAGCCAGTCGGCTATGTGTTACATTTGAAAGTATCTGTACTACTTTGGAGTAGTAGATTGGGCTTGATCGAGTTTATATCATTATTCTTAATTATAATAAATTTCATTACAAAGAATAATAAACTGATAGGTAATAATAAGTCAAGTATTGAACGTAATGATTATGATATCCCTTAAGCAGCGGACTAATAGACATTTAAATTAAATTTGAAATAAGTATTTTTGATGAATAAACGTTGGCTTCGTTTGAGAACGCCGACAAAGGGCCGCAGTGCATCGACCGCTGCGTCAATTTATAATACGATTAACAGAAAGAATGGCGATCTAAATAAATGATTTCGCCGATCCTTATGACCATCACCAAAAATATTCTTTCAAATAATGACGGTCGCTTCCTAAAATGTAAAAAGAATGCCACAACAATTTGAATAATTTATTAAACGTTATTTGTTATGCCATATCGGTTGAGTTTTGACAGTAGTTAGAAATGTCTCTATTAAAATTTTGCCTTAAGACACATTATAATGATCCCCTTAATAATCTAGGCTCGCGTAACCCGAGTGAGTCTGCGAGCGGTAAGCGATTAATATGATGAAGTGAACACATCAATTGATAGTGCTCCTGTACTCGGGTGGTCCAACTATTGTGCATTATTGTGAGAAGCCACGAACCAAATTGACTGAATAATAATTTAGACGTTAATTTGATGAAGGCTTTTCAAGACATTTCATCTAAGAGAAGATTAAAATTATTACTCGTTCGGATAATCCCTCCCGATGATCGATGTCGCTCCGTGGGAATATAACACGGATTGATTCCTAATATTGTTGTTATTAACAAAATATAATAAGAATTGATGTTTAGTTAGAGGTTTATAATACCTTATGAGAGTTAATAAAATTTCTAGAGCTTTTGTCAAGAATATTAGGGACGCAATAAAATAGCTACAAGCTTCCCATTATAGTAAACCGAAAATGAACACAATATGTATTGGAAGTCATCGACCTATCGAAAAAGATGTTATCGAACAATTTACCGCCGATCGAAACGGTTACGTACGACGTCAGCTTTTCTCACTTCACTAATTTAGACGTTCCCAAAGTAGCCCACTGTTAAGTAGAGGATGAGCGGACCAGTAACGCCGTCCAGTTTATGTGACCGGTAAACAGCCGACTCGTGAACTATACACAAAATGATTTTATTTGTACAGTTGAGGGCTCAAATACCCGTGAGAATGTACGAGAGGAGAGAAGAGGAGAGGAAAGGAAATCACCTCAGTGACGGTAATCTTGAATGACATGATACTGTACGTGCTCGCTAACTACGCTCATCAGCAATCCACCTCCGATTAAATAATCAACACATGCTTTATTATAAGCAGGTGTACTTTATGCACGAATCGCTTTTCAATTGATAAGATTTGCGTTAACCAGTAGCTGGAGTTTCCTTTAATTAGTATTTGTGTACTAATTAATTTCATTAATTAATGTTTTAGCTATTAATAATCACATATTTAAATATTAATAAAAAATATGATTTATGTAATTTATTTATTTATTTTTGGGAGACTGTCAACTAAAAACTAAAAAAAAAACAAAGAGTTAATTAACTGTTTCCATAGAAGTAACAAATAATAATGAGTTGCAAGTCTGAATAGATCGACTTATAAAAGGTTAAGATTTGACATATTAAACTTAAGATTAAGAGAAATCCGATGTGTGAGAAATTCCTTGGATTATAAATGTCATTAGAATATAAATTGTAACAGGCAGGGCAAAGTATAGCACAGGTCGACCGCGCGGGGCCTGCATCTCTTATTGTGCGTATAACAAGATCAGTATCGACTTAATGACAATATATTGGTAGTAAAATTAGATAGTCCATACCGTCACCGAGGCGAACATCACCGTGCCTCGGACTCTCATATTTATTGCGAACTAACTAGAAACATTATCGAATGACAGCTACACCCTGCTCTCGATAACAATTTTACATCTTGACAAATATCATTCCACGAATGTATACTTTATTCCTTTGGCAAAGGTACCATAATGCCCGACGATGATACTGTCTAGAAAGCTCGCTTAACTTTATGACAGACCTCCATAAGAAAGTTAAGTTATGGTATAAATATTATGACACTTTTATCTGTGAGTGCGGATGAAAAGTAAATACCTACTGCAGTTTAAGGATGCACCGAGATGGTACTGTTGCACATTCATGACAATTTATTATACTTTTAAATCCATATTTGCAAATTATACATAATAATTTTGATTTTAGTTACAATTTTATTATTATGGCGATGTCTTGTTTTATTTTCAATTTTGGCTTTAAGAATTACTCGGTAATAAAAATAATAATAAAGTTTTATTTTTCTTTTTTTATGGAACGTTTAGGATATTTCTGTTGGTGGGCAAAATGCTCACGCAATGCCACGTGACATGGATAAAGGTGCGAACTGCGATCGTACACGCAAACATAATATTATGATAAAAATCTTAAAACTCGTATCTCCTGACACTTTCAGGGAAGAGCCTTGTCTTGTGGTGAGACTTTTTGTATTCACGAAAATTAATGATAATAAGTTCAATATTTTTAAAACACTTTTAATTAATAATATGTATAATACGAATATTATCATAAAGTTTTTTTCGCAAACTAAAAGTCTTTATTTGACATTATTTCTTAAATTGTTGTGTAAAAGATAACAACTTGTAATTAAACAATTGAAATCAATTAAGGTCAGTGGCGTTTGTGTTCAATTAACGATCGAAACTGTAAGATGTATTTATAGTGTACGGAGTACATGTAGGTACACATAAATTATTAAATAAAAACTATTTATGCAAAAACAAAACAGCAGTCGCCACCGTTCACGGATCGTACTTTAGCTTAACACCAGGCGAAGTGCAATCATATAACGAGGTAAAACAAAAAAATATATATTAAAAGATACCGACTTAGTTGTTAGTTGTTTGTAATAACATAAATCACGGAGGTCCAACTCTTCATTACAGATCAAAGAAACAACGAACAAGCAAAAACACATTAACCACCCAACTGAAGCTACTTAACGTGAATTCCGACGATGACCGAATCAATTCACCCAAAACCTTAATACCATTTATTCTAATTATCAAGACTATAACTCCCGAAGTCTATAGATTCTCTAGTGGAATGACGCAGCGTCGAACAGACTAATGTATGAGATTTGACGTTTCAAATCGAGACGCCTCGACTTGCACGCCGCGGCACTCTGCTCGGGAATGTAAAGACTACGGGGTATATCTACTTAGCATTCATAATGTAGTCGAATCCGTTTAATTCATCAATTATTGTCTTCCCGAGACGCACAGGTACGTCGGTTCTGTTACTGTTAGAGTAAAAGACAGCAGTAGTCGTATTTAATGGTTTATCTGGTTCATTAATCTGTTTGCGAGCGTGTGCTGATGTAGATTAATGTGGTGGCTCTGGCGCCGGAGATACTATCGGGTTAAGCGGGCCCCGTGTGGAATACGACAGATCCTGACTCCTGGTAACACGCGACCATGCGTTCCAATCATGTCCTTTATTGCTGTAACATAGAAGTAACACTGAGTGGGATTTATATATCGATTTCCATCCAAACCATACCTACTCATTTCATATTATCTTGTGTTGAGTACCTACGTTTTTTATAATTACCAAAAACTACACTTTCCTTTGCTCTTTAGCTTATATTGAAAACTCTCAAAAATTACTTTTCTACTATACTATGTCGTCCGCATCGGAAGATGAATATTCACAGTTCATAGCGAGGACACACTCCTCTCGGCTACTTTCAATTCTTTGCAGAATCGCAATAGATTGTTTTCGATTGCAAGTCTTCGTCACTAACACCCGAATCAGGTCGCTCCTGACACATCATGCGAGTATGTGACCAATGTCACCTGTGTATAATACAGAAAGAAGAATTCAACATATTTAAGAAACCACCATTAATTATCCAAATAATCGATCGCAGTCGTTAGGTGATTTATCTAGCGTCGATAAGATTTTAATGAAGTACTTTGATTGGGCAGGCACGGACAGCGTAGACGCGGTTATCAGCAATGCGATAGCGCGCACACCAGCCACTTCCTATAGGTACCTATCACCGTATTAAGTTATTAAATTAAAAATAAATTTGAATACACGTACAAACGAAAATAACATCTATTATTTCCGTAGCACGGCACATTTTTATATAACAAAAAAACTTAACAAGGTGGATCATTTAGATTAGAAATTGGAAGATATCGGCACGTCGTTCATTGTGGAAACTACTCATGATACCGTGGTGTGATAAGATAAATTGAGTTGAAAACTTTTAATTGATAACGCAAAGATGGCGGGTGGTTGCCTCGGAACGAGCTTTGATGACCGTAAACAAGGCATAAACATAGAAATTCATTTGAAAATAATTAGTAATAAAAATGTACAGTTTTGGTAATAAAAATTAAATAGTAATTACGGATTCGGCTTAATAGTTTTATACTAATAATAAATTCATTATCTTAAACAAAACTCATGTCAAAAATTCAAAGGTAAATTGCCGCTTATAAAAGTAGTTGCGTAAACTGTCTATATAAACACAACAAACAACTGTAACTAATCTAATTAAACTTACTATTATGTTAAACGTAATGCTGGCTGCAGAACTTTTCCCGTGACAGCAATCATCTTCGCTTATAAATCGGACTAAATATCGGCCGAAGTACGGTCATGTCTTACTACACTATAATAAAATGTATAAAAATCCTCGGCATACCATGATTGTTAGCTAAATTTGCGTAAATAAAAATAGCCAAAGGGCATTTATAGAACATAGCAACATTATTATATTAAAGTAGACTGAAAATAACAAAAATTACTTAGAATAGATCAATACAATTGCTAAATGCCTTTATTAAAACTATATTCGTGCACAAATAAATTTTATTTCTTTACAAAATAAGACGTTACTTATTAACTGCTTATTGCTTTTTTGTAAATGTACTTTTGTAATTAATAAATTTTCTAAGTAGTCGAATGTTGCGTGTGAATAACAAATATGTATTCGTTGTTTAAAACTAAAGATTAATTAACGAAAAATAATGTTACTAGAACGTGTACCAACTAATGATCAGAAATAGGTTCATTTGCATTAAACAGACGGCGGAGCCCTTAATTACTGGGAAAATTACAAATTAAAGTAAAAAGATGAGTCTTTCAAGTCGTATGTTTCGTTTCGAATTGTAACTGATTCTATCGGAAAAACTTAATGTATTTTTAAAACCATTTTTTACTCTAATGTGTATTTATTAACATTCGAGTAACTTAAACTGGCCGACTACAAATAGGTTTCGAATTTTAAAAAGTATCACTCGCATACACGGAACACCACCGATTAGCATTTTAAATATGGAACGAAATATTATCGTTAATATAATTGACATTCACGGGCTTAGAAGACAAATTTTTCAGACGTATAAACTTAACTATTCTTCCATACGAATCTTTGGAACATAGTGTAGAAGTGTAGATTTGTAACATAATCAAAATACTTATTATTTCTGAGCAATTGACATTTTTGTAAACTGCATCTTGTTAGTAAAATGAACACTGAGATGAAATAGCATTTTTTAAAAATAATATAGTCGCCTTCATCCCAACGAATTTGAAGTTAAAGTGGTAGTGGTGGGACTCGACCTTTATACTAACCTAACTACTTGGAATGTCGGCTCGGAACCATCAAAAGATGCTTGTTTGTAATCAAAAATAGACATGCAAAATAATTAAGTGCTCAATTAAAGTACACGACGTTGAATGGATATCAGAACTTTTTATCTCCGAATCTTGCCTCAGATAAGAAAAATAAATTGATAACACGAAAGGTAACTCAGTGATTAAACACTCCTATCTATAAAATTAGTTTTCTTTTTGGTTTACAGGTAGATAGAAAGCTTTAGGAATTTTATTTATGTTTACATTTTTATCAACCCCGTCTGCCGTCTCGGGGAAGTAGGTGGAACCATTTTCAAGTAGTCGAATATAAGGAGAAGATTATGTTCTGTCATCTTCTTAATCCGGCATAGTGGAGAAGACCGTTGCATGTAGACAATTCACTGTGGTAGGACCGCACTCTAGCTCAAATGGTCAAAGCATCCGTGCGCAAAACGTTTTCCACGTCAGAAAGCTCGCGTAAGAAGTAGAGAGTACGCGGCGATATTTTCTGTTCAATTTACATAATAACTTATAATAAATAAATAAAATATAAATGCCAAAATATTATAATAAATAAGACAAATTATAACATTTTTCGACCTTACTAGATTAATCACGGTTGATAGCAAATGACACGATTGACACAAAAGTGTGTTGTATGCAGATTTTAAAAATAATAAAACAATAGATAGTGAGCCTTAGCCATATTTTGTTTTTTGTTAATTTTCTTTCTTTAAGTTTTGTGTTATACGTGAGCATTAGCCCCAGAAAAGAAAGAACAAAAAAAAAACACATTTGTAAGAGAGTTATAACAAATGTGAAGTTGATTTTATAACTTTGTTAACATCAGTGCGTTTGTAATAACCGTGATCAATCGTTTAAACTGACTAATTTTAAAATACGTGTATGAGTAAACTAATATCAATCAACACGCACCTTCTTGCGTTTGCAATCTTCATTAAGAACAAAACTTTTTTTTGTTAAGAATTATAAAACATTTTGTTTAATAATATTATTTCATTTATTTGTCTGCAATTATTATGCGTTTAGCTTTGCCGTTTCATCCCTTGTGAACCTTATTTCTTTTATAAGCTAGTAAAATAAAATAAAAAAATCTTCCTTAACGTGAAAGTCAACACCTGACCGTCCAAACATTTTGTTTTACAACATTGTTTGAAACATAACTAATATAAAATGTTTAAAATATTTCACAAGCATTTTATATATTCTGTGCTGTAGCTATTTGTTTATTATAGTGATTTGCGATAATAATTAGTGCTGAGAAAGTTATAAAATTACTTAATTTCAACATAAATTTGCTATGTTTCAAACAGTGTTGTAAAACAAAATGTATGGACGCTCGGGTGTTGGCTTTCACGTTAATAAACAATCTATCTATCTCAAATAGGACCAATATAAACAGGTATTATAATGTACTCATAAACAAATAAAAAATGTATATAATATTACAATTGTACCTGTTAATTGTTCGTTTTGAACTGTATTAGGCATAGGTGTGTGACAATTTAAGAAGTCTATATATATCTCTCAATCACCTGCATCAAAAATCTCCCATCGCGATTTTTTTTTCTCATATTTATAGGACATAATTAAGAAAAAGAAAATAACTAAAATCAACATAAAAGTACAGGGTTATTTTAATTTATTTTAGACTCTTATTTTTTTATTGATTCGATGGGCGTATTTTCGACTTAAAATAATTTACTTATTTAATTAAAAGCTTTTATTTTAATATTTATTTAATTATTTATTCATTTAAATTGAGAATCGTTAAAAGGGTAGTACTCGTCTTGTAAGGAAACGTTTACCTTTTTCCTAATTTGGCGAACAAAGTCCCTGGAGATATTGTTTGTAATTTTCTTGTGCAAATAGGTAAACTTATTTGTATTTTTAAAGATTGTGTACCAAAATTTTTAAATTAAACAGATATTGCTTAATATAATTTTGTCAATTTTAAACACAGTTTTAAACATAGTTAATATAGTAAAGTTGTACGGAACATTGTAAAATGAAGATAACAATTCAATAACGACCTCCAAAGTAGTGAAGACCTCAAAGTCACAAGTGAAACTTTGCCACACACGCTTTTAAAAAAATTGCTGAAATTATATGGCACGTGTAGATGTTATTCTGACTTATCGCTGTGATTAGTTTAATCGGTGACCGTCAAAGTGGTTGGAGGCGACACGAATTAAGTTTACGCTTGTCCTATGTTTAAGGTATAAACATTAGTAAACAGAAAAAATTATCTAATTATTTTATTTAATGAAAAAAGATAAATATAATGTTTCGGACGATTGGTCTTTGGTCGCTCAGTGCCATTTATTAAAAGTACGATAAACAGATGATTATTAACGTAGACTGTACCGGCTCGGAGTAGAACCGCCACCCTTGAAGTGACCTAATATCATTTAGGATTCAATTCGGATTCAAACAACAGCCGTGTATAACAAGATTTATTTATCTCTACTTATGGACCGCACTAACCTAACATTAGACGGACTATGATCACATGCCATATTATTAAATCCCATTTGTTATTCCGTTTCTACAATAATAAAAACTTTTCATAATAGTAGTTCCGACTACTTTGACGTACCCAAACAATCATAGTTCATTCGTCGTGTGTCGTGGACTGACAAACCCACTGCATAGTAGGCGTCTTCAGTTCCCGTCCGAAGATATAGAAGTAATATGTAACCAATACATCACTCTATCATATTATTTTGTTTAAAATATTTGTCAAAAAAAGATACCCATTTTTATTAACATAAAAATTATGGGCTCGTTAGTTTCTTGTACAATTTTATGTTAACTTAATGAAAGAGTTATTACTTACAGTTTTTAAACCAGAATTTATAATAACATGTTTATTGTTTTTGCTATATGCTATGCAATAGTAGCCCTAAACAACGATGGAAAAGCTTCCTTTTGCTTTACATAAAGTGTAATTTTTGTGACATTTTCACTAATTTTTAATCTGATATTCCTTATAAAGCTACCGATATATAGAATTTTTATGTGTACTGTACATACCATAAAAGCAAATAACGGAATAATGTTACGTACCCACGATACACTTCTGAATCGACTGGTCCAATATTAATAATTAAATTAATTGCACTAAATAACATTGTACAAGTGGAGCAAAGAGGTTATTTTGAAATTCTTTTGCATTACAACATTTGTTTGTAATTTTTACCCGCAGCTTGTAACGTAAATACTGTTCTTAAATGCTACTAGAACGGTAATGTATGATACTGTAAAATACAAATAATCTTTTGATGCACTCTTTACATACGATCCGATCCGGTGAATAAATCCTAAACGGATTTTCCTTGAGGAGGGCACCATACGCATTCGTTTCAAACCGGCATAGCGAAGGCGACTGTTGCAGACCATTCTCTGTAGTAGCAGTTGGAGACAATGTAAACATTCATGGACTGTACTTTTATTTAACATTAGAGGAACATGTTGAGCTACTATAAAAAACAAGATCGTGATCGAATTAAAAGTTTTAAAGTAACCTATCAAAGTTTATAATCGGCTCTTGAACAAATCATAGAGAGCTGGTCAATCTGACCGATTTCACGACAAATGAATGGGTTAAATAACATACAACATAATTATTCAGATAATAGAGTTATTGGTTATGTCTATAATTAGGTTAAACTTGGCTCGTTTCGTTTAAGAGTTCTCATGATGTTTTTTTAACATTTATAAATTTCGTAACACATTCATTATCGGGTTAATCCAATTTCGTTTTAATAGCGAAATACTTACATTATGATAAGTATTTACATTAAATATTGAGACATTTTACATTTTTTAATTATAAAGGTCTTTTGTGATAGTACTATAATATTAATATTTATTTAAAATCTGAAAGCAGAAGAAGAAAAACTAACAAGATAAGAGCAGCCGCCGCCTAGCGTCTCAAGCCGTGATTCACTTTTTTTTTTAAATTGTCTGTACTAAGCTAGTGCTGTATCAGCGGCACTAAGCGACTAAAGTATATATAACATAGTTACATTGTTATTGGTCAGAATTAGCGAGGTTTGAACACTGGTTCTCGTCGATCGTGAGATCCGTCGTTTACTTCTAAACGACGGGCCGCTCATAAAGAGAGACCTCTCAAAATTTTGACCAATATAACGTACATATAATCAAAAGGGTGGTAGCCACACACTAAATATATGCCACTATAAACATCAGTGAATTCTGAAATATACATAATATAATTAGGATAGTATTTGCATATTATAACAGCACTAACACAATAAGCAATATCTATTTCCGTACATAGCTGATCCACAATCGGGCATGTTTCAATTAGCGGGAGCCTCTGTTCGTTACCGGGACAACTTATAAATCGGTTTCCGAGTCTAGTATAAAGCGGACAACACGCATAGCGGAATTCCAGCCTGTCCTACGATGACACTAAATGCATATAAATGTTGTATCCGTTGAAATCGATGCCGATTTGATTTTGCAACCTTCATTAGGGATCCGGTTTTTCAATTGAACGAGCTTTCGTACCTTAATGAACGAGAAACCGCACTGTTGTTTCACTCGGTCAATTTTGCCTTTATTACCATATTTTACACTGTATTTAGAATACGAGGACGAGATATTGAAACAGTACTTTATTATTTGTTATACAATATAATAGTAAGAAAAAATTAATTAAACTCTTTGTAAACAACTTAATTTAAGATTCGTTCGACAAAATAAATTCCTCGAATTTGGTATTATCATTACAAATAAGGACACGAGTTGACTTTCGTAAATTCATAACTGGAAACATTCTCTTATATCTGGAGACAAATTACACGTCTTTGTAACTGATATGTGCGCACTCAACGCATTCGCAATGTCGAAATCATTCGAGAAGCACGAGTAGCGCGTACACGCGGCCCCGTAGCGGAGAGATAGCGCCTATCCAGCCAATTAATATGCCTAATGCTAACATCATTATTACTAGTCCCGGCGCACTTAACATACTATATCCATTTACATTTTGATTTGTGTAGAGCTGCGCCGCGATTAATCGGCGAGCGGTGTGCGCCGGCGCATCTGATTTATAGTGAGTATACTCGTGAGCAGCCTGCTTGATGCACGCTAACCGAGCTCGTGTTGAAATAACAGTAGCCTCTATAGTGGGCCAACAACTTCGACTATGAATATTTCAATCATACATGTAGTTAAAATGTAAAACGAAGTAATAATGAATATAATTGTGGGCCAGTTAATTTTAATTTTGTCATTTTATGAGACAACCAATTACACCAACTTTATCTGCTCTATTTAGAATTATGAAACAATAATAAACAGTACATTTAGAAAGGAGTATCCTAATGAAATTATATAGAATTAAATGCAACAGGGCAGTCAGTTTTAAATATTAAGGTTAATAAGTCACCTCTCCTCTGCCGATGTGAGACACAAACCACTGTCCTTCCGCTACCCAACTACTTTAAGTTGATCCCGAAACGTGACCAGTACTATTACAGGACGGCAGATAAGGCATCACCTACTATTTCTTAAAATTTAATTACAAAAAATGCGTCAGCATAGTGGGAAATACATTTTAATAATAAATAAATTATAATAAAATGTGTATAGTTTCATTAGTTTCTATTTGGATATCGTTTTTAAATTGTAAAAAATAAAAACAGATAAAAATCCCTTTACATAAGCAAATTGTTATTGATCTCGTATTTTAAACTATGAATATAATATTTATTCATAATATAGCCTTTGAATAAATTTACATTTACACTTGACAATATTTGTTTTAATAAAATTTAAGCTTTTATATTTTACAAAACCTTTACAAACAAAAATATTAAATAAATAAATAAAATCGAAATCTATAATAGTTTCGTATACATGTTTATTTAATTTTTATAACAAATAAATAAAACGTTGAAGATTGGTAGGCAGATTGATGATAGAAATTCTGCCCAGAGCGGCCGTGGTCTAGCGGTAAGACGCGTGAACTCACTATCGATGAGTCCCGTGTTCGAACCTCGCTAAATTCTGACCAGTACCAATGTTTTTTTTTTATATATTGACGCGACATGTAAGGTCGACTGGCCTGGTGGTAAGCACAGTGGAGGTCCATGAGCGCCGACGACTGGAGGACCGCGGTACACGATGACCCCAGTCGCCGTCACTATGCCGGCCCAAGAAGGTGCTTTTTCACGCTCCGCTTGAAGGATCCAAGGTTGAAGGATTGGGAGAACACGTTGGAGGGCAAAGCATTCCATTTATCGATTGTGCGACATAAAAAGGATGCGCCGAACCGTTTTGTTCGGCTTCCAATTCTGTCGACGTAATGCGGATGCTTTCCCCGCCCAGTGCGGGTGTTACGGGAATGGAATGAGGAAGTAGGAATAAGGTTAAAGAGCTCTTCGGAACACTCACCATGGTATAGGCGATAGAGGACACACAAAGACGCTATGCTATATCCCTGCGAAGTTGCAGGGCCTCCAGGCTCCGTGTGACCTCCGGGTCGCCTATTACTCGGACAGCTCGGCGCTGCACTGAATCCAGGGCATCGAGGAGATTTTGGCAGGGCCGTCCCAGAGGTGCGAACAGTATTCCGCACAGGAGCGAATTTGCGCCTTGTACAATAACAGGCGGTGCCCCGGCGCGAAAAACTGACGCACCTTGTTCAGGATGCCAAGTTTTCGAGATGTATTTTTTATTGCTCGCTCGATGTGATCCCTGTGATTCAGATCGCAGCGAAGCGACATCTCTAGGATATCCAGTCTGTCCGAGGTACCAAGGGTAGTGCTACGAAGAGTAGGAAGAGGAGTAAAGTGTTATATGTATATCTTTGTTATATGTACTTTGGTCACTCAGCGCCTATAGGCACTATTAAAGAGTGGTAGACAGGCTGATGATATTTGCCCTGTCTGCCGTCCTGGGGCAGTACCACCACTTTCAAATGTAACACCCGTGAAGTGACCTTATCACATTTCGGGAGCAGTTTGAAAGTAGCCAGGTATAGCGAGAGGAGTGTGCACTGTCACTCTGTACCCGCCTCGTCAGGCCGGCATAGCGGAGGAGACTGCTGCCCGTAGAGATTTCTCTATAGTAGCAGTTGTATCCATTCATGGACCGCACTCTAGCTTTACATCAAAAAAAGTCTGTCATCCTTTAATACCACTTTCAACTGTACCTAACCTATGAGTTGATTTTGTTTTTATTGTAGCTCGGCATATGACAACACTCCGTTTGATGTAAAGCTTGAGTGCAGTCCATGAACGGAAACAACTGCAACTACAGACAAATTCCACAAGCAGCAATCGCCTCCGCTATGCCGGTGCATATTCCTCTCATTATTTCGAGATCGCATTAGTCGCATTTCGAGATCGACTTAGAAGTACAGTATGAGATGAGTTTGCACATTCGTCTTCCCGAGTCAGCATACCGCGAGGCATTTCTGTGTGATAGCACTCCTCTCACTCAATCTTAATAAACTTCATCATTTTGAATAAATAGTAATTTACTATTGTAATTATATGTAATTTTGTATAATAATTTACTTATATTAAAATCTATTAATACCTCGATAGTAATCATTTTTGCAAAACCCCGACGCTAGACCAGCCGATCGAGGCGTGTCCATGGATTTATAGTCCAAACCGGCTCAGCAGTTTGACTAGCCGTCAATGTTGTGACAGACATACAGCCTGCATATTAACATACTTGACTTGTCATAGCAGCCACTGTTCTCGCTCCACCATTGTAATAGCAAATATGTCAAATAACATCAACAATACTTGTCTACATTTACATAAGTATAAGCTATCTTGAAACTAACAATTACACAGCAGTAGAACCAAGTGATAATAAATAACAACTCACAATAATATTTTTTTGATAATTCCTAAGTAGTTATTATACTATCCAATTTATAGAATCGGTCAGACGAGTCTAAGACGCGAAGTAGATTTTGCTCGGGTTACATCTCTCGGTCTCGATGGCGCCGGATCTATCAAAACAACAAGATATAAGGCTTGCCCTAAGTGCAATGAACATTAAAAAAATAATCGCAATTGGAATTAAACAACCTTTAATTTTCCACCCATTGAATATTTTCTACAAATGAGCCCATCCCAAGATATACTTTACCTAACAAAAAAAAAGAATCATCACAATCGGTTCACAAACGGCGAAACATTCCCTAATTTTCCAGCCTTAAAGATGGAATATTTTCTTCAAATTTAAATGGGACCAATCCCGACTCCTCTATCCAACAATAAAAGAATCATCAAAATTGACCCACGGCGGAGATATCAGGTCGCCACAAAAAAAAATACATGGCGAATTAATAGCCTGCTCCTTTTGAAGTCGGTTAAAAATAATCATTTTTTAAATTTAATTTATCTCCCTGTAAATTAATTTTCAGTAAATAGACATATAAACTGCACTCTTACACGTCGATAAATAATTACAATAACCAATACAATAATAATAATAATAATTAGTACAATAATATTCATGTCAATAGCAGATGCACATGAGCATTGTCAAATTCACTAATTATGCAAATTCATTATTTTTAGCAATTTATGATAGCATTGTCCGCTTACTAACTAGAACTAGGACTATATGTATATTTTAATATATATAGCAGTAGGCTATTTAAGAGCTATCTTTTACAAAATTATCAGCTATAGCTTTGTTTAATATGTAGAATACTTTATTAACTAATATTTTTTAATGTGTTCTTTAAATTTTGGGTAATCATTTCTTTTATGTCTTTTGGCAAATTATTTTAATTTTTACATTGTTACACAAGTAGCTCTTTGACAATTTCTGGAGTCTTTGCGACGGATGTCTGACAAGGGCTTCCTTGCGACGAGAGTTTTCCTCTCAATGTTTCAGCAGGATATTTATTAATACTTTCTTTTATATACAGTAGTATACAGTATACAGTAGTATATATACAGTATACAGTTTTATATACAGTATACAGTAGTATATGTATAGTAGTTGTACGCGCTCTACATTGTCATAATTTTAAGCTCCTTAAATGCCGTTTTGCTGCTTTCGGTCCTTTTGAGCCCATATAAAAAACGTTCAGCTCTTTTCTGTAGAGTTAGTGACATTGGTTTAACTATTACTTTAATTTTGACCAGCCAAAATTCGCTGGTTACGGTTAGCGTTAAAGTAAGCGTCAAAACTGACAGGTTTTTTTTGAAGCAACCCAATTTTGTTTTAAGCATTACTTTAACGTGATACTTTCCTTTTACTAGTTAAGTCATGTGGTGCAATTCGACCTTAGAAGTCGGGACCATCCGATCTCACTAAATCGGATCCTAACTGTTCCGACTGCAATTACACCTACCGAATTCCTAATTAGCGTTTCTCCAAATTGGACAGTGTAATAAGCACTTAAATCGGATCCTAACTGTTCCGACTTCGATTACACCTTCCGATTTCCTAATTAGAGTTTATCCAAATTGGACAATGTGATAAGCACTTAAATCGGATCCTGACTGTGATTATGTCTTCCGATTTGTAGAGTTTCTACAAATTGGGCAGCGTAATAAGTACTTTATTTTCGTACTAATTATATCAAAACTACAACTGCTATATGTATAAGTGAGGGAGTATGTCTGCTGAGATACAAAAATATTATTTAAAAAAACGAACTTAAATACTTGTCTAAAGACTTATCCCTATTTATCCCTTTAATACTACCGTCGCGTCGCTACACCTTCGTCCGTAAATCTCCGTAGTCAAGGTCAAGACTTTTTGAAACTCGAGAAAAAAAACAACGCTTGAATATTTGTTGTTTCGTAATTTTAATCGAGAACAATGTTTGAGGATCCGCACGTCACCGAATGGGAAAAGTCCTCAAAATTTTCCAAAAATACGTTTTACTTAACCTGAAAGTAAACTCCCAGTCTTTCTAACCCAACACGTTAGAAGTTTTCTAGAAGGTTTTTTCTTCATTAAATCACAGTGCTTGCCTTCTTTTTTTATGTATGTTGTATACAGAATGTTTCGTAAGTAGTGGTATCAACGGTATTCTACAGATAAAAGGGTTCAACATCTACGAGTACAACATAATTTGGTGTTATTTTTTTTTAAACCTTAAAATTTAAAAATTATGATATACAGGGTAATCTTTTAACTGGGACAGTATGGGGAAATCCGAAACCACAGGAGATACAGGGAAACTGTCTTAGGAACCATTTGCTCTTTTTTATGAAAACTAATTTGGCATAGTAATTTTTCTGGCCAAGCTTGAGTTGTCCATAAAAATGAGTCATTTTGGTGAATTTTTTTTTTATGCGGTTCGACTGAGTTTCATGTAAGGATCATTTCATTGTATCGGAAGAAAAAAATCGGAGCAGCAGAAGTTTGCGATACAACGGGCCAGTGCATGGTAATTGAAATTATAGTGAATATTGTTATACCTTTTTGAAATCTGTGTGAATTGTAGATATTTTTAAAACAATGGCCCACCAATCTAACATACAATTTTTTTACACCAGCTTCGTTTAAATATTTTGCTAATAATTTGAGAATATAAACCTAGTTTATATTTTATTTTATTTTTTATTTAAAATAAATAGTAAAACATTACATGATAATAACCGATAAAAGTCAAATTTGAATACATAAACTTCATAAAGAGTTACATAATAACAGCAGTGTTGTCGACAGTGGCATTTATTTGATCAGCATCGAGGAAACAGGAGCTGGTTACGCCCACTGATCCCCTACAAGATTTATTTGCAACGCAACCACTACGCCTCTGAGGGATTTACCAGACCACTGACTTATTGAGAATATAGTGACGAAATGTGAAAGTCTAAAACTTAATTGGTTGATATGTAGCTCGTAAATTATTATTATACTAGTAACTTTTAAGACAATTTGTTACTCACTTCAAATTATATCTAATATTATTACTGATTTATTTCTAATTTTTTTTAACATTATATGTTTATTTTTATATTACAATATTATTAGAAATTTATTAAAGGTTATTTCAACACATACTCGTATCAATTTATTTTTTAATATTTATTTTTATTTCTAATAAATACGACGATAAGTGTACTTAACTAGACTTATTTTCTTTGCGAAAATGTATATAAATATAGATTTTGTGCATACTTCAAAAAACAATGCATGTGGGAGTAATGAAAGGAGGTATTACTGTTTTAGTGCTCCTTAGAAAACATCCTTCAGAGGTTAAATATATATATAACCTAATTATCTTGCAATATTGTACCTTAATTAATTCTATTAAGGTAAGATATACTAACATCTTCGGTCGTCTAGTACGAGTTGTGCCATACGAAAGAAAACCCGAGATTAGTGTTTATTTGGACACAGGGCTTAGTGACGTGCACTCAAAATAAAATCAATCCCCAAGTTAATTATAGTTTGTTATTAATAATAGTTTGCAATTAAAAAAGAAGTAGAGGGTAAGAAAACTTGTGCAAGATCCACCAAATTACAAAATATTAGATTTAATTAAATTTAATTTACAAAATGGTTATGAAATGTGAAATATTAAATTATGGTGATCGAAATTTACAATAGTTTATTTCCATAGAATTAAATTCTATCAAACGTCGCTTCAGGCAATAGTTGCATGTTTCAATATCAAAACAACATTGCAATAGAAGTTTATATCTGATTCGAATGCGATAGGTTCAATAAAAAAAGTTATTTATATGTACTGCGATATAGTTTGAACAGGTTCAGCAGATTCTGTAGCTGTCAGTGTAACATGAAGAACAACAAAGTGAGTGCACAGAGCAGCGCCTGTATTATCATACATACCATTTTATAGTCCTTGTAGTGTTTAGGCGCCCACTCAAAGGCACTGCTGAGTTACCAGTTAAATTTATCACTAGCGAATACTGGTGTACGCACCATAATGTGTTCCTGTAATATATGCGAACCATTCGCTAGTATAAAATAGTAAATATTATCTTTATTTTAAAAACACACAATCATGTAGCTATTTTGAAAGCTTTTCACTTACAAGTAAGACCAGCAGGTCTATTGCGCACGGTTATAGAAGTCGAATAGCAGCGCTGATAACACAATTTCGTATTGTGTACCTAAACTTCCAACTTCAAAACATGTCAAATTAGCAGCGTAGTTTAGGTTAGTGCGCACGGTCCTTTTAGTATGAGATTTCGTATTGCGGACCGGCACGAGAAGCGGAGCTTAACGCACAATGAATGTCAAAATAGTAGTTTTGCAGAAGTTACAAAATGTAACTTTTGTTGAACTTCGACAGGAATAATATTGATTATTTTAAGGAAATTAGATAGTAATTAGAGTCTTAATACATCTTTAAGTGTTTGGTAAGTAGTTTTATTATGTTTCACAGTATTAATATGCATCAAATTAATTGTATATAACTTTTGAAAAGTCTCACGAATTAATATTTCTTATTTACAAGTTATTTATGAGTAAAAATGAGTAATACGAGTATAATTAGGTAATTACTTGTAAGGCTTGGGACTTTAGGTGGATTTATTTGGACGAACTCGTATTTTACGGGCGTTGGCAAAGGGGGATCGTGTACCCATTACGAAACTGATAATTTCATATTGTTAACACTATTTTTCATTTTTAAGATTCTACAATGAGTTTGGTATCCCTGGGCTTATTGGATGTGCAGATGGCATACACATTGCATCGATGAGGCCGGCAAATGACACACTATTAACACAAAAATAGTAAGTACTATATCTCAGTTATTCTCTCAACATATCAAACTAATTCCCATGGTTTATCTTAGAAAAAATCAAACACTCAAAAAATCATATATTGTAATCAATAAATAATTTGTTTTTTGCAGATATGAGACGCTTCATTAAATATTATATTAGTGGATGCTAGTCACCCCGGGTCGTGCCATGATGCTTTCATGTAGAACGGCCACAAGATGAACCAACACAAGTAGCTGAAGAAGCGGTGTGCTTGCATGCAGTTCCAGCTCATTCTGGAGATTTGTAGACATGGCAGTTGTATTTATAGATAGGGACGATACATTTATAAATGATATGCTCACACATTTGACAACATTTTACAAAGAGCAAAGTTATTGTTACACATAAGATAAAAATAATGCTTTATTATAAATTACCTATAGCTGTTACCCACAACTTATTTGGATATAGCCTATAACCTTCCTCGATAAATGATCTATAAAGTAGTTCCTGAGATTAGCGCGTACAAACAAACAAACTCTTCAGCTTTATAATATTAGTATAGATTAGGACCAATTAAAACCATAAATTACTTGAAAATTGTTTTATTTCTTCATTATACTTTCTCCTAAGTTACAGCACATAAAATGAACAAAAAATATCTTAGAAACCAAAGGAATATAGGTATGGTGTAGCTCATTTTTCAATGTATTATATGTTTTCATTAACCCTATTAAACTGTTTAAAACTATCAGGCATATAATATTGCATCAAATCCTTTTCAGGCCAAATGTTAAGTTTTGTCCATGACTGATGAATAAAATTTATCCAAGTTACATTTATCTTGTCGAAGTTTCATTAGAGTTAAAAAAAATTGATCTTCAGCACTAACATTTATTACAGAGCTACCATAATATTTTATTTTTTCTACCATTGGGCTCAAAGTTAAATAAACAAGATATAATAGTAACATATGAAGCACATTTTGAGGCTTATTGACATTATGCACAACAACATCCACTTCAATTTCATTTCCTGCATCTGGTACAGGTTCTACATTTGATGTGTATATTGTTTCTGTAGAAAAGTAAGTTTTCTTTGACATCTTCTCTCAACACGTGCCTGTCGCTCTCTCTCGCTAGCGGAGTTTCTTGCTTCGTAGGAGAATATAGTTGGTACAGCGAAATGCTTCAGGAATTTCGCAACTGGCGCTTTTCCTAAAAAAGAAATATTTTATTAGCAACTTTATAATCAAAACATGAGACATTATGTCGGTGTAACTTAATTACACATAATAACGTACCTGTATAAGCGCTCTTGCCATAGTAATCATCAGTTTTAAAATGAGCAGAGCATAACCTCGCCGAATCTGTAGCTTTCCAGTTTTTTCTTTTAAGACTTCTTTCCCACAACTTTCTGCGCATAGGATCTTTAGGAAATTTATGAACACCTATATTTTTACATTTATAGGCAGCACATTTAGTCATTTTTAGTTTTTATTATTAGAAAACCGGTTTGTTTACAAAATTTTATATGGTGTATGACACCTGTGACAGATTTTGTGGGAACACTCGCCCATGCGACCTCTGTCGGGATAAAAAAACGTGTTCAACCCCATTGTCAGAAAATAATTTAATAAATTCATTCTTATTTTTTTATCATTTTAAATGATTGTTTTGCCCATATAGTAATAAATATATGTAATTTTATTCTTATAAAATAAAAACAATATTTTTTAAAACTCAAATTCTCAAATTATTACAGTGTAAATTTTGAATTTGTAAAAATATTTTTTAACTGTGGTCTCCCCATTTAGAAGTTTATCTTCTATTGAACCATGTTTAACTTCTGTCGATAGCAGATTATAAGTTTACGCCTTTATCTGTCCGCAATACCAAGTTATAAAACCGCTCAACTTCGACTTCCGCTGCGCTTCGACTACACTTCTACTTCATTTCAACTTCTACGTATTTTGCGCAATAGGCCCCCAGGACACATGTACGGCGTTCGCTACGTGACGTACGCGTGTAACAATATGAGAACGCTTTCATAGAGTTTCATATATTGCAACGCACGTTTCACGTTACGCAATGTAGATGCTTAATAAATGTAGCTTGACCATTATAACTGCCGTTAAACAAGTGAAACATTCGTTTTATTTTTTATTTCATAATAAATCCTTTCATCACATCATTTCATTTAAAATGATCTAAAACATTTCTTAATGTAAACATAACGTATCATTATAGAAAAGTAACTGTAGTGATATATTAATCTCAAATGCTTCGTAACATTTGAGAGCATTATCTGTGGATGTCGTTCAATGTTGCGTCAGACGCGTTCACAACTTATCTAGCAATTAAATCAACATTCAGAGGCACATTTTATTCTGTAGCATACCGCCGCTAAACTCTTTACAATGACTCGGATGCATGACAAATAACGTTTTGATTAGACACTCAAACCGTAAGGTAGACCGATGCGTGTTTTCATTGCCCGCACAAACCGACGTGCCATGATTTTACCCAAAGGGACACGGAATATAAATATTCTATGGGAATCGTCTCGTATGAGCGCTTCACCACCTAACATTTCGCTGTGTTGTAAACTGCGATAGTACTTACTCACCTACATAAGATTTATCTTTTATGAAAATAAAAGACATGAGTACTCTCGGATCAATCTTTCGCGGGTCATTTTGACGAAAGAACCAATATTACTTCCCATCTAATATAAACCAAACAATTGTAATAATAATTGCAGATAAAGATTAATTTGATTAATATCTGACCTGATGAGTTGATAATAAATTTAAAAATAAATGTATAAATAAAAATAAATATTCGTGTGTTAATGGAAACAGCACATTCTATTGCGAAGAATGATATAGTCATCCGCGGCGATATTACCTTCCATTATGAACACGGTGTGATGAACTTTCATATCAAATAACCCTGACATTTGATTTTATACAGACTACATTATAATGAGCTTAAAGTTGTTTATTAAAAACCTATGCAGTACAATAAATGAAGGTAAATGTGATTGTAACGATAACGCTTTTTTATATAAGAACATATAATATTGTGTAGTAATGTATTCAATAAAACGGTCGGACTCTTAATTATATTTGTTTTGATTGCAGTCTCAATATTAATATAAATTGCCTGGCTTTAAAAAAATGTTAATAAGACTATATAGATCATCTACTAATTTAGTTTTCCTATGAATTACCTGTATCCATTATAAATATCATCTTTCGTGTATAATAAATACCAAATAACACATGCTCTACCTAAGTTGTAGTAAATTTAAAGTCATAATTCAGATTCAGTATAAACTACGCATCAGGCACGAGTCGTGTTTCTGGGTAAATCTCGTAAATATTCATAGTTGGTGCCGGCGACAAAACGCTTTTCATCGGAGGCAAGAAAGGCCACCCGAGGTGCGAGTTATCACCGACAGTTCCCGATGTGACGTGCTTCAATATTTCCAACTCTTAAGAGCATGAAGTTCCAGTAAATATAACTCCACCGATCCACTACGACCCGTATTGGTGCACTAACCTTTTAATTGCAGAGGGATTGCGCAAGTGCCTGTAGGGAACGATTTTTACGGCTGCAGCTCGGGACAGCTAATTTTTGTTCCATCTTTCGCGTAATAACTTCAAGTATCGTGCTGGGCGAAGCACGATTATTATGCGACGGAGTCGGTCGAACTCTGGAAAATATTCATGTCTCCACTCCACTAATATAGTTATAAGGCAATATAAGTTTTACATTTTATATAAAAAGTGACCTCGAATGCGTTTTCTGTTCTATATGTTTTGTTTTTTTTTTTATATTAAACTTCTTAAACCTAATAAATAGTAGGTAGTATAAAAATCGAAGTGGTAATAAAATTCAATAAAGATTTAGTGTCGCTTTATATTCCTTTATCCATTCTAAATTTATGTATCAAAGAACTCGTCATCCAATAAATCCACAAATATGAAATATTATCTGTATCAAACCAGTTATAACAACGCGCCTCGGGAATCAAATTTCGCTTTTCCCACAACAAATCGTCAAGTCAAAGGTCACCGTCTAATTGCTCGGCGTTATCGTTTTCTTTGAGAACTTTGGAGAGAAATATATCAATAACATGTAATTAAAATTATTTAGTCGATGGGTGAGCTCGCCTCGCGTCCTCGGGGCAAATTATTACACATTCGCCGCGAGAGGTCCGCGCCCGTCATTAGGCGGGACATTTTTATTCCTTTCTCTTTAATTTCCGTCAGTGGACATAAATGATGGCGCAAGTACCGCTGTAGCACGGCGGGGACGCCGCCGGCCGCGGTCACGGGTCAGCCTGTGTGTTTTATTAATAACGTTGTTGTCGAGATTTCGATTGGCGCACCGCGCTTAATGTTACCACCAAATGCATTAAATAATTATAATTTAACTGCGAACGCTGCTTTCGGTCCCCATAAAAATGAATAATTATGACTGTTAGGCCGCTGGCTTAATAATTTATAGACACTAGGGAAATCGTCGCCCGAACTCTCTTCGATATCGAACTGCGATCATAAAATCAATATTCAAGAATGAAAACCTACAAAAAGAGACAGTAGTAATGGACATCGGTAATGAAGACCATCAGATGTTATCTCAGCCTATCCGTCATTAACATAGACGTTTACAATAGTAATCGTTATTAACCATATAGTTCAAGGAGATAAGCGCTGCCACTAAAATACTGAAAACAATAGAGTCGAACATACACGAGTCTATTGTCCGCTACTGTGCAGCGGATATTTTCAACTATCAGATAGCGAAGCACTAAGTGGCCAGTCACTCATGGCTTGATGAATTATACAAACACCAATCAGTTAATTATTTTATTCACGTCGCTCAACTTCTTATCGGGGTTTATGTTCGACATAATTGATATGTTAAGTCCGCGGAACAATCGGGCCGTCAATGCGGTGAGATAGGGCTGCGAGTGGGGACGCGCGTGGTCACAAAGAAGCCGCCGAGAGACCGCTCAGCCATCCTCGACTGCCCTTGATCTTACAACTTATTTGGCCGAACACAATGAACGATTTTACCATAATACCACTAAGACTATTCTTTAGACGTCCATTATAATATAAACACAATTATTGTCTAGGCGCAATGGACATACATGTCTTAAGCTTGTAATCTGATTGTGATTTGAAACAAAAGAATAAAGATGGGCATTATTTTTGAAATCCTTTATAATAAACAAATGACATGCAATAACATACATTGTTCCATGAAAAGTAAAGAGTAATACGTAGGTATGTACTAAAAACCTCGTATGAACATTCCCCGAGTTGCACACAATTAACAATTCGCACGTGCCGACATCAAACAGCGAACATTCCACTTCAGATTTATACTTCAGCACGTGTTTCACTCGGCACCACGCAATTAAGTCATTCTATTCAAGCGAGCTACTCACTTCACTTGTCATTCAATCTTCGAAATGCATATGATTAAAATATTAGTATCAATTAATGACGTTACAAAATATGCGTTATCAATTTTTAAAACAGTAGCTGCTTACGTATTCAAATTTTAGGAACGCGTGTCTGCTCGTTAGAAAAAAAGCTCTATAGAGTGCTGATAATGAAGAAAGTTCTTGCATTTAAAATTGAGTAACAATAATGTATTATTTTAAAAAATAAAGAATGAATTTGCATTTGCAATTTGCAAATTCTATTATATTACCCACGTTGTACTTATGTATGCACCACATTAAAACTATATCTTAGAAAGTAAAAAAATCACATATGATAAAATATGTAGCAACGGAAAATATGTAGAATAATTATAAATTTGTGTGTAATGTTTATGTCATGGCGTAGTAAAGTTGTACGCGTCTATGACGATACGCCCCAATTAATAATAAACATATGTTAATGCGCTAAACGTGTGTCTAAAACTACGTAAATTTTGTTAATGATATTTTACGAGTAAAGTTCTTATTAATCTCAAACTTCATTAAAAAATCAAGTCTTTTTAAATATACTTAATAATATAAAGTATTTATCAAGAATGACGTCCACCTACTTAAGCATATTTAATATGTGTGCGTCTAGTGGAGTTGATAATCCGTCTCCCTTATTGATATCAGTCACGGAGAGAGTCATCATCATACACCAAAAGAGCCGGCACAGACCACTCTATTTTCTAATCTTCATAAAGCCTTCAAAACGTATGACAGCATAGATATCAATATAATACAATCGCGTAACACCAAATAGATGGAATGTGCCCGCCAGCCGCAAGCCGCCGCGGGATAAGTGTTGGATTAATAATTTGTAAATATTACATATTCATGAGGCGAAGAGCACGGGTCAAACATTCATTTTTATAAGAGCCGATGAACTGTACCTACCTCATATTTATTAAGGAGACCAGAATAATTATCATAACTGCACTTTAACGGGCTTCATTTTGCCTAATGGAATAGGGCTGACTTGAAGATTGATTTATTAAACGCATTGTACTGCTTTTCATAACTGAAATAGTCTATAGATATTTTTTGTTATTCAATTATTTGTTTGGGAAGAGATATGTTGAACTCCCTTGCCTGGTCGACGCGAAAAGACTATGTAGAAAGAACAGTCGCGCTCCATAATCTGTCGACCTCAACTGACATTGGTATGAGATAAGTTAAATGATAAAAAAAATATAATATAAATATTGTCAAGAAGAATCTGATTAATAACTACAAGTTATTAGAATATATTTTGTCTCAAAGTAGTAATCGTTAGAGAAATTCGTGTTCGACTCCACAGATTGTTGTATGAAATAAAAGTCCCATTGACTTGACGCACGTTATCATACTGTAATAATTTACATAATAAATGTAATTATTTTTTAAACTTGCAAATTAAAAGTCATCGAGAAAAAAAAACAAAATTAAAGAATTAATTGGGACCGGCTAATTTCATATCGTGCAGAAAACAAGCTTTACAATCATAAGGAATTTTATAATATATTATAATTATAGTATTATTAATTAATTATATTACACAATATTATATTTTGTTAATATTCCCTTAGGCGTGATTTAACAATGATGTACTCGTATCTTTTTAACTACAATGCGGCGTGAGAGATTATTTATATACAGTATTTATTCCAAAAAATAATATTTAAAGTCAGATATCGTCTAATAATTAAAATGAACGGTTATTAAAATAAGTGGCCGGCACGCGAGCGACGCGGGCGCGAGGGTAACAAATGAGAGTGGCGGAGTGCGGCGCGTGCGCAAGGGCGTGGGTGCAGACAAGCGTGCCCGCGTGCGTCCCCGGATCAGTAGCTTATCTCCCACGATTTACACACATAACGCCTACCAATACTTTTTTTTTTCTTATGCTTAATAGGAAAGCGTTTGACCACACCCTGCCTGGTGTTAAGCAGTGGTGCGGTCTAAGGTGGAGCACGCTTGCCTATGAGCTACCTATTCACCTTCAATTTGAAGAGCCCCATGTTGTACGTGTCGGGAAACACAGACACCGGGAGGGAGTTCGCAGTACAGTTTCGCAGTACGCACGAGGAATGTGTTTTCAAAACGCCTCGTACGCACATGAGGGACTTGAACCATAAATTGATGGTACCTCTCCGTGTGCCTGGACGTGCGCTGGAAGAAAGGGGACGGTAGAACTAGGTTGTGTATCTCTTGCGCCCACTCCCCGAAATGTATCCGGTAAAAAACCGGCAAACAGGCGACATTTCGTCGGTGCTCAAGGCTTTGTAGCCGAGACTCGACTAAAGTGTCATCATCTATTAGCTTCCTGGCGCCCTTTCAATCGACTGCAATGCCGCTAGTTGGTATTTGGCAGAGCTATCCCAAAAATACTTACAACAAATTAACAAATTTTCGTCTAATTTTAGTCCAAACAAAAATAATATCATGTGGGCTTGCAGTCAATTGGAAAAACAAAATACTTGAGCAAATTATAGCAAAATTCCTACTCAAGTGTCGGCTTAATAAACAATGAAAAAATGAGTGAAAAAAGAAAATTAATGACTGCATATTAGACTGATATACCTAATCATCATTTTCTAAGAAAGTATATTTAACAACGACAAACGTAATGTAACTCGTATCTAAGAGTATAAATATTTAAATAAAATTGAGGTAATATTATAATAACAGCTCTATCAGACATCATAAATATGAATGATAGCGCGTCGACGACATGTCGCTAGACAAGCTCGATCGAACATATCCGTGAAATGATATACGGAAGATGAAGTAAGAATGTTATATTACACGAAGAGTGTTCGATGCCGAAGACGTGCCCGAGCAGAGGGACCGGCGCCGGCTGTCCCGCTGCAGAGCGCCGGCAAGACTTATGGCCCATGTAATGTATCGCAATGCCTCTATCACTCATGAATATTTATTTAAAAATATATATTTTAATATTATCACCGACCGAGTTCCTCTCGCATATCGTCATGTATTAAAGCAATAAATATTTCGTGTAGAACATTAACTCTAAACGTTACAAGTGTAATTATTTTAGTTTTGGTAAATAAAATGAGACGGGCGGTCTAATACGCGCATTAGGGGTTTGTTAACGGTCACGGTTGTATTTTTACGCAGTCCATCTCTCTGCGGGCGATGAATAACTTGTCAAGTTCATGGTACTTTAATATTAAAATAAAGAAAGAATTGCTTTTTCACACCATGTCATTAGACATTAAAGTTCGACGCGATCTACAAATCAAGTTTTAAATAAATGTTGTAAAGCAATTTCAGTCATATTAAATAGTGGGTCTTTAAATAATATAAATATTTTAAATTAGACCCGTGTGCCGGTATTCATTCTAATTAAACGACAATAAAGTGTCACTCCACATAAAGATCATAATATTGTTCGTAATTTATTTAATTAATTCTTAAACATAAAACTTTAGCGCCAATAAAAATGTAAGTTACATGTGATTTCTCAAATAGGTATCAAACAAAACACATTATTCGAACGTGCTGGAACTGAGCGAGATAACTTTTTGGTAGTCATTAAAAATATATTTTATCGGGTTTTAAATATTTAGATATATATCTGGT
Source organism: Tinea pellionella (assembly GCA_948150575.1). Lineage (NCBI taxonomy): Eukaryota > Metazoa > Arthropoda > Insecta > Lepidoptera > Tineidae > Tinea > Tinea pellionella. The sequence goes on along the minus strand of OX411254.1, from coordinate 4,220,660 downwards.
GAAAGTTATCTTAAATTCGGTTCATTAGTAGATCTTGAAACACAATCCAACGAGAGGTTAAGTAGTGTTGCCCCCGTGTTTATGATAGTCAACTAATAGCGTATGCGGCTCTAATCTTACAAAATAATCCCAAAATATAAAAAAACAAGTCTGTATGAAAAAAGTTTTGTATTATATTATAATGGAATTATTAAACAATTTTTATTTATCAAATGAAATAAGTAGTTTTAATCGAATTCATTCACCGCAAATTGCAAAAGCTGAGTTTTGAAAATGTATACTTAAAGCGCATTCGGTTGTTGCTCTTCCATTAAAAAAGCATGTTTAAAAGCTTAATGAAGTCGATAATTCTACACGAGCATTATGAGCTAAAACTTGGGGTCAAAATCATTGAATAATTAATTTACAAGCATACTCAATTAAACTGGTTCAAAGCGACATATCTACATAAAATAGTTCACATTAATCAGTCGGGTTTATATTGAAAAATACATTTTATAACAGGCTCACAATAATCTTACTAATTTATAACAGAATATTCTATTGTATTGTACGCATATATTTATGTGATTGATTAAATCTTAATAATATCTAAGACCTTAGAGTCAGTAAGGCGATGTAACTTGTAATATTGATAACTAATAGTATGGCAGTCTCGAGACATCCGTGACGAGACGCTTGCGGTACTAATTGCGGATCAGAAGATGTTCACATAAATATAATCCGTTGTGAGCGAGCACCTCTCATTTGTACTGCGGTCGGCGGTTGTCATGTAGCCGTATTAATATCGATGAATAAGAAATTAGTTATGGATTGCCTACAAGGTTGGCCATTACAGCGGCTGCGGAACATCGCCGCTTATTCGTTGCTACCATCCTCTCCTTCATACCGTGTCTCATCTTCATGTACTCATATATCTCGCGTGTGCAGCTATCCGCATACATACATTCATTTATCATCCAACAATGGATCACCACTCCCATCACTGTCTAAATAAATCCGATTAATTCTGGTATACTGTAATACATTTGACCTACTGTTTTAAGGAAAAATGTGTAAAACAGATTATAAAAGGCTAGTCTATTGTACAACAGCTAGAGTCGTGTTTGCGATCTGTGCACGCGCAGTGCGGGGGGTCCGTTCTGCTGATCCATCACAAATATCACGACTGTTCACGACCCGCCGAAACTACGCCACGACGATTACTATATTCAATAATCGATTACCATTAACTGAAATTAATTTTATTAACCGACTTCCAAAAAGGAGGAGGTTATATGTTCGTCGCGTATGTTTTTTTTTTTATGTATGTTCATCGATTTTTTCTAAACGGCTTAACCGATTTCAATGATTCAAATTGTACTGTGTTAAGCTGCATCCCATAGTGGTCCCATATATTTTTCTAAGATGCACAGTGTGTAGTTTTTTAGTAAAACGGGAAAAAAAGTCAGTTTGTAAAATTTTTTTGCTCCGATTTACTTGAATTTTGGCATACATACTTTACAAAATAAATAATGAAACACGTGTTACAGCATTTCTTGAAATTCAACCCCTAAGGGGGTGAAACGGGGCAAATAGGGTTGAATTTTTTCTTAGTCAAAATTACTTGAAATTTGGCATACATACTTTACAAAATAAATAATGAGACACGTGTTACAGCATTTCTTGAAATTCAACCCCTAAAGGGGTGAAACGGGGCAAAATAGGTTGAATTTTTTCTTAGTCATAATTACTTGAAATTTGGCATACATACTTTACAAAATAAATAATGAGACACGTGTTATAGCATTTCTTGAAATTCAACCCCTAAGGGGGTGAAACGGGGCAAAATGGGTTGAATTTTTTCTTTGTCAAAATTACTTAAAATTTGGCATACATACTTAACAACATAAATTATGAAACACGTGTATCAGCATTTCTTAAAATTCAACCCCTAAGGGGGCGAAACGGGGTCAAATAGTATGAATATTTTTAAATCGGATTTACTTGAAACAGCAGAAACGCTTTACCACATTAACAATGAAACTTGCGTTTCAACCCCGAAGGGGGTGAAACGAGGTAAAAAAATCAATATTTTTAGTGACAAAATACATAATAAATTATGCTCTACAATAGAAACAATTATATATTAACTTGCGTTTCACCCCGAAGGGGGTGAAACGGGATAAAATGGGTTGAATTTTTGCCAGATTTAATTAATTCTTAGTATATTTGGTTTACACACAGCAAAAAAAACGAAACATGTATTTCAGCATTTCCCGAAATTCAGCTTGAAAGGGGGTGAAAGGGGTTGCACGAGTTTCTTTTTTGTTAGATTTATTTAATTTGAACTACGATTAGTAAATGTACGTTTATTAGGGAGTTTTTGCTGTTTTTGGTCCGCTACCCTAAAAATGGAAAAATAAAAAACCTTTTCAAAAAAAAAGTTGAACCGACTTCAATAAAAACAAAAAGCACTCAAAAGTGAAAAATAATTTTTCACAAGAGTATCTACACACAAAGTAATAAACATAAACACTAATAAGTGTTTATTATGTACAAATTAATTGTCTACATATCTGCCATATTTTTGGAGTAGGTGCCAAGATATACCAAATCAAAATTTCAGGATAGGAACACTTGGATATCTTCCTAGATATCAAGTATATCTATAAATGTTTGCTTGGCACCTACTCCAAAAATGTGGCAGGTATGTGGACAATTAATTTGTACATAATAAACACCTATTAGTGTTTATGTTTATTACTTTGTGTGTAGATACTCTTGTGAAAAATTATTTTTCACTTTTGAGTGCTTTTTGTTTTTATTGAAGTCGGTTCAACTTTTTTTTTGAAAAGGTTTTTTATTGGTTAATAGCTGCGGTCGTGCACACGCGCGCTGTAACGAGCTCAAGACATAGTAGCTTTTGTGTCGTGAGAATATTGTGATTGAAATTTAAAGTTATATATCTATTCTTAAAACAACCTTTTTCTAATTACAATTTTTATCATGCAATTTAAAAAAAATACCAATACAGTTACATTATACGTAGGTAATAGATAATATTCCCAAGTCTCAAATTTGTAACTTGTTGTGTTTACTTATACTAGTATTTTAGTACTGAAATGAAGTTTAAAAACAATGTCAAAAAAGAAACCTCAAGTTAGTGTTAAAGAACAATGGTTTAGAACATCTGATTTGGTATGAACATAATTATACGCTATATTTATGGCGTTTACTGAAATTGAATGTTACATCATCGCAGAATAAGCTGCAACCGATAATGGTGCTTCCATTTTAGTTCAATTGACCCACTCCACCTATGGGCTCGGTCGCCACGAAGCGATTTTTAACCATAATACATTATACTGATATTAAATCAAGAGTAGTTTCTATGAAAACAATCGAGGCTCTTAACTAAGCGAAGGCGTCGAGTAGACAAAAAGAAACAAATGTTAAGTTTCAATTCATACATTTGGTAGAAACGTGAAGAAGCTCTTATCAAAACAAATTCTCAAAGAGAGAACAATGATGTGGTATATCAGTGTCCGGTTGGTCATTTTGGAATGACTTTTATATCATACAACCATTTTTTACTCTACACTAACTCTACAACTAGTATACTTAGACTCTAATACCTAACATTATAAATGCTTCGCTACCATTTTAAAAGAGATTAGATCTTAATTGATCGGAATGTCAAAGTATACGCCATTCGTTGGCATTAACAATGTGAAATATTGTTTAAATCGTAAAGTGTAAAGGGTATCGGGGCACGCGCTGCACATAAACTGAGTGTCGAAAAGGCGTGTGGCCGAGAGGAGGCGCGCGTGTGGCCCTCGTAACTGTCGCCCAACAATGCTTCTCTGATATAAAGAAAATATTTATTCACTAAATTCCATAATAAAATACAGTTGTCATTATGTAACGTCCGATAGCAATGTAGGTTATGCGTATATCAAACCGTTTGTCTAAATATATTTTGATTTTATTGACGATATAGATTTGTTGTATTATAACCGAATGTATGCAGTAGGCGTTCTATTGAACTGCATCGTGGGTGCAATCTTTTATTCAATAAATGATGTGCCACATTTTATAAAAACTATGGCAGCAATTAATATTTTTTTAAATGTAGAAATATTATCACAATAAAATAAATTTTTAAACGTTCACAGACCCTCTCATTATGTATGGTATACGCCAACAAAAAGTATTACCATAATTTTAATATTGTAAATTAAATGAAATAATAAAAATTGTGTATTCAATAATCTCTTTGTATTTTATACATTCTTTTGTTGTTTTTTGTTTACGATAAACAACCTTCGCTATATAGGCGTCCACTTAATGTAGATATGTAGTACATAAATACATATAATTTGTTGAGACAAAATAGAACGTTTCGTAGTTGTTTCAGGAATTTTAAAACACCAACGATAACTGTATCTATACTTAAAAAAGAAAAGGGTGAATTAGAGATTGTCCTTTATAGTATTATAATAAAATCACATCAGATTAGAAAGTGAACTTCGATTTACTCCAAACACTTCCTGTTGTTGATTACTTTTGTGACTTTCGTTAGCTTCATTAAGCACACACGTAAAGCTTTTATATTATTCATTTATGAACAATGATATTCGCGGCTATGCACTCCTTGAAGAGATACCAAAACTTCATCCCTCTCCCTCCAATCTCACTCTTGTCAACTCCCTTCTTCTTCCTATCATAGAATATGCAGATGTCTGCTATCCTGATATCACTGAGGACCTTCTCAACAAACTGGACAGACTGCTCAATCTATGCATACGATATGTATACGGCCTGCGCAAATATGATCACGTTTCTGAATATAGAAACGAGCTGAACTTGCTCAATATACGTTATCGCAAGTCGTTACACACACTTTCTCTTCTTTATGGTATCTTGTACAATTCGAACTCTCCTTCCTATAACCGTTTTAAATTTCTGTGCGACTCGCACACCCTCTCTCTACGTTATTCCCACAATAACCAGCTAGAAATTCCACAGCATAATACTTCTACTTACTCTGATTCCTGCACAGTCTCTACAGCTCGCCAATGGAACAAATTACCGCTTGGCGTCAGAAATGCTCAGTCTCCGAACCTATTCAAAAAGTTACTCTAAACATTTTCTAAAGAAACAAAGGCATAAAAAAAATATTTATTATTTTACTATTTTCCTATACTTTTTTTCCTGCACCCTCCAAATTACTACATACTCTTTCCTGGTTATCTGGTAGAAAATGTCTTTAGGCATTAAGCTCGCCTTTGTACATTTATCTGATTATTATTATTATTCTATTTATATATTTACTATTATTATGCTATTACAGTTTCAGTTTAATTTTCTTTTTAGAATGCCAAGGAATAATAATATATTATATATAAATAATATAATAAGAATTTTTATGTAAAATAATTTGTAAAATAATCTCAATATTTTAAATCATTATTTATTTAACCGTTATCTTTTTTAATATCTTGCAAAATGTAATTAAAACACATGAATACTGTTGTTGAATGTTACGTGGAATATTTTAATTATAATATTTAATTAAACTTAGATTTTGCTAATTTAATTGATGAGTGGCATACACTCGAACTAGCTTATCACACACAACTGATAAAATAATACGTAAATGTAGGTAAATTGCATCGTACACAGCAGCATAAACTGGAGCGAATGGACGAAACAATAATATTGCTCCAGAATCATTTGGAAGTCAATAAATCACGGTCTTTCTGCCACGGTTGGCTATGTATGTAATTAATTAGCGAGATCAATGGTACCGCCCCGCAACTCCGTCACGATGTTGTTACTGCGAAAGCTTCGTGCGACGAAACCTGATTAGTAATCCTATTATGTAGAAGATTTTAAATGCTTAAACTTTATTATAATTAAATAAATTAAATACTTGTTCTATTACTTATTCGTTTCTAGTACGTCCTTATATTTTTAAACTTGATGCTAATGATTATAATCATCTTCTTTCATTTTTCATGCAAATACAAATACAATAAATTGAGTATTATAATTCATTGTGATCGCAGCAAGACTGAAGTGTTTTTGTCCCAGTTGTCATTTTTAAGTGTTAAAGACCTACTTCTCGCCTTCAATAGCTTCGTGTACCAATCTCTTAATTAAATAAAACATGTACCTGCAAAATACAAGGAAGAACTTCAGTATTCCATGCGAAAAAAATTTATAAAAACTTTATAACAATATTAAAGTTCCACGGCTGGAGACAAGGTTGTCGAACCTGATTCAGAGTATGTTTAGCTACCAGGTACTAACTGGTAGGTAATTTCTCGAGATACCCCGTACTCGATACATCATTCGCAATCAAATCGTTGTCGCAACCAGCATTGATTAAGCGGTAGATCTTCTTCCACGTTATCAGAACATCGAATCTCGAACACCGCTACCTTCCCGTCTAATCATTATAACCGTTCAAAATAATTAATATATGAACTTGAATTCAAGGGTTTTTGTAGCTTTTTTTTTATCATTTAATGAATTCTGTCTGTATTTGCTCACTCTCAAAATAAAATAACTAATTTATTCCAAGCGATTTTTTTTACCGAGATTATTTATTATTATTATTGTTTCATTATGTTAAAGCAATGAGTAAGTTTCAGGTCTGTGTGTTATATTTTTCTGTTTTCCTTAGCCTGATACCCACAATCGGGTTGTGATAATCACCCGTGGCTCGCGGTCCTTTGTCCGCGTCGTTGAGTGACAGTGTCATATGGGGGGCACTGTTGGAGTTGCTGGTCTCCCATCGGGCGCACCGTCAGGTGGCGGATAGAGGGTCCCGGGATACCTCTCTGAGGTACCCCGACGCGAACCCAAACCAGCAAGGTGGGGTCTCTCCTCGGATCACACTCTGCGTTCAGAGATGACCTGAGTGAGAGACCACCCTTAATCGCGTGGGCGGAGGCGGTAGAGAAGTAGCAACCGCTATCACCCCGAGCCAAGAGTGGTTGTCCCGGGGTTGGACTGCCGCTCATTTACTCGGCTGGAATGGTGTTTCTTCCCGATGAGGTGGGGTCGAGGATTAATGCGAAAGCGTGACCTCACCATATGACGTAGAGAGGAACACCGTGGAGGTTTTAGTCGTGTATACCTGGTATTGGGGAGTACCGGGGAGTCCGACATCATCTCGTCGTCTTCCCCCAGACGGCGAGGCATCTGTAATCAGGTGTATATATTGTTTGTAAGTTTTTGTTTCTTTAATGAGGAAAGTGAATACAATGAATCGTATGTTATTTTTAGAATTAAGTAAAACATGATAAATTAAATTAAAAATCAATACACAGGTAAATAAAATAACATTAATATTTATGAATGTTATTGGTCTGTATGTCATACACTAACAGATATTTATTTATCTTATTAGAATTATGAACCTACTTTGATAATACTAGTAATTAAATGGCGTTGGATTATAAATGTATATTTTCTTCGGTTGTACGATATATTTGTCTTCATAATATTTCATACATCACACCATGGCACTGCACCAGTCTGAGTACACAGAAGCCCTGCTTTATTTTCATCAAAATAAAATGAAAATATTAGTACTTAGGATCTAATGAGCACTTGCTCATCGTCAGACTCTACCATAGCTTATCCAATTATGTAGAAGGGCTGTATGTAGAAGCTTCTTCTATTGGTCGATGTCCAAGTGGCCGAGAATAAACTTGTAGTACAATAAATAGTCAACGAGGTGGTACAGCTAACCTATTGCGAATTGTACTTACGAAATGTATGTACTGTATGTATGTAATGTTGGGTGCATATTTGTCTGTTTAAATAAAGAAAAATCTTTATTGAGAGAGAAATATTTAGAGTTACATGGGTTGAAGACCCCGTACTAGACTAGAGTCTGACTTCAAGTCTGCATAGTGCAGACATTCCGCTGTGGTAACAGTTGTCTTCGTTCATGGAAAAAAGCTTGACATTTAAAGATGCTAGCACCTGTAATCAAAAGCTTGTTGCACAACGCCGCACTATCAGATCCCTGGCTCGCCAAACCACTTCTCAAGTACATTTGCGCCATATAATTATTACGACTAAAACTTTCATAACTCTACAGCCAGACCTAGCTCTGTCAAATAAGAATGAAAGATATTTCTGAGAGGCGTTAGTATGTCGTCGCTTAATTACACGTTGCGGTTGTCGCCTTAATAGATTTTAATTGCAGGGGTTGCGTTTAATTCTCTCTGCTTTAGAACTTGTTTCGAACGCTACAAATATGATTCTATGTACAATAAAGGAGAATGCCTATTCGCCTAAGAGGGCATATAATTCTTTTTCCGAGTTTGGCGATGATTTTTAGTTCATTTTGTACAAAAACAAATCTATTTATTGATAATTTATGTTTTATGTAATTGTGTATTCATTGATAAACGGTGTGTTGATATAATAAAAATAAATTAATAAAAACTATTATAAAATATTATTTAATATAAATAAAAAATAAATAAATAAATAAAACGATAAAAAAAATGGAAATAGGAAAATAAAAATCTGCTGTTCATTTTGGTGGTGGGTTGTTTTAAGTAAACAGGGAATTTTATGCATGCTGGTACACATTGTTTTGGGAGGGTACTGCCATGAATGTAAATGAAAATGTAATAGTCTAAGTTTAATTGTACTTTTTTCTGTCTTGTGTACAAATAAAATAAATAAAAAAATAAATAATATTGTTTTGTTGACAAACTATTAGACATCAAGTGTGCCCAAAAATAGACATTGTCCTTTAATAATTATTCCATTACTTATCGCAATAACATTAAAATACAAGTTTACTAGTGCGCTGATTATCGTTGATATAAATGTATGCAATTGGAAAAATATGAATAGTTATAATAGTAATCAGTACAATCTTCTCGATCACCGCTACTGCACTCGTAACCGGATCAAAAATTGATGAGCTAAACCATCGATCACTTCACTTACGAAGGTAAACAATATCATTTTATAAGGATTGTAATCCATTGAAAGCTATATAAAGCGCAACTTTTGTTAATAAATATTTTTCATAATTCAGTTTCGCTTGCATGACTGTATACTTAGATCATACTCATTATTCTCTAAATAATTTATTTCATGATAACTAGATCAGCTGTCGTACAGAAATTTAGCAGTCGCGTCTGCTCCTCTTATTTCTTTATTTATTTGTTTTAAAGCCAACAGCGTAAACCTATAGTACTCTTAGTATACCCCGTTATTTCTAGGCTGATCCCAAAACTCGTTTGGGTCACATTGTGGGAATTTTACCTGAAATTGGTGGTACTACTGGGCTAATACCATCTTCTATCTGTCTACCACTTTAAAATTGTAATATATCAACCTCATATCTTGAACTATATATCAATTAATATACGAGATATAAGATTTTATAGCTGCAATATAAAATAAACCGTAACATTAAGTGTAAGTTACCATAGCAACTCACGTTAATGCAGTACACGGTCCGACCTTGTTATGTGCATTGTTACTCCATCAGACACCGCCGATGATACATTATTTTTATAACAATAAATCGTTGCAAGTAAAGCACCGCGCCCGCCGCTCCGGTGGTCTCGCTCTCTGAACTCCTGACGATATCCGACATGGATTTATACTTACTCCAAATTCAACTGACTACTCCAAGACTATTTTTTCTTATGTTAATTAAAATCTCTGGAAAAAAACATAATACAAATGTATACAGACCGTATCGTCAACAAATATTGGTAGGCAGTAGATGGTTGTATTCTAGTCCCGGTACTATACTACACCACTTTCAAATGTGACTAAACTAAGTCTCTAGTCGCGTTTTAATCATTTATTGTTCTGCTTCTAAGTACCACGGGAAACATTTCACAGTTATTTCCGCTCAAGGACTGCACTCTAATTTACCACCAGGAAGAGTGTGGAGTAACAATAAATAAATAATAAAAATAAACAATAGAAAACGATAACATAGACTGTTATTCTGATCTTCCTGAGTTTAGAAATCGGTGACAAAGCATCTATTAGATAAGCTGTTTCAAACTAAATTCCTACCTTTGATTATTTCTGTTTTACGATCACGGCAAACGTCGCTTCAGTTTTTATTTATATCGTCATATCATTCAGTCTTGATAACAGACCGACAGTTCATCAATAATTTATTTATTACTTATCAAATCAGATACGATCTATTGGCCGTATACATAAAGATAAACATAACCCGAAGAGGGGCGTAAACAGAACTATCTGATATGAATCGTAAAAATTAATAGTCCTTGACATGGCGGTTCAATTTGCTTTTTAATTAGTGGTCTAGTGGCAATCGGCAATACGTTGCTGGAGATTAACTCGATAAACTTCTATCGACACTCGATAATAATTCAACCAGTTTTATCACGATTTTACTAACTTTTACACAGGATTCAATTGTGTTGAAGTTACCACAATGTTTGTAATATTTGTCAATTTATGAGCAACAAAAAATTAAAAGTATCTCTACAGTATCCATTGATTATCTTGAAGAGAACAAATTGATTTTAATGACTTCTACTTATATATGCGCATTTAAAATAGTGCTCTCGGATTGAAAAGTATTAGAACCCGATTTCGACTTTAATTCAAATCGATGCCTCAAATTAATTTAAACTTTCTCATTAGGGGCATCTTTCGTCTCGCGAGACCAATTTTAGTGGCATAACGAATTAAATAAACTCTTCTATGTTACTTCACCGTTATACCATTTTACTTAAACTCGGAACTACCGCAGCGATCACCGATCACAACGTAAACGTGTAATTTAGCCATATTTATTACAAAAAACACATAATTAAAGAAAGTCAATAACACGGGGAAGTTCTCTTAATCAAACGTCAGATTTAGTCAATATTTACTTTAATAATAGCCTTGGCTGACATTAAGCCTCCGTGATTAATAACAAGCGCACATTACAGAAGTCGAAATTAAGGAAAGAGTATATTAATGGGTTTGTGTGTTGGCGGAGGTTACCGTCAGCTGGAACTACCGTCGCGTCGGCGTCGTCATCAGCGCGCGTGCCACGATGCCACGGCCACTATGGTACGCTATCGGCTCGCCCATCGCTCTCTGATTTACGACGCACCATTGCGCTACACAATTCTGCGTTTTAAGAGAAAAAATATCTACAAAATGAACATAATTTAGATATAATACGAAAGAACATCGACGTAGAAAAGCTATTTTCTAAGATCGATGACGAAATAACAAAAAGCATTCTAAACGATCTCAGCCTCCGCGAGTTAAAAGATGATATTAAAAATGAGTCGAATATAAAACTATCTAATTTATTATATGTTCGTCACCTCCGATGAACCCTATTAGAATCGAAAAGGTGTCATTACATGACAAAAGCTGGCATCACCCAGGAAGCTGTTTAAAAGTGAATTTATCACAATTCATTACGGGGTCATTGAGCAACCACAATGGCCGCATCATTACCCGGGATGACGGCGCGTGCGCGCGTACTCCGCCACTGTCTCTAAATAGGAAACGACACGTTTATCCAATTAGAAATTCACCATATCTTTGTAATAGTTGAAGAGGAAATTTGAGCAATCAAGTTGCAGCGCTTCGGCGTTCCTATCACAGTTTATTCAATTGAACCGTAATGAAGTTATGCGAGGACCGAAGTTGTTTTGACGAGGATGCGTACTTTATTCGTCTATTCAGCTTCTAGTCTCGGCTACCTGCTGTGCTTTAATTCTGTCGAACGTGAACGTAATAATGATGAATAAGTTTAGCCGCTGTCAATAATCATTAAAATTATTAGAAACGCCCGACATGAAAATTATTTTATTTTGAATACCACCATTGAATGATTGACTGCTCACTTTATTATAATTATTAGAAAACATTAAATGAACACCTTTAAAATATGCTAAACAGTTTTTTTTACACTAATGATTCAAACACGAAATACTTTAAATCCATTTTTAAAACTTTATTATTTCACATTAGAAAATTTCTATCCTCTATATCTTATGGTTTCTGTTCCCGCTTCGAGTATGTGACAGTCACACTACTGATCTTCCAAGTGTAACCTAACACCTAGTCGCGTTTCGAGATCAGCTTGGAAGTAGCCAGATATAGCTACAGAAGTTTTTCTCCCCAGATCGACATAACTGTTAATTTCATACATTACTAGTTGACACGGCAAACTTCGTACTGCCTCAGAATTTGATTTCTAAACGACGGGACGAACATCAAATGTTTGACATTCAAAACCAAGGGAAAGCGAAATTGTTGTTTTTACTATATTCCAAGCATTTTTGTTTTTCATATTTACTCACCTTTTAAACCTTCCCCGGACTTCTACAAATAATTCAAAGCCAAATCAGTCCAGCCGTTCTCGAGTTTTAGCGAGACAAACAAACAGCAATCCATTTATATATATAGATAAAATGTCACTGTAGACACACGTCACGCAGCGTACGCAGTTGTGTGTTTCAGCCTTAAACACGTAAAATTAAGTGTGCTGTTAGAAACTTAAAGGACGTAGTAAATATTGTTTTGGATTTATGACACTGATTGTGTAAAAGCATTAACAAACAACTTGTTATTACTCTGTATAAGGTATTGTACTGCATTTCTGATTTACTATTTACTTACAATGATTATATTATCATACGTCATATCTGAGGGACGGTAACAATGTTGAATTTTTTTTTTATTGTATTTCGACATGTGACAACACTCCGCCTGATGTAAAGCTAGAGTGCGGTCCATGAATGGAAACAACTGCTACCACAGAGAAATCTCTACGGGCTGCAGTCGCCTCCACTATGCCGGCTTGAGGAGACGATCATGTACCATCTAGATTGACAGTGCACACTCCTCTCTTATACCTTTAGATTTGTTTCTAATTAATAATTGATTTTACTTTCCTAGACTTCTTTTCTGCACCTTCTTCTTTCTATATACTCTTTTCCTGGTTAGCTGGGAGAGAATTATTATTATTTATCGTATGTGTGACCACGCAATAGAGTGACAGCAGATAGATGCGTTTGCTTAGCGTTATTATGACATTGCGGCTTAGTTTTACAAAAAAATCTATAAAAAAGTTGACAATAAAAAAATACCTTTCGAATGTAACACCCGTGAAGTGACGTTGTAGAGTTTCGGGAATAGTTTGAAAGTAGCCAGTTATAACGAGAGGAGTGTGCACTGTCAATCTAGATGGCTTGTCTCCTCAAGACGGCATAGTGGAGGCGACCTCACAGGTTTATCTGTAGTGGCAGTTGTTTCCACTCATGGACCGCACTCTAGCTTTACATCAGGCGGAGTGTTGTCACATGCCGAGCTAAAATTAAAAAAACTTAAAAGGATTGCTGTATTTTTACATCCTGTATGAGTAGTTACAATAATCAAATCAAAAATATAATTAAATCAAAAACCATGACCTTTCCTACTTCAATTAAATAATTTAATTTGTAAAAATACTATAATAACAACTGAATCATACTGGTGCATGACATTGTGACTCGCCGTGATCTCTTATTGTCAGCGGTCACTTTGTAATGCCAATTAATAAACACAATTAGGCAGTAACCTCATTTCTGGGACGACCTCTAAATAAATCTTTTTACTACTTGTGTAATTCTATAACATACATCACTGATTTAATAATATTATTATTTATTATTCCTTATTTTTTATTATTTTCTTGCATTTAAATACTAGATATGTTTTATTATTAAAATTAAATAGATTTCTTATTTTATTCAATTTTAATCGTGATTTAATAATAATTAACAAAGTTAAGGTTTGGCCACACAATGTGGCGTGAAGTGCGCTCTATGTGGTCTGACCTCAAATGTCAAGTTTTAGTAAATTACTCCATATGTATAGGTAACTTAAAAACCTAATTAGCTAAAGCATAGTAGTACGTGAATCAAGGAAAATTAACACATAACAAATGCTATTACAATAAAACATATTACTCAATGGTGAGTTATCACACGTTTAAAATGTGATTTACAAGATGTTACAAAGGGCAACAGCATAATCTCGCATCAGTTTCTCGTTAAGGCCGGAGCCGTACGTCGCATACCTAGACATTAACAGCATCGTCATCCAACAACCACTCCAAATTAATATATCCTGGCTCGCGCCGTGATTCCTAATATTATATTTAGACGTGACACGCGCTCGTTTGTATCAATTGCTCCCGTCTGCTGACCTGATATATGGCCAACGCTACTTTAAAACAATGACGGCACAATTGCGAGATTACTCGCATTTTGCACCACATTCCACTCTTTTACCCCGCTGGCTACTTATTGATATATCTACAACATAACATTATTATGCTTATGATACAATAGCAAGGAATTTCAAGCATTTTAATAAGTGTGCCGAAAAAATGCGATAAAAAGAAATCAAAGTCTAATAAAATTGAAGTCAGTCAATCTGTTCTTAACAAACAAACATTAATATAGATGACAATTTAAAAAACATTAAGAATCGGAACTTCTGCATCGATATCACGATGAGTCTAACGGGAGGGGTTTCGATAAATGACAGCACAAATGATTCTCATGTCGGGGACAGCCGATTACAATGATCATTAATAACTTCTTGTGCGGCGCCGCGAGCTCCAGCACTACAAATCAGTCTAATGAGTCGATCTCATGAAAGCCTTTTAATTTCCCATTTCGTGCGGCCACCTCCGATACGGAGTGACTGTTATTAATATAAGACTTGGATACGAAACCGGTGGCGCTCCCGATCTTAGGGATTAAGCACACAACACTGCCTAAGAAGTTACAAATGATAATCTAGTCACATTTTGTATATCATTAAGTATTCCATCTTGCACTTTCTTGTTCCACGATCGAGGCATCATGAACGAAATTGCCAATATACGTACGAACCGCTATAATTCCACATTTTTCATGTGCTTCTTTACCAAGGTTTGTGTTTCTCGACAAGGACTACATCTTCAAATCGGCGGAAATAGGTTTTCTTTAGAGAAACGTACTCTGTCCTAGACTATCCTTGATGTCACACGCGAGCTTGCATTTTTTTTTAAATCTGTTTTATTTTTATATTTTGGGGCTTACGCTCACTATCGTGGCGACGCGATATTAGCCCGAGACAATCATGAATTTAAAAAAAAATAAACTGTTATATTCTTAAAAACAAAAAAAATTAATCAATTACAATTCTACATACCTAATTCACAATATACTGTATATCTGTTTTATTTATTATTGTTTTATATATTATTTATTATTGATACAGGCATTTAAATATATTTTATCGCTGATAGTGTGATGAGGGTTTTAAGTGAATGTGTATCGCAGACTCACAGGCCAACTTATCTCCCGCTATTAATTATATACAGATATGCACCGGACAAGTTTTAATGCAACCGCTTCATTTGTAGCTCTACTGAGAGTGCCATATCGGGAACTTTATAGAAATGATACCTTTGTCGCGTACGACATGCGACACTGACAAGCTATGCTATAAAATTGTTATATCTCAGTTCCCATTCATAATCAGAAATTCATTAGCGGCCATTAAGGTTTAACACAACATTACTTACCTTATGTGCCTACAAATATTAAATTGATCATAAAATTTTCGATTGAGAAATTAGTTTTTTATCAGTTTATAAGTGGTAAGCAGACTGGTGATGGTTATTAGCCCAGCCTACTGTAAAACCCATGAAGCGACCTAGTCGAGTTTCGAGATCATCTTGAAAGTAGCAGAGCATAGTGAGAGGAGTGTACTGTACATTCGCCTCCTCAAGCCGGCATAGCGGATAAGATATAGCATAGCTCCCTGCAGAATTTTTTCTATAGTAAAATGTTGTCTCCGCTCATACGAAGTGTAATCACATGTTGGGCTACTAAAAAAAAGTTATCGTATTTTCAAAACACAAGAGTACCTATAGTATTGTATTTAAGAACTGCATTAGTTTTCATAAAATACTGAGAAATGGTTGCAGATAGTCATCGTTGCTGCAAATCGGTTACCGGCGCGGCATGTCGTAAGTGACGGAGCTGCAGTCGCGGTTGGTGCAATTATCGCTGGTATTCATAAAAGAAGACAGAATCAGATCGGGTAGAGCCTCAGGGTCTCCAGCAAGCGGCTAATAACACCCCGCCATGCTGTATTGACTGCTATTACAAATTGAACGGAACTACTATCGTGCCCTATTTAAATCACTATTTATTTCAATAGGCAGCCGCCGCACTCAGGTATCAGACTTTGCGCATGTTTCCATTATCTTTGTACCACATCGTCAGAAGCTTTAACCTCCATATTGAAAATTACAGTGCAATATAAACATACGAGTACCATAATAGTGAGCAAAAGCTTTTACAAAAGCAGTTTATTTTTTTGTAAAATATCCCAAGACTCACAAGAAATTATTACTATTCTTTGTTTTTTTTAATGTAGCTCGACATGTGACGTCACCCCGCCTGATGCAATGTATGACCTGAAACAAATGCTATCACAAAGAAATATCTGCAGGCAGCATTTCCCTCCGCATGATTGGAACTCGTCTCGTATATTCCGGGCTTTCCCTTGTATTCCAGTCGAAATTTCCTATATTTTTAATTTACATTAAAAATAAGTTATATAAACACTAGTTTGAGATTCATGATGGACGACAAGAAAACTCCATGTAATTGGTGGAAAATATATATTAGGTTAGTCTATAAAATATGTTGGGCACAAACTCCCGTCTATGTTGGCAAGACCTATATTTCACGTCAGTCATTTTTACTAGCGGCGTTCGAACTGGTTCGCTAAAAATAATTGTTTAAAGGAACGTCTACATCCCGCAGTGAGATTGCCCGACCACCGAGAGAACCCCACACGCCACTTAACTCAGAAACAATATTAATAAGGAAATGTTTCAAATCTTACATCATATACCACATACGAACAAATAACAGCACTTTTTAATTACAATTAGTATAAATTACTACACAAATTTTAATAATATTGAGGTATGTGATTACGTTTTATTATTCTTTATCGTTTCTTATTAAATTATTTTAAAACAACATATAAAATCAAAAAGTTTACTTGTTATAAATGTTGTCTATTATTATCATTTATTATTAAACCCTTATGCAATAACAATAAATTCTAATATAAATTTTGTAATTTAAAATTCCGAGGGGTCAAGTCGTAATCTAATAATTCAATTGCTGCAATACATGTAGTAGGTAATAAGACATATCAGTAAATTTCATTTTAGTCTACTAAAGTTTATTAATACAATCATAATCTATTTTATGAAGGCCTATTAGAAAATCTATTGTTAACTTTCTAAAAATAAAAAGCGAAGTATATCTATACTAATATTTATATATGTCGGAACGGTCATGAATACGGACTCTAATTTGAACGATTACGGAAACTAACTTGGAAGAAAATGAATATGTGGACATGAGTACAAGCACTAACTGAATATGAAACAAAAGCGTCGTTACGCTTTGAGTCTCTGAAAAGTTGGAAACATACGACGCGGCGGACACGTAGTTGACTTGTTTGTGCGGAGGAACTATCGTGTTTCAGCATATTTGCTCAGTTATCGCCCACAAATGGAGGATAGAAGCCTTGGACCGCTCTCCCGTTCTGTCATATAAATGTGAAAGTAGCTCTGTCTGTTTGTTACCTTTTCACGGCTAAACCATGGAACAGATTTCAATCAAATTTAATAAGGTTATTGCATCCTGGGGAAGGACATATGCTACGTTTTGATTTTAAAAAAGGATGAAATAGGGATTGAAAAATTGTATAGGGAATCATGAGAAATCTCAAGTTAAATATTAATATTAATGATACGCATACGAAGTTGCTGGCAACTGCTAGTACATATATATTTAAGAATCTAACTGTATTTATCAAAATCTTAAAATTATAAAGAACAGTTACCAACATCATCATATCATTTACCAGAAACCGGAGTCAATCTACTAAAATTTCAAGTCTTCAAAACGCACCTCTTTCAATTGCCATAATTCAAATCGATAACACTCCCGTCAAAGAGTTAACGACAAATACCTGCCTGTTTACTAGATAGCGTAACGGCCTCCCAAATGTCCGTATCTTTCATTAGATAATTTTTAATAATTATTTACAAGTATTTATCAGATGAGACGCGTGTCGGTTCGCCCTCGCTTATGCCACATAAATTTTAAGTTCAGTCGTTTCCACACTAATTTATTTTGGCATGTGTTTATCGCTTCTACTAATAGAGGAGCATCAACAATTTCAAATAGTTACTGACCTTACAAGTTTTTAACCGAATAACCATTAATATCTCGTTTAATATGAGTTGGAATAAGATATGAAACGTATGGAGCCTATGAAAGTAGTCATTTTAAAAACTTATCAACATTAACGATTGTGTGGCCATTGTTTATGTTTATTTTACATGAGATGTTTAAATAAATTAGACATTTTGATATAATAATATTATGTTAATACCATCATAAAAATTAATTGTACTTATTTAAATAAGATACCTTTAAAAAAACTGTTTGCATTGCATGTTTTGTAATATTTTTGTCGCTTTCTAATGCGGTACATTGCGGGGCTACTGATATTAAATTATCATTTAGTTGCAGAAGTAAATATGCACATGTAATAAAGACACTTTGAAAATGTTTTTGTCAAATAACAACATTGTATATCAAATAAAAAAAAACATAATAATATTATTAAAACAAATCGACGTACATTTTGTAAAATAAAATATGGAAATTAGATGAAGTTTAAATGATTTTGTATATATTGAACTTGTAAGTAGATATCTCGATTGCTTATATAGCGTGCAATAAATAAATAAACGTTTATGCCACCAATTCTCAAGGAAGCATTTATTGTACGCAGTGATGCAAATAGCCTTAATGATAGTATGATAGCAACGGTATCTGTTTAAACAAATGTATAGTTTGAGATAAGTAACACCTTGTACCGAGTATTAGTTACACATAACAAAATGTCGCGGAAACCTCGCGATAACGTGTAGGTTCGTACTGCTATCTCAGGTTAGAGCTAAACCAATAAATTACAGAGTTCACTTCGAGATATTGTGTTTCATGTCTCGCGGTTTAGACACGGCAGGGCCGAGGATATCTGCGTGAAAAGGGCGAAATATTGCAGAAATTTCAAACGCGACAGAGCAGCGTTCGATTCGACTCGGTGTCGGATTTCATTGCGTTATATCCCGTCCGTTCGCTCGGGAATACAACAGACATGTGCCTCTACAACCTGAGCTTTCTCGCTGTGACATTTATTAAGAATCTACATCTGTTACCTATTGCAAGAATTTAGTTTACGGAAAATCATTTGTTATTTATTTACATTTAACATAGATATAATATATATCACACTTCATACTGGAAATACAGTTAAACACCGACAAAGGCTACCTACCGTCTTTATATCTTCTTACTTTCGTCACATTAAACGATTAAGTCAAAAGTTTAACTCATGTTCTACAATATTGGTTACAGAGACTGGTGTAAGTGGGTGATATCTAGTCGCAAGTATCGGCGCGGAGATGCTATCCGCACTATTGTTAATCCGGTAATTTGAATTTATTGCGCCATGAATAAATAGTGTTGCCGGTGGAACGAGAGCTATCGCAATGCACATCGACACCGCTGCCGAGTGGCTTCTACGGTACTACTGTCCACCATGCATCCAGCGACAGCTCAGCTTATTCAAAGTGTTCAATATATAGTGTTGTTTGTCAAAAAGATATTAAAAACCGCGTTGCAATGCTCTTTTTACTGTATAAAAGAACATTTCGAATGTAAGACTTGTGAAGGGACCTTGTCGCGTTTCGAGAACAGTTTGAAAGTAGTCAGGTATAAAGAGAGGAGAGGTGCAGTGTCAATCTGGATGGTGCATACTCGTCTCCTTAAGCCGGCATAGCGGAGTCGACTGCTGCATGTATGGATTTCTCTGTAGTAGCAATTTGTCCCGTTCATGTACCGCACTTACACCAAACGGAGTATTGTCAATATGTCATAGCTTTAATAAATAAATAATAACAGAATTATAGTTTTAAAGCTAAAGAAGGCAAATCAATTATCCGAAGTAACAACGCGTATTTGAATTACACTACATATGGTCCGATAACAAAAGCTATGTATAAGTAATTTGTAGTACATGACTAAAATAGAATTCTACAATAATTTATCTCCTGACTTGAAGGTGTAGTGAGTTCTTCCTGTGTGTACGAGAAGGTAATCGAGGCAATTCCTTGTTCGATATGTGATTGTTTTGCCTTAACGGGCCTCAGCCTAATCGGAACATCCTCTCTACAGGCTCATGTACCAGCGTTAATTAGAATTCGAATGGATACAACTACCTACTGAGTCTCAACGTTTAGGTCAGATTGTTCATTGCGATTGTCAAACAAATGGTAGCGGTTCGTGGTTAAAGTTATAAGAGTCATTTTTGAGTTATCAATCATTGTACTCAGCAGGGATCGGACACCGCGTGTTGTTTCGCAAGATACGATGAGGTGTGGACCGGCAATCAGGCATCATTATTTACGTACCACTATTATCACCTCATGGTTATTCTGGTTTATTATCGCCATTGCTCGTTATGTTGTCCTGCGACGGATAAATTATGCTATTAAGTTAGCAGATTGACAAAGTTATTTATGACGTTAAGTGAGAGCCGGCTGAGTGGTGTCCGCTAGGTCTCTCGCGATTCTCTCAGACGAGTTATGAACAAGGAACTCAGGACCATACACAAAATACATGAAATTGAAACGGTAAATAAATAAACCGACTACCTAATATTATAATAAAAACACTTATTTATGTGGCAAAGTGGTGATGTTCATTAGCCCCAAAACTTTCAAGCTTGTCGGGAATAACGAGAGGAATGTGACCTTGCTCGTCCCGTACTGCTTTATTGGGCGACAGAGGGGTAACTCACGCGATTGTGTGTCGATTTATGTAAAAAAATTAATAAAAATAATTTGATAAGTTATTTGAAAAAATAAACCGAAGACTCCCTAGATATTGTATTGTCTAATATCATGATGAAAATAAAAAAAACAAAGCTGTTAATAGTTTAGAAGAAAAATAGTTTCATATTTCTAAAACAGGGATTACTTTGCATGAATAAATGATATTTAAAACATTTTTTTTATTTTTTAATGAAGAAGACATGTTTTGTATATTGTAGATTAACATATATATTTTTAAAATAATTTCGTTACGGGTTATGGTGCAAAAAGGTTTTAATTCTCTTCAGTTCCAGCGCAGTTCACATATATCCCAGCCTTAAGTCGGCATAGTGGAGACGACTGATGCCTGCAGACATTTCTCTTTTTCAGTAGCAGTTGTTATCGCAGTTGTCTCATGGACCGCAATCTAGCTTTACATAAAAAAAACTCGTACATAATGTATTTGAACTCGATCTTGAGGTGAGAAATGTGAACGACACGGATGATAGAATTACGAGTAATTATGTAACATTGTGTTGTATTGAATAATAAGTGGTTGTCCGCGAAGTTTGTCCGCGTTTGATTAGGAAATCGATGCCTTATAAGATATCAATGCATCCACATATAAGGATTTTACCATTGCAGAGATTTACACAGAACGCATGTTGTTCAGAATGTTTAATATAAATTATTTAACTAATGCAAACGCGATTTGTATGTCATAAATAAAACATATAACTTTTATGATTTTATTTAAATAACTTATTAGCATTTAATAAACGATTATTACAATCAATTACTAATATCTCTCCTGTGAAGTAACCTAGTCGATTTTGGTATCAACCTGGAAGTAATATGGAAGAGACCACCATCCAAACATGGTGGAGGCAGCAGCAGCAGCAGTGTGGTAACAGTTGTTCTATTGACTGCACTCTAGCATCATAAGTGTCGTCACATGCTAGGCTATGTATAGAAAATGTACTGGGGATCTGAGAGATAGGAAAAAATGTATTTTTCTTAAATTGAAGTCAGTCATGATGGTGGAATAATACCGTAAGTACCTATCAGGTTGCTGTTTGCGTATTCATCAGAGTAGCGGTGCCGTATTGGTGTTCTCATGGCCAGCGCCTTACCTGACGTGGACATGACATGTCGCCACTTGTCAACTCTATATCTTCGTTTTCCATCAACATACAATTACAAAACTAGTTCACAGATTTCTGTTTTATATTCAAAAGTGTTAGATGCAAGATTTTATCAAGGATTTTATTTATCTAGCTATTATTTATAAGTATATTTTTTATAACGGTCTCCGTCTGATGTTAAGCTAGAGTGCGGTCCATTAGCGAAAACAACTATCACAGAGAATTTTCTCCAAGCAGGAGTTCACTCTGCATACCAGCTTAAGGAAACACGTGCACATTCACTATCCATTGACAGGGCACATTCCTCTCGTTATACAGGCCTACTTCCTAACTGATTCCGAAACGCGATTAGGTCACTTCACGGGTTTGCCACATTTGGAAGTGGTGGTTTTACCCTGGGATGGCAAAATGAGATACCAACCATCATGTCAGTCTACCTACCATTTAAACTTTATGCAACTGTAAACTTTAAACTTTGTGTGTGTAAACTTTATGAATAGCTGAGCTACAATAAAAAATCTACAGTATACCGAAGTCAAAGGTCCGGTTTATCGATTTGTTTTAACAACAATAAACATATTATTAAAGCAAAGTAATTTATAAAAATAACAAGGACAAATAGGGAAATATGTTAAATATTAAAGAGATGATGTTCTATGTGACGGTTCACAGTCGTCGCATCAAGCCGGCACAGCAGAGGCGACTCGTACTTCCTCCTTGACTGACTCACGGTCCAGCATATAAGCGGACTAATATTTTTAAAAAACATTCGTAATATTGTTTACCTTTAAAAATATAATTTATTCATGTCCAAATTATATTTATTTTGTTATAATACCTAGTTGATGACATTTTCATGGAAATACTCGCGTTTAATATGCTAGAGCTCGTGTTAAACGTACAACAAACAATGTATTGTCAATCAACGCTGTAGTTTATTCTTTTGAACGTAAATAGAAACTTGGCACAGGTGCGACAAAAAACAGACATTTATTTTAGAAAAGACGACTCTTAAATGTTACTACGATTTTCAAACTATGTCAAGCACTTTATTTCATATTTGTAGATAATATTAGGTATTTAATCTGATTGCTATGCGTGTTTTAAAGACAGTTTTGAGAAACCTTCACTCCTTAACACCCTATCAATCACTGCTCGGATAATAGATGTAGTACATACCAAACATTGGCAAAGGGAAAGTTAAAGAATATATGTTATATTAAAATAACTATGGAATAAATTTAATTATGAAATGAATCAAGGATTTTTTTATACGTACTGAATCGTTTGATTTACCAGAAATTTTTAATTAAATTATTATATTTCAAATTAAAAGGACAAGTCAACAGGAGCTGATTTGTATGGAATGAATGAATATGGAACAAGTTTCCACCGTTTAGAGCTTAACGGACAAAACAGTCAGTAAATTTTGTGATTTAGGTATATGATAGGTTTCCGGGCTGGTATTGAAAGAAGCTAATTAATTAGTATTAAAAAGCTAATTTTGATTTCATTCTTTCCTTTCATATTGACGAAATGGCTTGATTGATTTTTGTAGTATAACGTTTACGAGTAGGTAAACCATTTTTTTTATCTTCGAATATGTCGCATTGCGTCGCTTTGATTACAAATGAATTTATTACACTAACGACAAACGTAAACGGTATTTATATCAATGCAATTGCAATGTAAATTCATATCGGCCGTGGTCTAGCGGTAAAACGCGTGAACTCACGATAATTGAGACCTGTGTTTGAACCTCGCTAATTCTGACCGGTACCAATGTAACTTTGTTATATGTACTTTGATCGCCTAGTGCCTATAGGCACTATTAAAGAGTGGTAGGCAGACTGATGATGGTTATTAGCCCAGTCTGTCGTCCTGGGGTAGTACCACCACTTTCGAATATAACACCCGTAAAGTGACCTTGTCGCGTTTCGGGAGCAGTTTGAAAGTAGCCAGTTATAGCGAGAGAAATGTGCACTGTCGATCTAGATGGTGTATACTCGTCTCCTTAAGCCGGCATAGCGGAGGCGACTGCTGCCCGTAGAGATTTCTCTGTAGTAGCAGTTGTTGCCTTTAATTGACCGCACTTTAGCTTTATATGCCAGGCTACAATAAAAAAAATCATATTAATGTAATATTCTCAAGTAAAGTGACCTAGTCGCGTTACAGAATCAATCTGGAATTAGGAGTTTATGACAAGAAAAGTCAATAAATAATGCACGTTCGTCTTCTCGTACTGCTACAGTATAAGAGACAGCTGCTTGCAGAAATTTCTTTGTGGTAGCAGTTGTTTCCGTTCATGGACTGCACTCAAGCTACACATTAATTTAAGCTACTTACTATAAAAAAAATATATAATAATACTGTATGATATCTGAGAAAATCATTACAATAATGACATCTTAATAGGAAAATTGCATAATAATCATCCAGGTTACTAAAAAAGTAAATGTAATCCCGCAATTTGGCATTCCTTTCTTAGATCGAAGAATAGAATAATATCTGACTGAGTCATGGAAATAACTGCATATTACCGTAACCTACAGGTTTTAATTATCAAGTGAAAAATGGAGTGAACGAAAGGAGTGTGCAGCTGGGAGGAACTTTGTCGACAAAGACTCCTTGGGAGACAGATAGCGGAGTAGCGAACCGTCATCCCCGGGTTGGACTGCCGCTCATTTACTTGGCTGGAAAGGTGTTAGTTCCCGATTAGTTGGGGTTTAACGGCCAAACATCTCGATGGGGTCGCGGATGAATGCAAAAGCGTGCCTGTAACCTCACCATATGACTTTGAGAGGAACACCACAGCTTGTACCGGGGAGTCCGACATCACCATCGTCGTCTTCCCCGAGACGGCGAGACATCTATAAAAGATTTCTCGCACGTAAAAAAGAAAAGTATTGTTGGACCACTCTTATTTTATTTGAAAAAATAATTGAAGTAATAGACGAATATTTTTTTAATTTACAATTTTATTAGAAGGAAATCTTATAAAAATAGGTACATCAAAAATATATGAAATTAATATCTGCTAAGTCGTCCAGTTAAATTTACTGCGTGTGATATGAGTTGGTGTTCGGTTTCATATTACCTAATTTATGTCGGTTTACTGATGATCATGTTTGAGACAGCGGCATGTGTTTAATTTTACACTTCAACGAAAAGTATTACTAGTTTTAAATCGAAAACTATCTTTACACCGATTAAGGTGGTACAAGCACTAACTTAGTTTGCGTAGGCATTGAAAAAAAAAACTTGTGTTACTTTTCCTTCACCATCTTCTGACGTAACGAGGGCTCCTTGAACGGACCTTTGTGGGCTTACATGTGAAGACGGCACTAACTCCTTGGACTAACGCTAGCAAATCATCAATTATAAAGTTCAATTAAGTTTTTTATTACGTATTTATTTATTCATGTAGGATTATTTTATAAGAAAACGTTTCATGAGTGAAGTTGTCAACAATCGCCACCGTTCGAATAGAACGTCTAATCAACGCGGGCATACCACATTCCTTTACCCTTACGGCGACTCCACCATTTACCTAAATAGATTCAAATGAATGCGCACGATTAGCTCAGGCCACTTTCCACGTTGACGGCGCATCTGCGTACATCAGCAGCCAGTACTGCCGGAACGAGTTTGATGTGTTACTACGTTTTAATTGGGATCAGACAGGTTATAAGGCGAATTCAACTCGAACCCATCGAAATACTATACAAACATACGATTCGTTTATTGTTCCCTGCCCTGGAAAAAACTGCTTCCAAAAAAAGTGCCTGACTATGCTACTTTGAGGAAACGAATATGCATCATCCATTGCCAGGGCGCAAGTTTTATCCTGCTGATCCCGAAACCTACAATTGACAAGAGTTACACTTCAACTTGAACCTGTCTGCATACCACAATATTTTGACATAGCTATATCAAGCTATTTTATTCGCAACTAACTTATTGAACATATATAGATGACTTAATATATATAGACTTAATATATATAGATTGACTAGCTAAATTGACTATCAAATAAATAGGTATACAGTGTAAACTCTTTATAACGAAACTCAAGGGACTGAGCATTTTTTGTCGTTATAGAGAGTTTTCGTTATATGGAGTGAACAAAAAAACAACCATATTAACAAGATTTTTTAATATGTATGTATTATAAATTATTGTTTATACATATAGTCTGATAACTTTGTTTGACGTTTTTTGCTATGCCAGTACTTGTTTTGTATTATTTTATGTATTCTATTCATATCTAGATGTGTGGTGGAATCGTCTTGATTAAACAGCAAAAATTTTTCTACCAACTTAGCGGCATCTAGGGCTTGTTGAATTGTTGGTGGTGATTCGGCTTTGTCCACTTGATCATCTTCTTCATCTTGATTATCGGGTGTTTCCTGACTTTTTGACACTAAATCAACAATTTGTTCATCTGTAAGTGTACCAGTTGTGGCTACATCCTCATCTATATTTTCGTACGATTGTAGATCTTCGTTGAAATTGTTTGGTATGTCGAACTGGCTTATCCATTCACTCAGTGGTAGATTGTCTTCACTGTCAAATTGGTTCGTTTCTTGGCTACTACATAATCCAGCATGTCGAAAAGAATGTTGGATAGTGGCTGCTGTTACCTCTTCCCAGGCTTTTGATAAGAAGTTCACTGCCTGTAGCATGTTGATCGAGACCTTGCCGTCAGTTTCGATCATATCCATCAACATTTTCCGTCTATAGTGGCCCTTTATGCTTTTAATGACACTCTGATCCATTGGTTGTAGAATACTGGTTGTATTAGCTGGGAAAAATGCTAACTCTATGTTTCGAAGATTAGATATGATTGGGTGAGCAGGACAATTGTCTACTAGAAGCAAGATTTTCCGTGATTTTAATTCAGCATCCCATTTTCTCACTTCCTCTTCAAAAATCTGCGATGTCATCCAAGCTGACTTGTTTGCTTTGTACGTAACTGGCAACTGTTTTATGTTCTTGAAACACCGAGGGTTTTTCGATTTGCCTATAACTAAGAGCTTTCTTTTTTCTGTGCCACTCATATTGGCAGCCACTAGAACTGTAATACGCTCTTTAGACAGTTTTCCTCCAACACATTTTTCCCCTCTGAATTTTAAAGTTTTGTCGGGAGTCAACTTGAAAAAAAGGCCAGTTTCATCTGCATTAAAAATGTCTTCTGGTGAGTACTTCATCTTTAATTTAGGCCATACTGTACTAATCCAATTGTTAGTCACATTAATATCGACATCCCGCGCCTCTCCGTTCATTTTACCGTACGTAATTTGGTGACGGTGCTTAAATTTTCCGAGCCAACCTTCAGATGCTTTAAAGTCAATTATGCCAAGTTGGTTGGCAAACTTTTCAGCCTTAGCTTTTACAATTGGCCCCGAGATGGGTACATTATTCTGGCGCTGATTGTTAAACCACGACAACATTGCCTGATCTAAGTCTTCGAATTTTGGCTTTCTTAATTTTTTAGAAGAGTTTCCTTCCAGCGCCGCCTGTAGAATTGTTTTTTGGTTTTTCCAAATGGTAGCAACAGTGGATTGACTTAGTTCAAAACGCCTTCCAACGTCACTTTTCTTTTCACCCTTTTCAATCGCACGTATCACACAAACTTTTTCGTCAACACTAATCGCTTTCCGTTTACTGGCCATGTTAACAGTTTCAAAGTAGGTTTACGACTGATAATACGATAGGTACCCAGTATGCTTGGTCGAAGACCATCACTTCCGAGAAAACAATGCGTCTTACTGCACGTGTTCAAGGCAATTAAGGATAACAAAAGCTAGACCGACATCGGATGTTTCGGAGCTTCAAAGTTTTTTGTTACCTGATAACATAACATAAACAATAATACCGATAATAAATATTTACTGCCTAAAAATATGAACACATTTCTTCGTAATAGAGAATGGCGTATCGCTATAAAGAGTGTTTCAATATATGGGTTTTAACGCAAACCAACCAAGTTGGGCTCACTTCAACGTTATAGGGAGTTTATCGTTATAAAGGATAACGTTATAAAGAGTTTACACTGTATTTATATAACAGAATAGGCTTACCGTCCAACGTAAATAATATTGCGTGGACGTACTGAATCCCAGCGTTTAATAATAACGTACATCCAATTAACCTTTAAATTAAACTCAGAAAACTTGAACAATTTAGATTAAGTTAATGAAAATCGTCCTCTTATTGTTTCCAAACGTTTCCAGAAATGGTGGGCTGAGTTTTTATTTATAACGTAGTAGCCGAGTATACCGAGAGGAGTGCGCACTGTCAACATGGACATTCGCCTTTCGGCATAGCGAAGGCGACCGTTGTCTGCAGACATTTCTCTGTCTTCTCTCACGTTTTTCTTTAGAGAGTTGTCACAAGCTGGACTACCATATTAACAATTAGACGACATAATAAACGCGCGTTTTTACCGGTTGTTTATATAGTAATAAAGCGACGCTATCAATCTAGTGAACGTGTTGAGCATTGTGTGGAGAATTGCGACACAAACACTACACACCCGTCGACTAAGATCATCCATCACAGCAGCACCAACATTGGCTAAGTGAACCAGACATGCCAAATAAAAATAATATACTGACGAATTGACTGGTTCTTCTGTGTGTTACGGTTCGAACAGGTGAGAGTGCGTAACCATGTAATGTAATCAGCTTTTTCTTTACCAAAATAAACTCGCTTCTTTATAAATACTGATTGTAAGCACTTTAAAAAAATACTATTACAAACCTACCTTAATTTAAAATTTAATTTACTCGTGTAATAGGTAGCATAAAATTAAGTCACATTACTCTATAATCTTAATCTGTAGTTCTATATAATGATTTGCCTGCTGCATGAACTGATAACTTTTGGTGAGGATTTTTTAAAAATTATTTATTCATTTATTATATAAATAATTGTGTACCCCCATAGACTCATTTGAGAGGCATCCTGGGTAAGACTCTGCCTAGGTCGTTTTAAAAAAAACTGAAGGTTAAACAAAGGACGAAAGCTTGTAAGTGAAACTCATCATAAAATTAAATGTATAAAAAATATATTCAGGATTTTGGTAAGAAATAAAGAAATACGTGTTTCAGCGTTTTTGCAAAATCATTCCTCAAGCGGGTGAAATATCGGATAAAAGTTTGTATGGGGAACTATTTTTTCTCAACTTAAACGAGTACGAAGTTTAGTAATGGTTTATAAATTCCCGAAAGAAACAAAGTTCATATTATCAATTCGGACGCCCACTCAACATAAGTTATTAAATACATTATTTCAATTTGTTAACGCAAAATTAACAAAGAGTACACCCACTTGTGATTTTCACTCATTTTGAATTAGGCCTATAAGGTCAAGTGTGGGTGATAAATGTTACAAACACAACAGGTTTCTATTATACAAATGCTCAAGTTTCTTTCTTTCACTAAATGAAGTAAGTGAGTGTGATCCATCAACGGCACAATTAAAACTGGTTATTATTAAAACTTATAAGTTCTAATAAAGCACATGGACAATGGATATAGCAATGGAGAGACTGGAAGATACCAGCGCGGTGGTCGTCGCTTCGAGCGATTTATGCACTGGCCACGATAATAGCCGTATTAATGGAAATTGACACCGCGTCTGATCGTTTCGAACGCGCTCGTGAGAGAAAGAGACCGAACACTCTCCGCTTTAGGAAATATAATATTAACGCCGCAATCATGATGTAATAATCTCATCCTAACACTCGGAAATGACTGTTCAGAAACCAAAAGAGCAATAATTAATACGTTGAAAGCTATCAGTTTAACATTACACGACATTAAGTATAAACGCATAAATAAACACTTAACACTCATGTAAAATTACCTATTTTATATTACTTAAAAATATTAAAATTATATTGTAATTTAAAACCTAATGTAATAAAAGTCTTCTAATACGCGCGTGAAATACTCGTAATATTCATACGTATCGTGGCATAACTTTGGCTAAAGCCGTGCGTCGCAGGGCAGGCTGTCTCTTCTATTAGGGATCATTACTGGGAAAGTGAGTTACGGGCTAGGTTAGCGGATGATCACAGCGAGCTCTGTCTCCCCACAATATTTATTGGCATATAATGGCCCCTAATGGGAGGCTATTGAAAATGCCACCTGGATCTCTTTTAATTCGCACGAGTCCCAAAGGGGCGTGATCGCGATCTCGAGCCATGTGAATATTCATATTCCTGCGAAGGATTCGACTTGTGATTTAATTGATATCCGGCCAGTTTGTGGATGAAGCGGAGCGGCTGGACGGCCTCATGGACAAAACGTAATTGCTCGTTAAGCCCAATGCGCGATTGTTTCTTGATTATTAAAATAAAAGAAAAGCTCGTTTTGAAGGCTCGCGAACTTGACAAACGATCCTCGAGCTCTTGCTATGGTCAGATTGCGAATATTAATTTTAAACAAACGATCTCTCGCTCTTCTCAGCACACTTTTTGTATTTTTTGACTCAATTATTAATTTACACAATATGTTTACATGTTTACAATACATTTCATAATCTTGATTATTGTTCATATAACTCGAACGCCACGCCGTATTTTATTGAAAGAATAACAATAAACGCAATGGAATTCATCCTTTCAACAAATAATGTACGGAATATATGTTCTTATAAAATAAAAGGAATGCAATTTATTGACACCGCGAGTCCAGTAGATGTCGTCCCACGCCAGACAGAAAACAATAAGAGATCAGTGCGAGACACGAGCACCACTGTTCGACATTTACAACTATCGCGAAGGCCTTCTCTTGAAAATAGTGAAGCGAGCTGATGCTAAATACACGCCATAAATAGTCAACGTTATGATGTCGTAAAAACAAAGTCACGCTGTGCCGACATCACCCTGTACTTTACGGGCATCATCGCACCCTCTCCGCAACATCATAACACTTCACATATCAAAATTAAATTTAACATACTGGCTCTGACTTTAAAACATAAGACAATACATAAAATTATAAAATTAAACATAAATAGATTACTCATATCTAAATGTTGCAACGATAAATGTACAAGGTAGTAAAATTGTCTTCATAACATTTTTATGTTTATAAAATAGTAGATAACAATTTAAATTTACATTTATATCGAAATAAATACAAACATTTAATATTAATTTAAATTCTTTAAGGAAAAACAAATAAGAAGTGACAGCTAACACAACGGTGGTCCAGGAAAGCAATTATTATGAATATGTCACCTACAGAGATATAACACATAAAACCCTCTATCTGCATTTTGGGTTAGCAATTTGCATCTTAACTCAGAAATCTATGTAACATAATAAAATAAAAATATAAAAATTTATTGTGAGAAAGTTTAAAATTAGAAATTTTTATTATTAACCAATATTAATCAGTTTATTCGCTCGTTATTTTTTTATTTAGACACGTAAAAATAACTTAAATCCGTTAACAGAATAGTCAAGTGCAATCGAAATTATCAAAAAATGAAGAGTGGTGGGTGATAGGCAGTTATCCACAGCGGTCGTCATTACGCCATAAACTCCAATTTCGGCTAATTGAAAAAGGAAAAGCGGAACCCGGTCACAAATTACCGACACTATATCAAGTGTTAAACGGCACTTATCGACGCCGAAACGGCGAGATATTATTGACGGTGAAAAATACACAATTTGAGGCAATAAATCAGTGTCAACAGAGCCGCCAGCCAGCTACTTACCTCCGACCATTGTCAGTAGCATGTTCTTATATGATTTGTTACTGTAATTACTGAGATATTTTAATAAACATATATTATGTTTGAAATTAAAATATAATTAATTAAGAAAGAAATCAAATTTTAAATATTAAAATCGTAACTATGTTCATCTAAGAGCGGCCGTGGTCCAGCGGCAGAAGGCTTGAACTCATGGTCGATGGAACCCGTATCCGCCATCGCACATAATATCGGAAGTAATGTTGTGACATCGAGCTACTATAAAGTATCCTCTAAATAAAAGGACAAAAATAAGTAAATTTACTTACAATTCTTGAAGTAAAAGACAAAGAACTTGTTTATTGCAAAGGCTATGTTATCTAAATTCAGTGTTGGAACTCAATATCGGCTACACCTCGCACAAAGATGTCCCTATTTGTATTCAATACGCATGTTCTAATACGGTGCGCAATGTATCAGCAGTCGCATAATTTATCTGCTACGGGAATCGAACCTCAACCTTGCAATTGCTTCTATGCATTTCCTACTACTAGACGTTAGCAATTGGCTCGGCAATCTCAGAGAATGTGCATTGTTTTGATCGTAGTTACTATCATGTAAATGAGAATGATAAATATTGTTATTCAAGCATTTTATTTCATCGTTAGTTTATTTCAAAAACTATTATGCTTTATTTTATTTTTTTGAGATTAACCACGATCATGTTTAAATTCAGAGGCTTGACATTGGCGTAAAAATAATAATATGAAGACAACAACTTCTCTCTATTTTCCTTTTATAAATAAATATGAATAAAATAAAACATAAATTTTCCATTATTTTTAACAATAACAAACAGGAATGATACAAACAACCTCGACATAATATTAATCATTCAAACTTTCTATTTTCATCTAAAATGTCATATTAACACGTGCAACAATTATTTCTAACCTTTTATTATTATTATTTTTTGTGTAATATTTTCTATTTATAATTATTCTAATTAAGTAAATCCATATTCCATATTAAATTATGATGAAAATTTAATGTAAGAGAAAAAACAAAATGCACACAACAGCCTGAGCCTTTTTATCATAATTTCATAATTACAAATTCAGCTGTTTATATGCCAAAAATTAACCGATAACGTGTTTTATTTTCTAGGTATATTTAGTTTTTATTAGGATATTCTAATGAAATATAGAAAATTTGTTGTGAGGCATAAATATATGTAAATTAGTAGATTTTATATTGCTTACCAGTCCTGTAATTTAATCCTTTTTATCCGATATTTCGAAAGCTTTGCACACTACGATCACGATAGTAAGCCTTATAAAATATTTACAAAACTCTATGGTTTAAAACCCAGTAATATATTACAGTGTGAAAGATTAAAATTTATACAAGTCATAATAATTGATAGTCAGTTTTACAGGTACCACTTTGAGTAATCAGCATGACTATTTGTTTAATTACTGGCTCTATGAAACATAGTGCACCGACAATGTTGCATGGTACTTTAACAATTATTCTTATCTAAGTAAATGTACATAATAAATTATTCATAATTATTATAATTCTAAAAAATATGTTTAAATCTAACAAATTAATCAAAATATCCGGCACCATCTAATCAATACTCTGAAACTTATAATGGAGTTTTACAAAGTAGGGATTGGATGGTAAAACAGGCAATAGTCAACTAACGTGGGCGTCACTCAATCCTTAACAATATGTCCTTAAAAGTACAGCCGATCGAAATTGTTTTTTGTCCAAAACAGAATGAACAAACAGTCAATTGGTGTTTAAAAGAGCGGTGACGTTAGCGGCATGCGACCGATCCGTTGCCATAAATGTATCTAGAGTTGCCTTCCTATTCGCCCCCGCTATCGATCTTAGACAACTGACCGATGGACGATTTTTCCAATAGCGACCTTGCCTATATATGTAAATGTCAGCTACAAATATTTTTCCGTTACTGTAAGTAGAACACACGTCATTCAAAAACATCTATAAATTGACGTGGAAAACGCTCGAATTACTATTACAATTGCCTCTTCAAAGAAATTGTGATATAAATAGACACTCAAACTTTTAAAAAAAAATTATGATGAAAATTGAATTGAAAAAATGTTCAAGCTTTTGTATGTATTAATTTTTTATTTCAATTTGTATAATAATAATAAAAATAACCAATAATTTTCTAAAGATGTGAATTTAAGAGATAGGCAGACAGACAGTGGTTTTTAGGCCAGTCGTAACTGTTTACAAGTACTATATATACACGTTCCGACTTGCGTCGGGAGTGTTACAAAAGAAATGTACCCTGTCAGCTTGACTGCAGCGCACTTTTCTAGTTTCACCAAACCGGCGCGCGGCGCACTATGGAAAATATAAGTCATTTGCTGATCGAAATTCTATAACTTTTTTATCTTTATAGATACAAAGTTGAAATTTTGCAGCAATACAGGCAATACTATAAATATTTAATTGATTAAAAATTTATAAAAAAACTAGCATTTGCTTGTGGTTTTACTCGCATTTAAATTTTCAATTGTGTTAAAAATCCGAATTATGTTTTACGTTTCAATTGAATATAGTTGTTTAACAATTGTAATATGCTAATAAGTGAATTGAAATAGAAACTGAATAAAACGCAGCTTTAAATATAATAAAAAAATAATATGTCGTAAAAAAATAAATTTTATGTCGAAAAATCAAATAAGGGTGGTGTGCACCATACTTATCTTAGACGATTTTATTCATACGCAACACGTCTGCAAAAATATATCAACACCTAAAATGTATGTAAAAACGTTAATTTTCATCACCAAAACTAAAAACGATATTTATTTTGATAGCATTTCGGACTTTTTTTTTAACATTGTACTTCATAGTACCCAAAGTCGCAAATAGATGCAGATAATTCTTTTTGTATATGTTAGGTGAATACCTTGTGCACTTAATTTTATAAAATTTACAACTTAGGCAAGCTTAGCTAACTATTAAAACTCTCGTTGAAGTTAAAATCAAACATTTTTGTAGCACATCTGACGTTAAAAAATTTGGGGCCGTTATTTTATTTCTTATTAAATTTTTAATAACTGTTACTAAATCTACGTAAAATATCCTTTCTAAAAATATATAACACAATAGGGGTTTCTTAACCAGAATGCTCGGAATCAGACTCCGAGAATATGTAATCTGCAGGTTACATTTTATAGAATTTCTGTACTGTAAAGTTCAAAGGTCATTTTCTCATTATTTTGTGTATTAATAAAATAAAATCGAATGGCATATAGGAGTACGATCTTTTAACAAAAAAATAAGACCAAAAACATATACTATTTGTAACATTTAATAAAAGTACTTACGAGCAGCACTTGTTCTACGATATTCCATAGTGCGGCGTAGCAGAGACTGTAACTAGCAAAGTATAATACATACAAAATAACTAGACATAATATTTTAATGGTAATTTTTAGTATTCGTAAAAATACTAAAAAAAATTAAAATAATCCCAATATCAAAATTCTGAAGGCCTTTCACAAATAAAAAAATCTCAAATAACAATTGTTTTTATAACGCAATATTACTTAACAATTTGTGTAGGATGTTTCATTATTAGCATTCTATAAATTATCATTCTTTTCTTTCTTTTTTCTTTGAAAAACATAAATACAGGGATTTTTATTTCACTTTACATTTACTGATACCTGAAATTTATCTCGACATTTGACCACGACCTCACCTGATGTTAAGCTAGAGCTCATGAACAGAGACTGCTGAACAGACCGCTATGCCTTCCTAGGCTTGAGGAAACGAATGTGCATCTTCCAGGTTGATAGTGCACAGCTGTCGTTAAACCCAATTTCTTTTAAGCTGATCCCAAAAATCGACTAGGTCACCTCACCTACTCACACACACCTAATACTAGTGTTGCCTACTCTTGAAAGTGGTGGTACCCTAGAACAGCAACCTGGGTTAACAACCATCATACGCCTACCTACCACTCTTTTAATTATTTATTTAAGACGTATACCAACAGAGCATAAGTTATTTAATACATAAATATATTGCTTAAAACAAAATAATAGTTTGAACTTGCACTCCAATTATAGCTATACACAATAAATTTAAAAATATTTAATCAAAACAAATTATACTTTTACACTTTTACATACATTAGTTACAGAATACAAAAAAAAGTAAAATAATAAGAATATAAATACAATACAATACAGCATAATATTATAAGGTACTCGGAGGTAGATGGCATGCGCCAGTTGCATTGATTGCATGATTAGCGATTAGCGTTGAACAAAATGTAACCGCATCGCTTAACACACGGCGATAGCACGACGAACAAATTTGCTGCGATGAGTCGCGGTATAACTAGACGCACCAACACTACACGACTTCATTATTCAATCCTTGCTTGGTTCATTCTTCAGACATCGTCGAAGGTCACCAATTTGGTTTGAAGTGAAAAGAGATGCTTCAATTAAATTAAATAAAACATGTTTTTCTTTAGTAAAATAATATATCTTCTGACATAAAAAAAAACAAAGGATTACTTTTTAAAAGAAAACTTTTTAATAGAGGTTGCCACAGTACTAAGATCTGTGGTTTACGTCGCTGTTCAAGACTTTTTAGTTCCAATCTCTCCAATCTGTCTTGATAATTCGGCAGTCTGCGTCTGAGGCCCATCCCGTTGCATATGGATCGAAGGAATCTAGCTTATATTGACTCTATTTTGTTATTGTGCTTAGAATATATAGGGGACCAAACTGGAGTACAATATTCCAGAACGCTACGGACAAGAGATACGATACGATAGATAGAGAATGGCTTAGTAACACGTAGTATGAATCCCAAGATTTTGCTAGCTTTATTAACGATGTAATTGTAATGTGGTCTGAATGTTAGTGTGGAGTGAAATAAAACACCAAGATCACGAACCTCAGTAACTCTGTCGACGGGTGTACCATCAATATTATAGTTGTATGCTATAGGCTACATATTTTTAGTAAATGTTATGATTTGACATTTTTTTAATATTAAGTGACATGCGATTAACTTTGCACCATGTTTGAACTCTGTCGAGATCCATCTGAAGCTGGTCACAATCAAAATACGCTTTTACTGCATTAAATATTTTTATATCATCCGCATATGCGAGACATTTGCATTTAATAATTTCCAATAAATCATTAATAAAGAGCAAGAACAGCAACGGGCCAAGTTTCGAGCGTACCTAAGTACGGCAGAGGTAGCTTGGAAAGGTAGTGATTCATAATTTCATACCCATATATTGTTACCAATTGAGTGCTGTTTAAAAGGTAGGATTCGAGCCAGCGAAGCAGACAACCATGAATACTGAGGTGCTTGGCTTTTATCAACAATATTCGATGATATACACGGTCAAATGCCTTTGTGAAGTCCGTGTAGATAGAATCAATTTCTCAAATCAAAGTTGAGTATTCAATGAGATTGGAATTAGTAGAACGACCAGTTACAAATCCATGTTGGCATGGGTTTAAACGATGTATTAGATGTCGGTAAAGGTGAGTATAAATTATACTCTCAAATATTTTTGCAAAACAACTGAGTATACTAATGGGACGGTAGTTAGTAACATCACTCTTATTACCTGATTTGTATATAGGTGTAATTTTCGCAAGTTTCCAAGGAGTTGGAAAAACGCTCTCATTGATCGATTTGATAAATATTATATGTAACGGTGTTATATTATATGCAGCTGCACATTGACGAATGAATATTGGTGGAAGTCTATCCGGACCTGCATTTTTAGTTGTGTCCAGTTTAATTAATCGTTGAACAATGTCTTTGATGTATATACATGTATGTGAGAAAGGACATTCGTATATTCATTAAAATGTGGTGTATATCGAGAATTACTGCTGGATCCATAGACAGATGAAAAAAATTCAGCAAATAGATTTGCAGTATCACTTCCATTGTTTGAAGTACGATTTTGATATTACATGTTGTTAGGTATGTCGTTTGTAATTTTTTTTATTTTTAGTATAACGCCAAATTGACTTTATATTAGATTGTAAATCGGATTGAATAGAAGCTATATATGTTCTGTGGCACTTTAAGATCAATGAATTACAACGCGCCCTGAGAAGTGCAAAGCTTTAGTAGCCTATAGAGAGCCTTTGAAAACCAAATTGGGTTTTTATTACTTTGTTGTCGTTTTTTAAGTGTATGGCATTCGATAGTGACCAAATTCTTTCATAGAAAAAATTAACAAAATAATCAAGACTTAGGCTTAGGTATGCCAGTCTATATTAGAAAGGTCCTCCGAGCATTTATTCAATCAGTTTTACGGAAATTGAATCGAAAAAATCGTGTTCGCGTTCAAAGAGACATTATAATTATGTTTCACCTTAACCTCAAAGGGCGGATGTACTGCTACTTTGCGTATGATGGGATAGATTTGTGATATCGAGCAGTCAGTGGTTTGATTGGTTATAATCATAGACATTAAGTGTTAATGTACCAAAGTACATACATAAACAAAGTTACATTAAATACTAAAGTTACATTGGTACCGATCTGAAGTTAACGAGACTTGAACATGCGTTTAACCGCAAGTGCGCGGCCGATTTTATTGACATAAATGTTTATTTTCTTTCTTCTAATTTCAATTTCATTGCTTTATCTATTTATAATGTACTTATTTATATACATTTCAAGCAGGGTGGTTTTAAATGTACGTCATAATCTAAAGAGTGGTGGGATAGAAAATCACTAAATGCGTCAGAGCATACTTTTATATGACTATATTATTAATACTATGAAAACAAAAGAAATATTTAGAAAATTAATACATTAGTAGTTGGAAACATTCTATGATATATCGTATGAAATAATTTATAATTTTAAACTGATTTTATTTGGCTTTTCAGTTCTGTTCAAATTCTAATTATAAAATATGTTATCTGATTCATACCAATTAAATTATATGTAATGAAAGCTAGAAAATAGCCTTTAAAGGTTTACAAGTCTTTACTACCCACAAAATGACCTTCAATTGAATTACCAATATTACTGTAATGTAAAGGCGTAATTGGATGCTGGAGGTAGATAGTATGGCAGTTTCGTAAGTTGATAGAGTTTGTGTTGGTGGACGTAAACCGGATGAGCGTGGGTTGCCCTTCCGCCCTCAATCGCATCATGTAATAATTTCCGCGGATTTTCAGGTAATTATTAAGTCTTAAATAGTCTTAAGTGGTTGTAGTGATTATTCATTCAGAAATACAATACAATACGTCACGTCTTCGTCCCACAGGGATAGGCAGAGACAACGGAACGCCACTTACCACAATCCTGACAAAACTCCCCCGCTTCCCTCACATCCACAATTCTCTTCATGCACACCCGACGGTTATAAGTACTAGGCAACCTAGATTTAATAAGGATGTCTCCTATTTGATCCATTCACATTAGATTTATAATATATTCCTTTCGTCAATCTCCTTTCACTCATCCTAATGCTCCCCCAATCCAAACACGGACAGCTGCTTCCACAATTTATTCTAGTTCAATCGATCATAAGCCTTCTCAAGGTCAATAAATACACAAAACACCTTCTGGTGTTTTGCCAACATTTTTTTCGCTGACGCATATGAGAAGAGAGAAGACTTGATCCATACAACCCATCCCTTTCCTAAATCTCGCTTGCACATCCCAAATTTTCTCATCTGTTACATGCATCACTCTTTCAATCAATACTTTTGCATACAACTTGCCAACAATACTGAGAAGGCTGATGCCGCGGTAATTTTTAGGTTCCTGTTGTGAACTCTTCCCCTTTGTACAGTGGGACATTAACAGGCTTGCCAGTCACCTGGCACGAGACCGTCCGGCCAGCACTTTTTAAAAAGGAGGCACAGCCAGGAGGCCACCAGCTGACCACGGCCTCTTAGCATCTCGATAGTTATTCCGTCACACCCAGCCGCTTTTCCAACTTTCATTTTTTTCAACACATTCATAATCTCATTTAAATCTATATCACATTCGGTTCCACTTTCATTCAGAGTAGAGGAAACATCAACATCCTCTGGCACTTGATTGTCATCCCCCATAAACAAACTTTCCAAATAGTCCTTCCATCGTCCTAACACTTTCTTTTCTTCAGTCACTAAATACCATTCAAATCCTTGACCACATTCTGCTTAGACTTCTCCAGTCCTCCCCGGGCCATGAAATGAAATGTATTAATGAAATATTTCGATAAGGTTTCACGGCCTGTCTAAATTTAAAAAAATATTTTTAAGATATCATTTGTGTCCTACTACTTAACGTAACTCAGTTACTTAAACTTATTTGTTTACTTAATTAAATATTTAAAAAATAATATTATTATAATAAAATAAATAAATTGGAATAAAAACTACCTAGAATTCTGGGGATTTCCTGGGGCTGCTTTATTATTTTAGATTCGATCGATATTCAGAGTTATATTTCCTGAACAAGACCGAGTTTCTTTCGCCCACACTGTGTGCCCTGGCATTTACTTTGGAATATAGAGGGTCAACAGGTGGTTGTCATAGCGACATCTAAATATTCCGTGACCTTTCCGATGTTACCGGAATTTCCTATTATAACCTATCAACAAGAAATCGATCAGAATAAGTTTACATCCTGAAATTTAAATGTGCTAAATGACGCGTTTTGTTATATGTACAATGTACATATAGATAATATTATAGTTATATGAGGAATGCACGATGGAATAAACACACAACTAGCACAATTCAAACCGTGCCTAACTAAAAATAAAATATATTGTAATTATTGAAAACGATAGTTATTTTTGTTTAACACGTGTATACTTAACTAATTTTAGCGTATGGTATAACGAGTAGACATTACGTAGCAGTTATATTTTTAGATAAAGCGAATGATTTATCCAGCCGACGTAACGGCTATCTGGACTCAACACGTCACTGGAGTGTGCCTTGCTTCTAAATGTGGCATAACCAAAACGGTTGCGACCAGTGGTCATCGTTCGTACCGAAGCGGCGGATGATTCAGCGGGCGCCGTGACGTGCCGGAGAAAGTGGCGCGGAGTACGGAGACGTCACGCGCTATCAGCTCGCGGCGAGCCTCCGCGCCCACGCCAGATCCACGCGGACGGCCGGCCGCCCGCCGCTTCGTCGCACTTCAGCTCGGTTCCCCGCGCTTTTCGCGCGCCTCCCTTCGCCGGCACGGCGCCGCGCCATTTTCTCGCGCACGTGGGCGACAGCACGATAACAACGAGGGCGGCCAGCTCGAGCTCCATTAACGTGGCCGTCGTGAATGAACACCAACCTCGGCCGGATGGCTGCCGTCCATTGACAGGGCGCGCGGCGGCGACGACCGGCGGCATGCACGGGGGCGGCCGCACGCCCTCGCTCCGCAACGAGCCGAGCCTCAGTCGAGGATGTGGTGCTCTCCGCGCTACGACTCTCTCCGAGTGCGAAGTCTGTGTTCATTTTGCAGTAGTTGCACGTGATCTAGTGTGATTGCCGTGCCGTAATATCCTAGACGTAATGTTCTGTGATCGCGTCAATTCTTTA
Source organism: Tinea pellionella (assembly GCA_948150575.1). NCBI lineage: Eukaryota > Metazoa > Arthropoda > Insecta > Lepidoptera > Tineidae > Tinea > Tinea pellionella. The sequence goes on along the minus strand of OX411254.1, from coordinate 4,179,225 downwards.
AGACTAGATAAGTGAAATTTACTAAAGACTGTCAGTAGGCTATCGTCGTCTATTAGTTATATCGGTATCAGTGTAAACGTGCATCTAGAGTGGTGTGTGTGTGTGTGAAGGTGCAATCTAAGCGCCGAGAGCGGTGGTGGTCTGCGGAAGCGGGAATGCTGGCGGGCCATGCTCTCGGTGATCGCGATGCGACGGGAGGACGAGGAGTTGGGAGGACGGGAGGCCGACGAGTTCGTGGACATCTCGCAGATGCAACTGCTGGTGGACACCGCGGGCCCCAGCGGCCTGCATTACGCGGGGCCAACGCCGCCTGGTGCTCAGCCACAACAGTACCAGCAACCCGCAGCAGGCGGCAGCGTCGACGACTTCTTCGCGCTTTACTTTACACCTCCAACGCAAGGTTCGTTTTCGCGAAAAATATTTTTTTAAATTCTCAACCTGCAATAAAGAATTTTCATATGATTAATATTAACAATAACATAATACCACTTTGATTATTTATCTAAAAAAATTATTATTCCTTAACTTTGTTCTAAGAAACATCTCAACTTTATCCTCCCCTCCCATTCCGTTCTAGTTCGACTGATTCTAGTTTGAGAATGCACCGGCTTATGCATTTACGACCTTATTGCCTTGTACAATTAGATATTACACCTTTGTGGTACAATGTAAACTCAGCTCATTGGACATAATAGGTTCCAGAAATTAATTTTATATATGTTACTGGATATGTACCTAAAATTAATAAGAAAAAATATTTAAGTTTTTGTGTTGTGGTTCGTTTATAAGTATTAATTTAGATTACTATTTTTAATTAATACTTGGAATCAGAATTATTAGATTATGACAACATATCAAATTGCCAGACCACTGTAAACGTCCGGTAACGATAACGTTCTGCTCGCATTTTTTTTGCGCGATTCTTCGTACTCGTAAAAGTTCAGTCTACTGCAGCGCACGCGTCTATCGTTCTTGCATCACCAACAAATAACGACAATATTAAAATAGAGTCCTTAATTAATCAAAAGATAATGTGGTGAGGTAATATTATTTACAAATATTTTGGTTATTTTTTTTATTATTCAGAACTATAGCTATAGTGGCGGATTTACAGATTTGCCGTCTGTAGGCTATTAAATTTTTGCCGCCTCTGAATTTTGATACCTTAGTCCACAATCATATCAATTACATTTTGTATCAATAAAATTCCAACTTTATGATTTGTGCTCCATCATCCTCGTTACATCAACTTTTCCCGTATGGTTAGTATCATTGAGAACTAAGGTACCGTGTCAGATCCATTGATTATTTTTACAGCAAAGAATTATCAAAAAACATTAATGTAAATAAAAAAATAATGAACTAAATCTGCCGCCCTAGGCTTCAGCCTACTCAGCCTGCTGGTAAATCCGTCACTGCGAGGAGGCTATGCCAGCTTCAGGAGAACTTTTATTTTTGTAGGAAATTTTAAATTGTTGAATTTTTGTACGTTACAATTGAAGTATTTACGTTTTTATCAAGAATTACCTCTGCTTTTTATCTGTAATAAGTTCTAAAAATAATAAGCTCTACTTTGCATTTCGTGGCCTATTATACATATTTAAATACTGGAATTGTAATTGTTAAATCTCCGTGGCGGGGATCGAACATTGCGTCTTTTTTTATAGGTACCGATCGACGCCCCCGACTACTAAGCTACAAAGCGCTGAGTAAACGTCTAAATTTATATTGTATCTTTTCATCGGCAGTTCTAACATAATATATCAAAAATTATAATTATTTTAAATATACTTTTAGAATATTTTTATATTAACTCGGCATATTATGATAATACGCTGCCAGATGTTAAGCAAAAGTGCATGCAGCATTTCTCCAGACAGCACTTTGCTTCGCTATGCCGGCTTGAAGAGAAGAATGTACAAACTCCTCTCATTATAGTAACTGATCCCAAAACGAGACCAGAGATATGAGTTTACATTTACAATGTCATGGCGTAAGGTGAGATTTCTCCACACTTGGCCTTCAGGTCACTTGACGAGTGTTATACTTGAAAATGGTGATATACCCCAGAACGGCAGACTAAGCTAATAAACCATTATCAGTCTTTATCACGCAGCAATTTTACACACTTTTTGTATACTTAAAATTTAATGTTGTATATGGATACATATGATAAAAATAAAATTGAATCATCGCACCAAAATAATGGTAGGTAATTGGTAAAGTATAATAAAAAATATATCTAAATATTGAAAACGTATGTCGATTTTAACAGTTGTGAGCAGATAGTAATTACACTGCTAAAATGTAACAGCTAAATATTAACAACTTATTGCTACTTTGTTGTTTAATTTGAATTAAACAAGTCAACTTTGCGTCAGCTTATGTACGTTAACATTGTTTGCTTAATATTGAGAAAGCTGTATTGCATGTTTTGAATAAGTCTTGGTTGTACGAGTATGTTGCCTAATATCTTTTAAAGGATAGCTCAGTCTGCAGCCACTGGATAGCAACACCCGTGAGAGTGATTTTCTGGAATTTTTTAAAGCAGCCAGATATAACGAAACGAATGCTGCCCTATTAATCTCAAGCCAGCATAGCGGTGGCAACTGTTACTTCTAGGCGTCATTTGCTCCATGATATTCTAGCTTAACTAACATTAGCTGCAGTGTGGTCACATGTAGGGCTGCTATAAAAAGTTGGTATTTGTCTCTTTTATCAGAGAACCTTCCTAAATTATTCTACAGCTTTGTACGTAATCTTGTGAAACAACTATTTCTTGTACATTTTCAACTTTTATATAATTATTGCTGAAATTAATATTGTAGAAATGGTTAAGGAAAACAATTGATATAGCAAGAGGAGTGTGCACTGTCAATCTAGATGGTGTTTCCGTTCATGGACCGCACTCTAGCTTTACATCAGGCGGAGTGTTGTCATATGCCGAGCTACAATTTAAAAAATACAAGAGCCGTTTTCTTCTTGTTTTCTTATCTTGTAGTTGATTATGTGGAAAGTTTCATTTTTCTTTGAAGCTGAAAGTAAATAAGCAATGGTTACTTCAAATATAGCTTCAACTATATTCCAGGCGCGTAGTTCTGAATGCTTCTTCAGGTCAACACTTGTATGGTGTTTTGCTAAAGAAACTACTAAGCATATTACTATGTTCCGAATGCTTCTATTCCTAACGCATTCCAGGCACTTCTCATATATTCTTACCTACTGGTTATAAGGTCGTTAAAAGACATTTACAAGTACAAATACTTTTATTGATTATATAGTTACTGTAATATTTGAATAGAGGTGTTTCAGAGCAGAGTTTGAAAGAAAGAGGCGGAGCCTGCACGCTATTGGTCGTGCGAATGAACACTTTTATAAATTTTCTAACAATATTTCTTAAATTATGTATATAAGTTGTTATACCTACATTTCTGAAAATACGTGAATTGATTGTAACCTACCTACAGTATTTATACCCTCCAAGACCTAACTCCTGCATGAAATCTTTAAGCAAATGCGATTGCAATGATATCAGTGAGTTTTTTAAATATTTATGTCATTTATAACAATAAATCTGTATTGGTCAGTGACAATTAACTCGATTTTAAGTTTAAATAGGTGAATAAAATAAATAAATGCACCATAAATCGCTGCAGATATGCCATGAGCAGATAAATTTCTAAGTAACTCAGTAGTAGTGATTGATGTAAAGGTGGTGTCCCACGCGTGAAGCGTCACATCTAAAACGTGTCGGCTCGTCAGAGGTGCCCACGTGCGATGCCATTACAGCATGGACATTCCCAGATGAGAAGATAGCAACCGCAACTATGCACTTCAGCGTTTGAAGATGCCGCTTTGCCCTGGAGCCACGCACGTTTCTTTGTGACGCTCTCGCACCGACCTACGTGTATGTATACAAATTGACAGTGTTGTGTGTTTGCATACGTACGAATGTGACCCGAGATCAGGCGGCTCAATCGTCACGGTTCCTCGCCGCCAAATTGGTTAAGCAATTTTCCCATGTTATACCAGTAGTTTAAACGTCCGAAAAAGGCAAATAATTATATTATGAGTAACTAGCTGTTGGTCCCCGGTGCTACCCGGGCTTATCAATTTAACAGCTCTCGAAGTATGAAAAGTAAGAAAAGAATACCTCATATTTAACTTCGTTTCCATAGTAACAATAAACAAAGAACTCTCACTAATAACATAAACATACACATGCAAACAAATTCCAAATTAAATGTATTTATCTGTAAATATAATTTATTGAAATTAGGTGATGTCAAAGACAATTGTGTTCACAGTTAAATACTCTTAATTAATAACACATTTATTTGGATAAAGATTAATATTATTATGTTGATACAACTCTGACAAATAATTTGTAATAATGCATTAATTTCGACCAAATTTGATTATAAAAAACGGTTATTGTGAGTTAATCTTAAAAGATAGACATATACTGTCGCGGAATTTTTTTTAGATAATTTAAAGAGGAATAATTCTTTCATACATATTTTTTGGGTATCTCGAACGGTTTTCGCAGCGCACGCAACGAAAGCCCTCAAAGATGAATAATATTCCCCGTTTTTCCACATTTTCGACTGTTTCTTCGCTCCTATTAGTCGCAACGTGATGTTATATAGCCTAAAGCCTTCCTCGATAAATGATCTATCCAACACAAAAAGATTTTTTAAATTCGAACCAGTAGTTCCTGAGATTAGCGCGTTCAAACAAACAAACAAACAAGCTCTTCAGCTTTATAATATTAGTATAGAAGTATAGATAAAATAAAAATGTTCTTTTGAATTATCACGGCCTCTGTTTTCAAAGACGTGTGGAGGAATATATTGAAGCCATATTTTTTTGATGTAGGATCAAAGCGAACTAGCATATTATTTTACATCTGTGAACTCACTCCACTCCCCAAATAAATCAGCTCGCATAGTCAAGCAGGTATATTGGATGGTTCTAATCTGTTTCACGAGTACATGCACCTGCGTGCAATGAAGGAGAACAATTGCTATCATTAAGGGACATCGTCTGCCGCACCCACTCACTAAATATTCAAATAGTACAGCGACAATGCGACTTTATTTAAAGTCAATAAATTAGTGCTAATGCCCAATTTGCGTCGACCGGTTAACAATGCGAGTTCCCGCAATAAGTTAAACGCATGTAACTGCGTCCGATACAATCTGTGCCCATACTAAACGACCACAGTCATTGTTTTATACCAGATAACTACTGCAATTACCTAACTTAGTATCGATTACCAACAATCTAAGGGATTATTACATTTTGAGTACTGTACGAGTCATATATGTCATTCTACTTAATAAATAATAATATCGAAATAAGTCTGATAACATGGAGTCTTATTATATACCTAATTCTAATATAAAAACATTTCAAGACAAAATATTTATTTTTATAAAAGAATAAATTAACACGAAAGCTGACTCACAGAATGTCCAAAAAACAGGCTTGGCGATAAAATATTCATGTCGTTTCGCGATGAGACGTTTTTATCTTGAAAGCCGGAAGCTAACCGCTAACTAATTTTGTTATTATTTACTATCATTAAACGTATTTTAGCAACTTTTATGACCTAAATTAAGTAGTACTGTAATGATGATGAACGTTGAACAATGATTTAATAGTACCATCATTTATTTCATTTAAATAAATATAGGTAATATGTTTATTTATTATACGATCGTATATTTGATTAATTCAGATTATTCGGGTGTAAACATATTACCTATAATAATAAACTTATTTATTAAATAGATAAGTATTTCTTTCTAAGATGTATGACAGGATCGTGGGATGAGTGTCGCTACGTGTTACTGATTATCTTTAAACACCACATAATATTTTGTTCTACGTGACATTACCATATTCCTCTACTATTCTGTTACAAATATACCGTTACAATAAAATTATTGAGGATGAATTTCGCTTGAACTTTTGTTTTTCTTTGTCATTATTATTCGTCTTTCGCCATTATGTTGATGTTTATTTACCCTTCCTCAAATAAGATCCGGTAATAATTACTTACTAGACATTTAGACAAACGAGCTCACCTTGGCACACTAATATTTAATTATAACATTTTACTATCATTTTTATTATCGACATGTCCGCCATGAAATCCACTAAGACAAGAAACACACGACTAAATAGTAATAAAGTATGTTTTTTTGTTTTTGTAATTCAATTAAATATAAGAGCGGAGACGTTTTGCGGTAGCACTGATGTCGGTGGCATGGAAACTTGCCAACCGCAAGAGTTTTGTGCAATCGTTCTATTTTTCTAAACATACTATTCTGTTGCATGCTGACCCCTTTTACATTATTTTTATTTTCTAAATTTTCCTTAAATCCAAGCCAAATAATATGTTGAAACAGACTCGTAAACATTAAAAGGATGTAAAAAATGTTTTCTATTATTAAAATTAATAATAATTTAGAAATAAAGTGTCAAATTTCTGCCTTATTTTAAGGGACTTATAAACGTCCTTAATAAGTTTACCAATCGATTGATTGATCCTAAGACTACAAAATAATAATAATGTGCATTCTATCAAACGTGAATTTATAAACGTGACGAAACGGTGCAATGGACAGTGTGCCTAACACTACATCTAATAAACAATAAGTAACTCAATAGAAAAGAAACGGATATTCTAATTGAAGAACAAGTGCACGACCATGACCGTACTCAGAATGAAGCGTGGACAAATTAACAAGCACAGCTAAAGGGCTACAAAATTTAAAAGAACTTGGATCATTCATAACTCTTTGTGCTTTAATGTAACCTTGATTTGGTCGGCTTTATTACTATGACTTCTATAACATCATCACTCATGTGAAGTTATTATCTCAGCTGCTTAAAACACTTTTGCAGACTTCCTGATCACATCGTTGACCGAGAGAACTGTAATTAATGTCTGATTTTAATTAGTTACACGTCTTTGTATCCAATGTTTTTTTATCTACATTTTGAACTCATATTGAAATATATTACCTATATATTGGAAATAATTGAAATTAATATAATTATTTACATATTAACTGTTGAAGTTATATTTTCCTAGAAAGATGTCAAAGCTTCCAATTAATTTAGGAAGCAAGGAACAGTTGCGAGATGCGTCTCCGACAGTCAGGGAGCAAGGAGCCCGGGTAATTGCGGTCTCGACCCCGCGACACTCGCCTCGTTTATCTAATTAGCTGGCCTGGCGCGGGCGCTCCCGCTGCGTCTGCGCAGCGTATGTCTCGCATAGCACACATTAACCAATAAAATTACCTTCACTCATTTAAAATGTGTCGTCTTTGTTTGTTTCAATATTTACATATCTATCTGGTTAATTAATTACGTAGAATAAATTTATGTGTTTAAAATTATTTCTTGTATATAAATTTTTATTAGCAAATTATTTTCTAAACTTTTTTCTAACTACTTTTCAATAATCAGATTGTTAATTGAATCGCTGAAAGATGATATTTAATTCAGTATCGACGTATTATAAATAATGCTTTATCGATGTTCGTAAATTATACAAGAGTATTCGTAAATTATACATTTAGATTGTAAATTTTATCATATCAAATAATCGTTCCTTAATAATTATAATTTTAAGGATTTCATTATCACGCTTGGGTAGATAATTTTTAGTTGAACTATCGAGAGGAGTGGCCCCACTCAATGGATGGTGCATATTCGTCTCTTCAAGCCAGCATAGAGGAGGGGGACTGCTACCTCCTTCCTCCTGGAAATCTCTGTGGTAGCAGTTGTTTCCACTCATTCCACACTCTGGGTTAACATCAGGCGAAGTGTGGTCACAATGAAATGTCGAGCTAGGTACTATAAAAAAGGCGAAACAAAATGAACTCAATTTGCGAAACTTTCCATTGTTTATTACCTATAGATAGAATACAATACAATTGTCACGTCTACCTATATAATATAACATTAACATAGCATATTTTCTTTCAACTTTTATACTTAATACTAGCTGTTGGGTAAAAGCCGCGGGCGCAAGCGGCCCGCGGAGGCCCTTTTTGTCGTAAAACGTATTAGATCGAATAGATTTTAGGCAGTTTTGAAAATATTTAGCTCGCCATCTAAATGCGTTTACGTTTCTGAACAAAATTGGTCTTTACACGGTGACGCTAACGTATCTACTTTTCGAGATATAAAGATTTTAAAAAATTAAAAAAAAAAACAAAAACAAAAATTTAAAAAAATAGTGCTGGTCACACTGAACAAAATTGTTCTTTACACGGTGACGCTAACGTATCTACTTTTTGAGATATGGCGATTTTAAAAAATTAAAAAAAAAACAAAATTTAAAAAAAAATTAGTGCTGGTCATACTGAACAAAATTGGTCTTTACACGGTGACGCTAACGTATCTACTTTTCGAGATATGGCGATTTTAAAAAATTAAAAAAAAAAAACAAAAATTTAAAAAAATTTAGTCCTGGTCATACTGAACAAAATTGGTATTTACACGGTGACGCTAACGTATCTACTTTTCGAGATATGGCGATTTTAAAAAATTAAAAAAAAAAAACAAAAACAAAAATTTAAAAAAAAATAGTGCTGGTCATACTGAACAATATTGGTCTTTACACGGTTACGTTGACGTATGTACTTTTTGAGTAATAGCGATTTTAGAAAATTCAAAAAAAAAACAAAATTAAAAAAAAAGTAGTGCTGGTCATACTGAACAATATTGGTCTTTACACGGTTACGTTAACGTATGTACTTTTTGAGTAATAGCGATTTTAGAAAATTAAAAAAAAAAAAATTTAAAAAAAAAGTAGTGCTGGTCATACTGAACAATATTGGTCTTTACACGGTGACGCTAACGTATGTACTTTTTGAGATACGGCGATTTAAAAAAAATTGAAAAAAAAATAAAAAAACAAATAGTGCTGGTCATACTGAACAAAATTGTTCTTTACATGGTTACTCTGACGTATCTACTTCTTGAGATATTTTAAAAAAGCCTGCCGCGCGGAGCAAATTTGATGTTCACGCGGCCGCGCTCACCGTCCGACTGACTGAGGTAAAGCCGTTTCGATCGTTCGTCCCGAAAATTCGTCGTTATATTTTCATTGCGCGCTCTGAACGGGCGGAACATAGAGAGCGCGAGCCCCGACGAGCGATCGACGCGGATGCTGTTAGGCCACGCCCACCGCCATGCTCCGTTTCATATTGGCGTACTGGCGGGAAAAGGATATAAATACGATCGAGGAAAAATTTTTTTCGAGCAATTTTGAAAAAAAAAGTATCGTTTTCGAAATTAGAGGGCATTCCCTACGACGTTTGTTCCGGCACTTTTGCCTCATCTCTTTCCGTTTCCGAGATATCGGTACCACTTCCGGTCCAGAATCGACTTCCGGTCAAAGTCGTATTTTTCTCGACGGTTTTGGAACACCCTCTATACGACTCAAAAAACCGCTACCCTCCACTATACCGGCAAGTGCGAAATAATATATGTCAGTGAGTGAGTGAGTGAGTCAGTGGTATTGCAGCTATATATTAGTACTAGCTGTTGGGTAAAAGCCGCGGGCGCAAGCGGCCCGCGGAGGCCCTTTTTGTCGTAAAACGTATTAGATCGAATAGATTTTAGGCAGTTTTGAAAATATTTAGCTCGCCATCTAAAAGCGTTTACGTTTCTGAACAAAATTGGTATTTACACGGTGACGCTAACGTATCTACTTTTCGAGATATGGCGATTTTAAAAAATTAAAAAAAAACAAAATTTAAAAAAAAATTAGTGCTGGTCATACTGAACAAAATTGGTCTTTACACGGTGACGCTAACGTATCTACTTTTCGAGATATGGCGATTTTAAAAAATTAAAAAAAAAACAAAATTTAAAAAAAAATTAGTGCTGGTCATACTGAACAAAATTGGTCTTTACACGGTGACGCTAACGTATCTACTTTTCGAGATATGGCGATTTTAAAAAATTAAAAAAAAAAAATTAAAAAAAAGTAGTGCTGGTCATACTGAACAATATTGGTCTTTACACGGTGACGCTAACGTATGTACTTTTTGAGTAATAGCTATTTTAGAAAATTAAAAAAAAAAAAAGCAAATAGTGCTGGTCATACTGAACAATATTGATCTTTACACGGTGACGCTAACGTATCTACTTTTCGAGATATGAAGATTTTAAAAAATTAAAAAAAAAAACAAAAATTTTAAAAAAAAAGTGCTGGTCACACTGAACAAAATTGGTCTTTACACGGTGACGCTAACGTATCAACTTTTCGAGATATGGCGATTTTAAAAAATTAAAAAAAAAACAAAAGTTTAAAAAAAAATTAGTGCTGGTCATACTGAACAATATTGGTCTTTACACGGTGACGCTAACGTATCTACTTTTCGAGATATGGCGATTTTAAAAAATTAAAAAAAAAACAAAAATTAAAAAAAAAAATAGTGCTGGTCATACTGAACAATATTGGTCTTTACACGGTGACGCTAACGTATCTACTTTTCGAGATATGAAGATTTTAAAAAATTAAAAAAAAAACTAAAACAAAAATTTAAAAAAATAGTGCTGGTCACACTGAACAAAATTGTTCTTTACATGGTTACTCTGACGTATCTACTTCTTGAGATATTTAAAAGAAAGCCCGCCGCGCGGAGCAAATTCGATGTTCACGCGGCCGCGCTCACCGTCCGACTGACCGAGGTAAAGCCCTTTCGATCGTTCGTCCCGAAAATGCCTCGTCGCGGATGCTGTTAGGCCACGCCCACCGCCATGCTCCGTTTCATATTGGCGTACCGGCGGGAAAAGGATAAAAATACGATCGAGGAAAAATTTTTTTCGAGCAATTTTGAAAAAAAAAGTATCGTTTTCGAAATTATAGGGCATTCCCTACAACTTTCTCTTCGGGGTGACTGCCCCGACTCGCCCCGTTTCCGAGATATCGCTACCACTTCCGGTCCAGAATCGACTTCCGGTCAAAGTCGTATTTTTCTCGACGGTTTTGGGGCACCCTCTATACGACTCAAAAAACCGCTACCCTCCACTATACCGGCAAGTACTAAATAATTGATGTCAGTGAGTGAGTGAGTCAGTGAGTGGTATTGCAGCTATATATTAGTATAATAATTAAAACGTATTCATTAAAGTGTTGTTCATTGTAAAAATGGTGTAACTTCATAATATATTAAACATACTTTTTTTAAATCACAATTAGGCATTTAATTATGACTTTGGTCCCTTCACTAAAACTGAATATATTTAAAATATAAAATATGTATAGACAAATTTTAAAAAATCTAAACGTATTTATGTTTTATAATTATTATACAATGTGCAGCATAATTGAGTGAAATTGAATTCTAAACAAAGCAATTAGTACCATCACCATTACATGAAATGTTGTATAAATGATATTAATACTATTCAAATTAAATCAATCAAAACATTTATTCTGAATAGGATTACTTGGGCTCTTTCACATTGTCAAATTTATAATATTTTTCTTTTCTATTCTGTTTGGTTGAATACTTACTTAAGTTGTTTGTTTTGTATTATTTATTATTTTCGTTTCTTTTTTTATTTTTTTTATTGTAAGGTACTTGTAAAGAAGTAGAGGAAAGTACAGGACAACATAAGCTGAAGAACAGCGTCCCCTGTTATTATCTGTTTTGCTACCTCTACGAGTACATTTCCTTTTTTATTTTTAATATAAGGATTTGAAGATAATGATAATTATTATTACTATCATGATTCTGTAGCTGCCAAAAGGCTTCGTCGAGAAGAAGACCACAACAAACTTGACATCACTGCCTATTAATAAACCAAATCTCACACAAAAGTAACCATTTGTACAATATTGTCATTCTCTCGGCAAAAACCAAGATCGTTAGTTATTCTGGTAGTTAGGAACTTTCCACAAACAAAACTGTAAACATCAAGAGGTCACTGTACATTTCATGGATCTTCCTTTTTCAGTTCATACCTATGTACCTAAACAGATGAAAAAACTTTCATTATTCTTAAATTGCCAAAAAATCATTGCCAATAATTTTAAATACACTCATTATAATCATATTAATATAACTAAATAACTAATACCTAAGTTACTTGATTTATATTTGTGCAACCGTGGTCTAGCGGTAAGACGCGTGAACTCACGTTCGATGAGACCCGTGTTCGAACCTCTCTAAATTCTGGCCGATACCAATGTAACTTTGATGGCATTTGAAGGCATACTGATGATTATTATTAGGCCAGTTTGCCGTCCTGGAGTAGTACCACCACTTTCGAATGTAACACCCGTGATGTGACCTTGTCACGTATCAGGAATAGTTTGAAAGTAGCCAGGTATAACGAGAGGAGTGTGCACTGTCAGTCTAGATGGTACATTCTCGTCTCCTCAAGTCGGCATAGTGAAGGCGACTACTGCCCGTAGAGATTTCTCTGTAGTAGCAGTTGTTTCCATTCATGGACCGCACTCTAGCTTTACATCAGACGGAGTGTTGTCACATGCCAAGCTACAATAAAAAAAGATCAAAATAAACCCATTATATTTTAATAGTAAGCTGCTTCCACTGTTTTAATTTAATTCTAGTTCAAATTCTATCTCTCAGTGTCGAGTACATAAGCACTCCTTTTATGTTTAAAATGAAAGGGTAACTTTTTAAGTCAATTACAGACGAGAGACGTGTCGTTTCCATTCAAGGGATCTCCATAATACTCTAGTGGTACTTCTGAGGCGAAGGGTCATACTGTCCCATTACTTGACCTCGTCGTGGACGTGAATTGCTCATGACTTAACCATAATGCGCACTAAATAGGCCATTCTAAATCGCTAAATTAAATTTCCACATTAGACGTTGTACTATATAGATTTTGTAGGGATTAACATTCAATTATTATTATTATCCCAATGTATGTAATAAATGCCATTTTTCTATAATAATCGGGCTGACGGGCTAAGACCGCAATCCAGGATTTCTACGTTGATCCACTTTTGCATCAGAATCTATTTTTATAAAATATTAATACATAAATATGTACCTACAAGTATGAATAAACTAAAACAACGCCAATGTCATAATTTTTTAATTTCTTAAAAAATAACGTTGTACAATTGTTTTCAAGAAAAATATAGGTATAGGAACTTAAAATACTAGTCGTCTATGAACATATAAAATTAACAACGAAATAGCTGCTTACGCCTGGTGGTACGAAACATCTGAATGTAACTGTTTAAAAATGAAAAAAATAATGTTTATTTGTCTTCATAAAATATACAAAAGAATAAAGTACGATTCCTGACACCCGTACTAACGTTGACCTGTATTATGGATACCGAATCCTTCCGAAAAGAGTAACAATATTTAAAATATGTAATTACAAAATAAATGTGTATGAGTGTGTGAAATGTAATTAGAAAATAATTTTAAAATATATTACACTTACACTTATTTTTATAGTCAACCAAGCAGAAATAGATTCCCTTATATACAATATCTAATATTCTATAAAAAAATGCATTCTGGAATATTATCTTTACTTTGCGATATGCAACAATGCAATGAAATACCATATTTTTTATTAGTGCTCTTAGACTACATTACATTGAATGTATTTTAGGAAAATTGAAGCTTTAACAGACAATAAATAGGCAGTAAAATTCTAAATATAGCTATTTTAATTGGACAATTAAATTGCAAATCATAAATCTTGGAATATTCCACCTATAGGTGCTTCCAAATATTAGAGAGATTCTAATTTAACAACTAATTAGGACTTATGTACTTGATTTATATATTATATATAAACTGCTATAAAATCATTTATAATTGATTTAACCTTTTTAGAGTAAAATTTAAATTATATCTTCAGAATATGTCGGAAATAAAACAGGTGATATTAATAAAAGTGTCAGGCAGACTGATGATAGTAATTAGCACAGTCTGCCGTTTTAGGGTAGTATCGCCACGATCAAGTGTAACCCGTGAGTAATCTAGTTGCGGTTCGGGATCAATTTGGAAGTAGCCGGGTGTTCAATCTGTTCGGTTCGTCTTCTCAGCCCGGCCGGCATACCGAATGTGACTACCTATAGACATTAAAATTTCTCTTGTCACCGTCGATGTAACGCACGCACTCTAGCCTTAATATAAGACAGTGTGACCAAGCGCCGGACTACTATTTTAAAAAAAAGTAGACGCCGTAAGAATCCCGTCGCATTTTTTAACTCTTCTGAAAAGTTTTCATTGTCACAATTTCAATCTAGGTAATCTTTCTCCAATTCTTTTGATCATCAAGGGTGGACACCTATTCCCAGGTATAGCCTAAGACATAAGTCGTTCACCTTTTCAGTGTATTATAGCAAATAAACAAAAAAATAAAAATAAACAAATCTAGCATTTTATAATGCCAAAAAATTTATTTTTTTTTACATATAATTTTTTTAAATTGTTTTATTAATGTTATATATTTTATAATAAGCCTGTTCATTAAGTTTTATTTTCAATCTTTTAATGTTTCATCGACTATCGATGATGCCAAAAACTAGCCAATTATATTAAATTTACCTCGTCATAAAGGCAATAAAATCTATTATTTATTTATGAAATTCGTATTGTTTTCTAATGTAGATATATTAATGTTGTTGACAACTTAAAATACGTGTATTAAGAGGTTTTAGTTATGGATATAACAAGAAACACCGTTAGCAGTAAATACATAATAATAAATACAGTGTTGTTGGATGAGTCAAATGTCCCAGATTTGGTAGACATTGGCAAAACAGCAATGGGGCTTGACGGTGTGTGTTGGCGGAGACAAAGCCTGTAGCTAATATCGTCTATCAACTATTTCTAGTTGAGTTTCTAGTCTACCATTGATTACAGTCTTTCTTTCTTGTTTAATTGTATTATAACAATTTGCCTACTACAAAGAAATGTAGCCGGCTGAAAGAGACAAATTCATCATTAAAATTACGCAGTCGTGATCATTTATTTTATATCAGGTTTTTGTCTCTCCTGAAAAGTTGGATTTCAGACATAAGTGTTTTTCACGGAAGGTGAAGAAATGTTCACCATCCATTGACAGGGCACACTACTCTCGTTGTTCCCAAACTGTAAAGTTAAATACACTAGAACGGAAGACTGGGCTAATCAACAACAACTGGGCCTATTACTCTTTAAATTTCATATTTATAAAATATTTTGTGAAATTTTGATTTATGAGTGTACATTAGTCTTAACATAGGCAAATCAATTGCAACCGGCAGACCTTACCTTGACTCCTACGTACACCGTTGATCCTTTTACTAATGCAACCTTGTCTAACTTACAATAAAATATTAGTACATATTAATTGAATTTTAATAGTGATTGCCTACTTGATTTCGAATTGAAACGAAATGCAATTTCAGGAAGCACAGAGATACATTTTGAATAAAGTTTTTTTAACACATAACCTTATATTCTACTTCTTCTCTTTTCTATATATGTCCCTGTTGTTTGTTTTAATAAATTATATTATATTCTGCTTTTTTTTTTATTGTATGAAACTTTTATTTTTTTTAAATATTAATAATTGATAATGGTGAAATAGGCATACGATTAAAAATAGGAGAATATTGTTAATCATTATTATTATTATTTATTTCTAAGATTTTGATTTAATTATTCATCCAAAACACTTTATAAAAGTTTTTTGCAAAGATTCCGCCGCTTTACAGAAACTATGTTGACTCGACTGCAACCTGGATGCTAATAGGTACATGATGTATATTAACTATAGGTATATTAACTACAAGTATTTACTTTATTTGAGTCTGATAAATAGTTATAATGTCATAAAAAAAAAAGAAAATGAAGAAATAAAATGTAACACCAAACACTCATGTACAATACTGTACTGTACAAATGTACAATAACACTCATGAAAAAATAAGTTGTAACAATTTAATCTGTAATAATTGTTTTTGTCAAATTGATCCACATCATTGAGCTTTATTCATGAGATATGGCCTTCAATGTAATGAATGAGCAGTACTCGCCTCGACACCCACGTGCCCTTCATTCATACTGCACTATGGCACAAGCTTGCGACATCGCAATGATTCTCCGTCAAGTACAGGAAGAGGATATTTACTATTTATATTATTATTAATATAAACTACACATTAGATTTTTTCAGAGGGATTTCTTTTTTATTATAATTTATCTCGATATACGTATTAAGAAAAAAAACGTAATAACTTTCTATTATAAGTTCATTTATAAAAAACCGTAAAAATATAAATGCTAGTTAGCTATATTAGTTTATCATTATTATTTAAAAAAGCCGTGTGAACCTAACTCTCTACTTCACTTCATATAAAAGATACCAATTTGACGTCAGGAAAGCAAACATTTTAACAAACTTAAGTATTGATGTGTGTTGTACAATCTTAAGTGTTGAAGCACTCAAACGGATTTCAAGAAATATTTGTTAATGTCAGTTTTTGTATATGAAACCAGTAAATTCCACGTCACGCCTAGTTTCTTGAGTTCAACGAGCCCCAATATTGTTTGTTATGATAAACGTCATCAGCCCCCGCGCCTGTCTGTTAATTGTATTTACGGCTTCGAGGGACGTTTTTACACACGCTTATGTATTAGCAACGTATATAAGGTAACATGACCTACATGACAAAATTAAACATTAGTGCACCAAGCACTGTGTTTAAATGTAAATGTTTTAAGCATAGCAATAGCCAATGATAAGTTTTCACAACATTGCACTTTATTTAAATAAAAGATAGCAAACGCCTCCAGCCAAATAATAATATTAACGAAAACATTCTTGTAAATTTTCCATAAATAACATCTAAGTACAGCGAGATCAAATTATTGATTAGAAATGTTATTTTATTTTTTGTTAAACAAAAACACGACATTTTGACATTCAACAGGTAAATATCAGCTAAAGGTCAGGAACAGAGTAAATAGAAATGGCAGAGTTCGCAACAACAAATTAGGTGAAACGTTCTCTGCTAGATGCCGGCAGCCGCAGGGTTCGTCCGGGATGAATGGGCGGCGGGTGTAATTGTGGGGTGTCGCATGGAGTGAGGTTGCACGAGTCTCGTGGCCATGGCCACAGTGTGACGTCCTTATATTTGATAGCGCGTGCGCGTGACGGCCGTGGGCAGGTTCAGGGACGAGCCATCGATCCGCGGTTTAGTGGCGAGCCGCCCAGGGCCAAGGTGGGACGCCGCACTCCATCTCATATGATAACGAAAAGCTCGCTACTATTTTGTCAAATATTTTCAGTTTGCACATTATCTAGACTTCTAATATTAAGCATATTGCACCGAATCTCCTGTTCAGGATCCATGACCTTTAATAGTACAGTACAACAACCTTGACAAATACAATTATGAATTGACTGTTGCATTACGTTAATTCTTCAATTACTATGTCCAGAGTATCACAACAAAGTGTTATGAGCTGTACATTACATTATACTGGAGTCGATAGATTTTTTGCACAGTAAATGTTGATTGCACGCGTAATCCGCCGTAAATAAGAGAGGCGTGATTACATTACTGTCCATTTCCAGTAACAAACACTAACAGAAAACACTATGGAGTTGATATTATATTTTAGTCTTGAAATTTCATTAAACTTTTTAAATAAAATTTTATTATAGAGAGCCTTTATGTATGTAATTATTTATTACTTTTACACGGTACAAAATTATTTAAATCAGTGAGCCATTCCATAAATTTATATGATCAGAGATAGCAGTACGTTTAGATAATACCTACTCATAATTTTTTGCAAATTATCTACGAGTACGTCATAGGAAACGTTATAACTTTTTATTATGCATTTTACGGTCCATATATCAATATACAAAGCTACTGGTTATCTCGAACCTAAAACTATCTTCTATGACGTAAAATAAACGTCAATTTTATTGTACAATTCTAAATTTAAAACATGAACGAGACAACGAAAATAAAATTTAAAAATAAATTGTTGTCCTCTCCATGGAATGTATAATGCAATTCTGATTGCGAATGCATGTGTCGCATACGCGTGTCAAATTGCGCTGCCCACGCCTGTCTCCGATACTACCCGTCTCTCAAAGAAAGAATCAACTTAAATGCTCAACGTATAATAATGTAAACAACATAACATAAACTGAATTTAAACTTGTACGGGTATGGTGTCATTACTTAATCATAGGTATATGGTAAATATATATACCTATAAAGTTTTAAATTCTGAAACCTTTGACGTATAAAAGTCCTTGATAACAAAATTATGCAGGCAGTACTAAAATCATAATAAATACAATACAATTGTCACGCCTTTTTCCCACAGGGATAGGCAGAGACAACGGAACGCCACTTACCACGATCCTGACATAACACCCTCGCTTCCCTCACATATAATAAATCTATGTTTTATTATACAATAAAAACTAAAATTCAATAATAATATGTCAATACACAACGATACTATGTGCGCACCATTCATGAATTTCCCCCCCAGTTTTCCGCAACGATCTCCCTAATGGTGTGAGGTTAAGAGTAGGGGTCTAGGTGGCTGCTCCCCTTTTGTGAATGAGCGTATACGTCATAGATGCGCGATCGATGAATCGGCCTCGGGGAAGGTTAACACACAAGGGCAGTAAAAGTGGCGGTACAATAGCAACAGGTGGTCGACTGACGCACTATCTCCTTCTGTCTCTACGCACGAATAAACTATTATGGACAAATTTTTTTCATCAAATTTGTTATTATCGTATGACGTCATTTCACTGATAAATCATAAAGCTATAAGTATTGAGCCTGAATTATTTAGTGGCTTTACAGGGTTCATACGTGATTCTTACGACATGTTTAGATACGAGTATGTAGCAATCATATTAAATATTCTGACAAGAAGGAAGCTCTGCCATTCGTAAAGGATTTTCCCACGTACAAAATACTAATCGTATCGAAATCACACGCCCTGCGCATTGCGCACGGATGCTCTGTGGGGGCAAGTGTGAGTTTTCATTGTGTAAAATGAATACTCTCCACTAATAGGATAGCTTCGTTTGAAATTTCTTTACCTCGACTGTCAACAATATTGTATGATTAGTGGACTTTACGCGGTCAGTAGGTACGTAGATTAAAATTCATACTTCCCCAACTGCTCCATCCACTAAGCTTATAAACTAAACAGCGCTCGACGTGATCACATTCGTCTATTCTATCTTTCCATCGACAGCACTTTCAACTGCTGGGCTGACATTATCACCCACTACTGTATTAAAAAAAAAATTCACACGAACATATTTTATATAAATTAACAGCATTTTATTGATTCTAGTGTGCCGTAACAATTATGTATCCGTATAATTAGTGTTATGCGTTTAATATTCCTATTCTCGTTCCATCCTTAGGGAATCAAAAAAAACATTTCCCAATAAAAAGGGTATCTAGGAAAACATAATTTCTCAAATGGAACTAATAATTCCATTGTATGCGTAATGGTAACAAATAAATTTTAATTAAATACTTATTAATTTACAAACTTTTTATATAATTATATAACTAGATATGCAGTAACGCTCCCAATGTGACGTAAGAGAAAAGATGATCGCAGTCACTTTTAGGTTTTCTGACAGTTAGTATTTGACTGTCGACAACATTGTCAAATCGTTTAAAGCCGCTTACGCTTTTTTCATGTCCGATGTATGAGGTTTGCTCCTCAAGTATAATTTCTATGTAATTAGCCAATTAATTAAGTTTTCTTTCATCTATTAGTGTCAAGAGTTTCAACCGCTCAGTTCGTATGAAATGAAACAAGCCATTCTTATTATTTAACTCACGATTTGATTTCTCAATAACATCCGTTTGTTCAGTTCCTAAAAGAGCTATTTTCAGTTCATTGTTGTGTTACATACATGCACGTTTTGTTATTCTTTTCTTAATATTTAGTAAGACAATTTTGTTTGAATTATCTTTAAATAATAAATTAAAAAATATAGTAGTATAATTAATAGATAATATTCTAAAAAGCTTTGGTTGTCTATATTTATAAAATAATTATAGTAGTCCGGTGGCATGTGACTTCATGTGGCCACAACTCCGCCTGATGTTAGGCTCTGAGCTAGCTCCATCCATGAACGGGGCAATAACTACCACAGAGGAATATTTGCAGACAGCTACCGCCTCTGTTAATGAGGAGACCCACACGATATATATATATCGTATATTCGGCTTCTTCCAGGTTAACCCCGAAACGTAACTAGATTATTTCACGGAAGTTGCTCTTAGTATTGGAAAGTGGTAGTACTACTCCGGGACAGTTAATAACCATTATCAAACCACTTTTTAAAAAATAATTTAGTAAAAATTTTAATAAGCATAGAGAAAGCTGTAGTTAAACGTTATCAATAAAAGATCGCGGGCAATGTCGTCGTTATAGAGTGGTGTGCGTCACTGGCGATAATTTCCACCGCGTTCTCCCTTTCAGTGGGGTGGGGAGTGCCGAGTGACGTCAGTGCTCCCTCCATCTGCACCCCTTGGAAAATGTTTTGCCATGAACCGTAAATACGCAAACAACATCGTAGTGTCTGCGAAATCTTCCATATTTTATCTATTACTATGTTTTTCCAGTAAACATTTTATTTAATATATCAGGTAGGTACGTAAATTCAGTTTTATTATGCACCAATACATAGCTATTACAAAGGAAGGCAATTACAAATTACGAAGGAAGTCATTATAAATATAGGCTTACCCATTAACCTTGCAACAGGCTTGATTTACCATAAATATGTAAAAAAAAAGTTATTTTTTATAGAAGCTCGCATGATATATTATGAGAACAACCCGCGACTGATTTCCATCTGATATGCCTAATTGAGGTCCATTAACGGAGTTTCCGCAAGTAGAAATCGCCTTCGCTATGCCGGCTTAAGGAAACCAATGAAAGAAAGAAAGCACGAAAGAAAACTTTATTCATCCCAAAATAAATATTTTTGTGATAATAGTCTGGGCGCGAATGTGTAGGGACGAAAGGGCGCACAGCTCAGAAAGTGCTAACGGCTTAGGTCCACGAGACAGATCGTAGCGCTGATTTTCAGCAGGAACCCGGGGTGGGTGGATGCGAACGTTATGAGGTGTAAACATTTTAATTAAATAAACAACAGTAATACGAGTAATAATAGTAGTAGTAAAAATAATAATAATCAAATAGATACAGCAATATAAATATTATAAATAAAGTACAAGATTGATTTACAGGCTGTATGCACAGTCCTCTCGGCTACATTCAAACCGAAACGTGACTAGATCACACCATGGGTGTGTTAAAAGTGGTGGTCCTACCCCAGAACGGCAGAGCTAATAACCATCATCAGTCTGCCTACCACTGTTTAAACTGAAATACTTAACTCTCACTATGTAATCGATATCTTTTTCCGATAGCAATGAAGACCGACGTCATATTGTGATGTTTAGTAAAGATTATCATGTAACTGGCGTAATTGCTAATAATAATAACCATGACAGTACATCGTGGCATGACGTGCGCACTCTCTAGTTCTCATGCTGCCAACATTACAGATCCATGACTAGGAGTTTATTCGCGCACCAGCGTCATGAGATTATTTTTACATTGGATGAGTTCGTTTGTTATCGGTCAGAATTCTCTCGACTGTGAGTGGTAGTCTAGAATGCGCTAAAATGAATAGTGATCTATTTCTGATAGACATCGTATTCCTCTATTCATATCTTGTTTATTTATACACGACGATGTATTTATTGAATCGACTTTCTAACTGCTATTACCTAAACGATTATCACAATTAACGATATTAAAAATATAAGTAATTCGCTTTAAAAAAGCTTTATAGAGTCTGTAAATTTTTAAACTTTTTTAAATTCGAGTAAATAATTATTGATTTAGATTGATGAGTGTAATAATAATAATTAAATGTAACACCCGTGAAATGACCTAATCGCATTTCTAGATCGACTTTGACGTAGCCGGGTATAACGAAAGGAACGTGTCTTGTCAATGGATGGTGCACAGCACATTCGTCTCCTCAACCGATATAGTGGAGGTGACTGGTGCATGCAGAGATTTCTTTCTGGAAGCTAACTAATGATTTTTCCGAGGGGGGCAACTTCCTCAATAGCCAATAATTTGGTGACTTGTATTTAGTCATCCGCAGACGTTTTAGATCCCTTGAGTTTCTGGTTTTAGGATTTTTATGCTTTAAACTTTATGCACAATCTTTCTAGGAGGAAAGAATGGAGTTCGCCAGAGGAGTAATGCCTCGCTCGCCCTATCCATCTACACTTGTGATGGTATAAGTTGTGTTCGCTCATGGACTCGCAGTGTGGTCAGAAGTCGAGCTACTCTGCTAAATATCCAACACCTACTTGCCTACTGAAACTGATCAAAATATTTAAAACTATAACCCGAATGTTTCGTCATTTGTCATCAATTGTGCTGCGTTTATAACGATACGCTCAAGTCGATGATCGCTATTAGATGAGCAAACCCATGTATTTCCCAATGTCTGAGTATAATAAACTGTTTTATTTCCATATTTTGTTTACATGATAGGCGTACCTAAGAGGTCACCGCCTTCACATCCACTGCTAACCACCGCCCGTTGTCGCGTCACGTTGTCTGCTAACTGTAATACTGTGCCACCAGAACCGTGGGAAGTTTCACCTCGAAGCCAAACATGACTTTGTTTACCTATACATACCTCGTGTTGGTATACAATTCACAGATACTAAACAAATAAACGTAATAAAGAGCAAAGTAGGTGGCTACTTAAGAATCATAGCTTAGTTAGATAGAAAATTTTACAAGTTATCTCTAAAAAGAGAGACCAGTTTAATGCTTTCTTTATTTGGAAGGCTCCTATCCCTAAGAAGGTAAGGTCCCTCTTTACCATGAACTTATTGCTTACTCATTAGACTCTTTAATGAAATATTAAGCCACGTTGAGTGCGATCATATCAATATTTGCATAGCAATTTGAATTTGAGAGTCTTTAATGCAAACACGAGCGGCCGTGGTCTAGCGGTACCTAAGACGCGTGAACTCACGATCGAGGAGACCCGTGTTCGAACCTCGATAATTCTGACCGGTACTAATGTACTATGTATGTTATATGTACTTTGGTCGCTCAGTGCCTATAGGCACTATTAAAGAGTGGTAGGTACCTATCACGACTTTCGAATGTAACACCCGTGAAGTGACCTTGTCGCGTTTCGGGAGCAGTTTGAAATCAGCGAGCTAGACGAGTGTGCACTATCAATCTAGATATGAGTATGCACCATGCTCGTCTCCTCAGGCCGGCATAGCGCGGCGACTGCTGCCTGTAGAGATTTCTCTGTAGTAGCAGTTGTTTCTATTCATGGACCGCACTCTATACATCAGGCGGAGTGTTGTCATATGTGGAGGTAAAAGAAGATAAAATTTCATGGAATCGTGCACTTAGTAGTATATTAATATGTATATATAAATTAGTAATGTCCCAAGTTAGATACGTGTGATTCACACCGAAGCCGTAATCCGTGTGTTTAAATGCAGTGAAATTATTCATGAAGTGCCGACAATAATAGTTTTGTTTACACCCAATAATACGCGGCACGAAAAAATAGACGACGCGACTTGATGTAACGCTCTAAAATATCTCACCGCCTCCGAACCAAAAGCAGTCTTGTTAATTTTAGAGTATCCGAAGCAGGGACGTTTTAATCTGGTGATTCACCTGCTGAAAGCTCGATTGTTCACATTGTACGTCAATCGGTTGCGTGGTGTTTACGGCGGGCGCGCATCAGCTGACGGCCAGGAATAGCCCTGACATCGCCGCCACGCTATGCCGGCGCTGCGCCCGCGCACACGCAAATAGCACTCTATAATTAGAACCTGCTGAAATCGTGGGTTTGTTATTTTTCTTATACGTCTCTGTTACGAGATAATTGGGTTAGCCGGTGTATGTGGGCCTGGGCGTCGCGTCGGCGTGTCTCTCCTGCACGTCTCCTCGATGCTCGTTCACATCACGCCATAACAAATCTTTATATTATGTACCTTAACGAACAATTAACATCACTTTTACCATTATTTCTTAATATGTGAAATTTTTGTTTGTTTTCTTCGTTTATGATTGCGTTAGTCTCAAAATTCAAACCAAACTTTGTAACTATTTTGATCTTGTAATTAAATTGTAAGTAATTGTAAATGTAATCGAAATTCGCTCACTAATAAATAAAACTGCGTAGGTTTATAAATAATAAATAGAGAAAAATAAATTAGATAAATAAATAACGCTAAATAAATTTAGGTATTTTTTTGTTTATATAAGTTATTTAAATTTATTACACGATATAAACTTAAAAAATATGTTCTCTAAATAATTTTATTCAAATAATATTTTTTATATTTAGTATTAAAAAAAAACATTTTTGTAATACCTATGTGATCTTAAATAAATCTAAATCATTACATGACGTAGGTACTCAATTCAGTAATTACTAAAATACCTATAAAAACTATAAAATTATTTAATTTGAACTGATGAATAGTGACGAGTAACCTCATAAGTCTTGAAACAGAAGATGTAAATATCGTTGGCACAAAAAATACTTATATTTAGGTTTCTCTCAGGTCGGTCTGTTACCACATTTAGGAATAAATAAATACTTAGGTACATAAAAATATTATTTATATTTTGAAATATACTGATTTGTATTTAAATTTTAATTAGTAGGTGCTAATAAATAGTGGGAAAAAAGTTCGTTTTATATTGGAATCGTGTAGGACATTTCAAAATGTTTACTTTTATAAAAACAAAAGAATGAAAACGTGATCAAAATGTGTGCGTATAAAGCGAGGTGCGGCCGTAGCTTCTACGCGCGTCAACGCTGTAGAGTGGCACGAGAGCGGAAGCAGACGGAGGCTTCGACGGCGGGTGGCGGGTGGCGGTCGACGGGCGGTGGGCGGCGTCGGGAGGCGAGTGACGTCAGAACGAGGGGGGCAGCGAGCCACCCGATTGGCAGAGCGGCGCGCGCCGCTACCGAATATGGGACCGTTCGTCCATTGATAAAACTGCGGTGCGGGGTCGCGCGGCGCCAGTCCCCTTCGAACGGGCACCGCGTAAGGTTGCCGTCACGCTGGCGCTGTTTTTGATTCCGATCGCGACCGGCCACTGGGCCGAGGAGCAGGTGGTGCCGGACGGCATGGGCACCGACGTGGAGCCTCCGCCCGGTACGCACCTCATGTCTCTCGCGGACATGGGCTCGCTCGGCTTCGACTGTCCTTTGAAGCCCGCGCCCGCCGCCGCCGTCGGAGCCGCACCCTCGGATCTCAACACTCCGGTGTCGACGAGTGATCTACCAGCGTTCTTCCCGAGCCTGCTCGAACCTCCGCCGATCTCAGGTCCGACACGTAAATAAACAAACGCCTCCGCATAAACGACACCCTCGCACTCGCGTACGCTATTATCGATCAGTGCACCCTAGATTGTTTATTTTCATTTCATATTATATTAAAGTTAATTCGTTTAACTCTAATGTGTGATCAATTTGAATTTAAAGCAAAGTGAAAATGAAAGTTCACCGCTCTCGAATCATATGGCCGCGATCGATACGTGAAACTGAATGAAACCTTCGTTCATTGTGAAATAGCTACATTTACAATTGTGTCTCAGTGTGATTAAATATGTGAATTAAATTGTGTCGTGCTCGTCACATGCTATGATACATTCTGGATTTTTGTTCAATCTGTAACGTATTAAAATATTCATTTTAAATATTTTTATAGCTCCAAACATTTTATAATATTTCCACATTTAAAATAAATTTTAAAAAAATTGCAATTAATGTAGTGTTAATTTATAATATGCGCTAGCAATTAAGGAATATGCACGTACAAACAACCATTACCCATAGATAATTTATTAATTAATTTCTGAATATTAGTTTTTTTTTTTTACTAACAAAAATACATACGAGGATAATAGAAAAAAAATGGTTTTTAGGAATTATAATTTAAGATTTATCATTTTTTTATTATTACGTGGTGCTGTAAGCATCATTGATAGGGATACAGCAAATGATATCGCGCTATCGTTTTCCGGCGGCCACTTTATCACGCATGCGCCTTTGTTTTCCGCCCTTCATATCTAGTCAATTTTTATTATGCAAAATCTGTAGAATCACATTTTGAGAGAAAAAAATAATAAGAAATGCGTTTTATAAAGTGAATGTTTTATAGAATTATAATCATTACGACATAATTATCTCGTTAAGTTATACAAACCAAAATATACCTATATATTTAATTTATATCATTGAAATGTTGCATTACGTATTTTATAAGTTTAATATGATATATCAAAAATCATAGAAGTCATGTAATTGACTAACAAATTGTGTTTATTGTCAACAGGTACATTAACCGGGGATGAGCTGACTCTCGGCTGCTCCCCGAGGCGACACAAGCATGAAGCTTCGTTGTCGCCAGGCGCGCGAGCTGAAGATGCGTCAAATGCGTCGAGCGCTAGCGCCTCTCTATACCCGGCTGCGCGTGCTGAACACAAACGCGTTCCGTCACCGTCACTGCAGTGGCTGTTACCGCCGGGACACTTCACCCCTGCGTCCGATTACGAGGAGCGCGTGGATCTGCTGCCACCAGAATGCCAGCCTTCATATTGCACGCCGCAGGCTGCCTGTCAACCCCAACATTGCGAATACCGTGCGCCGCCACCGCCCGCACCGTCCTGGGACACGCAGGACTACGTGGCCGCGGTACCTCAGCCTGCCCCCACGGCGGGACCCTCCGGTCTACCCAAACGCGAACCTTATCCCACCGGACCCACCGACAACAGGCCCGTCACCCTCGCCGAGTACAACCCCTCCACGAGCAAAGGTCACGAGATTCTCTCGCAAGTATATCAGCAGAGTTCACATCCATTGCGATTAGTGGCAGTGAAACCGCGCAAATACCCCAACAGGCCTAGCAAAACGCCCGTACACGAGCGACCGTATGCATGTCCCGTGGAGGGTTGCGATCGAAGGTTCTCGAGATCCGACGAACTAACTAGACACATTCGTATCCACACTGGACAAAAACCTTTCCAATGTCGGATATGTATGCGGTCCTTCAGCCGGTCGGATCACCTCACGACGCATGTGCGGACACACACCGGTGAGAAACCGTTCGCCTGCGATGTGTGCGGACGTAAGTTCGCCCGCTCGGACGAGAAAAAGCGACATGCCAAAGTGCACCTCAAACAGCGAATGAAGCGAGAACGCGTATCAACGACACACCAACACGAACATGATCCGCACGCGCCGCTGTAACCGCTCTCAGTAGGTATCGAGTCCGACAGCGCCGCTTTAGCGCCGCACACATTCCAGCCGCGCGACACCGCTACTGCCGATCAAAAGTTTGATCCATGTACTGCGGTTTGTTTGGCGTTGAAGTTATCAAATAATTTCATCGATTTAGTATAAAAGATTGTCTTTAACGAAGCTTTATTAACTCTACATTTGTAAATTCACTGAAACTTATATAATATATATATTTATCTTTTTATACATAATATTTGTAATTATTACGTTAGAAAAGATTCAACTCGATGTATTTATTTTTACGTAGATAGGTTAATGAATGAATGAATGGGAACAATGGTAGTTGCAAAGCGTGAGGCCTAAATGTCCGCAGTGATGCGCTTTTCCGAAAGAGTCAATGAGTTGCCGCCGTTATCGGCCAGTTATTACATATCTACCAATGTCTAACCAGTTGCCATAACTAACCAAGGAGTATGTGCCGATATTGGCATTGTAAGAAGCCTCTTCGCAGTACCTACTGTGTAATGTATTTTAGATATAAATGTTCTCTTGATAAACTAACGTGAAAATGTGCCATTATGTAACTTTATTAAGTGCCACTGCACATAATATTATTAACTATTAATTACGGTACCTTTAACACGACTGCTACACTATAGTCAGTTATGTATATTATTTTTGTTTTGTTTTTTTATATCTCTAGTCGAATTTATGGATGCGTGAGAGTATGGAGTATATCTATTTTATACATATAGTATGTTTATTGGAGGGCTATCCATTGTATAACTAATAATTCATGCTCAAACTTTTTACTTTAACAAAATTTGCTCAAATGTTCATCTGTACTTGTATAGGCAGGTGTCGCCATGTCGTGCGCTCTCTAAACAACCAATTAATTGCACTTTCATAACATAATGCTTCATTATAACCCCATAAAATGTTTCTAATTTATATTATTTATATAACAATCCTATGTTGACATGTAGATACTAATAAAATGAAGGTTAAGCGTGTATAGCCTTTAAAAATGATCTCTTAATCATTATTAATAATATTGAAATATTAGCGAAAGGCCGTTTATTTATAATACTCATAAGTTTGTTGTTTAGGTATATTCGTAAGTTCACTTTTAAAATTATAAGATTTCAGTTTCTGTGATTGAGTTTTAGTGACTCTACATCGAGGTGAATGATACTTTATGTGAGATATCTCTATTTTGTTTGTTAGCTAAGAATTGTCTAATTAACTCTGCTTTAGATCATTCATCTGAGCTTTGTGCACTGCAATTTATAGATACTATCAAATTTGGGCGCATTGTTCAAAATTCAACTTTGTAATTAACTTAAACAACCATAAACAAATTTTGTTCAGTATATAATAAGTTGATATATTTTTATAACGTATGTTATTGTTATAAACAATAGATATGAAATCCAAACGGAAATGTAAAATAGGATAACATTATTGTCACAAATAAGCTTCCAATGACGTCATAGAACAAGGAACAGTGATACATAACAGGGTGGTTCATATAGTGGTCAGTGTTAATTGTTTGTTAATGATATCAGACAATAAACTAAGTAATAGTGTTGCGCCTACATTTGTTACTTCTAATCCGGGAGCGGTGCCAAATGCAACTTTATAATTCGGTTGATTTAGTTACACGGTGGGTGTTACAGGGTGTTTGCCGTGTCACCCCTAGCCTGCAGTCAGTCAGTCGGCGAGAATGTGGTATGTTTGTAAAGAGACAAAGTCTCGTAGGCAAGGCTAGAGTAGATAGGAATAATGTACTCATGTTCGTGAAACGAGTGACTAATGTAACGGAGAAGACTAAATTCTTACACATTTACGTAATGTTGCATATTTATATACAGTATTTGTATTAACCCATTGTTACCTTAGCTGCATACTGTTATGGTGTGTTGTGGATTATCATTACTAAGAAGTCGTGGTGTTCACATCATTTTTTATACAAAAAGAGTACGAATTCTTTACGAATTTTGTGTATCATAAATTAAGCTATCTTATTATATTTTCACGTGTGTGAAAGATGTTGTTGATGTTGTAAAAGTTAAGGTTTAATTCATAAGTACTGTTAAATCTCACTAAATTTTACTAAATTCTATTTAATATATTTGTAAATACACTCTGACTAAATTTTGATTTGATGTGTGTATATAAGAGAAAATGAATTTTTAATTTAATATGGAAACCACCTAAGGTGAAAAGAATATAAATTTGTTGAAAACTTTACTTTGTATTTTATTTCTTTACTTCTAAATATATTATGAAACAATGCAATGCGATGTCTCCCAACGGGTGACATACACTACCCAAATTATATACCCAAACAATACGAGTACCTCTGGATGGGAGAAACCATAAGAGATAGAGAGGGAAGCTGGAACTAAATTAGATCATGGGTAGGTACATCAAGTACAGAGTTTTTATATATTTTATTTTTATATACAGTAGCCGGACATTTAATTACACTTCGCTTAATGTTAGCTAGAGTCCGTGTGCGGTTATAAGAGTTACTAAAGAGGAGGCATCAATCGCCTCCGCGATGCTTGTTTAAGAAGACGAATATGCATTACAGTGCACACTCCTCTTGTTGCAAGTTGTAATAGGACCCCAAGGCGTCTGTCTACGTCTCGTTTCTGCCGTTACAAAATTATAAATATGACAAATAAGTACCTATGTAAAATTTATTTTTATTTATTTATTTATTATTAATGTGTACAAATCTTATTGAGACGCAGCATGCTGTTTCTGCATACTTCACTAGGATAACCCGTGCTGAAGTTATGCAGGATTCCAGTCCTATTTATTAAAGTAATTTTCTAGAAGCATTATGTGAGAAAAAAAAAGAAAAAAACACTACTTCTATCATACAAAATACAATACCTATCTAACCTATCTATATACATACACATACACGCGCATACATACACATAACATACATACACACATATACATCAAATTAATTGGTTATTATTATTTATTAGATTAATTTTTCGACAAAATGAACTAAAAATCATCCACAAACGCAGGAAAAAAAATTGGGGACCCGCTCGCAAACAAAAATAATCCTACTATAATAACAAATCTAACAACAACAAACAAATTATGACATGATTTATATATTATATTGTATGTATTTATATATATTTTATTTGTGCATTAAATAATAATTATTATTATTTAATCTACACTAGGTATTGGTCGATTTCCAACTGGCCATGAATTAGGTTGTTAATAACAGAGTCCTCGTTGGTCGACTCCAGTACCAAATAATGTTAACACAGAAAAACATTGGCAAGAATTCTTTATTCAGTTAATTTTAGTACGACAACCGACGTTATTGGCACTCTACTATTGAAAACTTCGCTATTTTTAGTAGTCATAATGTTTTTTTGTTCACAAAAGTGTTTCGAAGAGAGAGATAATTACTTGTTTGTTCAAATTATATCTAACATTATTACTGTTGAAAATATTTTTTTTAAATGTTTTTTTTATTTTTTCTAAAAGTATTGTAAGTATCGTAGTCTAATAGCGTGGCTGTTGCCGATGCCGTGACAGATGTTCAGTATAGATCAGTCATCATTTAGGATTAGTGCCAAGAGCGTCGCCAGCAGATGACCTAAGGTTGATATGGAGGATGAGAAAAGTATGAATTGTAGGTAAAGCACATGAACCTTTTCACTTGTAGTACGAGCCTTACATCTACGGCGATTGTAATAACAACGGTACAGAGTCTAACGTGTAAAGCTACAGGAGCTCGTGACTGTAAATAATAAATAAATTTACATTTAACAAACTTTTTTAGAATCTCTGGGGAGGGGGGGGTGAACCTCCCTGCCCCCTTGGCGACGCCCTTGATTAGAGCTGTGGTCCATGTCGTCTCCTCTATAAGCACTATTAAAGAGTGGTAGGCAGACTGATGATGATTATTGAGGCAGTACCACCACTTTAGAATGTAACACCCATGAAATGACCTTGTCGCCTTTCGGGAACAGTTTGGGGGCGAGAGGAGGTATAACGTTGCTATATCCGCTAACCCTGGTCCTTTATCATTCTATTTGGTGTTCATATCACTGTATAATCATCCTGCTGCGTTTTTTGTAATAGTCAATTTTGACAATTAAATTCTTAATTTCTTTTACACCTAAATTTTAGGTGTATTAGCCCACTTTTTAATTCCTACAAATTAAAAATATTCGGTTTTCCATTCAAAAATCACAAAATGGTTATAAAGATCTAATTTCTTCAACAAGATCAGTTCTACGGCTAAGATAGCCAACAAAGAAGCTCTACGCTTAAAGGTCTTTTCCCAGGGCCGCCTCTGCCCTGGGAAATCAAGCAAGGACCTCAAACCTTCAGAACCCGAGGAAGCCTGCAATACCTGGTCAAGGGATGTCGCTATGTCAACATGATCGCGTGTGCAGAGTCCAACGCGAACGAGAGGGTCTGGCTTCAACGCTCTACATCTCCCGTCTTCGAACACCAGCGTGACTTCATCTCTTTATTTAGTAGTCCTTATTGTTTTGAACATCTACCCAAAAAGTTTAGATAAAAGTAAAGTTGCGCTAATACAAACAAGATAAATTTCTACTAGCGACATCTATATGTAATAATTGTAGTTAAAGATAAAAAAAACACATCCATTGGTGTAGTGTTCAAAGTTGTAATAGAGAATGCAGAGTTTAGTTCCATGAACGAAGGTTAGATGGCGCTCAAAAAATAGTAAATGTCAAAAAGGAAAAATCTATGTAAAGGGAACTCCAAAAGTTTCAGCGGCTATCAAAGGTTATTTGTTTTCAATTATTTTTCTGAACTTGTGTTTCTCCGAATGTTAATGTGTAATAATGGTGTATTATTAACCATTAAGTGTTCCTGAACGTGCGCGAGGCAAACAATTCAAAAGAAAAGAACGTATGATTTAATTTACCCAAAATTCTGTAGGAAGCTATTTTTGGCTTGACTAGGACTCGACCTTACTGTTTAGTGTGATGAATTAATGACCCGCGATGCGTAATATTAACTTAATGCAAAGTACTTTGACATTGACAAATTGTTATAATACCATAAAAAGAAAAAGGACTCCACACTATGGTAATTAGACGTAATAGACTAATCCAATAGTTATCGATTTTTCTGCACACATCAATGGAATGCTTACAGTCATTCGTTCATTCATTCAGTATTTCTTCGTGCAGTGGAAGTACTACGCCAATACGGCGGACCATGTAGAGAACCCTTAATAAAATACAAAATAACAATCCAAACTTGCTTTAATTGCGTACAAAATATAAATATTATATTTCTAAACTACATCTTAATAAATATTTTAAGCACAGATTATTGTACAAAAAGAAAAACAAGAAATTACATAATTTGGAAAAAAAACAATAAACCTCTGAGAGAAAATAATAAGACACACACATACACAAATCTCACTAAAACAACCAAAAAAGAGGATATAAAAATAAACAATTAATTCAGTCCAAAAAGTCTTAACCACCACAAACGTTCCACACAATATTAATTTTAGTAAATTAATGACTTAGATGCAAATATGTCACCAATAATCACATTGAACAAAGAAAACTTTACCTCAAAATATGAAAAGAAAAATACTAAAAAGATACACTTTGAAAAGATACATTGGTAAAGTACATTATAAAGTCTACACTTTTCTTTATAGCAGTCCGGTGGCACGTGACTGCACTCCGTCTGATATTAATTTAGAGCCCAATTCATTACGACCTTCACTATGCCGGCTTTGTATAGGGAACTCACATCAATATACAAAAACTAATCTATGAGTTGTCAACATGGATGGTGCACATTAGTTTATTCAAACCGGCATAGTGGATGCAACTGCTGTCTCTGTGGTAGTGGTAACATTTCCTTGTAGAAGCAATTGGATCCGCTCGTGGACCGCACTCTAACTTAATATCTGACGTAGTGTGGTTTTATCTCGCTTATGAATTTAAAATATCACACAAGAATTTCTGGGTACACTTAACTTTCGGACCATAAAAATATATAAAAATTATTAATAGGGTCGCTTAGTCTCAACAGCATTCTAAAATTTGCAAAATATTTACATGCAAAACTTAGCACCGTTTGTTTACATGAAAAACTAAAAGATAAGGCCTTTAAAATAACCAAAAATAAAATATGACAAAAAAACGAAAACTAATAATTAAAATTCTAACAAATACAACACTAAGGGAAAAAAAAGCATGGCAAATTCAAATCTGATTTAAAATAATAAAAGTTATCAAATAAAAAATATTAAATTTAATGGCAAAATTCATTTATACAAGTATACCCTGAAACGGAATTAGAGACCAAAACTGTAAACAAAGATGTTGCCAATTCAAAATAATACCCTCATTTGTGTCGTTTGTCGAAAAGTACTAAAATATCGTGTTTAAATTGTACGCACATCTTAAACACGGAAAACAAAACACTGCAGTTTTAAACTTTAAACTTGCCTAAAACACAATCCAAATAAATCGCGCAATTCCTTTTTTTTTTACTGGCAATAAGGCAGAAGGTCTAAACATTTGAGTTGTTGAATTTTTCTTAATCAGATTTAACTAACTCTGCAAAATGTTGTATCCCTGAAATGTCTGTGACTGTGACATTACTTTGTTTATATTTTTGTTCTCGAATTCCATTTCAGATTATAGTATCATATTAGCCGATATCGAGTTGAAAAACTAATTTTAAAAAAAGTTGTAGATATCGACGCACCTGTTTGGTGTTTTGCTCCCATAATGTTGCAGTCTATATTCGCACAAGCCTGTATGGACAGCAAAAAAAAAGTTTCATAATATTTTGTTTTGACTAGGTCGATACCACTTTATATTACATTTCCGATATAATTATACAAGCAAATATTACCAAATATAATAAGACTAACAATCAGTCTCGGCAATATTCAATAAGTTTTAAAACGTAAAATTTAATGGAAGGATTCTTTAAGACGAGGCAAGAATTTAATTCTTATATTTTAAAAGATAGAGAAACGGAGAAAGAATTGCTTTATACGCATATTTTATAGTTTCTTTTATTATTATTATAAGCTGTACACATATATATGATGATAACAAAACCTTGGTTTACTACAACCAAATATCTAACAATAAATTTCAACATAAATCTTTTACAGTCCGCTTATCTCAGTTTCAATCGAAGCGCATCCTTAGCACAAGTGTATGGATGCGATATATCCCCTTACCTAAATGGGTACTCTTGTCTTATTAAAATTTAATTTAATTATCTTCATAATTGTCATCAGGCACAGCTAAATTAGGCTCAGATTCCGAGCGTCGCTTTATTCTGCCTTCAGTTTCAACTGCTTCCGGTCTTTCCTCCTTTATCGGGATTGCAGTTGCCGCAGTTGCCGCTTTAATATCTGGTGCGCTTCTGCTTACGTCAACCTGGTTAAAAATAATTACTTATATTTTTATAATTAGACTTTTCTGACAATTACTTATCGCTAAATCTATAACCTCATTTGGCATCTCATGTAAAGTTTAAAAATAATGTTTTAAACCGATCGGAAAAAATGTAGGGCTGTAATTTCTCACAAACTTTTAATTTATAATTGATTAAAACTTGATATATTTACATTTTCTGCATCAAGTAACTCAGTCGGCTCTTGTTTGACTGGTGTATTCATTTTATCTTCCAAATAACATACGCCATTTAGATCTATCGCACTGTTTGAGAATATAGCCGCCGCTCCAACTGATGTATCCACAATAGGTTCACTCTGAAATAATATAATGAACATTTCTGGATGATTCTCTGTTGATCCATGACTGATGGACATGAATTTCGAATAATGGATCTACTGAGATCTTCAATTATAAATTATTATTACATCTGTTAATGTTAACGTCCGTAAATGTAAACTTATAACTCAGGCTTCTGTGTGGGAAAAGATAGAAATGAGCAAGTTTTACTTACGATGTGAATATCGTCAGGTATTTGAAATTGTAACAGTGTGGGCTTTTTAGTCTCTGGTATTTTGTGACTGCAAGGAGTTTCTTTACACGACCATTCTTTTACTTCTCTGAAATAAGTTTCCCAGTCAACAACTTTTTTACAACACAATATAATCAAATAATATATATCAAAATATATAAAATTAGCAAGATGACTGCCTGACTAGGTGAACTTGTCAAGCCAAAGATAATTTAAAGAGTTGCGTTTCGGAAAGTTTGTTAGTAGCCAGGTATAACGAAAGAAGTGCTGTTAATTTGGATGGTGCACATTTGTCTCCTCAACCTGGCACATTGGAGGCGACTGCTGCCTGTAGAAATTTGTCTGTAGTAGCAGTTGTTTCCGTTCATGGACCACATTCTAGCTTAACATCAGGCGGAAAAATATATATATATCATGATGATACTGCAATCTGCATCAGGGATGCAAACTAATTTATCAATCAATGTCTACCTATTGAAGATATCCAATTTCTATTAACGTCCAACCCGCCGAGAATGAATTTGTACAAAAGCACAAGCAAAAATAGCTCTAATGGTAATGCAGCAAACTGTTTGACTATAGTACATACCGTTTAGGTGTACAATGTTGACTTTCGCTCTTCTCAGACTCATGCATAGTTATAAGATCACACGCTTTACCCAACACTAATACAGATATTAGTATCCTAAGTGCAATTAAACATACATATGCTATTATCATTAATATTACCGCTGCCAATCTAAAACAAAAAAAAAACATTTTTTATTGTGACATGACATATGACAACACTCCACCTGATGTAAAGGAAACAACTGCTACTACAGATAAATTTCTATAGGCAGCAGTCGCCTCCGCTATGCCGGCTTGAGGGGACGAATGCGCACCATCCACATTGACAGTGCACACTACCATTCGTTATACCTAGCTACTTTCAAACTGTTCCCAAAACGAGACAAGGTCACTTCACAGGTTACATTCGAAAGTGGTTTCATTTTAAAAAATCTACTATACCAAATTTATATTTTAGTAGCAAAACCCAGCAGATGTTGTCCTGGCTTCATATTGAATCGTTTATGTAGCAAAATGTCCATGTTTTATGTAAACAACCACTTGTAAAGATGACCGAATTGCAAAATTCCCAACTAACATATCCAAATATTAAAATGTATAATTAAAAAGAACGCTTGATATTTTGCTACTAGATGGCGCAAGTGGCGAAGAGTGTAACAACCTTCTCCATGAAAAAATATTACAAAATTCAAATATATGTGCAAACATTCACGGCTATCCGTCCAACAGTGTCAAAGTCTATTAACTAATTCAGATATACCAACATAAATTTTTAAAGAAGCTTAATTCCTTACCCATCAATATTGACAGCATGAGCCAATACACGACAAATAACAACTCCTAAT
Source organism: Tinea pellionella (assembly GCA_948150575.1). Classification (NCBI taxonomy): domain Eukaryota; kingdom Metazoa; phylum Arthropoda; class Insecta; order Lepidoptera; family Tineidae; genus Tinea; species Tinea pellionella. Next base: position 4,142,437 of record OX411254.1, on the reverse strand, counting down.
GGTAATGTAATAAAGCCCATTCTCCTGGCAACTAAATCTGAGTGATCGCTGAACGCGTGTTTCTGTCTTGTTTGCGCTACATCATATGCTAAACTAACTGTATATTCACGATATACACCATAGGGAATTTCATTAAATCTGTAATTATAATAATAACATATCAATAATTTAAAAATAATTAAGTGCCCGGTGTCTACCATGTTTACTATGAAACAGCCTCATATAGTCAGAATTCTGTTTTGAAATTCGGAGCGTATGTGGCGGGCCTTAGAATCAAATTGCATTGGGCACCCCTCATCAAGCAAATTGACTTACTATGTGGGAGTATGTCGTCTGTGATAGATACATGAGGAACAAACAAGATTCGACTCTGAGCTCCTCGACTCGTCTCTAACTCGACTCGACTCCACAGAGTGGCCAGCCTCAAGCTTCCTCCACTATTATACTTATTCTTTGTATATTTGACCTCAGATGATGACTCCATTTAGTGGCTCAAATTTAGTTGCTTCTTTTTTTCAGAAGTACTTGATAAGACTACATTTATAGCTAATATTAAATTAAATAAAGTAAAATATTATTCACCTAGTAATAAATGCATGTTTCAACCAATCAATGACAAGCTCAAAAGTTAATACAAGTAAGCAATCAGGCGCTAATACCCAAAATCTTTCTTCTCTCCATCGAAACTCCTTCATGGTTTGTAGCACCACAACTAACAGTAGCACACAGAGCTGTAACCTCTCACGTACATCGCTGCACGACACTTGAAATAGGTTGCTCTTGTCAAACTTTTTGAATACACTCCCTTTTAATTCTACAAACTGGAATAATTATTATTGCATATTGATAACACTCCATCAGATATTAGGCTACCACAGTGAACTATTTACAGACAGAAGTCGCCTTTGCACTTGAAGTTGCACTTGAAAATAGCAGCAGCAGACTAGATTAATAACCATCAAACAAAGCGTAAGATAGATGGCTGTATAGTGCCATATCTTGCATCATATATTTTCAGAAACAGTTTATACAGGCAGGAGTTTTACAGTAATATAAAACTGTGCCACAAGAAGATAAATGGTGGCTAGTGATGGGTGATTTTCATAGGACGAATGGGGAGTATTAAACAATCAATTAATTCAATAGTTTTATCGAATTAATTGCCCGTCTCTAACACTGTCTGTTGAGGGCTAGTGCAACAAAGAGATCTTCAGTAATAATTTGATTCCTATAAATTAATTATTATTGTAACAATACTACTTACATTATTAGACATCATTATAATAAGAAGACTTTTGTTATTAGAATTAAATGCCACATTTAGTGTTGTCGCTTGAAATAAAACCAATAAACTGTGGAGAACTGTATTTGTATTTTAAGGAATTATAATGAAACAAAGCAAATCCTGATGTTAAGCTAGAATACAGTCTATGAACAGACACAACTGTTACCACAGGGAAATCTATGTAGGCAGCAGTCAGCTCCGCTATGATGCCTTCAGAACACGTGAGTTCCATATTTCTTGTTACAACGAGCTACATCCAAGCTAACCTCACGATATGATTAGGTCACTAAGTGTAAGTGGTGGCAGACTGGGTCTAGTAACCTCCGCCTACCACACTTTAACTAATGTATTGCTGCTAATCACCCCTTCCTTATCATAAATCAGCAATTAATCATTTAAAAAGGATACACACATAAATCATAGCAAACAGCAAGTGAGGAATAACACCTAAATGTTCTCTCCTCCTATCCCGGGGTTCGGTTGCAGTCCAAAACAAAGCATCAATTGTATCCTGACCAAATGCTGAAAACAGTCTATCGCCGACTTCCAACATATTATAGAAAATATATAATTTCATGACACTCTGACTTTTTACTAAATGATACATCATATTTGTATCAATATAACACATTAATATACTACAAATTAGCAATATAAATCCTTTTAACATGTCACATGTTTCTGCTGGCTTTAAAATACTTCTCCGAGGATGGGAGTAGAATCTAAAAAAATAATTAAATTATTAACCACTCCTATTGAGTATAGATAAGTGTTATTTTACTAAATTATAATTTTGCTAGTTTTTTTTTAAATTAATTTTTGGCATTTTAAATTAGAATGAAAATTAAATAGAAAAAACAGCGTAGTGGTAGAACATCTATGCGCAAAGCAATGATGTAGGTTTGATCCCCAACTCAGCTCGGATTGTTGTGTATGTGTTGATTTTTTCCCTATTAAATTTTCATCATAATTTATTACCTACCTAATTATAGGTAGGTGTAATTTTGAATTAATAATCATTTAAAATTAATCAAGCAAAACGAGTACACACCCAAAACATTTCTTGAATAATCTAGTTATAAAAGACCAAAAAGCCATTATAAATCTTAAAGGCAAAAATGTATAAACAAATAACAAAGAATCAGCACATTGGAAAAAACCATATGTCATGAATTTCTCTAACTCTTGAGGAATTTTTATGAAAGAATAAACTTTTTCTCTTCTTGCTGAAAACCTCTCTTCATCATGTTCTAGTAAATATCCCCGGGTCAGCTCGATATGAAGAAATGAAAATATTGATGGTGATTTAGCTCCATCTAAAATAGACAAAAAAATTAATACAATATTGCAACGCGCTTTATTTAATACTGGAACAAATTACTTACCTTTTCGCTTATTTTCCTTCATGATTTTAGTATCAACATTTCTATTGTCATCCGTTTTTAAATCTATATTTTGGTGAAGTGTGGTCGAAGTAGCCTTAAAACGTAACCGTTTAGTGTGATCTTGTTGTACTTCATTTTTTATTAAAGTCATATCTCAAATTAATATGCACAAAGGCCCACATGAACTTTGAAATAGCAAACAAAGAGGCAATAATTATACAATTATTTTTAAAGTAACTCAAAATATATTACAAACTACAAAAAAATGACAAAAGCGCAGACTGAAAACGTCAAACTGTATTCTAATATAAGAATACTATTTAAAATTTGACTAGTTAAGTTAATAATCACTAGAAAATATAAGATTTTGTATTTAATGCAATACGTCAGATTAGTGCTCATAGCTTATTCAAAACGGTAAAAACTTTTTTTTGTTATTACTTTTTCTATTCAAGGAAGGCAAGAGTTAAACCCATACGTCTCTGTGTTATAAAATTTTCTGCGTTTGTTTGTAAATATATATGTATTTGTCGTGGTATTGTCACTGCGGTAATGGTTTGACTGTAATTAAATTATTTATATTATAATCAAACATTATTTTTTAAACGGCATTTATAAATATTTGTTCACTAGGCAACACTGTTCAACACGCCACGAACTGAATTCGAAAGAGCGTGTACTTCTTTAAGTTTTATTTGTTATATTTACGTTTAAATATCAATTATAACTTTGTTTTCTTGTCACAAACATCGAAAACTTGCCAATAAAGGCTGAATTGCAATCATGGCGTCGTCTGACGGTCGTAACCCTAGTGCCCAATCTAACTTACATCAGCAAGACTTGTCCAAATTGGTGAATATTACTTGATTTACTTTGAATTAAAATTATTATTTGTTCTAAAAAGATACACATGCAACTATAAAACCATCTATTATAGTTAGGTGTTGTTTACCATTCGTTTTAATACAACATAACCCTCAATACTCAACATATTTGAATGTCAATGTGGTTAGGGAATATTCCCTGTGTATATACACTATCCTGGATTATTGCAATATTCTATTAAATGTTTCGTGATACATAATGTCTCCCAAATCCATATCTATGATATTGTGAGACAAATCTAATTCATAAAAATCTAAAAATAATTCCAGGATATAACAAAGTTGTCTGCATTGTCACCTGAGGTTATTTCAAGACAGGCTACCATTAATATTGGTACCATCGGTCATGTAGCACACGGAAAATCAACAGTAGTAAAAGCTATTTCTGGAGTGCAAACTGTACGATTCAAGAACGAATTGGAAAGAAATATTACTATTAAATTGGGTATGTAGGATTGTCACAAATAATAATACAAATTTGCGCTTTACTTATTAATTATAATGGGGAATGCCTAAAAATTAACCAATTTGAAGATTTTTATTTTTTTATTCTTAGATTAGACATGTTCTTTAAAAAGATTGGGAAACTTTTTTAAAAAAGTAGTTTTGTTCATACATTAATAATTAAAATATTTTGCTATTTTGCTGTAATTTTTTTCTGCTTTCAACATTAGACCAATTCAAGTCAAAAATAGCTTCAGATGAGTTTTGGCAGCCATCGTGAGACATTAGATTATCTGTCTTGAATTATTTTCCTAAACTTCTTTCAGTGTTAATGTGTAATAATGGTGGATTATTAACCATTAAGTGTTAGTAAAGTGTGAGCAAACAATTCAAAAAAAGAGAACATGTGCTTCCATTTTCCCTCCAAAACTCTGTAGGAAGTTTCAAGCAATTTTTGCCTTGATGCAAAAATATTTACTTTGATACTGGCAAATTGTTATAATGCCATATAAAACAAAAAAAATAGTGGAATTAACCTAAAACTTCCAACAGTTTTGGAGGGAAAATACATATGCACATACATACATTACATACATTAACAAAACGGGAATAATAATCCACATCAACACTTGAATAAACACAAGTTTAAGAAAAGTAGTCCAGAACAGTCCCGCCAATGATCTTAATTTTTTTCTTAGAAACTTTTTTGTTTTGAAATATATTTTAAAAAAATCACTAGCGGTGACATTTTTCCTTATAGATCAATAGCAAAAAATATATATATAAAAGCTTATATATTTTTATGTATATTTTTTTTTATTGCTGTAATTCGGCATTCCTCATTAATTATATTTAATTATTTATTTATTTCAAACTAAATTACAAATCTCATTTAATTATAATAAAAATTAAATAGAACATTTTTTATTTTCAAATGTAATAATATAATTTCATTTAAATTAAAATTTTGTTATTTTAATACTTGTTTGAATTTTATTTAATTTTTTTAAAATCTTAACTAAATAAAAATTTTCAACATAAAATTTTATTTAGTCTTAGGGGCTGGTAACTCAATCCTGCCTTAAACTAAACTGAGGTCATTTCAATTAAAGAATTAAAATTACAGCATCACAATGGTCCTTTATTTACAACCTCAGCACCTGAGCTTATCATGTATGTGTCATAAGATATTCTAACAAAAACTTTTCAGTAAATAATTGCATACTAAGGTGGATTTATAATTAAGGAAGGATTGAATTTTATTAATAACAATTTGCTATTACGCCTCATCCCACATAAGTAGACTTAAATGTGAAAGTGGTGCAACATGATCAAACTCAAAGCTCAAACAATCTTGCCATATAAATACTAGAACTTTCTATCTCATTTGGGTTCGCTTGTGTAGGGATGACGCCTTGGTGTTATTCTCTGTTCGTGGGTTTACTATATTTATATTTAATTCTATTAATTTATTGGCCCCATGATAAAACCACGAAAGGGGAAACACATACTATTAACATTATGGTGACCCTTGTTATATTCATTCATCGTTTTTAATAATATGAAAAGCTTTCTGGTGAATTATATTCTGAATCAAGTAATATATGACTGTAAAGAAACCATCAAATTGCACCTGAAGTAGAATGTTATGAAAATACTATTTAAACCCACAAACAAGGATTCAAGACCCCAACATTTGTCAAAGATTTCAAAAGTTATTAACGTATAAACATGGTGTGTTGCAGAGCGGGTGTCTGACTCACTTTTAAGAATGTACCATGACAGGTCAGAGTTAAACTATGAGAAAATGTTTATTGAAAATCAAAAGAGGAAAAAAGGGTGTCTGTCAAGAGAATGTGATAATAGTTCACCAGTAATAAAGAGACCTCGTCAAAATGAGTATATAATTGAAAGCATAGTTGATATCTCATACAAATATGGAAGAGAGTTTTTTCTTATAAAATGGCTCGGATTTTGCCACACTGAAAACACGTGGGAACCAATTGAAAATCTTGACAATTGTCCCAAAGTATTATCGGACTTTATATTAAATAAAGAAATACAATATTATAAGAAATTTGAACTACTAAAAAAAGAAATATCTTTTGATGATTTAACAAGTGATGGAAAGCTTGTTGAACGATTACATGAAATAGATGATAATACTGATGTTGCTGATTTAAAAGTTAAGTTGTTACTTAAGTTGTTATGTATTATAGAATTAAGCACAGATGAGGAGCAAAATGCTGCCACTCTCATTCAAGAAGCTAGAGACATTTTACAATTATATACATTAGCTAGACGGCGTATTCGCCAATTAATTGCACTCAAAGAATGGGAAGATCATTTAAATGAAGTTGATGAATCTAAAAAAATTGTAGTAGAAAATCTAGTAGACTTGACCGGTCCACCTGATAACTTCACATATATACACCAATCAATACCAGGTCAGGGTGTACTCATTCCTGATGAACCACCCATCGGTTGCAAGTGTGAGAACTGTAGCTGTCGTTCGAACTGTTGCTGTGGCCTCCAAGGCGAAATTTATGCTTACACTACAAAGAAGCGATTACGAATCGCACCCGGAACTCCAATATATGAGTGTAACAAAGCATGCAAATGTCCTCCTGATTGTACCAACCGTGTCGTGCAGGCCGGCCGCAAGTTCAAGCTATGTATATTTCGAACAACAAATGGCCGCGGTTGGGGAGTTAGATCTGAACAGAGGATACATCAAGGCCAATTTTTGTGTCAATATGTCGGGGAAGTAATAACCAGTGATGAAGCTGAAAAAAGAGGGCGAGAGTATGATGCCAATGGTTTAACATATTTGTTCGATTTGGACTTTAATTCAGCAGAAAACCTATACACTATTGATGCGGCTCACTATGGAAATGTATCACATTTTATTAATCATTCTTGTGATCCTAATCTAGGTGTCTGGGCGGTTTGGGCAGATTGCCTAGATCCAAATCTTCCTATGCTAGCGTTATTCGCGTTAAGAAACATAGAGGCAGGGGAAGAAGTATGTTTTAATTATTGCCAAAAGGCTGGTGATGTGGTAGATGATAGTATTTCTTCCTTATCAATACCACCACTAACAAATACAACAGAAGAGAAACTTTCATCAACCACATCACCCGCTAATAATAGAAATCGTACTAAATGCAAATGTGGTACAATAAAATGCCGAAAATATTTATTTTAGTATGTCTCCTCGAGTCCTCATGCTCATGGACCACACTCTCGCGTAACATCAGTACTAGTTCAGTATTCTTTAGTTCTATCTATAACTATGCCATGAATTTATCATCCATTAGTGTTATACTATATAAAGCTCGATTACCACTCACTAGCTGACTGACATCAATTGAGGCGCTTGCCGGGGGTTAGAGAGATAACTTCTCTGATACGTATAGAAGGAGCCCATGCGACCTCAGATAAAATACATGTTCCAGGAGTCAACACAAGATAGGGCTAAATTTCTGGAACAAAGGTTCCCTCTAATCTCGAATACACTTTTTTTTGTTCAAAATTTTAGTTAAAACTATCGCGCCACAAAAAAATAAAAATATGTAATTGAATTATAAATTAAATTCTAGTGGATGATAAATTTATGGTATAGTTATAGACAGGGGCTAAAGTCAAAACCCAATTGACAGTTGTCACTTGAACGAATCGAAAACAAAATGTATGAGATTTGATGTTTCATTAACACTTTGGGTGACAGTGAAATGTCAAATCCATTTTGTTTTTATTTCGATCAAGTAATGACTGTCGATGGACTTTTGACTTTGAACTAATACCGATGTTAAGTGAGAGTGTGGTTCATGAGCATAAGGACTCGAGGATATTTTTTAATGGAATTTTTGCTTTAAGCACAGAGAGTGCTTCACACTGTTAGTGTGATGTTTCAGGGGGTAATTCTCGATTCTCGATAATGTATACTTTATTTTGTTATTTAAAAAGTTTTAAGCCTACTACATTAGAAAATTGCCACCCTGGACTTTTTTTTAAATTGTAGCTCAGCAACACTCCGCCTGATGTAAAGCTAGAGTGTGGTCCATGAATGGATGGAAACAACTACTACAGAGAAATCTCTACGGGCTGCAGTCGCTTCTGCTATACTAGCTTGAGGAGACGAGTGTGCACCGTCTAGATTGACAGTGCACACTCCTCTCGTTATACCTAGCTACTTTCAAACGGTTCCCGAAACGCGGCAAGGTCACTTCACGGGTGTTCCATTTGAAAGTGGTGGTACTACCCCAGGACAGTAGATTGGGCTAATAAACATCATCAGTCTGCCTACCACTCTTTAATAGTGCACATAGGCACCGAGCGACCAAAGTACATCTAACAATCTTACATAGGTACTGGTGAGAATTTTGCACTACGGACATAGCGGCAGCGACGGCTGCCTGTAGATATTTATCTATAGTAGCAGTTGTTTCCGTTCATAGACCGCATTCTAGCTTTACATCAGGTGGAGAGTTGTCATATGTGGAGTTACAAATTAAAAAAAGTCACATCCGTCGGTAGTATCAAACGACAAATCATACTTTTTAACCTGCATCTATGTTTCGTTTCTTTTTTTATATATTAGATCCTTACATTTAAAATTGGCGGTTTGTCACACTGGCCACTTTGATCTCAAATAATCTGGTGTTCAGTTAGGAATTCGGTTTTGTTTCAAAAGGCTTGTGTATTTCTGTTTTAAATTTAGTGATTCATTTGTTTTCGCGTTATTTCACATCCTTCTGTCAATAAAATGGAAAACTTGAAATATCGCGTTATTGACCAATATGAATTTCATCGTGGCACCAACGCTGACGCTGCAGAAACAGCTCGAAAGCTTAATGATGTGTATGGGTAAGCCACTGTTAAAGAAAGCCCGGTACGTGTTTGGTTCTAATGTTTTCGTTCTGGAGATTTTGACCTCCAAAACCATCGATACAACTAGATAAGAAATAACGCTCCCAATGTGACGCGAGAGGAAACATGACCGCAGTCGCTTTTAGGTTGTTTGTCAGTTAATATTTGACTTGATGGCAACTTTGTCTTATGACCGCACTCCGTCTGATGTTAAGCTAGAGTGCGATCCATGAACGGAGATGACTACTATCAGAGAGGGGAATCTGCAGACAACAGTCGCCTCCGCTATGCCGGCTTTGTGAGATGCCTCTTCACACTGCGCTTTAAGGATCCCAGGTTATAGGAAGGACGAAAGACGTGGTTTGGTTTGCTCCTCTGGTATATATCTCTATGTCTAAAAAAACAAACCCCGTGGTCAGCCGTAGACCCAAGTTGACAATGAAGAATTAAGGGTGATCCATCGCAAACCACGTCAGAGTTATAGAGAGAAATTTAATGCGCTAATTTCATATGTAAGGACCTAATAAATAATTTTAAAGCAATGCAGTATATACTTGCATAGTTTTAGCCGCTTCACAAGATTGACTTGCACATATTATTTAGCATATATCTGAAGTCGGTGCCAACCAAATATGAAACTCCACATTGTTTGAATCTAGTTACATTTCCAATCATAAAAGTTAAAACATGTTTCAAATACGTGCACCGACTCCAGAAATATGCTAGATAATATACAGAATGATTTTTTCAAGTGGGTTTTCATGGCCAAATCCAAAAGTATAAGAAATGGCAAAAAATACTCAAATACCAATTTTGATGAAAACTAAACTGCGTTATCCAGGAATCCAATTCGTTGATTATGAAAATCAATATTTACCTTTATATTGCCGTATGTCATTACTTTCAGAAATTGATCCTTATTAGCGACACTATCAGATGGTGCGATAATACAGTTGTGTTTTGTTTTTCAAAATCAGGTTCAATTCCTCGCTGCGAAAAATCTAATAATGCAGTTTTAGTTTTCATTAAAATCGGTCTCGAGACTCCTCTGAGCGTTTTTCGCTATCTCTCATAGCTTCGGATTTGACCAAGAAAGCATCTAGTGTGTAGGTTTTCTCAATTAAAATTATTATTCACTTTTTAGTGAATTTAGCATTGTATTTCAGAAATGTTTCATATATCATTTTTACTATTCATGTACTGAGGGGCTATTGCGGACGCGAGCTCACCGTGAGTCACGGTGACTATCTGGTTTCCTTCCGGCACTATTTGTAATGTAATTGGACGAGCCACGATGGACGTTCCCTGTTGACAGTGGCTCGTCCAATCACATTACAAATAGTGCCGGAAGGAAACCAGATAGTCACCGTGACTCACGGTGAGCTCGCGTCCGCAATAGCCCCCCTGTTGTCTACAGATAACAAATGTTCGACTAACAAATTGTATTTGACTTTATTTTAAGACTGATAGTAATATTACTTGCAACTTCACATGAGGTATCAATTTTGTGGTGTGATTTTGGTATATAAAATTGAGACCATTTTTGTAACATTTATTTTGTAAGTTTCTTAAGTAGTTAAATAAACTGAGGCTTGTATATATAGTAGTAAGTAATGATGTTTATTAGCCCAGTCTTCCATCCCAGGGTAGTTAGTACTTTCGAGTGTGACAACCGTGAAGTGACCTATATAGTCGCGTTTAGGGATCTGCGGCTAAAGTCAAAAGCCAATTGACAGCTGTCACTGGATCGAATCGAAAACAAAATGTATGGGATTTGACGTTTCGTTATTTGGTTGACAGTGAAACGTCAAATCCCATATATTTTGTTTTCGATTCGATCCAGTGACAGCTGTCAATTGGCTTTTGACTTTACCCGCAGCCGTACAAGTAGCTGGGCACAACAATATGCCCCGTCAGTGGGTGGTACATTTTCGTCACAGTTTACAGTTGTTTCCGTTCACTTTAAAAAAAGTTATAATATATTAGAATTTTAAAGTAAGTAAGTGCCTTGTTTTATGTATCTTTGTATGATATTATTATAGTATTAATAATTAATTAATAGGTTTTAAGATAACATTAAAAAGTGCCTTGCAATATTTTAAATATTGACAAATGTTATTGTTATATTAATATGTGTTTATTAATGCGCAAGCGCAACTGTTTTTATTAGTCCATTTTATCATAATTATTGTGGTGAATTGGAACTAACATTCTTAACTTTGCATGATGTATAATAAAATACTTCCATTTTCTTTCTTTCCAAAGCTTATCTGTTGTTTTATTATTTATTGTAAGTTAATATTATATGAACTCAGATTTTGTTTACAAATTAAAATTATTAAATTTAAATCAATTTTTATTTCATTTTATATCCTGAAATGCGAAACTTTATCTGAATTTGTTTTTAAAAACGTTTATTTTGCTTCAGGTTACGCCAACGCAAAAATCTATAAATGCGATAATCCCAAATGCCCTAGGCCTGCGAGTTTCATTTCTGGAGGGTCTTCGAAAGACGATAGTTTTCCCTGTTTAAGAGCCGCATGTTCTGGACGTTTTCAACTGGTTCGTCATGTTAGTTTCGTGGACTGCCCCGGGCACGACATTCTTATGGCAACCATGCTTAACGGAGCCGCTGTCATGGACGCGGCGCTTTTACTCATCGCTGGTAATACTAACTTACATTATTTGCGTAAAATATTTTGTTCATTATGAGTAGTATTTATGGAGTGCCCTTGATTGAGAGAATCCCAAACAACGTGGAAAGGATGAATGAGAGGTGATTAACCAAAGACTTATTGCGTGATGTGAATAGCGGATGGCTGAGGGGGCCGCCCTGAAACCTGAAAAGGTCAGGTGAGGAGCGCCAGCAACCGACGTGCATGTATGGTGAGTGTTGGATGTGGTCGAAGCGAAAGTGGTATGTGTCTGGCGTGCTATAGTTTATGCCTACAGGGCATGAACTAAGTGCTAACATTTTGTTTTAGGAAACGAATCGTGCCCTCAACCGCAAACCAGTGAACATTTAGCCGCTATTGAAATTATGAAATTGAAACACATACTCATTTTGCAAAACAAAATTGATCTTGTTAAGGAGGGTCAAGCGAAAGAGCAACATGAACAGATTGTCAAGTTCGTCCAGGGTACTGTCGCTGAGGGCGCTCCTATTATACCTATCTCAGCTCAACTTAAATACAATATCGAGGTAATTAAAACAGTATCATAATTTGACCTTATCCAACTGGGCGGTGCATATTCGTCTTGTGAAATTGCTTTCCCTCTGGCAGCCCTTCTTATTTATGGACTGCGCAAGGAATTTTAGGCTCACTATCCATTAAAGCTTATTACACTAAACGAAAGATCCGTCACGCCTAATGGCAAGTACTGAAATATGATAGAATTGCATATGCAGTAATTTTACCAAATTGTGGGGTTATGTTTGTGGGCGATAAGAGGGTGACCTCGAACCCCTGCAACTGAGGCAGGACATAGCCTCCGTTTCAGTGTTCTGCCACGATAATCGTTCAGCAGAGATCCTTGATTCATTCTAATCGCCCCTGCTCCACATTGCTTGAATTGGCCCGCACAGACTAAAAGATTCGGGCAGTTCACTAAATTGTGGAACAACCTTCCCAGCCACGTCTTTCCTTCTTCCTATAACATGGGATCCTTCAAGCGCAATGTGAAGATGCCTCTCACGAAGCCGGCATAGCAGACACAGCTGCTGTTTGCGGATCCCCTTCTCTGACAGCAGTCGCCTCTGTTCATGGATCGCACTCTAGCTTGACATCAGGCGGAGTGCGGTCACATGACGTGCTAGGATAAAAACATAGTATCTTTTATATTTTTTTTAGGTATTATGCGAGTACATAACGAAAGAGATCCCGGTACCATTGCGCGATTTCACATCACCACCTCGGATGATTGTTATAAGATCATTTGATGTGAACAAGCCTGGTTGTGAAGTGGATGAACTCCGAGGTGGTGTCGCAGGTGGTTCTATCTTACAGGGTGTGCTGACTGTTGGCATGGAAATTGAGGTAAATATTTGTTTTTTTTTTTAATTGATAGCCTTGTTATTGGATAGTCTTCACCTTTTTAAATTCTCTTTAAATTTTTGTTGAAGACAATGTCTTGATTATCTTACAGGTTCGACCAGGTCTAGTCAGTAAAGATGCAGAAGGTAAACTGACATGTCAACCTATCTTTTCACGAATCGTGTCACTATTTGCCGAACAAAACGAATTGCAATATGCCGTCCCTGGTGGACTTATTGGTGTTGGAACTAAAATTGAACCAACACTTTGTCGTGCTGACCGGCTTGTTGGACAGGTAATTTTAGTTCTTTTTTTTTTAAAGGTTGCAACCTTTTTATATTGATTCTTAAAGAATGGTAGGCAGACTGATGATGGTTATTAGCCCAATCTGCCGTTCCGGGGTAGTGGTACCACCACTTTCAAATGTAACACTGCTGAAGTGACCTTTCGCGTTTCAGGAACGGTTTGAAAGTAGCCAGGTATGACCAGAGAAGTGTGCACTGTCAATCTAGATGGTGCATACTTGTTTCCTCAAGCTGGTATAGCGGATGCGACTGCTGCCTGTAGAGATTTCTCTGTAGCAGTTGTTTCCGTTCAAGGACCTCACTCTGGCTTTACATCAGGCGGAGTGTTGTCGTATACCGAGCTACAATAAAAAGTTACTCGAAATCTATACACATGTGACATGTTATCAGCTCTGCTTCAAACACTTTTTTTTTAGGTTTTGGGGGCTGTTGGTGCGTTACCAGGAATCTTTGTCAAACTTGAAGTATCATATTATTTACTCAAACGGTTGCTGGGAGTACGTACTGAAGGCGATAAGAAAGCAGCAAAAGTACAAAAACTTACAAGAAATGAGGTAATATTCTCTGCTTCTCTCTCTCTTTATTGGATTCAAAATCAGGAAGTTAGATGTTTTTGGATCCTGATAAATGGCGAAGTTGATCTTTGACCACGGGGAAAACAATGTTAATTATTATTATTATAATGATTTAGGATTAAAGAGTGCCTGATGATGGTTATTCTTAGCCGCTTAAATGTAACACCCTTGAAGTGATTTTGTCGCATTTTGGGAACAGAAATGACGAGAAGAGTGTCAATGTACATGATCCATACTGGTCTCCTCCAACCGACAGCGGAGGCGACTGCTGCCTGTGGGAATTTCTCTGTAGTAGCAGTTGTTTCCGTTCATGGGCCGCTAGCTCTGGCTTTACAACAAGCGGAGTATATTCTTTCAGGTGTTATTGGTGAATATTGGTTCTTTGAGTACTGGCGGTAGAGTAATAGCGACGAAAGCTGATCTTGCTAAAATAGCTCTAACGAACCCTGTGTGCACTGAAATAGGAGAGAAGGTTGCTCTCAGTAGAAGAGTTGAAAACCATTGGCGGTAAGTTTTTAATAAATAAACCTAATTTTTTGTCACTTCAATTTCGAAAGAGACAACTATACCCATACAGTCTTGATATAATTCCTCTTTTCTTTTAAGAGGCTACTTATGAAGTTTTGGGAAGCAAATCTAGATACATGTTCTGTAATTTTGTCCACACTCATGCATATTTACTAATTAGAGTTTAGGAAAAGTACCGAGAATGAGATTTTTTAAACATGTTATTTTAATGTATATAAAATCTGTAGATATCGCACCCCCAGAGTAATAAGAGCATAAGCCTTTTTATGGTGGTTTTGAGTTATTGGTATGGTTAAATAGTCCCGACCTTACCGCATAAGCTCAATTTTTTTCGTAATGTTATCGATAAAATTCGCAATTTTATACATGAAATTATATAATACGTCGTTTGAGTTCCGATTTTCTTATTAACAAATAACAGAATATGTTTATTTACGCAAAATTATTATTGTTTAATTAAACGTAACCACTCATATGATTGTACTTTTAAATGACGTTTTAAACATCCTTTTAGGTCAAAGGAAAAAAAGATATATCCATTTAAACTCTTTTTGCTCTCCTGTAAAATTGACTTTTTCACCTGGTGGTGAGATATATAGACTGTAGAAATGAAACTGCTGTTAACTTATGATTTTGAAATGTTTTTCAGGTTGATCGGTTGGGGCCAGATTCAAGGTGGAGAAACCATAGAACCAGCGAAGAATTAAATAAACTTTATTACGCGTTATTTTGTAATAATAAGTTTTGTATAAACTTTTAATTGTAAATTATTCAAATAAAATATACATATACCACATGATATAAGTATTTTTATTTTATAACTAAAAATGTGTAGGAAAGAACACTATATTGATTTTATCACTTTAAATATTATATTAACTTATAATAATGTACAAAATAATTAAAATGCTTAATGAAAAAATTTAAATTCTACCTGGGGCCTAAAGTCAAAAGCCATTTGATCGAGCCAGTTGTCACTTGATCGAATCGAAAACAAAATTTATGGAATTTGACCATTCATTATCACGTGGGTGGACAGTGAAACGTCAGATCCCAAATATTTGTTGCTTTTTAAATCCAATCAAATGACATAACTGTCTATTGGTTTTTGACATTAGCTCCCCCTGTTTAAAATTCAATACCTCTGCAGACATTCATCACTCTAATTAAAGTACTGAGCACATTCGCTTAATTATACATATACGAATAAAGGGCTAAATATAAAAAGATAGAATAAGTAATGAACAAAGAAAGCGTTATGTTATAGACGGTAAAAAAACTACCGACGTTAAATCCCCATAAGGCCGGCAAAGATCCAACAAAATCCTGTTTCAAAGGTGCTCAGTACTTTAGGTTTATTCCTGAACCATTCCACAATTTTTCTAAAATTGTCTATTACCTTTTTCAAACTAGATCATAAGTCGAGCGAGACGGCGCGCGGCGACTTGAGTAACCAATGGATGTAATATCTAGGTTTGTTTGGTGTTGTAAACCCGGGGCCTCACACACACACTTGACTTGCATTTGAGTTTTAGCGTATGTGTACCTTAAGAATCAAATGTGCACCTCATTTAGGGGTTTCCACACGCCCACGTTTATCAGTTTATGCAATTATGCCAATTGAACATCGAAATAATTAATCTAGTATAAGTGGACATGATCGCAATTTGAAAAATTTGACTAATGCGCATAATGAGGCAAAAAACGTACTGTCAAAATAATCTGTTACAATTTAATTAGTGCATAACTACAGTATTATTAGTATACAGTATTTAATATTTTTGATGACAGTAATTTGTTTGGGTTACGTTTTGCGCTTCTGTGAATGAGCTATAATAAAATTGCAGCTACTAATCAGGCCATGTATATAAATGTATTTATGTCATCATCATCTCGTTTCATGTACTTGTGTTCAATAAGCCATTCTAACTGCTCCTTGATCATCTTTTTTGATGGTAAAAACATATTTTTTAATATTTCTACTAATTCACTCTGAAACAAATGTTAATAATGATTAATTAAATAGTCGGTATGCTTAAAAATTAATATTTTAAAAAATCTCATCATTAAACTAACCTGTAAAGCTGAATTTGAGATTCTTTTCCTCATCTTGAGTATTTTTATAATTGCTTCTTGTGTTCGAAGTATACGTAATTGTACAATAGATTGGTTGTCTTCAACTTGTGAACGCTCCGTACTGAGTTGCAAGCGACCAATCATATTCAGCTTTCCGCGCCTTTGTATCTTTCCATTTTTTATGAGAGCAAATTCTTGATTCACCCAAAATGTTGTACGATCCTCGAAATCTTTAGCATTTTGCACCATAGGCTCGTAACAAATAAGTTGTTTTTTTAATTTGGGGAACGACGTCAGCGACCATAGTGTTCTTCTCAGTTCTGGATCAGGCAGTTCTGTCGCTAAGCGTAAGTTATCAAATGTAATTTTCTCCATAGGTCTTTGATTCCACGCAAACAGAACAGCCATTTGGAATGTTGTAACATCTAAATCAAACTTTCCTACTGCATTAGCGAATGTGATTGTACCATTACTCATATGATGATACCATTGTAACTTTCTACCTGAATGTTTTTTCTTATAAAAATCTTCAACTTCTGGGATATAATCTTCTAACTCTAATGGCAAGCTGACCGTGACCCTCTCTGAACCGCGCGCCCATGCGCCAGCATTCAATATCTTAATATTAATTGCATCATGTTTAGTTGTATCTGATCGGAATTGAATGTTCAAGTCCTCACTGACTTTAATATCTTGAAACATGCGTGCAAGTTTATTTACATAATCAGCAGGCATACCCACTTCCCTCAACCACTCTACCATGTCTTCTTCCTTCTCAGAGTCTGCACTAGAATCTAATATCAATCTTCTAGTCAAATGTGCTTTATGATACCTCATGAATACATCTTTATTTTCAATATACTTTAGAACGAGAAGTACATCTTTCAACCTCGCTTCGATCTGCTCGCTGGTCAAACGTTTGCTTAAAGGAGTCTTTCTCAATAGCATATCACAATAATTTGCGAGTAATTCAGGACATTTACTTTCAGGGGCCGAAACTTTAGCACCACGGGCTACCATGTTAGAAGGCAATTCTAATTTAAAAACTGTCGTATCATTTACGACAGTTTTAAATGCCTTATCTCGTGCTGTTAAGAATCGTGGATGATCAAGAAATGCTTCTTTGACTAGAGTACTAAATTTTTTAAATAGTTCCAGAAGTCTCTCAACATATTTTTCTGAATCTGAGGTTATTATATCTGCTGAGGACACCATATCTGCCAAACCTGCTGAGACGATGTGCGCTTCCAAGTCCCTTAAAAGTGGTGTCACACCATCTTCAACTCTATCTAATAATCTGAACATAAGTTGCAGTTTTTGTGTTTCACCAGCTTTTATTAGCGGTGTACATTCTACAAGTAAGGTAGGTAGATGATCACTGACTAAAACCTTCTCACAGCACCTAGTTAGGGTTGCCACACTGCCGCTTCCCGGTTCTAAGTATCTTTCAGCTCTTGCCTCCTCTTCTTTCAACTTTGTGTCAGCAAAGAGCATATATGCTTGAACACCATTAGCAGACAAGTATTCATCTGCTTTTAATTTATAGAATTCTGATGTTGCCTGCATGTATGCAGCTTCAAAATTTTCTCTGTATATGAATAACTTATCAGCAGAATTTGAGCACAAATTAACTGAAATCAGAATAGGATGTCTAGCTAATGTCTAGCTATGAATCTTTTATCTAGCTACAATCAATCTCCTAATAAAACTGATGATACGATAAAAACAACACATAGTGTGTATAACTATTACATTATAGATTATTTCATGTTTATACCTAAATCAATATAAAAATAACTTACCATAAGACTCCCTGACACCAATAACAAGTTGTGAATCAAACGATTCTCCATTACGTTCAGCCTGTACCAATTTCATTGCAGAGTCCTGCAGTTTCTGTTTAATCTCCATAAATATATTTTGGTTCCATGAGTCCAACATCAATTTCCGCACTAAACTAACTTCATTATTGTTATTAAGGGTTTTATGATGTGATGTGTTTGAATTTGATTTTGCTTTATTTAAAATTGCATGTTCCAGTTGACGAAAAGGAGTTGGTAGATAATTACATTGTGTGAAAAATACACCCCATTCTGCAATATAGCCTTTCAAAAGTGCTTGTTCTTCGCGCTGTGCCAAAACCCGAGATTGTGCTTGTTTGATGTAGAGCACGATATCTTGTTGTAATGCGTCCCTTAGTTTAACGAGGCCTGTTTCATCCCAGAGGCAAACAGAGTGCACTGAGCCAAAAAGATCTTGCCATTCTGATTGAGTTACCGGTTCCTGTTTCAAAAGCTTCAAAACTATTGGACGCATACACGGCCACTTATCTTCAAAAGTTACATGTCCCTTATCCTGAAGAAATGTATACATGAGACTCGTAAGTTGATATAAGATGTAATTAAATTACACGTGAAATGAGATATCACTTACCTTTAACATTAACATGGCTAAATATTATCTAAAACTAGGAACCAACCACAACACACATCCACTCTTTTCTTGCGATAACTATTTATTTATTTTACATCAGTCAATATTTCAGTCATAGTGTTGTGTGAAGCAATTGACAAGTGAATGACAATTTTTTTTATATATGGCCCTATAACAATTTGCCAGTGTCAAAGTAAATATTTTGCATCAAGTTAAATATATTGTGCATTCATTCACAATATCATTCGCAGTCAGTCATTCATAACATTAAACAGTCAGGTCAAGTCTCAGTCAAGTCAAAAATTGCTTCAGTAAAGTGATGCACAATATTATTAACTTGATCCAAAAATATTTACTTTGACACTGGCAAATTGTTATATGTATAAAACAAAAAAGAAACAAAAAAATTTACAAGTCATACGAATTCGAACGATTTAGTAAATAGAAATAAAGAATGACTACGTTCGGAGAAATTTCTGAACCCTCAACACGCACTGCTTGGGAAGATTGGGATGACTATAGCAATGTATATAATAGGTTAGTGTTTATATGAACAAATAAAACTTCCGCAAAACAATGACTAAATTAATACTTGTTCACGTTTCAGTTTGTCTTGGCGAGTTGATATTGATATTCCGCAAAATATCGATACATTTTTATTAGTGGATGGCAAGTATATTGTGGATTACATTCTAAAGAGAACCAATTTGCAGCTCGAATCGTATGATTCCATACCAGAAGCAAATTTAACAGTTTATAGAAATAAAGAGGACAATAATTACATCTGCTTTGTAAAAGACTATGATCTGTTGCAAAGCAGTGAGGTAACAGAGATGTTGAGGGATTTTATTGTTGGAAGCAAAAATGTTCTAATTCTTCAAAGTAAACCATTGTCAGAGTATCAAGTCACGCATAACTCACTAGAAGACTGTGTTATCCGTAATATTTCCACATCTAAATCTGAAAAAAATGCTGGTTATCCCAGACTTGAACAGCCTAACATAATGTCAGGAGTTAGTGCCGGAGGTAATTTTGATTAATACTAGTAGTAACTTTGCTGTATCTTTTCTTTAAAATAAACACTGGTAAAACCTTGTAACTATAGATTCAATAGTAACTTTTATTTTCCAGCTCTGATATTAAGGGAACACCTAGGATTAACAGGAACAGCTTATTTGTGCTATATAGAATGTACAGAAGATTATGACATTGAAAAACTCCAGATTCTATTGAAGAAAATAGGAATAAAACAAAATAAGAAACCTGTTAGCAATATTAATACAAATCTTTATATTTAAACTGTTTTATTATTTTATTGCTGCAGCTTTCAAAATAGTAGATAATAAGAGGTCAATCTATAATCAAAATTACTGATTGTAAGTAGATAACTATTGCTCGTGTGGTGACCTGGTCATGTTTCTTGATCAGTTTGGAAGCACTCGGTTATAATGACAGTAACATACATTATACACTTGGACAGCTTGGAAACATCTGTGGAGCAGACATGCGGCACTCTAGCTTAACATCAGAGTAGTTTTTTTTATTGTAGCTCGGCATATGGCCTGATGTAAAGCTAAACTACGGTCCATGAACAGAAACAACTGCTACTACAGAGAAATCTCTACAGGCGGCAGTCACCTCCGCTATGCCAGCCTGAAGACATGAACACTATTACATATCCACCTGTTATATGTTGGGCTACTATAAAAAAATAAAAACCAAAGATGTTTCATGCTTTATTAAACATTAATAGATAAAATTATACAATTTAAACCTCGTGCATATTGTACACTAAAAAAAACTTAATTCTTATATAAAAGTAAGCACAGCCTATTGAATCGCAGACCAGTATGAGTTTGGTTTACAACAAAAACACTACAACAACTTCAAACCAATTACAATAGTGTAGAAAATTATATTTACATAAGTTTCAAAATGACTGTTTTCAATCAAAATATAGTCCACAAATTTTTTTTATCGAATTATAGACATCTTTACATTTGCGGGAGTCATTTTGATTTAACTGTAGTTTATAAGTGTTGACAAAATTCGAATTAATCTGCCTGAAGAAATACTGTTTCGCATACTGCCAAAATTAAGGTTTATTAATATTTGTCTAGAAATTCAACATGACAAATCAAGTACTATAACATATTAATGAATTGGTACGAACGAAACAATATACAAAAAAAATAATAATCAAGAAAAACTTATCAAAGCTAAGAAGCACTGTAATAACATGACCAACAATATTTACTTGAAAAATAATTATTAAATTTACCAGTTTATGATGGCTGTCATGCTCATTTATTTGTTTACCTTTATTAAAATACTAAAACAAATATATTATAAACGTATTTTAAAAAAATAAGTAAATAAAATATAAGATGGCCTCATAACCTGCGTTATTAAGGTCAAAGTGTATATGTCACGAGGGAATCTTATCAATAGCTTAATATTATCACTGACACACCACAATATAGCATAAAATTACGAGTCGATTATGGCTAGCGTCCACTAGAACTAGGCTCACTGGATCGCAAAAATTCACTTACATTATTATTAACTATGAAACTGCGCTCATTAAGAAGCTGAGTCGAGGCGAATCGAATAGCGTCGAACATCGCTTCTTTGGATGTGGGCAATAAGGTGTGATTTGTTTATGCGATTTGACGTGCCTCCATCGTTCTTTAGTGGACGTCAGGCTTTACTCGTGTTGCTTATTTTAATCTTAATTTTACATTATGTTTAATGGCAAAATGCAGTTAAAGATTGTATTTTTTTTTGTGGCAATTTGTTTATAAATTTAAAGAAAAAACCTTCAGTGGTCCAACAAAGCATTTAAATGCGTATACTATATACCGTATAAATAACAAATCACTATAAAAATACTCCACCACATTATTTCCAATTAATAGATGTACACAATAATTGCAACAAAGAGTTATTGACTTAAACTAGATAACACAGTAAACATTTTAAAAAAATAATAATAACACAACAAAAAACCAAATACTTATTAAGAAAAACTAATTAAATTGAAGCTTCACTAGATGACTATAAAACGAAATTAACATCTATCACACCCAAAATAATAATATGGCAATAGATATGAGTCACACAATATTTCTAAACATTTATTTGGTAGAGTGTATTTAAACAGTTTATTATATTTAAAAAAATAACTCGTTAATTTCTGAACATAACGTTACATACAACCAACCTACTACAGTACCACACAGCATAGAAGTTACAACGGGAAAATTAGCAAATCTGAAGAATGCATACAGACTTCAAGATTAATAAAATTGTTATAAAATTACTTAACTAAAAACTCATTGATTAAAAGTCTCGGGCGTCAGCCGCGTCACGTTATTACAGTGGGGTAAGCAGGAACCAACATTCGAACAGATTGGCTTTGAGCACATTTTGTTGGTAACACTTCAGAGGATACTTTGTTGGTGTAAGAAATAGTGTAAAAAAATAATGTGCTGTGGTGGATAGAAATGTGCTCGAAACGAACTCTTCGATAGTCGAAGGTTGGTTGTCGTGCTTACTCCAATGTGAGGTGAAATGTTAAATGAGTACGAGGAGGGTGAAAGAAGCGTGATTCCGCAGTACATCGATGTTGGTAACTTCTAAGTTGAGTTGTATGTAACAATGTTCTTCAAAACTTTATCGACTCGATATTATTGTTCGAATCAGTACAGTAATATCGATGTCGATTTTATACGCAACGACAAGGCTCGAATTAACGAAGTCGAACTTTATCGAAACGTAATGACAATTACACTTAACGAACACTAAATGATTTGATTTGAAATAAAATTGTTTTGCATAGAAACTATATATCAATAAAATAGTATTATATCTATGAATAATACACTAAGAAGAGCTTAAAAATAATGTAACCATAGCAGATCAAATATAAAAGTAAAAAGAAAACTACACACTACCTACTACATAATATATTAATTTTTTTAATATAAAATCTTAACGTCTATCAAATATATAAACATCTAATGTTATAAATTCTTAACACTAATTTGAAATGTAACGCATACTGTCAATGAGAATATCACAAAAGAAAACCATTATCAATGGCTATTCATAACAAAAAAAGAAATATAATATTATAAACGTTACAAAAATATATATACATATTTTATTTTACCAACTACAACTTTATTATCTCAACAGACAGGTATAAAATATATGTATAACTTCTATAAATTCACACAGGAATCAGGCAGTTAGTGTTAAAATTCTAAGCACTTCTGGCAGTTCGTTTATTAAATTACTAATGTTATACAGCCAGAATACATATTTTATTAGAAATTCTAACAAACTATGCACTACTTTTGTTAGTGAAATAGGTGTGGCATTGTGACATCGACTCGTTTGTGTCGCTCATATCGCTCTCACTATGCCTACCCTTTATAATGTATCAATAGTTCAATATTCAGTCCTTTTGAGCACCTGTAGTCATCGAGTTATGATTAAACGAAAATATAATTGATTATGATATGTTTTTATAATTTTTTTATAATAGACCGGCATTTAGCTATACCGACAACTCTTTTCACAGAGAAATAAGTGCGGACAACAGGCACCTCGACCATGCCGCCTTGAGAAGACGAGTGTGCACCGTCCATGATGACACGACACACTTCCGTTATACCAGGTTACTTTCAAGCTGATCTGAAATTGCAACTATGGCACTTAACGGGTATTATAACTCGATTATTATTACATTTATGCGAGAGTGTAAAATGCTAGGGATTGAAATGAAAATGACATACATACATCTGCCTGTTCCTCGATAAATTATCTATTAATTAATTGCAAACGTTTTTTTATCCATGGTTTTATTCAAACGGTTTTATTAACATTCATGTCTAAATATCGAGTACCTTTATTAATTAATAGCTTTAAATAACAGCCATTTTATTATATTTGATATAAATTGGTTTTTCAATATTTTAGAAATATTATAAGGTTCGACCTGTTTAAACGCGAGGATAATATTATATAAAAATATGTATTAAGATGACAGTTTCATCGTTATTAGACTCGCACACGATGGGCAAATATCACTCTTTATTTCGTCATCTTAAGATATACACTTTGTATAGACATTTTACAACAAAATATAATATACCATATCAACAAACCTACATAATACATTCCTACACATATCTTTTAGAATATAATATAGATATAAAACTATCTTTTGGTACTATACATTGCGAAGCTGGTCCGTGAGCTTACCTCATTATATGGGGATATTCAGACACACATCAGACATAGCAGTTCCGATCAAATGTCTATATAAATGATTTTTCCTTAAATCTACACTAAAACAGTTTTGGTCTCACTAGTTCTATTGTCATAGACTGTTTGTGTATAAAATATAACCAGTCTGTATGGCGACTCTGTAGTAATGCAGACAGTCAGCCAAGAGACGGTGCTCATCTTGCAATCCAAGACATCAACGTCTGATGTTAAGATAGAGTACGGTCCGTGAGCGAAGACTACTCTGCAAACACATTAAAAATGTGTATATGCAACAGTCACCTTCGCTATACCTACTACACAGTTCAATCAAACAGAAGTCTCGACTACAGATATAAATGATAAAATTACTCGTTTTTTTTATATACCCATTATGATTTTTAAGGTAATAACAGTCAAAAACCCACCCGTCTTGATGTTTCTAAACAATTTTTTGTTTCTCAGACCTATTATTAATCTTTCACTAAATACAAGGATCTAAGACTCGGGGCTAAAGCTATACAAAAATATTTTTATAGCTTTTATATTTTATACTAAAAAGCACATTAGGGCCATCATTTTAGTACATTCAAGTACATTATGATTCTTTTGTTTAAATTTAGGATCGAAATATTTTTAGATACAATTGCATGTGTTTTAGGTAGCCTGACATGTGAAGACAGCTACCAGATAGGTTTGAGAAGAGCTGATCTCGAAACCCGACTAGGGGCCGAAATCAAGAGCCAATCGACAGTTGTCACATTGTGATTTGACGTTTCGCTATCACTTGGGTGACTGAAATTTCAAATCCCGTTTTCGGTTCGATCAAGTGACAACGTCAAGTGGCTTTTGGCTTTAGCCCTAGGTCTCGTCACGAGTGTTACATTTGAAAGTTGTGTGGTACTATCCCAGAACAGCAGACTGGGTTATAACCATTATAAGTCTGGTTACTCCTCTTTGTCCAACCTGCGATCCTAAACCTCAATATCTACCCTACTTGTGTTAATGTATTTATTTAGTGTGACTTGTTTATGAAATTAAATTCCGTTCCTCAGTCTTGATTATTACCTTCGATTAACCAAATATTTGGTGTGCATAAATGATGGTTTATCTTAAAGCTTCTAATCATTTTTTTTTTCTTTTTTTCTTTTAATTTTAGTTGCCTTAGACCC
Source organism: Tinea pellionella (assembly GCA_948150575.1). Lineage (NCBI taxonomy): Eukaryota > Metazoa > Arthropoda > Insecta > Lepidoptera > Tineidae > Tinea > Tinea pellionella. The sequence continues at coordinate 4,117,170 of OX411254.1, read as the reverse complement.
AATTTCACCAATATTCTCTAAACATAACGTTAGTTAACGTCTGCTATAGTTTTACGTTATACAAGTTATAAATAATCAACCGTTAGCGATCGGTAAACAATTGATGGTGAAACTAGTCCTTATTTGTATAATAATTATTATGACGTACATATATAATTACATTTGTGTAACAACATTCGAGAAAAAGTTCGAGTATTTACTTGTAAGTTTACTTTTAAAATAATAAACGTTTTTAAATAGATTTACATTATTAAAAATAGATAAAATAGACGCCGAGACCAATGACTTTGCAACTATAAATGCAAAACAAACAAAAACAACAATCTAAAAATAGAATATCACACTTTTTCTCGAATACTGCAATTCGTCTTAAAATTACTTGTCCAGGACAATTTGATTTAACAATAACATAAAAACTCTTTTAACTTACTCATTTTAAATAACTTTGGAGGTACATAGAACAGCCTTTCGTTATAAATTCACTCATACACACACACATCACGTTTTTATATATTAGACTTCATACAATCCGCCATCATTTTGTCCAGCTTTTACATTATCAAGTATTTTGTTGACAAACTCTGACGTTTTCCCAGCTATTTTAACCTCTGGAATCGAAAAATAACATACATTTCAATATTTTTTACTAAATGCAATTTATTAGCAACTAACCTTAAAGCATTAACCTGAATAAAGTGAATTACAAATGATTGGATGTAGAAAATAATTGATTATTAAACATTATTTAATCACGATGAAAATCTGTAAGACAGGACGAACCTCAGATAAGGCTATTATGATCAACGCGGCTTTTTTCATCATAATTTAATTATCCAACATTTGAATATGCAAACCGGTCTATGCGACCGTGGTCAAGCGGGAGACGACGGACCTCATGATCGATGAGACCCGTGTTCAAACCTTGCTAAATTCTGACCTGTACCAATGTAACTATGTTATATGTACTTTGGTCGCATAGCTTAGTATTTGAAAAATACTTACCAGTCGCACTGTTAACAATGTCTTTAACTTGAGAATTCCAGTCAAAACCATTTTGTGTACCACTGATTCTGTTGTTTAATACTTGTTTCATTTTTGAGATGCCATCCAATAAACGTTCTGTAAATATTATATTTATTATTTATAGTGTTACATGTTGAGAGATTGTGTCAGGAGCGAAGCGAGAGTGGCTCTGTGATAAGTTTTGTATCAATAAATAAGATATGGGCACATATAATAGTGTGTTGTCCCAGCCCGATTCTGTAGCCGTTGTAGAATTGTAATATACTTTGTTGTTTTCTAAAAAAATAGGTAGATGGATTTTTCTTTTTTTAATTATGGTTTATCTTTAATAATATTTATGTTTTAGTTTCTGACAGTATTATTATTAGTTTAGGCTTCAATGGGGCTGACATCGCCACGATTGTAAGCGTAAGCCTCAAATTAAATAAAGATTTAAAAAAAAAAGTCAGACGACCAGCTTAGTACAGGCATTAAAAAAAAAAAGAAAAACAAAAAAATTTACTCTCCCACAAGTTGTGTTTTTAATTGCGTCATCCTAGGAGGGGCCCCAATTCTCAAATCTAGTATGTTAAAAATATATAGATTCATTTCTACGATTTTTTTACCCAATAGGACTTTGTTTTTTCAGAAGTAGTTCCTATTGGCTATCAAAAGAAGTATACATGAAAATTGATGGAAATAAATCTATAAGTTTTATGTGCACTACACTCGAAAAATGCCCCCCTGGGCAAATTCAATTCGAAAGTGTAATTTTATTCTGCCAATCATTGTTGTCATAATTACATAGTGACTAAACGAGTCGGGATCACCCTCAGCTACGCTTACCATCAGTCTAGTAAAGATAGTATGTCGCGGTATTATAAAAAAAATGTAATTGTACTCACTATGTTCTTGTTGTAGTCCATATAATTTCAATTTATTGGCTTCATGTTGAGCTTTCTTTTTCAAACGACAAGCTCTGGATGCAAGTTTATTTTTCTCCTTTCTTGTTTTAGGTCGTATATTGAAAGGCAGCTCACTGACTGGTATCATATCGTTAATCACTTTACCCAAATTATCAAGTTCCTTGCCAATTACATAAAGTTTTCTCGGATTTGGAGTTAAATCGTTGCCATCGCCTTTTCTTGCTTTTCCGCTATAACAGTTTTTATTTAATTTTGTGTGAACATTTATATTTTATCGAAAACATTATTATGTTACCAATTTATTTGGTATAAATAGGTTTAATTCAAATTTTAGGAAATCTATCATTTTAATTGAAAAACTTAATAACAAATACCAAAATTGTATAAAAAATACCAGCTCAGAAAAATGCTCTGGTTTTTTATTTTATTTTCAATTTGCGTAAAAAGTCCCGAATATTATAATATCATGGTCATCGGAACTAAATTGCCTACATAATCAAAGAAAAAAGGTCAAGGACACAAGGTGAATGTATCTAGCCATCAAAAGGATCCCGCACGACTTTGATTAGCCGTAGCCTAATTTACTTAAGATTTAAACTTATTAAACCCCTTCTGATGCCCGTGATTTATGATAAATTTCAGGATAAATCTTACAACTTGTATTCAAAATAAACTACGCTGATCATTCTTAACATGTGATTTTCTGTATGTAACACCCGTGAAGTGACCTTGTCGCGTTTCGGAGATAGTTTGAAAGTAGCCAGGTATAAGAGAGAAGTGTGCACTGTCAATCTAGATGCTCGTCTCCTCAAGCCGGCATAGTGGAGGCGACTGCAGCCCGCTGAGATTTCTCTGTGGTAGCAGTTGTTTCCATTCATGGACCGCACTCTAGCTTTACATCAGGCGGAGTGTTGTCACATGTCGAGCTACAATAAAAAAAAAATAAAAAAAAATAATCTCGCGATAAAGGGATTCATTCACCAGTATGCAATTTACTGTGAAACAATGACAAAAAGAAAGCATTAACTTCTCCTTTTTATTGGTGAAATTCCTAAAACACTACATTTTTGAAAGTATAAAACACTTTATATTTTCTTAACAATGATTACCTATGTTTAATTCCTCTAACACTGCAGCTAGGGCTGAAAACAGGGTCGGTAACAAGATTCAGGACATGTGGATCTTCAGATTTCTTCTTAAGAATCAACCGTTGACCTTTAGGACCTTTAGCTTGGACGTTATATTGCCAAAAGTACCTTTCCTTCTTGGAAGAGCGTGAATGTTTACCCTCGGAACAGTCGTCATTAGACTCTGTTAAATAAATATAAAATATATATAAGAGTGGTAGGCAGACTGATGATGGATATTTGCAGTCTGTCGTCCTGGGGCAGTACAACCACTTTCGAATGTAACACCCGTGAAGTGACCTTGTCGTGTTTCGGGAGCAGTTTGAAAGTAGCCAGGTATAACGAGAGGAGTGTGCGCTGTCACTCGAAATGGTGCATTCTCGTCTCCTCAGGCCGGCATAGCGAAGACGATTTCTCTATCATAGCAGTTGTTTCCACTCATGGACCGCACTATAGCTTTACATCAGGTGGAGTTGTCATATGCCGAGCTACAATTTAAAAAAAATAGAAATGACATTTATTATTGAATTTATTTTCTTAAATTAAGTAGTACAAGACGCAAGATAATAGACCTTACTGGACAATATAAAAATTTAGTGATTGTCATAAAAAAAAAATGAGGCAGTCATATAAGGAGTTCTAACTTTAAACTGCACTTCTGCAAAAATCTAGTTTTTATGTTATGTCAGTCTTGCACGTGCTTATTAAACAGAACCTTTTTTTTTTAATTATAAAGATTTTTGTATTTTTAAGACTTATAAGCAATATTATAATTGCCAATCGACATTAAACCTTATCTTAATTAGAGTAACTAACAAAATTACCTTCGGAAGATAAATCTTCATATCTGTCGCTGTCTTCATCAGTTTCAACATCCTTTTCCTCTTCATCTTGAGATATATCACCAGCTCCCGGACTGAGTAGACCTCCAGACAATGAAGAGACAGACCCAGCCTCCGCTATCGAGCTGGTTGAGAGCAAATGTTTACGTGGTTCGCGTCTTTGCCAGATCTGAAAGATTTTTTCATTTATTTTGTTATTGTTAATTTTATCTTTTAATTGTAGCCAAGAACATTCTTTTATGATTGTTATTATTATTTAAATCGCTAGAGTTTATAGTAGAGGCATTGAGAGACCAAAGTACATTATAACAACGTTATCGGCCGATATTTTCGGGATATTCAAGCACAGGGGTTATCGATCGCAAATCGATGTATACCCACTTGGCCTTGGTCGCTCTATTAAAATAAATAAAAGAGGAGTTTTGACGGGCACCTGGAGATACTTATATTTTTTTTCGCGTTTTTGTGTTCTTGAATATGCGTGAATGAAAGCAAATTAACCAAAATAAGAGAACATGTGTTTTCATTTTCCCGTCTGTCGAAAGTTATAACCACTTTCTGGAAATGGAAATATATAATGCTGAAGACTAGGCCGTGTGGGCGTGCCGTCCCTTTGCATTGATTAAAGTAACAATAAATAAAAATTAAATTACTTATTGTTATTAATTTTTTTTTTTTCAATTTTCAATGTAGGGTTTAACATTCACAAAAGTTAATCAAAATTTTTTTTATGTAAATAGGAATTTAATAAGTTATATTGTTTTTTATATTACGATAAATAATTGCTTAATAATTAACATAACGCAAACCACTACTTTCTGTTTCGATAATAATATACAATTTCCTATTGGCTATCGTAACTAGAAAAAATATATTATAGCAATGGACATGTTTTAATTGGGGCCCAGTGGAGCATTTCTCGAATGTACTGCACTTAAAACATAGATGCATTTCCATTACATTTTATTTTTACTTTGATAACCACTTACTTACTTTTGAGGAACCCATTGTTTATTGGCTAAAAAATTCGTAAAAAAGATAAGAGATAAAAGAAGAGTTATTTTTGTTTATGTCTATGTTATTTAACATAATATATGAATAGGTGCTAGTCCGAGCTCTTAAAAGAAAAAAAATCTCCAAATATCAAATCAACACATATTTCCTTTGAAAATTAATATAAGGAAGCACCTTGACAGTAGAAGTGTGATAACAAAATCATAATGTGATTATATTCATTAATCAAGGTTAAATAAGATACCAAAAATTTTATAAATAAGTTGCGTTAGCGTTAAAAAATACAACAAAGGTTTTTATTGGTAATTAACACAATTAATTTTTACACCTCATTGGTGTTACTCACTCAATGAGGATTATTAAATTTAAAGCATGGCAGGAAGTCTTATGATGGTTATTAGCACAGTCTGTCATCCTCTACTGCCAAAGTAATACCTTTGAGTGACCTAGCAGCGTTTCAAGATCAGCTTTGAAGTAGCAGGAACGGCATAACAAAAATTGCACATTAGTCTTGTCAACATTTCTGTTTGCTAGCAGTTGTCTCTGCTGCAGTCTATCAGTTTATCTTTACATCAGTGTGACTGCAGTTAAGTGGAGCTATGTTTGGTTGGTATGTATGATTGGTAATTCACTTTTTAAGAAAGTGAAGTTTAAAGGAGAATGTCCATTTTTGGGCCCTCTTGATACCTAATAGTTTGGTAACAAAACAATATTCTAAAATAATATCTTATTTTTTTTATTAATTTATTTTAATTATATCGACACATCACTTACCAATCAATAGACAATGTTTAGTTACATAAAAAACAGATATCATCAATTACTAAAGCATTTAAAATAATAATAACATCAAATATTGCATCAGAAATCATCTAATTACTCAATAACCCGGGTGAATAAATTAAAACTGATTTGTGATAAGGAATGTAGATTTATTTCTTTACGAAATGAACCAAAAATCACCGACAAACTCGAGAAAAAGATTGTGGGCCCAATTCTCTTAGGTGAATGGGCATTCTCCTTTTGCTACTCACTCCAATACAAAAATGTAAATGTAAAACAGTACATAATTATAATGAAAACACATATTACTTACAATTATGACAACAAATACAATGTTTATTTACATCTATAATAATAAACCTAATCAAGAGTTGTATAAGATTATTTTTTTTCCTTATTTACTTATTTTCCATACTAAACATATTTTAGAATAAATTAGAATAAGTAAAATATAATTTTTTAGAATATAATTTGTTTCAAACTACTCTTTTATACTATTGATTTATAAATATATAATATATTTACAAAATATGTATAGTTATAATGTAATATATATATATACTAGTATATACTCTAGATATATTTGATGGTGATAAATAATGAACTTGAACTCTCAGTGAACTAAAAAATAATCTGAAAAAAATACTATATTTTTTTACCTGTTCTATAGTAAGGTGTGTAGGAGCTGATGAAGACAATTGATGATGACTCTTCATACTGGAGTGAAATGGTGGTAATACAGTGGAAGCGGGCACAGACTGTCCCAATGTTACATCCCCACCATAATTATCCATCTTCAGCATAAACTCTGGCATCTGTGGTTGAGCTATACTCGATGAAGCAGAACTATGTTGACTCGAAGGAGAAAATGCAAGTTGAGCACGACTGTATGGACTACACGGACTATCTGCGGGTAGTGCAGTCGTCATTGGTTCACGTTTTGCCCCACTCATGGCTCCACCTATTTGTACACAATAACCATTCTCCTCAGGCATAAGGAGGTCTTCGAAATTTAAATCGTCTAAGTTGTCCGGATTTGCGTTCAATTCAGCTAATGTAGGACTCAATATTAAATCCGCTTTGTCTACTTGAAATATATCTTCATCATCCATTTTAAATGGTTCTATTTTAGTTGATTCTGTGTCATATCCTAGTCTATTGTACGTATATCCTGACACATTAGGATATGAACTGGCAGAGTTCTCCTGCAAGCAGAAGTCCAGATCGTTATTAAAGTCCCTTAGGTCTGATAAGTCCATCATTGGTCTGCGGTGCGGTATCGGCACGGACATGGCGCTGCCTAGCTCGAAGGGAGACTCTTGTTTAATATCTATGCCAGCTTCGAGTAGAAAGTCGTTTGTGTAAATAGTGTCCGACATTGCACGTGGTTGTATCGGCGACCTTGGTGTTATCTCGATAATAGACACTAGCGCACGCTTCCTACAGCCCAATCGATCAATTCCACCCAATGTTCACGAGTGTTTTGTTGTTTATTTGTCATTTACACGCACGATGTGATACTATTTTTACAACACATCGCTTTTGCTTTGATGCACAGCGATAATTATACATCTCATGCTTTGATTTATTATGTAACAACAACAACAACAATTTATGAACCAAAATAAGAATTCGTAACCACTTTATTACTCACAATAACTTTGATATCTATTTCGTAAATAGCACAAAATTATTAATAAAACACTTGCAAACACTTCCAGATACAAAAATGAATACGTGTTGTATAGTATTTTGTTGAATAATCAATAATATCCACGAAATCTGTGTATTTTCGACTCCACAAAAACAAAAACACACTTGCTTATAAGCAAATAATCGCGAAGTAAACAAAGTGAGTACCTACATCTATATTCAGCCCAACAAAGGTCATTAGATAAGGACACACATATCGAGTTTGTTCGTGATAGAAAGAAATAGACCAAAAATAGATTCCTCCACAACACTTTGAGGGAGGGGGGAGGCCAAGAGAGGAGCGAAGGAAAATTGTCGAAGAAAAAGACAAACAATATTTAGATAAGGATGCAGATAGCCTAGAGATTTCTATCAATCAATTTGTAAAGTTGTCAGTCATTTCATTATTTTATTCTTGTTTATCGAATATTGATTTATTTTAAGAAAACAAATACAGTAATTGTGATAACTTATTAATATTAAAATTGTTTCATTATAATATAACATGACAATAATTTAAAAAGACGATTTTTAGAGTAAAAAATTACAAACCACAAGTCGAAGCGGCCGAATGTCGGAATGTCGTAACAACAGCTGAGCGTCAAAAAGGCGCATTGGCGAAATAATTATAGTAAAACAAAATAAATAATAATATTATGGGTGACGATAATACAAATTCTAGTAAATCATGTGATACAAATAATAGCTGTAATGTGATCATAATCGGTGGTGGTATGGCTGGACTATCCGCCGCGAATCATCTCAGAAAAAATGGCATGGACGACTTTAAAATTATAGAGGCGAAAAAAAGATTAGGTGGAAGAATTGTAGCTGTTCCATTAAAACATCATAACGTGGAGCTCGGAGCAAACTGGATACATGGCGTCCTTGGGAACCCTATATTCGAAATTGCAATGGCCAACGGTTTAGTAAATATTATAAACATCCCCAAGCCTCACAAAGTAATAGCTGCCACGCAGGATGGCAAACAGGTCCCTTTCGGAATATTACATGAAATATATGAGGCTTATGTGTGTTTTCTTAGAAGATGTGAAGAATACTTTTTATGTCAATATTTGCCTCCACCAGACATCAATAGTGTCGGGGAACATATTAACTTAGAGGCATCAATATACTTAGATCGACTTCCTACGTCGCAAGAGAAGCAATTGAGACGTTTAATATTTGAATGTCTTTTAAAACGAGAAACATGCATATCTGGTTGCCATAATATGGATGAAATTGACTTATTAGAACTGGGAAGTTACACAGAACTGCAGGGAGGCAATATAATGTTGCCCTCTGGGTACAGTTCTATTTTAGAACCTATCACAAAAAATATAGACCCTGAGAAAATTATAACAGGACGGCCTATTAAGAAAATTGTGTGGGATAGTAATAATAGTGCGGAGGAAGGAGGTGAAGAGTCAGATGACTCAGATAGAACTGTGATAGAAGACATCTCCTCTACGTCTAACAAAGCTGAGAATCCCTGCGAGGGATCCTCTAAAGATTGTATGCACAAGCCAAAGAAAAAAAAATCCTATAGTGTCGAAGTGAAATGTGACAACGGTGATATTTATTATGCTAATCATGTTATTTGTACAATACCTTTAGGTGTATTAAAAGAAGAGGCTATGAATATATTTGAGCCGCCTCTCCCTCAGTACAAATTAGAATCAATCGATAGACTATTATTTGGCACCGTAGATAAAATATATTTGGAATATGAGAGACCTTTTCTAAATCCAGATGTTACTGAAATAATGCTTTTGTGGAACAACTTGGATGATGTGGAAGATTTAACCAAAAGTTGGTTTAAGAAGATTTATTCATTCGCTAAAGTCACAGAGACGTTGCTCTTGGGTTGGGTGTCTGGTAAGGAGGCTGAATATATGGAGACATTGTCTAATGAGGAAGTTTCAGCTACATGTACTAAGATCTTGAGACAATTTCTTAATGATCCATTTGTACCAGAGCCTCAGAAGTGTGTATGGTAAGCATAAAAACAGTTACTTTAACTTGATGATCTGAGCTTGAACAATTATTTTCTAGTGTAACATAAATTACTGACTTTGAAATACTATTTTGTGTATTACTACTTAAGTTTTTTAATCAAATTTTATACATATAAATTATTCAGGAAACATTATTATCTTTCAATTTGTGTAAAAGTTTTAATTTGTTTTGTTAAAAATATGACTTATATTCAACATTTTATAAGGGCAACCAAGTCGCTTTCTTAGGATAATTTAAAATACACTAAACTACAAGGAAACTCATATAGGCTTCATTAAATGTTTAATGCAATTATTCATTTATTTCGCACTAAACTACTACATAGCCTCACACTATAGTCTCAGATTATAGTCTCAGATTTGAGTTACCAAAATACATTATGTTTTCCAGTACAAGTTGGAAGAAACAACAATATGCAAGAGGATCGTACACCGCAATAGCAGTGGGTGCCAGCCAAAGTGATATTGAAAGTATAGCCCAACCACTGTTTAAAAGTGTTCATGATAAAAAGGTAAATTTACAGCACCTCATAAACTACAAGGCTACCCCTAATGCACTGAAATTGAATTCTAAATTCTGATGATTAATTTTTTAGCCATCACTATTATTTGCTGGTGAACATACTCACAGCAATTTCTACTCAACTGTCCATGGAGCATACCTTTCTGGTAGAACGGCAGCTCAACACATTTTAGCTCCAGAAGAACCTACCGAAATTATACTGGAGTGTTCAGGAACTGGTGACCTTAGTTCTTGGATTCAAGGTATATCGCTTGGATAGTATTCATAACATAATCTATATTATCTCTATTTAAAAAATGTCTTCATTCATGAGGGTAAAACCGTGAATAAAGATACCTTTTTAAATTTTGATAAAAATTGTAAATGGAAAAGACAAATTTATTTATGTAACACTGCATAAATAAAGTCTCTTTTTTATTGTTGGTGCAAATTAATGTAAATATTATTTGAGATAATTAATTGTTTTCAATCTAATTTAACATAATATTTGGAGTTATTACTCAACTAAAGAATGTGATTGAAGATGGCGGGTGGCGGTACGTGCCTGTCAGTTTCAAATAAGTTTTTTTATTACTTATTTTTATAATAAAAAAACATTGTGTGCAAATAGGCAAGGTTTTTTGCTGTCCATCTTCAAATCCCACTCTTTATTCGAGCAAGAAGCACTTCAAAATGACCTATAGACAGAATTAAATGTTAAAACTTGATAATGCTTTTAACAAATTGGCTGTGCTTTTTTTTTGAAAAATGAATTGGATGTTTAATCAATTTTTAGCAAATTGTAAATTTTGTAAATATTATTGCTCTCTTTATGTTCTAGTAGAACTCTTTTTTAAATGAATTTAAAAATTGTTATGTTAATTTAAAAATTATAGGTCTTATTTTACTAACCTGGACCGTGCATATCCATATCCTCAAACTTGTAGCAGAAGTGACTGTTGCCTGCACTAACTGCTCATCGACCACACTATATAAGAAATAATTTATTCTTTTTTAATTTTGTCAATGGATTACAGTCTCTCTTTTCGTAGAACTCTCGTTTTAGTCTTTAGTGAAATCTTAGGCATTCCTTTTATATTTCGAGTGTGTGTTTGATTTTTATTAGATATTAAATGCAGTGAAATATTTAAAGGCAGTATTATTACATTTTCTTTTTTTATATATTATAAAAACAGACTGCTATTCAGAATATATTTATATTATTAATAAGATTTTTTGTGAAATAGGCTTATTTCGTACTGTTTACGAGTTCAAATTGAAAGACCAAAGTAATGAAATGAATTATTACCTATAATGATTTAGTTTTCAATTTATTTACATTTATTTTCTCAGCTTATTATGTAAGCTAATTGGTGCATTTTTTTTGTAGATTAGTATTTTACTAAACAGGGCTCAAGTCAGATAAGTACATTAATGTAAATATTATCACTGAGAGCCTCTTGAAATTATTTGCAATTGCATTATTCTAGTCAGCGCAATATTTTGTATTGCTGTAATAAAATATTGAAAAATGAATATGTTATTTTATTTATTGTATTATGTATAATGAAAAGCAATACATATTTCACTTTCAACACATGTTGAAAACATGTAACCATATGCCGAATATAAAAACAATTTTAGACCACTACTATCTTCATTCAGTCAAATAAAACACTGATTGGAATAAAATTGTTTAAAAATAACAATATAAATTAATACTAAAAATTAATAATAATAAAGGAAAGAGCACCATGTTCCTAATAGACTTGAGTATTTTGTTTTAAATAAATCAACAATTATGCTACCCTCTTCCAAAGTTAGTATAGCATCAATAAGTATTTAAACAAGAATATAACAAAATATTAAAAATAATAAGGTACATTAGGTCATTATAAATAATAAAAACATTAATTATAACAAATATCTAACAACATTTTATAAATGCAATTTACATTCTAAGAAAATTTAAAATGGATGGAATTTTTAAGTTTTTTTTTCTAGTTAAGAATTTGAGTATTGTATTAATTGTGTACACAAATAAAACTATTTAACGCACTACAACTAAATCAATAATAGAGTTCTTAGTTGCTATTAAAGACAATATTTTATCTTCATGTTCTCTATTCAGTTCTTGCCAAGCACATTTACCAATTAATGGCACGTCTTCCAATGGAGGACGGAAAGCTACTAACAGAGATAAACAACAACCTTGTTCGCTGGGATCAGCTTCTACATTTAACAGTCCCATCGGTCTATGCTGACCAACATCAGCACCAAACATTTCAACCATAAATCTTCTTAAAGTAGAATGAAGACTCTTAGCAGGGTTTATTTCACACATTGGAAAATGTACAGCAGTCTTCTCACTGACCAGCACATGTAATCTATTTGTACTTCTTCTTTTAATTACAACAATTAATCTCAACAAGTCTTTTACATGCGGGACAGGTGCTGGAAGTATATCTCTATGCCAACTTCCACCAAATCTATCTTTATGATATTGTTGAGCTTTCTCAATCAATGGGACTATATCGTTTGCTCTCAAACTTATTTCTTGTAAATCAGATATCCATTTTGCTTGTAATGATTCCTTGTCTGCCTTCGCGGGCGTTTTTAGTTCTCCACCGACTACTTCTGCCGTTAGTACAAATCTAATCCATGTACCACCAGCTGTCTCCACCACTAATAAAGTTTTTGGCCTACAATTGAGACCAGTTTCCTCTAACACTTCCCTCGCGGTGGCCTCTGAAATAGTTTCACCTTTCTCCATGCGACCAGCAGGCAAGTACCACTTACCCGCGCAGCTCATTTTAGCTTCTTGCATCATTAATACCTCATTATCGTCATTGATAATTACACAAGCAACAACATAAGTGACGTTTTCTCCTAATACCGGTTTGAAATTAGAGGGAGTGGTAGGTGTGATGCCTTGAGATTCCGCGACGGAATTTTGATCAGCTATAGTGAAGTCGCATATGAAGCTTTCCTCACCTTCTAAACCACAACCTTGTAGAAGACGAACGATATTTGAATTAATCGACTGCGACATCGTTACCTACTTAACGTTGGATACTGATTTTAAAATTCTAAGCACAGAATTTCGACGGTATTTAGTATAATATGGGAATGTGTAGTTAAGACTTTAATTAAACACTCCACACAAAATTTCTTATTGCACTTGAACAACAATATTATTAATAAAAAGCAAAAACAACGTCAATCCCCAACACATTCCTAAACTAGGTCGACCAAAGAGTACCAATGTCACAGACAATCACCAATCTGTATCAGAGGCATGAGTATGAGTTTACATTTACGTTCTCTTCACCAATCGGAACGTTAATTTGATTTTTTATTACCTCGGCGGTTAAAATAACATCGGCTGATTGGTGCAGAGTTCCCCCGTTTATTATTAGTTGTCTCTGGTCAAAGCTGTCAAAGGGCGAGGTTTGATCCGCTGTTGGCCCGTATAATTTTTTACTTAATTACTAGAGTAAAAGATCGCCGTCATGTCTGCAATAAAGGCAAATATGATTGTAAGTATTAAATGCGAATAAATACCACTACACAATAAAAATTGAAGGATAAAATAGTAATTACGTAACGCTTTAGGTTCGCTCGATGAGCACTTCGTCTGCGACATCACAAATGGTGAAGCCTCCAATACAAGTGTTCAGCTTGGAAGGCAGATATGCGGCCGCTCTATACTCTGCGTCCTCCAAAAACAAACAACTCGATGGTGTTGAGAAAGATCTTGTACAATTCCAAAAATCAATGAAAAGTGACACTGGGCTCAAGGAATTCATTGTCAATCCAACTCTTAAACGTAGCTTAAAGGCTGATGCACTTAAGCACGTCTCTACTAAGGTAAGGACGCTTTTCGGTTACGATTTTAACTGGAGACCTTAGAAATTTGAGTAAATAATTATTGCGTTAAATCAGACACAGTTAAAGCTTCAATTTGGTACCACTTTTATCTTAAGCAACACTCAATTTTAATACAAACCTAAATGTAACTAACCTATCCGTAATGGGTACAAGGATTTCTGCATACAGACCTAAATCTAACCTGACCTATTCGTAACGGGTGGAAGGATTCGGACAATTAAATGTAATTATGTATTAAAAGTGATTTTAAAATTAGTTTTAATTGCCTGAGAACCTTTGGTACCACGTTTAAACTCTACCTGGGACTGATTTAATCCAAAATTATCCACTGGAAGTATCTCGCAGTTTTAAGGTCTGTCCTCTAATAGCTAGCCCTTTTTTCTACTAATTATATATTACATGGGCAGTTGTTGTGAGTGAAAAACTAAAACTATAATGATAGTAATCTGTTAATTCAGTTAGGACATCTTTGCTTCAATGTAATAATCGCTTTTTTACAGACCAACATGTCATCAGCAACTGGTAATTTACTAGTGCTTCTCGCTGAGAATGGTCGTTTAAATAAATTAGAGGGCGTTATCAACGCTTTCAAAATTATGATGGCCGCTCATCGGGGCGAAGTCACATGCGAAGTTATTACAGCTAAGCCCTTGGACCAAACTCAGAAACAAAATCTTGAGGCCGCTTTGAAGGTAAGCTGTTATAAACAATTATTAATTACAGGTACTCCTTACTTGATCACCCGTCTTCTTACACTCTACAGTACATGGTCCTTTTTATTAATAACTACTAACAGGCTGATCCGTGAGTAACTCTGTTTTGAAGAGATGCCCAAAGCATCATGGTGGTTGCTAATAAAGTGCATCAAACACATTGATTGGATGATAATTTTATTATTTAACTAACTTAATTTTAATCTTGAGGTAATTTGATAACTGAAAAATATTTCTCTTACAAAATGGATGAATTGATTGAAGCAAAACTATAGTCCTAGCAAGAATTATTTAAAATGTATTATTTTATGGAGAGTATCAATAGGTATGCACAATTATTCAAAACTTTATTACAATGAAACTTATATATGAATCCATTAGTTCTTATTTCATCCCAATAAGCCAAGTAGTTGTAATGGTACATGTCTGAATTTTTCTACTATGTCAATTTTAAAGGCTCCCAGCGTATATAGACAGCTGCTGGAACGTAATCGTCATAGAAAGGAGTGCTTGCATTGTGATATGGCAGCTTATCAAGTTAGAGAAGTAGTAATGTAGGTTCAACCTTATAACTGGAGATGAAAACAGTTCTTGGGACTGTACATTCCTGAAGTCTAAAGTTCCTTTTATGTATGAAGTAACTTTTAGTATCTAGATAGATAGATAGAAATGTACAATGTTTTATTTCTGTATTTCCAGAAATTCCTCAAGTCCAATGAGACCCTGCATCTAACAGCAAAAGTGGACTCTTCCATCATGGGTGGAATGATTGTGTCTATTGCAGATAAGTATGTAGACATGAGTGTGTCAAGCAAAGTTAAGAAATACACAGACCTCATCAGTACTGCTATTTAAACCAACTTTAATTAGAATATTGAAATCCATAGAAATCTGTCAAAGTAATAAATGTTAATCACATAGATATTTTGTCTTTTCATTGTTTAATAAAAACCCTTACCTTGCTTAATATATTTATTTATTGACGAGTAATTTGTACTCAAACATAGAATTAAGGAGTATATTTGTTGTGAGACAACATTATAACATTAGAAACGAAACTAATAAGTGCACCCTGCACATTAACATAACTCTCAGTGACAACACTGCTTAAACTATCATTATAGGTAACATTGGAGATCAATCTCTTAACTAATATATGTTAAACATACAATTTGTTCTAGATCAGACCATGTCAAAACTAAACAAAAATAAACTATTAACATTAATAATTGTAGATCTAAATTACAAAGAAATATTACATACACTTTAAATTTATATGAGAAAACTAAAAGCACACTAACAAAACATGACACAAACAGAATAAACTATCATAATATGAGATCAAACTGAACATTTGAGAAAGAAATAATATTTATTCTAAAAATGAAATTAAAAAGAGTCAGTCAACCCTCTGTTGCTGGTTGTGTTTCGCCTTTAAGAAGCGCATTCTCGGCCTCCAATTCAGCAATGCGAGCCCTGGCCGCCTCGAGTTCATCTTCTCCTCCTTCATTACCTAAATGTTTGCGAAGGTACTCCAGAGCATCCTCGGGTTTGTCCGGCTCCTCATAAAGGCTCACGAGTACCTTCGTAAACGCATCAATCACACCAGCCCTTTCCAAGTAACGTCTGAACTCCTCGCGTTTCGAATCGATTGGCTGTGATAACGTATTGAAACTTTATATCTGGCGTTTTTTTATGAATTAGTTCTGAAACTAACGACTGAATACAAACCTTATATGATGACATGTTTGTAGAAAAATGGGTGAATAATATTACGGGAACCCTTCCGCACCAACCGCCACAGACTATATAGTGCTATATAGACAGAGACAATTAATAATAAGGAGACGGCTGTCTTCATACTAGCAAACTGACACAATAAGGGTCACTAACACTAGCGTGACGGATGTGTGCGTTTCTGGATAAATATAAGCTCATTTACACGTCTCTATAAATAGACTATATCTTGCATCTTTTTCTTACACATGTGAATTCCATTGGCCCTCACTTTACTCACTCGCACACTTGACCATAGAGACGATGAGTACGTTCACAAATATTATTTAAGTAAACACCTTACAAATAAGTCCTTGTTTTTCGTTGATTATTCACGTAATAATTTGGGAGTTCATTTTATAATACCATTAACATAACACTCGAATGTTTTAAATAACAAAGAGCTCCCATTTTAAATCATAAGAAACCACAATAAACTCATCAAAATGAACGCTCCTAAATAGAACGACAAGAAGGGAGAGTAGTGATGTGCAAAAAATATTCAGTTAATAATTGATAGTATTCGATCAAAAAAATCAATGCTTCGCAGGCCGCGCGGGACCACCCTAATCCTTATTAATTAGAATTTCCTAACAAGCAATAAAACTCAACCACAGAAACAAAAAAAATGATTATTTATTTACAATTTGTTTAAAATGTTCATCAAAAATGTGTTCGTCTTTCGCCTTCCATATTTTCTATGATGACATTGAATACACCGATGTGATGAGGCCAGATACTTGCGCCGCTGTGTGATACATCTGGAAATTTTAAAACATTAGTTGTTGTCGGAAGAGTAGTTTTCTTTTTCCTGTATTAAATTGGTTATCTGCTTAGAACAGCAGGTCTATTGCGCACGGTTATAGAAGTCGAATAGCAGCGCTGATAACACAATTTCGTATTGTGCACCTAAACTTCCAACTTCAAAACATGTCAAATTAGCAGCGTAGTTTAGGTTAGTGCGCACGGTCCTTTTAGTATGAGATTTCGTATTGCGGACCGGCACGAGAAGCGGAGCTTAACGCACAATGAATGTCAAAATAGTAGTTTTGCAGAAGTTACAAAATGTAACTTGTTGAACTTCGACAGGAATAATATTGATTATTTTAAGGAAATTAGATAGTAATTAGAGTCTTAATACATCTTTAAGTGTTTGTTTCGTCAGGGTAAGTAGTTTTATTATGTTTCACAGTATTAATATGCATCAAATTAATTGTATATAACTTTTCAATTTCACGAATTAATATTTCTTATTTACAAGTTATTTATGAGTAAAAATGAGTAATACGAGTATAATTAGGTAATTACTTGTAAGGCTTGGGACTTTAGGTGCATTTATTTGGACGAACTCGTATTTTACGGGCGTTGGCAAAGGGGGATCGTGTACCCATTACGAAACTGATAATTTCATATTGTTAACACTATTTTTCATTTTTAAGATTCTACAATGAGTTTGGTATCCCTGGGCTTATTGGATGTGCAGATGGCATACACATTGCATCAATGAGGCCGGCAAATGACACTATTAACACACAAATAGTAAGTACTATATCTCAGTTATTCTCTCAACATATCAAACTAATTCCCATGGTTTATCTTAGAAAAAATCAAACACTCAAAAAATCATATATTGTAATCAATAAATAATTTGTTTTTTGCAGATATGAGACGCTTCATTAAATATTATATTAGTGGATGCTAGTCACCCCGGGTCGTGCCATGATGCTTTCATGTAGAACGGCCACAAGATGAACCAACACAAGTAGCTGAAGAAGCGGTGTGCTTGCATGCAGGTCCAGCTCATTCTGGAGATTTGTAGACATGGCAGTTGTATTTATAGATAGGGACGATACATTTATAAATGATATGCTCACACATTTGACAACATTTTACAAAGAGCACATGGAAAAAGCTATTTTAGATAAGGTATTATATACACACTAGCTGACGGTGCCCGGCGCTGCCCGGGTTTTTTTAAGTTATTGTTACACATAAGATAAAAATAATGCTTTATTATAAATTATCTATAGCTATTACCCACAACTTATTTGGATAAATAAATAAATAAAAAACACATTTATTTGGATAAAGATTAATATTATTATGTTTCGACCAAATTTGATTATCATAAAAACGGTTATTGTAAGTTAATCTTAAAAGATAGACATATACTGTCTCGGACATTTTTTTAGATAATTTAAAGAGGAATAATTCTTTCATACATATTTTTTGGGTATCTCGAACGGTTTTCGCAGCGCACGCAACGGAAGCCTTCAAATATGAACAATATTCCCCGTATTTTCCACATTTTCGACTGTTTCTTCGCTCCTATTAGTCGCAACGTGATGTTATATATCCTATAACCTATATCCTATAGCCTATAACCTTCCTCGATAAATGATCTATAAAGTAGTTCCTGAGATTAGCGCGTACAAACAAACAAACTCTTCAGCTTTATAATATTAGTATAGATTAGGACCAATTAAAACCATAAATTACTTGAAAATTGTTTTATTTCTTCATTATACTTTCTCCTAAGTTACAGCACATAAAATGAACAAAAAATATCTTAGAAACCAAAGGAATATAGGTATGGTGTAGCTCATTTTTCAATGTATTATATGTTTTCATTAACCCTATTAAACTGTTTAAAACTATCAGGCATATAATATTGCATCAAATCCTTTTCAGGCCAAATGTTAAGTTTTGTCCATGACTGATGAATAAAATTTATCCAAGTTACATTTATCTTGTCGAAGTTTCATTAGAGTTTAAAAAAATTGATCTTCAGCACTAACATTTATTACAGAGCTACCATAATATTTTATTTTTTCTACCATCGGGCTCAAAGTTAAATAAACAAGATATAATAGTAACTAGTAACATATGAAGCACATTTTGAGGCTTGTTGACATTATGCACAACAACATCCACTTCAATTTCATTTCCTGCATCTGGTACAGGTTCTACATTTGATGTGTATATTGTTTCTGTAGAAGTAAAAGTAAGTTTTCTTTGACATCTTCTCTCAACACGTGCCTGTTGCTCTCTCTCGCTAGCGGAGTTTCTTGCTTCGTAAGAGAATATAGTTGGTACAGCGAAATGCTTCAGGAATTTCGCAACTGGCGCTTTTCCTAAAAAAGAAATATTTTATTAGCAACTTTATAATCAAAACATGAGACATTATGTCGGTGTAACTTAATTACACATAATAACGTACCTGTATAAGCGCTCTTGCCATAGTAATCATCAGTTTTAAAATGAGCAGAGCATAACCTCGCCGAATCTGTAGCTTTCCAGTTTTTTCTTTTAAGACTTCTTTCCCACAACTTTCTGCGCATAGGATCTTTAGGAAATTTATGAACACCTATATTTTTACATTTATAGGCAGCACATTTAGTCATTTTTAGTTTTTATTAATAGAAAACCGGTTTGTTTACAAAATTTTATATGGTGTATGACACCTGTGACAGATTTTGTGGGAACACTCGCCCATGCGACCTCTGTCGGGATAAAAAAACGTGTTCAACCCCGTTGTCAGAAAATAATTTAATAAATTCATTCTTATTTTTTTATCATTTTAAATGATTGTTTTGCCCATATAGTAATAAAGATTTGTAATTTTATTCTTATAAAATAAAAACAATATTTTTTAAAACTCAAATTCTCAAATTATTACAGTGTAAATTTTGAATTTGTAAAAATATTTTTTAACTGTGGTCTCCCCATTTAGAAGTTTATCTTCTATTGAACCATGTTTAACTTCTGTCGATAGCAGATTATAAGTTTACGCCTTTATCTGTCCGCAATACCAAGTTATAAAACCGCTCAACTTCGACTTCCGCTGCGCTTCGACTACACTTCTACTTCATTTCAACTTCTACGTATTTTGCGCAATAGGCCCCCAGGTCACTTGAGGGGCACTTCACATGCATGCACGAGAAGAGTGACAGATGTGGCAAAGAAAATGGTATTGTTAAGATAATGCAGTCATTCTCTCCACTTGAAACAACTGTAAGCAAGATTTTAGTTGATATTATAACTAAAAACTCCTGTTTACAACACAAATAATGGAATGATTAAGGATAAAACTCAATATGGCAAAATATAACGTTAGGTCGAAAGGTCGTTTTTACAATACCTAGGTTCTTCTTCAGTTGTCTGTCAGTACCTCAGTACCTGTGTACTGATACTGTTACAGTAAAGCACAAGAGAAATGCTTATTTATTGGCGGCACTCGTTCGCCACGTCCCAGTATCGTCATAAGATTCTTGTGGCATTTTTAGTGTAAACTGTCCCATCAGATTATCATGCATATCCTAGTAATACTAGCGCTTTCAGCGGTCAGGGACTGCTTATTCAATATATTCTCAGCTCACCACCATCATCTGGTGGTCGTTCACGGTCCGCCACCAGTGACCCTGAGGGTAGATTATAGCTCAGCCCCCACAAACGTCTCTCCCCCAGCGTCACCTAAAAATATAAAAAATATTAAAATATGCCACGATATCAACATCCCTATTTTATTAGCCTAGTTTGCCGGCCTGGGGTAGTACCACCGCTTTCGAATATACCACCTTGTCGCGTTTCGGGAACAATTTGGAAATAGCCAAGTATAACGAGAGGAGTGTGCACTGTCAATCTGGATGATGCACATTCGTCTTCTCAAGCCGATATAGAGGAGGCGACTGCTGCTCATAGAATTTTATGTGTAGTAGCAATTGTCCAGGCATAAAAAAACACTGTACTTTGGTCGCTCAATGCCTATAGACACTATTAAAGAGAGGGGTGGCAGACTGACGATGGTTATTAGCCTGCCTGAAGCGTGCAGAAATTTCTCTGTGATAGCAATTGTTTCCTTTTATGGATCACACTCTAGCCTAACATCAGGTGGAGTGTTGTCATGTACAAACTTACAATAAAAAAAGCAAAAGCAAATTTTACTTTCTTGAGATATTGTGGCTAACCTATCGCTAAATTATCTATAACATACGTATACATCATAACCAGGATTATATCTAAAATTGAATTAACAATAAAAAATCGTATACATGTAAGATGTGGAACAATTTCATGAACTCCATAACCAAATTTATCTACAACTTAAACATTTTGAGACGTTAGCTTTAATTAAGTCTTCCATTTCTTTACTTTTTTTTATCTTGTGTCTACATTATAAATCCTCCTATTAGAATTAATGCACCACTCGCGTTTTTATAACATACAAAAAATTAATCAATAAAAATCCTTTTATGAACTGGAAGAGTTAGCCAATATAAATATATATTCTTTTCTAAACTATAAATTCTATATTCTATTTCTAAACTTATATAATCGTTACAAAATGACAAATTGCACCTGTGATATATGACACTGCCTGTGACTGGAGCACGTTTTCTTGTGGTACTGATAATGTTGTACAAAGCTTATGAGAAACATTGTAGTGTGCTTCAAACGATATGTTCCTATTGACGCTCTTACGCTATCCGATAGCGTTTCTAACATGTTATCATTATCACTGGCGCAATTTGTGTACCTGTGATTTACCTGTGGCATTATTATTTAATCAACAGTGTTTTTAATGATGATACAAATTCATGACAATCAGGGTGGGAATTTAACCCACCTTATCCTATGATCTGGCCGAAAAAATTCTCGAAAGGGTCTAAGTTGATTTGCAAATCACCGAAAGATATTTAATACTAATGATATCATGAACAAAATGTAGGCTGTCACAAATCATTAATAAATAGCAATATTTCAGAAGACACTTCTCTGGTGAGTACTTGTCCATTTGACCTGAAAAAATAAAAATAAAATGAGTTCATCTGGCGAAAATGGTGCTCAAATCAACACTCATAAGTGTAGTCTAGTCACATTTCGGGATAAGCTTGAAATCTGGTTTCATCGAGTTGGAATTGCCCGCGTTTCTCTATGGCAGCAATCATCTCTGCTCATTGATTGAACTTTAGCTTAACATTAGGCGGAGTTCAACCACATGATTATATTAGATTTTATTATTATATACCTTGCCAGTTTAAAGTTGTGACTTCTTTCAGTTTTCACACAAAAATATTTTTCAAAAATGTATTAAAAATTTTTCACATTTTTTTAGCATAGGTTTTATCAATTAAAATGTTATCGATGACCAATTAATAATCGTAGGAAAATAAAAATATAAACAATATTTTTAGTTTTGCAAATTTTTAGTAAAAACGTTTAGACGAAGCTCATACAAAAAAGTTATGGCAGGTTGATAGAACATTGTTTTAAAAAAATATCAACAGTTAAAACGGTATTATAATGTTTGCGGTTTTTTTTTATTATTCCTGCTCGGCATGTGCCAACACTCCGTCTGATGTAAAGCTAGAGTGCGGTCCTTGAACAGAAACAACTGCTACTACAGAGGAACCTCTACAGGCAGTAGTCGCCTCCGCTATGCCGGCTTGAGGAGACGAATGTACACCATCCAGATTGACAGTGTACAATCCTCTCGCTTTACCTGCCTACTTTCAAACTGTTATCGAAAGGCGACCATGTCAGTTCACAGATGTTACATTCGAAAGTGGTAGTACTATTCCAGGATAGCAGACTGGGCTAATAACCATCATCAGTCTGCCTACCACCAAGCTGCCATATAAATATATCTGTACTAGCAGTTGTTTCCGTTCATGGACTGCACTCTAGCTTTACATCAGATGAAGTGTTGTCATGTGCAGAGCTACAAGAAAATAAAAATTGATTCAGTACATCTCTCTTTACCTTACTCAGAACTACATATCGTGTTTCATTAAATTAATAATGATAAAAATGTTCAAACAGGGGTAGGCAGTCACGCCACTCAAATTTAACTCAGGGATCAAATTGGAAGTAACCGGGTATAACGAGAAGAGTGAACATTGTTCATCTTTACAAGCTTAATATGGGGCGGCGGTTACATGCTGGACTACTATTTAAAAAAAGGTTATTATATTATGATGAAAACTTAACAGAAAAAAATAATAACCACATCATGGCAAAGAACTAATAAAAAACTTTAGGTATTAGATGATGGTAAGTACTGACCATTTACTTCAATGAATTGTTTTCTTATCCATATCTAGGTACCTACATAAGTTTTATTGGAATTCCATTAAAGTATCTTTCACAAACACCAATTTGTTGGTAATTTAAATTTAAAAATAAACCTTTTTAATTAAAATATGTCATTCCTTTTACGAATCTGTGTGTACTATAGATATTTTTAAAATAAAGTTCCATCATCTGATTGTACAATTTTTTGACAGCAGCTTTGTCTAAATATTTTAATAAAATTAGCCAGTTTGCCATTCCTAGATAATTATTATAAATTATAATATACTATAATATATAATATACATAAAATATTAATAAGCTGTTTTACCTTCATCTTTTCATAGGATTTGGGATTTACATGTTTGTCTGTAAGTTTGTTGATTGTGCTTTACCATGGCTTCCATCCGCTTTATACAATAAATTTGTTCTAAAAATGCCATTGCGCTATTTGCTTATCGAGCAGCAGATTCTTCTTCTGAAAATTATTTCAAAAATATTTCATTAAATGTGGTACATCACATATGTGATAAATTGTATTGCCACAAACTTTGTAGCAATATGTAGAAGGTTTTAAACCAGTATTATTTATTGTGTAATAGGTAAGTTCTTGTATCTGATATTAATGATTTTATTGCAGCAACATTGGCAAGAACCCTGATCACTAACAGTAACTTTAACTTGAAAACCTGTTTTAAAAATAGCACTTATTAGTCTTATTACTTCATTCATTATATTCTTTAAGACAAATGTTTTTACCTTATCTCTGACGATTGTTGAATTTTCCAGAGGTCATGTAGCATAATAAAAACTAAATCCTTGTATGCGACATTGTTGCTACATTTACCAGAACTAAGGTGTCTAAAACCTTCAATCACCCCTGAAATTAAAAAAAAACAACAAATTACTAATAGCGATAAAGAAAAAAAATTACGCTTATAACAATAACACATTGCAATGCATTGAGCTTAATTTAAAAAATGGCAGGGACTATATTTTTTACCATTCATTTTTCAGTGGTGTACCTGTGACCTTCGCATTTCAGTTCACCTAACGCTTTTGTGAATTTACTAACATTTTGGCAAAATTATTCAGTTGTATTTTTTGAGAAATTTACATGTTTTATGATGCTTCACTTTATTTATCAGGTTATTTTTACAAATAAATTTCGATATGTATACTTCCTTAAAAAAGAGCGAACACTTACCCACGCTTTGAATCTATTTTTGTTAAAATGAGATATAGAAAAATTTCTTATTTCTTTAAGAGGACTTGGAAGTATTTGGTACCGCACAATACCAATTCATGGCGACCTACCTATGTAGGTAAATTCTTAACTGTATACATACAAATAACACCGAGACTTAAAATAATTGCAAATCTAACAAAATACACTTAATGAACATGAACATGAATAACATAAGATAAATAAAATGTGCATTTCTATTACAAACTCGTCCGCCATATTTGCGCCATTTCGGCAGGCGAAATTACAGTCCGTTCACAGTTATTTTACCTCTAGCTATTAGGTTGGCTAGCCTGAGCTCTGTGTTGCTACATTTGGTTTCCACGACTTCCCTGTTCGAATTATTTTAAATATTTCAATATAATTCCGTATTATAAGTTTATTAAAAATCAAACTTTATTTAAGTTTATTTTAAACAGAGTTGAATATTGGTAGACCTTTAAATATGTACCTAAAGTGTTTACGAGTAATTTAATACAATATAATTTAATTTCGTTAATTTTATTTTGAATAAGAGTGATCCAGGCGGACAGCTAATGGAGAAAACTCGCTATCAGATGAACCTGAATCTTCAAAAGTGCTGTCTGATTCTGTATCAGACTCGTCATTAAGTTCTATGATAAACTTATCAATTTCAGCATCCATACATCCATCTGTTTGATAGAACTTATCTTCAAGGTGACGTACATGTTCGCATTGCTTTTGCCAGTCTTCCGCAGTAATAGATCGGAATGCTTCTTCAGCTAATTTTACAATGCTGCTTGCTTCCTGCCCTACGTTTTTACTGGCTACTCGCCTTTTTAAAAGGCTCCACATAAACTCTATGGCTTTCCCAAAGTCGGTACCTCTTTTCTGACTGTGTACATAGAGTGTATTTTATTTCTGATTGCACAGAGATCAAAGTCATCTAAATTAATTTTCTTTTGTTGATTACGTTTTTTTCTAGGTGTAGAAATCTTTTGTGATGTGGAAGCTGCAACCTCACCTTCTTTAGTAATAGTACTGACGGTTTTCTCAGATATACCTGAAATAATAAAAATAAAAGATTTTAAAAAATAAATAATAAGTACATTTTAAAAACAAATTACGTATGAAATCACTGAACTTGGGAACTTTTAGTTGTTATTGTAAGATTTAAGATTACAATGAAAGTATTAATACACGACAGTGACTGAAGTTTGAAAAATCCCAGTTGTCGATAGTACAAACTGTACTGCGTCATTACGAACTACCACTAATACGGGGAAAAATTAATTGTTGGTAGCACTATTTTACATACCTGTCATGGCAGCTACACGCTGACGAACATTTTCAAATGGGATTAGAGGGGCTTTATTAGCCTTTTCCCTTTCACAAAAATCACGCACGGACAGTACAATTTCTCTACCGCTACTTTGAATCCTTTTTGGCATCTTTTAAGCTTAAATAATCACCGAAACAATAGAATAATAGAGAAGCTGCACGAAACGACCGATACACTTCATAGCAAGTACTGCCAACCTAACGGAAAATTAAAATGACATCTGTCAGAGGTAAAATAAATGTGAACGGGCTGTACATTCGGTAATTTTCGGTAAATTTCGGTGTGACTTGACATTAATGACTTATCTTGCACAAACACATCAATGTATCTATGTGTTTAACATTGTGCGAGCGAGAAAAGCGTGGGCCAATATGGCGTTTTTAGTGGGTGCGAGTGAAACATAACATCTGTCAAATGGCCTTATTGTGTCGGAATTTGAGCTCGAGTCGGCAGGGCCTGCTATATAGAGATACTACCACAGACTATGACAACTACAAATAACAAATGAAAATTGTTGACTGACTGTCAAGTGTTATTAAACGATAGTGTTGTACTTTGTGTGATGCTATAATTTTTGACTGATAAGGAAGTATTTTAAATGCGCGTTTTGGTTAGAGAATCTTCGCGAATCTTAACAAAATATTATTCAGGAACCTTTGATTCTTGCGCTAATTTAATCTGAAGAAACGCAACAGAGGCCTTAAGCTGAGCCTTCTTTTACGACGTCATGGCGTAAAGTGAAAGCTCCCCCGCAAACAGGATACTTAGGTTAAAATAATATTGCTTCGTAAAAAATAATTCATACTTGGCTAACACTGTTGTGTACACTAAAATCACAGACTGAAATGGAGACGTTCATTAAATAGGCTACAGAGCAACTAAACAGCATAAAACACGCTCACATAATGACCATAATTTGTCGTGTAGCTAGTTGTAGATGACGTGGGTGGCCGCCACCGAGCATGTCACAAGGTTCTAGATTTTTATAAAAATTAAACACATTGATTTGAAAAAGGTGTTAGGTGACCGTCCATGTTTATTGTGTAATGTTTAAAATAATACATAATTCTGGATTAATGCAAATAATAATACTAAAGTTATTAATAAGTAATAAGTTTAAGGCAATAAAAATAGTATTAAAAAGCTTAAGATTCATCATCGCTTCCTGCTGGCTGTTTTACTTTTGGACCACCTGCCCTCTTGGCCATGATGATTTGGTCCACTTTAAGAATGGTAGTTGCAGCACCAACTGCATATTTAATCCCCCAGTTCTTCAATAAGAACAGATCAAAAATGCCCTTTTCTTTAGCATCACAAACTCCATTGTTTTCAGACTCAATATCATACCCAGCATTTTTATTCCCATCCTAAAAAAATATTACATATCAAACATTATATTGACTGGTGACATATAGATTTAATTTTATTATAAAAAAAACAACAATACCTTATGAGCCTTATACATATTGGTAACAACTTCAGTAGCGTTGGAGCCAGTGTTATCGGCGAGCGCGCGTGGTACGCCCTCTAAAGCTGTAGCGAATTTGCGGATGGCGAATTGTTCCAAGCCGGGTAATGTATCTGCATAGTCTAATAACCGTTGCGCCAACTCAATTTCGGTAGCTCCAGCACCAGGCAATAAACTAAACAAAACAAATAGAACAGATTTTTTTTATATTATTGTAGCTCGGCATGAGACACCACTCCGCCTGATGTAAAGCTAGGGTGTGGTCCATGAATGGAAACAACTGCTACTACAGAGAAATCTCAGGCAGCAGTCACCTCCACTATGCCGGCTTGAAGAGACGAGCATGCACCATCCAGATTGACAGTGCACACTCCTCTCGTTCTATCTGGCTACTTTCAAACTATTCCTGAAACGCGACAAGGTCACTTCACGGGTGTTACGTTCAAAAGTGGTGGTACTGCCCCAGGACGGCAGACTGGACAAATAACCATCATCAGTCTGCCTACCACTCTTTATGATTGTTATGATTACAATAAAAATAAATAAATAATGAACAGCTAAAGTTTGCCTATCAATCAATTAAATAACTTTTCCATAGGTTATATTTACAGAATAGAATATATTTTATTTGTCACAATTGTTAGAAAGATTATTTAGTTTGTATAGAGTGAGGTGGCAAAAGGGAAATCAGCTCAGCACATGCTCTGAGATGTTGGAGGGCTGCTTTTCAGCTGATACCGCAGGAAGTGACAAAGGGGTGGTGATCGGAAAGAGGTGTAATAAAATAGTTATGGAAAGTAGTTTATATAAGAACTGAATACCGAATACTATAATAACCAATTAAAAAGCAACTAAGGTTTACATATAAACCATAATCTTTCATTAAACTCACAAAACTATGTAAAGTCATAACTTACCGTCCGTCTCTAGCAACATTCTTGAAACTGTTGACTCCATCATCAATGGCTCTCTCAATATCGTCCATATAATTATCAGTAGAACCACGAATGACCACAGTTGAGATACGCGAATCTGAGCCTTCCATGCGGAAGATTACGACACAGGTGTCTCCAACCTCATCAACTGATACACTGTCACAATGACCGAGTTCCTCGGCAGTAGGTGTTGTTATTCTTGGTAGCACCTAATTAACAGTAAATATTAAATCAAGCAACCTATATAATAATAACAGCAGGATACGAATTTTTACTTATATTTGCATAAATTGTCTATTATAAAGACACTAAATCTAATTTACCTAAGTCAAAAGATAATGAAATGTTTTTTTAAATTGTAGTTCAGCATATAGTGTGGTTCATGAACGAAAACCAGCGTTATAGATACATTTCTATAGGCAGGAGTCGCCTGCGCTATGCCGGCTTGATGAAGTGCATGCCACCATCCAGATTGACAGTGCACACTCCTCTTGTTATACCTGGCTACTTCGAAACTGTTCTCAAAATGTGACAAGGTCATTTCATAGATGTTACAATTCAAAGTGGTGGTACTACCCCAGGATGGCAGACTGGATAATAAATTTATAATTATACTTACAGTAGCATTAACTGTTTTAGCAACACGGCGGAGATCAAATTTGGAGTTTAGACGGACAGCCATAATTCCATATTTGTTCAAGAAATGAAGAGCCATATCTCCAAATTTAGCGCCAGCTACGACAACGTTAACCCCTGCATCGGCAAATTGCTTGATTTGCTGCTCAAGGAATGACTCTTCCCCACGGCTGAAGTCTAACAGTTCATTGGCATTCTTAATGAGAACTGTACCCTTAGTTTCAGTCTGAGTAATGTCTACCGGACATGAAAATATAGCAACTTTAGCATTCTTAATATTATTAACATCACCCTCTACTTGACGCTTGAAGACCATTCCATGAAGTACCTCCGATTGCATGAGACCAGCTCCTAGTATCTGTAACATGTTACTCCATTTCATCGTTCATCTGACACTTAAATTTACATTTTAATAAAGTATTTAGTTAACAACTCCATAATGTAAAATGCATTGAATTAATTGTGAAATTATGTTTGACATATTTGGAATATACATATATGCACCAAAAAGGGTTAATTAGGTTATAAGCAGAGAGCCGTGGTCTAGCGGTGAGACGCGTGAACTCACGATCGATGAGACCCGTGTTCGAACCTCGCTAAAGACCAGTACCAATGTAACTTTATTATATGTACTTTGGTCACTCAGTGCTTATAGGCACTATTAAAGAGTGGTAAGCAGACTGATGATGGTAATTTGTCCAGTCTGCCGTCCTGGGGCAGTACCACCACTTTCGAATGTAACACCCGTGAAGTGACCTTGTCGCGTTTCGGGAATAGTTTGAAAGTAGCCAGGTATAACGAGAGGAGTGTGTCAATCTGGATGGTACATGCTCGTCTCCTCAAACCGGCATAGTGGAGGCGACTGCTGCCCAGACAGGTTTCTCTGCAGTAGCAGTTGTTTCCATTCATGGACCGCACTCTAGCTTTACATCAGGTGGAGTGTTATCACATGCCGAGCTACAATAAAAAAAAAAGTAAAAATAATATTTCTAAGAACTAATTCAGAACTAGTAAATAAAATATTTAATTTGACTGATGACAGGGAAACTTGTTACAGTCTTGTCAGGGTATTTACAAACATAAGTAACATGCATGCATGAGTAGAGATGTGGTTGAAGTTTCTGCCTACCCCGGTAAGGACACGATTGTAAGATAAGTAAAGTAAAAGAAAACTCACTTTGCAAATCCTAATATTATCAACATTAAAAGTAGTTTTCTCAGGCAATATAGACACACAAGCTTCAGCAACAAGCTGACTAATAAAGTCCTCATTGCCATACTGTTTTGACATAATGGACGGTTTTATAGCCTTCATAACTTGTGCTTTATTTTTAATATCTTTTATTTCATCACATACAAGTTCTGGAAGTATTTCTAAACACTTGTCCATTGCTCTCTCATAGCCTTCAGCTATCTCACTGGTAGTAATACCCAATCGGAGTAATTCATCCGCAGCTTCGAGTAATGCACCAGAAAGGACTATAACAAAGTTTGTTCCATCACCAATTTCAGAGTCTTGCATTTGTGTTGCGAGCACCATGAGCTGAGCAGCTGGATGCTCTACATCTAGCTCTCTGATAATAGTTCCGGCATCACTTGTTACAAATTGTTTGTCAATATGGTTGATAATCATTTTATTCATTCCATTTGGTCCATAAGCGGAACGCACGCTTTGCGCGAACTGTTTGCATGCACTAATATTTCTATAGACAGCTTCTTCGAGACCAGAGAACATCTGCAAATCAACAATTGTTTATAGTACGACGCGGAAACATCTAGAAAAGCTACGATTTAATTTGTTAAAAGAGATTTACAACTGACTTCATGCTCCAGTTTAGTAGTTACCACGTGTATAATCCTAAAAAAACTAAAGAATCAAAATTATAATTCATAATATGCATTTTAAGATGAAAAATAGAAACAGGTGAGAAAATGCACATTGTCAAAAGATATAGGTTATCCAGGAAAGACCTACCCGTGCTCCATCTTTCAACATCTGCGGCACACCAGGGGCCTTCGGTACGTGTAAAGCCATTTCAAATTTAAAAGTTACAAATAACTTTTAGTAAATACAACAAACCACAAAAGATATTAAACCAAGACGAAACCACCGAACTCGCTCGTGACAATAATTTGACGGAGACTAGACAGTGTTGCTATTTTATAAATAAATTTTTTTCCAAATTTGCCAACGAGGACAAATATTTGAAATGTTTCCAAAAAATAACAAAAGACTGGGAAAGTCACACAAAAAAAGTAATTTTTAATCGGTTCACATTTCGTTTGTATATTGCAGCGGGATATCAGTTTGTTAAAAATGTTGATTTCTATATGTCGACGGGCTCGTATTGCAATTCCATTACGGAAATATGGCACCACACCAGGTAAATATAAATTACACTACATTAGATAATAGATAATCTCAATTAAATCAACTTCTCGTTTTAGATCGCTGTGAGCCTCATATGAATGAGTTACCAATACCATGTGGCCCATGGGACCCATGGTACAAAAAGAAACAGGCCACTTACAATGCCATATTGTTAGGAGGAGTGGGATGGTAGGAATAAAATCATTATTTTATTATTCCAATATTTTAATATTATTAATTCATAACGCGCGTTGATAAAAGGCCCGTGTGAACGCTCCCTAAGGAGGCAGAAAATTTCACGCCGCATTTATACGCTGAAGATAAAAAGCATTTCATCAATCAATTTTAAAATGACCTGTAAAATTTTGAGTAGGTATAATGAGTATTCCGGGTCTGTAATATTGGCTCTATACACTGACCCAGATGAATAGCAAACCGGTCCAGCCGCATCTACGCGCTGGTCAAACCATTTTTAGTCTAGGCAGCGTATATGGCTTTCCGTCTTCTGTACGTGCCCTTAAGAAGAGACGAGTTCGGTACACCTTTCTTATGGTCTAAACATTCCGTACTCCATTCGTATCTGCGAAGTGACAAAATCGAGACGCATTTCCAGCTGCACTGAATACGGGTTCCTGTATAAATTCTCGCTCGCGGTAGATGGAATTTTTTTGTTTGTTTAGTCCATGAGAAAGGCGTACCGAGCTCGTCTCTTCTCAGAGGGACGTACAGAAGACGGAAAGCCATTACGCGTCCGGCCACTCTTATAGATCACTAAGGCTGACCGCCCCTGCACACATTGGAACACCAAGCCAAGGCGGAGGTCTCCCGCTGCATGTAGTGCCAGTATTAAGAGTTTATAAGCAACTTCATTCCAGGTTTTTACTTTCATTTGGAATATGCATGTACACTGACAGCATATATTTAAACTATTCTCCACCAGCTCAACCTGGACCACCTAGCGACTCAGAAGATTGTGAGGACCCTTAATAAATCTAAAATAAAAAAAAAATCTTGTTATGAAAGTACATTTTTTATTGTATATAATTAAAAAAATAATGACAGTCGATGTATACGGCTATACAAGAAAACTTTAACACAGCCTTAAGTATAGTTTACAAATATACATAAGTACATTGATATATACAACTAGATGTGCAATAACGCTCTCAATGTGACGAGAGAAAACGTGGCCACAGCCACGTTTAGGTTCTCTGTCAGTATTTGACTTGACGGCAACATTGTCAAATCGTTTAAAAGCGGCCTACGGTTTTTGCATATCTAGTATATATCTCTATGCATAAGTAATTTAAAAAAATTCATAAAATCTGCAAAAAAAAAATGCATAAGTGTTTCTAAGGGAAACCGCACTTTGGCGGCGCGGCTTTGTTTCTATTGATATAATAACCGCATTATTGGCGGCGCGGGTGGAAAATAAATGACGCTGAGGCTCTTGTGCGGATGCCGCTCTATAGCTACCTATTTAGAAAACATTCTTATTAATAGTTATCCAAGGGAATAAATGTATAAATATAAATAAAAGTACAAATTCAAACAATGAATGAACTCGCGACCTTTTTAAAAAAGAAATACTTCATGTCTACCTCTAAAATCACAGTGATAAATATACTAGTGTTCATCTAGCTTTTAAAATGCAATCGGAATGAGATGTAAATAAAAAATATTATCGAGAGATCTGAAATGGTGATTAGATAAAACTAGGTCTGCGGGTCTTTGCGGCCGAATTCCGAAAAGCCGATTCAAGCAAACCATCTCTGACTTGTCCCGATGCTCTATCAATAGTTTCCATATCCAAAACTGGAACTAAAATTGACTATATGAGCTTAAATTAAGAGGAAGATATGGTACGTTCTTTGTTGTTTACTTTCGAAAGCGGGCCATACACACACTCACCCCACACAGTTACAATACTAACTCATAAACAGAAGACAAAAATAGAAAGACGTTCTCAGCTGCAACGCGAGGGAGACGGAATGCTGTCACTCGTTTACGTACGTGGGTCAAAGTATGTCAGTTAGACCCAGTTTGCGGGGCTACTTATTAGTCGTACGTAACGTATCTTCCTCTCTTTGTTTTAATATAAGTATACGAGTACCTACCAGGATATCGGTTAAATTTAAAACTACGTCTCAAATTATCTATATAAAAACAGTCGAGAAATGTTAATGTTTAGTCTGTAATATATGTATTTAAAAAAAGTTCATAAGTGTTATTATACATTTCACTTTATGATTTTTAATCTAACTTAAAATTAAATCTATTTCATTTATTAAATGCTGAGACAATAAATTGCTATATATTGAATCTAGGATGAACCTTACACATTTCCTTAACATAAGGTGAAAATGTATCCATAATAAAAAATCCATATTCGAAATTATTATCCACAACCAAAACCGATAACAACCATATTCACAGTCATCCCCCTTATTTAAAGAATAATATTGAAACAAAGCATCATATCACACAAACGCCTTCAAACTGTGACTGGAGGATCGTTTTTTAATTGAATAATAATACCACCCATTCTGCATTAATAATTTTGGTTTGCTATCAATCTGAAACATATTCGTCTATAATGTGAAATGGAATTAGAGTTCAAAAATGTAAACAAAGAAACGTCAATCAAAGTTACCTTTCAGGGGTAGCCAACATTTTTCTAGACAGTTTAATTAATTCATTAATTAAATCTGACTGAAAAAAATTTCAATAATTTAAATGCTTTAAAGGTAGCAAACCTTCTGCCTTGTGGCAGTCATAAAAAAGAAATGCACGATTTCATTTTAAACATTTTATATTTGTATTATATTTTACGCCACTTTAAAATTTAAAACTTACGTGTTTAAGATGTGCGTACAGGTTAAACACGATGATTTAGTACTTTACAACAAACGACGCAAATGAGGGTACTTTTTGAATTGGCAACGTCTTTGTATACATTTTTGATCTTTACATTTCAGGGTATAATAGCTTTAATACCTAAGAATACAGGGCTAAAACTTAATACACATATTCGAAGATTCATATCTCTAATAACCCTGTTCGACATTCCAGTCATTCTAACAGTTCTTTTATGTTCCGATAATCGGTGTTGATAGAGCCACTACTGTAGTGCCAACACGACCAGCATTCAATGGTGATAGTTTACGCCATGTGTTTGTTTCCGGATCGTATAGTTCTACCGTGCATAGATACTGCACACCATCATATCCACCTGAAATAAAAATACAATGATGACGTAAAAATTAGCAATAACTGCTACAATAAAATAATAATAATAGTAGCAGTCGCCTCTGTAATGACTATATTGGAAATAGCGTCTATTATAAAAACATTGCATCGCGCAGTCAGTAGGATACGGTCCGTTACAGACGCCTAGGTGATAAAAGTGCGCACCATCTGATTTACGTGGCAGACTTCTGTCGTAATACCTAGATATGTTCACTTGTTAGCACTTAAAAATGGTTTTACTACCTCGGTTTGCATATTGAGCTAATAACCAGTCTGCCTACCACTCTTATTATCTAAAAACTTGCTTAAAAAATACTAACCGACAGCAACTATCCTATCACCAAGCACACATGAGCCAATGGCGTCGCGAGCTGATGAAAGTCTCGCAAGTAACATCCAAGAGTCAGTATTGAGATCATATCTTTCCACACATGAGA
The DNA here is from genome assembly GCA_948150575.1 of Tinea pellionella. Classification (NCBI taxonomy): domain Eukaryota; kingdom Metazoa; phylum Arthropoda; class Insecta; order Lepidoptera; family Tineidae; genus Tinea; species Tinea pellionella. The sequence goes on along the minus strand of OX411254.1, from coordinate 4,082,168 downwards.
GACGACCACCGGCCGAATTCGCCGGAGCCTCGTGGCCGCCCAGAGCGTAGATATAGCCACCAGTTGTGCACACCTGGAAGTTATATACAGGGTGTCCCGTAAGTAGTGGTGTCAACGGTATTTTACAGATAGAGGGGTTCAATATCTAGAATATAATTTGGTGATTTTTTTTTTATACCTTCTGGTTTAAAAGTTATGACATTTTTAAAGAATTATCATTTTTTCCCCCGTTTTATCACAAAATAATGTTATAAAAATTTATTTACAATTATTTTCACTGATATTTTTATTTAAGTGGGTTGAGAAAACACAGGGCTTTCTAATTAAAATAGTATTTGTAACCAATTAACAACCATGATTAAATAAAAAATTAAAATCTAAACAAGATTTAATTTATCAAATTTTAAGCAAAATATTTAAACGAAGCTGGTGTAAAAAAATTGTATGTAAGGTTACGGGACCATTATTTTAAAAATATCTACAATTCACACGAACTCTAAAAACGTATAATAATGATCACTGTCATTTTAATTTAAGTTATTTTTCAAAGTTCAACAAGCAACAAAGTACTATTTGTCGAAGAAATTTCATTATTACCTTATGCGAATTCCAATAAAACCAATGTAAATAGATACGGATAAGAAAACAATTTATTAAAGTAAATGCTCAAAATGTCTCCCTCTAACTCTAATGCATAACCGAAATCTTCTAATAAAGATTCTCCTCATATTTCCTAGGGCTCTTTGATTATTTTTAATTCTTTCGGATACGAAATTCAATTTTTGGCGTAGTTCATATTCATTATTATTACATGTCTCATAAACAGCTTCTTTAAAGTTAACAACAGCAGACTGAAGATGGTTATTTGTTCAGTCTGCCGTCCTGGGGTGGTACCACCACTTTCGAATATAACACCCGTGAAGTGACTTTGTAGCGTTTCAGGAATAGTTTAAAAGTAGCCAGGTATAACGAGAGGAGTGTGCGCTGTCAATCTAAGATGGTACATGCTCGTCTCCTCAAGCCGGCATAGTGGAGGCGACTGCAACCCGCACAAGTTTTTCTGTAGTAGCAGTTGTTTCCATTCATAGACCGCATTCTAGCTTTACCTCAGGCGGAGTGTTATCACATGCCGAGCTACAATTAAAAAAAATAACACCATAATTTACTTAATAATCTTTGTTTTAATAGTAGTCCGGCATGTGATTACACTCTGCCTAATGTACTTAAGGTACGTAATCTCTGAATGAAGTATCAGTGGAAACAGGCGTCAGTCTGCCTACCCCTCTTTGAACATCCCTAAAGTCAAATTAAGGAACCAAAATGAAAATAAGATTGGAACTACAAGCATTTAGTATCTTACAGTAGGTTAAGACGTGAAAAAGTGGAAATTTCAGACTGTAAGAATTCCTAAAATCCGTCCTATTATCGGAACGCATTATTAAAAATCGACGCTTATTTGTTGTATTTATGTCGAGAAAACATTGTAATTAAAATGATAGTGAACATTATTATACGTTTTTAGAATCCGTGTGAATTGTAGATATTTTTAAAATAATGGTCCCGTAACCTTACATACAATTTTTTTACACCAGCTTCGTTTAAATATTTTGCTTAAAATTTGATAATTTAAATCTTGTTTAGATTTTAATTTTTTATTTAATCATGGTTATTAATTGGTTACAAATAATACTTTAATTAGAAAGTCCTGTGTTTTCTCAACCCACTTAAATAAAAATATCAGCCAAAATAATTGTAAACAAATTTTTATAACATTATTTTGTGATAAAACGGGGGAAAAAATGATAATTCTTTAAAAATGTCATAACTTTTAAACCAGAAGGTATAAAAAAAAATTACCAAATTATATTCTAGATATTGAACCCCTCTATCTGTAAAATACCGTTGACACCACTACTTACGGGACACCCTGTAGATCAACTGCAGGGAATAGGTTAGGCTCAATAATAAAAAAAATGGTTTGATTAGAAGCAAACCTTTCTGGTCAATTTTTTTTTTATATTGACGCGACATGTGACGTCGACTGGCCTGATGGTAAGCACAGTGGAGGTCCATGAGCGCCGACGACCGGAGAACCCAGTCACACAGAACACGGCGGCCCCAGTTGCCGTCACTATGCCGGCCCGAGAAAGTGCTTTTTCATGCTCCGCTTGAAGGATTCAAGGTTAATAAAGTGGGAGAACACGTGGGAGGACAAAGCATTCCATTTAATCGCTTGAGCGATATAAAAAGGATGCGCCGAACCAAACCGAACCAATTCTATAAATTCATCTGGGTTTCTGTTTAATATTTTAAATTAAGCACACTCACACTAACTCCTCCCCGCCGCCGTATCATGGGTGCAGCGGGCGTCCAGTGGTTGGTGGCCGGATCGTACACCTCAACAGACCTGAGACAAGCACCTCCATCTCTCCCTCCAACCGCCCATAACCTCCCTCGTACACTCACCACGCCGCATGTCGATCGAGCACCACACATCGCGGCTACTAAGGACCACGAACGCGAACATGGGTCCCATCTGGATAATAAGTTTTTTTAATATATAAATGCATGTGACTGTGATCTATCTGATGTTAAGTTACAGTGCGGTCTATGAACAGAGATGACTGCTGCACATACATAAATGTCTGCAAGCACCAGTTGCCTCTGTTATGCCTCGAGGACAGTGTCTCAATTGACACGCCTCTCGTTTTGTATAAATAACTTGCAAGTCCATGATAAATTTTTTAAAAAATTTTCTCAGACAAGCTAAGACTCAAAGTACCACTGTTACCTTTCAACAGAATTAAGATAAATCCATCCATCATGTCCACCTACAGCATAAACAGGGGAATTTGGCCCTTCATGCAATACAGCAACACCCAGACCGTGGCGATGTGTGTTCATTGATGCTAATGTTGTCCAATTCAAAGTCGTCATATCGAAGCATTCCACCTGTATTAAATATTTATATTTTCTAAATTACACATAACATGTATATTATTATATATTTTGTGATATATTTTTTCACTTTTTTTATAAACTGCATGAATACATCAATGGGCAAGGTCCAAAAAAACTAACCCATGGTGAATCGAAAACCATTTCGAGATATCACTTCAATTAGAAGAATTTTTTGATTCTCGTCTGAAAATACTTAAAAATCGAGGAGATATTTGAAAAACTGTAATGACCGTCTTCGACCTTTCACTTCGACTTTCGTACCGTTTGACAAGATAGAATACAAAGTACCAACCTAACAGTTTTGTAGATTATTATGTTGTCTATGGTTGTCGCCTCACAAGTTTGTCAAATATCTTTTGTTTGTGTTTCCTAACAATAACAGTGTTTTATACGAATAACTATTGTAATTTTTAAAACAAAACTACACTATAAACACGATGTTTTAATTAACAGGAACTTTTAAAAATCAAAAGTTTTGTTTGAACTTTTGACAAACGATTTTTTTTTTGTTCATTGGCAATGGTTTAGTTCCGAACGAATCCTCAGGTTTGCCAATATTACGATCGCAATTTTTAAAAATTAATAAAAAAAGAACAAAGCAATTACAAAAGTTTTCCAGAAACACGTGTCGACTAAATTAATCTATATTATCTAAAAAATATGTAAAAAAGATAGCTGTCACCAGAGACACCTCCCCAATTGGTATTTTGGCATTCAAAACATAATAAACCTAGTCCCTAATTGGTTTATTAGTCACATCGTGCCTCTTGTAGTTTTACCATACTATTATGATAAAAATATTAAGAAAAAAAATTGCCACACACTGTTAAAGTTCAAAATTAAGATTTCAAACCAATACTAACCTGGTGTTTGTATAATTTGGCTCTAAGAAATAAGTAATACTTACAGAATTTAATGTCTTAAGTCCCTCCCTGCCCCCAACAATAATAAGTTTATTCTGCATAACAGCTACGCCAAATTGCAGTCGTCTTGTACCCATTCTTAAAAATGGTGACCAAGTATTCGTTCGAGGGTCATACATTTCCATATTATATCCATTTATTCCACCAATTGCTAATAATTTACCAATTGTCGATGTCCGCGGACGTGTTCTGCTTGAAGCCAGATTTGGTCGTCTTTCTGGTAATAAATGCCATTTCACCGCCTCCATGATAAGAGGTTGGCATTCTTTTATTTTACCGCAAGACGTTTCAACTTTGTCTAGTAGGTACTGTAATAAAATATATTCCCCTATCTGATTCTAATTGGATTCTATTTGGCTACTTTAAGGCACTTACTCCAGAAATATGGTAGGTATGTAACAATTAATTTATAGATAATAAGCACCTATTACGTGTTTATGTATATTACTTTGTGTATAGATACTCTTGTTAAAAATTATTTTTCACTCCTTAGTCCTTTAGCGTTTATTGAGGTCTGTTCAACTTTTTTAAAAAGGTTTTTATTATTTAAAATAATTAATTAATATTACCTCAGAAGAAAGCAATGGAAGTTTAATTAACTTCAATAATTTTGGTAAGTGTTGTTCTCTATTAGAAGTATCATGCTGTACCCATGCCATTAAACTCTCAAAAACATTCTCCTCACTTTGCACATTAAGTTCATCTGACTTCAGCAAATATTTTAATTGTTCAGCTCTAAGTGAGAGAAATTCTTGATTTTTCACAACCTGAAAATACAAAAATAATGTAAAATATAAATATTAGCTTGAGTATAGATATTGGAAACAAAACATTGAAAAATAAATTTAGGAAAAGTCAAGTTGTAAATATTATACTAGAGCTAAACTAAAATTATACTAGGTTTCTTTATTAGTATATGTTAAGCTAGAGTGTAGTCTATGAGTGGAGATAACTGTTGCTATTTGCTAAATGCAGTTGCTTCTGATATACCAGGTACAGGAGGTGAATGTACAGGTTCACCCTTCTTATTATGAATGGCTTCTTATTCAAGCTAATCTTGAAACACAACTAGGAACAAACCTTTGCACACTGGCTGGGCCAATAACCACCACGAGTCTGCTTACCACTCTTAAATAAACAATATAAAAACACACATTAATATGCAAATGCACTTCTTCATTTGCGTGTGTAATTTCATATATCTTCAAGTATAATAAAACTTACAAAACAGGAAGTTGTAATTTTAGAAATTTTATTGAAACAAAGAAATGAATCACTAACTGTGTGAACAACCAAAACACTCGCAGACAACAATAAACTATAATTCCACATGAACCCTAACCCAATAATTAATACATTACATTAACGCTAAACCAGCCAGTGGAGCCATAGCATAACACAGAATTATAAATTATAATAACTCTATTAGGTTTTAGTCTGGGCGTAAAAGGCACTACTTTATGTTCCAACCTATATTTCTTTTAAAGTTTACATGTCCCAATCAGTACTAATAACTACTTTAACTACTGTGATACGATACATTATGATATATTGATCAATATAAGCAATAATAACAATAATGAAAAGTACAATTTAAAAATACCTCCATAAAATGTTGGTATGTAAATTCCATAGCCTGTTTATGTAAACCCATACACGACTCTTGTTCAGCAAACAAAGCTATGCCAAGACAATTGCAAGGGTCTAATTGTTTCTTTAAGAAAGCACAACAAGCCCGAGTGACAACATTCATTTGTAATAAACTTGCAGTTGATAATAGTACCTCAACATTATCCTCTTTTAACTCTGAAATATATTCACTAGTTATAATTTATTTAAGTGGTACCTATATGAATATTTAATTTAATAAAGCAAATAGATTAGCCTGCTGTGTGATACAATGCAAAAAACCTATAAGCACTAAATATGCATTTCATACCTATAACTCCAGTATAACAATATGTGACAAGTGCTTGTAGTGCTTGTGAGTCTACATTTTCTAAAGTAATTTCTGGTAAATCTGCTTCACGTAACGAACCAGTAAACATTACAGAAAAGTACTCACTACATGACGCCAGCACCACTTTATGAGCTGGTATTCTGAAATACAGTATATTCGTGTTAATTAACAATGCGCTTTCTAAATATGAGATATATAAGCAGTTAAAAAGTAAATATTTGCCTACCTGATTCCACCAGCAATCAGAACAATGTCAGAGAGTTTATGAGCTTCGTAGTAACCAAATATGTTTTTAAGAGTATTTTCTGAATGTTCTTTGTCACAATAAATCTCATCCTGGCTTGAGACACTAGTAAGACTAAGTTGAGAAATGTCCCGAGGCAGACCCTCATCAATAGAATTCGTAGAGATATTATCCTTTGAGCATTCAGCTCTCTGAGAATTAGTAGCGGACATTTTCACATATAATAATTAACACCGATTATTTTATAAGAACTCGTAAAAATAAAGCACTAAGAACTATACACAATGGAAACACTTGACAAACAATGAAAGAAAACAACGGCCGTGACGAAGATTGTATATAAAACAAAGAAACGTCAAAATGACATTCTTTTTTTTTTTTTTTTTTTTTTTTGTTAATTCTCCCATTCTGGGAAGGCAAAGGGAACAAAGCCCATACAGCCATGTCTTCAGTAATATAATGTCTTCAGTAATATAATATATATCTCATTTGTAGTAAATTCTTGAAGTTTTTACATCAAATTGCAATGGTGTTTTACAATTTGACGCTTTCTTGGAGTATTTGGCGGCAATTCAACCGGTCACGTCACAATATGAGCGTTTTCACGGCGTGGGATAACCACAAAAAAAAACCGCTTCTGTTGCCTCATATAGAGTGAATTTTAATGTTTCCACAATTACTCACATGCGCAGCATAAAATTACGCAAAATAACACCAATATTACACAATAATAACCACTAAACTAATTAAGGAAAGGGATAAAAAAACACCTCAACCTTCCCGGGCAAAAGCGCGCCAAACACTCTTTTTTTTTAGTTACTGTTGTTTTGTTCAAAGCAAAGGGATTATTTCGCATGCAGCATGGTCTTTTTTAGTCAGTTTTCGGCAAAAATAAGAAAAAAAAAAATCCTTTTTTTGGAATGTTTGCCCACTCTCATAAACTCTTAATGGTTAATATTATACTATTATCACTAAGTATACACATGAATCATAAGTAAGAAAAAGTAACATTTAATTCGAACTGTCAGTAATCTATTTGTGGACGTCCATCCTTTAATTTAACACCCCAACCACGAACGGAGTTGTCTTTTCAGTTGCTTATGTAGACACAGCATCTTGTAAAAATATTGTGGGTAATACATAAAGATAGATAGGTAATTTTTTTAACTGGGACAGTATGGGAAAATCCTAAACCACAGGAACTACAGGGAAATTGTCTTAGGAATCATTTGCACTTTTTTTTATGAAAACGATTTTGGCATAGTAATTTTTCTGGTCAAGCTTGAGTTGTCCATAAAAATGAGGCATTTTGGTGAAATTTTTTTTTGACGCGGTTCAACTCAGTTTCATGTAAGGATCATTTCATTGTATCGGAAGAAAAAAATCGGAGCAGCAGAAGTTAGTCAAATTTAATAAAATGGTTTGTCATACAACGGGCCAGTGCATGGTACCTACTGAACCATAATCGACATTTACATATTTAAAAAGTGTTCTATAATTAAAAACTAAATTTTATTTGCACTCAAGAGGTAGAAGAGAACCACTATGATCTTACGAGTTACGGCTAAACTAAATTTAAATAAGTTTAGAACGAACATTGTTTTTACTGTGATTTTTATTAACGAGTATATTTACAAGTCAAATATCTAGAGATATTGAATGTAGTCGTGAATTTGGGTGAGACTATTTGAAATAAATTACATCTTTTTTTTTTCTTTTTTTTATTTTAGCACGTCATATGACCGCACTCCGCCTGATGTTAAGCTAGAGTGCGATCCATGAACGGAGGTGACTGCTGTCAGAGAAGGGGATCTGCAGACAGCAGTCGCGTCCGCTATGCCGGCTTAATGAGATGCCTCTCCACACTGCGCTTGAACTTCTGCGCTTCTACCAACTAGATGGTGCACCTCCTCATAATGGTACAGCGAGTAAATGGTTTTAGATGAACACTTTCTCGGCAGTTAGATGGGCACATTGGTCGGTGGTCCTAATAAATGACCACGACGTTCAGCCGATGTCAAGCAGATGAATTTTTCCATGTGGAATTACGAGTTTCGAGTTTATGTCGTATCTCAATAATTCTCAATAAAATATCAAACAACGCAGTTCTTTATCATTTAATAACATTCACCACACATATTTTTGACACTAGAGTAGTTCTGAAACGTGCCCGTAACATTTTTGCTTTAGTATTATTAATGTAAGCATCAGAATACTCACAAATTGTATGGGAATACATTTCATTAAATTTGACTAACTTCTGCTGCCTCGATTTTTTTCTTCCGATACAATGAAATAATCCTTGCATGAAACTGAGTCGAACCGCATCAAAAAAAATTTTCATCAAAATGACTCATTTTTATGGACAACTCAAGCTTGACCAGAAAAATTACTATGCCAAATTAGTTTTCATAAAATAAGAGCCAAAAAAAGACAGTTTCCCTGTATCTTCTATGCTTTAGGATTTCCCCGTATCTTCTGTGTTTTAGGATTTCCCCATACTGCCCCAGTAAAAAAAAAATACCCTGTATACTAGAGGTGCAAACTTAAAAAAAGCGTAGGCCGCTTCAAACGATTTGACAATGTTGCCGTCAAGTCAAAAAAATACTAACTGACAGATAACCTAAAAGTGACTGTGATCATCTTTTCTCTCGCGTCACTTTGGGAGCGTTATTGCACATCTAGTTGTATATATCAATGGGGTAATACGTATTCATTTGACATTTGCGTTAGAAAAACCAATGAATGACTAGGCATAATAAAATTATTTTTTCCAAAAAATTGTCGTGTAAGTTTGTGTTGTGTCGCAGTAGGTTGATATGCAAAAAAACACTTATTTCATCTGGCTGAGGCATTTATTAACATTTATTTTTGTTTTTCATTTATCTTAATACAACATACATAGTAATTAACAATACATAATAAATAGTCCAAAAGTATATTACGCCTACAAAATAGCGTAGTCGTTATAAGATTATCGCCATATGAGTTGCTTACACTTAGGTAGGGTTTAATGTCAAGGCAACTCATTTACAACATGGTTTACCGATAAAGAACTTTGCTCACAGTTCTCGAGAATCGGCCGCAGTTGAATATTAGGATATTAATCCAAGACCAATAATTCAGCCCAAAGCAAAGAGCTTCTACGTTTCTAAACTTTGTAACCAGTGAGATTGTATACTATCTTTTATCTTAACCATGTCAAATATACATACATATACATGCAAGTGGTTATTCTAGATCGTGTCCATTTAGATCGCCTGAGTGTCTTACAGTCGAACTGCCAAAGTGCGTGTAAAGTGGTGTGGGGATGCAAAAACAATACCTACTATGACAAATAGAAATATGACTCTACAAAAATAGTTATATTTTTAAATTATAAAAAAGAGTCCTAATGATAGTAAGTATATGTCAAAAGTGCGTTTGAGAATATAACCGCGAAAACGATGTTAGGATTAGGACAACAGATAATCTTGTAAACATTTTAATGAGAAGAAAATTTGAAACGTTTGTATCTAAAAATATCTATTTTCAATAAATAGGAGGTAATTTTTCGAGTATTCTTGGATTGAGCGCTCAGAATACTAATTATTACAATCATATGTAATGAGACATGAGTTCGGAAGAATTTATGAGCATTCGTAGACATGTCGACAGTCGCATTGTGTAAAAGTCTTAGAAACATTCATATCAACGCATATTCCATTAAATATCTAATACGTAACATGTATAGAAAAATGTGCTCATTAGTATGGGTGCTTACAATACATATAGACACATAATAGGTAGGTTATATATAACATGGAAGAAGTGCTATCGGTGCTCCGAAGATGAGAATACAAGTATCATTCACTTTTTCATCGCATAATAGGTACCTTTCACAGCGTTAACTCTTTGATACGTAATAAGAGGGACGCGCGGCGCTGCGGTAACAAAATGAACGAATTTTCCCTGAAATGATCCAACTATTTTCAGTAATAGAATACTTCAAAGGAGTGCACAAATGATGGATAATAAAATGTACTTATTTTATCCTAAATACACACATTTTATATCGTTAAAATTGACAAAAAATTGCTAATAGTTTCAAAAAAAAAATTAATAGTGCAACTACATGTTAGCAACTATAAAATTAAATTCCTACTAAAATACTTAAAACAACTAAATCTTTAATAGGAATTTTAACAAATTGTAATAAGGAAATAAAAACTTAGCTATTGACATGTTCGCAAGCCTATAACAAACCAGTCCGTATTTAATACAGACTAGAATTAAATATAATGTATAACGTATTACATAAATTAATCACATTTATAGGTACATAGTCTATCCGCGAGATCATGATTTGCATCTTAACCTATAGTATTTAAAATATCACAATAAATTGCTGTGCACATACAGAACAGGCAAATTTTGAGTGCAATTACATTAATAATATTTTATAAGTGATACTCAGAAACAATAAAAATATTTACAACATGTGATACATCTAATAGATGGTGCCGTAGCGCATATACATTAACTGAACTCCACGAGGTTCTATGTCTAAGTGAAAAAGATGTCACATAAACCAGTGTGGTGTGGCTTTTCTCTTAGCTTTTGTGCCTTGTTAAAGTTATTTATAATTTATAAACAACAACAACTTGTAAGATTTGGGATTTAAACAATGAACATCGTAACTATAATTTATTTACGCAGAGAATGTTTAATATGTGGATGGATTAAATTTCACATTGTACGACAAGTTTATGATAAAACTTTCTTCATCAAACTGTTAAATTGATTTCAAAAAATTAAACAAAACATTTTTACTAAAAATAGACTAAAATAATGAAATACCGTAAAGTCTGATGGCTCAAGAACTTTCGTTCTAACAGACTTTAAACAGCAAGTCATTTATAATATGTAATAATTTAGATTATTATAAAATCTGTAAAATAATAAAATACATAAATATGAAATAAATTATGAATTGATGAGCCTCCTAAGCTTTACAATAACTTGTCGTTAAATACCAATCGCCCCATTCGCAATGACTTACCTATCTTTCTTATTAACAACAATTAATAATCTATTAAAATACTAATTAAATACTAATTTTCTAAACACAAATTTAAATGTAATAAATTCCTAAATAAATAAGTAAATAATGGTGCTTAATTAACTACGAAACTACACATAAATAATTTGGTGCCCAAAATTGTAAATATAATATTTATGTATTTAATATTAAAGGTACATTAATTGTTATAATAATTGTTGCAGACACGTGCTACGTCTACTTCTAATAGATATTATAATAAGGTATTATATTTTTTAAACCCCACTCATTTTAACACACAACACATTAATTTATCGATTATTGAATATTAAGAAAACAATATTTGAATATAATACTAAAAGTTTATATCTAAAATTGCGAATGTGGCGTAATTTGTGATATTCCTTTTATTAATTCGGTGTGCTTTATTTGTTGGTGATACTAAGTAATTATAGGTATTATTAATATTATTATGTATGCACAGTTAATAATTATTACCGTAGTTAAATGATTGATGACATTCTACGTTGTAAACATTCTACGTAGAACGTATATTACGTGTATTAAAATATATGTAGTTATTGACGTCATGCCCTTGATAGAGCACCTATTTTGTTATAATTCTCTGTTGCGTATTAAAATTAATTAGAGCTTAACTACGATGCTCATTTCCAATTCCCATATTCTTTTTATGACAAAAAATATTTATAAATACGCTGTTAATAGTTGTATTTGTCAAATTAATAATTTAGTTCTTCAAGGGCTGTATGAAGAGAGAAGCATTTCATTACCGGACGCGACTGCTATCCGCAGATCTCCTGATCTGTGTGCAGCAGTCGTCTTCGTTTATGCATCGCACTCTAGTCTAACAAAATATGATTGCGGTCATTAAAGACGAGCAAATTATGAAAAAAAGTTTGTAATTTTCAAATTTAACCATTCTTTGTGTGTTACTCAACAAGGCACCTTAGATGATCGTTAATAATAAATATTTTGTAGTGGGAGTTCATAGTTAGGTGTCGAAATGAAGTGCCAAAACAATATTAGAACATCGGCAATAAATAACAATAATATAGTTCAGTCATAATGCTTACACTTTGTGCTAATGATACAGACAGTATTATGAACATCTTTTTACAAATATTAACATACCTACAGAAATTCATAGATAATTCAACGATTTTAAAAACAAATATCAATGTACTATTACTATTCACAATAGCTGCCCATAATTGAGTAGAACATCACGACATTGATTCATAATTAATATTGTGTAACGCATTTTCTCACACCGACTACGAGGTGATCGAAGGCACGTCGCAGTCGCATACGTGAGGCTAGGCCGACTACCACACAATATTATAAACATTGCTACAAAAACAATAATTTACAACACACAGTAGTATACTCAAAATTGGAATGTTATAAGACTATAGATAATAACATATCAAAAGAAAAACCATATTATGCACTACATAAACTTATTAAATACATCAAATTTCGTCAAAATAAACATATAATAAACATAATAATCCTAAAACATTATGTATGTATAATGTTCTACTAACTAATAATGTCGACTACCAGTCTCACATTTTAGTTTAATAAGTGCTAGAAGGTATGAAATTCTGGAAATAAAACCAGCCGTGGAGAAGTTAACCAGATCGCACCACTCCCGTCGTTCGTTACCTTTCGCTTAGTCAACACTCCGTTCAGTTAGCAGTGGACACCACTGCGCCGCACTCTAGCAGAGTGGACTGACACTTGATATGTAACTATACTCTCGACGCACGATCGCATATTTTTGACTGTATAATTGGAGTTTATGTAAATGTTCGTTTAAGAGCACGGTGACAGATCGATGGATCGTCATTCGATGTCGCTGCTCACTGGGGCTGCGGCGAAGTGGTGAGCACTAGCGACGCGTGACGGCGCCGAGCTCCGCTTAGCGACCACGCGCCCATCGTAGTAGCGCGTCCGCCAACACGTCTAAATGTGCTTTCGTCTGTTAAATAAAATAAGTAATTTGAATGCGGTTTATATAAAATAGCTTACTAAAATATAAGGATAACGTAAATGGTCATGATAACTTTAATTTTAATAACATACCGTCTTATAGAACATGCAGGCCTGTCTGTCTTCGTCCTCGCCGTTGGGGCAGTCGATGAAGCCGTCGCAAAGCACGTGATCATCGATGCAGCGGTAGCGGCCCTGGCGGTCAGGCGTTGGACACGCGAACCGTTCCATACCATCCGCTGCAGGGGGACACTCTGTAATGCAAAGTTAATTATAACTAATATGATAATTCTAAACAAACATGCAATAATTTAATAACCGATTTGGTATTATAGATAAACATAGATAATAATCTGTTAATATTTACAGTTATAACCGGTAGTAATTTGAAAGTCTTCCCTGTACGAAATTTAAAACACAATAATTAGAAAATGATCAAATTCTAATAATTCACTATTATTAATTATATAATATAAATACTCGGTGTTCTTATTTGTTTTAATTAATTTAACAACCAAAATCGAATAAAGTAATGATAATTTATAGCGAATATTATCACTATGCTTAACTATTCATTAATCTGTAAAAGCTATTAGTTGAGAACTATTGTGACTACAAACATGCTACGAGGCGAGACTCGGTGAGAGTAAGCATTAAATATTAATAGAGCGTTAAGGAAGGTATGTCTACTATATTTTATATTTCACGTTAAAACTTTCTAAATGTTGTCGACACCTGCTTTGTGCATTGGCTTTTGATTTTCGACATCGTTTGTTAAACAGGCGAGTAATTCAGACGCGCCCTTCAAACAAGTACGCAATGAGGTGTGTCCTTCGTGAAAACACCTACTCCCTTTTGAATCCCCGTTATATCTGTTATATACTGAAATAGCTCCATTATAGAACCTTTACGATGAGTTGACCCCCGTCACAAAGGTCACTGAACATTTTAATACTGCGACGTACAGTAATACTGACGAATGATTCAATCAAGTAAGATGTTATGTGGGTGTTGACATGTAAAATAATCTAAAAGTTCGAATAGAAACACCGGCAACAATATGACACTGTCGTGAATTTTGTATGATATGAAAATGGCAGCGGGTACACCTTATACGTAGATACCTGAAATTATATTATATTATATATATATATATATATATATATATATATATATATATATAATATAATATAATATAATTTCAGGTATCTACGTATATATTATGTTTAGCATTATAGCAGAATAGTATATTTAACATTCTATTTATGCTACATATTTTATTGTGTGCTAAACGACAAACAAGAAACGAGGACTTATTATGAAACCAAACAAAAACAAAATCAGCTTAAAACTTAACTCAAAACACTCGTCAACAATATAAATGTATTTTAAAATTTAATTTCAATTCACGAGCGGCCGTGGTCTAGCGGAAAGACGCATGAACTCACGATCGATGAGACCCGTGTTCGAACCTCGCTAAATTCTGACCAGTGCCAGCTTATAGGCACTATTAAAGAGTGGTAGGTAGACTGATAATGGATATTAGCCCAGTCTGCCGTCCTAGATTTCTCTGTGGTAGCGGTTGTTTCCGTTCATGGCGCTCTGGCTTTACATCAGGCATTGTCATATGCCGAGCTACAATACAAAAAATAAATTAGTGAATTATTTTACACTACAAATATCTTTAATACGAAATAATAATATTTTCAAATAAACAACGATATTTTACGATTAACTTTATGAATGAAACACTAAAATACTAATTCAAACAACAAAATTTTGTTTACTACGGCGGCGGACGTACTCCCCTTATACGGTAAGATTGCTGGTACAGTTGTTAAAGGCTTACGAGTATAAATCCCAAACCACTAACCTAACCAAGAGATTGTCGGTCGTTAAAAAATCTATAAATATAATGGCTACAAGAAAAAGCTTCCACTGACTGTTACGACGGATGTTACGAGAAGTCCTTCATCTTGTCAGACTTTTACAACTTCGATTTATTAGACCCAAATGCCTGCTGATATAGTCTACTTTTATTTGGATATAGTTTAAATAATATCCTCAAAGAAGGTGACAAGAGTCCAGCAGTAAATCAATTTTGTTTGAAAGCGCCATTTGTTAATTAGGTTTTGTTTTGTTTATTTTGACAATACGTATGTCGTATATACATTGAATTTAATAGCAATAAATTTGGGGGGAAAAATTTCTTCCATTCAGTATTTTCAAGGTGTGAATTTATTCAAGTCACAATATTCATCACAGAAATAGATTAAGCAAAATGCCTCTGTCGCGTCATTACTGTGCTACTAATATTTAAATTTAATTATGTAATTATTATATTATAGAGGCGCACCTGCTGAGGATAACGATCTGAAGTGGCTTATAATGTTGTTATACTAAACGCTGTGTGATGATAAGCTTATTGAAAATAATAAGTTTTAGGTACCACTTGGAAGGTTGCCGAGGCTCATCCTCTGGATAATTTTCTTTTGGTGGGTGACTTTAACCTGCCGTATGTACATTGGTTACCCGATGGCCCGATTGTCGAACGACGTGGTACAGTTGAAGTACAGAGCATTGCCGCTAAGTTCATAAGCGAGTTGGGATTGCTTGACTTTGCGCAGTTCAATTCCCTTCATGGTAACATTTTGGACTTAGTTTTGGGCAATTTCGCTGTTGATTGTAAAAGAGCTGCTTCCCCTTTACTAGCCGAGAAATGTTTTCATCCATCGTTGGAAGTCGAGTTCCGGAACCTTGTGTCTCTTCCTCTTTTTAATTCTGCTAAGGAGAACTCGATTATATATAGATTTCATAGAGGTGACTATTGCGGCGTGCGGGATTCCCTGGTGAAGATGGATTGGGAAACTGTATTTAATGAGGCTTCAGTAAACTCGGCAGTTGAATGTTTCTACAATAAAATCTATGAAATCATTGACACTCACATTCCAAAGGTTAATACCAACAAGTCCCGTAAATTTCCTGTTTGGTTCAGTCCATCTCTTATTAACATTATTAAAGAAAAGCTCAGAGTACACAAAAAGTAGAAAAAGTATCATAATCCCCAGGACTATGACGAATTTTCCCTTCTTAGAGCGCGTCAAAAAAAGATTCAAGCCGAATGTTACTCTCGTTACACCGCCAGTATGCAATCCCTTATTAAAAAGCAACCTAAGATGCTTTGGTCTTACATAAAATCGCGACGTGGAGGCACAGGTTATCCTCGCTCTTTCGAACACTTTGATAAGGTAATTTATGGTGGACAAGTTTGTAATTCTTTTAACGAGTACTTTCTCAGTGTGTTTTCGGAGCCGGCATCTTCTTACAGTGATGTAGATCTCGCTCCTCTGTTTATTGACTCTGGTTCGATTATCAGTAAATATTCAAAAGCTATAAAAAACTCTGGACCTGGCAGTGACAATATTCCTTCTTATTTTATTAGGCAATGTTTCCGGGAACTCTCCGTCCCTCTTACTTATATATTTAATCTTTCTCTTACACAGGGTATTTTTCCTTCTAAATGGAAGGAAGTACTCATCAGACCGATTCATAAGAAAGGCTCTCGCTCTAAAATTATTAACTATCGACCTATCTCTATTTTGAATATCTTCGGTAAAGTTTTTGAAAAGATTATCTATTCCAATATTTATTCTCTCATTGTACGTGGTATTCCGGATCGGCAGCACGGATTTGTTCGGAATCGGTCTACTGTCACTAATCTCGTAAGTTTCATTAATTTCACCACGTCCAGAATGGATAAGCATAAGCAGGTTGATGTGATCTACACCGATTTTGAGAAAGCTTTCGATCGAAAGGGTAGATCACATCATCCTCCTTTGCAAGTTGTTCGCCTTGGAAATTAGGTGTGATCTCTACAGGTGGATCAGCTCTTATATTAGTAACAGATGTCAGGTTGTCTCAATTGGTAATTATGCGGCGAAATATGTTCTATACCATCGGGAGTCCCTCAAGGATCCCACCTCGAGACCCTCTTCTACATTGCTTATTTATATGACATCTACACCGTTATCGACAGCTCTCAATTTTTTATGTACGCCGATGACACTAAAATATTTATTGAAATTAATGATATCAGCGACTGTGCTAAGCTCCAAAATGACCTTGATTCTCTCGCTAATTATTACCACCTGAACATAATTAATATTAACGTCCGTAAATGTGCACATATCACTTTCACGCGCAAGCGTGACATAATCCAATATGATTACAGTATCCAGGGCTGTTCCATACCTCGAGTTAATGTTTTTCGCGATCTTGGGGTCACTTTAGACTCCAAGTTGCTCTTCGATCAACACATTGATGCAATAACTACAAAAGCGTACAGAAATCTCGGCTTTGTAAATCGCGTTTGAGCACCCTTTACTGATTGGCATTGTTTAAAGATAGTTTACTTTGCCTACGTGCGCAGTATCTTGGAGTATGCCAGTAGCGTTTGGTCACCTCGGTATGAAGTTTATAACGCTCGCATTGAGCGAATATAACATCGATTTATAAAATATCTAAACTTCAAGGCCAAGGTGTTCCCTGGCGGCTACTCTGAGGGTTGTATTCACCACCGCCTGCTTCCCCTGAACATCCGTCGTCAAGCGCTTGACATGTTTCTTCTTCATGACGTCGTCAATGCCAGACTCGATTGTGATCTTGTTAATATGCTGTCACTGGATGCGCGTCCACGTCGGCGCCGTACTAGGGTTACTAACTTTTCTCTTTTTGCTGTTCCATTTTTTCGTTCCAATAACGCTATTAACTCCACCATCCCTCGAATCGTTAGACTCTTCAATGATGAATTTAATAATCTCGATCCTTTTTCTGCTTGTTGTTTAAGAAATCGGTTCTTTTGTTCTGTGTTTCCTCTTTCTGTGCGGATGAATAACTCTTGTCACTTACACACACACACACACACACACACACACACACACACATTTTGATTTCGTATATAGGTATATGTATAATTAATTTTTTTTTTTAAACTGTTTTTTGTTTTTATATCTAATTGCGATGTAAGTGATGAATCAATTTGTTAAATTTTTTGTTATTTTTATAATTCACGCTGTGATTTCTCCGAATAAATAAATAAATGATATGATAAGCTTATTGATCTGGATAATATAAAATTTACATGCCTACGTAATACGTTAGGTATTTATATAAACATTAATACAATGTCTTTGAGAAAAAAATCCGAGAAATTATAAGAAGTGGGTGTCTGAATTAATTATATTATTGCAAATCGTTTTACTCATAATAAGACCCGATCATATAAAAAAATGTCTTACTTATTGAATTGAACGAAGTTTGTTCAAAATAACTGCTCGACTTAGTTTCCGGAAAGCAAACAATTGCGAATTTGCTTTCGTTCATAGTCGCGAGAGGGCGTCGGGAGATCAAGAGGAGGCTCGACTCGAGGGATGAAGAGGGGTTACGGGGGTGGTGCCTGAGGCAGGCTAGTGTCGCGAGCGTCTATTTTTAGCCAAGCCGGGGAAAGTGAGGCTCGACGTGCTTCGACTCCGTGCGCCCTCTATCTATTCACTTTTGTGGGGAGCGGCGATGTCTTGTGCATTCGTAAGCAGCGGCGGGATTGTACAATGTACAGGTGGGGCGATGGCTCGTTAAGAAATATGTTACTGCTTTATTACTGAGTCTAACTTGATCAGTTTGTACCCTTATATAAATAAATACCAAACTTTTAATATACAGGGTACAACAATAACATTATTATACGTTTTTAGAATCCGTGTGAATTGTAGATATTTTAAAAGAATGGTCCCCTAATCTTACAAACAATTTTTTTACACCAGCTTCGTTTAAATATTTTGCTTAAAATTTGATAAATTAAATCTTGTTTAGATTTCAATTTTTTATTTAATCATGGTTATTAATTGGCTACAAATAACATTTTTATTAGAAAGCCCTGTATTTTCTCAACCCACTTAAATAAAAAGACTAGTAAAATAATTGTAAACACATTTTTAAAACATTTTTTGTGATAAAACGAGGTAAAAATTGATAATTCTTTAAAAATGTCATAACTTTTAAACCAGATGGTATAAAAAAAAAACACAAAATTGTATTGTAGATATTGAACCCCTCTATCTGTAAAATACCGTTGACATCACTGCTTTCGGGACACCCTGTATACATATATGCTACTTAAATAATATTATTATAAACATATGTTACTTTTAATTTAACTAGAGAAAACAGATTAGCAGC
The DNA here is from genome assembly GCA_948150575.1 of Tinea pellionella. Taxonomy (NCBI): domain Eukaryota; kingdom Metazoa; phylum Arthropoda; class Insecta; order Lepidoptera; family Tineidae; genus Tinea; species Tinea pellionella. The sequence goes on along the minus strand of OX411254.1, from coordinate 4,062,789 downwards.
GACTAAAATCATCCCGCTGAAGTGGTGTCTCTGCAAATTACAAAGCAAAGTTACAAAAGCAAAGTTCATTTACCTAAACGTAAAAGGAGCAAATAAATTTAAAATTGAACATTACCCTGACGCATTAATATTTAACATCTGGTAATAATAAAAAAATACGTTATAAAATAAATGTAAATAAGGATAAATGTAATAAGTAATATAATAATCTTTACCGTTTAAATATTCAACAATCGAAATTCATCTACGATGCTACGAAGGAACGTAGCAATAGGACATAAAAAGTTAAAACTCGCACATTTAAGATGAAGCTAAAAATAACAAGTTGCTACGCCCGTAGAGAAAAATAAAAGCAGCTCGGTACTCTATATTATTCTACCTTTATTTTTTTTATACAAATATTAAGTAAAAATGTTTTGAAATTACTATTTATATTTTGTTATCTGTTTTTATTAATAATTAAAAATAGAACAAAATAATTTATTCTTTATTAAAAATAAGAAATGCTTTCTTCTAAGAATGGTTATTTATATAAAATATGAAAGTTGATTCAAAATTCAGTATCAAAAACTGTATAAACTCTTTTGACATTGTTGATCTAGATAATGAAAACGATTAATTATGTTTATAAATAAATATTCCATTTTGGTTTCATTATTTATGTTGAACTGTTTTACAGTTTGTTGTATTAATTACTTTTAAAATTGAATTGGAATTAAAAATGTTCCATAATCCATTCATAGATTGAATGATAATAAAATATTCATTTTAGACAGAGATAGCACCGTCTATTGATTAGTTTATGTAGCGTTCGCTTCTTATTATTTTTAGCATAAGCAAACAAATGTATAATTTAAAAATTGAGGAAATTTCCATATTTACAAAGGTTTAGGTAACAGACACATTGTTTACTCTTATCTTATCTTATATAAGTAGATATTTCCTTTGTCATGACGAGTGGTGGTCACTGACCGACTCAGGTGCTACACCGCGGGCTTATGCGTGTATGTGGCGGTTCTCGACCTATTCTCATGTAATATCCTATATTATTTATAAAAAGAAAAAGTTTGGACAAAAAGAAAAGCAATTTTATAACGTCAAGTTGATGAATGTGTAAATAAATGTTTGTCTGAATAAACTGAAATTTAATTATGTTCTTAAGGACATTTTCAACCTTTGATTATTAGGTTACAAAGAAAAGGTTAGGTCGAAGTAAAAAGAATAAAATCAACAAACTCATACCAGTTAAATTTCGTAAACATTTGAGTGTTTGCAAATAACATAAACAGAAAATAAACTTGGGAAACTGCCGGGCGTGAAGGATGTTAGAATTTATTTATTGTTTTATTGTTTCTTTTTTGCGTGTGTGGGTTGTAGTTTTGTTATGGTTGAAGCTTATGTGCGTACTATTCCATATGTAGGAGTAGGTGGATATGTGAAAATATTTTTATATCGTAAATTGAATTTCCCATTCAGTAGTTCCATTTCGTTAGTCTACTTCACGATTAAATGATTGTGTGACACAATTTCCACATTTCAGGAAATAAACCGTGATATTTTTATTATTATTTACATCGAAATATGATTTCTAGACAAGAAATGATGACGCGAAGGCTGGCTACGTCTTGTTTACAGTAACATTTCTATTACGCACTTGTAGCTTTCAGATCGTACACGGAGATTACATACATATTTATTGGTCATTGATTTATTTGCCAAGTTTCACTGAATTAAATAAAATGTTGTCAAAGTTAGTCTTTATTCCAGATGTCTCGAAATTTTATTATTATTTGGTATACCTACTTTATTTATACGTTTTTTTTTCTTGTCGAGAAAAATACAATATTATCCTGAATCCAATTACTAAATAAAGCCCAAAAATGATATAATAAATAATTAATGCTTTTTTTTTGTGATAATCCGTTAAATCTCAGGCTTACCATTTTTTATACTTCGTTAGTTATAAAAGTCTATAATATGGTCATATTAAATTCGTATTATGTATCGAAAATTAAACAATAGAACCTCGTCTTATTAAAGAGTGATAGTCAGAATGATAATATTTTTAATGAGTTTTTGGCGGCCATCTTGAGACCTCAGGTTATCTGTTTTGAATTATTTTCCTAAACTTGTGTTTCTTCGAGTGTTAATGTGTAATAATGGTGGATTATTAACCATTAAGTGTTCGTGAACGTGCGTGAGAGTGGGCAAACAATTTAAAAGAAGAGAACCTGTGTTTCCATTTTCCCTCCAAAACTCCGTAGGAAGTTTCAGTAAGGATTCTACCACTTTACTGGAACAATTTTTGACTTGACTGAGACTTGACCTGACTGGTTAGTGTGATGAATGAATGACTCGTGATGCACAATATTATTAACTTGATGCAAAATATTTACTTTGACACTGGCAAATTGTTATAATGCCATATAAAACAAAAAGAAAAAAAAGTTTTTTAATTTAGTAACCCTACATAGCAGAAATGAGTAGTGGCAGTAGTTTTCTTCACTCACGGACTGCACTCTAGCTTAACATCAGGCGAATTTTGTTACACATACGAGTATTATTATAAATTAAATTGCATTTCGCTGAGATTCCAGAAAAGAATGGTTCTACTTATAAGAAGTGTAGCGCAATCGGATTATTCTCTCTCTTTTTCAAGTTAACTCGCGTTAAATTACGCCTTGCCTTTGTATGCGGCGGAAGCGGTCTAAGGTGAAGCGCTCTGAACCACTTTCAGGTCAATAAATATTTACAAGGCGTCGCTGCTACGTGTCTCACAATGCCTGAGCATGACTTTTTTACATTCTACAAGATAAATCTACGTACCTTGTTAAAGCTCATTTACAAACCATCTTTCTTACTTTCGCTGTATGACAGGTAATTTGTGCAATTTTAAGTACGAATAGTTGTAGAAAATTGTACATTCGTTATTCGTTACTCAATTGAGAGTATTAATAATAATAAAAATCTTTATTTCAGACAGCCATCCATATACATTGCACATTTAATATTTCATGTACATTGTAAATTGTAACTAATATAAATATATTGTTTGCAAATTATTACTATAAAAGTATTTTATTATTATATATTAAGTTTTATTATGTTTTGTTTTATTTTGTCTGTCTAATTTCTTTCTTGTTACTTTACTGTAATTAGCTTATAATATGTATATATTATTATAAGCACTACGAATAAATAAATAAATAATTCAGGGCGTCAAATATGCAGTAAACAAATGTAAATAGGATATCTATTTATATACATTAAAGTTGGTAAATAAAGCGATGGATGAAGAATATCATTCTTTTTGAGCAGGCTCGTTACGAATGATAGATTAGTTCGTTTGTCGACCACAAAGGAGCTGTCAGAATATTGAATCTGTTCGGAAGCCCGCAGACTGCGGCGAGAGGCGACACAAAGAAACCAATTTACAAGTTTGTCTGAATACAATAAATTAATGATTCGATACTTGGTAACGTTTATTCTATGACCTTTAAATATAACTATTGTAATGCACATAAACTTAATTACTCGTAGAAAATAAAGTACAATACAATACAATACAATTGCGTTACAATTTTCCTTTCCCTTTTCCCACAGGGATAGGCAGAGACAACGGAACGCCACTTACCACGATCCTGACACAACACCCTCGCTTCCCTCACATTCACAATTCTCTTCATGCACGCCCGACGGTTATGAGCACTAGGCAGCCCACCTTTCATAAGGATGTCTCCGATTTGATCGGAAAATACTCTTCTGGGTCTGCCTTGTTTAACGCATCTATTCACATCAATTTATATATTCCTTTCGTCAATCTCCTTTCATTCATCCTTTCCATGTGCCCAAACTATCGAAGCATTCCTTTATCAATCCTGGTCACTAGTTTCTTTCTTTCTTTTCACACAAATCTTTCAAAGCACAAATAAATAAAGTAATTACAGTTAAATTTGGTAGATATCCTTTTGTAATGTAGTATTTGTACCTTTTATATTATTTCAGCAAATTATTATTCAAAGCTTTTTAATTATCAAACATAACATTAAATATGAAATGTTATCATTGTAAAATTAAATAAAGTAAAAAAAAATCTTAAATTATGAAATATTAAATCTCTGTGTATAACGTCAGAAGTGAGTTGAATGAGTGGGCGTCAAATAAAGGTTACTTCATCATTTATCATAGTATGGGAGCACTTTATAGCCTGAATGGCGATACAGCAAGTTCAATGGTGCGCCTATACTCATAGATGTAATCGATATTATTTTGACGCTTCGACTGATAACACAATGAAATTCACAACATTGACGGATTAGTAGGAGTAGTTTAAGTTTTGTCAAGTTATCTTTTTTATTCCCGATCCCAATGTGTTGTGGATGACGCGAGAAAATTCTATATTTGAACAGAATGTGTCTTACGCAGACACTCAAAGTTAATAAAAATCATTTACAAAAATACGTTCACAAAGAAAGGGAAAACATTATGTCATATATAGAATATAGAGTGGGATCTCAATTTAATTGTAGTATGCAAATACAAAGCAGCTTCAGCGAAAAGGGATGATTGTATTTGAATGTTGTTATAAAAGGTTTAATGTTATGGAAGTAAACGTGGGATTTAATGAGGTTTGATTTTGTATGTGTATTAAAATAACGTTGACCTTACTTGTTTAAGCCTGACCTGCGTGTCGTTCTATTTGGTAGTCGAACCGCGATAAAAATACCACGGATAGGTTGGCAGTTCAATGTAAGGAGACTACATAATTGAACACCAGTGACGGACACGATCGACGCCGCTCGTCACATTTCCAATACATTTTGAGATAATTGGCAAAAAAAGACAAACTAAAAGAAAAGACAATCTTACACGATGGGATTTTAATGATTGGAGATTATAACTGGATTTAGATTTAAAATGAACGATGACTGGAAGATTTAGGGTCTTTAAAATCCTACGCTCTTTTAATATATAATTTGTAATTTAAGATTTGATTTCTTATTTTATAATCTTATTTCTGGCAATATTTAATAAAAATGTTTATAAATAACATACACGATTACTACTAAAATAAATATAGTTAACAATTTTATGAGTCTTGTTTGAGTATAATAATTATTATGAAATGATATAATTGGTTGCAAATGAATGCAAGTTTTTTTTATTGTAGCCCGGCATATGACAACACTCCGCCTGATGTAGATAAAGCTAGAGCGCGGTCCATGAACAGAAACAACTGCTACTACAGAGAAATCTCTACAGGCAGCGGACGCCTCCGCTATGCCGGCTTGAAGAGACGAATATGCGACTCTCATTATACAATACAATACAATACAATATACAATACATTGTAAGTATTTTTTAACTAAGTAGATTGAATCTAGATTGCCGTAGCAAAGATTCTTAGGTCGGGTTCAATTTTCATAATTACTTATGCGTCGTCAATTCTTAAGTTAGGCGCACATTGTTTTCACGATACCAATTTAAATATATTTTGGTAAACAACACATTGTTTTAAAAACAAGAATTAATAAAAATAACAATCATTTCATTTTGAACGAATTTATTTTCGTAATATCCAAAAATAAACTAGTCTAAACTTAATTCCTAGTACTTATTAATGACACTATATAAAGTATCTGAATCCGTTATCATGAGATCGATATTTTTTCTTGTGACGTCTTTTGAAGTGACGTAACGTCTAAAATTGTTTGATACGGGTTTAACATAGGTAAATTTAAACTTTAAATGTTTGAAGTACATAAAGTAAGGCCAATGAGACGAGATAAAATAAGTAAACAATATGACCGTTACTAAGTTACATTACGATAGTTATGGTTTTAGATTTTATTTCTCATAAGAATTTTAACAAATTCACTTATAACGAGAATATTATTGACTAGATATAAACATAAATTTTGAAACGTAAACTCTAAATTAACAATTATACAATATTATAATGTGACACTATATACTTTTTTAATTCGACTTTAATTTTTTTAAATATTATTATTATTAATTACATTTGGTGGTAAATCATTATATAATTGCGCTCCATCCACAATAACACTTCTTTTTTCATATTGAGTTCTAGCACCAGGTATTTTAAGTAAGTTTTTATTTCTGGTGTTGAATTTGTGTGTTTTTTGCTAAATTTAATCTGAGTGTTTATGTGATTGTGTGGAATTTTCCTGATGAGTATGCATGTGTTGTACTTGTATCGTTGTGTGACTGATAGATGTTTAGTGTCTTCATATATTTTTTGTGATAATATTAAATAATGGAATTAGTATAGGGTTTTAATCATTGAGATATATACTAGAGGCGCAAACTTCATACATTTGACATGAAAAAGGCGTAGGTCGTTTCAAACGATTTGACAATGTCAATCTTGGTGTTGCCGTTATAGTTAAAAATTTCCCCACATTAAGTTTTTTTTTAATTATACATTTTTATTGAGTGTCGATTATAATATATCTAGAGGCATGCATTTTTAGCTAAATAAAATAAACTTTAATGTTTTAATTGTTTAAGTTGTGAAGTTGAAATTATTCTTTCTTAAAAATAAAATATTTCTTTTTTTTAGATTATAATACGGGTTATGGGAATCGATGTTTTACTAGCAACACTAAATGTAAAAAATATTCCTAATTTTATTTGTTTTTTGGTTGTTTAAGGACAATATAGATGTTGAAAGGATATATTTACATGTGAAACGTAATCCCGCTTTTTTTGTTGTCCATTTGGAATCGAGAATTGAACGTTTTCACCACACATTTGCCCATTATGAGTTTATTAATTCTACACGTCACTCGGCTTACGTTAAGTCAAATACCAACTGACAGAAAACTTAATTATGGCTGTGGGCAGATTTTCTCTCGCCTCACATTGGGAGCGTTATTGCTTATCTAGTTATAATATATATCAATGGTTTTAATTATTTTATTTTGTGCCGTTTGCACACCTTTTATATTTGTCTTTGCCGCATTACCCCAGACTTCAATCAGATATTCAATGTGGGGTCTTACCAATGTGTCATAAATAGTAGGACGCAATTTGCCAGGGATGCAAGATGTCAAACGGCGCATCATGCCTGCTAGTGACGATAACTTGTTTGCTACTTTATCCAAGTGTACCTTCGAGGATAATCTACTGTCTAGGAGAAGACCTAGATATTTTTCTTGGTCGGATTTATGTATGAGTGTGTTATTAATTTTAACTGAGGTGTAGTTTTGTATCTTTTTGTTTTTTGTGGAGAACGTTTAAGTCTTTTTGAGCGCTATTAATGATGTTCTGTATCTTGTGGCCAAAATAGAACAAGCATGTATCGTCGGCATATAGAGTGAGTTCACCTGTCAGTCCAATAATATCAATGTCATTAATGTAAATTTAGGAAATAAAGGAGACTCCCGAGCACAGATCCTTGCGAGATTCCGTATGTAATTTTAGCTGATGGACTTTCTACATTACCAATTTTAACGATTTGGCGTCGGTCTTCTAAATATGATTCAAACATTAAAAGCCGAGCCTGTCAAGCCGATGCCTGAGAGTTTACGTAATAGTATTGGATGACTGACGGTGTCGTAGGCTTTTTTAAGATCAACGAATAGACCGACTGCTAATTGGGGAGGTGTCTCTGGTGACAGCTATCTTTTTTACATATTTTTTAGATAATATAGATTAATTTAGTCGACACGTGTTTCTGGAAAACTTTTGTAATTGCTTTGTTCTTTTTTTATTAATTTTTAAAAATTGCGATCGTAATATTGGCAAACCTGAGGATTCGTTCGGAACTAAACCATTGCCAATGAACAAAAAAAAAATCGTTTGTCAAAAGTTCAAACAAAACTTTTGATTTTTAAAAGTTCCTGTTAATTAAAACATCGTGTTTATAGTGTAGTTTTGTTTTAAAAATTACAATAGTTATTCGTATAAAACACTGTTATTGTTAGGAAACACAAACAAAAGATATTTGACAAACTTGTGAGGCGACAACCATAGACAACATAATAATCTACAAAACTGTTAGGTTGGTACTTTGTATTCTATCTTGTCAAACGGTACGAAAGTCGAAGTGAGAGGTCGAAGACGGTCATTACAGTTTTTCAAATATCTCCTCGATTTTTAAGTATTTTCAGACGAGAATCAAAAAATTCTTCTAATTGAAGTGATATCTCGAAATGGTTTTCGATTCACCATGGGTTAGTTTTTTTGGACCTTGCCCATTGTTATTTATCAATGGCGTTTCTAATTTTGGTGACAACGTCGATTGCGGCAGACAGGGTGTTAGATTTAGGTCTGAAGCCATATTGGCGGTCGGGTAAAAATTTATTGCAATTAGTTGGCGATTATTAACTGGTAGATTAATTAACTGGTAAGGTTAACTGGTAGAAAATGCCTCAAGGCATTAAGTTCGCCTTTTGCAATTTTTATGTTGTGCAATAAAGTATTATTATTATTATCATCTCTGTCCTTATCTCTCGTAGGCATTCTTCTTCTTCTTCTTTTGTTAAATAACAACGACTCGTATGCGTTAATGTCGTCATTTGATCGACGACAGCTGTCATTGCGTGATTCGTGATACAAGAAAGCGGTCACATCAGAAGATGTCAACATTTAGGCCGCCAAATTATTATATATTTTTTGCTAAAAAAGTATACAACCTACCCAATTCACAAACGCAGTCTTTATGCGATACTCAAATCAAAATACATAGGATCTTGCTATTGTTCTTTGTACCTACTTATATATGTGTATATATTTTTTTAAAGTTTTGTACCCCTGAAAGTTTGTTTATATTCTTTATCTCGTTTTATTGGCCTCACTTTAGTTATTTAGTAATTAACGCAAATGTGTATTTTGTTAAAACAAATTTTGGTTGAAATTTTTATTTTTACAAATTACAAACATTTCATCTCAATATATTTGTGCATTTATTTAATTTATTTTATATCTATTAATTTCCCTCCTGTATTCTCGCATACTGCTCGTAATGTCGTGAGTTTAATTCTAGTATTTTTAATATTAATAAATATCATATCAATATCATATAAATATCAATATGTGTACACCGACTTTGACAGCGCATTTGATAGGGTCGATTACAAACTATTGTTAAATAAGCTTATAAATTATGGTATTGGCGATTCTTTTCTCTTATGGCTTAAATCATATTTATATGGAAGGCCGCAGCACGTAGTTGTCAGCGGGTTTGAATATCGACCTTATGCACCAGTATCGGGTGTGCTGCGGGGCTCTCACTTGGGACCGTTACTTTTTTACCATGCATATTAAATTATTAATGATATAGTCAACAGTATTAAGAACTGTAAATACGCCCTATTTGCCAATGATTTAAAAATTATTAGGTTATTATTAGGTTATTGAGTCCCAAACTGACGTGGTAATGGTTCAGAATGATATTGAGCGAATTGATCAATGGTGTCTATCTAATCGTATGATAATGAAAGCAGCCAAATGCTCTTTTGTCAGGTATTGCAGGAAAAGGAAGCCTTTTCCTTCCGGATATAGTATGAACGGTCAACCTTTGCAGGAATTGCTTTAAGTTCGGGATCTCGGTGTAATTATGGATAACAGGTTAAAATTTACCTCGCACATTGACAGCATTGTTAAAAAGTCGGCCTAAATGCTTGGATTCATAAAAAGAAATTCCAGGTCTTTCAGCACTAAAACCAAGATATGAGGCGTTGGTACGCAGCCAGTTTGAATTCGCAACTGTGTCCTGGAATTCTGGTTATGCTAAATACTCTCAACGCCTGCAGTCTATTCAATGTGCATTTACCAGACATATAGCGTCATACATGGTATTTCCCACAGATGTCCCTATAATCAGCGTCTCAAGTTTTTCGAAATGCAATCACTAAGTAACCGGCGCAAGCAGCACGACATGATGTTTCTACATAAATGTGTGAATGGTCGCACTAATTGCGAGTATATCCTTTCGTCATTGTCACTCTCGGTACCTTGTCGCAATTTCCCCAGAAAGCCCATAACCAAAATATTTAGTCCCCCCGTTTGCAAAACTAATCTCGGTCGTCATGCTCCTATTTCTAAAATGTGTTCCTACTACAATGAGCTAAATGCAGAACTCCCCGAACTTCATATATTTTTTAATTCAGTCAGTCATTTCAAAAATATACTTATGAAACATTTTGTGTACTTTTGGTTCCCCGCTAGTGCTATTTGTTTTATATTGTTACATGTATGTCATAATTTATGTAAAAGTTTCATATTGTTGTTATAGTTTCATAATTTTAAATATTTTTTTAAATAAGTTTTACAATCAATATAATTGTAAATATTAATAATTATTATATGTTGGTGGCAACTATTCTTGCGAACGTTGTGTACACCAGTAAAGTAAAGTAAAGTAAAGTAAAGTAAAGTACATCAGTTATTATCTTACAGAATAAGTTATAGTATAAGTTCAATGTACTCGCTGTTGGTGTATCTAATATGTATAAATAAATAAATATCGAGTTAAATAGAGTCGCCATCTTAACTTTTTTTATTGTAGCCCGACATATGACAACACTCCGCTTAATGTTAAGCTAGAGAATACGGTAACTACTACCACAGAGGAATTTGAGGGGAGGACTGTGCACCATGCAGGTTGACAGTGCAAACTCCTCTCGTTATATCTGGCTACTTCCAAAGTAAAACGCGACTAAAACAGTTCACGGGTGTTACATTTCTGTTTCAGTTAAAGGAATAAAATATAAAAACGCGAATTTATTTGACTGTTAAATAAGTACGCCTTTCCTAAAATAGCAATAACATAAAGTATTCGGTTCATAAATTATTTCCGGGTCAAATCATCAATTTGATTCATTAATATGGTATCCTATAAATAGTAATATTGAACTCCTAAACTCAATTCGAAGAAGATGAGTAAGTTTGTACTAAATTGTCTCATTTCTACCAAGGAACGCTCTTTTTGCGTGTATCATTCGTGTATTAGTGACACATACATACGAGTCTTTATATCTTAATCTTTTGAATGTAACACCCGTGAAGTGACCTTGTCGTGTTTCGGAAACAGGTTGGAAGTAGCCAGGTAACAAGAGGAGTGTGCACTGTGAATCTAGATGGTGCACATATGTCTGCTCAAGCCGGCATAGCGGAGGCGACTGCTGCCTGTAGAAGTTTATCTGTTGTAGCAGTTGTTTCCGTTCATGGGCCGCACCCAAGCTTTACATCAGGCTGTGTGGTTTCGTCCGATATGCCGGCTTGAAGAATGTGCACAATCAAAGTTGACAGGGTAATCATTTCGTTCTACCCAGCTACTTTCAAACTAATTTCAAAACGCGAGGTGGAATGAAGAATTAAAAAAAAAACTGAAAAAAACATTTCTGAATAAAATTGAACCGACTTTTAGATAAAACAAATCACTAAAAAGTAAAAAAAATAATTTTAATTGAGAATACCTACACACAATTTAATAAGCCTAAACATGAATAGATCAAGCATATATCTGAAGTCGGTGCAGGCATTTGAAACATGTTTTATGATTGGTAATGTACCTAGATTCAAACAACGTGGAGTTTCATATTTGGTTGGCAGCGTCTTCAGGCGAGGGAACATCGCCACAAAAAAAAATACACGACAAATTGATAACCTCCTCCTTTCGAAGACGGTTAAAAAGAGAGAATTAGGTTAATCACCAACATCAGTTTTCTTACTATTCCTTTGATTAATGCCTATGGCTGCTACCAAGCGATCTAAATACGCATACTAAAGCTACATTATCGGCCGGAATTATGAGAGATTTGAACATGCCTTAAATTGCTCGGCCGGGGTAGCATTTATTTATTTATTTATTTATTAAATTCGACGCACAAAACGGCATGCAAGCATATACATGTCATAGTATTAAGTATAATCTATGCTAATAATTAAATGTGAAAGTTTGTTTGTCTGTTTGTTATCTTATCACGCAAGTAAAACATGGATTCATAAAATCTGACAAGGATTTAGACTGCATATGCTGCCTTTAAATACAATTAACGGCGGGCCGCGGTTTGAATGTTTGTATTGAAAACCCATCATCGAGTAAGAGATATGAAAATGAAATGAAATAAGAGTTAAAAGAAAAAAACATGAAAATACATTTTTTTTGAAAGACTAAAATATCTGTGTTTAGTGTTCTTGCAAAATAATTCCAGTGAGTAAAATAGGTAATAAAATGGGGAACTCTTAATTTATTAGGTTAAACATATATAATTTTAATTTTATTTTATTCGCAAACAAAGTTGTGGGTAACAGCTAGTTTCATATGAATCTTAAATTTGTCCTTTGAATGAGATAAGAGCGGTGTCCAGTATTACAGCTAATGATATTTTCAGTTATTATTCCACGACCTCCTCCACCATTAGGCCAATAGGGCTTATGTGCGTCATCCAAAAACGAATGCTAAATTTATTATTGTTTGTTAACTGCGAATCAAATTAGCCTGCAATTTAATAAACTATTTTTTGTCTAAAAGTTGTTTCCAGAGTGTTTAATTTTTGTAATATGGCATATGAGAATACCTATCTCTAAACTGATCCCGAAGCGCGACTAAAGTAAGGCCAACAAAACGAGATAAAGAATGTAAACAAACTTTCAGGGGTTCAAAACATTTTTATTTGAAGAAATTATATATGTATGTAGGTACAAAGAACAATGGCAAGGTCCTATGTATTTTGAGTATCGCATAAAGACTGCGTTCGTGAAATGGTTGTACATACTTTTTTTAGCAAAAAATATAATTTTAGCATGAATAATTTGGCGGCCTAAATGTTGACATTTTCTGATCTGACTGTGACTGTATCACTTCACGAATCACGCAATGACAGCTGTCGTCGATCAAATGACGACATTAAGGCGTACGAGAGATACGGACAGAGATAATAATCGCTAACTATCGTAATGTAACTTAGTAACGGTTATGTTGTTTACGTATTTTATCTTGTCTCATTGACCTTACTTTAGGTCACGTGTTACACTTGAAAGTGATAGTACCACTTTAAGAGTGATAGGCTGACAATGGTTATTAGCCCAGTCTGTCGTCCTAGAGTAGAGTGGTCAGGTATAATGAGAGGAGTGTGCACTATAAGTAACTGGTGCCGGTCAAGTCGGCTCAGTGGTTGCCTCCGCTCATGGACTGCACTCTAGCTTACTATCAGGCAAAGTGTGTTCACTACTGTGTGTGAGCTACTATAAAAAAGGTTCGGTTAGTCCGTATGTAATAAAAAAGCGCAAAATTAAAGCTTGTAACAATTACTAACGTTAGAAGATGGCAGGGGAACATTATTACTACTCTGTATGCATTTGGTGCTGTATAGAAGATGCTTTCTATTGCTTACAATGGTATACGAGTATAATGCTATACTATAAGTTAATGGAAGATAGATCAGAATGTTTCAATTTCTAGAAGTTATGTGTTAATGCTACAAAAGTACGTAAAGTACTTAAGCTGACATTGCGTTCAGTGTTCTGTTACAAGGTTCGATGCCAAGAGAAGATGCCAAACAATAGGCAATATGCCGTGGAAGCAGGCGTGGGTGCGAGTGGGTTATAGTTCCGCTCATTGCCTCGTCGAAATTCCGTGTATGCGTTTCCATATTATTTATGTTACAAAAGCCTTCATATATCTACATGTGATTGCAACAATGGATTACAATTATTAATTGTTATATAAAAATAAGTTGCATATAAGCGATTGTTAGGCTGGCGTAGTTGACGATTTGCACATTCACCTAAGAGAAATAATGGGCCCACAATTTTTTTCTCGAGTTTGTCGATGATTTTTAGGTAATTTTGTAGTAAAATATGTATATCTACATTCCTTATCGCCTATTAGTTTAATTTTTTGTACCAGGGCTATTGAGTAATTACATTTTTTTGATGCAATTTTCAAATTTTTAAATAAATTATATTAAATGCTTTAAAAATAGGCATTATCCTTGGGACACCAATTGGGAATGACTAAAAAAATTTTATAATTCTAACATGTAAAAGAATTATTGAATATATAATATAATATTTTGAATATTAATAAAAAACATGAAAAAGAAGAATTATCTCTTCGCTCACACCTGTCACAAACACAGAGGTTAGCTGGAAGAGAATGCTATTTAGCATTAAGTTCGCCTATGTACATGCTATATTAAGTTTTAAAAAAATAAAAAAAATAAAAAAAAAATTATTCGCAAACATGTTATGATCCGATTTTTTTGTGTTCAGAACGAACCAAGGTAATTTAAAATTTCCAATAACGGTATTTTACACGAATAACATTAATAATGTGATTCACGTAAAATGCAGTTATACTCGTAAATAACGAATTATACCTTTGTTTTAAAGTTACTTTGAACTTTTGTCAAAAAATATCTTGTTTGTTGTTTACTGGTAATGATTTATGGCGGATCAATTCTGATGATTTACATTTAAATAATCTTAAAACAATACAATCTTAATTTTTAAAATAAAAAGAAAATCATGCCCACACATTTCCAAAGCAAATATAAAACTTTTCCAGAAACACGTGTCTACTAGCGTTATCTGTCATAAGTTTATGTGATTTTCTTTTATTCGAAATTCTGAATGTCTCTATATTATTATTGTTCATTTATTCGTTAATAATTGTTACGTAAATAAAAATTATTGTGGGCCGATTTCGTATTATTATATCTCGAAATATTTCTATGTTCAGTAATAAATTCTATTTTTGAATAAACCATACATAGAATATTGTATTGTTGTCATCTTCTTTTATCTTATATTTATTAGTTCCCTGGAAACCAGGGCAATTTTTTTAATTGTAGCTCGGCATGTGATAACACTCCGCCTGATGTAAAACTAGAGTGCGGTCCATGAATGGAAACAACTGCTACTACAGAGAAACCCATGCGGGCAGCAGTCGCCTCCACTATGCCGGCTTGAGGAGACGAGCATGTACAATGTCTATGTCGGCTCCAGTCAAGTCTCAGATTTTTAAATTGTAGATCAGCTACTACTTTCAAACTGCTCCCAAAACACGACAAGGTCACTTCACGGGTGTTACATTCGAAAGTGGTGGTACTACCCCAGGACGGCAGACTGGGCTAATAACCATCATCAGTCTGCCTACCACTCTTTAATAGTGCCTATAGGCACTGAGCGACCAAAGTACATATAACAAAGTTACCCTGGTACCGGTCAGAATTAGCGAGGTTCGAACATGGGTCTCATCGCTCACTATCGATATTCACGCGTCTTACCGCTAGACCACGGTTGCCATAATTTTATATTGTAAAAACACTCGATTATATGTAGTTATCGAAATTAATACATAAGTTTACAGGTAATTAATATAATGTGGCGAGTATTTGTTTTCACTTTTCCTGGGACAGGATCGGCGCGGGTGTAAGGCATCCCACGTCAAGAACCGGACACCACAATTTATACCCGAGGCCGCTGGCATACCGCCAAAACTTTGCCAACACACTCGTTAGCTTCTGATACGTCGCCTCCGATCTAATAGTTTTCCCGTCTTTCTAGGACCATTTAATTCTTATCCCATCCGCTGGCAAAAGTCGAACATTCAGCCTACTCGACGAACTGCGTATTTGTGTCCTAACGTTAGACTTAGAAGAAAAACATGCTTTTCTCACGTATTTTTATATTCATTATAGATTTATTTGTAGTGCCTATTATTAAACATTGTATTTATTATAGAAAATAATTTATAGATATACATATATTATATTATTATTATTATTATACTAATATATAGCTGCAATACCACTCACTGACTCACTCACTCACTGACATCAATTATTTAGTACTTGCCGGTATGGTGGAGGGTAGCGGTTTTTTGAGTCGTATAGAGGACGTCCCAAAACCGTCGAGAAAAATACGACTTTGACCGGAAGTCGATTCTGGACCGGAAGTGACAGCGATATCTCAGAAACGGGGTGACTCGGGGCAGTCACCCCGAAGAGAAAGTTGTAGGGAATGCCCTATAATTTCGAAAACGATACTTTTTTTTTCAAAATTGCTCGAAAAAAATTTTTCCTCGATCGTATTTATATCCTTTTCCCGCCGGTACGCCAATATGAAACGGAGCATGGCGGTGGGCGTGGCCTAACAGCATCCGCGTCGATCGCTCGTCGGGGCTCGCGCTCTCTATGTTCCGCCCGTTCAGAGCGCGCAATGAAAATATAACGACGCATTTTCGGGACGAACGATCGAAACGGCTTTACCTCGGTCAGTCGGACGGTGAGCGCGGCCGCGTGAACATCAAATTTGCTCCGCGCGGCGGGCTTTTTTTAAATATCTCAAGAAGTAGATACGTCAGAGTAACCATGTAAAGAACAATTTTGTTCAGTATGACCAGCACTATTTGTTTTTTTATTTTTTTTTTCAATTTTTTTTAAATCGCCGTATCTCAAAAAGTACATACGTTAGCGTCACCGTGTAAAGACCAATATTGTTCAGTATGACCAGCACTACTTTTTTTTTTAATTTTGTTTTTTTTTTTAATTTTCTAAAATCGCTATTACTCAAAAAGTACATACGTTAACGTAACCGTGTAAAGACCAATATTGTTCAGTATGACCAGCACTATTCTTTTTTTAATTTTTTTTTTTTCAATCTTTTAAAATCATCAAATCTCGAAAAGTAGATACGTTAGCGTCACCGTGTGAAGACCAATATAGTTCAGTATGACCAGCACTACTTTTTTTTTAAATTTTTGTTTTTTTTTTAATTTTCTAAAATCGCTATTACTCAAAAAGTACATACGTTAGCGTCACCGTGTAAAGACCAATATTGTTCAGTATGACCAGCACTACTTTTTTATTTTATTTTTTTTTATTTTCTAAAATCGCTATTTCTCAAAAAGTACATACGTTAGCGTAACCGTGTAAAGGTCAATTTTGTTCAGAAACTTAAACGCCTTTAGATGGCGAGCTAAATATTTTCAAAACTGCCCTAAAATCTATTCGATCTAATACGTTTTACGACAAAAAGGGCCTCCGCGGGCCGCTTGCGCCCGCGGCCTTTACCCAACAGCTAGTACTAATATATAGCTGCAATACCACTCACTGACTGACATCAATTATTTCGTACTTGCCGGTATAGTGGAGGGTAGCGGTTTTTTGAGTCGTATAGAGGGTGTTCCAAAACCGTCGAGAAAAATACGACTTTGACCGGAAGTCGATTCTGGACCGGAAGTGGTAGCGATATCTCGGAAACGGGGCGAGTCGGGGCAGTCACCCCGTAGAGAAAGTTGTAGAGAATGTCGTCTTATGCCGAAATCAAAAAAAAAAATTTCAAAATCGGGCAAAAAAAATTTTTCCTCGATCGTATTTATATCCTTTTCCCGCCGGTACGCCAATATGAAACGGAGCATGGCGGTGGGCGTGGCCTAACAGCATCCGCGACGAGGCATTTTCGGGACGAACGATCGAAAGGGCTTTACCTCGGTCAGTCGGACGGTGAGCGCGGCCGCGTGAACATCGAATTTGCTCCGCGCGGCGGGCTTTCTTTTAAATATCTCAAGAAGTAGATACGTCAGAGTAACCATGTAAAGAACAATTTTGTTCAGTATGACCAGCACTATTTTTTTAAATTTTTGTTTTAGTTTTTTTTTTAATTTTTTAAAATCTTCATATCTCGAAAAGTAGATACGTTAGCGTCACCGTGTAAAGACCAATATTGTTCAGTATGACCAGCACTTTTTTTTTAAATTATTGTTTTTTTTTTTAATTTTTTAAAATCTTCATATCTCGAAAAGTAGATACGTTAGCGTCACCGTGTAAAGATCAATATTGTTCAGTATGACCAGCACTATTTGCTTTTTTTTTTTTAATTTTCTAAAATAGCTATTACTCAAAAAGTACATACGTTAGCGTCACCGTGTAAAGACCAATATTGTTCAGTATGACCAGCACTACTTTTTTTTTAATTTTTTTTTTTTAATTTTTTAAAATCGCCATATCTCGAAAAGTAGATACGTTAGCGTCACCGTGTAAAGACCAATTTTGTTCAGTATGACCAGCACTAATTTTTTTTTAAATTTTGTTTTTTTTTTAAATTTTTTAAAATCGCCATATCTCGAAAAGTAGATACGTTAGCGTCACCGTGTAAAGACCAATTTTGTTCAGAAACGTAAACGCTTTTAGATGGCGAGCTAAATATTTTCAAAACTGCCTAAAATCTATTCGATCTAATACGTTTTACGACAAAAAGGGCCTCCGCGGGCCGCTTGCGCCCGCGGCTTTTACCCAACAGCTAGTTATACTAATATATAGCTGCAATACCACTGACTCACTCACTGATCTATTGACATCAATTATTTCGTACTTGCCGGTATAGTGGAGGGTAGCGGTTTTTTGAGTCGTATAGAGGACGTCCCAAAACCGTCGAGAAAAATACGACTTTGACCGGAAGTCGATTCTGGACCGGAAGTGGTAGCGATATCTCGGAAACGGGGCGAGTCGGGGCAGTCACCCCGAAGAGAAAGTTGTAGGGAATGCCCTATAATTTCGAAAACGATACTTTTTTTTTCAAAATTGCTCGAAAAAAATTTTTCCTCGATCGTATTTTTATCCTTTTCCCGCCGGTACGCCAATATGAAACGGAGCATGGCGCTTGGGCGTGGCCTAACAGCATCCGCGACGAGGCATTTTCGGGACGAACGATCGAAACGGCTTTACCTCGGTCAGTCGGACGGTGAGCGCGGCCGCGTGAACATCGAATTTGCTCCGCGCGGCGGGCTTTCTTTTAAATATCTCAAGAAGTAGATACGTCAGAGTAACCATGTAAAGAACAATTTTGTTCAGTGTGACTAGCACTATTTTTTTAAATTTTTGTTTTAGTTTTTTTTTAAATTTTTTAAAATCTTCATATCTCGAAAAGTAGATACGTTAGCGTCACCGTGTAAAGACCAATATTGTTCAGTATGACCAGCACTATTTTTTTTTTAAATTTTTGTTTTTTTTTTAATTTTTTAAAATCGCCATATCTCGAAAAGTAGATACGTTAGCGTCACCGTGTAAAGACCAATATTGTTCAGTATGACCAGCACTAATTTTTTTTTAAACTTTTGTTTTTTTTTTAATTTTTTAAAATCGCCATATCTCGAAAAGTTGATACGTTAGCGTCACCGTGTAAAGACCAATTTTGTTCAGTGTGACCAGCACTTTTTTTTTTTAATTTTTGTTTTTTTTTTTTAATTTTTTAAAATCTTCATATCTCGAAAAGTAGATACGTTAGCGTCACCGTGTAAAGATCAATATTGTTCAGTATGACCAGCACTATTTGCTTTTTTTTTTTTTTAATTTTCTAAAATAGCTATTACTCAAAAAGTACATACGTTAGCGTCACCGTGTAAAGACCAATATTGTTCAGTATGACCAGCACTACTTTTTTTTATTTTTATTTTTTTTTATTTTTTAAAATCGCCATATCTCGAAAAGTAGATACGTTAGCGTCACCGTGTAAAGACCAATTTTGTTCAGTATGACCAGCACTAATTTTTTTTTAAATTTTGTTTTTTTTTAAATTTTTTAAAATCGCCATATCTCGAAAAGTAGATACGTTAGCGTCACCGTGTAAAGACCAATTTTGTTCAGAAACGTAAACGCTTTTAGATGGCGAGCTAAATATTTTCAAAACTGCCTAAAATCTATTCGATCTAATACGTTTTACGACAAAAAGGGCCTCCGCGGGCCGCTTGCGCCCGCGGCCTTTACCCAACAGCTAGTACTAATATATAGCTGCAATACCACTGACTGACTGACATCAATTATTTCGCACTTGCCGGTATAGTGGAGGGTAACGGTTTTTTGAGTCGTATAGAGGGCGTTCTAAAACCGTCGAGAAAAATACGACTTTGACCGGAAGTCGATTCTGGACCGGAAGTGGTACCGATATCTCGGAAACGGAAAGAGATGAGGCAAAAGTGCCGGAACAAACGTTGTAGGGAATGCCCTCTAATTTCGAAAACGATACTTTTTTTTCAAAATTGCTCAAAAAAAATTTTTCCTCGATCGTATTTATATCCTTTTCCCGCCGGTACGCCAATATGAAACGGAGCATGGCGCTTGGGCGTGGCCTAACAGCATCCGCGACGAGGCATTTTCGGGACGAACGATCGAAACGGCTTTACCTCGGTCAGTCGGACGGTGAGCGCGGCCGCGTGAACATCGAATTTGCTCCGCGCGGCGGGCTTTTTTTAAATATCTCAAGAAGTAAATACGTCAGAGTAACCATGTAAAGAACAATTTTGTTCAGTGTGACCAGCACTATTTTTTTAAATTTTTGTTTTAGTTTTTTTTTTAATTTTTTAAAATCTTCATATCTCGAAAAGTAGATACGTTAGCGTCACCGTGTAAAGACCAATATTGTTCAGTATGACCAGCACTAATTTTTTTTTAAACTTTTGTTTTTTTTTTAATTTTTTAAAATCGCCATATCTCGAAAAGTTGATACGTTAGCGTCACCGTGTAAAGACCAATTTTGTTCAGTATGACCAGCACCTTTTTTTTTAAATTTTTGTTTTTTTTTTTTTAATTTTTTAAAATCTTCATATCTCGAAAAGTAGATACGTTAGCGTCACCGTGTAAAGATCAATATTGTTCAGTATGACCAGCACTACTTTTTTTAAATTTTTTTTTTTTTAATTTTTTAAAATCGCCATATCTCGAAAAGTAGATACGTTAGCGTCACCGTGTAAAGACCAATTTTGTTCAGTATGACCAGCACTAATTTTTTTTAATTTTTTTAAATCGCCATATCTCGAAAAGTAGATACGTTAGCGTCACCGTGTAAAGACCAATTTTGTTCAGAAACGTAAACGCTTTTAGATGGCGAGCTAAATATTTTCAAAACTGCCTAAAATCTATTCGATCTAATACGTTTTACGACAAAAAGGGCCTCCGCGGGCCGCTTGCGCCCGCGGCTTTTACCCAACAGCTAGTACTAATATATAGCTGCAATACCACTGACTGACTCACTGACTGACATCAATTATTTCGTACTTGCCGGTATAGTGGAGGGTAGCGGTTTTTTGAGTCGTATAGAGGACGTCCCAAAACCGTCGAGAAAAATACGACTTTGACCGGAAGTCGATTCTGGACCGGAAGTGGTAGCGATATCTCGGAAACGGGGCGAGTCGGGGCAGTCACCCCGTAGAGAAAGTTGTAGAGACTGTCGTCTTATGCCGAAATCAAAAAAAAAATTTTCAAAATCGGGCAAAAAAAATTTTTCCTCGATCGTATTTATATCCTTTTCCCGCCGGTACGCCAATATGAAACGGAGCATGGCGCTTGGGCGTGGCCTAACAGCATCCGCGACGAGGCATTTTCGGGACGAACGATCGAAACGGCTTTACCTCGGTCAGTCGGACGGTGAGCGCGGCCGCGTGAACATCGAATTTGCTCCGCGCGGCGGGCTTTCTTTTAAATATCTCAAGAAGTAGATACGTCAGAGTAACCATGTAAAGAACAATTTTGTTCAGTGTGACCAGCACTATTTTTTTAAATTTTTGTTTTAGTTTTTTTTTTTAATTTTTTAAAATCTTCATATCTCGAAAAGTAGATACGTTAGCGTCACCGTGTAAAGACCAATATTGTTCAGTATGACCAGCACTATTTTTTTTTTTAATTTTTGTTTTTTTTTTTAATTTTTTAAAATCGCCATATCTCGAAAAGTTGATACGTTAGCGTCACCGTGTAAAGACCAATTTTGTTCAGTATGACCAGCACTTTTTTTTTTAAATTTTTGTTTTTTTTTTTTAATTTTTTAAAATCTTCATATCTCGAAAAGTAGATACGTTAGCGTCACCGTGTAAAGATCAATATTGTTCAGTATGACCAGCACTATTTGCTTTTTTTTTTTTTTAATTTTCTAAAATAGCTATTACTCAAAAAGTACATACGTTAGCGTCACCGTGTAAAGACCAATATTGTTCAGTATGACCAGCACTACTTTTTTTTTAATTTTTTTTTTTAATTTTTTAAAATCGCCATATCTCGAAAAGTAGATACGTTAGCGTCACCGTGTAAAGACCAATTTTGTTCAGTATGACCAGCACTAATTTTTTTTTAAATTTTGTTTTTTTTTAAATTTTTTTAAATCGCCATATCTCGAAAAGTAGATACGTTAGCGTCACCGTGTAAAGACCAATTTTGTTCAGAAACGTAAACGCTTTTAGATGGCGAGCTAAATATTTTCAAAACTGCCTAAAATCTATTCGATCTAATACGTTTTACGACAAAAAGGGCCTCCGCGGGCCGCTTGCGCCCGCGGCTTTTACCCAACAGCTAGTATATATATATATATACGACGGTCATATACAAACATCAATATATGTTTCCGTTTAAAATACCATATTTTTATAATATATTTTTATTAACAATGCTTCGTACATAATAAACGAAAAAATACTATTAAATGTTGTTCATAGCGTCTATAAATTGTCTATTATTCATGCTCAATAAAAAAGCTATAACTTAATCCTATGGAGTATTTATGTAGCAAGTTGATAACAAACTTCACAATAATTTCATCGTACGTGTATTTTATTACACCCGTGTGTCGAAAATAAACAATATGCCATTCCATTTTCACATTTTTGAAACAGTAAATATGTATTACCTATTAATTGTTGACATATAAAATGCTGGATTTGTTTTTTTATTAAATTAACACATAACGGACTGAGCTGCGGTCTCAGCTATTATTGTTTTTTCTCTGTTCAATTTCATCGAAATTTAATAATAAATTGAAAATAAATTAAATAGCCTATATTTTGTGAAATACCAGATAATATCAGATCCGAGCGGCCGTGGTCTAGCAGTAAGACGCGTGAACTCACGATCGATGAGACCCGTGTTCGAACCTCGCTAAATTCTGACCGGTACCAATGTAACTTTCTTATATTGTAACTTTGGTCGCTCAGTGCCTATAGGCACCATTATAGAGTGATAGGCAGACGGATGATGGTTATTAGTCCAGTCTGCCGTCCGGGGGTAGTACCACCACTTTCGAATGTAACACCCGTGAAGTGACCTTGTCGCGTTTCGGGAATAGTTTGAAAGTAGCCAGGTATAACGAGAGGAGTGTGGACTGGATTGTACATGTTCGTCTCTTCAAGCCGGCATAGTGGAGGCGACTGCTGCCTGTAGAGATTTCTCTGTAGTTGCAGTTGTATCCATTGATGGACCGCAATCTAGCTTTACATCAAGCGGGGTGTTGTCACATGCCGAGCTACAATGAAAAAAAAAAATCTAAATCGCAATTAATGGCTAACATTAAAATTTATAGCATTTATGGATGTTTTTACTTAAATTTCAACAATTCTGATTACCAAAATAAACAGATTCATTTATTTAAACTTTAGATTTTATTACAAATAACGTTTATTCTACCTACTTAATAATTATGAAATTAGACTGTAATTTTGCCTTCTTAATTGTCGACTTTGTCAATAAAAAACTGAATCTCCTACATCAAAAGGTAGTTACAAAATATCAGAGGAACTTGAAAGAATGAGGAACTTTTCTTGATCTCAGGTGTCTAAACTTCCCTCAAGGAAAACCGTTTGTGGATACAGTACGACGCAACTATACTTATTACTTTGATAGTTATGTAAGTATATGGATAAGAATAACGAAGAGGATAAATTAATATTTTATTGTGATAACTATTGACTATTTTGTAATTCGTTCAATAGAATTTTAATTTTACTATTTATAAAGATTAAACTTTTGTTTGATCGTTGAGGATTGTTGTGGTTTATTTTGAGATTTGAATTTTGAATCTTAAAGTTATGATTAAATAATTCGCATTAAAAGTGGAACTAAGTTAAATTTATTTTGTTTTAACTCATAAATAGACATAATTATTATTTTATTATTTATTTATTATTTTTATTGTTCTAAATAAGGAAGACATTTTAATATGGGTACACTATTAATACTCGTGTGACGCAATAGATTCTAAACAAGGAAATGTTTCGTTATACTTCTTACATAACGAATGAAATAACCTAACATTTTATAAGGACCGTCAGAGAAATGTCTACGGGCAGCAGTCGCCTCTCGCTATACCTGGCTACTTTCAAACCGCTCCCGAAACGCTTCATGAGCGTTACATTCGAAAGTGGTGGTACTATCCCAGAACGGCAGACAGGGCTCATAACTGCCATTAGTTTTTTTTTTCATTTCTTTGTGTACGATGTGGCACCTAAAGGTAGATCATTTGCCAAAAAAATAATCAATCACTGTAAAGCATAATTCAATGATTCCCACCACTGGTCGCCCTTAAAAATATTTTAAAAAAGGTCTGTCTACCACTCTCTAATAGTGCCTATAGGCACTACAGACTACGTTTTTCTAGAGCTAATTGTTAACTAAGGGTTAATCGGCGATCGACAGATACAGACAAGTTTTACTAAAAATAAACTTTATGGGTTACTGCGTGAGACTTATTTCCTCGAATAGCCGGAGCTGACGGCAAAAATGGGGTCATTTCCCTTTATTTGGCTGTGATTCGTGTTTAGCTTGACTTTTATTAAAAGCTAAGGCAATGTACTGAATAGTTTCTATATGTAAACAAGATCGATGTGAATGATGGAGTGCTCCGAATTACAGTGAGTGCCCATGTTTTGCGTGTTCACAGTTATTATATTGTTTACGATACCAAAACGCTTTTCATTTGGCAATTCGATGTATTAATAACTTGGAAATGGAGAGTTATAGGGCTACTAAGTGAGTGTAGCAAATTTTATTGGTTATTTTATGGAGAACGTTCTTTCGAATGTGTAGTCAACAGTAAAAGGAAATCGTCTAATTTGTTGGAACAACATCTATTTACGTTTTAAGTGCCTATTACTGAATAAGTTTAACTGATTTTAATATATTATGGTCCTTTTAGGCATTCAAAAGGTCATAAAAATAATGTAATTGTTTATAAAAAGGTCACATGTGTATTATCTAGAAAAGAAAGACAATTAAAGAAAAGACGTAGATGGATTCTTGACGACCGAGCGTGACGATCTTTACCACAAAGTTCAACGCCTAACAGTCGTACAATTCCCAAAGCAACCAGAGTGTCTACAGCTCTCTCCTTAGATTTACACTTTATGAAAGGATGGGAATGATATTCGAAAGGATATTTGTAAATAAATTAGCGTTAATGTATAATATAAAGAAAATAAATATTTTAAAAAAATTCTCACAACTTGTGATAATAGGCAACAAAACATGAATTCTGCTTCCCACGCAAAATGAATCAAAGCAATCTTCGCATTTATGTGGGCAGTAAGAATCTCTCGGACATATTTATTTTCACAATTACATGCTCAAGGTCGGAAATAAGTTCACTGGAGGCACGACATTGTCTGGTGATACAAAACAAACATTTAACGCGGCGTGTAAGTTTATCGTCTGTATAGTGGGATGTGTTGTTCCGTGTCATTAGGTTGAGGTGAATCGTTCATGTGGTGTCGCTTGTGATGCCGTCGTGGTGTCGGGAGAGGCGGTGGAATGGGGTACCTGCGCGGGATGCACCGCCTGCAGCCGCCGCCAGCCAGTCTGGCGCCCGCCATCCGCCGCCCCCGCGCACTCCATATCGCTCTCTGCTTGTTTTCAACTTTGATTGATAATTTGTTATCAAAACTCACGCACGGACCGAGGAAATTATTGCGACTAAAGTATGTAACTGTGATACACGATCCAACATAACTATCTACAGACATTTATCATTTTCTCCGTCTATTTGATTATTTGAGGAGACTTCAGATCGAAATATTTGTTATATCAACCAGAGACGACGAAAATAATAATAGTTAACGATCGCTAATTAATAAAGTGCCTATAGATATTTTTAGATTATAGTCAATCCGGAGCGCGTAGGACGAGAGTGGAGGAGATACTGGTTAATGTGGACCTTTTCAGTGATGAATACCGCCATCGTTAGCGGCTATTACACTTCCCATCTCGTTTGTATCGTTCATCTATCAGCGGCTTCTAATAACTATTTGATCAGTAGAATCCAATTCTTTTAAAAATATATAAGACCCCATTCTTGTCTTTAATATACATTTATAGTTTTCTAAAGTGTATTTTCCAATATTGATTTTGTTATTCTTCTTTGCGAGAACGCAATCTTGCAATTTCAAGATACCTACGCACTTCCATCGAAAGTTTATTTATTTTGTAAAGTACATTTGGGAGTGAATTTGAATGAGAATAGGTAGCGAATATGTTTGAAACTATATCTTGTAGATTCTATAATCTGAGTAATAGGCAGACTGGCACTGTAAACCTAGATGATGTATTCGTCTCTTTAAGTCAGCATAGCGAAGGTGATTGAAGGACCATACTGAAGGCGAAATGTGGTCAACATGCCGGGCTACTATAAAAAATATAATAGGTATATTTATTATCATGTTGTTACATCAGTTACGTACATGTTGTGAAATGGAAAACCTTTAATATTCTTCAAAGGCTGCGCTCTTGAAATGTCAACGTGATCCTTGCGATTCACGCTTTGCATAAAAATGGGAAACATTGGCAATTGGCCTAGAAAAGTTGCTATTTGGATATAAGAGAGAGAGAGTGAGTCCTTGAGTGACCTTTGAAGATAAATAAGCGTGGGAGGAAAGGCGCCTCGCTGTATAAACTGGATTACAAATCGTAAAGGCTTACATAAAAATATCCATACGTCAAACAGTAGATACTAAACATTTTACTTTTGCTAATAATCATTTATTAGGTTTTATGGCTTACTAGTTGCAACTTTGTATGTGCATAATTAATATTATATATTCAGTTTCCATTTATTTATTTATTTATTTATTTATACAAATTAGGTACACCAACAGCGAGTACATTGAACTTATACTATAACTTATTCTAAAAGATAATAACTGATGTACCAGCCAAGTACACAACGTTCGCAAGAAAAGTTGCCATCAACATATAATAATTAGTAATATTTATAATTGGTTTTAAAACTTATTAAAAAATATATTTAAACTATAACAATATGAAAATTACAGACCCATTATGACAATAATATGCATGTAACAATAATAGACAAAAAAAAAAAAACTAGTGGGGAACCAAAACTAACCAAAATGTTTGAAAAGTATACTTTTGAAATGAGTGACATTATTAAAAAATATATCAAGTTCGGGGAGTACTGCATTTAGCTCATTGTAGCAGGAACACATTCTAGAAATAGGAGCGTGACGACCGACATTAGTTTTGCAAGCGGGGGGACTAAATATTTTGGTTATGGGCTTTCTGGGGAAATTGCGCCAAGGTACCGAGAGTGACAATGACGAAAGGATATACTCGCAATTAGTGCGACCATTCACACAATTATGTAGAAACATCATATCGTGCTGCTTGCGCCGGTTACTTAGTGATTGCATTTCGAAAAATTTGAGACGCTGATTATAGGGACATCTGTGGGAAATACCATGCGACGAGAACGCTATATGTCTGTTCATTTCAAGAGATCCTTTTATAGAGATATAGTAGCTGTGCCATTGCGATTTAAAATAAAACTTTCTTCAATAAACGGGCGATCTAATAGAAAAATAATCGGACTGGTATCTCAGGAACGCATACAAGACAAACCAAGAAAGAAACATTGATTTTTATATATTATTACAGATTAATGACGTGGATATGATTTTTGTGATCGATTGAATGGTATAGAAATTGATGTGCTGCTGCGTCATCTAGTATAAAGTCTATCACCTTTGCAAAGTTTGGAATCAGAGAGAAGTGTGCACTGTCAATCTGGATGGTGCACATTCGTCCCATCATGTCGACATAGCGGAGGCGACTGCTGCCTGTAGAAATTTATATATAGTAGCAGTTGTTTCCGTTCACGAACCGCACTCTAGCTTTACATCAGGCGGATGTCTACAATAGATGTCGACATTCCGCCCGCGATGGTTTGTTCAAATACCAGCTCGAGGAGACGAATGTGCACCATCCAGATTGACAGTTCACACTCCTCTCGTTATGCCCGATTTCAGTATTTATAATTTTCTTTCTCATTTTAGGATCAAATATGCTTTGTAATTAATAATTATATTCACTTGAATACGTCGCTTGTTGAACTATGATTGGTTTGATGTCGCAGTCAATGGCATTTGTGCAAACAATATCGCTTTTAACGTAATTATGATCACATCAAGATACTCAGAAAAACTGTTGTTGTCAGGTGAAGTGTATTCGTATACCCGTATCTATAAGTATTATAAGTACCAGCGGATCCAACAGACGTTATCCTGACCGAACGTTGGCTTGCCTGCTATCAGCGAGTTTTCAATAACGTTTTGTCAATATTCTAATTTCCGATAAACTAATAATAATAAGTGACAAGTAAGTAGAAAATCTAAAACATGATGGTGAACTTAAAATAATCTAAAAGTCTACTCAAGGACACACTAAAATTTTCATCAAAATTGGTCCAGCCGTTTAGTAGGAGTTCAGCGACATATACAGTTACACGTACAAAAGAATTTTATATAGAAGTTTTGCGTTCCTGTCCCATCTGTAACTTTTTATGTAAACAGGTTAAAATAACTGTACCCTAAGTTTTCACCCACGTTAATCCAAAAAATTAAAAGCCTTTCTCAATAAATGGGCCATCTAAAGAGATCTAAATAGCAATGAAATTTAAAAAAAGTGTCCTGTATAAAAATCATCAAGCCGTTTCAGCGTTCAGCCGTTTGTGCGTGATTGGGGTACAAACAAACATACTTTCATAGTTAAACCAAGAAAATTAAACTCTCAAACTTTTAAATTTGGATGTTGTTTTATTTATTTTTCTTAATTGCAGAGGTAACGCCGGAACTTAAATTTCTAACAAAAGACAAATGAGCTATTCCAATAGAAAGCGTCAGTTCCGACCCTTTCACCAATTTGCGTTCTTAATTTGACATAGTTTGTACTTTTTCTTTTGTTTTCTTCTTCTAAGTACTTATTATTATTGTTGTTTCGCATTATTAATTAGTTGTTATAAAAGAAAAAAAAAACGAAAATGGAAATAAGTTAACAATGTATTTGACATTTATTATTAATAATAACATTTATTTTGTAACAATGTAATAACTTTATAAAAGATTTTCTTTTCTAGATACGCGAAGTTCGGGTAAGTGTAGGCGAAATAACAGTCCGAGATAACAATCCTTTAATAATTTGTTTATATTCTATATAAAAATGTTTTTGCTCGAAATATTTTGCGTTACATTTAATTTATTATTTCATTGAAACGACTCGTTTGTCATGGCAGGTATTTGTTGCTTAAATAATAGGTCTCTTGTTAAATAAACGGAAGCTTTTCATCACGTTACTCTATGTCGAGTGAGAAAGCTGTCTTCAAAGCATGATAGATGGTTTTAATATTATTGAAACTTACATACAATTGTTAAGAATAAACTAACCCTTTTGACATTTTAAATGCTAGATTTGTTTTATTATTCAATTATGATAAAAACTAAATAGAAAAAATCAACACGCTCTTAGCAGCGTGAACCGAGGTGAGGATCGAACCCACGTCTTCCGCATTAAGCTATTGGAACGAAATTCCTCCATTTTATCTTTTCATCGGCAGTCATTCCAACTTCCTTGTGAATGAGAATTCGTTAAATATTATCATTTATTTTTATTTGTTTTTTTATTTATTTATTCAGAGAAATCATAGCGTGAATTATAATAAATAACAAAAATTTTTACAAAAAGAAAAGCCAAAGTGATTTCAAATATGCACTTACATCGCAATTAGATAGAAAAAAAAACAATTAAAAAATTAAAATATACTATATACAAAATATTACAAAAGTGTGTGTGTGTGTGTGTGTGTGTGTGTGTGTGTGTGTGTGTAAGTGACAAGAATTAATTAATATTCAATGAAATAACTCATAATATTAAAACTTTTTTAAAACAGTAAATATGTTTCTTTGTTGATGCGTGATATATTTTGTAAAGTATAAATTGTAAGAAATATTATTTCCAAAGACTATCCGTAGGAATATTTTCTGTCTGTTGAAGTACTTAATTGATTTTGTTTAATCTGCCTACTTAATAAAATTGAACACAAAAGTTGCTTTGTAATTTGATATTGTGCGGTTGTTGTATTTATTTTTTCTTTTTATTACTGAATCGAGAAAACCATTGTTGTCACAATCTAAGCAGATAAGTATCATCTGTCGTCGTAAGCTGCCATATCGTTGTCAACCGATATCTGATTCCATTCAATTATGATTCTATAGAGACGAGGAAAAGCAAAACAATTAAGTCTAAACAGCGTTAACCTATTTATTGAGATAATGTATATTTTTTTTACAGTAGTTCGGCATGTGATCTCACTTCGCCTGGTGCCAACAGTGACATTGTGAGTCCGGTTACTTTCAGGATAATCCCAAAAACTTTAAATCTCGGGACGGCAGATTGAGATGGGGAAATAATATCTAACATTATTCTGCCTACTATTTTTTACATAATATTTTAAAAACATATTACTATATATAATAGAAGATTATGTTCATGTATCAAAAGTGCGGTTGAAATAAAATAAAAGGAAACACTAAACATTCTTGGAGTGTCTTGAAAATCCTTTATCTGGGTGAGTCATGATGGTCCGTGGATTTAGTTGCACGCTTTATTCTAGCCGGGTGGCTCGAGGGCTTTGCTAGGATCCGTAACAAGTGGTCGCGTGCTTGATGTCGGCAACTAATTTATAGGTAGGGTAATAAAGGAAGATTAGTACCAACCTAACACCTACATCGCGACTCCTTCACTTATCCTCTATGCTCTGAACTAGATAATAATTATACAACTCCTTATTTTTCGACTGTCGCGTCCCGTATTGCATGTCCGATATTCGTCCTGTTTTACATCTTCCATAAAGTACCAGTTTATTTATATATACTATATTTTTTTATAAAAGAATCATAGCGAAAACTGTTAAATGCGGTGGTTTGTCTTTCACTATTTATAAATGTATTGATGTAGTTGAATCCCGCATTTCAGAGTAAATTTACGAGTATATGTTTTGAGCATCAAAAGTGTTAAAATGTCCCGTATTTGTTTTTAAAATGGCAACCCTAACTATCACCAACGTGTCGTAGTAATGGATCATACTCGTTTAATATTTAGACCTCTTAATTATTGTATAAATAAAGTTTAATTTTAATAATTTTGATTGCTCTTAATTATAAAATAAAAGTAGGTACGAGTAACAATTAATTAAAATATAAATTCTAGTTATCAAAATTAATTTTGAAAAAGTTAGTGTCTCAGTTATGACTTTTAGATGTTTTACTACTTTATTAGGATTTATTTGAAGTTTTTATACACAATTATAATAAATAAGTAAATAAAATACGAGTAAATATTTGTATTTTGTATTAAAAAAGTCTTTATACTTATCTAAATATTTCAATATAGTTAATAAATTATTACAATTGCAATTCTTTTATATCAAAATAATATTTCTATACCTAGTTTTACTTGAGACATCCCAGTGTCTAAACACGTATCGTAACCTATATCAATCGCAATTGTCTTGACATAAGCGGAATGTTGTCCTTTTTCTGTTTTCTCTGGAGACCTTAAAGTAGACGGAAAAAACGTATAATAAACGAATTTATTACTCGAAAAAAAATCTCATGTACAAATCTACAATATATAAACCTAAGCTGATTATTGTATTTTCGTTTATTATTCTATGTTTTTTAACTAAAATGTCATCATTATTAAATAAATTTAACAGGAAAACAACTCAGCAGTTCGAAGGGTTGCTGATGGAACAATAGAACAGAAAGATTTTGACCCGGTCACATGAAGAGTCAACGCTTTGATTCCCACCACAACGTCGATTTATTTACCGTTCACTTTTCATCATATGTAATAATAATTACAAAACCAGCATTTGCATATGTCAAAAATAAATAATAATAATAATAATTGATAAAAATGTAACCCACAGTGTAAAGAGCTTTTTTATTTCGCTTAACGTAAATCCGCTTTTATAAATTTTTAATAAGAATAAAAGAGGTCGGCTGTAAAAGATTTGACGAAACTGGTTCAAAAGTTTAGAAGCGTAATCTAAAAATACCTAACTCATAATTAATTCTAAGAGCATTAAAATGGTTAACACCCTTTACGATGAAACGACAAGCATCGTTTTTCATAATGCATAAAGTTGCGAATTTAATTAAATTACTCGCATTTAATTCTTAGTGCGCTGTGTAGATTTTTAACTCGAAATTAATTAGGGTTGTTACAGCTTTCTATGACCTCGGAACGTCTTTATTCTTTATAACAAAGGAAAGATTGATCCTTGACCCCTAGGTCAAGCACAGGCTTTATTGACTTTTTGTTCTTTCTTTTAAAATATAGCACGCTCGATGTCTTGCAGAGCAATATCTGAAAATTATGATATAGTGCAGTTTTCGCCTGTCAGCCGTGTCGGTCGGTGTAATTCCTCGTGGGATTTTCACAGGCAGGTGATAAATATAGCACTAGACAGTTTATACAATAATTAGAGTTGACCACGTTTCAATTACCTAAATGATAAACGTTATTTATTTAATTTTTAATTTAAAAAGCCATGGTATATTTAATTAAATTATGATGAAAACTAAACAGAAGAAAATCACCGCAAACATAGTCTGAGAATTGAACGTCCTCTATTTCGTCCCCGTATGCTCTGACTAGTAAGCTACTATTGCTACAAAGGCATTGGCGCCTTTCCTGTTAATAATAATATAAATGAGCCCAGTCTGCCTTCCTGGGGTAGTACCACCACTGTAGAATGTGTAGAACACCCGTGAAGTGACTTTGTGGCATTTCGGGATCAGTTTGTCAATCTGGATGGTGCATATTCGTCTCCTCAAGCCGGTTCATGAACCGCACTCTATAACGAACTACAATAACAAAAAAGAAAAATGAAATGGAAGTCCTTTGTTAACGTAGGCATGGACTTGTTCATTGTCTTTTGGCTTCGGAAAGGCATATGACGAGAAGACAGCCATAAGAAATTCGTCAATTATAGCCTGTGTTTATAATAACAAAAAAAAAACTGTTAAATTATAAATTCAGAAAAAAAAAATAATAGTAACTAATTTAACAAACATAACTAAACCACAATATGGGGCACCAAAATGAAGGAAATTATATATTAATATTATTGCAACCCACGTTTCAACCACAAAGGTACCAACACACATACGTTTAATAGAAAAAAACTTGAAAATGATGACTATACGATTTTTGATATTGAGTTAGAACGGTCTTGAATTTTAAATTGGGATAGAAATTGCTACGAAATATTTCTGAGAACTTCTTAAACATAATTTTTAAGAGTCTTAAACTTTCAGGTCTCGTTTTACAAATTGAGGGATTCGGTTTGCTCGTCGTGAAGTTTACTGTAGCATTAAATGTTAGTGCATTCAGTATTCGTGTACTCAAGTTGTTATTTAATAACGAACTCGAGTAGGTGAGTGCGGGCAGGTGCAGAACGTAATTATATTTAATTAGGCATCTTTTACTTTAGGTTTTAGAAAAAAACTTTTACATAGACAAGCGAAACCACTATTTATAAAAATCTATATAAAATATAATCTATAAAAAATAACGCTACTGGAAATCGCAAATTTGATTATTATACATTATTATTTATTAGTATATTGTATTAATTCTATTTAGGTAATAGGTAATTATTAATAGTCTATACTAATATTATAAATTAGAAAGTATGCTTCTTCCACTCTTAATAGTGCATGTAGACACTGAGCGACCAAAGTACATATAAGTACACATAGTTATATTGGTACTGGTCTGAATCCAGCGAGGTTTGAACACGGGTCTCATCGATTATTATTTCACGCGTCCTACCGCTAGACCGCTCTATCGGCTATAGGCAAATTTATTTATTATTTTGTACTAAATAGCCTCTTTATTGAGGAAGTTTTTTTTATTAAACGTGTGTTACATATATTTTAAACTATTTAAAGGCTTACCTAGGGATTGAACGGAAACGCTAACTAAACGCATAACACTAAATAAAAACAAAACCACATACGAAGTTGCGGGTGACAGCTAGTATCTAATAATTAACAAAGTTTTGAGGTTTAAAACCATAGCTATTGTATTGATTAACCTTTGTAATATTCAC
The DNA here is from genome assembly GCA_948150575.1 of Tinea pellionella. NCBI lineage: Eukaryota > Metazoa > Arthropoda > Insecta > Lepidoptera > Tineidae > Tinea > Tinea pellionella. The sequence continues at coordinate 4,028,592 of OX411254.1, read as the reverse complement.
AACAGCCGTCTGTCTGCTGTCATATTAAACAGAAAATCGTTATAGCTATATTATAATGGGGGGATTATGTTTTCACAAATGTACAAGAATATAATAAAGTAATTTAGTTAGTTAGTTAGGAAATGTTCTACAAACCGGTAATTAGTAAAGGATGCTAAAATTTACCGGTTAAAACTGATCAGCTAATAAATGGATACATTTTATTTTATGCCAGAAAAGGTAGTAGGTGATCTAGCACATTAATTCCTCACTTTTGAATCGAACAATTTTAGTTCAAACACAAACAGTTGAAGATCATCGATCGTGAGTTCACGCTTTCTACCGCAAGGCTCCAATCTATAACAAGTTGTAAAAAAAGAAAATCTATGTACTAAATATATCTGAATAAGAGACTGTGATTAGTCTCAAGGGTCACGTTGTGTCTTCACTTAATCTCAATGTCAATAAAGTGTTATTTGTAGCTTCTCTGCTATTATGCGGTACGTTACAAGTCAATGAAGCTTTGTTAATGTTTCGTTTGTTTTGTTCCCCCAGTGAACTTGAAATCAATTTTCTCTTTGATATTTTATAAACATAGCTTCGGAAATGTATTATTACGGTTATTTTTTTATTCAAGGCCGATCGTTGTAAGTTGATTTTAGAGTACATTTTTAACTCGGAGTTAAAAATTAACGTAGTTCTAAAAATACTGAAAAAAACAATCGTAAAGTTGTTTTTTTCCTTTTATAGATTGAAACTATAATTGTTGTAGTATTTTCTTTTTCTTAATTTATTAGCTATTTTTCTCATAATATGGTAATAAAGTGAGGGTTTTATATGCAAAAAACACTGGTTATTTTAGTATTATTCAATTATGAAAAATATGTTCCAACTAGTAATAATAAAATAATTCGATGTTATAGTTGTCTACGAGTGTTAAAGACAGACTTTCTGCGTAGAGACGTAGTTGCTACGATTATTCGTAGTAACTTTGTGTACATAAATTAAGCAAGTTTTAAATTTATGCATTACTCTTAAAATAGAACATAATTTTAGGTGAAATATTTTGATGTAAGATAAGAAAAATATATTTAACTTACAATATAATATCAAAATTCTTTGAGTAATTATTATGTTATGTAGATTGTGAAATATAAATTTGTGTGTATTGTAATATATTCATGATAACACCCTATAGAGTTATTTCGTTGAAGTATTTTGTGTTGATTATTTCGGTAGAAGTGTTTACTTGGCCACATGTATAGATGTGTGAGAGTTTTGTGCGTGTGGGAAGGTGTGAATGGGCGCGGAGGTCGCTTGCGGGGGGCGGGCGGTATCGACTCGGAGGACGCGCCTGCGCCGGACCTCACCTGTTGCCTCCACCGCGGAAGCCTACTCTTTTAAATTATACCGACACCTGAATCAAAAATAAAGCGGAAACAACTCTAACTCCCTTCTTGAAGCTTGTTATATATTAACGATGATTTTTGTTTGCTTTTCCACATAGCCACATAGGCTTTGTTTTAGTCCCCTTTATCTGTACCGTTAAGTGTATACTTACGGATATAAATAATTCATGTGAAGGTTCGGATACAAAAGTAATCAACAAAAGTTTAAACTGACAATCGTACGTACACAGTGTACGAGAATATCATAATCTGCTTAGTATGTATAAAATGTATAAAATTCAGATGTTTTGACAACTTTGGGTTTATAAGACAGTTTGTTTGATGTTTTAATGGATTTTAATATATTAGGTTGTAAATTTTTATTATTTTGCTAATTTTTAATTTTAAACATGATTTACCATTTACTTCAATATGTATTTTTATTAAGGGAAAACATTTCGCTAACACACGCGGCTCTTTGCTAAACGTTTAAAGATAGAATATGTATAATATAATCGAATTTTATTTAAAAATAGGAAGATACTAAAGAACATACCTAATTCAGAATAGAAAGAAGGAAACTTAATAGCTAAAAGCGTAATATTTCCAAGCACGTCCTTTTATCTCGTTGTTTATAATTTGAGGTTATAACAAAGATGTAATAAAATCCAGGTTATTTTTGTCTGAGACGTGGTCGGCAACTCTGAATGAGGTGATTTAGGTTTCGCTTGTCTGGCAACATTTACTTAAATGCTCAATTCGCACAGAAAACATTAAAATATCCCTTTCAGAAACTACTTTAATTAAATTGCTATTTATATGCATCATTTATACTATGTTTTTCTATTCATTTTATATGTTATAAAAATTTACTAAAGTCAGAGTAAATATTTGCAGTTAATCATTTATCATTTATCGTTCACACACACACTTCGAACAGTCAGGTCGAATCCCAGCTAAGTCAAATATAACTTAATAAACATATCGAGAGAAAATGAAAACACATCGCGCCTGTTCACGAACACTTAGTGAATAACACATTTTACATTCATCGAAACACAAGGTTAGAATCGACTTCCAGACCGAAAATAGTATGCATCCACATGTCACCTAAAATTCCTACATTTTATTTCTTAGGGGATAATCAAGAGTTTTTTAAACCGGCTTGCTTGGCCATGACATCATCTTTTGGGACAGGGGGCGATTTGTACGAATTGGATTCGCCCGAAACGTTTTACTATTGTATCTAAAAATATATATTACAGAAATGGACCTTTATGAATTATTCTAGCTTACATTATTTATTAATGATTTTTTAAAACTTTTTGTATATTAAAACGCTAAATTTATTATTATTGAATTATGATTTAAAAAAACGCGCACAAAAGCCTGAACTGAGGTTGGAACCCACTATGCCACTCAGCTCTGACCACTTAGCTACACTTGCCCCCATTAGATAATTCTAGATTTTTCTATGTAGATTTATGAATGGCGTTCAAATAGACCCAGCTTTTAGAATTTTATGTTACGTCACCGTAGATGACAATTTTATGGAAAGGTCTTGTAACTCATCTTTGAATATAGATGGCATTCATACGTAGCGTCGGCCTGTTTTACGAGGTTTGCAAAGTGGGCATTTATCTTAGTCAAAATGTATTTTACGGTATACTAGAATACATTTGCGAGGCACGTTGGAATAAGCAGACCGCGCCTTAATAAAATTACACTAATTTTAAATAATCTTAATGTAAATGACAATAAAAGACATGGTGAATTTTTCAAGTGGGCTTTCATGGCGAAACCCTAAACTATAAGAGATAGCAAAAAATGCTGAGAGAAGTCTTGAGGCAGATTTTGATAAAAATATATAATAAATTGTATATATAAAATATTGCATAATACATAATTTATTATGCTCGGTTATATATTACACAATTTAATATTTCATTCTATTTCATGTTAGATCTATAGTCGATTTCATACAAGTTTATTTTTATTTCGTTTACATATATTCAAACAAAATAAATTTAAAAGACAAGATAACACACAAAATAATAATTTAAAAAAAACCCAACTAGATTAATTAGCTATAAATGTTTTAGTGGAGTAATCTAGTATTATCAAGCAATTTATATATGTTTTTTATAGTTAATTTAAATCCTTTATAATTTTCTTGCACAAAGAAACTTTAAAATGGCTTAGTTAAACTAAACTAAAGTTAAAAAAAGAACATCTGCCACGGGCAATAGTTTGCCACGGCCTTTATAGCGTTTCCGCATGATCTTGACGCTGTAGCTTCTTTTTGTGAAAATAAAGCAGTATAACCAGCCTTTGGGAATATTAATTAGGATGGAGATATTATAAGTGTGGAAGGAGTTAAGAGATTTAAGTTCGTTCGTCTTGATCCGGGAACGAGAACTAAAACTTTTCTTATTTGAAGCAATTCGTTGTCTCTACCTATCCCTGTGGGAAAAAGGCGTGACAATTGATAATGAAGCAATCGCTAAATAATACTAATTATGGGGGAATTTGTATATCTTGTAGGGTCACAATTATTATTAATTACATAACGGAGATACAGTTCATGAAACATTTTTGTTCTTTTCTTTTACGTTAGTTCGATATGTACTGGGCCTGATGTTAAGCTAGAATGTATGAGCGGATTCAACTGTTATCACATGGAAAACGTCAACCCACCGCTATGCCGGCTTGAGTGCAACATCCAGATGCACACTCTCGTTATACCTGGCTACTTCCAAGCTGAGATTACCAGACGCAACTAGATCACTTCACAGGTGTGTTTAAATTGGTGGCACTACCTCAGGACGAATCACTTGGGCGAAAGACCATCATCAATCTGCCTAGACTTGACTCTTTTATTTTTATTCTTGGTATTTCGATTTATTATTGAAATTAGTAAGTAAAACATTTGTATAATGTATTCGTGTAGAACATGTAGGAGTTAAAAAAACACATTCTATCACGAATAAGTTCACAAGTTATTCAGTGAGGCGGTAATAACGATAAAAAACCGCGACGTAAGCTTATTCGGTTATATTTAACGTCGTAAATTATGTAAGCAATAAAGAAAACAGGGGAAAAATAAAACTTAATCAAGTTCCATGTGCGGATATAATTCATACAACATTTTATCACAAAAAAATGCAACTTTTAATTAAATAAATGTAATTTTTATATAATATTTTTTTCTTAGAATGTGTATTTTAAAATTCATGTCCATGTACGATATATGTTTCGTTATTATTATGTACGCTTGTATATAAAAACTACGTGTGGCTTTAAATAGCCAGCAATTATATTTTCCTTTCCACGCACAAAATAATTACAAAACGCTTCTGTTGTTTTAAGCGTTTGTCAATTTATAACATTATGCTGCCTTTTATTTATTAGACACACGCCACCTGATGTTAAGCCAAAGTGAGGTCCATGAGCAGTCCTCTCCGCTATGCTGGCACTGACAAACTTCAATGCTTCAATTATAATTTAACAATTATATAAAGTTAAAGTACAATTTATAATATATACTTAAAATTACAATTTTATTAGGAACGAAGTAAGGACGGGAAATATAGCAAACGATATCCTTGAACCACAACTTACACTAGCACGAGTAAATGTTACAAACGACTGGGAGAATAATTTTGTTCAATTCTTTCTGACATTGAAATTGGAGAGTGTCATATTATAGATTCTAAACTAACTAGTCTAATAGATCTCAAATCGAGATCTCTTATCTTTTGAATGGCCCTAGAAACCTGTTCATGAATTATAGATAAATTATGAATTGATGAATGAAAACATCTTTTGTATGCAAAGAATTATTAGATCAAATTTACGTAATAAAAAATGTAATTATCAAGTGTTTCAGTTTCAAGCTACTTACATAATATATAAGAATTCGTAATATTTAATAATTGTATTAAATTACGTCGTAAAATATTGGTTCATCACACAAAAGATAAAACATGAGTTTGCGTGATAGAAGTGTGTACACGCAATATGCGGATTAGCAAATATTATCGGTTTTTTAGTTTAATTTTTGACATACTAAAATGCTGAATTGTTATTATTATGATGAAAATTTAACATATCAAAATTAACGTGCGTACAATAGTCTGAGTTGTAGTGGGCATGGAACCCACGTCCTCTGCTTTGCGCGAAAATGGTTCTACCACTAAGTTATCTCTGACTACGCATTCCGTTCCATAATAACTGATAATACAATTAGTTAATTCAAGCAGAGCTTGTTAGTAGATATTAATTGTGGTACAAAAACCCATTAATATGCAATGTTAATCCAACAGTTGTGGAAATTCGGTGGAAAGATTTGAAGAGGAATTACGACGCGGTTACGTGAAGCGCCAATGCCAACTTAGTGGTCAGATCCTCCTTGCACAAAGCGGATAACGTGGGTTTTAAAGTTTTAAATATTGACAGTTTATTTGACAATTACATAAGTTCTTAAAAGTAGAAAGAGGCTAGTTTATTGGAAAAGGCATGAGCATGAAGAATTTGAATGTTTATAATATAGTCTGGAAAATACTAGCGATTAAATTTCTATCAAACTTTATCGTTTATTCGATGCTGTATCGTTGACAGGTGTCAAGAGGGTAACTTGTAAGACTTGTCGGCCACTAATGAACCTGTTGCACGTGAATGATGGTCGGCACACGACAATGTCTTGGCAGTCTTGGCACACCCAGTTCTACACCGCTCCACCAGGGAATTAACATTTATGTGTAACGGTGGGTTGTTGGTAGTCTGATAATCTTTCTAAGTATTCCGTAATGTTACAAAAGCGTGATATTAATTTTTTTATTTTTGATTATAGATAGGCTCGGAATCCACTTAAGCGGAGAAGAAAGTGGTAAAGTACATAGAAGCAGAACAAAATTAGTATGCGTCGTAAAAAATATATAAAAATGACGTCACAACTCAAATCAATTATGTCATCAATTATCATTTCAATCTGTTGCTTTATTATATTTATTAACAACGAAATTTTAATTAAACAACAAAATAATGTGGGATTATTGATATCAAGTACGACTAAAGTGGTATTAATTAAAATGTCACAAGGCAAAGGCTATTTAAAATGATATATAATCACAAATGTTATAAATAAAACGTAATTATAAATTAATGAACACGTGGTTCTTAGACGTGGGTCGTATGAGAAGTCATAGTTGATTTGAAAATGCATTTTTGTAGTTACAATTTCATCGAAACGGTGTGTATTTTAAAGTAACGATATAGCCTTTTGTGGAATAAAACTGGATTGTTTGTGGCGATTAGCGAGCTTTGTTCCACGAACTGCTCCACATTTATCCACATTATACACCAGCTAATCCCTCCCCCGCTCCGACACTCCCACCCTAGCTCGTATCAGTAAACATATAGCAGACCTTACCTGCACTAAAAGAACATTTTACAAAATTCCATTACGTTTTACTTTCTTTTTTAAAATAAAAAATTGAATTGTTTGTTCTTGTAAATAGAATTTAGACGTGACAAAATTTAATAATAATTAATTCAGCAGTATTTTTATATTTTTAAAATCCGTCGTAGATAAATTATGTAACAACTAATTATACGAGTGAGTAGCTTTCATAACGTTTTTTTAGATTTTGCAAGAACACATTTTAACCAACTTGCCTGCAAAACATTCAAAACTACGGCTTAACTTGATAAAAATAAATGCGATAGTAAGCCGCATAAAATCTTTTAATTCAATTATTATTTTTTTAATTGTAGCTCAGAATATGACAACCCGAGCAGTGGTGTAATGCTAAAGTGCGGTCCATGAACGGCAATGACTGCTACTACAGAAAAATCTTTACTACAGGCAGCGGTCACCTCCTCTATGCCGGCTTGAGGAACGAGTATAGACCATAGACTATGACATATGAATGAATTTAAAATATTGATTAAATTTGAGCCGTTTAAACGCCACCATTCGCGCACCATTTCAATGACGTCACATGACACGTGCTTGTTTGCTTTAAGCGTTTCAGTTTTAATTGCTATTTAGATCATGGAAGAAGGTAAAAACCTTCTTATAAGTATTGTATGGTACCGAAGTGCAAAAACACTATCAGAAATACACCCGATAAAGTGTTTTTTCGTATTGCAAGCAATGTGAAAGTACGAAAATAATGGTGTCAAATCATTACATATTTATTTAATATTTACCTAAATTAAATAAACTTATCATACTTGAGTGAACTTCAATTCAATAATATAATATTACTAAAAATTATTATGATATAGACGTAAAATAGGAGTTTAGGAGCAATTTTAATGACAAATTGTTATATAGGTTATGTTTGGTATATTATAAACATTTATGAATAAAAATCCATGTTATGGGCTAAAATATACCATGTACCATAATAATTGCCTTGCAGCTTTCACTCCTTTCTCTCTTTCTCTCGTATTCTAATCTAATCTCTACGCTCGTATAATCGGAATTTGATGCAAAATATGCTGTCATCATAAATGCATCTATTTTCGGTAGATTGTCCGATTGTGCTTTGACAAAACCAGTTTCAGTCATCGTCCTAGATTCACTATAAATATAGATTCACTAGAAATCACACACAAATCACCACAGAAACACAGTTTTAAACTATTTTTCCCACAAACACTACTACTCGTAATACAGTATGAATATCGACGCCGATAAATCCAATGTAGTGTCATCTGACGTCACATTTCGTTTCAACCAATGGTGACGCGTTTAGTAAGTTTGAATTTTTCTCCCTTAATTTTCACTTTTTACACCATATTTTATGGGTTTAAATAATCACTAAATAAAAAAAAATACCTTTTAATCATAATGTGACTATAATAAAGTTTAGAGAAAAATATATTTGAGACAAAATTAAATTTTTTGCATATTCCCTATTCCTCAAGACGAAATTAGCTGAATTATTTTTCAAGAGACTGGTATGCTTATTTATTAATAAGAACTATATTGTGATCAAACGGTCACAAGTTCGATTCCTAGTTCTGTTAGATCTGCATTAGAGTTTAATTAATGAAGTGATGGTTTAATTGTATGGTATTAAAGTTATAAAAGAGAATTAGCAGTCAAAGAAAATATAACTAAAATGTCAGCGTTATTCTGTTATTTAACTACAAGAGAATGTTAAAATTAAATGCCTTTAAACCCATTTGAAATATTAATTGAATTTTGTAGGGACCATCCAAAGCTGCTACGATGAACCGGTGTTCTATTACGACTTTTAATGAAGACTTTAACTATACCCTTTTTGTCGTAAAACGCTAATTTAACCACTCGAGTTACACCTTCATTCTCCGAGCAGTCAGTCACCATTTTCATTGTAATTTAATTGTACACGTGATTAAAAAAAGAGTATATACAATTAATGAAAAGTGATGATAATTATTTATACGCATAATAAATTATTTATATACAATCTGATGTTATTTTGGTATAGAGAATACATTATCGAAAAAAAGGGTAATAATTTTAAGAATAAATCATGTTGTTAAAAAAAATTTAATTTTCCTGTGCGTAGACACCAATTTTTTTTCATGGGGAAATCCCTATTACAGGTGTCCTGGCCCTTGAGGAAGGTGCTAGGGTTATGTTGGACTCTCATGCCTACCGCATAGTGGACGGAGCCTGGGCACGCATTAACATTTATCCAGTCTCCGCCCTGCACACACGTAGGTACTTAAATAAGTAGGAATAATTTTTACATATCTAATGTTTTTGAATAATTTTAATCGTAAATTATATTTTCATCTGAATAGTCACAAATGACGAATAATGCCGAGTTCAAATGAACACTAGTCTGGCATGCAAAATCTCTTGACTTGGGCAGTAGTTATTAGTCAATTGTGGTACTAATTCCCATCGGAATCGCATCCGAACAGTGAGGCGGACTAATTGGTGACATACGGCTTGACGCACGTAATGAATAGACTAACTTGACGTAGATAGAGTTATAAAAGCAATATAATAAACATAATAAAGTACGTAAAATATACTTGTATACTGGTACTCTGGTATATACTTGTAATCATAAAATTTTGGAAGGGTGAATTATAAAAAAAATCACGTTGTTATTCCTGTAAAAGGAAATTCATGTGAAAAAATAAATAATAAGTACTTACCAATCTGGGGAACGTCGTAAGGGCGACTGGAACGTGAGGCCCTCAACATCATTTGGCTTGCTATTTCGGAAGGCATATGGGGGGCTCTCTTGTTCCAATTAGTGCGTGTTCTTCGTCGCTCTTTGTGTATCGTATTTTCGTGATGTGGCGGCGACGGGTCGTAAGGCGTAGGATCAGGTTCGAAGAGGTCGTGTAACGGCCGCGACCGCGCTACATGTGTGCGGTCGCGCTCGCGCCATTCGGCAGGGAAACGCGGCTCGGCAGCGGCTGTTCGCAGCGCCAGCGCAGCGAGCACCGTCGTCACGCAACACACGCGCATGATGAGCGTCGCCCGCGCAGGCCTACACTCGCGCATCACCCTCTACTAAGTATATAGACGGACGCGTCCACCCGACGGGCTGCTGCCCGACTTCATTATTTACAAATGTTACAAACACGCTATGTAACCCTTTTCCTTTCCCGCTTCAGTTCGACTCTTCCCGACTATTAACTATTATATCTGAAACGAGTAGAAAATAAGTTTATATATTAACCATATTAAATCTATGAAATAATTTAAATAATGATGAACTAGCAGAAAATGAAATTATTTTGAAATATAACTTTATATTCGTAATATACGAGTAAGATATAGAGCTATTTTCACTTGGTCTACCGAGTTTCTTTGTTATTACTGGCTTTGTAGGTATATCCGTTTCATTGTTTTCATTTCGTTCAATCTCGAGGTCTAGGATTAAAATAGAATAGATATCCTTTTACGAGTGTAATTAATTTAATTTAAATATAACCAACCCACGGGAAATTAAGATTACTGTAAACCTTTCCCTTTGATTTATATTTTTTAGATTTGTAATTGAGTTTGAATACCTTTTCCCTCTAATCTCTTTGAATTTTTTACATGATTTACTTTGATTTTGTAAATAGATTTTTATCATACACACGTATTTTTATTTTAATATTATATATCATTGTTATTATTATAGAAATACATACTAGAGGTGCAAACTTCATACATCTGACATAAAAAAAGGGTAGGCCGCTTCAAACGATTTGGCAATGTTGCCGTCAAGTCAAATACTGACTGACAGAGAACCTAAACGTGGCTGTGGCCATGTTTTCTCTCGCATCACATTGGAAGCGTTATTGCACATCTGGTTGTATATATCAATGATTATTATTAACTACACATATTTGAGATCTCGTGCCGCGCTTAATTATTTTGGTTATATTTTTTGGTATAGTTTTAATAATTGTATTATAGATGATACAATACAACAGAGTTCATTCAACTATTCCAACTAAATCATTTAACTATTAAATTTTTTAATTGTATTTTTATAGTATATTGTGATAATTAAAAAAAAAAACTTATTAAATTATCTGAAGATTAAACCGCAAAAGCGCGAGCTGTTTTTTCTTTAAGAAAATTGTAACAAAATCTATTATATATTATAATTTTCAATGTGCCTAAGTCTAAGTAACAAAATCGATTGATTGGAACAAACACTTGCAAACGACATTATGTACGAGTTTACGTAAAATGTGTAAAGTTTGTCAATAAAAACAAATTAGCTGAGGTCTGAGTGCTGGCCTTTACTAAAGAACTTCAGGGATGAAAGTTTTGGTTTAATCTTATTTGTGGCGACATAAAACAAATGAATACGCTATCGCTTCGTAAGACAAACAAACAAATAACACAATCTTTGGTATTTATTTAAAGTTTTTAAGAGTGGTGCGTAGACTGTAATGATTATAATGGTTATAAGAATGCGCTTTTGTGCGGTCTCGGAGTAGTGTCAAAGTTAACCAACAGCTCAAATTCATCTCGTCAAGCCAGCATAGCGGAATCGGCCTATGGACATGTGTTGTGTAGTCACATACCAAACTAATACTTTTTGACATAAATAAAGTGTGCTAGGCGTATGATAGAGGCTACTCTTTTCATATGGTAGAATAAGTTATTATATTGGATATTTCTTGAATAACTAAAGTTACTCCGACAGTTGAAGTTACTTGTAAAGGTTAATTTTGTAGTATCTTTTTCTTCTACTTTAGCAAACTAGCCCCACTTTTTTCTACTAACCTTTCATCGGTTTATATTTGTAAAATGTTATTTTGATAAATAATTAAATAAATGAATCGACTTTTCAACTCAGAATATTTTAGTTTTAATTGCAAAGATCACTTTGAAAATTATTGTATTACTAGTTCGGATTTAATAACGTTGGTATTAATATTTATTGAGTTTAATAATATTTATGTATATTTAAAGTTATTTTATCAAAGCTTATCATAGGATATACCAGTAATATTACTTCAACGGGGAATATAATGAAGGTTGCTCTAAACCCCCACTAACTCATCGACTTAATGTTAAATAGTTTCTATGTTATATTATGTTTTAAATGTATTAGTATTTTGTGCAAGTCGAGCTAAATAAGACGTAAATAAAAATCAATGTCTGAGTGGGCGATCCACTCTCTGAGTTAGCGAACCGCACTTGTAATTACTATAGGTAGGTACCTATAGTGTAATCAAGATGTCCCGAATAATTATTTTAGACTTTCTAAGTATAAAAATAGTGGGAAATAGAAAGACCGAAACCTGTGGCGTGTTATCGGCATGCCTATTTATAATCGGGTGGTGTGCGGCGCGCGGCGGGCTGTTGACGTCATTGATGGCGAAGGGCCGCGCGCTCTGGGCGGGGAGGCCGCGCTAACCTGCGGGTGCGGCGTGCCCTCCGATACGCACTCACAAATTCTCACCTCCGTCAATGAATGAATTAAATTATCTTTTGCCTACGACTACATTATTTAAAAATGTTTGACAAAGGGCTTTCATAAACTGTGAACTAATTTGAATTATTAACCAGTAGTCTTAGAGTCCTTTGATCTGGTAGCTTCTTTTCATTTCAAGGATAAAGCACAAATTTTATAATATATTCAAATTAAATATTCGTATTCGTTTTAGATCAGTATGCCAATATATATTATGTATTTTAAACGGCCATTTTGTTGCATTTAATAAAGAAAAAATGACTTGAAAATAGCAAACTTCAGTTGACTTTTTTATCCTATTAATTTTTATTTGGTTTTATATTTGACTATAGATTTTGTTTTAAACTGGAATCTTCATTGACATTAGTATTTATTCCACATGCGTGTAATCAGAATGTTCCTGTCGCCAGGAATCTACTTGGTGTGGGTTTCAATTCAATTAAACGTATCACGCAATCCGTCAACTACTCTAATCGTTATAGCACGCACAAGTTGGGCCTACTGTGTTATGAATATTATGAATTCCGGGAACTCATAATCAATCCCATATTCTGTAATAATACTTAGTAATTTATTTGTCAATTTATTATTGATATCTCATACTTGACGCTTGCTTTCTAACTACTTGGAAATATTAAAGCTTGTAAAATTAAATATTTATAGGTAATTGACTAATTATATTGTATAAGTAATCCTTTTTAAATTTATAAAATTATGTTTATTACTACTTATTGTGAAATATTTTATTTTATTAATATGTTTAATATTAATGTTTTTGAAATGAATTCTTGGGTAATCTTTAATGATGCGAAAGATTTCTTCTCAAGGAAAGTATATAAATACACACATCAAAAAAGTCTAAGCAACATGCATCTTGATACAAATTCTACAAATTATTTTAATGTAATATTCTATCTTTTCTTATCAAAGGTAAGTAGGTATGTAACCTGTTTTCTTCCAGATAATATACTGGCTAAAACTTTTCGATTGTGTTTTGTTTTTTCATAAAATTGAAGGCAAATGCAAATGCATGTGTTTTCTGTACTAATTGAAATTCGGTATTTAATCTTAATTTTATAATTTTATCAATATTTTGAATAGAGTTTTAGACAAAATTGAATTGTAAAACATTGTTTACTTCATGGAGCGACGTCATTTGAACACATATGAAATGGAAAGTACTGTAGGGTTGTTACAAGCGGGGGGAATCAATCTTAGGCATCACGGCATTTTGGTGTCAACAGAAGCGTGATTTTTCGGCTTTGGCAGCATTACACTAACACAGAAGATCCGGTCGAGCAGCACCCAGGCCGCGGAAGAAGTACAACCACTCGCCAAGACCGATACATACAACCGACTGCAAGACGTCAGCCAATGTTAACCGCCCGAGAGATAGGTTTAAGGCTACAAAACTCAAGTGGTGTTGTTGTCAGCCCTCAAACCATGCGAAATCAGCCGCATTAGTCTGGCCTACGAGCTCGATGCCCAATCAGATTCCCACCTATACACCACGGGAATCGCGCTCGTTGAAATGAATGGTGCAAAGAACACAAAACATGGACCCAAGAGCAATGGGATAAAAGTTTGTTTTGTGGTGAGTCTCGATTCGGGTTTAGGTCTGATACAAGAAGGGCATGAGTGTATTGACGTCCCAGAAATACTGAAAGACTGAGGTGCGTTCAGGAAGTCCATCCATACAGCGGCTCAATAGTTATAGTGTGGGCGCGTATTATGAAGAACAGAAGATCTGAGCGCGTTTTTGTAAATGGAAACATGAATTCTGAAAATTACGTTGAGGATGTTCTTAGGCCTCATGTCCGTCCATTTGCACAAACACTTGGCTCCGATTACACGTTAATGCATGACAATACGTGTTTGCATACAGCGTTGCGTACCAGTGAGTACTTGGAGATGGAAACATCTGGGTATTGCATTGGCCTGCACAGTCGCCAGACCTCAAGCCCATCGGGCACGCATAGGATATGCTCTGGAGACGTGTTTTAGAGGATGATAAAAACGTACCAGCTGAAGGATTTACTAAAATTCCATTGGGAACGATTGCCGTTGCATAACATAAACAGACTCATTGATTCTATGAATAATCGGTGCCGACAAGTTTTAAACAACAGAGGAGGCCACACTTTGTATTAAATTATCTAATTCTTTTACAATAAATTAATTTTGTTTATCAATTTATACAAAAAACAAAGTTTAGTTGCTTCGGTATCTTAGTTTGTAGTGCGAATGACACAGTACACATGATATTGTTCATTTATGTTAATAAAAGAACAATTAAAAACAAACAATTGTTGTTTCTACATCCACAAAAAACTAAAATTATTATTTAAATAATAAAATACTAACGTTATAATGTGAAAAACCATCATAAAATTCAAATTAGTACATGTTGCTTAGACTTTTTTGATGTGTGTAGAATAAGTTAAACATTAAGAAGTAAGATAAGGCACAAAGATAATATTATGTAAAAAAAGAAATATCCTTGAAGATGTGGGAAATTACTTGCTGAATTGAGGACAACGGGAAATTATTCGAAAGAAACAATTGAACGAAGAATTATATAAAAACCTTTTTATTGTATTTTTTATTTATTTGTGACGAATATTGAAGCAATGAGGAATGCCCAAATAATGACAGCTGTGTTTTAAATATATTTTGTATATAATATATGACGGTGCCCGGCGCTGCCCGGGTTTTTCAAGTTATTGTTACCATAAGATAAAGATAATGCTTTATTATAAATTACCTATAGCTGTTACCCACAACTTATTTTAGACAATTTAGTTACATAATTAATAGAATATATTTTAAAGTAGTTTTAAAAAGAATATATTTTTTAAAGCGGCATGGTACCTCGTAGAGCTACACCCCCCTCCGCCCGCCTCTCCCCGCCTCGTCATCATACGCCGCGTGTGAATTTTGTTTTAGAGTTATTTTAAAATTGTATTATCTTATAAGATGTTTATTGAAATTAGGTGATGTCAAAGACAATTGTGTTCACAGTTAAATACTCTTAATTAATAACACATTTATTTGGATAAAGATTAATATTATTATGTTGATACAACTCTGACAAATAATTTGAAATAATGCATTAATTTCGACCAATTTTAATTTTAATAAAAACGGTTATTGTGAGTTAATCTTAAAAGATAGACATATACTGTCGTGGATATATTTTTAGATAATTTAAAGAGGAATAATTCTTTCATACATATTTTTTGGGTATCTCGAACGGTTTTCGCAGCACACGCAACGGAAACCCTCAAAGATGAACAATATTCCCCGTTTTTTCCACATTTTCGACTGTTTCTTCGCTCATATTAGTTGCAACGTGATGTTATATAGCCTATAACCTTCCTCGATAAATGATCTATCCAACACAAAAAGAATTTTTCAAATCGAACCAGTAGTTCCTGAGATTAGCGCGTACAAACAAACAAACAAACAAACAAACAAACTCTTCAGCTTTATAATATTAGTATAGATATAGATAATATTATAGTATTTTGGATAATATAAATAGATACATTTAGTCGACACATGTTTCCGACTTTTTTCTGTAAAGGGTTTTCCAATAAGAGGTGTTATTTTGATATTTAAAGAAAATTGCCAATTTTTTATATAAATGATCGGTTATTTATTTTTTATTATAAAGAGGAAGGTATGCCGTTAATAGTGAAAAATAACATCAGGCAAATGACCACCACGACCACGCTTGCAGGACCATATCCTTTTCATGAAATTTTCCATAACCAAATCGCAAAGTGGCTGCCCTATGTCCTCGATTGCCTCACGAATTCCATCTTTGAGATCTTGAATCGACGCTGGGCTGTTGGTGTAGACCTTCTCTTTCACGTGGCCCCAAAGGAAGAAGTCGCAAGGTGTTAAATCAAAGATCGGTGGCCAATTGTGATCACCTCATCGAGAGATAACACGGCCCGGAAACTTTTCCCGTAAAAGATCAACGGTTTCGTTGCTTGTGTGGCACGTAGCGCCGTCTTGTTGAAAGTAAACGTTGTCCAGATCAATACCATTCAATTCCGGCCATAAAAAATCATTAATAATCTCTCGATAGTGCAATCCATTCACCGTAACTGTTGCTCCAGCCTCATTTTCGAAAAAGTAAGGTCCAATGACTCCGCCGGACCATAAACCGCACCAAACAGTCACACGTAGAGGATAGAGAGGCTTTTCAACAATAACTCTTGGGTTTTTCGAGCCCCAGATGCGACGATTTTGCTTGTTGACGAAGCCACCGAAAAGTGGAAATGGGCCTCATCACTAAAGACGATTTTTCGATGGAATTCCGGATCATTTTCATGCATTTCAACGACCCAATCAGCAAAGACACGACGTTGTTGATGATCGGCCGGCTTGAGTTCTTGTGTTAACTGAACTTTATAAGCCTTAAGACCCAAATCTTTATGCAAAATACGGTGTAATGACGTTTGTGGAATGCCTAATTCCAAAGAACGACGAGGAATGGACAAACCTGGGTTTTCTTCAACACTTTTGGCTACAGCAGCAATATTCTCGGCTGTTCTTGAGCGATGTAAAAATGACAGCTTTAAAAGTGACATTTACCGAAATAGCGGGCTATTCAAAATAACACCTCTTATTGGAAAACCCTTTATTATAGTATAAATAAAAGTATTTATATAAAACGCTTTTTATACAATAGTGTTTTCTTAGGTTTTGCTCGAACGTATTTTTAGCTTTTATACGGCTTTCTATCGCGTTTATTTATTAATTTGATCCGAGAACACGTAAATCGTAAGGAAAAAATTTTTTTTTTATTAAATATTTTTAACTTTTAACAACGCAAAACACAGAAATTTGAGAATTTAAAAAAATTGTGTGGTGACATCTAAATTGATGGCGTCATTTTAGTCTTGATATTTTGACCGCACTGATCGAGCAAGACACAATATTTTCTCTATTTTTCTATCTATTTATAACTAGGATAATATTTAATTTTGTAATTAAAATTAAAGAATTTAAAAGAAAACATATTGTTATTTTAGATTTTGAGTACAAAATAGTGGAAAAGACGGTGACATTGTGTTCTAACAACAAAGTAACAAGGGACATCGTATAAGCTTAGGGGTTAGTTCATTCATAAGAAAGGGGATAATAAAAACCTATTTCTAGATAATATGGTTTACCGTATGCATTGTTGGTTTTAATTAAATCTTCAAAAGGTTATTAAGAGGATGTAGTGTTTATCGGCTCCTCACGCAACGCTCAAGCGTCTGTACCCCGTGCCCGTTGGCAATAGACTAACTCCGCTGGTCTTTCAGCCTTTTACTCAGCGCTTGCGTGGAAGACGGCAATGTGTATACATATAGTTATATTACGCATACACTACATCTCTTCCTTGTTTTAATTAATTTAAATAAAACATCATTGATCAGTCACATTATATATTTCTAAATCACGTTTAGCCGATTGCATCACCGATTATCTAAACTTGATTGCAGCTTCCAGCATTAGCCATCATCATATATTTCTAAATCATATTTAGGTAATTGCATCACCAATTATCTAAACTGAATTGCAGCTTCCATAATTAGTCATTATCATATATTTCTAAATCATATTTAGGTAATTGCATCACCAATTATCTATACTGAATTGCAATTTCCATCTCATTACATTTGTAATAATTAAGTAGTTCCCTTGAACTTACTATTCATCACTTCCGTCCATCTACTATTTAATCACCTCTCACATTAAAATGAGTTATATTTTTATATATATTACTTTTTTAAATTAAAGTTACTTTTATTTATTTCTTCCATTAATCTCCTATATTTCCTTCCTTTCCTTTTATTTTTATCATCGTTGTCCTTATTAGCAACTCACCATTGTTCTTCTTCTTTCTTAAGATGTACGAGTACTACATTTCTCCTGAGATGTTCACCTGTAGTATGATTTTGAATTTCAGCGTCACCTCCGGTACGGGATTTAACTGTATACGTTTCGGGCTCGAAGTTTAAACTTAATTAATTGTTTTATTTAGGTTTTTACGCATACCTTATCTCACCTGTAGGTCACTTTCTTGCGCTTTTCCTTTTTTTATCAGCGTATTCTTTTTCCTTTTTCTTTTCTTATCTTGTCTTTATCACGTGTGAAGTGTAGTATTATACATTTTTAAATAATCCATTAACGCTTCCTTCCATCCTTTATTTTCCTCTATTTGATTGATTTTCAGTCGTTAAAAGGTCACTGTTTTGGCGCTCGACCTCTCCATTTTGTTGTGGTCAATATGGCACCGAATTGTAAATAATTATATTGTTCTCCTTGCAAAATGTTTTAAATTCTCCACTCGTCAACTGTTTCCCATTATCCGCTGTTATAGACACAGGGCATCCCAACTAACTGAAAATTTCTTTGAATAGCTTAATAATTACTCCACTGATGGTTTCTCGACATATATTTACTCTTTATACCATATTTATTTATATATATATATATATATATATATATATATATATATATATACAAGGTGTCCCAAAACTCAACGATAAGCGGGCACGAGAAAAAAATATAAGAAAAAATAATCTCCTATTTTTAAAAAAATACAACAAAAAATTGAAATCTTTCGAAAATTGACAACCCTTATGATATTTTTAACTACCATGACCACAATTTTCCAAATATTTATAATTTTTTTTTTGTATCGGCAACCTAAGTAGCACTGCTATCCACCACAACCCTTAAAAATCCCAGATTACCTGTAGTGTTTACACAAAAATCAATCAAAACTACTTTTTACTTTAAAATTTCAAAAGATTTTCACTTACAGTCTATTTTAACACATCGTTGTGTAAAAAAAAAGTATGGCCACTACTATGGCAAGTTTTTTAAAAAATTGACGCAACTAACCAAGATTCTAAAATGGTACAATACTCTAGGAAAACTGGCCACAAAAAAAAAAACATGCATACTATTTCTAAACAAGAACCAACTTTCATAAATCGTTATTTGTTGATAGTAAACGCTTTTACCTACCAAAAATTGGTTTTTTGTTGCAACTTCTTGGAATTTGCATGAAAACGTGCGTAGGCAATAAAATTTAGAAGTTAAATAGTAGATATTCGTTGTTGAATAATAATAGGGCCCTTTGAGTTAGAAGGAAACTTAGATGGCAATAGTTATTTAAACTTTTTACAAAAAGACTTGCCAGAATTATTGGAAGACGTGCCCATAATTGGTTTGGTCGAATCATCCCATTTATTTCTATAAATTCCTTCCTTTATTTTCTGTATTTCTTCATCTTGCTTAGATTGTTCTTCGATTTCTTGTAAGGAGATAGCTACCAGTCTGATTTCTTCTACTATCTGCTGTATGTAGTCATTTCTGTTTATGTCATTTCCAGATATCTAGCAAAGGGGTCCGCAATATATTTTTTTGTGGGCGATAACTAAACAAATATGCTGAAACACGACAGTTCCTCCGCACAAACAAGTCACAACGTGTCCGCAGCGTCATGCGTTTTTGAAGACTCTGTCAAAGCGTAACCACGTTTCATATCCAGTTAGTGCTTGTACTCATGACCGCGTATTTATTATGTTCAAGTTCGTTTCCGTAATCGTTCAAATTAAAGTCCGTATTCATGACCGTTCCGACAAATATATTTTTTCTTCCATACAAGAACATGTTCAACCGCCCATACAAGTGCCAGAGCCTCTTTTTCCGTTTGACAGTAACGTCGTTCACAACGCTTAAGAGTCTTATTCCATATGCTATTATTCGTGCTCCTTCTGTGGCGACCTGGACTAATACAGCTCCGCGGCCGAGGCTGCATCGTAGGCTTTTTTTAAAAATATATTTTAGCTCGGCATATGACAACACTCCGCCTGATGTAAAGCTAGAGTGCGGTCCATGAATGGATACAACTACTACCAGAGAGAAATCTCTACAGCCATCCATGTAGTATCCTAGAGTAGGCAATTTACTCATTGGTTTACTTATTCACTCGTTGGTCATTTTCCACTTTATTTCAGCATTTCTGGTCGAATTCTGCATGAGGTTCGGTGAGATAAGCATCTCGCCATTTTCTTTCAATATTGGTACAATTGGTGATACCCATGATGAAGGCCTTCCTACTCTTTTGGTGAATTAAATTTTCTAATTTTGCTTCTACTTTCTGCTCCAATGGAATGGGAATTCACCTGTATGGCCGTGTAACAGGTTTTATATTTTCATGTATAGGTTTCATGCGAATTAATACATCTTTGAATTTTGGAAAAGTCGCACTGACAATTTTGATCACTCCAACACTGACTTTAAGACACCTAGCACTATTTAGTTTACCCAACAAATTTCAAACCTCCTGTAATTTTATAAAATATTGTATTGAGTGTGGTTTCACCATTCTAACGTCCGTCCGAAAAGAGCCAGAAGTAGTGCACAGAAGTGGGGTTTTACTGCCATGTGTCACAAAAGTTTTATTTGGGCTTTGAATCAGTTGTGTAATTTTAGCATTGTTGATTTTCATATCTGTCCAACTCCATTCTGTTATTAGGTTATGCATACATCCTGAATCAACTAACAAGTTCATCCTTCATCCTCCCACGACATAGGAAATAGTTATGTCATCATCTATACTAAATATATATTCAACTTCCGTCACATTAGTTTCATCTTTACTTTTATCTACGCATTTGATCTCCCTATCTTCGGTTTTATGTCTTTAAACCCTTTGTTTTGCATTGAAGTTTAAAATGTCAGATTTTCCCGCATTTTAAACTTTTTCCTCTCGCCAGGCACTTATCATCGTTAGCAAAATGGTTCCAGCTCCCACAACGAAAACATTCTGTATCCTATCTTATTTACATTTTTCATATTCTTATTATTCTCAAAATTACTCAGCTGCTTGGTAATAACTTCTTTTGAATTGGTTTCAGTGATTACGTCATACAATGTAATTTTGTCTCCCAAACGCAATACCTTTTCCTTAATTTAATTTCTGAAAAAAATTGAACGGACTTCTAAATAAAACACTAAAATCACTAAAAAGTAAAAAAATAATTTTAATTGAGAGTACCTACACACAACTTAATAAGCATAAACTTAAACATGAATAGACGCTTTATATTTATTTACAAATTAATTATCTGCATATTATCTAGCATATATCTTGCATTTAGAACATGCCTTATAATTGGTACTGTACCTAGAGTCAAACAATGTGGAGTTTCATATTTGGTTGGCGACGACTTCAGAAATGGGCGCAAGCGGCCCGCGGAGGGTGAATTCGTGACCGTTTCGGGCTTCTGGACAAACTTTTTTTTGGGTACTTTTCGGAAAAAGAACAGCCTTGACCAAAAAGCGCTCATCATACCGAACAAATTTGCTCTTTATACGATCGCGCTAACTCATCAACTTATCGAGATATAGCCGTTTATTTGCGTCACGCGACGATATACATAACTATATAAAACAATCTATATCTAAGCATCGGCGGCCCCTGGTACGGTCGCTTTATTTTCATTGCGCGCTCTGAACGGGCGGAACATAGTCAGCGCGAGCCCCGGCGAGCGATCGACGCGGTCGCCGTTAGGCCACGCCCAAGCGCCATGCTTCGTTTCATATTGGCGTACCGGCGGGAAAAGGACGTAAATACGATCGAGGAAAATTTTTTTTGAGCAATTTTGAAAAAAAGGGTATCGATTTCGAAATTAGAGGGCATTCCCTACAACGTTTGTTCCGGCACTTCGGCCCCGTCTCGTTCCGTTTCCGAGATATCGGCATCACTTCCGGTCCAGAGTCCACTTCCGGCCAAAGTCGAGGTTTTTCTGGGGTCGCATGGGCCTCCTCTTTACAACCCAAAAAGAATCACCCTCCTAACCCCCCGGCAAGTGGTTCATAATATATGTCAGTGAGTCAGTCAGTGAGTCAGTGGTAATCGAGCTTTATATAATATGAACTAGTTTTTTGGGCGCGCTTCGCGGCGCTGAAAAAGTTTTTTTTCGCGTAGTTTTGAAAAAAAATTTTTTTTTGCAAAAACAAATTATGGATATCGAAATTAGAGGGCATTCCCTATGACCTTTGTTCCGGCACTTGTATCCTATCTCGTTCCGTTTCCGAGATATCGGCATCACTTCCGGTCCAGAGTCCACTTCCGGTCAAAGTCGAGGTTTTCCCGGGGTCCCGGGACCGCCCTCTACACGCCCCAAAAAGAATCATCCTCCTAACCCCCCGGCAAGTGCTTCATAATATATGTCAGTGAGTCAGTCAGTCAGTGGTAATCGAGCTTTATATAATATGATGATGAATGATGACTAGTTTTTTGGGCGCGCTTCGCGGCGCTGAAAAAGTTTTTTTTCGGGTAGTTTTGAAAAAACAAATTATGGATTTCCATATTAGAGGGCATTCCCTACGACTTTTGTTCCGGCACTTGTGCCCTATCTCGTTCCGTTTCCGAGATATCGGCGTCACTTCCGGTCCAGAGTCCACTTCCGGTCAAAGTCGAGGTTTTCTTGAGGTCACGGGACCGCCCTCTATACGCCCCAAAAAGAATCATCTCGCTAACCCCCCGGCAAGTGCTTCATAATATATGTCAGTGAGTCAGTCAGTCAGTGGTAACGAGCTTTATATAATATGATGATGATATTTTTTTTCAAATGGGACTAATCCCGAGACATACTTTATCAAACAAAAAAAGAATCATCAAAATCGGTTCACTAAAGAATAAATCATAAGAATCTAATTAGAAACTTTTCAAATTTTCCTCATCTTCCTGTTTCACCCTTCTAAATATGTGCTTCTCAACTCTTTTACTTTGTCTTAGTGCAAAGTATTCGTCTAATTTTCTGTTACGGTAATTTAATATTTTCATATTAAATTATTACCTCAATTCATTACCTCATCCAAATGTAAACAAACTTGCACGCTTCTTACTTGGCGAGTCTATACTGGCTGCCTCAAGGTAGATGTACAAACTTCTTTTTCAGCGCTCTCATCTTTTACCAACAGATTTTAAATCACCTTTGCACTCGAATTTTCTAATGAGAGGGTTGCCATTTGGCTGATCTGTTGACAAGACGAACCGCTTATTTTTTATCTCCTGTTATCAACTGGCTTCATCCAGTCGATAACTAGTAATAATATTTGCCACGTAATACTGCATACTACATGCTACATACATAAAACTACAACGTACCCTAACTATGACAATAATTTAAATGATCATCGTCTTATAAAGTATAAAGTTGCTAGTCTTTCCAATTAAACGAGTAAAATGATATAATTATGACTACCAATATACAATACAATACAATACGCCTTTTTCTCACAGGAATAGGCAGAACAACGGAACGCCACTTATCACGATCCCGACACAACTCCCTCACTTCCCTCACATTTCAAGTTATGAAGTTATGAGTACAAATATCTTACTAAGAAACTCCCTAACATCATCTTCATAATAAGCGAGAATTAAATCCGCCTGTCAATCAAATGGATGTTGCTTACTGATGCCACGATGCACAATATGTGCATGCGTGTACCCTAACTGTGTACTGTACCTGTACCTGTAATTGTATATAATAAAACATGTAACTGTGTACTGTACATACTGGAAAATATATAATTGTCGTACATTTGGTGCATAAATCTAACAATGAAATTATACTATCCATATTGATAACTTGCTACGTTGCTACCTATTTCCTAACCTATAAATAATTATATTTTCTTTGTTTATTTTTGTATCCTTGCGAGTTATTATTATTGCCCTTACCTTTGTACGGTTGCAGTACTTTCGGTTCGGTTTCTCGTCGCCAAAATGTAGTGTTTATCGGCTTCTCACGCAGCGCTCACGCGTCAGTACCCCGTGCCCGTTGGCAATAGACTAACTCCGCTGGACTTTCAGCCTTTTACCCAGCGCTTGCGTGGGAGACGACAATGTGTATACATATAGTTATATTACGCATACACTACAGAGTACACTAAACCTTATTAAAGTGTAAGAAACTAGCCACATTATAAAAGATTAAAAAAAAAAAAAATTTAATCTCTCATTTAATGCTAGGCATATGACAATGCTCCGCCTGATTTAAAGCTAGAGTGCAGTCCATAATCGGAAATAAGTGCTACCACAGAGAAATTTCTACAGGCAGCAATCGCCTCCGCTATGCAGCTTGACAGTGCAGTTTCTCGTTATACCTGACTACTTTCAAACCGACCCTGGAACGCGACATGGTCACTTCACGGATGTTATATTCGAAAGTGGCGGTACTACGACAGGACGGCAGACTCGGCTAATAATCATCAAAGTTCGAACACAGGGTGTCATCGATGGTGAGTTCACGCGTCCTACAGCTAGATCACGACCGATCATAAAGATAGATAAATTTTATATTATTTGCCTACCCTTCTAAAATAAAACAGACGTGTTATTGTATTTTTTATCAACATTGCCCATTTATGATACCTACCCGTTTTAAAAATGTTATCGATTCGATTATATTGGATCACGTTTTACTGGTGGTCATATTTTCCTATCATAGGCTGTTTATAAGCAATCTGTTAAAAAAAAGGAAAATTGTTCTTGAAAATAATTCCTAAGACCACATAATTAACTTAAGTCACAGTCTCCGTGTGGTTCATCATTAACGATGGAAAGCGACACACGAAATGTGAGTTGATTACAACTTAGCAACGAGTCGTGTTTCGTTAAAAATAAACATATAATACATATAGAAGTTATTTCTAAGTAATAACACACTATTAGCGTTATTACAGTGGGAAACCTGAGGCCCAGGTGAATTAAGGTAAAGTTGAATGAAAAAGTTTCGGCGTTTGACTTATAGAATGTACCTACATGAAGTATGTATTAGTAACGTATGTTATATATATAATGAATATCTATTTATGGATTATTTTTGTTTTGCTTAGTAAAATTACAACTTTTATTAAAATGTAATTGAGTTTAATTTTGCTCAGATCGTCATTATTTTTAGATAAAAGCTAGCTGAATTTTCAAATCGATTTAGAACTGTTTTAAATATCATATGTGCGAGATTTTACTCAATCCACGGTCGATTTTGTGTGGGTTACATTTTGGTGACATTATTTTAAAAATTATTATACTTACATTGTACAATCAGTAGTAGGTTAGCTGAATCACCTTAAGAACTGGTTGTGCTTGTGTTGTATAATGAGCTCAGTCTCTACAGTTTTGAAATCGGTTTACAATCAATTTAACAGTATAATAAACAAAGCTACGTGGTCTAACGGTAGAGGACGGACCTTAGGACGGTCTCATCGATCGTATTCAAACCTCGCTAAATTCTGACTGGTACCACTGAAACTATGTTATATGTCCTTTGGTTGCTCAGTACCCGTGATACAAGATCTAGCTTAGTACAGGCATTTGAAACAAAAAAGAAAAATAAATAATAATAAATATTACGATAATTGGCTAAAAATAAAGGAAGATAGACGTATAGCTCCTGTAAGACGATTATTTTCTAAAGTGCTACAGCGCCCGCTTTGCTGATAGTACTTTTTTTTACTATGCCTTACCGAGATTGCTTTAAATACAATAGATGTAGTAAAATATTGTCTGTTTATAGGAAATAATTTTACCTGATATTCTTTGTGAGAAGATACGCGACGAAAGCACTTGAGTTCGCTTTGAGAACACACAACGATACTAAAGCAGTACAACAATAGCAAATGGACAAAAATACCTGTAAGTACGTGCTTTATACAATAAATTCATATCACGTCTTCAATATGAAACGAGCTAGTACGGAGTATGATCTGCTCTCTCGCGCTTCAGGGATTTCATTTTGTTCTGTGACGATATAAAAGGGCCGTGTTCAAAGGTCAAAGGAAATCAATGCGTCCCATGGGATACACGATGGTGGAATTCATTTTAAGAATATTCAATTTTGTAACAATTCTATCAAATTACCATTGTTTCTCGTGTCTTAAATGCAAATTAATATTTGAACAAGAAATAACAGCTGCGTATGTAATGTAACGTTTTTTTTACGGTGATAAAATTTTTTATGCTCATTTTTTTGCTGTTAACTAAATAAGAAGAAATATCCGTAACGTGGGCAAGATACTTGTTTGAATTGTTGTAACAAAATAAGATCAAAGAATTGTCTTTAAGAGAGTTGGCTTTCTTAATTGTAAGTTTGAAGCTTAGGATTTACTTAAACCTTTAAGGACCGAATATTGTTTTAAATTTAAGTCGTCTTTCCTTCTTTTTCTTCCTTCTTTTTTCTCTCTCTTCCTCTCTTAATAAATACAATTTACTTTCAACGCATCTCGAGTAAGAATTGTCTTAATATATATTTTCTAGAAAGAAAATGATCCTAAAACAATTAGTCATAATAAGAGATAACCTTTTAAAAGGAAACTTTTCACTTAATCGCATAATAAAGTTATTCATTTTTATATTTTGAATATATTGATATTGTATTGTAATATATTGTATTTTAAAAGAGGTTTATATATTTTTTTGTTATGTAAAATTTGTATACGTTCGTGTTTTGAATAGACTATTCTTACTGAAAGCTTTCTTTTAAATGTAAATGATTTTCGTATTATGCCAAAGGCTTTTATGGTGTCATTGTGTTGCTACGCTAACCTACTTGGCTCTACTTCCCAATTTCTTTTAAAGTTTTTTTTTCATTCGTATATGTCGTGTCAGTCAACACCAGATGCACAATTTATTAATTGGCGTGAACACCAAAACTTCCGTCTTTTATCATTTTAGTTTTTGCTTTTTCTTGTTGTTATGCCAAAATTAACTTTCTTTATTTTAACTGAACGAAAAGATTTTATGAGGCTTAATACCTACCGCGTTTATTTTGATTCAATATGATCCGATACATGGGACGTTTTGAAAGCTTTGCAACAATCGTGGTCTCGTGGGAGAATTACTTTATTTTGTTCGAGTATGACAAGAACCATAGATGAAATATATAAGAAAAAATTAAAAATGAGTTATCCTTTTTTTCAAATATTGTAACATTATAAATATATTGAAGTTAATTAAATTTGATTAAAATTAGATTAAATTTGATCTTTTATTCAATAATAATAACAGTAATATATATTTACAAAATGAATGTCATAACTTTAAAATCATCGCATAAATTGTTTTATGATTATTTTGTATAAAATAGTTAAAGTGCTTAAATATATTGAACGAAAAAAATAATCAGACGAAAAATTGCCTACGAAGACAATGTTGGCTTTTTACTAAATTAATTTTTGGTTATTACTGGAAAGTAATGGCTTTTATACCTTAAGCGTTCGTACTAGTCGTTTCCTACAGTCTTTTGAAGTTATTTTTTTAGGTATTCCAAACGATTCAAACTTGTTCAAAAACTCTGCGCTCCGAAAGTGTTGTAACGTGTCTTTTTAATCGACTTAAACAAGAAGGTTATCAATTCGACTGATCGATTTTTTTATTAAAGAAATATAAATTTATAATTTAATAAAAAAAGAAATAGAAAATGGAATTACATTTTTGAAGATAATTATTAGAGTTTTTGTTTTCTTTTATGTCTCGACTCCGCTTCGGCAATGGCATGTACTCATAAGAAAAATCGACAACACATATAATAACAATGAGAAATACAATTTACAATTATATTACAATTTTTTATGAGCACTTAAATCGTGGGTTAGTGAGTTTTTCATAAAATTGGTATGCGAGTAAAGAAAACAATTTCGTTGGCACAAGCTGAAACATTTAATTAATTATTGTTGGGAATTGTGCAATTATGAAAATGTAAGCATAAAAATGTGGTTATGATGGTAAGTTGTGAATCATTGTATGAACATAGGAGGCAGTATGTTAATGTGATGAGTGGAGAGCACGTCGTCGTCGCGCCCGGGGCCGTTTCTCTACCTCTATTACTTTGCTAACCCATTTGGCTCTGACTCTTAAAATAATGTAAATTTTATGCGATTCACGACTCCCTCCTAGATTTTGACAGATTGTCAGTTGAAACAGCTTCGCACGTACGTAAAATTCGAACGTAAAATGGTTTATTAGCCATACGTGTTTATTAATTAATTGTACCTACAGATTTTTGCCAAGACCAACTATTTGAGCAGGTCTGCTTATAATCCATGCTTATAGTCCACTGATTGCTGATTATAAAAAAAAGATTTTTGATCATTTGCTCGGTATATAGTCACTGCCTACTTTAGCTAGAGTTCAGCCCCAGATAAATGTCTGCAGGCAGTAGTAGTCTATAATAGCTAACGGAGACGAATATTTCCAAGCCGAACCCGATCACTAATTCATGTTGAAAGTCTACCCCGGGATGACAGACTGAGCAAATGATTTACACCTAATGGTTTCCAGTCTTTAATGAATTTCTTTGTATAATGTGTTTTATTTTTATAAATAGTTACTATATCTAGTTTTGATGTTTGTATTAGAGCTGTGTTAAATTAACAATTAGCCAGGAGGTGTTTGTGTCACAATTATTGGCATCGTAATTTTGTTATTATTAAAGGAGGATGTGAAAATTTTTAAAATTTAAGCTGAGTTCTGGTAGCCCTTCCAATAGTTCTAGAGTTCCCTATTAATGAAAACTAGACAATGTTTAATTACATAAAAACAGATATAATCAATTCCTAAAGCATATAAATTTAATTAAAAATATTAATAACCTCAATTATTTCATCTGAAAACATCTAATTACTCAACAACCCAGGTGAAAAAATTAAAACTGATTGGAAACAAGGAAGTAGATTTATTTTTCTACAAAATTAACTAAAAATCATCAACAAACTCGGGAAAAGAACAGTGGGCCCATTTTTCTTAGGCGAATGGGCAATAATGGGCTCCTTTTTTAGCCTATTCTCCTTTATGACGTTATTGTATGAACTGTAATGTAATTTTCATGTTTTGAAGTAACTGTTTTAGTTTTGTATGTGACGTAAAATTTACGATACAAAAAATGTGTATAATGTGTGCCATGAAAGCGTATACGTATAATACGGATATGGGTATACACGTCTGCAATGTATGCGTGTGTACGCTCTGACCTTTAGGAGTAACAACTTGATTCAATAAGGCATTACACGGTTTACGTATTAATTTTCATTGTAATCCGTTCAATCTAAAAAGGTTGTACCTTAGCGATATTTTCAATAGTATTTCCTTAAGAATACAATACCGAAACTCTATTTTACAGTAAATACATATATAATTCAATACTGATAACCTATTACTAGTATTAGTAGTTTGTGATATAAAGTATAGTAGTTATACCACATACAAACGTTTCTAATAATAACTTAATAATTGATGTATGAGTTGTGTCAGTTAGCAATGAACTCAACTGCAAAGTAGAGCTTGTTTGTAATAATTGTGTTGGAAAAAATCCACTAATACACATATGTATGAAATCAACCCAGAAATTGGAAGGGCTGCTGACAGAAAGATACAATAGAGATATATTGACATGATCACGTAAAGCTTCAGCCAGGCCAGAATATCCCCCAGAGGACGTCCTCTGGGTTTACGTGGGTTCGATTTAGTATATATTAAATGCCAAAAATTAATAAAAAATAATCGATAATATAATAATAATTTTGAAGTTTATTTTAAAACAAATCTTATATCATTGAGATATAGTTTAATTATCTGATATTAACTACAACGACGTTGACAGTCAGTTCGTTTCGTCTCGATATTTGTGATACTGACATCTGTAACTGTGGTCGTGAAGGACATTTATCAGATATAATTTTTCATTCATAATTGCCAAACCGTACTTTTTTAATACGATAAAAATTTGAATCATTGTCATTACAAAAGGAAAACCACACTATAAACAACGCACAAAGATATTATATGAAGAATGGTTATAGAATATATCCTTTTAGCCCGTTTATTAAGGAGGGTTTCGGCTTTTTATTTATTTGGATTAACGTGGGAGAAAGTGAGTGGCTATCGAAAGACAGACAGCTATTTTAACTCATTTAAATGGTTTTTTTAGGGATGGAAAGAAAAAAAAACCTGACATATGAGTTGCGTCAATTAGCAACTCGGCTTGCTACTCAGCTATAGAGCTTATATATATGTTATATACTTTTGAATAAAACGGCTGTAATCGCAAACGGCAAACCAAAATGTATTCACAACAATAAACTGCGAAGTCAAAGTGAAATCTCATAGTTAAAAATTCATTAGGCGTAGGTAAGAAATGATTTAAAATAGTTTACACGAACAAAGGTTTTCGTAGCGTAATTTACACTTAATCCATTAGTTTATTATGTTATACTTTATAATTTATGAAATGTGGGGGTTACTATGATTTTGTTTAAAGTAAGATTTAAATAGATTTTCTGTAATCTCAAGTGGGGATTCATTGGGGTCTAATTTTCTAATGACTACATTTATTTATTGCTGTTATTTTTCGCTAACAAGAATATAACTTCTCTTTTTTTTGTTCACATGTTGTCAGGCATTTTTTTAGCATTTCTGCAGGAGATCGGCGAAGATAAATATGCACCGTCACTGTTAACGAGTCTGACTCCTCTCAGCTATATATATCCCAAAACGCGACTATGCCACTTCCCTACTATTGCTGAAGAAGAGATTGAAGAAAAGATTACAGCTTTTATTACATAATGATTCAATATTGTTAAACAACATCAAAAGTGATTAAATTTAAATTCTAAACATCAAAGTTAAACGAAACATAAAACTAGTTGACTAGTCCTATAATCGTATTAAATATGTCTCGATTTAGTTCATCAAACTAGAAATTATTTCGACTCAATTTTAAAAGGTTACTATTGAAACTCAAAGTAGGTGATTTGCTTTTGATAAACTACTTCCTCTGGATGTTGAAAACTCTTAAAAGCATTTAATACTGGAGTTTTTAAATTATTTTTTTATAAGTATGCAGTATAAATATAAATTAAAATGAAAATGATTTAATATTAGTTAAAAATTCATTAAAGCGAAAATTAAATAAAAAATAAATATCATTATAATGTTTGTATAATGTTTTTTGATTTTTCACTAAAGTGTTTTTATTTATTTTCAAAACATTTCCTTCGTATTGATAAATTTAACATTGGGATGTATACGTATACGTACACAAAGGAAATATTATTTAAAAATTACCTTAAACAACAATTTTATTGAAGAAAATTATATATAGAGCTAAAGAGTTGAGGGATCTCTTTGAGGGAAATCCCTCTAAAATCAAACCTCTAATAGTTGATTCACCTTTTTCTACTAATAAAGGTGTCCGAGCCCCCCTGACCATTCTGTGTTGTTACGACCCTACTATTAGTGAAATCAGAACTTAATCAAAAAATCAGGTCTATGTCATAAAACATGGGTATTATATACAATAACGATATCCCGAAATCTTATATTGTGTGGGTTTAGTCAAAATGAATGTAATCAGATAAAGAACACTGTCATAAAGCGACCGTAAACCGAGATTGTTTGGATCCGAGTTATGAGTATACTTCGGCCTCAGAGAATATCTCTTACACATATAAGAATAAGAATATCTGAATGTTTGTATTTTACCTTGTATTATCTAAAACTTTATAGTTGCTTGCTTTCGCGTGACGTCAACGTCGGCATAATATAACAACTCTCCGCTTGATGTAAACCTAAAGTGCGGTTCATGAACGGAAACAACTAACTACTACACTTCACGGGTGTTACATTCGGAATACCCCAGGACAGCAGACTTGGCTAATAGCCATCATCAATCTGCCTCTCACCAACACTCTTTGAAAACTGAAGAGTTTTATATACCCAGTTCCTAAGACAGTTTTCCTGTATCTCCTGTGGTTTAGGATTTCCCCATGCTGTTCCAGGGTAAAAAATTACCCTGTATAATGAATATCATTGTGTGCGTATGTCACGCAGCGTACCAATATATGTGTTCTGGCCGAAACAAAATTGTAATTCAAATCAAATATTCGTATTGAAATGTGAGCTAGACGGGGATGTTTTGCGGAGAGTAGAAACCACAAATCAAGCCTAACTATAGTGACACAGCGAGATAGGTTACGCATTGATTTATAGCAAGCTTTGGTGCATGTAATTTGACACAATAAGTATTATTTTTGACGCCTATAGGAGATGAGCATTTAATATATATCCATATATAACTTACCCATAATATACTTTGTAAAATAGTCAACGATAATAATTAAAATAGAGTAACAGTTCGTTTATTAAGGGATTACTACATGCATTTCTAAAATATGGCGGCACACTAAGAATCTCTATTCACGTAGGCAAATACTCTACCTACCCTGTAAATTATAAGAGTCGTAAATAGTCTTCACATCTTGAACTTATCACAGAATTGCAAAAGCTTCTTTCAGCTGGTGATCTCTATTCAACTAGACTTTCTATTTCCTATTTCCAAAAGAGATGCAGATTTAATCTTTCCTGACTATACGATGAATTTTTTTATGCCTAAATATATTTAAGTTTTTGTGTGAAATAACGAATAATAATCATTTTCCTTGGAGGATTAAGGCGGCGAAATCGACGATAAAAGGAGAATGCCCATTCGCCTGAGACAAATGGGCTCACAATTTTATCTCGAGTTTTTCGAAGATTTTTAGGTAATTTTGTAAAAAAATAAATCTACTTCTTTATTACCAATCAGTTTTAGTTTTTTCACCCGGGTTATTGAGTAGTTAGATGTTTCTCATGCAATATTTGAAGTTATTATTATGTTAAATGCTTAAATAATTTTTATGTAATTAAACATTGATAAATGATGTATTGATATAATTAAAATGAATTAATAAAAAAGATAAGACATATTGTTTTTGTTGCCGTTCGTTTTAGGAGAAGGTTTTTTCGTTTACAACCGTTGCTATGGAAATCTAATCTGACAATTTTATTTTCTAATGTTGCATCGTTAACAGTTTTGTTACCAAACTATTAGGTATCAAATGGGCCTAAATATACACATAATTTCTCAAGTTAAATGCATAAATTGTACGTATGGCAAGTTGCTGGAAAACTACCTTTTAATAAATTAAACATTAATAAACATTGTGCAATATGAAATAATGACGAATAAAATTACTCCGCATAGATTTCTCAGGAATCCTTACGATTAGTCGCTTCTTACGACATTGAAGGGCAAAATAGTGATTCATTATTATTACACCTCATTTAAAGTGAGGTGAGTGGTAAATAAGTGGAAAAGTCTTTAAAAAGGTCTAGCTTCATTTGACAATGCAGTATCTGTAATTATAGAAAGGAGGTGTTAGTTTCGTGTAGAACGGCAATTCATTGGCTTAGGTTATCCCTGCAGAACTAAGGTCTCGAATGGTTGGCCTCTGTGGTCCAGTTACTGGGCAGAAGTTTCTAAGTTCTTTATTGATTTATTTATTTAAAACTTAATGTAGCATGCACACAGGCGAACTTAATGCTAAGTAGCATTCTCTTCCAGCTAACCTCCGTGTTTATGAGAGCTGTTTTTCTTTTCTAGTTTCAGTTAAGTATTTAAAATTTGAGCTTATAAAATAAATTTCAAACAATTGGCGTCATGGTTCGAATATAGATAGAACTTCAGCTTAATAAGCCCGGATGTAACACACACACACACACAGAGAGAGAGAGAGAGAGATCTAATGAAAAGAGAAGTTCACGGTGATGATGATGATCACGTTTTTCCCAGTGGCCGACGCGTAACTTCCATCTATAAACTTCGCTTTAAAAAAAACTTATTTGTCTAGCGTTTATTATTCGCTTCTCTTAACGTCAAGCAATTGAATGGAAACTTTTGAATTACATTTTACAAGATACGCGAAAACTTTTATTCGTCCCATAAGTATCCTATGTGGATGCTTTAAAGTTTAACGGCGAGTTTCTGAACAACTTTGTTTATAT
Source organism: Tinea pellionella (assembly GCA_948150575.1). Lineage (NCBI taxonomy): Eukaryota > Metazoa > Arthropoda > Insecta > Lepidoptera > Tineidae > Tinea > Tinea pellionella. The sequence continues at coordinate 3,994,375 of OX411254.1, read as the reverse complement.
GAGTAGTTCGGATTTAATTATCTTATTCTGAAGAGCTTAGTCTAGTCTCTTATTGTGTGTAGCTTTTAAAGTATAATAGTTCAATTTAATTGTTAGAGTTTTCGCTTAGAAATCGATTTAAAAAAACTTTCTTTATTGCAGCTCGGCATATCTTCCGCCTGATGTAAAGCCAGAGTGCGGTCCATAAACGGAAACGACAGCTGCTACAGAAAAATCTCTACAGGCAGCAGTCGCCTCTCCGCTATGTTGGCTTGAGGAAACGAATATGTACCATCTAGATTGATAGTGCATACTCGTTATCCTCTCGGTAGGTAGGAAAAGTCGCTCGCGTTCTATTAAATACTTTATTTGGTAGACAATGCGATTTAATTTGATTGGAGGAATAAAAATACAAGCTAATGAATTTAGCTTAATAAAAAGTACTGCTTACCCTATACCACAATGCAATGAGCCGTGATTTATTATGATGAATCACAAAAATGATCCAAGAAAGTTATACTCAATTCGATTTCCCCTGTGATTCATACTTGTATATGAGTAAAGGAATTATTATATGTATATATTTTGTTTTAAGTAGAGCTGTTATTAGTACACAAAATAAATAAAACTGAATTTAATGCCTTTGCCAAATTCTTGTTAACCCTATGAGTATGATATACCGAGCTACAATAATAAAAATAACATTTTCGTCTATACTGCAGCCATTAATCTATGCATACGCGTTGAGTACCCGGCCCTTCCTGTGCAGTTGACCAATCTGACTCAGGAAGGTCTGCCTCTCGTGGCTCGTGGTCCTTTGACCGTGAGTGACAGTGTCATATTGGGGACACTGTTGGAGTTACTGGTCTCCCATCGGGCGCGTCCTCAGATGGTGGATAGAGGGTCCCGGGAACAAAACCGACAAGGTGGGGTCACACTCTGCTTTCAGAGACGACCTCAGTGAGAGGCCACCCTTCATCGCGAGGGCAGAGGCGGGAGCGTTATCTCCTTCGGCCCGAGGCTGGCTGGCTGGAATGGTGTTTCTTTTTAATGAGGTGAGGCCTAACGGCCAAGCGTCGGTCGCGGATGAATGCAAAAGTATGCCCGTGACCTCACCATATGACGTAGAGAGGAACATCGTGGGGGTTTTAGTCGTGTATACCCGGAATTCGGGACCGCGCGGCGAGAGAACAAAATGAAGGAAGGCCAAAAAGCAGGGGGCCTCCTTTCGACACTGCCATCCATTTGCCTCTGTTTAGATAATCTTATCTCGTTCATACATTCCAATATTAGGATTTTATTATAATACGTTTATAGGTAACCTACCTATTGTTAATGAGAAAGTATTAAATATCAAAATTGGTTAAAAATAGCGAACATTTTTCCACAAAAAAACTGAAAACTGTTTCACAAAATCCTTGTTAAAATAAATCGAAGCCAAATAACCATTAATTACTTACACGCTTGTTAATAACTTTTCTATTTACTCGTTTCTTAACTTCCTAAGCACCGTTTAAAGTTGCCTTTTCAAAGAACTTTTCAACTTAATATATATTAAGTTGGCAAAAGGCAACTTTAAAATATAAAATATATATATATACTTCAATTAAATTACAAAAAGTATTTATCTCAAGAATATAATAAATTTAAACTTCCTAGTATTCAGTTCAAATTAAGTTAAGTTAATCATATGTGATAATATCTCGTATATCATTATTAATTATAATAATATAAATCGAAGTATAATCACAATAATTTCAAAAAACTTATATACGTGTATATTATTATTAACTTAATTATTATAATTACATTTTCCTATTTCCCATCTTCAGCAGATATAATATACGCGAAGTTATGTTTATTATTTTATTTTTTATAGTTTTTTAATTACATTTATATAAAAGGCTAGCGGCGTTATATTCCGCTGTAGCATGTCTTGTCAAGAGACGGAGCACACTCGTCTCCTTAAGCCGGCATAGCACAGGCGATCGCTACCTGCAGATATTTCTATTATTACATAATCTATCTAAACATCGGGCGGTGAGCGGTCACATATTGTATACAAAAAGGATAAATAAAGTGGTCAGTTATGCTACTTCTATGTAATATTATTATAATAATAGTTTTAAACAATGTAGCCATAATGTGCTCAAGGGTAAACAAATACATTCATTCCACTTTGCTATTTTTAGACAGCAAAACTTGACAAAGGAAAGGCGTTTACCCGTCGTAGCCCTCTCACGCGTAGCTGAACCTCATTCAAAGCTCGCCTACTTTATATAACATACTATTCATTCACATGTGCCACTAAAGAAAACTTACTGAAAGGCACGCTTTACTAAAATTGCGAAAAGCTACTACAACGTTTTTTGCGGATACAATTTTGTGAATTAACTTTATAAAAATAAAAATATTATGTCTATTATTGATTTATTCAAGACAAGCGGACGATGATCAAAGGTTCATGCAGCTTAAACTGAAGAATAATGTTTCCATTTTTCAAAAGGCTTCAGTTTTATTATTTAGGGAAATGAAAAAAAATGTTTTTTCTAGCTCATTCTCGTGCATTATATCTTTCTTAGAGCGACCGTTGCGACTACTTGGACGTGAACTACAATGAAATCTACTAAAATCTTGTCTATGCTAATGTAAATTTTAAAGATATAAGCGGTTTTTTTTTCAAATAATAAAAATATATAAATATAATTATGACTATATACATATATTGGAGTTTCACAGTCGCATCGCATTTCATTTAAAATATCAAATTTATATAAACGCAGAATGTATGCAGTATTTTTCATTGAAATTTCCTTACAAATTGTAACGCGTTTATGACAATACGGTACAGACGGTAGACAGTAGACCTAAATCATCGCTATGAAAAACGTTTACATCATTGACAAAAACACTGTTTAAATCAAAATAATATTCAAACAAAAATTTTGATTTGTTTAAATCAAAAGTACCTATATAATTTACATGCGTAGCTCGTAGAGGTGATCATCTATTTGGTGTCATTTGGCTACAATGCTCGCACTGATTCCTTTTATCTCGTTTTGACTGACGCGAATGAAATAAAATTGTTATGAATTTGTTATGAAAATACTTACTTTGTGGCTCCGAATCTTCGGATATGATTCAGCAGATACTTATGTTAGGGAGTGTGCGTGGGACGTTAGATTTGTGAGCATATATGTGAGATGTGTATGTAGCTTATAATGTACTTTTATTATCATGGTGAAGCAAGTTTTTTTATAAAGAAATTTAATGACGTGATACTATTTTTGTAACAATTTTACTGTGTATTACATAATGTCGCCGAACCCGTGTAAATATTCTTGGAACGTGTAACTTAAAAAAAAGTCGAGCAATGTATTTTAATAGAATAAATTTCTTTTGAAAATTAACTCAGTTTTAAGTTTTATTTACCGAGAAAACGTGACACGAGACTTAAAATTGAAAACTTTTCAAATTAGGATTAAATATCAAAACAATAAAAGTAAGGATTTTTCGTAAGGGTATATTTATTGGCCCATCGAGTTAGTAACTCGATAATATATTAAATAAATTAATAATATCTAAATAAAGTCCCTTTATTGTGATATAAATGGATCTCACCAACCAAGGGATAGCATTTACGAGTTTTTAAATAGAGTGTCCAAAAACTCCAAAAGGTCAAAAAACCTAATAAAATATCCATAGAATTAAAGAAGTAAAAGCTTTTTGTAAATCAATTACGTATATTTTAACGTTATATTGTGAAGAGTTCTTTTTTTTTTAGAATTCTATATTTACTTAACAAGATTTCACGATTGAACGAAGTAATAAAATCTCGATTGACTCAATAATCAACTTGGTGGGAATTAAGCGATCTATTAGACCTGTTGTTAATGTTTTTCAATAGGTATTTTCTCATATTTTATTACTTTAAATTTTTTTTTTGGGTAAAATTACCTGAGATAGATTTACTTGTAATATTTTATTTGTTTTTGTAACAACAAAATTTTAAAGTATGAAACATTGTTGACGAACTTCTATTGTAGTAAATGTAGAAATTCTACCTTTATTTTCCATCACAATTGGTAGGTGAACCGTTCATCATCAAATTCATAGTTCTATTTTAAAAACGTACGCATTCAATGCAAAATTCGTTATTACTTTTATAATAAAACAAAATTTTCACATATGAAATGTAACATCCGTGAAAAGACCTAGTCGGATCTGGGGATCAACTTGAAAACTCGGCATAGCGGAGGCGCCTGCTGCCAGTAGGCTCATTGACCGCACTCGCGCTTAACATCAGGCGGAGTAAGGTCGCATGCCGAGTTACAAGTAAGTGACCTAAATTCGAAAAATACGTGAAGACTCTGTTATTTTCCCTTTGGGCGCAGTTGGGATGTGTACTTCCTCGGTCACTAACAATGTGTTTAGAGGACAGAGGTACGTCACGACTATCCCTTTGGACAAATTGTTTTAGATCTCAAGAGGCGTTTGCTTTTTGTTTCCATTATTTTCTTCTATCACGAACATAATAATTTAAAAATAAATAACTTATCGATATTAAACTATAGAATGCAGGGATGTTTGTCTCCTAATCACGTTTAAAAGGCTGAACTGATTTAGACGCCGTTTGGTTACGGGATTGTTTGGCAACAGATGCCTCCGCTATGCCGGCTTAGGGAGACGAATGTACACCGTCCAGGTTGACATTGCACACTTTTCCCTGTTTATCATCTTGTATAAACACGCGACATTTCTCTGTGGTAGCGGCTCGTTGAAAGTATTCTGGGGCCAGACCGTAGCCACGTGCCGGACTACCATAAAAAACGTCTGTCTCAATTAATCATTTAAGTCATTGTTAACATAAAATTATGAAAGTACATACATATAACTGATGCTTTAAGTTTGATATATGACTTGAGGAAGCATGAAAACTAATTGAATGTATCGACGTGCTTCTCAATTAAAAATATTTACTTGAAATGCTCCTATTGTTTGTTTAAGTATCGTTATTTCATTTATAAATTCGTTCTGATAACTTTAGAGGAAATAAGAGTGGTAAATAAAGTGATAATGGTTATTAGCCCGGTCTGCCGTCCGAGGGTAGTGCTTTCGAATGTAACACCCATGAAGTGACCTAGTCGCGTTTCGGGAACAGTTTGGAAGCAGTCAGGTATAACGAGTGGAGTGTGAACTGTCAATCAGAATGGTGCACATTCGTCTCCTCAAGCCGGTATAACGGAAGCGACCTGACCTAGAAATTTCTCAGTAGGAGTAGTTGTTTCCGTTCATGGACCACACTCTAGCTTTAAATATTTTTTAAAAATATATTATATGTAATTAGATTATTTAAAAAATAATAAACTAGTCTTTTAATTTAACATTATTTGATTTATATTAATATAAGAAACAATATTAAAATAGAGTCATTAGAAAAATACTATTGTACTAAATTAATATTGTGAGCTTTTGAACTTTCCCTTTTTTACGGCACGTGATGCAGTCACTCTGTCTGATGTTAGGTTTAAGTGCGGTCTACGAACAAAGAAAACTGTGGCCAGAGGAATGTCTGTGGACAGCAGTCGCATCCGTTATGTCCACTTGATGTGAGTGTGTACGATCAGGTTGACAGGGCAGACTACAAGAAATACAGGTACTATAAATATATATAGGGTGGACTGTATTTCAATGCTGTTGAGTGCACGCCTATTTTCCACAAGAAAGCCCAGACAAAGTACTCTATTATCTGGACTGGAAATAGAGAACATCTGTAATATTGCTTTGATATTTATTTTAAAAAGGCATTTGATATACTTGCTAGAGTTTTCTTAGGGTTTACGCTAACATGTTTTAACTTACCTATTTAAGATCAAAAACTCGTACCTACTTAAAAAATAATTTAATAATTGTTTTCTTTTTAATTTATTTTTATTATAGCTCGGCATATGACATGAGCGGAAAACCACAGAAAAATATCTGCAGGCAGCAGTCACCTCCACTATATCGGCTTGAGGAGATAAATGTGCGCCATCCATTGACGGGGCATACTCCTCTCGTTAAACGCGGCTGCTTCCGAGCTGATCCTAAAACCCGATTAAGTCATTTCACGGGTAACACTTGAAGTGGTGGTATTACCCCAGAACGGCAGATTACGCTGATATTAACATCAGTTTGTTACCATTCTTTTTAGTTATTACTATAATTATTAATTACAAAAATGACTGATAGAGATCTCAGTTTTAAGGGGACTTGAATTCGAAGCATATAGGTACGTAGGTAAATATCCTTAAGTTACTTTGATTTACATTTGCATATTTAAGTAGATCTAGTAGATCATATTTATAATATCATAGCTTCCATTCAGAATCCAAATTGAATTGTAGGTTTGGTTTCTAATTGATATTAGTATCGTTTACTTATAATCTTGACATATTTAGTATGAAGATCTGAATGCAAAATTACAAAACCCGTAATATAATAACGAACATGAGAAACTTAAAAAAATTATCCTTATCTATCCTCATAGAACAATTTGGATGAAATACGGATGTAATAAAGTCGGTATAAATAAAAAGTGACAATTTTCAAAGAATAAAAAAATGTAAAGAGATATACATATAAATAACAATAGACACATAATTTCGTGTTTATTTAAAATGAGCAAATTAAGGTGACATTTAACATACATGAAAAGTGTTAACTAAAAATAATTAAACTGTACAAAGAGTGAAAAATCTAAATAACATAAAATTCATTCAATAACTTTCTTCTTTCATTTCAAATATCAACTTTGTAAAAATACATTAATCATTAGAGGACAATAACCGGCAACATATGCATTAAACATATTATTTTGGGTTATAATTTGTCTCCAATTGGCTATAAATAAAATTTGTGACGTAAACATATTAAAATTTCAAAACAATTAAACTTACTGCGCTGAGTTTTTCGGTAAAGTCGCCTCTTAGTAGTGTGTTGACAGGAGGAGATTATATCAAAAGCACATAGTTGCACAGGGTCACTGAAAGAGCCGGCGCGGTGCGGCGCTGGAGTCAGCGAGCTGAGAGGAGTGGGGTGACCAGGATCGCGCGGAGCTGAGCCACGTGCAGCACGGGCAGCGACTGGCAACTACTGGGGCGGCCGGCGGCGCGCACTCCTCGGCGCAAGAACCACCCGCCGCCCACGAACCACCCAGCCCCGTGACGCCGCACACCCTACAATCTTTACCTTCAAATCAAATAATATCACACGTAATAATCCTTATCACAATATTGTTAATAAGAATGTTTCTAATAAATAAATTTTTTTATCGATACTCACAATGATATATTTGTAAAGTAATATTAAAATTATCTGCTTTGTTTTTTTTGTTTATTAATGTGATTAAATAACAAATTTATTCTGCATGTTTATTTGGATTATTTTGTAAAAAATTTCATCTCAATAAATACAAAAAATATCAACTATAAATTGGTTGTCAAAATATCAAAAATAAATCAGTAATCCTCAAAGTGTAATATTTTTGGGTTGTTACGCAACAATTCCGGGAGGAACATGTTTCAGATAAGAATCGTGTGACGACATTCAATCATTCTACCTTTACTGTACTTAAAACAGCGCACTAAAGTAAATACGACATTGAATTCGTTTATATATTTTGACGACAGAGTGCATCACATTTTCGTAGAAAAGCTGTGTGCAAAACATTACAGGGAGACTGAATGCTTGAAGCGAAATAGTATCTAGAATATTTCGGTAGAGCGCTCTAGCACCCGATAACGCTTTCTACAGATTTCAAAATTACAAAATCTTATGATAAGTAAATTAATTATTAACATTAAATTTTGTCATAAAATATAAATAGAACTTTAACTTTTATTTAAGTTAACATTTCTTTATTGATTTCAAACATCCGTGAAAGGAGCTAGTTGCGTTTCGGGAATCGTGGCAATGGATAGTGCACATTCATCTGTTTAAACCGGCATAGTAAAGGCGGCTGTTGCCTGCAGACATTTCTCTAGTAGTTGTTTCTTCCTATAGACTGCACTTTAACTTAACATCAGAAAAAGCGTGGTCACATATAGTACTTCTATGAAAGAGTTATATAGTATAAAAAGCTAAATGAAAAGGATGAAATGTAAGTTAAAGCAATAATAAAATAGGACGTTTAAGTAATTGTTAATAGTAAGTAATTAAGTTTAATTTGTGTGTTCATTAATAACAGTTAGTTTTACTGAAAACGACTTAAACGGATGCTGAAACGATCACATTGCGATCAGATACGCCCAATATAAATTGTATTATGATTATTACATACGTTAAGTTACATACATATCTTTATTCTGAGAATTCAATAAGTATTGCATTTCAATATGTGATGGGTTTTTATTCATTTATTAATGGAATAGAAAACAGTAACTAGAAAAAGAACAATAGTTAATTATAAATAATTGTACAAAAATAATAAATGAAAAATCTAAAGCGCTAAATTTTTATTAAGTGTTTATTAGACTATTAATAGCGTCTATCCGGATAACCGTGCGGACTGGGTAACGATCAGTGCGTAAGGCCAATTATCTCAGGATCAAGACGAGATAGGTGGGAAGCGAAGTCACGCTTGTAGATAAATGAGTGTGTATGAGAAAGTTGTAAGTATAATTTATAAGAATCGAAATAATTGCGGAAGTCAAAAATATATTGAACTGTTATCGTGTGAGAAAATCCGAAGTATCAACAGCTCACGGTAAAAGTGGCGAAGACTTTGGTTTCTGATACACTCGTATATCAACAGTTATTTGAAACTTTCCTATCAAAACTAAATATACCGCGTTTCGATTATGACGTTATTTATTCGAAAAGTTTGTTCTGAAAGAGAGGTATACGAGAGGTAAAAGCACTTTTCAATATTTTATTTCAGTTTTCTTAATTGAAAACACATTTATTAATATCGTACATAATATTACCTTGTATTGCGGTGATATATTTGTAACACCAGACCGATTTTGTCCGTTAAATTGCGTTCATATGAATTAATATTTACGTTCCACGCTGAATGTTGCACGGAGCAGAAATTTCAATTTATTTTCACGTATATACTTGAGCTTTTGCAGATTGCACTTTGTGGTGGTTTCTGAAACTATTTTTTCTCTTATAATAAAAAAATCACGGTTTTTCGCAAACAGCGATGTCATTGAAAACGGAGCACATTTATTTATAATACGTTTTCTGATCACTCCACATTTTCACTGGCTATAAAGTTACGCAAACTATTTCCATGTACAATTCAAACTCCATGACTATACCGTTTAATATTAGTTTTCATTTCCACAAGTGAAATTGTTGTACGTATGGCTATTTTCTAAATAACATGCCCATTCATTATTATAGTGAACATTTTACGTCTACAAATACACTTCGTATTGTAGTGGGCTATTTCGTGTATCGAAGCGCCCGCCGTCTGACCTCTTTAGAGGTCTTATAGTTTAGCTCGAACATTAGGCTTGAAGCCAACCGAGTTGTCAAAATTCTCATTCACAAAATTATATAAATTACGCTATAAAGTTACTTTCATATCGAGCATATTTTACACATAAGAGGAGATATTAAATTTTAATTATATGCATTAAGATGTGGGAATAGCTTCGACAAGCAGTTTGTTGTTACCAAATCTTCACGCATATTATTCACATATTGAGGACATAAACCAAATATTATAGTCTATATAACTGTCCCATTTACTTTGTCTTATTAATTATACAAAGAAAGCAATCGTATTCATTTTCAAGAGTGGGAGGCAGATTGATGATGGTTATTAGGCCAGTCTGCCGTCCTGGGGTAGTACCACCACTTTCGAATACAACGCCTGTGAGGTGACATTGTCGTGTTCAGGAACAGTTGGAAAGTATAACAAGAGGAGGGTGCATCGTCAATCTAGATGGTGCATACTTACCCTTCAAGTTGGCATAGTGGAGGCGACTGCTACCTGTAAAGATAGTAGTAGTAGCAGTTATTTCCGTTCATGGACCGCACTCTAGCTTTACATCAGGCGGAGAGATGTCACATGCCAAGCTACAATAATAATATGTATAATATAATAAAGTATAATGGTTGGTACTCAAATGAGTTACTTAGCATCGATACCTACACGTGTCACTAAGATAAAGATTATTTTTTAATAATCGCCCACTCATTTTTATTTATATTAATTTCATTAACGTTAATATTTATTTTAACATTTTAATGGAAAAAGGTGTAATTATTAATTACCCAGAGGCATGATCTACCTACGTTTGTTGAAATAAAAGGTTTTTTAAACGTAATTTTGAACTGTGTAGCTTATAGATAGTTGCCTAGATTATAGATATTAACTGACTTAAAAATTTGAGTTAGTACCACTAACTTCAAGACTAACACCGTTGAACTGATGTCACCGAGAGAAGTGTGCAATGTCAGTCTGGGCAGTGCACATTCGTCTCCTTAAGCCAGGCGTAGCGGCATGGCATAGCGGAGGCGACTATTACCTGCAGACATTCTAATTTAACACCAGGCATGCCAGACTACTATTTAAAAAATTTGAAATACTAATACTTGTTACGTAATCGCTCTACAGTGTAATACAATCGCATTACTTTTGGGTACTCGATAAAAGTGATGACTGTTCCAGTTACTCCCCTCCATAACCGATGAAACACTGATTGCCGGCATTACTTTCTCTTGTGTGGGCCACTGGCAAGGTGACCGATCTGTGTTAGTAATGCAAGGACGGTGGTCAGCTGCCATCGAGCACGTGGGATTCGGGTTGTTGACGATGCACTACATCATTCTAATTACAATATTATTGTTGATTGTCTACATAAACTGTTTAGCTGCTGATACAAATAATATAAAAGAGTCAAAACTAACATTTGCAGAGAATGTGTACGCCAAATTTTCGGGGGCATGTATGTATAGTGTTTGTTTATTTAGTTTATTAAATAACATGTTTATTTTTAAATACCTAATTGTTAATTTTAGGTCGCGTAATGATAAACCTGCAATACCACGATTTAGCACCTCCTAACGAAGTAATTAAAACGATGAGAATTATACAAATTGAAGGAAACACTATGAGAACATTTAATGTCGATAATGCTTATGAATCTTTGACACAATCTTCAGTATTTGATATAACTAAACAAACCAAAGTGATTATTCATGGATACAAAGATAGTGCACAATCTGACGTGCCTCGTGATCTTGCAAATGCGTATAATGAAAAATTAATGTTTAACGTGTTAATGGTGGACGCCGAATATATTCTTGATAAGTGGTATTTATTATCAATACAATACGCAAGACTAGTCGCTAAAAGACTTGCGTATTTTTTAGTGAAATTGGAAATCTATGGATTAAACGCTGAAGATATACATTTATTAGGAATAAGTCTCGGTGCGCATATAGCGGGTTGGACAGGGAAATATTTTAAAAAGTTTAAAGGAAAAAGTATAGGACGGATCACCGGACTGGATCCTGCCGGTCCATGTTTTTCTATGGCTGAAGCTGATCAGAGACTCGACAAAGAAGATGCAAAATATGTAGATGTGGTGCACTCAAATCGGTTAATGCAAGGTGTTATAGAGCCCCTGGGTCAAGCAGACTTTTATCTAAACGGCGGAGGACCAAATCAGCCCGGCTGTTTCTCGTCTAGGTGTAGTCATTTACGGGCCGCTATGATATATACAGAAAGTGTGAGAACTCCAAAATCTTTTGTGGCAATATTATGTGATAGCTGGATACAGTTTTCTGAGAATAAATGTAAAAATAGCACATATACAATTTTAGGATATGGCTCGTCGACTTCGTCTCGTGGACTTTATTATCTACGTACATCATATAAACAGCCTTATGGTCTCGGTATGCACGGGACGAAATACAGTCATTCAACATTGTTAGATAATATAATGACCTCTTTAAATTTGCCTTGACCTGTGATATTAGTTAATGTAGGATATTACCTAATTTCGATAATTATTATAAATATAAAATAAACTGTTGCCATATGAACAAAAATAAAATAATTATGGAAGCCATAACGTTCCTAATAAAAAGTCAAATACAGTTTTTCTTTACGTAATACCTTCTATTATTATAAAGATTCAAAGCAAATTAACTTATTGAACCGTGGTATTCACTACTTTTTGCAAAGTTCCGTTATTGCTTAATTATGTTGTCGACTATTCAACTATTCAATAAATCAATTGGTAATGGGTTACATGAACACCTAAATGTTTATCTAAATAAGTAACTTTTTTAAGGCCCTTGGTCTGACCCGTCTTAACACAAAATACCTACATTAAGTTACAACACAACTGAATTAAATCATAACAAAAAGAACTAAAATATAATTGCCTCTATTTTAATATCAGTTTCATGAGTAACATTATAAATTGTGAAAAGTGAATGGTGATTTGGCATTTGTTTTATACATTACAATTGTTCCAACGATAAATATAACGCCTCCAAAACTTGTAAAAAGAACAAACTCATCCAAAATGTTGAGTCACTAAAACTTAAAGAACTCTAGGAAAGTAATAGCAATAAAATTTTGTGTGGGAGTGAACTAAGAAAATAATTCTCTATTCTCGAAGAAATGTGTCGTTAAAGGAAATTAAGCTCGTGTAAGGGGATGAACATCTACGTCTTCTAATGGTGCACTATCTACTTCTACTGCAATGAAAATTAGGTAAATGTGAATTTTAAATATAAAATGATGGTTAATGGACCCATTAAAATTCTGATTTGTAATACTGTAAAAATGCACGGGTTTTAATTTTAGATGATACGCCTTGCAATTTACTAATAATACTTAGATGTCTGTTGTAACTATCCTTGAATTATAATTTAGGTAATAGTTTTGTGCTATTTATTTATCTATCCGTGTTTATTGGCTGTATAAACGTAAACATTTGAAACATAAATCTGTATTTAATTTATACCAATATTTAGTACACTAATTTGTGTTAATAATTCCTTTTAGTGTATATTTCCGATAAATTCATCACCATATGTACATAGACACTAGGGTTACCAAACGCTCTATAATATTATGTAGTATTATATTATCTATTATACTATCTACTTTTGAATGATGGATCAATCTGTAAAATTAAAAGAGCCTTTCCGAAGCCATATCTAGCTGTAAAATTACAGGACAATTCAAAAGAGCCCGAATAGGGACGTTTTTCTTTTTTATTCTTTCCGTAAAATACTATATTTTATATTTTTCATAGACAATTCCTAAAAATACTAACCGTGGAAAAAATGTTGCCGACCCTAATAGACTCAATGCTAATAATAATAATGGCACGGATTATCATGACTGGAACAATTTGTGTTCATCCGAACTAGTAGGTATAATTTTATAGTCAATGACGTACTTTCACAAATTAATTTCTACCTACGCACTTTGCTATATTTAATTATACTACTACCCGTCATAATTTTTGTGTAAACAATTAGCGAAAGGAAAAGAAGTGAAAATATGACTTCACGGTATTATATTTTTGATTATTTCGTCAGTTAATTTTGTCACAAATTAATTGTTACCGTTAATTTGGATTAGGTCATGCTTACTTCATTAGTTCATTGTTAGATGTATAGTAAAGATACATTAATATTTCGTCGTAATAAAGATTCGTCATAGGTATTGCTTGTCTACTTTTGCCTTTCTTATAATCTTACAAGATAAGAGGTAATTAAGATTAAAAACTGCTTATTCAATTTTGATTCAAATTTATAAAATTTCAGACAAAAAAGTATTATTTCTAGCTTAAAAAATAAGGGCGAATCCGGCAAATTAACCGGGAGGTAATTGCTTAAATTTTGTTTTAAATTTATTACTACGGCGCTAATAGCCATTCTGCGGATAATCTTATTTCACAAACAACAACATTATTTTTAATTACATGCTAAATTATTATTAACTCTATGAGCTGTCATCTCAAGGTGTATTTTGCAACATACCTGACAAAATCTTATTAAGATTAGATTTAATTTACATCATAATTGTGAATTTATTATTTATACAACATAATCTTACATAATAAGTTTACACATGTAATACTGCCTGTATGCACAACACTTTAGTTTAATAGTTTAGTTAACACCAATTGTGTACATGCGTGACGTGTGCGTATCATTTTTGTATTGTTAAAAGTAACACTTCACGCAAGTACCAGTCTGTGTAGGTGTAGTTTTTACTTTATCATTGCAATAACACTTTATTTCGCGCTTTATTATAAAAAGATTTATGGCAAAAGTATTTTTAGGGCCGGTAATTCTTCAAGTCGCTTTCCTAGAATATGTTAAGAAACGTATATGAGTTTTCTTAAGTGCCTAATCTTAGATTAGTTTATTACTCAGCATCACTCTGTACGACATCAGTAAGACGTCCACTTGACTTAATTCGGAATTAAGTTAAACCAGCCCTTATACTTTGACCTAAAAATTCTGAGGACTATCAACCTTTTTGCTAAAAATAACAAGCCCGGACAACAACTAAAGTCTTGTATAATAATTTCTCCGTCTTTTATTTATATGTCCTGAATGTGTACGCTTTTTTAAATTATTTTTGCCATATGCTAGATTTGTTATTATATAAATATTATGATGAAAATTATATTGAAATAATCAAGGAGCTCACACCAGCCTGAGCTGAGACGGGAATGGAATCTACATCCTCCGTTTTGCGCTAGATTGGCTCTCACAGTTCAGAGCCACAGAGTAATTTAGTACGGTCAGAGCTTCTCATCCTAATTCAAGCTGCACGTTGTTTTTTTCTGTTCAGCTTTCATTATAATAGTACTAATTTAATTGATTAACATTTTTGACGATAACTAATAACGTATGAAATATGCAATATATTGAAGTACAACTTTGTAATTAAATTATAATAATATTAAATGATTTATTTGCTTGAAATGTGGTACAAAATATTTTATAAATGTTACAAATATCAGATTCCATATACAAATGAATGGAAATTTCATGTCAATTTTAATTATAATTATTGATATGAAATGTTATTTGTAATAATATTTCATAATAATTGATTTTAAAAATATTGACATTTTTTTTCTATAATACGACATAATACGCTACGATATAATAATATAGAAAGTGGTTAAAAATGCTAAAAAATATATTAAAATAAAAAAAATATTCGTATTTATACAAGCAATAATATCCGTCTGAGTTGTTTGGCTTTTTGAGGTTTATAACCCGTCTTCGTATTTATTTGACTCGTGCATAAAACTAAAGAGAATTTTAACCTGTAAGTTTTCCTCCCGCAATATAAATCGTCCATTTTCATCAGCCCGCCTACTACAAAATGTAATGACATTCTTTCGAAATATGTGCGTCACAAAACGCAATTTGGCTTTCCTTATACGCCCACTTTTCTATAAACATTAACATTCGCGTATGCACTGAAATTGGAACCGATTTGTTTTTTTTTTTTGACCTAAATCAATAAAATTTGCATTGGCTAACTTTTGTCAAAAAAATGAATGGAGTTGAAACAAGGGATGTAAGTTTGTATGGGGAATCCATCAAGTTAGAGATATAAAAAAAAAACATATTTAGGCTCTTAGTAAAAAACAAAGAATTACACGTTTTAGTGTTTTTTATTTTATTCCCATAGGGCGTAAAATAGGTAATAATATTCCTCAAGAGGATGAAGTTTGTATGAGAAACCTGTCATATTATTTTCTTAAGTTTACCGCATAATATTAATTATACGCATATTATGTAGCCAACGACAGTTAGTACTAAATAATAATAAAATTATCAGTTTTCTGAGGCGGCGGAGGCAAATTAAAAAAAAACGAAGACAATTATATACACAGGAAGCTCCGGTTTGGGTCGACACTATTATATGAAGATATTAATTTGAAATTACATGATTTTGAAGAATAATAAAACGTTTGTTTGTAGTACACCCTTAAAATATTGTTATAAAGCTGTAACATATACATAACTATGGGTAGATATTACACTACATTAACTTCTTTTTGTTATCCTCGAAAGTTCAACGTCAAACCTTAAGTTTGTAAAGGTTTCCTTAAAAGTTAGAGTTAAGGACTTAATCCATCAGGCAAGTCCAAAGCGGATACATTGCAAACGCTCTTTGGTGTCGATTTTTATCCATAATAATTATAAATTGTGTAATGAGAACTGGAGTTTGAAGTTTGAATAAATTAGAGTGATTTAATGAACACTTTAAAAGAATAATTTAATTTTATTTAAATGAACATTGACCCTAAGCTAGGATACATACCCAGGGTTATAGATATCAGGTCAAGGTAATCTATCTTTTTATAACATCATCCGCGACCATGTCGCGATGGCTACAAAGTTTTCGAAATATCTTATACAATTATATATAACAATTAATTAAACTTAACGTGATAGTTAAGATTTTATTCAGTTAATATCTTCAGTTACTCGAACTCGCGACCACTGCTTAATAACAGACTTGCGCGTTGATATGACCGTCAGTTCCGACATTTACTCCGTGGCTATTCAAAATATATAATAAGAAATGCAATAAGTGAAGGTAAGAATTTTCAACTTTGTTTCAGTGTGAAAATAGTGGTGGTTAACGAAAACCGTTAATTATCTAATTATTATAATTACATTTTAGGGAGACCGTGGCCGAGAGAGTGTAGGCGTGGGCGGCTAATATAAAATATGTTACTTTGTTGTATGCTCGCCCGTGCGCATTGTAAAAAAAAACACACTTTTCTTGAAAAAAGTATCCTGTTATAGATATACTCGTATATAATATTTATATAAATATATAACAATAACAGCAACAATAACAATTGTCACGCCTCTAGGTACCTCTATGTTCCCGTGGTTCGCGGTGACCGTGAGTGAGAGTGTCGTATGGGAGGCACTGTTGGAGTTCCTGATCTCCCATCGGGCGCGTCCTCAGGTGGTGCATAAAGGGTCCCGGGATACCTCCCTGAGGTACCCTGGCGCGAACCAAAACCAGCAAGATGGGGTCTCTCCTCGGGTCACACTCTGCTTTCAGAGAAGACCTGAGTGAGAGACCACCCTTCATCGCGTGGGCGGAGGCGGTAGCGGGGTACCAAGCGTTATTTCCTTCGCCCCGAGCCAAGAGCGGTAGTCCCGGGGTTGGACTGCCGCTCATTTACTTGGCTGGAATGGTGTTTTTTCCCGATGAGGTGGGGCCTAACGGCTAAGCGTCGGTGGGGTCGCGGATGAATGCGAAAGCGTGCCCGTGACCCCACCATATGACGTAGAGAGGGACACCGTGAGGTTTTTAGTCGTGAATACCCGGTATTGGGGGTACCGGAGAGTCCGACATAACTCGTCTTCCCCGAGACGGCGAGGCATGTATAAAAGATTTCCCCCACGTAAAAAAAAGGTACCTCTATGTTAAAAGTTAAGATCCTTTTAGCCGTTTGAGGATAAACAAACATACTTTCACATTCATAATATTAGTATGGATAATACAAATAGTATATTTGTAATTAGTAATAGTTAAAAGTAGCGTTTCATAGTCGTAGTCGTAATGTGTTAAAACAATAAGCTATGTATGCAATGGGAGAGTCATTTTACGATTATTGATTGAACGTATCACTCACAAAATTCCACGAACTAGGTGACCAAAGGTCATGTAGACTTTTGACATTTAAATGCAGTAAAAACTTGATAATGTACTCGTTTAAAGAATTAATATCGTGTATTTACTTAATCCTCTTTTTATAGCCTGTAAATTATGTACTCATAATGCTTCGGCTCCACCTGCGTTTAGCGTTAATATTAGTGGCTCGTTCTACTGAGCGAGAAAGACAAGAAATTATGTTATTAAAACTATGGCTACATCAAAGTTTTGCTCAAGTTATCATTTGATGTAATGCCAATAGTATTGCCGTGAATAAAATAACGATTTAAAGTCTATGCTACATTGACGTAATGCATGAATTATTGCACTAATTAACGCGATAAAACGCAGCTGGAGCCGTAGCCTAAAACCATTCCGTTATGATTCCGCCAGAATGACTTTGGAACCTTACTTCGGCGTTCATTGACTTCTAAGACTAAAATAATAAAGAGGAACACCCCTTCTTTAAATTTGTTGTCTCGATATCAGTTTATTTTAAGCGCTTCCTGGGAAATATGATTCGGTAAGTTTGGCTCACGAAAATTGTCTATAATTTAACTTCGAGTTTCGAATTTTCTCTGTTTGGTGCCGAATGATATTTAGATATAAATATGAATTTGAATTCATGGTGTTTTGCGAAACAGTACGTGGTATTAATTTTATTTAATAACAAATGAGTTTGGTAAAAAAATGGAAATGGTAAAGTTAACGCCACTATTCTTGAGGCATAAGCAAAAGACGACGACGCGACGACGACGACGTATGCACGTAAGATTTGTCGCCCTCTATTCTATTAATTTAATAATATTCTATTAAAATATACAAGGTTTTGATTGATATAAGTGATTTTGTTATAGTTGCCCAAAATGTAACCAAGCTTTTTGCTTTTTTAAGCTTGAATCCCATCTAACACAGAAGATAATTGCTATCACAAAGAAATTTCTGCAGGCAGCAGCCGCCTTTCTTAATCCGGTATGGGGATTATTTTTTTACATTGACGCGACATGTGACCTCGACTGGCTCGACGGTACGTACAATGGAGGACCATGAGCGCCGACACTATGCTGGCCTAACATAGTGCTTTTTCATGCTCCGCTTGATAGATTCAAGGTTTAAGGACTAGGAGAACATGTGAAATATTTTCAGAGAAGCATTTAATTTATCGATAATGTCTAAAAACGTGTCGCCACGAATGCATCCTACTTAAGAAAGCGAATATAATTAAAGGTGTCTAGTATATATATCGTTATTTTATTATTCATTGTAAATTAATTTACGAGGAACAACAAAATAATGACCTTTAATAAAGCAACATTATTAGGCAATAAAGTGGAAAGCGGTGGATGTAATAAACTGAGCCTCTGCCAGACTAACGTGTTATGTACACCTATATACAGACGTCAGCCAGCCCCCATAGATATAATCTTCATCTCCTTTATCCTGACTCATGTTCATAACTACATTTATTTTAATTAATTAACCTAAAAGATTGTTATCATTTTGTAATAAATTCTACCTCGTTTGTGAGGATGAGCCCCGGAGACTCGGCTCGTTACGCTCATTTAATAAATTAATATCTAAAATTACTTTATATTCCATCATTTTACACTGATGCAGATTCTAAAATGATTGTATCGATTTTATATGAATGTTCACAAATGATTTTGTTTGGGTTGCGGCTGAAAATAGATGTGGGAGAAGGAATTCCTAACTTGTTTTGTTTTTTCTGGTAAAAAACGGTTTTACTTGACTTGTTAATTCGTCAGGACCCAACAAATATGTAATAATAAAAAATAGGTTAGTTAAATTAATTAAGATTGTAATTTTAATTATTACAAACTAAATTTTGCCTGTGGCTTCATTTGTCGATACACTCTTCAACTAAACTTATCATATTAAATGTAGCCTTTGACCTTAGCTCACCAGCTTTGTAAAGATACCAATAATCTAAATAATATTTTTACTTATAAATAAAAATATAATCCAATAATAAGAAATAAACAGAAGTCGAATAAAAAGAACAAATGACGAAAAAACGTGCGCGTTCAAAGACACGGATTAAAACTATTTCAAATTACGGATTCTCGCAAACTCTGATATAAAAAATGTTAACTATTTTATGTAAAAAGAAAGGTCAGCCTAAATATGTGCATGTCATGCGTACAATAACAATTGTAATATACAAAACTAACAAATGCATGCATTATAAGTTATCAAAAATGTTAATTTCAGACGGAGATGGTGGGTTGAGCTCGACACTTATTCTAAAGTAAAGGAAAAGGGAAGGCTGGAGGTACACCAAAAAGTTTTTAAAATATAATCTTTAAATACACGTGTAACATTATCATATCCAAATAATCACAATAATTGTTAGAATATTAACAGTATAAATATAAACTTTTCGGTATGGTTATAATATGTAGGCTCTCAAGGTTATTCAGCTATCTCCGCCTCCGCAAAATGTATGGATGTTTATAAATCTCCTTTCAATTGTGCTCAATCGATAACTTTGTTTTGAGAGACGTTTTTTTACACTCGGGTTTTGTACAATCACTTTTAATATATGTATAACATGATATTTTCATCCACTCTCAAACAATAAACAACCTTTTATTTTATATATATTTTTTAATTTTATTATCCGTGTATATTTTAAATTAATTTAATAAATATTTCAAATCGTCTCGATTGGGCATATACAATTATATGTATATTGTATATATGTTATATATAATTCTTTTGTACATGTGTATGTGTATGTTATGATCAGCTTGGAAGTTTCCTGGTGTATGTTCTGCCAATGAACATGAAAAGTACACATCGCATATATACAAAGTGTATATTAACATATAAATAATGAGTCGTTGTCTTTTCTGAAATAATCTTATAAGTTTATGTTTTCTGTGTAAATAATATTTCTAAGCCTTATAGCATAAAGGTTTTTATTAAGAATCTAAATTATATTCTCGGCACGTGTACCTACATTTACTGGAAACAAGGCCGTCCGCAGCGCTAACTTATGAGATAGTTCTCTAAATGTCATCCTCATTATGAAAGGTTGTTTTTGTACAAATAAGACTAGCTACAGTTCGTGACAGGGGTGCTGTGTGGGTCCTTGATTTATTGGGATCTGATCAATAATTTTTTAAAAGTAAAAATACACACGTATGGGTTTGATCACAGCCCGAATGCTGCGGATGAAGTAAGTAGTCGTAAAATAAGAATTTCGGCAAAAAAAATCATTAAAATAAATCAAACAATAATATTATAACAACTTTTAAAAAGTACAATTTTTCATGTAAAATAAATATGGCGAATTAATAAATACTATTCGTCTCTTCAAGCAGGCACACCGGAGTCGACTGTAGCCTTAAATGTTGCGTCGCGTGTTGGCAGTCAGTATTAAATAAGTTCACTAGGTGCAGTATAAAGAGTAATATTGAAAATTTGAAATACAATTTCCTTGGAAGTCACTCTAATATATTTATCTGCCAAAGGCGTCTGACTGTGATCGGCTTTCTACGATGAACTCGCGTAGGTAGAATTCCTTTTTGAACTGCATTGGATATTATGAGTCGTGCGATAGTGTTAAGTATAGTCTAAACATGGAAATTAATATCGTCGATCGCTATTCGCTGTTATAATGTTAAAATGTAACTTCTTATAACCTTCTGAAGAAATTAATAGATTTTTTAATAATACTTATAATAAATATTATAATAATAATACATATATGTAGATATAATATTTATAGAGATCATCAACTTAGTAAATGTTTATAAATTTATTTTAAATGACAATTCGTTCAATAATCTTAAAATTTCGTGTCATGCATAACATTTATATATCTGTTGCATAATTTAAATTTTTGATATAAATAATAGCTTTAGTATTTAGCTTTCAAGATCTAAGTGTCTAAAATTGTACAAATTTGCATGTTGGATTGGATTATAAATTGAAATTAGTTTCATTTAAAGGTCAGAGGTTAAATAGATTTTCATTGAAATTCCGTGTAACGTTTTCTTCAACTCACTCCTCTCCCCCAAGATCAATATTGTTATAAATCCACTTCTAGTTAGTATACACTCACACAATTAATTATTCATGCGCCATTTTCAGTTTAATGGTCAACAGATAATGTTTAATATTATAATATTTTTTAAAATTTAACAACATCTTAAAAACCATTCAAAAGTGACGAGGAGACAATTTAAATAAGTATTCTTTAAAATAATTTTATTAAAAAGCATAAATCAATAATTAAAATTAAAGTTTAAACTATTCAATCAGAATACTAACTCTTAATTTTGACTTTCTATTTCAGGTCAGCAAACAAGTTAACGATTTCTCAAGTGGGCGGAGCGGCAACGCGGTTAGACATTAGTTTGAGTTGGAAAACTTAATCGGCACTTAGGGAAAAGTCGCGACATTAGAAGAAACTTGTTTTGCGTAGTTGTAGAAACATTCAATGTTTTATAGAACAATTAATTTACGTTTATAAGGAGTTAAATGGTAGTAAGCGGACGATGGCTATTGCCTAATCAACCGTCTTGGGGTAGCACCACCACTTTTAACACCCGTTAAGTGACAGTCGCGTTTTGGGTTCAACTTGGAAGTAGCCAGGCATAATAAGAGGAGTATGTCCTATACGCCTCAGGATGGTGTTCATGGATCGCACTCCAGGCGACCTGTGGAGCTATTACATAAGAAAAGTTAGTAATCCCATTTAGAGCTCGTAACGAAACATCAAACTGATGCTAGGTAGAGTGCGGTCTATGAGCAGAAACAACTGCTACTGCAGATAAATTTCTACAGGCAGCAGTCGCCTCTGCTTGATAAGATACCTGGCTACTTTCAAAGTGATTCCGAAATGCGACAATGAGCGGCCGTGGTCTAGCGGTAAGACGCGTGAATTCACGATCGATTAGACCCGTGTTCGAACCTCGCTAATACTTTTTTTTATATATAATATATAAAATAATATAATATAATAATAAAAGTTATATGTACTTTGGTCGCTCAGTGCCTATAGGCACTAGTAAAGAGTGGTAGGCAGACTGATGCTGGTTATTTGTCCAGTCTGCCGTCCTGGGGTAGTACCACCACTTTCGAATGTAACACCCGTGAAGTGACTTTGTCGCGTTTCGGGAATAGTTTGAAAGTAGTCAGGTAGGAGAGGAATGTGCCCTGTCAATCTAAGATGGTACATGCTCGTCTCCTCAAGCCGGCATAGTGGAGGCAACTGCTACCCGCACAGGTTTCTCTGTAGTAGCACTTGTTTCCATTCATGGACCGCACTCTAGCTTTACATCAGGCGGAGTGTTGACACATGCCGAGTTACAATAAAAATTAAAAAAAGTTCACGGGTTTTACGCTATGTACACCATATGTTATTTGTTCGATTTTTTCGTCGATCTATCTATTTTTTTGAATAGTTTTAGCGGTATCGAATTGTAAAATGAAATAAAAGTTTCTGTCGTTGACACTTTGTGACGAGAAACCCTTGTAAGAAATATTTTTAATATAACATGTCTGACGTGAGCCTATATATTTTATCAAGATACTCGTATCTCTTCACCTTTTATTAAATATATTTATATTTACGCTTTTAGGGTACATTTACGGGTAGAGAAAGTTTTAAAATTTAATGCTCATACCATCAACGTCGATAATTTTTTTTTAAATTTTATTGTCATTAAAAAGTAATAGATTTGTTATTATGATGAAAATATGACGAAATAAAATTAACAAAAACGTACTCGTATGTAGCATTTTAAAGTGTTAAAAATTAATAAAAAAAAAAAAGAAATGTAATGAAATGAAATGAAAATCCTTTATTAACGTAGACATGGACTTAGAATGCACTTGTTCATCGTCAGAATCTACTTTTGGCTTCGGAAATGCATATGACGAGAAGACAGCCATAAGAAACTCGTCAATTATACCCTGTGTTTATAATAACAAAACAAAAACTGAATTATAAATTCATAAAAAAAAATTAATAATAGTCGTAACTAATTTAACAAACATAACTAAACCACAATATGGGGCACCAAACTGTGATATACGGCAATGAACTCAACTGACTGAGCTGAGCTGCTGGAGCTATTAGGAATAGAGCCTTGTTTCAAAATCCTAATTTCAAAGACTACAATGTTTTATGACATTTAAATCTAGGCTCAGGCATCTGTGTTAGTGTTGATTTTTTTTTTCAATTTCATTGAATGATTCAATTAACTTTTATTCTTTTAATTATTTTTTTTTAAATAAGGAATTAATTGTAATTAATATCATTAAAACAAGCGTCATTAAATATTAAAACAAACTTCATTGAATATTAAAATGTTATTACGATCAAAGTGAAATAATAATGTAAAGTTTATTAAATACTAATTTAAATTACTTGACATTTAAAGAATATAAGGTCGCCGCTATCATAACATTGAAAAAATAAAAATTAAATCGTTTAAATAACAATAAGTCGTACACTATTACACAAATTATCACAAAGGGTAGGCCGACAATTGGATCGGCACCTATCACCATTGTTTCAAATCTTTTCATAACAACCCGCCAAAATACAATATTTAAATACAAACTGAACTACGAAGTTAAAAAAGGTATAAATTATACTTTTATTGTACTTTTATTTTATTTTATTAATAACCCTAGTAGGGTTGTGCTATGATTAAATTTGCACCGTAAAATTAGTCGCTTTTTTATTCTTTACTTGATATACAGCTTAATAAATACCTATACTCGTATAATACATACAATGTCTTTTCCCAAAACTAATCCTATATTATGGGGTATTAGGACATGTATCACAAATATATAACACCTGGACCCTAAACAAATAGTTTTTTTTTATAATATCACATTTACAATATTTTCGGGGGAGTCGAACCCCCAAACTCCGTCTAACAGGCTCTACAGACGCCACAGAGGTCGTCTATAGTATAATTTTTCTTTAATTTTTACGACCCGCTCATTTTCCTTTATCTTTAACACAAAAACATTTTTAATATAATTTCAGAGTGACTGGGCCAAGGTCCGATCAATCGAGATTAATGCAAAGGAGTGACGTGATCCCGTTCTCTAAATTTATTTCAAATAAGTTTTCGAGTTATTCATTAATCACAACTCTGTTCGTATCTGTAAATATTTAATTATCACAACGGGGTTTACATTTGTTATATCACTTTTTTTTTGCATAATAAGTTTTTTTATGTCAAGTCAAATAAATACTTAAATAAACACTTAATAAAAGTCAAAGTTTCAGTTAAAGAGCCTAAAATTTCAGTGGCTTCATGACACTGAAAGTAATACTTATTAAAATAATTAACGTTTTCATAAGAAACTCGAAGATATTGTTACATTCCCTAGAAACAATGGTTTAGTATGATAGAAGATAAAAGCCAACAAACCAATAAGATACCAATGAAGGTGGCTCAGCAGAGTGGAAATTATTTTAGTTGCGTCGGCGCCTGGCACGCGTTCAATCGCACGCCCGCGAATTTAGACATGCGGTGACGCTCTGGATATTCAATTCATAGCTTTACCATTATTCCCGACATGTCGATCATTTTTTACATCGAAATCGTTAACAATCTTCAATAATAATTTTAAAAAATCAGGGATTGTAGCCATATTTATGAGCAAAGTAAAGTAAAATAAAATAAATCAAATCTCGTGGGTATACATAAAAATTGCGCTGTATTTCTATGCATAAAAGATGATGTTAAGCCAGAGTGCGATTCATTAGCGGACACAATTTGACTCCCGCCACAAATGCAGATAACATTTGCGGATAGCAGTCGTGTCCGCTATGCTGGATTAAATGGGGTTCCTCTTCACACTGCGCTCGAAGTAATCCAGGTTGTAAGAAGAAGGTAAGGCGTGGCTGAGATCTAAAATATAAACATTAATTTCACTCATCAGTTCTACGCAAATGTAAGAATATGATATACTCATGTAGTTACAGCGTTATACCTGTACACCAATGTACTGAATAAACAAACTTTTACATCTTTTTGTTTTGCTTCCAATTATTTAAAATTTGAGATGAGACGAGGGTTTATTTGAAAAGGTTTGTGTGTTTTTGTTTTAAAGGTTATTTATAATAGACATAAAATATTCTGAATGTAGATACATAAATGATGTTTAATGCTTTGTTGTGTATCTCTGGAACGGTAATGGGTAATGTAATACTAATATTTATGACTTAAAAACTTTACTTTTTATTATTATATTATGGTATTTGCTAGAAACTTACATGGGAGAACCAGAAAAGCCCAAAACCTCCCCAAATAAACGCCCATAATCTATTTTTTTTATATATAAAACGTATTTCACCCCCAAATAGATAGAGTTTTGAGAAGCGATGAAACACGTGTTTCATTAATTATGTTGGGAAGGATTCAAGCTAAGTTTTAAGTTATTCTGACTTTTAAAAAGTTCCTATACAACCTATTTTACCTTATATGTATAAGGAAACATCAGGCGGAGTGCGGTCATATTATGACGAGCTAAAATTAAAAAAAAAAACCAGAGTTTGTAGGCTAAAGGTTTCGGTTTCATGATCAGTGGTATTTTGTTTATTCATTATAAGTAAAAACTCAAAAACAAAGCTTTTATTTTTATTACAGAGTTACTATAACTTTATTGTAAACATCTTGACATGTCGGAATCATTGGATTAAAGTAGAACATTGTATTTCGTTTGTTGCATAATGTCTACTGGGCGACCGATAGATAGCGCTCTTCATGTAATCAGCACTCCATATTATTGGGTAATTTTTTTCTTTATTATGTTTTCCCCACTTATTGTCTAAATGTGATGTTTTTGTTGAGAAATCAAAAACAAAATAACATTTCACTTGATTTTGGAGGCTAATTTAAACATTCTATACATTTTTATTTTTAATAAATTATTGTTAAAAGCGTGACAATTGTTGTTGTTGCCATTTTCTTTTTCATGTAACCAACCAACGTTTTATACAAAATATAGCATTTCAAGATGAAGTCGTAAAATGTGAATAACTCGTAAAACTTCTATTAATAATAATTTCATTAAAGGAAACAAAATTACCCGTTCTTTGATACACAATAACGCCTAATTCTTTTAAATGTTTTTTCTCATGATTTTTTATTATAATAAGTTTACATTAAAACGTTAGCATAAAGAAGATATTTTGCAATTTAAATGAACTAAAATGTCTAGTAAAAAATTTAAGGCTTTCACAATAGGGGAGTAGCAGTAGAAAAGCAACAGGCCGTTGATTTAATCAACCGTGTGGCAGTTTACACGCGGCTTTCCTACGACGAAATTTAATAGAAATATTGAAAGAAAACATTTAAGGTAATAATATTATATATTCATTAATTATAACTACAAATTGTTAGGGCGTGGTTCACTCAATTCATGCTATGTCAACACCATGTTAATGAGTTTGATGTTTATGAAAATATTTTAGAAAATGTATATTTTTATTTGATTTTTTTTTGTGTATTTTATTGAAAATATTTTTATAAGTGTAGTTTGATTCGCCCAACTCTATCTTCTATCTCTAAACACTATCGTAACATAGGCAAAATGTATGTATATTAAAAACCTTTTAGATCATATGAAGTGCAAAGTACTCCTTATACCTTTTTCATCCGATAAGAGTTCAGCTCGAACGTCTCTACAGCTTAATCCAATTTAGAAAGTTTTCGCTTGATCGTGTCATCAAAGACTATTTTATACATGTAAAGACGTGACTTTTAAAATCCATTTAAAAGCTTTTCTCTATATAAAACTCTGATATAAGAAGAAACAAAATATGTTTTATAATGCATTTAGATAGGTACATAATTATACAGATGATAAGATATACGATTACTTTAGTAATGAGGCCCCGGTTCGAGTTCTGATCGAAACAAATATTGATATGTTATTGAGTAATTATTTTGGATTCATATGTTT
The DNA here is from genome assembly GCA_948150575.1 of Tinea pellionella. Taxonomy (NCBI): domain Eukaryota; kingdom Metazoa; phylum Arthropoda; class Insecta; order Lepidoptera; family Tineidae; genus Tinea; species Tinea pellionella. The sequence continues at coordinate 3,966,756 of OX411254.1, read as the reverse complement.
GCATTGTCCTTGTCCTGATACCCATACTAGAGGGTATCCTCATTTGGGGCCTTCGCATACATGTATGTGTATATATTTTTTAAATTTATTTCAATTATAATTATCCAAAAATAATTGAAGTGTATAAACTGCTACTAGTGTATTCACTCGCTATATACTCATGAATAAATTCGTTTCAGATGAACGGTACCGAGTCGCATGTAAATCACTAGCTTATCGTTCAACAAAATGTTATGCATTTGAATTGCAAAAGCACAAAATTAAGCCGTTTCTGTGCTCGTGCATTTTGCTTCCCACGGATGTAAAATAACTATGTCACACTACATGGCGTAATGAACTCATTACTCATTCAAAATTATCTAACGACGGAGAAAGCAGATTATTGTGTATCACACACACTGAGTAAATATTAAAATGAAACACAACGAGGCTATAAAAGTGGTAGGCAGACTGACGATGGACATTAATCCAAAGTACTGGGGTAGTTTCACCACTTTTTCAAGTTGCGGGAGTTGCCGTGGTCAAGGGATGTTGCAACATTCGTCTCTGCAAACCGGCGCAGTGGATGTGACCGTTGCCTGCTTACAGAGGCTCTAAAAAGATCTGCCTTTACTTTTTACGTCAACAGTGTTACACTACCAACACCAAATCATTATAACTCGCTATTTTTCAATTATTAACTTTTTTTTATTATAAGATTTCATGTAATATCAATTGGACAATATTAATAATGGACTCGCAATAACACAGACACAAACGCGCTCGCCACTCTCACGTGGTTCGTCGCGACATCATTCGTTTATCAATCGTCGCATTCACACTGCTTATTTTTGACATTTTAGCAATGTTTGCTGTTTTTTGTAACAAATAATGCTGCTATTATGTAGTATAATATTGAACCTACAAATCCAATAAAAATGCTTTAAAGAATCTGTTCTCAAAAATAAAATAGACGTATTATGATGGATACAACTTCTGATTCACGGGCTTGCTATAGTGGTAACAGTTGACTACTCTCATGAACAGTACGAGTAATATCAGGCAGTGTGGTAACATATAAAGCTAGGCGAAATATATCGAGTACAATGCAAACGACTGTCCTTGTCCTGTAAAAGTCAGGACACGTATGAAACTGTAAGTATGTACGCAATGGACGCATGTTTCAGGGTTTGTAATTATTCTGCTTATTACAGCAAATTTGGTGAAGGCGAAAATATAACATTTCCTTTCCATTTCCCTTCTTACCTACCTCATCAATCTATTCTATTAATTGGCTTGATTAATTACAACCAAGTTTATGTTGGTTCTAGGAAAATATATTGTTTTTGTCTACCTTTAATCACCACGAACAGAGGTATTAATATATTGTGGATGGCACCTATAATTTAACATGATTTTTAAGTTTTATTTCGAATTAAGGTTATCAGCCGGCATAGAGGAGGCGCCTGCTGCCTGTAGAAATTTATCTGTAGTAGCGGTTGTTTCTGTTCACGGACCGCACTCTAGTATTACATCAGGCGGAGTGTTGTCACATGCTAAACTACAATAAAAAAAAGAACGCATCGATTGCTCAGACTCCGATTACTGTAGTTATTTTCCTACAACAATATTTATAAATCATCATAGTTACTTACGTAGTTGAACGTAGATGACGTGTATGCGTTACCCTAATTTCGCCCCCGTATACCTTGTCTGTACACAACACGACAGTGGGCGTGTCATTTGAAAACCTGCATTTGTACCCTACTTTATTCACTACGAGAATTGCGGTAGTTCTATGATGTGATATGCACGCTGGGACGTACACTACTTTGAGGCTACGTACTCTCATTTCAGTTTAGTTTATACTTTGTTTATGGCCGTAATATGCGAAATGTTAAATACGTGCTTACGTATAAACAAATCTTTATTATATCTTACATGTTGATTTAATAATGGAATCAAATTAAATTAAAATAAATATGTAGAGATAGTGAGTTAGAAAGCAATAGTTTTCTTTAAATTAAATTCACTTTCCAACGTCTTTCCTTTTCTAGACTGCCTGTCGTTTCGTTGTCCGCTCATCGCCTGGTGTGCCATTTTACCCATTCCTACATACACCCACCCATCCACGTTCCATTACCTATAATGTAAAATGATGAAAGTTTCGTATTCACGCGTTAGACAGAACACTTTTAAATTATCGCTGCCTGCTGATATTTCTATGTTCCAGCTGTTGATTTAACTCATGAACCGCTTAACATGAGGTAGTCACATATTCAAGATACAAGAATATATCTAAAAAAAGTCGTCGCAATGTCTCTAACAAACGAACATGACTATCACAAATATAAGAAGAAAATGCGACCACTGATCATGACCGCGATAATAATCCACATTTTTATAACAAAATGGAGACAATAGTCATTCATATTTATAAAGGACATGCGTCTGAATGCTATACCAGTATTATAATTAAATATATTACGAGCTGTGAGAATGATAATATTCTATTTTATTTGTTTGTAATTTATCGGGTGTGAATGTGTAAGAATAGCAAAATAGTTTTTACAAAATAACGCACAGACATGAATTACTCTGAATGTGTTTATGAATTTAAACAAAAATACGCGTCAAGATAAAAAGTAGACAAAACAAAATTAACAAAAAAATATTCAATAAAAAGAAAACTTTCACGCCTTTACATCCAAATGGGGTTAGCAGAACTTTTAGACGAATAAATGATTTGTTTGAAAAAAGGAAGTTTTGGCGGACTTTTAAACTATTTTACTAATAATTGAAAAAGAAAAGTAAAGACTGAAATACCTCTTAAAAATTGAAATATTACTGAACTAGTGTTAGGTTAGTGTTAGTGCTATATCAGCAATTATCCTTTTGCCTTGAATAAAACTACAACATAAAAAAGCAGTGAAGTTGCCAAAACAAAATTCATTTAAAGGTCAAATTATCGTCAATTATCTTATTATAAGGCAAAAATAATTTAGAGACATTAAATAGTTCTCAAAATCAACGTAAATACCTTATTTAAACATAATCTAAACTAAAATAGACTTTAAAAAGATATAACAATAACAATAGAAATAGCTTCCAACAGTAATTTAACTGATAGAAATTGGCTGCCTTGCAAAAGCTTTTTTAAAGTGTTTACGGCAAAAGCTTTTACAATATCTATTTTCGTCGCGTGACAGGTGCAACAAACTTTTAAATGTATGATACAAAGTCGAATAGATATCTAACGTAAACAGTTTTGATGTTTACATTTTAAAATCTACTCCTGACATTGAATGATTTGTAATTTGAATATTAAACAAATGAAAATGAAATTAATGAAGTACTAGCGAATTTTAAGGAGCAATGGGCAAGGTCTTCAAAAAATAACCCGTGTTAAATCGAAAACCATTTCGAGATATCATTTCAATTAGATGTAGTTTTTAATTCCCGTATGAAAAAACTTTAAAATAAGCGTAGATATTTGAAAAACTGTAATGACACGCGATCGACCTTTTTCGGACGGACCATAGAAAAAGAGGTGGTGTATAGCCTAACAATTTTATAGATATTTTTGTTACCCAACAAGTTTGCCAATATCTTTTCTTTGTGTTTCCTTACGATAACAGTATTTCATACAAATAATCGATGCAGTGTAATAAAGAAAATAGTATACTATGCACAGTGCACACCATGTTCTAATTAAAATAAATCTTTTAAAATTGAAAGTTTGGTCGAATAATTTGACAAGGATTTAGTTTTTATGTTTCCTGGCAGGGGTTTAGCTCCGTCCGGATCATTACGATTACAATATTACGATCGCAATTTTTTAAAATTATTATAAAATGAGCAAATCAATTATAAAAGTTTTCCAGAAACACGTGTCGACTAAATTAATCTATATTATCCAAAAATTTGTAAAAAAGACAGCTGTCACCAGATTTACCTTCCCGATTGAGTGTAGTAGACAGACTGAAGTTGGTTATTAGCGCAGTCTACCTTCCCAGGGTAACTTTTAAGCGTTGCAATGAGAGGAGTGTGTCATGTCAACCTGGATGATGAATATTCGTCCCCTCAATCTGGCATAGCGAAGGCGAATTTGACCTAAAAGATTTATTGACAATAAATGAATAAATTTAATTTTCTTAGAAAAAATAACAACTATAAAGTTTGTTGCCGCAACTTAAGCTCTTTAATCATTCGTTAACATAATAACTTGAAGATAATATTACACTTTTCTTCGAGAAAAATAATATTATAACTCTTCAGAATAGAAAAAACAAATAACCTCAGGAAGCTAGAACTTCCTCCAAGGATCTCATTTTGCAAATCGTCTTTTTATTATTATTTTTTCTTTGAATTAATAAATAATCACAACATTACTCGTATTTTCTACGTATAGATATAGCTTTAAATGTATTTAAACAACAATGATATATTTAACTAGTCAAAAATATTTTAATTAAAACCATAACTGGCTTCATTGCATGAAACATTTTTATTTGACAAAAGAAATTCATCGGGAACGTATTTTTTTTTTATTGTAGCTCGGCATGTGACAACACTTCGCCTGATGTAAAGCTAGTGCAGTCCATGAATGGAAACAACTGCTACTACAGAGAAACCTGTGCGGGCAGCAGTCGCCTCCACTATACCGGCATGAGAAGACGAGTATGTACCATCTAGATTGACAGTGCACACTCCTCTCGTTATACATGGCTACTTTCAAACTATTCCCGAAACGCGACAAGGTCACTTCACGTGTGTTACATTCGAAATTATTATACACAGTCACGCTCCTACCGAAACATAATAAAAAATATTTCAGTCTATATGATATTTTATTATCTAGGCGAATATGTAGTAATAAATAATAGTGCGTACGTGGGTAAAATTGGCCCAGCAGCACTGGAAAATCAGCTAGACAGTGCGAGCTTGGCGCTTGCGTAGCTCGCTACTGGTCACTTGGGGATACTGCGCCCGCGCCGCGGCCTCACGCGCTTCGTCTACGCGGTACATTATTTTCATGTACGTTTTATAATTTATTTGTTATTATATTTATTGTGATAAATTTTGTGTCTAGTGTCATCACGAAAAACAATACAAATCGCGGTTTAATACGAGATTTTATAAAATCAAAAGTTAAAAATTGTCATTGTCCTGTAAAATTTTTATGTCTATAAATATTTATCTATTTAATTAAATTTTATACATTTTACACACAGTATGATCTGATAATATAATATTTTTAAATATTCGTCGTAGATATCTAATGTAATTCCTTTTTTGAGTTCAATGCTGAAATAGGTAAGTCAGTAAAAATATATTAATACAATTGTAGTTTTCTCGGGACTGAAATAGTCTTAACTGAGAGAATTCAATTTATAATGTTTTCTTTTTCGAGTTGGAGTAAAAATATTAGCATGATATTGCATTTCAAATTTCATTTAAACTTTTGTCTTCTATTTATTATATAGGTTAAAATGACATTGACATTTTTACGCATATTTATATTTAGGTATTGTCAATTATTATTATTATTATACTAATATATAGCTGCAATACCACTGACTGACTGACTGACTGACATCAATTATTTCGCACTTGCCGGTATGGTGGAGGGTAGCGGTTTTTTGAGTCGTATAGAGGACGTTCCAAAACCGTCGAGAAAAATACGACTTTGACCGGAAGTCGATTCTGGACCGGAAGTGGTAGCGATATCTCGGAAACGGGGCGAGTCGGGGCAGTCACCCCGAAGAGAAAGTTGTAGGGAATGCCCTATAATTTCGAAAACGATACTTTTTTTTTCAAAATTGCTCGAAAAAAATTTTTCCTCGATCGTATTTTTATCCTTTTCCCGCCGGTACGCCAATATGAAACGGAGCATGGCGGTGGGCGTGGCCTAACAGCATCCGCGACGAGGCATTTTCGGGACGAACGATCGAAACGGCTTTACCTCGGTCAGTCGGACGATGAGCGCGGCCGCGTGAACATCGAATTTGCTCCGCGCGGCGGGCTTTCTTTTAAATATCTCAAGAAGTAGATACGTCAGAGTAACCATGTAAAGAACAATTTTGTTCAGTGTGACCAGCACTATTTTTTTAAATTTTTGTTTTAGTTTTTTTTTTAATTTTTTAAAATCTTCATATCTCGAAAAGTAGATACGTTAGCGTCACCGTGTAAAGACCAATATTGTTCAGTATGACCAGCACTATTTTTTTTTAAATTTTTGTTTTTTTTTTTAATTTTTTAAAATCGCCATATCTCGAAAAGTTGATACGTTAGCGTCACCGTGTAAAGACCAATTTTGTTCAGTATGACCAGCACTTTTTTTTTTAAATTTTTGTTTTTTTTTTTTTTAATTTTTTAAAATCTTCATATCTCGAAAAGTAGATACGTTAGCGTCACCGTGTAAAGATCAATATTGTTCAGTATGACCAGCACTATTTGCTTTTTTTTTTTTTAATTTTCTAAAATAGCTATTACTCAAAAAGTACATACGTTAGCGTCACCGTGTAAAGACCAATATTGTTCAGTATGACCAGCACTACTTTTTTTTTAATTTTTTTTTTTTTAATTTTTTAAAATCGCCATATCTCGAAAAGTAGATACGTTAGCGTCACCGTGTAAAGACCAATTTTGTTCAGTATGACCAGCACTAATTTTTTTTTAAATTTTGTTTTTTTTTTAAATTTTTTAAAATCGCCATATCTCGAAAAGTAGATACGTTAGCGTCACCGTGTAAAGACCAATTTTGTTCAGAAACGTAAACGCTTTTAGATGGCGAGCTAAATATTTTCAAAACTGCCTAAAATCTATTCGATCTAATACGTTTTACGACAAAAAGGGCCTCCGCGGGCCGCTTGCGCCCGCGGCTTTTACCCAACAGCTAGTACTAATATATAGCTGCAATACCACTCACTGACTGACATCAATTATTTCGTACTTGCCGGTATAGTGGAGGGTAGCGGTTTTTTCAGTCGTATAGAGGACGTCCCAAAACCGTCGAGAAAAATACGACTTTGACCGGAAGTCGATTCTGGACCGGAAGTGGTAGCGATATCTCGGAAACGGAAAGAGATGGGGCAAAAGTGCCGGAACAAACGTTGTAGGGAATGCCCTCTAATTTCGAAAACGATACTTTTTTTTTCAAAATTGCTCAAAAAAAATTTTTCCTCGATCGTATTTCTATCCTTTTCCCGCCGGTACGCCAATATGAAACGGAGCATGGCGCTTGGGCGTGGCCTAACAGCATCCGCGACGAGGCATTTTCGGGACGAACGATCGAAACGGCTTTACCTCGGTCAGTCGGACGGTGAGCGCGGCCGCGTGAACATCGAATTTGCTCCGCGCGGCGGGCTTTCTTTTAAATATCTCAAGAAGTAGATACGTCAGAGTAACCATGTAAAGAACAATTTTGTTCAGTGTGACCAGCACTATTTTTTTAAATTTTTGTTTTAGTTTTTTTTTTAATTTTTTAAAATCTTCATATCTCGAAAAGTAGATACGTTAGCGTCACCGTGTAAAGACCAATATTGTTCAGTATGACCAGCACTATTTTTTTTTAAATTTTTGTTTTTTTTTTTAATTTTTTAAAATCGCCATATCTCGAAAAGTTGATACGTTAGCGTCACCGTGTAAAGACCAATTTTGTTCAGTATGACCAGCACTTTTTTTTTTAAATTTTTGTTTTTTTTTTTTAATTTTTTAAAATCTTCATATCTCGAAAAGTAGATACGTTAGCGTCACCGTGTAAAGATCAATATTGTTCAGTATGACCAGCACTATTTGCTTTTTTTTTTTTAATTTTCTAAAATAGCTATTACTCAAAAAGTACATACGTTAGCGTCACCGTGTAAAGACCAATATTGTTCAGTATGACCAGCACTACTTTTTTTTTTAATTTTTTTTTTTTTAATTTTTTAAAATCGCCATATCTCGAAAAGTAGATACGTTAGCGTCACCGTGTAAAGACCAATTTTGTTCAGTATGACCAGCACTAATTTTTTTTTTAATTTTGTTTTTTTTTTTAAATTTTAAAATCGCCATATCTCGAAAAGTAGATACGTTAGCGTCACCGTGTAAAGACCAATTTTGTTCAGAAACGTAAACGCTTTTAGATGGCGAGCTAAATATTTTCAAAACTGCCTAAAATCTATTCGATCTAATACGTTTTACGACAAAAAGGGCCTCCGCGGGCCGCTTGCGCCCGCGGCTTTTACCCAACAGCTAGTACTAATATATAGCTGCAATACCACTGACTGACTGACTGACTGACATCAATTATTTCGCACTTGCCGGTATGGTGGAGGGTAGCGGTTTTTTGAGTCGTATAGAGGGCGTCCCAAAACCGTCGAGAAAAATACGACTTTGACCGGAAGTCGATTCTGGACCGGAAGTGGTAGCGATATCTCGGAAACGGGGCGAGTCGGGGCAGTCACCCCGTAGAGAAAGTTGTAGAGAATGTCGTCTTATGCCGAAATCAAAAAAAAAATTTTCAAAATCGGGCAAAAAAAATTTTTCCTCGATCGTATTTATATCCTTTTCCCGCCGGTACGCCAATATGAAACGGAGCATGGCGGTGGGCGTGGTCTAACAGCATCCGCGACGAGGCATTTTCGGGACGAACGATCGAAACGGCTTTACCTCGGTCAGTCGGACGGTGAGCGCGGCCGCGTGAACATCGAATTTGCTCCACGCGGCGGGCTTTCTTTTAAATATCTCAAGAAGTAGATACGTCAGAGTAACCATGTAAAGAACAATTTTGTTCAGTGTGACCAGCACTATTTTTTTAAATTTTTGTTTGTTTTTTTTTTAATTTTTTAAAATCTTCATATCTCGAAAAGTAGATACGTTAGCGTCACCGTGTAAAGACCAATATTGTTCAGTATGACCAGCACTATTTTTTTCTAAATTTTTTTTTTTTTTTTAATTTTTTAAAATCGCCATATCTCGAAAAGTTGATACGTTAGCGTCACCGTGTAAAGACCAATTTTGTTCAGTATGACCAGCACTTTTTTTTTTAAATTTTTTTTTTTTTTTTTTTAATTTTTTAAAATCTTCATATCTCGAAAAGTAGATACGTTAGCGTCACCGTGTAAAGATCAATATTGTTCAGTATGACCAGCACTATTTGCTTTTTTTTTTTTTAATTTTCTAAAATAGCTATTACTCAAAAAGTACATACGTTAGCGTCACCGTGTAAAGACCAATATTGTTCAGTATGACCAGCACTACTTTTTTTTTAATTTTTTTTTTTTAATTTTTTAAAATCGCCATATCTCGAAAAGTAGATACGTGAGCGTCACCGTGTAAAGACCAATTTTGTTCAGTATGACCAGCACTAATTTTTTTTTAAATTTTGTTTTTTTTTAAATTTTTTAAAATCGCCATATCTCGAAAAGTAGATACGTTAGCGTCACCGTGTAAAGACCAATTTTGTTCAGAAACGTAAACGCTTTTAGATGGCGAGCTAAATATTTTCAAAACTGCCTAAAATCTATTCGATCTAATACGTTTTACGACAAAAAGGGCCTCCGCGGGCCGCTTGCGCCCGCGGCTTTTACCCAACAGCTAGTACTAATATATAGCTGCAATACCACTGACTCACTCACTGACTGACATCAATTATTTCGCACTTGCCGGTATGGTGGAGGGTAGCGGTTTTTTGAGTCGTATAGAGGGCGTTCCAAAACCGTCGAGAAAAATACGACTATGACCGGAAGTCGATTCTGGACCGGAAGTGGTACCGATATCTCGGAAACGGAAAGAGATGAGGCAAAAAAGCCGGAACAAACGTTGTAGGGAATGCCCTCTAATTTCGAAAACGATACTTTTTTTTTCAAAATTGCTCAAAAAAAATTTTTCCTCGATCGTATTTATATCCTTTTCCCGCCGGTACGCCAATATGAAACGGAGCATGGCGGTGGGCGTGGCCTAACAGCATCCGCGACGAGGCATTTTCGGGACGAACGATCGAAACGGCTTTACCTCGGTCAGTCGGACGGTGAGCGCGGCCGCGTGAACATCGAATTTGCTCCGCGCGGCGGGCTTTCTTTTAAATATCTCAAGAAGTAGATACGTCAGAGTAACCATGTAAAGAACAATTTTGTTCAGTGTGACCAGCACTATTTTTTTAAATTTTTGTTTTAGTTTTTTTTTTAATTTTTTAAAATCTTCATATCTCGAAAAGTAGATACGTTAGCGTCACCGTGTAAAGACAAATTTTGTTCAGTATGACCAGCACTATTTTTTTTTAAATTTTTGTTTTTTTTTTAATTTTTTAAAATCGCCATATCTCGAAAAGTAGATACGTTAGCGTCACCGTGTAAAGACCAATTTTGTTCAGAAACGTAAACGCTTTTAGATGGCGAGCTAAATATTTTCAAAACTGCCTAAAATCTATTCGATCTAATACGTTTTACGACAAAAAGGGCCTCCGCGGGCCGCTTGCGCCCGCGGCTTTTACCCAACAGCTAGTTGATATATACAACTAGATATGCAATAACGCTCCCAATGTGATGCGAGGGAAAAGATGACCGCAGTCACTTTAAGGTTCTCTGTCAGTTAGTATTTGACTTGACGGCGACACTGTCAAATCGTTTGAAACGGCCTACGGTTTTTTCATGTCAGATGTATGAGGTTTGCACCTCTAGTATGGGCATTGTAGTCAATTTTTGTTAAATTTCATTCGTAGTCGTATAAATCATAATTTAATTGTGTAAAAAAATCAGACTAGTAGCCGCTGTAGTAGATATTGTAAAACTCGTCTGAGTTGATGACACTGATAACGCTATAGAACACGCATCACACGTAAACTTGCCGCAGACTTGCCGAGAAAGTGTGCACGAGTCAACTAGAGTTGACTGTCTGTCGGCAATATCGGTGCGAATTGCAACGGTACGATGGCGAGACGGTCCCAGTGGCGCTGGCTCCACATCGCTCGTGTCCACGCTTTCAGTTTCGGAAAGTTCCAATATTTATAACAATATCGATCTAATTGTATTGTCTAGAACAGGGATGCACAGACTTATTAAGACTAGGGGCCACTCGGGCAAATCATGAACTGATGGCGGGCCGCCAGAAGTATAGGTAATTAAAGACAATAAAGTATTGATAATAATGTATTAAAATTGAAAAAGAATCTATTAATTTGAAGCGTGGCACTGCATAGTGCTTACAATCTTTTTTATATTTGGCTCAAATTTACTTGTAGCAACACGTAAAACTGCTTCCAAACTTTCATTTGCAAGGCGATTCCGATTTTTTGTGTTATTATTATTTAGTATTGAAAAGGTTTGTTCACACATATAGGTAGAACCAAATAAGCTGGCACTTTTCAGAGCGTTTATGTGCAACTCTTTGTACGTATTTTTATCAATGCAGTGGTAAAAGTTCTGCAAGTCTCCTTCGTTGAATTTGTTGCGTAAATCTTGGTCGTTTTGAATGTCGATAATTTCTAACATTTTTTTTTGTTTTATTCTGGAATAGAATTCAATATTTTTCGAATGTACGAGAGTATTATTTTTGCTACCAGTATTCGACTGGCGGGCCGCGGTCTGTGCATCTCTGGTCTAGAAGAACCTCATTTGTAAATTAAAACATTTTTCTTGTTATCAATAAATTGTCCAAGTAATGCATCAAACGGAAAGTATACTAATAAACTTTTATTATTTTAAAAAATATATTATTTATTTTAAATTAACTAATTAATTATAAAAAATAGTATAGAATTTATTAGAATAGGCAAAACATTTAGTTATTTTAACGTACAGGTTTAATTATAACTTAAGGTTATACAAATATTCGTTGGATTGCCGATAGTAGACGTAATAAATTTTAATGGATTTTATACGAGTACCTAAGTATAAATTATTGCATTTAATATTTTCTTTGGCATTTAAATTCGCAATAGATTCCGTTCAAGTGGAGATATTTTTTTCTGATGATGTCATTGACCGATGAAGGTCGAATAAAGTATTTATATAATGTTTATAAAGAATAGATGCCCAGAATGTTTCAACTGAAAAATATTTTAAGTTGTATTTCTTTTATTCTTCAACATAAAAAATTATATTAAAATGTATGTTTCTTTTTTCAATATTACAACTACATCAGTTGTATAAGATGTTTAATAAAATATTTTCTGTTTATTTTAAAATATTCTTTTATAAACTACTAGCTGTTATCTGCGACATAACTTATGGGTTTTCCTTCTATTCTCGTTCCATCTCTAAGGAATATTTTATAAGGATAAAATTTCCTGTTCCTGTTCTTTCCTTAGGGAACCTATTGTAGCGATAAAATACCTTACCTCGGTTACCTTACCTTAGCTCGCTTACCTTTTATTTATCATATTTATAATAGGTACATTAAATTAAACTGCGAGATTGCGATTTCATTTTTAACTACATCTCATTTTGATGTAGTTTTTTTTTTCACTATTGTCCAATTTGATTAAAATGTAATAAAAATTAAACTTGCTAAACTTCGATAGTATAGTCCCTTTTTATTTTAAGAAATTACAAAAAAGTTTTAAATCAAATTTGCTTTAGTTATTTAATTTAGGTAGTTTGTCAAAATTATACAGGCTACGAACAAACGAAGTAAGCAACTGTTCTCCCATGGGGCCATATTTAAATTACGATTCGTATAATTTGTTGAAGCACTATCCTTTACGTGGGTATAATGCGTGTATTAAACATAAAATTGTAAATGCCACACCCACGTAGAATTAATCAAAAAATTATACTCTTATAAAATCGGTGCGATTACATTTGGGTCGCGTCATACTGACCGGCGTTGATTAAGAGCGTCGTATAAAAATAAACGTGCGTCCACATATCGGCTGCCCGGCAGCTAAAACCGACATTTAGCAACGGGTGCACTTTCTATTTATGATCACCATACTCGTATAACTGCCGACTAACCCGAGGGAGTCTATATAATATTACGTCACGCGCACACTCATCAACTTCGTTTTGGGGTATTTTCCGTGAGATGCTTCACGTTCAAGGTCTCTTCCTAATTCCTTTCATTACTTCCACATTTGGCACTTCGATAATAATAATGTTGCCCATTATCTATCGCTCACGAATGTCTAACACGCGCCTCATATTCGTTTTTCTGATCGTTAATTTAATAGCTCAATCAGTACCGATTTGGTACTCGTATCTGTTCTGGAATTATAATTTCCAGCTTCGAGAAAGGGCACTAGACACGATACAATGTCCCTTTTTTGATATATTTTTCCTAAATTTTAATATATTTTTTATCTTTAACTTTAATATCTAAATATTAAAATATCTTTTTGATAGATAAAATAAAATGGTTGCGGGCGATGTGACACGACGTGCATCGTTGACGGCGCCGTCTATGCATCGTCGTACATCAGCTCGCCGGGGTTCGCTCATTCGCTCGCCGCAATCACAATCACAGGTAAGATATTTTTATTGCCATCCAGAATTAATTAACAGCACCCACGTAGACCGAATAACAATTTATGCGGTGGCGGTTTTGAACCGTATAGCAAGGGAATAAAGTTCAAAATGTTAAGGTATATAAAATCGATCGATTTTATTTATAATGCATTGGATGTTTGCAAAATTGATATTTATCGAAAAATTAAACATCTGTGGCGGATAAAATTAAGTAAAACTTGAACACGTCATTTGTATGCAGTGCTATTCCTATACCTATTTTTTTATAAATGTTAATTCTGGAACTTATCACTCAAATTAAGTCAATAATATAATCTGCATTTGCATCTAATTAAGTTTATAATCCGACTTGTTTTAATTTAATCGAGAGTAACTAGGATGACTACCGACTTTGAGTTGCAATTTAGATTAACTGTGGTGTTGGATATTTGATATTTGTGTCATAGTTAGTTATCTATTGCAAGTTAATTAATTTTAATTTATATTAAATTAAACTAAACGCCTGATTTAGAATTCTACGACATCGTTATCACATCTTTTATTTCATTCATTGCGCTTCTGAGAAATTTATTTATACAAATCAGATTCAATGAACATTTTAATATGTGTATACTTTTGTCGTTTCAGGAGGTGCCGTGGGACATCATCGATCGTTGCGCGTTGCCAATCGTCCTCTGCCATTCGCTTGCTGTTGTATTATCAACAATATTAAATACGTTACATCTTAGCCAGATCTCTGTATTTACGCTCTTCCTATGGTTTTCTATTTCGGTCGTCGGTTCACTTTGGTTCTATCATAATTTACAGGTTAGTATTTTATTAAATTATGATGAAAGTTGAGCAGGAAAAGCTCAGACTGTTATGTGCGTGTTGTTTTTTTTTTTTGCTGTAAATATCAATAAAATTAATACGGCAAAAATTAATTTAAAAAAAAAACGATAAAAGGTTAATCCAAGTTTTAAGTGTGTTCGCGTTGAAATGTATGAAACTCTATAAAAGCATTCACATAAACATTCTTAAATAAGTAACATAGCATGCATTATTCAGTTTCATAAATTACTCTTAAATATGTGGCTTGATTTTAATACTTGATAAAAAAATCTGAAATAAATCTTGTGTAAATATCAACCCTAAAATCAATAAAAACACACAAAATGAAATTCTTAATGTATGACGCCAACTCAAAAGTTGAAGAAACTGCCACTGAAAAAAATATAATAGAGAGAGATAAAACAAATTCGGTATTTTAATATGCAAAAAATTAATAAAAACATAACTCATAATAAAATCATTGTAACTAAATATAGACAACAATGATTGCTTGTGTATGTTACAGGTTATAAAATTAGTAAGATATTGTATAGGGTCGTGCAGAATATTAATTTTGCTTTGGAAAGGATATTTGCATTTTCGGCTGACAAGGCTTATGATGATACAACCTATAAAGGAAACATAGTAGCAGCGTAATGAATATTCATCCGGGTGGCCGACGTGTCATATTCACATACGATATTACTATACCTAAACATCAGTAAACCAAAGTTAATTACATGTTTTCAAAGTTATTATTATCTTCCAAATAAACTCTAATCTAAAATATGGATTTGCCTAGTTTATATCTATTTATTAATTTGTTTTAATCATTGCAGTTTCACTTTTTTATAGTAACTAAGCATGTGTGTGACCACAATCGGCCTGATATTAGAGCCTGGAGTACGATCCATAGGCGAAAACAACTGCTGATACAGATAAATGTCTTCAGGCAGCAGTCCCCTTCGCTACACCGTCCATTGACAGAGCACACTCCTCTACCTACAACTGGTCTTGTATCGAGCAAATAAATGGCTTACTAAAACTTCGTACGAGCCATATTTTTTTTAATAAACTTTTTATATAGCCTTCAAAAGATCTTATAAAAGAAGGTGCAGTCAACTATAGGTAGGTGTACACTGTACCTGGTTCTCATCTTCTACCCACGCGACGTCGTACCTCGCAAGTCAACTCTATCAAATGAAACCCCTCAAGGCCTGGAAAATTTTTCATTAACAATGCTCCAATGATTTTATAAAGCCGTTACAATATATTTATTTTGTTACGGCGTAATTTTCAGTTTAGCTTTACAAAGTATTTATTAATTTTAATTTTTTATAAAAGACGAACGAATAACCCGTCATTGACTCTCGTCACATTTGATCTATTCGGTTGATAGCAAATGTTTAATACTTAATATCTGAACCATGTAAACGCAAATTTTCTGCATATGCAATAAGTAGTAAATAATTGTTATATCAAAATGTACGTGTCTATGAAGAGACGCCGCAGTAAAGTAGAAGAAAAATATTTGTCCCAATGCATATTTTTTTTCTAAATCTGTCAATTCATATTCTACTTATATGGAATCTAAAGTTTTGAATTCACTCAACTTGTATGTTCATTCGAAGAGACAGTTCAAAATTGAATATGTCTTTATCGTGTAAATCAGACTTCTTGCTTTATATAAAGACTAGTTACCCGCAACTTCTTATACTTACAATTAATTTATACGTTTAAATTGAGAAATGAAAGTTCTCCATACAAACTTTCATCCCCTATTTTACCTCGTTGAAGAATGATTTTGCAAAACGTTCAGTTGTTTTTTTGACAAAAGGTAGCCTGTGTTGCGCTAGGATGCAATCTATCTCCTTGCCTAATTATATCGAAATTTCAAACTCAGAGTTACTTAACATTTACAATAACAGTATAGAAGCATAGATAGTATAGATGTTTCATTAAAAGAATATTCGATTTCTATGGCCTGCCTACCCCCTTTGCTGACCAGGGTCTATATAACGCGATACGATGCCACGTACTGCATGTGCATGCGTTCTAATCTTTGAAAGCATTCCATTATATACTGGCAACTGGCATGTATCCTGACCTTAAGAATTAAATGAGTAGACAATTTACGTAAACCAATGTTAATA
Source organism: Tinea pellionella (assembly GCA_948150575.1). Classification (NCBI taxonomy): domain Eukaryota; kingdom Metazoa; phylum Arthropoda; class Insecta; order Lepidoptera; family Tineidae; genus Tinea; species Tinea pellionella. The sequence continues at coordinate 3,950,366 of OX411254.1, read as the reverse complement.
TGTAAATTTATACAGCGTTAATTCCAACCACTTATGTCGACTAATAGTAAACTAATTTTCAGTTTACGTTCAAAAATCAATTAACTTGTTAGGCCTGTCTTCCAAGAATCACAAATGTTAATGCCGTCCATTTATTTACGCGTTAAGTTCTAATTAGTTTACTTTTGTTAGCTTTAATTTACAAATACGATTTAACGATTTATGTCGACCTTTGTACTGAAGTGGTTTGACGAATACAATATTCGGGTTTTGCTTAAAAAAATTTAGAAACTTTTTGGCGGGATTCTAAAAATTCTGTTTTCGATCTTTTATAAACTTGTATCTTCGAATGTTAATATGAAATAATGATGGAATATGTTTTCACTCTTATTTTCACTCTAAAGGTGTACTGGTTTCAGTTTCACCACTTTATCAAAAATAAATAAAGAATAAACCTGAAGACTAGGCAATGTCTTAAGGAAAATAAAGTTAAGGAACGTCTACTAAAACTCTAGCTATTGGAGGAAATATTAAAACACACGTGTTCTTATTTTTATTAATTTGTTCTTGTCTTTACAAATACGATGATGAAAATGAATGATTTATAGGAAGTAGTAAATGCTTGTACACATCGGTTTGGGGTCAGAACATTGTACGCATTATATTTAAAAATACTTATTTAAATTATGTATTTTCATTATAATGGAAGGCGTCCCTGGACGCGCGAGATTTTTATTTTATAAGTAATTTATTTTGTTAGAAGTGATTACCTGGGCGGGTTATATTCTAGGCCGTAACCTACGCACATCTCCGTGGGGAGGTAGCGTACAATGTGGCTTCGATAATGCAATCAAGTCCAATTTGTAAATATTTACGCTCTACGTAATATAAACGGGATACATGTAGACTCCATTAAATTACGTATAACAGGATTATACTGTTACAGATGAGTTTTACATATTTTATTCAGTGTTATTTTTATTATTATTATACGAACAAATCACCTACTGATATGCCGAGTCTATCATAATATGACATTATATTAAATCTCTAATTTTGACCCTATTTTCCACATGTGCAGCTTCTGTAATGACTTATCCATTATAAACAAGATATTGATAATTTTAATAACGAACATATTTTTGTTTATCTAAGAGAATTTCTGCTTAATTAATTTCGGCTTACTATCGCGTTTATTTTGATTAATTTGATCTAACGTTTCGAAAGTGATTAATTCTACTTTTTATAGTAGCTCGTCATATTGTGATCTTTAATCCTATGTTTATACATATTATTGTATAACATACTATACATTTATGACAATGTTGGTAAAACTACATGCCGTACATATGTTTACCCAAATAATGGTATGCACACGTGCTTTGGCATGTTTGAATAATTGTCGCTTGTTTTGTGCGAATAAACTAATAAATCTATACTAACACTGTATATGTAAAAGTATGTTTGTTTGTCCTCTAATCACACTCATACAGCTGATAAAATGTAGCATAGCGGTACCTAGATAATGGGTAAGGTTTTTGTTGGTGGACGCGTTTTAAAACGCGGAGTGCTACTATTTCGAATCGTTCAATGTTCCAGACAACATTAAAGAGCATCCATTGCAAATATTTAAAAAAGGGTTTACTAATCTATTGTTGGGCAATACAGTTAACGAATACTTATCAGACGAATTCATATATGTGAATGATTGTAAATTCCGTTCCGCATCACTTCTGCTTCGTGCTTAAAACATTTAAAAATTTATGTATACTGAGAGCACAAGAACTTTACTGTCTTTTTTGACATTATATACTTCTTGACATATACCTTGACATTATAGTAATATACTTAAACAATGTATTTTTATTTTTTTATTTTAGCACGTCATATGACCGCACTCCGCCTGGTGTTAAGCTAGAGCGCGATTTGTAATTGTTCTAAAGAAATTATAAAAGTACGCCTATGGGGCAGGTCATAGTGATTCAATTGTATCCATTAACAACCAGAGTATATTATTTACCTATGTCCAACAGGTAAATAATTTTGAATTTGAATTTAAATGGTTCGCTAGGGACGGCACGGAAACGCTAAAGGCATAGTACATTGTACTATGTAGTAGTGTTGTAGTAGATAATAAATTGCATGATCATGGAACGCACACGTCACGCGTGGGTGTGGTAGCACGCATTTTACAATATTGTTAGTTAATCATTAGATATAATTTTGGCAAAATATCTAATTAAATTTTACGCTTACATAGATCCAATGATCATTAAATTGTCATGAAAAAACTTTCCGACATTATACGATGGATAAAAGAGCGTGACAACACAAAAACCGCGAGATAAGTTCAATTACGTGGGATATCTCTATAAAAGACACCTAAAATTACTAACTACTTCACCCACACAAGAACTTTGCGAATTGCTTGCTGAACAACAAACGAATTTATAACACCGTAAAACTTTATTACTTGACGTATTATTTATTTGAGTTCATGAAACGATTTATATATCTGCCGATATGTTACATAAACACCGGTGCATGATCTATTATTAAAACGTAATTAATAGCTTTTATGCCTAATTTATTTATCTATATGACAGAACGGGACGAGCGGTCCAAGGCTTCTATCCTCCATTTGTGGGCGATAACTAAGCAAATATGTTTTCAGAGACTCTGTCAAAGCGTAACGACGCTTTTGTTTCATATTCAGTTAGTGCTTGTACTCATGACCACGTATTCATTTTGTTCCACGTTAGTTTCAAATTAGAGTCCGTATTCATGACCGTTCCGACATATATTTAATAAATTATATTCCTAATGATAATTATAACATTTTGTTTGCAAAAATAATAAAATAGTATTTGTTAAAGATTAAATGAAATATCTATACATTACGTTAGTACATTAAACTAGTATTTTGTTAACATTCCTTTAGTTTGCCGACTTACATTACTTCCCAGAAATTTATTAGCGACACTATCGAATGGTACAATAATACAAAATCCGCGAGTTCGTTTGCTGGCTAGGAAAATAGATTTTTCAAAAATCTAATGCTGCAGTTTTAGTTTTCATCAAAATCGGCCTTGAGACAGCATTTGCAGCATTTTTCGCTATCTCTTATAATTTCGGATATGAAAGCCCACTTGAAAAATTCACCTGTATATAATGTATATCTACTTGGATAATACAACACAATTCAATAAATGAGCAATTTTCATTAAAAAAAGTATTTAATTTCGTAATAAAAATCCGAGTATAACAGATTTATTTTAGACTTATGATTTCATAAACAAAACACATTGACACTCCATTAAAATAGGTCTTAATTTGTATTAGTAAATAAATAAAAGACGTTGACAGATACTATTCTATTCGAGAATACATATTAATACATTTTTTTTGTTAATAAATCTGTTAACATTGTTTTGCTCCACCAATATCATTTATATATAGTTTATTTATATATAGTTCTCATTTATTTTTAGGACCTAGATCGTTTGCGATGAAGTCTGTCTCATTTTAATATTTAATACATTCATTTATCCAAATATGTGGTTAAGTACTCGGTGGTATAGTCAAAAGGGCAGTATTATAGGGCGGTCACTGCCATTTTTTTCGTAATGAAAGAAAAGCACCCTCTAACTGCTAAACAATTAACCAACGACGATATACAATATACATAGCTATAGTTATACGCTATAATTCCTGCCTGTTATAAATGTAAACTTGTATGGAAGGTAAAAAATAAATAATAAATGTTGTATATACTATTTAATGGTGTAAAAAAAAACACACAACACAGCACTGAAAGCGAGGAGCAGAGTTCAACTCAGCGTTCGAAAATTTTTGCGCTAGGGCGAAGTATATAACTCAACGCAGCAGCAAGAATTTCAATGTAAATTTTAATAATTCGATAATATTTAATACCAATGTGGAGCTCACTCGACACAGCGCACTAATTACAGTCGAGCAGCACCTATTTAACACCGAAAATCACCCGAAATCAACTTGGAAGAAACGTGGTGTAAAAACTTATTGGGTGAGTGACAAGACTCAGACACGACAGCATTTTTGCCACTGATGATTAAATTAAAATTGGTTCAGTAAGCAATTGAATTTTTTTTTCCGATTAATAGTATTAGGCGTTATATTAGTGAGGGTAGGTACACAGTCACAACAACTGTCAGTGTTAGACCCTTCACCGACATGCAAATAGCTCTCGACGCGTTTCGCCACTCCACGTGGCATCCTTAGGAAATGTGGTCGCTTCGACTTCGCTCCGTTGATGTGACTTTGTACCTACCCTCACTAACATTGATTAGCGGGAATTAGCTGCAAAGTAGTTTTTGGAAAATAAAATTGTTCTGTATTTATGTGTTATTGAATTAAATTAAATATTCTACTTATTATCATAATTTAATTTCTTTGTTGGAATAGTTTAAGGGTTTAAGGGATAGATGGCGCTGAAAATATTAGATTTTTTCTAGTTCTAAGTGACCACCCCATGTTCTGTACTCAACAATAATAATAATAAATAAAATATAAAGTAAAATAAAAAATAAAATATAATATATAAAGTATATGGCGCACAATCGTCTACTCAAGCCGGCATAACTGAGGTGACTGTTGCTCGCAGATATTTCCCTGTGGTAGCAATTACTTCCGCTCATGCACCGCACGTTAGCAATCATCTTATTACACCGTCATAATTTAATTGACCTGAATATAAATCTATACTAATATTATAAAGCTGAAGAGTTTGTTTGTTTGTTTGAACGCGCTAATCTCAGGAACTACTGGTTCGAATTGAAAAATTATTTTTGTGTTGGATAGATCATTTATCGAGGAAGGCTATAGGCTATATAACATCACGTTGCGACTAATAGGAGCGAAGAAGCAGTCGAAAATGTGGAAAAAACGGGGAATATCTTTGAGGGCTTCCGTTGAGTGCGCTGCGAAGACCGTTCGAGATACCCAAAAAATATCTATGAAAGAATTATTCCTCTTTAAATTATCTAAAAAAAAGTATATGTCTATCTTTTAAGATTAACTCACAATAACAGAGTTCTTTGTTTATTGTTACTATGGAAACGAAGTTAAATATGAGGTATTCTTTTCATACTTCGAGAGCTGTTAAATTGATAAGCCCGGGTAGCACCGAGGACCAACAGCTAGTAATATATAAAGGTTAGGTATATTTAAATAGTCTTTCATAATTATTTATTCACTTCATAATTAAGTAAACCTTTCATTAGCTACTTGTTCTTACCCTCTATTTCGATCATGATAATTAAGATGATTAGAAATTAAGTCTATTTTTAAGTGCAAAATGGACGAACAAAATAAATTGTTTGTGATTTACGCACGATGGATTAAGGATTACCGATTAGGTCCCCATTAGATTAACCTAGAATGAGACAGAATCACGCATATTATCAGACAATATATACACTTAATATACGGCATTTAGCTCTTTTCGAAGTTTCTAATATTGTCTAAGTATTTAATAACAAATTACATAAATAGCACACAAAAACACAAAATAAAAACTTTTTATATAAAAATAATAACACAAGATATCGCAAAAAACGTGACCTTGTTGAATTTAGAATCCTGAATCTCTTGAGGGGATCATTAATCAAATCTGGTGCGTCATTACCGACAGCTATGCTGGCTTGTTTATCTAAATAAAATAAAATTAGTAATAAAATAACAAGAATTCATGTATGTTGCTTTGCATTATGGAATGTTAATAATGTAATAAATAAATATTTGGTCCGACCGAGAATCGAATCCAGGGCCTCTACGTGATGACGACGATAGCGTACCATTGGTGGATTCAAATACCAAAAATAAATAATTTCTCGGATTTGATGTTTGTGCAATATCATTTTTAAAAATAAATAATTTCTTCACGCGTTATTTCAGATCGGGTAACTGCTGTAGTAGCAGTTGTTGCCACTCATGGACCGCACTCTAGCTTTATATCAGACGGAGTGTTGTCACATGCCGAGCTACAATAAAAAAAACCGCCCAATAATCATGGATCATTAGTGCATGTCATAAAACCGACTTATAAATTGATGTAAAAGTACATGACATTTTGCGTTAATTCACAATAATTCACAATTCACAACAAAAAGACCCAGGAAGTTTTTTTTTTAATTAAGAATATATTATACTTGTACGCTCCGTATATAACATTCAAATCAGAAACAAATAACTTTTTTATTCCAATAATGATAATATAACATTGTCAATTATTTATAAATATTAATTAATTAGTCAATATTTGTTTGTTACGTAAATAGAGATTGTTATGTGAACTTCTTCGTTCAATCGTTTGTTTTTTTTCAGGTAACGGCTGCAGGGAAAGCTGTATTAGTGACGGGATGTGACAATGTTATCGGAAACGCGTTAGCTCGTAGATTGGACGACTTAGGTTACCATGTCTTCGCTGGTTTCCAAAGCAAAGCTGGTAATATAGATGCCGATATGCTTAAAGAAGATTGTTCTGGACGTCTACATACTCTTCAGCTTGATTGTACTTCAGAAACTCAGGCAAGAAACTATTTCGTTCTTTTATATTATTATTTTTAGTCTCATTAGAGTATGTATGTGTAATATACTGAATAATAACCTCTTTTCAAGAAATATTTAATGTAAAAATGTAGCTTAATTGATGATGTTAGAAAAAAACGTGTAAAATGTTATTTTTGAAATGGGACGGCATTATATTTATAGTGAGTATGACAAACTGTTCTAATAAAATTAGGTCAATAACCTTGACTAAAAATATAAATCTCGTAACAGTTTGTTAAATTAAAACGTCTTGAGTTTGATTATTTTTGTCTGTTATTATTTTTTACGTCGTTATTTTTTATTTGTCCTTATTTTACATTATTAATGTCCTAATATACTTGTTAGATATTAATTTATTAATGTGCTATTTCAATACAATACCTTTTCAATACAGGGGACTTTCAATAGAGCTTTGTAGTAGCTCTCAAAATTTCGTTTATCGTTCTATCAGACGCGTGAATATTCGTTGTTTCGGAAATTTGAATCGAATGAAATGTTTGCTAAATCAGGAGTTACCTCATGATTGACGAGTTTCGACCGGAAACGAAATTTTATAAACCTAGGTTTGAACAGAAAGAGTCTTCCAAATATCAAAACTTTGTTTTAAGTGATCTTAAAGAAGGCCCCTTTGCTTCTGGCTTTGCAGACGTAACGATTAAAATAGTCATAATTCCGCGGTAGTAAGTCGAACAATTTTTTTTTTAATTTGTTTAAATAAGTTCATAGTTTTTCTTTTTGGGGGCCATAAATTTATTGTCTCATTTAGAACTTCTTAAAGTCTTGCGTAGAACGAAGAAAACTTATTTCATTCAACATTAGTTACTAGAATCAGTACAGCAAACTGTAACAAAGTAATTAATTCACTGAACACCAACGAAACATAAAAGAAAAAAAAATAGCATGTACAATCTCGGAACCACAATTTGACCGCCTACGTAAAAGAGGAGAAACTTCATTACAGTTGTGTACATATAGGTTTACCAGACATTTAAAGTGGCAAATTTATTCCTTTTCTTGGGTTTTATTATTGTATCAGATCATTATTGTGATAAAAATATTTTTTTTTTATTATTTACATTTATTTCGGCTCTTTTGTGTATTTGTCGATATGATATTATATTTTTTTTAAAAGTAGGTTTCAGTCTCCATTAAAGCATTGTATGTATACGTAGAAAATGTTATTACTATATCCAGTGCAAAACTTATTAATCTGGCAACGCTATGGGGACAGAAAGTTTTCTTGTGTTTCTTAGGTAATTCATTCATCGGAGTATGTAGTTTAACCCAAGAATACCTGTAAACTAACCAAGGCCCGCTATTCACCAGGACGCCTAAGGCAGATCAATATCAATCTGTACCTGTATCAATAGAAGTGATACATTAAAATAAATATTACTGCACATTTCCTCCTGCATAAGCACGGTTACGCTATCTAAGCTAACTATTTATCTAAGCTATTAGCTTACTATTATGAAATTAGACTCGCTCACGATGCCTCGATAGCTTTCGAATCTTCAGAAAATATTAATTCAGCTCATAGCTATTAATAAAACTAGGCTGGTAAAGGAGAATGCCCATTCGCCTAAGAAAAATGGGCCCACAAATTTTTTCTCGAGTTTGTCGATGATTTTAGTTCATTTTGTAGAAAAATAAATCTACTTTCTTATTACCAATCAGTTTTATTTTTTTCACCCGGGTTATTGAGTAATTACATGTTTTCTGATGCAATATTTGAGGTTATTATTATTTTAAATGCTTTAATAATTGAAGATATCTGTTTTTTTATGTAATTATACAACTATGTGTAACAAATGTAATAAAAATAACATATTATTTAGAATACTGTTTTGTTGCCATACTATTAGGAATCAAGTGGGCCCAAAAATGAGAATTCTCCTTTGAAATTAGTTTCGTGAAAATACAAATTATGTTGAGCCCAATGGTTTGTACCCGGAATGATTTGTAAAAAAAACCTATTCAAGTAAAAATAATGTTTGGATATAAATAAATAATAACTACTAAGGAAATTCTATTTTAAAACTACTCATGAACAGAAGGGATCACTTTTCCCTTGGTCCTTGAATAAAATTTTCTCAGTATGTGTAACTAACTTGTAATTAATCTAGGTCAAACTAACAATCGCTCCAAAATTCTTTTCCCCTTACGAGTATAAATATTATTGTTAAATTAATACAATGAAAACTAGGTTACTTTGTTGTTCTGTTTAATGAGCACCTGAAACACATTAACTATCAAAAGTAACCTTTGTTATCTTTCAATTTAGTTTAGTAAGCCCGTCCTCACTCTCGATGCCTTTCAAAATTTTATCCGTGCTTTAATTGCTACAATGCTGCTAGTTCACATAACGTTTGACCTAGCACTGAAAAGGTGCTCCCGAACAACGTTTCAACTACCAAATAAATCAAAGTTGATTTTTAATGAAATTACGTTGTTGTAGCTCAAATGGATGCCTTCCAATAAAAAAAAAAAACGTTTTTGTTGCTTGTAACGGTATTCCCATTTTTTTGTATCGCTGACGACTTTTCCTGTTTACACTTTTATGAAGTTATCTTCACTTTTATCATAATCAGCTTATCACAAAATAGTTCTCTGTACTACACAAGACAAGCTTTTTTTTAAATAACATTCAACGTAATTAACCCAATCTGCCCTCCTGGGTTAGTACTACCACTTTCAAGTGTAACAGCCGTGAACAGCTCGGAAGTAGTATAACCCGGGCTATAAAGGGAGTATACCCTATCAATTAATGGTGCATATTCGACTCCTCAAGTCGGCATAGTGACTGCTGCTAGTGATATTTTCTCTATGGTAGCAGTTGTTGCATGCCACATGGCGATCTATACTATAACAAAACCAGATAGAAATCCATGCATGCACATTCGGTTGAAGGCGTTCTTCACTAGATAGGCCCAGATCACACTTTACAGCATAGAAATTGTGGCAAACTGATAGAAAGATGTAGTTGGTTGCTGTTGTGGACTTAACTAAAAAAGTATATGACGAAAATGAAAAATGTTTATAATATCGATATCCGTGGGTATTTCCCGTGGCCACCTCTTTTTTCTAATTACATGCTTTTAACTTGTGTATGGTTGAACTTTATCGAATGACACTGCAGTGTTCGTTATTTGTCATTAGCTGTAAGGCACCTACCGTAAAATTGAAAACCACGCTGGATATGTAGTTAATTCAAATAGCTTTTGAATTAATTATAAATTGATAATAAAACACAAAATATTTGTCAAAAAAAAACAAGTGCCAAAGATAACACGAAATTAATGTAAAATTATGTATTTTATTAAAAAATAAGATGTTAATAAAACCTAATTTACAACATGTCTCTTTTGAGTAGGACGTCCTATTATTTTCCTTCTAATTACAACGTGAAAGTGGTTTCCCCAGAAAAGCATGTTATGTCTACAAAGGTTTCAAAGGTCAAGACATTTTATTGCTATATTTTTTCATTAAAAGAAAGGAACAGTCTTCTGAACCTTGACTTTTTAAACTAAAATTTTCCTGTGATTAACTTTATTTCAAAGAGTGGTAGGCAGAGATGATAGATTTTTCGCGGGCTCTTTTTTACAATTAAACTCGCAATGCGTGAAGTGGTCCGCATCACCGCAATCTGGTGAAAGTTATTATTAGCCCAGTCTGCCGTCTCGGGGTTCCAGTGAAGTGACCTAGTCACGTCACGAGATCAGCTCGAAAGTCACCGGGTATAACGAGAGAAACCCTGTTAATGAGCGTTGTATATTTTGTAGTTGCAATTGGAGACAAATGGACCGTACTATATTAGGAGGAGTGTAAATATGACCAATAAAAATAATCAAATAGGTTAATAATTTTCAAATTACTTCCTAGTTCTTACGTACCTGAGTGTATTAGTATAAACAAATTAATGTAAAATGTCAAGTGATGGAAAAGTTTTATGACCTTATAAATACTTGCAGCGAACCGCGTCTTCGTATACAAAAATACGGATTTAAAAAAATAGGTTTCATTTCCGCCCTTTTTCATTTTCGGAAAGAACTCTTGGTAATCTTGAGCAAAATATCATCATTGAGGGTACAACATCAGATTCAAGATTCAGAGAATATAAATATAATTCACACATTTTGATACCCACACAAAGACGAATTTCTTCAGAAACAGTGTAAAGGTCAAAACACGCGGATTTTACGAAGATATTTTTCTGATTTATGTTTTAATTTCGATATCAGAAATTGAAAATCTCTCTTTGATTAGGGAATTGGAATGTTCGGTTTCCCTAGATGGCAAAAACAAGAAGTTTTAAATTACTTTTTCTTTTAGCAGAAATACAGAAACAATATCTGCATAGTTAAGTATATATGCGTGGGTCTGAAGCAACAGCATTAATATATTTTATCCTATCTCTCCTTACACCCACCCGTACTTGATAAACTTCGTTAGTGCAATGCAGTACAAAACGTACGATTTATTTAGGTAAAATGTTATACTCTAAAGTAATTTTCTGCTAACTTATGAGTAATATAGGTGCACGCAATTCGCTGCTAGTGTCTCGTATGCGGTTACCTTTACACCACCATGTTCACCACACATATAAAAATATATTGTGTTTCTTACAGTAGTCCTGCAAGCTAGTGTTTATATATCTTTCTCTTTTTCCTCAAGTTCATTGTTTAATAAATTAGCATAGCCGCGGCCGTAATTAGTACGTACCTAACCATTATACGGACATAAATTAGTTACGAATAAGCGCCAAATAAATTGGAGTATTACCCCATACAAATACAGGGATCGGTACAAATAGCTTTAATAACGGATATCGAATTTTTAAATAGGGAATATTACATAAAATCTAATTTTCAATAACAACAACTCAATTTTCTCTCACAAAGATTAGAACTAGGCCACAAATTACCTGCCATAATAATTTTAATCTACCCACGTATTTTCCTCGTAATAAGTTTCTCAACAAACGACCAAATTTATAATAATCTTTTTTAATGTAGCGGAAGTGGAGCATGCATAACGTGCCTATACGTCCCGTTTTGAACGGGACTGTCCCGTTTTTGGGTACTCCGTCCGTTGTCCTCGGGATGCAGAAATGTCACGTTTTCAGAGAAACGAGCGTTCGGTGTAAAATTGGCCGATTAGTATTTATGTATATTGAAAATTTGGAAAATTTAGCTTCATTTAGTGAGCTTAGAGTAGTAATATGCGATTATATTTCGAGATTTTTAATTTGGGGTGGCTTATTGCCTCAAAAAACTTAATGTCCCGTTTTGAGGAAAAAACTAAATGGTCACGTTAAGCATGCACATAAATTGTAGCAATGGACTCCTTTTTCTCCTAAGTGTGTGTTTATAATTAGACACTTAAATAGATACAAAATATAATACAATTTTTCAAAACTTACAAAATAGCGCCCTCTATAGGTTGCTCCAAGCTGTCTTCAACATTGTCTCACGTATCTTTGCAGATTTTGTCGGCCTCGTTGTATATCGTCGACCACCTACCAGAGGGCGCTCAGGGGCTATGGGCTATAGTCAATTGCGAATCCTGGTGTGCTCTTGGTGAACTAGAATGGGTGCCGTTTAGTGTAATCCGACGAGCAATGGAAGTGAACTTGCTTGGTGAGTGCTTAATACCAATTTTTACCAACAGATGTCATTACTTGTATTTAAAACAAGCATATCACTCCTAAATTCTTGTTTACTTATTGAAATAAGCAGTGATTATTGAAATAATTAGTTAATAAATTTACTTGCAAACATGTTGTAGTACGTAAGTATTGTAAGAGTTTAGTTCAACATTCGACTGTATTCTCGCAGAGAAACGTATTTCCAAAGCGCGAGCACGACAGTCACGGCTGGCAATCGACTGATTTACTTATTTAAAAAAACTTTTCAAGCCCCGTAACTCTTTCATTTTCTTTTGACTTCTTTTCGACTCCATCCGAGTTCTATCGATTTCTCGAAAGAATTGAAATGACAAAGTCTGAAACTACAAAGTCCTGAAGTTTATTTTAATATCGAATACGTCTGTAAAACCTACTTTCATTTATGCCCTATAAAGTTCCAAGCGAACTGCAGTAAAGAGGTTTTAGTTGAACTCAAAATATGTCGTGTAACCTTCACTTTACGAGTATTACATTTTGCTTTTACCATTTTATGTATAAATGGAGCTGCTGTCTACAAAGTTACCTTTAAGTTCACTTTCCATGGAGTCAGCTATTTTTAAAGATATAAATAGTACAATACGCTTCAATGGATAGTGGGTCTTATAAAGAAAAACTGCTCACTAGCATGTGCGCTTTCAATTAAGATTATTGAACAAAATTCGTTGTAACCTGTGAAATACAATGTTGATTTATTGTTTTTTTTTATTTTTTTTTTTTCTTCAGTTGTAGAGTTTAGTTATTAAACTAAGCGCTTTGACCTGCTCGCTAGATTAACAGCAATACTTCAGATACTAAGCAATACTGAGAAAAAGGTTAATAATATAAAAAAAACTTTAAAGTTCAGTTAAAGTAGGTTGAAAAAGTACATAGTGTCAAAAGTACATAATGTCACATTTATAATATTGTATAATTGTTAATTTAGTGTTTATGTCTATATTTATGATATTTTATTAAATTATTTATTAGAATTCTTACGAGTAATAAAGTCTTAAACTAGAAAAAAACTGAAAAAATATTGATAAAATACATAGGTCGTTTATTATAGGGTTTAATAGATTACCCCAAGCAGAGGAGCTTCGATGCGGTCATATGAAGCATCAACAACAATAGTCTAGTGGTCCGAGAGGACGTGGGTTCGATCCAGCCGCTTAGCTCAGTCAGGCTGTTGCGTGCTCCTCCTTTTTTTTAAATTTAAAAAAATGAATTCAATATTTTAAATGTCAAAAATTTACGTAAAAATAATCCTAGTATGGAAAGTGTATGGCGTTATCGCAGTAGAGCTAAAGTTAATAGCAAAATCAATATTGTAAACAAATAAAATTAAATATTAATCGTTTTTCCAGGACCGGCTCGTCTAGTTCAAGTTATGATGCCATTAGTAAGAAGAGCACGTGGTCGGGTTGTCCTCGCTTCTTCAATTCTAACGCACGTAGCTGCTCCTGTAAGAGGTGTACACGCAGCTTCTCTAGCCGCATTAGATGCCTTGGCTGCCTGTCTACGACGAGAATTGAAGCCACGTGGTGTTGATGTTGTGAGTACAGATTGATATAAAATATTGTGTGTTTAGATGTTTCAGCATTGTAAATTCTCTGTTCTGAATATATTTAAACAGGTATTTAAAGAGCGACCGTGGCTTAATTGGCCACGTATGATAATAACAACGTAGGTTTGCAATCGATAACCCTTTAAATCACTAAAAAATCTCGACCAGTACCAATATATTGTACATTTGGTCTAAAATACATAGTTGCTGAAAATGTGTCCACGGAAATTACACTATACAGTATACATGTTACGAGTAGATGCAGTCATAAAAATTACCTATTATACATGCCTATAAAAGCGGTATTCTCAAATTGTATATGTTCTTGTACGAGTATATTGTATGTCTGAGAATTATATCTATTATCATATAAATCGCGTAAAATGTATCTAATAATTAAACGAGAGGAGTGTGCACTGTCAATCTAAGATGGTACATGCTCGTCTCCTCAAGCCGGCATAGTGGAGGCGACTACTACCCGCACGGGTTTCTCTGTAGTAGCAGTTGTTTCCATTCATGGACCGCACTCTAGCTTTACATCAGGCGGAGTGTGCCGAGCTACAATAAAAAAAAAAAAAAAACATAATTGATTTCCGTCTCTCATTTTATATAACTTAAACATTGAACGAGAAAAATGAAAGAAATGTCGTCAAATTATAGCAAAAATTATATGCGAAAAATTCGAAATCAAAATTGTAACGTTATAAAGATATAAATATTAAATCAGGCAAAATTAACGTATTGATTTACACGCAACCTAAAGCGGGAATCGGACCTACGTCCTCCGATTTGTGCTCAGAACCACTATGCTTTACAATATTCATTCGTCGAAATTCTCCTTTCACGGCGGTTTTAGCAGTCGAGCGGTGTAAAGAAGTACTTTTTATGTTAATTTTCATTATAATTTAATAATAATAAACCTAAACCTTTAAATATGCCAAAAAATTGTTATACAAATATAGATTACAAAATTCCCACTTTTTCTTTCCCACAATTTACAGTATTACTATGTCATATGAATTATGTAGTTTCTACTACATTGTTGTTTAGATGTTGCATGTTCAAGATGCTAAAATGAAAGTTTTTGTATCACTCGGGAAAAGTTTATGGTTTCTCGAAACTTTGAATTCCTAAGTACCTACCTTTGTTAAGAAACGCCTTTAAAAAATATTATAAAGACTTTGCCTTTATAGTGCAAGGTGTTTTCTCCACAGAAGTTCCACTTAAGTGTTCGTTTCGTGTAACACCCATAAAGTGACCTAGTCGCGTTTCGGAATCAACTTGGAAGTAGTCAGGTATAACGACAGGAGTGTGCACTGTCAACCTGATCATGTATATCCGTATCCTCAAGCCGGCATAGAGGAGGTGACTGCTGCCTGCAGAAATTATTCTGTGGTAGCAGTTGTTTCCGTTCATGCCGCACTCTAGCTCAGTCAGAGTGTTGTCATATGCCGGGCTGCTATAAAAACATAAAACTTAAGTAGGTATTTGACAAAATTACTTAATTGTTATATTTTTGGAACATTAAATTGGGTACAAATTGCACCCAAAATACTGAAAGTGTATAAAGTACGTGGATTGGTCGATATCGCCGTTTGACGTCAGAATCTTATCACTACCTTTTTCTTTTACCCTTTGTAACTACACCTATTAATCATGAAATTTCAGACGTTAAGTTTATTTACGATTCCTATTATTTTGGCACCACAAAATGCATAGTTTATTAAAAAGATTGTACTAGCTTTACTTCGATATAATTTCAAAATATTATATAAGTTCTTCTTCTTCTTTTGTTCAATGGGCTCAGATGTCATAACAACAATTCTGCCAATGTCGAGTAGTAAATTCTTGATGTTTTTGCATCAAATTGCAATGGTGTTTGACAATTTGATGCTTTCTTCGAGTATTTGGCGGCAATTCACCCGGTCACGTCACAATATGAGCGTTTTCACGGTGGGATAACCTCAAAAAAAAAAGCTTCCGTTGCCTCATATAGAGTGAATTTTAATGTTTCACAATTACTCACATGCGCAGCATAACATTACGCAAAATAACACCAATTTTACACAATAAAAACCACTAAACTAATTAAGAAAAGGGATAAAAAACACATCAACCTTCAAAAGCGCGGCAAACACTCAAAATATAAGTTTCATACGGCTTTCCGGAGTCATTGGCGAATCTGACGATGAGCAAGCGCATGCTAAGCCCATGTCCATGCTAATCAAATATTTTCATTTCATTTCAAAAATTAATTCTATCACATGTGTAGCATATTTCAATGGGTATAATTCTAAAAATGTTTTTGTTGGCTCTTATGAAACCACTTTACAAGAGCAGTGTTAAAGCGACAGGCGACATGACATCCCAGCAGACGCGCTACTGAGACATGAAATCGATAAATAATATTTTGTAATAATATATCGAGATGTACTCGTTTTTTTCTTTTTTCCAAAAATATCTCGTTTTAGCCTATTCATTTTAGGTATCTGACAGGCCATGAAAGATGGTAAGATTGTTGCAAGATAATTAATTACCGCTAATGTATATTTATTTCTTTTCTTAAATAATAATTAGGTTTGTAAATAACCATTTTTCATATCAAACACTGGACTCCATATAACCTAAAAACAAATACGATAAATTTACGTATTAATAATATTTATTTATTTATATGTCATATGAACGTAACTGTTCCTAATTGAGATTAGCAGATTTATTTTTACAAAAACCCTGAAACGGAATTATTTTACATATTTAACGCGACCTCAAAATTTATGAAAATGTCACACTGCATTGCGCTCTTCAGTGTAAGCTTGTATGTAATAACAACTAAAACTTTACCGCAGTAAGAAATTAATTACAAACTCCCATTTAACAGTTAATTAAGGCAAATAGTTTTAAAACTTTATCGGTAGGATGTGCTTTATTTATTAATTACTTTAAAATTAACAAATAACGCTAATTATCTTTAGGTTTACGGAAATGTGCGCGGAAAAAAAGAATAAGCTCCCTCTTATAGTTACGAAAATAGTATTATAGAGCTTAAAAGACGCTACAATTTGGATTACGTGTAATTCAGACAAATATATACATCCCTTTATGTTTAAATATGTACCAAAAGGTGCGTAGCAGTGGCGAAGCATTCACGCAAGCCGATTCCCATCGGCGTCCCTTCTGAAACTATATAAAAAGAAACAGTTTATCCCGTGACAGAGGCTACAGGCATACACAGACACACACAGGCGCGCGTTGGTGCCTAATATAGAGTATATTGTGTAATGTGAATTTATTTATTCATAAAATGGCGCGCGTTGATTTTTTCCGTCCAATTTGCATCTCAATTTAATAATAATAAAATCAGCATTTTAAACTGCCAAAGATTAATGAAAAAATAAATAATAACGACAATTGATTTATAATTTATCAGACTTTTTTAAATAGCATTAATGGGTTATAAAGAGAGTTATTTTTTGTTAAGTAGCTGCGCTCAGGTAATAATAATAATTATTCTACATAGCATTTGTTCTGTAGGTCGTAGTAGCGGCTGGTGAATACACAACAGGCAGTGCTTGGCTCTCTGAAGACAAGTTATTGGAACAAGCACGTGACATGTGGAAGAGGTTGAGTGATGAACAAAAAGGAGCATATGGTGAAGATTATTTCGAACAAGCATTGAGAGGATTAGAGAAATATACTAAAAGTGCTGTAAGTATTTTAACGCTTATTTTAAAAGTTCCTCCTGAGCAGTCCTGAGTTATAAACAATTTTATCGTTTATTTAATCTCTCCCAATGGTCATCTGGGAGATATTGCCTAATAGCATTAAGCTCGCCATTGTACAATATTTATTTGTGCATTAAGGAAATTATTATTATTTAAATTATTGTATACCCGTATGACAGCTGAATAAATAAAAAGATAAAGAAATATTAATTGCACAAACTAGAAAATATAAAATTGACAAGTAAAACTTATTTATGTCTTAAGGCCCTTTCTGTCACTAAACCTCTGTTGATTTTAATGTAGGTGTCAGAAAGATAGCAATAGAAAATGAAAATATCAAAAGTAAATTCTGACATCGTTCTTTCATTAACTTTATTTTTTACATAAAGAATATTTTAAACACAATTTTAGCTTCAAAGTGAAAAATACGCGTAAATTCAAAACAAGTACTTACTTGAAATAATATGGGTTTTTTTTCATGAAGGTCGAACGAGAGACTTCAATATTTACTTACTTTATTGTACTAACGCTGGTAATCAGCAATTCCTTAGGGAAAAAGAGAAGCAAAACACAGATTCTACATTTATTATGACCTTGACACACCTTATCCAATGTTTATTTAAGTACCAACACAACTTACATTATAATTTACTAGATTTGAGAATATTAATTTATCAAAAGAAATTAATCCTGATTAAATAATGTATTTAATATAAAATGTTTCGTATATAGTAGGTAAGTACGAGCAACAGCCGGTTTCTAAATTAAATAAAAAAAATATTACAATAATCTTGTTGATAGGTTTATAAGTACATACATATACATAAAAAAAACTTAAGAGAGAGTTTTGTCACATTCAAGCGAGGGCGTCTGACACTTGTACTCGGGTTATTTCCACTCACAGAAAACATTTTCTGTTTTCTTGTAATAACAAAATATCGGAAAATTACCTCTATACAGAACAATTAGTAAAATTTTGTAAAACTTATAATATTTTTTAAAAATAAAAATTTATAGTATAAAGTTTTGTATAAAGTAACACATAGATTTCCACAAAAAAATAAAGTATTTTTTATTTTCATTTTACAGGATGCAGACTTGACAGCGGTAACTCGTGCTCTCTCTGACGGCGTAACACGCACTTTCCCATTAGCACGCTACACGCCAGTCTCTCCAAGAGAAAAACTAAAGTCCCTTTTAGCAGAACATTTACCCAGAGCCATTTACGAAGGACTTTATGCTGACTGAACGATGTTCGCTAAAATTTGCTGTTAACTTGTACATCTTAACTGACAGATTATTATCAAGATTTGAAAACAGCAAATTTTGTTCAAATGTTACAAAAACTAATGCTAAAAAGATAATTATAATTTATCATCGCGAAAACAATGCATTGTGTTTTTAGATTCGTGAATTCTGTCGACCGTTAAATTATGTTCAGGGAAAACCTTAATTAATAATTAAAATCATTTGCTCAAACAATAAAACAATATAAATTATATCATAACGAATGAGTGGATATGAATTAAAAATTCTCTTTGAGCCTAATCTCTTGACCCTCTTCAAAATTATCTCATCATTTGAAAAGATTATTATAAAACTTTTCTGAACGCGACATTTTCTTGTTAACGGACTAGTCATGACAATTCATTTTTTAATGCGTAGGTAGTGTTTGTTAGCTTTGTGTTAAGATTAATGTTCGCCTCTAAGAAAATAATGTCTTGTAAATTATAATTTATTTTAATTTAGTTAGACAAATTTGAAAGCCTCGAATTTTACTTTCAATAATATAATATACTTATTTGAATAATATGCAAATTTACCACATCAAAGTGAATTGAAGCGAAATTAGTGAAGTTTTCATTAACTATTCATCCCGCAAAATTGACTATTATTCACTGAAATTAAGGCCAAGCTGTCAGGCGTGTCACGTCCACATGTCGACTCGACAGTGGCCATTTTGTAGCATTGATATATGGAAGTTACGTTTTTTACCTATCTTTATTACTAAATGAAAAAAACCTAATGCGTTTATGATTTTGAAGCATTTAATTATTTATTTCCTGTACTCATTCTTCAGTTTATTTTCGTTGTAATCATATTTCTTTGAAGTACAAGTTTGTACGACAAAAAAAAACAATTTTGCTTCTTTCATTTTATACCATCTATATTCATCCCAAAAATAAGTAGCATACCTAAAGCATTTATTTATACGTCATGTTATCGTAATAAATATGTATTATTATGTAGAATAGCTGTGTGTGAATTGTATTTGAATTGTCAACACTTTGCCAATAAAATATAAATAAATAAATATTTACTTTTTATTTCGTTTCACTGTCATATAGTTAAAAAAAAACAAACCGATGGCGATGACCTAGCTAGACCTAGTCGCTGAAGTCGCCGGGTATAAGTGGACGGCATCGTAGAGACCGCTGCAGACATCAGGCGGAGTGTGATCAAGTCATGCCGGACTATTTTTTTTTTAAATTAGGCGTCTCTGATTGTATAAAACCTCTGCCTACCGTTTATTAAATATTTTAAGTAATAATAACCACACACATATCTCATATTGTCCTAGTTATAAAGTTTCAGCAATTTAATGTTACTGTTTCATTAAATACAACGTACATACTCGTATATTCTATTAAGTAAAAACCACATACAATCTAAAGTTACTTAATAACTAAAGCAATACGGAAACTTGGTGTAGCCGACATCGGATGAGATACAGCCCTGCCAAGTTCCTCTGGGGTTTAAACTTTGATAACGGCCTATGCAGCAATGTGAGATGCTTACATAACACCTGGTAACCTGTGCCACGAAACACTTGACCTAGTAATCGAATGTTTTACATGAGCTTCTTCAGTACTTGTATTTTAATTTTGTGTTTGATGTTTTATAATCTGGAAACAAAATGGAAAGTTTTGGCAAGACTACAATAAAATGTCGCTTTCATTTGATATCTTGATACTTGTCTGTTTGCATAAAAAATTGTGATTGTTTTGTGCAAGTATATTTATATAGTACATGCTTTTACAGAACTAATTTTTATTTGCTAGGTTACGCATATGACTAGACTCCGCTGGATGTTAAGTTAACGAGCGGTCCACGGGTGGAGTTGTTACCAGAGAGTAATGTCTGTTGGCAACAGCTGCCTCCGCTATGCCGGCTTGAGGAACGAATGCGCGCCGTCCATTGGCAGCGCATACTCCACTCATTATACCCAGTTACTTTTTCTAAAACGCATTTAGGTCACAACGGGTGTTACCCACACTCGATATCGATACTATACCATAACGATAGATTGTGTATTCATCATTCAGCCTACCATTCTTTTATTTAATTTGATGATGATTTTCTTCTCTAAATTTTTATGTGTGAGTATTGGGGAGGTGTACTTCTTTTTGCTACGCCATTTATGTAGGAAATATCAATCTGATGCTTATAAGAAAATAACATAGGTACATGGGCGCAACAACAAGAGGGGTCTAGCAGGTCCAGATGGTACCCCCCTTAAAAATTCGTGGACTTCCATAAACCAGTTAACTTTTTTAAAACCACATAGTCCAAGCCACTTATTTGCAATAATGCAAGGTATATGGATATCGATAATTTATAATTTAGTTGATGACCTTTTTTTCTATCATCGCCGAACCCCAATGAACATTTTGCGTTGTTGCGGCCCTGGGCGATAAAATACGTAATAAGTTTTAAGAGATGAAACTTCATAAACTCGTACAAAAGTGATTATTGTTGGGATGTAATAAAGGAACCAGTTAAGGTCGAGTCACATATTCGCGTGTTAATCGTTACGTACGTACGCGTACAATGACATTTGGACCGCAGTTTACTTTGTACTCGTAACAATTAATTATTTACTACACATTTAAAACTGACTGCGGCCTGTTGTATTGACTAATGCATCCACCCGGCGACATTAAGTATCTTATAAGTTATAACTCTTGATGTGATTTGTGGACTGTTTTCTTTTAATTCACATTACCAGGAAGGCAAAGGGAACAAAGCCATCAGCGTCAGCGTCATCTTTATTCTTTTATACGTCAAATTGCAGGTATTTTACAGGTAATTTGATAATAATCCTTGGCAGCTACATTTTGGTCAGAAACATCGGTACGTTTACGTTTACGGCACCATATAAATTGAGTCTCCATGTTTTAGCAAATTATTCACTACCACTGTAAACCAACTTGTAAAAATGTATATCCTGCTGTTGCCCATTGTCCCACACGCATTGTACGCGTTATATCTGACCTAACCATAAATATATAATATATTATAGATTACGACGTCTCTTAGGAACTGGTTGAAGGTCGGATTCAGTTACCGACAGTCAATAAATTCCTGTAAGTTATTAATATTATTAGATATTTCAATAACGAATCAAAGTTCAAAGTGAACCCACTATACTTGACATGGGCTGCGATGATTGATGTTTAATCTATATCATATGAGCTCGTTTGTGTCCAACCTTTGTTACGTTTGACTGATGGCGCTAATTATTAAATTATGATAGAAATTGAACAGGAAAAATCAACACGTCTGAGCGGAAGTGAGGATCGTACCCACGTCCTCCGCTTTGCGTACGTATGCTCCTAACCACTAAGCTCTTCTCATGTCGAAATTCCTGAAGTCAACAGAATTTATGAGACAGACACATAGGTAAAAAGTAACTTATTAAAGTTGCAGACTAGTTCCCGTTCGTGTCCGTCTGCCTTATTCAAATTGTGCTCGGGGCTACGATAAAAAGCTTTCGTAGCATCTCGTAGCGCGCTACAAGTTTAGATTACTACGCTCAACCACGCTCGGCGAGTGACGCTTCAAAGCTTTCTACGTATTTTCCTAATAATTATATAAAACGTTATTTGCATTTCAAACCTTTATCTATTGTTTTAGGGCAGTGATTTAATTTATCGTTTTTACATTTAATAGTCTTTATATGTATACTACGTAATTATAAATATCGAAGAATACTTTGACCTTGATATAAAAAGTACTACGAAAAAAGATATATCTGTCTCTCTCTAATTGTATAGATGAATCCAATCTCATAAAGCTTATGAATAAGTATGTAAAAATATGTTTATGTAAAACACAGTAAAAGCGTAATCCATGAAGAATACTATCGTGATGAAAGGCTTAGGGCCGTCGCAAATTTATTATTTCGTCACCAGATAGACATCCTAACATATTTAAAATAAGTGCCACTAAAAAATATAAATTAACAAATAATTATGTGTTTATTGATAAAAAAAATTCAAGACAAAATTAGGCAAAGGTTTGTTTGTTTCCGACAATGACAATTTGCTAAAATATTTAACGGTAAGCTAAACTGTGGCCCATGTATTGATCGTCCTCCAAAATTGATTTACAGGCCCTTTGAAATAAATTGTTGAAATATTATTTATATACATATACAAATTAAAATTTTAACTAATAAGAATTTTAACGATCAAAAAATTAAGCAGAAAAAACAAAACACTCGCATCCGCGCGCAGAGCCCTGAACCCTGAATCTCAGCAAACTATTTGTGAACAGTAATTTTTCTGCTTAATTTTCGTCATAATTTAATAATATCTCATATTACCCTATGCTATATAATAAAAATTGTTCATACGTGTATATTTATCTGTAACGCAAACAAAGAGCATCTGATAAAGCCGCAAATAACAACGTCCTACATCAGACACCACACAACGAAAACCGCATTTGCTCATTCATCAGTCTATGACCTATTTCTAAATGACTCGTCGTTTAAAGGATGAACCGCGCAAGAATAATAGCTAAAGTAATTAGTATTCGAAGTTAATTTCATTGAACCCGGGGTTAATCTGAGGTATAAATGACATTGCTTTATTCCAGCCTTTTCCATCAAAAGTTACTAAGTTTAATTTGTATAATGGAACAAAGAGTTCAAAATTCTTCATTATTTTTTTTTTTCTATTTGAAATAATAGATCTTATTTGTTTAGACGCCGGCATAGCGGAGGCGACTACAATTTCGACAATTTATCTGTGGTAGCAGTTATATGCGTTCATGGACTACATGGAGCTATAAATATAAAAAGATCACGAATTGCCGACGTAACCCAAAAAGCTTTTAAACTGAAGTAGTATTGTTGCATGTCAAATGCATTATGACCAAACAAGGGCTTACAAGAGAGATGTAAATCACAGGTATTCAACGTTTAACAAATCTCCACGTAAAATGTAGGTTTACTTCGAAAACTTTTCCCAGACCGTTAATGAAAAGTAATGGTTTAGTAAAACTCATTCCTCGCGCTTAAGCTGGAAGACAAACTAATGACACGGATTGGTAGTAAGTTTAGAAGCAATTTATTACAGGTGAAACATCATTGTCTGACTAAACCACATAAAATTAACACTAATATTCATTATACGTGAAATCGCAAAACGCAACCGATAAACCCCATGTTCAATTTTACCAAAAAGCGCACCCTATGCTAATGGAATTTTGTAATAATTTTGTACTCAGTACACAAGCACTAGCATGGTAAACATTTATTTAAAAAAACCCTATTATTAGATTAATATAACAAAAATAATATTGTAAAGAGAAAAATAAATTACCAAATTCAAAGAAAATGCCGCGTTTAAACGTGAAAAGTTCAAAAACATATTTTTCTAATTAATAAACATAACATGGAATCTTTTCCTCTCTTCTGCGTTTAAATATAAAACGGAAATTATTCAAATTCATTCATGTCGCGTATTACAAAATTGCTTGAATATAATAATGAAATGTTAATATTTATATTTTTATCAATTAATAAGTTAAGCTCTGCAGATATTTTCTACTATTACAAAATTTTAAGAGTGGTGGGCAGAATAATGATGGTTTTAGCCCAGTCTGCCACTTTCAAGTATAACACCCGTAAAGTGACTTTGTCGCGTTACGGGATCAGTTTGGAAGTAGCCAGGTATAATTAACGAGAGAAATGTTTTGTCTCCTTCCAGGCATAGCGGTGCCGACTGCTGCCTGCAAATATTTCTCTGTTTTAACAGTTGTTTCCATTAATGGGCCGCACTCTAGCCTAACATCAGGCGGAGTGTTTTCATATTCTGAGCTACATTTTAAAAAAATGGTGTAGAGTGTAGACAGAGTATTTTGTGAATTTAACTGGCATCTGGAAATAGTACAGCCTGTATATTATTCAAGTGTTAATAATGTTTGATAAAAAACAAATAAAACATTGTGTCACAAACGAGTGTGGACAAATTAATTATTCATAATATACACTTTTTGACTTGCCTTGGATTCTAATTGACTACTTTTTAACCAATGAAGGATGCTGAAAAAAGAAAGTTTTACTTTTTGTTGTCTGGATTATTGGTATAGGTAGGTATTGGATTTTTATTTTCTCTCTCTTCTTCATTTTCAATCAAGTTAAAATATCTAAAATAAAAGATTTATTCTCTTTTTAATAATTTCACTTTTTATTTAAACTGTTCGAAACTGTATATAATTATTAATACTGATTTCACTAGTATTACAGAGAATGTTAGAATGCATTCGGATTCAGACTGAAATTCCACTAATAGGCATGCCATTTCGGGAATCCAGACCGACCTCGACCTGGATATGGTATTTATACAATGTGATATGTTACAACGGTTATTCTCCGCCCCCTGTCACCTCTGACCTCGCTGCTACTGTGAAATCGAGAGTAGGTAAGTAGATATTTTAGTAAATTATTATCTAAAATAGGATGCCTTAAAATAATAATTATTAATACATGACATGGTCTATGAGTTAACAGTGGGTATTATGCGAAAAATACAACTTATAATAATTCAATTGTTTCGTTTTATTTCGATATAATAATAGACTTATGGAAAGAACTGGGTAACAGAATCGATAATTTCGGGGAAATAATATTCTGCTATGAATAAACGCGAGCAGTTTTGTTCATTAAAATATTTATAACACACAAAAAGCCTCGCTTCTACGAGCCATAAACACCTAATTAAACGTTTTTGTTTTTTTAAAGATATTTCTTTTTTACATGTCTTGCAAAAGTTTTCTTCTTAATGAAAAGACGACCTCGACTTGAATGTAAAATGTAGTGAATTCCTTGGAGATGTGTATTTTATATGCGCAAGTAGCCCATCCCTCGTGGCAATATTTATTTCAATCTATAATGCAGAGAAACTCGTGGGAATTTCAACAGATGTAGGTATCCACTCGACCGCTCTATTTTTTGTATTTTAAAAGCTATGTACAAACGCTTTTATTAGCATTTAATAGATGAAATGTAAACATTTAAGTTTCCTTTGAATAATAGGAGAATTGCAATTTACTAGCGTTTTTATTATGGTTTTGGTCGGTATTGACGAGGTATGAGATTCCCACCAACTTCTCTTTAAATTAAACAAATGTTATTTAATAACTCTGCTAACTACAAAGTACAATTTATAACTATATAACTATTTATAGTTATGGTGCTGGCTGTCGATATATATCTGCTGTCTATTAAATATTTTTAGGGTCCATGTTACACTATGAAACAAAATTTCACAATTTGCATGATAATTATATTTAACACGCAATTTCCTTAAATATTCAATGCCTATTACAGCATTATATTATAAATCAAAAGCAATTTGCAACACCGCATCGTCTATGTAAATTCGATACTGGGCAATAGCTAGAATATTATACTAAAATCATTCCAATTTTGAGTAAAATTTTGAGTAAAGATTAGATACTAACTTACGATTAAAATTGAAATGAAAAGCTAACGCGCATACAAAGGCTCAAGCTGAAATGGGAATTGAACTAAGGCACGCTATGCGCACGGATTGGCGCTTCACGTGTCCGCGTCGAGATTCTTATATTATATTTTTCAGCAGCAGCTCTTCCAACTGGTGGCTTCATATATTATTGTGGGTTTTCACCACAATTTTCACCGTTTCACTCTTTTATTGATACAACTCGTATATTAATTGGTATTAAATGTGCCAAAATTTTATAAAGACTGAATAATATATATGTGTGTGTTTTAGATAGGTATAATAAAAGCTTACTTCAAAATATAAGTAAGCACACATAATATCCAGACAACCTTAAAATGTTTTGTATTACTCTTCGGTATGTATGGAAGTTTGTAGTATTCGAATAACGTCTGCAGTCTAGACAGCTTGTGATAGGACATTTAAACACCTGGTAATCTGCAGACATCGAATGCTGAGTGCGTTGCCCGTTCGTTCTCAGTGAGGGGTCGCACGTACTCGAAGCGTGCACTATTGATCAACCTCCCACCCGTCGCGCCGCGTTATGACCGGCGTTAACCCTGCACATTATAGGTCTACTTTATATTTATTGCTATAAATATAAAGTGCCCGATATTTGGGTTTTCCCCATACAATACTGCTACAGAGTTTTGTTGGAATTTATAAAAATATACCTATGTATTATGTTTCAGCTTCAAAATATTATGCGGAAATATACAACATGCTTGCCTATCTAAAGGCGGATCTATAAATAATCGTATTAATATTGATTGTCTCAATAATATCAGACTACAAAGGATCTCATAAAACACATGTCGATCTAGACTGGGGAGGCAGAGGTAGATCACCTAAAAGAGGTGGTAAACCTACCTCTACTTTGGGCCGTTAGCGATGTGCCTCCCTTACCCCACGTGGGAGAAGCGCGGAAAATAGCAGTAGACGGGAGTATGTTTTTCGAGCTCGTCGGGGCAGGTCGCTTACATATAAACTGTAGGATAATATCGCACTTGGGAAACAATATTTTGTCTTAGTACATTAGAAATAATTGATTAATTTTACAACGAAAGAAAGAAAATTATTAAATACCTAAGTAGTTATTAATTTTAGAGACTGGCAACAATCAAGGAACTGTCAAGTACATCTATGGCTAAAAAAATTTGATTGAGAAATTCTGAAGTGGAATGGGTTTGTGAGCGGCGGATTTCTTTCTGTGTGATAGGTGTCGCTGAGTAAAACGTTTATAAATTTTGAATACCACTAGATTTCTTTAAAATCATCAAAAATGGAAAACGAATTAAATAAACCATATAAAATATGCGACGTAAATCGGGACAAAAAGAAAGGTGTTGTATCATGTTCTTTGGAAGACCTCCTCTCAAAAGTACCAGAAAAATTGGGACTTCCGTCGGAAAACCTGACTGTTGTATTGGAGTCTGATGGTACTGAAGTAGACGACGAGGAATACTTTTCAACTTTGGACCCTGACACTGCTCTTATGATTTTACATGGTAAAGAAAAATGGGCGCCAAATATGCCTAAATGTCAGGTTTCTCTGGATCAAACTGACGACGTGTCCATCGGAAGTAAGGGGCAGGTGGTGAATTTGGTTGATCGTTTGCATCATAATTTGTGTCACATTTCACTATTGGGAGGTCAAGATTTAGAGCTTCTTTCTGACATGGATCCAGATAGTTTGGCTGATATCGTCACTGACAGGGATAACAGAATTTTCTTAGAGCAAATTAAAGAAGCTTCTGGAAGGTTTGTTATTTCTCTTATTCCATGTATTCTGTATATATGAGCTGTTTAACTGCACTTGTTTTGTTTCCAAGTCCAATAGACAGAAACTAATAAATACTCTAGTATTAAAAAAATAATAATTTCAGAATCCTGTTGGAGAAAAGGCAAGCTCAAGATGCAATGGAACTGCTGAAACTCTATCATCAGAGTGTTGCTAATGGTGTTGAAGACGTGTCACCCCCAAAACAGGAACGCATGTAAAAATATCAGGCAAATTACACCATCATAGCCCTGATTTATTTTAAGGGATGACACAACTCAAAAGTTTACAAACAGACTTTGAATTATAAATACACCAATCTCATGAGGCCTTCGAATTTTTATAATTAAGTATTGTTTCAATATTTTATTTTTTATTTTTCTTATATATAACCATTCATAATTATTTATTAACATATTGTGCAGTAACATAACATATTAATTAAAACAATTTTAACATAAATATTATTCTCATACATTAAATTTATTTTACAATTTATTTACATTATACTTTAGATCCCATTATTGGGAAATAAATGTAGTAAATATAATAATAATCTTATGAATGTGAGCTAATTAATGGACATGTATACATATTCTAAAATTATATTATTACATAAGATATCTATTATAATGATTTTGATGCTTATTCTAAGTACTGTGATTCAACTTTTTTGATAAAATATTTAAATAATAAAAAAAAAACCTTTAACTTGGTAATAGGCATTTTAATCTCGTTAATATTAAAAAATAAAACTAGTTTCATGTGTAAATTTTGAAGGATTTCAAGAAACTTCCTTATAAAGAAATCTAGACAATTAGTTTGTGCCCAATTCATTTGTGGAGAGATAATTAGAATGTACTTTAACAAACTAACTTAACAATTAATGGTGTTGACATTATTTCTAGCTGCCATTGTGCTATATCATTGTAGACTCCGCACATTTTACGAGCATCCTACTATTGTACTCCAGCTGTTTAGGTATTTTTACAAGTTAAACTATTATTAATAATTTTCTTAAAAAACTAGCTTTAAATTAAAGGAGTGTTGTCACATGCCGAGCTACAATAAAAAAATATCTTTTGTTTACAATTTTATTGAATACCTAAATGAATGGAGTATTTCGTCCCTTGAAAGAAATAACGTTCTATTCACACATATAAACATTAGATACCAACTTGTATACAAAGCACCAACCACTATTGCAAAACTGCTTGAAAAACTAAAGTTCAAGTATACATTGATGCACTACGTGTATTTTAGAATGAACAACTGTCATTCCGATAAGAATTTTAATACTATTGGAATAGGTATTATAGCCTTATTAATTTAAACACTTTTAATACTAACTGTACTTGGTTTTGTGGAAAGTAAGACTACACTTGTCTATTGGTCTATAGGAAATATTAAACTTCGAATAATCTTTGTAGTGTTGATATTGTGCAGTTATTTTTTTGAAGGGGCGATGCTATTTGAATTCTTTAAATTTTCTTTCTTTAATCCTTTGTAAACTTTTGAGAGAAATATTAGAAACAAGTTTTAATAATTGTCATCAATTTACAAGACTGATAGTTGGTAATTTTTTTTATATTTTTCTACCCCTAGAATAAGAAAGGACTGTTTTGTTTAATCCAAAATATTGCTCAAAGAAATATCGTTTTATATCCGTATGTATAATTTAATTTATCTTTCAACTTGCTTTGTAACATTATTGTCTTCAAATATCAAAACACTGTGTGTGAACTTACAATGTCAGCAAAAAGTAACCGAAGTAAAAATAAATACGAAATTAAATTTAAAATTGTGTATAAATGGTGTAGATTTTGCGAAAAGTATTTGTAGCATTCATTAAAATATTTTAAACTATTGAAGGATAATTGCATAAGTTCGTGGTAAACTTGATATTTATTATTTTATAGTAACATTTTGATTAACTTCTGAATGTAGTCATGAAACTAATATATATGAATAACAAATGACAATTGAACTCTTTAACTTTGGAAGCTCCAAAATACAATAAAGATTAAAATTTAAATAACTTTGGCATGAACTTATTCAATTACGTAAATCATATTGTCTATCGGTGGCAAGGCGTCAATACAGGCCCATTTAAATTGTATTCATTCACTTTGTGCTAATTTTGCTCAAATAATGTGTGCAATTTTGTGGTTTCTACCATTTTTATACTTCAGAGTACATTCGCACTCAATCCACCCTTCGCCACTGTTAGTTCTTAAAAAATAATCTTCATAAGTAAATTATAAAATTAAGTAGATGTGTATTTAAATATTGTGTAATCCCCTACACCGTTTCGAAATGTATCCATGCACGAAAATTGGCTGTGGTAGTGATGTAAGAATATAGAATTTTAGTCTTTGTATTAGGGCTTATATTAACTGTATCAATAAGGTTGTATTATATTTGCTATCATTTTCTTTTTTTAAATTGTATATTTTATCATATCTAACTCTGAACTAAAATAATTCATCAATTCACCAAAACACGCCTTAGAGCACATATGGGCAACAACCGGCCCGCGGGCCGGATCCGGCCCGCTGTAAGATATGATCCGGCCCGCGAGACATTTTGAAAAACCCAATTAAAAAAATATTACATTAGGTACTTATACTCACGGGAGTGACAGTGAGGCGGCAAAAAAAAAAAAAATTATCACTACTTTAAAATGCACTAAGTACTTTTAAACGCGGCCCGCGAACGCATTTGCACGCTAAAGTTTGGCCCTCAACATGTCAAAGGTTGCCCATAGCAGCCTTAGAGCATTCTGTTTGCACATATTTCTTGTAACTTTCTTGATACAGTCAATAGCAACTTTTAAATTAAATAAACTTAAATAAATCACATAATCCCATGCAGGTACAATTTTAATCCCTAGTTTAGCATAGGAGAATAATGCGTGTTTTGAAAATTATTTGTATAACAATGCGGTAATAAGTAGATGCAATAATAATAGTTGTGTGATAGAATAAGTCTTATTTCTTTAATCTTGGTAACAATATGTAACTGCCCTGATAATAATGTACCTCCTTCCCTGTTATGTAAAAACTATCATTATAGGCTTCTTGAGCAAATAGCTAGACAAATTACTATTTTCTATATGACTCAGTTTACTATCTCGGAGTAATTAATATCACAATCTAAGAAGTCTAGTCACATTTCAGCAGGTCTATTGCGCACGGTTATAGAAGTCGAATAGCAGCGCTGATAACACAATTTCGTATTGTGCACCTAAACTTCCAACTTCAAAACATGTCAAATTAGCAGCGTAGTTTAGGTTAGTGCGCACGGTCCTTTTAGTATGAGATTTCGTATTGCGGACCGGCACGAGAAGCGGAGCTTAACGCACAATGAATGTCAAAATAGTAGTTTTGCAGAAGTTACAAAATGTAACTTTTGTTGAACTTCGACAGGAATAATATTGATTATTTTAAGGAAATTAGATAGTAATTAGAGTCTTAATACATCTTTAAGTGTTTGTTTCGTCAGGGTAAGTAGTTTTATTATGTTTCACAGTATTAATATGCATCAAATTAATTGTATATAACTTTTCAATTTCACGAATTAATATTTCTTATTTACAAGTTATTTATGAGTAAAAATGAGTAATACGAGTATAATTAGGTAATTACTTGTAAGGCTTGGGACTTTAGGTGCATTTATTTGGACGAACTCGTATTTTACGGGCGTTGGCAAAGGGGGATCGTGTACCCATTACGAAACTGATAATTTCATATTGTTAACACTATTTTTCATTTTTAAGATTCTACAATGAGTTTGGTATCCCTGGGCTTATTGGTTGTGCAGATGGCATACACATTGCATCGATGAGGCCGGCAAATGACACACTATTAACACACAAATAGTAAGTACTATATCTCAGTTATTCTCTCAACATATCAAACTAATTCCCATGGTTTATCTTAGAAAAAATCAAACACTCAAAAAATCATATATTGTAATCAATAAATAATTTGTTTTTTGCAGATATGAGACGCTTCATTAAATATTATATTAGTGGATGCTAGTCACCCCGGGTTGTGCCATGATGCTTTCATGTAGAACGGCCACAAGATGAACCAACACAAGTAGCTGAAGAAGCGGTGTGCTTGCATGCAGGTCCAGCTCATTCTGGAGATTTGTAGACATGGCAGTTGTATTTATAGATAGGGACGATACATTTATAAATGATATGCTCACACATTTGACAACATTTTACAAAGAGCACATGGAAAAAGCTATTTTAGATAAGGTATTATATACACACTAGCTGACGGTGCCCGGCGCTGCCCGGGTTTTTTTAAGTTATTGTTACACATAAGATAAAAATAATGCTTTATTATAAATTACCTATAGCTGTTACCCACAACTTATTTGGATAAATAAATAAATAAAAAACACATTTATTTGGATAAAGATTAATATTATTATGTTTCGACCAAATTTGATAATCATAAAAACGGTTATTGTAAGTTAATCTTAAAAGATAGACATATACTGTCTCGGACATTTTTTTAGATAATTTAAAGAGGAATAATTCTTTCATACATATTTTTTGGGTATCTCGAACGGTTTACGCAGCGCACGCAACGGAAGCCCTCAAAGATGAACAATATTCCCCGTTTTTTCCACATTTTCGACTGTTTCTTCGCTCCTATTAGTCGCAACGTGATGTTATATAGCCTATAACATTCCTCGATAAATGATCTATAAAGTAGTTCCTGAGATTAGCGCGTACAAACAAACAAACTCTTCAGCTTTATAATATTAGTATAGATTAGGACCAATTAAAACCATAAATTACTTGAAAATTGTTTTATTTCTTCATTATACTTTCTCCTAAGTTACAGCACATAAAATGAACAAAAAATATCTTAGAAACCAAAGGAATATAGGTATGGTGTAGCTCATTTTTCAATGTATTATATGTTTTCATTAACCCTATTAAACTGTTTAAAACTATCAGGCATATAATATTGCATCAAATCCTTTTCAGGCCAAATGTTAAATTTTGTTCATGACTGATGAATAAAATTTATCCAAGTTACATTTATCTTGTCGAAGTTTCATTAGAGTTAAAAAAAATTGATCTTCAGCACTAACATTTATTACAGAGCTACCATAATATTTTATTTTTTCTACCATCGGACTCAAAGTTAAATAAACAAGATATAATAGTAACTAGTAACATATGAAGCACATTTTGAGGCTTATTGACATTATGCAATCTAACTCTTTCGCAATCACTGCCTCGAGACTGTGGAATGAACTTCCACAGCACATTCAAGAGGCTCCTAACAGGCTTACCTTTAAAATACTCCTATTTAAATTCTTATTGAAAGACTCTTAAACTCTCCAGTTTTATTTATATATTATTTTATTTATTCTGTATGTATTGATATGTTATATATTGATATTGTATGTAGGTTTAATTTGTATTTATGTATTGTATGTATAGTATGTATATTATACTGATTAGTGTATGTATGTGTATATATTTACCTTTATATATTTATATTACACTATACCTATATATATATATATATATTTATTTGTTTAAAATACTGCCTCTCTTCGCTCACACCTGTCACAAACACAGAGGTTAGCTGGAAGAGAATGCTATTTAGCATTAAGTTCGCCTATGTACATGTTATATTAAGTTTTAAATAAATAAAAAAAAAAAAAAAAATGCACAACAACATCCACTTCAATATCATTTCCTGCATCTGGTACAGGTTCCACATTTGATGTGTATATTGTTTCTGTAGAAGTAAAAGTAAGTTTTCTTTGACATCTTCTCTCAACACGTGCCTGTCGCTCTCTCTCGCTAGCGGAGTTTCTTGCTTCGTAGGAGAATATAGTTGGTACAGCGGAATGCTTCAGGAATTTCGCAACTGGCGCTTTTCCTAAAAAAAAAGTATTTTATTAGCAACTTTATAATCAAAACATGAGACATTATGTCGGTGTAACTTAATTCCACATAATAACGTACCTGTATAAGCGCTCTTGCCATAGTAATCATCAGTTTTAAAATGAGCAGAGCATAAATAACCTCGCCGAATCTATAGCTTTCCAGTTTTTTCTTTTAAGACTTCTTTCCCACAACTTTCTGCGCATAGGATCTTTAGGAAATTTATGAACACCTATATTTTTACATTTATAGGCAGCACATTTAGTCATTTTTAGTTTTTATTAATAGAAAACCGGTTTGTTTACAAAATTTTATATGGTGTATGACACCTGTGACAGATTTTGTAGGAACACTCGCCCATGCGACCTCTGTCGGGATAAAAAATTAGTGTTCAACCCCATTGTCAGAAAATAATTTAATAAATTCATTCTTATTTTTTTATCATTTTAAATGATTGTTTTGCCCATATAGTAATAAAGATATGTATTTTTATTCTTATAAAATAAAAACAATATTTTTTAAAACTCAAATTCTCAAATTATTACAGTGTAAATTTTGAATTTGTAAAAATATTTTTTAACTGTGGTCTCCCCATTTAGAAGTTTATCTTCTATTGAACCATGTTTAACTTCTGTCGATAGCAGATTATAAGTTTACGCCTTTATCTGTCCGCAATACCAAGTTATAAAACCGCTCAACTTCGACTTCCGCTGCGCTTCGACTACACTTCTACTTCATTTCAACTTCTACGTATTTTGGGCAATAGGCCCCCAGAACGGCTTTGAAGTGGCTAGGAAACTACAGCTGTCTGCAGACATTTCTCTTTGGTCATGTGCCAGACTACTATAAATAGTAAAATAAAAGTACATTTGAAACTGTTTTTATTAGTATTTATTTTATGTATCGAATATATTTCACAAATGACTACCTTTTTGCTGTTTCACTTTCCTTTTAGTAGATGTAAGTAAAATATTAAAATTTACGATAGGCTGGCTCCTTTATTTTACTGTTTTTTTTTTATTGATTTATTGAATTTATTGAAAATCAAATGTTACTTCCAGTTGAGGTAAATAACCCATCCATAGGCATATGGTCAAATAAAACTTTATCAAAATAATGAGTATAGTGTGCAGCAGTTCATACGATTTTCCTATCAATATGTACACACATCTATGGTGATATGACCCGATGAGTAGTGACCCCTACTTTGTCCTTTTTTACATACTAAGTGGAGTTGACAGTTTCAACCCTGAACATTGCAAAATTACTGGAACCTGCTCTTCCTTTCTTTATATTTTTGGGCCAGGAATATATGTTATTATAATTACTGAATTAAGAAAAACAAACAATAATCACAATATAAACATATTTATTAAACAATCTGAAATTTAAATAAATCTTGTAAAAGAAAACATTGTTTTGTAGATGGTGGGGGTGAAATTAGTATAACACAATTCCTGATAATACTTATGAAAGCAGCCCTTAACCAGTTGACAATGTTATTCACGTAAGTGCATAATCAATAGTTTTCTTTACGATAAGAAGACACCAAGCTGAAACTCACATTATTGAATATTTTAAAAGCAAAATAAAATTACAATACAGTGCAAGAGCTCTTTTCGCGAAAAGGATTCACTTTTTGGCTGGAAAAACCAACGAGCAAGCAATCTTCCTGTTCGTGATCCCCGATGTATTTGACAATATCCGCCACTGCGGCAGACACCGGAATACGCTTAATCGCCGCTTCCCTTCGCAATTGCTCGGTGACAGCACGCTGCTGTTGGAGCGTCGACACCATCATATCCATAACGGCTGTGTCTGATAGGCCTATGTTGGAAACAAATAATAATTCCACAAGAAGGTAATCTGGGCGTTGCCGTTCACTGAAAAAACAAATTGTTATGATGCACAAATACTGGGCTCCTAGTAGCATAGTTATTCTAAAATATATATATACTTACATAGAATGATTTGAGAAACAGCGTCAAATGGTTAATGAATCAATAATCACTAATCAGACAAGGATTGACACAATTCCTCGCATTCACAGACTCTCATTCATTCTACAAACCTCCAAATGCGTCAAATTCTTGACTGACAGTAGACACAGGTTGACAGGAATAGTGAAGCTATCATCAATAAATACGAATTGAAAAAAATAATTTCATGCTTGGGAAGTCTTTCAATAAAGTGATTTCTCTTAATTGTTAGTTTCTTATTACAACTAAAAAGTTTTAAATATAAATTAACTAGTTAGTTAAGCAGTTGCGCAATAGGTAAAATAACCACTCGAGGCTGAAAATAATTTCTCAAGCCAGCAGTCCAAATATTTTTAAAAAATCCTCGCGCTCGGGCCTTCTGTATTTCGATTCTATAATTCTGGGTTATATTTTAATTTAAATCTAAATAAAACACATCTTTTAATATATAATAATATAACAAACGTTTACCTAGATTAGCAAAGTAACTTATTTGTCGCAAAATGGAGGGTGATAACGATGCGAGCGAACAATCTTCTTTTACGGGAATACCAGTTGCTAAATTTGTTGTAAGTTTTTTTGCTTTAGACGTTAATTTTAATATATTCTTGAATTAGTTGGATACATTTAACCCTTCATTAATCAATTTAGAAAGATTTGAAAGTTAAGATCCGGAGGATTCCTTTGTTATCCCAAAATGGAGGAGTCCAGTCCCTTGTGTTGTTTAAGTGGAGAGTCCACTTGTGAATTTAATCGTAGGTGATATAATTTATTTCATTGTTAATTTATGATAAAAAAGTCTTGAAATATGAGCAGTATATTTGCACTTTTTTGTGTGATCTACTTTTAAGAGTTACATACATGTGGGTACAAGTATGTTACATACTTGTTTGAAATTACAAGATTTAAAATAAAGTTTATTTTAGGAAAACGTGGACGAGTTTATGAGTCTTCCAGAAAATGCAGATGGAGTTGAAAAAGTGTTGCGCCGACTTGATGAACAGCATGGAAAGTACAAGTTTATGGAGTATACACTTACATCAAAAAGGAAGCGTCTCCGTCATCAAATACCAGACTTGTCCCGTTCACTTGAAATGGTTGAAAAACTTAAGACCCAAAAAGGACAATATGAGACACAATTCTTACTAAGCGATCAAGTTTTTATTAAGGTAATTGTTTATTTATTTATTTATTTTAAAACTTTATTGTTAAACATGAACAAAAGGCGAGCTTAATGCCGCAAGGCATTTTCTTCCAGCTAGCCTTCAGGAAGCAGAAAGGTTCTACCTTGGGTAGTAAATAATTAAAAAAAAGTCTTATATATAACTTAGAAATACTATATACTATTCAGATACCTACACATACACATACACACACACACACATTACTAATAATATACATAAACTAATCGAAATATAATACAATACAACAACGATACAATGATACACATACATATATACATGATAAGACATGATATTATGTCATATAATTATATAATAAAATTATTATAATAAAATAAATAAAATAATATAATAAAATTATTGAGACTTCAGAAAATGTTCAAAAAGCTGTCTTGTTAATGGTAATGAATAAGAAAATGAATTAATTTTAAAGTTTAATCACCCTTTTATGTTTTAGGCTAATCTGAAACCAACAGATAATGTTTACTTGTGGCTTGGTGCAAATGTCATGTTAGAATACACACTTGAAGATGCTGAGAGGCTTCTTCATGCTAACATGGCCACTGCAAAGAAGAATCTTGTCTGTGTGGAACATGATCTTGATTTCCTCAGGTAGATCTATCTAACATAATATGTAACTATTTTATACTTGCCAAGTAATCAGGAAAAAAAAGTAATAAATAAAGCTATATAAGACAATTCATAAAACAAATTTAAAGTTAGGAATGGTCACCATCACTGGGCATTGTCATCCTTATAGGTTGTGGCAAGTCATAAGCCCATAATTTTTTTTTTTTGTTGAGAATTTAAATATTTTTTATTTTTAATGTTTTCAGGGATCAATGGACAACTACTGAGGTGAATATGGCTAGAGTATACAATTGGGATGTGAAAAAACGTCAAGCCAAGGACAAGGAAAAGAATAAGGCCAATTAAATGGATTTATTATGATGAAAATGCTTTAATTTATATTCATTATTAATTCGTCATAATGTTTCATTATCATAGAACAAATATATTTAACCAGTTAATCAACTTTATACATTACAACTCATTTTAATGATTTATCCCTTTGATTTTACTTGTAAAGTTATATTTATTGTACGCATTTCTTGTATTATTTTTTAAATGAGGCAGGTAGGGATTGCGATCAACACTAATCTGTTTCATTAGCTTTATAATAATTATTGTGCAAATTAACGATTTAGAATAAAAGCTTCAAAATAATTTGTGAATTTTATTGAAATATCCCTTTGGACTTCATAGTAAGAAATATAAAAGATATAACATTATTTATAAAAATATCTATAAATAACAACGTTCAATTATTTTATATAAACTTTAAACATAATAACGAGTTTATAGCTTATTTCTTTAAGGACGTAACAATTTTTTTTATTGCCGGCATCTCCATCATCAATGTGTTAGTTATGTTGCTCTTCTCGTCTTCTGAACCGGTCAAGAATTTTGTAACTAATTCTGAAACAAAATGGCATGTCACTGTTACAGCTGCACAATATTATCTATTATTTTTTTAATTCGTAACTTTAAAACTAGATTGATACGAGATATTTGTCCCATAATATGGACACCAAGACAATCCTAAATTCAAAATTTTATTTTAAATATTGTAGTATCTTCAATTTCTGATTCCGTCATTGTTACACAAAGAAGAAAGCGTGAAAATATAAGTAATTAATAAATTGTTTACTTGTAAAATAAAGTAATTGTTACATACCATGATAAATTTGAAGCTGCTCAAAATGTTCATCTGTCAAATGCGCCTTCAAAAGTTGTATTATAAGAGGTACTTGACGCCCAGAAGCATGTATTATATTCTGTGTAAGCAATGTAAACATGGCTAGAACGGCCAAATGCAATACTAAAGCTGGTTCCTCACATGCTTCCAATTCTACAATTAACTTCTGTCTGTGATTTTGAATTAATATTCTGAAAGAAAATGTGAATTATTACTTTTAAAATTGGATTTTTTTTAAATAGTAGATATGCACATAGCAACACTGCCTGATGTAAATAGAATGCGATCCATAAATGAAAACAACTGCTACTACAGAAATTTCTACAGCGCCTTTGCTATGCCGGTTCAAAGAGAGTAAATGTGGCACCACACAGATTGATACATTTCTCTCGTTATACTTGGCTGCTTCCAAACTTCCCAGAATGCAACAAGGTTACTCCACGGGTGTTACATTAAAAAGTGGTGGTACTACTCCGGGATGGCAGACTAGACCAATAACCATCATCAGGTTGCCTGTCACTCTTTATAATGTACAAATAATGGTTATTATCTCAGCCTGCCATCCACCGTCTTCAAGTGAACTGTGAAATGATCTAATTGAATTTTGGTTTTCTCATCAAGGCTAGAGCTACATGCAAACCTTTCTTTGTGGTAGCAGTTGTCTCTGCTCTTGGACACTTTTGCCCACATATGTATACAAAAATCCCTTAGACGCACAGATAAACAAAACTTACTTGTCTTTTTTCTTATCAACTTTCTTTAATATCATACCGCATGCAACAAGAGCTTCATCAATTGCTTCATAAAACGCGTCCATATTTTGATCAGAAAGCGTAGTTACGATCGCTTTAAATGGTTTAGTGTACTCTTCACTCAAATCATTAATAAGTTTATTTCGTTGTTCTGTTGTCAATTGTTCCCTTACAGTTAAATTACATTGTCCAGCTGCGTATTTACAAAACTCATTAAGTATATCTGTACCGAGAGATTTCAGAAGATACTTTATAAATTGCGGTTGCTGCTCAGGAAGGAATAACTTCAAGCCTTTCTCATAAAGTTTGATATCGTTAACTAAAATATTAATCTTTTCTTGTGTTGCAGAATGAGTTTGTTTTCTGTTCTGTGATGCGTCCTGATGCAGTTTGTCTGCTGCCTCCTTTGCAAGTGATAGTGCCAATTGATTTAATATCCTAAAAGAATAAACCTAACTTTGTAATTAAAGACAAGCGGCAAGTAAGTCAGTCTTTTAAATTGGAACAATTGAATGTTCATAAATAACCTCAGATATATTTGACATTATGTCTATATTGGTTGTCAGGACATGAGTGTTATGTTTGTGTTGTCTTTGTCCTGATACATCTTAGTATGGGGTTAGAGGTCTCATGTCATGAGGCCTCTCTAAGTTTGCTTACTTGTATAAATAAAATTGTAACAAGAGATATAAGTTTATATAATTACCCTTGTAAATATTCAGCCACCAATGTAACCAAGTCATCTAACCCTTCATTTTCCAAATCCCTTCTAATTTCATTCTCAACATCTTCTACAGAGACAATTTCAAGGTGTCCTTGAGATTTCTTCGAGTTCACTACTTCGCCCTCAGAATCAGAATCTTGGGCCACATGTTTTGATGACCTGGAATGTTTCTTCACCGCCTTTGTCTTTGTTTCACGGCCTTGAGTTCCTCCTCCACCTTTACCAGAAGCAGCCTTTCTCCTTCTTTCTTCTCTCCGTTCAGCCTTATGGTCAACATGTGATTGAGGAATATCTGTATTTTTGGACATCTGCTTCTCCAAATAGTATTGTTGATATTCACCAGTTTTTACAACATTTTCAGACTTCTTCTGAACCATTGGCATGCATTTTTCTTTCAAATTCTCAATGTATAGATTACTGAAAACTAAGAATAAATTTTATTAGATAAGTGGCATCACTTATCTTTTAAATAAACTAGGTAATTTATGTTTTACAATTTACACAGTGAACAAAAAAATGGGCACTGAACATCTGTCGTATTTTCATAATATACAGTAATTTGCAAATATATATTTTTTTTATTTCGCCGCTAAAGATACAACCATGAAATTTTAACAATTTTTAAATTTTAACCACTACTGGTGTCACAGAGCATGTATGAAGCAAATAATAGATGTTAAAGACTTTGTGACAGATATCGGACTAAAAACAAGAAGTGATAGATAGAACAAAATACATCCTTACCAGTATTGCTAAAAACAACAGTAGAACTTATATTTTTCTTCAAGAGAATATCTAAAGTTGTTTCAATATCTGAATCAGTAAATATAGATGGCAACAATGTAACAATATCCAAATAACTCTTTGAGGACACACATTCCTCCAAAGCCACTTCCAATTGCTGTCTAATCTGTTTGCCAATTACGCAAGTATTTAAAAACAACATATCTTCATCAGGATACAGTCTCTTTACAAATGATTTTGGATCCGATATGCCTAACCTAGTCAAGGCATCATATTCAAGATAATGATTTTGTTTATAAAAATTCATTACCCATTCATTCTGAGATTTAGTATAACAAGTAGGTATGTATAGAGCTCCAGATTGTCGTCCAGTCAACACACCCGGAACATTCAATTGATCAAAGAGATACATGAATAAACGATCAGATAAATTACAATGATTTATAACAACAGTTACAGGAGTCGGTTTGAGTAATGCCATCAAAGCTCCTCGAATTTTAGCTTTAGTTCTCATAATATATTCTTCTGTGTAGAAGATACGAGGGTCTGAAGTGTCTTGCTTGGCCATAACAATTTTACCAAGATGTCGCTCCAATACCCTATGTTGTAAAAGTTCAGATGGCAAGTCATATTGTAAAGACAATTCTCCCACAGAAATTTGTCCTTGAAGTTGCAACTTCTCATTGATCTCTCTTGCTATTTTCTCTAAATAATAATGAGCTATCAAATATCCAGATACTAATTGTATCTCCTTGCCCTTTGTTATTTCAGCTACATGTGTATTTATGAGACTAAAATCAACATTAAGCTCTTTAGCTAGTTCAACAGTGTTTATCCTTCCTCCATGAACAAATATTTCGTCTTTTATTTCTCGTACAAGCTGCTGCGATGTCAAATACTCTTTACCATCAGTTGTAAATATCACATCAATAAGTTTCAATTCTATTAATTTTGTAACAATTTCGATGCAATTTCTTTCTGATAACCTAGGAATAGAATTTATAAATTATTGTTTTTCTTGTTCAGTTTAATTATTATTAATTTAATATGCAAACCTTTGAACAGAAGAGCTAAGCTGAGCTTTCTGAAAATCAGCAGCTAGCCTTTTTATTTCGTCCCAATCAGCAGAAGGTGCCATTTTAGCGAATATCTCCTTAAAATATGTTATTGGACAAA
Source organism: Tinea pellionella (assembly GCA_948150575.1). Lineage (NCBI taxonomy): Eukaryota > Metazoa > Arthropoda > Insecta > Lepidoptera > Tineidae > Tinea > Tinea pellionella. Next base: position 3,908,050 of record OX411254.1, on the reverse strand, counting down.
CAGAGACACGATAAACAGAAAAAACACATCAAAAGCTATACGGAATACAGCTGGCACCAGCTGGCACTTTATTATTTGTTGTCTCTGGCTGGCACTACTTGACATAAGGATCTTGACTTGATAAAATCATAGAGTAATTTCTCCTATTCTGGGAAGGCAAAAGAAACAACTTATATTAATTATCTTCTTTTGTATTAATATTTTCAAGTATTAAATGCTCTTTTTAATTAATTTACAAGTATTTTACAATTCTTGGAATGTAAAGTGACTTAATATACAAATAATGTAACCAACAAGGAATCAAGAGAGTTTTAGCGGGCTTAGAAGCAGAAATAATTAAAGTTCAAACTTGCGCTGCTCTAGCGCAAATAGTATGTATTTTTTTGTATATTGGTAATTTTTGAATAATCTAATCATAAAAATTCACTTTATAATATTCTATTATGAAGCAGTAATAGATTTTTGATAGCAGCTCAAAGCCGTGAAAACGCTCACAAATGTATAAAAGAAGAAAATATATGTGGCTGTATAATTATTGTCTTCTCAGGATGAGAGGACAACTAAAAAAAAAAACTGTCAAGATGACATTTCTAATCACAGTCGAAAAATCTTGTGAAATTTTACTGCCTAAAGTTAAGTTTTGTTTTGGTTTCATTTATTTATATTCTTTTCTTTCAATTTCGATTCCAACTCCTTCGTTCGGACATAAGTCGAGTTTTACTTTGAATTTACTTTGCGGTTTGTGTTGGTAGGAAGTGTGCGTGTGTATGGTATAATGATTATATGCACGTAATATGGATTTTATTTGATTATTATTTAAAGTAAAATAATTCACGCACGAGGCATTGTGATAAATTAGAAGTACATATTTAATAAAATCATACCATTACTGGATGGAACAATACTATCCGAAAGGTATGTTTCAATCGTAATTTGTATAGATATATAGTTTTTAATCGTGAATTTATTTTAAAAAATATTTTTTAGGTTAGAGACTCGTGGCTCAAACATGAATAGAGAACCTCAGCACAGCTCAGACTTACAATCAATGCAAAAAAATATTTTACGGACTGATTTTGCAAAAATGGAATCAAATGGGGCAATACATAGAACTAATGAAACCAAAAGTACCCCTCCTGATGGAGGAATGAGAGCTTATTCTATTGTAGGTGCATCATTTTTAATAAATGGACTATTGTTTGGAGTAATCAATTCCTACAGTGTCATTTACACAAAACTTCAGGGACAACTACATGAGAATGAAATTGAAAATTCTGAAAGTCGGGCAGGTAATTGTTCTTAGTTATAAATATTATAAATATATTGAAAATATTATTTTCAATTCAAGTTAAAGTCCTAAATATAATTACAGAATATAAACTGAAAATTTTAATTGATCCAAAAATTAAAACTATTAAATAAAACAAATGACGAGAACTATTGTAAATTGACTAACTTCTGCTCTGATTTTTTCTTCCGATACAATGAAATGATCCTTCCATGAAACTGAGTCGAACCGCATCAAAAAAAATTTTCATCAAAATGACTCATTTCCATGGACAACTCAATCTTGACCAGAAAAATGACTGCCAAAATCGTTTTCATTGAAAAGAGCAAATGGTTCCTAAGACAGTTTTCCCATATCTCCTGTGGTTTGGGATTTGCCCATACTGTCCCAGTTAAAAAAATTACCCTGTATATAGACTTTTACACTATTTTATTTAATAAAACCCCAGTGCTTGTATCATAGACACTGAATTATCTTTGTTTTACATTAAATTATATTATAATATGCATTTTGCTTTATAAGATATTGTAAATTAATTTTGGTTGGAATTAAATACATTATACATATAAATAAATGCATAAACCTTTATAGCTGTTGTGATTGTAGAGAGATAGCTGCAAAACTTTTAAAATGCCAGATTGAATTAATCAAAATATATCCTTAATTTTGATTCATTTTTAATTATTATTAAAGCATTTTTATGTTATCTTGGCTGAAATTTACATTTTTATAATATTGTATAAAAGAATGCACATTATTGGGCCCACTTGATAGCTAATAGTTTGGTAACAAAACAATATTCTAAAATAATATCTCGTTTTTTTATTAATTCATCATAATTATATTAACACATAATTTACCAATCAATAGACAATGTTTAATTACATAAGAACCAGATATCTTCAATATTAAAGCATTTAAAATAATAATAACGTTAAATATTGCATCAGAAAGTATCTAATTACTCAATAACTCTGGTGAAAAAATTAAAACTGATTGGTAATAAGGAAGTATTATTATTTTGGTATACAATTAACTAAAAATCCTCCACAAACATGAGGAAAAAATTGTGGGCCCTTTTCTCTTAGGCGAATGGGCATATTGTCAATGTATGTGCATATTATTATACTATTCTAGCATATTTAATAATATATGTAATAATAAATATTATTCCATACTAAAGTTTTATCACATACCTAGGTCAAAGGATATCTTTTAGTCTGTTATAAATATATTCCTACATAATAATTTTGAGCGGGCTTGGTCTAGCGGTAAAAAGCGTGAATTCACTATTGATGAGACCCGTATTCGATTATGTAGTATTTGTATATTATTGTCAGGAAAAAGTACAATACTTTCAGTTCTTATATCTATTGCGAAATATTTATAATTAGACATTGAAGTAATGACGTGTAAGTCAATAACAAAAGACTCAAAACAAAAGAACAGTGACTAATGACTTTCTCAAGTGTATGATGAGTTTTTCTCATTATCTTAATAAATAAAATAGGTGTAGCCATTTATAAAAGGGCCTAGCCGTCGCCCGCACCTTCGTATGCGGATGGTATAAGATTCGTAAATGATGGATTTCCCATCCAAACACTCATACCTTATTTTTTACCTCTAGAGAAGATTTTGCAAAAATGCGGAAACACGTGATTCTTTATTACCAAATGCCAGGGTCCTCTTTGAATATAGGTCAAAACGGCCCAGGTTCTTAGGGGCTCCTAAAATACTCGAAAATATTACAAAAATGCAAGAAGACAATAAATGCGTAAATATGAAAATGAAAACTTGGTGGTGTTTCCCATACAAACTCCCCGTCCACATTCATTTCTTATTCCTCCCCCTTTAGCTTTCTTTTTTTAATGATCTTCTCCATGGTTCAAGCTATCTTGTTTTTTATCAAAATCTGTTGAGCGGTTAAAACGTGAAAAGGTACGAAACGAACAGAGTTACTTTCACATTTTTAATATTAGTATACACGTATGTATATGTTGTGGGTGTTATTGTTATTAAATAGATAGCGAGTCGTGTTCGATTGAGATATTGCGTACAATAATAATAATATAATAAATGGGCACATTGGCATTATTGCATGGGCATTATTTTTTTTAATAGTAAATAAATTACCGAAAACATAATACTAGACTACTACTAAAGTCCCATTAAACCCAGTTTGCTGGTGGGCTTTGTTTAATTGATCTAATTATTTCGATTTTGATGTCTGCGCAGCTAATTTGTCTGACATGTCGAATCAATATTGGCCTTAATTATTTTGTCATACAAAGTCCTCTTCTATTACTTTTAACGAACCTCAAAAAGTTCTACAATAATTACGTAACTTCGCAGTCACGAATGGAATAGATAGATCAATATAAATACTATTCAATAATCGGACGAATTAAATATTTAAATAATTAACATATTATTTATTACACAGAATTAATATATAACTTATATACCTATATTTTATTTTAAGATTTAAAAAAAAATAGTTAAGCGCATATTTAAATACTAATTTCATGGATCGCGGGCCTCTGGGTACTTGCCCAGTAGAAAAGAGAGCTTGATCTTCTATTTCGTACTTAAAATAGTCACTCAAGGTTGTAATTTACATGAGGTTTATAAAATTGTCCGCATTTCATAATTGCGGTTTATAGATCTTTATTTTTGCTCACAGGAACATCTAATTAATCACCAGAATAAGTTAATAATATTATTAGTCTAGGACTATATTAATTAATCTATTAAATATACATATAGTTACTGATATGATGGTACGTGCTCGTCTCCTCAAGCCAGCATAGTGGAGGCGACTGCTGCCCGGACAGGTTTCTCTGTAGTAGCAGTTGTTTCCATTCGTGGACCGCACTCTAGCTTTACATCAGGCGGAGTGTTGTCACATGCCTAGCTACAATAAAAAAAAATAAAAAATAGTGATACTACACTTCCTAGGTATTTCGAAAAACATGTAGACTTTCCATATTTTTACATTTTCTGGTAGGCAATTAATTCTTTTGTTTGCTTCGTTCTGGCTGCAACTTCTTTGGCTAAATTAAAATTTTGCGTATAGCTCAGGCATAGGCTAGCCTCTAGCCTATTAATATTTTTCATTTTATTTGCGTAATTTACAGCAAACTCTCTGTTTTGCTTATAAAACAGCTTTAGACTGTTTTCACAATTAGTAACACCTCCAGTTTCATTTTCATCACTTTTTTCTAAACATTTATTTTGTGCCTAAATAAATCTAAGTTATTTAGCATAATGCGTATTCGCTAATATTTCTATTAATAACGCAAAATGCGCCGAGTTTCGAATGCTAATACGCAACAAGTCAAGTGACTAATTTTAATCTATTGTAAGAGATAAGATGCCGTACTTTTTTGTGATTTTAACTATTACAAGATTTAAAAACAATACTGAACGAGCGATAATGATAATACTTCAAAGTTAATTGGAACCAATCCATTCCATTAGATATTTATTTTCTGCCGTTTCAGCTTTGAATCTTACTGTAGCCGTATTGTAGAGGTAATTTGATAACTACAATAACGCTATACATATACTCGTAGTTCTCTATAATTTATAGATTGAAAATTAACCACGCTTAGTCTGGATACGTAACTTTATATCATGTCTGCGGTCGGACAATCACTATACGTATTAAATTACCGAACTATGTGTAAATCATATCTAATTTTATCATTCTTTCTTTTCCAGCTTTGGTGGGAGTCTTGACAATGGGAACTACTTTCCTTCTTTCGCCGTTATCTGGCGTATTGACTAGTCTACTTGGTATAAGAACGACTGCTGTTATAGGTGGCAGTATCGCTGCTCTTGGCTTGGTCATATCATCTTTCTTTGTCTATGACGTAGACGTCCTTTGTGTAACTTACGGTGTAATGTATGGCCTGGGAGCTTCTCTCGCATACACCCCTTCCTTAGCCATTTTAGGTCACTATTTCCATAAATACCTGGGTCTAGTCAACGGTATAGTGACGATAGGCAGCTCTGTATTCACTGTAATAATTCCACCACTCATGGATCACATGATTTCTAATTATGGCCTAAGTTGGTTGTTCAGAGTACTCGCTTGTCTCACCTTCGGCATATCACTTTGTGGTCTTCTCTTCAAGCCTACACCACTCATGATGTTAGATAAACCGATCCGTGAAGATGCTAGTTGGAAAAATTTACTCAAAACTATCGTCAACGTCGATATTTGGAGAAATAAGAAATATAGGCTTTGGGCGCTATCTATGCCTCTCGCACTATTTGGTTACTTTGTCCCATATGTGCATATCGGCAAATACATCGAATTAAATTTTGAAGGCGTCAACAGAAACTTACCTTTACAATGTATAGCCGTAACATCAGGTGTAGGTCGATTAGTGTTCGGTTTTCTCGGTGACAAACGTAGTATCGATAGAATACTGTTGCAGCAAATTGCATTTTATGTCATTGGCACGCTAACTATTATATTACCATTCGTCAAATCTTTTGGTCTTCTAATTGCTGTATCTCTCGGGATGGGTCTTTTTGATGGAGTGTTTATTGCACTTATTGGTCCCATAGCATTTGAGTTGTGTGGTGGAGCCAGTGCTGCGCAGGCTATAGGTTGCATGCTAGGTTTGGCAGCATTCCCTGTCTCTGTCGGCCCACCTGTCGCTGGTCATTTATTTGGCATTTATAATTCATATACATTGCCGTTTGTACTAGCTGGTGTGTCTCCCTTGGTTGGTGCTACGTTGATGTTTGCTATTCATTTTCAACGTCGTGATTCTGTTGGTAACATTACAACGAATGGACATGCATCAATACCTCAAGACGATGATATGGGCAAGTAAAATTCTATATATGTTTTATAGTATCCCGGCATGTGACCTCACTCCGCCTGATGGCAAGAGTGCGATACATGACCAGAAACAACTGTTAGGCACTACACTGAAATCTCTGTAGGACACAGTGCCCTCCGCTATGCCGGCTTGAGGAGATGAATGCGCTCCACTCATTGATACGGCACGCTCTTCTCGTTATACCCGGTTAGTTGCAAGCTGTGGTGGTACTACTCCAGGACATTAACCGATTAGCTCAACTGTCATGAGTTTGTCGTATCATTCGCGACATACATCATTTATTGCGACTTATTTTAGATGATCTAACCTCCACTGACGTAATTAATGAACGCCAATTTACAATAGCAAATTAAATTACGTTATTCGATAAAGAGTCTGACGCGTTTATTTGCTCTTTTTATCAACTGTAGTTAAAAATCGATTTTTTTAAATATCTATTTTTTTTTTATATTTTAAAATTTTTATTATATAAATATCGGTATTATTAAAACTCAATGTAAAGGGGATTTTGGGATTTTTTTCTTGTTTATAAATATCGGCACATTTTGTCATGTAGTAATAAATTATAATTATTTAATATTTCTTTATATAATAATTTCAGAAAAAAATGCTGTACGTCTTCTGAATCATCAACAATCAAGCGCTTAGACAGTCTTCTTCTAGTGAAAATGGTGCTTTTTGTGATTTGAAATTAGAACCTATTTTTTTATAAAAAAATATTGTCAAATTATAGATTAGTTTGATATTAGGGAAGAGTCTATGCTTAATGTAATATGGAGCAGATATTTTCCTACAGATTTTTTTACATATCGTTAATACCAATGTATACTGAAAAATAATATATTTTTTAAAATTCTTAATTTCGAATTTTAAATTTAATTAAAATGAAAGCCTTGATCTTTCTATATGGCATTGAAACAATTTTGTGTAATTGCTTTTTAAATGAAATTGTGAATTAAATGAAATGCTGCACTACGTGTAAAGTGTAAATGTGCTAACTTGAAATTATGGATTGAACAAGTTAGTGACTATCTTTTATTTATCATACAAATTTGAACTTAAATATCATATTCTTAGAGGCTGTAACAGCATTTTTATTAACTAGATAATTATTTTTACAATGTTTTAATTTGATACTTACCATAGGTACTTCTTTAATTTATATATTTTTATACAAATCGAATATATTTTATAGCACGTCGATTTATATAATTTTTTTTATAAATTTTGATATTTTAGGTAAATATGTTTCTGCATTCGATTATTTTTGTATTCTTGTCGGCCATGTTTAACAGGCTTACTATCTATTGAAGTCTATAATAAAATACTGAAACCATGTATGGAGCGATGCATTGCTTAGGTACATCGCCCATGCAGACCATTGCAGGCTATGGAGGCATATGGCTATGCAGGCATTATTATACTACGATCTGTTGGTAGACCTAGACTGGGTGATGTACTTTATTTTAATGAATCGACATTTTTGCTAATTGAGAGTGATCCACCAGCGGCCGCTATGCCGGCTTGTATAAAATATTAATTATATATTGTACAGAAATAATCGAATGTATTTTCTTTTAGTGAGTTTTAAAATAAGCAACAGTTTTAAATCGTCTGTGTAGTTAAATGTCAATATTATATAAAATGACCGATTGTAATGATGACCAAATAACAATATAATTAATATAGAGACATGGCTAGATAGCAAAATGTCCAAATATTAGATACTTGCTACATAGACGATTCAATACTAAGCCATAGTTTTGTAAGCAATAGTTTTGAATCTCTTTGCAAAAGTGTAATACAATTAAAAAATATTCTTTCCACTCAAAAAAAAAAAATAGCTTTGTGCCTGGGTCCAGTGCCACCCGTTTCCAGTGTAACATCCGTGAAGTGACCTAGTCGCGTTTCGAGAATTACTTTGAAGTAGTAGTACAGTGCACACTCATCAGTCCGGCTCAGCGGAATGCCTGTACATTTCCGTTCTAGCTTAACCTCAGGCATTAACATCTACTTATAGAGTAGATGAGGTCGGTTTGAGTGGAGGGGCTTTATCGATGCAGACTCTCTATATAATATTTTCATAGGCTAAAGTTGGGAGTTCTTTGACGCGTATAAATGCGCAGAAGTTATTGTAAATCGAAATATAACTAACTATAAATATAAATGTTAGTTGTACACAAACGCACCGCATCGTCTACACGTATGTACGCCGAGCTCGCGCTGCGTTTATACGCGTCAAAGAACCCCTCACTACCTTTCCTATACGATGTGTCTTGGAACACATTTATCGTTCATAATATTTTTTTTAGCTTTTCTTAATTTCTCTATAGTAAACTGGAGGCCGTGTCATAGATACTAAGCGACTAAAGTGCTTAATAACGAAATTATATAATTATATCATTTGAACAGTTTTAACCGATTCATTGGGTCTGATTCTACGAAAACTAAGAACAAAATAATCATCACGCCTCTCGTGCATCCGCTATAAATTGGTAATATTTCGTTATACATCGCAATGAACCGGTTTTAATTCTTGTACATTGTTATCATATCCATGACGCCTCCTTGGACAGTGCAAGCATTTATTTAGGGTTCCTAATTGTTATATAATAATAATAATATTGTTTTAATAGTTTTAGGTGACAGGGTGACGTTTGTGAAACGAATGTTTGGTGAATGACTGATTTTTATTTTTTGTGTGTAGTCGTTATTACTAAATAAAACTTCTTGGACTATGGTCTTTTGTTCACGTTACAATCACGGTCTTACTATTTCGAATATTTCCAGCTAAACGCTTTTAGATTTTTTTAGTTAACGGCTGATTTGCAGGGAAATTGCGCAGGCAAATTCTGATACCATTAATTACTTGCCAACTTTTGCCGTAGGGTAATCTAATAGTAAGTTGTAGTAGTTGGTCCCCTGGCTGCGGACGACGCGCGAAGTTAAGTCTAATTTGATAGCTTTCTTTAGTTTTGCGTTTAGCTAATTTTACTTAAAAACTAAGTAATAACGACAGCATAACTCGTTATCATGACTTTAAAAGTACAACAATGCAAATCAATGCAATAATTTTAATATTAGAAAAAGTTATATATTTGACAAATGAAATAATATTTTTACTGTGATATTTATTTATGTAATATTAATGGTTTTAAAGATAAAAATATAGTCGTTAAAATTTATCATACATTTATCTTGTTTAAAGTTTATCCAATTTATATTTAATTAATAAATGTTGTTTTCTTTATTTAACTAAACGGCATTTTTATGTAACTAGTTTTATCGATCATTAGGCGTCGTACTACGTAAGCGAAATCGATGCGAACGCGGTCTTTGTCCAGAATTTCGAGAACATCTCGACTACATTATCCTTATGCCATTGAATAATAACATTATTTTCTCTATACTAGTCCGTCATGTGACGACACGCGGTCCATGCACGAAGACTCCATCATGCCGGCTTAAGCAGACGGATGTGCTCCGTCTAATGGGCACACTCCTCTAGATATAAATTTGGAGGTAATAACCTTATTTTATCTGAAATCGTTGACATGTGAAAAAAAACTCTCTTAGTTTGTATTATATGCATACTAAAATACAAACTAAGTTGGCACATGAACGCGCCGCGTTTGCCTCGAGGTTCGCCCAAGTAAGACGACAATTTTTTATATTGTAAATGTTATTTATATTATTTAGGTATTTTAGTTAATTGCTTCATAAATATATTGTTAGATTTGTTGATTTTAACTTTTAATATATATTTTTTAAAATGCAATACGATCACATTTTTGATTTTTTTTTCAAATGGTTTTTTTGCAGGGATTGCCCAGACTTTTTTTTGTATGATTGTGATTATTTACTAATTGCTAAAGAATAAATGTTGTAAATTAATATTTTAAAGTTATTAAATCCTTAGCATTGCCTTATAAATGAATAGGTACATTTATTTGTAAGTCTGACCTTCAATGAAAACTAACTCGAAAAATACGTGTAATAAAAAACTGTTTAAAAAATATCGAACCTGATTTTTAAGTTTTGGTATACGTTTTTAATCAGAAACGTTTTTCAGATAAGGTACAGAATTTTCGACTTTACTTCTTTACATTCAGGGTTGATATTTATCTACCTCACGAGAAAAGTACATAATTATTTTGTTATTAGGTACATCTAAAATGCAAATAAGTGAACTAATTGAAATAAAATGTTATAAGATCCTTTATTTAGTTTTTTTTTTTAAATAGAAATACCCTAAATGAAAATATTAGATGCATAATAATAACTAGAACTTAGTTGCGAATGTGAATTAAAAGTTTGAGCCACGTGAATTTTATTATTTATAGTAGATAAATGTATCCTAAATCCATCGGTATTAAGCTATAGTGCAGTCTGGACGGAAACGACCGCTACCACAATGTCTACACTCAGCAGTCCCCTCCACTATGCCTTCTGCCACTATGATTCGAGGGGGCGAATAATGCGCAACATCTATTGACATAGCACTCCTCTCGTTGTACCCGATTACATCCGAGCTTATCCTGAAAAGCGACAAGTAGTACTGTGTAAAAATTTCAAGATTTCTAAACATGTCCTGAAACTGTACAAGGAGCGGTGGTGAAAGTGGTCAAGTTTGTTTTAAATATATCATTTCGATTCATCAATCCACGGAATTCGATTCCCGAGGGACGTAAGCGACTTTTAATAAAATTCAGCATTATTTATTTTAAAAAATAATGCAATGTTTCCTTCGAATTTAGGATACTTTCCATTCAAATGTAAGATACATTCTTCCACTCTATTCAAAATTACAAAGTATTATTCGTTTAAAATATTTTTATATTATGAATTACCGAATTAAAAATGATTACTGTTTGCTAATTACCGATAAGCTTCCCTTCATGGTTGTTGCAATCTGTCAGAGCCACTGACCTACTTGCATAAAAATAATAAAGCGGAGTCTAAATTACACAACCTGTTTTGAGCCACTTATATCGAATCATATCGTATAGGTTACATATTATTTTGGTGCTTATTTTTTAAAAAGTAAATATACAGGTTGTCAGGAAAAAAAAAAGAAAAAAAAAACTCCTAAAATGTAACATTGCTTTATTTTTGAATATAAGAACTGCATTCATAGATTCGGATAAACTCAAAGATGATAAAACTGTTTTTGTTTAATCCTCCTTGAACTGACTCAAATGGGAAAATATTACCTATGAAAATATATAGTCTATTAACAGTCCTAAATCCTAATAGCAGAAGCAACTTTCTTATATAAACGTCATCTTCGTGTCCTCTATGCGATAAAAATGGAAATTAGGATTTAATTACTAACATCGCGAATATGATACAATTTGTCCGGCGCCTCAAACTCATAAATTCTCGTAACATTACTGTCGTCAAGTTAACGGAGATAAGAGGTTTTACGTATTTTTTTGCAGAGAGCGCTAACCGGGGACAGCGACACGGAAAACGCTCCATTCCTATTCGAACGTCCGCCGCCACGCACGTTGGTGGCGCCCGGTCGGTGATATTCCGCGGTGTCGTTCACTGCCATCAATGAAATTAGTTAAACTTAACAAAATTGAACATCAAGCAGACCGGCAAACAACTTAACCATGGATAGGGATCATGCGCTGGAGGAAATGATGGGGAAACTCGGTAAGTAGTCAATATGATGTGGATGTAGGTATATTTATTATAATTATTATGCACTATAAGGTTCAGTAACATTTGTGAAACAATACATTGTTCAAATCGTGGTACTTGTTACACTAATTGCAAACAAAAGTTATTATTGTAGAATTAAAAGTTTGTACCGACTCGCGTTCGCCTATTGAAAACAATATATGAAAAAAAAAGAATCATTTAAAAATTAAGACTTTATAGAAGGATAAAATGTAGATTAGATAGTATTATACTTATTTTAGTAGCCGATAGTTCAGGGTCGAGTTAGATATCTTAATCCATATTTGCACAACACGGAATATTTAACTTAGAGCTTTAGGAATTTACAATTTTATCAGTTATATTAACTGATATAAGCAAAACACGCATTTGCCATAATAAAATAGTGCATTATTCAGCAGTATTAATCAATACTTAGGTCAAACCACTTCCTGTGGTTTCTGGGTAATCAGGAAAGTTTTAAATATTCATAGGTTTAAGTAGATAATAAGGACGTAGCTACCTATTGTAAATCGAAGCTTTCACTTTTATTTGCTTACTGACTTACATATACAACATACATACTCTATATCCCTAATTCATAACTTTTGTTCGCATGCTTTATCTTTTGTTTAATTCGGTTTCGGCCTGCGTGAAAGTTTTACAAATAAGGCACAAGACAAAAGTATTTATAATTGAAAATATTTGATTATAAGAAAATATTTGTAATTCTTAGGACATTAAAAAACCTGGGGTTGTTATTAATAAATTATTCATTTTGTATCGTAAGTTAATTTAATACATTATATAAAATCTTTTAATTTAGTTAAAACATGTTCCCGCAAAACCGGAGAAATCCATTTTATCATAACATGAAATCTGATTCCAAGTAAATTATGCGAAATTTTGCAAGTACCTGGTGTTGTCATCACAGGAGGCAAAATCAAAACATTACCTCCACTGTCATGTAATTCGCCGATATACAGTTTTTTGATAATGACTACATTGTATTTCAAGTATTTTCAAGTGACTTGTGAGTTTGTAACAGTTTTTGTTTACGATTACGTCAACCTATTTTAAGTAGATTTCAATATTGTAGTGAATTTAAAAAAAATTAATTCGTTGTAAATGTAGAGAGTTGTAGAGACCATTTTAGTACCCGTTTGGCCGTGATACATCCAAAGTGTCTTGATATCCTTCACAAACACAGGGCCGGTAAATCCTGACTTAAATTGATAATGCCGTAACTTATGAAATTTAAAGATATATCATACAATAAACAGTATTAAAATAACGATTTAAACATATACCTCTCTAAAAACATTTTAAGAAAGTGTGGTATCGTTTCAACAGTGGTGAGTAGATTGATGATGATAGCCCAGTCTGCCATCCTAGTGTAGTACCACCACTTTTGGTGGTACAAGTGGAAGTGACCTACACGCGTTACCAGATCAGCTTGAAAGTAGCCAAGATATAACGAGAGGAGTCGCCTTGTTGATGGATGGTGCAAAATTCGACACCTCAAGTTGGTATAGCAGTAGAAACTGCTGTCTGCATTTATCTGTGGTATCAGTTGTTACCGCTCATGGACCTCAGTTTAACTTAACATCAGGGCTCAGAACATTAAGGGCTTTTTAAGGCAAGAATTGCAGCTTAAGGTCGCCTTATAATTAAATAAGGTTAATTAATTAGGTTGCTGTACTAAATCCATTTGCTTATCTTAAAATAAAATAATATTTATGTCACTAACAAAAAAACATTTGATTGTTAATAAGAACGTTAAATATTTCCTTTGCGTTATTTACGTAACGTTTTACAAAGAGAATTTTTCTATTCATTTAAACTATTAACACAATTTCTTTGTTTCTTATAGTTCTGGTTACCTACATTCCAGACGCGAGATATTATATATTTTCATGATGTGATTACACTCCATTCGCACTCTATTAGTAAAAAAGACTGCTGAAATGTCAGGTAGGAAGCCCCCTCCCCTATACCGGCATGAGGAGATGAATGTGCACCATTGATAAGACTCCTTTCGATATTCAATTTCTCAAAATTGTACCTCGGCATAATATCCGCCTGATGTAAAGCTAGAGTGCGGTCCATGAACGGTAACAACTGCTACTACAGATAAATTTCTACAGGCAGCAGTCGCCTGTTGCACGCTCATCTCGTTATACCTGGCTACTTCCAAACAGTTCCTGAAACACGACAACGTGTTACATTCGAAAGTGGTGGTACCAGGACGACAGACTGGGCTAATAACCATCATTAGTCTGAAGTCAGACACTCAATATTTAGCATTTTTACCGTTTTTAAGTGGTCTGACATTAGGTAATGTTTATTCAATTGCGAAAGACTATCTCCAAACAACGAGAGAAATCTATAATTGTGAAACGTGATGATTAATGTGACGTAGATATACCAGTCATATCAGCAGTTCATTGCTCTAATGACTGCCAGACGTCCAGCAAATTTATTTATTTTAATAAAAACCCAATATTTGCCTTTAAATTTTCTAATTCGTTACGGTGCCATAATGAAATGTAAAAAATTAAGTTATTTAGTGCACAAACAGTGGAAATAGTTTAAAAATCGCTATAAAAAGGTCAAAGAACGACTGATAAGGTCTGAGGTGACCATGAGCTCTGAACCGATGCTGATGTTTTGTACTGGCGTCAAGTTTATCTCGCACATATTTTATTGTATACCTAATGATTTATAGGAAGGCATCTATAGCCGTTATTATTTACTAGAACGATATGAAGTTTCACAGATTTATGATTTCATTGAATTTGGCATTTTTTTTTATTGTGGCTCGGCATGTGACAACACTCCGCCTGATGTAAAGCTAGAGTGCGGTCCATGAATGGAAACAACTGCTACAACAGAGAAACCTATGCGGGTAGCAGTCGCCTCCACTATGTCGGCTTGAGGAGACGAGCACGCACCATCTAGATTGACAGTGCACACTCCTCTCAGTATACCTGGCAACTTTCAAACTATTCCCGAAATGCTTTACATTTAGGTTTCTATTTAGTTTAATACAAGACGATATTTTTGCACAAAATATGTAGGATTTGATAGACAAGCTGATGATGGTCCAGTCTGTCGTTCTGAGGTAGTTTCACAACTTTCGAATGTAAGACCCGTAACACCCGAAAGTGACCATGTCGCGTTTTGGGATCAGTTTGGTAGCAGCCTGGTATGAGAATGGTGCACATTTGTCTCCTCAAGTTTGCATAGCGGAGGCGACTGCTACCTGTAGAAATTAATCTGTCGTAGCAGTTGCTTCTAGTTTCTTCAGTAATAATAAAAATAATAATACAAACGGTGGAGTTGTTAATTGTTATATAATGGATTGATATGCACATGGGTTCATCGTAATTTCGGTCGGTACTAATGTGTCTTGGCACTAAGTAATGCCTTAGAATTTAGATACAAGCACAAGCTGTAGACATTTAAATAATTTTTAAAAAATTTGAAATGTTTAAATTTTTGTTTTTGTAGCCTTGAATTAATGATCTGTTGTTAACCTAGACATTTCACAGTAAGTTATTATCTTAGGACAAGTCCATTTTTATAAATAATTGCACTCTTTTGTTACTAATTTATGTTAATAATATTTTTAAAGCATTGAAACAAATTATTGTACTTTGTGCAATGTTTTACTCTGGCGATTGTTATTTATTTTAGATATATATGTAAGTACATCAATCCTCGTTTAAGGTTCATAAACTTTGTATTATCAATTACCTAGTGCTATTTATAAAATCGGTGTTAATGACTTACGACTTTTGGATGTGATATTCCATTCCAGTTATACAATAATTTCATAGCATAGTTTATGTATATTTATTTACCTGCACCCAGACTATTTAGATGTAAAACCCGTGATGTTCCTGCCAATTGATCATGTCATTCGCCCCTTCAAGGCATAGCGGGTGCAACTGCTGCCTACAAACATTTCTAATGATCTGGCGGCACTCTAGTTTCAGGCAGAATGTTGTCAGATGCTGAGCTACTATTAAACACGTTTTCTAATAAGAAAAGTATTTTTTTATTTGATTAATATTTTTATATTACAATTGTCACGCCTTTATTATATTAAAATATTGAAAGTCTTCGTATAAGTATTAAATGTATGTCAAGAATATCTACAGCCTTTTTCCAACATTTTTCCAACAAAGGATATCCACCTATAGTTTAGGTATTAAAAATTAAGATAAGTAAAACGATAAATCATTTTTATTAAACGATCAATCACCCAATAATTACAAGTTGTAAGTCATGTAAGATAATATTCTATTATTTTATTGACAAATAATTATTTGCTTCAATATTCTATAGTTTCTAATATTCCACATGAAGATATCTGTGTGTTAACTACGCGTTTTATAGTTATTGATAAGATTCTTAAAACGAAACCATTTTTATTATATAAATTTTAGACAATTTTTCATTTTTTTATTGTTTGCTTATTTCTATAATAGATAGTATGTAGATGTAATGTTGAAAATGAATGTTTATTTGTTTGCCCCGCATAAGTTCCGGACTTAAAAGGCCGATTTGAAATTGAAAATATATTATTTTTATATTTGAATACTCGTTTTGAAGGTTTTGATCTTTTTTTGTTTCCTAGAGATGGAACGAGAACGGGAACGCTTAATACTACGAAGCGCCTACGAAGTTGCGGGCGACAGCTAGTAATAAATATATTATCATTGTTCTAAGTAGGTCATTATTCCGGGCGATAAAACTCTAAGATTTGAGATATTCTTTCAACTACATTATAATAGAATTACGACTAGACTCTATCCCTCTTTTAATGAATGCCTACCTTATAATATCATATGTGTATAAGAAATTATTTGAACCCAGAAATCGAGAGTCCACCCCTTAGTTCCAAATTGATGAGATAAATGTATATTTTTTGCTGAGCTACAATTTTAAAAAATGGGCGTAACTACAAATATATTCATTCAGGGATAGGGTTGCCAAATGTGTTGAGAAAAAATACCGAACTTTTTTTCTAACCCAATAAGATAACCTCAGAAATTAGTAAAATTTCATACTATTTGCCGGTTAATTGTGATTTTTCAGACCTGTCTACCATGTAAAAAGCCGGACTGTCCGGTCAGAAACCGGATCTATCAGCCCTATTCAGGGAGTAAAACCCGCTAGCTGCGTCTGCAAAAACTAATGCTTGAAAACATTAAAATGTTTTTGTAAACTTTAAATCAAGTTTTTTGAAGCAAGAACAACCTATACTTAAATATTTTTAATATCAGCTCATGGATACTAGTTTCTCTACATACTTGACATTATATTCACTTTTTCACGTATTTGAAACATTGATGCGTATTTAAGATATTATCGAAGATCACTATTTTTACTGTCGACGATAATTTTAATGATAAAATTGAAAATATTAAGGCAAAATTAGATTTCGTACGTTTTTCGAGATTATACACTTTTTCCCCTTCTTTATTATTATTACATATAAATACTCAAAGAAAAACTTTAGGAATATCAATCAGGTTTAGTAATTAAGTGTGGTAGCCAGAACTACCATCATTACTCGTAGAAGGCTCACACAAATATCAAGGCTTACGAGTCCGCGCTTTGGGATCATCTTAAAAGTAGCTGTGTCGGTTTAATAAATAATTAAAGACCGATTGCCCACTATCTCCAGACTGCCAAAACTCTGAAATTTCTGTATTTTTCTTTGTTTTACATGAACTAGGTAATGTTAACTTTCAGATCTGACTACGTAACGTTTATTTATTAATTAATTATAACTTAGCAAATTTATTTGTTTACAGATGGAAAATTCCTTCTATATCGCTTTAAACAAATATAATTTCCTTATTTCTATTAATTATTATTATATATATTTTAACTTACCTTTATAACCTAATATTTTGATAAGAAATAACTTCCTGATACTTAAATTGAAAGAAAAAGACCTTGACCTTACTTATAAGGTTTATCTTATGGTAGGTTTGTTGAAGGTCCCCTTCAAATTATACGTTGATTAATTATTTAATTGATAATTTAAAATATTATATAACACTTACCGTTATTTATCATAAAGTTAAACAAACGATAGTAATGCGAATAGGTTAATTATCATTCATTTTATAGGTAAACAAATTAAATTATTTATAAACTTTTAAATTTGAATTACTTACCTAAATATCTTTTTAAAATAATTTTATACTTATTTAAAATTTTCTGAAGATCCGAAAGGAGAAAAAAAGGGGATTTACTCTAATTGTTGGTGAAGACTTGTGTCGAAAAAAAAGTTCAGATCTCGCTGAGTACTTAGTTTGGTGTTTTAAAAAAGCCTCTATTTTACAGACGGTAAACGAATTTTAGTTGATTTTTAGTAAACGGCCGCCGCAGTCCGGTTGTTCAAGTAATTTATTCGATTGACCTCGCTCTATCTTCCACGCAGTAATAACAAAAGTAGCTACCTAAACTGTAAAAAAAAACCCATAACATATCAATTATCTGCAAAGTTCAAAAATAGAAATATGTACAATTATGTAATTTGCTTAGTAATGTGGAAACTTCTATTTCTATGAATATAAGTTAACGTTAACAATAAGCAATAAATATGTTAACGTCAGAATACTTCTAAAACCCTTTTGTTGTATATAAATAATAAATTGACTAAATTCATCTCAAAATATAAGCTTTGTTCTTCAATCTTCTATGGTTCATTCAAAGTTATAGATAAAATAGTGTAACCAAGTAATATCCAAAATTTTCCAATCCAATTTATCTAATAAACAAATTCCAAATAGTATTATAATTTATTCTTAATTTTAAAAACATTTACTACCTGGGGCCTGGCAAAAAGATAACAAATAAAAATATACTGACAAAATATATATCTTAAATATTATGTTCAGTATAGGTACAAACTCAATTAAATCGCATCAATAAAAGTTTAAATACTTGTATATTGTTTTAATTTAATTTCAAGGTATATAGATGAGTACCGAAAATTTATTTGCACAGATGACAAATTACTTACTATTATTATTCTCTTGTTGTTTAACAATGCATGTATTACTTTTAGAGGGCAAATAAATAATAAAACGTAAAAAAATAATTCAATAATCGTCGTCATTAATACTAGATGTAATCTAATATCAATCGACAAATCGTCTCTTGTGTCAACAATAGTAATTAAATCTAAGACATAAGATACTTATAATTATTTAAGGTATAAAAAAATATGTTTGAGATTTTAAATACTGTCATTAAAATATATTTCCGGCATATGACCGAGACTGCTGCAAATAAATGTTTATGGGCAGCAGTCGCCATTATACCGGCTCGATAAGGGTTTGTAGCAGTTGACGAGTTCCTCCTGGCCACAGCATCTGCTGCTGCTTTCGAGTACAATAATTAGTTCACTTCTCGGATCACATTTAAAGATGATATAAAATTTATCATGCCTCTTTCCTATGAAAACATTGGATTTAATTCTTACAAAAGATAAGTTATCTCTCGTTCCTTGAGAGATTGTTATTTTTCTTTCAAATATGTTAATGATCTACAAATAAATCAAAAGATAGATTAGCTTGTTTACATTTTACTTGTTTATGAAGAAAAATGTAGTATCTTAACTACTTCAGAAGTCTTTGTTAGCAAATTAATTAGATAATTAGTTAACTATTACAATTTAAAATGCTTTGTGGGGTTAATTGTAACTAATTTCTATAATTATCAGTTTATACGATTATTCATTAGTTATGAATTTATGAAGAACATTGAATGTAATCCTTTTGTTTTTAATTCCATAAGGAAAAAGGTGTATCTGACATATTTTGTATAGTACTTAAAAAGTCTTATCTATGTCTAAATTAAAATGTTTTTTAAATCTTGTAAAAATTAGCTATTAAATCTTAGAAAATAAACTAGAAATACTAGACATTGTTATAATAAATAATTTATCAGAGAGCTAATAAGCAATAAAACCAAGCAATAATATGTTGATTTATTGATTTTCAGGTGACTTCGGGCGATACCAAGGTTTTCAATTCTTTCTTCATATATTGGCTGCCTTGACTGCTGGCATGCATATGCTGTCCTTAGTGACAGTTGCTGCTGTACCTGAACATAGGTAAATATAATTATAAAATTAAGAATAATAACATAATCACGCTTAATTATAGATAGGGATTTATTAAAACTGAACTTTACTAGGACGGTTGTAAGACGTTAAAAATACATTCTTTCCATTCAGTATTCAATTTTAGTAAATAAAATTAGTTAAAAACATTATGTACGCACACAACCTGAGGAACAATTAAAAATATTAAATTATATTATATTAATGTTTATTATAAGTAATATTTTATAAATATATATGTAATTGAATTTTATATTGAAGAAGCGTTTCTAATTTCTAACTCCGATATAATTTGCTTTTATATTGGCTTAAATCCATCGGATTCATTTTTGAGATAGTGTTAGCAAACTGTTTTGTTCCAAAAAATTACCAATCTATGTTTGTTTATGTCACGATCAATTGCTTGGGATTCACTTAGATTTAGAACGTATTTTTGAAGGCTGAATCATTATTTTGGATGCAGGGATTTACCGATTTTTACACATCATTGTTACGTGCACTTCCTTATTTTGATCAGAAACTAAAACTTTGCATAAAATTATCGTCAATTTTTCCCCCCGTATTCATTTATTTATCTCGTAATACCACTTTCAAGTGTAACGCCCGTGATGTGACCTAATCACGTATCGAGATCAGCTTGGAAGTAACCGTATATTGTACCGAGAAAAGCGTGTCCCATCAACTTGGACGATGAGCATAGCCGGTGAGGAATGGCGGAGGCGGCTGCTACCTGCAGACATTTCTCTATGCTAGCAGTTATCCCCGCCCATAGCTCTCCGCGTACTCCAATAACTTAACATAAGTACATACTTCCAGGATACGACTCTTTAAATTGCAAAGTTTTAATTTCTTATTGGTTTAATTTATTCATGGGATAACCCTGAATTTGTTCTGGATCATACGTCGGATGGGTCTAATTTACATCAATTACACATTTGTTTGCATTTATCAATATCTTGGGATCATTAGCTCATTTACCTTCATATCCTATTCAATTTTACGTGAATATTTTGTTTCTTTGTCTGACTTACAAGGACTATTGAATTATTCAACAAGATTTTCTTGCGCGAATATTTTCTTTTGGGATTAAATGGGACTTACATACGTAAAGGAGTAATTTCAATATTAAAGATAATTCTGAATTAATTTCATATTATGGCTACAATGTTATAAAATTAATTCCTAATTATTCTATTCATTTGCCATTTATTGGGAGGCTTCACAATTTACGTGCATTTTTTGTTTACATGGTGGTGATGAGAGTAAGTACACAACATTTAAAAAAAAACATTTTTTAAATATTTTTGTCACTTCTT
This sequence comes from Tinea pellionella, assembly GCA_948150575.1. Classification (NCBI taxonomy): domain Eukaryota; kingdom Metazoa; phylum Arthropoda; class Insecta; order Lepidoptera; family Tineidae; genus Tinea; species Tinea pellionella. The sequence continues at coordinate 3,886,768 of OX411254.1, read as the reverse complement.
ATATTGTCGCTTATTTGTGCTTCTATTTTATTTTTACTTGTATAATTGGGTGGTATATATGTATATTTTTCATGTGCTTGTCTTGTGATAAGTATTTATGGCTTGTGGTTGCTGGTAAGGTACACTTCCGAATGCATATCGCTTTTTCATAACTAACACTCTTAATTTATTACTAACTTTTGCATTTAATTTTTTCGGATTTTCCACAAATAATACTTTGGATTTTTCGCTTATGTAACCTAATTTTGATATCGGTATTATTTCCTCTAAACTTAATCTACTTAATAATTCATTATTTAGTTTTCCATGTACCTGTAGTTTATTGTTTCATATTTTATTTAGGTTTTCGACATAATAGATTGTCTAAAATTTTACGATTTTTGATTTAGAAAAGAGTTGACTGCCAAAATATAAAAAAGAAATTGGAAAGCCTCAAATATAATGTGGGGCAATAAATAATAACACGTAACTATTTTAAATAAATATTAATGGATTAATTCCCATGTGTTTCAGGTGTGCGGTTCGCCATTTAGATAGTGAAAATTATACAGAACCATGGAACTCTACACAACTTTTATTAGCAATTCCGACAGACGAGTTCGGTAGACTTCATACTTGTAACGTATATGGAGAGAATAAGACTATTTTACCTTGCAACGAGTGGGTATACGATACCAAACATTACAGTTCCTCGCGTGCTATAGAATGGGATTTCGTTTGTCATCGGCGGTGGATGGGTGCAGCTTCCCAAACAGCATATATGTTCGGAGTATTAGTCGGATCTGTTGTTCTTGGAAGACTTTGCGATAAAGTAGGTAGAAGAACCGTGTTTGTTTGGTCAGGAGTGCTTCAATTCCTATTTGGTGTGGCTACAGCCTTCACAACCAGTTACTATGTTTTTCTTGCAGTGAGATTCATTTATGGAATATTCGGCTCTGGGTCGTACCTTGCCGGTTTTGTACTAACTATGGAACTTGTAGGCCCGAGTAAGCGGACAATTTGCGGTGTCACTTTTCAAATCATGTTTGCTTTAGGAATCATGTTGTTAGCAGCCTGGGGATATCTCATCGACAGTAGATTTTGGTTGCAAATAACGTATGCTCTTCATGCTGGTATTTTATTGCCACATTGGTTCATTATGGACGAATCTCCTCGTTGGTTATGGGCACAGGGTAAGGCTAGGGAGTCCGTAGCTATTATAGAGAAAGCACTAAAAATGAATAGATCTAATGAATCTGTCGATTCATCAATATTAATCTCACAATGCAAAGCGACCTGTGCGAAATACACAGATGAACATTCAGCAGGGACTTTAGACATCTTCAAAACCCCCAACATGCTAAAGAAAACACTGATCATTTGCGGTTGTTGGTTCGCTAACTCTGTAGTCTACTATGGTCTGTCTTTGAATACAGGAAAACTAGACGGAAACCCCTACTTCATCATATTTTTAATGGGCGTTGTAGAATTACCCAGTTACATTTTAATTGTGTATTTCTTGGATAGAGTGGGTCACAGGGCTCTTATAAGTACTATGATGTTATTGGGAGGTATCGCCTGTTTAGTGGTAGTCGCGATGCCTCACGGCGCCAAATCTACTACTGGAGTTGTTATGGTAGGCAAGTTATTCATATCTGGATCTTATTCCATCATATACAAATATTCTGCGGAACTGTTCCCGACTGTTGTACGTAGTTCTGGTGTCGGTCTCGGCAGTATGTTCGCCAGTGTATCGGGAGCACTCACACCACTAGTCAGTTTGTTAGATACGCTTAACCCTAAAATTCCTACGATTATTTTTGGTTTCGTTGCGCTAGTATCGGGTGGGTCAACGATGTTATTACCAGAAACTGTAGGAAGAAATCTACCTCAGTCTTTGGAAGATGGAGAGAAGTTTGGAATTGGAGATACGTGTTGCACTAATTGTAGTGGGAGAAGAATGAGTACTGATTCAGCTGAAGTTCCTGAAACAATGGTTCCTTTAGAAACAATAGATAAAAAGGGATACGAATAAATTGATATTCGCAAACCATATTATATTCCTACATTGTTATATGTATCTTCTACCTTTTGCATTTTATACTTTAACAAATTGTAGGAGATGTGGTTTAATAATTAAGACTAGATAGCAATTAGTTGGTGCTAAATAACGAATTTATGATGCATTCGAAATGGTGCTAAAATACAAAATTGTTTTTACAAGTTTTTATTAATGTTTGTTAATATTTTATGTTGTTACAAAATTTTCTTGCCAAATGTGCGTTAATTGTTTAAATCCATGACGAACAGAATTTTTTTACAAAACAAAGTGTGTAATTTAAACTTATTTTTTACTTGAACAGTTACGAATTATTTACATTTTATAAAGAAGATTTGTCAATTGTTAATATTGTTATTTTTATAGAGTTGTTACAAAGAATTTAAAGATTAATAACTTCAACTTCATTTGAATTGTAAATGTAAAAATATGAAGTTTTTTCGCTAAATATAAGATTAGATTAGTTTCCTAATAAGTGTTTTAGTCAAATAAATCAGTCCATTTTACTAACAAACATGGCTATAATAATAATTTATGGCTAATCGAATAGCTAGTCAAAGGAACAAATTATAAATTAACAAATGCTTTTGGTACAAATAATACTACTTGATGAAATAAAGAATGGAATTAAAGATGGGGCGCAGTAGATGGGGGATAATTGTCGAATGGAGTAGAATTTCTATCACTTTTTATCTCTACGAATTTATAACAAATTGGAAACCGTTTCTCAAGTGTTAAATAAATTTTAAATTACTATTAAATATTTTTATACTTAGTATATTATTTATTAGTACCTACTTTATTGGCCGCAAATGTGCAATACAAATTAAAGAAAATTATTTTAAAAAATAAATGTAATAGGCCTATGAAATTCCCGTTTTGTACGAAATGTTAATTAATTACTGCAGAACAGTTATTTTATAGATAAAGGTCTATTATTAAAAATAATTTAAATACTAAGGACTCTTCTTTCAGTCATGTGCGAATATAGATGGCAATCAATTATGATGCCATCTGCAATTCCATTCTTTATTTATTGTATACGTAATTTTTTCTTTACATTTCTAAATGATTACTTTTGGACAATATTTTTTGATAAAAAGATTATTTTATTTTGACATAATTATATTGTTACAGGAGACCAAACGTGGTCTTCATAGTTTCAGTTTAAGACGATAAACTAAACATGTGAAATGCAATCCGATCGTATTCATCTTATCGAATTATCCGAGTACGTTTTTCAAAGATTTGTAGTAGATTTGTTTGGTGTTAAAACTTCGTAAATTCAAGTTTTGAGTCCGAATATTGGCCGAAGCTAGCCCCCAGGTTTTCTACATTTTAAACATTATTAACATATACAAGGATGATTTTAAATTTTATTTTAACCTGTTTCAAGCTGTAATTAGTTAATAAATAAATAATATTGTATTTAAAACCTGCGAGTCTAGTATGCTGGATTTAAAGCTTACGTTTTTTTTTTCTTAGTAGAAAAAACACTATTATCAATTACCTCCATTTTTCTTGTTAGAATTTTATTATAATAATACATATCATAGTTAGTTTTGTTTTTAAAAACAGTCATATATCTAATATGACTCGTATTAGTTTAGTCTAGATATTAATTTCGCCGAATTATTTTTCAGGTATAATTTGATAATGTATAATAAAAATTATTAAAATCGGTTATTTATTGATTCTTGAACTGCTAATTAATTAATTTATTTCCAATATTTGCCCATAGTCCCCCTATCCTGTCCAGTCCCCTGGAGATAAAGATGCTATGCGTTTTGACTCTACGTCAATGTGAATCGACTCTTACCTGTCATACAATTTGCGATAGATAGAGGATAGGATATATCTTTCCCGTAGTACCACGAGCAAATGCTATTTATTTCCTACACCTATTTATATCTATAAGATTATTAGGCCTGCAATTGATAAATAGCAAACTCAAACTGTCAATACAAAATGCATTATTTATACCAAATTATACTCGTCTATTGTAAAAAATACAAATACATATACGAGTATATAATATATCCCGCCAGCACGATGACTTTACAAGCACAAGATCATTCGAACAAACAGCCTTTTATCGTTATTAATTGGTAGGTATAGGGTACCCAATAGGTTAGATTTAACAATCATTGGCAGGCTAAGTGAATACTGTGAATTCAGGCGCCAAATTGATCAGTTTCATTTATTCGTTGTAACGTTTGTAAATTAAGTGTCTGAAACAAACAAATAGGTATCTGTATTTTTTAAAATTAATTTTCGGCATAATAAAATACTGAATTTGTTAGATATTAATTATGATGACTTTTGAAATGATTATAAAGTGATGATGAATTTGAATTATGATGAACAGAGCTCCTATCGGCGGCGCTTTTCGTAACCGTGCAGAAGTTCTTCAACGTTATCTTTCAATCGACAGCTTTCTACTGATGACGTCACATATTACTGAAACATTCACTACAATTAATTCTAGCGAGTTTTACAGTTGAGTTAATTGTTAATTCTCAGTTTTTTAAATTCTATGATCAACATAATGAAATAAGAAAATGTAATTAATAAAATAATAATGAATTTTACAGATGTTGGGTGGACGGTTTGGACACAAATGAATCAATGGCGGAATGGAATTCAACAGGAATTTTACAAACAATACCAAGAACAGTCGGCGGCACATTACAAAGGTGCTACATGTATAATTCTCAAAATGAAACTGAAGAATGCTCTAAATGGGTTTATGATAAAAAATATTATCACTCATCGCGAGCTATAGAATGGAATCTCGTTTGTGATAATCGGTGGATGGGTGCATTAGCTCAGAGTGTATTCATGTTGGGAGTTTTCACAGGAGCCATCGTCCTCGGTGGAATGGCGGATAAATATGGCAGGAAAACAATATTTTGCTGGTCAGCCGTGTTTCAACTACTATCCGGTGTTGCGGTCGCTTTCACCCCTGAGTATTGGTCATTTTTAGTTTTGCGGTTCTTTTATGGAGTATTTGGTTCTGCGGGCTCATATATTACCGCATTTGTGTTAACGATGGAAATTGTCGGACCAGGGAAGAGAACTATATGTGGTGTAGCATTTCAAACAGGTTTTGCGTTAGGAATTATGCTCGTCGCTGGATGGGGAGCTTTAATCCACGACCGATTTATTCTACAAGTTATTTATGGATTACACGGAATGTTACTTATACCACATATCTGGTTAATGGATGAATCGCCCAGGTGGCTCTGGTCACAGGGAAGATCACGAGAATCAGTCGCAATTGTAGAAAAGGCATTGAGATTTAATAAATCACATGTAATTCTTGACAGAGCAATGTTCGTATCCCGCGGTAAAGTAGAAGCTAGCAAAGGATCAAACAACATTAGTTCAGCCACTACACTAGACTTATTCAAAACACCCAATTTAAGAACCAAGACTTTAAATATGTGTTTGTGTTGGTTTGCTAACTCATTGGTTTATTACGGACTATCATTGAGTACAGGAAAACTGGACGGTAATCCTTATTTAATATTAGCTATATTGGGATTTGTTGAGTTACCTAGTTATGGAGCGGTTACATATTTAATGGACGTCATCGGACGTCGATCTTTAGTCAGTACATTAATGTTAGTAGGTGGTGTCGCATGCGTTTGCGCAGCCTTCGTACCTACAGGAAGTATACTTTCAACAGTCGTTGTTATGTTTGGAAAGCTTTTTATAGCTGGTTCGTTCGCTACTATTTATAATTATTCGGCTGAACTTTTCCCGACCGTTGTACGGAATTCAGCACTCGGCCTCGGTTCTATGTGCGCGAGGTTATCTGCCGCTTTAACGCCGATGATAACTTTATTGGATTCGTTCAATCCTAAAATACCAGCAGCAGTATTTGGAGCGATAGCCGTCGTGTCAGGATTCCTTTGTCTATTATTACCAGAAACGATGAACAAACCTTTGCCACAATCGCTAGAAGACGGAGAGAACTTCGGTAAAGGCGATACGATCTTTACAAGTTGCTCGGGAAAGAAAAGGCACAGAACTCATGCTAGTGATGAAAAAATACCTGAAGCGATGGTGCCGCTGGATGACGTGAACAGAAAAGTCTGATTTAACAAAATAACTTTATTTGTATTGCAACTAAGTATTATCCAATAGGCGCCTAATTGTAATATTAAGACATCTAATTTGATTTAAAGCGGTGTTTGGATTTAGAAATATTTATATTATTAGGAATATAGGGCTAAAAAAATGAGATATCTACGTACTTAAATTTATAATATTGTTTTAGTTTAATATAACAATACACTCATATTTTTATTTAAAATAAGTACCCGTTAAGTATTATATTATATAGTAAGTATACGTTGGTAATAATTATATAAGTACAAAACACTATAAATATGAAATGTAAAACTTTCAGTACAAATAGATAAGTATTTGTAAATTTGTTTTAATTAAAATCCTCCAAAATATCCTTACATTTACTTATTATTTTGGAGAAATATTACGTAAGAGTCAAAATTAGCGATCGCGTGAGTTTATTTTTCAACCCTTTTCATGTAACATTTAATAATAATTAGTTGTGAGAAAGAGGCCATATGTGTTCACTGCCTATAATAATAAAGAATGATAAAATTACTTAATCTGAATTACGAAATACACGACTAAAATAAAAGTAAACTAAATAATTTTTACATTGGAATAAAATGTAACAAAATATTAAATATAAATAAAAAAATGGAGCGTTTCGTAATTTCAGTTTAAAGAGATTTTGAAAAGAAAATATAAATCAGCGTTCTGTCAACTTAAATGTGTACACGTCTCAAGCTAGCATAATGGAGGCCACTCTCCACTCACTGGGATAACATCATGACACGTCTAACGGCTATATAACAAAAAAGAAAATGCTACAGGCCCAACGGTTAATTTTTAAACTAAGCAGTTACTTACTCCTCATTATTAGATATGTAATTTGAGTGATATATTAACCTTAAACTTTTGGGAGGTATATATAAATAAGCTCATTCTCCCCCTTTATAAATGTTTAATGACACTGATACGAGTGAGTAATCGATACCTGCAATGTTTCGCTACAAACTACTTCATTAAATTTTTATTATAACCGCCACCTTCAATTATAGATTTTTTGCTACAGCTACTCGGGTTGGTAAAATACAATAAATAAATACGCATATTATTATTATTTAATTTTATGTAATCAAAACAATAATAGTAATCACAGTGAGAATTAAAAACATCAAGTTTTAACAAGTACATCGATGTACATCAAATGGACAACAATTAATAAATAGTAAAGACATGTATCTAATTAGGTTTACAAATTTATGCACTACGATTAGTCCACTATTCGTAAGAAGCCATAGCAAATTATTATAAAACAAAAACACTACAGAAACAGACAAGATTAGTTTGAAAAATAAATAATAGTTATTTTTATTCATTATTTTTGGCATTTTATTGCAAAAATAAATTATAATTTATTATTTACAATTTCACCAGCGTGAAAATACAATTTAGTTATATCACAAATTTCTACCCTACAAATATTTGTAGACTAAAGGTAGCTACACACATGACGGCAAGATTGCCAATTTGACAAGCTCGTATGGACAACCTTTCCCTAATGTGGAATATTTTTACTCGAGTCAAGCAGCATAATCAAAGTTCTATTAGTCTTCATGCTGGTTGAATAATGTGTGTAACCACCTTAACCTGCAAATGTGAGATTTATGACCCTGAACAAAATATTCTTTGACACTAACATATTAAATATTAGTTGAAGCAGTTAGGCTGTAACTCAGGTACCTACTATTTACTGTAATATTATAATGTGATCCGAAAAATTCAGAAATATCTCAAAAAAGCCCCATCGGCAGCCAAGACGAGCACGCCTCCAGGATAATCCAGTTTGCACCCGAGTTGCAATCCTAACAGTATTATCAGCTTCATAATTGAATATAAACAACTGTCTGTGAAACATTGAGCAACATGTGCCATGACGCAAAACACTACAATGAATTATAAAATGATATGTTTATAAACAAATATCTAATGTTTTACAGTGTTTGAATAATACAATTCCCAATTAAAAGCATAATAACTATTGTTTAGTTTTTACATAGTAACATAATGATAACTCTATGGTGCCCTATAAATTCAAACGAAAAAGAAAAACAAATTGTTGATGTCATTACTTGAATTATTTTAAATCTATCAACATCATAGTACCATTTAATTGTAATAAATTCTCTTAAATTAAAATTAATTTTGGTCAAAATAGTTTTAACACATTCAACTGCCAATTAGTTTGTCTTAATTATTTTTTAAATCATCTTAATTAGAAACTTATACATTTTCTGTTAGTGTAAGCAAATTGTTGATTTTTGCTTTTTGTTCCCTCTATCTATTTCTATGAATTTTATCATAGCTGTATAAATATGGCAAGTCATAGTTTGGTGTCCTAGGCAATAACACAAACTACAAGTTACCTCTTAGTTGGCAGTCAACATGTTAATTAAATAATTGGTTTGTTTTGGTGTTTAATCAACTTTGATCACCATTGGTCATACAAAAATATTTAAATACCAAATTGTATAGTAACATAATAGCACCAATGACATTCTGAAGTTTATGAAGAATATATGAAGAAATAAATAAAAAGATAATTTAGTCAACAACAAAAACATAATATTCCTTATAATAATAATAATTCTATAATGCAGTCTCCCAAAGTTGATGGGCTTCTTGAATTGAATGATCACTACAGCTTTAAAAGTCGCTTCACAGGTCACAACAAATTGACAAGTGATATTAACACAAAGCATTCATTCTATATTCTAAATGATAAAAATAATTAATATTGAAAAGTCATATCAATAATCAGGGCAGCGAGTATGAGAGATAGCACAAGCCATCTTTCCTGGAGGTGTCGCTTCAGGTGCTAATGCCGTGTGAACCACTATCGCTGGTTGGGTAGGCGTCGGAGCATGCACCTCATGACTTTCTCCTGGATTAAGACTCGCGAGGGCAGCTAACAGATCTTGATTTACCATTGGTTCACCTTCCTCCCTCGGTTCCCAGCCAACAGGGGGACTCGATGGTGGAGATATCAGATATTGTTTGAATGGTGCTGGTGGTTGTAAGTTTTTAAGCGACACAGGCGTCACCGGTTGCGCGAAATAACAATTAATACACGAGGTGTAGAATTGATATTGGTGCAATTGAATACGAGCGTTAGCTGCTGACAAAGGATTGTCGTAATTTACGCGCAGCCGTCTGAAACTGCGTAGCCACTGGAAGGTGGTATTTTTAGAAAATGTTCTGAATAAATCTTCCATTTCGGATTTCAATTTTTCGTCAGCAAAAATATTGCTGTGAATATTAGTAACTATAACAGATTTCGGTAAATCTTCAAAGTCATCAATTTCCTCTTGTGATGCACCTTCTTGGTCTAAATCGACCATATTCGGATGGATATTGGGCATTCCATCCTCGGGATTAATGAAAATGTCTTCGTCTTGAAAAGAATCCTCATCTTTATTCGACATTATGCAACAATTTAACGTTTATGTGACACAAAAATTGAGATTTCACTTACACGTAAGATTTAAGTTAGCAGTGTACATACCACATATTGATCTTAAATTCCGGAAATATAATAATTTATAAAATAATCGATCATCAACACAACCACCTGTCAAAATTATTATTTTATCTATGACAGTTTTTTTTTTGATAATCTTTTGTATAAAATATAATTTTTTCATTTTATATTGCTTAGATTTCCTATACTCGTATAATTTATAATTTAGTATACGTTTCTCTGTTTTTAAAATTTAACTTATTAATCTAATAACTAGATCCCAATTAATATTTGATTAATAGAATTATTAAAATTTGACCATAGAGAATTACTGACTGATGTTTGACTGAAGTGACTGATTCGGCTGATTGTTTTCGGCTTGTGGAGTTATTTCGGTCGTGTTTTGTATGCGTCTGTTTTCCATTCGTATTTATCATAACGTTATTTCCTTGCAAACAAGAGTTTAATGATGAAACCCGGAGGATTGGAATCTATGATAGTAGAAGAGGTTAAACCGCCAGAAAAAGGCATCGACAGAGAAAAGGTTAGGACCAAACATTTACTAATTTGTTAACATTGTACTAATTGTCAATATTTTCAACATATAATTTATACTGTTTATAGACTTGCCCTCTGTTACTTCGGGTATTTTGCACAACTGGACGTCATAACTTACCAGCAGAGTATACAAGAGGTAACGTACCTCAAAACGAGCTTCAGATTTACACATGGATGGACGCTACACTTCGTGAACTTACTTCATTAGTGAAGGAGGTTAATCCGGAGACAAGACGGAAGGGAACGTATTTTGATTTTGCTGTAGTTTATCCTGATTTGAGAGCACCTACGTATCGTATGAGAGAAATTGGAGTTACTTGTTCAGGACAAAGAGGTGGAGATGATAATAAAACTTTGGCTCAAGTGAAGTTTCAAATTGGCAATTATTTAGATATTTCTATCACTCCACCAAACAGGATGCCCCCAAATAGAAGACCCCCACCATATAATAACAATAGACCTTATTAATTAACATTCTTTAATCGTCAGGTTCAATAAGTAAATGTACTGAGCAAATCCTTTTTTTATTTATTTTAATACCACATTCTAATCCTGTCAGTCTTATTCTATAAGAGAACCAACTTCATTGAAATTACATAAGATTAGCTGTAGACAATGTGAACTCACAATAAATGAAAGCTGTGTTCTGAGTCTTGCTTAATTTTGAAAATTCGGTACTAGCGTGGCGCTAGTCATCTTTGCTCTAGTCTATGTATGTATGTGAATAAGCTTTGCCATAATTGCAATAGCATAGACAAAAACTACAATAATATATAATTAGTCTTGAAATATTTTAATCACTTCAGGCACATAGTACAACAACAAATTCATTAAAATAATTTTATAACTAGTTCCTTATAACTAAATTGACTATGAGTAGGTGTAGTGACACACTATTTACCTGGTGGTTTGTAGGGCCTCTTTGATTTTTTGCCCATAGCGGAGAGATCAAGAGTAATACCGTTTGGTAGAACGGCTCTATTTTCCTGATAATCTATATATCCTTTCTCTTCTTGTTCCTCCTTGGCCTTGTCACAGGCGATGCCTGTTTCATAATTATACTCTCGTTTCAAACCGTCAGGGTCAACATAACCATATTTGCCACGAGTAATGCAGTCTATACCAATTATTTCTTCTTTGAAAGAACCGTCATCATTTTCGAATCCCCATGTAATACTGCCATCTTCGTTTTCCTCTCTATACTTTCTGATGATTTGAGCAACGGGTTTCCTTTCTCTGGGGTTCGATTGAGTGTACTTTTGTGGGGCCGCTTTAAGTGGGGCACGATTTGCAGGCTCTTGAGGTCTCGTATATTGCCTGACTGGTTGGATGGGTTGTTCTTCCTCAAAGAGTTGTGGGCGTGGCTCCACTCGGAAAGCTGTGGGTCTCTGTGGTCTGATAGACAGTGGCTGAAACCTAGCTGGCTGTGGTCTCGCTGACGCCTCGTTCCTGATTGGTGCAAACGATTGTGGGGCGATTAGTGGTCTGTATTGCGTGGGTCGAATGGGTTCTGGCTTCAGAACCGATGGTGTCGATTGTGGGAATGGTGCTGGATTAAACGCTATCGGGGGCCTCGGTTGAGATGTAGTGGTGATAGAGTCGAAGAAATCATTCTGTGGCTCTGGAGTAGAGAAGAAACTCGGTGCGAAAGCTGTCGGAGTATTGATATCGATTAATTCGTCTTCGGGTTCTTCGGTGACTGGTTTCGCAGATTCATCGATAGACTGTAATATCGGCCGTGGTTGCGCATCTACTGATTTAAAGGACGGTCTGCTTAGGCCGGGTCTACGTATTCTAGGGCCCGGACCTGGAGCGCCTTGTACTCTTCCTTGACGAAAACCACTGGGTCTTCCTACGGGTACTGCACCGGGAATATGTAGTCTTGGCGGCGCCGGGGAATCAAATTGTGCATAAACTGTGACTGCACACAGCATGCATATCTGTAATGACAAAAACGTGAATATAATACTTGACTTGATAAGACCTAGATAATCTAGTTAGGTATACTGAACGCATTAGGTCGAATAGCGGTCAAGGCATGACATAATATAATACCTATGTGTTAGGTATATTTGAAGGCACTGAGACATATCCATTACTATCGAGACAAACATTGAATAGTTAATTTTTTTTTTTATTGTAGCTCGGCATGTGACAACACTCCGCCTGATGTAAAGTTAGAGTGCGGTCCATGAATGGAAACAACTGTTACTATAGCGAAATCTCTACAGGCAGCAGTCACCTCCACTATGCCGGCTTGAAGAGACGAGCATGCACTATCCAGATTAACAATGCACACTCTCACTCTCGTTCTACTTTAAAACTATTCCTGAAACGCGACAAGGTCACTTCACGGGTGTTACATTCGAAAGTGGTGGTACTACCCCAGGACCGATATATTTAGTAATTCTGCGATATTATCAAATATGTACTCGTATATGCTCCCTCACCCAGTCTTGTGAGTTGCTTAGTGCTTAGTTTAACAAATAGCAGTACGCTAGCAAGTAATAGTGAATACTGACTAAAACTAGTATTGTATTGACCAATCCAGTTTAATACTTCAGATATTTACGTTCACCATATAGTTGTCAATTTTCAGGAATCTTATAATCTATTGAATCTTAAAATTAAAACTTAAAGTACATACATACGTCAATCGTAAGCAACGTACAGTTTTATTAGAAAAATCGGACACGCATCGCAATGTATGAATGTTTTCATATTAAAAATAAAATAATCCGAAATATAACAATACATTTTGGTAAACCTAAGTTCACTTGGCCAGATATAACTGGCCACTGTTATCGTATCAAGCCTGCATTGCGATCGTTCCATGAATTTTGCGTAACAATTTTATTTCCAATTAAATCGATAACTAATCTATAGACAATTTGCCATTTATAGGTGGGTAGTGTAACTATTGTTACGTCATCAAATAATTAATAGTAACCTTGACATCTATTTTTTTATTATTATTTAAACACTAATTTCCTAGTTAGTTAAGACTAACTAACTAACTTTCTACTATATTCTTTTTACGTAGCAAAAGGATGAAAACTTTTTTATTTTATGAATAAGCATCCACGCCTACTCATATTATGACAGTATCCATTACTCAATACACAAAATGCGTATGCAAATCACTACTCTACTTTCGGAAATCGATCTTAATGCCACAACGAATGCATGGCGCAATCACAATTTGGTAAGTACCTACATTTTTTAAATTTTATTACGTGTTTTTTAAAAAGACAATATTATTTGAATGTAACTACTTCAAGTGGACTGATAATCCGTGGGGCAAACTCAACATCTTTCGGAATGGAAATTACAAATAATTACAATTATTGTATGTATTATTTTATCCGAAGTTATTTTATTTATTCAACATATAATAGGCTAGTTAATTAATTTATGTGACTAATACAATACTTTTTTTATGGTTGAGGCAAAACAAACTTTAGTAAGCTTTAAATATTGAAGAAACTTTCGAGTGTTCGGATATAAAAAAAATTTGGTCTTTATAACGATTGTTACGCGCGTGTGATAAACTCTACCAAAATAAATAAACTTGTCGTTCATTATATTAGCACTAGTTCAGAATTCGAATAAAAGAAGTGTCTAGAGTGTGTCTAGTAAAAGAATTCGTTGCAATTCACAAAACTTATGAAAAACGTCCACCAAACCAGTATGTAAGTCACTAAGGACACCCGGCGCAGGTCGTTTTTAAGCCGCTTCCGTCAGTCAAGGTAATTTTGGAACGGTGACCATAATCAACTTTGTTCATTGTACCGGTTGGTAATATCCACTCATAATCTAACCACGTGGTTACTAAATACCAAGTACAAAGTAGGCACCACCACTGAAATTTCATCTGTATAATTGCAAATTTTAATGTCAATAAAGAATATAATAAATAAGTAAATTGCCACAAACGACTGACTAATTTCCGAGTACTTACGACCGTAAAATCAATCAAGAATCATATTATACAAAAAATAAAATTGATGAAATAGTGTTTAATTCTAGACTATCGAACAAGATTGAAGTAATACATTTAGTAAAACAACTAAAGCCTACTAAATTTGATTAAGAACAAAATATTTTCTTAGTGGAAAACCTTTGTTCGTAAAGCCGTAAAAGCCGGTTGACGACCTTCGAAAACCCATTTCGCTATTATGGGATTCAATGTTACATGAATGTGGTTTTACAATATTTTTACCTCAGTTTTTGTTCGTGGTTGTTTATAAATATTTCTTTTAATCGTCCTACACTGCCAGTATATCTACACAGCTAGTGTATCATAAAATGTAAACAAATAAATTCATATCTACAATCCAAACTAGCGCACCCCATAAACCCATTTTTAAAAAATAGTTTATGATATGTCAATTAATCATTTCAGTCGGGATTCGAACTCCGGACGGCACACACAAAGCAGTCCGTTCATACGATACAAAATTAAAATTTAATTATGAGAAATTGTATCTATAGTTATTATAGCTCAGTGTAGTATAATAATGGATAGTAATTTATTCATGTAATACAGATAATGACGTAAAGTACTTGCTATTCTATAATATTGATTCTAATGTAGAAAGTGAACATTTCTCTCGATAAAACCCTATCTAACAACTACGCAAAAGGAATAAATGAATAAATTCTATTTGACAATACTTCCGTTTGTTTTTAATTTTTTTAAAATTAATCAAGTCATCAACCAATTCAAATTACAATTTAGGTTAAATAAAATAATAAAAACAAACTAAAATAATAAATTAAACACTCCTGTTTCTAAAACTACGCATTCGGGATTAATAATTTTTAAAAAATATTTTATATTTTTAATATTAAATAATATAATAAATATTTTTGAAAATAAAATTATTTTTAACTAAATATATTTAATTATTAATCCGGCATGTGACGGCCACGCTCCGTCTCATGTTAAGTTAGAGTGCTAGCAATCTCTTCAAACGGGAGTCGCTTCCTATATGCCGGCTTATTAAGATGAGTATGCATTAATAATTGCAAAATTATGTCAACATCTTGAGAGACCGATTCATAGATTTCTAATGCATTTCCGGGTGTAAAGACATGAACTTCGTTCTGAATAAACTGCTAAATGCTAATTATGTTATTATATCTTACTTATGTATCAGAGGCCAACTACTTTTCAGTTACATTCCAAAACTAGATATATTAAAAAATATTGCAGCCAACTATGCGTGCCTTTTCTTTCGTTGAACTCTTTTATCAGAAATATGTAGTTTGCTACAAAAAACAATTGAGCTACGGAGTGTTAATAGTACAGAGATGTTTTATTAGATAATAACAAATAGAATGAAAAATAGGAAATATAATAATAACAATAAACAAATAAATATATATATATACAGCAATTATCCCGAATTAAGAAATTTAATAGTATATGGCCTATAGCCGAAGAAGCTACTATAATAGGCACATAAATAACCCAGACCAGTATTAAATATTTATATGAGAGAATTAAATATTGGTTTCCAGCAGGAATCAAACGTGCGGAGACTGAATGACGCGATATGACGATGTATAAATATAAATAATAAAATGTAAAGCGGTAGATGAACAAACTTCTTCCACGTAACATGCAAACTAGAATTTTCCTAATCGTAAGAAAGTGGACGTACAATAATTAGGGACGGCATTGTTAGCTTGCAGAACTTTACGTAAATTATGAAATTCACTCAGATAGAACTCGTTGCTCAAGATAATAGCTATAAAACATGTAAAGTGAGTTGTTTTGAAAATGTTTATAATTTTGCAATCCTAACACTTTTTTACACTTTTTTACTAGACGGCAATTTTCGAATGTAGACTTAAAACTTTTGATGAAATGTACTCTGCGATAGATACTCGCATAACTAACTATCTACACCGAAATATTTTATAAATTTTAAACGTAGACAATACTTTCTGAAAATAAAACAAACTAGTCTAATAATTTTGTCATAAACTTTTGCGCAAGAGTAACCATAATTCAAGTGAAAATTAAAAACAATTATCTGTATATCTAACTATTGAACCAGTTTTTATTTCGTAACACGAACAGTTTGTAATGTATTGCGTGCTTTACATAATTGATTCGTTAATACGACAACACCTTGCAAGAGTTCTAAACAATTAGTTCCGCTATATGAATTAAGCAGAACACTTTTAACCTTATGTCAAGAACTCAAGAAAGTAATGTTATTATTTGAAATGGAATGTTAAGTCATGCTCTGTCAAGGTCGTTCTATTTAGATCGGTAAATAAGAAATATTGCTGCAGTAATGTTTATTTGGTATTTTATTTAAATAAAATTATTATATAAAATAATAAATTAAAAAAATAATAATAATAAATTTTAAATTAATAACGTTTTTATAAGCATGTTTTTAAAAATATTTCTTTCGTATTTTTCATTGCAATTTCAAACACATAAATAATTTTGAAAATGAACTGGAAAGTTATGGTAAAAGCGTTGGTATATCAAAAAGTTTGACCTAGTATTTAATAGGGACCTATTATATATAAAGTAATCTGTATTTACTAAAATCGGTTTATGAATTTTACCGCTTCTGTCCAGATTAACTGAAATTTAAACGTCCTTTTTTAAAATATACCCTGTTTAAACGTCTTTCCTAATATTACCTAAATATCTATCTAATTATTTATATTAATAATATTCACTATATTACTCACCAATAACGCCTGCATGGTTCTCTTTTCGGTCCCGCGTCACAACCACACGAAGCACCACGAACAAATAAAGGAACTTTTTCCGGCGCCCCGTATTTGAGGTCGCCCACTCCGCGCCCTCAACAGCGCTGCTACAAGCAAGGCAACCGAGTTCAGGATAGCTCGTTCCTATACAAACCGTTAAATTGTCAATTCAATTTCGCTGCACATGCTCCAAAATTTAAATTTACCGCTAAAACGTGTTGCAGTTAAATATAAATATTCAATTGTTTTAATTTGTCGTCTTTGTTCCATGCACACATTGGAAATACATAATTTTAAACAGTTTTTTATAAGAATTTGTGATGCCTTTCTGCTCAATATAATTATTCATGTAAAAAACAAGGTCAGCATCAAACATCAATCTAGACATCTTAAATAGACCTTTAGAGAATTCGAAAATGTCAGATAAATGTTGAATCAAAGGACTGCCCATTTTTGGGCCCACTTCATGTCTAATAGTTTGTTAATAAAACAATATTCTAAAATAATATCTTATTTTTTCGTTAACTTATTTAAATTATATTAAACGATGTGTTTACTAATCAATAGACATACATAAAAAACAGATATCATCAATATTAAAGCATTTAATACAATAATAACCTCAAATATTGTATCAAAAAGTCTAATCACTCAACAACCCGGGTAAAAAAATTAAAACTGATTGGCGACTAGAAATGAAGATCTATTTTCCTACAAAATAGCCTTAAAAATCATCGTCAAACTCGATAAAAAAATTGTGGGCCCATTTCTCTTCGGCAAATGGACATTTCTCCTTTAATTGTTTCTAATTATTATTTATTTAATAATTTTTTATTTTAATTTTAGGCATACTTATGCAAAACAGAAAAAAAATTGCCAATGCTGGTGTTGTTTTTAACCGATACTCCGAAAAGGTGGAGGTTATGAATTCGTCGTGTTTTGTTTGTTTTTATTATTAAAATATGAAAATTGACGCTCGATTCAAATTGAAGTGCGCGAAAAAACCTTTTTCTGTTCAATTTTATTCATATCTAATTGAATAATGTTTTATTTTATTTTTGATATAATCAAAATAAACATTACAATAAAGGTAATAATTCATTAACATATTACTTATTCTATTGAGTTATTATTTTGTAATAGTTACTTTCAATCATACGCCCTTTTTGTTAATGTTAAAAATGTGTTCGTAGCCTGATGTAATGAACAGCCAATGATGTTACATCAAAAGTTTGGGCATTGTTATTCATTTGTAATTCAATCGGAGTACAACACGAGCGTGAAAGACCTATGTATGTGGTAACTCGTTCACTCCTCCTTGTGACATTCAAATGCATACGATTTTTCAATACCATATTATACATATTTTATAGCATTGTACTTTGATGCGATGTACTTTTTTCTATTCTAAAGTTCATTCTTTTTCGTTTTAAAAATTACTCTTTTATTATATTTTCATGTAATATCAATTTCATATTGCAACTATAATAGAGTTAGAACCCCGTTAGGGCGCTGTAAAAACTTATACACTTAATAATTATTACTACAAAAAAATCGCTCTTTTAATAACAATTTTTATATTAAAAACTATTTTTTAAATATTATATACACACATCAAAAAAGTCTAAGCAACATGTACTAATTTGGATTTTATGATGGTTTTTCACATTATAACGTTAGTATTTTATTATTTAAATAATAATTTTAGTTTGTTATGGATGTAAAAACAACAATTGATTTTTAAAAAATTGTTCATTTATTAACATAAATGAACAATATCATGTGTACTGTATCATACGTACTACAAACCGAAGCAACTAAACTTTTTTTTGTATAAATTGATAAACAAAATTAATTTATTGTAAAAGAATTAGATAATTTACTACAAAGTGTGGCCTCCTTTGTTGTTTAAAACTTGTCGGCACCGATTATTCATAGAATCAACGAGTCTGTTTATGTTATGCTGCGACAATCGTTCCCAATGGAATTTTAGTAAATCCTTCAGCTGGTACGTTTTTATCATCCTCTAAAACACGTCTCCAGAGCATATCCTATGCGTGCCCGATGGGCTTGTGGTCTGGCGATTGTGCAGGCCGAGGCAATACCCAGATGTTTCCATTGCCAAGTACTCACTGGTACGCAATGCTGTATGCAAACGCGTATTGTCATGCATTCACGTGTAATCGGAGCCAAGTGTTTGTGCAAATCGACGGACATAAGGTCTAAGAACATCCTCAACATAATTTTTTGTGGTTCATCTTTCCATTTACAAAAACGCGCTCAGACCTTCTGTTCTTCATAATACGCGCTCACACTATAACTATTGAGCCGCTGTATGGATGGACTTCCTGAACGCACCTCAGTCTTTCAGTATTTCCGGGACGTCAATACACTCATGCCCTTCTTGTATCAGACCTAAACCCGAATCGAGACTCATCACAAAACAAATTTTTATCCCATTGCTCTTGGGTCCATGTTTTGTGTTCCCTGCACCATTCATTTCGACGAGCGCGATTCCCGTGGCGTATAGGTGGGAATCTGATTGGGCATCGAGCTCGTAGGTCAGACTAATGCAGCTGATTTTGCATGGTTTGGAGGCTGACAAAAACACCACTTGAGTTTTGTAGCCTTAAACCTATCTCTCGGGCGGTTAACATTGGCTGACGTCTTGCAGTCGGTTGTATGTATCGGTCTTGGCGAGTGGTTGTACTTCTTCCGCGGCCTGAGTGCTGCTCAACCGGATCTTCTGTGTTAGTGTAACGCTGCCAAAGCCGGCAAATTACGCTTTTGTTGACACCAAAATGCCGTGATGCCTAAGATTGATTCCCCCCCGCTTGTAACAACCCTACAGTACGTTCCATTTCATCTGTGTTCAAATGACGTCGCTCCATGAAGTAAACAATGTTTTACAATTCAATTTTGTCTAAAACTCTATTCAAAATATTGATAAAATTAAGATTAAATACCGAATTTCAATTAGTACAGAAAACACATGCATTTGCATTTGCCTTCAATTTTATGAAAAAACAAAACACAATCGAAAAGTTTTAGCCAGTATATTATCTGGAAGAAAACAGGTTACATACCTACTTACCTTTGATAAGAAAAGATAGGATATTTCATTAATATAATTTGTAGAATTTGTATCAAGATGCATGTTGCTTAGACTTTTTTGATGTGTGTATTATTAAATTTATTGTATTTTTTTTTTCTTTTTTTATATGACGCGGTAAATTATTATAAATTACAGCTTTTTTACATTTTTTAAAAATGATTACAAAAAAGAAGTTTCTTCAACAAACTCTGTTATAAAATTTTCCCATGGGCGAGGCGACGGCTTTAAATTTTTCCGCCAATTAGCATAAGTTGTACTTGAATCATATTTTCTTCAACTATTATTAGTTCCTAATAATTATATAATATTACCCTATCGTAGTCACCAAATGAAACGCGAGAAGCGCGCACATATACATATTAACAAGCGTCCCATTACGTACATCTCTACTCTATATCTAATGTTGTGTTCGCATATATTATATGTTATATGTGTAAGTCCAATAAAAAAAATGTGAACGATACATAACTCCGGCTACGATTTCAGTTGTCACTGCTAACATCATCAGGACATGTAACTTACATCACTTTCCGGCAATCCGGTCACGCACAGGAAAGTGTACAGTCAGCATCCACAACAGACTTGGTGAGAGTTTAGTCATAATAGTTCATTCGCCGCAATCAGTTTCTACCGAAAGAGCAACGACAGCGTAGCAGTCTTGTTCCGTAAACTCTATTTGTAATTTGTCTATTTTTTATTCAACTACGTGTATGTATGTGTTATAGAAAATGTATTGTTACGCGAGCTCGGCTTAAACAATTGTTTAAGCTTCAATTGTTTTTTTTTTTTGCTCTCATGACAGAAATAGTTCTTTGATATTAATCTTAGCTATTTGTTATTGCGATGAAACGAATGTCAAGTGTAAAACAACTTTTTTTTATAGTAGCCCGCCTGATGTTAAGCTAGAGTGCTGTCCATAAGCGGAGACAACTGCTAAGTACCATAGACGGTATAATCCAGATTCATAAAGCTTTGGCTACGTCCTCACTGTTCCCAGAAATCCATTATGTCACTTCACGGATATCAGTGTAATGTTTCTACAGCAAATGTAGTGTAACCACTCAAAGAAATAGATTGACTACATTTAAAAAGTAATACTGTCATGTACTAATATCAAAAATAACTATTCCATAAAACAATAAATAATTAATTGATGTAAAAATGCATTATTAATATTATTATTTATCCCACGATATAATGGTCTCATATATGTAATAAGTCGTTTAGAATATTTTTTTAAATTTATTATTAATTTGTCGCATTCCATTATTTATTAAATAATAAATGTTAAATAAGCTAATTTACTTACCTCAGTTTTTATTCAAGAGTGTCTTGTAACAATAATGTTAGGAACCCATCCGCTATGGTTACAGCATATTCATAAACTCCGTTACCCGACCTGTTTCGCCTATTTCATTAGGCGTTCTCGATTCGACACGAGTGACACTCTGTACTTTTTAACTGTTGCCCGCAGCTTCGTATGCGTATAAACAATATTATATGTTTAATATTGCCGTTTTATCTCTAGGAAACTGTTTTTTAAAGTACACTCGTAGATGTGGGACAAACAAACAAAGAAACATTAGATTTTTCATATATTATACAAGGCTACAATGAAGCGTTCGCAATACGATATTTTACAAAAATTGCTACAACTTCCTCGTACATAAAATGTTGATAAAAATTTTATTGGAATATTTACAATGTTGTAAAATGTTTCACATCAATGAGCAAGGAAAAGAGAAAATCCTGTAATGTGGAAATTGCTTTGCCTTGGGAATTATGGGTTGCAGATTTTACAGCCTATTCATGCAGAAATCAGAGAAATTATTCACTCTAATATGAAGAGGTTAAACGGCTATCCTCCCATTAGAAAGAAGTATTTAGAAATGTTGAAAACAAAAATCTATACGCTATTAACATCGAGGCGTCTAGGCATAGACGCGTCACGAATATGCGGTAGATATCTAGCAGAAGAGGAAATGTGGGAAAGTGGGCAATACTTTTTTCGAAATTAAACTTTTGTTAAAATTATTTTCTTCCTTAGCAGTTTTCCATTACCTATAGTATATAATTTATCTGTGCTGTACCTTTTTTTAAATTATCGTTGAATAGTTTAGGATTGTAACTGGTGTTGTTGTACTGTTGTTAAGCCAAAGTACGGCCCATGAGTAAAAGCAGCTGCTACCATGAAATATCTGCAGACGCTTCCGTAATTATGTTAAGAAGTATAAAAAATAAAATAATTTATATACTATAAAAAAAAAGAATGCATTTCTTAATGTAACAATCTATATGTTAATATCAGACTGCAGTAATAAGTATTGTTGTCACGTGCGACACGGACGCTATGGCTGCGTCACCATTGCCGACACGTTACCGGTAGTATTGCCTACTAATAGGACCAGCCACGAAGGGAATGACCTAGACTTGAGTACAAGTCAATGGCCTCAACAAATAAGGCAACTTTAACTATAAGGGATTATTAGATAATTTTTGACAACGGAAAAAACTCGCTGTCGTAGTAAGGAAGGGGTTGAAATTGTGAAAATAAGAAAACTTTTTTTGTGACATATATTTTTTTATTACTATAAAATGTAACGTTATTTCTCTAAATTTTACGTAACGTTATTTTAACAAGGGGAAAATATAGATATATGAGATATGGTTACCCGATAGGGAGGACAAGCAAGAATATTTAAATGATGACGCAATTTATGCGTTGCCCACTTATTTATTATATTTTTAATTTATTTCTTTTAATTGTTCATGTTGTCATTTCAATATTTTAATTAAATGTTCTTTGCTACGCACTATCGCGACCGGGACGTTACATTCTATGGATTGAAAAATTTGTATGTGACATGCAATAAATAAATAATTAACAGAATAACAGAATGCTAGTATCGGTAACGTTACTAAAATTTAACGTTATGTTTTTGTAACTTTATTTTTACCGGTATTCTTTATGGGTAGTTTCTATAGTTTTGGTTGAATTGCAAATTGCAAATTTTTCTGTCAAAATCTTGCAATATTCAAATACGTATACTTACAAATAAAAATACACTAAAGACAAATAGCAAGAATGTTTAATACGAATTGACGTAAGTACAAAATTCTGCCGCATTTTTTTTAAATCAAGAATCTTCTACAAAATAAAATCTACATATTTCTATAAATTATTGGCAATGATAACAAAGTTTTTTATCCTCTACAAATATTTTTATAATAAAATAATATAACTTACAACTAATATTGCATTATGGTAACTATTTGTCATTTATTTTAAATTATCACGATTTTTTACAGTAGGATGCGGTCCTTGAGCGTAGACAACTGCTATCACAGAAAAAATGACTGCAGACAAGTCACCTTTGATATGCTGGAATGTGTTCAAGTTGATAGTGCACTTCACCTCTCGCTATAACCGGCTACTTCCAAGCTATTCCGAAACGCGACTAGGTCACTTCACATTTGTGCTACACTTGAAAGCGGTGGTACAATCCCGGCAGACTGGGATAATAAGCATCTTAGTCTACCACTCCTTTAATTAATAACCTAATTATATCATAAGCACTGAACAGCCAAAGTAAAGTTACATTGGTACTAACCGGAATTTTGCGAGATTTGAACACGGGTCTTTCGATCGTAAGTCCACTACTTTTACCGCTAGGCTACTGATGGTCTTATAAATAAATAAATAATTTTATTAAAACTAAATCTATAGCAAGTTTGATTTAAATTGCTCTTGAAATCAGGCTAAATCTATCTATGCTACACTAGTATTATATTTACAATTTATCTCTTAAATAATAACACTGTTAATACTACGAGTTGTTTAAATTCACCGTAATCACTGCGTCCTTATTTCTAACAATAGTCATCACATAATACTTTTCGATATATGTACTAGTATATAGGTAGGTACCTATAGTGTTATGAATTGTCTTTCCGTTTCACTTCATACAAAATGTTTAACACTTCCTCGTCTCTCTCTATTTACTAATACGTACATATCGTGTAATTTGGTAACGCACAAATGATAAACATATCATTAAACGAATCAAAGTTTCAAACAATAAAAATTATAGGTCTTCTTAAATACTTCCTCATGTAGCTACAAATTTCACAGCAAAGTTACAATTCCAAAAAAATGTTTTGTTTACCTTTTATGCCTGGATAAAATAAACAAAGTATAACGTACTAACGCCCTCTATCATCAGTGATAGTAAACGTTCCGTTGCAGGCTGCAGGTGAGTCGAGGCCGTATCTGAAGTATAACATAAATTAATGTAGATGGCGCTAGACAATTATAACTCGAGAATTTTGAATAATGTTATATCAAATACTTAAAATATAATATTTGGTAGATTTTTTTTTTTATTGTAGCTCGGCATGTGACAACACTCCACCTGATGTAAAGCTAGAGTGCGGTCCATGAATTGAAAACAACTGCTACTACAGATAAACCTGTGCGGGTAGCAGTCGCCTCCACTATGCCGGCTTGAGGAGACGAGCATGTACCATTTTAGATTGACAGTGCACACTCCTCTCGTTATACCTGGCTACTTTCAAACTATTCCCGAAACGCAAGTAAGTCACTTCACGGGTGTTACATTCGAAAGTGGTGGTACTGGTGGTACTGGTGGTACTACCCCAGGACGGCAGACTGGACAAATAACCATCATCAGTCTGCCTTTTTTTAGATTTTTTAAACAGAAACATATAGAAGACAACAACTCGTGACAGACATCCTCCGATGTCGACGTACGTGTCTATTTAGTGGTAACTTACTTTTTCTGGTCTTTTTTCGTATCTGATGGTTCAATGAGTCTTCCAGTGTCTGGTAACATTAGTACTATAGCTCCTCCCATAGAACTGAGTACAGCTATTGTTACCATCGGTAAATGCTTATTTAGTATAGTCTAAAATAAGAAAAACAAATATAGACGCAATGTACAGTTTCTTTAATTTAGAAGAAACATTGTATCCCCAAACTTACCAATTTCCACAAATAAGGTATACAAATCAACGCCAAGCCAGCTGAAATTTGAATAGCACCAACTCCTAGATTTCTTATAACAGTTGGATACAATTCAGCTGTATAAATCGGCAGCATCATATTCGTCGCACCAATGGCAAATTTACCAATCATCAAACAAATAATCATTATCCAATCATCTTCAAATGACAAAGAAAATAATTCGCTCGCAACACAAGCAATGCCGCATATCAACATCGTTATAAATATCGGGATTCTTCTTCCTGCCTTCAGAAGAATAGGTATGCTGGTAGCGATCGCCGGGATTTCCACTACAGCAAGTATAATTGAAGTAACATGTAGGTCTCCCAAATTAAAATTACCAATGTTTAACAATAGTCCATAGTAAGCAATGGTCATTGCAAACCAGGCCACAAATAAACATAACGTTCGCTTCAGTAATATTCCTCTGAACAGCAGTTTAACACTCGGTTCTTCTTTACAAGTCTCTGCTTTATTAAGCATCATCATCTTATCCAAATCAGGTGGCAATTCACGCTTATTAAACTTGGCAGCTCTTTGTAAGACCTCTTTGGCTTCTTGAGTCCTACCCATACTCAGTAACCACCTCGGGGATTCCGGTAAGAAGAACCTGCAATATTTGAGATATGTCTAGATTTAATTAAACCAATCAAACCATCCAATCAAATGTATAGAATGTTACCAACCATAAAATGACTAGTAGACAACCCGGTAGAGACAAAGCCAGCTGCAAATCCCTCCAATCAGGAAGAACGAGAGATAGTAACGACACCATAACATAAGCTAATGGGAGAGGAAAGAAGTTACAAACTCCAGCTATCGTTACCCATTTTCCACCGACGAGTTCCACAGATAATACAAAAGCTGCATATACGACTGATACTGAGATAAGCCCCATAGCCAATCTAACTATCACGTATTGGATATAAGACCGTACTAAAAGAGCCAAAATAGCTAAACTGCTTTGACCAATTATCATTCCCATTAAGATACGTTTGCGACCGAATCTGTAATAAAATAGGTACATAAAACTAATTGATAGCAATTCTATTAGGCACAGGTCCACCTGTTATTATTCAGGCGTAAAAATGAAAGCCTTTGAAATTGTATTTCGCACTCACTTATCAGAAATCCAACCGCCAACAACTCCACCAATCCCAACTCCTACTAAAAACACTACCTCAGCCAGACTTGTTAATCCTTCCCTTTCGCAAACTAAATTCCATTCTGAAATAATTGTATTTCCAACTTCGCTCCTATCCCATTCAAATTCACTGCATCTTTTGAAGGAATCCATCAATGGTGCAGTATGATTTAATATACTTTCAACTGTTACGTCCAGGGATATATTTCGGACATTGCATGCCGGTGATGAAAAATTTCGTGACTGACTATAGTTTATCCATTCTCGAATTGGTAGTGTAGATAAATTTTCTGGTCTTTTACACCAAAAATTTGTTTCTCTCGCCTGAAATACAGTTAGAAAAAAAATATATATTAACAAAGGCAGAATAAATTGAAGGCGTTAGACGCTACTTAAGGAATGATTTAAGGAACTAAATACAAGATAACACTCACAGTAAATGTAGGCAAATAAATGTGGAACGTGCAGGGAAATGAGAATAATGACAGGAGGAATGTCATCAACAACTGCCACCGCCCATAGTCTCCTATAGCTGCTGACACAACGTCTGGTTCTGTACTCTTATCAACTGATGTAGAATTTATTTTTTCTGTACTGTTCAGTTGATTTGGGATTACTGAAAAAAACCAACAAAATTAATAATGATCACAGAATTTAGTGTAATTTTGTTCGAGTATAATGTGCCTATTTATTTATTTTATTTACAATAATACATTATGCATTTTAACACTAGAATATGATGTAACAAGAAACAAAAATTTAAAAGTACAATTGGTTAATTTATAGATTTACACTTCCTTGTTCAAAAAATATAAATTTAATTAAGTTGTTCAAAATAATATAGATACATGAGAATGTAAGAATTATATTATAACGTAATGTAACTACATATGAACTGTTTTTTTTATTAAATTAACAATGTAAACTAATATGCATGTTTGCAGATCAGATAAAATTACATTTTATGCCGGAAATGTACTTTATATTTAATTATACAAAAAATATATAAAATCGAATATATATTTTTTTATTGTAGTTAGGATATTATGATAACACTGCCTGGTGTAGCTAGAGTGCGGTCCATGAACGGAAAAAAAATCTACCACAGAGAAATGCAAGCAGCAGTCGCCTCCACTATGCCGGCTTGAGAAGACGAATATGTACCATCCAACTAGGTCACTTGACGGATGTTGGTACGGGTACATCTTAGGATTAACTAGTATTAGTCTGCCTCGACAAGGAATCAAACTCCGTCTAATCTTAATTGCGGCCCACAAGCCTACAGGCCTCAACAAATCATTAAAAAAAGAGTAATTAGAAAAATGTAGCATTAACTTCACGTTCTCATCTCATTCTTCACACGTGATCTGCAGCATTGTTTCTTTGCGTGCGACGTGTAAAGTGCAATCTCTGACTTTAATTTTGCGACTGAGCATGCCTAACAATTAACGCCATGTTAAATGCCAAACGTGCGTACAACGTGCTGCCTTGACAATGATCTTGTACCTTGTGATCAAGTAAGTGTAAATGATTTCGTAAAATATCACACTTTTTTATTATTATTAAAACACCAGTTTTGACCAGCGTCTGAAGATGTAGGTTCTTGAGTTACTATCCTTAACTTGTGCCTCTTCTTACTATGTAGATAATAATGAAGGATTATTACATATTAAGTGTTCACGAACGTGCGTGAGTCTTCTGGACAGAAGTTTTAAATAGGAGAACGTGTTTTTTTATTTTTTCTCTCAAAAACTCCATTGGAAGTTTTAGTACTTTACTGAATTATTTTCGACATAACTGATCCCTTCTCATTCTATCCTTAGGGAATATTTTATCTAGAGACCTAAAAAATAAACACCTAAGCTCTGCTTTGAGCTATTTAATCCAAATTTTTTTTGTTAAATCGGATTAGTAGTTCCGGAAGACATACGGGATAAAGGAACTAAGGAATATCCATTTTAATAATTATATTAGATGAACAAGGTGTGTGGAGCAATATTTGTTAGAAAACCTAATAAAAGATGGATAAGAAGATTTTTATAAAGTATTTAATCTAGTTAACGTCGAATTGTCTAATTACTTTACAATCCATGTTTTCTTTATGTCTGTAAAATCCGGTATTAAGATATCATATACAAACACGACTATGGCAATATAATTTCACGTCATAATAAACGTTTCAGTTAATTATGAGCAAAATTAATAAAGTTTTGTTTCCTACAGTACAAAATTATATTTAAAATGCATAATAAATCAAAACGTCAAGATTTAGTTTTAAATTGTATTAAAGTTCAATAAGAAACAAAATAGGACATCCGTGGGACATTATTCTTCATCAGTGAGGAGAGCGTGTTACATTTCAGGCCAAGGCTAAGGAACGTATCGATTACAAACACTAAGATTTGCATCAATATTTATTGAAAATGATATCAGTAAAGGTAATTTACAATTAATGTCAATTAATCGCTACTTTTAAATAAAAACACGTGTACATAACTTAGACAGGTATTATTATAGGTTTTAATTTAGCAAGTTTTCGAATATTTTCATATACTTAAGCATAGAGATATATAGTACAGGAGCAAACCTCATACATCGGACATGACAAAAGCGTAAGCTGCTTCAAACGATTTAACAATGTCAAAAACCAACTGACAGAAAACCTAAAAGTGACTGGGATCATCTTTTCGCTTCCGTCACATTGGGAGCGTTATTTTATATCTAGTTGTAAATATCAATAATACTTAAGTCAATAAACAAATAAAAAATAACAAAAGAATTAGCACCTAAAAGAAAAATAAATTAAAGATGTTTAAGGTTTAATTAGTCCAGATAATTCTAGATCCAAATAGTAAAAAATAGAATTAAAAAAATTGCAATGAGGATATATTTTAATGATTATCCGGATACAAATAATGTGGTTAAAAAACACATCGTAGATGTTGATTGTTTACTATTTGTACGGAAATGTTGTTTAAAAAAAATGAGGGGAAAATTGTCGAACTATTATAAAAAAAAAAACAAGCAATTAGCTTACAAGTTAAGAAGCTAACGATTTTGGTAATAGCATATCTACCTTATCTTTGAGACTAAAAACTTTGAACTTTAAATAAATAAAAATCTATTATAAAAATATTTCCACATTTTCTCTTCACATGATCTCTAAATAAAGTGCATTAGATATAGTTTAAGATTAAGGACAATAAAATTTGATGTCATTACCGTTACAATTGTTATAATTTTAAGAAAAAATCGAAATAACATTGACATACTTTCTACAATATAGTTTATCTATTTTTCCCAGACGTAGGTATATAAGTGTTTCAGTGTTTCTCAATAAAGCCTTGTACAATTTTAAATTATAGTGTAACATGCACACAATAACTATACATTTTAAATTACTGCAACTACTTTGATGAACATGGCATCCAAAAGATTGAAGTGAATTAAATTTATAATAGTTTTTCTTCTTCAATTTTCATCATATTAATAAAATATATAATATATTAATAAAAAATAATCAATAATAGAAAAAGTGTTATTATTATTTCTACAATGTTACATTAAATAAGAGTCCTAATACCAACTTTGCTTAGAGAGCTCTTCTTGCTTTGAAAAGATTTTCAATTAAGATCCAAATCCAAATCTTCTGATTTTATAGGCATAGGTATTTATAAAAACAAAAAACTTTTAACTATGTACGAAGTTCAGCTATAGTCATCCATACCTTTTGGATACGCCTAAGCACTTAACTATTATATTTTTGGAGTTATGGAGAAAAATAAAAAACACATTTTTTTATATTTTAAATGGGCAAATCCCATTCTCACGCACTTTCATGAAGACTTCCGTTCATGAGCGAAAACAAGTGCTAAGTACCACAGAAAATGTCTGCAGCTAGAAGTCGCCTCCGCTCTATCAGCTTGAGGATATGTGTAGAAGTATAATAATATGTTATAGTAGATATTTATAAAAACATTGAAGTACGACTGTGTATAGGTAGGTCTATACAGTATAAATACGGAACTGAATCTCCACGTAGCATTGTGATTAATTGAATAGTATTAAATTAACAAAAAGGCTGGTTCCGCACTATTCATCAGTATTTATGTAAGTACTAAATCATTGACGTGTTAAATTGCGTTTGGAGTATCTCTCTAGATCGTGGTTTGCGTTCGAAGTACACCGACACTGAGCTATTACCTTATTCTTGTACAATCGTTAACGAATAGAACAAATCTGCTTGCCTTGTTTATAATTTATAGAAAAGCAAAACGTAGATAGATTCCACGATATGCATTATAATAATAATACAATCCTAAACTAGGATACTAAATAGGTATTTGAATAAAGATTTACAATGTCTCCAGCAACACAGTCTTCGGACTAGCGCTGAGGACGGAGCAATTTATATTTGTTGCAAATTATTGTGTTCCTAAAATAAACCTTTTTTATATTATATTATATTTTATATTATAACACATAAACAAGAAAAAAATAAGTTATATCGAATAAAAAAATATCTCGCCATGTTTGATATTGATTTTATTTTCTTTTGAAAAATATATAGGTACCTATATATCGAATTGTAGTATAATAAAACTTGTGGAAACTGAATAAATTCTCATTGTGTAAAAATTGTAGCGCTGAAATTGATTCCACAAATCCACAGGTATAAAACAAGAATTGCCTTCCAAAGGGGGAGATACAACGACTCTACAATTCGCGATTGACTAATGTGATCAATGACTTCTGCGTATAAAAATATTACTACAGAATAATTTTAAATATATTACAAGTATGTTAGAAATTAACTTTATTTATAAGTTTTTATTACATTTTCCCAAATTTTTATTGTTTTATTATAAAAAAAAAACAAAATTATCTTATTTATTTCATTATTAACTTATTTATATTTATTTCGTTATTTTTTACAAAAACAAGAGATTCGTTTTATAATAGAATTGGTTATTTTTGCATAAGACAGTCCTTATTGAGAAAGATTTTTTTAACGTGATTGAAAATAATTGGGAACAGAAAACAACAACATAGTTATATGAATGCGCAGTTGCTTATAACAGCTAATAATATTACTATTTATGAAACTAAACAACATATACGTTTATAAATACAAACCTAAACCACCGTCCTCCTTCCTGTGTATCACATTACTGAGTACCAATCATTTATAACTACAATTGCATGATACGGGTTCATAGTGCTCTCTTGACACTGGGTCTATCCTATATTCCCATGACACTCAGAATCAATCACAAAAAATTATGTAATTATTTAAACGTAAATAAAATACGTAAACTACATCGGTCCGATTGCGTAACTTTGCATCGCTCTTGATAGATTTCTTTGTAATTCCTCTTTATGTGATCATACTGATGCTAAGCTAGAGTACGGAAACAACTGCTACAACATACAGTGAAATCTGCAGGCTGCAGTTCCCTTCGCTATGCTAGCTTGAGGAGGCAAATGTGCACCATCTCAGGCACACTTTTCGTTATACCTGCCTACTTTCAAGATGATTCCGAAAAGAGATTAGTGTAGGTCACTTACGGGTCTGGATGAAAGCTAACGTGTGCCCAGACTCCGTCCACTATGCGTTGGGTGAACACCGTGTGGTTTTAGTCAGTAGTCCAGCACTAGGCTGGAGCCCGGTATAACCCTGACACCTTTCCCAAGGAAACAAAAAAAAATCAATTTACGGGTCAGGACGACTGATTGGGCTAGTAAACATCATCAGTCTACCTATTACGCTTTAAATAAAATTATTTATAGTTACTAATATTATTTTTATTGTAATGTTTTTAGGTAAAATGGTTGAGAGCGGTGGTATAGATCGATTATGAAAAATTGCTCGTGAGTGTGTTTATGAAAAATTTGCATGCGGGCGGAAAG
Organism: Tinea pellionella; assembly: GCA_948150575.1. Classification (NCBI taxonomy): domain Eukaryota; kingdom Metazoa; phylum Arthropoda; class Insecta; order Lepidoptera; family Tineidae; genus Tinea; species Tinea pellionella. The sequence goes on along the minus strand of OX411254.1, from coordinate 3,854,636 downwards.
AGGTGAAGGTTGGATAATGTCTGGTTTGGCCTCAACCACCTATCCCTTCCTCATAATATAGTTTATTTATTATATTATTGTTCGTCTCTTTCACACACATTACCTATACACATTAGTGGAAAGAAGACAGCGATACCTACGGCCATCCGCAAATGAAACCTCAGTACACCAGTGAACGTTGACCCGTGCGCATACGCTGCGACCCCTAATCCGCTATACTTACGTATAAAAAACCCGCAAAGTCGCGAGTGCCGAGTGGTAGTGATCAGTGTACTCAAACCGCAAAAAACCGCATACATTTGGTGTCGTTTCGCACTCCTGGTGCTGAGGACGGGCCAGCTCTGTCGGTCCACTAATCGAAGGAAGACTCTGTATACTCACACCAGGTACATATTACACACCATATGTTGGTCCTTCGACCCTCGATTCCCTCTTTTTAACCGCTTTTTACCTCAAAGTTGGCATTTCATCCAACCCCGCTCCCGCTATAAAACACTCATCAGAATAGGTATTCCGCATTTTCACTCATACATTATTATAGGTATTCACCACGCTTATTATTTACGTATATTATTATATTAAAACCCTATTCCTAATTATCCTAAATAAAATAATCCTAAAATATAAAATTTCATCGATACCCGCTTTCAGCACAGCTGAAACAATCCGCATCGCCCGCGCCGCTTGTTGTATTCATACAATTCTAGCTCTTGTTTCTATACGGAAATAAGCATCAATATTGATTGGAATGGTACCGCAGAAAAAATAATTTTCTACCGTAATTTTTTGCTCATTTCTTTTATTCTATTTTATTTTGTACTTTATATTGAGATATTTATTGATAAAAAAAAATTATGGCTGATAAAAACATTTTAATACTTGAAGCCAAACAGCAAACGTTGTTTAAATTCATTCAAAAAAGTTATGACCTAAGTCTAAAGGTTAATGAAAGTACAAATCAACGCAAAGCATTTTTAATTAGTATTGAGGAGTTAGATGACATTAAATCTCAATTTTCAGAAACTGTTGATAAATTAAATACCGCAAAATTAAAAATAAATGAGGACTTTGTTCCTAGTTACGCCGCTTTAGAATCATTTCAGGATTTATATTGTAAAATCAAGTATGTGGAACGTGAAATACGCGATGACTTCTCTGTCCGCCGCACTAAGGAGGGACGATTAAAAGGAGAGAGTGCTACTGCACCTCCCACCGCAATATTTAAATTACCTAAATTAGAGTTAGCGTCATTCTCCGGTGATCCCACTACTTGGTCAGTTTTTTATGAAAATTTTAAAAGCATTATTCATGATAACAATTCGTTATCAAACACGCAAAAAGTGCAATATCTGATACCGCAACTGTCCGGGAAAGCACTGAATATTTGTGCCGGCATCCCCGCCACGGGAGATAATTATCCCATAATTTGGAATACGCTAGTTCAACGTTATGAAGACAAACGTATGTTGTCCACACATTATGTTGAACAAATGATGAATTTTAAATCTTTTAATACCGCATCCCCCGCAGCATTAGATGCTTTTTGTGATAAATTTTGTTCCGCTGTAGCCGCTTTAAAATCAATACAATTAAATGATTTATCTGATTTTATAATCACTCACATCGCATTGTCAAAATTGGACAAAGAAACTGTTTATTTCTTTGAACAAAACTTCAGAGATTCTGAATTGCCCACTTTTAATAAATTAGAAACGTTCGTACGAGAACAATCAAAAATAATTTCCCGCGCTAATAATAAAAATAATCCCGCATCTTATAAAAATCATGGTAAACCTAGTAATGTAAATAAGCAAAATAATATGTCATTTTTTGTTAACGATTCCCGCAGTGATAATAACAAATGCTTAGTTTGTAATTATAATCGACACCCTCTTTTTAAATGTAAACAATTTATTTCTTCCTCGCCGCTCGAACGTAAACGTATCGTCGAACGTCTTTCGTTTTGTATTAATTGTTTAGGTTTTCACTCCCTCGATAAATGCATATCAACGCAGCTATGTAAACATTGCAACCGCAAACATCACTCCTTGTTATGTTATTCGAATGCTCGCAACCCGCAAGCACAGCAAAGCGACAGCTCGACGTCCGCTGTGACTATTACGCAAGCGCCTCGCGCGGACTCGAACACAGCGCCCACCGTGCCGTGCGCCACCGCCGCGCCTAGCAACAACAATGTTAGCTTGATTACAGCGAATTTAATGCCGCGCGTAACCAACTCTGTGCGCGTGCTGCCTACCGCTAAAGTTGTAATTTATGATGCATTCGGAAACCCGCATTTTGTTCGTTTTCTTGTAGATAGCTGTTCCATGGGTAATTTTATAACAGAATCGTGTTGCAAATTATTAAATATTTTTGTTCATAATAATCAATCATTTGTTCAGGGCATAGGTTCATCTGTGAGACCTATCAAAGGACGAACGCAATTTACTTTTCACTCGAGATATGACAAACAGGTTTCATACTCGATTGACGCTTTTGTTTTAAATAAAATAACAGATAATTTACCCGCCGCTTTATTAGACTCCCGCAACTTAGAACATTTTAACGGATTACCGATGGCTGACGATACTTATAATGTTCCAGAAAAAATCGATGGCATTATAGGTACCGAGATATTTCCCTATTTATTATGTTCTAATCGTATCACCGCGCCTACTTCGCGTGTAGTCGGTATCGAGACTACATTAGGCTATATTGTAATGGGCATTAGTGATGCGCACCCGCAGTATTTATTTAATAATTATTCTAATAGTAATAAGTCATTTTTTTGTACAATTAATAATAATTTAAGTTTAGATTCCCTCGTAAAAAATTTTTGGGAGGTTGAAAATATTAATTTACCTCGCCATATAAGTTCCGCCGACACTGAGTGTGAGAAGTTGTTTGTCAACACTCACACCAGAGACCGCACCGGCCGATATACGGTCAGCTTACCCTTCAAGGAGGATCCGTCGCTGTTAGGTGACTCCGCCCGCACCGCACTTAAACGTTTCGCTTATTTAGAAAAACGCTTTATTAAATATCCCGATATTCGGGCCACATATAACGAAACAATTAGTGATTATATTAAGAATGGCTATTTGTCTCTCGTTACAACCCCTCATACTGCATTACCTCATTTTTACATACCGCACCACGCAGTTTATAGGCCAGACAAAACAACAACTAAAGTGAGAATTGTTTTAGATGCCAGCTGCAAGTCGAGTAGTGGTAAGTCCCTAAATGATATTTTACATTGCGGGACTAATCTGCAAACAAATATTTTCGATGTTTTATTGAACCTCCGCCTCTTTCCGATCTCTTTGTCCGCAGACATCGAAAAGATGTATTTTCAAATCGCATTACAAAAGGAACATCATAAGTTTCAACGCATATTTTATAGATTTAATACTGACGAACCGATTTCTACATACGAGTTCTCCCGCGTTTCTTTCGGAACAAAAGCCTCACCCTTCTTAGCTTTGCGAGTTGTTCAACAGCTGGTTGAAGATGAGAAGGAGAAGTACCCGCTCGCCGCTATGTATATGAATAGATGTATGTACATGGACGATTATATTAATAGTTTCCCCTCTCTAGACCTCGCAAAAAATATTTATTCAGAACTCATTAATTTATTTTCTTCTGGTGGTTTTAAACTAACTAAGTGGATGACGAATTCGCCCGAGATGTTAAACCACATCCCCTCATCTAACCGCTCTCCGCATCTCATTACCTTCGACGAAAGTGCCGATACTAAAGTAGTCGGTCTTCAATGGTCGCCGGTCGATGACTACTTCTCCTTTCAGGTCAAGCCAGACCCCAGTTGCGAATGTACTAAGCGTAATATCTTAGCGCACACTGCGAGGTACTACGACCCCCTCGGGTTGATAGCTCCGGTGGTAGCTTACATGAAGCTTCTTGTGCAGGAGTGCTGGAAGGCAGGCCTCGGTTGGGATGAACCCGCAACTCCCTCTATAGCCAAGGCTTGGAGTCAATTTCGTTTTCAGCTCGAGATGATTAGCAAAATCAAAATTCCCAGGCACATCGGTATTCGCTCACCCTCTCACGTCACCCTCTTGGGTTTCTCCGATGCCAGCGAGAAATGCTACGGTGCCGCCCTCTACGTTCGCGTCAGTGCCGATGCTAACTCATCTGGTGAAACCGCATTGTTGTGCTCAAAATCAAAACTCGCTCCGCTTAAGAAATTGTCTCTCGCTCGTCTTGAGCTATGTGCCGCTTACCTATTGTCTAAATTAATTTCCCTAGTCAAGGAAAATATTAATTCCCGCTGTCAAATCGACAATATTTACGCATTCTCTGACTCTTCTGTCACCCTCTCATGGATACATTCAGAGCCATATCGATGGCAAACGTTTATCGGTAACCGCGTCGCTTTGATTCAAGCTAATTTAGAATCGTCTCATTGGTTTCATATAGCAGGCACTGAGAATCCTAGCGATATTTTATCTCGTCCTACTATCCCTGCAAAATTAATAAATAATAACTTATGGTTCAAAGGTCCCGCTTGGACAGCCCTGCCTATTCACGAATGGCCGATTTCTGTCTTCACACCGAGCACCTTTGATACAATGCCTGAATTAAAATCCGCACCGCAAGTATTAATGAGTACAATCACCTCCGATAAAAACAATATCATTTATAATGTCGCATTTCGAATATCCTCTTGGAAAAAATTAGTTAATATAGTTGTATATATACTTCGCTTCGCCCGCAAACTGCACTCTCGTGGACTCATCACAGCAGAGGACACAGAAAGTGCAGAATTATACATTGTTAAGTGCATTCAAAACAATGCCTTTTCAAACGATATCTCCGCATTAATCGCTAATAAAAATGTCGCACAATCGTTGCGCAAGCTCAACCCCTTCTTAGATAATTCATTACTTAGAGTAGGTGGACGATTAGAACACGCCCAACTAAGCTATGGTCAAAAACACCCGCTTATTTTACCCGCTAATGACAAAATAGTTTGGCTTCTCATAAGTCACTATCACGTCGCGCATCTACATACCGGTCCGAGTCTAGTTATGTCACTTTTACGACAACGATTTTGGATTGTTAACGCACGCAAAACAGTACGTAAAATCATACATGGTTGTAACGTCTGTTTTCGCAACAAACCGCGTCCGCTTTCCCACTTGATGGGTCAACAACCATCTTGTAGGATTACTCCTCAATTAAAGTGTTTCGTAGAAACTGGAGTCGACTATGCAGGCCCACTTTTCGTCACTACGTGCAAGCGCAGAGGTGTTAAGTCGCAAAAGGCGTATATTTGCATTTTCGTGTGTCTCGCCACAAAAGCGATACACATCGAGTTAGTATCCGATCTCACAGCAGAAATGTTTATTAACGCATTCAAACGTTTTATAAGTCGCCGAGGCCCCGTATCAGTCATACACTCCGATCAAGGCACTAACTTTATTTGTGCCAAACGCAAAATTAATGAATTATACGATTTACTAACCTCCTCTAGTTATAATAATAGTTTAGTCCGCGAATTAACCTCAAATAAAATTAATTTTAAGTTGAATCCCCCGCATAGTCCTCATATGGGAGGTATTTGGGAGACGGCAGTGCGTAGCGTCAAACTGCACCTGTTCCGCGTTATAGGCTCCCAGGTGCTCACATATGAAGAGATGAATACAGTGCTCGTTCAGATCGAGGCACTGCTCAATAGTCGCCCGCTTTGCGTGCTGAGTTCAGATCCTTCTGAGCCGCTCGCACTCACACCCGCTCACTTTCTCTCCTCTACGCCACTTAAATGGCTGCCGAGCAGAGAACTCAGTGATAAACCGCAGTCTACACTTGACCGCTTCGAACTGTTGGATAAACTCGTACAGTCATATTGGCAACGTTGGAACTTAGAGTATATCAATTCTTTGCTTCCTCGGAACAAGTGGTATCAGAACTCCGCATCCGTACAGCCAGGTACAGTTGTTATAATCAAGGAAGACAACTGTCCGCCGCTTCATTGGCCGCTAGGAATAATTCAAAAAAGTTATACAGGTTCTGATGGGATCGCTCGAGTAGTAGACGTAAAAACAAAGACTGGAGTTTACAAACGTCCAGTCGTCCGCATTTGCCCGCTACCAACTCAATAGTATTAATTTCTTTTTTCTCATTATTTTTATTTTAGATTAATTTTAGTTCATAATTTCCGCTACACATACTTAATTTTAAATTCCGCATTATTATATAAACCGCAACCGCAACCGCAATTTTTACCGCATTTTTCTGTGTATCATTCTGTTGATATATGGAATACATCAAGGCCGGGGGCATGGTTTGGCCTCAACCACCTATCCCTTCCTCATAATATAGTTTATTTATTATATTATTGTTCGTCTCTTTCACACACATTACCTATACACATTAGTGGAAAGAAGACAGCGATACCTACGGCCATCCGCAAATGAAACCTCAGTACACCAGTGAACGTTGACCCGTGCGCATACGCTGCGACCCCTAATCCGCTATACTTACGTATAAAAAACCCGCAAAGTCGCGAGTGCCGAGTGGTAGTGATCAGTGTACTCAAACCGCAAAAAACCGCATACATTTGGTGTCGTTTCGCACTCCTGGTGCTGAGGACGGGCCAGCTCTGTCGGTCCACTAATCGAAGGAAGACTCTGTATACTCACACCAGGTACATATTACACACCAATGTCTTTTACAGTCGATTCGAGTTAACGAGCCGACATGAGTTAATACAATAAAATCGCATTAGCTTCCGTCTACCAATTTAAAGATGAGGGTACGAGTCGAATGAACGCGTAGGGAATTGACGATTTATATTCTTGTCTTTTAAGCACCTTATCTCTGACACGTGTATTTGACACTTCATCTTATAGTTTTTATTTTTAAGATGTAGTGAATAATACTAAATATAACACCCACAAAGTAACAGAACCGCACTTCGGGATCAGCTTGAAAGTAGTAACTGGACTGTGCACACTTGTCTCCTCAAGCCGGCATAGCGTAGGTGACTGCTGCCTTAAGGATTTATCTGTGTTTACAGTTAGATCGCACAATAGTCTATTGTCACATGGACCTTTTGATGTAAAATAGCTACTCAAACATCTATTATATATTTTTATTTTTCGACATATTAAAATGTTGGATTTGTTTATTATTAAATCATGATGAAAACTGAACAAAAAAAATAGTTATTTTTAGCATAATTTAATAATAGGAATCTTATTATCTATTTTGTAATTCTAGAGCTATGTTAGACTAAGAATAAGTAAGTATAGCAGAGTAATAAAATAGTGTTCTGCATCTGAATTACCTACATAGGTAGGTAATCACATTTAATGAATATAATTATTAGATCAAACATACAATTTTTATATTATCGCGAACGGATATCTTAGTATTTAGTGTCAAAGTGCAAAGTAAACTAATCCCCATTTATCGACGTTAATAAGTAATTTAAATTTATGTGTATATGTATGTATATATTATTTATTAATAATATATTTAATAATATTTCCAAACAGCATCACCCACCTTTTCCCTTTTCCCTACAATTTCTTCCAAAAACATCTAGTGGTCTAAATGAAATTGCTTTTTAGTGAAAGCCAATTAATTGTACAAAGTTATTTGTGTTATTTTTTTGTTTTGTGTCTTTGTTAAACTTATTTGAAATAAAGAATCTATTATTATTATCATTAAAATCTTTAATAAATAGAAAATATCTCGATGGTTTTTATTTATCATCAATTGAGATCAAGATCGAATATGGTAACTTGTTTTTATATTAATTACGGTAATTTTAATTGTAATGTGGACAAGCTGATTGGCTAATAAATATCAATGTGTAAATATCATTTTAGATTTAAAGGATAACTAGTTTAATAGGCTTGTAACAATTATGTCGTGACTAGTGAGGTATTAACCTCATAATTATAAAATGTACGTATTGTACTTGAATTTTTCTTTCCGTTAATATAAATTTCCTTTTCGTTGCGTTTTAATTAGAATGAATAAAAATTGGAGATTAATATTAATATTCAGCTCGACAAATTCTGCAAATGTTGAGTAAGTTACAATAGTGTAATCTTCTTCTTTAGGTAAACTAGGCACGAAAATACGTATTAAATCGTACTCATGGAAAAATTTTGTATGGCACTATACAATTTTTATGCCTTATTTCTAGAGATGAATATTTTATACTATGAAATCCTCACAGTTGTGTTCCCTGATTCAATACATGGTACCAGAAAAACATCGATTTTTGTAATAGCGTCCTTAACCTATCATTCGTTGCATTTATTCGATATTTATAGTATTTTTCAAATTTTATATGTTTGGTCACCGCGCCATTCATCGCGATGAGGTCCCAGTTAGGGTACTGTCGATATTTTAAATCTATTGTATTGTTATTGTATTTTTTTTTTACCTTTTTTTCGTTTTTCGTATTAAAATTCCACAGATATTTCTATGGTGTCAGCAAATGACGATGACTCAAACATATTTTAAACAGACAATCATAATGATTACACAGAATAATTTTTTTATAGCGACTTAATAGTCCAGTTACCATTTTTTGTTTTCATCTTTTAACTTAAAAATATAATTACATAAATAGAGTACTTTAATAGTATTTAATGGAGTGCTATTTTATTCCAATTTATTATAATATGAATAATGTTTAATTCGTATCGTTTAAAAATTGTACGTGTATTATTTAACTAAGTATAGGTACATGTATTAGTGCTTGTATAATCTGTAACTCATAACTATCTAGTTGATTCGGGCACTTTCTTACGGGAATTATAATAGGAGACCTATAAGAGGACTTATTATACTAATTACTTTGAAACGCACATTTTAACTAAATTAAAAGATTATGATGCTTTCTAACGTATTGTGATTTTGGTCGTGTTAATTTTAATTAATTATAAAGTTTTTAATTTTACCTAAGTATCTTTATCGTAAGTATTATTATCCTAAATTCTAAAAAAAAGTAATACAACATTTAGAGTATGCGCATAACATGGATATTTCGGAATTCTATTAAATTAATTTTAAAAAAAAACTAGGTATTTTCTCTTTCAGCTAATGTTTTCTGAGTATTTTGTACCTGAAGAGACCTTTACGTGTACGAGTGTCAAACGAGGGCTCTTTTTGAATACCTGAGCAGTTTGTAATAGAGACTATGTAGGCTGTGCTTTATTTATTCAACCTCTTTGCATAGAGTTCCGTCGTCGTATGTACAGACATGTGTAGGATACTAAAAAAAATTGGAGATTTTTGTAGTAGAATTAATAAAAGAATAAATGCCTATTTCTTTGTAATAAAAAATAGGATCAAAGGTCTGAAGGAGTGTTCTTTTTATTATACAAACCATAATTCATATCGTAAATACTAAACTAATGCATACGATAATTTTGTATAATAATATAAACAAAGTTTATTTATTTAATTTTCTTTAAATATTTACAGACAAATAAATACTCCAACATTATTCAGATTTTCAAGGCTGTTCGATTTTGTTTGGTTTCTTTCATGGGGTCCTCAATCAATTAATGAGTTATGTAACTATTATTGTTTGTAAAATAAATGTTTATTTATTTTTATGTAAACATGAAGAATCATAGCTATTACTTTGAACATAAGCCGTGAACGTGACAATAGTATTCTGAAGGGTAAATACATCACGAATTTACGACGATGCATGGTATTTAAGAGACCAGTGAATATTTTAGTCTTATCGGAGGCTTGGGATTATTTACTGTTTATCTTTATGTTAATTTAAAGTAAATAACATGCTGTTTAGTAATAAATTTCACAATCCCTTTACGATTCAATCGAACGAATTTATTAAACAGTTATCGTAAAGAATATTTTATACGTACTAAAACTATGTGTTATTTTTTAACTTCTTGTTATGTTTCTGATGTAAAACTTTAGAGAGCGAGGAAGCCCTTATGTCGGGCGTCGGCTTGCGTGCTTCATCCAGGTTGCCAGTGTACATTCCCCTGATCCTGAAGCGCATCTAGGGCATTTTACGTGTGTTACACTTGCAAATCATCATCAATTGTTACGCCATTTTCCTGCAGGGATAGGCGGAAACAACGGAAAGCCACTTGCCAGAATCCTGACACGACTCCCTTGTTTCCCTCACATAATTCTCTTGAAAAATTTCGTTTGAGTTTTGCTAAGTAAAACAATGTTTTTTTTAGAAACATAATGTCAATATTATGTTAACTTTATCACTTATAAGTGTTAATAGAAACATGTAAAAGGTTAATGACCTATTGTATTTGTAAACTTGAACCTGAAGTTACGTTAACTTATTACAGCATTTGAAGTCTTTCAACCGATTAATGTAGGTCATAGTATCATAATCGCGAGTAAAAACATCGTGTTTGTAATATTTAGAAAGCTGAGTTAATGCAATTTGTTACTTTTGTCTGAAAAATTAAATTCAAACTTAACCGTAATAAAACTTGTATTTAAACAATTTATTTTAAAAATAATTATGATAACCTTACATTATTAGATTTAATTTATTTTTATTAATTTATTATTACAGACTTAGATTGCGCAGTGACCATGAGATATTAGATTTCTTAGGATAAAAAAACAATCTTATACTCTTTCGACAGTCATTCTTTATAATAGACTATTAAATTATAATCTATTTAATAATGCATAAATTATAAGTAGTGGAGAATAGGTGAAGGTCATTGCACACTAAAATTGCAGGTTGCATATTGCACCGGACGACAATCTAGCGGATCTTGCGACAGATCTCCCTTTATTCTATGTACAATGATAATTCATGAACTGCAAATAACTTATTTTTTAATTGGATAGTTATCTCTTAGAGCTTAATATCCATTGGAGCTTATCGTAGTAGACGATATTTCTTTTTTAATTACTGCATAGGTATGAAATATTGGTGCTGATTCTGTTGTCACCAACTAGACACCTGTCAAATTGAGAAATTCTTGACATAAATTTAATTTTTAAATCTCCACACATTCTGAGTAGAGAGATTGACTACAATAGAACGAACTATAACGAAATTTTCATGAAAAAGAACTTAATAAAAAATCGATTTACTGAATTCTTATTTTTAAATTACGATGAAAATTATTGCAATAAAATCTTTATTTATCAGTGAAATATTCAAAAGTGACAGAAGAAATGTCTATCAGTAGAGGCCACAGTAACTTACATAATAAATTATTATTTATTTATGATCATTATTACCTATCACTTTATTTAGACCGTGATTTGCTTCCGTCTCTTTAGATCCCATATTGTAAAGTATAGTGTATGAGACGAAAATCGTCGAGTAGCGAGGCAAGATGTCTGTTGCCCAGCCACTGTCACTCTTAGTACTATGATATAATTTTATTTGATCAATGTATGCCTCTATTAAATATACTTAATCAAATTCAAATCACGATTCACTTGTTTAAGTATTTGGTACAATAATTCATTGTCAACAAGGATAACGAGGTATTTCTTTGTAATATAAAATAGTATCATACATGGTCAGTTACCGGAAATAATAGGAAGTAAAATGTTTTCCGTATATCCGGTGTCTTGAAATGTCTAGGCCGATGAGATTTACATGCTTTCTTTAGTAAGATTTATCTTAGGCGGTAGTGTTTACAAGTGCAAGGTTAACGACTTTAATTTCCCAATGAACTTCAAAATGTAGGTCTGTCAATTGTTCGTTAATTAAGTATTTTTTACAATTATAAGATTAAATCATTAAACAATTTTTAATTAATCGAATCGTTAAAAGTATTATATATTATACTAGTTTTATGGGCGCGCTTCGCGGCGCTGAAAAAGTTATTTTTCGGGTAATTTGAAAAAAAAAAATTTTTTTTGAAAAAAACAAATTATGGATTTCGATATTAGAGTGCATTCCCTACGACCTTTGTTCCGACACTTGTGCCCTATCTCGTTCCGTTTCCGAGATATCGGCCTCGCTTCCGGTCCAAAGTCCACTTCCGGTCAAAGTCGAGGTTTTCCCGAGGTCCCGGGAGCTCCCTCTACACCCCCCAAAAAGAATCACCCCTCTGACCCCCCGGCAAGTGCTTCATTATATATGTCAGTGAGTCAGTCAGTCAGTGGTAATCGAGCTGTATATAATATGACTAGTTTTTTGGGCGCGCTTCGCGGCGCTGAAAAAGTTTTTTTTCGGGTAGTTTTGAAAAAAAAAATTTTTTTGAAAAAACAAATTATGGATTTCGATATTAGAGGGCATTCCCTACGACTTTTGTTTCGGCACTTGTGCCCTATCTCGTTCCGTTTCCGAGATATCGGCATCGCTTCCGGTCCAAAGTCCACTTCCGGTCAAAGTCGAGGTTTTCCTGGGGTCGCGGGAACGCCCTCTACACGCCCCAAAAAGAATCATCTCTCTAACCCCCCGGCAAGTGCTTCATAATATATGTCAGTCAGTCAGTCAGTCAGTGGTAATCGAGCTGTATATAATATAACTAGTTTTTTGGGCGCGCTTCGCGGCGCTGAAAAAGTTATTTTTCGGGTAGTTTTGAAAAAAAAAATTTTTTGAAAAAACAAATTATGGATTTCGATATTAGAGGGCATTCCCTACGACTTTTGTTCCGGCACTCGTGCCCTATCTCGTTCCGTTTCCGAGATATCGCCACCACTTCCGGTCCAGAGTCCGCTTCCGGTCAAAGTCGAGGTTTTCCCGGGGTCGCGGGAGCGCCCTCTATACACCCCAAAAAGAATCATCTCGCTAACCCCCCGGCAAGTGCTTCATAATATATGTCAGTCAGTCAGTGAGTCAGTGGTAATCGAGCTGTATATAATATAACTAGTTTTTTGGGCGCGCTTCGCGGCGCTGAAAAAGTTTTTTTTCGGGTAGTTTTGAAAAAAATTTTTTTTTGAAAAAACAAATTATGGATTTCGATATTAGAGGGCATTTCCTACGACTTTTGTTCCGGCACTTGTGCCCTATCTCGTTCCGTTTCCGAGATATCGGCATCGCTTCCGGTCCAAAGTCCACTCCCGGTCAAAGTCGAAGTTTTCCTGTGGTCGCGGGAACGCCCTCTACACGCCCCAAAAAGAATCATCTCTCTAACCCCCCGGCAAGTGCTTCATAATATATGTCAGTCAGTGAGTGAGTCAGTGGTAATCGAGCTTTATATAATATGACTAGTTTTTTGGGCGCGCTTCGCGGCGCTGAAAAAGTTATTTTTCGGGTAATTTAAAAAAAAAATTTTTTTGAAAAAACAAATTATGGATTTCGATCTTAGAAGGCATTCCCTACGACTTTTGTTCCGGCTTTTTGGCCCCGTCTCGTTCCGTTTCCGAGATATCGCCGTCACTTTCGGTCCAGAGTCCACTTCCGGTCAAAGTCGAAGTTTTCCTGAGGTCACGGGAGCGCTCTCTACACGCCCCAAGAAGAATCATCTCTCTAACCCTCCGGCAAGTGCTTCATAATATATGTCAGTGAGTCAGTCAGTGAGTGGTAATCGAGCTTTATATAATATGATTATTATAATTTTTAAACGTACTACCGTAAATCTAAATAAATAAACAACGCAAATGTTAGCAAGAAATAACCTATATACAATTAAAAAATATGTCAAAACGAGAAAAGAGCAATTTCAAAACGTCAATGTAGTTTTCAAATATATTTTAAACAATCAATGTAACCAACTATATCCTTTATTATAGTTATAATGTCAATTAGTAATTAAAATGTGCCATTTTTTTTTGGTTACAATTATTCAAACCATTAGCAATCAGCTGATGTTTTAATCATAAATTCTTTAGTGCATGCAAATTTGTAGTACAGAAAACAAAGATACAAACCATCAACGTACAAAATTAACAAACGTATGTGTTACTTATTAGTGTAATTGGCGGTCTTATCACTAAAAGCAATTACAAAGAATCGTAGGAGAGGAAACGTAACTAATAATTTGCACGGTTATTAAATGTAGCACGACGTTTATATGACACCCAAAACAGAGATGGGTGTTTTCAACAAAATGGCTGAACAATCCAAAATGCAATAAATAGATCTACATCTGTATTCTAGCGATAATTAACTATTTTCGTTTTTTTTAATAAGTTCTAATTGCCTCATCGTCTTAATTGTGATTATAATTTGTGTTAAATCAAACGCATTACAATTAATCATTAGCTAATTTGTTTCTATTAAATATTTTACAAGTCATTATATCCATGTTCATGCTAGATTATATCCATGTTATATTTGAGTACTTTTTTGTCCTATAGGTATGGAAAAGTATGATTTTTTAAAAACAAAAAGAAGTTATTGGTTAAGTAATTAGGAGCAAATTATATCTATTATTTTCGACAAAAACATTTATTGTAAACAAGACAACGATAGAGATCAGACGAAGGATGAGCAGCCAATGCCGCTGTTTAAAAAAATATAATTGTTTATTAATATAAAGACTTAACAATCAATATAATAATGAATTGATACTTAATCTAAGTTTTAAATAAAGTGCGTCTTATTACTTGTTCAATACTTGACACAATTTACAATTACTATGGCAGATATGTTATGCAAGTCTATTTTAGTTGCAAGATTGCTTTATAGTAAATATTACGAAAATACAAATACCTTGATTTGTATAATTCCCTATAATACCTTTCATACTAACTCTTATGTTAAATAAAATATAATTAACACATCGATTTACAATAAATTAACATACTCGTAAAGAATATTTGTTAAAGAGTTACAACATATTTGATCAATCAAATCGAATGTTCAAAAAATCAAACTTTATTCATTGTATGCACTTTATTTAAGATTTTTTTATAGAAAAAGGTCATTTATTTTTCAGTATTAGGCATGAGGCCACACTTCATCTGGTGTTAACGAGTGCGGTTATGATCTCCTACCATAGACAACAGTCTGCAGGCAGCAGTTGCCTTCGCTATGCCGACTTAAGGAGAGGAATGTGCACTGTCCAGGTTAATACCTGGTATCTTCCATGCTGATCCCGAAACGCGACTTCACGGATGTTACACTTGGCAAGGGACGGTAGACTGATTTATTCAGTTCGTTCAACATTTACTGAATTTTATTTTAATATTATCATTTTCTGCTCTATTTTACAAAGTTGGAAAAAGAAGATTAGGAATGAATTTAAAATCTTTTTATTGAGTATCATAAATTCGTAATTCATAGAATATTCTTAACACTAGTAATATTTCTAATATTTTCAATAACTTTGGCATTTTTATCTCAACACGTGGTGTTTAAAACATTTGTCTACTTTAATTTTATTATCATTAGTCAGTTATTGTGGCGTCTAATTCTTTATCATCTAGACAATAAGTGCCAGATTCAGTTAAGCCTAATTAGAATTAATGGTAATGAATGAAATAAGCTAAATTAATTACTCACTTTTGAAGAAACCCATATTGAGACACTTTCCTATTTTGGCTACTAAATAAAATATTAAATTTAAATTATTATTTATGTATTTTATTTAACTTTAATTTAAATTATACATTATTATTCCTATTCTATTAGGTTTGTTATTAAACAAAAGATAAATAAAAAAGAGGAAAAGATAAGTAAAGAATTGCGCGAAAATCTGTTCGTACTGAAACGGCGGTTTTAACGGTACGCCTAGCTGAACTATACTGAATCTGCGCGGACGCATGATCGCTGGCCGGCTACGTACGCGAGTGCTCTCATTGCCACAATATGTGAATTGTACTTGACATTGGGAATCGTAGTATTTAATCGCTACGTTTTGCGAGATATGTTTACGAAAACTACTTTTCCCGAAATCTTTTTAACGTAAGAGTAAATATAGAGATACGATTTAAATTAGTTTATTACACTCTAATCGATAAAGCTATAATATAGTACTTAAAAATATGGGTTTTTTTTATTACACTACTACTACTCTAGCATGTAATTCTTTTATTTTGTAAACTGTTTTTTGATAACTGTTTGTTGCCAAATAAAATAAATAATAAATAAATTATTTGAATTTACCGCCACTTCCATGTATAACATAACATACACTTGTGAAGAAACAACGTAGAGCCGAGTTACGCGACCAACTGAAAGTAGCTGTGTGTAAGAGTTTCTCCTCTGTCAACCTGGACTTGACTAATAAATGGGCACTTTTGTATGCATATATTCCGCATTTAGATATACCAAGCTTAAAATCAGTGTGGTAAAATCAAGTGCAGTCCTAAATTAAAAATAATAATAGACTTAACCTCCCTCTAACAAAATAAATACGTAGCTATAGTTACTCATATAGGTTACTTATTATTCATGAAAACAATTGCAGAAAAAAAAAATTGTTAGTAATAAACATTCTATTGTTTTTGTTAACAAAATTTTAAATATGAATAGAGTCTTTGAAGAATTAACATAATAAAAACAAGTTCCTATTTGTTTAGTTTATTATAAAATATCATGTAGCAATTTCAATTTCTTGACTTTGATTACCGGTAATTCGTACTAACTTGTGGTCTTATCACATTGTAATCTGTGATCAGTAAAAATAAATAAATTTATTGGTACCGAATTCAGATTTTTAGTAAAATATAAAATAACGTGAGTCATACAGAAACATAACATCACTATTAAAATGGTCCTAATTATATAATTATAATCACTTAGTTAATTGTAAAATTAAACTATATAAGTTCTATACCTAAAGAAACATTAAGTTAATTTTTCTACGTTATTTGTCAAACAAGGGTCAGCCACATTAATTTTAAAGGTAAGAAATTTAATTTTTATTTTTTTATTTTTTTTATTTTAAGTATTTGATTTTTTGCGAAATAAGACTTATCATAATAATTAAAAACGGGGTAGGCAGAGTAGTAGTACAGCCACTTTGAAGTGTTAGCAACTGCGAAGCAATCGCGTTTCGAGACCAGCTTGGAAGTAGCAAAGTTTAACGTGAGGAGTCTGTACTCACAAAGCAGAGGAGAATAATATCATGTGGTAAATATATACGGTTAGAGATACCTTTCAGTCGTACTAAGTTGATTCAAATCAATGAGGATATAATTATTATCCTGTTGTATTATAAAATAAATAAATAATAGAATTATGAAAGGAATTTTTGGATATGATGTTAACAATCGTTATTATTATTTTCAGATGTATCGTCCAGTTTTAATATTTTTACTATGTTGTACTGTCGGTGGAAACCTAGCATTACGTATTTCAAGAGAAGCTCGATCACATAATACTGACCTATCAAAAGAAATTGACACAGACAATTCAAACAATTTCGAAACCAATATGGAAGCGATTGGATCACGATTTATAAAAGATCAATTTAAAGGTGTCATAGAAGAAATATTAGAGAGCGGATTAAATTATATTAAATCAATATTACATAATTGTAAAGTTAGGATATTGAAGAAATTAGCGAAATGGACACTTTCTGATTTATTTCATACGATATTTGATGGTGTATCAGAATTTGTTAACGAAGCTACTCCTTTGAATGCTGAAGATCATATTATTGAGTTAAAAGAGACTGAAAAACCTGAAAAAGATTATTCGACCACACCTAAAACATTAAATTATCCATACTTTAACAGCTATAACAGACCTTTAGTTTATCCAACAAATTTTTATAATAGGTTTTAATAATATTTAGCTATTTTATTAAATTATTTATTTAAAAGCAATTAGGAAATTGTTTTATTCTAATTTTCAGTTTAATTTTTTGATAATTTTGAATAGTCTTTATCCTTACACAAAAATAACATAACTTAATATTTAGTATGCTATCTAGGTAATGAAAATAATTTACTACAAAATATAAATTCTTAATTTAGTTAGCAAAAAATACTATAATTTTCTTATAACAAACACCACAAATCGCCCTTGACTTTTATTTACACAAATTCTATAAATAGTATATTAACCCACGATATTTTAATTATATAATTTACTATTTTATCTACCAAATATTAATAATAAATAATAATAAAATACCTACCTACTGAAAAACCCAAATCAACACCAGAACTACGATTACGTACCTACCTATCTATAATTTTTTTCTTAAAATATGTACTCATAAAAATGGTTGAATCTACGGAAAGTTGTAAACTGATGATGTCCGCATTAGAAGGAAATTAATTAATTGTGGATAGCTACCTTTCGCCCTTGAAACATGTCATTGCAATGTTTTTATGACCAAATCGCAGGACCTAACCATAGTACATACTGTGTACTATGTCTATCGAATGTCTAATAACGTAGATCAAAAGAGACTATTAATTATTTAGATAATAATTTGTCTTTATAGTAAATAGCTCTACACGGTAGGTAGACTGATGACCTTGTCGCGTTTCGGGAACAGTTTGAAAGTAGCGAGGTATAACGAGAGGAGTGTGCACTGTCAATCTAGATGGTGCATACTCGTCTCCTCAAGCCGGCATAGCGGAGGCGACTGCTGTCTGTAGAGAGTTGTTTCCGTTCATGGACCGCATTCTAGTTTTACATCAGGCGGAATGTCATATTTTTAAAAAATGTGACCACTGTAAAATACTGAAACTTCTCTTTACTTCTTTGTATTTAAATTGTTAACTAACTTATAATAACTCTGCTGCATTTATGTACGCCATCTATCGGTAATAGCGGAATGTATTTAAACGCCTTAATTAATACTATCTGTAGTTTCTTAACCAATGCCCTGTCTATAAATTAAAATGAGGCATATAAACGCCTGTAAATGTAACTCTACATCATTTATGCGCGCCATCTATCGGTAACAGCGAAATGTTTAACTTGGCTTCTAAACGCCTGAAAATGGTTACATATCGATGAGGCGCCCCAAGCGCCTACAAAAGGTAAATAGTAAAAATCGTAAGTTACTTTTTTTATTATATTCTTTTGCATATCTAGTTAGCATATCAAAAAATATTTATCAATAAGATCTTAACACATAAGGTTAATAAAAATAGCTAAAATTCACTTTTAAGCATCACTCACGTTCGTTATCTAGTGGGATAGGTAGATACTACGTCGACGGATGACTCCTTTCTCAACACACGACCACGTTATTCACTCTTTCTTACGCTATACTAAGTCTAGCATAAGACTAAATACGTGACATAAAATTTACAATACATTTAGTTTACTTGTATACTTCATCAAACTTTTGAATTGTCCAGTCCATGTAAAATAACACACATCTGACCTAAGGTGTTCTCATTTTGTATAGACAATGATATTATGGAAGTTCATATTTAGGCGATTGTTCAGTAGAAATAAAAAATAGACTGGCGATAAAAGAGATATTCGAAAAATTGAAGGATTTCCGCAAACAAATTGAAAGGGAAATTACGCTGAAATTGACTTTGTCATCTCAAAATAGTATGTAACAAGTAACAACCTATGCGTCGTTTTATTTGCCAAAAAAGTCATGTGATATTTAGAGACTCACAATAAAAAAGTGTATTAAATTACAATAATATACAATCAATGTTTATTAACCTTCAAGTGCCTAGTAATGAACTTAATAATTAATAAATTGCCCTCGACATTATTTTCCGAACTAAAAACAATTGAGTGACAGCATCAATGACTGCTTCTTGCAATGCGCTAACATCTAACATTGAAAAGTTGATATGTATCATTTACCAAATAACACGCCTTTTGTTTTTACTCCCAATTGCACATTTAACATTATGCCTGCATTAATATCCCGATATTGAACTAAAAAGTTAGTATAAATAGTATTCATAGTGATTGTTATTATCCCAATCTGCCGTCTCGGGGTAGTACCACTTTCAAACTGTGAAATGACCTAGACGCAATTTGGGGTCAGCTTGGAAGAAACCGGGGGTGCGCCGCCGTGCCGTGTCAACTGAAATTTCGTCTTCTCAATTAAAGCATAGCTTAACATCAGGCACCCACTGCTGCTACATTTTAATTACCTAATAGAAAATATTTGTAAAAATAATACAGTTAAAAATTAAATTTGTGTAATCGGTATAGGAATCTATAAGTTTCAAATGTACTTGGATACATTCCAAGGGATTCTAAATAAATAAAGAAAAATATCTAAATAAATTAAAATGGTCATGGGCTCTGAAACGACTAAAATCCTTGGAAGCTTATCACCCAAACGTGAAGGCTAAGGGTTTTCTTTCTAATTTGTTTATTAACTTTTAACACGCACAGAATTATTTCACTATTTTATTTATCGCGTAGCATAGTTTTATTTGTAGCAACCACGACTGGAAATGATTCTTTATAGTAAACATCGCATGTGTAAAAGTAAGAAGGGGCGAGATATTTTTCATGTTCAATATCTGTTTATTTTTATGAAATCGATCATTACTTTATCACATTGACTGATGTTTTTAACATCTTATTTTACGATCTTGTTAGTTATAAATTAAAATATGATTAATAGATTTGTTTTGTAAATTATATTATTCAATATTATACAGAATTATTTGAGAATATGTTTGTTTACATTCGTATCTATTTACTGTGAAGTATCATTCATTGATCTCGAGTGACCACTTCTCCGTGACTACATAAATATGTAGACACATATAGGTTTAAGTACAATATTATTATTAACCTTAGAATAATGTCCTTGTATACTTAGACAAATGTACGGAATAACAAGACGTTATTGCCTCGATAGACTTGTTCTATAATATATATTGCACAATTGTGGCGCTTGGCATGCGTTCGGCATTGGATTACACAGATTTAACATTAAATTTAAACATAAATTCGTCTTTTTATGTTCCAACTTAATACAGACTACATAGTGCATAGAATAATAATATAAATATAAATCGACTGCCCCTGTGGTGCACAGTTGCTATGCAATCCGAGTTCAATATACACTGTATACTATAATTTCTTTGTTATAAAAAACGTAAAAAAATTTCGAACCGGGAAACATGAAACTGTCTACTGAGCTAAACTTTTGTGTTAGCTGGTGTGCTGCCACAATAGTGAAAACACCTTGATATTATAATGAAGTTTTTTTTTAATTTGGCGCCTAAATCGACCATTTACTCTCTTACTTAGTGCCATTTCATAAAACAGAACAGCTATGAAGCTGTTGTACTTATTATTAAATGTAATATAGAAACGTTTATTTACTTCCATTAACTTGTCAAGAAAAAACAGTTCTTATATTAATTTTATTTTGCGACGTATATTAAGTTGAAAATTCCACGACATGCAAATGAGCGATCAGTCTATTTAAATAAAAGATGAAGGTAAAACATAATATATTATCTTTGACTAAATGCCAGAATACTACATATTTATTAATCGGACATATTATTTATGAGTACAACAGCCTTAGTAAAAAAAATGTGGCAAGAAAAGATTTATTTGTAAAGCAAATTCTATTTAACGTATAATAATCAAAGATAATCCATGATAATAATATATTAAGTTTAGATAAAGTTTAATAGGATATGAATTCGAAATTACTCTTAAATAAACAAAGCGTTGTAAAAATTAAATATTGATAAATAGTAATAACACATTAAATTTTCACGTGAATTCGCTTCGCAACTCGAGCGGAACTAAATCCTAACAAGAGTTCACTGACAGTTACGTTTAAAGCCAGTTTTCCACGAAGGGACTTCCATACTGTCTGATGAAGTTAAAGCGTGGTCCATGAACTGAGACAACTGCTACCAGACAAATATATGCAGGCAACAGTCGCCTCCGTTATGACGACCTACCACTCTTCTAATTAATGTCTACATAGTGAGCTACTAAAAATCATAAAACAAAGTTACGTTGGATTAGAATGGTCGCTATAAAAAAACAAAACAATTAACAACCCTAAAATGACTAAGACTATGAGCTTCTTTGGTTTGGTCGAAGTATAATTTACAGAAACGAATGCACTATTCGGATTAAATCAGTTTCAACAATAAAACATAGGTCATTAACTTTTTACCTTTAGTTAAAAGTTATTTAAGGTTAACAAGTTTTTCAGTTAAGCGATATAAAAAATAATCCTAACCACCAGGAATGATAATAGCTATTAGTCCACTCTCCCATCCAGGAGTAGTACAGTCACTTTCAAAACGTAACCTAATCGTGTCTCGTAATTAAGTAGAAAGTAGCCACGACGACGAGCATTCATCTCACCGGCATAGCGAAGGTGCCCGATGCATGCAAACATTTCTCCGTGACAGAAGTAACAATTGTTTCTATTCATAGACCGCACGCTAGTTTAAATAAGGCGAAGTGTGGTCGGTCACATTTTACAAATTGCAGAGTTATGGGTGGGTAATACCTATTGTTTTAGATATTTTACGAACGCTTGTAAATGAATTTGCATTATAAATAGCCGCAATGCTTACAATGATTAATGATGGAAATAAAATTTAAGAATCGACCTTAAAATTTAAATGTAAAATATGTAATGCGATGTTTATTATATTTTTGGGCACCTTTAACACTAAAACCAATAAATTTTGCATTTAAATAAGTATACAGGTATTTCTTTTTTTCTATTCTAGCCCTTAAACTCAATACAGATAGGCAGATTTTTAGAGTACCAAGTCCAGTCCAGTGAGTTGTGTGTGACTAAACTCAGATTAGAGTATGATCCATGAGCTCCGCTATGCTATTGAGGATACGAACTTGCCCATTATTAGTGTATTCTAGTATAAATTAGATTAAAAACCAAATAATACATGTTATTTTAAAATATATACATTACTTAAGTAAACATATAATAGATGCTAAGTAAATATTAGAACGAGGTATTTATTTTTTCCTGTCAATCAATTTGTCAACGAGGATAAATTTGTAGGGGATTCACACAAAAGAAGACTTCTCTTTTTGGAAAAATCTTATATTTATCCTGAGCTTGCTTCCTTATTGCACCACAGTTTCATACATTCTCCAATATTTTGAAATTTATAAAAAGAGTGGTCAGCAGACTGATGATGGGCTAATCACAGTCAACCGTCTCTTCAAGTGACCTAGTCGGGATCAGCCTGAAAGTAGGTGGGTATAACTAGAGGATGGATGATACACATTCGGGTCCTCAAGCCGGTATAGCGGAGGACTGCTACCTACACACATTTCTCTGTGATCGCAGTTGTTTTAACATCAGGCGGAATATTGTGTTATGCCGAGCTAAAAAAATTATTGTTTTATTTCAAAATACTTAATCGTTAAAATTTCCAATCGTTAATTTACTGCGTAATTGATAAACTCATTAGGATAAATAAAATTGTACCAATGTTTAAATTATTGTTATTTACAACACTTAAACGACACGTTTTTGATTACATATTAGCGTCAGAGTTAATTATAATGTGTAAGAAAATTATCAATATTAAGTAACGCGTCCATTAAAAAGAATCTACAATAGTAGATTTACTTTAAACTAGTCGAAAAAAAAAAACATTTTGCTAGATAATTATCATGTTAATTATTAATATGAGAAAAAAAAACTCTAATTAAAATTTTTAATCGATAACAAGTGTGTATTTTGTAAATTTGCCCAATTTTTAACGATTCTTTTTGTCGCTCGATTTTGACGATCAAAACATATAGATTTAGATAAGAGACTAAAATCTGTTAGTTGGCCACAAATTGTATAAGCGATTCAAGGTGCATACTAAAAATCAGACAAATTCTGTCATCACTTCTTGATGATCAACAAAAATACTCTATTTTGTTCACTGCACGTGTCTGTCGTTAAAATTCGGGGAAATCTGTAGGCACCTGATACGGAGTAGAGTCGTAATGCCTGCTCAGGAAGATTCATGAAGTTTAGTTTGTAAAGAGTTTATAGAATATTAAATGATACTGATAACAAAGACAATTTTTATTTTAGAATTAGTTTATTCGTTCAATGTCACTGCGGAAGAAGTAGACCTGTCTGAGGGATAAAGTTTAAAGATGATGTGTCATTGGCACGATTAGGAATATTTGGCTAGTTAAGATTTTCCACGAGTTTTTTTGTTAGCGCAAAAAGTACGACACATAAATAATAAATTACATACAGTTTTTAGGATTTCATGTTAGAAAAAGTGGGCGAATCACTGCGGAAGTCAATCTATTCGCTATTGTTTTCATTAATAGGGTTTGTAGGCTTTAGGCTGCGGGCACACGGGCCACTCGCACGGTACACAAGCGGTCGACCACTCAATCAGATACGCTTCTAAGTAGTCACCAATGGTAATTTCGAAGGCATATTCGTGCACAATGACGATTAACAGAAGTGCGATGACAGAAAAATGGAATAAGGGCGTTAAGTAGCATGTGTTGGCGAATGATCCCTGTGGTCGCAGCCTTAACGGAAAAAACTACATACAAATCCTTTTTTTTAATATGATCTAGCACAGACAATACATGTATCTGGGAACTGAAAGATTTGTTTATTGAAGAAATAGTAATAATGTAAAATCGTAACAAATGGTTGAAAACATTAGCGTGAATTAAATGTGTGCTGCAAAATAATATTATAATTTTCGTTATTTATTTAAATGTATATTGTAAGACGTACGAGAAGCGCTCATCACGTTCTTAACCAGTTTTTCCAGTATTAAATTTTGTTCTATTTAAATTAAAACTCACGTGTACGCATAATTTTTTTTTGTTTTTGGATTCTTTTAAATAACAGCTACTATTCAAAATACTAAATATTCCAACTACTATGCTAAATAAAGAATTGGGTTGATAATGACGGCGCATATATACCGTTGGCATATAAAAGAATACCGTAATACTAAATAATTTTTTATCCAAAATTGTGTTCATTTCTTATTGGACAATCAGGGTTTCAGGAAAATTTTTTTTGTTATCCATATAGGATATGTGCGAATTAGACGACAATGTGAGCGAGATACTGTATCTCAGATACAATTAGGTGCGCATGCGCTTGCCCTGTCTTCTTAAATCCCAGTAATACACAGGTTTTATGTTTTAAAAACTTGTTTATAAAGGTCTTTCAATCTATTTTATGCGTAATAATGATACTTAGTTATTTTACACCTTGTTTATACATTTCTGTACTATTTAGTAATTTTTTTATAATCGTAAACAATAATATAATTACCTAATGATTACTATTGATATTATGAATAAATGAATAAAAATTACAAGGCATGCAATTTTGAGATGGCAATGCATAATATTAAATAAAAAGTGGGACAATATTTGCAATAAAATTACAATTTTATTATCAAAAAATTAACTTTAATTTTTTTTACATATTTTCATTTCCTTTAATTATTAATTAAAATTTATGAAACAATTTCTATATTAATTATTTTAACAAATACGGTCGTTGTCCATTAAAATTATTAAGAGACATCTAAAGCTTAAAAATGAAAATTGGTTATATTCATTTTTATCATAATTAAAATATATTATATATACAGTGTAAACTCTTTATAACGTTATCCTTTATAACGATAAACTCCCTATAACGTTGAAGTGAGCCCAACTTGGTTGGTTTGCGTTAAAACCCATATATTGAAACACTCTTTATAGCGATACGCCATTCTCTATTACGAAGAAATGTGTTCATATTTTTAGGCAGTAAATATTTATTATCGGTATTATTGTTTATGTTATGTTATCAGGTAACAAAAAACTTTGAAGCTCCGAAACATCCGATGTCGGTCTAGCTTTTGTTATCCTTAATTGCCTTGAACACGTGCAGTAAGACGCATTGTTTTCTCGGAAGTGATGGTCTTCGACCAAGCATACTGGGTACCTATCGTATTATCAGTCGTAAACCTACTTTGAAACTGTTAACATGGCCAGTAAACGGAAAGCGATTAGTGTTGACGAAAAAGTTTGTGTGATACGTGCGATTGAAAAGGGTGAAAAGAAAAGTGACGTTGGAAGGCGTTTTGAACTAAGTCAATCCACTGTTGCTACCATTTGGAAAAACCAAAAAACAATTCTACAGGCGGCGCTGGAAGGAAACTCTTCTAAAAAATTAAGAAAGCCAAAATTCGAAGACTTAGATCAGGCAATGTTGTCGTGGTTTAACAATCAGCGCCAGAATAATGTACCCATCTCGGGGCCAATTGTAAAAGCTAAGGCTGAAAAGTTTGCCAACCAACTTGGCATAATTGACTTTAAAGCATCTGAAGGTTGGCTCGGAAAATTTAAGCACCGTCACCAAATTACGTACGGTAAAATGAACGGAGAGGCGCGGGATGTCGATATTAATGTGACTAACAATTGGATTAGTACAGTATGGCCTAAATTAAAGATGAAGTACTCACCAGAAGACATTTTTAATGCAGATGAAACTGGCCTTTTTTTCAAGTTGACTCCCGACAAAACTTTAAAATTCAGAGGGGAAAAATGTGTTGGAGGAAAACTGTCTAAAGAGCGTATTACAGTTCTAGTGGCTGCCAATATGAGTGGCACAGAAAAAAGAAAGCTCTTAGTTATAGGCAAATCGAAAAACCCTCGGTGTTTCAAGAACATAAAACAGTTGCCAGTTACGTACAAAGCAAACAAGTCAGCTTGGATGACATCGCAGATTTTTGAAGAGGAAGTGAGAAAATGGGATGCTGAATTAAAATCACGGAAAATCTTGCTTCTAGTAGACAATTGTCCTGCTCACCCAATCATATCTAATCTTCGAAACATAGAGTTAGCATTTTTCCCAGCTAATACAACCAGTATTCTACAACCAATGGATCAGAGTGTCATTAAAAGCATAAAGGGCCACTATAGACGGAAAATGTTGATGGATATGATCGAAACTGACGGCAAGGTCTCGATCAACATGCTACAGGCAGTGAACTTCTTATCAAAAGCCTGGGAAGAGGTAACAGCAGCCACTATCCAACATTCTTTTCGACATGCTGGATTATGTAGTAGCCAAGAAACGAACCAATTTGACAGTGAAGACAATCTACCACTGAGTGAATGGATAAGCCAGTTCGACATACCAAACAATTTCAACGAAGATCTACAATCGTACGAAAATATAGATGAGGATGTAGCCACAACTGGTACACTTACAGATGAACAAATTGTTGATTTAGTGTCAAAAAGTCAGGAAACACCCGATAATCAAGATGAAGAAGATGATCAAGTGGACAAAGCCGAATCACCACCAACAATTCAACAAGCCCTAGATGCCGCTAAGTTGGTAGAAAAATTTTTGCTGTTTAATCAAGACGATTCCACCACACATCTAGATATGAATAGAATACATAAAATAATACAAAACAAGTACTGGCATAGCAAAAAACGTCAAACAAAGTTATCAGACTATATGTATAAACAATAATTTATAATACATACATATTAAAAAATCTTGTTAATATGGTTGTTTTTTTGTTCACTCCATATAACGAAAACTCTCTATAACGACAAAAAATGCTCAGTCCCTTGAGTTTCGTTATAAAGAGTTTACACTGTATTTAAGGAATTATAAACTGCCCACGTTATCTAGTTTAATGTTCATGTCATAGTTCAAGAACCATAATATTGTAAATGTCAAGATATAGTAATATATGAAGTTGCCGGTAGAATTAAGTTTAGTACCTTTCGCTTTTGTATTGAAAAATTACCTTGATATAAATTAAATATAATTTATAGTACGTTTATTAAGAAATAAAGTCTGTATTTTATGTGACATACTAATTTTTAGAAAAATTTAAATTTCAAATCGCACTTATCAGAAGTTTTTTGTATTTTTCAGGTATATCTACGTCTTCCTTTAGTAAAATAGTTGTCACTCAGATACGGTTGTCATGCTTATAGTTTCTCAAAAGATATTCAAAACATAATATAATCACACTAATACACTAAAAAAATAATGCTGAAATTCAATATCTTACCTTGGATTTTCTTTTCGGATCCGTTGGTTTTCTGCAATAATTCCTCTAACTCGGGCTGATACCGATCCAGATCGTCCCTGCTGCCTCTCGACTTCATCTTTTATTACTAAGCTTACACAAAAAAAAACTTTTCACTTGAAAAAGAAAATGTATGGCACAAAACACTTTCTGTTAACAAGAACTGCGTATCCTTGATGCGTGCGACTGAAGTCTATAGCCGCCGGGGTGGTTCTGCTTAGGCGCATACTGGCGCCGACTCGAGGGTTGGAAATGATCTGGGCGAGGTGACGCTTTGCTTTTATAACTACTGCTGCTACAATTCAGGCTCGAATGACGCGAGGATGCGAGCACAGCCACTCGGCGACTGACGCGGTCAAGGGTACACCTGCCCGTAACACTCGTTAAGACAAATCGTATTCAATGGCCAGTGACGATGTCTCAGACACCCGCTTATCTTAGCATTGTTAGTGTCCTAGTTTGTAAATATATCTGTGAGTAATTAGGAAGCCCCCTTTTTTTCTGAAGGCATTTTGAAAAACGATCTTGATGTTCATTCAAAGTCGTTAGTTTCACACTGTATTGTTTGTTTAGAGGTTGTCTACTAATCAATCTAAAGAGATGACACAACATACAATTGCAGTGACGTCAAGAGTGGTAGACAGACAGATGATGGTTATTAACCCAATTTGCCTAGTACCACCACTTTAAAATGTAACACCTGTGAAGTGACTGTCGCCTTTGGAGAACAGTTTTGAAGTAGACATACCTGATAACGAGAGGTCCTGTGGCTCGCGGTCCTTTTACCGTGAGTGACAGTGTCATATGGGGGCACCGTTGGAGTTGAGAGGAGCGTCTTTAGGTGGTGGAAAGAGGGTCCCAAGATACCTCTCTGAGGTACCCCGGCACGAATCAAAACCAGCAAGGTGGGTGGAAGACCTGAGTGAGAGACCACCCTTCATCGCGTGAGCGGAGGCGGCAAAGGCGTAGCAACCGTTATCTTCTTCGCTCCGAGTCAAGAGCGGTAGTCCTGGGGTTGGAGTACCGCTCATTTACTTGGCTGGAGTGGTGGGGCCTAACGGCCAAGGGTCGGTGGGGTCGCGGATGAATGCCCGTGATCTCACCATATGACGTACAGAGGGATACCGTGGGTGTTTTAGATGTGTATACCCGGTATTGGGGAGTCCGACATAAGACGTCCCCGAGACAGCGAGGCATCTATAAAAGATTTCCCCCACGTAAAAAAAAAGGTATAACGGGAGGTACTGTCAATCCAGGAGGCACACATTCGTCTCCTTAAGGCCGGCATAGCGGAGGCGATTGCTGCCTGTAGAAATTAATCTGCAGTAGCGGTTGTTTCCCTTCTTGGACCGCACTCGAGCTTTAGGTGGAGTATTGTCATATGCAGATTGACACAATTTCAGAAATTCTAAATTGTTGTTTCAAATTAGAGCGTGACGTCACTACTAATAGATTGAGATAATTTCATTAATCGAATGACCGTAAATTATTAATTATTACATAAACAACCACTCCCCTAACCAGTTTAACATGATTTTAAATCTTCGACGACAAAACTGACACATTAAATATTTACCGATGTTTTATGTTACTTAGAAATATTCAACTTGAGACTGCGGTCGACCGCCTAAATACACGTTTTAAAATGATTTAGTTACTATAATATCGCTGTTTGAAATACCTGCCTGCTATTTATTTTTAGACCTTTTTCGAAGTTGCTTTAATATTTTTTTTAGTATACACGGATTTTGTGATGTGTGATTTTTTAAATTACCATGCAGGCATCAGTCCCCTCCCCTGCGCCGGCTTGACCCCTGGCTTCTTTCAGTAACACAACGCGACTAGGTCCTTCACGAGTCTTTAAAGTGATGGTACTACCCCCAGAACGCCTAACTGGGCTAATAACACAAGCCTGCCTACGACTCTAAAAAAAATTCAAATTATTAAATCAACTTTCGACAAGTAATAACCTTATCATAGGTCATCTAGTGTTGAGGGAAGCTGATTATTATCACACTTTCGTCAATGACAAAAGCCTCTCCATTCTCTGATACCTACTTCTATATGATAAATACGTTAATTAATAATGTAATAATATTGTTAGATATTAGACCCTCGTGTTACTGATCGCTTTAATGTTGCAGGCAGTTATGACGAGAAGTTATATACTTATAGGTCGCGTCAAATTTTATGACGTCTCGGTAGTTAGCTAGGTACAGTTAAGTTTACAATAATAAAATTAAGAGTAAAGGAGAATGCCCATTTTTGGGCCCACTTGATACCTTATAATTTGTTAAAAAAAAATATTCTAAAATAAAATCTTATTTTTTTATTAATTATAAAAAAATAATTATATAAACACCTCATTTGTCAATCAATAGACAATGTTTAATTACATAAAAAACATATATCATCAATTATAATTAAAGCATTTAAAATAATAATAATCTCAAATATTGCATCAGAAAACATCTAATTGCTAAATAACCCGGGTGAAAAAATTTAAAACTGATTGGTGATACGCTATGTAGATTTATTTTGATACAAATAAGCTAAAAATCATCGCCAAACTTGAGAAAAAAATTGTGGGCCTATTTTTTTTCCTTTTACATATGAATAGAATATATAAAAATAACATGCGAGTAGCTCGGACGTGTGCCTTTCCCTCTCACGTTCATTGTGCCCCGCTAATATCTCGATTTGTGTACACCGCAGCGACTAGTGCCTAACTTCGGGGCCGCCATAAAGTCGGGTCGTACTATACAAGTCAGATTCTTATCTATTACTTTTTTTCTATAGTCAATACTCCGTCTGATGTTAAGATAGAGTGCGATCCATGAACAGAAATAACTACCACAGAAAAATTTCGGCAGTCGCCTCCACTATGCCGACTTCATGCGTCAAATTGATAGCGCACACTATTTTTGTTACACTGATTCCGAAACGCGACAAGGTACTTCACGGACTACATTTGAAAGTGATAGTACTACCCCAGGATGGCAGACTGGGCTAATAAACGATTCGGTCTGCCTACCACTCTTCAAAAACATTATACAGACATATAAATACCTATGTCTTATATCAAAATAATAAACCATAACTGGTTCTGTCAAATTTTGTTAACAAATAGGGAATATTTTTAACCCAAACGTTGCTTTAAATGGTAATTTTTAATTAGTATGATCTTCATAATTTATGTTTGTACTTTTTGTTTTTTTTTATATAAATAAATAACTATCAGAGGGGAGATACATACTCCACCATGTTAACCTAGAGTTTGGCCAGAAACTGCTATTACAACAGAGAAATTGTCATCTCCTCTATGCCTGCTTGAGTAGATAAACAAACACCGTCCATTGACAGAGCACACTCCTCGAGTGCCCAGCTACTGTCATCCTGGTCCCATTGGGTCCCTGGTCCCAAACAAATGTACTTTCAGATTTACATTATCAGTATAGGTAGACGGTGTTTTTTTAGCATTTGAAAGCATCCGGTCTGCTTACAATTTTATTATGCGAATAAATACACTCACACCTTCTAGTTTTTATACTTGGAAAAATAAATAAAATAAAAATATTTACCATAATAATTTATATTAATAACAATTAAACCGCAGCTTGAATTGCTGCCTTTTTCTTCTCTCTTCTCATATTCTTCCTCTCTTCCGCTGTCTTTTTCAAGCCCTTCATCTTTCTTGTTTGTAATCTTGATATGTCCTGTTTACCCATATGTATCCGACCAAGTTTTGAACCAAACGCATCTCTGGAAATGTTCTTCTTTGTGAATGTTATGGCTTCTCTTGCGACCTTGCATGCCTCCTTGTAGAGATCATCTGCGGCTAATTTAGTTCTTCTCAGTTTAAAGTCTACAGATGGACCTGTTAATTAGTTACATTCATTTTAGTATAGATGTGAAATTGTTGTCCGAAGTCACAAGAACAAGGGCCGGCACACATCTAGTGAGGCACACAAATTTTGTTTACTGACTATTTATTTTTACAAACTATAATTAATTTTGCATTAAATATCAAAATCAATTAACACAAGTACAACTAGTTCTCAATACCTTCAGTCACTTGAAAACCACAGTCTCACAAAAGTAGTTAATTGATTTTTGGTATTATTTTATCACTAGTAAAGGTAACCAATGTAACCATGATAAAGGTATGCAAAATACGATTAAATTAATCAAAATAAACAGTCATAAAATCAAAATAGTAAGCCACATAAAAACTTTTGTACATTAAAAAACATGTTTGCGTAAAGTAAAGTAAATAGTTTGTGCAGTGAAAATAATGTCTTGTGCCTCGCCCCATATGTACGCTGACCCTTCAAGTTTAGACTAGGAGAATACTTACCAATTTCTTCCAATTCAATTCTAGGTGTTCTTTGACCACTTTTCTTCAAATGAATTTTGTATGATCGCATGTATATTATATTCTCATCTGTTACCGTGAAACTTAACACATGTTCAATGCCCTGTAATCTTATTGATTCCACCTAAAACAAGAAAAATTAAAATCCTAAAACCTTTGGTCTAACATTAAGAACTAGGTGTTGCCCATAACTTGTTATGCATATGCGAGATAATTATATTATTTAGTAGCATAAATAATAACAACTAACCTTCTCCCGATGAAAGAAATCAGTGAATAAACACTTCAAACGTTTTAAATCTGGATTTAAATCCCATGTAGGCCCGTTAAATATCAAACAAGGTTTAATTCCCGAACAAATCTTCATATTTTGAAATTCTGACATAGCTTTAAAATTTTCAGCTCCGAGTTCAATCATATCTAATATTCCGTAGTCAAATGTTCTGCCTAAAACAATGTTGTGCGGTCTTTTCTTGGAATGTGAACCAACACCAAATAGTGTCGCTTCTTTTTTCTGACATAATCTGAAAACATTAATTACACTATATTTTATGTGTAAAAGCTAACATAATACACTCACTGCTCAAGTTATGACAAGATTGAGTTCTAAAACTTTGATGTGGGTCAAATTTCATACAATAACGAATACCTAATATAATTATAAAAAGTAAATAATTATTATTATTATAATAAATACAACAAAATTAACAGCTTTTAATTTTTAATTATTAACCACATACATGTAAACAATTGCTGCAACAAAAAAAAACATTAATTATTCTAGATCATCAACATTTTTCATTAAGTTTTTTAGTAAAGTTACTTTAAAGATACGTATAGGTTAAGTTTTTTTAGAACATCAGTTCCAATTCTGTTTTAGAACGCGATAATGTCCATAATTACAACATAATCACAATTGTACTCACTTTTCAATCAAAGCACCATCTTCAAAAGGCACAAAATCATTTTTTCGGCTGAGATATGCTGCATCTGGTTTCTTCAAGTCATACATATCTTTCAATAATTTCCGTGTTGTTTCAGAGGGATGCCGACCTTGCATAAACATACATATCTTAGGCCCTTCCACCGGCTTCGGTTCTTTGGCTAATAAAACCTTCTTTCCTTTTCTGGTCGTTGGTTTTCTGGAAATCAAAAATTACAAAGTTAATAACTGAACGTGAATATGTTAAACAAACATATGTCACATATTTTCATACTATTATATACGTTTTAAAACTTAAAATATTACTTTATTCTCTGCATCACAACCATTTTCATACGACTTCTACACCAAACACGTGGGGAAAACAAACTTCACGTCAAACGTCAAACAGGTAAATAGGCAAATGTCAAAACTGAGTAAACTGACAGTTGTCTTTATAAAATCTTAATCTAATGTTTCAAAACTAAGAAACAAATTTATACAGCCCTAAAATATGTCAACTTTGCTAGACTGACTTTACTTGATTATGTAAAGATCCTATTATAAATTATAAAAGTAATAAATGTACCTACACAGCTATAGTAATAAATAATAGTAGTAGTAAGACGAAAACGAATACGAAGAACGAAGATCTACATCAAGTAGGTACGGTACAGTAGTAATACGGTAAAATATTATTAATATGCACAAAATATTATAAACAAATCTAATTTCCATAAACTTCATCAAACCGCTGATGTAGTATAACTCTTGAACAGTAAATCATAAAGTATATGTATAAAGTAAAGTATAAGTAAGTGTATTTCACACGTAGGTACATACCAGTTTCATCAATGAAAATTAGTTAGGAAACCCTAAGCACGTTAGGGAAAAACCCTCGTACAAATAAATCTACAGAAACCTTAGAAAAATGAAGTCCTAATTAACATCTTTATTCTTAGCATTTAGAACGTTGTCAAAGTAACGAAACTGTTGATACGAGATTCTTTTTAATGTCATATAAAATGATTTCTAAATCAACAACTTTATGGTTTAAAATTGTTTCACATAATTTTTATTCCAACTAGTTTCTATTAAGTATTCATCTTAAGACAAGATCAAGGGAAAATCAGCATTAAAGTCTGAGTAATAGATACTATAATCATGTTGGGCAATTTTAATTTAGAAGTGCTAAGAGCTTTTTGTTTCTCTATACGTAATCCTTCCCCGTAAATAGTGGATGCTGCGGTTGATAAACTTCAATGTATCGTCGAGCGCTGTGCAGTAGGTACTGTGGCGATTGTTACATCAAAAAAAGAATTACTATGTTCACAATTTATTATAGTGAAAGATTTTTATGAACGCCGTGAACTGTGTACGTATAATAAAAATTTAATTTACGATCGGAAAATTCCAGAAGATGAAAAGTGAGTACACGTGCAGCATATGTTATTTATAAGATCTTCTCTTTTTTATTTTAATTGTATTATATCTAGAGACTTTTAACACAAGAGAAGAGTTATTTATTAGAATATTGTAGGCTTTTTATATTAATTTAATGACAAAATTTTCTTAAAAACCTAAATGTAGACAAGTTTTAATTGGAAAAGAAAATCGTAAATACTTATTCAATCTTCTAGAACTTTTCTAGCACTTTTTTTTTACGTTGTAGCTTTGAATCTTATATTGCAAAATCTCATCTTTAGGAAATAAATTTATTAGCCACAAATAAAACTCAATTTTTTTTAGATTTAAAAATATTATTTATTTAACAATTTGCTTAAAAAACTAGAATGTATGTAGGTAGGTATAGCAGATACGTTCAATTTAAGTTTCAAAGATAGGTAATAAATAAGTAGGAAATCGAGTACCCCGGTTAATTGGACGATTAGTTAAATCGATAAATAGATTTTTTTTTAAATCAGCTGACATGAATGCATAAAGTTAACGTGCACGCCGCGTCATAATTTATGAAATAAAATTAAAAAATAGTTAAATCTATCCTTGCGTTTCATTGTACGCATTCGTATTTAATGCATAATATACTCGTATAAATGTGTGACCTATGATTGAACTGAGTCTTTATTTGACAGTACCTACTATTACATAATAAAACAATAAAAATAAATAATAGCTTCTCTGAATTACTTTTAATATTATTTAAAGAGATATAATACAAGAGATATAACAAGAAAGAAACTATGTATTCTATCTATTATTTGATTATTTAGTAATAAATTCCCAGAATCCTCTTGGGAAATAATCTTGAAAAACTAATTATCATTACCAATTCCTATCTATTTATTGTGAGAATGAGGAAGGTCCGAAAACAATAATCTATTCTAAATAATAAAAACAATTTCAAGATAATAAACACTTGTGGGGCCTGTGTTAGATAAAATAGAGAAAATATTTGAAAAAAAATATATGTTTATTCGCTATTATAAATGCCTACAAAAGTCCAAAACAAGTAAAATAAATGAAAAAAAAAGAACTAGACGCTACCAACTTGGGAATTTTGTTTTCATCTCACATTTGTCAAAATCGTTGTTTTTTTTCGTTTTCCATCAAGAACTGTGTTTAATACGAATACCTATTGCAGTGTTAATAGTAAGTCTAAAGGTGCGATTCCGCGGGACGCGGCAGACGGCTGACGGGCGAAGGAGCAGCCGCGAAAAAAAAAATTAAAGCAAATATATAAGTTTTCCAGAAACACGTGTCGAATACTATATTATCTGAAAAAAATATATATGAAAAAACGTAGCTGTCATTATATTATATGGATCTTCCCCATTGAAATAAACCGCGTGGTTATAGGTTATCGAAGTTCATTATCACTAAGGTTAAATATTATCTAAAAACACATATTAGGATCTGTTTTATGGCTGCTATGATATGTCTTGCATTTCCTTTGTTTATTTTCAAATAATTCAATTTTTATCTCAAAATTACAACTATCTATGTACATGTTTGTATAAAAAAATTGTTCTTAGTTTTCAAAGTTTTTTAGTTTATAAAATAACTAAACGTTATGAACAAAAACTAAAAAAAAGTAACTGAATTGTTGAGGCTTATCTGAAATAGACAAAGAACAATATTGAATGCATTGAGATATATATCTCAATGATTGAATGAATTAAAGTCAAGTTTTTTATTTTAAAAAATGAAGGTTGTCGATGTACAAAAAAAGTAATGATTAAAATAGATAACTATAAAAATTAACAAAATGTAAGTAATATGTAATTATGGTGACAATTTATATCAATACGTAAGTACAATAGCCTGAGCTTAACATGAATCAATTAAAAAAAACCGTAAACGATATGTCATGTGATTTACCTATGTTTAATAATTAATACATTATTGTAAAATATATTTGCGTGATGCGTCGTTTTTGTATTTATTTATGGTTTTTCCTCTGACAGAATGTACAGAATTTCACACACTTATGATTAAATATTGCGACGGGTAATTGTTGCTAAACAAACAATCGATTTATTTCTTATTATCTATAAACAATCAAATGTAAATCGGTAATTGGAAACTACACTGAAGCAGTTGTCTATTTATTGAATTTATTTGTTTATGATTCTATGATTAACTTTTTTATTTCACACGACACACGATTGCAATCGAATAAACTGAACAATCGAATAATCGAATCGTTTCTTTTTATAAACCGCTCGTCACTAATACTTTTATATCATCTGTCTGCCCTTTTTAATTGTTCTGTTGTGAGATAAAATGGCAGGGGTTCATAAAAATTGAGTGGCTTTATATGTTTATGTTAAGGATAATAAACTGTAATAAATAAACTATAATATAAATATAGTAAAGTTACTTGTCAAAAAACTAATTAGTATGGCCTTCGTAATAGACTGTTGTTAGACGGATAATAGATTTTTTTTAATGCAGAAAAAAATAAATAAAAGAGACATATTTTCCTCTATAATCTCTCTATAAGCAATCTCTTTAACCATAATTTTAACATGTCAATGAAACTAGTTTGCCGAATTATAAGGTTATATTTTTATAATAACCGTTCCAAGGATATTAAAATGTATGAATGTATAAAAATCTTATTTCTTATTCGTCACTATAATGGTTATACACAACAATCTCAGAGCGGCCGTGCTCTAGCGAAAGAACGAGACCAAGGTTCAAACGCAAAATTCTGACTGGTCGCTCAGTGGCTACGGTATAATATAAACATTAATGAAAGAGTGGTAGACGGACTGATGATGGTTATTAACCTAATCTAACGTCCAGGGGTAGGACCACCATTTTCAAGTGACAATTCGGGATCGGCTTGGAAGTAGTCAAGTGGAGAAGTATGCACTGTCAACCTGGATAGTGCACTTAAGGAGCCCGCATGGCGGAGGCGACTGCTGTAGCTTTATAAATATAAAAAATAGTTTTGCGAATTCCAAGGAGGATAAATGTTTTATTATGGCGAATTCGAAACGCAAAAAAGTGCGATGCGATGTGAATCGATTCACAAGCTTTTGCGAGGCTCGTCGTCGCGTGGCACTTTTATTTTTTCAGCCTAATAATCATCAGTTTTCTATAACCGAGAGTGTTGTTTGTAAACAACTATCATTAGTTACCCATATATTATTTATTGGATAGTCTTGTCTTTTTCATTGAATTGTGTTGATGCATTGTGTGTCTACGTTGTGATAGCGGTTTATATTAAATTGGTTAAACATTGCAAAAGATAAACGCGGAAATGTTTGTATACTTACTTGAAAAGGCATGTTTAAAAAATAGTCTATAGAAGACGAGTTTTACGTATCATCAATACAAAACAAAAGCCAATATTTAAACAATATTAATCATCCAGTTAAAAAAAATGTAATCAACCCAATTATCAATATTT
Organism: Tinea pellionella; assembly: GCA_948150575.1. NCBI lineage: Eukaryota > Metazoa > Arthropoda > Insecta > Lepidoptera > Tineidae > Tinea > Tinea pellionella. The sequence goes on along the minus strand of OX411254.1, from coordinate 3,816,614 downwards.
GTTATTCCAAAAGTCAAGTTTATAAAATAACATAAAACTTGTTAACATTAAACAATGTAAAATCATATTACGTTAAAGAATTTTAATTTGTACTGTTTGAACTTGTAGACATTGAAACGAGAACGTAATCGTAATGAGAAATACTATGCCTCTCACGTGATTTCGAGGACATCCACTATCCCATCGGGGTAGTGCTTAGTTCCGCCTAAAGTCGCATAAAAACAAAGAAATAGATAGCATGTTAACTCTATCAAAAGCGGATGTTACCAATAAGGTCAAGAAGTCAACACAATTAATTAAATTAAATTAATCATGATATTCATTTCAATCTTTATTTTATTGTTATAATTATTTTTATAAGCTCTTTTAAATTAAATAGGGTTGGTAATAGGTTTAATTTATTTATTAAAAAATAGGTAAAAATAGGTAACTAATATTAATACGTAGTTGATAAAAGTAATTTAGCAAATCACACGCCTTGAATGAATGAAGCTGTTCAACAGTACCTAACTGTTTAGAAGGTCAATATCTAATATTTTTGAGTGCCGATACATTTATCCAATAGAGCAAATAGCTTGGGCGTGTACTGGGGACCTAGGTCGGTTCTTAAAGTTATTGTTCAGATTAATGTAGACAGACAAAGGTGTTAGTTGTGTGCTAGTTTTGTTACAAAATGATTTGCGATGATGAAATACAAAATAAGGGAAATTTTGGTAAGAGATATATTAATAATAGGTAACCTTGACTTTGGCTATAATTTATTTTATTAGTTAAGATTTTTCTTTCTAAAAATTCTACCGTCTGTGTACATTAAACAAAAAATACCGAGATTACAAATGATTATACTAAATTAAATCAAGGTAATAAAATAAATACATATAAACATACAATGCACTGACCCCGAATTAAGTATATCAGGATAAAGATAATTTTACCACTGAATCTACAAAATCAATCATTACATCTCTGCCATCGTAGATACAGTCCCCAGACTAGTTCCGATGGCAGACTACTATTGTACATAGATCATTTTTATATTAATAAAGTTATTATTAATAATAATTTTAACAAATTGCAGTGTTGGATACAGAAAACAAAGATATTGAAACTCAAAAAGAGGGAGGTGATGTTATCACCAAAGCAATAGGATCAATTGGCAAATGGCAAATATGGATATGCTTCGTGGTATTCCTTGTAAAATTCCCTGTAGCATGGCATCAGATGAGCATCATATTCCTTGCGCCGCCCATGAACTTCACTTGCGTCTCATCACCAGTTCAAGAAGTACAAGAAAACACATGCTACGGAAATTGTACAAAATATGAATTTGATCACAGCGTTTTTAAGGAAACAATTATATCTCAATGGGATCTCATTTGTGACCGAGAATGGTTGAAGAATCTCACACAAACTGTTTTTATGCTTGGAATTTTAGTTGGAAATATGGTATTCGGACATTTATCAGACAGGTATGTATATATAATAGTACCAATGTAAAACTTTTACATAAAACGTCGTAGTCATTTTCTGCACAATTACATTCATATTAATTACTTTTATTTATCTGGGTTCAGAATACACCTGATAAATAAGTAATATTTACTTAGATACATTTTAAATTCTGATCATTTTTGATATTTGATGATTCGGTATTTTTCAATATGGCCTGTTGTAATTACTTACTAAATAAATAAATTTAAAATATATATATTTAACACCAGCAAGAGACCTTCATATTGGGTTTGAACTTAGTTATATTTCTAAAAATATACGTGGGAATATGAAATAATCACATACTCATTTTTATTGTCCTTTCAATTTTGTTGGCCGAGCGGTACCTATAAATAAAAACCCGGATGTAGCGAATTTTCAACTTCAACTTTAAGATTCTTTAATTCGCAAAAGTTGAATTGAATTGGAGCATCCTGTATTCAATTGGCATTTTACACAATGTGGGTAGGCAATAACTTTGAATAAAATTATGAATTTAATCATTCGTTTACCTTTGACTTACTAAAATTTTAAGGCGTCTTGAATGAAGTGCCTACTATAAAAGAAACTGTATTTTTTATTTTTCAGATATGGGCGCCGATTTCCATTCCTCGGAGCAGTATTCTTACAACTTATATCAGGCGTTTCGACAGCATACTCTATCAATTGGTACATGTTTACGGCTCTAAGATTCTTATTGGCTATTGCAACTGGAGGTACAATGGTCACCAGTTTCGTTCTAACTATGGAATTAATTGGAGCAAAATATCGTGAGGCTGTTGGGATTATTTACCAAATTCCTTTCAATCTTGGACACTTATCATTACCTCTGTTTGGTTATTATTTACGTGACTGGGATACATTCCAACTGGCGATATCTTTACCATCGATCTTATTTTTGAGCTACTACTATTTACTACCTGAATCGCCAAGATGGTTATTAACTTCTGGAAGGACAGATGAAGCAGTTAAAATTTTAGAAATTGCGGCAAAGAGGTAAGCAACATTCAGCTTTAACAATTTCTGAATTATTCGATAGAGAAGTTTAATGAAAACTATAATAATAATATAATAATAATAATAATAATAATTTATTTATTTAACAAAATTAAAATTAGCCTAAAACAAAGTTTAAAACAAAAGAAACAATTTAAAAACTATTATTTTAGAAACGGCCGTCCTATTCAAGGAATAGCTTTATCGACACAGAAAATGAAATCTGAAATTGAGTCGAAAAAACCTGAGGAACACGCATCATTCCTAGACTTGTTCCGGACTCCACGGCTAAGGAACCGCACCCTTGCAATTTGTTTCAATTGGTTCGTTTGCGGAATTTGCTTCTTTGGAGTCTCACAATACATTGGCCATGTCTCAGGAGATATTTTCACAAATGTTGCTATTTCAGCCTCAATTCAGGTATTATTGGGTTTTCTTTATTTTTTTGTATAATCTGCCATCGGCTGAACCACATCGAATAGCATTTACTATAATAAAATATGCCTTTCATTTCCAGGTACCAGGTACACTAATTTCGATCTACGCAAACAAGGCTCTTGGACGTAAAATAACATTAATAAGTTCGAATTGTATTACTGGAATAAGCTGCCTTCTAATTACTGTCATACCACAATCTGGAGTCAGCAATTTGGCTTTGGGCTGTATTGGACTGTGGGGAATGAGTATCTCTTTTGCCACAGTATATCTTTATGCTGGTGAATTATTCCCTACAGTTGTCAGAAATTCTGGAGTCGGGCTTTCGTCGACCATTGCAAGAGTTGGTTCAATGGCAGCCCCATTTGTGGCCACATTGTCACATACGTCTGCTTGGTTACCGCCTTTAATTTTTGGAATTGTGCCTTTGATTGGTGCTGCTTTGTGCATTATTTTACCAGATACAAGAGGCAAAAAACTTCCAGACACATTAGAAGAAGGTGAAAATGATTAATAATGCAATGTTATTGTAATAGAGGCCAATGAATACATTTAAAACAGTATATTTGTAAATAATTCAAAGAACATAGTCATTAAGTTAATTTATTGATATACAAGTGTAAAGTACATGCCTTATGACATTTATACGTTTGAAAAGTATTTTTTTAAATCCTAAATGCTATCTAATATTATTTATTGTTTATGAACTATGGGTTCGTCTCTTATCAGAATTATGTTGTTTTATTGTCATTGGAAAATCATCAAATTATCAGACAGACATTTGTTATCAATTTGAAGAATATACTTTTTCGGTAACGATAAAATTAAGAATGGCTGTGATTTTCTGACACTTTAGATTTTGTTCGTTTGTGTCTTTTTTCTGTATGTGAAATAATTACTGTATAAGTAATATTTGAGACACAGAATTACCTACGTATATTATAGAGGTAAAAAAATACGCAAGCGGTATAAAACTGTTGGTAGTTATTTAGTAGTTGTAGATTATGTTTAGGTTACATTTTATACATGCAAGTATATCCATATTTGTATATATATTGTTAGGAATCAGAAGCGGTTTGTAGTTTTTTAAAATTAATCAACAACCAATTAGATTAAATTCACATTTAATTTTACTAATAAACAAATAAGAATTCTCTGAACAATAATGTACACGTGGTAAAATAAACGATATCACCACGCAACGATGTTTTCAGTCCGAGAGCCACGCCGCAAAGAGGGCGAGCCTCGTCTATGCACCCTCTTATATAGCGTTTCTATGTTGCCATCTTTTTCTTTTTTCATCAATTAGGCAGTGGCTTCTAACACGGCCTCTCCTGACGTAGCGCCGTCCTCGGTCGCCACGCTCGGTAGATCTCCAATTTCCACCAGGCAGGTACTCCTCCGGTGCGTCTTCAGTCGGAACTTCCGCGGAAGTCCTTATTGTCAGCTGAAAGGGTTAGTTCTCAACGAGTTCATACTCATCACGCAATCAGAAAGCCTTTCAGACAGTTCAACCAATCGCAGTTAACCCAGAACTTACTAAGTTAACCTTCATTCATGTAATAGTGACACATACGTCAAGATCTTACATCATCACAGGACAGGATATGAACCTGAAATTCATAACCAAAATAATTTGTCTATGAATCCCAAACCCACTTTCATAATGAATAGACCGCAGCCTAAGGGAAAGATACAAAATTCAAAATTCATCTGCACATGGACCGCAGCCCGATAGTGCACTACAGGTTAAATCCCTGTCTGCAAGACATGACCCAAAAGCGTGAGTTCCTAACCCATTCCTTGGGACTAGAAATGAGTTAAAAACACACAATGGGTGTAGTCCCAAAACTGGTTTCTGCAGCTTCTTCAAAAAAGCGTCCATCTTCAAAATGTTGCACACACCACTCCCCTCGCCAAAGCGCCATGTGCGCGGCGGCAGCCTGAGTGTGTAGTCTTCCAATAAGACCCATGCAGCAACTTCATCTCTCCAAGTAGAATCTCCATCACTTCGATCACCTTTAGCAAAACAAAATCATTACAATTCAATTCTCATGCCCAACCATAACAAACGATTCAATTAGTGCTCTCAATTCTTGTCCAATACATCACTAGCGCTCGTTCAACTTGCACCCAACCTCGTGATTGTAATACAGGCGTAGTCGCATCAGTTTCAATTAACGAGTCCCAAACAAAGGTGACAACAAGTTCTGTAATAAAATCAACAAATACATGAAATCAATTTATTGCCGACCATCCGCCATAGAGGATGAGGCACCTAGTCCTTATTCCGTTCCTCTAGGTCTGTTTCTCACTCGTTTGTAGTTGAGAGTCATTGCCTCGTTTTTCCGGTACCAATAGTCAATTTTATAGCGACAACTTTATGGCAAATATGCACGGTCGGTAGTAACAAAATTTTATAAATGTGAGGGAATTTATTTGATTTGATAACTTCTTTATAATCTCATAAAACAACATTCCACTGAATGCTCAGATCATGATCACATGAATAATATCTCACTAAACCCGTCAAGAAAGTATTCTCACAACGCCCTCTAGTGTCATCTAAAGCTATCAAGACATAGTTCGATCGACCAATCATAGCGTCGAATATCAGCTTCCGGCGTTGCATTGAATTAGTGAATATATTTGAAAACATTGAGTATGCGAACAATTGATTACTCTATGTGCCGTCAAGTTCATCAACAATTATTAAGAGATTTATGATTGGAGGGGACCTAACCTAAGACGTGTCTGAATGTATGGTTTAGGAAAGTGTTTTATCGTTCGAATGTGAGCTGTGTATGCAAGAGTGAGGTGTGTATGAAGTTATTGGGGCGCAACATCTAATATAAATCCTGAAGTAACAGGCTAGGACAACTAGGACTAGACATTGTCTATCTGTTTCAATGGGTGCATTAACAATGCCTCTTCTTTACTCAGGCTCGGTCTAACCTGACCTTGCATAAATATTCAATTTCTGTAGGTAGAAAATCATGCAACTATCAGTGTCCCAAGACAACATTACACAATCTAATGCCTTCAACAATAGACATCATCATTAACAACGCATCGTACATATATGTTTATCTTTATTAATCCCAAAATAAATATTTTTGTGAAACACAACAACAAGTGTGAACGCGAATGTGTAGGGACTATGTAGACTAGCACCCTAAATCTATTAAGATCGTTACCGGAGAAAGAAATGTTTACATTGTCGAATTTTCCCGTCCTAACTAACCCTACACCTACCTAACCGTGGCTCGCAGAAAACGAACGCAATAATGTTATTTTTTTTCCTTCGTGCGGACGTACGAATATGTTATACAGTGAAACCCATTGATATATACAACTAGACACACAACAACGCTCCCAATGTGAAGCGAGAGAAAAGATGACCCCAGTCACCTTTAGGTTCTCCGTCGGCCAGCACCTGACCCGACGCCAACACTGTCAAATCGATTGAAGCCACTTACGCATTTTTCATGTACGAGATTTGCACTTCTAGTATATATCACCATGGTGAAACCTAACTAAATCTCATAGTTACCTCTAACGATTACCTCATTGTCACTGATACCTATCAGTGTAATAAGAGTTGATTTCAATTAACATGACGAATATCTCAATATTTCGGTAAAGATTGATTGAAACATTAAGCGCATCTCTACCACATAAAACATCACCCGGAAAACCCTAAATGAGTTTTGGCGGCCATCTTGAATTATTTTCCTAAACTTATGTTTCTTCGAGTGTTAATGTGTAATAATGATGGATTATTAACCATTAAGTGTTTGTGAACGTGTTTGAGTGTGAGCAAACAATTCAAAAGAAGAGAATCTCTGTTTCCACTTTCCCTCCAAAACTCTGTAGGAAGTTTCAGTAAAGATTCTATCACTTCACTGGAATAATCTTGACATGACTGAGACTCGACCTGACTGTTTGGTGTGATGAATGAATGACCCGCGATGCACAACGTCATCAACTTGATGCAAAAACATCTACTTTGACACTGGCAAATTGTTATAACGCCATATAAAACAAAAAGAAAAAGAAACCCTAAATGACAGCCGTCACTATATCGCGATTTTTCTACGCTTGTTCGAACAATAAATAAACGCTTTATGACCACCACAGACTTATAGAACTTTGTCCCAGTCTATGGTTGACTGACTGTCTCGTTCATTCACCGTCCAATACATTCGGAAGCCTATCAATTCGTTCAACATTCAAAATTGTAACCTCTCTTTAGCAAATTTTAAATTTAAAACCATTTTAAAACATGTAACTTTCAATAAAACCATTTATTGTGACACGCGTATGTCAAACAGTCAACTCCAACATATTTTTTTTTAAATTAGTTGTAACTGTTCGAGCAGTAAATAAACAAACAAATGGAAAATGTTCGTGCTATATACTTGTAGAACATCTATGGTATATGTCTATGATGAGTGGTGACCGACTAGCTCAGTTGTTCAGTCGTTCAGTACATTCGGTCCCCTACTTCTTCGTTCACATCATCATGTTCGCATTATTGTGAAAGCAATCAAGGAATACAAAATTAATCTCGCAATTAAAATAAGTTGAGCACCATCGCCGAGTACTATTTCAACTTGCACAATGTTGAACCAGCCATAGTTTTGAATTCGCCTCAAAACAACAGTTGCGACGCATCGCAACAGTAATAGAACATCAATTCCTCCACAAATCACTCAAACATATTTAAATTCCTCGTAGAGCGTAAAGGATACCTTCGACCGCTTGAAGTCGTGTCGGCCGTGGCAGAAGGTATCTCCTCGCGCTCTGCACACTCACTCTCCTCTATGTCCTTCGACAGGATCCCTGTTTTTAGGCGGATGACTACTTCCACCCTTCAGTGACGCTAATGTCGTTTTGTAGCGTTGGGAAGTCATTGCCAATATATCTCAACAACTGATCGACATGTTTTCTTACATCAATTTCCATTTCTGGCAAATATACGAAATATATTCTTGTGCCTAACTGCTGTTTAATTACAGCAGGCTTCCACACGCGTTTGTCCCGTTTAGATAAAAATACTACCTTAGAACGGTTCACTCTGTTTGACCTGATTAGTATAAAAATTACGTTTAACTGTCGACGATAACTAACACGTCACTACATGTCTAGATTCATCATTATTAATTAGCCCCTTAGTAGGTACCTACAACAAAAACTTTTGCGACCGATTTTATTATTGCTGACGTGGAATGTGTCTTTTTACGTATGTGAATTGTGACCATGTGTGTGTGTGTGTGTGTGTGTACGATGTGACTCTACACATATAGACAAAAAGGAGCTATGTCTGTCACAGTTAAATTAGACTGTCGCCGACGACCGAATCTACTATACCGAACCAAATCAGTTATACCACAAATAACAACCAATGTCATTAACTCATAATTGAGACCCCCAACCACACGCAATCGCAATGTGGCACGTCCAGCACACTCAGTGCACGTCTCACAACTATCTGACGAAGCATTCATCGCTTCAAACAGCATATTGGCATAATCTAATCGACGCGGACGAAATAGTAGGAAGTCGCGTTTAAAATTTCAACCAAACGCTATCGTCAGTAACCCACTCGTTGAGCCATACTTTGGCATCACCCTTCAAGCAGCAACCTACGCGTGAACCTACAGCTAACCTAACATTTATCGTCATTCCATCAGTTTAATAATCTCGCGCGATCTACATTCTCACACCATACGTTTATGTCGTAAAGCTACAGTTCGAAATTTGAAATATAATAGCGCGTGGTCTGATTAAATGAACCAATGGCATCTACCAATGCCCGTGCAGTCGCTACGCTGTCAATTTTAGACGGACAAGCGGTAGGCATGTACTTCGTGTCATATCTACTCGCTTCCAACGCGTTTAAACGTGTCAAACTCTTGTCTAAAGTATTCCGCGGCAGAGTACTAGGCATATAACTGAATGAAATCTCGATCTACGTGGCAACATAGATTCATATTGAGTTGTATGTCGACTGTCCCGTTCAGGGTGTCGTGAATAACAGCTAGATTTAAGCACCGATCGTAGATCTATCCCGAAAGCGGCATACAACTACATACAAGCGACTGTCACGCCTATTGTAATGCGATTTTAGACGAGATCTACTAGATCTGTTCCGAGATCAACGACACTTACGATCACTCGACATTACAAATTAACGAAATAAATACGTAACATAACCTATACGCAGTTATTTACACAGTATTGAACACAAAACCAACAAGTTTAACAAAAATTAAACTAGAAGTCAGTTTGAAACGCAAAACAACAAAATAAAAATGCAATAGTTAGAAGTGTTCACTTTTGTTCATTGAATTCTTAATTATTAATGATCAGGATGTAGCTAAACGTGTCAACAAGGCCACGTGTCATCCCACTTCTGATGTTAGGAATCAGAAGCGGTTTGTAGTTTTTTAAAATTAATCAACAACCAATTAGATTAAATTCACATTTAATTTTACTAATAAACAAATAAGAATTCTCTGAACAATAATGTACACGTGGTAAAATAAACGATATCACCACGCAACGATGTTTTCAGTCCGAGAGCCACGCCGCAAAGAGGGCGAGCCTCGTCTATGCACCCTCTTATATAGCGTTTCTATGTTGCCATCTTTTTCTTTTTTCATCAATTAGGCAGTGGCTTCTAACAATATTTTAATAATAAAAATTTACTTTCGTTTTTCTTTTTTTTTATAAACAACAATGAGAAAAGTATGTTAATAATTCAACCTAAACGCCATCTGAATTTTAAATTATATTTTTGAGAATTGGTAACCATGAGAATTGGCTTCATAGCACCTACCTGCAATCTCAGCACATAATTAATGAAATAATGTACCTATGTGATAAATGCTAAAACGTTGCGATGGGTGATGCGATTACAAGACTATCGAGTGTATCGACAATCGATGAATCGCGTACGTATTCTATTTAACAACGCTACGTAAGTAGATAGGAATAATCGTCCAATTATGGAATAATGTATTATATCTATTTAATTACCAACAAAACATTCGATTATATTTTCGAATGAATCAGCGTACGTTAGTGCGCGTGTATGCGGTGATCCAGTGGCGGACTAAGGCTAAAGAGGGCCCTAGGCAACATTGTAATTCCTGACCTATTTTTCAGTCATGATACATATTTTGCGTTTCGTAAAAATCTAATTTTAGGGGCTCCAAAAATTATGGGCCCTAGGCACGTGCCTAGATTGCCTAGGCCTTAGTCCGGCCCATGCAATGATCCAATTATACTCGTTTTGCAGACACAGATATATACGAGTATGTATATAAGTAAGTATAAAGATGGCCAATACTCGTGTGAATTAAATGATAGTTCACATTTACATGCTTTGATGTCAGAAAAACTAGTTTCAATTGTTTGGTAATAATTTAATGTATAAATTATGTAGGTATGTTATTGTAGTTTATATATATACGCTATCATTTATACATATTTAATCTTTTAATATTATAAGTAGCTTAGATCTTAACTACCGCCTATCGTTGACTATTAAAATAAGTAAATACAATTCAGGATTATAAAAGATAAGTGTATCAGATGCAAATACATACATATATTTGTGATAAAAAAATATTGTGATAAACTAATACCATCTTTTGACTTACACGCTTCACTTACTATTTTATTTATATAATCAATATTTACTTTAAGGGTGCTTTCATAAATGTTCTCTATTTTTTATAAATGAATTTTAATGAAGATCGAATAATTAAGGTAAGTCATTAACTCATTAGCCTTTTTTAAATCAATTTTATGAATAAGAAAGCTTAATTCAATCTAAAAACATACTACTGCTGCTTAACTCACGCCTTGTTTCCACTGGGGTAGGCAGAAACCAAGGAGCGCTAACGACTCCTCTGTCTACATACCACTTTCGCTTCGACCACATCCATTACTCCCTTCATGCATGCACGTCGGTTGAGGGTGCTCTTCATCTGACCCTTCCTGAGCAGTTGACCAATCTGACTGGCATCCCCTTCCGACACTGACATCCACTTTCGCACAATAAATCTTTTTAGTTAATCCCCTTTAATCCATCCTTTCCAAATGACTGAGCCACCTTAGCTTACTCCTTTCCACTTTGGTCATAATACTGTTATTGAGCTCGCAGCGATTTATAATAATATAAATTTAAAAAATGTAAAGATGCCAGTGGCATCTACGCGTTGGCAGAGGATTTTGTCTAAAAATATATTTTTAATGAGATATCATAAACTATCATAAATTTTTAACACTTAGAATTAACTTCGGGAATGTAATTACATAACATAATTAAACATTGCTGCAAAGTAATAAAAACAACAATCACAATGAATTTCTTAAGTTATTGTTTTCTGAGGTTTACTGAACATTACTTGTGGTTTAAGCATTTGTAGTTTTCAGTAATTCCGCGACGCCACATCTGAAAGGTTGTGAAGCGTGCCTTTATTGCCGTTATTATTTGTAAACATTTAAATAAAACTTAGTGATTTTTTAATTAATTCATCGCGTAAAATATTTTCTTAATGCGCAATTAATTTTGCCCTATTTCAGTGCATTATTGTAGGATAATGTCAGAGTTAGAAGACCCTATAGAAAAGTCTATCGGCAGATTTGGAAGATATCACGTATGGATATGGATATTACTATCAATAGGACGACTGCCGACAGAATTTCAACTTTCAAATGTAGTATTTATTCTACCTACAGTTGATTTTGTTTGCGCAGACGCAGATGTACCTTATGAAAATGCAACAAATTTTTGTCCATGCGACAATCCTGTATACGATAACTCAACTTTTACTAGCACTGTGACAACTACATGGGATTTAATATGTAATAGAAGACATTTGGCGAGTTTAGCTCAGTCTATGCTACAAATCGGAATTTTATTTGGCAGTTTAATTTATGGATACGTATCAGATAGGTAATTAAGAATATACTTTTGGTCTAATTTGTATTAAGGATTGTGATTCAACGGACCACCATGGAAGTGTACCTTTAAGGTGCAAATGTGTGTGTGTCACGCAAATAATATAGCCACGTATTAAGCCCACTTAATTTGTATCATATTCGCTCAAGCTTATCATTTATAAATGTACTTTTAGTCTTTCCATTTTAACTCGATATATATTAATATACGAATATATGTTATTTTCAGATTTGGCAGAAGAATTGCAGTTGTTTTAGCATTAAGCACAGAAGTATTATTTGTTTCTGTGTCTGCGTCAGTGCCTGATTTGTGGTTGTTTTTATTATTAAGATTACTCATTGGAACAGCTGTCGGAGGCACTATGTTATGTTGTTACGTATTGATAATAGAACTCAGTGGAAAAACATTCAGACCATATCTAATGGGTTTAGTTGAAACATCATATATTTTTGGATATCTCGTCCTTCCAATAATTGCATATTTCGTAAGGGATTGGAGACATCTTCAACTCGTCACTTCGCTTCCATGGCTTTTTGTTTTAGCATATTATTGGTTAATTCCTGAATCTCCTAGATGGCTAGTAACAGTTGGTAGAAAAAAAGAAGCTGTTGTTATATTGACCCAAATAGCAAAAAAGTAAGTGATTTTTTGCTATAAGGCAGACTGATGATGGTTATTTGTCCAGTCTGCCGTCCTGGGGTAGTACCACCACTTTGTCACGTTTCGGGAATAGTTTGAAAGCAGCCAGGTATAACGAGAGGAGTGTGCACTGTCAATCTAAGATGGTGCATGCTCGTCTCCTCAAGCCGGCATAGTGGAGGCGACTGCTACCCGCACAGGTTTCTAGGTAGTAGCAGTTGTATCCGTTCATGGACCGCACTCTAGCTTTACATCAGGCGGAGTGTTGTCACATGCCGAGCTACAATAAAAAAAACTTACTTTTCAAAATAAAAATATTTATTAAATTTTAAGGGTATTTAAAATAACTATAACGCATATATTTACAGAAATAAGAGACCCACCGATAAAATCGAGGAATATGTGAATGAAATTGAAAAACAAACTTCAACTGAAAATCATCAGCACGGCACATATCTGGACCTTTTCAGAACGAAAAAAATTAGAACTTACACTATTATAATGGCTTTTGTTTGGCTCTGTTGTTCTCATACATTCTTTGGTGTAAATCAATATATTGGAAGACTTGAAGGAAATATATATCTTAATGTGATATTATCAGCGGCTTCTTTAGCACCAGGCATGGTTTTGTGTGTGATAGCAAACTTATATTTAAAACGAAAAGTTAGTGTCATTTCATTTTTTATAACAGCAGCTGTTTCACTTATACTATTAATCTTTACATCAAACGAAAACGCCATTTTAGCTTTCGCTATTATTGGACAAATCGGCAGTTACACTGCTTTTGTTACTATTTACTTATTTACATCAGAAGTATTCCCAACAGTTGTCAGAAATTCAGCAATGGGAATTGCTTCGGTATTCGGAAGATTCGGAGGTTTTATCGCTCCATTTGTTGTAGATATAGGTGTAGAATGGATATCTATTATAATTTTTAGCACTTTAGCATTTTTTGCTGCTGTATTGTGTTGCTTTCTGCCAGAAACGAAAGGAATTGTGTTATTTAATACTGTTGAACAAATTGAAAGAGAGAAAGATGAAGAAAGTGAAATAAATAACAAGTAAAATGTGGTTTTATTTATTTTTCATTTATTTAATCTTTGGCTATATAGAGAATTCACAGTTATATGATATAATATTATTTTTTATTCTCATCATCTATTATTTTCCCAACAATTTATACTGAAGATTGTGAAATCCTCCAAATTTTTGTGATATTAAAAGGAACAAGAAACTGTGATACATTACCCAAAATTGAAACAAAGTACTGTTGCAAATAAAATAAATAAACATTAAATCTATAATGGTCCAAAATATAAAAGCAATTTTAGCTGCTACTAAATTCCGTGGTGATCTTCTAATAGGTGATTTTGCCGATGACAAATCTATAAATGTTCCTAAAAAAGTAGTATACGTTTTATTATTTAGGCCTACTTAGAATTGAACCATATAAATGATAACTGAATCCTAAGGATACTTACCATTTATATGGAAACTTTTAAGACTCTTTTCCTTATCGCTCCATCTTTCATTGAGCCAATTTCTTAAATGCTCTTCTTCTTTCGGTAGTTCTTCAGCTGAATACCTAATAATAATTTCAATGTAGGTAAATAAACAATAATATTATTTCAATTGTTATCAGTATTTTCTGAAACTATTTAGGGACATATTATTATTATTAGCTCACCGTTTAAAATGAAAATATGCGTTTCGAGGTAGACGACCCATTATAAGATCAGTTTCAGTTTGTGCTGGAGTATCATATGCGACAGTAACATCATAGACAGCTTGCAGACCTGTTTCCAGAAGTTGTGAACAAAGTACTGCCCATCCTGTTGTGCGTGGATGGAGCACATATTCATAGCACTGATAAACATTTAAAACAAAAACTTGTTTTCAAAAAGTGCTAAAATACCCAGTAAATGTGGGTATCAGGACAAGTTAAAACAATCATATCATAATACCCAGTCCCAAAACAGACACAACTTTAATAATTTATTATTATAAATTAATATTCCATTTGCGACTAGTGCACTAACTACTACGCCGTAGAGGCGAATTTGATATTACTATTATTGTAGGTAGGTAATCCGAAAGTAAATTAGAAAAAATAATGTTGTCTTTGGATAATAACCACTTACCGGTAATTTATTAACTAATGCAAACCGATCACTTTTACGTCGATTATTTTCTGAAAGATCCGTTCCTTCCGGAAAGAGTACAATCCTGAATACTGATTGCACGTTATTATAGTAATGTATAAATTGATTAATGCTTCGTTGGTCGTCTCTCCAATCACGTTTAATGTAAAGAAAATAATTCATCTGCATTACCCAACCTGACAAAAGCACAATAAATTATTTTAAATATCTAGGAGTCTTACGATATTTACAATTATGTACTTTCAAAATTAGTTTACCGAGTGCTGGAACATTTTTTATTTCATCTTTCAATACAAATTTAATTTTAGATCTTCCTCCTAACATGTGCAGCAAGGTTCGATTTAGTTTATTAACAAAATTATTTTTATTAGGATCATATTCTTCATTATTTTTTGTTGCATGGTATAGTGCTATCCAAATATAATTCCAATCTATTCTTGTACGATGATTCATAATAATAATAGCTTTTTCATTGGCATCTACATAGTCCCCATAATGATGTAGGTGCATTGTATTACACCATTGAAATAGTGCCTGAAATATTTTAAATTCAAGTAAAATAAAGTCGACCGAACATTAGCCCTGTCTGCCGTCCTAGAGTGGTGGACCACCATTTTGAAGTGTTATTAACAAAATATTGTTACGTGCACCTGGGGTGCGAGAGAGATAGCATGCGTCGAAGTTTCTAGAAAGTTCTCGTATAAGCGGCGTAGCGTAAACAACTTGGCCACGCCCACAAAAGTGGCGTGACCTGTGACCTTGTTTACATTATAATTAGTAAACAACTTCGACGAGATCTTTCTAGAAACTTCCTCCTGTTTGGGTATAAATACCGACACCCGAGTGTCCCAAAAAAAGTAGTCCTATTCTGGATGCGATACAAGCAACACCTGCGATAACAAGCGATACTGAACAGCGACTGAAGGCTATCCAGCGACTATCGTACCACTCCTGCTTCTACGTTATTGTGTGTCGTATGCAATAAATAGTGGTGTGAAGACCGAAGTCGTGTATTATTTATTTTGTAGCCCCCCACGAACGTAACAATATTATTAAACATCTTACCACAGGATAAAGTTCCCAAAAAGCAAATAGATGATCCGCTACTCTTCTGTATAAAGTATGATTAAAAAGTATTAAATACAAAACTGGACAATATAGGATGAAGAATCCTGTAATTTTCAGATTAATATTAAACTAATTTCACAACCCTTTTTAACAACGCTTACTCGACGTGACATCCCTAAATCTAAAATAATAGTTAAAAGTTTAAACCTATGCGAATAAAATTAAAATGCCTGAGTAAATAAAATATCTCAAATAAAAAAAATGCTTATAAAATATAAGGCGTCTTATGGTTATAGATAATAGTAGTAGTGACCTACTCACCAGCTATAATAGAATAATACCAAGCCGCACAAAGTAAACAGCCACGTACCACTTGCAACCGACCCATGTTGTCTTCTGAATCTATAATCCTCAGCTGAATCCATACATTTCAAGTTAGAAACCTTTTAAGTTCATTACGGTTAATCACTTTATATAATACACTTTAAAATTTTGTGAGCGGCTTTGGTCTATCGGTAGAACGCGTGAACACATTCGTGTTCAAATTACGCTAAATTTTGACCGGGACCAATGTGTGTACTTTGGTCGTTCAATGCTTATAGTTTAGTAGACATTAATTAGTTAATGAGTGGTAGGCAGACTGATGATGATTATTAGCCCAGTTCTTGATCCTAGTGTACCACTTTCATGTAACTCTTGAAATGACCTAAGTAGTCGCGTTTTGGGATCATTTTGGAAGTACCGAGCAGATTCTTTCCGTTCATGTACCACATTCTATTATAGCTTAACAACAAGCAGAACGTTATCATATGCAAAGCTTATTACAGCGGATCAACAGTGGCAGGCTGATCGGGGACCTCATTATCTATCGATTTAAACCCCCATGTATGTTCAGCAATTTTCAGCAGTAAAAAAGTTAATCGAAGAAAGAAATTTGAATCAAAATTTGTCCAAATGTGTCAAGTGCGAGCAAGATTGCATATAAAAGTGAAATAAAATAACTGAAGAATTGTTTTTGACATTTATTCTGTGGTAAAGTTAGAAATAAAACTCGTACAAATTCAATTATTACTATCTATATAATATCCGTAAACAATATCAAATCATTATATAAATTAATGTGAAAATTAAAGCTTTTAAAATAACATTGTTCAAATTAACAATTGGCACATTTTATTCTTTCGGAACTGCAGTCTTTTTTGGTATATTTACTTTTACACCAAAATTTTCTCCTTCCTCTATAGTTGACAATAATTCACAGCCTCTAGTTTCTGGTAGTAAGAGACATAACCCAGCAGCAACCAATGGCATAATACCAAACGCTATTGGCGGCATCCATCTTCCTACATCATTTAATCCTACAACAAATGGTGCTACCATAGACCCTACTCTTGCCATCATGGAAGAGATTCCCATAGCAGCATTACGTACAACAGTCGGGAATAATTCAACACAATAGAGATATACTGTGACAAATACAACAAAACTAGTTACTACACCTATTGAAGCTAGAATCACTGATGCTGTACCTTCTGGTATAACGGCTAGTAACATAATACATAAACCACTAACTATGTTAAATATTATTACAATAGTTTTTCTTCCAACATATCTAACTAAAGGCACGGATAGAAATGTCCCTAGGAGGGTAACTGATGCGCTAGCTGCCACGTTTAAAAATACATTTCCGCTAAGTTGTCCAACATATTGTGATACTCCGTAAAAACAATAACTACAGACCATCCAATTAAATGACATGGCTATCGTATTTCGTCTAATATTAGGCGTTCTAAATAAATCTATAACAGATCCTTTTTTAATTTCTTGAGCGCCTTCAGATTTTTCTAAGAATTGTTCTACCTCGGCCCTGATCGTATCTGTAGGTCGGTTATTTCTGAAAAGTGTAAAAAGATGAATTTATATACCTACATAATCGAGATTATCTAATCATTAAATAATAAGAATATCTACCACTTAAGTATATTCTTTAAGTAAATACGCTATTGCATATACTTGTTCATGAAAATGATCGGTAAAAAATGTGTGATATAACACGAGATAACTAATATTTATTTAAAAAATATATATCTCAGTATTTAAGATAAGAAATTGAATAAAAGAATAAAAATCTTACATTTTAGCGATATGCTCCATTACTTTAATAGCTTCATCCTTTTTCTTCATAACTAATAACCATCGAGGAGATTCAGGCAAGAAAAATATGTAACTCAGTAATAAAATAGTTGGTAGAGAAATCCATAATTGAAATTCTGAGTAATCTCTAAAGTAATATCCAAAGACAGCGAGTAGAATATGACCAGTATTGAAAGGCGTTTGATAGAGAGATGAAACGATATCTCTGTGTTTATTCCCAACAAACTCCATCATAATAACAAAACCGACGACCATTGTGCCCCCGACAGATGCTCCTACGAAAAATCTAACAATTGTAAAACCCCAGTAGTGAGTCACATATGCAGCACCAATTCCTCCAAAAACTTGTATTATCACAGCCACAATTAATGGTTTTTTTCTTCCAAACCTGAAAAAATAAAATTAAAAACATGTTATTTTTAAAAAAGCAAAGTACACTGTAGGTATGTGTTACAATCAAGTGTTATAATAGAAAATCATAAACATAAACTTGTAATAAAATTAAGATAAATAAACTGTTAAAGTAATTAAAACGTACTCCATAAACGTGTATGGATTACAAGCTGGAGATGCTTAACAAGGTCAGGATATTATAATTATTTTTTAAATGCTTATAAATATTATTTAACAATATTAATAATTTTAAATTGATATCAGAATTACATCAATTGCCTCAACTGCAAAGTAGAGCGTTTTTCATTAATTTTCTATATATTTATTTAATATAAATTATGGTGAAAAATATTTTTCCCCAGGTAAAAATAAAAATGTTGAGAAAACCATATTACATATTTAGTTGACCACATGACAAGGTGACGGGACGTGAGCGACAATTTTTTCTGCTCAATTTTCATCATAATTACCTATCAGAAGCCATTCCAAATAAGACGCTTCCTAACAAAACCCCAAGCTGGAACAATGTTTGCGTAAAGTCTCTCAGCCAAGTGTTTTCACATATGAGATCCCATTCCATTATAATACTTTTATTAAACACTGATTTATCATAAATCGGATTATCACAAGGACAGGTCTGACCTCCTGTGTCCGGACAAATATATGAAGTTTTCGGCGATAGAAATATTATTGCCATTTGATGAAACGCGACAGGAAATTTATTTAAATATATGAGAAAGCATATCCATAAATGATATTTTCCAAATGAGCCAATTATCTTTTTCAATATGTCTACATTTTTTTTCTTCGGTTCTGCTTCCACCGATCCTGAAATGGAACAAAATAAATAATGTAATTATTTTAAAATAAAAAAACTTGAACAAAGTCAAGGTAATCGTTGATAGATAATAGGAGTATTGCGATACAGATGGTTCCTTTAAACGAAACTTGCGTGTTTCTGAACTAGCTATTATCTTCTTTAACATTAAAATTGTCGTTTAGTGAATACGTACTTCCAGTTTAATAAGTATCATCTGCTAATAAAAAATGTTAAGAATCATATCTACTATTGACTTTAAAAGAGATAGAGTGATGATGGTTACTATGTACTATTAGTCTAGTACTAATCCTGGGGTAGTACGACTAATTTCAAGTGTAAGACCAGTGAAGTGACCCATGGGCATGTCAACCTAAATACTCATCTCCTCAAGCATAGCTCAGGCATAGCAGGCTGTGGTAGAGTTGTCTCCTCTCAAGAACTGCACTCTACTTCACAGATCGCATGCCAGACTACTATAAAAAATACTTAAAACTAGTGTATTTCTATGAGCATTGTAATTTTATAACATCAGATTAAACTGTTTTCGCTATCATACGTTATAATCACAGTTATTATTTTAATGTCTGGAAGTTATTGTCGTAAACATGTAAATAATATTTATGTCAAATAGGCACTCGTTATAGCACAAGTTAGATTATTATGTAGAAACGGTTTATTTACAATACTTAATTTTTGGTTAATTCATAGAGTCTATGTCGCGAGTTGATTTGTTTCACTAATTAATCAACGCAAGATAAAAGTTTTACATGTAAACTTATCTGAATACTGCAGTAAACAATAATAATAATTAAATAACACGTTATTTTATGGTTTTGTCGAGAATTGTTATAAAACTAATCTCTTTAACAAATCTGAAAAACCAAACATCCGCGCCATCGCGTCTTTGGCTCGGTAATATGAAATGATGATATGTTTCATAAAAACGTTATTGCTTGATTAGATAACATTGATTTTTAAGAAATCTTAAATTATTTTCAAGGCAAAACATTTTTTTGTTCCGCCGTGGACAAATAAAAACAAGATTAAAAAGAATTATATTTCTAATTCTAATATTGCTTTATCGTACATTATAATTTAAAAAGTTATTTAATTTTAAATATGTATATTTAAGTTTTTTATGTATTAATCAGTCCAATCTTGCTCAACTTTCCTATATATTTTTTTCATTAACTATGTACCTATGGTAAGTTGTAAGTACGTATAAAAAAATAATAAATTATTAATTTACAAATCAGGAGGAGTCTCCAAAACAACTCATCAGCATCAATTGAAAAGTAAATTGATATTAATTGACATTTTTAGACAAGTGAGCTTATTCATACAAAATTTGGTAACAGAAAATGACGTGTACAAATTACATTCTTTAACAATCAATTTATGACCTTTTGTCCATCTGATAAAGCTACAGGCCGGTTCATGAGGAGAAACAGCTACCATGTAGTTATTAGTAATGATATATCATCAAATTCAAGATACAATTACACCTATATCACTAAAAAATACACAAAAACGTAAAACGTTTAAATTACGTTTCCAATTTATTTAATTATAGACTATTACTCTTTCTGAGTATAGTTTGCAAATTCTTTTGTTTGATAATATATTCGTATATAGCAAGAGCAGTAATTAGGATATGAAGATGAAAATGAGTTCTAAACTTAGTTAAGTTTAATACGATATTTTCTATGGGTGTCTTTGTTACATTATAGTAGATTTAACTTTCATTTAGTTACCTACGTATTCAAAAACATAAATTATGAAATAAGTACAAGGAAATTATCGGTGTCCTCATTTGACAAGACGTTCATATTTGCATTGTTAATTATATGTAACAATTTAACTTACTGTGAAAGAGACGTTTAAAACAATCCATAAGTTTTCCGAAACACATATGTTAATAAATCATAATTGTTGTTTTTAAAGTTAATATTTGACTTATTTATAACACATATTTTTAAATACGTATGTTATTACATATTTTCTTAGCCTAATAGAGTTAGTTTTTTTTTTACGGACCGCACATAATACTTATATTGATATTTAGGCCGGCAACATGTTAGCGGTTTCCCATAGTAGCATAATAAAATGTATTATTTTAAAAAGTAAGCGTCTTTAGTGTTTATTATTAACCAAACTTTACAAGAGAAGAGAAAGAAAAGACTATTTCAACAAAAATGATGTTTAGGTGAAAATAATGTTGTTTATACCTATAAAACCTTTGAAATCCGTACATATTTGTATAGTATATTGTAAATAGCTTTAGCTTCGCGCTTATATACTTACTTATTTTTATTGTTAACACTTTATTATTGTTATTTAAAACTTTTCTTGTGTTTCTATACTACTAACTCTTTATACAGGCCATGATGTCGAGTTTCTTGTGATGTTCATCTCGACTATTCTCGACAGAGCCTTTCCGTACCCAAAGGTTACTTGTTTGACGATGTAAAAAAACCAAAGAACTTCACAATGTTTTAATTTTATTCATTTTTTATTTTATTTTTAAAACTTTATTAAAACAATTCAAAAGGCGAGCTTAATGCCGCAAGGCATTTTCTTCCAGCCGGCCTTCAGGAAACTTTGTGATGGCCACGGGTATTAAAAAAAAAAGATTTTCATTTTGACCCTAGCACAGAGTATTTTAGTCTTATTTATTATTCTAAACGTAATGAATAACTAAAACGTTACTAGCTAGAGTCCAATTTGTACTCTGCTGACAATAATAAATAGTGTACAACTTGATATGTCAAATAGTTAATAAATATTACAGAAATATTTACGTAAAAGGGGTCATTCATCCATCCAAGGCGCGTTTTTGACCCGGGAATATTGTAAATGTAAAGTTATCATTCAAAACAACTGATATTAATACCAGCCCACTTTTTTTACGTCACAGACATCCTTTAAAATAATTAACGATTGTTTTGTTATGTCGTATGTTGTGTATAATTTTAATTTACATTGCAAAAATGTATTTATAAGCTAGGTGTTGCCCGCAACTTTTCCTGCGTATAATTTTTTTTATTGTAGCTCGACATGTGACAACACTCCGCCTGATTTACATCAGGCTTTACAGCTTTACAGCTAGAGTGCGGTCCATGAATGGAAACAACTGCTACTACAGAGAAACCTGTGCCAGTCGCCTCCACTATGCCGGCTTGAGGAGACGAGCATGTACCATCTAGATTGACAGTGCACACTCCTCTCTTATACCTGGCTACTTTCAAACTATTCCCGAAACGCGACAAGGTCGCTTCACGGGTGTTACATTCGAAAGTGGTGGTACTGCCCCAGGACGACAGACTGGACAAATAACCATCATCAGTCTGCCTACCACTCTTTAAAATTATTATTATAGGACTTATGAGACTTGGGTACTATCGCTTTTCTTTTTTTGAGTAATATAGTTTTAATATATATTTAATATAGTTCAATATATCATAGTACCTATTAAATATCATCATAAAGGAGAATGCGCATTCGCCTAAGAGAAATGGGCCCACAATTTTTTTCTCGAGTTTTACGATCATTTTAGTGAATTTTGTAGAAAAATAAATCTACTTCCTTATTACCAATCAGTTTTAATTTTTTCACCCGGATTATTAAGTAATTAGATGTTTTCTGATGCAATATTTGAAGTTATTATTGTATTAAATGCTTTAATTATTGATGACATCTGTTTTTTATGTAATTAAACATTGTCTTTTGATTGGTAAATGATGTGTTGATATAATTAAAATGAATTAAAAAAGAAATACCTAAGATATTATTTTAGAATATTGTTTTGTTACCAAACCATTAGGTATCAAGTGGGCCCAAAAATGGGCATTCTCCTTTTCACGTACCATTAATATTATTAATTATTAAGTATTTTTGAAGTGCCTGTATTTACTTCTACCGCGTTATATTCAAATTGATAAACTAAATACATTCTTGTTCAAGTCGCAAAAGACAAACAAAACAATATTATGCAGACTTTGACCTATTAAACAATAACATTTTCAAACTTAATTTATAAAACTAATTAAAAACAAAAATTCTTATGAAATAAATCATATTATTATTCATTTTACGTATTTATTTTTACGCATTTAAGTACTTGTTTATTTATTTCACAATGCAATTTCGAGAGTTCCAAATATTAAAACCCTGATTTTGTTTGAATTCGCAACGGATGCAACTTCGACACATGATTTCCACAGCAAAATAATTTAAAAAAAATACAAAAAAAAAACTTGAGTGCACTATGGAGTCGTTTTTAAGATTAAAATTCGATCTTAGAGATTTAATTATTATAGAATCTTAGAAATAATTATAATATGGGTAGTGAACAGCAGTTTTTGAATCCGCAAATCCTTTTATCACTTTTACCACTAAACCATAATTATTATTGTAATGAAATAAAAAATAAATGTCAACAATAGTGTCGACAGAAATAAACAAAAACCAATTTGTGCAACCACACGACAAAACGAACAAGGCCTTATTCAATAGCAGGTTTGTTCGTTCAACTTTAGGTACCTGTGGAAATTATTTCCTCTTTTTATAGTAGTCCGGTATATGACTACAGTTCCCTTCATGTTAAGCTGCGGTTCATGAGCACGCAGCAATATCTCCGTTATGCTGGCTCGAAGAAACAAATGCACACCGTCCAGGTTGACAGTGCACACACATCTCGTTATACCCGACTACTTTACCGCTAATCCACAAACTTAAGAAAATTCATTCATTCATACCTAGGTACTGGAAATTGCGCGAATTGTATTCGCCAAACTTATTCCGATGCATTTTGATGCTCAAACGCAGAATTTTAATTTTAAAATACCTATTTAAATTTTTTGAATAAATGATATTATTTTGAAACAATTTACGACCTATAATTACATTAAGTATAATAAATACCGTAATGATTAATAAATTACCTACCTAAAGTAAATATTTGAATACGTGGTTTATCTAGCGATTTTAAATTACAATAATATAATTAATTTATATTCATACGGTAAAAGCAAAACCAGACGATTAATTAACACGCTGCGTTAAACTTATTGAGAGATAGTGGCTAGATATGTGATAATAGATGTTTAGGATTCAAAAAACAGTTTCTACATAACCAATTATTTGCATTTACGCTTTCTCCACTACCATAACAAAAAAGCCACAGGTTGTCGCGATATGTTATAGCGAAAATATTCGGGTCAATACAGGTCGATATATTCAAATAAAATGCTTTCACTGTTACAAGCAATACTTTACCATTTTGTTTCTTTGTCTCCTGCATCTCCATTTTAGAATTGTTTTCTTAAATTCACTCGTGATTTGTTAACACAAAATTTACGTTATTCTAGCGCAATGCCACACAGCCGATCGTTTACCACAACTCACGATTACAAACTGACATCTTCGTGCCGATATACAATTTCAGTACAGCTAGACAGTCCACATAAAATACAAGTACATCGGCGCACACGCATATGGTTTTTTTTATCTCAATTTACCATTGGGGCAATGCTACGATTGTGAACTTAAGCCCCAAATTAAATAAAGATTTTTAAAAAATCTCAATTTATTCACATTTTCTATGATATCGTTTGGGAATTAATTAATTAATTAATTATTTTAGTTTCTTTTTTTTTTCAATCATAGGCTCTATCGTTATTACTGCAGGCGCATTCTAGGAGTCAAGGTCTTAAGGGCATCGTCCGATAATGATGCACGAGTGTTTTTTTAAGTACTTCGGCATGCGATTTCACACCACTATCACACGAAGCAGATCCCAAAACCCAACTAAATAATAATAAGCTAAAATAAAAAATATTATCAGCTGCCACTCTTTGAAAGTCTACGGTCATCCGTAGATATTTTATGAGAGCATAGATATTTTATGCATGATAGTCAAGGTTGTCCGACATACAGTCCGACAATGGTGCACAACGAATGTTAATACTAAAATTAGTAATCACTTCAAATTCAAAAATGTATGCATATTTATCTATTATCATCCTTTAGCAGCTATTAAAAACGATGTTTCCAGTACCTATGCATGCCTCAAATGTTATGTTAACTGGAAAATAATAATAAGCTATCATAATATGGTTCTTGAATATCCAATGAGGTCAGTTTGTGTTATCCTTAAAGAAAATTATACTAGTAAGGAAAGGAAGTTGTTTATTTCCTGAGGATACCTAGGTACTATAAAATTATACATACATATTGCGCACCCAATCAAAACGGTTTTAACTAAAAAAAGAAAATGTTTTTCGCAAAACTAGAAAAACTGATATTCAATCATTAGACAAAGTTTAGATTAATTATAATTAGAATTTGTATAAAAACATTTTATAAGACATGTTTTTAGTTCTATAGGTCAAATGTAATGTTTTCCATGATGAAGAAGCTTATTATCATACCTTTATTAGAGTACAGCTTATCGAGTCATTGATTCAAAAACTATATGGTAATCGCGAAAGGCGCGATTTTTAAGTTGTAACAGTCTTGATCTAGAGATGCAATCCCATGGTTTTAAATTTAAACCAAATTATCACAATGTCTAGATATTAACATTTTGATAAAGCAATTATTTTATTTATGCTGATTTGTTTATTATTAAAAGTAAAATTGAATAAATAAATAAACAATACGTATCTACACATTAGTCTAAGCTGGGGGTTTTTTTTTACTAATTTTTCATCATAATTTAATAAGAGAGTACTTAATTACAAAGTTAAGATCAACTAATTGTAGAAAGTCGATATCGCATCGATTATTGCATGTCAAGATTTTATCGGCAGCACGTATTTACTTTAAGATGAATATGATGCAATACTTCTATTTTATAGATCATTAGATGCAGATTAAATCTCTAGTAAAGGGTAGGTAGAGTTAAAATGGAGTTAAATTATATATTAACCAAATTTCGGTGGGTAGATCCTGGGAAAATTTTACTTGGACGCACCGCTTCGGTCACATTTTTGCAAAAGTTCAGACCAGGCAAAAAAGTCGTCAGTTTTCCAGTCTGCTTATAACAGACGTGAGTTTCTGTATACATCCTCATTTCGGATTATTTCAGTTTATCATAATATCTAGTTATCCATGTATTTATTCTAATAAAGGCAAATACAACTACTAGATGAATTACCTCGTAAGACTAATTATTTACTCATATTGTGGCATAGAAACATAGAATATAACTTAGCACTCATGGGCGTGGGCAGGTTTTTCTCATCGCATTGATGGCGCTGATAGTTTCTTTCTTGTGGATGTGAGGAAAGCGAGTTTTGTCAGGATCGTAGCAAGTGGCGTTTCGTTGTCTCTGCTTACCCTCGTAATAAAAAGGCGCGCGCGACAATTGAATCGATGATGATATTTTAATTAAAAACTTTTTCAAGGAGGTAACGAGTTCGTCAGGAGGGAGGGGAGGGGTCTAAGCATACGTCATTATCAGATAACATACGGATGGAATAAAAAGCACAACTTCTCATTCAAATTTATTCACAATTTATACAATTTTAAATAAGGCATAACAATATTATAATAAAATAAAAGACTATATTGTGAAGCTTAATAATTCACTTTTCATCGACTATAAACCTTTGTATGTACAAATACACACAAATCACATTATAAAGCAAAAAAATATATTATAATAAACTAAATGCGACTGCTCACTGAAACGTATCGTCATAGCTGCGTAATATTTTATAGAAAAAATAGCTGACCCGGCATATGCGGTTGGGAAAAAATATGCATGGGGAAAAGAGACAAAATGTATCAAGATTTTATGATTGACTTGACTTAGGAATAAGACCCCAGTCAAGTCGTTCAGAAGTTATACGACGACGAAGAAGCTACTTCAAATATCGCACAACTACCACTCTAAGAGTGGTAGGCAGATTGATGATGGTCTGCCATCCTGGGGTAGTACCACCACCTTCGAACGTAACACCCATGAAATATGAAATAAGTTTGGAAGTAGGCATGTATGAGAGGAATGTGCACTGTCAATCCGGATGGTGCACATTTGTCTCTTCAAACAAGACAGCGGAGGCGAAAAAAAATCATCGTTGGAAATTACTGTATTTGTTACCAATATTTTGCATTTATGATCCGACAAGACGCCCCAGTCGACAACCAGCCTAAGTTAAACTAAACACTAAGCTTTATGATTTCATAAATATAATAAGCAAATTATATATAAGAAAAAATATGAAATTAAATTGGAACTTTTTTCATTATAAATGAAAATTACAATATAATAATAATTAATATTAAACATAATTCAAATATTTACTCTTAATTATGTGATCATTAGAAGAAAAAAATTTCAAAAACTTATAATTGAATGCAAATGACACTTTATTAGTAGATCTCAATATCAAACTAATGTCATGTCTGAACTAATAACTAAATTATAATTAAAACAACACGTTCTATTTCTATAACAGATAACATTTCAAATATCACATAAGAATGTTCAAACTAACAACATGATTCAAACTTAATTTTAAATGCATATTCATACAGATAGAGTGCACCTAATAATGAAAGAAAAAACTGGCATAATTAAAAAAAATAATGGCAAAGAACTGCAATCATACAAGCATAGCATACACTCATTTAAGGGAAATAAACACTAAATGTAAACAAAGTTTTACATAATTTTCAATATTTAGAAAATTAAACATAACCATTGATGCGATTGGATTCTGTTTACTTTCCCCGAAACGAAGTATAAAATATAATAATTAATAATAAACATGTCTTTCAGACATGCAGGAACTAACAAAACCTATATAGCTATGCATAAAGTAACTCGCTTAATTTAAAAAAAAACTAGGCGACGTATCTCTAACAACAGAGCTACAGCTCATTATTATTCAGAAACAAATTTGTGATGTAAATAAACTAATAATAATGGTTCAAGGGCCGGTAAATCAACTATGATTTATAGATTAGAGTGATTTGTTACTAATGATATTCTCTATCGATCATAAAAATATAGATAATAATGTCCCTTCAGAGATTTGCTATCTTCTAAGGTTAAGTTAGTTAAAATAACTTTTTGAGTTTAGAATTGCAAAGACCACCTTATAATTAATAAATAGAATTACCGGCCCCAAGTGAGTGTCACAGTTGTTAACTAAAGTGATAAGGCGATGCCACACGGTGCAATCTAACAGTGTTATAAAATGTGTGCATAGGTTAGGAGTGTTTAGTGACCACTCTGGGACAAAACAGGCACTAAGCCTCAGGACT
Source organism: Tinea pellionella (assembly GCA_948150575.1). Lineage (NCBI taxonomy): Eukaryota > Metazoa > Arthropoda > Insecta > Lepidoptera > Tineidae > Tinea > Tinea pellionella. The sequence continues at coordinate 3,788,203 of OX411254.1, read as the reverse complement.
ACGATATTATATAGGATCCTGTATGTGAACCCTTAGACACCTACCACGAGTTTGGTAATATTAATAATTAGAATCATAAGTTTATTAGTATCGATTAAATAATACATTACAGGAAAATAATCCAAAGTCAATTTGATAAAAAAAATTATAATATTTAAAATTTTATTTTACAAACAACTATTATGGATCAAATATCAATATTATATTACTCAATTATCAACGAAGAATGGACAAAATTCTATAATTATTAGATTTGACATTGAAGAAATACAGAAGTTCAATAAAACTGTGTTTAGAAGAGTCAAAAATATGAACTAGGAGTGCGCAAATCAGACAGGCTCAATATGGTACAATTAAATTATACTTAAAATGATTAGTATTAAATTATAATTCTATTTAAAATTGTAGTTTAGAAAATTAATTAATATTTAAATGGAGATTCTAATATTTCAAGTTTATAAACAGAGATAAAACGGAGCAGAATTAATTGCATTGAGTGCAGGGGAAGACAGACAAATGTAAAACTCATAAACAACTGTTCAAAGATAAACAAATTAATCAATATAACATCATTAGAGATATCGCCTAACTAACTCGTAACATATTATTTGCTTTGTTTTAATTTCTGCATCAAAGAAAACAGTCTTTCCCGATCTATGTACCATTATTTCTGCGATTCTTTATTTTAGTAACAAGGTTACAGATCTTTAGAGCTGGTCCTAACTTCAAGCCCATGTATTTCATCATCATGTCAGAGTTTAGTAGCATGAGTGCCTTGCCATCAATTTCCTGTAAACAAAATGCATAATTATTTAATGCATGTTTTCACAGTCAGAGTATCAACACCAATATGCAAAAACCAGTTGAAGAACTCACATGTTTTCTAAACAAATCAGCATGAGCGGCAAGAGCTGGATCAGCAGCTGCTATATACCCAATGACATCTTCAACAGACCAATCTCCGGGAGCCCTGGACGATGGAGGAGGAGGAGGTGGAGGAACGGTGCCAGTTGTTGATGAAGCAGGCTCAGGAGACACTCGGGCCACTTTACTACCACTGCTGATTATGTTAGTGTCATTACTACCACTCGCCATGCTTGAGGTTGTCGCGTCATCCTTCTGTAAGATTTTAGGGGAATATAATTGAAATCACGATATTAATTATACACATAATTATCTCAGTAAACGGTAAGTAGACTCTATAGATAAAAAATTAGCAAAGTAAAAAAATTAATGTTATTGTTCCCCCATTTAATGAAAAAATAAACTTACAGGTTTTGATCTCTTGAGTGAAGTATTGGCTGTTGAATCTCCACACCGAGAACAAGGCCTGCCAGCAGCTTCGCCCGTGTCTAATTCCAGCATTCCCTCACACACTTCCAACCCTGTGCAGACCTGCTTCAGCCAACTCTTCAAGTCTTTTGCTGTCATTTCTGTTGGTATCTTCAATGTACAGGTTTTACCTCCTGCTGTTACCTACAACAATCAGAACAATTTGTGTACATTATTTGGTGTTTAATTCCCAAAGCATATACTATAATTTCTTTTGTTTTCTGATTAGTGTCATTTTTATTCTGATAATTATGCCACATGCCACTCTAGTTTGTGATCGTGATTTTGTTTGTGATCTGTTTATTTACATACCTGTACAAGAGAAGTGTTAGCATATCCAGAAGCAGCTAAATTGACAGCACGCAGAACTATTTGTGGATCCGAATGTGCAGCTAGGATCTCTCTGGCCAAGGTTTCCGCAGCTCCTGATGTAGTTTGACCAGAGACGCTAGCAGGCAATGAACCCCAGCTGCCTGTACAACCGCTGCGAACTCTAAGCCTCACCGGGGATGCACTAGGAATGTTTGGAGAATTTGATGTAGCACTTGTATTACTTGCTCCAGAACCCACTTCTGGTAATGTTGGGTTTGGAATACCACTTGGCCTTAGTTTGAATCTACAAAATTGAAAATTAATAAATTCTTTTCTCTACAATTACTATCTATATGCCAAAATCTACAAAGGTCAAGTGTTTCATCTACGTTTCAGACCAATAAAGTGATATTCTTTTGCAAAAAAAAAATCTTTCAAGGGGAAGATGTTAGTCTGTTCTACCGTACAAACTTCAAATGTTTAAATCCTAATACATATAATTAAATAAATTTATTTTTAATAGGATTGTATTTTATTTACATATCTCATATATTTTGAGTTTCACAACATGCGGACGTGGCTGCACATCCATTTAGTTTATTATACAGCCATAATAACTAAATATATATTTATTTTATTATTTATACGTATAATAGATTTGAACTGTTGAAAATTGTGTGGCAGACAGACTAACATCTTCCCCTTAAATCATACTCACACCTTTATACTACGTAAAGAAAAATACAAACATATTAAATAACAATTTTTAGTACATAATTTTTACATGACACAAATAGCGGAATAATGATATGCACATCTAAAATATTTACCTAGATGGTGTTGTAGCACTCTTCTGTCCCGGTGGTTGTAGTGGATGACCAGCTCTTGCACACCAACCCACAGGAAATATATCTCGAGAGTCATACCTGCACCAATAATCAAAAGCTCCTCTCCAACCATCGAATGTCACATGTATTTGATCATTCTTCACAGCACCAACTGTCGCACAACATATTAATTGAGGATTCTTCTTATCCACAGCTTCTAACTTCTGCCCTACCACAAACAAATTACTCTTTGGTGTCGGTGGCTCCTTCTGAAACACTCTTGCTGGAGCCATCTCAGCACCATTCAAAGTTTTGAGCAAAAACATAGGCCAGCTGCTAGCGTTCATTCTAAAACCTAAGGGCGGCTGTAACATCCCTTCATTTCTCTCACAATGCCCAATAGTGTGAATATCTCCAGCATCCACTAAACGCCAGAAATCATTCTTGTTATCGCTTCCATCCAACCTCAATCTTAAGCGTGGACCCAATACTCCCACAACTGTTGCTATACATGTTGATGTTAAATTCCTAGGGTCCAATGCCTCCAACTTCATGTTCACTCTGAAATCATTGACCGGTGGCAATGGAGCCTGTTTGAAGCATTCTTGAGGTGCTGCCGTACTATTAGTTTCCTTCAAATATTCGTTCCAGTCAAAAGCCTGATAAATATCGTAGAAAGATCCCGGTGTATTGTTGTTGGAATGATTTTCAGTACCATTAGTACTAGTTCCGTTTGGTGACATGGTTCTTTTTTCATTCTTCTTTTGATATTTGTTCAAACAATAAGTTGAACAAAAATTTTTGATACTCGACGGCGCATTACCGCGTATAACATTGTCGCAGTGAAGGCAGGCTCCCTTGCTATATGCTTGCCTAAACTCAGACAAACATGTTTCAGAGCAAAACTCCTTTTTACCGCTCTCCATTGGCAGCACATATTTGAGTGGAGTTTTACTTTCAGCGCACCAAGTGCAAAATCTCTTTGGTGGTCTTCCCGGTCCACGTATTTTACCGGGAGCTGGCCCCGAGGAACCGACAGGATTGTTTGACATTTCTCGATATTTGTATTATTTCATACACATATTATAGAACACTTGGAAGGCTGAAATGCCTTTAATTACATTATTTGGTGCACAATGTCACTATAAGTTCACGATGAGTAATTACTTTCCGCACATCTAAACAACGTCAGACGGCATTTGTGACGCCGTTAATTTAAGCGGCCATTTTGAAATTATGTTGCTATGCTGTTATTCACTTTACATTTTATTTATAAACTAAACAATAACCATGTAACATATAATTCGTAGACGTGGATAATTTATTATTAATTTTATATATTATATAACAGAAAACATAATAATATATTGATCTAAAATTAATATAAGATGACTATTGTTACGTCAAATTTTTTTTTGTTGGCAACTATTTGCAGTGTTGTCTAAATCTTATGTTTATCGACATTAGAAAAATCTATCGTCCTTAAAATATATTTTTATAGTTTATTTTGATAATACTCTATTTCAAGCATAATAAATAAGTCACTCATCTAATAAACACATAATAACTGTATTATGAAATCTATAATTTATTTATACATTAAAAATATTTTATAGATTCGATAAAATTATACCTACGATTACATCACTATTGTAATGTGCGAGAATGTGACTGAACGGGTTGTTCCAGTATTCATATTTTTTTAGAATAAAATAATGTTCATTTAGTTTTTTTATTATTGAGTTATTAGTATTAAATTTTGTTGAAAGGATTAATTTCTTTGAAGTAACAAGATGCCCTTGGCCAGTTCATCCGATCCGTGGCGAATGCAAAATGTTGGAGAACCGATAGTTCGTATACATTACAATATTTAATATTTTTGTTTGCTTTACAAGATTTTCCTTATTACTCATTTAATTCTCGAACGGCGCACCTAACGCGTCAGTGATTTGATTATACTTGTCGCTCATTCTGTCAGTATTTAGATGGAAATTTAATTATTAAGTTAGGGGCGTTTTTTCAAGGTCTGCGTTTTAATGTTTATTTAACGTTCGCACGAAAACTTTTGATTTATTGTGGAGATTCTAACTATTTTATTCGAATATTTATGATAAATATTCTTCATTTTTAATATTATTAACAGCGTGGTGGTACTCAGTCGTCTAATAGTCTTCCAATGGTTGTGGAGAATGCAGCAGAGTCTCGACAGGCTTCCACAGCAGAGAGCTTGGACTCTGGTGGAGAAAGCTGTGAGAGAGAAGTAGAGTTACAAGATGTTATTAAGGAAGGTCATGAAAAGGCTGAATCCTCACAATTTGAGTTGCTTAAGGTTCTCGGGGAAGGCTCATTTGGTAAAGTGTTCCTTGTTCGAAAAGTGGTCGGTGCTGACGCAGGGACATTATATGCGATGAAGGTGAGACTTTTAAAAATAATTTATTCAATAAAGGAGAATGCCCATTCAGAATGCCTAAGAGAAATGGGCCCACGATTTTTTTTTCGAGTGCGTCGATGATTTTTAGTTCATTTTGTAGAAAAATAAATATATATTCCTAATTACCAGTCAGCCTTAATATTTTCACCCGTGTTATTGAGTAATTAAACTTTTTGTGATGCAATATTTGAGGTTATTATTATATTAAATGCTTTAATAATTGATGATGTATGTTTTTTATGTTATTAAACATGTCTATTGATTGGTAAACGATGTGTTAATATAATTGAAATAAATTAATGAAAGAATAAGATATTTCAGAATATTGTTTTGTTAACAAATTATAATTATTAGATATCAAAGTGGGCCCAATAATGGGCATTGTCCTTTAGTATTTTTTTTTTCTTTTTTTTTTTTAATTGTAGCTCGACATGTGACATATATGTGACGTATAAAAATGTCTTTAAAAATATAATAGTATTAAACTGTCCATTTATTCATTGATATATTATTCACTGTACATATTATTCATGTCATCTATTTATGGTTCCAAAGGCTATTGACATTTATGCATTTTATGATTGACTTAGCTGCATAAAAACACTATTAATCATAATTGTCTTAATTTATTGCTATTGAGTAAATTAATTTAATTATTACTATGCAGGTTTGAGCGTTTAATTGGTTTTTTTTTTAAATGTTTTATTAAGTTTAAATATGGATGCAAAAATTCAATTTAAAACTAATGTTAAAAAAAAAATATTTTAAGGTGTTTTTTTTTTCTTGAACAGGTACTTAAAAAAGCAACATTAAAGGTCAGGGATAGGGAAAGGACGAAAATGGAAAGAAACATATTAGTAGAAATGGGCCATCCTTTTATTGTCAAGCTACATTATGCATTTCAAACTGCAGGGAAATTATATTTGATACTAGATTTTTTACGTGGAGGTGATCTGTTTTCAAGACTAAGTAAAGAGGTATATTCTTCCATATTTTTATTGTAGTATTATGTTAAGTAATTGTATTTATCTAGATACAATAAACATGCAATTTATAGTTTTACGTTGTATTTTTCGTGTAAATTTTTCTTATCAAATTTTGTCGATCTAAAAATAAAGGTTTATCATTAAGGCTTACTAAAGTATATTTGTATGAATTTTCACAGATTTTATACTGTCTAAAATTTATGACAAAAACCTTATATAAAGTTGCATATCTAGATCAAAATTGTTTGCAATCAAAAACACGCGTCTCGAGATGACCTCTTCAGATCTCTTATTTGAATGCCTATGAATTCATTATTAGCATTGATATACAAGGTGTCCCAAAACTCAACGATAAGCGGGCACCAGAGGGTGGTCCTGCTCATGACTACTCAAGAAAAAAATATAAGAAAAAGTAATCTCCTATTTTTAAAAAAATACAACAAAAAATTAAAATCTTTCGAAAATTGACAACCCTTATGATATTTTTAACTACCATGACCACAACTTTCCAAATATTTATAATTTTATTTTTGTATCGGTAACCTAAGTAGCACTGCTATCCATCACAACCCTTAAAAATCCCAGATTACCTGTAGTTTTTACACAAAAATCAATCAAAACTACTTTTTACATTAAAATTTCAAAAGATTTTTACTTACAGTCTATTTTAACACATCGTCGTGTAAAAAAAAAGTATGGACACTACTATGGCAAGTTTTTTTAAAAATTGACGCAACTAACCAAGATTCTAAAATGGTACAATACTCTAGGAAGACTGGCCACAAAAAAAAAACATGCGTACTATTTCTAAACAAGAACCAACTTTCATAAATCGTTGTTTGTTGATTGTAAACGCTTTTGCCTACCAAAAATTGGTTTTTTGTTGCAACTTCTTGGAATTTGCATGAAAACGTGCGTAGGCAATAAAATTTAGAAGTTAAATAGTAGATATTCGTTGTTGAATATGGGCCCTTTGAGTTAGAAGGAAACTTAGATGGCAATAGTTATTTAAACTTTTTACAAAATGACTTGCCAGAATTATTGGAAGACGTGCCCATAATAGATTTACAAAACATGTGGTTTCAAAATGATGGTTGCCCCGCTCACTATGCCCGTCCTGTGCGAGAATACTTAAATCAAGAGTATCCAGGGCGTTGGATTGGGCGACTTGGTCATATCCTATCTCTGGACTTCTTCTATTGGGGTTGTCTCAAAGACAGGGTCTACTCAAAATCAATTGCAACATTGGACGAGCTTCGCCAAATAATTACTCAGGCTGCGGAACATATCAATGGTAGAAGATATGCACGACAAATAAAACGATCTTTTTAAGACGATGTTGTGCCTGTATTATTGCCGGAAACGAATAATTCGAATATTTGCTGTAATATTTATAAAATTATAAATTGATTTTTTTAATGCTTAATAAGCAAGCGTTTGACCACACCCTGCCTGGTGTTAAGCAGTGATGCGGTCTAAGGTGGAGCACGCTTGCCTATGAGGTACCTGTTCACCTTCGATTTGAAGAGACCTATGTTGTACGTGTCGGGAAACACAGACACCGGGAGGGAGTTCCACAGTTTCGCAGTACGCACGAGGAACGTGTTGTCGAAACGCCTCGTACGTACTTTAGGGACTTGAACCATAAATGGATGGTACCTCTCCGGGTGCCTGGACGTCCGATAGAAGAAAGGGGACGGTAGAACCAGGTTGTGTAGCTCTTGCGCACACTCCCCAAAATGTATCCATTTGTTTTGTTGCATTCAATATTTTTAACAAGAAAAAAAAAACAATTTTTGGTAGGTAAAAGTGTTTACTATCAACAAATAACGATTTGTGAAAGTTGGTTCTTGTTTAGTAATATACGCATGGTTTTTTTTTTGTGGCCAGTTTTCCTAGAGTATTATACCATTTTAGAATCCTGGTTACTTGCGTCAATTTTAAAAAAAACTTGCCATAGTAGTGTCCATACTTTTTTTTTACACTACGATGTGTTAAAATGGACTGTAAGTAAAAATCTTTTGAAATTTTAAAGTAAAAAGTAGTTTTGATTGATTTTTGTGTAAAAACTACAGGTAATCTGGGATTTTTAAGGGTTGTGATGGATAGCAGTGCTACTTAGGTTGCCGATACAAAAAGAAAATTATAAATATTCGGAAAATTGTGGTCATGGTAGTTAAAAATATCATAAGGGTTGTCAATTTTCGAAAGATTTTAATTTTTTGTTGTATTTTTTTAAAAATGGGAGATTATTTTTTCTTATATTTTTTTCTCGAGTAGTCATGAGCAGGACCACCCTCTGGTGCCCGCTTATCGTTGAGTTTTGGGACACCTTGTATACAACTAGATGTGCAATAATGCTCCCAATGTGACGCAAGAGAAAAGATGACCATAGCCACGTTTAGGTTCTCTGTTAGTATTTGACTTGACGGAAACATTGTCAAATCGTTTGAAGCGGCCTACGCTTTTTTCATGTCAGATGTATGAAGTTTGCACCTCTAGTATATCTCTATAATGTAATGATCAGTTTTTCTTGATTTATGAAAAAATAATTTTTAGTTATAAAATTTTAGTTGAAGCTTGCGACGCGTGAAAATAATAATCCGCGTACAAATAAGATGTTATGACGTAATAAAATCAGAAATTCTTGAAAGTAACTAAGTAATCTTGCCTTCTCTTATCACTAGTAGGTATTATTTATCTAGGTCCCCTTGGTTTACTAGATTAACATCCAATGGTATTTATACTCATTTTAATTACAAATAATTACTATTGATTATAATTTCTAGATACATTGTAATATTCTAATAAAAACTTTGTATTTTACTCGTAGCTAATTGATTTCATTGCCATTGGTTGACGTCGCATTTTTTAAAAATACTATTTTTATGATAGACATTGCTTGGCCTACAATAATTGATAATTATGCGTAAAACGGCGAATACGCGTCAATAAATACCATTAATGCCACTCCTATGTAGTTAATTTAAGAATAAACATTTTATTGGTTCACAATAGAAGTAAATGTGTAGAAAGAGATGTGTGTCTACAAACGTTATCATGTTGTCTCCCAGTTCCATCATATAAGGGGTTGTACCTCAACACATACGAGACAAACAAAGAAACATTAATTTTTATAGGTATAGATAATTGCAATTGCAGGTAATGTTCACAGAGGAGGATGTAAAGTTTTACTTAGCTGAGCTAGCATTAGCTTTAGAACATGTGCACAAATTGGGTATCATATATCGTGATTTAAAACCTGAGAATATACTGTTAGACGCCGATGGACACATTGCACTGACTGATTTTGGCTTATCAAAATTACCACCAAGTAGTGATAAAGCATATAGTTTTTGTGGCACTGTGGAGTATATGGCACCCGAAGTTGTAAATAGAAGAGGGCACACGTTCGCTGCTGATTGGTGGTCCTTTGGAGTACTTATGGTTTGTTGCAATTTAGTTTAAGGTTTATTAAGAATGCATTTATTAATCCTAGCTTTTGTTCCCTTACATTCTAACTTAAAGTTGCTTGACATTTATTTTATTAACATTTAAATAAGTTAAAGTTAAGTATAATTAAATTAAAAGTAAAGTTGATTTTCTTTTTTTTTTTTTTTCAAATAATGTAAACTATTTTTGTACAAATTCCCGTGTCTGGTAAATTCCACTATTATCTCCTCTCCCATACATTACGATGTATGTTAATTTTATGTGTACATTTTGTGACGTCATTTGTGTCGTTGCGGTTATTGCGAGTTTTTATCACGAATAATTTCTTGTAACCGTGATTAATAATAGTTAAATTAAATAATTTGTAATGCGTCATTTAAGTATTTTAATTCTAATAGCTTCCCATATTTATCTTTTCAATTGTTTTTACTAAACATTATTGTGATACAATATTACGTACATATAAAAGGCTATTAAAACTTTTAATATGGTCGAGTGAACACCTACGTATGAACCTCTCCCACGATTCCAGCCAATTTAGATCGACTCCTTATACAAACCCAGGTTTAATTAAAATTCTTTTATTGACCTTTTAATTAAAGTTTTAATTGACGTAGCATAGGTATTAGGCTCTGGCTCACTATTAAATCGTCTATATAGCAAAATATCCATATCATATAAGAGTGGTAGGCAGACTGATGATGGTCGTCCTGGGGCAGTAGCACCACTTTCGAATGTAACACCCGTGAAGTGATATTGTCGCATTTCGGGAGCAGTTGGAAAGTAGCCAGGTGTGCACTGTCAATCTATAATACATGGTGCGTACTCGTCTCCTCAGGCCGACATAGCGGAGTCAACTGTTGCCTGTAGACATTTCTCTGTAGTAGCAGTTGTTTGCGTTCGTAGATACTTAGCTTTACGGCGGCGGCGGAGTGTTGTCATATGCCGAGCTGCAAAAAAATAAAAAAAGCGACACAGCTACGTGTCCAAATATTAAAATGTTGTATAATCAAAAAGAACGCTGTTTTGCTACACGGACGGTTCAATACTTAGCCTTTGCTTCAAGTTTCTAGTAATTTGATTTAAAATAATATGATATTTTTTAGTTTGAAATGTTAACTGGAAATCTACCTTTTCACGGACCAACGAGACACGAAACAATGACGCAAATATTAAAAGCTAAATTAGGTATGCCATCGAATTTAAGTGAGGAAGCACAATCGTTACTTAGAGCATTATTTAAAAGAAATCCGCAGAACAGGTAAATATAACTGCTATAGTATTCACTATTCATTAACAAACAATTTTTCTGATGACTGTTTGTTGCCAAAATAAAAAAAATATCCAGCATAGTGGAGGCGACTGCTGCCTGTAGTAGAGGTTATTTCCACTCGCCCTCTAGCTTTACATCAGACAGGGTGTTGTTATATGCCGAATTAAGAAAAATCTCGCAATTCAATAAAAAAATTAAACTATTTATAAAATTTCTAGATTAGGTGCAGGCCCTAATGGAATTGAAGATATAAAGAAACACGAATTCTTTGCCAGCATAGACTGGGACGCATTACTTCGGAAAGCAGTTGTACCGCCATTTAGGCCTGCAGTTTCTAGAGCAGACGACGCATTTTACTTTGATTCCGAATTTACTTGTCGTACGCCTAGAGATTCGCCTGGGGTCCCCGCTTCCGCGAATGCTCATGAATTGTTTAGGTAAGTTGTTATTTAAATACAGACCTTTTTATTAATTAAAATGAAGAGCAAGCGTGTCCAGGAACACATGAAAATAGCTTCTATCTAGTTCTATAATTTACAAAATAATTAAATATTGTTGAATTAAAACAGCCATGCTAGCGGAACTAGACCATGCTAGCAGTAGAACGCGCGGAGGCGACTGCAGCCTGTAGTTTATCTGTAGTGGCAGTTGTTTCCGTTTATGCACCGCAATCGTAACTTAATATCAGGCAGAGGGTTGTCATATGCCGAGCTAAAATAAAAATAATAGGTTTAAGAAGATAAAATCCCAACAGGGGGAAAGAGCATCTTCTCACGCCGGCATACTAATGGCGACTGGTGCCACCGTATAAGCGGTGCTCATGGATCTCCACTGAGCTTACCATCAGGCCAGTCTAGGTCACATGGCGTGTCATCATAAAAAAATCATCAGTACGGCTATAAGGCATCTAAATATACAAAGACAAACATTTGCAAATATAATGTCATTAGGATGCTTGAGAGCAGATAATTTAAACTTTTCTTAGTTAAAAAACTACCTTTAGTCTGCAATTCTTGGCTCAAAAATAGGTAATTTTCATAGAGAAGCTTCTTAGAATATCTTAAAGGCAGTGCAGTCTTGAACTAACAAAATAGTTTGTGAATATTGAGTTATTGATCCTAGGTCTAGAATTAAAACTCTTTATAACTGCGCAATAAGATTAATAAATCGTACGTAATTTCCCGGATGCTAACTATTAATTTTTTTTTTATTGTGTTATGAAAGAAAATTGGCATTGAATGAATAGGCGAGGCGATAAGCGTTATAAAATCATAAGTTACATAACATATTTAATTTTCATAGATAACAAATTATATTAACAAATTGTCCTCTTTTGAAATATTTTTATCATTTATCTAGTCACATTTTTTAGAATGTTTATTTTGACGATTTGTGTTTGCGTTTCTGATTCACTTTTTTTTATTCAAAGTGTTATCTTCTATTCTACTTGCTAGATAAGAACAGAAAGGCAAAATAGAAAAAACATGATATGAAATACTTTTTAATTACATGTAGATAATAAATGATTTGTTTTTATTTTTTTTAAAGTTAATTTTACTTAATGGAATTTATTATTTTTACGCATGATATAAAATAATTTAATTTTATTAAATAATAATAAATTGCTAAACATTGCTTACTCAACATCCCACAACATCTATCACGTTTAATATTTTAGGAACAAGGCGTTAATTAACGTTATTATTTTTATTTCAAAATAATATTGTGTTGGAATATTGTATACTCGTATATAAGTAATTTATACTGATTTGGTTTGTTTTCTGTGTATAATTTTTTTTTTAAATTATTTTACAGAGGTTTTAGTTTCGTGGCACCATGTTTACTCAACGACGAGAATACGAAAACATTAACAAACGAGGTGCAAAATCATAATACAAAAGAGAAGACGCCATCTGCTGAAGATTTTTGGTCAGGAATTGTAAATAGGAATAACTTTTTTGATGATTACAGGTTAATATTTTCTTTAAAAACACTTATCACACTGACTGTGGTTTTATTAGCCTAGTCTGCTTTCTGAGATAGTATCATCACTTTCAAGTGATATAACCGAGTATAACGAGAGGAGTGTGCCCTGTCAATGGCACATTGACTGTAGTAGCAGCTGTATCCATTCATGGACCGCACTCTAGCTTTACATTAGGTAGAGTGTTGTCACATGCTGAGTTACAACAAAAAAAAAAGTATTACAGATTTCTCGGCAACAAAAACAATTAAGCTGAAATATATTTTTTAATAGGTTAATGGGCGAATTGGGTACCGGGTCCTTCTCAGTGGTTAGATTGTGTGAACATAAAACTACAAAAGTACAATATGCTGTTAAAATTATGGATAAAACACAATATGATCCGCGGGAAGAAATTGAAATTTTATTAAGGTAACTTTTAGCGATTATAACCGTCCGAAGAGCGGCCGTGGTCTAACGGAAAGACGCGTGAACTCACGATCTATGAGACCCGTGTTCGAACCTCGCTAAATTCTGACCGTTAACAATGTAATTATGTTATATGTACTTTAGTCAGTCAGTGCCTATAGGTACTATTAAAAAGTGATAGACGGACTGACAATGGTTATCAGCCCAGTCCGCCATCCTGGGGTAGTACCACCACTTTTAAATGTAACTCCCGTGACGTCACCTTGTCGCGTTTCGGGAACAGTTTGGTAGTAGCCAGATATAGCGAGAGGAGTGTGCACAGAGTACACCTTCGTCTCCTCAAACCGGCATAGCGGAGGCGACTGCTGCCTGTAGAAATTGATCTGTAGTAGCAGGCAGTTGTTTCCATCGGCCGAAGGTCGAATTGCTATAAAAAAATATGTACTGTACTAAAGTAATCACTAATTTACTGGTCACAATTTGGCGAGGTTTAAACACGGGTCTTATCGTTTGTGAGGTCCATCCTTTACCACTAGACCATGCATGACCAGTCTATATCAAAGATGTTTAATATTGTAATTTAACTGTTTAACAGATATAGTCAACATCCGCATATAATATCACTACGTGGAGTATATTCAGACACCGGTAGAGTATTAGCAGTGACAGAGTTATGTCGTGGAGGTGAATTACTTGAGCATATAACTCAGAGACGCCGATTGCCTGAACATGAAGCTGCGCCGGCGCTACGCAATGTGTTACATGCTGTATCTTATCTACATACGCATACTGTTGTTCATAGGTGAGCTTGATTAATTAATTTCACTTTTTTTTTTAATTATTATTGTAGGTCGGCAACATTCCGCCTAAAAATAAATGCTACTACAGATACAATTTTTCTATGTGCAGCAGTCGCCTCCGCTATACCGCCTTGAGGAGACGATTGTGCACGACTCCTTTCGTTATTTGGTAATAGCTAGCATATCTATCTCATTGATGCCATATTGTATTACTATACAAAAATAAAGTCCCATTTTAAATTAATTTCATTTGGATTTTTTTAATTCTCTGACAGAGATATAAAACCATCGAACATTTTGTACGCGACTGCTGAAAAGCGCCCAAATGATATCCGTCTTGTTGACTTTGGATTAGCAAAACAATTGAGAGCAGAAAATGGTTTACTTATGACTCCATGTTACACTGCTAACTTTGTTGCACCTGAAGTATTAAAACGTGCCGGATATGATGCTGCTTGTGATATATGGAGCTTGGGTAATTTAGTTATTTATAAATAAGTTTTTTCTGTTGTTGAAAAAATTAAGGCAAAGGGAACATTACCCATGCAGCCCATTTTAATTCAAATTCAATTAATTTCTTCAAGAGACATTGTCTAGTGAAATCTCTACTGTATTATACACATATATTTTTTCTTTCATATATCAATATTGAATACATTTATTTTAGATTTTTCTATAAATAATTTTGTCTCATATTTTCTTTACAATTTTAGGTGTATTAGCGTATATAATGCTATCGGGTAGAACTCCATTTGCATCAACTGGCGACGACACACCTGAAGCAATACTAGCTAGAATTGAATCTGGAAAGGTATTATAAACAATATTTAACAAGTCGAATGCGAGTAAGAATGCTTATCGGCAGTGCAGGCTGCCGTTCTGGTAAAATACCTTCTAGTCACATAGTCGCGCTTTGGGATCAGCTTGGGAGTATCCAGGTATGAGAGGAATGTTCATTGTCAACGTGGACTTTGAACAATATTCTCCTCAAGCTAGAGTATCAGAGACGACTGCTGTCTGCAGATGTTAACTCTAACATTGACTGCATTCTAGTGTAACAAGTTTCAATTAAGGTATTTTTCTTGTATGAAATAGGTGGATTTATCTACGGGTGTATGGCGCGGCGTATCAGTCGAAGCACGTTCCTGTATTCGCCGTATGCTGCAGTTGGATCCAGGCGGTCGTCCTCGTGCTCAAGAGTTACTGAATGAGCCTTGGTTATGTACAACTGCTAACAATTGTAACAAGACACAAAATCCAACACCCACTGTTAGCGACAATGCTCCACCGCCACCCGCTGACGAGTTGCGACGAGCTGTTGATCTTACTTTCCAGGTAATTTATCACGCTTTTTAAGTTGCTCACACAACTTCACAATTTTACTACTAACTATACTTTTTCTGATGAAACATTTGAGGTTATTATTATATTAGATGCTTTAATAATTGATATCTATTTTTTATGTAATTAACAATTGTCTATTGATTGTTAAATGATGTATTCATATAATTATAAAGTAATGAAAAAAATTAAATATTATTTTGTTAACTATTAGATATCTAGTGGGCCCAAAAATGGGCATTGTCCTTTAATGAAATTGTACGGTGCCACTAGTGAGAATGCAATATTTTCTCCTGATTTTGTAGACATTTACCGATGTTGAAATATATTTCCAGGCGATGACAGCATCACCGAAAACTCCACAGGTTCTCGGTCCAGTATCACAATCAACACTAGCGCAAAGACGAACGAAACCACACCGACGTTTTCCACCGACACAACTTTGATTTTGTCCGAATATTCGATCAAAAGAGGTACAAATAAATTTATGACGTATGGCTATGTAATTAGCGAACGGTTTTGTGGAGATTTTTATATGATATGATAGTATAAACAATACGACTTTTTCCTTCCAAAAAATTCTTCCGGAAGATTCGACATTCCATTTTATAATGTAAACAATGAATTAATATCGTGTCATAATAGTGATAGGTATGTAGTGTCGCATGTTACTTGCACTTTAATAAAAAGCTTTAAGAGCGAGTAATTATGTGTTTTTGGGTGTATGTGTGTGACGTTGATCATTCTTGTATAGTATTGAAATTTTGTCACAATAATTAAGCCGGTAACAAACTTGATAGAGCATAGCCGTGAGCGCCCGATTCGTGCTCTAGTATTTTGCCGGCAATACATATAAGTGTTTAAAACTAGTTTATAAGACAAAAATGGCTGTAAAAATTGTCGAAAAAGAAAATTAGTCCAATAATCATAATAAATAGAATAAATTCGTCTTCCTTTTATAGTATTTCACAGTACAAATTTAAAAGCTTTACTATAGATAATAAATTTGATATTTTTTGAACAGTCTATAAAAAAAAAAATCTGTGCCATATTGACAGAAATATATTTTTTACAAATAATCATGGGACAAAGGACAGAAGGGTCCCAAAACCTTTTATACAAAATTTAGAATATTGATAGTGCAATATAATACAATCCATTATAAGATTTTTCATTTTGTATGCATAGTATTATTTAATCTAGAAAGTATATATTATTTTCTATATTTTAGTCTTTAGATGTAAGTAGGTTTTAATTTATTGTGTGGATTCTAGATATAAGCGTAGAGCTTGAGATCTTAATGTTAAAGCCAAAATAAAATTCAAGCAGAAAATTTAAAAAAATCTTCCAAATAACATCGATTAAAATTTGAAAAATTATTTAGTACATAATACAATATTAAGGATTTTTATAAATTCAAATTTAAGGCCTAACTTGCTCACTTTTCTAATGTTTTAAATTATTTGACGTAAAAAAAAAGCATTGAGTAATTTATAATTATACATTATAATTATAACATAATATATATTTTGGCTAACTGAATATAATTTTATTATTAAGTTAAGTTAAGTTAAGTTAAGCTATAAAAATGCTAACACGATTTAATGATTAATATATTTTTATATAATGATTTTTAACGTCACAATTTTTGTAATTTCTTTTATAATTTTAATAATTGGCCAGTTTAGCTGTAAAATATTTTCAAAATTAACAGCCTAGTCCTACCTTCTTCCATATTTGTTAAAATTAAGCCAAAGAAAAATATGTTAATAAGAAACGATTTTTGTTTAAATTATTTGGAAATCTTTCTTTTTGTATAGTTAGATTTGTGGTCGATTTTATTCATTTCATATCACTTTATTGGTATAATCCTGCATTTTGTGTAAAAAAAATCAGTGGATCGATCATTAGGAACATATCTAGACTGCATTGTCAATTAGGTACCTATCTAATAGCGAATTTTAATCTGGTTTCAATCACAAAACCTAATCAATAATTCTATTAATATATGCAAAAATACAATAATGTATTTGCTGTGTGCTATTGTAGAATTAGACATCTATTAGAATATTATTAACAAAAGTTGATGTTAAAAAACTTTAGATAGGTATCTTTTCTATCTATGAATGCTCACAAATAATTTAAATATTGTTGAAACAATAGTATACTATTTTTATACGAAGATCTACAGTGGTAATCTAATAAAGTAGCAGCATTGTTTTTTATATAAACTTGAGAAAGTTTAATTGTTAATGTTTAGATAACTTCTTGTTATAACAATTAAAATGTAAGAATTTACTATACAATATGTTAAACACTGAATACTTTGGAGCTTGCTTTGCACACTTGTTAAGTAATTTTAAACTTTGAAAGAACTATTTTCTTACTGGTTATGTATGTGTAGGGATCTTTTCTATAATGCACCTGAGCTGATGTAGGTGCATATAGTTATTCTAGCGTCCGACTGGAATTTGTGTCATGGTCAAAATCTAACGAGACTACAACTCAAATTGAAACTGCTTACAAAAGAATGAATCAATTTACATCTTGACTACCGCCTCGAAAGTTATCTAAGATACAGAAATCAGAATTATTAGTTATTTTTTTTTTTTTTTTTTTTTTTTTTTTTTTTTATTGTAGCTCGACATGTGACAACACTCCGCCTGATGTAAAGCTAGAGTGCGGTCCATGAATGGAAACAACTGCTACCACAGAGAAATCTCTACGGGCTGCAGTCGCCTCCACTATGCCGGCTTGAGGAGACGAGCATGTACCATCTAGATTGACAGTGCACACTCCTCTCTTATAACTGGCTACTTTCAAACTATTCCCGAAACGCGACAAGGTCGCTTCACGGGTGTTACATTCGAAAGTGGTGGTACTGCCCCAGGACGACAGACTGGACAAATAACCATCATCAGTCTGCCTACCACTCTTTAATAGTGCCTATAGGCACTGAGCGACCAAAGTACATATAACAAAGTTAAATTGGTACCGGTCTTTAGCGAGGTTCGAACACGGGTCTCATCGATCGTGAGTTCACGCTTCTTACCGCTAGACCACGGCCGCTCATAAAGGGAGTTAGGGAGACAGAATGCTATCACTTGTTTTCGTACGTGTGTCAGTGTCAGTATGTCAGGCCAGGGGCTAAGTCAGAAGCCAATCGACAGTTGTCACTTGATCAAATCGACAACAAAATATATGGGGTGACAGTGAAACGTCAAATCCCATATATCTTGTTTTCGATTTGATCAAGTGACAACTGTTGATCGGCTTTTGACTTCAGGCCCAGTTAGTTTGCAGGGTCTGCTTCTTAGTCAATATCTTCCTGTTTTTGTTTTAATCTAAGTTGTTAATTTGATATTTGTATAATTGAGCCAAACCATAATTGAGTTTCGGTTGGACATTATCTAGTTCACAATGTTGAGTAGTGCTAATGCCACAATTTTTGTAATTTTGGAAATACATTTATACTATTTAGGCATTTTAAGGAGTTGTTGTGTATAGAACAAGTCATTAATATAGAAATATATTGTTGATTATGCTTATTAATGTCTTTTATTTATACCAATTATACCGACATATAGTTTTGATGGTAAGAGATGAAGAGTGAAGGTGCGATTCCGCAGGATGCGGTGTTGTCGCCGTCTGCCACGTCTTACGGAGTCACAACAAAAAACAAAAAAAATACCCAGTTCCCAGCAGATCGGCCTATGGAAGGTTTATTTAAAATCAACCTCTATGAAAGCAACTTTATTGGGTTAAATTTACAATAACCTCGCTATTTTAAAATATTTTCGAAAATGATTATTTCACACTGACACCTGTAAGACTAGCAGCCACAACAGGCCCTTTACCTGCCACTACCAGTGGACTACCTTTGTAGCACGCGACTTTGTCATTATTAGTTTTAAGATCAGCAGCACAAGTCTCAAAAATCTTCTTTTTAGGATTCAATTGAACTTCAGGCTCACGAGGATATCCCTCACAGGTGACCAGGTCCCCTGGAAGTGCTCCAGTTGGTGGAATCAAAACTTCAACTTTGTCAGGTGATGACGCACACATTACCATAGCTTCAGATTTTACACCTCGCATCTGGAACGGAACAATTTAATACATTAATCAATAATTTGAAAATTTCCAAGCCAAAGAGATAAGCAATTCTAGCATTCTAGACCGCTAAAAATATATATTTGAACAAAAATTAGTTAGTGTATTGGAAACTTTAAAAATATACCTTCACGGGTTTCAAGTTACAAAGAACCATAACAATTCTGTCTTGCATCTCCTCTATAGATACATGATTAACCAATCCAGACACAACAGTCCGGGAATTTTCTTCACCACAGTCAATCTTTTCCACATAAAGAGTATCAGCGTCAGGATGTTTATTAATTTCAATTATTTTACCAATCCTGAAGTCAAGCTTTCGTACATCAACTATAGAGTCAGCTGGAGCTGCCTTTTCCTTAGGCTTTTTATCACTCTGCCTAGCCTTCTCCGTTGTTATCTCTGCCGGTTCTGCTTCTTTCATATACTGAATTCCTGCTGCTTTTAATGTATTAATTAACCCACTCTTATTAGGGATGGGGTATTGTTTGATGCCTTTCGATGATTCCAGTTTGATTAGCTCATGAAGTACCGCTACAACTTTTGCTCTTAAAGCATTATTCTCTTTGGTTAACTCCTGAACTTTCTCTTCTATCTTTAGCTTTTTAACTTGCTCTAGCTGAAAAATGGAATTTAAATCTACTAAGGAAATTCTTATAACCTAGGTACATATATAAATTACGAGAATAATATACACTATATCATATAACTATATATATTTGATGCGAATAATATTTAACGTAAGGGTTATAAAAAATATGTAATAACCTTTATTTTAATATCACTGAGACGCTTCTCTGCACATTCAGCGTTGCATAGCAATTTAGCAAATTTTGGGGCAGACATTATCCACGTTTTTAAAATAAGTAAGTACAATATACGAAGCACCGCCGCGCAGGTCCAAAACTACAAACCAGCAGCTACAATCAAAAGTCATCAGTGTCAAATATTTCATCATTGTTTAGTTACACGTGTTGCCCAAGTCTAACACTAGAAAAACAAATAAATTACGCGGGTTATTCGAATTTATGCTCTGCTGATGCAAGTAAAACATCGAAATCCTAGGTTGTGCTGGTTGGATTAATTATTTATAAAATATAATCTTACTATCAATACTCGTATGGGATCTAAATGCCTCGTACGTAGTTAATATAGTCAATATAAGATATTATGCAAGCACTTATAGGTAACTTGCCAGCATCATTCCCACTACCTAGCGAGAGGATTAATAAGCCGATTTACCACATCGCAACTAGGACGTTGCACTCTCACTTTGATACCGGTGCAACGGCGGTAGGTACTTTAAAATATCCACCTAGAATATTTTTCTGCAAATAAAAATGGACGAAAACGGTAAGTATTAAAATTAATTAAATGGAATATTTTTTATTTGCCTTGAGCCTGAAAAAGCATACTGTCTTCTCGATTTAATGAATAATAATAAACAAACAAGATCGATTTGATATGAATTACGGAACAAATATACAAGCAGAAGGTAAATTGTGAATTTAATATTAACTATGCATATCTACTTAAAATAATTAATTGTAAGTTACTGCCGTTAATTATTATCTTAATTAATCTCGGTAAGGGAATTTTTCAAGATACCACATTGGAACCAGATAAAACCCATGAAAACACACATGATGACCCAACTAGTGAAATAATAGGAGACATCGGACCATGGCAATTAAGAATAAGCATACTTATGACATTATTAAAGATATCTATGCCTTGGTTTCAATTAGACATTGTTTTCCTTGCTCCACCGCAAGACTTTTGGTGTCAGAAGCCAGAGGCATTTTCTAAATATTCCGAGAAGCAATGGCGAGAAATGTGTTGTCCTGTAAGTACGCTATTTGTTCAAAATACACTTGGAAAAGATTTTACCACGTAATGGAAAAGAGGGCCTTTTCTATTCTCAAAAAATATAAATAATAATTAACGAAATTGTTTCGAATCGCACTTAGCCAAAAACGATTTAGCTGCGTGATACAGGACTTACACATGCTGTGACAACAACATTATATTATGATTTAAGCTAAACAATGCTTTAACTAGTTGTTTTCACACAGAGATAATGTTTCTTGCCAAACAATTTTTTAGAATTGAAGGCGCCTGAAAAATAGCAGCTATAGAGGCTTTGATCCACAAAGCTTTAATTTTGCATTTTATGTCTTATAAAGATCGATATCTCAATTCTCACTTAAGTCAGAGTGCCGATTACGAACCGAGCTGCCGCTTTCCCTTTCGTTTCCAGTTGACCGTGGCTCGTCCAATTACATTACAAAGTGAGCTCGAAGGAAGTCAGCTACTCACCGTGACTCACGGTGAGCTCGGTTCGTAATCGGCACCTTGGTCTCATTAAGGCCGTCTTACTGAAAGTACCGTGTGGTGCTATGTAATATAAATGACTTATCTTAAGTGTAAGATAAGGTCGTATTATTATAAGTCAAAAATATCTTAAGACATTAACTTAAGCCCTTCGAGACCTACAGAGTAATGTCTCCTTATAATTAAGAAAGGATTGAATTGCCGGCTGTTAGATAACATTCAATTAAGCAAGTTATAACTGATTTATAAATTGCAGAAAACAGAAGAACATCCATGTCTCATATATGATCCAGAAGTATTGCTCAGTGCGCCTTATTTAGATAAACAATTTATAACTCTAATTCCATGTAAAAAATTTGGTTACGATCAAAGTACTTTTAATAGAACAATTATCTCTGAATGGGATTTGGTTTGTTCACGGCATTGGCTCGTTCACGTGAGTTTTAAACATTTTTTATTAGTTATCATCAAGAGTTCTTATGAATCATAATTTGCTACAATTTTAATGTCTTCAAGTGTCATAAAGGTTATTTTATCGTAATTACTTTGTATTAAATAGGGACAGAAATAAGAGCTAAAGAAAAATAATACATCGATGACAAAAATTATTTAATTATAATCTAACACATTTAATTATCTAACACTTATTACTTTTTTCAATACTTTATATTTGTTTAAATTTATCCATAAACATATTGCCGGCGCAGCAATGAGGCTATCAAACAAACTTTTTTTTTATTAACCATATTTTTTTTTTCATAGCTTTCCCAAGTAATATTTATGTGGGGTGTTCTACTTGGTGGTGTAATTTTTGGTATGTGGGCTGATAAATATGGCAGAAAAATGACACTGATGATTGCTATTTTCGTACAAGCGCTTTTAAGCTTTGGGTCGAGTATGATGCCCTGGTATTGGGGGTTTATCGTCATTAGATTCATGTTAGCGATGGCTTCTGGTGGTATAGGGGTGATATCTTTCGTTCTTTGTGTGGAGGTAAGTTTAATAGAATAAAAAATAAAGAAATAAAAAAAAAGAAGAAAAAGTTCATAAATAAAAAATTTCTTAAAATCCGGAGTGACTTCAAATATCCAGAATCTTTAGATATGACAACACTCCGCCTGATGTAAAGCTAGAGTGCGCTTCATGTACGGAAACAGCTGCTACTAAAAATAAATCTCAACAGCAGCTCCGCTATGCCGGCCGGATTTATAGTGATTTTATTAAATTATTATTAAAATTGGGAAGAACAAATCAGCTCACACAGCGGTTTGAGCCGTTACAGGTTGATATTTTATGTTCAAATATCTATAATTTTTAATAATAAAGTAATAGTGGTCAGTGCCTAAATTCTATATTTTCAGATGGTTAGTGGTAAATGGCGTACTATTTTACCAATTTTATATCATTTGCCATTTGGTTTTGGTAATGCAATAATGGCTGCTCTCGCGTATTGGCTAAGGGATTGGAGAAAATTAGAATTTTCTATGGCAGTGTTATCATCGTTTTATTTAGTTTATTGGTTCCTTATTGCAGAATCACCTCGTTGGTTACTTGCTAAAGGAGAAGACGAGAAAGCGTTAGGTAAGTTAATTAAATAAAAAATAAATATAATTTTCTAAAAAATGTACTTATACGATTTTAGTTATACTTAAACATGCCGCAAAGGTGAATAATAGAAGCACGACTATAGACAGCAAAATGTTATTAAGAATGAAGAAGAAAGCGAATCCCTCGTCGTCTGTTCCAGGATTTTTAGCATTTATTAAATCTAGAAATATGAAAATTAAAACATTGTTGTTGTCAGCTAATTGGTAAGAAAATAAGCATAATGTATGTATTTGCGGTTTAATTATTCGAGATGGTAGAGCTTTTCAATTTTCCTCAAATTGAAAAGTAATTTTAAGTTTGTTTTATTTTTTGTAATTTTGTATTTCCCAAAAATTCAATAACTGGGAATGGGAATGGAACACGCGTCTTCCGTTATACGTGCGATTGCTCACACCGCTGAGCTACATTTTAAACGTTTTATTTAAAAAGTAAAGCTAATAAGTCATATTTAAAACCTAAAAATGTTATTAAAATATAAGATTATTGTTTCAGGTTTTGTTTTGGACTAGCTTTTTATGCATTCTCCCAACATTTAGGGTCTGTAGGAGGAAATATATTTTTAACTGTCTCTATGTGTGGAATAATTTCAACTCCTGGAGCGTTGGTCTGTGTTTTTATTATAAACAAATGGGGTAGAAAGAAGACTATCGCCGCCTTTCAATTGGTTACTGCACTCTGTTTCTTTCTTATTATGATTATACCCAAAGATGTTTTTGTGAACGACTGGCCGCGATTCCTATTTGCCGGCATAGGTTTTGCTGGAATGGCTGTGAGTACTTAATAACTGAATTTTAAAAAAATCTACATAAATATGTATACCTAATAATTGCAAAACATTTTAGGGAGCCGTACCAGCATTGTATTTATTTTCCGGCGAATTATTTCCAACTCTAGGGCGAAATGTAGGTGTAGGCAGTGTCAATACATTTGCGAGAATAGGTTCCATGATGGCGCCAGGTCTTGTAGCACTTGAAGATGTTAAAGAAGAACTGCCTATGATTATTTTGACAATCATGTCTTTGTGTCAAATATTCCTTTTAGTTCCTCTACCAGAAACCATCAACTGTCCACTTCCAGATACTTTAGAAGAAGCGGAAAAAATAGACAGGTATCTTCAATCTCGTATACCTAGTTATTGAATTTCTAAAATAAAATTAAGTTTAATAAGAATTGTATGTATATTTTGTTTTTAAATGATTTTTTTTTGTAATAATAATAATATTTTATTGTTAAAAGGGAAAATTAACAGATTTTAAACAAATTAAGTATAATTTACCTAATAAATTATTTTAACAATCAACATTTCTCTACGGTACACAACACAGTCCTTTATTGTTTCAGAGGATATTGCAGTCAATTTAGACGCGAAGAAAAAATATCAATGATGAAAAAATAATGAAACTAACTACGCATATGTTATTTTTGGAAATATCTACCTACATCTAATAAAATAATAATGTTAATAAGATAATAGTTTAATTTTCAAATATTTTCCCTTATAGGTATAATTCGTGTAGTTGCGATACGTATTCGCAAAAAGGCCGGTAATTCAATACTAGTAATGTAGTGGTAAACTGAGGTCGCCTACTTAGAGTATATAACTTAGAGCTTAGTCCCTAATGACTAAGCACACCCCTTAAAATATCATAAGAAATTACTTTACTTCTGCAACAAATAAAACACGAAGTTCCAATTTCTGAATGAATTGTCCATACAAAGAAAAACACTTAATTTCAGCACCCCGTTGTTACTACTAGGATCGACTTATGTTGGGGTATTTATATAAGTAATTTTTTCAATGTAGAGACCTCATTACTAGAATGAAAACCGAACAGAACAGTCCCTTATTTTTCTATAGTAAAAATGGTTAGAATAACGAATAGTATTTTAATTTTATTTTACACAATTTATTTTATAAGTGTTGTTAGTTGTACCATAGATGAAGATTGTGAATCAACAACTACTGATATTCACGTCACCAAAGGCAAGTATTATCATGACTTTAATTTTACGAGGATAGACAGAACCTAGAATACATTGACAGCTATTATTTTCCAAATGTTCAAGTATTGTGGCCAGTTCTGATCCTCACATCTCGCTGTTAAAATGTTTTTTAATATCCATGCTCGGAGACCCTTCGCGTCCGGTAGTGCTGTGGGTCCCAGATTTGATTCCGTGTCGGAATAAATTATAGAATATTTCTTTTAGTTGTCAGGGCTATGCGTAATAGCTAGTATTCTAGTTTGGTGTCCGGGTAAATGTTTAGGTAAACTATTTATTAATTATTTAATATTTGAGTGGAATTTCAGATGAATATGATGATATGGGCCGTCTAGTTCGCTCTTGTACCGGTGAAGTTAAAGTTAATAAATGTGAAGGGATGTGTAATAGTCAAGTACAACCTTCAGTCATATCTGCAACAGGATTTTTAAAGGTAAGGTTACTGAAAATTAGACAGTGGACTCACAACCGAGAAACCTCGCAAATCTCCCAGTTACCAATGCAACATGCATTTGCCTTGGTCATTCAGCGTACTTTTAGCAAGTCCCTGTTTTAAAAATATTTGGTAACCGCCCCGCCACAGAAACTAATTGTTATTGTAAAATGACCTCTAGTAGGAGCAACGGAAGATTTACTATTCTGAAAATTAGACAACTGTGTGTAGCCCAGAGACTATCGACTCTAGATCGAGGAACCCTATTTCTGAATCTTACAAATCTCCGCGATATACTTTACTCACTCCAAGTAACTTCACTATACTTTACATAAATTATTGTATTTTTTTTATAGGAATGCTTTTGCTGCCGCGAGAATTATCTTCGTGAAAGATATGTACTGTTAACACACTGCTATGATCCAGACGGCTCGAGGATTGAAGGTGAATCCCTGGGTGCAATGGAAATTAAATTAAGGGAGCCAGAAGAATGCAAATGCTACAAGTGCGGGGATTACAGTCGATGAACATGTTATTTAGAAAGAAAAAATATTATTAAAAGTTTTAATAAAGATAATTATGAAGCAAGATTGTTAAGGCCGGAATTTGTGAAAATATATTTTTAATTTACCTATACTGTTTAATTTCTTAGCGTACAACGGCGGACGAATATAAATCCAAGTAGTTAATATCTTAACGAGTGATAGGCAGACTGATGATATTTATTAGCCCCTTCTGTCGGCCTGGAGTACCACCTTCGAATGTAACACACGTGAAGTGATTGTCGCGTTTTGGGAACAGTTTGGAAGTAGCTAGGTATAATGAGAGGAGTGTGCGCTGTATATCTAGATGTGGCACATTCGTCTCCTCAAGCAAGTAGTCATTTTCGTTCATGGATCGCACTCTAGCTTAACATCAGGTGGAGTGTTGTTATATGCCGAGCTACAATAAAAAAAACTGCCTTATTCCACCGATGCGATTTAATAAAATTGCTTATGTGCCTATTTATCTAGCTTATTGGTACATTATTTATGCTTGTCGTTTAAAAATCTAGGTAAATGTATCTTGTTAAAAAAAAAACAAATAATGTTTAAATCAATTTATTAGAAAAATACAATGAAAAACATTATGTTAGAAAATAACAAATGTTAAATCGGGTTTATTAAAAATGCTTGAGATCACTAAACACTTGTAAACTTTATGCTCATTTAAACATTAAAAATAAATATAAACAAATGCATAGGTGAATGTTAACTTAAAAACTACTAATTTCCTAGATATATTTTTGGTCGTAAACATGCCTTTGGTTTCTACACAACTTTCCATTGTTTATAATTATAATAGTAACAATATCGTGTATAATCATTAATATAAGTTTGTGACTCTCTGAGGCATTATCTAGGTCAAACTTTAAACAAAAATGCATATATTTCTTAAAGTTCCTAATACCTCAATCTTTCTTCTTATTTTTCAAATTCTCAATTCTGTGCAACAATGTAGGATGCGAATGATGCCACGATGAATACAACTTGTCATAAACAGGATAATCTAAATTATCTTTACCTAGTTTAATGAGAGCTGATTGAAGTTGCGGGGCATAATTTAAAGAAACAGCAAAGTCGTCAGCCTCATATTCGTGTTTACGTGACAAAATGGTAGTGACAAATGATAACAGAGCATTATAAGGTGCAAGTATTAACTGTAAAACCACAATTAAACCAATTAGAATGGGTTGTTGGCCAGCAGGAAAACCTAAGGTAGTGTACAGCAGAGAATACTTGAAAAGAAATCCGAATGCGCTAAACAATAAAAGCAAATTTAATTCATTAAATAAAATAGCTTTATAAAGATGGTTACATTTCCAGTGACCTAATTCATGGGCCAAAATGCCTAATATTTCATGTTCAGTACAACCAACTGTTTGTTGTTTTTCATCATCAAATTTCTCAATTAATGTATCAAATAAAACAATTCTCTTTAAGCCAAACATACCACTGAAATATGCATTGCTGTGTGCTGATCTTTTGGAGCCTTCCACAATGTATATTTGAGACAGTGGAAAGTTTAGATTAGAGGCTAGTTGTTCAATTCCTTGTCTGAGCGAACCATCAGGCAAAGGAGTAAATTTGTCAAAGAGTGGTGCGATCAGAGATGGATAAATAGTTAATAACAATAACATTGCTACTGTAGTGAACAACCACATCCATACAACGAACATATCACCTCCAATAGAAATTATGTAAATAACAGCAGAGACAATGGGCAAACTTATTACAAAACTTAAAACTAGAGATTTAATCTGATCTTTTATGAAAAATCCAGCTGTTTGTTTATTGAATCCATGTTTCTGTTCTAATACAAAAATAGAGTAAATGGTGAATGGCATATTAACTACAAAGCTAAACAATGTCATAAATATCAAGAATACACAGCTAACAATCATTTCAGAGTTAGACCAATTTAAAAAAAATACAAATTCTTCGGATTTCAACCAAGCTAGTGCAAACCAACCGGCACATAACATTAAAGATGATAAAATGATGTCATAAAATTGCTTAACTAATCTAAAGCGCATCTTATCCATTCCGTAAAGACGAGCCTTCTTAAAAGATTCTGCATTCAACATATCTTTTAAAACATCTGGAATGGTTGTATTGGTTTGGTATATCTTCAACTGAAATTGAATAAAAAAAATTGGTTGGAAAATATCTTTTTTATTTTGTTATAAGTACGAGTTACATAAAAATTTGTAGGCAATCAATATTATTGGAATCTAAAAAGAATTCAAAATGCCTATGTAAACAGGCGTGCTTATCTGCCATATGTAAACTATCATGACGCTAGATTGATAAGACTTAAGTTGAAAACATACTATATTTAACCACAATTAATATGCCAACGCATAAAAATTATACACAGAGCAGAATCATACAATAAATAACCTCAAAAGTTATATACTTACTTGCCGAAGAGACAGGTAGAGTTCCCAGAAATATTCAGCCCATGAAAATATTAAAATGGCTGATAAAACAAACGTTTCATTTATAATCATTTTGACGATCTAAACTAAATTATTAAAAACCCCAACCCTCGCACGATTTCGTTTACTAAATAATTTTCGTGACAGAGAGAAGCGAAACCGAACTGTCAAAACAGCTCAACCGCGCATGCGCTTTACTGGTTTTTGTGATGGCAACATTGGCAACTTCTATCATAGGAAAATTATGCTAATGCGATCACTAAAAACGCGATATAATACCTATATATTTTCTCCTGAAAAACAATCTTGATACTTTATTATTGTAATTCGAATACCTATAATATTCATCACAAAAATTATAAAAATTGAGTAAGCACCTATAAACCAAAGCAACCCTGTGTAACACACTTTTAATAATATTTTATTACACAGTTGCGCCCTAGGAGGTATGTTTGACTCAAACGATTTTTCATGTACATCGCATGTAATGCATTAAATATTTTCCCTTATATAGTAGCTCATTGAAACTAATCCTACAGAACAGTATCGCACAACACACCAATTTTGCCATGTTTTGTGTGTTGTAAAGAACTTCATTAATTACCATGTCTATTTCAAGGTTTTTGTGTGTTTTTATTCTAATTTCTGTATGTAAATTGCAAAATAAGAAGTCTCATGCTTTAGAAATACAAGTATCACCAGGTAAAGTCCACAGGCGCATGTAACATTATTGTTATTAAACATAAAATAGGTTTTAAAATTTTAAATTCACATTTTACAGTACAAGAATGCCAGGTAACTCCTGTCATTCATGTCCTACAATATCCAGGATGTGTACCGAAGCCTTTACCTTCGTTCGCTTGCATAGGAAAATGTACAAGTTATGTACAGGCAAGTTATTTAAATAAAACACAATTACATTATTATTTGGATTCTTATTTTTAAAAAATATTCGCTAGGTATCTGGTAGTAAAATATGGCAAATGGAACGTAGTTGCAATTGTTGTCAAGAATCAGGAGAAAGAGAAGCTACGGTTACATTGTTCTGCCCAAAAGCAAGGCCCGGTGAACCTAAATTTAAAAAGGTATGTATTTGTCAATATTTTGAACTTTGTAAACAACTTTTTCAAGGAATCAGTGCCCTTCTATATTCTTTTCAGGTTTCAACAAAGGCGCCATTAGAATGTATGTGCCGGCCATGTGGTATCGTTGACGAAAGTGCTATCATACCACAAGAGATTGCTGGATACGCAGAAGAAAGTCCCCTTCATAATCAGTTCATAAAATCTTTTCAATAATAAATAGTACCTAAAACATATATAGTTATATTTTAAAAATTAATAAACGGCCTTAACAAACGACTAGAATTTTATTTTTAATTACGCTGTTGTGCTTAGTGCGCAGTGAATGATTTGAAATAACGCTTACATACCCACTATACAAGTACTATACCCAAAGAAATTGGAATACAATATATTCCAATTTCTTTGACTATACCACATGTTTCCGTAAAAAACTTCGTTAGGAATTTATAAAATCACGACGATCTAAGTATAAGTACGTATTTCTAATTTAATTTAATATTTAATATTGTTATTTCAAAATAATTATTTTGATACCGATAGGATTTAGTAGTACAAATGAAAACAAAAATGATATGATTTTTACTTAAAATAGGTTTATAGGTGAACCGCATCAACATTTTGCTAAGCCCTTTACATACACGAATGTACATAAGTACTTAGAAAACGTGTCATAAATACGAAATAATGGTTTAAAAAAGTGTTTATATTTCCCGCTAAAACTCCACTAATTTTCGTATTTCTTTTATATGAAATTACAGGTATTTAACTGATTTTTTTTTAACTATGCAAACTCTATTTAAAAGTTGAATAATTAGTGAAGATTAAGCAGCGTCTTTAGAAAAATTGAAATTATTGCATGGATTGCAGTAGCTGTATTAGTTCTGACTCCTATGCTTTCTTAATAGAGTAAAACAGATAAAAAAAAACCAAAGTCATTTCAGTTCGCCGATTTCCGATTCATTTGTGTTTGTTTTGAAAATTGAAATATTAGTGATCTGCAAAGCTCTGTTAGATCAATCGGATAACTTGAAAAATGAGTCGAAGAAAGCGTGCAAGGGTCAGTATAAGTAGATACTACGCTTTAAATGTGTTTAGCATATCATATTCCCAATTGAATTTGTAATTTTTATTGATTACAGATTGATATTAAGGAATTGGACGAAAAACTGAAAGTAGATGGATCTGAATCAGACCAGTCTGATAAATCAAAATTCGGGGTTAGCCCTAGTCTCCTAAATAGTCGTAGAGGATCATCTTCTAGCCGTACTACAGAAAATATAAAGGACAAGAAAGAAGAAAAACGCTCTTCTTCTGAAGACAAAAATGAAGATATTGAACAAATTCAGTATAAAGAAATGCTTAACAGGTTTGATCTATATTATTGACATCACATTCATACAATTAAGAAAAGGAAGAAGTTTTATTACATTGCTTACATCTTTTGTTTTCAGTTTGGAAGGAGCAGCATTTCAATCAAGAGTCCCTTTTGACAAATTATCTACTTTAGAAGCGGAATGTTTTGCAGATGTGCAGGGTAGCACAAGTTTAGTGTTTCTTCAAATTAGAAATAGAATTTTGAAAATGTGGTTTGAAAATCCCAAAAAGCAATTGACAGCAGAGCAAGCTCTTTTGAAAATGGAAGTTAGTATCTTGTTCTTTTTTTTTATATTATTGCTATCAACATATTAGTCTATTTTTATTATGGTGTCAATATGTGACCGAGTCTTATATTAAGTAAGTGGGTTGCTGTGCCCTCTACTCACTTCCAAGACGATCCTGAAACTTGACTAGGTCACTTCAGAAGTGTTACACTTGAAAGTGGTGATATTAGTCGAGGACTAGACTGATAACTACCATCATTTTCCCCACCACTCTTAATTAATGTTTATTACCACTGACAGTTACATTGGTATCAGCCAGAATTTTTGTGACATTTGGACATTGATCTTTTGGATTATGAGTCCATCTTTTTTACACTGGGCAACGGCCTTTATGAGTGAGGCTTTATGAAATGTACAATAATTTGGCTATTTTTACATTTACAGGCGCCATATAATGGTGAACCGCTTCTAGTAGCACGTCTCCATATGTTCTTAGAAAGACATGGATTTATAAATTATGGGATTTATGAGAGAGTCACGCCCATACCGTCACCTCCAAAAGGAAAGAACAGGCCAAAAGTTATCATTATTGGTGCAGGTAAATTTTTATTTTAATAAAATACCTGTTTGGAGTACATATTTTACAAATCAACTTACAGAAGAAATGTGGTATAACAGAAATGTGCACAATTTAACCTGCCGCATAGCGGAGGTATTGCCTAGGCAAACATATTTTTTTCTGTAGCAACATTTGTATCCACTCATGGATTGCACTTAACATCAGACGGTGTTAGGTATCATGCCAAAAAAAAAAAACAAAAACAAAAGAAAATATAATGTCAATGTTATTGTATAGCATTTGTTTTAACTTTCTACTACTAACATCTATCTATTAAAATGTGTTATGAATCTAGAAATGAATTTCCAGGAATGTCAGGTATTGCAGCTGGTCGTCAGTTGCAATCTTTTGGTTGTGAAGTCATCATTCTTGAAGGAAGAGATAGAGTTGGCGGAAGAGTTGTGTCTTACAGAAAAGGACCTTATGTAGCTGATTTAGGTATATTATTGAATTATGTTGAAAATTACATAGATTTTCTTAAAATTCCTGAGTTGAGGGATTTTTTTGTATTCATATTTAACTAACGCTCTGCCTTGACTTGAATAATATGAAACTTCTCTCTTAAAATACAACTTTCGTTCAACCACACACATTACTTTCCTCATGCATGCTTGGGTTGAGGATTCTCTACACCTGACACTTTCTAAGCAATTGAATAATACAAAAGAATACAAAATAAAAAAAATAATACAATTAAAAACTTTTTTACAAGGTGCAATGGTAGTAACTGGATTAGGAGGTAATCCTGTTACCACATTATCAGTACAAATGGATATAGAGCTGCATAAAATAAAACAAAAATGCCCCCTTTATGAAGCATCGGGTAACCAAGTACCCAAACATAAGGATGAAATGGTAAATAATGATTTTATTTATGGTTAACAGTTTCTACAGGACTTTAATCCCCATGGGAGTTAGGGCTTTTGGTGTTAGATAGAAAGATCGATCCGTGATTCGTGCACCAATTTATTTTTACATATGAACTATATGTAGTGTCATTTACGAGGCGAGCATTAATAGTCAGTTTTTTCTTTATTGTAGCTTGGCTACCTGATGTAAAGCTAGAGTGCGGTTCATGAACGGAAACATCTGCTACTACAGATATATACATATATACATCTGGATGGTTCGTCTTCTTAAACCGGTATATATACTAATAGATATATACTAATAGCAGTCGCCTCCACTATACCGGTTTAAGGAGACGAACCATCCAGATTGGCAGTACACACTTTTGTTATACCTAGCTACTTCCAAACTGTTCCTGAAATGCGACAAGTTCACTTCATGAGTGTTACATTCAAAAATGGTGGTACTACCCCAGGACTCAAGACTGGGCTAATAACCATTATCAGTCTGCCTACCACTCTGCAGTACCTATAAGTACTGAACGACTAAAGTGCATATAATATAGTTACATTGGTACTGGTCATTAGCGAGGTTTGAACACGGGGTCTGTGTGTGGACAGGTTGTGAGTTCTTGCTTTCTACCCTTAGTGAATAAGCACATTTCTTTTTCAGGTAATCTTACATCTTCTTTTAAACTAAGCGTATCGTCATAGACTCGTAAAGTAACCTTATATTCTTCATTTGCAACAGCTTGGTTATTTTCTAACAGTGCCGAACGAAATTGCAATCTAATGTTTGATATTGTTTTGTAGGTCGAACGTGAATTCAACAGACTGTTAGACACTACGTCTTATCTGTCTCACAGGATTGATTTTAACTATCACAATGACACTCCTGTTTCTTTGGGACAAGCGCTAGAATGGGTTATTAAGTTACAGCAAAAAAATGTTAAACATAAACAGGTAAATATTAATTAAAAGCACATTTTCTATCCACCACCACTATCAAATGTAACACCTGTGAAGTGACCTTGTTGCGTTTCGGGAATAGTTTGCAAGTATCCAGATGTAACGAGAGGATTGTGCACTGTCAATCTGGATGGTACATGCTCGCTTCTCCAAGCCGGCATAGTGGCGGCGACTGCTGCCTGTAGAGATTTGTCTGTAGTAGCAGTTGTTTCCATTCATGGACCGCACTCTAGCTTTACATCAGGTGGAGTGTTGTCACGTGTCGAGCTACAATAAGAAAAAGAAAAAAGTCGTTTAAAGAAGATAATCAGCGAGCTTTGGCTTCATAGAGTGTTGTCTGTTTACCTTAGTGCTGTAAGTGTGGCAGACTTAAGTTACAATGTTTGTTTTTAATTTCAGATCCAGCATTTGAAGGCTATCCTTTCATTGCAAGAAAAGCAGAAAAATAATTATAATAGGTATGACAAATGAAATACCAGACGCATGAAAGTGTTAAGCTAACTGATGATGGTTCTGCCATTCAGCTATTCTGGGGTAGTACCAGCATTTTCAAGTGGTAACACCCATGAGGTGATCTAGTTCGATCAGCTTGTAATGAAAAGGTTTACACTATCAATCTGCACAATGCACATTGTCTTCTCAGGCCAGTATAGCGGAGGTGACTGCTGCCTGTCTTTGGTAGCAGTTGTTTTTGTTCATGGACCGTTCTTTAGCTTAACAACAGGTGGAGTGCTGTGATATGTTGAGGTAGAATTAAAAAAAGTGAGATTTGAACACGGTCGCTTTATTGATTAATATTATTTTTAGAATGATAGAAATAAGAGAATTATTGGTTTCAATGAAAGAAGAACGTCAGAAGTTGACAGTAGAGAAAAGCAAGACTCCGACACCTGAAGCTAATATACTGCAGGAGTTTAATATACGCCGTATGAATAGAGAAATGAATCTGTTGTGTGATGAATTTAATGGTATTGTTGCGCAAGGTACCATTCTTGAAGATAAATTGGCACATCTTGAGTCAAATCCGCCGAGGTTAGTTTCTCATGTTTTTTTTAGTTTTTTTAAATGGTAATACTAAGCCAGTGCTTGTGTCAGGCAATTAGGCACTGAGGGACCAAAGTACATATAACATTGTTACATTCGTACCGGTCAAAATTTAAGCAGGATTCAAACACGGGTCTCATTGATCGTCTAGCTAGAAAACTGCTATATTAAATGTACGTATTACTAAAGTTTTTTTTTTTAATTCACAGTTCCGTGTACTTATCAGTTCGCGATAGACAAATTTTGGATTGGCATTTTGCTAATTTGGAATTCGCGAACGCAACTCCTCTCAGCAATCTGTCACTCAAGCATTGGGACCAGGACGATGACTTCGAGTTCACGGGAAATCATCTTACAGGTGATTATTGGATGGATGCAGGTTGTCCCAAAATCTTGAGCCATCCATGGAAAGTACATTGACTAATGGATATAAAAAATTCGTAATTTTTTTTTAAAATGAAAATTCTGCTTCATTTGTAAAATATATCACCTTATAATGCCTTTCTTATATTGTATGTTAATTACATACAAAGTTTGAGAAACTTATTAAAAAATACTTAATATTGTTTTAAAAATTTTTAGCTCAGTCCGTCCTGGAGTAGTACCACCACTTTCGAATGTAACACCGTGAAGTGACTTTGTCGCGATTCGGGAATAGTTTAAAAGTAGTCAGATATAACGAGTCAATCTAAATGGTGCATACTCGTCTCCTCAAATCGGCATAGCGGAGTCGACTGCTGCCCGTAGAGATTTATCTGTAGTAGCAGTTATTTTCGTTCACGAACCGCACTCTAGCTTTACATCAGGCGGAGTGTTGTCATATGTTGAGCTAGAATAAAAAAATGTAAAGGTTAAAAACTAACATAGGGTTTTAAATGTTTGTTGCAAAATGTCAAAAGTTTCTTTTATTAGTAATTTGGCATTGTTGGTATTTCTTCAAATGACGACTTGTATGACTCAAAGTTATGGGATATTCTGGATATAAATATTTTAATTGTAGATCTGAAAATTAAAGGTTATGAAATAAAAAGCTTAATATTTTTATTTTATTTTAAAATATAGAAACGGTTGTAATGGGAATGTCTTCATCTAGATAAATATAATAAATTAACCTCTTAATAAAACGAGTACAAGTGTTGATTCAAAAATAAATATTAAAATACTTAATTAGTCAAAAGTAATATGAAAAATTTTGCTTTTGGTATTTTTTAAAAACTTTTCTGAAATCATATTTTTCTACTTGTATTCTTTTTTATTCGGAGTAAAGATATTATCATTATAATTAGTTTCCTATACTCTGAAATGGAATTCGAGATCAAAAATGTAAACAAAGATGTTGCCAATTCAAAAAATACCCTCGTTTGTCGAAAAGTACTAATACATCGTACCAAAATTGTACGCACATCTTAAACACGTAAAACAAAATACTTCTTGCAGTTTTAAACTTTAAAGTGGCGTAAAATAGGATCCAAAAATTAAATATTACCGTTTGAAATAAAAATCGTGCACTTTCTTTTTTTTTGTACTGGCTATTAAGGCAGAAGGTCTAAAAATTTGAATTATTGAATTTTTCTTAGTCAGATCGTAACTTATTCCGCCCGCTGTGTAGAAAAATGTTGAGTACCCCTAAAATGTCATTTTGACTGACATTTCTGTGTTTACATTTTTGATGTCGATTTACATTTCGGATTATAGTAAATGTTTAAAAATAAACTTTAGTTGTTTTTTTCCCCAAATTTACTTAGATACTTATAACCCAGTTCGGTTACGCCAGTACCATCGTACCTTAAACATTAGTAGACAACAATTGTCACGCCTTAGTAGACAGAAAATTTTTTTACTTATAACTATTACTTAAATCTAACTTATCAGCGTATCCTTTTTACGTCGCACAATCTATGAACGGAATGCTTTGCCCTCCAATGTGTTCTCCCACTCCTTCAAGCACCTTCTTAGGCCGGCATAGTGACGGCGACTGGGGCCGCCGTGTGCTGCGGTTCTCCAGTCGTCGGCGTTCTTGGACCTCCACTGTGCTTACCATCAGACGTCACATGTCACGTCATCATAAAAAAATACAATAAACTAGTTACAATAATGATAAAGACTATAAAATATACTATGTGTGTGTAGGTAGAATACCCAATTATAAATTTATAATAGCTCTAAAGCGGTAGCGTTATACATTGTTTATATTACTTGTACATTCGGAGTTGGTAAATGGAACTATTTCGGATTACTGTTTTGTCTGGGAGGCTGCAATAAAACTTTTTTACTGTTTGCTTAATGTCACGTGGAATCTTATAGTCTCGTATTTTATAACATCTTACTCACTTGAGATTGTCTGCTGTAAAATGTCACTATAAATGTCTAATATATATTATATAGAAACAACTGTTACTACAGATAAATCTCTACAGGCAGCAGTCGCCTCCGCTATGCCGGCCTGAGGGGATGAGTATGCACCATCTAGATTGAGAGTGCACAGTGCACTGGCTACTGTCAAACTGCGATAAGGTCACTTTACGGGTGTTACATTCAAAAGTGGTGGTGCTACCCCAGGACGGCACACTGGACTAATAACCATCATCAGTCTGTCTATTACTCTTAAAGTTTTTTATATCGTTATTGTATAAATATAAATAATACCCAGATAAACGTTTTTGGCTAATTCAGTGAAAGACCTTAATGACTGCGAACGCTTCTTTCTGCTAAGTTTAGAGGAATAGGCAATAACTTCAATTAGCCGCGCTTGTCGGTAAGTCGTTAGCGTTTTCTGAACGTTTCCGTGCAATCTCGCGATCGATGCGCCATTGTGCGTTCAACCACAAAGCAGAATCGAAATAGAAGTCCCTAAAAGGAACGGTGCACTTTGAAACCACAGTTTGTTTCCACTACTGCAGCTTCGACTTTAAAAATAAACGACACTCCAGGTTGTCTGGATCTTTTAGAGCTCTCTCTTTGCACCGTTCACTTTATTATCTTCATTTATATATATTTGCTATTTAAAATCGGAAAATTAAGTGACGAATCGTGTTTATTATTTAATAATAATCATAGAAGTTGCAATTTCACATAAATATGCGAAAAAATCATCCAAACATACGTGTATTCTGAAATATAAATTATTTAGGAGCCAAAAGTCTTATCAATCTATTTTAGCTCATGCCCATGTTCATAACGTGGTATGTAGAAACTATGGAGTATGTGGTACCAACAAGTTTTGTTTGGGTGAGGTGCTCCTTATCGGACCCTTCCTGAGCAGTTGACCTATCTGAAAGGTCTTTGAGCGCCCCGTTTCGACACTGCCATCCACTTTCGCGAGATAAATCTGCTCTGTTAAGAGGTACGTCTCGTTAGACGGTTTTTGAGAATTGATAAATGTTTTAGGGTCGAAAAAAAGTTAAGCTGCCAAAGTTGATGTCGCGTATAATTTTTTTGTAGCTCGGCATGTGACAACACTTCGCCTGATGTAAAGCTAGAGTGCGGTCCATGAATGGAAACAATTGCTACTACAGAGAAACCTGTGCGGGCAGCAGTCGCCTCCACTATGCCGGCTTGAGGAAACGAGCATGTACCATCTAGATTGACAGTGCACACTCCTCTCGTTATACCTGGCTACTTTCAAACTATTCCCGAAACGCGACAAGCTCATTTCACGGGTGTTACATTCGAAAGTGGTGGTACTACGCCAGTACGGCAGACTGGACAAATAACGCCCATAGTCTGCCTACCACTCTTTAATAGTGCCTATAGGCACTGAGCGACCAAAGTACATATAACAAAGTTACATTGGTACCGAGCAGAATTAGCGAGGTACGAACACGGGGAACACGGTCATCGATCGTGCTCCCAAAAACTCCCAAAAACATAAAAATATATAAACAATTATGTAAATATTATACAAGACATATATTCTCAAAATGTCGTACAGTAATAAGGTAAACAATTTGCATACCGTCCTTAATGACTGGGAATTTTCAAATTATCCACTACAACATCCGTGATCACAAACTTTTAGTAACTTTAAAATACAGTTGACGTGTTATCCTCTGGCAATGGATTGCGTTAATAATTACTATCATTCCAATCACTATACTCCCAACTTCGGCTACGTTAATTTATTTATCAGAATTCGTAATTTGTAGCAAAGCTTTTAGAGAAGAATTACTATTTTTATTAAAAGTTAACAAGATACGTAACAAGAAGCGTCTTTTGTAACGGATAGTGCGTGAGTTGTCTGCTATATATTTCCAGCGGAGTCTCGCCGGTGGTGTTCGCAGCGTGGGTAGTTGAAAAATGACATCTTGATTGTTGTGCGTTATTCTATGAGAATGTAAAGTCGCGACGTCGCGTGTACACCACCATTGTCAAGTGCCGCGGGCCCTACAAATTGAACGATTGTTAACCGTTGCTTGTAACGGCCTTTGTATCGTGACTTCAGAGGGAAACTATTGTTATTATGAAAAGAGATTATATTTGAAGCAGTTTTTTGTAAATACAAGTTGTTTATTGTATTCAACTAGCTGACTCTGCTCGGACTTATCTAGTTAACAGCTCTCGATGTATGAAAACATTTCTTCCTTTACCATTCGCTCTTGCCTTGTGCCTTACCTGTGCCGAAAAGCGAGATAGAAGTATAATCAAGAAATGACCAGTTTGTATAGGGAGTTTCACATATTAATCTATATCCAAAAACCCTCGATAACTAATTTTTATTATTTTAAGAAAGTTACAAAATCAAGGGATGAATTCAACAAGGGTTAATCGTGGCAGAATTTTTTTATAGATGCTTCGCCGTCTCGGGAAAGGTCATGGGCACGCTTTCGCATTCATCCTCAACCCCGCCGAAGGTGGTTTCTTACTCAGGTCTTCTCTGAAGGCAGAGTGTGATCAGAGGAGAGGAGGTGGGGTACCTTGATGTTTTTCGGTTTTGGTTCGCGCTGGGGTACCTCAGGGTGATATCCCAGGAGCCTCTATCCACCACCTGAGGACGCGCCCGACACATTTTCACTCACGGTCAAAGGACCGCGAGACACGGAAGCAAGGGTTATCCTAGTTAAGTTTGTAAAAATTGCATACTTCGTCTCGATTTTCAGTGTGCGTTTAAATAAATGAAAAAGTCCTATAAGTGGGAACGCATATGACACAAACAAAGAAGAATTGATTTTAAATATAAATAATTCGTAATTTTTTTATTTACAAAATATAATCAAACTTTGCTGTGAAACACTAAAATGCTACATAACATTGTAGTACCTAAGTAGCTTATTACTTTGGCAGTTCATATACGTATTCTATAAATCTATTTGTCTTATTATAACTATACGAGTATATCATTGTTGAGAAAGAATCCATAGTGTTGGGAGTAGGTACGTTCGCATTGCTTAACCGGGATATCGACAACAAGTTTTTGATAACGTCATACGTGAGGCAATAATGAATGTGATACAAGCCCCGGCCTTCCTCATTTATCATGAGCTCTATGAATAAAATATCTCGACACGTTGCCCTTCGGATAGTCTGGTCGTGCAGGGACGCTTAACGCTCAGAGCAGCGATCACAATCTTAGCGGTAATAGTGTTTGCTCTCTAGAGAAATTCACACTGTCTGCCCTTGTTGCTACGTCTTCTAGAAACACGGATTTATCCCTCGAGGAGTATATTTCGCTATCAGATTTTCTATAACATACATTTTAGTGACAATTTTTTTTAAGAAATTGTTTTGTTTTAAATTGGCTCTCTCTAAAGCGTGGTAGGCAGACTGATGATAGTTACATTAGCCCAGTCTGCGGGTAGTATCACCACTTTCAAGTCAGCTTGTGGCCTGTCAATGTATAGTACACATTCGTCTCCTCAAGATGGCATAGCGGAAGGGACGGCTGTCTCTGTGGTAGCAGATGTTCTTGCTCTTGGATCGCACTACAACTTAACATGAGGGAATGTGACGTCACATGTACGCGAGATGAAAATGATATAAGTTGAGTAGGCGCGAATTTGCAATTGTGCTTGCATCTTGTCAGAGGTATCATTTCATGAAATATGAGAACATCACTCTTCGACGGTGGCGTACCCGCGGAGGCGTCAAGGGCGTGGATGAATAAGCAATGAGGCGACGAATGGCTCTATTAACCCGCCATTGTTCCCCTGTGATCACTCGTTCTTGCGCAAGAGACATGTATTGTTCGCGAAGTATTGGTTCTAGCTATGCACGATGGTGACGTCATCTCTGCTATAGGGAGTCAACCTAAATACCTTAAGTGTTGGATGTGAGGCAATATTGTAATTAAATTTCGAATATTTAATCTCATTTTGTTTTATTAGCAATAAAAAGTACTTTGATGATGAAAATTGAATAGAAAAAAAAACCAGTAATCTGTGACGTCATCCCTGCAGTTGGAAGGGTTGCCGATATATGTAGAGATTTTGATACGGATAAATCTCAAATTATTGAGGACCGATAATTACTTTATTATTTTTAATGAATAGTATTTCTGTATCGTAGTTCAGAGCCCGCTAAATGTTGAATTTACAAAGGTCTAAGTGTGAGATTTAATTTACGCACTCACGGCGTAAAGTGGAGATTTTTCACTAATCAGACAAATATTATTTTGTCAGTCGAGGTATTTAAATATCAAATAGAGCGATCCTACTGGTGGAGAATCTCACACTCAAGCCTCTGATCTAACTATACAGGCGTCTTTAATATAGTAAAAAAAACCTATAATAATTGCTATGAAAACTAAAATAACATGGAATTTTATAGTTTATATCAATGCGTGACCTGTCCACATGGTGTTTTATGTCAAAGCGACGATTTATAGTGCGAGCGCGCCGTTGGATGGCAACTGCGGCGGCCGGCGGCACTTTGTACGTCTAATTGACAAGCGTCCGGAAGCTATCTCGCGTCACCGGACTAACGAGCGTACACCGCAATCCGCAGTAAAGCACTCACAGTGTCTCCCCACCTAATCTAGCTACGACTGTCGCGATACCCACTCTACTAATAGCTAGTTTATCTAATCTTCATCAGGATTTACTCAATTAGGATTTAACTTTCTCAACGAAATATAGCTGCTGGAGCAAATGTCACAGAGATTGACATATTTTGTTAAGCTTTAATTAACAGTGGTAGGCAGACTGATGATGGTTATTAGCCCAGTCTGCCGTCCTGGGGTAGTACCACCACTTTCGAAAGTAAAGATCACTGTCGCGAACAGTTTGAAAATAGCCAAGTATAACGAGAGGAGTGTGCACTGTCAATCTAGATATTATTCGTCTCCTCAAGCCGAGACGACTGTTGCCTGTAGAGATTTCTTTGTAGTAGCAGTTGTTTTCGTTCATGTACCACACTTTAGCTTTACATCAGACGAAGTGTTGTCGTATGTCGTACAATAAAAAATAATACTAGTTGACATTTTGTTTAGATGTGAGTGATCTGGCTTCTAGTTATACGCGTACATAATTTGCATCGTGTATTGCAGTAGTTTTATTGGCAACAATCTTCTATTATCTGACGGCATTTGCACGCTCACCCGTCCACTGCTTAATATATTGTTTCTCGCGCATTTGCTATCTTCCGTCTAATTTTTGTTTCCCGATGCGCACGACGCAGCTAAAGTAAACACGAGGTTGTCGGATCCTCTGTGAAATACGTTTATAATCTCACTCTTTATAGCTGCGTCCAGGGAGGCCATTCTCGATTTTTTATTATAGTTTGGCATATGAAAGCACTCTGCCTGATGTAAAGCTACAGTGCGGTCCGTGAACGGAGACAACTGTCACGGAGACGAGTTTGTACCATCCAGATTGACAGTGCACACTCCTCAAGTCACTTCACAAGTATTACGAGTACATGAAAGTTGTGGCAGGACAGTAGACTGGGCTAATAATGATCATCGATCTGCCTACCACTACTGCCTAAAGTACATATAATATACCTGTATTGATACCGGTCAAAATTTAGCGAGGTTTGAAGACGGGTCTCACCGTCCTATCGATAGACCGGTAGACCACGACCGCTCTTAGAATGTAGTTTAAAGCATACGTTCCTACTATTTTTTGATATCCAATAGGAACTGCTACTTTTGTGAAGACAATTTTCAATTGTTTAAAATATTTGTAGAAAAATTAGTAATAAAAATGAATCTGTATGTTTTAAGTCTCGAGAATTAGAGCCCATCGCGCTTTGGAGACCTTTTAACTTTTTACACAGTGCAAATATTCCATACAATCTCGTTGTAATGCCGTGCTAGGTAAATGTCAGCGTTAAAACCTACAATTACAAGCCATGAAAATAACTAGATTTAATAATTTAATTCTTATTTCAAGAGTTGTTATTGTATGGAACACAGACAAGTGTAGGCCTGTGTTATTTAATTATTCAATTGACGTCCAAGGGTGTGGGTTCGAAGAATTGTATGGCTTAACCGAATTCATTGTGCTTATTAAAGTTTTGATTATTCCATATTAGTTCATCTCGGGTTTCCGTTCTGAAATTTCCTACTCATTGTAAAAGTTGTAATCCTCTTTGTGAGCCAAAATTGAATTTACTGTCATGTTAATACCGATTTACCATCTTATTCATTAACAGAGGACCGTGATAAACCAATTAAATGGTTGTTGTGATAGGCAATTTACATTATTCGACGGTTTTTATTGTAATAAAACACTAGTTACACCTACATAATTTATTTTATGTCGTTTGCTACTAACATTTTATTGAACGCTGATAAATAAATATAAACTTTATTTGAAATATACGAGTAATTTTCAATTGCAATACAGGATTTGTAATACAGGCATTAGTGCTTTCCCTTTTTAAAACATTTATTAGTTTTTTTTTATTAGAGCGGCCGTGGTCTAGCGGTAAGACGCGTGAACTCACGATCGATGAGACCCGTGTTCGAACCTCGCTAATTCTGACCGGTACCAACGTAAGTTTGTTATATGTACTTTGATCGCACAGTGCCTATAGGCATTATTAAAGAGTGGTAGGCAGACTGATGATAGTTATTTGT
Organism: Tinea pellionella; assembly: GCA_948150575.1. NCBI lineage: Eukaryota > Metazoa > Arthropoda > Insecta > Lepidoptera > Tineidae > Tinea > Tinea pellionella. The sequence continues at coordinate 3,744,408 of OX411254.1, read as the reverse complement.
CCAGTCTGCCGTCCTGGGGTAGTCCCACCGCTTTCGAATGTAACACCCGTGAAGTGATTTTGTCGCGTTTCGGGAATAGTTTGAAAGTAGCCAGGTATAACGAGAGGAGTGTGCACTGTCAATCTAAGATGGTACATGCTCGTCTCCTCAAGCCGGCATAGTGGAGGCGACTGCAACCCGCACAGGTTTCTCTGTAGTAGCAGTTGTTTCCATTCATGGACCGCACTCTAGCTTTACATCAGGCGGAGTGTTGTCACATGCCGAGCTACAATAAAAAAAATATATATTGCATTTGTTTAATAGTTTGTTGTATTACTATTGATAAAGTTGTTTTCATCTATGTTTCCAAGTAGCTTAGTAGTTTCTGCGGTTTTAATATGCACCCTAGTTGCCTTGTAGCTCTTGTTAATATCGCAGGTAATATTAATATGAAAACGCATTCGATGACGTTATTATTTTATATTTTGCCACTGTTTTAAAGTTTCAGTGGTTAAATGTAACTTTTCGTGTAGAATAGTTATCAACAGTTTAGCCATGGTTACAGCTGCAACGTCCACAACGCTCGCTGAAATCTGGCATATGTCGACGCAGAACTGTGGAAAATGAAACACGCTGTCGTCATTTTCCTTTTTTGTCAACCCTCTGTGCACGGCCATTTATCAACTTTTTATGGCACGCTTGTTTTAATTTATGCTCGCACTAACTTTCCGAGTTCACGGTTATCTCTGACCTCATTTGCAGGCGGTGCCTTGTAATTTTAAACGCTTCAGTGTATCCATGTTAATTACAACTAACGCAAGAGCTTTTTTATATATTTTTTTTATTTCTCTTAAACATCTCGTCGCCATGTTCCAGTAGTTTTAATATTAATTAATATACACACTGTTATATGTGTATTTCTGTGAATCTTGTATTCAATTACGTAACCTTTTTAGTAAGAAGAACAATTCTCATCCCTATCAACATTCCCGTGTACGTCCCTATTTTGTATAATGTATAAAGTATAAACAAAGAGATTTTTAATGTAGTTTTTTTTTTTGTAAAAGAACAATAAATGACGCATATTGTGTAAATATCAAAGTATTCAAATTTCATATTAAGTATATTTTCTTCCGCCCACAAGTGTACTCGTCCCAAACGTGGTTCATTAAAGCGTAGGTTGTCGCTATTACATGTGATATTTGTCTGCACGTACATCTGATAACAACAAAAAAAAACCGCTTATACTCGTACACTGTTTCTTAGCCAAACTCACATCCCTCTTGACTTTTATCAAATAGAACGTCCAGCGAAATGAATGATCAAAGCGGTCAATTAAAAATAAGTCATCAAGCGCACTTATTAAAGTCGGTAGTAATCTTGTTTCAAACTTTGCATTCATTTCGGTTATAAAACGAGTATGGTTTGCAATGAACACAGGTGTCCAATGAGAAGTCAAGAGTCAGTTCTACACGAGAGAGTCCAAGTTACAGTGGACACCACCAAACCGCTTGCCGCAGAACAAATTTCGTTTATATTAACTTTTGCTCAGAGTAAATTTCACTTCAGTTGTGCGACCACTGTGCTTTCTAAGTGGCAAAGTTTTTAATCTCGTCCCTAGACTATTACATATACTAACATAGCAGCTACTTTTTTTTGTTACTGACTTAGTATAAAAAATTTAATTCTTATTTACACCCGGCAAAACAACTGAATTGGAATAGGTGATTTCTAATGTGAATATATTCTCCGGTATAGGTAAAGCTACGTTAGTAGTTAGGACTACGGTCTATAAGCAGAGGCAACTGCTACCACAGAAGAATGTTTGAAGGCAGCAGTCATGTGCAACACTTGGTTAACAGTACGCACCTCTCTATATATCCCAGCTACTTCCAAGCTGCTCCCGAAACGCGGCTAGGTCACTTCAAAGGTGGTTGTCCCGGAACGGCTGACTGGGCTAAACTAACCACCATCATCATCATCAGTCTGCCTACCCACCAAGTTTATTATAGTTTTGATAATTTGTATTTTGACATACGATACCGCGAGTCAATCCTTGTATTTATTTAATATGTAGGTACAAATATGTAAGGCCATTAAATAAAACATATTATATGGCCAATATTTTAAAGGTGATTTTGATCAAAGAGATTTTATAAAACATACATTCAGAACTCATGTAGAAATATTATCCTAAACATCAAATGATACAGAGTGATCCGCCATGAGCTCCTAAAAGCGAGCACTTAGCCACAACGTAATTCCGGTAAAAGGTTCACCGTCCGCGCCGTCCATTCTCGTCTTAATGTTTATTTAAGCGAAAAACTTCGACAGTCATTAACTGTATTGGCGGTTAATGAAACGCACTACTTAGAGTAATATCCGCCGAATGACCACTGCATCGAGATAATATCACACATTATTTTCACATCTCATTGCTGTCTCACTCATATTAACCTGTTTTTCGAGTCGAGGTGTTAAAGTCTCGATGCCCGAGTCCATAAATTAAAAGTTTTATTAGTTCCAACAAGCAAAGATACAATATTCAACCATATTCTATATAATATATATACCTAGGAGGTATCTTATACATTTACATGCATTGCAAATTATGTCTTCGAATATGTTAATTTATAGCTTTCATAAATGTTATTAGTTATTACCTTTTTAATAGATTAACTTTTTATAGCTATGTAATTCGAAACTTGTTAATACATTTTGTTACGATCATTAAGTTTAATAGTAACCTTGAAATGAAAACAGTTGTAGAAGAAAAAATCATATATAAATGTAACCATATTGCCAAAAAGTTATAATACGCGAAGAACTGAAATATAATACATTTATCGTATTGTAGGATACTAATGTGTATTATAGCGTTATATCCATATGTTCTTCGGGCCGCTGTATAATTTTCAATTTAAATTACCAAGTCTTTCTAGTATACATTTTCGCTGTATATTTTTTTCACTTTTTGTCACATTTTACTTACATTATGAGTCTATACAGTTTCTCATGTCACCTCAAAATTATATATATTAATATTAATAGATTTATTATGTTTATTATTGAATATAATCAGAGAATTTTATAATCTTTTGATTACCACACGTATTTACATCTCTCTTGACTAATTCTGAATGTGTCAATGGGCGATAAAATATTTAGAATTTCTATGAGCCTATTACAGAAAATATCAAGCGGTGAATTCGATAAGAAATGAAGTCACTTGACTTTGATGTTATATTCGACGATCGAAACATTATTGCTACGTGTCGTAAATGTAACTTTATTTCCTGATGTTGCTACATGTCTTTGTAAAATATGCCGCAATAAAATCTTTGTGGACAATATTCAGACGTGTAAAGATCCGTTTATTGGCCTGCCCACGTGTTTTGTCCCTAGTGTAATTCCAAATCTTTGTCGTGCTGCGACGAACCTTCATAAACATCGCATGGCAGATTGCCGTTCACTCGGACCTTGGGACAATTAGAACCACTAAAACATTAGTTCTGCGCTCCCAAGTATTTGAATGCCTGAGTTAGATTGTAGATATTCGTAATAATTATTACTATTGCTTCTATTACATTTAGATATTCAATCTTGGTTGAACTTAAATCAATTAATTCTTTAGATGTTTGCTTAAACAGTTACTTGGGTCGAATTACGAGTAGCTATCGTAATTACTAGTCATTATTTATTTAAGGTCCATTATGTTTTCTCATTATCTACAGCCTAAAATGATATGCGGAAAGCGGAATTAATCTTAGGGCGAATGGTAAATTGTTTCACATTAGCAGTACATTTTCTAAGGGTGATATCCGTAAGTGTCGATGAAGATAGAGAGACGTGAGAGTCCTTCTGGTCTGTGCGCCTCATTAGTCGAGGGTGAGATAGTGTTCGAATTCCACTTTTAATTGCTAAACTATCTCTACTGCGGAAGTGATTTACCGTCGCCACTTCGTCGTTAATAGACACATCTCCATGTCTTCTCACCTCGGGATCTACAATAAAAGCTAAATATTTCCCTCATATTATCAGGGTGAAGTTTATTGTTTATTGCTTTATTTATGGTGTAATGGCGCATGTGATCTACTCGTATGTATGTAGGTTTATTTAGATATTTTATTTTATGTTTCACTGGTGTATTTTTGATTGTTTTTTTTTATAATCCTTTATAGGTAAATAGGGATATAAGCATTCCCTTTTCATATTATGCTCGTTATTATAACTCTTTTAAGTGACACGATTTTCGACTTAGGTCCCGAGTCACATTGTGCGAATGATATAAGGGTAACAGGGAGTGCGGCTAAGCGCATTATAGCAAAGAACATTCTTTGGGTGTCGGTAAGAGGAAACGAACGCCTCCCGCATGTACAATGCGTACTAAGCTCCCCGCGGACGTTTTCACGAAGTAAGTGCTTTGATAGTCGAAATAAACAGCACTTTGAACCTTATTCGGAGAAGTACCCCTCTCTAAAGGAATTACCATACGAGGAAGTTTTGGGGAGGCAACCCGTGTTATGAGTGCGGCCTACTTTAGTCCGAATGTGATTTGAGAATTGGCTCTTACGAAGATTTCCTTTAACCACTTTACGCCATCAACGTAATTTACTGACGGCTTATTATATGGGCTGCGAAATGTTCTAAATGGCGTTTCGAACAACAACGTTTTGTTCATTCAGCCAAGAATGTGCTATAAGTATGCAAAAACGTGGATGTTTATTTATTGCTCTTATAAATCCAATGTTTCCGTAATACTCGCAGTTTCACGCTACACATATTCATAATATATGTATATTATACTAGATAAACGTGTAACTCTTCATTTATTATCAAAAAAGGGGTTCCCATACAAACTTTTACACTCCTATTTCAACTCCTTCAGTTTTTTTAGACAAAGGATGTTCTTCCCTAGGAAGCAATCTATTTCCTTGCCAAATTTTATCCAAGTCTGTGTCCAAGATTTAGGTGTGAAAAGTAACAAACAGACAGAGTTACTTTCACATTATATATTAAGGATAAGATAGGAGATAGATTGTATCACTTATATTGCCCATTAAATCATAGTCTAGAAGCAGTCTTATTTATCACAATCGTATATGATCATTGCATATTTAAATCGATTTAAAATTATACTTTCACATCTGTTAATGTAAATGTCTATGTCGACAGCTCAGTACGCCTATATACTCGTATGCAAATTGTTTTATCTCTAATAGATGTCCCTGCCGTACTTTGAACTGACAAAGACCAATGCGTATGGATATTAGCCGTAATGAATATTTATGATTCATTTTAGGTATGCCGCTTTCAAATGTATTACTACATACTTAATTGTTTAATATAGAAATAACGCTATTTCTGTATACTTTGTTTCGCGTTGCTGTTAAATGGTGCCCTCAGGATGTGTTCTCTAAAACAGTCTCTTAGTCGTAGCATTTTCTCCCATTGTTGCGAGAGCTGTCGCAGCATTTCGATTCAACTGAACTTTCACTAAACGTTGCGCAACAAAATGATTGACGGGTTGCGCTCGCGCACAATAGCTATATTCAATAGAGCTTTTTTTCATTTGCTGATCTCGTGATTGAGACGTTACCGGATTTATGTTCACATTTGCATAATCACTGCGTAAATAATTTGTTTTTGGATTTTTTAAGAAGTATTTTACAATCCACCATCTGATAATACATATAAGTATCATACTGATAAACGAATATATTAATAATAAAATAAAAGACTAGTGATTAAAAAGTTAAATAATTAAAAATCTTGGAAAGTATTAAGTACCACCGATGCGTATTAGTAACACTCTCGATGTCACATCTAATGATGATTAGATACGCAAAATATGACCACAGATAAGCATTTATATTTTGTAGCGTGTCGTACATACCAATTAAGATGTTATCAGCCAACTTTACGACCATTATTGGTAATGGTTCCGTTAACGGCTCTTTGTTTATATTACAACTTTACATTTTTCGTGCAATTTTGATATAATTTTATTTGCCAATTTACATTTCATTATAATTAACTGTTCTATACACTATTAATCAACATTCTAATTGTGCTAACTCCTATTCAGAGAATGTATTCTGATTATTTCTGATCGTTTTTAAATTATTTATTTATACATTTTTTGTTAATAATTTTATTATAATATAGCCGCTCGGTTAATAAAAATCGTTCACAAAAACACGGGAAACGTAACTCGCTATCAAATTGAGTTATAAAACTCTACACCCTCTTCGTTTTAAAGGGAACGCTCATAAATCGGTCAGTAAGATCGGAGCATCGAATATGTTGGGACCGATCGAGGGCCGTATTCTTACACTATCGATATAATCTCGATGACAACATCATGATGTTCCTGTCAACATTCCACTCGACAAATACTGTAACTCTTAATATAAATTCTTAGGTATGGCAGTAATCGTTGATAATTTTAATAGTAAAGAATCAGCCCCCATAACGTCAAATATCGTTAGCATATATATGATTATTAGCAGTCGTTATTCTAAATTTCTCGACCAAATTCTGTTTAGATCGTAATCTGATTCCTACGCACTCAATAACACTACTTGAGAGTAGCTCGGCGCGCGCTACTTTTACAATTATTGTCACCGTATTTATTTTTATACAAAGTTATTTACTATTTGTGCCTGATTTAGTGTTGTCGTTAGCATAAAACAGGGCTTGGGTGAACGTATTGGATTGCGGTATTGATATATTGTTAATCGAGTTTTCGCGTTATATTTTGAATCGTGACAGTTTACAAGGTTGTTGATAATGTTAAACTAGGGACATAATAATTCACGTAATTGATAGATTCGTAGTCATAAATTATTATATATGACATTCGGGTATTCTATATATTATAATGTCAAGTCGTATTTCCTTTAACCTAACAATTTCGCAAAGTTTTTTAAAAATTATTATCGACATACTTGTAATTTACTTAGTTCCTTGCTGCCACAACTGTTAGTACATATAAATGTTTGTGGGCTGTAGTTGCTTCCGCTACTTCAGCTACTTTCGAGCCGATCCAGAAAGTGGTGATACTGGATTGCTAAAATATAATTCTATCATTCTTTTTAGTTTTATTTAACCTTTATGTTCACTTGTAACTATATTATTTAATTGCTTTAACGTAGCGATTAAATTTTTTAATAATCAACTATGTATTCATATTATCGTATTTCCATCTCGCGAAATAAGTCTTATTATGTGTTTAGTAATAACTCACGTACGTATCCGGTGTGTGTTTTGCATAATGAGCGGAGAACACGCACCGCTATTGACCTGCGAGCCTTAAGGTTCTTAAACTGGTCTTGGGATACGGAACCAGCAACCCTGAGGCGGCAAACTTGGTCGGTTAGAATTATCGCCTTATTACCTGAATACTACTTTTACTCTGCTCGTTCGTCCGCAAATGACAGTAGTGCCATTTAAATAATTTATACCTAATCATTCATCGTGTTGGTAGCTGACAGATTTTATTGAATTAAATTTTATTTGGAGTGTATAAATGTAAAGAAATGTGAGTTTGAATTGTATAAAAGAAATCTAGAGCAGCTGTGGTCTAGCGATCGAAGGCGTGGACTCAATATAGAAAGATCTTTGCCCGTGTTTGTTATATCTACTTTAGTCGCTTAGTGTCTATAGTATAATATAGGTACGCAGACTGGTGATGGTCATTAGCACAGTCTACCGTTTTGATCAGGATCCACTTGAAAGTGGTCAGGTATAATGAGATAAGTGCGCCCTGGACACCGCATAGATGGTGCACGTTCGTAGCCTTCGGACGCCATAGCGGAGGTTACTCTGTGGTTGCAGTTGTTTTTACTCAAGGATCGTACTCTAGCTTACCATTATCGGAGTCATCGATCACAAAGAAAATTAGTTCTGTAAAACTGAATAAAATTTACTTTCTCGGCACTATTGGTCTGCTTAGCATGTAATTCTTTCCTTTTGTAACCTGATTTTTGTGATGTCTGTTTGTTGCCAAAATAAAATAAATAAAAGATTTTGTGCGGCTTATTACCGCGTTTGTTTTTGATTAATTTGATGTGACGTTTCGAATGTTGTCGTCATCGTGGTCGAAGAGAGTCAATGAGTCGGGATTAGATCGCTACGTAAGTACGTACATACATACAAGTTGTAATTCCGCGGTGGTCTCCATGTTTCCGCGTCCCAAGGCACCTGCGGCCGGCGAGAGCACGCGCCTAGTCCTCGTACCTTACGATAATGAATACGAGTTAATTAAACAACATTAGCCCGAACATCGGCGCCTGCACACGAAGAAGATTCAGACGACGATAGGCTCGTGAATACTTGCTCCCTACATACCTGAAGATACATGAGATCTTGTAGATATGAGAAGTTTACTTTAAATTCATAGTTTAAGTCAACAAAGTTGCACTAAATTAATTGTTTTGAATACTTAATAAGACATGATATTAGTAACTAAAAAAACTCTTTAATTGTTTTTTTAAATCTTCTTTAATAGCAATTTAGGTTTTTTTTATTGCACCTCGGCATATGACAAGTCTTCGCCTGATGTAAAGCTAGAGTGCGGTCCATGAACGGAAACGACAGATAAATTTATACAAGCAGCAGTCGTTTCTGCGTTACCGGCTTGATGAAACGACGTGCCCCATCCAGATTAACAATGCACCCGGCAATGAAATGTGGTGGTGCTACCCCAGGACGCCAGACTGGATTAATAACCATCATCAGTCTGCCTACCACTCGGTGCCTAGTGGTGACTAGGTTACTCTAATCATAATAATTATAATTGTGAATAGAAAATACTCAGGTGCGCTGGCGCAGCAATATACGAATGCGTTTCGTGATAAGCCATTGCGAATGCTAATGCCTTTAAATAAAATTTTATCACGGCAGCCTGCTCGGTATCTGCTCTCCCGTCTCGCATTGCACTGAAATAGAAAATGTAGCGCTTTTGCCGAGAGCAACGTGTATTCCTACTTGCATGAATTTTTATAATCTTACACTATCTATTCCTTATATTACTTCTGTAGTTTTTGTTTTCTTATGAGATACACGGTGTTTATTAGTATTTTATACTATAAAAAGAAAATTTAAATGTTTTTTTTTTATTTATGTTAATGGGTAGTACCACCTCTTTCAAGTGTAACACCCGTGAAGTGGCCTTGTCGCGTTTCCGGATGGTGCACATTCATCTTCTCGAGCCGGTATAGCGAAGGCGACTGCTGCCTACATAAATTTCTCTGTAATGGCAGTCGTTTTCGTCCATAGATCGCGCTCTAGCTTAACATCAGGCAATAGGTTGTCATATACCTCGCTACATTAAAAAAATCTGAAAAACGTAATAGAGTTTATTGCATTTGAAAATTAAGATTGTATGCCTAGTAGCAAATTTGTAATAACAGTAGTCTAGCCTAATGGAATTGATAAAATGTACTGATAGGTACAGTTGAAACTGAATGATTTAATTATTGGAACTTACGGACTCGTTAGTTGCCTCGAGCACCGCTGTTCACAACGGAACACGGATTTACGTGTGTCGACCGTGCCCTGGAACAGAAACATTTAGTTAGTCCAATCGCGGCAGATGGATGGTTATTACCTATATGTTTTGGATTTACAACTTAGCTCAGATAAATAACAACGTTCTTTGTTACTTATTCAAATATAAATTACTTACAATTTTTTTTCTTGTTTTTACAAATCAGCCACGCTACTCTTTATAGCTAAGTACCGTAAACCAAAACAGATTAATTAGTTTAAAGTCTAATACGTCTATTGGAACTTAAAAAGAGTGGTAGGCAGAGTGATGATGGTTATTAGCCCACTCTGCCATTCTGGGGTAGTACCACCACTTTCAAATGTAACTACCGTGAAATGATCTTGTCGCGTTTCGGGAGCAGTTTGAAACAGGCTACTATACCGGGAGGACTGTGCACTGTCAATTTAGATGGTGCATACTCGTCTCTTCAGGCTAACATAGCGGAGGCGACTGCTGCCCGTAGAGATTTCTGTGTAGTAGCAGTTGTTTTCGTTCATGGATCGCACTTTAGCCTTATATCAGGCGGAGTGTTATCATTTGTCGAGCTACAATAAAAAAGATTGTGATTGTTAATAAATAATTATCATTTTAAAAAACTAGTAGACATAATGGCGTGCAAAATATCTTAGGTGTTTTATAATATTTTTTCCTCTTAATGTCATGTATCATTGAGCTTTCAAGGAAGATTAAACATAGTGTTAATTTTTATTTTATATCCTTGAGATAATATTAATGAGTGCATTGCATTCATATTGTAGGTGTTGGATGCTTTAATGCATACGTTGAGTCGCAGTTAGTATATTGTAATGATGTATTGTTTCAGGTAAGTGGGCGGTACACTGCTTAGGCAACTGATACACTTACGAACGTCGATGAAGCAACACGTGAGTTATGCGATTATTAAATTTAGAGAATACTGATTTAACCTTTGATTACAACGTGGGTGTGTTAGCTGACATTTTATTTTGTCATATAATTTGCACAAGTACATTAGAACAACAGTTGTTTTAATATTATACCTATTTTACTCAGATAGAGCTTTCGCAAAGCTCCGGGGAGCACCCGGCTGGAATATAGCCTATTGTTGAATTATGTAAGTTCGTTCTTTGATATGATAAGGAGAGAGTAGGATCGCGTGGTGCTCTCATTGTGTTGGCCATAATCTGGTGAATCGCGCGGGACTCGCAACGGAATGCAAGTTTATTTTAATATTTAATAACTCTCAGGCGAGCGTAGATACCGTCTGCTCGGCCGCCGATTCGCTGCTCGTTTTTCCTCTTATCGCTCTGCTTTTGTGTCACGCTTTCGCCTTTATTCGTTTTTCTTAATCACAGAGTTGATCACGCGAGGCTGGTTCATCCCAATAACTGCCAGTTAGTAGCGATTAATGACATGTATAATGTATTAAAACGTATCGCGATGAATTAGTGGTATTTTCTTTAAATTTATGAAGAGTTGATAAAATTGTATCCATAATATAACCACAGCTAATATTGTAATAGCAAAATATTACAAATTATTCATTATCTGTCCGTAAGTAGATTTGAGAAATAATTATAGTGCATCACGACCGTGGCCGGCGAGCACCATCATTCTCGCTGAGCTGTTAAATTTGACGCCTTACTACATAAATCGCTAGGTAGAGAGCCCGGGCGCACGTGACGCGCAAATAAAAATACTAATTCAAGCGGGAATTTATCGTCTAATTGTTTCGAATTTATGAGTCTGCTAGCACATTGTTGCTCGGAAGACGATCGCCACGGAGAGGCCGCCGCGCGCATAAAGCAACCGTAACGAACTCGCCGCGCGCCATCGGACAAACTTCGTGACTAGCCATATTTACACTGGTAAATTTCTGGAGCTCGGGTTACGCGAGGATATAAGTCCTTCATATTGGCCTATAAATTAATAATGTAATCATTTAGGTTTGCTGGAAGATTATTAATTTTACCTTTTATGATTGAGAACTTCTGCTGTTTTTGTGCCGCGCGTTGTCATTGTAATTTTTAAGTAACAATTTTACGTGTGACATAAGTATGTGACGTAACCTCTACATGCATTTCACTTGTGCTTTTTGCTTTCAGTGAATTACTAACACAGTATTAAAGTTATCCGATGTTTAAAATTGCGAATGCAGTGAAATGCTTATGCTTTAACAATTACTGTATCAGCAATATAGCATTTCCCGCACGCCTCGTTGAAGCGGCCGCCTCGAGCACTCCGCACTTCGATACGAGTTAGAATAAGTTATGTTCTCCTCAGCGCTTAACTTTCATTTACAATAGACGTATTTATGCACATGAGGAACAATCATGCATGTAGTGTTCGTTCACTTCTAACAGCATATAGGTTAAGTGTTATACTGCGGTTTATTTCAATTTCGCGTTAACAAATAATGCGAACAAAGCACTAAAAGTTGTTGCGTACAAAGTACAAATATCCAAATATAGATAGATCGTTTAAACAGTAAACTTTAAACAAAAGGACCAATATTCATCAACATTAATTAATTTTATTACAATTTACTGTAAATAATATGCAATTATAGTAAAAAATGGTGCTAGCAAATTGAGTGTGGTTTCAGTGTGTTTAAGTAGGTCACACGAACCACATGTAGTGCTTTTTAAAAAGGCTCGGTTACCCGCGTCACATCTTTTCCACTTTCTTATTATTATTCTGGACTTTTTGCCCTTATTTACGTGAGGCTCGAGAACGTGAATCTGTCTGATAGACGTAACAGATAAAAGGCGTGTCCGCGAAGCTACCCTGGCAATTTTCGTGCTTTTTGAAACGACGCCAACAATTTATTTGCTGTCTGCTCGACTCTCGGCGCCGTCGATACGGAAGGAAACACTTCACATTGATATTTTTTACTACCGCCCCGGAATTGATTAAACGTGAAGAATTTAATGTGGTGGAACGAGGATCGACGCACTCAACGAATTGCGAAACGACGTGGGAAAAGGGCTTTATTGAGTATTTATAGACTATAGTATTTTAAGAATCTCCTTTATTGGCTTTGTGTCCATTCTTGTTAATTTCAACCGTATTTGATTGTATTCTACAAAAATAGTCGCACGTAAATCTCGGTGAGTACTGCTGACCAATTGTTGTGAGGTGTAGACTAATCTTTTCCATAAATATATATTATTACACCACGAATAATATAGACCTAGGTAAAACGATATGCAATTATGTTTGAGGCAAATAAGACGTGTTTTAAAGTTTTGCTTAATGTCATGGTCATGAATTTATTTTTAAAATAATGAATGAGGTCCGGTGACGGCACGGAGTAGTCACTTGTATGCAGATAATGTATGGAGTGAGTGACAAACAAATTGTCCGTCCGTCAGCCACTCTACCCGGAGGGCGCACGCCCGCTGCCTCCAACACGGGTCACTTTTCATTCTAGGACGTAGTTAACGAGAAAATGTTACAAATAAATTACACGCAACAATATTGTTTATGTTATTTCAAAAGAAAAATATTTAATTTTCTAGTCAAATGACATCTATAAATTAGGTATATTAAATAGAAAATAAAAATATGAAATAATTTAATGTTTATAATGAATTGATAAAGGTAGTCAATTGACTCTTAATAGATTCAACCATAGAAACATTTCAGTGTCATTGCGTGGTTTTATGTCGTTATACATCTAAGTCGACTGTACAATGACAATCGTGACCATGGAGAGATGCCCCCTTTGTCGCAGCCTCTATCGACCGATTACTCACATCTTATTGTATGCAAGACCATTGTTAATAACTCTCAAGAGTTTTGATGTCCTTGAATGGATGCCCATTTTAAAGTTGGTAAAGCGAACAATTGACTCGATGCAAAACTTTCTAACAAATTCTTAATGGCGTATGATGCTTTCCTATTATGTCGATTGAAATATAAAACATTTTGTTAATGTAAATAAGAGCTGCGGTAATTAAAGTTTTACTTCAATCAATGTGTTAAATCAGTTATTTATCTTTGAATTATGAAATCAAGCGTATTAATATTTTCTTTGATACATTTTCTCATTCGCCTAGTGTGCCGTGAGCACAATATGCATAACCTCGTGTAAGGCGTAATAACTCGATCATTGATTATCTCTGCTTCGGGAGCCGCATAACGAGTTGCAGCCTGATTACCTCTTATTTTCCATTCTATGTAACTGGTTTCGGTGGTATTTTTTTGTAGTCACTTTTCTTACTAAAATGTTTGCCTATTTAAATACATTTTAAATAGAATTGGCTTTACATGTGTGATTAGTATGTATTGATGTTATTTGAGGAGCGGGCTAGCCGAGCAAACTCTAAGAAACATATATAGGTTTCGTCTGCGGAGAATGGAAGGAAATGCAAATAAATGATCCGTCGTCGCTCAAGGACAATACCATTAAAAGAAACATTTTCTTTTTCAATTTCCTCACGCACCGGCCGTCAGCCGTTTGTGATCTTCGATCCGTTCGATCATGAAAATATATAGCTTCATTCGAGTGATCGCTATCAGAAAGCTCCTTAATCGGTTTTCTTTTATATGAAAATGGATTTTTAGATTTATCGCACCATTTTGGTTGCGTTCCGGTTGCGAAAACGTAATATACGTTTGGCTGGGCTCAAAATTGCATACTAAACAAAAGTTTAACAACGTGTCGTTCCATATTTCAGAGTAAGCGTCTCTTCGAGCTGAGCCGGTAAAAAATATCGAGTATGAAAGAAAATTGGTTAGGGGAGGTAACGCGTTCATTTGATTATTCTTTCTTATTCCTTATTACACAAACGGACACTTTTCTTTCAGCTATATTCGGAACAATTTATTTAAATGTTACATTTAATATAATTCATTGGCGGTCGCAGTATATCTTCATAAAGTGAGTTAATTCGGCAAGACTGGCGAGATAAGCACGACGGAGTTGCGAGCGTGCCTGGTCGCATGTCGTGGTGCGTGTTCTGTCCGCGAGCATATCATAAATCTCTTCGCGTATACCCTCCGTCTGTTAACTACTTCATAAGGAGTGCATTTGCTGCTTTTGCAGATGTCCTTTTGCTGGTGTCACAATGGGGCCAAGTGCGGCTCTCTTACGACGATTTTTTATTATTTATTCATATCATTATTTTAATAATTACTTGGGTCTGAGTGTTTTGGTTGTAGAGAGATGTATCTGTATCTATAAAACTACTATTTTTATTTTATAAATATAATATGCATCTGTATTTTTTTTTTTTTTTTTTTTTTTTTTTTTTTTTATTGTAGCTCGATATCTGTATTATATTGTTAATTTAACTTTTGTATAAAGAATACTATGAGTATATTGTTACAATATTTTATTAGATAAACGAAAAAGGAATAAATTATAATATTATGATTTAGATTCGTTGTAAGTAGACGGCACCTGTTTTGCATCAATATTCGTATTCGCCCACGCAAACCTTGTTGCGTAGGTAAAATTACAGAGCCCGAAACGCTTTCTTGAAAATTTCTCTTCTCATTTTCAATAATATGTAGAGATAAGGTGGGTATATTCAGTTATTTTAGAGTGGTATACGGACTGATAATGATTATTAGCCCAGTCTGCAGCTCTGGGGTAGTACCACCACTTTCAAGTGCAAAGCCGGTGAAAGTCGTGTTTAGGCCTAGGGGTGTGCACTGTCGACTTGAATGGTGCACATTCGTATCTTTAAGCTAGCAACGCGGCAGTGGGCGGTGAGTGCATCCATCTGGTGGTGGTAGTTGCACTCTAGCTTAACATCAAAAATATTAATCTAGAGATCTAAGCATTCGATACCTTGAGAACAAAAGCTTATATGTATTGTATACAATGTGTAACGGATGTGACGTGTTCTCATATGGGTAACAAATTAAAACGGCTATTTGTTTGGGTTAATTATGAACGCATGGTCCGGTCGCTTTTAATTTAAGAATTAATGTATACTGCCATACGTTACCAGTATATTTAAACCCTTCCGCTTTAAGGGCTTGTTTTACTAATATTACACGAAGCATCTCTCGCGCCACGAGTCATAGACGGCTGTAAAAAAAGGTATATCCGAGCAGTTAATTTTCACTGGGGTATGGTTGTTTTTTTTATATAAAATGTTTGAAGTTTATTAAAGCTAATATTGCCACCCGTGTCCTATAATTTTATGCTCGTGCGTTAGCAAAGTGTTGATATTTTATTTACTTTATCATCGGGTTGACGCTTAGGAGCTAAATAAAAGTTAACTGTTTCAGGGATTTGTTGGGTTGCAATTAAACACATCTGTCGTATGGGACTTTATATCCCTCGCCGCGTGTTTTGCTTTAATGTCACATAGCTTTAGCGTGTACAATTGCTATACGGGATTTGCGTTGTAAATTCGTACACTTAAGCTTTTCAGGTTTTTCTGTTATAGAAAAAGAAAATTACGATTGTACAATTCCGCGAGATAAGGATTTGTTGAAGCGCCTTGTTCTGATTTTAATGTGTAAATATATGTCTGTATTTTTTTATATTAAGCACCACAGAGAAACGACTACAGGCAGTAGTGACCTCCGCTATGCCGGCTTAAGGAGCCGAATCCATTGAATTATTTATGATTGATATATTTGTTATTGAGTATAAATTATGTGTATAAATGATTAATTAAATGGAATTACTATTCAATCGATCGAGTGAGTCGTATTATGTAAAGAAATAAGATAAACATCAAAGCATTAATAATTGTCAAGTGGTACTTGCACTCGGTGGTCTCGTCGTCACAATCAGTGACTTTCCTGTAAGAGTTGTGCACTGTATAACTACTTTGATAACTGTAATTAACTACAAGTTGACCGATAGATCCTTGATAGGGTTGTGGTGATTTATACCGATATTTTAAAAATTATTTCTTTATAATTTTTATTTATTTAAATTTTTTTTTTATTAGATTTGTTTCAGACTGTATCGACTGGAATTTTAATTACATATTTATTCGCAATAAAATATTATCGAGTAATTTGCGTTCATCCCTAAGATTGGGAGCAGTTGTGTACGGGGATAGGTTGAAATCATCTTGTCGTTGCGGCGCGAACTAACAGATTGCAATCGGCCCTTGTTAGTCGGCATTATGAATGCAAATTTAACAATTACCTGGTTTATGTATGTAGCTTACGATCTCGTATCGTTGTTGGCCGGTGGGCCAGTTGCGTGACTGGCTTGGGAATTAGTTGGGACTATCAATTCTATTTTCGGCTATTTATTAAACATTTGTACTTTAAGTGCATTTGTCCAGCAGTGGGACATTAAATATCAATAGGTATTGCAAGAATTTATTAACTAAGCTAGGTATATTTGGGAATGCGTAGATCAAGCAAGAGACGAGAGTCGGTAAGGAGCCGCAAGTGGGGATGGGCAGGACATATTGCTAGAACCATAGTCGTTCGGTTAGGAAAGTGCTAGAGTGGAGACTCCGCATTAACTAACACCTGTGGTAGAGGAAGACATCTGGCATCAGGCCGGCATCACTGGATGCAGGTGGCTAGGGAGAGATAGAAGTGGAAGAATGAAGGTCCATATTCCGAAGATCAACACTGTTATTGTTATGCCGCTTAGTTTCTTTCTGATGAGGTGACCTACAGGCTAACTTTCGGTGGGATCGCGGATGAATGCGAAAGCTAGCCTGTGACCTCACCATACAACGTAGAGATGGACACCGGCTTTTACTCATGTATATTGGGAATTACAAGGGAGCCTGACATGCCTCGTCGTCTTCCTCGAGACGGGAGGTATATATAAAAGATTTGCCCTCGTTAATGAATAAATAAAAAAGTGAGTTTGAATCGGGGGAATTACAGGGGAGACTTCTCTCGTTATACTCCGGCTATATCCATGTTCATCCTAGAGACAGTGCTAGATTACTTCACGGGTGTTACACTTGATGGCTAATAAAGTAAACCTAACCAACATCAGTTATTTTTATTATTAACAAAATACCAATTATGTTAAACCGCATACAGTAATTTAATTTATCAGTTATGGATGATCATATTAAGTAGATTGTAAACTCTTTAGGTTTATTGTTATAGTTATACGAGCTGGAACATCAGTGCTCGATTTACGAGTATCTGCGGTTGGAATCATATTCATTTTATATGTAACAAGTACAAATTGCAAACAATATTAAATATTTACATGGAATCGGTTTTGTTACTTCTTTTATAAGTTAAATTATAATTTATATTTTTTTTATTATAATTTTGTCGTCTTTAAATATTTTTTTTTTAATATTTTATTATTTTGAAGGGCTATCGGTGAAAAGATAGAAAAGCGGAATGGCAACTCGTTCTCGTGAGGCGTCAAAGGCTGTATAGCTTAGTGGTAACAGCATCTTTGACCAAAGCAGAGGATGTGAGTTGAATTCCCATCTTAGCTTAGATTTTATCCTCTTATTATTGATATCCTTTCCTATTAATAAGTTAGGTGTTGTAATTTACGATGGCTACCGGGGTTGTTATATTGCCTATCCATGTTACGGTTAGTTTGTATTAGATGGTTCTCAAAGTTCTTTATAAGACAGATATGTAGTTACACGAGTTCATTACTTCGTGACGTTGCGGTTTTTCTTTGCGGAATGTCGCCGCAACTTCTCTCGCACCCACTTACATTTTATAATGAAACTTAATCAAGTACTTGTCCTTTATGGAAACCTGGAAACCTTGTTAGCTGTTTAAATTACTTTCCTAGATTGCTTGTAGCTGTTGATAGTAAATATACTTTGTTCAACAATTACTGAGTTTCGGTCTTGACTGAATCAATTTCTGGCATGTGAACACCAGGTGGAGGGTGTTAGGAGAAACAACTACTGCTACAGATAAATGTCTACTGGCAGTGTAGTGGTTTGGCATGATGTGTTGCGAAGTCTCTAAATAATAACTAGGGCAACTCTGAAAAAAACAGGGTCGATTTTGTTCAATCGAAATTAGCTCTATATTATTTTTATTTCATATATGTATACCAATTTAATTATTAACTACATATTTATGTTATTGTGTCATCAATCAAATAAATATATAATAATAATAATAATAAATATAAAAAAAATATAAAAATAAAAATAAACATCAAACAAATCAAATAAAAAAATCAACATGTGTGCCGTTGTTGACCTAGCAATTAAAAGAAATAATGGAAAGATAAAATAGAAAACATTGTGTAGCTTAGTGGTCAGAGTATCCGTTAGGAAAAGCGTTCATTCTCCCATATTTTATAAAAAAAAAATAATAATAGATGGCTACGGAATGTTCAAACCTTATTACTATAGTGTGTTCTTAGGTTTTACGCGGACATTCAACTAAATTACTATGGCTTACTATCGCGTTTTTTAGTAGTCCCACAACGCAGTGGCTGCAAAGCTTTCGAAACGTGATTGGATCACATTAATCATGCTTTAAAAAAAGTTAGTTACTATATATTTTTATATTGGCTTCCATCAAAAGACATTTCTAAATTTTTTCTGTATTTCGCAATTGTTTCTGTATTATTTTGTGTATGCACAATCTTTTTAGACGTACTCAAACTTCTCTCTGCATCATTTTACTACCAACTAAACTCAGCAAAATGTTACATTTCCATTTACTGTAATGCAACAGTTTCGCTAATAATACCTGCATATGGCTTCAAAGGAATATTGTTACTGTTAAGTCTGCATATGTCGGATATAATAAACGTGCATAGTTTAGAATTCGCAGAACTAATTAGAGCCTCACTCCCAGTTAAGTGGTTTCGTGTCGAGGAGATGGTTTACTGATGACTCCTTCCTCTGTTGCGAGTTTGTCTTGGCTTCTTGATTAAGTGTGTAATGGCAACAATTTAAATTGACATCTCAATGTGTGGAGCCAAGCCGCTCTTAAGACTCACTACTAATGATTTTTAACACTTTTTTAAATTGAATGAGGAATTCAGGGAATCTAAAAACTAAATGTAAATAAATAATTATCAATGGCTCTCAAATTTTTAATCATTAAAAAAATATTGTATTTAGTTTAGAACCACAGTGTGATAAAATTCTAGATGCATTGTCTTTTCGAGTTCTTTGACATTTCAACTAATTTTGTGCTGTATATTTATTAAATATACATATATTGCGACACATAGTGCATAGGTTGCTTTTCCACCAGAAACGTTTGTTTGTTAAAATAAAACTTAAATAATAATATTTAATTTTTTGTATGAAATCATTCTAATTGTAGCAATGTGTGGCGTGATAACACGGAAACACGGTTAGAATGAACGAGGTATGTTCACATATTTCACTGTATCAGGGTGGTTTGACGTATGTACTAATAGCTTGTGTCCACTGCGGCTGTTCGCCGCTGGTGGTCGACGCTGCCCACGTGTTTAGAAAAGATTGATTCCTGAATGTGCTTGCTGGTGTAATATTATGATTTAATAAAAGTCTCGCAACTAAGCTTATTTTGTTGTCGATTAAACTTTCGAATGATTGTCGTATAAATATAGTTTACAATTAATTTGAATCTCTATTAAATACTATTTGTATTGATTCATTTATAAACGAAAAAAGACGTCAGAATCAATAAAAAGGCTACTTTCCTTAGGTCAGAAAGCATTGAAACTATTGAAAGTGATTTTCGATCGATGCAATAACATTTTCGAAATACCTCATAAATGCGTTAAAGTTAGATTGTGTTTGATCTGATAGTAAACATTGGTGCGAATCACTGAATCATAGGCATTGTGAAACGGTACCTGGAGGATCCCCGCTGGGACCACCCGGGTTATCTACGCAAACATCCCGGTTATATGTGGACATACACCGTACAGAGTCGTGGGTTATCGGCGCGTTAATACATACATATATGTAGTATGAGTACGTGTTTAGGACACATTTCACTGTTATGCGTAAAATCATTATTACTAACCTAACATACGTACGCTATATATTTATGTGGTTTCAATTTTCTTGCTATTTATATAGAATTTATAGCTAAAGAAAAGCTCGCATAAAAATAATTATAGAGCAAAATAAATTATTTATTATTTTAGTTAGGATCTATCACTGTAATTAACGTAAATAAATGTTATAAAAATAGATCAAAATCGTATTTATTATTATTATTAAAAAATAATAGAGTTTATTTCTGTATTATATTTATAGTTGAAGTGAAGAATGTAGTCTTGATATAGCTTTCTTCATTTTTAATAAAAGTAAGCAAACAAAAAAATGTTATAATAAAATCATCAATCAGTACCTTTTGAAACTTATCTGTAAAGTATATGTAAAGATTAAGTCTTGTTTATTAAGTAAACTAATTATGGTGCTTCTCACATTCCCGACGAGATAAAAATACAAATATTGTTAAGTATTATAAAACCAGTAGTTTTTGTTGGTAAATGAACTCTTTTTATTCGAAAAAAGTTAAAACTAAATATTATTTGTAGCCAATGTTTGAGTATGTAGAAATTACCCTTAATTCTTTTAATGGCTTATTTTATTATACGTTCAGATATTTATGTTAAAATATTAAGCAAAATTAAATTGGTCAGCACATAATATCGATTCGGTATCTGTCTCGATTCGCTCGACTCGCATAAAGCTCGTCTGTAAGTATGAATTGAGCTTAATACGTGACGTATAGTATGCGAAAGCGCAGAATATATTATATCAATTTCATTTGCCAGTCTTATCATACAAATATCAAAAGGGGACAATTTTATATATAAATTAATAAAAATAAAAATATATATACATTGCCCACTATATATGAATTGTAATATCTATTAATGAAATATATGTCGATTTGTTCCTCATAATCTCTACATAATAGTTGTAATATTAGTTTTATCATGTCAAACAGGAAATATGAGAAATAGACAGATAATCAAATAACTTAAATGAATTCAAAATTCCGATTAGATTTTTATATTATAATCTACCGCCCATTTACAATAATAAACTGGTTATTATTTTTACGTCTTATACGATCAATAGATGTTAAAGAACACAAACGAGGGTCTCCTTTTATATTTGGAAAATCGAACACGGTCGCTTTGCTTACGATCAGTGCTATTTGTCATGCCGTTCCCAACAGCAGGTGCGTCGGCCCTCTTTTATTCTGTCACAATGAGAGATGCAGTACGCGACACTGTGTGCAACGACAGTATGCGACAAACGAGCGTCGATCGAGCGCCGCCCTATTGACAGATTTGAAGCTAATGAGCTCCCACTGCCAACATAATGAGGAGGAATATCAAGTTATTCCAGTGAATCTGCGATGATCGTTCCCAGTGATTAGTGCCATTAACTAGATAAAATCGTGACAGAGGCGGCCTTTTCATTAAATGTAAAGTTTATTTGTAAATATCGATATTTTGATAGATAAAAACTGACTAATCAGTTTCATTTTATAATTTACTGTATTCGCATATAAATTCGGGCTATTATACTCGTAAATAAATATTGATGCATAATAAACATAAAATATAGTCCTATTTCATTAGAAAATAGACAGTACCGAACGATTTACAAAATTACATAAATTACTTTTAGATGTCTATAAGATTTAAATATCTATAAGAAAAGCTATATCTTATATCGTATTTGACTCGTCTAGTATTAAGTCAGGGATATCAGATCGAATCAATGTTTTGAGATGGCTTTCTTAACAGAATGTTTAAAACTAATTAATTAAAATGAATGCAGAACCGTACCTACCTCATACATATTGATTTTCCGACTATCTATCAAAGCATTTTGTGAGATGCGTTCATAAATAGGTAAAATCATAGAAATTAAACTTTAGATATAACGAGAGGAGTTTGCATTGTAAATGTTACACATTTGTTTCCTCAAGCTGGCAAAGCGGAGGCGACCGCTGTCTGCAGAAATTTCTCTGTGGTAGCTAGCTCACAGTTTCGTGAAGAATTATTATACGCTACAATAGTTACGGGAATAGTTTGAAAGTAGCCAGATATAACGAGAGGAGTGGGCATTGTCAACATATATGGTCTCTAGTCGCTAGTCTTTTCAAGCCGGCATAGTGGAGGCGACTTAAAAAAATTTGCTATCAATCGTAATGCGTTATTGTGATGGCTCGACCGATATTGTGGTGTAGCGGTGTGTATTGTATTCATAGTTGTTTTATGTCTTAGTTTTTGGTGATATTTACATTATTCCGACATTGTCTCGCGTATCGTCGTAGATTAATATTTAAGAATGTTACAGACGAGTACAACGCTTCATGACACGTTCACAATTTTTATGGGAACTTTTATTACTCCCGGGATAATAACATTGGGGGCTGTGACGACTTTACTGGAATTAACGTGGAAAGTTTCTCATCCTTATTGCAGGTGAATATGTATTTTTTAGTGTCAGTTGTTAACATGACGTAATTTCTTTTGTTTTTATTTAGAAACATCTCATTAAGTATTAATGATATTAAAAAGCCACGCCTAAACAGTTGATCCAATTTAAAACTGTAACGTATGCGGATTCACTATGACATAGACTGTATAAAGATCTTGGAACAGGAATGTCTGATGTCGTACTATGACTGTTGAGTCGATTTAAATACTATGTACTAAGTGCCAGTGAACACAATGGCCCATCCCACTTCAATATTTGATTGCGCATTGTAATATGTAACAAATCTAAGCGAACTTATTTTATAATTTTTTTTACGGGTATTCATAAAAAAGTACGCATGAAGGCTCCTCTTGAACGTGGCTTCACGTATATGTTACTGGCAACGCAATAATGTCGAAACTTTATCGTAAAGTGACGATATTTTACAATTACAATTGTCACGCCTTTTTCCCACAGGGATAGGCCGAGACAACGGTGACCATATACTTCTGTATAAGACGTTAAGTGCACATGTAAAAGCGAGTACAAATAAACAGAATTAAGTTCCCCTAGATTCGTAAAGCGCCGTCTTCTCTGTTCTTACCCGAAATGGGAAAATCGTATTATTATATGATTTAATTAAAAATCTTTGCATAATTAGAAAATACGAGTATATAATGAGAAAAAATTTGGTGATGAGTATAATTTTAATTTTAATTTATGACAAACTATTGTTCTTGTAACTTCCTTTTACTGTTATTCCTTCTTTATAAATAATAACGTTAAGAAAGAATCGTGGGAGCTACTTTTTAAATCGACATCGTGGGTCGACAGTTAGAAGTTTATTTATTAAAATAACTTTAATATTCAACACAATAGAGTAAACACGGTAATGAAGACGCGCATATGTTTATATTGACGTTGCGTTTTTAATACCATGCCTAATTAATCGTATATTCACGATAAAAAACTGTTGACTTAACACAAAAATATGTTGGCACTTTCTATATGGAAAAACACTTCACCCCTCGAGGTTAAGATTAAAAAAAAACTGTTAACGGTTTTTAATAGTCCAAAATAATTTAATTTTAGTCACAAAAAAAGTTTCTTTCATTGAAAATAATGATACGGCATATGGTAGCGTAACAATGAGTTAAGTTTATGTATTGTTTTGTAGTAAGATGTATTAACAATGATCGAATACAAGAAGTTATACATTTTCTGACCTTAACTTTTTTAAAAAGTTTAATATTGAATAAATAATTATTTTTGGCAATTATAATAAATGCGAAGTTCCAATTCACGCATATTTGAACGGTATTGGTTCAGATGAGTCGACTGTAAATTACTGGTGTATCTTCGCTCGTTAGTGTTTTTGATAGATGACGCCCGGTCGTTTGCTGAGTTTGTTATAACACGCTGCGTAAAAACATTCAGTTCGACATAGCGATATAAATGGGCAGTCCCTTCGGCAATCCACGTTAACGAGTCAACACATAAATAAATGCCTCGGTTTAATCTTTTGCTTAAACTATTGTGGGTTATGCTTCGATGAGACAAACTTTTATACCGATTATAAGTCAATATTAAATAGTTGTAGTTGCATTCAACTACAATGTAATGATAGAATATGAGAATATATAACAAAAGTAATATGTAGCGGTCGTAGGTCGAAAGCTCCACATACGTATGTTCTATCAAGTTATTCAATAATCGTGACGTAGAGCTTATAAATTTCACTGCAGCAGTTTACACTTTAGCACCTCATCTGTTCGGGATAAAGCGCCAAGCAATAAGACAACCGCCGACTATTTTGACGAAGGTCGGTCACGTTTCGTCGATACTCGCCATGAGAATATTTGTTTTTTGTTGCGCGCCCGCCGCCGCCGTCGAGTAAAAATTGAAGTGTAATTTTACGTTTTAACTTGTACCTGCCCCCTTTCGTTCCGCTCGCCTTGAATGATGGTTATCATAATTGGTGAGAGGGTGGTTGAAGTTCTCTTTGCTTGGGCGACGACTGTGGGCGGGAACATACGACGAATTGTAACTGTATGCAATATGCTACTTTACGAGTACGCCCACTATTCCCATACTTAATAATTTTAATATTTGTGTGTGACAATTTTTCATGAATTCATATTATTCCTTAACCATTAGTGTGTTCAAGTGGCGTTTAGTTACTAGCGAAGACACAATTTAATTGGTTCCGTCATTACATACGAAACAATGTTGTTTGGTGTTGCGGCGTACGGTTGTTTTACCATCGACGTTTATAATACCCTCATTACAAAGTTTCTTAACAATCCTACCATAAGGAAGAGAATAAAACTTTATATTGGCACTAGAGTTGGCAATGGTCATCGATATCGTCATCAGCTTTAACGGCTTTCTATTCTTGACATGATCATAACTAATACAATGTCTACATTAACAATGCAGACGTAGATGTGAACCGTTAGAGCGATACGAACCTACGACACGAATGATTGTGGTCCGACAAGGGCGGAAGAGATGGTCCGGATAATAAAGCATCCGATGCTTGCGCACCTCGTATATCGTCAAAGAACAATGATCTAAGACGATAAACAACGCTACAATAATCCGTTTGAATATTAATACTATTTTAGGTTGCTTCGATGCTTTGGGCACATGGAAAGGATGAGTGAAAGGAGATTGACGAAAGGAATTTTTCAAATCTGATGTGAATGGATGCGTTAAACAAGGTAGACGCAGAAGGATGTTTCCCGTTCAAATCGGAGACATCCTTATGAGAGCTGGACTGCCTAGTGCCCACAAGAGAAGTGGATGTGAAGGAAACGAGGGCGTGGCGTTGTGGAAAATAAGCGTGACAATTGATGATGATGACTATTTTAGTATTCGTTCATGTAAAGAACTTTTTATTGTATACCAAAACATGTATCCAAGTCGACAGTAATATCAGCTCGTATGGTTCTTAATTCATCACTACAAACAAATAAATCAGGTATATGACAGTCACAAACAATGCTAAATATAATAATTTTAATGTCATTTTAAAACAAATTGCAATTGCAGTAATTATGTTTAGTATGTTTCGTTGGAGTTAAGGCGGGCCTCACACGTTTATGCCGGTGAGACCAGTTGTAACCTCTGTCACAACCACAAGCTTATAAATAAATGACATAGCGCTTATATTCCTCAGCCAACATTGTTGTGATGAACTTTTCATGTCGTGTGTTCTGTGTATTTCTTTAAAGTGATTACCTTCTTTCTATTTTTAATTTGTCAGTTTTCAATATATAATATTGTACACCTAGAGCTTTATACGCATTTTGAAATAACTTCGTTTAAGAATCATGATAATAAAGGTTTTGGAACACTAATATTTGTATTTAATAGTATTAGGCGTTACTTTGCAACATTTTAAAAAAAAAATTTATTTATTTTATTTTATATATTTTTATAATTATATAGCGGAAATTAGTTGCAAAGTAGTGTTTTAAAATAATATTTGTATTGTTCTTAAAATATTTTAAAATTCAACGTTTTATAGCGATTTACTTTTATAATTATTGACTATTTGATATATATCATTTTGGTCCAAAGAGGTAAAGAACAAACCAAACTTTATGGCGTCTCCGGGGCACAAGTCACTGTGTAGTACACAAATTGAGGTATCAGCGGGGCACGATGAACGGGAGAGGGAAGGGCACACTCCAGATCAAGTTATTTTTATATGTTCTATTCATATTTCAAATTAACCCTTATTTTATTATTGTAAGCTTGACTGCACCCGCAGCTAACTTCCGAGACGCCATAAAGTTTGACGCGACCTATATAATATTATAAAAAGAACATACATATTTTAAATTTGATTTCGTTTGAAAATTGTGGCCATTGTTGATAAGAAATAACGGTTGGGCATTGCTTACTTGTACAAGGAGGTGCGGCAATTAGCGGTGCAGGTGGTGAATGCGACCCTCAGGGCCAGTTCTGCTCGACTATATTATCATTTACATGTTTATTGTCGACCCGCTTTCAAAAGTGGGACAGATTGTTGCATATGATTCTAAATGTACTGTTATGTAATCCTAATCAGTTGTACTTTAGTACTCGTACATAAATTAATGGCTGCATTACTGTTGTTATGTTATGTAATAGTTTGTTTGTCCATAGAATGATGCAGTATAGGTTCCTTCTTATTTTATTAAACATCTGTCACTATAAGTTTTGATCCTGTCTTCATAAAATTACAGTCTCAATAAATTTCCATAGACGCTGAGAACATTTGAATTGGAGACAAAGAATCTCAAGTTTCTGCGGTGTTGCTCATTTCTTATACAAATGTATACAAACAATTCGCTAGTTTTCTCAGTTTGGCGAAATTCTCACATAGCGACCAAGGAATCCTGGAATGGATGCTGCCTGCAAATTTACATAGGTTACTGCTTCTCTGAAATACACACTTTGAGTCCTTGCCTAACACATATCGTTTATTTAGTTTGATAAAATTAAGCAAATAATATTGAAATGTAGTATTAAAACTGTTGCTGTATACTCGTACATCAATTTTCGAGTGAAGTGCTACAAAAACTTTGCAATAGACACTCTAGAATGTTTCAGCTCGTTTTGTTTCAAACCCCAAGTTACGCTTAAGCGCATCGCTTAAATTCTTGAGCACGGAGTTCGCGGCTCTGTAACATTATTTCAGTAGTTTTATTGGAATACTCCCAGGGGCCGACTCACAGCTATAACATTATTTCAGGACACGTATCGCGCACCAGATAATCTAATGCAGAAGCGTTATGACGCATTCATTGTTTGAAATTTATTATCTATGTGAGGTCACGTTTGTATTATTAAGTGCGTAGAAATTGCAATAACATATTGTATTCATATTATGCAATTGCGTTGACAAATTCAATTTCTACACGATTTACTACACCATCGTATAATATCAATTGTCGGAGTATCTGCCTGACAACAATGTCAACTGCTTATTTTGTTTAACTCTGCGCTAAATCATCCTTGTTTACGGTTTTCCACTGAGGGATAGTGGACATAATATGGAGTACTTGAAAAATAATGTGCCTCCATGTCACTGGTATAAAAGTAAGGTTTCTTTTCAATGGTAACGTTTGTTCGGCGGTCGTGGACATTGTCGCCTTTCGTTGGTTGTTGCCGGCTGCCGGTATATGCCGGATCGGTCCTATTCAAATGTCAACGCAAAAGGCGCCCTTCGCCCGTGCCCCTTCTCTTTGCGCCACGCTAAAATGTCAGTCGCCACACGAAGCAATCAATTTCGTATTTGTATAGTTTTTAATAGTGTTGAGCTGGTGGGAAGAATTATATTATCGATAACGCGTAAATTATATATATTTTAACATTTGTGAGAATACTCAGATGTTATTATTTTATCAACTTATCGTCGTTAATTGCAATTAACTCGAATGGCCCAGCCCAACTTCTAACCAATCAAAATTACAATGTACAATTTTCATACACATTCATTAATTCATAGGAAATTAATATACTAGAAGGTTAATATACTAACAAGAATTTTCCTCTCTTATAATAATTCACTCATGAAATCACATTTTGTATTTCCATAAATAATGAACTAAAAATTATTATCGACGGTCTTTATCGAACTCATGTATTGCTACAGAGAACTTTCGCGCGTCGCTGAAATCGTTTTCGTCTTGTTGATTAATTTTCTTTTTAACTTTACGAAGATTAGCCACTTCTTTGACATGTACCTTGTTTTAAGGTACCGTTGTTTTATCGTTAATATTATAACTTCAGCATTAACATTTTAACACTTCTAAACAATTATGTTCGTAGTTATGTAGGTACTTATAGAGTTGTAGGTATTATATATACCTCATTCTAATTTATATCATTTCGTTGCAAATAGCGTTTATATTTAGCAATATTTCACATTCAAAAATTCATGAACTTGGTAACAGCAAAATCAGCTCCAATCTTTTCTTAACGAGGCACGATTGTTTTTCTTACTTTTGAATAATATGAGCTTTAACTTCCCGGTGTACAATCAGATATGATACTTTCTCTGGGCCTCGGAGTCGCGGTGCACGATGGTCGCGGTTTAGGTACTGTTAGGCGACTAACTTACAAATGAACGGTGTGATTATGGTTGTGCGGATCTGTGCCCGCGATAATTTAAATGTTCGCGCAAACCTGGCGAGTACTGTGATAATCGCGATTATTCTCGGGACTTCCTCCTATGGTGAGGCTGTATCTTGGTATTTTAAATATAATTATGGCTGCTGTTATTCCATGAGAAGTTGCATCGCATATTTGTTATTATAATTACAGATAGACGTTTCGTCATAGACGCGTCAAGATTGTTAGGTTATCGTAATCGTATATATCGTAATCATGTTACTGCAGAGCCTTAGTTCCGCATTAGAATTGGTCACAAAATTAGAATTTCTTTTAAGGAAAATATTTTAATATAACTCATGAAAAATGTAACAACTTTATAGACAGCGGATTTATCTTTTTGTCATGTTCAATCTCGATGAACATCGATACAAATACTTGGGTTACAATAGAGTCCGCAAGTTGAAGCTGCTCGTGCTCACAGCCAGATCTGTATCGGCGCAGTGGACATCTTTTGTACATGTAACTTATTTTTTATTGTTGAATCAATTTACATTTTTTTTTATTTCAATACAAATATATTATTTAATAGTCCTGCATGTACCGGAAAGAACTGGAGAAGAAGGAAAAATAAATTTCATTGTTTTGAAAAGGTAATCCTTGAATAATAATAATGAAATTTCTTTTTCCTTTCCTTTCAGGTATTGCTATCTTTATAAATTAGTGTTTTATATATGGGCATCCAATAGGAATATAAAAGGACAATGCCCATTTCTGGGCCCACTTGATGTCTAATAGTTAACAAAACAAGATTCTAAAATAATAGCTTATTGTATAATTATTTTATTTCAATTATATCAACACATCGTTTACCAATGTTTAATTAATTATAATAAAAATAATAAATTAAATTGCAGCATTTAATATAATAATAATCTTAATAATTGCATCTGAAAAAGTCTAATTACTCAATAACCTGGGTGAAAAAATTCAAACTGATTGGTGATAAGAAATGTAGATTTATTTTTCTATAAAATGAACTAAAAATCACCGACAAACTCGAGAAAAAAATTACGGGCCCATTTCTCTTAGGTGAATGGGTATTGTCCTTTAACTAAACATTTAAATAATATATATTTTCCTGCATTTCTCTAGCTATGTCGATATCTACGTTAAGTACAATCAACATCTCTGATTTGAGAAAGAGGAACATTACAATGCTATAATCTGTCCAGGCATGCACTTGTCGTGCGTTTGACTGTATTCGAATAGTGCCTCGTGGACGACTCACTTCGCGGAAGCCAGATCAAGCGTGCTGATGGGTGAAGCCCAATCGGGTTGAAGTTCAACTTAACTGTGAGAGAATAAGCAAGTGATGTCAATTATATTTAACCTGAGTTACGAAAGGACACGTATTATGTATGCAAGGTTTAAATATAGCGACTGATAACATATTTTTTTATTGAAAATTCATGATGGATTATCGCAAATTCCATGATTGATTTGTGCTATGTTATTCGTTACATCCATAAGAGTCCCAACGGTTTTCGCCCCCGGTTTTCCGCGCCCCCTCAATCCTTATGATTGATTGCTTTTTGGCAAACTTCATATGTTTGGGAGATAATTTTGTATTTCAGCCGTAAACAGATTACGTATGAAAAGAATCAACCCTACCCAACGGGTAATATTGGGGTGTGTCGCGATCATCGTGACTCTACTATTTTTACAAGAAAATTTGTGTTATTTTCCGCTTTGCACATCGATATCAACTGTAGATTTTTTTTTACACTTAGTAATTATAATAATTTGTAGACGATTTAGTTTTTTTGACATATACGAATATAAAAACATTCAAGCCGCACACTAGTTAGTCTAATTAACGGAAATCGTGATCATTATTCAATTGAAATATTCAAAACAATAAATGAGTATAATTATTTAAATCAAAAACTTCCCACGTTTTACTCTACTAACGGAACTGGAGCGCGTGGTGACACATAGTATTATAGTCTCGCCGCCCGTATTGCGAGCAATTTAACGATATTCACTCTATCTAGTTGGTGGAGTGTTGTTCATGGACCCTGCGGCAGTTTCATAACTCTGGCGTTTGCGTGTGAGCCTCGGTCTCAGTCGCGTTGTCGCGTCGCTCACGGCGTCATCAAAAGAACAGTAACTTATGGCTCGCGATTGCTGAATTATATTGAGATTTTGTTTATTAAATTTTTAAAGGATACTTTGTGTTTTTATTTAAACTTAGACCTCCAAAAATAGCCTGTTTTTTTTTTGTACTCCTAAAAAGGGTTCAGATAATAATGCAATTTATAATTTTATTATATATTTTTAGTGAAATGATAATTATATACTTAAAAAAAGTTCCGGTACTTGCCGTGGTTTCCCAGGTACACAACCCTGAGGCTTCGTGTGGCACCTCTTTATTCTCAATATTTATCCGTGGTAATCCCGGATATCATCTGATAAATAAGGCTCGATTCACATTGACGACGCGGCGAGTCGGAGTGCGAATTTGTCGCGAAATTTTTGTTAGCAATTTTACGTAATGGTTGTCACATAATAACAATAAAGATATATAATTTTACACAATTATAATAAATTGGGACTTATTAAATTGTCGTTTCTGAGAAAACAATTTTCCTTTATTTTATGTTGCCCTGAATCACCATACACGAACCTAATTTGCGTCACCTTAAACATCATTAACCTGCTATTATACGACTTCGTCACTGGCAAATCTATTTATAATAGTTCTTTTCAAATTTTTGGCTCTGCCATAAATTGCGACATGATAACCATAGTATCATACTTGATGGACATAATTTGTATCATTGAGAAGTCGGTTTGCAGTAATTTAGGTCGCACCGTGACTTGATTTGCATGTAGGGCGGTACTTCTGAGTTTACGAATGCTGTGTTTTATGTGTCTATTCACTGCTTTTACATAAACCACGATAACCTGATATACTAGTAGTTAGATGTTTACGACGTTAGTTCAGATCGTGGTGTCAGTTCCCTTCTTTGAATGTTGAAGGAATGTTCGTTCGTTAATGATAGGTATTAAATATTGCAATGCAAAATCCTATTGCTCGAGGTGACTAAGCCACTATTGCGTCAGGCAAGCGGCAAAGGTACTCTAAGATACTAAAAAGTGATTCCGGACGTCAAAACACTCGATTGACAGCTATACATTAGAAACTATCGAGCGATCGCACACCGCCAACACGCCGGCGAAAGAGTTGTAATTTTTCACTGTCGGCGAAGAGGCTAAACGTCCTCGTCATCGTTCTGACGACTAGTGACTGTCGAAAAATTTTAATACAATTCTTGTCTGCAAGAATGAGGAATGCGCTAATACATACATTTTGCGTAGCAAGTTCTCAAACGTTTGACATAAAATAATAATCGGTTTAGGTTTGATCACGTTGCGTCAATTTTTAATTTTTAATTGTACCTACCTAATGCTTGGTCACGCAACAAGAATCTGTGCATTGTTCTGCGAGATCGTGGCTGCTGAGATTTTGAGATAATACCCTATAATAAGGTTAGCCACGCTTGTCTCTTATATGTACTAATTGCTAACCCAGTTAACGGTTATGTCGACCGGTTATGTTCGCTAAAATATCGACTGCGTTTACGTAACTGAACATTATGTGATATCTAGATTGACATGGCGATAACATTGTGCCGCTTGTCGACTTATGCCCTTTAAAAGATTACCCTTTGAGACTATTATTCTGGTGGTAGAGTGAAACAGCATTGTTTACATACACGACCTTTACTAATAAAATCTATTTTACAACACCTATCCATGCGAGTAAATAGTGAGAAATGTTAACAGTATAGGAATTAACAGAGGAACTTAAATTGTTATAATATGTAAATTGATACGAAGTTAATCGTCAGCTTCTCTGTGAAAATTGTGATACTTCTGTGACGGTTTATTCTTTTCTATAATGCGATTTATTTCTGATTTAATGTTGATCTCATTGTATACTGCACAGCTATTCGCAATATGCGGGCAGTTTTACGCCATATTACATTATGCTTAGGATTAAATTTATTCTTATAGTTCTGTCAAGATAAGAAGAATTTACAATTTTAGAAAATAGATTTAACGAAAAGTATTAGGTATTTATTTTAAATTGTTTTATAAAAACTAGCATATGCATTCATATAATTGAAATATTACTCGTATTATTTAAATCGAATAAAGACATTTTGTGTTGGATACTATTAAATATTTTCTGCTTTTATACTTGTTGATACGAAAAGTAATACACGAGTACACGACTTGAGCTACTAGAGCCATAAACCTGTATTTGAAAATGAAATTGAATTTGGTTCTGCATGACATTTATTCATGTAACTAACTCGTCACGAACAGCTATTACTCTATCTTGTTTCAACTCTACGTAATAGAGAGAGAGAGGAAGAAACCTAACTTTCGAGTGCTATTGAAGCTTGTGAATTGTAACTTCGATGGCGTGTATGTAAATTTAAGACCTTTTATTTTCATGTCGGGAAGCCTCTAGTAATGGAATTGTGGTATGTTTGTATTGCGAATGTTTGCCGTCTCTGCGCGTGCATACTGCATCCTCAGTGAATGCTACTGATATCGTGCCTTTTAATATCGATTAATTTTCGAAACGTAAAAGTCATTCCGTACTCGGGTCACGAATTCAATCGATATGTGACGAAGTATTACTATTGCTTTGCTATTTTGTCTCGATACTGATCTATATTTTTGTGCCATACTTGGACGACTGTGCGCAGGTTGCAGATTGATATTGCAAACGGTGATAAAGTAGGTAAATTCTGACGAAATATATTAGCACAAATCGATATCATAGCCTTTTTTTGGTGCTCGACATTAAAATTAAACGAGTTACTTGAATAATTTAATCATTGCGAATCCGTATAATTATGTTTTAATTCCTTTTATTGATGCTACCTTAATATGGTCTGCATTTAATGACTAAACGATACAGACTCATCTGCATGCAATATCGTCTTCAAAGCGTACCGCTTGGATAAAGTTGGATTTGTCATGCCACTGCGGTAACATTCGGAAAACAACAACGGAGAGACTAAAAATTATTTCAGACTTTTCTTAAGCCTTGGACCCATTCCAAAATGCTGATTGTTGATTAAAATAAAATTCTTTTAAATAATACGTGTAATAAATAATCTTAGTTATATAACTTTCAATATAGTATCTTTAAATTTGCAGCAATTCGATAACTAAATAATCAGTATAATATAATATACAATTATACATATATGTAGTCATAATTAAGTAAAGGCATACAGATCAGAAGAAAGTTTATAGTTAAGGCTTTTTATATAACTCGTGTGTTGAGGTAAAACGGAACGCATCTTGCTGCGGGTAGGCGCACTACTGATTAAGGCTCACAATCAGGTCTGTAGTTCGAGCAAGTCTGCCCTTTGAATTTACGATGTGGCTGACCGACGCTTATCGCATGCGAATGATCTGCCGAGGGCGCACAGCTCGAGCTTCGCCGACATATTTTATTTTATTCGCGCTACTGTGATGTAATGAGCAGATAAATGAGAGAAAACCACCAATTAGTGTCGATGAATTTATTGTTTCGACTTAAACTGTAGGAGGGCGAGCAAAACTCTGATATATCGTAAAACTTGATTTAAAATTTGTACTCACTATTTAAATCGGTCAATTAGATTATAGCTGAATTGATTTAATATTGGAAGCTCGTTGTGGCTTTTAAGATAATCAAATATCATTAAATTTCAATATTAATCATTGACCCAATTATGAGGCATGTCGGTTTTAATATAATAAATGCGTACTTGTAATTTAACAATGTGACTTTTAAGAAAATGACAGTGTGAATGGTGCGTGACGTTGCAGATTTATCTCGCTTCATTACGCGTCTTGCTCGAGCATTTAATCGACGTGCGGTAGGCGAAGACGGCAGCGAATGACGCGATCGCACATTTATTTCACACTGGTCCCGGTGTACTGTTGGAAATAAAGTCCGTATTTAATATCATATTTACGATCAAAAAATACCTAAATTATAATAATAAAGATATTACGTTACCTTCAATATCAAGAATTTTGTTAGTTGATTAAGGTATCATTACAAAAATATGCAAAATTAATAATTGTAGTTTATTGACATTTAATTTTGATGACCTTACTTATATGACTAACTTGATAATAATAACTTAATATGAAAAATTTTTTTTACAATGTTTATCGTATTTATAATGTATTTTTGGCAGATGAGAGATCGTAAAATAACATTATTTGTTTTGAATTAATTAATTTTTTGTTGCAAACGGTACCAAGAGATCGACATTCAAATTGGTCCTCCTCTTGATGTCACGCGAGAGCGGCACACTTGCTTCGATCAAAATCAACCATAATTAAATATCTTATGCACTCTTTAATATACCAATTTATTTACGAAATCCGGTCACTGGACCCGAATTAATTAAGATTGATACGACTGTTCGCATCCTGAACACTGCTCCTTTATTTCTGACTTTGAATTATGCTGTAGAACATTTACACGTTCGATATTACAACCCCTTATGCATATAAAAGATTTCAACGCGTTGTAGACGTTTTGTATAGGAATTCGTATGAAATTTGATGGTTTTATAGTATATTTAAAGCAATCTACCATAATTTGTGCTACTGATACATTATAATAAAATTGTATTGTAGCACAAATAATAAGTAAATACACAAAGAAGAGTTTACAATAATAAAGTATATATGAATAGAAATTAACCTCGGGTACCATTCCTCGACTAAAAACCTCTGAATAAAAACCTCATTCGTTTAATTTATTGCCGTTCGTTTACTGCTATTTAAACAGTGACAGGCAGACAGTGTCAGTTGGTCCGCTGCACTGGCTGCACAGTACGTCCACAATTATTCACGCCAACTTAGGATCAGGCAACTTTTTACACTTGAAAAAGCTACTCCGCAGCAAATTCAAAAGCGGCCGTGGTCTAGCGGTAAGGCGCGTGTTCGAGCCTCGATAAATCTGACTGGTACTTTGTTATATGTATTATACTTTGGTCGCTCGATGATGGTCATTAAGCCCAGTTATTAAGCCGTCTTGGCGTGGTACCACCTCTTTCAAATGGAACACCCGTGAAGTGACATTGTCGCGTTTCGGGAGCAGTTCGAAAGTAGCCAGATATAGCGAGAGGAGTGCGCCAATGTCATTCTAGATGGTGCATACTCGGCTCCTCAGGCCGGCATAGCGGAGACGACTGCTACTCGTAGAGATTTCTCTGTAGTAGCAGTTGTTCCCGTGCAAGCCGAGCTCCATACAGAAGCAGAGTTGAAGTTTTAATAGGCGTATGATGGTGCCCTCCATCTTGCGGTCTAAATCAATAACATTTCATAGTTGTTAAAAAGGTCACACATTTATTTAATTAAAAAAATAACAATACAATGCACTGACCCTTAACTAGGATACCCCGTGTTATGGGTAACAGGTCACAAACATTACACACAACCCAAAAACAAATATATATATTTCATAATATCATAATATTTATAACCGTATAAATAAATATTACAAATAAATGTTTCAACCTGGAATCGAACCCGGGAGCTCCGCGCAACAGACACTGACTGAGGATTGACGCACTAACCACTACACCACAAAGACTGATATTATTTATATTTTAGGTACTTTGGTTTTGGATTACGATGCGGGTTTCTGCATGAGTAATTATTGCTATAACCATTTAAAAAGTGACCCTGTCAGCCATCTTAGAGTAACGGGTGGGGTTACTACGGACCCCGCCCTGCGTTTCCTGCCACAGATAATTAAATATTTCTCCCCCACTCTCCTGAAATGACGCTAATTCTCCTCGGGGAATGCCATTCGTTCTTCACTCGATTCTTTACTGGCTTTTGTTCGTATTTTCGAAGTGGTAGTTTATTATTACACTACAAGAAGTAGGGCTATTGTGAAATAAAAGTATGGCGTCTATTTCTCGGTTCTTATAATATTATTCTGCCTCGATATAAAAAGAAAAACAAAAGAAATATTACATTTTTACATACATTACACATATTGCATCTTTTTGACCATTCTGATTTAGTTTTGAGTGGTTAAATGCCGTATTAAATAATAACAGTTTGATATTTTCGGGGGAAAATATTACAACTCGCATAAGAAGACATAGAGAAATTAATTGGTACATTTAATATTATTAATGTGTATTTAATTATACATAAAAATTGTGGTTACATGCCACGCATGATTAAACGGTAAATTGCTATTTGAATGTTCCCCATATGGTGTTGACAGTTTTGAAACTTCCTGGTTTCACTTTTTTTTTGTTAGAAATTTTGTTAATTATTCCACAAAATATATATTTGTGAACTTTGTTTCAACATAGATCATTTCATGTATAGAGGAAATAAAGTGCTCGTATATCTACAATTTATAATGTGTTAATTAAAACACCATATAAAGCCATCGCTGGAGATTATTTGTTGTCGTGAATTTATATAGCGTAGAGATCGCAGCGTCTGTCGTCTAGGCACTGATTTAAAGCAAATTGAACCGGGATATTGGCCATTGCTTACATCTCATTTGACCATAGCACGAAGCTAACGATCGACTTTCTCATTCGTATTATTATTAAGTAAGTATAGACGAGCTTTTGTTTATTAGTGAAAAAGTTAGTTCTTGTTAAAAATACCTAGGGGAGCTATCGCTAAATCCCATAGCTCAAATGGTACATGTTATTTTAAACTCCGAACTGGTTTTAATTGCAGCACGAACGGCGGCGGTCAGCCTCGTACTGATTTAGAGCAAATTGAATGCTTCGAGCCTGACTGGGTCCCAACATCTCATTCGCAGCTCGCAACCGAAGCCCATACCAATTAACTAGCGTACGCCTCTCGAATATACAGATTTAAAAGCCTCTAGCAGTAAAGGATCCTGTTATAAATGCTAAACTCATTATACGTATGTCTTCATTAAAACGTTCAAGTAAAATACGGGTGTGATTAGAAATCGTGACCGGTGCCAGTTAAAGTTCATAACTCTATGGTGTACATGAAATTGTCGTGTCAACTTGTACTAGAAGAGGAGTGAAATGAATTCCTGACAACAATTTGCGAGTAATTGTACATTCGAATATTTAATGAATTTCTAGCGGATTATTTAGGTATTGTCAGTTAAGATGATGACAGCACAATAAGGACCGTTTTGCCGGTTGACTACCTTCTGACATTCTTATTTAAGTTCGTCGACATCACATTTGTTCGATCTTTCAAATAAGACGAAAATTAATACTGTAAATATTGTTGACAGTAACTATTAATATAATTATGCCAGTAAACGATGCACACTCATTTTGAATTGGCGATTTCATTATCTGCGTTTAAAAAGCTGCGAGAAGGTCACTTAAACATTAATAAATATGTATAATATCATTTAAAAGTAATTTATATTGTATTGATTGATAGACGAAATAGAAAAATAACTTTAATGAGCATATTGAACAAATTTACCAAGCGTCAATAAATGCCGGTCTTATTTTTTGTTACACAAATTGCGGTTGGCTTTTAGGAGCTCGTTAATTGATCACGCCAAGCTAACAACAGCCGTGAAGATGACTCGTGTCTTCGACTACCGTTCTGCGAGTTGCGGGCGCATCGGGTCTAATCACAAGTCGTGTGCATAATGGCCGAAGTGCGTCGCTGCTGAGTCAGCGCATTTGAACGTCATAGGCGCCAACCTACCAAAACCTCTTCCTTGCAGTCCTAATTTTTCCTTTAAATATGTAGATTTATAAACATTATTATGAACATAGCTCCCGAGCTCATATATTACAGAGGTTGTCTAAAACAAGGTTATGCCAGAAGACAAATGTTTGAAAATTTTAGCCAAGCCATATTTTCGCAAATTTCCAATTATTTATGTGTACAATTTTTGAATTGTATACAATTTTATTATGTGATTAAGCGAATT
The DNA here is from genome assembly GCA_948150575.1 of Tinea pellionella. NCBI lineage: Eukaryota > Metazoa > Arthropoda > Insecta > Lepidoptera > Tineidae > Tinea > Tinea pellionella. Next base: position 3,705,443 of record OX411254.1, on the reverse strand, counting down.
AAGTAACAAAATTTTGTATATTTTAAATTCATAAATCTTGTTTGTATCGAGTTGAGCCTAAATGCGTTTTAAATTTAACGCACGCTCGCGGCTTCTTGTTTGATTGTATTTCACTTAATCCGTCCGTTCCGCTCATTCTCTATGGTAATTCATCGACGCTATTGTTTTATTTTGTATCCGGCACCTACACTCTCGTTTGCACCTTGTCAGCAACAAAAGATATTATCTTCAACCCTAATTGCTGATATTCCATTAAAGTAATAAATACTATTCGCCGTCTCACCTTCTTATTAGAGCCAGTTGATTACTGCACTCTACTGAATCTATTAAGTTATGAGGTGTTAACAATTGAAGCGTTCTTGTTAAAAACTTCTCATGGAGTGATTGTTGTGATTACATTTAATTTTAGTATTTTATATTAATTCCAACTGCTAGGCGTCTATTAGGCTGACTCATTATGATGAATAATATTAATATTTTATAATAATATTTATTCATAAGAAAACTAAGAAGCATATACAGATAGAGGGATTCAATATCTACAATAATTTAGTGTTGTATTTGTATTTATGTCTAAAAACTATTGTAATTAAAATGATAGTAAATATTGTTATACCTTTTTTGAATCTGTGTGAATTGTAGATATTTGTAGTGTTTTCTCAACCCACTTAAATAAAAACATTAGTGAAAATAATTTAGAACACATTTTTAAAAATGTCATAACTAGCAGGTATAAAAAAAAAACTAAATTATTATATATTGCAGATATTAAACAACTCCTCTATATGTAGAATACTGTTGATACTACTAATTACGGGACACTATGTATAAACAGAAATATGCTTTGGCTTTTGCTATTGGATTTTATAAAAATGTGTTAATGTTTTATTAAATATAAATGCTTGTTTTGGGTTTGGATCTTGTGTGTTTTGATCCACAGCCCAATATTCCATTTCATCCCTGTTTGGGTTCAAGGTAACATTGTCGGCTTATATACGAGATACTTCTGCTAAATTTAGTAAATCTTTTCTCACGAGTAGTGTACAGATATGTGTGGTAAGACGCGTAACAGCCATTCCGCTGACACTATCGCTGTGTGACACTGATCTTTGTTATGATCACACGCGTGTGAGAAATTTTATATAAATTTCGTTATGCTTTAACGTGACGCATTAACTTTTTATACATTTTACCAAGTTTAAACCTATTTGTTTTAGTTATTAATATAATAATTACAGTGATGACTGTATCTGTGGCTAACGAGCCAGTCTGTTACGCGGTTGGTTCTGATTTCGATTCCCGATTGAAACAAATATGTATTAATTTATTAAGTACAAATATTATATTATTCATAAAGAATATATTCTATAAAGATTCTGTATATCTCCCTCCTAGTGATTCTAAATTTTCAAGTGTGCGTGGATGGTCAAATTATAAGAAGAGCACAAACTATAAGAGAAAATGAAAAATACTCAAAAGAGTTTCGAGGTTGATTTTGATGAAAACTAAAACTTTATCCTTCCATTTTTTTAAATCCTCTTTCCCAGCCAGGAATCAAACCCATTTATTTTGAAAAATAAAACATACACTGTACCCAATAGTGTCGCTTATAAGAATCAAATTCTGAAAAGTACGGCAAACTAAAGATTCAATTAGGTGTTGCATTATTATTATTTTTTTATACATGCACATTGCACACATAATTTTGTAATGCTTTTTCTTTCAATCTTATCCTGTAAGCATTTAAACCTGGCCTTTTATATTGTTTCTTCTCACGATTAAAGACTATATTTCATCTGAGTGTATAAAAAAGTAAAGTTTTTGAATAAAGGCTGTTGTTACTATAGCCCTCGTTTAAGTAAACAAGGTACACGTCTTCGCGTAGGCTTGCTCTCCGTGTCTTGTTTTTATCCATCTCAACTTGCCGCAATGCATGCTTGTTATCTTGTTATCCTATCTCGTTGAGATTGTACCTTTTTGTACCTACTGAAGAAAACCTGACCGCATGCATGTGCATTTGAATATAAGTAACGATTTCCTCGCTAACTAGAAATTGCTATACAAGCTTCTATAAAACCCACTTTCTATAGCCTAAAGTGTTCGCTTTTACTTGCGATATGATTTATTTTAATTTCACAATAATATTTTGCAGAGAAAAAGCATCATTAAATCTTGTTTAAAGTGTAAATGTGATGATAACTTAATGATCTCGCTGCAAAGTAAAGTAAAAGCGTTTTTATTTCGCTTTAGGTCTGGAATAGAGCGGTCACGAACCTTTGTCATAGTGTTATGATACTGTAAGGACTATACGAGAAAGTTCAACTTTGCAAATAACATGAAAAGTATTTTTCTCTTCACAACGTTGTACCGCGTAGACCGTTTTCCGCTAGGTTACCTTCTCATTACTTTTCTTTGGAGCGAGGTTAGCTTTTATAATCGAGAAATAAAACTGTTACTGCCTTTTTTATATTGTGAACCCTTTTTTTTGTTACATATTAATTATTATTAAAAACAAGTTTTAACTCAAAATCAGTTGCTGAAGATCGGTAATTTGATGAAAAGGTAGTTTGGGTTATGGCCTTGTGCTCGCATTTCATATTTTAAATCGACATGCGAGCAATATCTTCGATAAATTTTTTTATGAGATTCATATACTATATATCAATGACTACTTTTTTCACAGTTATTCTTATCTACTCCTTTAGGGGTAGAATGTGCTTATGTAATATTAAAGACGTAAAGCTCATTGTTTACCATTACGTTCAAAATCGCAACCCGTCGTCACGATGGCAATGTGTCGAACTAATAGTGGCAAGACGTGCCCGGGGTATGTTTGTCGACGGGTGCTCCCTGAGGTCGAGCCCCCTCAGCACGTCGGGCGCATAATGAGCGCATGTTTGTACTGACCCCTGTCCTCTGTCGTCTCCTGCCAATAAGGATGTCTTAGCTCCCGTCTTGAATTGATAATGCTGCCTTATACGTATTGACTTATGCTTTAGTTGCTGTAAGATAAAAAAATGCATCCAAGAAATTTGCAAATCGAATTGTCTCATTATGTATTCGAGAAGACAATGTATTTTACTGCTATGGATGAAACTTTAAAGCACACATTTCTGAAGGACTTGAAGTTTATTGTTTTCCGAATAAAGTGGTTCAGCGGCAACGCGGTATATTATGCCCAGTAACATTTGCATAACGCATTCGCTAACAAGACACGTTCGAGTACAATTGCGTTCGCGAAAGAACCCTACTCAAACAACCCATTTCTATTTTACCTCACAGCCTCTCTTGTTTAATGTTCGGCCCGTACAACTGCGTCGGCTAACAGTAACGCTTTTTGCATACGAAAACCTTTCCGTTCGATGTCTTTTGTTTTTATGTTCTTGCTTTGTATTCCGTTCAGGGTGGAAGTTGAAGGTCGTCCACTAGATTTGGTGTCATAGTCATTCATAATTATGTCGTGTGATACTATACTATTTATACTCTTTGTGCCGTGGTATTCACGATAAATCGACTATCACATTAAACTGGAACGATTGTTGCTCGATTCCCAACATTTATCTCAGTTAGAATAGACACCATACGAATAGACGAGAGTTGCCTAAATAAAATGTAACGCAGCCACAAATAGGCTATAAAAGAGCAACCTCGTAAGACGTAAATACTCAAATAAACGACTGCACTTAATCCGGGAGTTAGAATGTTGACAAGAAATGAATGCAATCAAATATAAAAGCGCTTCGCATTTTATCCCATTAATTCACGTCACTTTGAATGTATTATAACAAAAGCGAGCACTTAATAATATAAGTTGGGCTGCGATTGGGCTCACAGCATAGTTAGTGAAACGTCTAATCATTGTGTGGGTTGTGGTAATTGAACGCTGAGGATAGTTCGAGGTTTATCTCAATTTATTCATTCGAGTTGTAGAGTGGCTCACTAATGCTGCTTTGACCACTTGTCAGTTTTAATAATGTACACCGCGCGGCAATGAGCCATACATTTATGTTACTGCTTTTTTATCATCAGTTGTTTTTGATTTCGCAGGATTGCTTGAGTTCAATTAACGTAGTCCTTTTTTTAAGTAGCGTATTATATTAGAATAGTTGCGTGACTTTGTGATGGATTGCATGTTTAAGATACCATCAGTAAATTCACTACGATCTAGGAGTAGCCGAATTACATGAGAATTTGATTAACAGGCCCAAGGCGATGGTGGTTGAGCTATTCAACTTATCTAGTACAATCTTCTAAATTATCAATGACGTTGGGGCTCGGACCTATGCGTGTATATTTAATTTTGAGTGTATTTTGTACCACTTATCCGCATGCTTCAATTTACTGTGGGAAAGAGTTACGTTTTTGACAAGTGTGTTTTTTTATTTATGGACGCCCAAATCTTACAATTGAGATTCTTACATGAATTAATATATGATTGTAGTTTGAGTTGTATAATAGGCATAGTGGCAGATAGGCACGAGCGGCGCGTGTAGCGAGGCGGTGATGGGGGGCACACCACGATATGCGATCGCGACCGTAAATAACGCATCTACAACACAGTCGGTAGCTGCATACAACAATCCATAATGCGAGATGCTACAAGAAATTAATGAGGTGCCAATTACTTAGGGCCGCTAGTCCTACCGCCGGCACATCACCTGTCCCTGTCGACAACAAACTTATCTGATAATCTATCCAGTAAATAACTATTCACAAAAGCCAATGTTCTTTTGTTGCTAATTGAAATATCATTAAAATTAATTAATCGGACTTCAACTATATCGAATACCAACTAAATATATCTATCCAGTCTAGTTAACCACGTCTTATGAAAGTTGTACATTAATTTCAATTGGCTAATTACTAAATTGGTAAATTTTTATATACATATATAATAATAATTTGTGTAAGAACAATGAGAAATAAGTGCAATTTGACATTTAGTTGGAATTATGTGCATTCCTGAAAACAACAGAGTTTAATTGGCGGATAATAATGGCGGTACATGCAGATCGTGCGAAGTAAGAAACTTAACATTTTCTTAGCAGACGGTTAAGTAAACCGTTGCCCAATAGTTTTATACGTAGAATTGATCTGAGTCCACTGATATAATGTGTTATTAAATATAATATTGCTTTATTTTCTTGACATACTTGTAAATGTTATTTATATTATAAAATATACGTAATTTATCTAAAATTTCATGTTTGTTACATAGAAAGTATTGTGTGAAAGTGGATGAACTCAAAAAATCCTGGTCAGAAAGAGGCAGGTGAGTAGTATCCTTAAAAGCGTGCATGAGAAGAGTAATAATTGTAGTGTAGCCCGGATTTTATTTATTTGGGTATCATTTAGACGCCGCCGCGCCGATTTCAATGTTCTTGTCGCGAGGAGGTCATTGTCGTGTTCTCGATAAGATATCAATTGTGATCTATATAATGTATAGCCGCACGAACGTAATAATCGCATTATTCTGATCCGTGCTCTAACGCAATTTATATTGCACAAGTTCCGATATTGCTATTACATAAACAGTTCACAAAAACAGCCGTGCCAAATGGCTGGACTTTTATACTTCTATTCCGTTATGCTTGCCATTCGCACGAATTTAAAAACATAAACTATGGTATTACATTTTTTAAAGTTCATGTTATTTTAACATTGAAACTAATAAAATGTCAGTTCAGTCAAATATGCAGTAGTTATCCTTGCTTGGGTCACGATTACGGTTCTATCACTATCTGACCCGTGTCGATTTATTAACGTATTGTACGCGACCTTCTATCTAGAGGACATATCAATATTAGACCAGGTGTGCTTATTTATATATGTATAGATTATTTGAACTTTGTGAATTTGACTTTATTCCGTTTGTTGCTTATCTTTATATTACAGTTGAGATCATCGTAAATAACGCTTTAATCGCACCTAGTTCTCCAAACGAGATAAAACTAACTGGTTGTTATAATCGACTTCCATTTAAGTAACTGGATGTAGGTTACAAATATGACAGGAGCGCTATCGGCCTTAGTGATCATATTGCCTGGCCTCGTGCTGAGGCTTCGCTACGAAGCGGTAAATTATTGCGCGTCATGTCGTTGGAGACGTTCGATGGGCCCAAAAGAATTATTGCAAGTCCATCGGATGCATCTCCTGTTTCGCACGCCCGCCTCACATTGTTATTAAGTTCAAAGGTCGTTTTGTTTATGAGTCTACGCTTTCGAAAGGTAACACGGCGCACGAGTGAAAACATAGCTTCAATGCCGTTGATGACATAGAAATGATAATGTAAATATTGTACCTAACTTGTACTCTGCTCTTTTGAGATTATAGCTGCTGGCGTTCTAATCTAAAAAAGTTAATTGCAAATTTTGAACGTCCTATCTTGTGAATAGCGTATATCGAGAATTTACGCACAATATAAATACACATTTGCAAGCTGTTGGATAACTCTTCGCAAAAAAATAAAAATGGCTATTTAACATCATAATAATTATTTCTTTTGATTACAAAGTGTACCTACTTTTGATCACTTTTTCGTGAATATGCGGTCACGATGGTAATTTCAAATATCGGGCGACATATTCTTGCCTCCAGGCGCGACAGTTCACTTTCGATAGCAGTCGTGCAGGTCTCGGCCTACGAACAGAAATACCTTCCATACTCTGTACACTATCATTGTTATGATCTACGCCAACTATTATGGGGCGGTTGTATATTCAACCCAGCTGCTTGGTTATTATCTTGCGTAATCCGGTAAAGTCAACTAGATGATAATTTGCACGGTAAAAACGTTTGAAGAATGTCAAAAGATAAATTCTTGCACACCGCGCGTACTAAACTTTATTTGATATCCGAATGATTACATCGTGGTGTTAATCAATTTGAAGCGGTGTTTGTGTCTGTGAAGAATGTTTAAAGTAAGTCGATCCTTTTTAGTGTAGCGAGGGATCTTACTCTCTAATAGTCACGCAAACCACCTGATACTGAAGGTCTGTTGCCCAGCCGTCGATCGTAACTCGTGACCTACTCGGATTCCGCGTCTGTTCAATAAAAGTTGTGATGGCACGCGTTGGGTTTTTTAAACGATTTACACAGAAATTTGACATGTGATAGTTTCGGAAGCGGCTGACGCTTTGTATCTTGAATGTATCACCTGCAAAGTGACCTAATAATGTTTCGACATTAGCTTGAAAGTTTTCGGAGTATATTGAAACTAGATTAACATCAGGGACCTCGCATTCGTCCTACGAAAAAAAAAAATGGTTTTGCTAGTATTTGTGTAGTTCTGTTTTAAAATATATTATGTAATTTTCCTTGTATTTAATACGCATTAACGTAGAATACGTGCTTGATTGAAATTGTTGGAACTTGCTTTATTGTAGTGGCAGCATTTCCCCGGGGCGGGATTAGCGAAGGATATAAAGGTGAGCGCGTACCACGGCCGTCAGCATCGCGACAGTTTTATTGGCTACACGTCGCATTGAGAGGGTTGCGATGTTAAACGAATTGCTACACCGAGCAATTCTTTCTACACTATGTGACTCTACACAATTATTCAATAAAAATAAGAGGATTTTCCTGAAAAATCGGCATGACGCAAAATATTCAACACTCAATGAAGAAAATAACTGTAATATTTTTATTGTAATCTTTATCTTATTATTTTCTACTGATAAAATAAGCTTTTAAAACATTGTTACACTTGTTGTAGCGAGACAGATTTGGTCTCACGCGGCAGTGCGTTACTAAAGAAATGGATAGTCTGCTTTGAGACGTTAAAACATAATCTCTGCATTTGAACCTAATGCTCCTGTAGTTTTTCTTTCTTCACAGTCTTTAGATTTCTTTTGATAATTGTTTTTTTTTAAATATTTCCATAGAATACATTTAATGAATTTCTATTAGGTATGAGTATACAATATACATACTATATTTTTCAATTACGATACTGAATGTATAACCTTATTATAGTAGCCCGACATATGACTACATTCCGTCGAATGTTAAGCTATTATAGATTGCTGTCCATGAGTAAACCACAGATAAATGTGTGGCGCAGTAGTCGCCTCTAACATGCCGGCTAGAAAAGACGAATGCACAGTGCACACTCCTCTAGTTATATCGGGCTATTTTCAAGCTGGTACTAGGCCGGTAGACCATACTATACCATAGATGTTGAGCGCCAAAGCTACATTCATGTGTCCACCATTTCAACTGCTAGGCCACGGCCGCTCTAAATTTACTATGTAAAAATCACGAGCTTGAGTGGTTGTTTATTAAAATTTCTGCTCTTATTGTTGGCATTTTACAAAAGGCACATTGATGTACCGTTCATCTTATGCATGCGTTGTTCAACGTAACCGTTAACACTGTAATTGCTACTTTTGTCTTTGTTACCGAAAATGAGTACACTTTTGTTATAACACCGCCAGTAGGCACTTGCATTTGTTATGATATAGCAGTGTTTGAGAGTGTTGAATTATACGTATTTTTTACAACTTTGTGATGTTTAATAAACATATGTAGTTAGTAATTGTTATGACATTAACCGACCCGATCATTGCCGTGGACTGTATAGATTATGGAGGCAGAAATGGAACGCTGCAAAAACAAGTCCGAGTGAAGCAAAACTCGCCGAGTTATTTATCTTAAACTTATCGGAATACCTAGTTATGTTCTTTTTTCTTTCGCGATCGCATACACTTGGCGTTGGATGACGTTTTGTTCTCATTTTAAAGCAATGATTACCACGAAGTAGATGTAATGCGGACAAACTCGGCGGTGTGAGCGAGATACATAGATCATTTTGCATGGATCAGGGTGAAACCATCAATTTGCGCCGTGCCACAGGAAAATCGTCGGTCTCAGCTTAAGAGTGGAGTTTCGTGTTCGAGGCAGTGGCAGTGGTCACTCGTGCTAACAATAAAGGAGAATGCTCATTCGCCTAAGAAAAATGGGTCCACAATTTTTTTCGAGTTTGTAGATGATTTTTAGTTAACTTTGTAGAATAATAAATCTACTTCTACTACTTTTTCACCTGGGTTATTGAGTAATTAATTTTCTGATGCAATACTTGAGGTTATTATTATATTAAATGCTTTAATAAATTGATGATATCTGTTTTTATGTAATTAAACGTTGTCTATTGATTGGTAAATTATTTTATTATTATATTTAATTTGATGGTCCGCCAACAAATCACTTAGGTTATTGTGATATGGCAGATAAGCAAAATTTGTTCTTTTATTAACACAACACAACACAACACGTTCCTTGCTGTGAACCAAAGAGCTTTTTAGTTTAGAATCTAGATAGTTGCGTTGTCGCTTATCTTAATCCTTCTAAACGTAATGTTTGTATAATGAGTGCAGCGTCTATGGATCTTTGAGGACCCTGTCGCGGCGTTATTAAGCGTCGCGATAAATTAGCATCGGCAAACAACGGTCGCGGCGCCGAAGCACGTTCAGCAAATAGAATAAATACGTAACGGCTCACGTTCACCCGCGCTCACCCTCAACCCGCCTGTTAATGCAAACACAATTTGCCCCTATTTATGTGCTACTGGTCGTTGTCCATACCGGTGTAGCTATGATGTCGAATTATGTTGAGCTCTCTTCTAGTCTGTGTTCGAATCATAATCAGAACCTTAAATAATATTCTTGTGAAAATTTAATACGTATATTTTTTCTAATCACGTTTTATTATTCACGTAACTCTTTATGACTTGTATTTTTATCTTTGTTGAAATCCTCGCACAAAGAAAACAAGGTTCTCCATTACGCGCGTCGATTTCACAATAATTGCGGACAGCTCCTAAAGCTAGTGTTACGCGAGGGTCAGTAGCCGTCGTAAAATTTCATGACCACTTGTGTGCAGACACTGCCGAAGGGAATCTTGAGAGAGGCAGGAGAAAACGCACAATTGAACAAACGTCTATAGTTGACAGCCTCCGCTCCAATAGAGGTTTGATGTGGGCTCTCGTAAAAGAAATTTACAGTGTCTTATCGAAGTAATTTAATCTTTAAGAATAAAATATCCGTTTGCGCATGTTTTTGTTTCAAAAATAATGTAGCAGATTATAAGTGAATTGGAAGACAGTGTAATGACCTTAATGTCGTCAGATTTGGAATTGACAACTGGTTAGTGAGCGTGACAAGCCGCAGTACTAAGGTATTTGGTCAAGTTCGAGTGATTCTGAGTTCAATAAGCCGGGTTTAACACTGATCTTCGATCCAGCGATTACGAACCGCGGCGTTGACGGATGTCAGCTTAACTTGTCACTCAGTCGCAGCGGCTCCGACACCTCCCACATTAATCTCTATGTTCGTCGAGCAACACGTGGATTCACGTACCGAATGAAAGTAATTTATATGCAAATCATCTATGTCTTGACTCTAATGCCATAGACGACAATAATAACATTTTTAGGTCGAAGGAACGCTTATTTATTATAAAACATACAGAGGTTATTCATTATATTTTTATTTTTGTGTTTCAGGTATAATTTCTTTTACGTACGCGAGTTTATTATCAAAAGTGTGCTGGTAAGCAATTAATTACATTAGATTCTAATTACAATTTATTTGTAACGATTAAATGAATTGATATTGAAAACATAAATGAAACAAGGAGATTGAAATAACGTTTATGAGAGAGCTGGTGGCGCGAACGCTTTTTGTTGAGGAGAACAATATTACTGGGTGTCTTGATAAATAGGAACAACTGTTGGAAGCAACAATGCGGCCCGTAAGGCGATCCGCGCCCGATCTACCAATGGATTAATGGCCATCTCGCCTAAAAGAATGGACTATAATATTTATTATCTGATAAGAGGCCGCTACTGGATAATTCGTGTGTCTCCAGCCATTATATGACTCGTTGTACATCGCCCTAACATTACTCACTCTCTGTCTCACGATATCAATTTATAGATGTTGCTTTCGCTCAATTTGTTTTTTGTAGTGACACTTTTGTCCCACGTATTTTATATTAATTTTGTGCTTTGATATTATTCTATTGTTTGGAGTAGATAGTGGGTGTTTTATTTTAAAAAAGAGATATTTATCGTTGGACAACGGGACATATGTTTAGGCCTTTTTAAGTAAAAATAAATATAGAAGAGAACACAGAGTTTACATCTATACCTCTCACAATCTAGAATAGCGTACTAAGTACTTGCATGATCTTTTCCACCCCTAATATCAAATGCAAGTTACCTATCAAGTTTGTTTATTTTTATTCATTATATTATTTACAATTTTTACTATATAAAAATCTAATGCCTCTCAAAGCCCTGGGCTTATTTGAGACGTGAAATAATATGATTGAGTTTATGTTTTGTAATTTGTTACCTTTTATCGATAATGTTAGTTGTATATTTATATGTCATACATGTTAATATGACTATGATATTATGTAGTTTAAAAAAAGAGAATCACCTAATTAGCAGTTTAATAATTATTTTACAAAAACAAAAGGGCCGCTTTATAGATCGTTATCTCTAAAAACAAGGTAAAATGTCGAAATAACTAATCAGTTTCGACTGGTCCTTTTTTAAATAGTTAATGAAAGGGTCCGCCCACGAGTCGAAAGCTCATTGATCTTGGACATGTTAACGGGCGCCGCGGAAAGAAGCTACGCACCCATCGCCGTAATGAGACTGCCTTCCTTAAACTATAAATTTAATATTCCTAAGCTTAAAACTAATCAAGGTTCAGTAACAGTCCATAAAGTAGTGAAATGGCGATGCTATCAGTGTTTTAATGATAAAATAGCTGATGTTTATATGCTATCTGAATGCATAAGTACTTTGTATTTTTTAAACATGGCATTCATTTATATATATTTTTAATTTTAATAATTAACGTAACTTAAGATCTCAAAATTGTAAAGTTATACTCCTTTCACGTGTCACATATGAAACTTAATCATAACCGTGGAGTCAATGGGTTTCGGTTACCAAAGAATTCTTCGCCAGCCGCTGGAATTTATAATCCTCTGTTGATAATAAACTGCATGAACCGGCCCGTAAATTAGACGAGGGAAATAGGTTAAGCGTATAAATCATGACTTTTTGAGAATTACTAAATATTTAAATGATACGCACTTATGAAGACATTGATCAACAAAATAACAGGTTTCATTGAGCGTTTTCAGTTACTATTTTTATTTACATGTTTATACATAGTGAGTACTTAATTAACACTTACGGATTATTGGTAAGATTCGGTTTATAATATATCAATCGAAGTTATTTCTTATAGTAGTAAGTAATTGATAAGGTTAATATTGATGTGGGCGATGCGTAGTTCGGGTTCGAGCACAGCGCAGTCACACCGAGCATTGTTGAAGCTCGTAGCACAATTAGGGACGATTGGTTTCGGTGCGCAATGGACGGACGCGCACGGCCGATCTTCCCATAGACACCTGCCGCACTAGACCTGTTCACACTGTCATCGATATTCTTTAATTAACTTTTTGTCTAACTGCCGGAACAATTTGTTGACATTCCAACGCTTTTGTGTCTCAATGATTTTTGAGTTCAATTTAATTTTGGGTCTTATTTTGCTTAATGCTTCTACAACTTCAACGAAAAATTGCTATTTATGATCGATTATAGTTTATTTATTTATTGTGACTTGAGATTGTCTTGTTGTCTTTCTAGCGTGTATTTTTTCATTTATTTTCCATTACATGTGGTAGACGAGTTAACTAAATGAATGAACTCGATTACATTCATAGCAACGTGTACAGGTACTAGGTAGGTCTACATGTGGGTGAAGTTCACGTCCAACTGACCGTGGCCAAGGTAACCTTGTCTCGCAATTTGCAGACATCGCGTCAACAACCTTTTAGTTCATCTCTTCGTTTTAATTTTTTTTTAATATTTATTATATCTAATATAAATTATTGTCGAATTATAAATTCAATAATATGATTAAAGTTTTGTATGCAAGCGCTACAGTGACCATTTACACTGCTAACTTAAACATTCTTATGCAAATGCATCAGATTGGAGCAAAACAAAAAGAACTATTAATCGAAGTCAAAAGTAAATCGAGCGTGCTGGACGGCGTTCGGTTCGCGCTGCCTCTTTAATTGCTGTATGATAACCGGTAATAGTGGTATAAATGCACCCATTATAGTTACTTCAATTTATATTGATCGCATTAATGCTGGTCGCATTTTAAATTTAAACCCCTTGGTTAGACGCAATTCGAATAGAAATTAAATCCGCTGTTAATATGTATTATTGCCCTGTAAATCAGTGAAGACCAGGACCACATCCTTAACGTCTTCTATTTATTAATAATATTACTGTATAGTGTAAATTCTAAAACTGTGTATATATATTAGTTACGGTGTTAAGTAACGTACTGAAATGTGAATTTTCAATTTACGTGTTAATATTTAAAGCAACAAAATATATTGTTACCCGTTCTTGCGTTTTCAATTCTGTAATCAAATGAACGGTACGACAGGCCGTAATATATATCGACGTTAATTGTCGGTATCGCCATCTCTTCGATTGCAGGGCGTTTAATTACGTAAATAAATATTTCAAATTGTTTTATATGTATCGAACTTTTTTTTTTGCTCGTACTTTCTTTTTTTTACACAATCGAGAGAATTGAATTTTACAATAAAATATTTTTTGTTTCTTTTTTTATAAAGTTCCTTATTAACGGTATTTAATGATCAATTTATTATAAACTATTACATTGTTGTGATGATCGTAGTATGTGATTTCACTTGACATAGGCTCTACAACACCATTCGCGCATTCGCTCGAACATTTCACGAACGAATGCTAAATTATGCGTGTTCTTTTTGCGTGCTCCCTGCTGGATGTATCAACAACAGTGTCGTCGACGTGTTTATGAAATATCACCACATGTCACACGCGTATGTCTGCATTCTTATGACTTTTTCTTTTACTGCTTCCTCCACTATATTTAATACTTTACTAGCAAACATAAATCTCATACAAGGAATTTATGAATTTTTTAATATGTCGTTTTAAAATGACGTATTTTTTGCAATACTTATTATATGTTGATGTATGTTGTTTTACATTTTAATACAATTACGTTATTCTTTTTAATACCATATTTTTAAAAAGCCTGTTTACTTTATTATCTTTTAATCTAAAGTATCTTGAATTGTAGACAAGTAAATGATGGCGTACCCTACAAAGTTAAAATGCTTAAATCTCTGCAATATTTATAATATTTTTACGGGATTTTTTTAATTGTTACATCCTTTAAAAATAAATTTATGTAAATTAAGATTTAAATACTGTTTGAAGTTAATGCGACACACTAACGGCTTCCCCTTAATGGCAAATAATATGAAAGTTGTAGTTAATTAACCATTTGCAGTACGAATGTGATGTTAGTTCGTAAAACACTTAATGTCTTCTCTAGAGTCGTATTCTACGAGGATGAAACTAATCAAGTTTTATACTTGTTGACCTCCTTGAATTAATTACTACTTAGTACTTTAAGCTTGTCCTGTGTTAGACAAACTTAAACCTATAAAAGTGGCCATTAAAACGATGTTTGGTTAATTAGAACATGCAACACGAAGTATGCTTTTTTTATTATTTTGGCACGACATGTGACCTCGAATGGTTTGATGGTAAACGCAGTGGAGGTCCATGAGCATTGACGACTAGAGAACCGCTCGCACGGTGGCTCTTTTATATTTATTTATAGTAGTCCGGCACGTGACCATACTCCGCCTGATGTTAAGCTAGAGTGCGATTCAAGAGCGAAAACAAACTGCTACTAGTGAGTAATATCTGCTGGTTGCAGCCGTCACCGTTATGCCGGCTGGAGAAGATGAATATGCACCATCTATTGACAAGGGACACCCCTCTCGTTGTACCCGGGTAATCCAAGTTGATTCCGAAACGTGACTAGATCATTTCATGAGTGCCACTATCTCGAAATTGCTGGTACCATCCCAGGAAGGCAAATTAGATGTGTATACTATTGGCACGTATATACAAGTCAAACTCAATTAAAAGAGAGACCTGCTACATGAGACAATTGATTGAATTGTACCCAGTTTTCAAGGAATCGTGTTAAACAAAGTACAAGTTGTCTGGGACATAAATTGAGATTGCTTTCACCCGTTCAGTTGTGTAGGAAGCATTCCAATCAGACTGTCGACGATGTTCGGAGTAGTTCGTCGTACATTAAACAGAATCCGCACCACCTAGGTTAAAATAAATCTTAGATTAGTACAAGATGAGGTGCACTTAACTCGATATCTCGTTAAAATGAATTCGATTCGTGTGTACCTTTGTTTATATTCGATGCACTTCATGGAGAATACCTACAAGAGATATAAACGAAGGCGGAAATCATCAACATTTTTATGTTTTCCTATTTGATAGATATAATTGAAACATTAATTACTTAGGTTTTAAAACGTGTACAGTGTTTATGTGAGGTTTGTAGTAAAATTTAAATTAATCTATTTCGGGGTGTTATACCTACAGTGTGGACATGAGATTTAATAGTTATTCGTACGAGCATATATTGTAAACATGTGGTCTCTAAATTGCCATGTGTGGCGGTGCAGTTGCAGCGTTTGTGCATCGATTACATGGCTTATGTTCCAGATTTTCCAACCAAGTTGATTTATACCACCTGCGTTTGGCACCTACAGTTTTTTTTTTGTTATATGATGCCACCTGATGTTAAGCAATGCTGTCTACGAGCTGAAACAACTGCTACCTCCTTTATAATACGAACGCGCACCATCCATTAACAGGGTTAATTTCTCTCGTTATACTCGACTACTTCCAAGGTGATCCCGAAATGTGGCTAGGACACTTCACAGATGTAACGTTTGAAAGTTGTGGTATTACTCAAAGATGGCTGACTGGGCTAATAGTAGGTGCAAACTAGATATTTTACAATTAGAACTAGAAGAATAGTCTAAGTATTGCTTATAAAACTTGTGAATGCATGGTAGGATAGCTTATGTTATGTCTGACATGAGAATACATCCTACCACGGGGCTGTAACATTTCTGAGCAGTATGTTTGCCAAGTTTTGAACCCGGTAAGCTCGACGGAATAGCTATTCTGAAATTTCAGCAGCGCATATGCAAATGTCAGTTCTCGACACTGATTGTACGAGTGGCACGGAGAAAATTCATGCATTTACATTAAATTTCGTCGAAATTGGATCCCGAACGATGTATGAGAATGTTTATGCACGGGTGCAAACCGTCACACATGTGTTGCAGTTGATATTTACGATTTTCAATCACATCTGCCACTCGCTTTTTATTATTTCGATTTGTATTACTTTTAATCAGAGTTGGCGACAATATTTGTTCTTGAAATAAAGAATTCCTGCAATTTAATAATAAATACAATTTTAGTTACCTTTAATACTACGCCTTGTCAAAATGATCGCATAAACGTGGCAAACGTAAGTGGGGCAACCGTTCTCCCTCATTTGCTAGATATCTACCCAGCACGGCGTAACCTAGGAAAGGTAATAAATTGGCGCTTGCGATCGATCTAGGCGCGCGCGCACAAATCAAACGCCACGTCAAAACAATGGCCGGTTACAGCTGCGGGGGCGATCGTGCAGCCACCCGCAGCTTATCGGTCACTTCGACTTATTTATTCTTTGAGACGTCAGTATATCATCATTTGTCAATTACATTTTGATTTTACAGTTCTTCGTAGATCTATTGAGGTACTTTCTGGGACAGGTTTATGAGGCATGAATGGAACATTTTTTGTACACTTGTCGCTACGTTTCCGGCGGTCATACTCTGGCCTCTTGTCCGTGGAGAATCGTCGAATGCATCGGATCGCCGCGCACTCGATCACCACTGCCGCTTCTTCGCCACGCTTCATTGGTCTTCTTTTTTTGAAAGATTTAAAGTCATTCTCCGCGGAACTGTAATGTTTCATGTTGACGCATTCTCGGATGGATTTACCAACTTTAAATAATATCTTACTATATATACTCGTACGAGTAATATTGAGTAAAGTTGCCCAACTCCAAAAACATATTATACAATATTAGATTTTCTTTTATTTTTTCTTTGATATTATTTTCATCAGTAAACATTTTTAATAGTCTAAAGAACCTACATCAACGAACCGTCATTCTGTAAAAAATAAAGCTGCAGTGCAACAGGTAGAAGTCCAATTAGAGTGAGCGACTCTCTAGATTGAAGTGGCCAACGGAAAGCGCGACATTTTCTCGCCACTCGCACAGCCTCACCAAGCTCTGGCGGCACTTACAAAAACGCCAAACCGCTTTGTGTTCGCGCGAGACTAGTGCTTTTTGCGGTTTTCGAACGCTGCTATGTGTCTGCCTTTGTCCTCATCGGGGATTTAGATATAGTATACACTTCTCGAGGACACGTGACGCGTGCCGGTTAGTAATATTTTTTGGATGCGAAATTAATTTGTGGCATCGCATTCTTGTACTGCACTGTTGTAACTTTGACAATAAAGACCGAAAGATTCAAGAATATAAAATGCTAATAAATGTTTCGAATGTAACACCCGTGAAGTGACTTTGTCGCGTTTCGGGAAGAGTTTGAAAGTAGCCAGGTATAACGAGAGGAGTGTGCACTGTCGATCTAGATGGTACATGCTCGTCTCCTCAAGCCGGCATAGTGGAGGCGACTGCTGCCCGCACAGATTTCTCAGTAGTAGCAGTTGTTTCATGGTTCATGGACCGTACTCTAGCTTTACATGAGGCGGAGTGTTGTCACATGCCGAGTAACAATAAAAAAAATTGATGTTGATTATTTACAAACATTTTGATATTATTTATTTTATTTTCCATGGATGATATTTTTTGATTTTTTCTTTCAAATTTATTTCATTTACGCAATTGAAAATTGTTATGTGGATTTTGATCCACTAAACAACTCAATATTGAAGAATTAGGAAGGGCTATGACTCTGAGTTAGGTTATTCTCGGTATAATGTTACTGTGCTGGCTTAGTTGCCCCCACATAGTTTTCGGAAGGGTACGGTTACGATACGATACTGCCCAATACACTCGTGAAGGCATAGAGATAACTAGAGGTGCAAACTTCATACATCTGACATAAAAAAACCGTAGGCCGCTTCAAACGATTTCATAATGTTGCCGTCAAGTCAAATACTAACTGACAGAGAACCTAAACGTGGTTGTGGCCATGTTTTCTCTCGCATCACATTGGGAGCGTTATTGCATATCTAGTTGTATATATCATTGCACGAAGGTGGGAGAGTTCGGAATTCTACTCTTCGGTAGATAAGTCCCGAATGATCCTGAATTATTTGAAAAAATGAGTGGTAAGTATCCGAATTTGTGGTCCAGTTCAACTTCTATACAGTTATCTTGATAAATATCGCATGAAATTTACAGCTTAAATTTTCAATTTCATATGAAATATAATTTGGGTGCAATAAATCAATGGTGTTCCAAGACTCCAGTGACAAATTTTAGGGAGAGCTGCGCAATTTTAATTCTTAATTATGGCCTTGGTCTCCTTGTCGTATTTATTTTCCTTTGTGAAGCTTTACAGTGCCGTGGTGTGTAATAAATTTGCTCACGCGAGCCATAATTGAGATGTTAATAATGTGTATCCGTACGAAGAAATCGCCGAAATCATTGACCTTACAAAATATTATTTATGAAGTACAATTGATTAATTCTCAATTTTTTTATTTGAAGCTTGATAATATTCGTTTTCTAATTTGTGTGTATAATGTGGACTTTAAAGCAAGTATTTTAATTTATAATTTGTCCTTTAATTTGGGATCTCGCGAGGAACGCGAACGATAATGGGAAGGCATACCGCAGGGCAGTCGCACGCTGTCTTGCTTGTCGGATCCATAAAACAGTCTGATATCCAACATTTTGTATAGTAATATTCTGATTTAAAGCAAACAATCACTGTGTCACGGTAATAACACGATCAACGAGACTAAACACATAAGTGAGATACTCTGACTATGCAGTTATAATGATATAATTCAGCCATCGCGGCATCGTCGACTCCATTAGCCCCGCTACTGGGTAGAGTGAGTATTGAACACGTACTCCTCTCCATCCTCTCAAATACCGTATTAGTTATTATCTATCTGATCAAAAGTAGCGGGCTGTCGACCTAACTGATATTTCATCGATGTACGATACGCGCCTGTTATTGATCATTTGCACTGATTATATGAGCGGGTCCTTATGCGTATAGGTACCGGATACCATTTATAAAATGCTTTATAATTGTTGTTATTATGCTGCGTGCGCTGACGAGCATTTGTGCTACTTGTAATCAGCCTAAGTCATCTAAGTATGTCTTATTAAATACATCTACATATTTAAGTAATTAAAAGCAGCAGCCAAATCAAATATACAAATCTGAAATATAAAATGATTTTATTTTCGCTGGAACGGATAGCACTTGCAAAAGCATTTATATAATCTTCTTTAAACAACTTATATTACTTTCCAACAACCTTTATAGTTCTACATCAACCTCTAACTTTTTTATAGTAGCTAAACATGTGACCACATTCCGCCTGATTTTTAAAATAAAGTGCGGTTTATTAGCGGAAATAACTGCCACCACAAATGTCTGCAGGCAGCAGTCGCTTCTGTTATGCCGATGAGATGAATATGGACCATCCGAATGACACTGCAGTCCACTCTCGTTATCCCGGCTGCCTTAAAACTGGTTCCAAAAGAGGCTTGGTTCCTAGGATGATAGACTGGGCTATTACCACTCCGCCTGCCACTCTTTGAATCTGTAGACGTTAAATATATAAGTAAGTATTTAAGTAGCGTTAAGATGAAGTCTATTTAATATTCAACATATTAAACGTCGCGGCTAGTAGAAGCTCATCTGATAAGCGCGCGTGACTTCACACAGTGATGGAGCCGCGCCGCTTGCTATACTTTTTATTGCCTCGTTGATGATAGCCCGGACGTGACCTTCTCTCAGAGATATCCACCATCACGTGATCTGTGATCTACTAATACAGTCTTACAGAAACGAAATGCTATATTTAGCCCCAAATTATCTAAATCTACTTATATACGAAATTTGGTACATTCAGAAGATAAAAAGGTCGCTTTTCATCCTTTATGTGAATCGAAATAACTTGTATTATTTATAATAAATAAAAAAAATATATAAACAAGTTAAAAGTCAATTAGAAAGGTTTACGCTTTTGAAATCGCTTACAAATCATTCGTTATATATATTTTTTTGCATATTTGTACACATTAGAACCAGTACTAAGCGCATGTGACCCCGAGGTCAAGCGCGTGCCCAATCGCTGCTGTCTGTTACCGACAAATCTAGGTGACATCAAATCCGAAGTGATTGGAATGCTTAGAAATATATATTTGTATATATGTACACATATATACAAAGGCTGAAACTATGAAGCAGCAACGACTACTCTTTTTACATTCTAAACTCTACTCATATGTTTTTTTTTGTTTTTGGAGAAAGGCCTTGATTGAGAAAGGACTTTCGACTATTGCTTTGCTCGATTTTCTTTCCTCCTGGCAACATTTTTCACGGCTAAACAGCTGTATATATTTATAAAATTTGGCAAGGAGATAGATAGATCGCTTCCTGGGGAAGATTATAGACTCTACCTTTCTTTTTTTTTTAAATTAAGCGGACGATCGTTTGTATGGTTCGAATTTTTGCAAAAAAAAATAAATAGGAATAACGTGTCAGCGCTTTTGCAAAATTATACCTAAAGTGGGTTCTGGATGAAAGATTTATCCTAATTCATAATTTCTCAAGTTAGACGCATAATGTCGATAATGCGTATTATTGGGACAATAGAACGTCTCTTTCAAAATTTTCATATAACAGAATTTCAACATATTTCTTCAGTATAGTGACAATTGTATTATATTGTAGTGAATAATAGTTGATAATTGATAAAAGTGAGAGTTGTTCGAATTGAATGTCGTATGAGTAAACGTAACTTAATGTTGAATGAGTATTTATGTATGTATAACAATTAACGATACTGCTAACTTGTGAATAACATACTTTCACGGTACATACGCATGTTGCACTCAATATTACTTGTCATAATTGCTTTGTTGAACGAATCGTTTATCATATTAGAAAACAGAAATGACTATTTCAATCTTTATTGCTTTTGAGTCGTTATTGCGTTATCTTGACATTATTTAGACTAGTTGCCTTACCCTGCTTCGTTGCTAAGACTTGTATTATATTATGTAGATACATATTTAATATGATTTATGATCAATTATAAATACAACATATTTAATTACATTGAACCAAAATAGAATTTGCGTGGGTATTTTTGTAATTTATCATATTAATTTGTCATCGCGCCCACTATTTCATTTCTTTTAGCACTTTGTTAATATTCAACAAATTAGTTTTAAAATTAGGTAATTTGTTATAGATTTTATCGGGAAATTGTGGAGGAAAAAGCATGTACCGTCTTAATGTTGTTAGATTATGTTAGAACATTACATTAGGTACGTGAAAAAAAGCCGAGAAACCCCGGGCAATAATAAATCAGAGTCCAACGAGTGTATTTCTTTCGTAATCAGCTCATATCGGCTCGGACGGTCGCGACCACCTAATTATTGTCGACTTTTACGATCAACATAACGAGTGTTCACGTGAAGCCAATCACGATTTTATAGCGTGCACATTTGATTTTTTAATTAGTTTTGTTTTACTATACTTTACTTAAACCTTTGACACGATGTCTATGCATAATGAGTTCGAGCATTGCTTATGATACTAATGTGATCATTTGTCTTCAATTTAAATTCTAAACGTGTTTCTTGGACAGTTTATTTACATATTTAAACTTTATTATTACTCAAAATTTATACCACTTCGAATTCAAATGAAGTCAAATTTTATTTGTACCACGTAGCCTGATTAGAATTTGGGCTATAATACATCGACAATATTTCTCAGGCTGTTTTATAAACAGGAATTCGAATCTCTTATCTTCGATATTAACATATAGATTATGCATTTCGTATTGATATGCGACAGTTGATCCGAACTCGCTACCAGTAGTATGCGCTACTTACAAAACACTAGAGTTGTGATTAGCACTAAAAAGAAACAGTCTTTATTTGTTAACATTATTTATTGTTTACTTACATATTGCTTGCTTGAAATAATCCTATGTGACAGGTTTAATGCGGATTGATTTATTTACGGTTCTAGGTACAGGATTTGACATTCATTATACCGTGGAAGTTACGTCTCATCATTAACATCTACTTACATAGTCTTCAGAGTTTTATGTCATTTTAAAGGCTAATTAAATCTAAATACAGGGTAGAATATTCCAACCGTCTAAGTATAAATGTCAAATAGATTAGAATTACAGGCAATAAAAAGTTCACCGCTAATCCGTCAGGCGTTTCGGATCACATCACTAGCGCTCCACGTTTCTCACATCAAATTGATCAAGTTATCTTGGAATCTAAACACAAGGGAGATGTACTGCTGATATCACTCACTATCATCTCGCGCGCCGCTCCGAATGCCGAGGTGTCTGAATATTAGGAGCGTAAGCAATTTGTCAAGTTCGATGTCCGTTGTGTTTGCTGGCAGCGACGTGCGGCGGCTGGCTCGCGGCGACCACGGTTCCACTTATCTCATGCTATCATCTCATCGGTTACCTTTTTACTAGTTATCGACGTGGCTATTGTTTTATATTTACTATATACTTTCCAGTTTCGAAGAATTGCTTATTCGTCATTCTCATCAATATATAATATATATGTATTGAAATCATAATGATTTAAAAAGCCGAAGTCGTTTCGAAAAATACTTTATATTCATAGACTCCGTCTTACGATTTGTTTACGTCGGCAGGCGTAGGCGCCGAAGCGAAGATGTGCCTCAAATTAATTGGTACCTTACTTTCAATACTGGACCGGTCCAATTGTAGGTCCAGTTGTGGTCAGAGTGTGAATATGGGTTTGTAATATTTTTCTTAATTGATATAATTTTATTGGTTTCTGCTGCATTTTGTTCAATAACATTACAACAAGAAACAGAAAGATGTAAATATATCTTTGAATTATTGAAGCCGGGAATGCGTTATATGAAGATCTATTTTGTGGTTTAGAAATTGTCGGCAGGATCTTAAGAGGTACAGTGTTTATTGTTAAGATGATCATTGGTTCACCTACTGGTGTGAAATTGATAATAATTTGATTAAAACTAGTCTGTCGATTTGTATCGCTATCGATAATAACCGAGAATCGGGATATCTACTGATGAAAAAATAATTTATTTCATGATAAAAATAAACCATTAGGTTCGTAATAATTTGAACTCGATTTTTCAAGCATGAATTCTTAGCTTAATTTAAAAAATAAGTACTCGTAATTTTTTATTATTCTTAGAAAAATGTTAGAATTAGAACTGAAGGCACGCCCGACGGAGTCAAACTAATTAAAAGTTTGCTTCTGTACCAATAATTCGTTGTGAGTGTCGAGAGTTTTATGTCATTAATTTTAATTAAAGAAAACTGGAAGCTTACTTTGAAACAATATTAAAGCATTGAAATCCGTTAAACTTCGACATTTTCCTCGCGGATGACCGTTCATTTGTATTAATTATCCCTTCTATGAGTCTCATCCTTTTCTACATATATTACAAGAGTGTATTATTTTTCTATTTGTAGATTTAATTATAATAAATAAATAGTCGAAAAAATAATATGAGTATGTTGTTGATCTCGTAATCGTCACATATGGTCTCGAGTTCGATTGTTGCCCGGTCGGAACAAATCTTTACTATAATATAAATAATGTATTTTAAAAAAAATGTTATAAGTCTCTGTGGTCTTTGTCCTAATAACCATAGTAATGAGTATCCTAGTTCGCGGTCTAAGCATTGTACAGTCGGCATTTCATTGTATTTACTTATACTAGTACAACATTAGGTATACTTGCGATTAAGCCATAAGTAATAAAGATTCACATTCTATTTAAGTATTAGAAGGGTCTCCTGGTCTTTGATTAAGTCGCACGGTGATGTATTTCCTGTGCGCCAACTTAATGGAAAGTCATACGTCAAGTGTCCACGTTATTGGCTAGCGTATTGGGTTAATTGTGCCGATGCCCAGACTGTGGTGATGATTTTTGTTACCGCACTGTTGCTTCATTGTACTGAAATTTATCTATATTTTATCAACTTATTGTGTTATGTTTTTTTTTTGTTTTAAATATATATATTATAAATAAATAAAAAACTAGAGCCTTGAGCGAGCGAATCCCAAACGATGTGATAAGAAATCGCTGCGAGCTCAAGGACAGTATTGTGACCAGAGTGGAAAGGGGTATGCTAAGGTGGTTCGGTCATTTGGAAAGGATGGATGAAAGGAGATTAACTAAAAAGATCTATTGTGCGAAAGTGGATGGCAGTGTCGGAAGGGGGCGCCCTAGGAAGACCTTTCTCAGTCAGATCGGTCAACTGCTGAGAAAGGGTCAGACGAGGAGCACCCTCAACCGACGTGCATGCATGAGGGGAGTAATGGATGTGGTCGAAGCGAAAGTGGTATGTAGAGAGAGGAGTCGCTGGCGCTCCATAGTTTCTGCCTACCCTAGTGGGAACAAGGCGTGAGTAAGTAAGTAAGTAAGTAATAAAAAACTACGTCGTCTGCTCTGCTAATGGACAAGGAATACTTAAATGGTCAGGGGGCTAAAGTCAAGAACCAAAGAGGTATGTCACTTGATCGAATCGAAAACAAAATGTATGGGATTTGACGTTTCGTAATCACTTGGGTGACAGCGAAACGACAGATCAAGTGACAACTTTATCCTGGGTGTATTTAAATGCGTGTTCTATCCGGCTTCCTATTGAGGTATTTTCTCCACAATTATTTTTCAGTTCAATTTTCACCATAATTCAATAATACTTAATATATGTTGTTTATTTATTGTATTTATATGTTTTTATTATTATCTAAAGTGAACATTTTAATATGCAAATTGCGGTTCTGTTGGAGAGCTCAAATTTGTTTAATCATAAAATAATATGACAACATTTTTGTGTTATGACTGCGAAACAGGTAAGAATGTTAACTTGGATTTAAATGTATAAATATAATTAAGATAGCTATCAGCATATGATGAATAGTCGTATATCGTTTTGTTAACTAGCTAACGGTCTAGAAGCCTTCTTTTTAGTCAATACATCAATTAGACGTCACTTTTTTTAGGACGCGGTGTACAAAATGAGAGGGCACACTTGAAGTGCTGCAGACATGTTTTGTATAAAGAACTTATTCCATGTCATAGTTCACTATTTCATCAACTATATTATTATGCCATTAAATGTTGGCATGTACCGGTTGTCATAATTATCATTTAAATTTTATTAATTTATTATTGTTTGTAATATTTTTTTTATGTTCTGACGTAATGTTTTCCAGATTTGAGTTTTAATATTATTTAGTATACAAATCTATATTTGATATTTAATGTTTAATAAAAACGTAGTATATTTGAAAATAAAAGGGCATCGCGTGATTATGTCGATTATGTGATGACTTCACATGATGTCTTAGATTAATTGATCCACAATATAAGAGAAATATTAATTTATTAATGCTTAATTTCTTTTAGGAATTAAACGATGTATAAAAGATAGAACGTTGTAAAGAGTGTTGGTTATGGAAGAATGACCGGTACCGGTGGCTCGGACTCCCTCGTTATAACGAATGAATTGCCGAGGAGCATAATGGGCCGCGGCCGCCGCGTGCATGGCAAATTATACGCCAGTCGATGTCATTGTGATAAATAATTCACTCGCCGTCTACGGTGGGAGTGTAATCGTTATCATTAAGGTATTCGCCTCCGAAAGTTACTTGGCCGTTAAAACTTTTTCCTGGGAATTATAAAGCAACGATTTAAGCGCGTGTGGTAATCGTCTTCGGCTACATTATATCATACTTAAAAATTGTTTATTGAATCATATTAAAACTCACAATTTTTTTCATTTGCAGTATATAGCACAAAGCAGGCACTATACTCATTTATGATATTATTAAAGTTAAAATATAAATGATGTAGACAATATGACTATTTTTTGTTATCTGTAATTGAACTAAAATATACAGAAATCTAAATTGAAAATGTTAGCCAGGAACGTAATATAAAATTTGTTGTTTGCGGACATGTCAGATAAGCTCGAAATGTAGTACGATTCTAATTTGAAGCGGGTTGGCGCATGAACCTCGTTAGAGATGTAACGCAATCGACTCGTTTGAAACACTGACGGTTAACAATATTTGTTGATAAATGGAAAGATAACAGCGATATTTTACGCTTGTGATGCTACAAATTGATACGAACGCAGAATGAGAGTATTTTATTGAGGTAGTAATTTCTATGTGTGCGTATGAAGCGCTGTATTATAACACGTTCTCGGTGATGCAGTATCACGGAGCGCACGGATCGTAAATGTCATCAGAAAATTTATATTCATTACGATTAGATAGGACTCTAGAATGACCGGTCTATTGTTGGATTCGGTATGTATGTGCCACCTGATCGATGTTTTTTATAGTTGATGTGGGTCTTTCCATATAAATTTATTGCTGTACGGAGAAACAGTAGGATATGTGTTTTCTATCATACTTCATATTAACCTTTTTGGAGAAGTTAATTTTAAACCGCCCACTAAGATTTTATCTATATTATTATGGACATGTTGTAAATATAACATAAATTACAATAATAAAAATACTTATTGGGTAAATTAATAAATAAATAATTTCACATAATGAAAACAAAAAGCAAGAGAATATTGGTTATTTTATTGTACAGAAAATAAAGCGAAAATAATACAGAAATAAGAACTACAAGAATAGAAAAGGGAAAACAATGGTAGTCTACTTTCGTTAGCTCTGTCGACATCTTTCTCTCCTGATTGGCTCCAAAGCGATTTCAATAGATTTTTTCATCATAAGTTGGATTTTATCTAAGCACAGAGACACGACGAAAGATCAAAAGTTGTTTACCTCTTGCCCATGAGAGGAAGCGCGAATCTGATGAAAATGTGAATTAGGAAATGTTTGAACGAAATTAGGAAATGCCTGTAAAATTAATAAGTATTACTAATTTTAAAATAACTCATGATTCATAAAGTGGTGATTGAATAGAGAAACCAAACTCTGTTAGAACAAAATATATTAATTATCGCCTCATGACTTATTACATACGTTAACATTTATCTACTTTATTATTGTTAACGTAATAACATAAACAAAGAGCTCATACATTTAATACAACCGCCTATTGCACAAATTCCTCTATGTACCTAATGCTCGCGGATGGGATGCCTGGCCTAACTGCGTTGTGGTCGATGCAAAATAATTGCACACAAAACCGCCTCACAATGGCCAATGCGAGTGTTTAAATGCCCTATTAAATCTTACAGTCTGCGTAGGATTCTGTAGGATTCAATTACGCTTTGTGCGCGATGAAAGGCGGTGGAGTTTGGCGTGTAAACCGAGCTGCGATTTCGTCGGTCGCCGAATACATCTCAACACCTCGAACTCAATGAGTTCTGTCACAAAAGGTGCAAATCTAAAAAGAAAAGTGAACGAACAAAGGAGGCTGCCAATCGAAACGAGTGTAAATTGAATAAATGCTAAATTAAATAAAACGGGCGACGAATACGATTCATAATGAACGAAGAAAACCACGTACTTTTGAGGGAACGTCTAAACTCCAAGGTATTCCGGACTCGTACGTTGAGACAAAAGGTTTCTCTTGACACGTTCGTCAAGTTTCCTCTTAATAATACGATTTACTACTGATTAACTTTAAACCGAAATACATTGAGCCTGTTACTTAAAGTGATTAACTAAATAAATTGTATAGTATATCGTAAAAAAAAAACGTATAATATTTTCGGCAGAATTTCCTTCCGTAGTTATCTAATCGTTACTGGTTATCTAAATAGTTCTATTTTCTATTCAAAAAGCAATTATCATTAACATATTATAGACAAGACACCGGCGATCGTTTACCACGCTACGGGGTCAATACGCGCTCATATCAATAGGAATATGTCTATGCATTCACTCGCTAAAGAGTTCGAAGCTGTATTCTTGACGTGTTTTGTTAGAATTTATGTTGATATTAAATTATTGAGATTTTTGTAGTTTTATAAGAATTGTTTTTGGAATATTTACATGATGTAGTGTATTCTTATTCTTCATCATCATGGTCACGCCTTTTCCCGTGTACTTTTATTATAAATATTTTATAACAAGATATTAATCAATTTTAAGAATTATATGTATTTGTTTTTCTTATTGTGTATGCAATTCACTAATTATTTAATTGCAATTTATGGCTATATGCGTAAGAAGAATTTAGATTGTGTTTGGATCGGTTTCGAGAGTTACTTCCGCCTAAATGTACAACGTAATAGTAAAAGAGCCTTGCCTCTTTGTTTTAAGGTTCACATTGGTGTATTTATATTTATTTTATGTGCATCCGAATGTACTTCCTAAACGAGCTTTTGTTAAGATTTTATCTGGCATTTAAATACAGAACTATCTTTTGTCTCACTCGCACATTAATAATATGTTGATCGTTTTCACAAGAGATGAACTTGATTTAATTTTAAATTAAAACAGTTAGTAATTTTATTTTTAAACATCTACCTACGTTGTTTTATTGTGGACATTGCTTTGTTGTATTATATATTTAATTATTAGCTTAGTTTTATTATTTTTAGTTTGAATAAGCAAAGGAATAATTATGTTAACTAATAATATTATAAATAAAACGGTATATACCATATTGTTTCCCTAATATTAATTAATCAAACTTTACGAAATAATATAAATAAATTGTTTTATACACTGAAATCAATTATAATATAAAATAAAATGTAATAATTAAAGCGTTTTTATTCACTATTATTGCTGTCATTTGTAATTGAATAGATCTGATAATCAAATTAATTTCTCCAACCAACTTAATTAGCGGTCTGGCTCATGACGGCATATAATTACAGTCAAAATTGCTTAGCGTCCACTAAACATTGTTAGTGGGTGACTCATTGGAATACATTAAAACTCGCACGTGATATTGTTTGGTTTCATAATAACATCACAAAATAACAGGTTGCCTCTCATAACGTTAACGAGCGAGATTAACTTTAGCCCGCGTTGAACTCTTTTGTATTGATTCGGGCTCTCATCGACCGTGGGTGCTCGTTGTCTATCGCGCTTAATTACATTAAAGACTCCAAACGGCAATAGCGTTTATAGTAGAATCTACACGCTCTAGGATATTAAAATGAGACAAATTTATTGCCGTGCCACGATTATACGTTCGATAAACGCGCAGACCGGTGATTATGATATCTCACAGTTTAATCATAAGATCGATACGAGCGTCGGGCGCTCCTCACTAAACCAGAACCCATAAAAAGAAACTAGTTACGGTACGGCCAAATCCGACAGTTTACGTTTAAAATCAACAAGGTACAGCCTCCCATAGCTAGCCTAGGTCGGAACAGCGATGCCTTATCGCCTCATCGACTTGAACAATGCTTCGAATGTTTCAATATAGCTCCGACAGCATTTTTAACGTTTCATCGACGCTGTAACAATCGTAAAATAAATTCTCTACGCCTTTTCTGAGCTCTGATTAATGTTGTACACGGCGCGGCGTCGCGTCGCCTTTATTTTTTCACCTCTATGTTATTTCTCTAGTTTAATTTATGATCCACCTCGTTGGAGGTGAGACGTGGTCAAGGGTGCCGTCTCTCAGGCAAGAATTCCCTTCTAGCTTTCTATAAGATTGTTGTTATATATGCAATTTACATTATGATTGGTCCATACTATAAAATAATTAAATCAGCAAATTTTTAATATTAAGTAATAAAATTATTTATTTGCCAAGTTTAACCGGATGTATAAACATTTATATATATTTTAATTTATGTTTTGTTGCAAAATTTATATACAAATAAGAAATATTTAATTTTATGTTTTGAAATTTAATTATATTAATAGCGATTAGCATAGTAACGGGTGTGCTATGCGGTAGAGCTTTGTTAAATACCTAATTTAATTTGCTATCATAGATTTTTAAGATATATAAGTACACATGTTAATTCTTTGATAAATTTATCTAGGCTAATAAAATTAATTATTTTGATGTTACATATAAGTTATTAAAGTTCTTCTGCATTCAAATATCAACATCATCTAGGGGACAGTGCACCTTAAATGTCTCGTTCAAGGGCGTGAATATATGTATAAGACAAGTGCTGTTAACATATATGGAATGTTACCCATAAATATATTATAAGAATCCACATTTTTCTATAATTCCTCATTTACTTTTATACCGGTTGATATATGTACTCGTACATGAATTATAATAAGGGTTTTTTTTTGTAATTTAAAATTGTAAATGGCAACATTAGTAATCAGATTTTTATAGCAACCCGGCATATTTGTACTATTACATGAATTATAATAAGGGTGTAATTTAAATTTGTAAATGGCAACATTAGTAATCAGATTTTTTATAGCAACCCGGCATATTTGTACTACCATACGCTGCTTGATGTTAAAATTATTGGTCCATTAGTGGAGATAGTTGCTACCCCGGATAATATCTGCAGGTAGCAACTATCTCCGCTTTGTACAGAAGTTTCTTCTTCGTAGGGTTTGTTTCCATACTTTAGCTTTACATCAGGGGTGTTGTCATATGTTGAGCTACAATACTTATTATACTTACATAAACTTATTATTTAATTGAATTCAATATTTTTTTTAGATTTTCCAATAAACGAAAGGATAATAATAACTGTAAACACATGTACACATAATAAAAATTTGGAGCTCTGTTTAAATTTCATATATGGTGAAGTAATTAACATCTTACAATGTGGTCCAGTTGCATGAATAGATGGGAATCGTATATATCAATCTCTGGATGTAGTTTACTTTCTAAGTTGATGGCAACGTGTTCCCATTTGTCGGGCGATGCACGCCGACCGCAGTATGAGTTTCTCCAACTTGCGGTTGTTCAGACGCCTATACCTTATACATAAACTGCTGATTATATCCCATTGGCAACTATTTACTAGTATCTATATGTGTCTACTAAGAAATATAGTTACCTTTTGCATTTTTTGCACTTAGGAGAAATTTTAGAAAAAATTGTGATTATATATTTAATTTTCGTTATACTATGTATATTAATAAAAAAAAAATTAAAGTTAATTTTACATAGGTTCACAATTTAATTTAGTTTTTTTTTATAATATTATGTTCTTAGTTAAGACTACTTACTATCTATTGAAGCGTTTGCGAAAATTTGGCGTATACCTAGATATATAGGAATTAAATAGTCACTGGAGAGTGGTTTGTGTATTTTTATAATATTTAGTTAGTGTTGTGATGAATACGTTAAAATACTATGTCATTATATTATTGATAATCCAAAGAACCGCGGTTGATGCATCTACATAGAATCCTGCCTCCTTGGATCATTACCCCCTAGAAGTGCAGTTCGCGCTTTTACTTGTGTTATGCACCTACTTAAGCATGCTGCCACGAATAGGACTCGTTATTTCATCTCTTGCACTTTTAAGGTCGACGATCCACGTGATAGCAATGTAATTGAAAATCATGCGACCGGTGATCGATATTTTTGAAATATATTGTTGTAATAAAATATACCAAAGCATTACTTTCTATTTATTTAAATCAGTAATAATATTTATAGGTATCTAATTGGAATTTAAATATAAAACAATTAGATTATATTTCCTCAAATTTTTATATTTCTTTTATCACCCTATCGACACAGTCATTATTGTCAATTTTTCTATCTAATAAATAGGTATGACTTTATTACAAATGTACATAAAGATACAAAAACGTTTACATTAAAACTATACAATTATTTATCACAGTTTTTGGCAAGAAGCCATTTTTACTTAGCCTATAAGCGAGTCTTATGGGAAACTTATACTGAGGCTTTATTTAGGCCTAATTAATTGTGCCTATTTAAAGACCTTACAAACAATACATGACACTATGTCTAACAGATATCACACAATGTTTTATGAACATTTATAAATCCCACATAAATTTAAATGCATTATTTATCTATTTACAATACTATATCTACTTAAAAACTAGTACATACATACATACAAGTTACGAGCTGTTTTTACATTTGATTCGACTAGCCATCACTTCAGTTAATTCTGTCACTCTTTTCACATGTCTTTTTAACACTATTATCACTGGATGTACATTATCACTCTCACTCACTACACATGGACGGAACGTGGCGACGCGCGTGGAGGTATTTGATGCTGAGCATGCGCGGGATGCGCTGCCATCACCGGTGGCGGTGGTAGAGCACCCAGATGACTTCTGATGTGGTTACGGCGGGCCATTGGTTGCACCCCTACATTAGATACAGGTCCCGATCCACTGCGTCGACTGTGATTACTGGGAACGTCGGGCAACGCGAACCTCAACTTTTCCCAGAAGTGTTTGTCACCCCAGTGGAGATAAGTGTTTGTTTTTAAATACAGTCGTATATCGGGGTCGAGATCCTTTATCGGAACATTGCCTAGCAGTACGACAATCAGTCTTCTTCGTCTGTCTCTCAACACTTGATGATGCGCGGATTTGAATTCAAAACGGCACCACTCTGATTTAATGAAGTTTTCGCTCAATACCATTATAGTTCTTCGAGACGATTCTACTGCTTGTATTATGTTGTCTGCGACATATCCGCCAACAGGGAAATCTCTGTAGTTAAGACACAATTTGTATGAAGGACCGCCGCCTACTTTGCTTTCGAGCATGGGTGTAAGTTCTTGTGCCACCCATTCCTCATCCTTAGAGCTGTAGCTCACAAACGCATCGAACATTTTCTCATGGTCATCTCTATCTAAGTCACTGGTTCGATAAAATATTCTTATACCAAACTTCGAATGACACCATATCCTCATTTGTTGTCTAAATATGAAGATTATAATTGTCACTAACAACACAATTAGACAAGCACCAAGAGTAACACTCAACAAGGGAATATAATCTTGAATTTCTTCATTCGTTATGATAGTTTTAATGGCAGTTAGATTGCCATTAATACTGTTATTTATACTCGGTAAGCCTGTGCATATAGTCCCGTTTTCGTTAATAATGGTAAAACCAAACTCGGGAGATGTAAATGTGGCCTCATTATATACAGTCATATCTGTAGTGTTGCCTTTATGATATATGCATTTTACATCAGACGAATCTGTTACCGAATTGGTTCTTTTCATCCATTCACGAAATGTTTCGGTGTATTCACAGTCACATGACCATGGATTGTATGAAAGTGTAATTTCTGTAATAACTGAATTTAGTTGCCAAACAGACAAAGTTAATAATCTGTTATGGTGTAGGTGAAGAATTTTCAAGTGAGACATATGATTAAACATTTCCTTGCCAATGTGTTTTATTCTGTTGTTATTGATATATAATTCTCTCAAATTTTCTAAACCATCAAATTCTTGTCCCTCTAAAGATGTCAAACTATTGTAATCCAAGTGTAACACTTGTAATTTCTTTAATCCATTGAATGTCCTGTTATGAACTACTTCAATATTTGTTGAGTTCAAAAATAAAATTTCTAAACGTTTTCGTCCAATAAAAGCATGACTAGGTAAAATTTTGATGTCGTTTCCATCTAAATATAACTGCGTGGCTTCCATTGGTATTCTCTCTGGTAATTTATCGATATATCCAGCATTGGAACATTCTACGACATTTGCAGACCACGACTGGTCATGGTAACAGGTACAATTGTTTGGGCAGGTCATTTCACAATCACAGGCATCGAAGTCGCAGCAGTGACATAAAGCAAAACAGTGAGAATCGTATTTGCATAAAAATTGGTGAGGCGCAGCTTCCACTAACGGTACATATGCATTTCCCCGGTTATATAATAACTTACAATAAATACTGTCCAAATCCATCAGTTTAGGTTGAGTTCTAGCTCTATTTCCAGTATTTACTTTTTGTAACCAATCCATGGTACAGTCACATTCCAAAGGGTTGCCCCCAATAAAAAATTCAGGCACAGATTTATCTTGTGGAACTGCAGATATTCTCAGCGAATTCGGATCCAGACGAGTAATTTTGTTTCCATACAAATCGACTCTTGTCAAATTGGGTTTCTTAAAAAATGTGTACGACTGTACTTTTGAAATTAAATTGTCATTTAAATATAACATTTCAACAGAGTTAGGTATAGCACTACCAGTGATTTCTGTGAGCTTATTTGAACTTGCATCAAAAGTACTTAGAGACAATTGTGACTCAATTTCGAAATAATTTCCTAATTCTGCAATCCTGTTAGCATGAATATCGAGCCACTGTAATCCAGTTGGAATCATGAAGTAGTCAAAAGATTCCAGCCTGTTATCTGATATATTCAACCACACTAAATTTGGTAATTTGGCAAATAACCCTGCAATGTCTGTTAAATAATTTCCATCCAATCTGATTGCTTGCAAGTTTACATTGCTATCAAACGCGCCTGTTTCAATTGTATGTATTTTATTTCTTGATAAATTTAAAATTTTTAGTGACGTCATTTTATCAAATACACCTTTACTTATATTTCCAATATTGTTTTCAGTTAATCGTAAACCATACATTTGCTGCATTGCCATAAATGATGCATTCTCTACACTCGTTATTAAATTTTCACCTAAGTCTAATGTTTTTAATTGAGGTATTTCTCTTAAGGCAGATGGAACTCCGTCCAATCTATTGCCATTTATATGTAAATCTTGCAATGTTGAGCAATTTTTAAATACTTGATGGTGAATTTTTGAAATACGATTACTGTCAATAGAAAGCACTGTGAGAGCTTTTAATCCATTAAAAGCATAACTTTCAATTGTGGTTAATCTGTTATTCGATAGTATTAGTGTGTGTAAATTAAATAACGAGATAAATACATTTTCAGGTATGTGTTCTATAAAATTATCTTGCATTTTAAGTATTTGTAAATTATTTAAATCTCTAAATAGCGCTATTTCCATTTTAGATACTCTGTTATGAGAAAAGTCCAAAAATGCAAGTCTTTTCAGTCCAGCGAATGTTGACGTATTGATCCAGTCGGATGTCAATTCATTGTGTGATATATCTAATACCAACAATTGTGTTAAGTCGCTAAATAGGCCAGGAGCAAGTACTGTTATTGTATTATTATTTAGGTAAATTTCCTTCAAGTCCTTAGTATCACTAAAAAGTTCGGGTGGCAAACTTTGAAGTTGGTTATCAGAGAATCTTATTGTTGTCAATGAAGTTAACCCTTCCAACGTTCTATCTGCTATAGAATTTAAACCGTTGCTGTTGAGATACAATTTTTGTAGCCGTTTTAAACCCGATAGCATGCTCGGTGGCAATGTATCTATAACATTCCTCGATAGATCCAAAACAGACAGATTTTCTCCACATTTCTCATTGGGATGTCTATGCGCCGACGAGAATTGTAAATGTCCTATATCTCTCATTCTGTTTCCCGTCATATTTAGATAGTCAAGATTTCTCAATGAACATAAAGCACCTTCCGGTAACTTTAACATATTATTTTCGCTTAAATCTAATCGCTCAAGGTTTTGTACATCTCTTGAGAAAGCAGTCGGTGTTATTTCAAGAGACATTGCTGACCAATCAGTGTTGTGCGTTTTAATTGTGAGATTTCGTAGTTCTCTAAGCCCAGTGAACGCCCCATCAGATAGATTTCCTATTTTACAATATTCTATTGTAAGCTCGCGTAATTCAATTAATTGGCGAAAACTTCCAGGAGACAGTGAACTTTGAAAAAACAAAGCATCACTACATTCTAGACGAAGTCGTACTGTGAGATGAGGCTGTATTGCACTAAAGTTTGTATTTTCTAATTCGCTGTTGATGGTCCGTAGCCTACATTGCAACGCAACCCCTGACTCGTCGTCTGCGGTTGTCCAACGACATTCATCAGGGGCTTGGTAACGTGTACCGGTGGTTGCTGATAGAGAGGCACTCCACGTTGTCGCAGCTCCACATAGCACTAAAGTGCACACGCACCACTTTGACCACATCTTATTTTTTCTGAGCTACACTTTATTTCATTATTTAATCCAATTATCGTCTTACACCGAAAAAACACCGTAACATCACAACTGTGTAGCACATTGGTTCAATTTGTACACTGTAATTTTCTTGAGTTCGTAATATACCGGCCACTTAACTCGTCCCTTGCTAGAACACTAATTGGACAGATTCGTGCGACCGGTGCCGATCTGTGCAGATCACAACGCACGCACGCGTTCGCCGAGGCGTCTGGGTTGAAACTGACTGGTCTTAAACCTGCGCTGCGCTCGCGCACAAGGCCGCGCCGATTCACGCGTTCCAACAGGTAAATTGGGCTCAGAATATAAAATGACTTAAATGCCTCGTGAAATGCTATTATATTACGCCTCTTCGCTGTGAGACGGGACTCGTCAGAAAAATACATTATACTCACACAGCTACAGTTAACCACAACGCTAACGAAACCGCTTTTTGTAGGGTTTGACGAGCTTAAATGCAACGGGTAAAAGAGAGAAAGACATACTTGCGGGGTGAGGCGCAGGAAACGTAACTTGGTGGGGACTATAGGCAGCTGGTCAGGTATGCTTTAGCTATACTAGGCTTTGCATTTTGCAGTGTCGTTCATGAGATAGCCTAGCGGATTATTATACTATCAACATATTATTTACTTACATACAATAATTAAAATAGCACCAATTGTAATTTTAATTGTAATTAGCTGAGATTTGAACGATAGATAACCTAAATTTTATTCGGTTTTCTTTGCCGAATATTTTATAAAAAAATATTTCCAAGCAAATTATTTCGTGTTATGCGATACCTAAATGCTCTATATTTTACTTAAACGGTTTTGATATAGATACATAATTTCCTACTGCTCGACCCATCATTAAGTTCAACCATCTTCAGATTATACATTTAAAAGCAGCAATTTTGAATTTCAAAAATGGGTCAGTTTAAATAAATTGCAGTTTGATTTAATATTAGATTAATGACGAGTTACGAATTGTATAAATAGTATCAAATTAAAAAAAAAAACCTTTTTGATGGATAATAATGGAACTAATTACACACACTGTAAATATATTTTAATATTTAGATTTTTTTTGTCATATTTCGAGGCTATAAATTTATGACAGTATTTTGTACTTTATATTTTACAATTTCACACCTGCTTTTGCGCAAAAAATATAGTACAAGCAGTTGGAACGTGCTCTAATGCGACATTCATCTGTTTACCAACCATTCCACTTACCTGAACAGATTGTTATAGTCTCTTCCTGGGGTTATGATAAATAATACGCATAGTAAATTCCTAAGGTTTTAAAATATTGTGTCTTTTATCTAAAGTTTGTACTAATATTCCCTTATGTAATTTATTTGTTTCTTTTTTCTTATAAATTGATCATGTTCTCTATAATAAATATGTATATCTAAGAAACATAAATAATTATGAAGAGGACGCGGCCGCCACGATACCATTTATGTGAGGTGTTACGACTGCTCTATGGTACAATCCCGAGGCGCCTGCAGTATCTCTATTGCAATAAATAATCTCCTTTGACACGCGAGAACCGGAAAATTTGCAATCGCGGTACAGTATAGTCCATTGGAATCGTAGCCCTCCTCCTTTATGTAAACATCACAAATGGCTTTGTAATGGGAATCGCGCCCCGCAAGTCTGTCCCACTGTTACTTTGCGTCAATATTTCACACCCATATCCCACGAGTCGTTTGCCCATCTAGTGCCTGCAACGACTTTAACAATAGGGCAGCGGGAATCTTCTTTTCTTTAAAACTTTTTTGTCGTAAGTGACGAGGCGTTTCTTATAGTGTGCATAAAAGAATAGATTGGCGGTAAATCGTCGTTCATTGTCCTGCTATTTAATTCTAATTCAAAGGCTACTTGTTTGTCGTAACAAATGTTACTGGACAACATATGTCTGTTGTTCACAAACAATTGTTGTCGGAGAGCAATCATCAAGAGATTTTAAGATGTGCTTGGTGTGATATGGGTTAGGTTATTCAAAAACATAGTTATTCACGCCACCTAAATAATTTTACACAAATGTTATATTTCCCACTAGCTATGTAGTTGTTTTGTCACGCAATCGTGGCTCTTTCTGTTTAATAATATGATTTTGTATTGTACTCGTATATACTTTTAATACTAATAGCATACATTACTTTAACAAACTTGAAGCGAATGGACGTTAATAGAATGTTTTAATTTTTATCGTGGAAGTTAATCGAAGTGTAAAACCATTTTGAAGTTGATTTCCATTAAATTATTAATTTTTGTGAGTTGCTGCCTAATCTCGAGCGACAGCCACGATACCGGCGCGACACTTATCTCGGTGTCGGCGGACACATATAATCCATTAAGTCGTCATTTCCACACGGCTGATCATTCTTCAACCACGCGTCAAACCCGCCCCCGGATCGTCGCTGAACATGCTGTATTGTTTGCTACTGCCTTATCGAAGGTCCAATACAAGGCTATTTGAACAAAGTATCGATCGATCGACTCTATTTCTATTGTTATAGGGTTCACTATCCTTGTTATGATCTTTGTCATAACCTTATCGTAGTGTACTAATGGTCTAGTTTGTTATCTAATCGGATACACGGCGGACCTATTAATAATTTCCCACATAATTTTCTAATTAACGTCCTGTCCATTGCGTTTAAGTAACGAATTGTTTAGGGTTCATACTGAGCTGTATGTATAACTTAGTATTCATTTAAACTTATGCACTCCATGTGAAAATAAAATATATTTTAATATGTAAAAATAAATTCATTTTTATAGTAGTCCGGCAAGTGACCAGTGACGACAGTTTCCTGATATTATGCTTGAGTCCATAACGCAGACAACTGCTACCACAGAGAAAAATCTGCAGACAGTCTTGTTATATTAACATAAAGTTTATATTCTATTATGAAAGTTATAATTTAATTAATTCAATAGTTACATGATTTCACAGCTGAGTTCAAGCACTCAGTATGCGACACGGGCAATTTGGCGTACGCGAGCGTCATTGGGTTTGTTTAGTGCATTTGTTTGGGAAGCACCTGGTGAATCACTGCGGGGTGTCCAGGACAGTTCCGACCGTGGAGTGGTGTTTCTGTAACAATTTGTGTAAATTCTTTAACTTTGTTTACATATGTCTAATATAGTCAAAACTAAATATATTTATTCGTATATTTATACAATAATATTTTAAATAATATGTCTTTAAAGTAATTTAAGCTCGCACACTGATGTGCAAAATTTTGCAAATAAGGACAAATTGCATTGTAATGTAACCTATTAACTGCATAGTTTATTAGATTTTTTAAAAATAATTTTTAGTTTTTTTTTTAAGAAGTCTCTACTGGTTTCTTTATTATGTGGAATGAATTGCACGAACGTGGCGTCAAATGGGACCGGTTAGATTACGCATTGTCGTGGTACAATTAGAAACTGTCGCGGTCTCGACCGGCAGCCGGGCCCTCGCCTGCAACGAAGCACTTTGTTATTTGCAAACAATCGAGAGACACATCTGCGCCCTTCTCTCACCTCTGCTCTATTGAGTCCTTAACAATTTATTTTTAGCCCACCGTAACATTTTGTAGTCCATAACACATACCTTTTAAAGGGTACATCATTTTCGATGTTGAAATTACAACATGCCTCTATAATATAATTTATGGCAATAATTCGACTATTATCATTTCATACGTTCATCATTCAGTGTGTATTATATGTTTTAAAGCATTCTAATATGTTTATTGAATTTGGTAACATCATTGCGGTCGATATATTTTCGAAAAGTGATTGTATCTGTAGCTTGTTTATTACTTGTCGGCTGTGGTTTTGTTTGGCATTGTCTTCTGCCGCGCTGACTAATATAATATAAACTCAACATGATTGATTGAATGACTCACAACTAACATGACAATACCAATTTTAAGTTCTGTTAACAAGCTTTAAACTATAGAAGTAGATACTAAGTAAATAAATTTATATTTTAGAATTTAATTGATTTACTTGTCGACTATGTCTATAATTACAAATTGTTACGGCAAAGATTCCTTGTGCAAAGCATTCCGCATCTTATGAAATTCCAGGGATTGTCTGAGTCACGTAGCAAACTACTGAGGTATTTCTAATACAATTACAAACATAGGAAAAAAGCTTTTGTACTACATTTAAGTGAATGTTCCCGGCAATAGGACGATTGTAGTGTACGAAACGAATGCGAATTCACCAGAACCCAAGCGAGATCCACAAGAATGTATACTCATATTTCGTCATAAGTTAAAATTTTGCATGAAGTGATCGAGGGTCACATTGCTGCGCCTACTCGTATAATAAATAACCACCATACAAAGAACACAATAACACAACCCGTAACTCCCGAGATTAATATAATATTTTTACGCCCGAACACAAGCAGGCCGTTGGTCTAATGAAATATTGCTACATGCTCCTTCTTTTCTGATAAAAGTTTCCAATGTCTGCGTTTTATTGCGACTTGGATTCGATAACTCAACGACGCCCGACATTGAAATAATTTACATGGAGGTCCTTTGCTGGTTTAGGTGAGGCTACTGCATTTTTACAATTGTCGTGTTCGGCATGGCTGTTTGCGGGCAACAGTCCAACTTTTATCGAAGGCCTACTTCTTTTTTGGAAATAACATCAAAAGAATTTTCTGTTCATGGAAATTTGTGTTAACTGTTTTTTTTTTTCATTTTGGTTAAGAACCAGTTTATAGCTATTTAAATATTTTTTACCGCTTTAAAACTACTCATGCTCTACCTTTTTATTCATTGATGTATTAATTTAATATAAAATCCCTTATCCTCATCCAACAATGAGGCAATAAACTTTTTTTTAATAATGCGACGCCGATTTACAATACAAACGTTTTAAGTTCATAGTGTTCGGATCACGTGTCAATCAAGTATTTTTTCTGCGAGGAATCATGTTATTTCATTTAATTTTATGTTATTCATTGGCCGTATCGCAGTTCTCCGCTTGGGGTGAGCCTGAATAGCTTTTATGTATTTTCTATACATTTTATGGGCATTGTGGCTGCTCGGGAGAGATTGCTTCCAGCCCATGCGAGAATGGGGTCGGCATTGTTGTATATATAATAATAATACACGAATATTTATATTGTATTTTTAGATTATCATATCATATAAGTTTAAGAATATATTAATGTTCAATTATGCAAATCTAGTTTTACATATTTTATCAATTGGACAATATTAAAGGTTTTTTTAAAATATTATTTAATAAAGAATCAAATTTAGTTTTTTTACAAGTAAATGTATTGCATTTACTTGTAAGAGTTATTAAATGACGTCGCCGAAATGTAAAGTCGTGAATAACCGCGACAGTGAACGTGATACGAAAGCGATTAAGGAATTCATAAATTTCACCAACAAAGCCTCCAAAAATCGTTTAAGGAGTATATGCATCGGGTACGGATGCTGCGTCCTCCTTACATTATGTGATATGGTAATGTGATTGTTCGCGATAAATTAACTGGCAGGCTCTCAGGGCGCGGCTCTTCTCAGCGGGACCCCGCCGACGCATTCACCCTGCGCCTGCGCATCTCGACCTTTAGAGGTGTTTCAACTAAGATTTTTGACAACATTGTATTGTATTACTCGACTAACAAGATTGATAAAAACCATCTTGTTATTATTATTTTTTTATTCAAACAAACTTGTAAGTCTAGAGTGGTCTATTAAGATAATTAATTGAATTTATGATACAAAAAGTAGTTTGTATGGAACGAGCGTGTTAGTTTATCCGACAAATTGCCGACATTAGCTATTCGCCGAAGTGCGGCCTGATGTCGACAAACTTTTTATTAGTATTTAGTTCCCGGCGTGCCAGGTCGTGTCGCGTCCCCGACCTCGTCTAAATTGGGTGAGAAATGTTCACTTTGACGCCCGTTTTGCATATCTCGGCAATAAATCTATTGATGCTTCTTGTGTAGGTATGCGCCGGGAACTCTATCCTAGGATCAAATTCTTTGTTCCAAATTGTTTTCAGCCTTCTTGTCTCTACTTCGAATACATATTAAAATATAGTAATCATTTGTTTATTGTAATTTTATTGTACATGACAATACTGTGCCTGATGTAAAGCTAGAGTGCGGTCCATGAACTAAGGCAGCTTTCGCCTCCGCTATGCCGGGGTGAGGAGACAGAGTATGCACCATCTAGATTAACAGT
Organism: Tinea pellionella; assembly: GCA_948150575.1. Taxonomy (NCBI): domain Eukaryota; kingdom Metazoa; phylum Arthropoda; class Insecta; order Lepidoptera; family Tineidae; genus Tinea; species Tinea pellionella. The sequence continues at coordinate 3,663,037 of OX411254.1, read as the reverse complement.
ACACAGTTCTCTCACTATACCTGGCTTCTTTCAAACTGCTCCTGAAACTCAAATATACAATTAGTAGCTGTAGATGTATGATGCGAATACAGTTGTATTATATTATATGAGCCTTTCCATAACGATAGCAAAGGTCCGCAATATAGTGAAAGATTGCCTATCGTAGATAATTTGTTGTCCGAATTGCGTTGGCCCTCATCTATATAAATTACGGTTAATTAACCGCTTTATGTTGGGTCGTATTTTCGTAAATTACTCGAAATATTCTACTTCCAAGAGGTTTTTTTGTAATTAAACTTTTTAAAAATAATTTGTACGTGCCATTTGACTGTTTAATACTTCAGATTAGTTGTCTTGTTGTTTAAACATTTTTATTTCTTCCTGATAAACTATATTACTCTGTAAATAGTATTAGCTTGCTTATAGTCTTCACACGGACTCTAGCCCTTCAGTCAGACCCGAGTCAATTGTTTTCTCATACAGTATAACGGGGTACCAATCGATTGTCGATAAGTTGATCGGTACCATGTAGCCATAATTCGCATTTGTCGAGTTAATTTATATAACGAACTATGTTTGTTTCTTTTAACTTTTTTTGGAACTTTTTTTATAAGAATTTCCGTTGTGTTTTTATAAGAAAAGGCCATTTTTATGATGTATTCGTTTTGGTTATCGCCAATTTGTGTCAACTGAAGCGTTCGTTTAATATTAATAAAACTGCTAGCATTCCGTCCCTCCGCGTGCTTTTACGGTTGGGTTGATGGCGACTTATTTGAATAAATATTTCCGAGCTCGAGTCGAACGCTGGTCTCTTGTAAATTTATTTATTTAGTATTTTCTGGCGGTCCCAGATATACATAAACGCCGGCGTCTTGTCCTTCGCGCTTAAGCGAGGGCTTGCAGTATCCTGGGGAACGCGCGAGACGCCCCGCTAAGCTTCACATTACTAATGCAGATGATGCGACACTATTACAACCCATCTTTTATCTAATACAACATGCCTTTATTATATAACCAATTGAATGTCCTTAAATGTCGATATTAGGCCCCTGCTGCTCCACATCATATTTCTAGTTTACATTTTACATTTTGATTATTTGTTTTGTTATGTAAATTATCTGACCTATGTATTTTGTTTATTAGACTTTTTTGAGATACACAGATTTTTGATACTAAAAATTAGCTAACCAAAATAAATATTTATTTCATTTGAGTAGTAATTTATGTCATAACTAAAAGGGTCAGAATTGTGAGCACATTCTTTAGTCGTTTCAAGTACCCGCGTCATTAGGTACCGAATAATCTAACCTGACACCCGGCAAATGATGCGTGCCTCTTAACTCCCTATGAGCCTACTTATGCCGTAGACGATTAAAGGCCTCTGTAACTTTTAACTGATCGCTAGCGTTATAAACGATCTAATGAGAAATAATTAGTATGATTTATATCATTTATGAGATATATAATAATCTTTTTTTATATACAATACACCTGCTGTAAAATATACATTCGAAAATGTAAAGACTTGAAATAAATTCATATGCTAGGTAATGATAATATCTTTCTGTATTGTCATATCTTCGCCGACCCATCTGAATTTTGATATATAGACTTTTTTTTAATAAACAAACATACAGTGGGCCACTTTCTATTGTATTTATAAGATAAGGGGTTATTTTATTCGTGAAAGAGAACAGATAATACGCGCCACAGCTACCGATATAGATGTCTTTGTTGCTACCAAGAATGCCTGTTTGCTTTTGTAGAAATATCGGAAGGTTTGTAATATACTAACTTATTGTTATTCCGTGTTTTGGTTATGGAATTTATTATTGTGACAAATTGTTAGACACAGATTATCCTCCCGTTTGTGATCTACCTATTTGAAAGGCGGAAGTACAAAGAAATTCGTAGAAGTAAATTGAAATTGTTGGATATTGTTGTTGGATGTTCCGTTGTGATGTTTCTACACTATTTTTGATATATACCTACTAAGTAATTATACATAAGTAAGTTTTAGCTTGATTATCGACTAAACTGATTTTTCACAAATTAAGACAAATTGATATCGACAATTTGGTCCAGGCGTGCGTATACTCGCATATATCTTTTTCAACATTAAAGAAATTACGCAATCGACTTAGCATTACGAATATCAAAGTGATTTCGAAGCCTAGTGTAACGTAACCTCAAGCCATATGACCGTGGATAAATGTGTAGCAGAGCATATTCAAGCCAAATGGAAAGATAAGTAATAGCGCAGGCTGCAGCAAGCACGACCGCACATTGTCCGATATCAAGTTTCGGGTACTGAGCACCCGTTTGTCCACAGACCGAGGGACCTATATATAAAGAAGATATATAAAAACTAACATAATTGATATCTTTATTTCACTTTCGTTTATTTTCTACAAAACTGTAGTCAGTTTATAGAAAAAATAACATTTATTTGTTTTATTTGTGTTTATGTCAATGTTTTTAAAACTTTGTAACAAAATGTTGTATGTTTTCGCTACTATATCTAAATTCGCAATAGGATGTCATTCACATGGGAGCGGGCAAGGAGTGTTTTATAAATGTGTTTTCTGAATAGCGATGGGACAGAGTCGGCGGTGGAACGCACTACTATTGCACAAGTTTAATGGAAAAGAATTGAAAAGTAGCGCGTCTATATGGTAATAGAAATTGCCCGGAAGAAAGGAACACAGACGACGGAGTGCAGCGCTTTGAGTTATGGTTGTTTTCATGAAAATTGAGCATTATTGCGTACGTTTTCTCAAGGGTATCTGTGTCTGCTTTTCAGTGTTGAATGTTCGATGCATGGTGCTTTTATTCTCTTCAGAATGTAAATATGTAAATATGTAAATCAGTACAATGTAATGTTAGAAGCTGAACATGACACATCTTATGTATTTTATGCATTAATACAATTTATGATATAATATAATTATGTAATATTGACTGGCGAACACACAAGTTCAATGAGCCATGTGTTTTGTTAAGTACTTATACTTGTATCCGGTGCGGTGACAATTTAAAAGTCGATATGTTGTCGTCACTCTTCTCTGCGAGTTCCCACTGATTATTTGTAAACAAACCACGGTACATGACCGATATTTGTACAAATATTTGTTTTGAGAGTACAAGAGGGCACTTAGTGAGGTGTCGTTTATGTACTTTAAAGCCATACCATTTAAGAAAATGAATAAGGAACTATATTTTTTAATTATAATTATCTTATTTAAATAACCATCTCGTACATTTTTTTCTATAAAATTAAAAAAAAACTATATCTTTATTTAATTAATTTAGGTCGTCAGTGTTAGACCCTTCACCAACATGCGAATACTATATTTGTTTTAAATAGTATCGATTAAGCGCTGATGTCTATGCTAGGTCGTTAACTGTGTTACAAACATCAATCAGAACCTTCCGTATTTTGATAGACAATAATAATAAAGTTCTTTATTGTACAAATTAAAAATAAATGTACAAAGGCGAGCTTAATGCCTAAAGGCATTTTCTACCAGTTAATCGGGAAAAGAGTATACCTATATAAAGGAGGACGGTGCAGAAAAGAAGTCTAAGCAAATAGTGAAACAAAGAGTAAGATAATAATATTAAATATAAACAACAGGTTTACTATAGAAGAGTAGTATATGATAATAACTACATAAATATATAATATATACACACATATACATATTATAGTCTACAACAATACATATACCCACCATGCATATGCCAACTTCTTTATATTTGTAGTATTATTTTGTGTACCTGAAAATTATTAATATAGAAAACGCTTTAATAACAAAAACAGTTAGAAATTGCTTCTAATTGTAGGCTGTTTATAAATGTCACCACTCCACTTAATATTCATGTCCACATTATACTTGTCTAATTGCCATGTATAAATCTAAACATGCCGATGACATCTTAATTGCAAAAGTAACAAATCACTTTAATACCAATACGAAATTATTAAAAAAGAATTTCGTTACCTCATTTATCATAAGATAAGCAGCCATGATGATTCCACATCATCCATCGGTCCGCTACTTCCAGTTTCTTGCGTCACTGCGACTATTTCCCACATTTTTTTTAAATAATATATAACGCAGAAAATTAAGTACTAGTAGTATTTATTGTTTGTAACGTTAGCGTTGCTTTACAGAAAAATAATGCGATTGAATAATTTGACAGCTCTATTGTTGTTTAATTAAAGGCACATGAATGAGGCCATGCAGTCTAGATCCCAGATTTAGACTATAAGACGAATGTACAATGAAAAATGCACTGAAAAAAAAAAGGACTCCATTCAAGTTGACAGTGTATGCTCCTCTCGTTGGATCTTTTCGATAATATCATTTGTACAATGAGTAAGGCATGAATTCATCGTCTAATACGCACATACTAAATAAAACAATAGCATAAAGTCGTAAACAAAACATATTTTATAACGTAGTCATAATTAGGTGTATTACACTATTTTTATGGTTTGCTGTTAACCACTGCCAGTTTCGAAATTAAACATGTTTTAACTAGGTGTAAACGTGGAGAAAATCATAAGTCAATTTATGGGGTTATCCACCCGGGCGGGCGCTCCGTGGGGCAAGGACAGCCGCGCCGCATGACAGACCGGCTTCACTTTTTATGACTCATTACATATCAGTGGCCATTCTCAACTATAAATGGCGTTAAATTAACACCTGATATTAGATATAACATTCGTATCACATATTAATAGTACAACTAGTATAGTGCTACATGTTATTAAAAAGGAGCTATTAATATCATTGTATTTACATGCACAATAACATACGTAATCATTTGATTCTAAGCTAGAGTGCGGTTCATGAGCGACTAAAAAGTTACCATAGAGAAATGTCCGCAGGCAGCAGTCGCCTCCGTTATGCTAGCTTGAGTAGACGAATTTATCTAAGTAACAGTACACATTTCTCTCGCTGTAGGCACTCTGCAATTTCCAAAATGATCGTTGAAACGACCTGAAAGTTGTGTTATGCCCGGTAATCTATTAACCACTCTTTTCTTCTTGTTATATTTCTGTTGCTAACACATAAAACACTGTCGCAATGTGTTAGAAAACTCTAAATAAATAAAATCGGAATATATTTGTTTAACATTTAAAAGAGAGGTTTGGTACTCTTTTACAGAGTTTTGTTGCCGTTAGCTGTATGAATCATTACTAGTAGTTGTGAGTGAAGGAATATTTGTCGAGATATTCTCACGAGGCCAATGCGACCGCGTGTCAATTGCGTCTCACAAGTTTTGACACTACACTCGTCTGGGGTCAACAACGCTCGTACTTGCACAATTTGCGTGCTTCGGGATTATTTGTATAACACGCTATCGCACTTCTCGTGGTAATTGCGCGAAGATGGCGCGTTTATTCTATGTTTCAATTTCAAAATGAAGTTTGTGCGGCTGTGGTATAGCGTTAGAAGACGTAAGCGAAGTCACGATCAATGAGGCCCGTATTCAAATCTCGCCAAATTCTGACCGGTACCAATGTTAGTTACATGTTAATTGTATACTTTAGCTGTTTAGCTGATACAGGCACTGGATTAGTATTAAAACAAGATATTAAGCAATGTAGAAATCCTGATAAAAGATATATTGTAAATGATATTTTTAATTAGGAAAACCCCTACGTATTAAATATCTATGTATTAAAAATATTTTGTCACATTTTGCATATGAAGTTCCAGGTCATTAGCGCTGATGGATATGAGAAACGTACGTGTCGGTGTACGTCCTCAGGGTGAGTAGCTTGACGCGAGAACTGATTAAGTTTGACAGAATTTCCTTCAATTGTGGTGCAAAAGGTTCTCACTTGGTAATTACGGGTACCAATAACGGATATTGAACTTGTGCGCTGGCGCATACCGATTTTGTTAATACACTTGAACACATGACACTTCGTTAATGAATTCTGTCCAAGTTGACAAGACAAATAATGTCTCTCAAACATTACTTTTTTATGATTCAAACTCTACTGATAGCTTACCATTAATTGTTTAATCAATATTCAGTCGGCATATCATAATAATAAAAAGATTGATAGACAGATTGATGAAGGTTACGGTCAGTCTGCCGTGCTGGAATTGTACCACCAATTTCAAGTATAACATCCGTAAAGTGACCTAGTCTTGTTACGGGATTCGCTTGGAAGTAGCCGGGAATAACTGTGCCGAACGACTGCTGCCTGCAGACATTTTTTTTTTAGTGACCGTTTTCGTTCATAAACCGCACTTTTGCTTAATATCAGGCGGAATGCGGCCGTGGTCTAGCGGTAAGACACGTGAACTCACGATCGATGAGACCGGTGTTCGAACCTCGCTAATTCTGACCGGTACCAATGTAACTTTGTTATATGTACTTTTGTCGCTCAGTGCCTACAGGCACTATTAAAGAGTGGTAGGTAGACTGATAATGGTTATTTGTCCAGTCTGCCATCCTGGGGTAGTACCACCACTTTCAAATGTAACACCCGTGAAGTGACTTTGTCGCGTTTCGGGGATAGTTTGAAAGTAGCCAGGTATAACGAGAGCCATGAAGCCAAGCCATGAAAATATATAATATAATAATATTAATAATAAATAAGACAACAAAATTGTCAAAATGATAACGAGGTAGATTTTGATAAGACATTTCGTCGCGACAATTTTCTTGGTTGTTTATTATTGCAAGAAGTTTTTGTATCTTAATCAGTCTCGCGTTCAATCTAGGCCTCAGAGAGCATTATCGATTGTAACTCAGTGGGGTGCACGACAAAAGAATTTATTTTTAAATAAATCGACACAAGACAGCGTCGCGCCGTGAAATTAGGCGCGGAAACCCCTGCCGCGAAATCTCGTCATAAATAAATGTCGCGGTCGGACTCCGCAGGTCTGACCAATGCGCGTGAGACGCTTTAAAGCGCAATCTCGTTATACACTTGTTTAAGGTTTTAATTACTTGCATTACAGATGTGTATGAACTCTCTCGTCCCGCCAACTTAGCACACAATCGTAAATTATCAGTTAATGATGCAAAGATTTCACGATGAATTACTGCTTAGTTTGGTTGTTGATTTTGATTTTTTTTTTTATATTAGCGAGCGTGGGTTTTTGCATAATGGAGTGTTCTGTTTAAGTGGTTTTTCGAGTTCAATAAAATTTATGTTTCAATAATTTTATAATATTATGTAGTTACCTTTTTATCTTATATAGATATAACAATGTTTAAAAACTGATAAAGCCTCGCTATAAAATCATATGGTAGTAGCATTTTTAGCATAATTATTTAAAATTTATTATTATTAACCTTGATAAACTAACAAGTACTTCACCGAGTCTTGTTTTTTCCCCCCTAACAATGTAGTTAACCAGGAAATTATTTTTTAAGCTTATATGAATAGTACAAATGAAAAGATAGATTCGTTGACACGCCTACCTTATTTTCCAGTTTCGTTCAATTCTTACGATATCGTATATCGGTAGTGTACGGGGTAAGTGCACTGCCTCCGGTTTACCTATCGAATAGTTCTTACTTTGAGTTTGGAACACAATACGAGCGGTAAAACGCTTTGTAAATGTGATACTTCCCGTCGGCGCGAGCTTTTCGCATTGATTGCGGGCTTTTTACTTTAATCAAATGGCTGCGACAAAGGATTGAATAGACGGTTCTCCGTTCTATTGCTATATGATCGGTATTAGCTTTGGGATTCCCGTGTCATTGATTTTTTATGAAACTCTTGTAGTACTCACGATACTAGGTATATGTTCAAAAGATTTTACAGCAATAAATGCCTTAATCGTTTTTGTTCGAAGTTGGGCGCGGCGTCAAAATGTAGTTCTCACACTTAAAGCGAACGACTTAGAGTAGACGTAGTCGTGCTGGTAATTGTGACTCACTTCTGAACAGTACTGAACACTAACATCTCGAACGAACATAATGACACTTAATTGAATTTAGACCACTCCACTTGTCATTAAATACTCTGATGTAACAACCCGTAATTGTTCAGTGTTCTTCGATTTTAATCACTCTACCCATGTTTACCCTTCGGGCGAATTATCATGTTTAAAATGTTGTTTGTATTTCGTTCATGACGTATGATTAATTTTGAAGTCGTTTTTGATTACATAATAGCGAGCTTAGATCAATTTATCTCATTGTTTTAATTTATTAAATTACTGCGATTAACTTAGACTAGATAAACAAACATACCTGTATTTTTTATTAGATACATCTATATGATTTTACCATTATCCTTTCGTAAATAATAACTTAGTAGGCAAAAGTAGTCCGTGAGCAGGTTATATATGCGTTACGATCACCGTCATGGCAGTACTGGCATAGACAATTTCACGCCCGCTTTGCTAATGTTTGCCAAGCGATTTGCCGCGGGCGTTCTGGCTGCTCGACCGCTCTTTTTTATTTTCACTGGACCGTCCGAGCTTGTTAGAACGACGTTCCACGTCGAAATCCCGCCAGAGGCATGGGATTCAGTTTGAATGTAGGTACAGAGAACTAAACGCTAACATCGTAAATTTCTTTGACTTAGTATCTATGGATGTGGTGAAATATATGTAAATGGTGTAACAATAATTTATACGTAGTTGCTTTGGTGGAAATTTTAAAGATCCTCGTTATTACATAACATTATAAGTTAATTTGTAAATTTTATAAAAAGGCCTATCAATCAAGTTTCACACAATAAGTGAGCGGTAAAATATTTAACAATGGTTCATCCTGTGTTCTACACGAGTGCATCTTTTTGGACTGGGTTGTTTAAATTAAACTAGTTTGTATTTCTCCAACATTTACATCTTATCGGTTGATCTATCTCTCAACCCTTTAATGTATGCGTCACCGTTCCCTAGCACGAATATTTTGGATATTGCAGACCGAAGTCATGTATATTCCTGTAGTAAAATAGAGCAGATGTTACGATCCAAACCAGGCGGTCGCTGGGTTTTTATCCGGCAAGCACCGCACACCGGAGCAATAAAGTAAGCAGTTTTACAAGTGAGTGACTTCGCAACGAATGCATGACCTAACTTGCGCTTTATACCAACTTTTATGGTTGTGAAAATCGAAGAGAGTATTATTTATTTACACACTGATATCGATAAAATAAAACATCTTTCTTGGTGTTAGAAGCATAAAATAAATTTTAAATATATGCTTATATTTAGCTGCTTACGAGTAAGTCCTGTTGACGAAGCTATTTCATGTTGAATTACTCTTGTTTGTCTACCGAATTTATTCGGAGTCCTTTAACAATAAAATGTTGATGTTATCTGAATGAGTTGTCAAGATTTGAAATCATCATTAGCTTAGTTGATGGACCGCTGCTGGAAGAATGCATGTTTAAGTAACAAAGCTTCACGTTTTGTCGCAAGAAGTGACGGGTTCCAATTAGAAGAGACTTATTCATCCCCGTACCGAAGAAATACCTCCGAAAGCAACAATTATTTTATCAGAGATTTAAGTCGACGAGACAATTGTTCCCCAATTTTCTAAACACTTTGACAATGTGCTCGTAATTTGTTTTATTCTCTTGGCACTTCGATTGTTTGCTCTGGGAAAACACGAAACGTCATCGAGGTTGTAGTCCCTCTGAGCTCCCTCGTCAGTGTTTTGTATTCGTTGTGCCCGCATTCAATATTCATTGAAGTGAACATCTTGTAATCATTTGCGTTGAATTTCAGGTGAAAATAAATTTAATTGTAATTTATTTATATAACTTTGTTTTGTTTATATGTACCTACAGTGAATTTCGTGTAGTTCTTTTCTCTAAATAGCTGATACTTAGATAGGTATATTAATTATATTATACTAGGTATATATATTTACTATGTTAATTTAGGTTGATTAATAATAGGTATTAAAATGGTTAATTGGATCTAACTTTTGTTATTCGTTGGCCACACCCCGCACTTATCTAACCAGTAGCTTATTAAATGATAAATGGGGTCCCGATCGATTTGAATAACAAGCAGGCAGATGCTCTTAATCCTTTTGATTTTATTAAATACATGCGCCCCTCGTCTGTCGGAAATATCATTCGAGCATGGTGTAGGGTTCAGGTATAAATTATTTTTATAATGAGTATAAGTTGGGTTTGTTAATCGGTTCAAAAAGCTCACCTTACTTCTTTGTGTGTTTTATAACACCCAAATGAACAATCCACTTGTACGTGATCGGGTGAATATAATTCGTTTACCTACTTTTGTGCGTATAGAAAGAAGCTGTATCTACAATGTTGTGTACTGACGTACGGACATTATCCCCTTCATTCGTTTGAAAGAAGAAGAGTCTAATGAATTCCCGGGAGTATTCGGCTTGAGTGCTTACCAATCGCAGCGTCATTTGTTTGATCGTCTCGTTAGGGAGAGGCCAAGTGAAAAATCTGACAACATTAATCACGTCGATGCTGAAATACAATTTCGAGCGGTCGAAAAATTTACATAAATAATTTATACCCGAGAGGCTCTCCTATCCTTCTTTACTGTGAACTCAATGTTATAGGAACATTTGTACGTACTATTGTATATACTACATTATATACAAATACTATACTGAAATTGCAGTACTGTTTATTTTTTCTTCAGAGTATTTACCGTTTAATTACAATATATTACTTTAATGAGTTATTATGTGTGTATCTCACCGGGGTTCCTCGGGGCTGTTGGCAGCTCTTATATCATAAAAAGCCGTTACTGACAGACCTTCAGTTCGACTGACACACAGCCTGTTTGACGAAGTATTTGCGGCATGTGACTGTGATCGATTTGATCGAATCTCTCTTCAGACAGCGTGAGTTTAGTCATTGAACTCGACGGTTGGGTGAAGTAAAATCGATCAGCATTTAAATTTAATATTTAAATCAATATAATCATAATATATCCGGTATGTGTAATAAAATAACTTACACGTAAAGGCTATTGAAATATTTCGCATTCATTTTACAGGCATATAAACAAACAATGAGCTATAAAAGTACGAGTATGAACATTTAATATAATAATAGCGTTAATTTTACGAAGGCAATGAGATTATTATCGATGTTAATTTGCTGAATTAACAGTAAATAAATCGCCTCGTGAAGAGCACCTTTACGAGTCGATATAATTAAACTTGCCGCAGTGCTTGTCGAACGCTACTAAGATATCCGGTAGCTGTCGTGATTATACGTATCTGTCCCTATACGGAGATGCCGCTTAATGTCTATTTATCTGGTACATCTTAAATAATATAATTTTGATACCGACAATTAGAACCAGAATTGTTTGAATGATAAATAATTTATTCGTGATGTTTAATAAAAATGTAAAATATAATTATTATGTTATAAAATAATTTATGTCGATGACAAATATGAAACTGCATGCGATATCGTAGTTTTCGCAGCGTGTCGCCTTCATCACGCTCGCTCTGGTTCGGTAGATAAAGTGTCCGTGTCATCAACACGCGAGGCGCGTACGACTTATCCTCTGTAGCTGATTTTATAATTCCATATGAATTAATAAGCACCTAGCCACGCCCCGTAGGCGTCAACTATATGATTAATAACGCGAATGTCTACGACTACCGGATCATAACGAAGTCAGTCTTTATTCCCCACTCGATACTACTTCCACGCCTTATTATTTTTATAATATCTTACGTCAATTCACATGTTTATAGTTTTATTTATATTGCCTACGCTTATTCAAGTTCGATCGTTTATCAATCGATACGTTAATATTTAAATAATATTTACCGCTTATAAATTGTTTTGAGTTCTATTTCGAATACTTGACATTTTAATGCCTTGTTATGCATGGATTAATAATAATTCGATTCTGTTGGCCGTCAGTGTATTATTTGGTCATTCCCCTCAACTATATAGACTTTTCTTGTTTGCGAATGAGGTTTAATTAGATTTATACACAATGAGTAGGATATATGTATATAGCATATTTTACGCGACCGTGTTGAATTTGCTTCTACCTTTCCATCAACAGTCCTCCAACTGCTGCGTTGACGTCACATAACACCGTTTTTTTTTACCACAATACTAGTTAATATTAAATATGATTGTATTATAGTTTAGGTTGGACTAATAATTATCCTAATGATTTTTTTTTTCAATTTAGATTTTGAATCTATTTTCAATAGCGACTTAACAATAGCTTTAATTCTTTTGGATGGGTCCAGTAATTATTTGCAATGCTTTGTTGTATGCACACTACTGTTTTTCAAAAGAGAAACCTTAAGGGATTGTATATAATTTTTAAGTAAACTTTTGAAAGGGATAAAAGTAAGCCGCGCTTTTTCTTTGTATTGAAATAATTTAAAGATATTTTACATTTTTTAATTTCATGGCTATGTATAAAAGAAATTGTCATTTCTTTGTAGTTTTTTTAAAATGGGAAAATTAGAGAATCAGGGTCGGTCAACGCACGTGACCGGTGGCACCTGCGAAAGCTGTGGCGAGCGACACGGTCTATTGCTAGCGCCCCCTTTCCCTGAGTCCATGATTTATTTGTCTCGTTATATACTATTGTTGTTAACACGAATTATAAAAAAGGTGATCTCAATTCTGTCAATTATAACTTTCTAAAATCTATATTGATTTTCATAGCTGTTTACTTTTGAACATATTCGGTTACATTTAATTTATTATTGTCTAATGCGTCGCGTTTTAATCTCAGTGAATGCTGGGTATGGCAGAAGAAGCAAGAGAGTAGGATTAACACTGTAGAAATGCGGTCAGTAAGGAGTGTATGTGGAGTCACGATTGCGGATAGAATGAGGAATAGTGTTGTGCGCGATAGATGTGGTTTGAAAGATGATGTAGTGACGAGGATTGAGAAAGGAATACTTCGATGGTTTGGGCACTTGGAAAGGATGAACGAAAGGAGATTGACGAAAGGAATATATAAATCTGACGTGAATGGATGCGTAAAACAAGGTAGACCCAGAAAGGTGTTTTCCGATCAAATAGGAGACATCCTCATGATAGCTGTGCTGCCTAGTGCCCATAACCGTCTCGGGCGTGCATGAAGAGAATTGTGGATGTGAAGGAACTGATGGTGTTGTATCAGGATCGTGGTAAGTGGCGTTTCGTTGTCTCTGCCTATCCCTGTGGGAAAAAGGCGTGACAATTGTATTGTATTGTATTGTTTTTAAAAAGTTGCATTCCAAGATCATCGGTAGAGAATCTCTCTGCAGATATGAAAACAAGTTGAATAAATATATTAACGGTATTGTAAGAAACTTGCAAAGTCACGGAGTTTGGCTTCATACATGACATTCCGTGGGTGGGTTTCTGAACACAGAGAGGGCTGGCCAGGTTTCGGAAATTGAACGTTAACAAATTTGATTTCTTCGTGTCATCTACATCCACGCAATAAATTCCTCTGTAAACACTCCTTTTGTATTGTAAATACGTCTAGTTGTCATTTTGACGGAATTTCTGAACTAATATACAATGTTTACTTGTCGTCTGCTGGCTAATGTGTTTTCGCTGTCTATCGGTGTTACTGATGCATTTTTTGCTTGATTCTGTTAACGTAACTTAATATCTTGTGCATGAATGTGTTAAAAAAAGAGTTTGCTTAGGACAGTATGAAGCTATTGCATAATATAGTTTTCTTAACGCTTTGTACGATATCGATGGCTCATAAAGCTTTATTGTCAATGTTGACATTACGATGATAGCTTTTCGGATACTTTTCATATTTCTTACACCTGAACCAACAATCTTCTAAAAGATTATATTCGACTTAAATAATACGATTTTTTATTTAGAATATCGGAATTTATGTCGTAGAAATTTGTCCCTTACATATTATTTTAGTATTATTATCAAAAATCACTATTAAATTATAATGAAAATTAAAGAGTGGTAGGCAGACTGATGATGGTTAGCGAAGTCTGTCACCAAGGTAGTGCCATCACTTTCGAATGTAACACCCGTGAAGTGACCTTGTCGCGTTTCGGGAACAGTTTGAACAGTAGCCAGGTATAACGAGAGGAGTGCACTGTTAATCTAGATGGTATATACTCGTCTACTCAAGCCGGCATAGCGGAGGAGCGACATCAGGCGGCGTGCTGTCAAATGCCGAGCTGCAATAAAAAAATAAATAAATAGAGGCGACTGCTGCCCGCACAGGTTTGTCTGTAGTAGTAGAAGTTGTTCCATTCACGGAACTTCTAGCTTTACATCAGGCGGAGTGTTGTCACATACCGAGCTACAATAATAAAATAAAAAATCACAATTGATTTATAGTCATTAAAAAGTAACGTTTGTTGTAGTTTTTAACTTGTATCACATTGTTGCAAATAATAAAATTGAAGTCTAATATGTTTCCGAATTGTAGTGCACAAGGAATTTTCAATTCAAACGACACGAGTTCTCAGTACCCCCGCCATTTGTATTCACGAACAGTGATCTGTGTTTATCTTTGTAAAACCTACTATTGTGCATCCGTTCACGATAATTGTCCACGAACATATTTTTTTGTCGACATATCTTGGGGCTGATGATATTTTAAATGTTTGTGTTTCTGCTCAATGTGATGGGCAATGACGTGTAGGGCTTCAAGATATTGTGTCCTGATTCGTCAGCGTTAGTAGTGTTTGCTTTACTATCCTCGGGTTCCCTATTGTGTGGTGCATTGTTGCGCTGAATAGTTCGATTTATGCATTTTGATCATTTATTACATGTACAAGTATACTATTATTTTTATTAAACACCACCTTTCTTTAAATCCCTTATGTGTCTGATATCTTTTTTTTTTAATTGTAGCTCGGCATGTGACAACACTCCGCCTGATGTAAAGCTAGAATGCGGTCGATGAATGGAAACAACTGCTACTACAGAAAAACCTGTACGGGCAGCAGTAGTCTCCACTATGCCGGTTTTAGGAGACGAGTATGTACCATCTAGATTGACAGTGCACACTCCTCTCGTTATACCTGGCTACTTTCAAACTACACCCGAAACGCGGCAAGGTCGCTTCACGGGTGTTACATTCGAAAGTGGTGGTACTACCCCAGTACGGCAGACTGGACAAATAACCATCATCTGTCTGCCTACCACTCTTTAATAGTGCCTATAGGCACTGAGCGACCAAGGTAGATATAACAAAGTTACATTGATACCGGTCAGAATTAGCGAGGTTTGAACACGGGTCTCATCGATCGTGAGTTCACGCGTCTTACCGCTAGACCACGGCCGCTCTAAAATTAACATAAATAAAAAATAATAATGAATAAATAAAAAGTATTATTGAAGTTAGCCCAACAAAAAGAGAAAAATAAAATCATCTTTGATCAAGACAGTTTGTTTTCAGTTATTGTAACATTTGTTGAATTCACAAACATCCATTGAAATATCCGTAATATGCTTTAGGAATTATTTTAACTCATTTTTATTACATTAACAATATGT
Organism: Tinea pellionella; assembly: GCA_948150575.1. Lineage (NCBI taxonomy): Eukaryota > Metazoa > Arthropoda > Insecta > Lepidoptera > Tineidae > Tinea > Tinea pellionella. Next base: position 3,647,583 of record OX411254.1, on the reverse strand, counting down.
TATATAAAAAGTATAACATTGGGTACATGTCAAATTTTTGTATTTAATTTTGTTCGGACTTTGCTATAGGAAATATTGTGAGGAAGTTTGTTGGCATTCAATTTGTCTCTGCGGCGGAATAAGACGCCAAGGGTTAGTGAAAAGGCTGAGATATTGCGTTGTCAGCGTTTCAAAAGAGGCGGTCTGCTTATGCCTTGAATAGCCGTGAAGGTTCAGTTCGGGACTCAATTTCTATCAAACGAACTGTTTACTTACTTTATCATCTCTTTTTCATGTCGTTTCTTAAACATTTTTCTTTGTTAAACATTATTTGACGAGAAAAAAATAAAAAATGGGAGGCATCAAGTTAACGCCCTAAACTAAGTAAGAATCTTGTCTTCAGGCTATTTAATTTATCACCTATGATAAAAAAAGGAAATAGGCTGGGACTTTTCAAATTAAATATGCTGCTTCGATCATAAAATAAAGAATTTATAGACGTCCTTTGGAATTAACGTGGTAAGGTTTTATGGCTGTACGGGGCATTTATTCAGCGTTGTATTATATCATCGAACATTCTCGATGAAACCCTCTACGTTTGTTTTTGGGCGGTCTTATATTTATAATTCCGGTAATAAAAAAATATTTTATAGTATAAAAATATGTATGAATTATTCAATGTTCATTTTAGCTTTTATTGTTGTTGCTCCTTTATCGCTGTTCCAGTGACATGTAATTTATATTAATATTTCTTTAGAATATTTAATTATGTGAATAATGTATTTTTTAATATGAATTTGATTGATGATCACGTAAATTGTATTTGCTTTAATCTAATATTTAAATGAGCGCCACATTAACAATATAAAAGATAAATAAAGTGTATCTAATGCGTTAACGAGATTGTTTCTCTTATTCACAACGACCCATGAAATTGTGATTACAAACACTATATACTGGTAGTATGTGAATAATTGTTTCCGTTGCATTAGTAAAACAAATTGTATATAAAAAATAAGTTATATTTATTTTATAATTTGTCTCAGTTATTAACAAGATTAGTAGTAAATATTATATCAATAAATATAGATATACTCCGTCATACCAGTACCCATTGCTCAGACAACCGTTCAATATGTTAGTAAACTGCATGAAGTCTGAATTTTGTCAAATATTCGTAAATAACCTCAACCATCAACGAAATAATTATTTAGTTGTTTTGTTTTTTCTTCGAACGAAATGAAAGTTAATGTTTGTGGTTAAAACAATAATTTCGCTCTCCTTTTCAATTTAAAAGAATAGTTATGGCACATGTGTTTCTTACAAAAAAGCTATGTAACAAATTGTTTTGAAGGCAGTAGTTCAGAAGAGCACGGCGAGCAACGGATCTCTTTGTGGTCGATTATCTACGGTTTTTGTGCTGCAACTTTGTGCCTTTGCGTGCTTCGTCATGCCAAGAGCTGCGAATACACACGGTGTGGGCTAGGTCGTGTTCCATATGCCCAACATCTGTTGACGTCTTTTTATTATAACTTATTCTACAGTTATTTTAAAGTATGACAAGAATATTTCCTTTTATTGTTTCTATTTTGAGCGTGATAAATTTCGTGTTATAAGTTACGCTTTAAAGTTCCGGCCGTAAAAAATATTTAGGCGATTTACTGGTAGTTAATAATAATGTAGCAGCGGCAGTAGTGGTTTTAAAATAGTGAATTATGTATTTTAACTAGTATTCGCTGACTGTATCTGGTGAACTTTGAGTTCAGTTTTCTTATGGCTCTGTGTCCATCGAACGTGACTCGTGAAGCTTATTATAATTACAGATCAGCGATTGTTGCGACCGTATGATGTATAATTTATAAAAGCAGAACGTTACAACTTAGAACAATTCTGAGGACACGTTTCTTATTTTTTCTACCAAAGAATATTTCATTGGAATGTTTTCGATTAGCGTTATTGTAGAATAAGTAATTTTATGGGCGCATTGTAGGTACATAAATGTCCAATGTTTTTTATAGGTCGAGTTTTTAGGTGAATTTTGTACTTATATAAATGTTTGTTGCCACAGTCAAATTCTTTTTCTGTTAGATAAACTGTTTATTGAGGAAGCTTTTAGGTTTTTCAAATCAACCACATCCAGCTATTTTAGTGTAGTAATAATTGCTGAAAAGTATTTTATTTTTAATTTGTTTTGATGGGTTAGATTGTATGCATAAAAAAAATATATAATAATATTTTAAATCGCTAAATGTAATTAAATTATGATGAACATTGATCAGACAACATAAATTGTTATACGGGTTGCAAGTTTTAATTGCCGTTGCATTTTCTATAGATAATATCTAATGATATGGTAGATATAATGTGTCCCTTATCATGTTAAAAAGTTATCTTATTGGCTCGTCAAAATATAAAAGCTTACATTCCTATTGCCAGCGAAACATTGTAATGGAATTATTGTGTTTCTGATAAAACAAAGTATAACTCATCACTGTGGAATAAATTCATCGCCATTACTTTTCATGTTAAAAAAATACTACCTGCCTTAACCACCAATTCCTGATATGAGAAATTTGAGTTGCAATTTAGAGTCCATTGTGAAGGAACAAAGGCGTGCGATGCGTTAATAATACAGGTGCATCTTTTACAAAGTTTAGAAAACGTCCGCGCGTTGTGGGACCAACTGCTACGTGACTGGTTTTATTTTATGCTATTTTCTAGTTTGATAGCGTCCATTTTATGTAATTGCCGTTAAATGTTGGATCTATTCTTTGAGTTGGCTACCTATTGTGTTAGTTGATACGGTCTGTTAATTATACGTATATTAAAATTTGGATGTATGCCTTTGTATCATTCTTCATTTCTTTTTTAAAGCAATATCATTTTAATAATTTGTAGTCGTAGTGTAGTCTAGGAGCTTAAGTTTTCTTAAAATATATTTCATACCAACAAAAGTATTAACACATTTTTTGTAAGTGCTTATGTGGAAAAGCATAATTTTTTAATGTAATCCTAAGATTATTTGTTTGACAGTGATTTTAGTTAAGACTTTAAAAGACGACCCTCAAAGAAACCGAGCACCTCTAAGAAGTATAGAAGTAGATTGTTTAAAGATACACAAGTAGTTCGCAAAGTGTACTCGCTTTTAATCTCTAACGTAGAAAGGAATTTAAGCGATGCAAAACATTTCGCTCGAATCATTTGACACAAACTGCAGCCACGTTTTTTCACTTGACTTGGGAGGTAATGTGAAGTGGCTAACTTTTGAAACAATAATTAATGACGGATTGACGTGGGTGGTAGTTAACGTCATACTGTTTTGGTAACAAATCTTAATTTGTTTGTATGTAGTGAGACCTCACACAGTTCGAGACTAATATGTACTGTATTTCAAACAATTATGCTATTATAACTTACTGGTTGTAAAATTTTCGAAAATAATCACAATAAACTACACTAAGCTGCTTAAAATTTAGGTAAAATTCGCGTTTTTATAGCAGTATATGATGTAGTCTATGAGTGGAGGTGATTGTTGCTATAGAGCATAAATGTCTGTAGGCTTTGTGAGGTGAGGTGGGTATGCAACGGCCAAGTTACCTATTACATCATTTTTGTTATAATCTAGCGACTTCCAAGCTGCTCCCGAAATACGACTGGTTCAATACCTCAGGTCGCTGACTAGATCTAGAACTCAGACTTACCACTGATAATATGAAAATAGAAGAAGTTTGGTATGTAAATCATTGAATTGCTATATTATTGCATCAAAAATGTTGCCTATCTGTCACCTAGATCAAGGCAATTTGTTACTATCGTTTAGTAATGGAGCCATTAAATAGTTGCGGTTTGACTCGCTACATTTTGATTTTGTTTTATTGGAGTCGTGACCACGATGACTTTTTATTTACCTTTAGAAATAAATTCTAGGAAATTCTTGTAAATTGCAAATAATATTGTCGCTTTCCGTCATTGTTTTAAATGAGTAAGTGTTTATTCGCTAACGTACACTATATTTCCTCTTTTTGATTGTAGCTCGGCATATGACAACACTCCGCCTGTTGTAAAGCTAGAGTGCTGTCCATGAACGGAAACAAGTGGTGGTACTACCAGGATGGGCTAATAACCATGTGCAGTATGCCTACCACTCTTTAATAGTACTTATAGGCACTGAACGATCAAAGTACATATGAGATTGGTACCGGTTACAATTTAGCGAGGTTCGAACACGAGTTTCAGCGATCGTGAGTCGATCGGCCGCTCTTTCCTTGTTAAAACTTATTATATTCCCTTATGTGAGTCAGCATCTTGCACAAAAACTACTTTAATGGTTTTACTTTCCTGGAACGATTCCGGCGAGTGCGACAGATTTTTTTTACAAGTGGACATGATAATTTTCTGCCGCCTAATTTATTTGCTTTTACAGTTTTTTTTAAGTAACACATGATAGTGAAATACAGCCAAAATTATTATTTGTTTTGTCAGATTGGTTTCTTTAATGGGTTTTAGCAAATAATTTATAACTCCTAACCTAATTATTTATATTTCTACTTTTTTTGTTTATGCAGACTAAATTACAATGTTTCTTCGTATTTAGTAACTTTAAATTATAAAAATACTACCCTTTCTTAGAAATCATGTATGATCACAAGCTAGAGTGCGACCTGTGAGTGCAGATATAGATAATCTCTCTGCATGCTCGGTCGCCTCCGTTATGCCGGTCTGAAGAGAAGAAAGTTCAGGTTGACAGAGTATACTTCCCGAAACGCGACTAGGTCACTTCGCGGGTATTGTGGTATTACCGGAGGACGACAAACTGGGCTATTAACCGTTGTCAACTGTTTTCCATCTACCTACCGCTCTTTAAAATAAATGCTTAACATCTAAGAAAAGGGTTTAGAGAAAGTTTTAAAATAAGGATGTAACGAAGGGGTAACCATTGTTTTGTCAGTTTTTAACTCTTCTCTAGTAGCTACGTATCTATTTGTTTGTATATTTAAATAGATTTTATATCTTCCATCTTTATTTAATATTTAATGCTCATTGTTTACCTTTGTTCCTTTATTACCGCGTGCCTAACCGGCAGTAAACTTTGCATAACCCTACACAATTCTAATAAAATTTTGGACTAGGTTAATTGTAAAGTTTTACGACTCGAAAAAGATTGCTTAATTGTTTTTTTTTTGTTCAGTAAATTACCCTTTTGCATAACCGTTCAAATTTAAAAGGGTTACCCGACAATACTTAACCTAACGGAGTTTGAATTGTTTGTAAATTTAATTATAGTTAATAAAATATTTGTTTGTTTTAAAGCTAAAACCGATTTTATATTTTAAAAAAAATTGCCCCTAGGGCAGGTCTGTTAATAGACGGTCTCTTAAAACAATTAGACGAGTTTTTCTATAGTGAGGAATTTTATCGTTTAGATTTATTATATTTGTGGAGGGTGTTATCGAGCGTAGTCGATAAGGTGGAACATAGGTACGTTGTTAAAGAGCTGCGAGTCAGGTAGACACAAACATTTATCGACCGTTTTAGTTTTTGTTGATTCTTTTGTTATAATTCAAATCCCTCCGATATATTAATCTCACGTGGGTCCGCCGAACCAGTCATTACTCGAAACTTGGGGGCGTGTAGCGTCCGGGTGCCTAGTTATTACGGGCATTCTATTAAAATAACCCCGTATCATTTACAAAATTAGGTATATCGCTAAATATTTTATAATGAGGGAACAGAATTGACTTTGCTGTGAGCGTTTAGGTTGATATTACCGGAGCGAGCCGTGCGCGGTGCCGGTTTCGGCGTCTAATGACACAGTCCTTAAACGTTTATGTCTGCTGGATTATGGGTAGAATATTTTTGTGCTTTTTGTTAGTTGTTCGTGCTGAAGATGTCACGCCCGGTTATTATCAGGTTAACAGAATATCCTCAATGTGACCTAACCTGTTATTTTGCAATAACTTCCATTGCAATTACTATAATTTTCAGTGTTGAGTCCTAGAGAGTCATTAATAATAGAAAGAGTCAATGTAAGGTTCTATTGCGTATTATAATTGATATTAAATTAAATATAACACGCCTATTTTCACACCAAGACACAATACGGGCTTTGTACTAAAACGATGACATAATTCAATTTAGAAGCGGAAATGTGGAAAAGATTCCCAGCCTTCTATTTTGCCGAAATAAGAATATTATTATTATCACGGCGCGTCCACGACGGTCCGAACCCTAGTCAATAGTCCCCTTGCCCGGAAAGAATCAATTAAATCAACCTATACCGAAGATGTCATCGGATGGGCGAATTGTTTGTTTAATAACATTTCGGAACCATAATAAAAGTCAGTGTAAAATATTTCTTGCTTTTGTCCGAAGGTTCTTTGTACGTAAATGAAGCGATAGACATTTTTCATTATTACACGTCGCTGACATCTTTGTTATATCCTTATTTTTGGTAGGATATGGCTGTTTTTTTTTTTTGTAAAACTTCCTGTGTTTCCTCTTCTAAAAACTTTTTTTTAATTTTTATCACTTCTATTCAAGTTAAGTCATAAATTTGATTAAATCTTAGGACGTATCTTTCTTCAAATAAAAATAATCTTCGCTTAGTATATGCCTATGTATTAATCAGACTTTAGAAACATTTTATAATCTGCGAATTATATCACTAATAAATATAACATCCGGGGAGATTGGTGTGAACACACAGGCAAGTTGTTTGGGTTAGGTCTTTAAATCGTGATGAGAATACAGAAACAGATGCGCTTGGTGGTGGAGCATGTGCGCATACACAGTAGCATCAATTAATATGTAGTTCTTTTGCGTGCTAAGAATAAATAAGTACATATTAAAGATAATAATTTTCTACAAATACCATAATGTCTTAACAAAAAACATTTTGGTTTTTACATTTATTTTATGGTTTTATGTTTACACATGGTTGTAAAAACATTACTATAAGAAAGTAATATTTGGAAATCCATTCCAAAAACTGACCTGGAAATTTTTAATTAATTCTTGGATCTAATATAACAATTAACATGCATCAACAATCGTAGCCAAGAACATTGTTATTAAATAGTTTTTATTGTTGTTTGTTTTGAAAGGTGGTTGGTATTCGGGCTCGGTCCCACTAATTCATTAAAAGTCGATGTTTGTTGATTTTCTGTTTTGTCGGTTGTTTACTTTATGATAATAGGTGTTCGTTTTCACGCCCGCGCTGCTCGGGAGCGGAGCTGTTCCGCGACCTAGTGTGAAACTTAACGCCTTAAATCACAGCCTTTTATTGCATCAATTTATTTTATTTCATTTAGCGATATTGTGTTGGATCTAATTATTTAGTTTTTTTTAGGAATTCAAAAAGATTGCTGTGATAGAACTTCTTTTGTAAGAAAGTGGAATTCAGTAGTCGCTTTTGAGATTTGTCATTAAAAGTTATACTAGACTACGGTTCACATTGTACTATCTAGAAAGGAATTTATTTATCCGCAAAGCTTCCTCTTCGCGAGAACACAAATGTTCCAGTATAATATTTGGCTAAAGACGACCAGTGTAGTTTGTTTGCTTACGAGAATATTTTTGTTGTTATCACTGTGAATACCACTCTTAACTCGTCCCCGGTGATATTAAAAGATTTTGGCTTGGCGCCACGTTGATTTTGATCTTTATGCCCAGCTTCCCTTTGGTGATCTCAAAAGTACTGGCATTCTGCCTAATTATTGTCCGAGGTCCATCTCTTTTGAGCTTTTCTTTAATAACAATTGTTTTAGAAATTATCAAAATTAATAAGTCATGGTTACATAAGTTACCAAGGTAACCCACTATTCACATTTGATACCTATTGTTAAATTTAGGATATTATCATAATCAAGATAGTATCGCACAGCTGCAACGTTATCGTCGCGAATTGGCGTATGCTTTTAGTGTGTTGGTAATTAAGTTAGGAGGTGTGAAGGGTAACACCTGCATTCGTATCAGATCCGACCGTTACGGTCTCAGGGTACCAAAAACAATGGAACAAAAAGCATGATGCGGGTGATCAGGTAGGGTGCAAACGGGGCAGGCATGCGGTTCCCGAAGTTACGGCGGGGGGTCACGATTTATGATTGCATCGTGTCAGAGTGCTAATGAACGCACTTTGTTGGTCTTTATTGAGATAACGCCTGCAATCGATGCAACTCTGATCACGCCATTAGTTATTGCGACGTCCTATAGCACGTTGCGTGTTCTTTTTGTCTGTATAAATCCGTGTAAAATAACTATTACTGCACTGTCAAAGTTATATTATATTTAACACTATTTCTATAAATACACGTATCGCGAGTTCTTAATTGTGCGTTGATATAATCTAGTGTCTGTCTTCATACGACATCGAGGTTGTGTTAAACAAGAGCTATCGTTTATCGACTAATACGGTAATCTGATCATTGAAGAAATAATTTTATCTCCTTAGAGCGACATTTTATCTTATACGATTCTCTCTAGAACGAAAGTCACATTTTTATATGAGTAACAGTGTGACGTACAGAAGACTTGTTGGGCACATTTTTCATACACTGCGGCACCGATGCGTACCAGTTACTTATCGTACGATGTCATCAAATGATGAAGTAGCTACATTCTCAGGGAGCTGATGTCATCGTCAATAATACTTTATCGAACTGTTTCTCTGCTTGATCGTTGTTTTTTTGCAAATAAATCACGATAAATATAAATTATAATTATTTAAATTTTTTTTTTTGTTCCAGGTAAGGAAGTGTTATAAACTCAACTTCTAACGTCCGAAATACAAACGTTATGTCACAGCGTTAGAATTGTTATAGCTCAGGTATAAAGTTGCATCACTTGTCTCTCGGTGCAGTGAGTCGTGAATCTTAGTGACCCCTAGGTCAGGCGATTGGCTTTTGTTTACATTTTGTTCAGTTCATTGAGCCTCACGGACTGAGATGTTATAAATTCGAGAATAATCAATTTGTTATCTATTTAAATTATAACATCATAATATATATTTATCTTTAATTCGTAACGATGTCGTGGTACACGGTGGTTAAATAAATGCTCGATATCGCTTTAAAACTTGATACATGTAATTTACAGCTTCTAATGCGGGTGTATTGTCATTGAACAGAATATGTATGCTGGTTTTAAAATGTAATTAATTTTAGGTACTCATATTTAGATCTAAAGTGTAGTCTATGTAGTGTACACCAATATTTCGTCTCAAACGGTCAGGCCCGGCTAGCTCAGTCGGTAGAGCATGAGACTCTTAATCTCAGGGTCGTGGGTTCGAGCCCCACGTTGGGCGATAAGCTTTTTTATGTCTATTTTTATAGTATCTGATATATCGTATATGAATCGACAGTACATGTTATTAATTTTATTTTTGTTGGTTTCTTTCGAAAAGCATCTCTAGCACGTACGCCTAATGATCTTCGCTCGCAGTCTATATGAGATTTTTAGTAGTGTTTATCTAGTAATTTCACTTTCACAGTATTAAACCAATCGAACGGCTTGGTCAATCTTTGGTGGTACTTTACCGTTACAGGGTCAACGCGAGGCAATTGTGTGTCTATATGTTTCCCACGATAACTAACCAATGTTCACGTTTACTTCTTGTTTTTAGATAAATGGGACCTTATGGGGACTTATCTGCCGAAATCAGGGCTTTCATTTATTACTCTGATTATTTAATATATTGAAGGATTTTGCGCGAACATTATTTAATTTAACTGTATTTTATTGTATAAAGGACAATATACAGTTCATTCGAGATTTCCATTGTCTAACCAGTTTGGCGTATTTATGTTAAGTGATAATGTGCGATATTTATTGATTTTGTTCATAACGGTCTGCGAGTGTCCTAGTGACAATACAGTTTCTTAACCACCCACGTATAGGGTCTGGCTGGAATTGCCTACCTCCTTGTCACCTTATCTTTACTGACAGTTCATACATAAATCAGTATATTGCATTCGCATGCGTTATATGAACTTATATACTCGTATAAAGTACGATAAGTTGATGAATAAATGTTGCATTTATAATTTTCTCTTCATGTATTTATCGGGTTATTATTGGCAAAGATCCGCGAGGCACACCCACGTTCCGTTAAACTTTTCACATAAAATTACATTTCAATCTCGGCAACGCTCTGTGGCCGCCGTCGATGATTGCTACGTTAACCGTTAAGACGGTAGTTTCGAGGAAACGTTCAGACGGACTTCACGTGGTGAATATTGTTCAAATTTAGAGACTGATTATCTTAACGACCCTCATTTTATGGGCTTACGGTACAGAAATGTTATTAAACTTGAAAATACAATACTTTTAAAATGGCTTTTGATTACATGTGTACTTATTTATAAAATAGTTCGCAATCATTTTAGTTTGTGAGGTTGATGGTTATATTAAAATATACTAGGTATTAAGCATGAAGTTAGGAAGGTTTTTAAAATAAATATGTTAAATAAGAATCTTGACATTGATGAAAAAAGGCTTTTAAATTTACGACGACTCCCATCAAGGGCCTCAATCAACGTTACTTGCTACAGTACCTGAAAAAGGAACGGCTCATAACAAGCGAAAGATTGAAATGAAAAGATAAGGGAGCGAATCAGAAATGTTGCCGAAAATACGTATTATGAGGCGGCGGTAATTTTGTAAGGGATTCCTGAGTTCGATATGCGAGCAATCATTACCCTTACAGATCTTACTCTCGCGCGGACCTGCTCATTCGAGAGATCTAGGGAGATTATAAAAACACTTAAATATCCAATGCTTGTCGCATTTTTGTCGAGAGTCTCAATTAAAGCGGACAAGAATATAATTTGCATGGAATTTAAACTTAATTAAAACTGCACATAGATTTTCAAGATCAAATATTTGCAGCGGCGCTAGCTGCAATATGTTTATTTTATATAATTTGATATTCACTTAAGTATACAATTTGCTAGTATTTTATTATTCAACGGAAACTTGTTTGAATATTTAAATGAATACTTGGGTCATGACATGTTTTTTACATTTGTATTACATGCGTCTTCGTTTTAAGGCGTACTTTATTGTTCCCTACGTCTCGCGTCGCACCACCGCTCGTTAACGCGACCTCTCCGATATTTATTGTATCCTCTTCAGAAAATACAATTTCCAAGTTGAAGGCCAATAAATTTTATTCCACGTATGTACATATCCCAATAGCAGCTGGTACATATAATTGTTGTTACCCTTTTTTACACATTTGCAAGGATCTTTACTGGGAATTTCCAAATGTTTCCAAGTAAACCTTATCATTAATTAATACACATGATTTTATAACAGATGGGCGTATTATTTAAAATATAGGTAACTAAAAAATCAAGTTTTCTCGCAATGTTCACCTGTGGAGCCAATTTCATATTCAAAGCATATTTCATTCGCACGTCTTAATCGAAGACCGTGTGTTACCTATGTGTATTATTATAAAAGTAATTTAGTATTTCAACACCTTTAGAATCACATGCATAACATGTTGATGGATTTATTATGCAGGGTAACTTCGAAAAAAAATCGCAGCTGTTGACGATAAATCGCTCACTCTACTCGATTCTCCAAAAAGTCACATAAGGTTCTGTGTAGGATACGTTAACTAATGGACCTCTGCGATCTATCCATATCTCCTACGTCTAGAGCGACAAAATCACAATTAATTGTTTGTTTGTGTAAATTATTGAAAAAGGAATAAACTGTATGACACATCGTACACATCGTGTGTAATTCCAAGATAAATTACGAAAAGAATAAATAAGGAAAATGCAGGTAATTTTCGTCTCTTTATACAATCTAATTCGCAACTCACGCTAAACATACTGCTATATTAAATTATCGCATATCGTGCTAAAGGCAGTGTTTACAAACCGTCAGGGGTGGCGGGTGGAAATATCCGGCATCGGTGATAATTGCCAAGTGTCGAGGTGTTTTCGCGCCAAAATTTACACCTTGCGCCTTATCTTTTTTTTTCAGTGATTATTTTGTTCATTAAAGTTGGCTTCTTAGCGATAAAAAACTAAAAGAACTGTTATTTAACTACCATATTTTCTATACCTACTTTATATTATTATTATATTAAAACATAGTTTATACCGTATATTAATATATAAAAGTATTACGTTTGATTTAATTGTTTCATGTTATAGCGATAATTTAATCAGAACTGCTAATCTATTACTTATCATGAACTGTCACGTGAAGACTGCAATTTCAGTTGTGGTTTATCTCCCAACATCTCGACCTGCGAACAGCATGCTTGTTATTTATAATTTATTTTTACCGGTGCTCGATTTGTTCATGTGCACCTCGGTGTCGAAAGGTCGATGGAATATCGAACAACACGTACTTTTACCACGAACTCGTTTAAAATTATTCTTGGGTAAAATATTAAATATTTGACGTTATAATATTTTTCTTATGCATTTTTTAAATAGTATTAAATTAAAATAATATTAAAAAGTATTAAATATAAATTAAATTGTATCGTTTGCGAATTTATTCTCTTCGAGAAGGTTAGAAAATGTTGAAGAATATATTATTTGAAATTAGAAATTTATCCTGCTAATGCTGAGGTAGTCCCGTTGGTTTCGTGCTGGTCTCTAGCGATGTCAACGCATGATATAGTTTGGCTTCATGATTTGGCCGTCGATACACCCGGCAGATTTACAATGCGCCCAGTTATTTATAGCGATGTTCGATCTAGATGTAATTTAATGTTGTTGGCGCACATAAATCAACCTCATCTACCACTGGAACACTGATATCAGCGGACCGCGGCACTTGTAAACCTGATAATGTTGCTACGATTTATCGGTCAAACGGTTTGTCCAAATTAATGTTATTATTATCATTAGGAATTGGAATCTAATATTAGACTGATATACATTGTCGGATTTTAATTAAGTAAAGTTTAGATCTTATTAGGAATTCTACACCAACTTTACCAATTAGAATGGATTTCTATTATACAATGTACGTTTAAGAAATTCTTTTAACATTGATCGTAGGTGAATGCTTTTTACCCTTCTATTTATTCACACAACAAAAGTTAAACATTGGCAGCATTAGGAAATGCTTGCAACTAATCGGCAGCTTGGTGGGCTTGCGAATAGTTTACCGACACTTATTGTCGTCTCAGTAAGTAAGAGACGTTCATTAACCGAGAACGCTTGAGCCTTAAAGTTCTAAAGAACGTTTTCCATATTTGCGTGGCTGCCTTAACTACTAGATGCTGAGTTATAGAATACTTTCTGGACACAGATGCCCATTCCAATTAAGTTTAATAAATACTCACGTTCTTTGAGATTGCCGCTTCACGAATTACACTATTACGCGTTATTATGCTAATTAAAGTTTTATTCGACGACAATTGATTGGATGAAAGTGTTTACATATTTTACGTATCAGTTCCTCTACCTGTCTAAAAATACTTTTAATAAGCTTGATTATTGTTTGTTATTCACTCCAACCAGAAGGCAATCGCTGCAGACTTCGTCGGATACTGTTACTCACTAGCCTTTGGAAATACTAGGATATGTGGGATGGTAAATTACATTTGTTTGACTCAATTTTCTTATAGTAAAGTAAGGTAAGCAATTTCAGCAAGGTTGATATATTTTAAGATAAGACTGAACAGATTAAGCGTTCCTTCAGACTTGAGAAATTGAGTATACCGCATTGAATATTATTTTTCTCAGAAAAAGATAGATTGCCTGGCCGATTTTACGGGAAATTAATTCTGGCGATGAGCGACAGCGCACGGAGGCGGTATAGTCGACGGAACTCCGAATATGAGATGATTTGTAGCACGATCCGGCCCGCTCGCGCTCGTTATGTTTCCGATAATGACGCATTTCATTTACTTTAAGTTTATCTGAAGCGAAAAAATCGTTTATACTTAATTATGCTTATTTATTTAAAAACATTTAATTTAATTCATTATTGCTTGTTATTAAATAACCGTTTTAATATTTTTATTTTATTACAGCAATGAAAGACATGTTAGTTTCAATAGTTGTTATTGGTAGGTGAATTAAATTTAATATACAACGTGTTAATGTGAGAGGTTTTTGAGAGACTAAAAAACCGACGTCTGTATAAAAATCAGATATATGACTATCGAGTTAGTTGTCAATGTAAATGGTTATAATCGAGGTGCGCGGGCGCATGCTCCGCCCCAGTTGTCGCCACCGCGCCTCACCTGCAATTAATCCAGTGTAATGCGATCCCAGCCGCTGTCTGTGGCGACGTAATGCAACGTGATTTATGCTCAACGAACAGGCCGTTAATCTTATTACCACTTTCAATAACATTATTATCACGTATAGTCCACAAATCCTACGCAACACTTTCCACAACTCACTCAGAGACTTATGTATTTTATCGTGGAAGGATAGGTAGCTCACTCGAAATTTATTTCAGGTGATTTAACGATTATGTTCTGTGGTAGTAAGTAGCGCGATTAGTATACACTCGTATTTCTTTCGATGACTCATTTACATTAAATTAAGCTACTTCGATCATTACAATGTCAATCACGCTACTATAAAAAAAAAAATCCGTTCAAGGATATAACTATTAAGTATGCGTGAGAAACCACTTCCAATTCCACGGGTGTCTAACCCTGAGGCAATGTATAGCTATTCGAAGTCTACATGTTATCCCTAAAACGCTTCAATAATAAGATGCAAATGTCCATCGTGGCGGCACGAAGATCGAGAGAACAAAAACCGCTACACCTAAAAGGATATTTCCAGTGAGTTCGTAATTTCCATATATTTTCGTAATAACAACTTCCGTTTCGTGTGCCGACGGACGTGTCACGATCGTGCCGTAAACCGTAACCACAGTAGCTCTCATCCGATCATTCTTTATTTCGCTCACGGCCTTCTAATGTATTCAGTATTCTCTCAATAATCCCTGATCCTCGGATGGTTCTGTCTGTGTTAAGTCATCCTTTGATAAGTACGTGCGCTGCTGGTAGTTTACTAATTCAATCTTAAAATGCATAGCGCGTCTTCAATATTTGGTGATAATGGCTTGTTGTTTGTCCATTTTCATAATAAACGACCTGCCGTTTAATTCTCAAACGTTTCTTTAATAATTCATGATTTATTTAATGGAAAAAAGTTTTAATTTGCATTAACTTGTAATCTTATCTTACGAATCCACTATTGAGGCATTTGACATTTGATTAATATTCAGGTAGAGGTAATGCCAGAGGAGTGAGAGTAGTTTCCATCGGGAGCAGAGAAAGCACAGACCTAATACATATTGATAGGCGGTTGCCCAGTTCACCGTCACGATTCACAAACATCGAATTAGCACAAATTAACACAAATTCCTTTGACTGCTCTATTTGCAGCGACCAACAAATAATTCAATATTGACAAATTGAAACTATTGATTTCAATAAATAATTTGAAAAAAGAAAGAAAGAAGAAGTTTTTTTTTACATTAATTTTCGGCATGTCAAATACTGAATTTTTTATTATTAAATTATGTTTAAAAATATGTAACATTTCAACATAATAATTTTAAAGTTATATAAAGTTAAAAATATAATGATTTTTTATACAAAAAGCTTGTCTAGTTAGTCCTTGTAACAAACAATGTTTTTGTCTTATCTATCTGGTTTACATTGCTCTCACATCCGTCTTCTCGTAATGAAACCAAAACTTGGTGAATTTGTTTACATATTTCATGGCATGACGCGTCTTGAGATTTATTCACTTCACGTAAAATTGAGCGCCCTTTGCTTTACGACTGTGTTGGTTTACGGTAAAATGCAACTTACATTAATATTTCTTATACCTAAGAATTGGTGCTTTTTTCATTATTATTTGTTAAATAAGTTATATGTATATTGTATGTAGGTACGTAGTTATATAGAATGTTCTTTGCTTGAAAAGTAAGAACTTAAAATTCAACGATACGCGCCTTGAAGTCATTCCTTAATGGTATACAGTCTCTAGCAGGTCTTAGCTAAGATAGACATGGACAAGACACTACTATCAGTATAAATTAGCTGCGGTGTTGTATTGCGCAGAAACAATAGCCTCGTGTCACGGTGGCCGGCGTATCGTTGTCTCCAACGACAGTCTACATTGCACCCGTCCGAGGTTTTACATAGCAATTTGAACCTTATCTCTGGTGTGTTAGATTAACAGTCGAGACATATTCATTGTTCTATGGTTCACGAAGTGTTGCGGTTGGCAGATGACACGAAGCTCTATAAATTTGAAAGCGGCTGACTTGTGAGAGAGCACAAGCGAAGTGTAATCTCATCTGCTTGCAATTTGTAATGATCCATAAAAAATAACAGCAGTGTTAAAATTAGAAGTCTTTATAGCCTGGCAATTAAAATGGAATTCATAAGTGAAGACGACAGTTACCACAGAGAAAGTCATCAGACAGCAGTCGTCTCTGATGCCAGTTGATGAGACAAACTTATACTGTGGCTACTTCGAACCTGATCATGAAACGCGACTTACGGATGTCATACTTGAAAATGGTTGGTAACTATCCCGGAACGTCAGACTAAGATATAACCATTATGGCTGCCCAATACTCTCTTAAAAATAAGAACGTTATAATTTTTATTATTTAATTATAATAATATTATAATAAAATTCTGCTGCGGACAATTTTCCCTATAATAAGTTACGATAAAACTAAACATTTTTATAATACCGTTGAATGTTTGAAAATTATTAGTTACTGTCTCTGCAGCAGTTAATATCGTTCGAAGCAGCGCAACATTGGCACCAGAGAGCGTCGAGGAACTCTCGAAGGCAGGTCTGAAGCCTCGGGCTGTTCAGATTTACGAGGTGGCATGCTCGTGCCTGGTTCTGCCCCTCCCTGCCCATCGCCGCCCCCTCTCAACCCTCTCGCAGAGAATGCAGCTTTCCTCGGTCCATCATTGTAACGGATTTCTGTTACTTATGAACAATGCCCGTTCAAGCTCTGTTCGCCACTAGGTCGATCCCTCACAGCATTATATTGTGATTCAATGATTCGATTATGACTTAAACAAACTGCATATAGTGTATTTTATTAATATCACTGTAACCATATATTAGTTTACTGTTATGATTTTTTAAACACATGCATCTAAGTGGTTATTATTAAGTGATAATTATTGTATAGTTTTGTTTGTCTATACTATACATTCCGTTTTATTTAATCTTCTCCGCCGGCAAATTTTACACTGTTTGTTGAGATCGCGCCGATATTGCCATGTTAATTGGATAATAGTTGTCGATAGCTGCTGCCGCTCGCAAATATTGGTAACTGTTAAGTGCTTGTTAGAACCTATCCGGTTTTGTGTTAACCATCAGTAATCGTGTAACCACATTAATTATTATAAATCTATAGCTTTGGCTGACCATTTTAAGGCTTAAATATTATTTTGTTATAGTTTTGTTATTTTATTTCCTATAAGAATAAGATAAAATATATATTTTCTTAAAAGTATTGGCATTTGGTTGTCTGTATATGTATAAAAGATACAATTGTGATAATTATCCGTCACGGGGGGTATGTTGGCTCGTAAATTTGTGCATTTTATTACATTAGTACTTTTAAATTTGCACATAAAATTGTCGCAACGAAATGAGAATGTCCAATTTAATTAGATGCGACCGCCATACTATACGAGTTCCTCCTTTTCCTCGCCGCCCACGACACCCCCTTCGTTTGTTTTAAAACTACCCAAGGATTTTAACGAGATTACTCTCAACACATTTTATAGGTCATCTCAAGAGATTTATTTAGCAGTGATTTGTAAGGCATTTTTCATTTGTGCAGATTAAAAGAATTTGAGTCATTAAAAATAATGGAACTCCGTTTACTTTCAACAAAATTTATGGTCAGCTGGTATTAGGCAGTAAATCTCGGCTTTTTGTGAATCCGACTTAATTTATTTAATTGCGGGTTAAATAATTTCTCGTTCAATATAATATAATATAATACACAGATCATGATTTGTAGGTATTTACAGTCTATATTTAGTTTTAATAAGTCCTTTTATATTTATAACTTTTGACATAAAGTTAGACATTTACATAACCCTTGAACACAGTTTATTGCGGCAACCACTTTCCTCAATGCCGTTACTGCGCTCCCCCAGGGAGCCACTAGAAGTTGAGTGTGAAACCGAACATCAAACGTTGTATAAAACGCACTTGATTCTATAAGGTCATCTTGAGAGTTTACGATAATATTATTTCGTACATTTGTTTGAATATTTATAGTTCTATAATACTTAAACGATCACATCGTTGCATTACGCTACTAAAATAATAATTTATTTATATATTGAATATAATATTATTTCTAATTTTTAATATTAAGATATCCAAAGTCAGACGTATCAACCATGTTATCGCCAGACTCCTCGTCTAAATAGAGAGCCGTTCACGAACTACCCGCAGCTATTGTAAACAGGCAAGATTCCTACCATGACCGTCCGTTGCCAATTACAATGAAAGTACACATCTACGTAATAAATATAAATACGTAGTAATTAACAGTATCATTTCTTTAATGTTTTTATAAAACAATTAAAGCTTACGTAGATTAATTGTCTTATAAGGACCGAATTATATTTTTAATCCAGTAGATAGTTATAATTTAGACAGCACGCATTATGAAAATCTCATAGTATGGCTGCAATAGGGTTTCCTATTCAACCCATAATAACGCCCTCTATTCGCAATTTCGCGTCGGTTTAACGATGGAGAAAATGTTTGGTCTGTATTGTGAAAATTTGTGTGCCTTTTGAAGTATCATAACATCGTAAGACAATTCGGGTCAATGATCGGAATGAAGAGCAATAATGTAGTGGAATAGTAGTTTATACTTATATATACTAAACTATTCGGAAGTACCAGCTTAATTAATATTTATTATGTAATATCTATTTTTATTTTAACTAAAAGGGCTCGTGATGTACGAGTAGAGTAGATAAGTAAGAAGAATTATTTTATTAAACTATATTTTTGTAAAAGATTTCGTAAAATTTGAGTTTTTATTTGCACTGTTAAATAAAGCTACATTTAGAGAGGATTTTGTAAAATTGTTAGCGTTATGTCGTCTTCACACAATGTCGTTTTTGGTAACAGGAAAAGCGGGACACAATGTTCACGCTTTTCTCATTCTTTTTAACTTTTCACTTGCACACAATTCACTTCACACATATTTTGTCTTCTATATCACAAATTGTTTTGAGTTTAACAAATTAATAATGTCATCTACGTTTCCTTTTAAAAAATGAGAAAGTTTTTTTTTATTTGCGTAATTTCTTACGTCATAAAATAAACCGCTCAGCGTTCTTGTCTTTAATACATCTCATACTGCATGAGTAGGTAGGTAGTTTTCGTATGCACGATTTCTCTCACTATCGGTGCTCGGATCCACGCGCGATGTACAGTACAAGGCGTGCTCTCGCGTTAAGAATTCGCGCATTTTTACAACGTAATAAAAATCGTAAATAATTCGAAATAATGCAGACGAGCCGAGGTCACGATCCGCCGCGGGCTGGTCCCAGTCATCGCAAAGTGTTAAATTTACGAGCTTGGTCAAAAGAATCATCGAGATTGTTAGTAACTTTGCGAAAAGCTCCAATTACTCCAGATACGGCTCATGCTTTGGTAATAAACATTATTCCACTCTTATTTGTTTTTATACATATACCTGAAGCTTGGCTAAACGGATTTTATGTTTATCATTAATGAGATCTAGAAATAAGCCTAATATAATCTACAACGATTAACAATTGCTTTATTTGGTAAAAGTAAAATTTCAGACCGCACTTTGATTTAGTAACAAAGAAGCTGCACAGCTGATATGTGCAATTCTTTCCACATTGATGATGTCATATTTTATTTTAATTTTATAACAACTCTGCAAGTGACCACAGTCTGCCTAATCTTTTAAGCTCCATCAGCTTAAGGTCCATAAACGGAGAACTACTCGTACCATAGGAAAATATCTGCAGCAACAGTAGCCGGTGTCATGCGCGAATGTGTCGAGTGATTCCTCTGGTTATGTCCGACTACACTTCGGAGCTGATCCCGAAACGTAACTAGGTCACTTCACCTGTGTTATAATTGAAAGTGGTGCACTACAGACTGGAGATAATAACCATAATCAGTCTGCTTACCACATTTCATTGTCGAATTTGACTTGGTTGTTTTTTTTTTTCGATTAGGTTACTGTATTTTCAGAACACGATAGACCACTTAGCGTCCCGTGTCGCGACCAGTCGTAAGTTAGTGCTGTTCGATACGCCTGCCATATTGGCCAGCCGTCGCATTGAGCTCGTTCTTTTTCGGTGCAATTTACGATGCGACGCCACAGGGGCCCGTTGCCCCCGGCCCCTGCCCCAGAAAGATGCCTTCAGATTTATTTCCTGTCCAGCACGATCGGGAGCGGTCCTCGCACTGAAGTGTTTATGTACGTGGTGCGTGTCCTAAAGAACCGCACACAATGCATCAGAATGTCTTTATAGAAATACACATGTCCCATATTTTCTCTTAAGACGTACCATAAAGTACACAACACCTTTTATTTTAATTGACGCAGGATAAATAAATAATTACAGATTGGCATATTAATTGCGACAGAAGGTGGCCGCGGCAATGTGAGGTAGCAACGGTCGTATCGCGCGCTGACCTCTGAGCTGCACGTCCATTAGTTCTCTATCGAACATGTCGTTGTAAGCTTGACTATAAACTGCAGATAACGTGTCTCCAAAATATATGCATATGAAGGGGCTAAATTTCTGTTATGAATAAAATGAATTGAAAATTAAATGTTTTGCTTGATAAGATTAACATTTCATTGCCTCTTAATGTGATTTCCAACCGGTTTTTGTATTTAGTCCATATTACAATGTACGCCTGAGTTAATTTAAAGTAATTGTGCAGATAAGATATTGTGTCCCACGATGTGTTTTAAAGTATTTATTCGCTTTTATAGATACATACACCATTCATTAATGTAACATTAATAAAGTGTATTATTTAAATATTATATTCATTTATCACGTAAAATAGATAATTTTATTTTTTTCTTTTTGAACGTAGATTACATTTGTTACTGAACTTGTGTGTTCAGATTCCCGTGCACTTTACAAACTTTTCGAGCAAAACTTTTTATCCGTAACAATCGAATGCTTTGAAAACGTAGTGGACAAGAGCAGAATCAACAAACACGAAGTTTGCCTTTGAATATAGGAGAGGATATCTTACATCCACTACAACTATATGCATAAATGAGTTATAGTAAACAAGATGTATTTAGAATATTATTTGTAACGTAAAAATATGTATGTTGTTACTTCTGTATGTTTTTTATATGTTTTCCTCTTGAAAGAAAAAGTGGTAGTTTCGATCAATTATCACAAAGCTTCCTTATTAGAAAGCTACTTTACATGGCTAATAACTTAAAGGAAATTAAACAATGTAAAATGAGAATGGGTACACATTTAAAGTAAAGCTACTAGTCCTTGCAGTTCGCCTTTTCCGTGTTACAGTTCTACTTTGTCCACGACGATGTTGCTTTTGTGATGTTCGCAGTCAGAATTAACTATCAGTTCGTAAGGTATTCTCTCCTGCAGAAGTATGTTTTACTTCAACATTCTTTCTCGAAATCAATTTAAAGTATTTTTAAGTAACATGTTCTTTGTAAACGATGTTTTTTCTTGTAGTTGTTTGGCATCTGCCCACACTCACTCCGCCTTAAGTTAAGCTAGGGTGCAGAAACAATTGCTACTACAGAGAAACTTCTGCATCCAACAATCGTGTGCGCTATACCGTATAGGGCAGACGCATGTGCACCATGGCCCATGACAGTTGCACTCTTTTCATTATACCCGGTTCCTTCCAAAGTGATCCCAAAACGCGACTACAGAACGGTACTACTCTAGAACGGTAGATTGGACAAATTACCTTTATTACTCTGGCTTTTCTTTTTTTTAAATAATGACTACATAACAAAGTTACATTGATACCGCTCAAGATTTTTCGAGTTTTGAACCGGGTGTTGATCGTGACGATCGCCTTCATGCGATAAGCCACGGCCGCTTTTAATTTTCTTATTTGTATTTTTATTAAATTTATATCGTCTATTTTCAAATTTGTTGCTTACGTTAACGCGTTCATCAAATGCATTATCTACAACACCTTTTCACTGGAAGTTGTGACTGTGTTGTAGGAACAGGCACATCGGTCCAAAGCCTCACTCCCAATTACTTGGCAGAATCGTTGTCCGCTGTAATTGGATTGGGCTGGCAAGCGGACTTGTTGGCATTTTAATTGTGCTATTGTGACGGCAGACACCGACGCCGTCCGCGACGCGACATCGACACCAGTCGCTAGATAAACCGCTTTTTATTTAACACTTTGTATTAATGGAAACTGCTAGCATTAGGCTTAATTAAAAGCCTTGCCTGATAAAAACGTTGTTTTTAATTATATCTACGAAACATCAAATTATTCAGCGAATTGTTGCAGCTTTAACAAATTATGTATTATAAAATAATTATTTTTATTCATATTAAGCTGTATGGATAATATAAATTCTATATTATATTATTCACACGCTTAATTCCTTGAATTGACACCACTGTAATCAAAAAGAATAATAAAATCGTGAGAAATGCGTTAAAAATTTCGTCAAGGAATTGAAAGGACCCGATTTTGAGAAATCAGAGCATTATCTGAATGACAGACACATCTTTTTATTCACTCAACTCCTCGAGATACCAGAAATTCTTTTAATGTAAATGTTATTTGTGTATTATGTAATCAGTATAAAATGATCATGAAAATTATTCATAGACAAATTATATTCATAATGTGGGCTATAATATAACTTCAGATAAATAAACTGGTGGAATTCTACGGAGATATTGGTGAAAGTTGTTGGATACACCTCATGGAAAGAGGGTCGATTGAAATAAGTATATTCCCAAAAAAAGTATATTATATTACAAATATAATACAATGTGAATATATGTATAGTAATGCATGCCTATTGTCGCCTTCACCAACTGAATGCGTCGTGTTTTCTTGCGTTCTTGTTATGCGGCGGGATAGTAGAGGCCGTCTTGTGCACGGAATATTTTATACAAATTTTAGAAACAAGAACAAAGCTCGGGTGACAGGTACACTTGTTCCTGTTGTTCATTTCTTATTGCATCATTTTTATCGAATTCTGATCGGATCTTTGTTTTGGTAAAATTGTTGCTATCGTCTAAATAAATCATTTGTTTTTTTCCCCCTTTGTCCTTATCTGTTAATTTATAACATCTAATAATTTTGTAAAATCAATCAAAGAAAATTGTTATATTTGTAGTTGCAATACAATAAGTTGGTTTATTTCCATTATTAGGTCACTTTGTAGAAAGCTGCACGATTGTGTCTGCCTACATTTTACAAATTGAATTCTTTACCCGTCTTCTAAGAAAACATAACTCCATGATCGCCTTTGTATAACTTTTTGCACCCACCACCACGCCCGATAAATGTTATTTATGTCGTTTATCGACATTGTTAAACAACATATTAATATAATAAAATTTTTAAAAAATCCTCTATAAAATATGTAATAATGTTATAATTTAAAAAAATGTGCAAATGTTGTCCTGCAATAAAATATTTCAGTAAAATAAATACGCAAATAAAACTGTTTTTTATTATTATCATTTATATTTGTTTGCTATTTTTTATTCCTTGGTAATAAATATACCAAATAGTAAATTGAATTTGTGAAAGTTAAAATGAAGGTGTATTTTGATCACACCACAATTTTATCCGTACAATAGCAAACAAAAACAAAGGCAATTGAGATAGAAAGTGAGTTAGTTTTTGCTAATATTTGTACGCTCACATTTTTCGCGGTTTTTGGGGCAACATATTTGGGGCACGGTTATTATTATTCGGACACTATATCGAATTACATATTGTGTTCACTAACTACATTTTTAACTCTAGTGACATTTTTCACTCGACTTCATTTTCATATACCTACATACTTTTAAAGTATATCGCAAAAGCATACTGGGAATTTGAATTCATAACATCAACCTAACATAACCTAACACATTCCACCACAGCTGTCACTGCGAAATAACGATTCGCTTCCATAAAAGTGTAGTGGATTCGAGTGTTCAATTAATTTAATCAAGCGTATTGATTAAATGTCAGGTACCCAATTATATTATCGGCAGATCGAGTGCAGTGGATGTGCATTCCGGAGTCGTGGTGCTCGATGTCGCCCCGAGCGAAGATCCACACATTTTATTGCAAGCTGAGTTACACGATGTAAATTTAACTGCCAAATTCTAAAACGTAAGCTAAAAAGTAATAAACATAAAACTATTTTTATTGTGTCTATATTATAAGGTCTGCAATAGTCGGCATTAGTTGAACAAATAATTAATTGCTCGTTTATGCATAAGGAGCCTATTGACCCTAAGAACATAACAGATCACTCATGCGTATCAATACTTGTTTGTTTACATATGACACAAAAATTGCAAGGTATTTCAAAAATAACGGGATACTAGGATTTTATTCCTAATTAGAATTATTATAGTATTATGGTATTTGCAAACAATACTTTTTGAAATGTTCGACCTGCCAACCAACGTTATTGGTGATGTATTTTTTGTGTATTCTTTTCGAAGAAGGCAACATAAAATGTTAGCAGAATCCTCGCTCGCGTCATGTCAACCCATCTCGTCTCTTAATGACGTGTGTGAATCGCTTTGAAATCTTATCGCGTTATTCCCAGCGGTTTCATCAGTGGTGTTTGCATTTTAAATAAGCCGCCGGTTTTCAGCCGCGTCTTATCGAACCAAACCAGATTACGTTTGAACAAAACTCCTTGAAAGCTTTCGCGAAGGACTGGTGTTCGTTTCGTTTGGTTGATTTAACTGTTTTGACAGATACAAATTTGATTTTCGCACTGAGACTTTTGTGTGAGTTGCGAAAAAGTCGGCCCTTGTTGTGGTTTGTTTTATTTGATTTTGCATAGTGACAGTTAACTGACAGAAGTAAAATTGTTCAGCGAAATGAAGTAGAAACGCAATTATTTTAAAACATTTGCTATTAATTGAGCTTATTTGAATGATATTTTACAAAATTCATAAATACTATTTTATATAATAATTATTTTCTCTGAGAGATCCTAAGATATTTATATCTTGATGAAGATTTTATTTATAGTATTTTAATTCAGTATTTGGTGTGGCAATAATTTGAAAATATCTTTTATTACTACCTCTACAAACGAGATAATTGCAAATTTGTATATGATTAAGGAACAATAAATAAAGGCAATAAGGAAACAGGTTTCACTACCCGCAACTGTACGTGTATTTTAATAACGAGAAATAACTTGTGACCGTGGGTCCTGGTGTAAAGACTTGTTTTTCAGGCTCTAGGCGTGAATGTTGTTATTGTCAATCAATTTGTTCGCGTCAGTTAAGCAAAAGACGTCGTTATAATATATTATATACGTTGATCGCATCTTAATTAGGTTAGTCTTTTTTTTGTAGACTTGATAAATGACTATAAATTGTGTTATTGCAAATATTTAGTCGATAATTACTTTCAGATGAAATTTTGAAGATCGGTTGTTAACACATTTTAATTTAAAATTTTATACGTTTAAATTGATTGGTACTTTCGTTCGCGTACCACCCAATAGTGTCAGTTGAGAGGCTCGTTGTGCGAGGTTCAAATTAATTTCATGGTGGTGGTGATTCTGAAATAAAACTCTCCCTACTCACACCCTTGTTTAATTTTATTCCACAATAACCTTCACCAGCGTTGTGGCTAATAATTAGTTTATAGGCAACATGTATTATTTCACATAATAGCTTGTTATTTTCCAGCTATTTGCAATTTGCCTGGTTTATTTTATAAATGATACTGATGTTCTCCAATAATATACCGGATAATATTTGCGTCTTTACACGGATAGTAATTCACTGAGCGCTTACATCTGACATTCGACAGGTTTATGTTTAAGATCGAGTAAATAAACACGAAATAATTACGTGAACCGAAATCTCGTAAGGATACCGAATGGTGAGCAATAATTATGCGTTGTAGGGAGGCCCCTATACACAATACGAGCCGCGTAGCGCAATTTTCACGTCACTGTGCACTTTGTCATTATACACCGGGGATCGTGACGCCTCGAGACAACTCGCAATTATTATGTATGTAAAAGAAATTCTTACAGACTCCAGAACAGGAACATGAACAGAGATGCGTTGGTTAATATCTTAGCCATAAGTAGGACATTTTTGATGGAAACTTACAATTGATTTGAGCACATATTTAGGTATATAATAGTTTCAGTTTATAAAGGTAGACCAATATTAATTATAAACGTAGGTACACTTAGTTTATACATTTGTATAAGTTGATAATTCATATATTTTTTTTAATATTACTTCTTTAATCGAAATAATGTGGCGAGTAAGTGTTCTATTCCAAGGAAGGTTTGGTTCCAGAAATTCACATTATTATAACGAGCTAGTGGCGGCGGACTGCAAAGCAAACTGTGCCCACGGCCGCTCGAATAACCGATACTTTGCAGTAATAGCCACGATCGAGGCATGCGATAACAAGCCGCCGATAGCTGAACCCGTATTTTATTTATATATCAACTCGCTTCTTTTTCAATAACGCTCTTTCCTTCTTGCAACAGAAATTTTGTTCTTTTATGGCTATAGTGCTATGCTTGTTATTTACTGGGATAAATTATCTGCCTATCATGGACTTTATGTCCAAGTGACAAATTATTGTGCCTAGCATCTACTCAAAAAATAAGCGCCACTTACACATATATTATTTTACGGAAACTTCTGAAAATCTATAAGTCTTCATCACATAATTTTTAGTATCAAAATATACATATAATTTAGATAATGATTGAGTATTGAGTGAATCGAAATTATTTGCCGAAGACGTTAAAATTGGCGAATCACTTTTTTATACGAGTATAAGGTGATATGAGTGAATTTGTAATTTATATTTTTATAAATGTGATTAGAATTTTATATATTATAATAGAGTGTGTAATTCGCTTATGTACTGGGGCAGTCTTGCGTTCAGCCGTGCTGATGCCCGGAGCGGGATTCATTAAGGTGTGGGTCGCGGCGCGCATTGTTATCGTTTTCAATTCACGTGTCCAGTGCATGCGCGCCAATGCAGCCCCTAGCAAGAAAACTGCTAAGAAAATCTCTCTGCAAATTACCGCCTCTTTTTTTGGTTTTTTGTCTGTTGCGTGTGAAGAGATTTTGAAATCTGACGCCCTTAGTATAAAGTATTTAATTTATTTTTTCTTTGCTGGAGTATAAAAATAGAATCAGTGAGTCGTCTGATATTTCGTCGATGCTATATGGTATACATGGTTACGATAATCAGCATTGTCTATATAAGATAGACGGCAAAAAGTTAATTGTTTTGATTGCCAATACACAACTCGTCGGAGCATCTCCGGGGCAAGTTATCGCGTTAGAAAAGCGTCCGATCTTAATTAGTTTCACGTCTTTGAAGGCGCCTCCCGTGATAGGATCTCTAACTTGTTACAATTTGTTTTACCCCGCAGTGTCCCGACTGTAGGTTTTGTTCCTCACCTTTTTGTTTGGATGTTTTCCGGTGATGTATGGTGATTGGCTCTGTTATCCCACCTGTTGTGTTTCTTATTTATCATCGTGATTATCCAGCTTCGGGGCACGCCCGATGAACTCAGCATTGTTTGAATATTCACGCTGTCAAACTTTGTACTTGCCGATTTCTCATTCGTGCATGTCGATTCAATTTAGCAAATAATTCGTCATAATGTGTTTTACATTTCATTGCGTTCTGAATGCGAAAATTAAATTTGCAATTAATGCATCACTTACACATTTGAGTGGATAGAATTTATAGGTATAATAATGACATTAGGTAGATATGTAAAATTACACTTTAATTTAAATTTCAGCTTACATTTTTGTATCATGAATTTTCTATGATATATACTAATAACCTGATTCTAAAATTAATTCGTACATTAACATTAAATACAAAAGTTGTATCCCGAAATCCGCACACAATATTATATTGTTACACTTACTATAGTTAATTTCAATATAAACTGTAATTTTAAATGTTTACTTTAATACTACATTCTATTTTTTAAATTTTATTACTGTTTGTTAATCTTGTTTAATCAAATCCAATGTTAATTCGATTTAGAATGTGTCAAGAGTCCGGTTGTTGTTCACAAGCCGAAGCCGCAGCCGATGCCGCGGGCTCCCCGCGTCCTCAGATAAACAGACACACAGCGTCCGCGGTAAATTGAAACCCGACCGAGTGTGAAATGACTTAGACCCGGGCTTCCTGTCAGTTCTCTTTAAGAGATGAGTTCCAAGTAGTTAACATTGGTCAAGAATCATATTCGAAGTACTTAAACCGGATATTTAGTCTATTTTATATATGTAGCTGTTAATATTACTTACTGCGTATGTCACGCCCATGTTCTTCGGGGTAGGCAGAGACTTGTCTCCTTTTCTCTATTTCCATACCACTTTCACCCGACCACAGCTATTAAGCTCGGCATACACGAAGCCAGTTTTGCAAATCAGGTCAGCTGGGGGTATTCCTCACCTGGGCCTTTTCGGGGAATACGTGTTCAATATGTTCATTTTTATATATTATTCTTTAATTTGCGCTGATGGTTTAGCTGTATAGCTTAGTGGCAAATTGGAGGACATATGCGCCTTGATTTTTTCTGTTCAATTTTTATACAGTATAGTAAAAAATAATATAAAAAACCGACCCTAAATGTACAAAGCTAATAAATATATTTTTCTTAGTTTATTGTGAGTAAATTTAAATGAAACATTTTCTGCGTTCAGTGTAGCATTCTTTTGTATTATTTGGACTGTGAATGTCTTTCACATAACAAATCTTCGAATTTATTGAGAGTATTTTCTTTTCGTTCTTTAACTTTTTTCCTTTTATTACGTAACTGTCAAATGTCAATGTTCTTATTTTCAATTGTTAATTTTACAGCCAAACGTTTGTTTGATTAACACGACACAATCTATGGTTCTTCACTGAAGGAGCGTTTTACTATATATGGCACGCCTTGGCTTGGCAATGTTTAGTATAGATGCCGATACAAATTTTGCTTATATGCTAAATTTCATAATGATTCGTTCAGTCTGATTTGGGCGTGACTGGAATCAAACAAACATACTTTCACATTTGTAATTTTACTATAAATTATAAGAAAACACTTTGAAATAAATATAATAGAATACAAATAGTTAAATGATAACTTTTAGTCATAAACGTGACATTACAAAAATAAAAGTTTTAGTAACTCTAATTCTCAGCCTTATCAATGTTTTCCATTAAGATGTAAATGACTTAATTTCCTCTAAGTTAAAATTAAAGCGGTCCCGTCTTCCGGGGCGGTTGCTAGGTTGATTCTATCAATCAAGTTGCGGCGGTGTCGCACGACCAAACACGATATCACGACAAAGTGGCATCGATTGATTGTGGCGGCATCGACACCTCTTATCACACTAATTATTATAGGGCAGCCGGATTTAACAACCAGTTTGTTAAAAAACAGTCGACAATCCAATAAATATTACTGTCTCTGCTATTTATTAATACTCGACGCTAGCAAAATTTAACGAAAACAAAAAAAAACACTGTCTGGTAAGCATTCTAATTGATTAGGTTTTTTTTTTGCAGTAATTTACTGTGTAATGTTTTTATATGGATTTGTTAAGCCCATACATAAAGTCAATGTATTCATTCATTATAAGCCATCTCGTCTCACTTCACTTTCAATTCGACATTTCTAATTTAACTCTAAGATGGAATACTGAGGCGTAAAATTGTAGGGCAGAGAAGATGATTTTCGCGTCATCCAGACATAAAGGCCGTAATCGTTGCGCATCGGCTGGAACTAATACGAACGAAATGGAACGAGATAGGAGCTAAGGAGGATCGTAGAAAATAATTTATCCGCGACCGTAGAACAAAGGGAGGGCCACAATAGAACAAAAGAAGCATCGGATCGTCCCCGGTTTGTTTTCTGACGGAAGCCTAATACAGGGAATCGATTGGTCTTGCGGGATCGGCCCGGTTTCCGTCAGAAAAAAAGAGTGAACGTGCTTGCTTACTTTGTTAAAAAAAAAGCTAGCCTGGGTAACGTTAATAACGCGGTGTCTATAATAGTAATCATTGTTGATTTTTTACACCTTGAACAATTAACTTCAGCTAGTTGAGTATTACTTGTTTTAATCTCAACTTAACAAATAACCTAAAAATTACAGCAGAAGAAAAATTAATTAATTACAAAATCATTTCCTCGTCGTAAATTCATACCTAATTCCAGAAGAAATAGGATTTTTCCGTACGGATGACGTGCTTATTACAATAGAAATAAATATTTCTTACTACATTTGAAAACAAATAAGAATAAGATATTAATATGGATGATGATGATAATGGGCCTTTAAAATTAAATTTAATATATCACAGTTCAAAAAGTTTACATTATGCAAATCGCAATCTCGTAACAATGAATTTGTCAGCCTGTGTGACGGAATGATCATCACTTACGTCGACAGTTCGATTCCCAGATGATATTAAAAAATAAGTTAATATTTGTTTTCGTCTGGTAAAATAAATAGTGTATGTTTGTGTTGTCCTTGTCCTGTTACCCATAGTATAGGGTATTCTAGTTTGGGGGCCAGGGTGTATGTATTTACTTAATTAAAACAAATAAGCAAAATAATACACAATAATAATTATTATTCAGCTATTAAGTAATAAGTGCTCGTAGTTATAGTCATGGTTTAATAAAGCAAGAGCGGCTTTCTAATAGAAAGGAGAATGCCCATTCGCCTAAGAAAAATGGGCCCAGAATTTTTTTTCGAGTTTGTCGCTTATTTTTAGTTAATTATGTAGAAAAATAAATCTACTTCCTTATTGCCAATCAATTTTAATTTTTTCACCCGGGTTATTGAGTAATTAGATGTTTTCTGATCCAAAATTTGAGGTTATTATTATTTTTAGTGCTTCAATAAATGTAATTAAACATTGTCTATTGATTGGTAAATGATGTGTTAATATAATTAAAATTAATAAATAAAAAAGTAAGATATTATTTTAGAAAATTGTTTTGTTACCAAACTATTAGGTATCAAGTGGGTCCAAAAATGGGCATTCTCCTTTCTAACGTTAAAATTAAATATACTGTCGTTTTTAATGTTTTCTTCTAAAAATTTATTTGTGTTGAAGAATTACTGTTTATAATAAGTGTTTTAATTTAGTCGCAATAAAATGAATTGTATATTCATTGCGTCGTAAAAAAGCGACCGGAGTTACTCGTTCTTACGTAAGGGTTCTCCTCTCGGCAATTGGTACAAAAATAAATATGACTCTCGTTGTTTTTTTAATTACAATGAAATTTCACCCAAATAAAAAAATAGCGCATAAAACTTTTATTACCATCCAATAAAAACAGCAAATCACAAGCGTTTCTCGTTAACTTATTTATGGTTATTATTATAATTGTTCAATATTATTAGTGCCTCCTCAATTAACATTGCGTATAAAAGAGCATGTTTAATGGCCATTTTAATGTGTACTGTTCTGAAGCTCAATCTGTTCCTCGTAACGTTTACTTTTCACCTATAAATCTTATTAATGAGCAACCGAGATCTCGCTCGGGATTAGATCCGGGGACTCACGGGGTGTGATAACAGGGCCGATGTTCCATGCTACTACATGTTTAAAGTAAATCACATTATATAAACACCGCAGCAAATAAATCTTTTTTAAAAATTATTTTTTATTGTAGCTCGGCGTATAACAACACTTCGCCTGATATAAAGCTAGAGTGCGGTCCCTGAACGGAAACAACAGCAGTCGCTTCCGCTAAGCCGGATTATCTTAAAATCGGAGCGTGAAAAAGCACCTTCTCAGGCCGGCATAGTAGTGGCGACAGGAGCCACCGTGCAAGCGGTTCTCTAGTCGTCAACGCTCATGGACCTCCACTGAGTTTACCATCAGACCAGTCGAGATCATATGTGCCAAAATAAAAAAAAAATTGACTTATTTCGTTCATCTATTAATTAGGAAATGTCGTTGTTTTGATATCCACGCATATTACAAGGTATTATAGTTTGTGGTCACTATATGAGTATGTATTTATTTATTTTTCCCATCGACTACCAACTTTTAGTCGCTTTGACTTGATGAGACGAGGCAGCAGCTGCACAAGTAATTATATTATTTTTTAAGAACACTTTTTGACCTGTGAAAATATTTATGCTCTCTGTATGGAGAGAATACTTATTAACTAAGTATTTCTTTTGTGTATATGCATAATTATGTTTCCAGATGGAACGGTCGCCATTAATGATGTTCTAAAAACAATAACAATACTTCTTTGTGGCAATATAGTTCCTAATTTGTTATTGACTTCTCACTAGTAGCGGTTTTCTCCGAAACTAATTGAGTCAAAAAAAATTTAGCACCTGTTTCCGAAACAACTAACGGTGTCCATTTAACAATATTTTCCTATTTCTTTCCAATGTAGCGAGCGACTAATAAGCCTCAATTGCATGGGAAATGTTGTAGGCGCTACTAATTGAAATGAATCATTTTGTTCTATCTCAACGAAGCTGGTTTATTAATTCACGCTGCTCTGATTGTTTTATATCATTTTGAGTGCTACTTGCTCGTATCTCTTATATATCCTAATTTAGGATCAAGTCATTGCATATGTTACGTATTTTCGTATTTCATTCAATCATCTACATAAATGTCTAATAAATACATTTTGTTGCATAATTGAATGTTCAGAAAAAAAATGCATGTCATTATGATTTCCGGTCCTTTTGTTTACTATCTATTCCTGGTCATTATGCAACTAATTTGTCGGCAACACTGGCAACATTAACAAACGCAGGGGTCCGCGCGACTTAACAAATGTGCTACGTTATTTGTAATTAAGGTTTGATTAATTTACTCGTTGAATTTTTTTCTTTTTTATGTTTATGACGTTTGCTGTTGAATAGAAATATTGTTTTTAATATAAGAATAATTTTATTGTTTTGTTATTTATTTGCTGCATAGGTATAACAACATTATGATTTTAAATAGTTAAGACAATAATGGTTAATAAAAAAAGAGGATTATCGCAAGTTAGCATTTCTGCAGGCATCGGGTATATGGTTTATTGTGCTTGGTTGGTAAATGTGTAATCCTGGGAATGGAGTATTATGTGCACGTAAACACATGAAGCGTTACGCTTCCTTACGCTGACGCTTCTGTTACTTGATCCTCTCTGTATTAATGGTCTACTCTCCGAAATTGGGTCACTGAAATTATATATGCTTTGGCCTACCCAACATAGGCAAATTTATATTATTATTCTATCTGCATATTAACGATCATTAAGTCTTTTCTGAACCTATTTTTCGCTTTTTATTAGTCGTTGGTTTTCAAAAATACAATGTGGTGTTTAATTTGACGCTATAGCTACCGGCGTCTTAGATGCGCGGAGACAGGGACACGCCGACAACAAGCCATTGTTTGCAAATCGAAACATGGAGCGTGCATTATCTGGAAAAGGAAAACTGACAAAGACCGCAGTATATGGTATTAATAAGAGGGACTGAGACAAAACATAACCACACGTTTAACATAGATGCCATTTATTTCACGAACGCACCTATCTTCCTCCAAATAGATGGCAAATTTTATAGCCCCATTTAATAATATACAACATCCTTACAAAATTTTACTAAAGCTGTTTGTTTTTTGTTGGGTCGAGCTTTGTTTCGACCGAGAAAATATGTGGACTTTCAGTGAATATAAAGAGGGTCCGGCGCTTTGTGGATGCGTGAAAGTTTTTGTTGAAGCAGTCCAGGCACGCCGAGACGTGCGCCGATGTTTT
The DNA here is from genome assembly GCA_948150575.1 of Tinea pellionella. Taxonomy (NCBI): domain Eukaryota; kingdom Metazoa; phylum Arthropoda; class Insecta; order Lepidoptera; family Tineidae; genus Tinea; species Tinea pellionella. The sequence goes on along the minus strand of OX411254.1, from coordinate 3,613,584 downwards.
GTCATTCTCAAGGACTTCTCAAGGAGTTTCACATAATGTTCGATTAAATATATAACCATTGTGATATTGAGTAAGCATATTAATCTTAATTTAAAAATAAGGAGTCGATATTATTGTTACAATGTTGTGTACATTGTCTTCGACGAACTACAAAGGAAAATTCGCAATAAATTTAGTAAATAAAGTCTTACGCGATCGAAATACGTGTTGATAATCCGAGTGGTGTGGCAGTTCACCGGACATCCGGGCAGCGACAACTGACGGCAACATAAAGCTTTGTCCTGTACCACGAATCTACTGCGAACTACTTTTGTACAGATTTTGCCGGATAATAAAACGTATATTTTTCCTGTCGTCTTAACTACTTGTCACTTATTTCTTAATAACATTTTATTAATTTAATTTTAACTTTGTTTTAATGTTATAAACCTTACTAAGTTACTGCGTATAATCTTAATTATATGTTTAGTGTTCACATACCTTTAATGACCAGTTAAATTATTCCTTAGTGTAATAGAATTATATTATGTTCCAGCTCGTTTCATTTTAAAATAATAACCGCTGATAACTTCGTAAATAATTTTAATCCTATTTGTCTCTAGAATGTCTTAATTACTCGTACATTTATTTCATTGTTAAGGTTATTTTGTTGTTATAAAATAATTAAATTCACTGCATTTCGTGCATATTGTACCAGTTTTCTCCGAGAATTCCATTCGACAACGCTATCACTTCCTACCATTATCCGTTAGTTACGCAGCTAGCTAGGACTGGCCTTAACTAATGTCTCCTTTTGTAACCCAATGCCGGTTTAATCAGTTGTTTATATTATTGCCTGCAACTGTGCGATTTAATCGTGCGTTTACCGTTTTTCGTTGTGTATTTGTGAATAGTAGCCACTTTTCTATTGCCCTTCAAGAAGATAGAAAATGTATACTGGTCCCGAGTGGCGTGCGGTATTTGTTTAGGATTAAGAGATTTCGTCGTTGAGTTAAATGCTAAACAAAAGCAACCTTACCGCCGACCGTTGTTTGGTTAATTGTACACACACGATAACAGGGACCCGTGACGACGGTTGGAGCGTTTATAGTTTTGCCACATGGTGTCTCTTAGTTTGTCAAGGACTTGAATTCGTAATTACGCACGCATGTAATTCCTCAAGAGTCTTTACGCGGGGATTACGTATTGAATAAACAATTTATACATTCAAAACTACATTGTTTATATGAATTTCAATCAGGCAGTGTTCGTACACGTAATCTCCACGTTGAGACTGTTGCGTTTTCGTTCGCAAATTTCAGAATTGAAATTCATGGTCTTCTGTCAACTAGAAAATGTATGGATGCTGGAGGCGAGCAATCTGTGCCGTGTGCGAGTGTGTTAGCTGTCGAGGTGAAGCGGTCGCGGCTCGCCCGGCGCATGGACATTAAGATAATCGAATGTCCGTCCGTTCGTTAGTTAATTAAACACGATACGCTCGTCGTCGCGATTGCTCCCATTAATGGGCTCAATTAAGCTAATCAACTCGTCGCAGATTTACGTTGAATTAGCGTAGGTCAAAATTCAATATTTTTGGACGTCTCTACCTGGTTATTTGTTATTTATTTAAATAGGAACATAAAACGGTGGTACTTAAACTGTGTGCCCTCTAGAAATTCCAATTTCCCGTAAAGTAGGCACTTTATTGAGCTGGTTAAGCGTACGTGTCGCCTGCACGTTCTCTAATTCCGTCCATTGAATTCAAATTGAAGAGTAAAATGTTCGGTTTGAGCGCAGCCCGTGTCCGAGTATCGGGTGCGAGCTCGCTTAGCTAATAACTTAAAGCCTCTGGGAACAGTCAGCTGCGCACCACTACTGACAATTGTCACTACTCACTTAAATACTTTCGACATTGTGCTACTATGTTTTAAAAACAAAATGTTTAACTGATATTTATTTGTAGTAATATGTAGTATTCGTGCTTATTCAGAGTGAATTCGTCAAGTGGGCGTAGATGGCGAAATCCTAAAAGATAGCCAAAAACACTCAAAGGATCCTCTAGGCCGATTTTGATGAAATCTAATCCTGTATCATTCGATTTTTGAAAATAAAAACTAAACTATTTTTCCCAGCCAGAAATCAAACCCAATGATATTTAAAAAAAAAAACACATACTATGTCATTATATGTAAGTCGTAAATATATACTAATGATCAGAAAATATATATAAGATATCTTAGTGTTTTTCGACAGGCTGATAATAACTCTCATATGTATCGAATCGATGTAACCGATGAAAGGGTTTCGTCAGTATTGAGCATTCGCACCCATCGCACGCGACAGAGATTAATCGACCGCCGCCTCCTCGACAGTATTAGCTCCAGAGGCATCCGGAAAATTGTGCGATTTTTCCTCCCCTTCGCCGAGTCCTTGTTGCCACCCAAACATTTCCAATATGCTTTAAGTGAGAAGCCGTTATCATCAATTTCTAGTGTTTAGATGTTCATTAAGTTTTATGTACAATCACACTTTCTAACTGTAACTGTTATGAATCTATTTTTAAAATCCTTTGAGGATCTCAAAACTTATTCTGTTTAAATATATGTACCTATATTTATCGAGTTAGGAACCAATTGAAATTTTCTATTTCGCTTTTGATGGATGATGTCTGTTGAGAATTTGGACAACTTTGATTGATTCGGTGGTATTGTGATATATCGGTAGACAACATTATCAATAATTATATCCGAAATTGTACACAAACATCTGCCAGCATTTTATATTTATTTTCTCTTAACTCGAGCTCAACTTAATTGAGTCCACATTAAATGTTATCGTATCTTCTTATACCGCATTTGCTACATCTATAATCCGTGATAAACTTCACGCGATTACGAGCTCTTTAGATATAGTAAAACTGTCTGTACAAAGTATGTTTATGTCGCAGCAACATCAGCCATACTTGTTTAAATTTTCATCGTCTGACATTTATAGTGTTATGAAAATTCGCTACGACGTTTTTTAAATTAAGCACCGTTTTATTACGATGATAGTTAAGCGGAGGGCAAATTGTAAAATATAGACGATTTTGTGGTTGATTTACTCTCACGTCTCCCGCGGCGTATCTATCCTGTTAAAGGTTCACTGTTTGTTTGGAATGTCTTTTATATTGGAATTTTTAATACATATTTCCACTTATGAATACGTACGTATTTATTTATTATTGTTATTTTTCACTGTCATAATGTAACAATTAACACCTTATACATGTTTAAATAAAATGCATATATTATAATATAATAACATCCTGAAAATGAACCAAAAACTGAGTAAAATATTAATACGGTAATTCAACCAGAATTCAGTGAATAACTAAACTATATATTATATAAAATAATTGATACACTTCAAAATTCAAATAGTTGCCAACATCTGCAGTGTTATTAGTAACAGGTATTCTAAAAATATTATAATATTGTATTGCACGGTAATGTTAATTAAAGTAACAACAATCAATTCTAGTCTTTACAAATTGAACAATTTCCTGTTACATATTCAAATTATGAACAAACGGGTAACTCTTTACTTGTTTAATTATACCTTTTAGAGACCCGCTTTCTATATCTACATTAAATGTATTGCAATTTTATGAGACTTATTATTTTTTTATTACTCACTTTTGTGACTTTCTAGATATCAACTATCGTCTATAACATTCGACGCCTGCACTCAAGTCTTCTGTACCTGGTAATTGCTTTACCCAATAGGGTGAGACAGGTTCTGCTAGGTGCACATAACTAATGCCCTTCTTGAGAATGTGTCGTCGCAAGTTCATTTACCCCACAGTTAATTGGTTTCCCAGATAATGTGATGACAGAAAACGTTACTTTTTAGGAGACGCATCAAATATTTAAAAATTTAAAGAACTCAAAAGCGTTTTTGCTTTTTAAATTTCCATTGTCACAGATAAGATTTCCATAAATATAACCCCGATTACGCATTCATTTCGGAATGGCGTGTTGACGATCCATCTCCCAACACGACTGGCGTCAGATGCATGTGAAAAAAGGAAACCGACGTGCTGTCAACTCTGTGACAGTCACATTTACATACAAAACCATCGACCATCGGTTGACCAGTCCGTTTGCAGATAGCGTCGCATATCTAATCTGCTGAACTTGGACGCCTGTCAATCACCTGGTGACGGTGTATCTACCGTAACAAATAGCGCTTGCTGATTTTTTTGTCGCGCTCGTAATTGGACTAGGAACGTTTCACATAGTATTCGAATAAGATGGGTAGGGAGAATAGCTTTTAAAATGTATATTCATACAGCATAAAGATAACAGGGTTGGTTATACCGCTGACGCACCAAACATCAGTACCATCTAAAAAGTAGTTAGAAGTATGGAATCAGATAAATCTATGCAGAAGATATTATTGTTAAGGGTTCTTAAATCTTTATGGAGAACCCTTAAAATAGTAATTAGTATAATTGACATAAGAGTTGTAAGTAATATTTGTCCCAATTGTACTCGTATGTTTTTTAGTGCTCTTGTTTTTTTTTTTCTCTTCATGGTAAATGCTATTCGAGATTTAGTTTTTAGATAATATTTAATTTAAATGTCACGAGTTTGGGAAACCAATACTGTAAAAGGTAGATTGATTGATGATTATAAACCAATTTAGCACAATACTATTTTCCTGTATTCACAAACCGGTGCATACAAAAATCTAGGTTATCACAATATTTGGAGAAGTCTGAATGGATTCATATTTGTTTAGTAGTAGTGTACAGTTCTCACTATGGATGTCAGTGCAAAATTGGTCGACTAATGGCAGCTAGGCACGGTTGCCGTCCATCCACTTTACATATTGAAGTTTTGGCATGTACAATTTTTAAAATTTATTTTATCGAAATTCGTGTTATTATAACTTTTGAAAGTTGCGACGCATTTTATTAAAAGAAAGGAGAAATTGTACTGTTATTGGTACAAATTATTATGTGGTTTTAATAACATATTATGCGTTGTAAAGCTCCGCCTTGTTGCCATAACGTCACCAGGGAGCAGGTTCGTAAATTCGCGTCCGACGTTGCATATTTTGCGGACGACGACGAAGCGAAGCGACGGGTCGCGGCTCTCCGATAAGCCTTTTGATTTACGACGTATAAACGCAACACTTCCTCCCAGCCAGATTTATACAACCGAGCCTAACTATTGTCTAAGTACGTACCTATACATTACATTCTAACGGTCCTAGTAATTTGTGTCCCATATATATTCTTACATACTATATGAATTGTTTAGGCTCCTTACGACTCATGATACAATCGAAGAGAAAGTCAAATTCGCTTTGAATTTATCAAAACCATTGTCCATTGTATAGGAAGTGTGTGTCGTAGAGGTCATATTTATTTCACTTCCATTTTAATACAAAACGTTTATTATAATAGTAATAATAATAAATACATACAATGACTTGACCCAAAGTTGCGGTTTTACATTTGATGTTAATATATTAAATATTTATTAAACCCATATTTTTAATTGAATTATTGTGTGTTTAACCAATACGTGGTTGAATCGATATCAGAAATACTGAGAGCGTTTAAGAACGACAGATCAATTTACAAGGCAAATATCTTTTTGCGCGTCAACTGCTACTGATGGGTGCTCCGACAGTCGATGGAGATGTACCATGAACATGTTGATCTGATTTCTGTGTACTGACAATAGTTTTACCCACGTATAAGAATAATTTTCCAATATACTTATGCAGTTCGTAGCGCGATACATTGTTGATAATAATAAATACACATTTTCCATGTGTACGTTTGCGATCGTAGACAACGAATTGCGTGTGATTTTTATGCTATGTATATTGTTATTATTCAACGAGTATTTAGTTGACAACAGCTAAATGCAAAGCTTATTAATATACTAGGAAAGGCAAGTAATTGATTAAGTAAACGACGACGTTCAACAGAATATTATACGAGAATGTTTAATGGACTAGGCTTTGTTAGCATTGAATCTGCATAAACTGTTCAACAGTGCCTCGAGAACCATTATATTATTATTGTCGACATTATTAATATAATTGTTAACTACATTTTAGAAATTATCTAAATAATACTTACTTCATTCCCTATTAATTAAGTATGTATGTTTTTTCAGCTAAACTTCTGAGCAGATTTTAATAAAAGTGGGTATGGCTTGAATCCTGTGGAAGGGTTCTGAATATGAAGTGTCTGATGAGTAAGATATTGATACTGAATAAGAAGTTCTTCTGAGAGATGAGATGTATGGATGCGGGATAGAAGTTATTTTAAAAATTCATAGTTCTAAGAGGGTTTGTTCATTACACAGTTTTAGTGTCTGGTCATAATACGTATCTTTCGTACGATGTCGCGGGTCCAATGCTTTTTATATCTATAGGCATAGGTATTTAGTATTTCTTTAGTTTGATATCATAAACGCTTTTGTGTACTGTTCCAAATTTAACCCTTAACATTTAAATACACCTATCAAGAATCCAAACTAAGTTTCAAAGTGCAAACGTAGTTTTTAAATTGAATCTTATCGCAACATCATACACGATCGCAATAACTGTCACGAGGCAGGTTCCTTGATATGACAGATGCGATATCTCCATTAGCCGTAGTACCGTCGTCACGAGTAAACGAGCTCAAAAAATAAAATTAAACATGCGCAGATCTTTTTATCCTTTTGTACTTCAGGGCTCTAAAATACCTGTATAAATTAGGAGCCATCATATTTACTTACAGTATACTCGTACAAATAAATAAAATTTCAATTGACGAAGCGTAACTTTGCGCGATACGTAATCAGCAGTTTATTCGGTGATTTTGCGGTTTGCGTTTGTGTTTCAGGTTTCCGATCCGAGGTTCGTTCCTCGTTTAAATAAACTTTGTTTTCGAATTTCCTTATTGACATTGATAAATTCAATATGCTTGCAAATTTAGATACCTTCCTCAGTTTCGGTGTTTCATTTGCATTAACTGAAATACAAATTGACTTTCATTTACCTGGAGATTTCTTTTTAATTTGATAAATTGAATGTTTCATTAATTTTCTATATATATGTAGCTAATCACTTAATAAACAGACATTAAAATATGTTAGAACGACCTATAACAATTAACATTCGTGATCAACAAGGCTAAGGTCAAAAAGCTAAGCAGTCGATGATGCTCGCACCACGGCGTAATAGCCTATCTTCCCGGTCTTATGCTGCTGACTAGGAGTGCACGCAGCGACCCCGTCCGACCCTCGTCAAACATCGGACGATTAGTTGAACCTGTGACTTTAATTAACTTTTTACTTTATTTATCACGCTTATTTGTCTGTTACTATTGAATATTTGAAACGTTTATGCTCGAACTTGTATGCGATAAGTGACCATTTATATTTCTTTGACACCGTCCCACGCGCGGATCGTGAAATTGAATTTCCGTACGTGGAGCCACGGATTATTGGGTGGACAGCATACTAATACCGTTATGTTTATCGGCGATATATACGCAGCATTGGGTATCGTTTTACAATAATCGCCACCCCAGTTCACTTTTATTAAATTTCACAAATACTCTCATATAGGAATCAGCAAGTGAGTTCATTCTGTTATTTATGTCTTAAAATACCTTCTACATAAAAATCTCATTGGATATTATAATTAATAGGAATGTAATGATAATAAAATCAAACTATTTCTTAAACTGGTATAAACTTCGCCATAAATTCAAACAATCAATTTAAACAGACAGTAGTTTATTTTTTTAAATAAAATGAATAAAATTTATAACCGGAGCCAAACGAGTCATAAAACAAGCACGCCTATTATTAAGCGACAAACCGTCGGATTTAGCTCTAGTTGGAGTAATAAAAGTCTCTGAAATGGAAAAAATATGCATATGAAAAGAATGTTTACTTTATTTGATTATTTCACTAACTACATATTTGTATTACAACTATTTGTTGTTGCGTTCATTTCGTAAGATTGTAGTTAATAAAAAATATATAAAACCGTATCTGACGGTTAAAATAATTTATGGTTTATGAATTTAGTCATTTTTCAGAACGATTCAGTCCTCGAATCTAACCCGGGATCTCCGCGTAACATAATGGCGTATGGCCGCTGAGTCCGACTTTACCAAATCTTCAATAACTTATCATGTTTGTACAATCAGCAATAGGTTAGCTGCATACCTTAAGGACTATTTTTGCTAGTACTGGTTAACGAGCTCATTCTTGACCGCTTGAATATCATCTAATATAAATTTCAAAATCTTCACATACTTTATTGTTTGTAAAATAAACTGAGGTCGTGTCACATGCTCGCGTGAGATCAGACGATGTCCTAAAGCCGCAGCGCCAGTTTTGTTGTTAGTACATACACTGTTTAAAAAAATATATCAAAATTTGATCGTGTAATGGAGTCGCCGCACCCGTGGTTGAGATACATCGATAAGATAATATAAAAGGAGGTTGCGATTCTTCACAAATTGCCCTTTGTCCGGTGGCCTTTTTATTATTTATTTACGTTAAGATTATTTTATTCATAAATTGATATTACATAAATATCCTTTTTATAATGTTAATTTATTGAAATTTATTTTATCGTCCCATTTTAAGTTGTTACAGCAGTAAATAAGTGAAAATTACAAATGCTGCGTCTCGCAGGCGAAAGGCGTAGAGTGCCTATTGGGGAATCTCTAAATTTTCAACTAAGAGCTTCGTTTTGGCTTTGTTATTTATTTATTAGTATAATTTGCAAAAGGTGGCTTTAATTACAGCAGTTTGTGTTCACCGCCACGTAAAATTATTCAAATTGAGCTTAATTTAATGTCCGGTACGCAAGGAATTGTAAAGTATTTTTTCCGCCGGTGCCTTAATGGGTCATTTCTTGAATTATAACGATTGTAACTTATTTTATGTCTATTTATAGGAGCTGTGTAATAATTATTATATTTATTTAATAAAGTTCACAGTTCACAGAGGAGTACATTGTTAAACTGGATGGTATACATTCGTTTTCTCCAACTGCAGAGGCACCTGCACCCTGCAATTGATAGCAGTTGTCTCCGTTCATGGACCGCTTTCTAGTTTCACATTAGGCGTAGTATGTCGGGCTACTATAAAAACGTAATGAATAGATGGATTTGACGGCCTCTAGCCAGGCTGTTATGGGACAGGTCCCGGGTTTGATTTTCAATCGGAACAAATATTTATTGATAATATTTAATGAAGAATTGTTAAGTTTTATTTAAGAACAGTCACAACATATTTATAGCCGACGTATTTCGTAACATTGTTACGTAGCAACATTTGGTTTGTTACTTTACCAAATCACGTTTAACCTGCATTGTACGATGTTCACGTGGACCGTGATACGATTACATACGTACATTCGACGTATGCTTAGGTATATAGATTAAGGTAACAACGCTTTTCAAATGACCTATACCTATATATTTCGACCAGTCACTTTATTAGTTGTAAATAGAGTTCAGAAATATAGAAAAGAAAGAGCATATTTTACTATATTTTTTTGAACTAAAAGTTGAAGTAGATTAGAACCAAAACTAGAACCATTTTAAAATGGGACCAAGAATTTTCTTATTACTGAATTGAGTTTTTCCAGAGATTTTCGAGTAAAAGCTGAATTCTGTGGCCTTCTAATAACGAGAAGTAAGAAATCCACTTAGTGTTATTAAAACACAATAGACGCCCCTCGCGGTCGTAGCCACTATCAACCTAATTGAAAACTGCATTGTGGCGTTTGTGTCGACCTCTCAGACCGGGTACGGTGCAGGGTTGGTTACCCTACTTACAAAATTCCGATACGACTACCCGACCAGATCTAATTGATCCCTTAATGGAGCTGCATTAGATGTTTTAACACTATTTTGAGATTGATATCGTTTAATAATGAAATTACGTCCGAGTTCCTAGAAGACGGACTTCATGACCTGTGTTCAAACTTCGCTAATATATATATATATACTATGGCCGCTCAGTGCCTGTGATACAAGCACTAACTTGGTACAAACATTTAAAAAACTACACAATTTGAAAAAATAAATTAGATACATGAAAACTTCGTCTTCAATTTTATATGTAATCTCCATTTATAAATATCTTGTAAATATATTATTTTGTTTCAGTTCGTAATGGCTACTCATGTGTACCAGTAGCTCTTGCCGACGGGTTGGATATTCGCCTAGGAACAGCGGTCACCGAGATACAGTACTCCGGGCCGGGTGTCAAAGTTACAGCAACGTCTTCCCAAAAACCCAATCAGCCGCAAGTATTTGAAGGTAAAAATGTTATAAAGAACGATTCACAGATTTGAATTATACATTATTCAATTTAGACCTGTCTTCGTGTGGCAAAGAAGCCACAGTGCCTTTCTTTACATCCAAAATCTAAAATCAAAATTAAATCATCTGTCGACAATAATAAGTGCCTCCTAAAAAACAAAGAACGTCTCGATAATGGGCGTTATGAGAAAAATCCACAACGCTCCGGGCTCTTCGTCATTTCTTTGTCGCGAAATGATTTGCAATTCTAACACGTTAATTTCACTTTGACGAGGCGCAAAAATACGGTCGGGCCTCTGTTGACCTCAGCTCTCTGCCTCCCCGTGCCTTGGGGTATCCGCTGAATTTGCATACGGGCGGAGTCTATTGTGGTGATAACACAAACCTCTATGAAGAGATGGCGCTATTGCTTTTTTTCAAAAGATAAAAATCTAGATGAGCTTCTTGATTGATGTTAAGAAAAAATATTTTAGCATATTTATAAAAATATGTATAAATATATTTGCATATTTTTCGGCTTAAAAATTCTGTCTAAATTACAGGATTCTTTTTTTATTTAACATCTAAAGGATTTTGGTTAACTATATTTCCAATAGGTAATATAGGTTTATGTATACTACTAAATCTATTGTTATCCGCCGTTCTATAAGTTTAGTATAGTATTATTGTATTAAGATATTTAATCTAATTGTATATTTGATGTATCATATTTTCTAAATCCATATGATTTTTTATAAAGATTGATAAATTTTCAGGAGACGTGGTTCTTTGTACTTTACCCCTGGGAGTGTTAAAGGTCGTCGTGGCTCCCAATGGACAGAATCAACAAAATTACGTTAAGTTTGACCCACCGTTACCAGACTGGAAGGTTAGTACGTAATTCCATCAAAGACGTCGTTTATAATTTATGTATGGTTTTACCGAGACGCGGAATAAAATTTATTATATGTAACCTTTGCACATGTTTACTTTATTTATTTACGTTCATATTTTCTATTATTGTCATTTCTTGTTATAGGTTTCCGCCATAAAACGACTGGGTTATGGCAACTTGAACAAAGTCATCTTGTGTTTTGATAAAGTCTTCTGGGATCCGAGTGCCAATCTATTCGGGCATGTTGGCACCACTACTGCTAGCAGAGGTTTGAATTCTCCAATATTTATTCCAAATATTATAATAATATTAACAGCTAGGATACAATGGGAATGAGTAACAAGAATTTACAACAATAACCACTTAAGCTCTCTTGTACATATTTCAAGCGAGCGTAGGTACCTATAGAATAATAACTGCGGACTTAGTTCCCGCATAACCGCGGAATAATGTTCCATCATCTCCTCGTTATAAACCTTCTGAGCTGCAGTACCGGTATCGTCAAGAGCATCAATATTAATGTAGAGACGCCACTAATGCTTCACAAATTAACCGACCGTCTTATGCTCCCGGAGGATGCTTCCGTAAATCATTTTCCGACGTAAATAGTGTAAAACGTTAAAACAGCGGTGGCCGCGATAACGAATTAAAACTGAATAATTAACGCGGTTACCTGAGGAACCCCGGGGTCCGCGCGTCTCTAGTAATAAATCACTAAGCCCCGAACCGAGACACGCTTTTTACGTTATGCTTTAGTTCACCTCGGGATGTGCTTTGTACTCGATGGCGACTTCATTAAGCCACGCTCTGGGAAACAGGAGAACAATGTGACCGAGTCTTGTGACTTTTAATCATGGCCAATTTAATGTTTTCGGGCGTTGAGGCGGTTTAAGGAGCTAGCCTATCTGATGCGCCGCCGCGCTGTCTTGTCGCCCGGTGCTAAAAGAATTATGTGAGAACGCGCATGCCACTTAGCTGCTAGTTTAAATAACAACTTTTTTCTCATACTTATATTCACGTTCTATTTACTTTACCTAAGCGCTTGTATCTCTTCTCTTGCAAATTAAGAAATAAATGTGTAGAATTTTATGCAAGACATTATAAATTACAGGTGAATTGTTCTTATTCTGGAACCTGTACACGGCGCCGGTGTTGCTCGCTTTAGTGGCGGGAGAGGCTGCAGCAGTGATGGAAAACGTGAATGATGACGTGATCGTAGGTCGATGTATGTCTGTTCTAAAAAGCATCTTTGGACACGCCGCTGTGCCCCAACCTAAGGAATGCGTAGTTACAAGGTAAAGTATGAAGATATTACGTATGAACTAAAGTTTTAAAAATAATATCAATGTTATAGGCAATTGATGGTTATTAGTCCAGTCTGCCGTCCTAGGGTAGTACCACCACTTTCGAATGAAATACCTTGTCGCGTTTCAGGAACAGTTTGAAAGGTGCCAAGTATAGCGAGAGGTGTGTGCACCTAGATCGTGCATACTCGTCTCCTCAGGCCGGCATAGCGAATGCGAATGCTGCCCGTAGAGATTTCTATGTAGTAGCAGTTGTTTCCGAGCTACAATTTAAAAAAATATATGACAATACTATAATTTCAGATGGCGTGCGGATCCATTTTCTAGAGGATCTTACAGCTTCGTAGCTGTCGGGTCTTCAGGTACTGACTACGACTTATTAGCAGCTCCTGTCTCAGGAGGTGCTGATAGCAAATTATTCTTCGCCGGTAATAATATTATTTTTATTTAAATTCATATTTCAATAACTTTTCGTGCATTTGTTTATTATATTAACCCAACAAAGATTTACCTTTTTATTTTTAGTTTTTCTACTTGGGAGTGGATTTCAAAATACCTAAATATAATAAAAATAAATAAATTAATGAATATGTTATTCCTAGGTGAACACACGATGAGAAATTATCCGGCAACTGTTCATGGGGCATTTCTATCCGGACTACGCGAGGCGGGCAGATTAGCTGATCTTCTGCTACCTGTGGACAAAATAGTTCCGCCATCTACTAATGCAAATTAGACTTTTTTGTTGTCTTGTTTAGCTTTTTCTTTTTGTTTTAGTTTTCTTTGTGTGTCTCAATTAATTTAATTAAAAGTCAATTTTTGCTTGTAATCTTCTAATAACAATGTCAGTTAATTTTTTAGCAAATATAAATCATGAATTATCTGTAGTTAAGCGAAGTAAATGTTAGTCAATGAACTTGCACTAAATGAATAAATTTAATTTTTATTAATGAATTTTGAAGTTTATTTTTCATTTTACATGTAGCCTTGTAACCAAATAATAAAAAAATAAAATAATCCGAATATTTTATTTTATTGTAGCTTGACATATGACAACACTCCGCTAGAATGCGGTCCATGAACGGAAACAAGTGCTACTACAGATTAATTTCTATAGGCAGCAGTCGCTTCTACTATGCCAGGTTATATTTATAATAGAAACGATTGATGGCATTTATACGTATAATATTGTAAGGTATATAAACAAAATAATAATTACAATAATGTATCACGAATTTTACACATTCTACATGTAATAAAAACGTCTTATGAGCTGATGAAAACCAAAACGGAGTCGGTTAAACAATTATTTCATGCAGTCGTCAATTGCAGACACGCGAGCGTTGTTTACGTATGAGTTTGTAATTATAAACGTCTTCATTATATTAAATATTATTATTGCAATTCTGTAGGTATACCCATGTGTTTTACACAAGTAACAGTGTCAAAATTCTGGCTGTTACCAATGTAATTTTATAATAATTATTAAAATATTCAGGCAGTCCTTTTTATGCCGCACTAAATTGTGGAACGACCTTCCCAGCTACGTCTTCCTCTTTCTTCCAACCTGGGATGTGACTAATATCTGCAGATCCCCTTCTCTGACACTAGTCATGGATCGCACTGTGACGTAACATCAGGCGGAGTGCGGCCATATGATGTGCTAAAATAGAAAAAATAAACAGGGGTTAATTAAAAGACTAATAGGCAGACTAAGATAACTTATTAGGCCTGACCATTTCAAGAGTAATCTGATCTTGTTTCGGGATTAGCTAGGAAGTAACCATAAAGAAGAGTAGCGTGCACTGTGAACCGGCATCACAGTCGGCGGTTACATACCTTCGTGTTAAAAAATATGTAAACCTTATATATAACGAAATTGACAGTAAGAAATTTTCGAGAAGTATTCGTTTTAACTTTATAAATTAAAAAAAAATGTCTGAATCTAGTATCACTTCCAAAATACTCATATTCAAATGATTTAATAAACAGCTAATGTTTAATTTAATGACTTAATTGGATACATTAAATATATCTGATATAATTTTGGTTAGACGCTGAAATACTAATTTAAAATTTTACGATAATATGAGACGATCGTTTAATGACGGGCTAATTTCCAAGTCCTTAAACAAACATACTTACCTTATTTCTTAAGTTCGTGCGCCACACCTGCCAGTGCAGCGTCGCTCGTCGTACAGGACCGCACTAAAACAATATAAAAATTTATGTTATTTATTTATAGCGTTGAATATTAATTTGAGTTTGTTTACGTGCTAGGCGGAGCGACTGACGGATTTATGGGTGGCTTTAATTGCATTTTTAATTATTTTTCAACAACTACAGAGCCTGTAGTGCCGGCAAATTGAAACAAGCTCACGCGAAGCCATGCGATCTTATCTATTGAAATACGTGTGGAAATTTAAAAAAATATATATTAAAATTATTATAATAAGTACTCATTTTTGAAGTAATTTCGGTCAGGAATGAATTATATATCCCTAAGGCTCATAAATACTACATGAGTTTGTTGTTATCTTTCGAGTGACTGGCCGCATAGTTTGTATTCATAAATAAAATTACTAAAAAATATTTTCCATAAAAAATAAATCACAATATAACCTAATATGTGACGTGCGGTATCACACTGGACCGAGCATCAAAAGCACATCGAGTGCGTTGGTATCGACTGGGATTAAAAAAATATAGATAACAGGATTTTCAATTGAAAGAGATTTAACAAATATTATTTAAAATATATGTACCTAATATAATAAGAGAAAATTAATTCCCATTGGTGAAAACTATCTACTCGTACATCTTTACATAGGTCATTGTCCATCCCCTGTGTATAAAATATCCATTAATTGTTCAACTTAATTGGTAACAATTTACAACTTCATTAAAACAGTTTCAATTTAATTTGTTAGTGGTTTTCTTGTTACGCTCTTCCTTAATGTAAATATTTTAATTAAACGTAATATATCATGTTGTCTATTGTTTTATTAAACGTTGTATCCGAAACTAGCAACAAATTTAAAACTTCTCAATATACAAACATCTTAATTCAAAATTAATTGCGTTAGGATGTACCAATAAATCCACTGTCGGTATTATAAAACTCTAGTTTGCTTAGATACTTGTACCAAAATACATAAAATGTTATTATTAACATAAAATTTAATGTATAATCGACTTTATTTCCTTAACCAAAAGCATAATTCAGTATTTAAAGATTGTCGTTTAAGACGTTTTGTTATGTAATTGCATCTATGCTAGCCCACGCCCATTGATTAACACAGCAGATAAAAGTTAGTTTAATGAAGTATTTTTATACTTAGCATTTTTTCTCATTGTTAACTAACCGTGAGGTGCTTGTGAGTTTAGGAGCTTAAACATTATAATAGAGTAGACTTTGTCATTAAATTTTCATTATAGCTATTTATATTTTATACATTATTTAATCCTTTAATATAAAAAAATCTTAATTTGCAATTCTTGACTCAAAAAACATGACTTATACACTTTCTTAAGTTATTTAAAGGGACGTATGACTTTCTGAAAGTGTATTTTGTCTTTAGATTACTATGTCTGTCACACGTGTTGAAATGCAGTAAGACGATCTGAAAAACCTTGAAAAAACTTATAAGCAACCTAATAGATTACTTCTTCATATGTACTCGTATATATCCTAGTAAATTGCCTAATAAAACATATAGGTTAAGAAATTCGATCTCAAATAAACATCCAAACCCAGAAAGCTTTTAGGCAAAGATACTTTTAGGTAAAGAGGGAACAGGAAAGCCCTTGTATAGTTGTTTAGGTAACCTGATAAAGGGAGACATTAGTTTGGGATCGCAAGGTCGACTGAAGAGAGAATGTCCAACTATGTTTAACTATTCTCTGGAAACACACAAATAATCATTTATTGTCTTATTAAAATATTTGTTATATATTTTTTTAATTGTAGCTCGGCATGTGACAACACTCCGCCTGTTGTAAAGCTGGAGTGCGGTCCATGAATGTAAACTTCTGCTACTACAGAGAAATCTCTACGGGCAGCACCCAGAACAGCAGACTTGGCTAATAACCATCATCAGTCTGCCTACCACTCTTCAATAGTGCCTATAGGCACTGAGCGACCAAAGTACATATAACAAAGTTACATTGGTACCGGTTAAAATTAGCGAGGTTTAAACACGGGTCTCATCGATCGTGAGATCACGTGTCTCCGCTATACCACGGCCGCTCATGGAAAAATTACATTTTTATATGCTATAGGTATACGTTCGTCTTCAAGCAGAGCAGAGTCAAACTGCTGCATGCAGACATTTCTTGGTGGAAGCAGTCGTCTCCGCCCTCTAGCTTATAATTAGGAGTGTGGTCACATGGATATTTTTAAAATCTAAATCTCAATGACAAGTTCTATCGGAATAAGAGAAAAATCTCTGGATATGCGCGTATCGTGTGTGATTTGTGAATGGGTTAGTAGGTTTATGTGGGCTAATCTTAAATATTTTCCTACTTTTTTTTTAATTATAGTTTTTCTAAAATTTAGATAAATTCGATATTATACTTATTCGATAACTTTAAAGTACATGAAAGTAAATAAATGAATATAATGCCCGTGTGAACCTAGCCTAAACTTCTTTTAGGTACGACAAAAATGAAATTTTCATAAACATAAATTCTAATAATATGAACAAAACCGATTTAATAATGCTTTAGTAATAAATTATATTTAATATTGTCATTTTCTAGTATTAAAATGTCTCAAATGAAAATGATGAAAAATTAGTTTTTATTTTGAAACATAGTCGTAAAATTTTAAATAGAACTCGCTGTTGAATATAATTTATCTCCGAGTTTGTTAATACGTCTCCATAATATTTTAGAATACCTGTATTAAAATAAAGTCGCTTATTGCTATTACAATTCTCATTTGTTAACTTTGAGATAAGAATGCTTTTGTTCGCCTATTTTAATGAGGGCGGCCTGAATATCACGAGTTCATTGAATGTTTGAATTACTTTGATTTATACACTCTCGCTCCTATGTCTTAGATTAGTTAGTCAATTTTATTTCCTTTATTCTCCACCTTTCCGATGCTTACGTTTCTATTTATATATTATAGTTTATTTTGCATTCATTTGATTTGAGTTATGTAATTTTTTTTTTGTTGAAAGTTATGTTTATTTTTGTGTTAATTTTTAGTTTTTTTTTTTCGAGGTTTTCTTTATCACATATACCGTAAAGCTTATCATTGGCCTTATTGTTACAAATTAAGCTTTTTTTTGTTATACTCTAGGTTTACGTTGTTGGCTTTAAAACAAATAAATAAATAAAGCACCTTGTCTACAGAACAGAACTACTGGGAAGTAAACCGGAAAAAGCCGTGATCGTCACAATCACCATTAGCTGTCATTAAACTATAGCCGTCGTTTTACTCCATTTAACTTGCCCCTGTCTCTCAGCACGTGACGGATATGCACCATGATTAATTTTTAAAAAATATATAAATATAAAGTCCGTCCAAAAGTCAATATTATTATTTTTTTATAAAATAAATCTCTACGCCATTTCTTGTTCGCAAAATCTAGATGCCATTTACAATTACTCCGACTGTTTTGTTGGTAGAGAAAAATTGTACACAGTTAATGTTACAAACGAGGAATTAATACACGGGCCTGAATAAGGTTTATCTTCAATTTTATTTCCACTCTTGTATGCGAACACCCTTCGTTTCATCTGCATATTACGTGCATATGTTATTGTGTTTATTTGTTTTGAAAATTTTAATTTAGTAGGAAAGAATATCGATGTGTAAAATGTAGATACCTCGTTCCATGTCACTTATTTATTTTTTGTCAATTTGTTTTTGTTAAAAATTCTTCAATAAAGTTTTATTTATTTTCTTCCTTTTTATTAAAAAACTAGCTGACAGTGCCCGGCGCTGCCCGGGTTTTTTCAAGTTATTGTTACACATAAGATAAAGATAATGCTTTATTATAAATTACCTATAGCTGTTACCCACAACTTATTTTAGACGATTTAGTTACATAATTAATAGAATATATTTTAAAGTAGTTTTAAAAAGAATATATTTTTTAAAGCGGCATGGTACCTCGTAGAGCTACACCCGCCTCCGCCCGCCTCTCCCCGCCTCGTCATCATACGCCGCGTGTGAATTTTGTTTTGGAGTTATTTTAAAATTGTATTATCTTATAAGATGTTTATTGAAATTAGGTGATGTCAAAGACAATTGTGTTCACAGTTAAATACTCTTAATTAATAACACATTTATTTGGATAAAGATTAATATTATTATGTTTCGACCAAATTTGATTATCATAAAAACGGTTATTGTGAGTTAATCTTAAAAGATAGACATATACCTACTGTCTTGGACATTTTTTTAGATAATTTAAAGAGGAATAATTCTTTCATACATATTTTTTGGGTATCTCGAACGGTTTTCGCAGCGCACGCAACGGAAGCCCTCAAAGATGAACAATTTTGATTTGATTATCATAAAAACGGTTATTGTGAGTTAATCTTAAAAGATAGACATATACTGTCTTGGACATTATTTTAGATAATTTAAAGAGGAATAATTCTTTCATACATATTTTTTGGGTATCTCGAACGGTTTTCGCAGCGCACGCAACGGAAGCCCTCAAAGATGAACAATTTTGATTTGATTATCATAAAAACGGTTATTGTGAGTTAATCTTAAAAGATAGACATATACTGTCTTAGACATTTTTTTAGATAATTTAAAGAGGAATAATTCTTTCATACATATTTTTTGGGTATCTCGAACGGTTTTCGCAGCGCACGCAACGGAAGCCCTCAAAGATGAACAATATTCCCCGTTTTTCCCACATTTTCGACTGTTTCTTCGCTCCTATTAGTCGCAACGTGATGTTATATAGCCTATAACCTTCCTTGATAAATGATCTATCTAACACAAAAAGAATTTTTCAAATCGACCCAGTAGTTCCTGAGATTAGCGCGTACAAACAAACAAACAAACAAACAAACTCTTCAGCTTTATAATATTAGTATAGATGTAAAAATACATCTTACGATTTCTTTTATTAAAATAATTAAAAAAAAAAAAACTTTAAACTTAGGATGTTTGTAATTTAAGTATTTACTTCATTCTACTAATCAACTCAAATACTTAATAAAAAAAACCTTATTTGATCATCCTGCGCCATCTACTGAAGTTTGTAAACAGAATGAATATAATGCATTATTACTTCCAGCCCTTGTTGATAGATGGCGATAGTATAAAGATGCGTCTACGCAACACATGCGACATCTGTAGTTAATTCTTTGAGAATCAATTCTGTTTAAAAATAATATTATTAATACCAATTGATTTCAATAGATGGCGTTAGAATATCTACTAACACATGCGACATCTGTCATTATTTCTTTACAACTCAATAGTTATTAGTTCCAACTAGTTCCAATAGATGGCGGTAGCATAAAGATGCGTCTACGCAACACGTGCGACATCTATCAGTAACATTTTTCGACTCTATCATTTTTAAACAGTAGTTACGGTTAGCTTTTATAGATGGCAATGTACAACGTGCGCATGAGATTATAAAAGTGGATTTTGAAAGTTGTTTTGAGACGTTATATGTAGATGGCGTCATCTCTACGTGGTTTTTTTGACTTAAAATAAGGTGCATTATCGCCAAGGAATGTGAATAGCGTCGATCTCTATGTGAGGACAGTTGCCACCAGGTTCGTTCCCTAATCCTGAGTTTCAGTCTGGGGTTTGATTTTAGTTTAAATACAAATATTTGAAAAATAAATACTTTTATTTCTGTTATAAGTTATACGTATCAATCTGGCCGGCATAACGGAGGCGACTACTATCTGCAGTAAATCTGATAGCAGTTGTTTCTGTTCATGGACCGCACTCTAGCTCTACATCAGGTCGCGTGATGTCATATGCCGAGTTACTATATAAACGTAGATAATGTACGCGTATTTTTATGAGCCATTGAGATATATACTAGAGGTGCAAACTTCATCAAAAAAAGCGTAGGCCGCTTCAAACGATTTGACAATGTTGCCGTCAAGTCAAATACGAAGTGAGAGAGAACCTAAACGTGGCTGTGGCCAAATTTCCTATCGCGTCAAATTGGAGCGTTATTGCATGTTCTGTATATCAATGTTATAAGCTATATATTTTCTCATACTATACCTGAATATTTGTAAGTAACTATATTAATTAATGTTAAAATGCAATATCAATTTCACGAGCTGCTATTTTCATAAAGAAATTTCAATTCTCATAAGAGATTTATGAATAAAAATTTAAATTATTCTTTCATTAACTACGAGTAGATGCTATTGTTTTAATAGATTGAAATATTGAGAACTGAACTACTTTTTTATTGTTTAAGTTCCAAGCTACAATATTAATTAAAAACTTGCTCCGATAAAACTTTATGCTGATAAGTAGAGCATTATGAAATCAGGTTTACAATAGAATCTAGATCACGATTTATTCTTAAAGGCTGAAGTATTTATTGTTAAAATAATAATTTGATATCAAAGAGAGCACTGCATTAAGCTTTACTAATTTCAATGAAATCTAGGTCTTCTTTTGATGGGGTTAATTAGATCGTAAAGGTCACGAATGTCAAGGTAATAATAATACGCCATCTTCCTATCATCGAACAATAGGAAGAGAGTATGTAAATTATTCAACGCATCAGACCTCAGAGTTTCATTCCTATAAATTAATACACGTAAAATGTTAAACGCATTTCGTTGCAGAACAAAGACGGTATATGTCGTTCATAAGAACATATATTACTCTTACTTTAACAATGTCTTTAGTATCTGTGTTAGTTTTCATTATAATACTCCTTGTAACTACGGTGAAAACGGAGGTTCAAAAAGAAGCATACCATTCAAATACTATTGGAAATTTTAAAGATTATGTTTCCAACGTAATTAATAATCAGAGCTCCAAAATGCAGGCTTTGTTCGAGAAAATTCAAACCAATGCCCGAACTATGTTGAAGAAACTAGACGTTGTGAAGCACTATGGCAAAAAGTTATATACAAAGCCTGTTATCCAGCAGCAAGTCGAAGCTCCCGAAGTTAAAAGGAATAGTTTTAAACAAATTAAGGAGTCAGTATCGTCTGAAGATTTAAGTGGACGTAGTTACAATAGCTATACCACCACAGGTTACGGTGCACCGACTGGAAACTCTAACAATCACGCGCCTCTAACTTATCATCACCACTCCATTGGTTTTGATCCAGTTAATATTGTTATATCAGTGTCTTTGTTATCATTCATACTTCAAACAATACAAGGATTACTGAGTAGAATCACAACGCCGGCTACGACAGTCGTGGAAGCACGAAATTTAGATCAAAGTGAAAATTGGATAAGCAATTATGAGAAGAGATTAATGAAGCCTCTCAAAGTTGATAAATATATGAAGAGGAAATATTTGAAATTAGCTCGTGGAAGGAATTGATCAACTATTATTTAGTTTGTAATCACGGTTATTGTTTAATTTATTTTTAGAAATGTAAGCTATGTCCAAATAAGTATTATATTGATAAACTTCTTTAAGGCTTTTGTCAAAGGAAAAACGGGACACTGGCCTAATAGCTCTTTTCCAGATGTTCCAAACGATCGATGCTTATTTCATTCATTTTTCTTTGTAGCTTCTTAATATTGGAATCACGATTATGGTAACAGATTGCAATATCTTTATAATTATTTTTATATTATCTGTATAGATCTTTGTATATATTAAGTTATCTATATATTACTATTTATTTTTAATAATATTTTGTGGTTTTATTTATAATATTATTTAAGAGTACTTATTTTAAAACATTTGCATAAATAAAAAAAGATTTTGTAATCTTCACAATATGTATAATGTAAGCGAATGTACGAGTAGAATAGAGAATGGCAGTGGTACTATTTTTATAGTAATTCGACATATGATCTCACTCCGCTATGCTGGCTTGAGGAGGCGAATGTCCATTCGTTCATTCATATGCGAAAATCCATTCATAGGGACACACTCAGCTATTTGGTAGTATTATCCTAGGATGGCAGACTGGGCCAAAAACCATCTTCAATCTGCTCTAGATATCTAGTCTAATGGCTAGATAATACCTAACCTATGGTTTATTATTATTGATAGACTACTAAACTAAATATTCTACGTACTGCATTCAAGTGTATATTCTATGCACAATTTTAATTGAATAATGTGTTTTCTTGATGAGTTAAAATTAGCAACGAACGTCGCCTTGATTGGTATCATAAACAAACTCAATTGGCTCAATTAAAATTTACTTCAACGTTCCAAGAAATCAAACAAATTGATTACTGGTTTTACTTCCAGTATACATATAATTATCTAATTTTGCATGATGATTATTGTGAGTAGAATTGGATATTAAAATTATCAGCGGGATTTTGTAGACGTAGATCGTTAGTTCGTTCTTTCGGAAATTTAAAGCGAGAATTTGACGCAATTCTCACGTAAAATTCTAAAAATTAACCGAAACTTCGTCTTACGACACATTAAAGTAGGCCCCCAGTTTGTTATTACTTTTATTACTTAGCAAAATAAAAAATTAAAACAAGAAAATGTAGGTTAATCAAATTCTTGTTAACATTAGACTACGGATTATTTATATTATGTTTGTATTTTTGTATTCTGTTTATAATGTAGCATATTTAATTAACTAAAAACCTCCTAGATTCTGAAAACAGAAAAACAAAGATCACAAAGAAAATGAGAAAGAAACAAATAAGGCTGGCAGTAAGACTCTATGCGAAATCTTTTGTTGTACTGAGCTCCGTCACAATGCTCTCATTTATTTTTTTACAGAAAAGAAAATACTTTTAGTGTTGGTTTAAAATGGTTTTAGTAAAATCCCTACATTATCCCCGTCTTAGACCGGAGCAGGGTGGCTCTGTTGAGGTATGCTCCGTAAGCCTTGTGACGTAGGTTAATGCATCAAGCCGCATGGTAGCGGATTTCAGACGCTGCATAAACTATTCAGAGTGGGAAAGTACACTTAAGTGTACGCAAACACTAAGAGATTTGGTTCGATTAGCATGCGGTTTTAAAATGATTACAGTTTCTGAACGAGATTATTGTGGACGCAATTCAAAATTTAAAATATATTAAAACAAGAAGTTACGGCGCCTGAATTTTTATTATAACAAACCATGGTGCAATAAATGTTTATATAGTCAGGTGATAGCATAATATATTGTAGGCGTTTACTTTTATCCTAGACATTAAGGTAAGTATTATGTATAATTACTTAATTGAATAAAAAATAAACCATAAAGCATTTTTAAGATTTTATTTATCGATGAATAGTTGTCGATCATGAACTGCACTTTAGCATTGCAGTCAGCAAAAACTACTCATGAAATATACACTTATATCAACCCTTTCTAAAATAATATCAAAATTAAAAGGAAATGACGGCTTCACCTTTTAAAATGTCGCCACCATGAATACAATTGTGATTGCTTTTAAAATTTAAAATCCACATTCATATCACCACAATGGAGCTGTCAAAAAAATCAACACCCGTCATAAATAGAAGCAAGAACGAACCCTTTATTGCAATGTGTGAACTGCAATTTTCTAATTCAACGTTTACGGTCCCTTTTCTTTGAATAAAACTGTTTTTGTGTTAATTTGACAGGTAAGGTGAGTGAATAGAGATTGAAATATCAGATGAGTTTTGTGATTATAATCTTTAAATAACTTTATCTGTGAATAGCTTAAAGGATTGACAGGTTTTAAAATAGAACAGTTGCCACCTACGTAGTCTAAAAAATACAATGCTTTTTCATACACCGTTAGCACATTCTTTTTCTGGGTTCACCATCCACCATTTCGTATGTGAAAATACGATTTATTTATATAATATTCTGTTTAAAAGTCTTCAATGGATAAGAACTATATTAGTTCAAACAAATATCACAATATTGTTTCTCTCAACCTTCAGGGTGGGAACAACGGGATCTCCAGATTCGGTACCTAATTCAAAAGTATAAAATAAACGAATAAGAAAATTACAGCGTTATCAAATTTAAATTGGTTTCTCTTTTATAGTAGCATGCACACTCCGCCTGATGATATACTAAAGTGACGTCCACCACAACCAAAACCACCTCGCTATACCGGCTTGCACACCCCTCCGCCATAGGTATATCCCTACCATTACCACTCTCGTCTGCTAAGCGCCATCAAAATCGCTTCAGTCATTTAGAAGGAGGAGGAGGGGCAATCATCCGAAGTTGCGTATTTAAATAATTTATGAAAATATTATATATTGTGTAACATCATGTTTTAAGATTAAAGGTAAGCAAACTTATATAAACATAAAACGACATCAATTATTTGGACACATGCCAACATGAATTCATGACCAACAAAGCGACCCCTTCTTTCTTTTAACTACAAAGAAACTAATATAATCTAAAACAAATTCAAATACGATGAAATTTGTACGTTCAAACTAAACATTGATTAGGATTTTGAAAATTTCTATTCAAATATAAAAATCCCCCCTCGTTAAAGCGCTTAAGCTAATTATATAAAACATTGCCGACATGGGGGAGTCATAAAGCTTAACATGTTTCCCTCGCTTCAACCCCTAGATATGCACATAATAAGAGTACCATCACGTAGGGATGGGCCCTTTGCATGCAATATTTTGTTTGATCTCACCGCCCTCTGGTGAAACAGGTTATTCATGCAAAAATTTCACTAACACGAGTACCTATTTGGTTAATATTTCGAACGTGTAGTTTCTGAAACGGAAATGTTAATTAACTAGATTTATTTTATATTAATTAGTTTAACAAAGTCCATGCAATGTGATTAAAATAGGGTATCGGCACAAGGACAACCCAGACCCGCAATAATGATTTTTTCTAAATAATATTACTTCCGCCCGGGATTCGAATCATGTACCCCCCCGACATAACAGAGAGTAGCGTCGACCACAACCACCTCATTACAAAGAATTCAAATTAAACTGTAATTAATGCGATTCCAAAATCCGCAATAGAAACGCGTACAAATGAAGCTTTCACTTAATTAAAATTTAAATACCTACTCAATGTTCATCGCGCTTTAAGAATTACTTATTCGTATAAGTAATGAAATGTTTTCTGTTTCAAGATGTTTTATTTACTTTATTTACATTTCGTATTTGTTTAATCTGAGTAAAATTAAAGTATTTACTGAAGACATCGTCTGTCTACTAATATTATACATTAAAACAAAAGGTTGATAAAAGGCATTACGATTAACTTAGTTTTATTATTATTTCTATACCTTTTACCTATCAAGTTTATGTCTTAAATACACGCAATATAACGGGCTAGAAGACCCCTTTCGTGATCAATAAAATTGAACTCTGAATACTGTATCAAACTTTGTATAGTATGTAACAGCTTAACAAAGCTACTATTGTACTAATAGAGCTTTTCAAAAATAGAGATTATCGAATTGAGAGTTTTTATTTTAAAATTTTAAGTAAAATTCCGCTATTTCAAGGCAAAAGATAAAAACTTTAATATCAAAAGATTTAAAATTCTATCCCTCTATATTCACCGTTCTTCAGACACAAGTGGGCCCCTAATATTCCTTTAAACCGACGTCAAAGGCGCACTAGACATGCTTGTCTGTTTGTAATTGAATATGAAAATCATCCGCACTCGGGCATATTTTTATCCCCTTTCGAGGTAAGAGCAAGTCGTCGTTCTTAGAGTGGCAATCACGTTCACCTTTTGCAGGCGAAACGTAGATGGCACGTGCTGTATTGAGAGGTCTCTCTCTCATTGCATTTTATGTAATTGAAATAGTGTAGTTATTTTATTGGACGAATATTAATTAATCAATCAACACGTTTATGTGTAAAGTTAATTAATGTTTTTAATAATTACATTATAATATTAGGTATCAGATGAAGTGCTATAAATGTTAAAGTAATTTTAAAAATTATCAGTTCGTGTTTTTGTAATTAATTTTTGGCATACGCTTTTGACATAAATTAACTGTACATATAATATAATTAAAAATGAAATTTTCATCATAACCTAATATTAATTTTAAGGAATTTTATTTTGTTTATATTATGATAATGTATACTCAAATTATTTATTAATATTTAAAATACTCACTGCAACTCTGTTAAGGTTAAATTCGTTTTAGTATCACGTGAAAATTGTAGAGTACATTTTGTAACAAAATTTGTCGCTATCACGAACTTTCTTTCAAAAGGATCGTTATCATTTACTCTTATTTTACTTAGGTATCTATTTTATTGCATCTTTGATGTCTGGACTTACTTTATACGATTTTCGGCTTCACTTGCTCTTCATGTTCGTTTTCACTGTCGCGCGTTTTTCGACTGTAAAAAGCTAAATTGGATTTGGAGATGAAAGAATGAAGCTTATTGACTTTGAAGAGGCGAATTTTTTAATTACATTTGGGAATTAAAGACCGTATTAAAGCTATAAAGAATTTGCTCCTTTTTTAATCCTATTATCAATTTCCTTTTATGTAAAAATCAATTTAGAAAATACACAGTGTCTCTAAAAATTGACATCTGTTTCAAGGTCGAAAACAATATGAAAGGATCGTCTATTTATATGTGAGGTAACCGAACCAGATACACAATAGTAAATGGAAGAAAATACAAGTAAAGGCGTCTTTTAACTGTCCCAGTAATTGTTATGTATGGCTCAAGCAACATCAGCGTTTGCTTGTTCAGTCACTTTATAAACTTTATTTACCCTGAATCGATACCCAGGTTTATTTTCCTTTCGGTTGAGCCCCAAATAAAATGCGGTACAATAATAATAAAGTGGGATTTTCCTTAGATTGCTGACATTTCCGCGAGACGAAGGAACGATATAAAACCGGAGTAGTCTACAGAGGTCTTATTAAAAAAGCTTTGCATACAATCTCGTTCTCGAGTAATAGTTTAAGGATTGTAATAAAAAAAAGAGTTATTCAAAGGTATCGCTTTTGTAATAATAATAATTCAATACAATAGGTAAATTGTGGCGTATCGTCATAGACGCGTACAATTATAACATATTTTATGATTTTTTTTTAATTTAATAAAAATAATTGGTATATTTTTATTAAGATAAACTACTTGTATTTAAATTAAGCAGATTTTAGAAAACTCACAAAAATAACAATATTTAATTTAGACCTTTGTGACGTGTTAGAATAGTCTAGTCAATATACACGTATGTAACATTCAATCAATTGTTACAGGATCTGTGCGAAGTTTTGCAAAATCCCCTTGCATGAGAAGTTGTGTCTGTACAACTCAATAGAAACCGTCGCTACACTACTTTACAGTTCCACGAAGTTACATAATAAACATGAATATTCTCTAATTATAATTAAATATAATAATTTAATAATAAATGATGAGAAATCGCTACTATAGCTGAACTGATCCTCTTGTTACATCAGGTCTTTTAAATACATATCTTTGCCTAGATTTATAACACAGAAAAAGAGTTTTCGTCAATGATCGTTAACCCGTTCCTAAACATTGTTAATATTTGTCGATATGTCTTAATTTGGTAGCTGCCATTAACCACACACTTATTAGTTGGCTCGCCAAATGTTCCCGATTGAGTGGCCTCAATTAGTTAAGACAAGAGATTAATTATCCGATGGACCCCTTCGTGTATCACTTGCTAATAGTACCTATACCGTTTTTATGTTCTTACTCCGAGTTCGAAGAAGACAACTTAATAACTGAGGTTCAAAAAGATGATTATAGGGAACGGTCAACAGAAATCTTCCCTCGAGCTTTATTTACGTTTTAGTTATAAGTTTTAACAGATAAGCAAATAAAGTGAGCTGTATTTTATTGTTTCGTTATTGTGTTTTTTAATTAGGTCAATAAATCAACATTTATTCTACTAGATAACTATTGGGAAATAGAAAGCGAAGAAAGAGTTAACAATCCTGATGTTTATGAAGAACCTGGATGGTGCATATTCAGCATCATATTACCGGGCATATGTACATATATTAAACATGTATTTTTTTTAATGCCTGTATTAATCCTTAATTACTTGCATACTAAAAGTTACACACACGCTCGCGTATCCCACTTTAAAAGTGAAGTAAAACATGCAATAAACCGCTTTATGATATATTTATATTGAAATTTAGAAAGAATCAACATCGTACTAAAGGACAACAGTAGTCGTAATCAATATTTTTGGTAAGCATATAAAGAAATCTATCATGCCGTGGGTTATAATATACCCCATGCGAGTAAATAAATATTAACCTCGAAGTACTTAATGCTGGTCTTGATTTATTACTAATTATGTGTAAACTGCAAATGCATGTGTCTACTATTCTGCAAGATAAAAGTATCGGAATATAAAATTAAGGTACGCATATAAAAAAAGGTTTAATACATTCCTAACTGTATGTATGTTTTTGTGCAAAGTTAAATTCATAAAGCATTTTTCTTACACGATATCTTTTGATGTATTGAAAGTTTAAAGTTGTAATTTGTAAGAACACGCGCTGAGATAAGTGCGCGCTCAGTGAGATCACCGAGCTAATTACAGTTATTAAAAGAAGTGCTCAGCGTCGCTCATCTTAGCCGGTACTTACTAAAGTTTTGACAAACCTGACACCTTAACCTGTACCTTCGTCACGAGCTTTTAACTGAGAAAAAACACTTTATTTTGACTGCGATATTTTTTTGTTCATAAATAAAATATAATTGAATGTTAATAAGCTAGACAAGAGCTAAGTAGATTTTTGACAAAAAATAATTATATTTATATTCCGAGAGCGACTAGGCGGTAGGATATATTGAATCTTGCTTTATTGGTTTGTTGGTTTAGGATAAATGAGGTGCCACAACGTGCGTATTAAAATTGAAATAGTAACAATTTAAAAATAAAATATAAAAATTAGAATGAAACCAAAATAACATTTAGTATTATATTTATTAAAGAATACAGATGATGGATATGTATGTCCAGTCTGCCTTTTTCATCGACGAAGGCTGACTATGGTTATTTTTTTAATGCCTGTACTAAGCTAGTGCTTGTACCACAGAAGTCAACGTACATATAAAATAGACATTGGTATTGGTCAGAATTTAGAGAGGTTAGAACACGGGTCTCATCGATCATGAGGTCCCTCCTCTACCGCTAGCTAGACCACGGCTGCTTTTTAAGTTGATATTATTATAAAAGACCAAATATTGTTAATTGTACCAGTCAA
This sequence comes from Tinea pellionella, assembly GCA_948150575.1. Classification (NCBI taxonomy): domain Eukaryota; kingdom Metazoa; phylum Arthropoda; class Insecta; order Lepidoptera; family Tineidae; genus Tinea; species Tinea pellionella. The sequence goes on along the minus strand of OX411254.1, from coordinate 3,583,752 downwards.
ATATAAAGTAATAAAAATGTATAATCATTTATTAAGCTTTATAATTAAATAGGAATCACCGTTACTTTTATATTAAACCCATTTATCAGCTGCAAGTGAGATTCCTTTCGGTAAATATTGGACTCTGACTGGGCAGACTCAAAGAAAGAGCAAATAATTTCAAAGCAGCGAGTCTACTAAAAGCTTATCGTAGTAATATCGGTTTCTATAATTAGCTATGGATTATTTGCTTGCGTTGATTAAAGATGACTTGTAAAGAACTTTTTTTATCCGCACTATAACTAGGATTTCAATTAAAAAGTTTTTAATTGGGATCTTTAATTACTGTTTATTATTAAATTGATTTATGTTCAGAATGATTAAGCAAAAGTTATCACTTTATAGAGTATCATTATTGTAGATAAATAACAACGGGTAAAACTCACGCGTTATGATATCGTAGGTCTGGATGTGGTGTAATTGATTTTAATGATATAGTAATCATCAGAGAATTGTCAACCTAATGTTGTAATGGTTCACCGGATATTAAATAAAAATGGGAGCGGACTCACTTTATTTTTGGTTCCAATGAAAGTAAATATAGGTACGTACTTATATACGTGGGTATATGTATTTATACTTCTTTGTATACATTTATCACTAGTTCTATTTCCTCAAGATTTAAAAAAAATGTATATTTATATCTGTTTGACATGTTTACAACATAAATGCAACGGAATAAGGCGCCACTATTATTCTTAATGCGTCGTTGATTGCATATAAATAATTTACGAGTACGCAATATATAATTTTAATTGATATGTATTGAAGCGTTCTCCGTGTCCAACCCGAAGCATATATCAATATTTCAGGGCTCGACCGTCATATTCATCTCTGTATATTGGTAGTAAATGAATCTGCAGTTCGGTATACTTTATCACCTTAAAGGCATTCCCCATAAATAACTACGTACTACGTACATTGCAATTAAGAGGATTCGAATCTTTCTACCGTACGTAATAAGTTCCGCACACAGCGAATAATTTTATTTAATACGTATCTCTAAACATTTATATTAATTACATCAGTTTATTGACAAGCCATTAATATTGTATCAGCATGCTTATAAATCTTGGAATAAAGTGAGGTTGTCAAGTCAAATCAAATCAAAATTGCTCCATGTGTTTTCCTTACAATAACAACGTAAACACAGTTGGGGTACTAAAGCACTATTGTAAATATTTATATTACATATTTCTACAATAAAACAAAATTGGTTTTTTTTTTTCGTGTAATAAAGAATTTATAATAAATAAAAATATTATATCTTTCATAAAATACTTTTCTCTATGGTACCACTGCAGCTTAACCTGTACCTCTAGTGAAGTGTGGGTCACACTCACATGTCAAATGCCTAGCATTATAATATAAAAAAAAATCTAACCCATATTTTAAGAAAACATATAACACATAACAAATTATATATTATTAATTGACTTAAATTATTGAATAATTTATCAGTTTATATGTACGTGATTAGCTATTTAATATTAATATTATTAGCGTAATAAAGTTACAAATAAATAAGATTGAATAATTTGAATCTCTGCTTCATTTCCAAAGCATCTAGGTATGTTCTCAGATTGTAACTAATATAGAAGTAATCGTGATGCTCTTTTAATTAAAGCTTAAGAACTTTCTTTGCGGCTTTACGAGCGTACACGAGTATGAGGCGGGCGGTCTCATTTATGACTTTTGTTTCTCTTTTTGTTTGTGAAAATTTTCCTTTGCGGGGAACGGTTTTCGGTAAAACTTTCTTAATGATCTTTGTACAAATTACGCATACATTTAAAATACACATCTTTTAATATAAAATAAAATCGTAATATACCAACGTTTTAATACACTTGTTACAATCTTTTACTGAAACTATTTTTGACTTGACTGGAATTCGACAGTTTTGTTTGATGAATGAATGAATGAACGAATATTAACTTAAGCACACTAGATAATTGTTATACCATAAACAAGAAAGAAAAGAAAAATACGTATAATAATAATAATCTTAATTACCAGTTCTCTCTAATGATCATTTAATCAAATATACAAGTCGTGATGAAGTTGTGCGTAAAACTTCCCGTAGAATTAACAGCGTATTAAAAAGCGTAGAATAGAGAAGAGTTCGCAACCGTGTTCATGGTTATCTCACAAACATAAATATACGTCGAAATAGGAGCTATCTCTCGAAGAACAATTTCAGTTTGTTAACATTGTCCGTACATTATTAAGCGTCGATTATAAGTAGTTAATTATGGACTGTCACACACTTGCGCCGGACGCGCCGCCGAGCCGCCCGCTTGCTACTAACTTCAGGTGTTCGAAACAATTTGACTGAATTTCTTTTTATTATCTGAGAATCACACATTATTTATTGCCAATTATTTAAATATATTTTTTATACTTATACATATTTTTAATTGCCTAATCTTGTATCATAGAGACTGAGCGATCAAAGTGTATAATATATCAAAGTACTATCTTATTTATTGGAATTTTACTACGGCCGGCTGTGTGAGTTTATATCCTTCTTCAAATCGTTTCATTTCAAATAGAATTTTAATAGAAAAGGAATTTCAAAGAAATAATAAACTATCATCAGTAAATGCTATATTTTATAGCAAATAAGTTAGAAGCGATAAATTTATAAAAAGGTTTGCTACTCAGGTGAAGATTTGTGCGTAAGTATGAACATATGCGAGCGAGGGAGCGAGAAATATATGGCGGTCGTCGGGTTCGCGGTGCTCCTAACTCCACTTGATTGGAATCTACCTCGGGGTACCGATAAATGAATCGACACAAGTACAAGGTACAATTAAAGTGGATGGTTACAGCTCCCTCGTTGTCTCCGCGCGCTATTGCGTACGATCGACCATGTTTATTCTGTCCTTAGGTACCCATTCAAGATTTGTGATAATTTCTTTGTGTGAGTTACGACTATCAATTTTAGGTACTTATTTTAATTAACTATTAATTTGTTATTGTTTATAATAATTAGTGTTGTGAGTGAAATTGTATGAAAAGTGTTTTTAATTTGTTTAGGCAATCAATTCTGACATATTTAAAATAAGATAACTCTAATATTTCTCCAGGCGTGGTTCTGTTTATACCACAAAGACTATGGAGCACCAGAGACTTCTAGATACCACTTTCGTCTGGACCATGCTAGATATTCTCCTCCTTCGCGTCGATTAATCGAGAAATATTTTCCTTGTTATACTATGTTGTGTAACTAACTATTGTCTAGTTAACTAAATAAAATTGAATGTTTAATTGTAATTGTAAAAGTTAAATATGCGTGAATGAAACAAGCGATCACAGGTAGAACTGATTTATTATTTAGTTACCCTCCTAATACAACTTTTTATTACTTATGTAAATACCCGACACCTCCTTACTAAATAAACATTAACACTAGAAATATAACAAATAAAAATAATTAACTAAATAAAACAAAATATAAACTACCTATAATTAATGAATATCTTAATCTATTTATAAATGGAAATACAATCTAATCATACAACAATTTAGGGGGTTTCGTGGGCCTACATCTCAGCTTTCGTGTTACAATATTCTGTTTATCTGAAGGCGGCGAAACTAGTGTTGTTGGCGACTTCACGGAGGTCTTCTCAATAACGGGAGACACACCTTTCGGTGACGATCTCGGCGGCGTGGCCGCTTCATTATTTGTTACCTCTTTTTGTTCCTCTGCAGGTCTAGTAAGAGCGAGTGAGAAACGTTTTCGAGGCTGTATTTGAATTAATTGATCCGCGTGTCGATGCACGATACCTGACGCGACGCCTACTGCATATGATGCCGGCCCTACCGTGTCCTTCACTTGTCCTTCAACCCATTTGTTTTTATTTTTAGTGTAATCCCTAACTAGCACCCTATCTCCCTCTCGCACATCTCGCGGCACTCCTCCCGCGCGTGAGACTTGTCGCGCTTGTGCCTCCAATACGCGTCGCTCGCCAGCTGCATCGGGGCGTAAAATGTCTAACCTATTTCTCAACAACCGGCCGAACATAGCCATAGCGGGAGCGACACCCGTGGTTGCATGATCGCAATTTCTATATTGTAATAGTGTTTTATTAATTGCGGTCCCGATGTCCGCTTTTCCAGACACCGCCTTTTTAATACATTTTTTAATCAATTTAACTGCGTTTTCTGCCGCACCGTTTCCTTTCGGTCTATAGGGACTCGTCAGCGTGTGTACTATACCATTACATTTAAAATATTTTTCTATCTCTTTAGATGTAAACGGGGGCCCGTTATCTGTTACCACTTGAACAGGAAAACCGAATCGAGTAAATAATTCATTAAATTTAGAAATAACATTCACAGCCGTTGTAGTGTTCATTTGAAAAACCTCGATCCATTTGGAGTGAGCATCTACTATTATTAAATAATGTTTGCCGAGATACTCGCCGAAATCCGCGTGTAAACGCCGCCACGGGCGCGCCGGAAAAGTCCACGGCGTGAGGGGGGCGCGGGGCGGTGCGTCCCGCTGTTGGATGCACGCCTCGCAAGAGCGAGTTATCATTTCTATTTCTTTATCTAATCCCGGCCAGTATACATAATTACGTGCTAAATTTTTCATTTTGACCACTCCTAAATGCCCGTCATGTAATTCGCGTAAAATATATTTTTGTAATTTAGTAGGTATAACAACACGATAGTTATAAACAATGCATCCTTGTTCTATAAACAAATTGTCTTTTCTGCAAAAATAGGGTTTTTCTTGTTCCGCTTCAATGTTATGTGGCCACCCGAACAAAATGTAGCCGTATATTTTTACTAATATCGGGTCACGTTTCGTGGCCTCCGCGATCATTAAATGGCTAATAGGGAATTCATCTTCAACATAATATAAATAAGAAATATTATTAACGTTATTATTTTTACGATTATTCGGCAACGGTAATCTTGATAATGCATCTGGTGGTCCATTTTGCGCCGTACGCACCCATTCCACCTTAAAATCGTATGCCGCGAGCCGCGCCGCGTATCTCTGCAGCCTACTTGCCGCCGTTTGTGGTATACCTACTTTATCCCCGAATATGTGTGACAAAGGTTTATGGTCGGTGCGAATAATAAACCGTCGACCGTATAAATATTGATGGTTTTTAGTCACACCATAAAAAATTGCTAACGCCTCTTTATCTAATTGACTATATGATTTCTCCGCATCGTTGAGTGTTCGCGACGAGTAACAAATTGGCCGTTCGGTCCCGTCGCGATAACGATGCGCCAATACGCTGCCTACCCCATACGCGCTGCTATCTACGCTCAATACGATAGGCAGTTCAGCATCATAATGCGCCAACACATTGTCACTGCACAGTACTTTTTTAATATTACAAAATGCTTTTTCACAGTCATCATTCCAAACCCATTTAATATCTTTCTTTAATAAATTATACAAAGGATGCAAAAGTGTACTTAATTGAAAAATAAATTTACCGTAATAATTAACTAATCCTAGAAAACCTTTTAATTGTGTTATATCCTGAGGCCGCGGGGCGTCGGCGACCGCGTGCACCTTATTCATATCCGTGTGCAAACCCTGGGCATCGATCACGTGACCTAGGTATATAACACGCTCTTTAAAAAAATCACATTTATTTAATTTAATTTTGAGGCCGACATCTCGCAGTCTAGAAAGAACTGCGTACAAATTTTCCATGTGTTTATTTTTATTGTTACCTGTCACACAAATATCATCTAAGAAAACGACAGTGTTAGGTATGCCGCGCAAAGTCTCCTCCATAAGTTTCTGAAACATTTCCGGTATGCAATTCAACCCAAAAGGTGTTCTGATATACATAAAAGTACCCATGTGTGTACTAATTGCCGTGCAAGGCCGCGACGCTTCATCTAACACTACTTGTTGATAAGCGTGCGAAAGATCTATCTTGGAGAACCGCTGCCCCCCGCTGAGAGCAGCGAATAAATCTTCTATTCGCGGTAACGGATATGGTTCCCGTTTTAAAATAGGGTTAATAGTAGTCTTATAGTCCCCACAAATGCGAATGTCTCCATTTTTTTTAATAACGGGTACGATCGGTGTACCATATTCCGAATTCTCGATTTTTATGATAGTGCCTTCGTTTTGAAGTCGTTCTAGCTCTTTCTCGACCGTGCTTCGCAACGCAAGAGGCAACGTACGTGCCTTACAGAATATTGGAACATGAGTATTTAATTTTAATTTAAATGTCCTAGTACATGTTCCTAAACCGGGAGTAAACACTTGATGAAATTCCTTACTCAACTTATCAATTAAACTATCGGTGTCGTTACGGTTCATTTTTGTATCTACAATATTATTCATATTATTAATATTATGTACTAATTTTAATTTGCGAATCCATGCCCGACCCAACAACGGTGGCCCTCCGCCCGATATTACAAATAACTTTAATTGTTGTTTGTCTAGATTTTCAGGTAATGAAACGGTAACCGTAACGAAACCGACAGGACTAATAGTATCACCAGTATAAGATTTTAACCTTAAATTGTCTGATTGTAGTGTGCAATTACTGAAATATTGTTTATACATGACCTCATTGATGGCAGAAATTCTACTTCCGGTATCGATCTCGAATAATATTGGTATTTTATTTACAATTACCTTAGTTACATACGGTTTATCATCTGTAAAAAACATATCCGATAAATTGTAAAATTCGCTATCGCTATCACTATCACTGTTTACACTTTTATTCAAAAAATATATTTCCTTTGACACTGAATCTCTTTTGTTCGACTTACACATTACTTTTAAATGACCTTTGACACCACACTCATCACAATTATAATTCTTGAAACGACATCGATCCGCGACGTGTGGCCTGCCGCAGCGCCAGCAAGTCGTGGCCGCGGCGGCGCTAGCCTGCCGCGCGCCCGCTCGACGCCCGTTCGGCCGCCTGGCGCCTGTCGCGCCCAGCCGATGCAGCCCCTGCTCACCCACGATCTCGCCGGATCCCTCGCCGCGCGCGCTCGTCTCTGCGTGCCTATCAGCCGCCTCCAGCGCCAGCGCTAGTTCTACTGCCCGCTGATAATCCAGGTCTACTTCGGCGAACAGACGACTACGCATCTCCTCACTGCCCAGGCCCGACACGAACTGGTCTCTTAGATTTTCTTCTAAGGAGTTGCCAAAGTTACACGTACTCGCCAGATGTTTCAAATTTTGCAAGTACTCCGTGAGCGATTCGCCGTGCCTTTGCCGCCGTTGCCGAAAAAGATGCCTTTCCGCAATGTCTGATCGCCTGGGTTCCAGGTGTTTCCTCACGATTTCGATGAGCTCTTCGAAGGTCTTATCTTCTGGTTTGGCCGGTGCACACAAGTCAAACATCAAGTCATATGTGGGTTCACCCGCCAAGGTGATCAATGTCGCCACATATAGTTCACGTTTGATGTCGTTTAACGCGATGAATTGTTTGACTCGATTTATGTACATACTCCATTTCCTCGAAGAAACGTCGAAACTTTCTATTTTTCCAAACGGCATGTCGATATATTTACATTAAACGCGTGAAAATAATTATAAACTCGTCGCCAGTTAAATATGCGTGAATGAAACAAGCGATCACAGGTAGAACTGATTTATTATTTAGTTACCCTCCTAATACAACTTTTTATTACTTATGTAAATACCCGACAGTAAATAATAATAAACCTATGAGTATTATAAATAAAACCATATCTACTAACCGTTTAATGTGCAAAATACCGTTAACATAAGAAAATAGTTATTAAATCAACTTAATACATCCGCAATTAAGTTTAGCTACTTTCATGTTGTAGCTGTTCTGTTATAATGTTCTATAGTTATTAAGTTATTGTATATTTTAGTTTGCGTGAGATAAAATATTATGTTTAGTGATTATATTGTTTGTTTTTGTACACACTCTTTTATTTATTAGATAATTCGTCAGTTACATACCATTAGCTGCCGGTATTACCAAAATATGGAGTTTAGAGTGAATAAACTTTATGAGTAGATCTAAGTAATAGTTATAAGTTAGATTAAGTTTTTTATGTTTATTAATGTTTAGGGTATGATGGGACTGGGTTAAAAGTTCCTAAATAAAATTGATTAAAAAAAAAGTGTGAATAAACAGTCAGTTTGCCGTCCTAGAGGTAACCTATTCGCTAATCGGCACTAGCTGGAAAGTAGAAGTGTGCACAGTCAACCGGCGACTACTTACAGACATTTCTTTGTGGTAGCTTGGATCACACTCTAGCGTAACATTAGGTGGAGTACGATCACGTTCCGGGGACAAAAACACTCATAAAAATCTAAGAAATTATAAGTGCTCTTTCTAAGAATTACTTTCCTAACTTTCATAGACGTTTAAGGTTGAAGAAACAAACTCAACATCTTATTGAAGTAATTATTTTAATTTGAAAATATTTTAACTCTTAGCTTTAAGTAGTTATTATATTATGTGTATTTTGATTGTTAACTTTCTCATATTCATAAATATTTATGCTTATTCGTTTTTTATAGTTCGGAGACTTATAATAATTTATATAATGTTCAAAAACATTATTTATTTATTCCCATGTATTATTACGAATAAAACTGCATATAACATGATTTTTATAGTATTTGAACATATTATTTCGAATGCTTATTGCATTTGAATTCTGAAATTTAATCATAAGCATTTGAAATCACATGAGAAACATTTTATGATGTCTTCAGTCAAAGAATCCAAGTTTACGATAATTTTCTTTTTTCAAAATGTTTGCGATAAATCTAACATCTTACAAAAATATAAAAAAACGTAAAAAAAAATCGCTCTGTTATCTTTCCTCACGGCTAAATACTTTTGTTCTTTGCACGGCTAGTAAATATTTTATAAGGCTTTACCTGAAACCTGACTTACGACCGGTAGTGGTCAGGACATTTACTTTGGGAAGCGAATTTATTTTGTGCAATCCACCGACAAACGAGATAAAAACAACAACATTGGATTTCAATTCACTATCTAAAAGGATTTATTGGACATTATTAAATTGTACTACAAATAGTACAAAAGATTTATTAGAATCGAGATAGAAGTAAATCGCTACTCTTTAATTATCTACTGTTTAAACAAATCGCAATAAAGACACGACAACAGTCCACTGTTCAGATAGAAAGCTGGCCAAAAGAAATAAAAGTTAGATGGTACCGTCAAACAAATTCCTAGAATAGTGGAAGCTTGGCGTTAGTGTTAGTGAAGGAAGCCACAACACGTACACGGTATAAAACGACATTTTTCTAAATATTTCTAGTTGAATATAAGCATAATTACCATTAAATAAGGTTTGTTTTAGCATGTCAAGATCAGAGCACATAAACTTTTATATACATTGGAGATGTTCGTCCTAGTGTATGTGTAAGTGGGTGTCCAATATTACTGGGAACATTTGCAAAGGAGAGAACGACGCATACATGTGGCTGCAACCGTTTCCGGAATGGAAATGCATTTTCTATGAACCGGTCGGTGCGTAACGGGCTGTTCACTCACTAGAAGTATTTGAAAGTTTTCCAACTACTTATTTAGAGGCTTTTGTGTGAAATATGGCTATTATGTAAAGTTCTATGAAACATATATTTCATGTCGACTTTCAGTAGCAGAGTGTGTGCGTTTGTTAACGTTTTCCGGTATAGCTTCGTCGATTCCCGGTCGGAACTAAAATTCGATATAATATATATTTTTTAAATTAGCACTTCAGCTCCGTCTGGTGTTAAAGTAGATTATAATTATGTTAGTGTACTTCTTTGCCACTTCCTGCGGTGTCAGCTGAAAATCCGGTGTCACCTCACCCTGTACATATCTAAAAACATCTGTACATTATGACAAATAAAAGATATTCTATTCTATTCTATTCTTTCCAGTCCTAATACTTCTATACCAGGGTTTCGGTAATAAGGAAAGAGCTTAGGCTTTGTATGCCTGCCAGCCTTCCACCAAGAAAGGGTAACGAGCGGGAAATGGCTGAGTGGAACGGAGTAAAATAGTTTTGCCTTCCGCTAAGAAAGTTTGACAGCAAGCGGTTTTTTGCTTTCCACTGCCAGCGGGCAATGTGGAGCGGGCTTAACGCAGTCCGCTCCGCTTGCAGTGGAAGGCGGCCCTTATACTTTTTAATAATGTGAACTAGTAGATACTAGATCGTACAAAAATATTTGAAGTTACAATTTCTTAGTAATTTAATTGATTTATAAATAGTTTTATAGAGAAAAATAGACATACCTTTTTTTTAAATACCAGTCCTTCACGTAACAGGTATTAAATGCATCTAGAAAACAATGCAATAAGAAACAAAGCGTATCGTTGCAATTCAATTACCGTGAAACAATTGCTTAAAGGTTATATTATACCTAAATAAGTATTTTATGCAAAAATGTTCATTGTTTAAAAATTAAATTTCTAGGCACATATGAATTATATACAATATATGTATATATACTTATTGTAGACAGTGCTAGCCATACTTATGATTATTAACCCACTTTGCCGTTCTGAGGTAGTTAGTACGTGTGAGTAACCTAGTCGCGTTTCAGGATAATCCTGAAAGTAACCAGGTATAAAGAGAGTAATGTGCAATGTCAACCTGGCTTGTGCACATTCGGAGGTGATCTGCAGCCATTTCTCTGCTAACGGACTGTCTGTTAAAAATCTGCAATTTAATTGAACTCGATTCCCATGCCTGCTCCATTTTAATGAAATGTTTTGCACACAATGAAATAAAGTAAATACATTAATGCATCGTACCACTATAAAAGTATTTTGCTAAGGTGAATGTACTACGTAAGTGAGCGAACTCGAAGCGAACGCGATTATGTACGATATATGTATCGTTATGTATGATTGTTTTTTTATAGATTTCCGTCACGCTAGTCTCTTGCTGGTGTAATGTAATAGATAAATCGTACCACAAAGTCGAGATATCAGTCTTCTCACACATGACGTCATCTAAATGTTGCTTCATAAAAAAAGTTACATTAGGGTTACAATGTAAAATTATTAATTTTTAAAAAATATAAGTGTAATGTTTAAGGATGGTTCGAACTTTGACATTTAACAATATAAAATAAAAAAAAATCTAGCTAAATACTTTACATATTATTATAATATTATTATCAGTTACTTTTTATTATTCTGGCTTTTTGATACAATTAATAGAGGTTCCTATCAATAAATTTATTCAGTCATTGACACGCAAAGAAAAAGTTAATTGTAAACAATGTTCATTAAGATATACATTAAGCTAACTTCACGTAGAACGTTAACTAGTTAGTAATTACCCTAGACTTGTAAAGTATGTTCATTGAGGAAATGCGTTAATTCCCGGTCAATTGCACTAAATTATCATTCGATACTATTCAGAAATGTACTTATCGGAATTCGCCCTTTGTGGTTGCCGCGGATATTCTACAAATTATGTATGGTTTACGTGGCTTGACTATTAAATGTTAACATGTGAATAAGACAGTGAGAATTGTCATATTTATTTATCTACTATAAAGCTGGGACATTGTAACAATATTATTGCGGCGGCAGTCGAGAAAGGGATCGTTACTAACTTGAAAAGCTCCGCCTGAAATCTCTTGCAGCAGTCGCCTCCGTTATGCCGGCTTGAGGAGAGGAATCTGCACCATCCAGGTTAACATTGCACACTCCTCTCGTTACAATAATAGTATTATATTCTGTAGGTATGTTTTTCTAACGTTTCTTTTAACAGTAATTTCTGGATATCGATCGCATAATCTATTAGACATTTAAACTGGTCTGAGTGTTATGTTTGTGTAGTCCTTGTCCTAATTACGTTTGTAGCTATTTATATTTCCTACGCAATTAGCATAATTAATAAGATGTACGAAATAAAACCGCATTGTAAGAAATTGTAACAATGTTCTATTTTTAAAAACTTGATATCTTCTTTTATGTAAACAAGTGAAGTAAAAGTAAGCACTGCGGTTAAATCTCATGGGAAATCTGGACAAAAAGGGAAAGAGCAAACAATGACAGTGCTGACTGCCTATGTTTGATCTTAAAGTATTTTGGCGAGGGATTTTAGTTTGTTGAGATGTACAGCCGTTCTGTATGTATAACTTAATGCTTTACTTTTAATTACTTCCGACCATTTTTACTTTTATTTATTCTAAATAAACAAAGATAAGTTAGATTTAAAAAATATATTAATAACTTAATTTTGTTGTGGCAATGTGGTCGATGCAAGATGGAGAGAGAGGTATTGATGAATGAGTTGGGCATCAACGCTTTGGATGTAGGAGCATTTAATAGCATCCTAGCTGAACCAACTTCTGCTTCAGCTAGGATGCTATTTGATTTTGTAAATATATATTTTAAGAAGAGGTAAGAGTGTGTATTGAGAGGTAGTGTATAATGTGTTACCAATGGGGCTGGCATAAGCACAATGGTGCTAAAAGCCCAAAAAAAAAGAAAAAAAAAAACTTAATTTAAAACAATAGATATTTCAGACGTCGCTTAATGGGTGTGCGGTCACGTGTCTATTATAAACAGATAAACAATAAGTTATGAATAATATGTATTTTTGGATTGGAGTATTACTGACTGAAAATGAATAAAATGAACCGAAAATGCCGAAAACAGAAATTTCGAAACTTAACTCCTTCGCGAGAAAGTTGAAAGAGCTGGTAAGTTTTGATAAGAAACTTTCTGGAATTAGGTAGCTTTTATAATAAGATTTGTAAGAAATTATAATTTATGACAAATTTATAGGTAAAAGTTTTTATTATTTTCTATTAGAGTGGAGGAATTATTATACTAAAACTTGTGGTACCATGTTTTAGTTTTATTATGTATACTATAGATAGATGTATACATACTTACGCATAATATTATGTATAAAACATTTACAATAGCAAAATAAAACAATGTAGAGATTGATGAGACCCGTGTTCAAATTCTAACTGGTACCAATGTGACTTTGTTATACCTATCTAATTTGATCGCTCAAAGACCAATGACACAAGCATTTGTTTATAATTCATATCGGCACTATCAAATTCATGTTGTGATAGAATTCAATGGTTATTAACCGAGTCTGGGGGAGCACAACCACCATTAAGAGTAATGTTCAAGAAGTAGCCAGGTATAACGAGAAGAGTTACAGTGACGTATACACTGTCAATCAGAATGGTGAATATTCGTCTCCTCAAGTCGGCATAGCAGAAGCACCTGTGGCATGTATTAATTTTTCTGTGGTTGCAGTTGTTCCTCTCATGGGTCGCACGCCAGTTTAGAATCAGTAACCGTGACATGCCTATATGGCTACTATAAAAATATTATAAACATTTTATTGAATAAATATGATTAAATCCGAAAGCGAATTAATTAGTAAAATCACAATATTTTATTAGGCATACAATATTTTGGTAATTAATTGAGTTACGCCGCGTCCACTGAACAGAATTTGTCGTTTATTTTCATACGCTGTAAATATTTTACAAAAGCATCTAATGAACCTTTGAAATTTCAACGTAGGTGTGCGAACACCTACAATAATATTTTTCAAATTTATTTTTACTTAACATAAAATTTGATTGCGTATATTCATTTTATGCAAATTAAATCACTAAAATATAGATGTTAATGTACAATTTTTGGGGGAAAATTGATTAAATTATGAACAAAGTGTTTGTTAAAGTGGAAACTTTGACTGTCTAGTTTACATGCGGGCTCACAAAACCAAACTTATCCACAGATTTATAAACTTTTTTATTAATACTCATTTAATAATTCATGTATCATATTTTTTAATCAAATAACTTTTTTTTAAATGTACGTTAAACGCCTTTAAAGCCATTTGAATACAATTCAGATTAATTATGAGAAAAACAAAGTACAACAAAGGGGGTTGGATTTTGTTTTAATAAATATAATATAGACTATTATTTTCTGTACATGTATAATTCTAATAAATGCCGAATATTATAAAGTCTTCCTACATACAAAATAAATAATATAAAAAAATGTTTAATATTTTTTTAACGTTGCATTAAACACATTATAAAAATAATCTCGTTAAATACGTAAATATCTCATTATAGTGACTATTACAGCAGATTCAAAAGGCTATAACTCGGACTTTACAAGCGGGCTATAATAAACAAACATGAAACGGATACGGGTGGTCGTATACAAAACAAAACGGGCGGGTGTGGTGCAATTTGTTGACACACCCTGCCTGCCTGTCCCATACGTTGCTTTATACGATTCAGTAAACTAATCATAATAAACCGATTTACTAATTAATATCAAACAATTAATCTTCTTTTTCCATGGTAACACCAAGCATCCAGGTCGAGTCCTATGCAAGAATATGTTGTTACGTGTACCTAGGGTGCCCACGAATATGAAAATGTTATAGAGAACTCACAATAAACTTTATAAAGTAGTAGAAATATTTTTAAAAATAATCCACAATTTTATCGAAAGTTACAAAATCACGCACGAGATATTTCTGACCTGATAGCCCTATATCAGCGTTACACGTTTATGCCAAAACTGTAACAAGTCACAAACGTTTATGAATTAAGCGAGTACTGGGTAAATATCACAATATAATTTGGAGACTTTTTTAGCTTTGTACCTGACACTGAATATTTTATCAACATAGAGGATCTTTATGTCTCTCGGGTACCTGCTGATAAAGATTATTACATATCCGCTCTCTCGGGAATATGAGTAGAAACGTCCGCTTTTGTACTTGAGTAAATAATGTAATAAAATAAAAATATTTACCCTATAACACAGACGGCGTATTAAGCAGAGGGTCGTTGAATTGTTAAATAAGGAAATTACGTTCAGTATATTCAACAATATTAAAAATGCTGGTAATTATTCTCGTAATTTAATATATCTCGTTCCGTTTTTTGAGAAAAATTTTAACACGGAGAATTAATTAATTATTTCATTAACGAATTCTTTAAGGTTATTATTCTTATTTTTCACGTAAAAATACGTTTTAAAATTAGCCAAATTTTATGTCGCTATTTTGTTTTTTTAGTTTTTTTTAGAACATTTCGTGTCGTTCTTTTATGAAGGTATTACATCAAGTATTGCACTATAATTCAATAACTGAGAACAATCACAAGCGATAATCATTACGAAGTATATCCAGTATCAAGCACATCGGATTTCGCATCACGTCTTCTTGATTGTCGAGCGACAAACCGAGTCGCCGGGCGTTCCAATTACCGCCGATACGGACACCCAGTCCCGGCTATCCTGTGCCCCTTTATCAAATATAAGCTGTCAATGAATACCACTATACAATTCAATACATAATAAATATAGATCTCTCAGAGGCTTCGTGTACGGCACACGTGTATGTAAGATGTAACAAAAAATTGCCATTTGGTAACATTTGATAACAAGAATTAGAAAAAATATATATTTAATGCTTTAATACTGTCGTCTGTGTTAATTTGTTATATTCATTCCTTATACTATAAGAATATTTATTACCATCTTTAACGTTAGATATTCTTTGAAAGATCCTGCAACAACTTCCTCCTATGAGCTCCCTTCGACCCGCACTTATCAGGACTTACGGACTAATACCACCCGAAGGGTGCCACCCAATCTGCTCTACCGTGCTTATCTCAATTTAATGGCTTCCGTATTAATACCGCCTTTGTCTAATTTGAAGATACTTTGGGCATTGTTTAATCGACCAGTAAAAATAGATTCACCATCCCCTCGAGGTATCGATAGGAATTTTCCAATATATAAGAAACTATGTATTTGATAGAGAGAATACGGTGCACAAACTTTAAGTTAAATACTACTTTTGACATAATAATTCAGAGGAAAAAAAGAATTAATAATATATGTAATAAATAATATACTAATACTGCAATGGTGTCGTGGAATGGCGTAATTTTTATAACAGTCTCATTTGGAAAGACATCACGTCTACCCTCAAATCAAAAGAATGGCATAATCCTACTCGTTTCCTTTGCTGCTAAAGTGGCGACGACAGAAAAATTGTGAGTCAAAGCCATTGTTTCCAATATCGAAAAAGGGAGGAAACTTTTATTGGGTACAAAGTGGGTATTATTCAGGGGTCGAAAGCAATCAGTGGCGGCCGGCGTTAGATCGACACCCGACGGAAGGACACCGGACACGATGCCGTGACAACGTTCAGAATGCAAAGATATTTCTTTCCAAATGCGAGTCATTTTCAAAGGGTTTTTATAAGGATAAATTGAAGACCTTTTCCTTTATGGCATCGAACGGCTTAAGTCATGACGCAATTAAGGAAGTTACATTTCACGGTTATATTTAGATAAAATTATAAACTGATTCAAGCAATATATGTATACGTATAAACTCACATATAATGCCATAGCCTTAACTAAGATATGCTAAGGCGCTCGTCTAATGGGGAGTAAACTGAAATAGAACGCAATCGTCACCGTGACTGCCACCGGTATCATTAGCCTTCCCTTCTGTTATGCGTGCCCAGACAGCACGTTTTTTAAATATCATTCCGGAAATCAAACAAGAAACTGTCGGTAACCACTATGCCACGGCGACTGTCAACATGTAATATGTATCCGTAGTAATATGACGATGAAACTAACAAGTATATCATCGCAACAGCTTTGGTTAACCACTATGTGACCATAAAGGGTATCGATTCCCGAAATGACCGCATAAAGCAAGGATAACGATCGTCCACTCATCTGCAGCTATTTGGCTTATTGCCTGCGCAGAGCCTATATTTTCCCACTATTGCCGCGAGACTTGTACGAAGTGGGAATTATAATGAAGTCTTCGCCATACGAAAAGCTAGGAACCATTATTTTTAGAAATAAAATATCCTTTATATTTCTTTGATCGCAAGCTTTTTGTTGTTAGTACGTCTTGAGCGACCAAAGCTTTATGTTATAAGAACGTGTGATGAGAAACTGATAGAATGTTGATAAAGTAATATTAACATGTTCGTTCCTATTCTATTCAATATAATTCAATTCAATAAAAAAAAAACATGTTTATAGTTACCAGATTAACTATAAACATGTTTTATTTTTAAATATTTAATTATACTAACTTTTAGTGATTATTAAAAAATCACACGTATGATTTTAAATTTCTTTTTTGTCTCAATAAAGTCTTAAAAATAATTACAGTATCCTACTTTAAAAAAATTGTACTTTTCCAAGCATTTCAATAAATTGCTGGCAAAGCGCGCTACCGTTTGAATTTTGAAACGCGCGGCGTGGCAATGTTTAATATATGTTTTTTTCCTCTGGATTTCGGTCAAATCACTGTATTTATATATTTTGCTCCATGATGTATTTTCAACTATTTTTTAAATTTTATATTCTATCTGACTTAGTCTAAGATAAACTAAGATACTCTTCTTTCTATATACGAGTATAATAACTCTAAAAGGCACGATTGTTAGCATTAGTGTAAATCATTATATTATAATATCCCATATTAAGCGAGTATATTAAAGTCGCAAGATAGTGTAGTAGAATTTGTAAAGGTCACACAAACGGGCTACTTCATAAATAATACTATTTATTAGGGTTACCACGATTATATAAAATCGATCTTAATAATTTGTGCTGGGTCAAGTTTTATTACTTAGCATTGTTCCATGATGGAATTCAGGAGCAAATTGGTACATCACAAAACCAAGAATACGTTATTTTATTATTAGGTATTTCTTTAAAAGTCTAGTCGTTATCTTGGTATAAAAAATATAAAATTGTAAACCGTATTTTATTAATTAGCTGCGACAACCCTAAACAAGGGACATGTGCATACAAAACCTCACAGCACAGTTTATGAGTTTAAATACCTTCACCTATACAAATATTTGTAGAAACAGTGCATCGACCACCACAAAGTATTGTCGAATAAATAAATATTATGTTTGTCATAGGTACTTACTTGTAGACAGACTATACTGCGAATGGCTTCTGAGATATAGTTCAGCTGTGAAGATAAATATTAGCAGGGGTATATTATACCGCAGGGAAAGCTCATTAACATAAACTTTATGACATGGCAAAGGTTTCAGTAACGGCATGCACGGATTTATCACCAAGATAATACCTAATATATGGCAGATTTTAGGAGTCATTTTGAAATTTTGCTTGGCGTACAATGTGTAATTATATTTTATTTGTTTGTTTATTATGATTGTCTAACGTTATATGAACTTTATTTAACATTAATTGTATGTACCTCGACGTGCGTACGTACACATCTGGCCTTTCAAACCGGCGGCATAGCGGAGGCAACTACTTTATTTATCCTTGGTTGTCGCGCACACAATGTCAGGCGGTTACTCGTATGTACACCGTTAGTCTTACATTAAAAAAAAACATATTCATCGTGCTTTCTGTACTTGTGTCCAATAAGACATAAGTATCCCAAGTTGCAAAATTTCTTTGTAGAGTCAATTCAACAACAATTGTAACGCCTTTTTCCCACAGGGATAATTCTTCACTTTTAATTTTAATGTTTCTCGTTTTTCCTCCATGTCTTCATATTACGTTTTCATATTATTATGTGCTTAATTGTTAATTATTCGATTTTTATTTACGTGTATTTTCTCTTAACTAGTGAAAACTTTTAATTGACACCTACAATATCGCTTAATGTAATTATTTCACAAGAATAAATAAACAAATATAAAATAGAGGGTTTCAATGTACTCGTATTGCTGGTAACTTTTGTTAGAAACATTTATTTCAATTTACCGCCGACCCCTTGGCAAAATCAAGAATGTAAGGTTACTGCATTTACTCGTATATCTTTTGGCTATTTATATATAGACAAGGAAGGTTGTGAATTTTTATAAAAATAAATTATATTGTTAAATCAAGGATTATATAGCGCGAAAAGTGGTTTTAAATAGTGGTACGCAGACTGATGATGGTTATTATCCCAGTCTTTCACCACTTTTAAATGTTACCCCTCGCGTTTCGGGATCAGCTAGATTATAACAAGAGGAGTGTGCACTGTCAATCTGGTATCGTCTCTGCATTACATTCGTCTCCTCAAGCCAGTATAGTAGAGACGACTACTGCCTGTAGAGAATGGTGGTAGCAGTTATTTCCGTTCATGGACCGCACTCTAGTTTAACATCAGGCGGAGTATTGTCAAATGCAGAGCTACTATAAAAAAGGACGGTATTTGGTTTTTATCTTAGGTTGTCTTTCGTAGCCAAAAGGAGTCTCCAGAGATCTGAACCCGAATCTCATTTATCATTCTTGTCATGTGGTGACTATCCCTCGTTGTAATGTTAGATACAACTCGACGCTAGATAAAATGAATAAGATTTTTTTACTACATTTCTTCAAATTATTACGATAATTAATGTAGTAATTACGTGTTAGTACTTTTATAACTAGTTTTGTAACATTAATAAGCTAATAGACTACGTTTGTATAGAACTAATATCGGATCTATTTCAAGCTAGCCAGGAAGCTAGTAAGTCAGTCAGGAAAGTTTAATAGAATAGGCTTCTATTTTTTGAGCCTAGCTTTGCTAGCCTGGGAATTAGAGTCCTACTACTATAATAATAAACCACATGATTTTTGCAGGTAGCAGTCGCCTCCGCTATGGAGCTATAATTTGTTACATGCATATACAAAGTTTAAATTGCATTTAAATTTCAACGTAAAATCATAATTCTGCATGTAAGACAATTTTCCAATTTTCATGAACATAGTAGGTACCCATCTAGGAAGTTAAAACAAACATCGCCTTTATCTAGTCAGGTTTCTGAATGATTAATGCATTTCTTGAGGAACTTTCAACGGTAGTTTGATATTAATTTATTGATTGCACCACTATGTTTGAAGTAGCGATTCTATCTGTTAATAAGGTTGCTTGTTAATTCGCTTGACGCTTTTGATTTATTATGTACAATAAATTGGTTATTCAGCATGATATTTGCTTAAAGTGCGTAGGTAATATAATAGATTACGTATTGGTTATGGGAAACAGTATGTACTAATGCGGCATAGAATATTCTATTACTATGTATGGGAGAAATTGTACTTGTGGCTCGGCATATGACTACAGTACACACTCCTCCCGCTACTTCCAAACTGTTCCCGAAACGCAACAAGGTTACTTCACGGCAGACTGAGCTAATAACCATCATGAGTCTGCCTACCTTTCTTTTCGACATTCAGAGAAAAACTTTATTTTTAAACTAATCACTGCACTGTGTCGCAAAACAAACTTTTATTTATGCAAAAGTTGATTGTGTAGGAGTTCATGCCGCAATGTTACACACACAACAGTACCGACTGTCGGTCTTTTCAATACGAGTATGAGATGGGCCTAGGATATATGATAAAAAATTCGGACTAATTGAATATATTGTCATATAAAATATTAATTATTATGTTAAAATAAATATTTCAGTAATAAGCGTAATTATTAAATTGTTTGTTAAAATAATTTAAAAAAAAACGTAACAAATACCACCGCAAACACAATAATAATAACGAGAAGTAAAATAAGGAATTACTTGGTGAATCTCTTTTGGGAAAAAAGACGCTAAAATTACGGAGGGTCGTGATTTGAATTTATTACCCGAAGGCTAATTTTGTTTTGTTGAAACTTGGAATATGGCTCTGGAGGGCCTCGTGTTACCTATTACGTTGCCTTTATTGAGAGAAACGTCTATAAACCTAACTCCAAACACTGCAACAGTAATAATTTAATAATATTTTAGAATTCATATTATGTTAGGGAATTACAAATTCGATTTATTTAACAAAAAAACAAATATACATAAAGGTACGTACGTATCAGTCAGATTTGAAAAGTCCTCGGCCTTTGTTCTCTAGTTAAAAGTCTATATATATTATCTGATAAAAGTCTAATAATAATCTTCTATTTCTATTCGACTATAGTCTTCTATTATAATTTAGACAAATTATGTTCGCGAATATCATAATATGGATTTCAAACATCACTTATTTGCTAATTTTTAAAAAAGTATTTATTCTATATGTTATATTATAGATAATTATATAATTATATAGAAAATCCATGAGTTTAACGGAAGGCAATCGGTTTCAAATACTATCTTAGCTCATTATGCGTGTTGATTTTTTCTAAGAAATTGTCACTATAATTTAATAATGAGTATATTAAATAATAGTAGGCATAAATAATAGTAAAAATTAAGGTTCGGTGGTAATGGTGGGTTACAAAAAGAGTTAAGTTAAAATATCAGCACAGCTCAGGCTTATGTGCGCTTTGATTTTTTTCTGTTAAAACAATTAATGAAATGTATTGTGTGAGTGCAAAGAATAAGATGTAGACGGCAGGCTTAATGAAGAATCCAGTTTATTTTAAATTTTCAATTACGCGAAATCGTTCGTTTTGTGTCTCAATTATTATTTTATTATGTGCCCCCATAAAAGATGTTTATTATGAAAGTGTGAATAAAAACTGCATGATAATAAATTACCAAAGAAAATTGATTTTAGCACCACGCGGAGCCTAAGAACAGAATTGCCTTTTACAAAACCAATTTCAAGTTATGACTTTTATAAAAATAAAATATTCATAAATCTCACAGTAAGCAAAAATTAACAATAAAATTTTCTTGGTTCAACAACAGATCAATCGATTTCTTGTTAAAGTACACTTGAGGGCATTATTTACTATATATATTTTTAATACAACTCTATTTGGTTTGTGTTACTTTTATAATTAATTATTTTATTAAATAACCGTGTTATTTTTTTTTACATAATAAATAATATTTTTTTGTGACGATGATAGTCTACTAAACTTCCGTGAACGTCATTATCACGTAATTTACCCTTATTTTCACACATCAACGCATTCGTTCCAATTTTCCCTTGATAAAATCGTGAGTTAATTTTAAAAAGGTTTGGGGTAAAATTCCCCAGTCAATGATGATTATAGGTAGTTTGATTGCGTGTTTTTTCATGCGCGGAATGTACCACCACTTGGTGGCGTGCACTATGTTTTGACAGCCGAAGCACAATTTACGATCGCTCACCGGCCACGATAAACCGCCTTTGTCACAACCCAGCCGGGTAACACTCTCTCATTTTATGACCGAATAAATTTCAAACACTATTATGATTCAAATCGAGGCCCAGACCCACAAAATACAAACACAACTCCTTCTCCCTTTATCGCACATGAAAGGCAATACAGAAATATTTCAAAAAGTTGCCCATTTTATCTGAACGCTTTTTTAGTTGTCACGTTTGTCTACGATTAATAAATTATATTATTATTAGAGTTGTTATGATTTTGCTTTCATGTAGGATTATTTTTGTCCTCGAGTACCTTAATGCTTCTTTATTTTTATAGGGATAACTCTAATATGAAAATGTAGTTATAATATTTTTATGAGAAACAGCTGCCGACTCTTCTGAGAGTGACGATTTAGATTGTTGATAACCGTTCACTTTAAGATTTATAAGTTATGATTTAGAATATTGTTTGACAGTTTATGAGGTATAAATCTAATAATTAACCAACATTTAACGTCTCATTAAATCTATTTTTGTCGACACTTGAACGATAATGTATTTGTAGATATCGTATGTCTTATATTATTATTACAAACTTATATTTATAGTGACAGGCGACGGACGTAAAGGAGCATCGAGTATTTAGTGCCTGTAAAAGACCTGCCACTCGAGCGAAACATAGACAGGTGAAGAGGCTGGATCAAAGGCTCTTCCCATTGACCTGTATGCGGCTGAAGCGTTTTAGTATTCAGAATGGCGGTTTACACAACAAACTGGGTTAGTTTGAGATAGAGTGTTTGACGTAAGCCCTTTGTGGAGAATTTCTCACAAAATTGCTTAGATACGAATATGTTAGTGAATTTTAAATGATATCAAGTAGGAGATTTTGTTCTTGCGCTCACACAAATTCAATTTTATCATTCATAATTATTTTTAATATGAAATAAATATTAAATATAGACTAAATATATTTAAATACTATTGATATACCTACCTACAGAAAATGACACTCGTAAAATTTATTACTATTTTCCGTTTTCAAACAAAACTATTTAACAGTTCGACGTATAAAAGAGAAATGGTCATCAAATTTAAATTCGTCCCGTTTTATAGCGCATAAAATTAAAGAACTGTCTAAATTTGTGTCTACCGAGAAAGTGGCACCGCGGACATCTATTGATATAAATCAATGTGATTTGTTATTGAGGCACTAAAGTGGTTTATGCCTATGCCCCCACATAAATCCTCCACCAGAAGGAAATTACTTGAAGTTTCATACATTTGGTATACGCATTTAGCAATAATACTGAGAACCTCAGGATCGATAGAAACTTAGGATTGGGTCACGAATTAATTTAAACGTCAAATCCTTCGAATTATATAAATTATCCATATGCAATTGAGAAATATATGTACATTTTATGACAACTGCATCAAAACATTCGTCTTCACCAAAATATCGCATGGCCATAACTTCCTATCTACTTTTATAGGTTTATTTTCCACTACAAATTTAAATTTGTCTATGAATTCTTAAACAAATGGTTATTATATGGACAGGTGTTCAATTAAAAAGTCATGGAACACAAAGTTGTATTTAAACGATGTTTGTGAGTCTTGCAGCGTCATGTACCATACTATTAGAATACTTTAGAGGTAACAAACACATTTTTGATTTGACTGTAACCGACTGTTGAACTCGATATGGGATCCATACGACACTTTTAGTTTACTGCAGTATATTTATTAAATTCAGATAAAGCAATATTAATACGAACGATCACAGCGGGTCAAGTACTATTATTCTTCACTTATTAAAAGATATAAAAAATATATAATTTAGTAAATATTGTAGTAAACAAAAAGTTAATTTTTTAAATAGTGTTTTATCTACAATTTTTTAATAGTCTACAGTCATCAAACGAGACAGTGTCAATAATGTTTCCTTTTTATTATCTGATTTTGAAATTTTATTACTCAAATCAATGGTCCGACTGATCCCGGTGTAGTGGGCGTCGCACATCAGTCCCGCCAACCATGTCCCGGTATGTTTTTAAGGGAACGAATTTAAGGTCATGACTCATGCGTTGAATGTATCAAACGGACTTAACCAATCGTGGACTAATGGAGAAAATCCCTATAAGAAAAAAGTTTTTTCTATACAGAATATTTCACTCTACTCCCCTGAACCTCAAGAAATGCTGAAACACGTGTCTCATTATTCGTATTGTACAGGATTTACGCAGTTTCAATTAAATATGTCTTTAAAAATATCATATAATCTAATTTACTTCGTTCCACCCCCGTAAAGTTAGAGGTTGTATTTCGAGAAATTATTTCCTTAGCAAACGCTTGTGTCGTGTAAGAAACCTATATTTAAGGATTGTAGGCTTTATTATAGTTCGTTTTTCCAGTAAATAATTCAAGTGTTTTATATTATGTGTGTTGGCTGGTAACTTTGAAATATAATTAAACAATATTTCAGGTTGTTTTTCCCTTAATTATATTATTTCGCTTGCCTCTCTGCCCGGCAGATTGTGGCATCTTTTCGGGCATTCCTCGGTAACGAGACAGTTGCATACCATGGTGCTACCTGACGACTGCTGAGATAATGGTTAAGTCGAATGTAAAAGATGATAAGTTCTTTATTTAATAATTTATTAGTTTATTAGTAATTCAAAAATACAGTTTATTATTTATGAAATAATAAGTTAAACATTGCATTAACATTTTTTATATAAAATTATTTTTGTTTTTAGTTAGGTACATACAGTACAATAACAAACGAAACTTTGTACATTGAGAAAACTCAAATATCCTTCCCGGACCCAAAATAAAGACTTTACTATAAAAAATATATATTATAGAAACCAATATTTGTACCGATCGGGAATCGAACCTACTCGATATTCTAGTAAGCGCAGTAATCACTCATGATACTGAGAAAAATAATGAATTTAGGAGATATACATGTTCGAGTGATCAGCCTACATCAAAGCACAGCGCCGCTCGTCACACCGGATCAAGGCTGACACATCGACATCAGAAGGGACCGTGTCGCGAAAATTAAGACTCGGACAAAAACAAAAATTACGGCTTACAACCAATCCGAGGTCCGAGGATAATTAGCTCAGCTTCTCAATGAAGGCTCAATAGACTTGCTCAGGCTTTGATAGAGCTGTGAACCTACATCGGTACACGTACGCGTCTATACTCTATAAGATGTATCAGAAACTTTTATTATATGAAATCCAATTACAACTCGTAATGGGCCTTTTATTTTCCTTTAATATATATTTTACTTGTGTTTTTAATTAGTTACCCTGTATAAGGTATTACCTATAACAATTCTTCAATTAATTATTGATATTTTACGATTCTCTCTACGCCTCTTTTTAAAAAAGTAGAAGTACCTATTACTATTGCTATGTTTTTATTAGCTGTTCAATTTTTTATGAGTACATTACAGATTTTAATAGAGCTATTATTCGATATTTTAAAGACAATAGTATTACAGAAATAGGGCCTGTATTTTTATTATTATATTCGCCCACACATAACTAGCACCAATAGCTGCAACATCAGCCCACGCTTCTTGCTTTATTGACCAGAATTGCTCCTAAATGCTACCAATGAGACATTTGTTAGTGTATATTTATAACACATCGGATCATGTACGGCTGCAAACTTATATGGAAGTAATAATGCCATGTGTAGGTGTTCAAGATTGCGATTTTGAAATGCATGCGTTGTTTGAAAAAATCCAAATGATGTACGCAAAAGCTTTTAAAGATAAAACGCTATACTGGGTGGCCACTATCTTCACGATGAAGATAATAGATATTTTCTGACATATCCTTATCCCTTTTTTACTTATAAATTCGACAAATAATGTAACAGAAAGTAAAAATATATTTAACGATAAAAAAGTCAAAATATTTTTGTCACAGCTCAGCAAATATGAGACAAACATCCTGATACTTCCTACCTTAAAATATGTTTACCTATAAGATAAAAAGAGCATATTAAAATTTATTAGGGTGCATGTCGTCGTCACTGTAAACAAAACGAAAAGGCATGTTAATGTAAAACTATTTGATGTTCCTACGGAAGCTTTGAACAAAGCATTTGTTTATACAATTCACGGCTTATGTCTTTGAGGGCGATGGGCGCTCGGATACAACCCTCTATCTATGGAGTAACTATAACTACTCAATATTGTTTATCCAATTTATTCCATATTTACAGTACCTGTATTTACACGTTAACTGTTGCGGGGTGGTTAATACGCCGTTACACAGCAGGTACTGGGTCAACATCGCGGTTGAAACTAATATTTATACATTTTCTTTTTGCTTAGTGGTAATCTGTAGCTTTTGACTACAATGGGCCACTCCTATATTTGCTTTTCACGATTTTCCACGCAAGGGGCGAAATAATAGCAATCGATTGTCTTTTATTACTATTAATAAATTAATATCGAAAATAACATGATAACTTAAAGAATTAATGCTCGTATCTGAATAATAATTTAGAAAATAAACAGTGCTTAAATGCTAAAAGATTTTCAATACGAAAAACCCTTTTTATATGTAAAATCCTATGTAAGGTTTGAGTCAGAATTAATTTTGAATTTTGGGAACATGAATATGGTTATGCGGTAAGTAGACTTTAGTCTACATGAAAGGTTGAGTTTTGTGGTAAACCGTTTAAGTAAAATTTTGTCCCACTTAGTGAAACGATTTCATTACGTTTTAAATTTTGTACTTATTTTGCTAGTTAAGTTTTGATATAATTATTGTATATGATTTTATAAACCGTTCAAATGGTGGCCAAATCGCTCGATTGTTACTTTAGATAGCTCTGTTATTCCTCAATAATTCGGGGTAACTAGTAATAGGTAACATATATTATTTTGATTCAGATAGTTTAATTTAGAATATTTATTTTTAGAAATCACAATTCTTGTTAGTTTTCGTACTCTTTAGTAATTAATTATACGGCTGCCAAACTTTGAAGCTTAGTTAAACACTTGACAGCATTTCAATGTCGATAAATCGCAAGGGAGTGCAGGCGTCACTGTCAAAGTTTCAGTAATGTTACGATGCATATTGGTTCAAACACATACATAGATATATGTAGAAGGTTAGTTTTAATGTGAACCTGGAGTTTGCAGTTCTATTTCATCTCGATATTCTAAAGTAAATCACCTTATTGTCGGATGAATGACTAGCATATTTCGTAGATATTTTTTTCAATATTCACTAATGATTGATGTGATTATATATCGTTTATAGTTGATCGAATATAGGCGTATTCAATAACCCATTAACCATATATCTGGCGTTTTGACGCATTGGCAGTGCATGACTGATGTGCTCAGACGGCCGTCAACGCCCGATGCCTGCCTTTGACCGAAATCTGTCAAAACATTGCTTGTATGTAAATTTCGGGTCACATTTTGTAACCTACGCCTTTTATTATAACTGTTATTAAATGTACGATAAAAACAAATTAGTAAAAATCACGAATCACGATTGATGAAATAAACAACTTTTATTCTTTTATAAAGTCTTGAATGTGGGTTTATCTTAATTTTGTAGAGGTATTATGTACCATTAAAATTAACGTTGAATGTTCGACATCTATATTATCAGTGCAGCATTTTATTTACATAAAACAAAACAATATTATTAGTGTTTTCATTTTGAAATGACAATGATGTTTTGTTTTTATTTTGTGCAAAATCATGTTGCCATAAGGTTTTGCGGATCTAAAATAAAAGTATATTTTTTTCCAACGTGGAGTTTTAAACTATGTTTCTCAATGATAAAAAGTTGTGAAGTTACCCGTAATACTTTTTAAAAGTTACCGTAGTGAGGGTAGGAAAAGTTATCGAATAGAGGAAGAATTGTGAAGTTATGCACATCGATCTTGTAATAAATAATCCTTTAAATTGTGTTATGTATCCATAAAAATAGACAGCTACGAAATATGCTTCGAACCTCGAGTCGAACGTATCGGCAGTATTTCACCCTCCCAAGTTGGAAACTACCGCGATACTTCTAAACTACGACCACGGAACCGCATCCTAGTGGCAGCATTAAAGATTCAAAACGCCATCGCTTTCAAGAACAACCGCATTCTCCAAAAGCGGGTCGTCCCAAGCCATGTAAAGCTCAATCGAGCTATCGAGCGAGTTAAAACGACACTTAACCAACATTTGTACCTTTAACTTTTACATACAATGAACGGTGGGCGTTACACCTCTAGCGTTTAGCTGTGATTTATCTTTTGATTATTCGTTCGCTCCTGAATACGGACCTCTGGCGTCGTAATGGCAAGCCATTTAGCGGCAATCAGTTGGTGGCAATGGGACGTTCCGAGTTCTCCACTGACGGCTACATGGGATAGTTAGCACTGCTTGTTTGCATGTGCGTGTACCTTTAAGCGTATACCATGTATGGATTGTAGAATATTCGCATTCTATGTTTGCAGAGTCGTGACGACTCTTATTCATGCTCTAATAAGTGACTGAAATTAACTACATAGTTTTTATGAATTGAGTACTTAATCTAATAGTATTACTTTATGTAACTTGGTTTTTATTTTCTTTTTTAGTAGACATGCTTTCCACAGCTCCTTCTTTGTCCTAAAAGTCTAGTGAGGGAGTCATCAAAAGTAATTTTATTTAAATCTTGTACTACAATGTTTGTGTTGTATATGTTGTAACCTATAACGGGTATGTATATTTTTCTAATCTAATATAATAAATAATTGACTTAAATTAGAATTTGTTTTGATTACATATTTTAAATTTGTTGTGTATAGCTATAATTGGAGTGCAAGTTCAAACTATTGTTTTGCTTTAAGCCATGTATTTGTTTATTGAATAACTTGTGCTCTGTTGATATACCTATCCTAAATAAATAAATAAATTGAATAAATGAAAAATTTAGTAACAATTAAACTGAATTTAAATAAGATATTCAGATTGAGTTTTTATGTCTATATTTAGAAATACGCCTACGTAAGAATTCTCGGCCAGGAACTCTTTTAAAATCAAATAAAATGCCCACCGAATGACTTGTAGGCGTACACTGAGACATAAAAATTGGATTACTCGCTGCATAAGTATCATAAGAATTTATATGGAGGATTTGCAGAGATTATTCTCATATAGTTTATTTAAAAAGAGTATTAATTTATATTATATTTATTTATATTACATTTTATTTGAATCTAAATGACTTGAATTATCAATTTGACGATATTATGCTAATAAACCTCGTTAATGGCTTAATGATTTGTTAAAAAACGTCAAAGGTTTCATATTTACATAATTAAGTAAACTACAAATGTGTCGCTCTGTTACAAGTGGTGTAACTCCATTAAAAAAAAAGAAATATAAAATTATAATACTTTTACAATGAGCGACACAAATATGAATAAAAATCTTTATCTTGCTTGTACAAGCTTGTAATTTGAAAATTATAAACGAAGAATTTTTTAGGAATCATGAAACTACCACGGCGAGTTGAACTAACAAAATTAACATATTCACTGTTTCATCTTAACTGGTTCCCACTTTTGAATTTCCTATTAGTGTTTACAAAGGCAAAGTCAATATGGTTTGTAGTAGCTGGAAATTTTAATATTGAACTCACCTACTGGCTACGTTACTATTCATTAAAGAAATTTGAGTTTTATTATCATCGCATAAGTTCTAGTTTTTATTGGAAGATGACAAATGATAAAATAAAGATGCACATGCCAGTCAGTCTATTGTTGGCCGTTGTTTACAAAATGTTGGTGGTATTGATTTAGGCGTGAGAATTGGTGTCTAACGATCGTAACGCTGCAGCGCCGGTAGGTCCAGGCATCACCTAGCATGCTACCGTTAAGCACATTGTGATGGTGCGTGTGTAAATGCAAGCTTTGATTTGTTGTATTCATTATTTGGTCAACCGCAAGCCAATGGTAGGTGTATTAACAAAGTTCAAACAGATCCATTATTCAGTGACTTCCGTCTGCCGTATTTACTCATTTCGTATGTGAGGATGTGAGAAAAACTCTATGCTTGTTTTTACTAACTTTTATTGGTTAACAGACGAATAAATATTGCATTATGGAAGTTTTAACAAACGAAAGTTAACGTAATTTTACTTTTTATTAAAAAATATATCCAAAATACGAGCGAGAAAAAGTAATTCAAGAGAGAACATCCATTCATATTACAATTCGTCTGAAAAATCTTAATTCACAAAAGCATATTCCCGGCGTACACTCAAAAGGAAAATATGGCATTTTTATTTCCCTCTCGTTAGGAAATCTCTGGCGGCGCGGTGTGAAGACGGTCGGAGACTGTGACCAAACAAAATCCCAGCATTAATGCCACCTCCATCGGACTTCCGACGGTCTCTAATCGAATAACTCAAATAAACTCAGGTGGAACTTTTCAATATGCTTCGTGACCGTGACGCTTACGAATGAAACGCGTTATGCAGTACGGCGCCACCCTGTTTAAAACTTTATTTCTAAAAAAAATATTTAATTTTGAATTTTTAAAATAGGTAACTATATTTAAAAAACTTTTCTCACAATGAATTAAATTTGATAATTAATTGGAAATTAAAAATCATATGATACCTATCATATGACTGATTATAATAAGTATAATTTATATACACATTGTGTACAGTTTTTATAATTATGTCTTATGTACTATACGTTCAGTAAATAGGGTACAAGTAACTATTCAATATTCTATATACATTGGAATAATCTTATCCAAGTTCAGAGAGTCTCTGCTCCTGTTATACGAAACACGTAGATCAATTCGTTCCAAACTTGTGGTTTGTATGGCGTCGCGTCGTCAGAAAAACTTATCTTTTGGAGCTAGTTAAACTTCCAAAAGATTAACGAGGCTTGCGTGCCAGATTGGAAAAAGGAAGTTACACTAATTATAATGACTAATACGAATCACCTTTACCGTTTATTGAAGTATATTAATACATACCTACATTTTTATATACTTGTTTTAAGTTACTTCACGATACGCGATTTATCATATCATATTTAAAGAGTGGTAGGTAGACTGATAATACTTAATAGCCTAGTCTGTCGTCCTAGGGTAATATCACCACTTTCGGATGTAACACCTGTGAAGTGGCTTTGTCGCGTTTCGGGAACAGTTTGTAAGTAGCCACGTATAACGAGAGGAGTGTGCACTGTCATCCCGGCATAGCGGAAGCGACTGCTGCTTGTAAAGATTTCTCCGTAGTATCGGTTGTTTCCGTTAATGGACCGCACTCTAGCTGTACATCAGGGGGAGTGTTGTCCGCTCGCATCGCTCACCTGGTGTTAAGTTAGTGTTGCCCATTATCGAAGACAACTGCATCATCGGTCTGCCTACTTTAAATGTAATCGTTTTTAAAGTAGAGCCAATTAAAATGAACTACTAATTAGTTTTTGGATCCTATTTGAATACTTAAAATTTGCTATCAAGTATATACAATAAGGTTAATTAAAACGCAGGATATGCGACTTTAGGCTATTTGGTGTGTAATAAAATTGATCACTGACGCAATTAATTCTAACAGGACGGGAATAATTTATTAAGTTTAGATTAGTAATAAAAAATATTATAGCTCATAAAGTTACAAGATCAAGTTCGCAGACCCAAAGAAAAATAATAAAATTGATCGTTTTATAAAGACTTGGTTTTAGCTTCAGAATTTAAGCCTTCTATGCCTTCATTCTTAATGATTAAAATACATCTACCAAAATTATTTTTTAGAATTCTTTCATCGTGTAGTAAAAGACTATAAATACTAAACTACTGGCTAGTTTATTATTATTGTTTGATTGTTTATAAAATTAAGATGCACCTTAGGCACGGTCCTCCTTGTCCTCCACTACGCCACTCTGACGTGTAGTTGGCTTCACTTGTTATTGATGGAGACGGTATTGACTTTTTTCGTTAAATTTTCATCATAATTTAAAATAACAAAACTAACAATTAAATTTGGATAAAATTATTTAAAAATAAGTTTAACTATTAGTAGATATATTATTTAAATAACCACAAATAGTGTAATGAAAATAATAACATTTGCGGTTTGCGGTCATAGCAGTTGCCTGTAAAATAATTAAGTATCTCAAAATTATACTAAATAAATTCCGTACAATTTGATAGTCCAGTATTCATATATGAAGTATACGAAATTACTATTTTCCTATTTTAACGAGAACAAAATAAAAATTCCACTGACCTGCTTTCTTCACAATCTCCTCGAGTCCTGAGTCCTGTCGCATATAGACACCGTTTTAAAGTCTACAAAGTACTCATGACTAATGCTCTGAATGCACAAAGACTAGAGTTTCAGTTAGCTATTCAAAATTGCTTCAATATATTTTTAATTTATTTTTATGGGGGTTTATTTATACTTGGATAGAGGAGAGTGAATGATCTCTATCCAAGTTATGTATTTTAAATTGTTTTTTGACTTCACGGCTTATTTCACAAAACTAACAAACCGAGAACGAAATCTCATTAAAATAGAAATAAATAACCCAGCATAAACATAATTATCATTATTACTACATATTTTTATCCCGCTTTTCTACTCTTTGTTCTAAGATATCAAATCTCTCACCTGGCTGGTACCAATGTAACTTTGTTAAATGTACTTTGGACCGCTTATTTCAAATTAGTTAAGAAAACTTGATAATGATTTAAAATTTTAGCAAAGTTTTCAAAAACCTAAAAATATTACTTACTATAAGAAAAAAATTGCGTTATTAATAAAATACGTTTAGTAACAAAAATAAAACGAAAAAAGTTTTCATGAATACAAGTGCTTTATTAAGAAAGTTTGTTACAAAGAAATCCAATGTCAATTTTAAATAATACATGATTAAAATGTCTTTTATATACATGGAGTAGAGAGCGAATGTTATAATTAGAAGATTATTTTTGAAAAATGACGATAGATTTACACTTAATATGATGTAGGATATAATTTATAGTGAAAGTTGAAAGGTTAATAAAACAAAATAATCATTTAATAAAAAGAAACTAAAAATTACGGAGCACGCGATAAGTATATATTTTTTTTTGAATTTTTAGAAATTATATAAAGCTCGATTATCACTCACTAATTGACTGACTGACATCAATTAATTATGGGGCACTTACCGGGGAGTTAGAGAGATAATCTTTTCTGATACATATAGACCAGGCCTATGCGATCTCGAAAAAACCTCGACATGTTCCAATAGACCGTTCCGTCTGGTTCCGGAACGTGATATCTCCGGAACGGAACGAGATAGGGCCGAAGTTCCGGAACAAAGGTTGTAGGAAATGCACTCTAATTTCGAAATCGATACTTATTTTTTCAAAATTTTGTTATTTTTTAATTCCCCACAAAACTATCTCAGCGCCACAAAAACTAGTTTAGAAATATATTATTACATTATTAAAAAAAGGAATTTTATATGGAGTGGTGTAGATTTATAGTCAGAGCATGCAGTATACTTTACATGGGTTTGATTCCACCCTCAGAGATCAGGCTCTTTTTCCTGTATAAATAATCAATAACAAATTCAGTATTGTAATATTTTAAATAATAATAAAAATAACCGATTAATGTTATAACCAATTATGTAGTTAGTATGATATTTATCAATTAATATTAAACATATTTTTGGTCATATTGATATAATGCATGTTTTTTACGCAATAGCGGATCCGATCATCCCTCGACGTATGTTGTTTTACTTGTGCTCCGTAAATAAATATACAATTTCAGTCATGAAAAAATAAGTGCATGAATTTGTGTTTTCAGCACAATGCATTTTAATTTACATTAAAAATAATTTTGTGTCAAACACTTTCTATCTAAAAT
Organism: Tinea pellionella; assembly: GCA_948150575.1. Lineage (NCBI taxonomy): Eukaryota > Metazoa > Arthropoda > Insecta > Lepidoptera > Tineidae > Tinea > Tinea pellionella. Next base: position 3,549,756 of record OX411254.1, on the reverse strand, counting down.
TAAATATATTATAGGAAAGGGCTTTGGACTATCGCGTTATACAAAACTTTAAGTGTTTAAAGATAATTGAATTTATTTTTAATGGGTTGTATTTATATAAAAATTTACAACAAAACTCTCCCGATGAAACAATTGCTACCACAGACAAACGTACCGGCTTCAGGAGACGAATGTGCACTGTTCTCGATTATTAATATTGTAAAATTTAGAAATTTGAACACTTAAAGTTTGTATGGCATAATAGATTAAAGCCTTCCCCTGAAATGTATGGTTAAAATTCAATTCATGCTCTTAATGCAAAATATATCTACTTAACAATATCTACATGAAACAAAAGTATTGTTTAAAATTATTGTTCATAAATTTCAATGTCTTACAGGTTTCTATCTACATTATAAAAATAATTCTTATAATTATTTTGCTTATTTTAGTACATAAATAGTTAAATTTATTAAACAGCGAAACCAGTTTCTCATTTATACAATGCGCATTCTGCGAATAAAAAATCACAGCGAATATTCAATATCCTAACTATATCTATCATAATTAATAATTCTATAAATTAATTTTGTGGTGTCATATCTTACATCAAAACATGCTTATTAATAAATAATATGTGACTAGCTTTTATTTTAACATCTCTCATCAGTGTACAGCGCGCAGTACACGTTGGGCTAAGACTCGGGTCAAGTTAAGCCAGGCATGTGACTAGGACTCGTGGCTCGCGGTCCTTTGACCGTGAGTGACAGTGTCATATAGGGTACTGTTAGAGTTGCTGGTCTCCCATCGGGCGCATTCTCAGGTGGGTAGAGGGATACCTCCCTGAGGTACCCCGACGCCAACCAAAACTAGCAAGGTGAGGTCTCTCCTCTGGTCACATTCTGCTTTCACAGAGGACCTGAGTGAGAGACCACGTTTCATGTCTTGCCCAACGTCATTAAAACGGCATTTAAAACATTATAAAGATACTAGTTTACTCGAATGAAATTAAAATAAAATATGTAGTCAATGACCCTATGGAATAGTAATTCAATGAAACCTTAAAAGTACAACTTTGAAGTCTTGATAGCCGGGAACAATTTTTTTTATTGTAGTCTGACACATGACAACACTCTACCTGTTATTAAGCTAGAGTGCGGTCAACTGAGCAGAGACAACTTCTATCAAAGAAATGTCTCCGCTATGCCGGCTTGAATACATGTGCATCGTGTAAACGTAATAATTTTTGACGTTTATGATAATTTTGGTTTATTTGAATTATCCAGCCAAATTTGCTTTTCTAATATTTACATATTTGAAAATGTAGAATGCTCTTTATGTAGTTAAGATTCGCTTGACAGGACTATAAATATTAAATTTTTGATGTTCCCAGAAAGTTATGTGAAGCAAAACGAGAGAAATATCAAATTTACGGCCATAATTTTTAGTAGCCACGAAATCTTCGGAACTTTGAAGTCGAGAGAATCTTATCCAACTAAATATAACATTTATTTAATGCGTGAAGATTGGGAAGATTTTCTTTAGGCGTAGAATTTTGCCTTAAATAAACACTAAATTTATAAATCACTTTCTTACTTTTTCTAGTTAGAAACCATTATTATTACAAATATATTACACATTATTTTTAATAAATAAGGATAAAATATCACTCAAGTGTCACTCACACACAGGCTGCACATCAACTGTCTGTTATTAGTTTCCTCGAGATTTAAGGATTCGTACCATATTCTGCATCAGTCACTTTCATACACAGTTGAGTTGGAGCTCCTACGTTCGTACGTAGATGAAAACTCGATCCGAGTGCCAGACAGCCAGGTGTACGCAGTGCGTTCCGAAGATGCACTGAAACAAATACAGAAAATATTAATATAAATATGTAAAGAGATTGTTAGGAATTTCTAAAAATCTTCCTGCCAGGTAGATGAGCCTGGTTGCACTTGAGCTAAGTAATGTATGATACGATACGCTATGTAGATTTTTGTCAACATGTAACACTGAAACACGAGACTAGATAAATAGCAGCATCTAGAGGCATATAGTGGAGTCCCCACTCGGAGTACGGAGAAAGAAAAGAAGTACTCCATATAGAATACAGAGGAAATGAGGAAGAAGTAAACTTTGGATGTATGTATAAAATTAGAGTATAGAAGTAAAATAGATATATCTACAATTGCACACGCAGCAACTACTGGTAACACTATGACAAAATTATCTAGCAAACTTCATTTAACTTCAACATCGTGTTTCGTATTACGTGTCCAATTAAAGTTGGTCTCTGGACTAGGCTTTAGCAATAGTTACTTCTATAACGGCAGAAAGCTTTTAATGGTAATCGAGAGCAACATTTACATTTAGACAAGCAATAACAACATCTGAACAAGTTTCTGAGACAAAACAAAGGCGTGCCTAGTGAGCCGAGAAGAATAGAAATGTCAGACTACGCAACTATTATTACTTTGAATATGGTGTACATACGCAAAGTTGATCCAGTTACCGGATATTCAATTAATTTGGACAATATTACGCATAATAATGTCAATCCAAGTACATAATATTATTAAATTATTAATAGAAATATAAAAAACAATAATCTTGATCTATTTCTCCTTTAACATATAAGCCATTTGAACTTTATTTAGATGCCCAAACGTCTGCTTAATTTGCTTGTCATAATTTGGTAGTTTTATTTACTTTCATAAAATGATAATCGAGACAAACAACATAGTCTCATCGCGACCACGTCGGCTGCAAAGCTTTCAAAAGCAAAAATAAACGCGATAGAAAACCGGATGAAGTCTTTTAAATTACTTAGTAAATTTAAAATTATACATAATATATTTACTTCAAATAAATAGGATCTTGACTAGAAGCAGATTCGTAATTTGTTTACTCAAATCTCTCGCCTGAGAATTTCTAATGAAGATTGATAATCTTAATACTGAGTAGCGCTTAACTACTGATTGAGTGCCATAGGAGACTAATTAACTGCAAATTTACTGAGTTTCAATTAATTTGTATCATTTAGCAGTTAATATTAACCTGTTACGTGAACATGTTATTTGGTGAAAGAGTGTGCAGAAATTGATTCTGGAATTGTTAACGATAATAATGTCAATAGTTCATCAAAAATAGAATGAGTGCTATTAAAGTAGAATAAAAGATCGGCATGTACCAACGTCGCGAGTCGCTCTCAAACGAAATCCAATTTGAAATAAGTGCCTGCTGAATTAATCCAGCCACTTTGAACGGACCGGGTGAATTTCTGGTATTTTTCACGTCTAGCAATAAAAACGAGGAGCTCTCGACGAAAGGAAAAAGATGAGTAATAGCCTCGCCCCGCGGCTCGAAGGAACTGTAAGGAATAATAATATTATGCTCGTACGATGGAAACCTTTTTTAATCCGAATGGTAAGTATGATCCAGGGGGGAAGAGAGAAAAAGGACGGTTTTGGTAAGAGCAATCGTCGAAAGAACACACGGTACTGACCATTCATCATTATACATTTGATGTTTGTACTCAATTGAAAATACTTGAGAATTTCAGTATTTTTGAAATTAGAGTGAAATAGACCGTGATGTAGCCTATAGCCTATAGGCACTATTAAATAGTGGTAGGCAGACTGATGATGGTTATTAGTCCAGTCTGGCGTCCTGGGGTAGTATCACCACTTTCGAATGTAACACCCGTATAGCCAGGTATAGCGAGGGGAGTGTGCACTGTCAATCTAGATGGTACATCCTCGTCACAGCAGAGGCGATTGCCCGTAGAGATTTCTGTGTAGTAGCGGTTGTTTCCGTTCATGGATCGCACTCTAGCTTTACATTAGACAAAGTGTGTCATATGTCCAGCTACAATAAAAAAATAAAATTAATTGAAGATATATTTTGAAAATTAAATCTGTAATAATTTATGACTTTGTATCAAGCCAAGTTACAAAGCATACTATTGACTTAAAACTTTGTCAATGAAACCTAACTAAAGTTATTTAATTACTACCAAAATGAATATTCCCATGAAACGCTGCGGCTGACGTTTAATAATTCACTTTCGCAAAATATTTCTTGTATTATAATTTTAGGTAAATTATTTTATTTTCATATTATATACAGTTTGATTACACTCCGCTTTTCTATTTGAGAGATATTGTAGAATGTTTAATGTCCACAGAACGCCAAGTTGGAATTTGATTCCCTAAGCATTTATTGTATTTGTACAAATGCTTTATGACTCGAATTTTATAACAACTACAAAATGTACAGGTATGTCTCGGTGCGTTTATTGACATACTTCGAGAATTGTCTATTTAAACAGAGAAGCGTCGGTCAAAATGGATGCCCTATTGTAACGAAATGTATTCATTTGTATGATAGAACTAATATTGAACTTACAAAAACTCGTTTCGTTCGTGTAAACATTCAAACATGGCTCCTGTTCGAGTTTGATTCCGATTGGGATAGCAAACAATGAACTTGCAATTTAATTATTCTGAGTAACTTTACGAATATTGAATTTCTGTTAAAATTTTCAATTTCATTGTTATTTTTTACTGTTACTCTTTACTACGATAAATTTTAAATCTTAATTATTGGGTTACATATAATAAATATATATACAACGTACGCGTAATTGTTATGTATGAAATTCACAGATACATGCATATCAGGTGTTAACATGTGACTGAATAAATAAATAAATAAAGTCTTTCATAGAGTTTCAGACATTACAACGAGTATGTGACGCATAACATGCGCTTATGTGAAGCGGACTTTTGTTTATGAGACGATCCAGCTCCAGTGTACATGAATTACAATAACTGATTATGTTAATAAAATAAAATTATAAGAGGAATTTGCCAACGAACAACTCTGCAAAATTTCAAAATATGAATTTAGAAATCATTAGAAAACTTCATAGGTGGTCCTCACCTATACCAATTAGCATAAGACGGTGTAGACAATTCCTAATCATATGATAAACGTGTTAGAAGCTATAAAACTGAGTTTAGTCAGTTTACGACTACCTAAACCGAATTGTTTTCTTTAATTAATGAAGATTCTACATTCTACGTTATCGTCTAAAAAAATCTTGAATATTTAATAACTAACTAACGCATTTATTACATTACATACTTAGACTATGTACATTGTACTCGTACGTACAGGGTACCCATTGATAAAATGATGAAGTTTTAATTATTAATTGAAAAATGTATTTGAAAATATACTCTTGGGCATAGAAAAAATCAACAAAAAATTAAGGGTGTTTAATAACCAGAACAGAATAAAATCTCGACACGCAAACCCCAAACAGAGGGAGTACATAAAATAAAACTGGGGAGTGAAATGGCTATCCGACGAGCCCACACCAATCAAAAACCCTGGGAACCAAATTTTCAACAATTCACGAAATCTAAATAACAACAATTTACTAGAAAGATATTGCAAAATTCCCTTGTTTCCCTGAATTTAAATTTATGTATTATACCAGGACGGTCACCTGCACAATCTGAAGCTTAGACTGCCGTCAAGGGGTAAATCCACTACTTTGCGTGACCCTAGAGGAGTAACCGAGAATAACGAGAGATGTGTGTACTGGACATTCGTGTCTTCATGGCAGCATACCGAAGGCGACTTGGTCTGCAGCCAACCATTTCAGTGTTGCATACGCGGCTAAAAAAAATCATATAAAAAATCCTATATAATTTAGCGTTCGTAGGGCATTGCATTGTTTAACCGTATCTAAATCGTTTAATGATATCAATATGAATCACCTTATAAATAAATAATTATTTAATTAAATTGATATCAAATTGATTCTTATTATTTTATTGATTTTTTTTGTGCCAATGTTGAAACTTAACTGATAATATAGCATTATAAGATTTTGTAGCGTGGGTAAACGTTTCTAAGTAATTTAAAAAAAAACAGTAAATAAAAATTTCAGCTCTCAAAATGTACAAATTTTCACTGAACAATACATAAAATTGTAATTAAATTAAAACCAATGCATAACCTTGAATTATTTAGGCCGAGCAATTTAAAATTTAACTCGTTAATCTAACAGCTGTGTGAATTTGATTGAATCCGCATGGAGCTTCCCCTGCCTACATAGTGACGTAATTTATATTATCGATATTAGATTAGAATATTTGTCACTTCTACAAATTATAAAAATTGATTTTGATTTAGGAAATAATAAATTAACAGATAACAATAATATTATTACATTTCATATGTAAAATTAAGTATTTTTTATTTTATAAATGTCTAGGTCAAATATTACGAAAAAAAACAACTATTATTTTCACGTTATTTACACGTTTGCAAAAATAGTTAAGAGTATTTATCGAATAGTATTAATCCCCATCACTAGAAAGGAAATTACATAGTGCGTGATATGCGGAAATGTATTTAATGAAACGCGAGGGGTGACACTGCTGCGGTGCGGTCCCGCACTGCCACAAACATATAACTATACAATGCTATATATACTTAATATTAGTAGGTACATAATAAATAAATAATTATAGTTAAATAGGTCAGTATTTATTTTAAACCGCTTTTTTAAAATAACAGTTGGACATGTGACCACACTCCGCGCGATGAAGCTAGAGTGGGCATATCTGCGACATAGTAAAATATCTACGAGCTGTAGTCGCCTCCCCTATGCCGGCTTGAATGTGCACTGTCGAGGTTGACAGTACCCATTAAAATTAAAAATATAATAAATTCTTTTGTTCATAAACAAAAGATATTATTTATTATTAAATAAAAAATACGTAGGTAAATGAAAAATTGCGAACAATAACAATTCACGGTAAAATCAATTTTCGATTATCGCGCTAATGAAAGCACATGTCGAGTCAGAGTCGATTGTTAACTATAAAGAATTTATCACAAAAGATTGAAACAGCTTATTAACGGCTCTAGTTACATTTACATTTTATTGCACGAATTGCTTCAGGCAAAACCAATAATTTGGGGGTCAAACCCCCCGAGAAGATTTTATCCGTACTATTGAGAGATCACATAGCGTTTATGTTATAGAAGAAAACCCTGCTGGTTATATAGGAAGGTAATTTTTGAATAATTGTAAACGAAGGTAATTATTTTGTAGCAATTGAACGTTTAATAATAACTTTTACAATATAGGATTTATTAATGTAAGACTTGTTGAAATAATTTGAGAGATTTAATCAAATCCGAGTCGACGGCCAAGAATGGATGTGAATACTAACAACGCGTGGGCCGGCGAAATTTTATTACAATTTACTTAATATTAAATATTTATTTTAAAATACTTGTAACTAATGAATCACGAAATGTGTGTAAAAAAAACCTCACTAATATTTCTATTTTTAAATATTTTTATAACAACGTAATAAATTATTTATTACAAAAAACATAAAAAGTTCGTGAGAAATACAAACAGAACGTAATGAATTAGCAACCCCATAACTTTTAACGAAATATAATGACTCGGTTTAGACCGTCAATAAAAGAAATTCATAAAAATATATGCGTCATAAATGGTAGACTGCAACAAAATATTATACTGTAATAAATTATGGCACACCCCGTTTTAGCTTGCGCAAACGCAGTTCGCTTAACTAAGTTTGATCAACCCTTCGTTTAAAAATGACATTCATTTTATTGTTAGACATTAAATGTTCGCTTCGATGATGCTGTACTTTTTATTTATTATTGACCCCACATGTGTCTCTGTGGCATTCAAAATTAAATAAAAAAACTAGTTTCATTTGTGATTATTACATCTTTCCACATTTAATTGTACACAATGCGCATGCGACAAAAGCGAAGTTTTCAATGTTTGCAGCAGTTGCACTCGAAATCATGAATACGAAGGGAGATGCACAAAAAGAATGGTCGCATTTGTTGCGGCTTCGACTTTCAATGAGTGAGCTCAAATAGAAATTTGAATGATAAAAGTTGATAAGTTCTGCCCGCGTAGTTACATGTACGTGAATAAATGAAGATATATTAATCTAGTTGGGGTTAAATTGTTATTAAAACTATGATTAATGGTTCCTGGTAATGGAGCACAGATTAAGGAACGGGCTTCACGCAACTCCGTTGAAAAGTTACATTTAGTTGTAGCCCGTGACATCACGTATGAATTTATCATCATCAAAGCAACGTTAGATGCAATTAATGACTTTAAACGGACAATTAAAATCGAAAAAACTTACTCATTCTTTTATTTTATTATTGCTTAATTGTTGCCTAAGGTTCGGGCCACATATGAATTTGTAATATATGAAACTGACTGATGGACGCTTGTCATACACGCACTCAGGTTATACATTAGGTTTATGTGGCCTAACCGTTAATTGGGTTTCCGTGGTATTTCAATTTATATAGAAGAAAATAACTAGACAAAAACAGACATAAATATCGTAAAACTCAATTTATATAAATAAAACAAGTCAAAAAGAGAATAAATTCCCAACAAGGGCAACTCAGTTCGATACTTCTAAATTTAACATTTACGCAAGTGATTCGAAAGCAATCGTAAGCTGGAAGTTTAGATGAAGCGTAAACACGATATTCGAACAAACAAAACAAATTCCAAGTCGCCTGTTTTATTAACTCATTATCGTAAACAGAAATTCATTTCACGATGAAGTTTAACCGCTTAGTCGAAATCCAAACAGAATTATCCGTTCTCATTGCCTGGGGAGACGAGATTCCCTTCGATTTTGTATGATAAACAAACTTACATCAGCACAAGGTAAACATACTCGTAAATTTTGCTAGACCATTCGTTCCTCCGGAAATTCTACATCAAATCAAAATTTCGCTACTTTCTTTACCCTTACGTTTAAGGCAATGTTTACCTCATGTTTGTTGTGTTATCCTTTATATTATGAAACAACGTTGTTTGTACATTTTGTTATGCAAATTAAACAAGTCTTATTAAATTAAAATACTATGCTCGGAAAAGATAACACATTAAAAACATATTTATATAGAACAAAAAATGAGTAGCCGTATATTATGTTGACGTTATTAAATTATGATGAAAATTATGCAAAAAAAAAAAAAAAACAACATCAAGATGTGTGTGCGCGGAGATTATATGAAGGAATATCCCTAGAATTGGAATATAAAATATGCCTAAAAAAACTATTATTTTCTTTAAAAAGTAATTGCTGCATTAGATAAAGTTTTAAAACACATACTGTTTTATTTCCTATGTAACTAGTAACTGTATAGTAATAAAAAAGTGGAAAGTTGAATGATTGTAGCAGCACTAAAATTCAATTCAATAATAAAATTAGCATAATCGATGCAGTGAAGTCATTCCTGCACCCTCAGTACAATATAAATGCACTCGCAATGGGACCGGGATCGTAACGATCTGTATCGAACTTTATTGGCTTTGCTCCATACAAGTTTACATGTGTACCTACCTAACTACGGAACTGAATTGAAATTAAGTATTATTTCATGCAAACGACCATTACATTACGGCAATTATTGTGATAAAATCAATGTCGTACACGCAAGAGTTTATATTTTAGAAACACGTTAAAGTTACACCAAAACATAACAATAATATCGCTTTGTTTAAAAGTTAATTAACCATTAAATAATGGTGAAAATTACGATTGATTATTTTCTGTTTAATTAAACAATAACAACCAACATGCTAAGTAAAATATTATTTATATAGAACGATAGGTACTTAAGTCATTACACACCTACGCGTGCGTTTTAGGATAATAACCTATCTAAAATGGTTATTAATTATGTATATTGTATACTAGATGTTGCCCGCAAGTTCGTATACATATAACCCATATTATGCGTTTTCCCCTTCAGTTTTTTTAGTTAAGGAGTTGTGTCAGGATCGTGGTAAGTGGCGTTCCGTTGTCTCTGCCCATCCCTGAACGAAAAAGACGTGACAGTTGTTGTTTTTTTTTTTGAGACCAAAGGTAGGCAATGTCCTTTAATAATCCCTAATAATAATAAATAATAAAATAATCCTTCAATTTTATCGAAATTGTTTTGCCGTGTAGGACTGAAAAATTAATCGATTTTCTATCGATAAGGGGTAGGTAAAAAAAAAAGATAAAGAATAAACGCTGGCATAGATTAAACGCTAAATCAAAAATTATATACGCAAATGGTGACAAATATACTACGACATATAGAGATGTCTGTGTCAGTAGCGTATTGTCATTCAATTACGGTACACTGTGCATCAGTTGCCGCAATCCAGGAAGTATGCACGATATGAACAGACTGGAATATAAATCATATTATATAGTTTAGTTGATTATAATTTGTGAACAATGCCTTGTAACTAATGTCTATTTTATCCCAAACTCACGATCGAGAGTCAATTGGTCGGCCTTGGTCTAACAGTAAAGGACGATCCTCAATATCATATCGGTGGGAACCGTGTTAAAATCTTGTTTTCAACTTTGATCGTTCAGTGCCTGTGATACAAGCACTAACTTAGTACAGGGATAAAAACAAATTAGAATATTTGGAAATTTCTTGTAATATGTACTTTGGTAGAGGCGAAGCTCATCATAACTTACTAGCTCAATCTGCTGTCCTGAGATAATACCACCATGTTCAAGTGGTCCTTAAATGTTATTTTTAGTAATTCATATAAATAATACGTATACATAGTAAGCACATGACAATGGTTCTGTGGCTTTGAAAAGCTTGTAATCCAGGCTCAATCTATATTCATATGTGCTTGTGTGTGATCAAGGCTTTATACTACACAATATTATACAATGGTTTACATTGTTTGTAGTTAGCTATTAAGATATCATGTTGAAGGATTATTGCGTGTATATGATGTATAATCCTGAATGTAAACACTAAAATTGTTTAAAAAAACAGTTTTTCCCACATGTGACTACACTGCGCCTGATTTCAAGTGAAAACAGCTGCTACCACAGAAAAATGTCTGCAGGTAACAATCGTCTCCGCTATGCTAGCTTAAGGAGACGATTGTACAACATCCATCGAAAGGGCACACTCGTTCCGTTAAAAATGATTGAAAAAGAATTAAAGATGATTAACGATTTAAGTGAATCTGACATTTTAAGTTAACCTCGTTGCTTTTAAAATAAATATAACAAAATTATTATAAATAGTTGGCAGTTATATTGTATTAATAATTCATAACATCGTCTATTTTAATCTCTGGTATGAATCGTTCATAATATTTACTTCCCGAGTAGACACAAACTTCACGAGTGAATACGGATATAGGCGTCGCGTAGTCATGTTATACAGACTGGATTTTGATGAAGATTTATTACACAAAAATTGAATATAACCATAAACGTAACAAATAAAATGTCACAACATCGCGGCAAACATTGTATCCTTTTGGCAATGGCAACATTGTAAAAATTTGAACGACGCATCGTAACTTTCAGTGTTATTTTCGTAGACGTTGCCGCTGTCAGCTGCTTGTCGTATTTGTAAGAAGAAACTTGTTAAATTAACGAAATATACATTTCTGTCAGCCATTCAATGTAATTAGTTTCTATATGTTTGTTTTTATTTAAAAAGGTATAAAATAACTACTGTCCATTTTAGTAAGCAAATAGAGAATATATTTTTACATTTATTTATATTCGTCGTTTAGTTAAAACTTGTATTTTATTTACTACGTCCATAAAACAAATTATAGAGGTTTATTTGTAACATTCTCATTGTTCCAATCGAATAAATAAAACCCAAATAATTAATGCTTTGAATACATAATAATAGGTATTCCGTAGGTCTATAATTGTTATACTCATTTTAAACGTAGGTTTACATACCATCCCCTGGTATGCGACACGAACAAAAACTCGCACGTCAAGCTAAAAATTGGTTTTTACTATATGGCTACAGTTTGGTCGCATTTTTAGCTATATTTCGAAGCTTCGAAGCAATATTGACTCACATTTTTTCGAAAGTTATCCTTTGTTGCATATTTAATAACTGTTTGAAACAATAGCGGTCGGCACAGTTTTTATTTTTAAACGTGGACTATGCAAGGAGATAAAATTTGAACTGTATGCCCGATTTTATTAGATTTGACAAGCATAGGTTGTGTTTATTATTTCTGTATGAATATCCGTCACACTCGGTGAGCTATCGAAACGTAGTGATAAATCTTTTAAGTATAAAATATTACGAAACTTGCAAAAATATTTAATACTTTCTGGGTCATAAAAGTTCATTTTGCACCTATTTATTTATTAAAAGTGACGTTGTTTTGTCCATAAATAGTGAAATATTTTCCAAATTTTACCACAAACGTTAAACCACACACATTCTTACATTTATAAATGGTATACACATGGAATATATTAGTACGCTTGTGTGGGTAAGAAACTTTTGATCCCCGACATAAATCTCCATCAGAAAATAGGGAGGGCTGTAACCGGCTTAAGCTTAACTGTGACTAGTGGCTCCGAACCTCACTTTAAATATATTGTAATAATGATAAAATATACTAGTTAATTTAGACCTCTATTTATTTTGCAGCAAAGAGCGTTTTGTCATAACTACGCCATATTTATTTGAGAGGGTAACTCGTATAAATATTGTTTCATATTTCGCTATTTAGTAGTTTGTTTGTTGTGCAAACAATGTTCTTCGTTATCAAACTATGTTCTAATCTGATTTTAAAACAGAAATCTGTTTATTAAACGATAAGTAGATTATTTCTAGTTTTGTCTATTTGTACTATTTTTTATTTGAGATTATAGATTATAGACAGACTATAATACACGTAATACATGACGTGTGCGTTAGTTGTATCTATAAAAATGTTTACACCCAGTCTATCAGTTTTTTTTATACTAGCATGACACTATGCCGGAGGTTGAGTTAGTCTACGGTTCATGTGCTGAGAAAACTGCTACGACAAAGAAGTGTCTGCAGACGACAGTCGCCTCTACTATGCCGATTATATTCGTTGACGCCTCCTCAGTGTATTTTTACTATGTAGTCGTATTTTATCGACGTACCTCCATCGCACGACAATTTAAAGCTAAATTCTAGGGAAAAAACAATATTAATATCTGGCGACACCCTATCTATACTGGCAACACCGGCGCTCCTGTCATTGTATTTTTTCGTGCCGTACCGATATCGCGTTTGTTAATCTTTTATTTTTAATTACAAATGAATAATGGATAAAAGTAAGAAAAATAAGTTGTTAAGTGATTTAGTGAAACTACTAAATGATGCAGACGAAGGTATGTAACTTAAAATACTCGCCTTTATAATATTATTCAACAGGTTGGGTCATTGCGTCATGTTTAGCTCCGTTTCTTAACGGCGCGGGATGCCCCGAAAGTGATGTTTCTCATTAAGAAAATTCAATAATTGTGAACGAGTTAACGACAGGGCACACGAAACATGACATATAAAATACTTGCCAAATTTTTTAAATACGTTTTGAGGTGTCACGAGAGGGCACACAAGACATGATACTCTGTCCTACTTGCAAAATTTAAATATTTGTTTTGAGGTGTCACGAGAGGACACACGAGACATGATACTCTGATCTACTTGCAAAATTAAATAATAATAATGTTTTGAGGTGTCACGGGCGGGCACACTAAACATGATACTGTGATCTGCTTGCAAAATTAAATAACAATGTTTTGAGGTGTCACGGGCGGGCACACTAAACATGATATAGTGATCTACTTGCAAAATTAAATAATAATAATGTTTTGAGGTGTCACGGGCGGGCACACTAAACATGATATAGTGATCTACTTGCAAAATTAAATAATAATAATGTTTTGAGGTGTCACGGGAGGGCACACGAAACATGATATATAAAATACTTGTTAAGTTTTTAAACACAATACATGCCATTATAATATCTACTTGCCAAAAACAAATCACAGAAATATTAATATGAAATTATCTCGAGGTGCCACCGAGCGAGTACATGAGATGTGACATTAATGTCATATTCAGTCTTGAGGTGCTACTGAGCGAGTACACAAGACTCTTTTGCACAAGTGAAATTATCCTATGGGACAATTCAGAATAACTTTCATATCCAACTTGAGGTGCCACGGGAGGGTACACGAGTTATGGTATTATTATATTAAAACATTTATCTCATTTTATCCTTGCGTTTGTGCAAGATTTTTTATACTTTGCAAGTACTTACATTACCAGGCAATATAATCATTTATTGGAAATTGTATAATAAATGATGCATGCATTTTTCAGCAGGCATTAAATCGAGTATTGTTATAAAACAACTCGGACTCAGAAGGTGAGAAGGATCCACCAATAGAAGCAAATGTATCAAACTCCTGGAATATAATGTAGAGGGGTCTGAGGATATTCTATCATTAGTCATAGACCCCATATCAACATACGCCCAAAGTAAGCCGAACACTAGACGTTCCTGTGTACACATGGCCTTGAAAATGAAATAAAATATATTATATTCCAAGTATGGAGAATTGTAACCTAAAAGAACCTGCACTAAATATAGAGAGGTATTATATACTCTGAGTGCAACAAGCAAAACCAATATATATATATATATATATAGAAAAACAGCAGCTGGTTCTTTGAAATCATTTCCTTATTAAATGTTATTTTAAAAGAATTTATAACTAAAGAGGACAAAGGCAATATTTAAAAAATGTTCAGTAGTATCTGATTATTGTGCAACTTACATAACCTCGTGTCTAATTCAATGAGAGCACTCATTCTTCCAGGTTAAAATAAAAATTTTAAGACACATTAAAGAGTACTGTAGTATCAGATGGTTTTACATCTAGATCAAATGTAAGACACCATCAAGAACAAAACAAAGAAATTGAAAAGACTTCCAAGGTTTTCCAGAGATCTTTGAACTGTTGGGGCCCGTCCACTGTGAGTGAACCCCGTCTTGACCCAAGCCGAGATGTAAAAATAAAAAAACAAAAAAAATTAAATAATAATAAGTTTAATGTTACAACAAGTGGGTTCTTCTAATTTGTATATGGCAATGGAACACTCCCAAGCACTAAGATGTAAATATAAGAGATCTTAGTTATAATCCAATCCTTTACGGGGAGCTACCTGATCGCTAACCAAACCGTGCTCTGCTTGTTCTGAATCATATGCATGAATCTAGCAGTAAAAGAGACTGCAGAAAGTTCTAAAACCCAAGCTGAATTCCTCAAGGAAATGAGAAAACCATTTGTGAAAACGAGGAAGGGTGGTGATGATGATTTAGAAGAGTCCCTTAAAGAGAGGTGATCATTCGCCACGTAAGGCTTCTCTCGATATTTAATTCAAAAAAAAAAAAAAAAAAGATGGCTTTAACGTCCGTACCGGCCGAGCTCGATGACAGACCGTCGCGGTGTTTTCAACGACAGAAAATATTAATGTGCCAAAAATAAAAAATTACATAAACACAATATAAATAATATATATTATACGATGTGGTGTACATCTGCCTACATGCAAATCCTGGGCGTGCAACAGCTCGAGTAGCAGCACAAGCGCAATTGGCAAACCAACCACCCTGCGGGCCAAGGGCAACACCAGCACCCCATATTCCAGCTCGGGAGAGGAGCAGGCGTCAGAGGTATCAGTAGAGATAACTGATCACACTGATTCATTCTAAATTTGGATTCCTTTAATAGATGGCAATTGTATTGTATGTGTTAAAGTGCAACATTTCAAATTAAAAAACACTAGAACTGCCATAAAATTAATAACAACATGATCTTTCTTGATAACCATATATCGAAAGATGCATATTTCCTCTTTTTCAATTTATAAAAATTGTTGCAAATTTTTGAGGTTTATTTTTAATAACCAACTTTATAAGTTTCAAGTATTATCTTTCCGTGTTTGCACTTTATGTTTTTACCAAATTAATGAAACCCATTATTTTATTATATATTTTAGTATATAAAATAGACAGATTAATAAAACTTAAATCTACTAATGTAAGATTTTTTGCCTCATTAATAGGCACATCTATTTAAATAAATGGGTTATTATACACAGGATTTTGGAACGCTGCAAAATTTTTAATTCTAAATAATAATAATAATAATAGTTATGGGTCTAACTTATAGATAGAGGATATGAATGATTGTGATAATACAACACTTAGTTGTGATAATACAACAGCAATTTACTACATTAATTCTTTTTATAAAAAAAATAAATAAATATATATATCTTCAAAAGATAATTATGTCACTGACATTCTAGGATTATTGACGAAAATACTGAATGGAAACTTAGCTCACATACATTCGATATCATTCGATATAATTTTGATCAACTGAAAATTGATATATTTACCACCAGGAAAAATTATGGAAAGTGTAAATAATTTGTATCTTGGTACACACACAGCTAAAATGTGTAGCGATGAATGCAATTACAATTTCCTGGGCAGATTATGCTTTCCCTTCTTCTTTCTTTAATTTTGAGATATTTAAAGAAAATCAAAAATGATAAGGGGAAGGAATAATGGTTGTACCTTACTGGACATCACAAACTTGGTTTATTATTTATTAATATGTATATTTCAGGAAAAAGCACCTTTTCACCAAGAGCTTACATTGTTTGCCACAGTGCGTTCAGGGAAATGTATTTAAAGAAGGGATTACCAATAGAGAGCATTTCTATCATGACAACTCTCTATCCAAAAATACTTTTAATCAGTATAAATCTTGCTTAAACAATGGTACACATTTTGTAATAATATGGAAGTATATTCTTGTAGTATATATTTATTTATTCCTTTAGTACTTAGTTTAAAAAATAAAAATAATAATAAATTATATAAATATAGAAAATATATTTTATTATATTATTATATTAAAGAATGTTTTAATGGACATACTTTTAGTATCCGTATCTTTATGAGATCAGCACTGATCTTAGTTCACATAGAGATGCAGAACTTTTTTGTCGCGGGAATTTTTAAAATAAGACCAAATAAACCAAGATACATATGATGCTTGGGATCCGACTAAAGTGTTTGAATATTTTTCTGATTTAAATTCTAATACAGAGCTTAATCTGGAAATATTATAAAATTATATATTAAAAAATTTGTCCTTTTATCACTTGTTAAAAAAAAAAAAAAAAAAGTGTAAAAAATAATAAAAATAAACAAAATAATAAATAAAAAACTGAAGAAAATATAAAATTATAATTCTACGCCATTAAAACACGTGGTTATCTTTATTTAACAAAGTAATAATGCTTTACATACTTAGAGGAATTAATAGCATATTTCAGTGCTTTATTCTTTTAATTAAAAAAAAAAAAAAAAAACTTAAAATTAAATAAAAGTCTATCATTATTAAATACCAGTTTTTTAAAGGGAAATGATAAGATTATATTAATTTTACTAAAGATTTAAGAAAGGTAATTCATTGCTTATATCATACAAAAAATAATAATAATACCATTTACACCTGCATGACACCGACTTTAGCAAGACGGATAAATATTTTTTATTTAAAGTCGGATAGATACCAATATGTTTAAGGCACACAGTATCTAACATGCTTCTACTTCACTTTCTAGCAGAATGGGTGTTGATGTAAATGTAAATGGAACGACAGCAGGTTGGTCCAGGGTAGTCGGACATTTGCTGTTTCTAAACCAAGGACTAAAATATTTTTTGTTATAACATATTAAGTGACACTTACATAACAAGTAATAATAATAATAGTTTATGTGATAGATATTATTATTTATGTATATATATATAAATAGTATTGAATATGAGTACAAATGTTTTTTATTTTTATACAATTGATATAATTGATTTAAATTTTCCTACATCACCAGATCTTTGAACATCTACATAGTAAAAATACACTGAGGAGGCGTCAACGAATATAATTAATTGATCAAAGTAACTTACCTGTAAGTGTCCTTCGATCATAATTATATGAAGTTGACGCCTCCTCAGTGTACAACCCGACCCAATTATGCAACTGCAAATTAATCAGTTCTGAAATTCCCACCCTTGCTGAGGAAATTTAAATAATTATACAAACCTACTTTAAAAATACAATGACAGGAGCGCCGGTGTTGCCAGTATAGATAGGGTGTCGCCAGATATTAATATTGTTTTTTCCCTAGAATTTAGCTTTAAATTGTCGTGCGATGGAGGTACGTCGATAAAATACGACTACATAGTAAAAATACACTGAGGAGGCGTCAACTTCATATAATTATGATCGAAGGACACTTACAGGTAAGTTACTTTGATCAATTAATTATAAGCTATGAATATTGACAGGGACACACTACTATAATTCCAATCTGATCTCGAAATGCAACTGAACTCACTTTAAACTTACCCCAGGACGGCAGACTATGCCAATGCTATACGAAAGAAAATGTCCGACCAATACCAATAATATAAAGGAGAATGCCCATTCGCTTAAGAAAAATGGGCCCACAATTTTTTTCTCGAGTTTGTCGATGATTTTTAGTACCAATCAGTTTTCATTTTTTCACCCGGGTTATTTATTTATTTATTTATTTAATTGGATGCTCACTACAAGTTGAGTTATTAGATGTTTTCTATTGCAATATTTGAGGTTATTATTATTTTAAATGCTTTAATAATTGAAGATATCTATTTTTTATGTAATTAAATATTGTATATTGATTGGTAAATGATGTGTTGATATAATATAATATATAAAATGAATTAATAAAAAAAATAAGGTATTATTTCAGAATATTGTTTTGTTACCAAACTATTAGGTACCAAGTGGGCTTCAAAATGGGCATTCTTTTTTTGTAAGGTATTTAATATTTGTCTACTCAGCAGCACCTATTATGAAACCTACTTCCATATCTTAATCTAGGTGAAACAGTCGAGTAAGCTCTTTAAGTTGAGAACAATACATGGAAGCTCTGAAAGGGTGTTAAATTATCCATTGAAGTACATATCTATAGTTTTCTTTTGCAGGTGTTTTTTAAAACGTTTTATATTCTTCCCAGGTAAGGGTTTTCTAAAAAATCCACGAAAGTAATTTTTCAAAACAAAAAAAAAAGGGTTCCTTCTAAAATAATTTATTTCTTGTACTACCTAACCTAGAGAATTCGCAAAAACGAAACAGATCCAGAATTTGTTTTTTAATTATTCTATTCAATTTTCTTATATAATTTATTGCGCGAAAGTGGATGGCAGTGTCGGAAGGGGGCGCCCTAGGAAGACCTTTCTCAGCCAGATTGGTCAACTGCTAAGAAAGGGTTAGGTGAGAGTGCGCTGACGTACATGCATGAGGGATGAAATAGATGATGTCGAAGCAAATGTGGTATGAAGAAAGAGGAGTCGCTGGTGCTCCATAGCTTCTGTCTATCCTAGTGGGAACAGGTCGTTAGTTAAATAGTAATAGATATATTCATATCGTTTACCTCGCTTGATTCATTTACAATTGGCTATTTCATGCATATTGGGTCCTCAAAGCAATGTTGCTTTGATCAGTAAATATGGAACGTCTATCAAATCCTGTATTTTGCATGTTAGTAGAGCAAAGGGGTACCGAATTGCATTTATAACTGCTGCGAGTTTAATTAACAGCTAATAAATAATATTGGGATTATTGTGGGGTTTTGGTCGAATCCTTCTTTAGCGTTTGTAACAAAGGGGTGCCTGATTTTTTGATACCTTGAAAGGCAAGCCACATAAAGAAGCGTAGATGCCGCGCGTGACGTCAGTAGGTGTTAACGTAAACATGTTACGTGTGTGTATGGCATTTTGACAAGTATAAGTCGAATCGAATTACAAACCCAATCTATATTTTATATATAAAATAAATAAATAAATGTTTATCATGAAAAACATTTGAGAGTGGTAGGCGGATTGTTGTTGGTTATTAGCCCAGTCTGCCATCCTGGGGTAGTACCACCGCTGTCGAATGTAACACCCGTGAAGTGTTTTGCTAGGTATAACGAGAGAAGTGTGCACTGTCAAACTGGATGGTGCACATTCGGCTCCTCAAGCCGGAATAGCGGAGGCAACCGTAGACCGTACTTTAGCTTGACATCAGTAAAAATGTCATTCGAGCTACAATTTAAAAAATTACAGTCGCAGTACTGAGGTAAAACTTTTTCGTTTTTAAAATAGACGGACGTCTTTCACCACCGAATAGTAAAATTAGAATGACATCATAACATCCGCAGTAAGCAGACAGGAGACGCAGTTTTAAATCATCACTCGAGTCAACCGTTCATCGTAAATCTTCATCAATGTTAGGAATTGTGGTGCGAGTAATTAGGACGTGAAGCAAACGTCCGCATGTATCATGCCCTTAATTTCTCATAATGTTGTTGAGTATTATGTCGTGTTATTGTGATTGGATTTGAAGCTGTTATTGTTCATTCATATACATGGTGTTAATTTTAGGATTGTATATCATAAATAAATTAATAATGTATTGTTAGAAGCCACTGCCTAATTGATGAAAAAGAAAAAGATGGCAACATAGAAACGCTATATAAGAGGGTGCATAGACGAGGCTCGCCCTCTTTGCGGCGTGGCTCTCGGACTGAAAACATCGTTGCGTGGTGATATCGTTTATTTTACCACGTGTACATTATTGTTCAGAGAATTCTTATTTGTTTATTAGTAAAATTAAATGTGAATTTAATCTAATTGGTTGTTGATTAATTTTAAAAACTACAAACCGCTTCTGATTCCTAACATCAGAAGTGGGATGACACGTGGCCTTGTTGACACGTTTAGCTACATCCTGATCATTAATAATTAAGAATTCAATGAACAAAAGTGAACACTTCTAACTATTGCATTTTTATTTTGTTGTTTTGCGTTTCAAACTGACTTCAAGTTTAATTTTTGTTAAACTTGTTGGTTTTGTGTTCAATACTGTGTAAATAACTGCGTATAGGTTACGTTTCGTTAATTTGTAATGTCGGGTGATCTTAAGTGTTGTTGATCTAGTAAATCTCGTCTAAAAATCGCATTACGATAGGCGTGATAGCCGCTTGTATGCAGTTGTATGCCGCTTTCGGGATAGATCTACGATCGGTGCTTAAATCTAGCTGTCATTCACGACACCCTGAACGGGACAGTCGACATACAACTTAATATGCAACTATGTTGCCACGTAGATTGAGATTTCATTCAGTTATATGCCTAGTACTCTGCCGCGGAATACTTTAGACAAGATTTTGACACGTTTAAACGCGTTGGAGGCGGGTAGATGTGACACGAAGTACGTGCCTACCGCTTGTCCGTCTAAAATTGACAGCGTAGCGACTGCACGAGCATTGGTAGATGGTGCCATTGGTTCATTTAATCAGACCACGTACTATTGTATTTCAAATTTCGAACTGTAGCTTTACGACATAAACGTATGGTGTGAGGATGTAGATCGCGCGAGATTATTAAACTGTTGGAAGACGATAAATGTTAGGTTAGCTGTAGGTTCGCGTGTAGGTTGCTGCTTGAAGGGTGATGCCAAGGTATGGCTTAACGAGTGGGTTACTGACGATGGCGTTTGGTTGGAGTTTTAAACGCGACTTTCTACCATTGCGTTCGAGTCGATTGGATTATGCCAATATAGTGTTTGAAGCGATGAATGCTTCGTCAGATAGTTGTGAGACGTGCGCTGAGTGTACTGGAAGTGCCACATTGCGATTGCGTGTGGTTGGGGGTCTCAATGATGAGTTAATTACATTGGTTGTTTATTCGTGGTATAACTGATTCGCATCGATCATTCGGTCGTCGGCGACAGTCTAATTTAACTGTGACAGACATAGCTCCTTTTTGTCTATGTGTTAGAGTCACATCGTTCACACATACACACACACGCACACACACATGGTCACAATTCACATACGTAAAAAGACACATTCCACGTCAGCAATAATAAAAGCGGTCGCAAAAGTTTTTGTTGTAGGTACCTACTAAGGGGCTAATTAATGATGATGAATCTAGACATGTAGTGGCGTGTTAGTTGTTCGTCGACAGCTAAACTTAATGTTTATACTAGCCAGGTCAATCAGTGAACAGTTCTAATGTAGTATTTTTATCTAAACGGGACAAACGCGTGTGGAAGCCTGCTGTAATTAAACAGCAGTTAGACACAAGAATGTATTTCGTATATTAGCCAGAAATGAAAATTGATGTAAGAAAACATGTCGATCGATTGTTGACATATGTTGGCAATGACTTCCCAACGTTACAAGACGACATTGGCGTCACTGAAGGGTGGGAGTATAGTCATCCGCCTAAAACAGGGATTCTGTCGAATGATATGGAGGAGAGTGATGGTGCAGAGCGTGAGGAGATACCTTCTGCCACGGCTTTACGTTCTACGAGGAATTTAAATATGTTTGAGTGATTTGTGGAGGAAATGATGTTTTATTACTGTTGCGTTGCGTCGCAACTGTTGTTTTAATGCGGCGAATTCAAAACAATAGCTGGTTCAATATTGTGCGTACTGAAATGGTATTCGGCGATGGTGCTCGACTTATTTTAATTGCGAGATTGTATTTAAATAGATTTTGTATTTCTTGATTACTTTTACAATAATTCGAACATGATGATGTAAACGAAGACGTAGGTGACCGAATGTACTGAACGACTGAACAACTGAGCTAGTCGGTCACCACTCATCATAGACATATACCATAGATGTTCTACAAGTATATAGCACGAACATTTTCCATTTGTTTGTTTATTTACTGCTCAAACAGTTACAACTAATTTAAAAAATATATATGTTGGAGTTGACTGTTTGACATACGCGTGTCGCAATAAATAGTTTTATCAAAAGTTACATGTTTTAAAATGCTTTTAGATTTAAAATTTGCTAAAGAGGGGTTACAATTTTGAACGTTGAACGAATTGATAGGTTTCCGAATGTATTGGACGGTGACTGAACGAGTCAGTCAGTTAACCATAGACTGGGACAAAGTTCTATAAGTCTGTAGTGGTCATAAAGCGTTTATTTATTGTTCGAACAAGCGTGGAAAATCGCGATATAGTGACGGCTGTCATTTAGGGTTTCTTTTTTATTTTTGTTTTATATGGCGTTATAACAATTTGCCGGTGTCATAGTAAATATTTTTGCATCAAGTTAATGACATTGTGCATCGCGAGTCATTCATTCATCACACCAAACAGTCAGGTCAAGTCTCACTCATGTCAAAGATTATTCCTGTAAAGTGGTAGAATCTTTACTGAAACTTCTTACGGAGTTTTGGAGAGAAAATGGAATCAGAGATTCTCTTCTTTTGAATTGTTTGCCCGCACTCGCGCGCGTTCACGAACACTTGATGGTTAATAATCCACCATTATTACACATTAACACTCGAAGAAACATAAGTTTAGGAAAATAATTCAAAACAGATAACTTGACGTCTCAAGGTGGCCGCCAAAACTCATTTAGGGTTTTCCGGGTGATGTTTTATGTGGTAGAGATGCGCTTAATGTTTTATGAATCTTCACCGAAATATTGAGATATTCGTCATGTTAATTGAAATCAACTCTTATTACACTGATAGGTATCAGTGACAATGAGGTAATCGTTAAGGGTACCTATGAGATTTAGATAGGTTTCACCATGGAGATATTTACTAGAGGTGCAAATCTCGTACATGAAAAATGCCTAAGCGGCTTTAATAGATTTGACTATGTTGGCGTCGGGTCAGGTGCTGGCCGACGGAGAACCTAAAGGTGACTGGGGTCATATTTTCTCTCGCTTCACATTGGGAGCGTTGTTGCGTGTCTAGTTGTATATATCAATGGGTTTCACTGTATAACATATTCGTACGTGTGGACGGAGGAAAAAAAAGAAGAAAGAATTATTGCGTTCGTTTTCTGCGAGCCACTGTTAGGTAGGTGTAGGGTTAGTTAGGACGGAAAAAATTCGACAACGTAAACATTTCTTTCTCCGGTAACGATCTCGATAGATTGAAGGTGCTAGTCTACATAGTCCCTACACATTCGCGTTCACACTTGTTATTGTGTTTCACAAAAATATTTATTTTGGGATGAATAAAGTTAAACATATATGTATGATGCGTTGTTAATGATGATGTCTATTGTTGAAGGCATTGGATTGTGTAATGTTGTCTTGGGACACTGATAGTTGTATGATTTTCTACCTACAGAGATTGAATATTTATGCAAGGTCAGGTTAGACCGAGCCTGAGTAAGGAAGAGGCATTGTTAATGCACCAATTGAAACGGATAGAAAATGTCTAATCCTAGTTGTTATCCTGTTACTTCAGGATTTATATTAGATGTTACGCCCCGATATCGTCATACACACCTCACTATTGCATACACAGCTCACATTCGAACGATAAAACACCTTCCTAGACCATACATGCTGACACATGTCTTTACGTTAGGTCCCCATCAATCATAAATCTCTTAATAATTGTTGATGAACTTGACGGCACATAGAGTAATCAATTGTTCGCATACTCAATGTTTTCAAATATATTCACTAATTCAATGCAACGCCGGAAGCTGATATTCGACGCTATGATTGGTCGATCGAACTATGTCTTGATAGCTTTAGATGACACTAGAGGGCGTTGTGAGAATACTTTCTTGACGGGTTTAGTAAGATATTATTCATGTGACCATGATCAGAGCATTCGGTGAAATGTTGTTTTTGCTATCAAATAGTTCCCTCACATTTATAAAACTTTGTTACTACCGACCGTGCATATTTGCCATAAAGTTGTCGCTATAAAATTGACTATTAGTACCGGAAAAACGAGGCAATGACTCTTAACTACAAACGAGTGAGAAAGAGACTTGGAGGAAAGGAACATAGAGCTCACGTAGCGGGCATAGGGGATAATGAATACTAGGTGCCTCATCCTCTATGGCGGAGTATTCATTTAGAGTCATGAGACTGATCGAAGTGGTCGGCAATAAATTTATTTCATATATTTGTTGATTTTATTACAGACTTTGTTGTCTCCATTGTTTGGGACTTGTTAATCGAATGCGACTACGCCTGTAGAAATACAATCACGAGGTTGGGTGCAAGTTGAACGAGCGCTGGTGATGTGTTGGACAAGAATTGAGAGCACCAATTGGATTGTTTGTTGTGGTTGGACATGAGAATTGAATTGTAATGATTTTGTTTTGCTAAAGGTGATCGAAGTGATGGAGATTCTACTTGGAGAGCGACACACACATCGAGTTGCTGAGTGGGTCTAATTGGAAGACTACATACTCAGGCTGCCGCCGCGCGCATTGTGCTTTGGCGAGGGGAGTGGTGTGTGCAACATTTTGAAGATGGACGCTTTTTATGAAGAAGCTGCGGAAACCAGTTTTGGGACTAAACCCATTGTGTGTTTTTAACTCATTTCTAGTCCCAAGGAATGGGTTAGGAACTTACGCTTTTGGGTCATGTCTTGCAGACAGGGATTTAACCTGTTGTGTACTATCGGGCTGCGGTCCATGTGCAGATGAATTTTAAGTCGGGCTGCGGTCCATGTGCAGATGAATTTTAAGTCGGGCTGCGGTCCATGTGCAGATGAATTTTAAATCGGGCTGCGGTCTATTCCTTATGGAAGTGGGTTTGAGATTCATAGACAAAATTATTTTGGTTATGAATTTCAGGTTCATATCCTGTCCTGTGATGATGTAAGATATTGACGTATGTGTCACTATTACATGAATGAAGGTTAACTTAGTAAGTTCTGGGTTAACTCTGATTGGTTGAACTGTCTGAAAGGCTTCTTGATTGCGTGATGAGTATGAACTCGTTGAGAACTAACCCTTTCAGCTGACAATAAGGACTTCCGCGGAAGTTCCGACTGAAGACGCACCGGAGGAGTACCTGCCTGGTGGAAACTGGAGATCTACCGAGCGTGGCGACCGAGGACGGCGCTACGTCAGGAGAGGCCGTGTTAGAAGCCACTGCCTAATTGATGAAAAAGAAAAAGATGGCAACATAGAAACGCTATATAAGAGGGTGCATAGACGAGGCTCGCCCTCTTTGCGGCGTGGCTCTCGGACTGAAAACATCGTTGCGTGGTGATATCGTTTATTTTACCACGTGTACATTATTGTTCAGAGAATTCTTATTTGTTTATTAGTAAAATTAAATGTGAATTTAATCTAATTGGTTGTTGATTAATTTTAAAAACTACAAACCGCTTCTGATTCCTAACAGTATTTAATATTTTCCTTCAAGTATCGAAGTGATTTTGATGCCATCTTTCAGAATCTATAGTGACTTTTGTACTCATCCAGAATTATAGTTGGAAGTATTATAACCATTAATAGTTTTCGAAACTTTATTGAACAAAATATGTCCTGTAAAATTACTTATTATAACATTAATTGATTATTTCAATTCAAGGCATTTCTATATGGATAAAATATTTTTATTTATTATCGGTTATTTTTAGAATGTCACCTTGCCAATGTCAGTTCAGGCGATTGCGTGCGCGTTTATTTTTTAATAAATTAATGATAATATAATAGATTTAGCATTTCTCTTAGCGATATTTCCCTCCCCGTGAACTTTAGGTTAGTAATATTTTTTTATTATAATCAATTTCATTAAAATCAAAATGTATAGACCTTGATATCTTAATGGTGATATGTTAAAAGTACTCTAAACATTGAGGCCTTTTTGTATGGTAATTTGAAACCGGTCTGTTAATATACTAAAAACCGATAAGTATTAATAATAATTATTATATTTACGTCAATCGTATAAATTCATTATTATATCTAATGCATTATGGTATTGATTTAATGCGTTTACCAAATGCTTATAAAATGATCGTGTTTCGATGTGCAAAGTGATTTTTATGGTAAGAATATTATTGATAATACGTATTATGACTTAGGCGCAGTGGTTGTGACTTTCCACTTCCCGTCTTCCTCCAGTTGGACACAATTTTTAATAATTGTGATAAATATGGTACTCTCTAAATAAAAAAGCTTTGTTTTCCTTGTTTCATATTACGATGTTTCCTAGTGCAGGATCAGGTCAAGTTATATGTCTATGGATAAATGAATATGCACCCGGCTTTTTCAATTTGATTGCAGGACGGCAGACTGTGCTAATAACCATCTTCAGCCAGCTCACCACTATTTAAGATGAATTATATTTAGTTAATATTTTAAAATATATGTAGTGAATATATTATATCCGAGTATATGTATATAAATATATTCGCTAATCTATAAGTTTATTTAATTTGGGTTATACTATGTGTAAGTTTGTAAATAATTTTCTAAAACTGAGTAATATCCATATAATTTAAAAGGCTATTCCATATAAAAGTTTCCTGATGACACATTATCTATTCCCCTAGCGGTGTAATATTGGACATAATGGTACCATTTACGGAACTCCTCAATTCTCAACAGGCCTGCGGTTACCCGTCATTTAGTAATGGATGGCATTTTTTATTCGAATATCGAGTTCGGATTTCAACATTCGCGACAACTGTTGGTTTTTTGTTATAATTTTAAGCGCGTATATTTCATTTAGACATCGAATTTTCAGTTGTTTTTATTTTACAATTCTGTGTAGAACAAGCAGTAATTAATGTATGCAGACTGCCACGGTAGCCTAACATCAGATGCACGGCGGTCATATGGCTGAATATGAAATACCGAAAAATGTATATATTAAAGAAAAACAATTACTTATCTCTTAATAAAAAATCAGTCGATCAACTGATCTGTCAACAAAATGAATATCGAAGTTTATCATGTTATGAAACAAACATGTCGATTAATTAAAAATATTTTTAACCAATAAATCCATAAAGTAAATTAACATTATTTAAATTTTATAGCATATTAATAATAATTTATTAATTATTTCACGTGCATCGTATTTTACGGTTGGTGAATGTTCGTAACAGCGAAATAACTAAATTTAAATTAATAAAAGGAGGTAATTTCAATGTATATTATGCTTTAATTACACATTGTAACAAGGATATACTCTACCACATAATAATTGTTAATATTATCTGTAGGAATGATAGCTGCCATAGAGTGCATATTTCATTTTAAATTAGACAAGACAAATATTTATAAATACTCGTATAACAAAATATACATCTAAGCCATGATCTAAGCTTCGCTGTTCACTGGGATAGGCCCCAGTTACAAATTACTGAAATATTACATATTTTGCGTTGACTCAGTTTCAATGTTATCTGTCGTGACGCATCTTTGACGATACGTCCAGATACATACATATCTAAGAATCTTATTTAATACTTGTACTTAAACTTTATTTAACATTATAATAATTTAAAAAACATACCCCATAGTTAAAATAACATTTACAATTGACATAATGGCGCCTAACTGTCGCAACATACGGGTAGTGAAAATTAAATAATAACCACCGAGAGATTGAATTTTTCCATGCTTTAATTAAAATTTTATGTCACGCCGTAATTATCGTTAAACTTAATACAGAATCCGAGTTTTATGGCGACAAAATGGAACTGTTAAATGGCTACGAGAAGTGTTATTCTGTTATTATATTAAATTCTCAATATTATTCTTAACAAAAAGTAACCTTAATGATACAATTTTAATAATATTCAAAAATTGATAATACACTTTAGTGGGTTATTTTTTTAAATTAATTTTGGCATATTAAAATGATGAATTTGTTATCATTAAATTATGATGAAAATTTAAGATTAAATTCCGTGCAAAGCAGAGGACGTGAGTTTGATACTCAGGTTGAACGCGTTAATACTTTCTATACAATTTTAATCATAATAATAAACATACATTTAGTCGAATTGCATCTTCAACGCCAGCCCATAACAGAGTAAGTGCTCAAACCTAGCTGGTCACGAAAGAACGTTTTAAAAGTGCAAATATGGTTATATTTTTTATTAAATGCGGAATAAAGAGATTTTATGATGTTTATAATTATATTCCTTTGTTTCTGAAATACAATACTATTTGTGGTATTTACGACAACGGGCATTAAATTTGCGTCTACACGCAAAGCGAGTAATCTCGGGGTAAGTCCTCCAAAATCGTATTTAAATTCCACGATCTCGACACCAGATAAGCAAAATCATGACTTAGGCGGGGAAGGGTTAAAGAATCCTCCGGCGTGAGACCGCATAATTTGGAAGGCTAGAATGGGGTGACCAAGCCTTTGCCAATATTTAAGATAATCCTTTAATTATACAAATTCAACGTTGCCTACCTCTCACCTAAATATGGATTTAATAGGTTCAAAAAGTTGAGGTGGGAGTCCACGAAGTCCATGCGCACTATAATGACAACGGTCGGCACTTCACGTGACTGCTTCAAAATTCCTCTGTTCTATCTTTCCATGAGCAGTCACACATATTACCAGTTATTTTAATTTCACGACAATTAATATTTTATTCTGCAGTTAAACTCGTTGCAAATGATATATTGAATGATATGATGGTATATTTTTTAAATGATTTTCAGCGTTTAGAATTAAGAATTTGTTCAAATACTATTAAAATCACTTTTACAGAGAGCACATACATATTTTGTATTATCTTCAAATCTAATAAAATTTATGTTTACCCTACCATTGGTATATGTTCAATATGTGCGATTTGCGGAAATACAATAAATGTATGAGTTAAGAATTTATTTATTGAATAGAAGAAGCTAACTCTTAGATTAAGGTTCAGAAAATATTCGTTTATGAGCTGTTAATAAAGGGTGTCCAGACAATAATGATTTGTATGAATACGAGTTAAGGCCCAGTTTCGTGTTTAAACCAAGCTTACTCTGAATTAGTCTAATGTATCTATATAAATATACAAATGCCATATTTACGAGTACATCAGTAAAAAGACGAAATAAACAATTTTATTTTTGTTAAAATAGAAAAGTCGCTCATGTGTTGTCTCATTAAAATTCTAGTGTTTTTCTTTATCCGGGATTTGTCGAAGCTTATGGATCCTTACTCAAAAACACGAACAGGGTGAACCTAGTACTGGTACGGGGTGAAAGAGGGAAAAAGTAAAGGGTGATTAAAGATAAACACAACGGTTGCGACGCAACGTGAGGCCTCGAGAATAATTTGCAATTGTATCATTATCTTTAGGGTTAAATTAAACGAGAGTTTTATGCGTTCGGGACGCGATGAAGAAGATTTATATAATGGATTTACCAGCGGTTCATGGCAGACTTATTGTTTGTTTTCTTTTTTTTGTTAACTTTACATCGATCTTTTAAATTTTAAATTTTGAAATGAATTTTAAATATGATTTTTTAAAATATTATAATATAGGCTTATTTGAATACAAAATCATAAAAAAGATACCTTTATAATAATAAAAATCAAATATATGAGATTGCAGTAATCTCTTAATAAAGTGAATTCAATGAAAGTATAATTCCAATAAAGTGGCGATTTGCAAAGGATTTCCCTTGGAAGAGCTTGTGGTCGCATAAAAGTTCATTATCGCTGCTCAACGAATGCTTAATCTATTGGAAAAAGAAAATCTAGCACTAGATATTGATATTCTTAATAGAAAATTTTTATCGGATTTATTTTACGAAAGTTCCAAGTATATAAAAAAAAAACTAATTCTAAAGATTGCCTCAGCAAGGACAAAAGTTACTATATATTTGATAGACTTTGTGAATGAGTAGTTAGTGCACCAGTCCATTATCGATTACCGATTGAAACATGGTTTACTTGGAATATCTATTAGGTATAAATACAATAAAGTACTGAAAATATTTGTGTTATCCTGAATTCAGTTCTACCGTTCTTCATTATTGTATATGAACGTTCATGGAAATATTATACCAAGAAAATTAACCAGATAACTTTAACTTAGTCACCTACTTATATTATTCAAAACATTTCAGATTCCGGCTCCGTCTTTGAGGATTATTCACAAACTAACTTTGTCTATAACTTTGAAGAAATATACGCCGGCACAAAGAAAAAGTTTCAAAGGTTCCCTTAATATTTATAACATCGGAAGAGCGTATCGTAAATTATGCATAGTTGCCCTTCAATCTCACCTTGAAACCCAAAGACCCGGTGACCGACTATTTTTCTTCTATGTAGACGACCCTGTTTATGATATACAGTTTTTCTTTTTAAAATTACGTCATTTTTTATGGAAGAAATCACAGCAAAATAGCGTAATAACAGCGTCAGCTCTCCTTGTTTCACAAAGACGTAGATCTATTAGAATTTTAGATAGGACAATATTATTTTTATGATTGAGGGATTAGTATGAGTTTATTCTATATTAACAATATATTAAATATTAAAACAATGTGAAAGTGAAATACATTTTTTCAAAGGAAATAACAAATGTCAATTCTAAATTGTACTTTATCTATGCATATCTTTGTTAGGAGAATGTGTTCACTGGAAATAAATTTTACTTTTTCCTTTTTCTTAGGTGTTATTACGAACGTCATTTTATCCACGACGCGTCGCGACGTCCGGTCAAATTTTATTGTAAAAAATGATTTTTTGATTGGAATTGTTATAATGGGTTTGAATTTCTCAGAGTCGAATATCTATAGAGAGCTAATAATTCTTTATATTTATTTTCTTAATTATGGGTATATAGTTGAAATATTAACCTTGCCACATGATATGTTTAAAATTATAATTATTTTATTATTGAAGCTAATTTGTTATTTATTATGAATTTCAAAACAAATTTCAGAAATTTGTATAATCTTTTTATTTTATTATTTTAATTTAAAAATATAATTTTACAGCACACAGCTGCTCTTAATAGATTCTTATTAACATTAATATTGGATCAGAGTGGCTCAAGTGGGCTGGCCCACTGACAGGATGCTTATGTTATTGACCTGACTGTACCATCCCATTGTTATCGCCATATGGCCTCCAAAAATTACCTCGACGAGTACGAAAATTGGCAAAAATATAACATGTACGCCTTTCGATATGTAATACCGATAATTATGGACGGATTTTATAATAAACAAAAAGGGTTTCGCAAATTTTCACAGCCTACCTACCAGCTGCTAATTTCAAACCCGGTGTAATTTGAACTTATTATCATTAACTACCGACATAAAAACATATTCGATAAAGTAAAACTTTTAAAGTAAAAATAAATAAATATACATGTTATAATACAATTTAAATCACACATAAGGTAACTTTTTATTAATAGGTACTGCATTCCTGAAATAATACCTAAGTCGTTCTACTCACTGACTAAATTGCAATAGACGACATATGGCATCAAAGTGGTCTTTTATTTAAGAAAAAAAAAGAAGTAATGACGCAAAATTACGACGAAAACAAGAGCTCAATTATCGTCCAATAGACAAGGGTGGACGTGATAAAAACATATCTCCTAACACATAATTACATAATTGTGCGCCCTCGTGCATCGGCGCGCCTTGTATAACGACGCCACACGAATATGGGTTAACCAAAACAAAAAAAGTAATATAAAAATTTTCAATAACTACCGTTAGTTTTATATGGATAATCCTTCTTTCGATTGCATATCTATTTAAATTTTGTAACTTATATTTCTGTGTTTTAATATTACACATAGCAAAATATAAGAGAGGAGTGTGCACTGTCAATCTAGATGGTACATGCTCGTCTCCTCGAGCCGGCATAGTGGAGGCGACTGCAGCCCGTAGAGTTTTCTCTGTGGTAGCAGTTGTTTCCATTCATGGACCGCACTCTAGCTTTACATCAGGCGGAGTGTTGTCACATGTCGAGCTACAATAAAAAATATATATATATATATATATATAGCTTTTATGCTTTACGAACGGTCAGCAGGCTGATGATGGTTTTTCTCCCAGCTTGTCACCACTGATAATACACATTCAATTATTTAGTCTCATTTCGGAGTAAGAACTTGGTAGCACTCTGCTCATGAATCGCATTTTAGCTAAACATTAGGTGCACTGGTTTTATTTTATACAAAAGGTATACAAGGCAATAAAGTTTTTTTTTATTGCCTTGTAATTTTATTTTAGTACCTACTGAAATATAAATTCATATCCATATAATATTTTCTATATGTCTACACTATTCTTAGCAATGTGATAGAACAACTTTAAAACAACTTTAATAAGGAGGTGGAAGTGAAATATTTTTGATACCGGAATTGTTAATAACAGTACATTGCGGTTTGGTTTGAAGGCAGCGATGTTTCATCGTCAATCCCTTTTAATTTAAAGACTGAACAGGATCGTAAAACTTAACAAGCAAACGTAATTATAGATTAGAATTTGAACAAACAGGCACCGAAGGCTATTGGATCTACCATATGTTATACTAGTTTTTGCTTAGTTAAATATGCTCAGAGGACTGGGATCTGCCGGTGTTTATAAAACAATAAACAAAGATGAAACAAAACGTCAAACAAAAAATTCGTGTGATAATATTATAGTGGTTTATTTTTATTATTAACGTTTGCGTATCCAGTTAGTTAATTTCTAACTGTAATTCGGTCAGTCTTCAATTATTTTTTTATTCTTGTAGCTTGGCGTGTGACAACACTCCGCTGATGTAAAGCTAGAGTGCAGTCCATGAATGGAAACAACTGCTACCACAGATAAATCTCTACAGGCAGCAATCGCCTCCACTATGCGGGCCTGATGTTATGAAAATACATGAGTACATTGTGCTTACGTCACGCAGCAAAGGCAAATATCTAAAACTCTCTGAGTTCTTCCTCTTTTTAAGAGCATCACCAAATTAGATTTGAACATACGTCTGTATACGCATATAGACACAAATGTAATTGGGTTAAACAAATTCTCAGTAAGTGTTGGTTGTAAAGTTCCCAGTGCCAACGACCACTAGATAATAATCGTTAAGTCTAGTCAAAGGACAGCGGGCGCGGTTTAGTAATTGGGTCGACCACTAATCACATTGTTAACTTAACATTACGGTCACTATCCCAATGGAGGTTAAAGAGCAGCCATATCTAAATATTTTACAATTAAATATTACAGGATATATGATTGTAAGAAATTTAGGATTTAAAGTATCTATTTATATGAAGTAATTAATTGCCAAGTATTCTACATTTTAACCTAAACCCAGTCTTCCGTCGTGGGGTAGTACCACCACTTTCAAATGAAGAGACCGAGTCGAGTTTTGGGATCAGGTTGGTCGACTACGACAGTACGGCAGTGTAGAAGAGCGTGTTATGCCCATGGGGGCTGCACTTTCATCTCCTCAAGCCGGTACAGCGGTAGCGATTGCTGCCTGCAGACATGTCTCTGCTGTAGCAGTTGTTTCCAATAAAGTTAGTTACTTGTTAGTCTTAAAGGATCTGGGATACGTTTAATTTCGAAGAATATTTAGTTTTAAAATTATAATCTTTATTTCATACATTACAATAAGAAAGAGACTCAATTTATGTGTTTATTATGTTTTACAATAGTTAGTAATTATCTTCCCACTCATTACATCGCGTCTCGTTTATCCAATAGCTCAAGGATTATAGCTTACAAGAGAAATTAATTATTATTCAGCGGTACATGTTTGGCGACAAAAGGAACTTCATATTTCATTCATGGGGTGTAACAAATTAATGTATTTCCAACCACCCACTACATTGTTGATATATGGTGTATTTAGTGGAATAAGGTTCTGAATTAATTATGAAATTTCCTTCTAAAATAACTTCAATCTTAGTCCCTATTGGCGATAGTTAACTAAAAGCATCCATAGTGGTGTTATGCATATTAATCGAGTCTTGCATATTATTACTAAGATGTGTCGGATGGGATGTTGTTAGGATACTGGAGCTTTTGGAAGCGATACGTGTTATTCCACGCGTATTAAGGAAAATTATAGGCAATATTCATGCAGATTACCCGCCTTTGAGAGACATTAAACATGGCTGTTGCATTTTGTCTAGTAAATTGTGATAATACATATAAGTACTCATGCGACATAGAGATCATTTTGTTATGTGTTATTATCTTTTTTTTTTTAATTATTCTAAACTCCTTGAGATATGCAACTAGATGTGCAATAACGCTCCCAATGTGACGCGAGAGAAAATATGGCCACAGCCACGTTTAGGTTCTCTGTCAGTTAGTATTTGACTTGACGGCAATATTGTCAAATCGGCGTACGGTTTTTTTATGTATGAAGTTTGCTCCTCTAGTATATATCTCTATGACTAATAAACTACTGTCAGTATCGTAGGCATTGAGCGACCAAAGTACAATAAACATAGTTACATTGTACATCGAGATTTGAACACGGGTCTTATAGATCGCGAGTTCATGCGTTTTACCGCTAGACCACGGCCGCCCTTCAGAAAATAGGTTTTATTATTTGTAAAACTTACGCGAATAATGTCACTCAATTTGATGTAGGACCACAGGCTGATTAATATGCTGAGATTGTCTTGTTTTTATGACACAAAAATAAACCAAAAATATTTCGTTTAAAGCTTCGTTAAAAATAAACTTAAACCAAAAAATACTTCTAGCATTATTTATTTGATTAATTAAGAACGAATAAAATAAATAAACATTTATAATTTCTTATAATGTATGTAAATAAAAGTAATTATCATAATTATCTCTCCGTCACAAACGTTAAAAGCTCGAGGATAGTCATAATAACAATTAAGACCATAAAAATGTTATCTTCACGGAACCAGTAATGTTCTTATATAAGAAAACACTATTAAAAATACGTTTTTGATTTAAAATTATTGCTAAGAGTGAGTAAGTAATGTATGTAATGTATCTGGTGGGACATCCGTGACGTGACCTAATCGCGTTTCGAGATCAGCTCTTAGAGTTAGCCGGGTATGACAAGAGTAGCAGCAGAAGACGTAGTAAAGCTGCAGAAAAACCTGCAGACATTTCTCTGTGGCAACAGTTGTTTTCATTCGTCCTATCTAACATCAGCCGAATAGAAAATTGAAAGAAGTTTCTTCATTTAAACATGTATCAGTTAATTTCGCGTGGGAAATATTCACAATGTTATAAACAAATGCGGAAGCTTGACCGAAAAAACCGCTATACTGATAGCATATATTTGACCGCGTATTGTGAACGTTTGAATATATATTATTGAAGAATGTATTTTAAAGTCCAAAAATGCCATCGAACCCTAAAAAGAATGAAAGAAAGAGACCTTACAAATAACCCGTTTGTCAACGGTCAAGTGTGAAAAGGAAGCAAGTCTTGAGAACGCCTACTGTACGATTTGATATCTGATTCGGCGAACGATAATAATCGTCCGTCTTATTCGTTAGATATTTTTTAATTAGTGTGGGGTCATGTGAACCGTCATGGAATATCTCATTGTGTGGGGTTAAGTACGACATTTACAAATGATGGCGTTTCGATAGACGTTCAAAAGAATTTTGACTTCATATTTTTGTCTAGAGCAGCATACCTACAATCTAATAAATGCATATAATTAATTGTTTTCATGTTACTTTATGTAATACTATCTTTTATTTTATCATAACCATCTATGATAATTTGCCCCTGTAAATATTAGAATATATCAAGTTTTTAAAACTTTTCAATAAACTTACTTAATATTGTATGTACAAACAACAAACTTGTCGATGTAGCACTATAAAATTTGTCTGTTTAGCGATTTATGGATGATCCAATTTCTACCTGTCGATACCTATGTGGCCGAGAATAAGCTTGTTGAACAGCACTAGCTCAAATAGGACTATTTAATTTTATAAAGGTGATAAAGCTAACCTGTTGCTGATTGTACCTATCTCTGTGAAATGTTGATTGGTTGAAAATATTGTTTAATATATTTGATAATAACAAGTACCGCAAAAACTGTTCAACAACATTATATAATTTGCATAAATTACAAAGGTTAAGACTGTATAATTTTATTCTTGAATTTGACTCGCTACAGTATAAACAAAATTATTAAGGATGCTAATCGCGACTTAATTGTATCTTTTTTATAGCCGACTCGTTAATTTTTTGTTTTCATAGAAATTAGCGGTTGGGTCGATTTTATACGAGGATGTAAAGATGTTTTGCGGTTTGTTGAAATAATTGACCTGGAAGATTATTAGGTACATATGTAACGATCACTGTTATATTTATTTACTCTTTTCATCGATATACAAACATAGCCGTAACTTTTTGGAGGGAAAACTAAACATTTGATTAAATCTATAATTTTTAATATCTTTAAGATTTTTTCTCGTGTTAAAGCTACGGAGTGCCTAGAAAAGAGATGTTAAGCCGTTAGACCAACCCATAACTGAGCTATTGCAATTTGGTATCTGAACGATTTTTGATAAATTTTGTTTTTCAAGAAATTATGAAAAATATAGGTTATCTTGCCTATTGCACTTTTTACTGAATTATTAGATAACAATGTTTAAAATCTATACATATATAGATCATAAGATTGTAAAAAATAGTACTTAACATTTTAGTACCATGTACAATCAGCAACAAGTTTGCTGAATCACCAAAATAAATTTCATAACGACTATTATTGTGTTAGCTGTTCAACAAGCTTGTTCTCGGCCGCGTGGATTTCGACCATTTTTACCTTAATAATTTAGCTAAAAATAAAAAAAAAGTTACCCCGATCCCATGTTCATGTGAGCTCAGAAACTCTGCTGTTAGTACTTATAAATTTTTTCTATAATTCGTAAAACATAATATTAGGCTGGTATACGCTTTCGTACGCTTGACGTCTTTTTTCCTGGCACCCTGTATATTTAAGCCAATAAAGTTGTGCGATTACTTAGTAGTTAGTAGTTTTTATAATCCATCTTACTTCATGCAGGTGACAGTTGAACTACCGGTAAGCAAAAGCATAATATAAAAAAAAAATATGGAAAAAATCTATAGAAATGAAATCACAATAAAAGGGATATGTGACAGAGGAGTATGCACAAAAGATTTTAAGTACATGAATGACATCCGCGCTCGAAATGTCTCCGGGTTCGGTTTTTTTTTATTTGACAATACCCGGTAATTGGTGGGTTGGGTACCTGGGGTATATTGGTTTTGTTCCATGACAATACTTTGGTGTAATCACAAAAGTCCTTAGCCAGAGAGGTAAGTATATCGAAGTAATTTGTTGCTATACAGTAATACATTTAATTGAGTTACCTATCCGAATAAGTACATTTCACTTTAAAAAAATATTTTCATATTCTTGTACAGTTAATTATATTTCGCAGATTCTTTGTCTGAAATTCTAAATTAATATTATAATATTTTCATACAAATAACTCACCTGTAGATCAGAAATGTGAAGAATGACATGAAACAAACAGAAAGGATTAATGAAAAAAATGTAATTTCACATTCATTCGGCATATGTGGCGGAGTGGTTAACGTGCATGTTTGTTACGCGTTACTTTATATTATTATGTTTGTATTGTCCTTGTCCTGATACATATAGTGCCAGTGCTTATTTATTTGAATAAACATATAATATATACCCGTTTTATTATATACTCGTTAACTGCTGCAGCACATAGGAAACTAGATAACTAAATTCCCTTCAATGCTTTTAGTTAACCCACTGTCACGAAATTTGGAAACCGCAACATCTGGTGTCTACCACCTACAGGCTAGATTGCATTTTCGCTTTATACTTATACTGACGAATATAACAAATGACAACCAAACATCAACTCTGTAATAATGCGACAGGACAGAAACTCCTTTGTTATTCAAATAAATTTATTCTGAGGTTGTTATGATCTTATTGCTATGGGCGACAGTAGCTCCAATCTCTTGTCTCGTGTGTTTCTGTACGATCGAGCTATTCCACACAGATGCGAAGTCATGGAGGAGACACAAACTCGATTTTCTCTGCCCGCTTTTGGTGAAAATGAAAACGCAAAAATTACCCTCGGATGTACTGAGCGTAAATTATTTATCACACAAGGGGCCTTATGTGGAAAATCGTGTACAGGTCATGTTTGAGGGTTTCATTTGCCAAGGATTTGTGTTAACGCCTTTGCGGTGTATTTGAAATTAATATATTGTTTTGTGAAAGAATAATATTTATTCAGGAAAAAAGTTAAATTTTAGAGTAATGTTTACCTTTTGCAGTATTTGAGTTCGAACGATTTTAATTTTAAATAGAAAAGTTAAATAATACTATGAATGGATCAAGCCTTGAATAAATAAAGAAATCTTTTGCCACCACGACTATGATTGGATGAAACTTGGTATCATTGAACAAATTTGGAAACAAACAAAGACTGTGGGCTTACGTGAGTCCTCATTTTATCTTCTTATATTTTCTTCTTTCTTTCTTATATCACGGGATTCGTCGGAGTAGTTATATTAAAGAAAGTTAGCGAAAAGGATTCCGAGGCAACGCTTCGAGATGGAATAAAGAAAGTTTTAATATTTTTTTCGCCTTATTCCCTTTTTCCTTCTCATTTATAGTACCGTCTTCGGTCTATATTTAAAGATTTGGTATTAAGGAGATCTTTAATATTGTCTTTAGATGAAATGAGTATTTGAACTTTTAGATTGTTTATTGACTTACATCTAAGTTATAGCATTCCTTCTCCATTATAACATTCGAATGGGTATGATAGGTGAACCACCCACAGTCTCAATGACAATGACAAAAATCGATTTTACAGACAAACAAAATATTAAATTTCCGACCGAGACACTAAAATATAGAGGATCAGTAGTGGTTCATAAATCAAACATATTATTATTAGAGATTTTATTGTTTCTAGCTGGGTTTTGTTTACACAGTCGCGAGTAGGCGTATAAGTGAATATCCATACGAATAGTATAGAGAGAATACCACGGATGAGATGTGTTGGCACGCTTGAAGACACTTCAATTCTTCGGTCCTAAGTAAATATGTTACCGGTGAAGTAATTGCTCATCGTATTTACAGTCTTTTATTGTATCTCGCAGAACTAATATTAGTTTTAAATGCATTAGTAGTCTTACCTACAGCTGCGCGCATCTTTAAAGTAGCTGATGATTTTCAAAATACTCGCATATAAAATACATTCGTATATTAGGCTCCTCAATTTATTGTTACTAGACGCAATAACAATGATTAAAATATTATGTGGTAGGCAATAAAAAAAGCTTAAGAATTTATTTATTCTAGTGGTGAAATGGTAACCTCTAATCCTGACTAGTTATCCGCCTATAAATTACACTACAAACAAGAGGCGGTTCCACACCACCAGTCCAGCTATTTAAGAAATACAACGAACAAAATTATCTTTCATCTCAAAAGTTTGGGATATATTAAAGTTATTGATCATGACAAAAGAGCTACTGTGTAATTCGATCTGCAACCTGAAGACGTTTAGCGACAAAATGGGGACATTCTAAAAAATATATTTTAAACTCTGCGCTTTCGGGAGAAAGAAATTCAATATGCTACTGCAACGAGAATTAAATTTTGCACAATCTGGTGGCACAATCGGCAGCTGTTGCCAGAAATTTAGCCGACCATTCAAGCGGTAACAAAAGGTTTAGTTTTACTCAAACTTATTTAAATAATACAGGAATGTAGAGTTATAAAAAAGTACTTATTAGTCCATCAAATTTTTATGAGATCAGGTTAGTATTTCAGAACCCACTTTATGGATCATATTCAGTGAGTGACATACAAATTAAAGGAAGATTGGCTCATAAAACTCGGTTACCTTTCGTATATCTACCTGATTAACTACTATCATTCCACAACATGCATTCCACTTTTAACGATTATTTAAAAACACTTATTTTCAATAAAAATATAACTTCCATATTGAAGGACCATTATTATTTTAAGTGTATTTTCACGACTATTGTTTTTTTTAAATTATATATTATAACAAATTTAAATAAAATAACTTTCTCGTATGTAATTTATTTCGTGTTATTAAAAGTTAATGTTTTTTAAAACATTTATAAATTTATAGTAACATAATATTTCTGTAGCGGAGTGGATCGCACCAGTCCGTTACGCCGCATGTTCTGAATTTGATTCCTGATCGAAACAAATACATTCCACCTAAGTATAATAACATTATAACAAAAAAAGTAAGTATTTATTACTGGTTTTGCATATATTGTGTTATTCCTGTCCTGATAAGACATGTAGTACATTAAATTATTGCAGAAGTACTGATATGATACTTTACAAAGAAACTTTAAACACGATTATCTAAGTAACCCTGAAAATGCAATTTTAAAGTCTCTAAAGGCAAAATGTTTATAGCTTAGCTTACAAGTTTTTTCTTCAAATTTAGCGAATTTTTCCTTAAATTAGTAACATTTCTCCGTAAATACAAGTTCATATTATTTTTAGCTCTTTGAATAACGCCAAGACTCGTGAAATAGATGTAAAGTTTGAAAAAAATATTTTTGAAACTCTTCACATTTTTTGTCTCTGGTTATAAAACAAAATATTTAATATATTCAGAGAATATTATTTCGGAAACAAACACTCTACTTTTTGTTTTTATTGTTCCTACAAGTCAGCAAGCGCCTATGAAATAAGATATCTCGAAAATTTCACTAGTCATAAAGCAATTGATTGCCATTATTATTTCTGAAAGAGGACTTTCCCCACAAATAAGCTACGAATGAAACGTTCCTTCTAGCTTTTGTCTTTAGTATCTCCGTCATTTTTATTCTCGCTGTGAAATTTTACTACAGGAAAAAGTGATTCAGCGTTTTTTTTGAAGAAGTTTCTGCACTACTTATTCCAAATTTATCTTACTTCTTTGCTGAGTATGCAATTTTTTGATTATTCGTGCGAACGGCTCGATTTGAGAGGTGCCTGAAATGATTAATGACGTATATGACGTCGGCAATGTGGCGAAGATGATTGCGTAAAGAATTGACTACCTTTGCGATTTGTTCGCGAATATCGCCGAGAAAATTTGTTACACTTGACGTTCCATAATAGTTTTGATACATATATACTATGTCTACGTCAATGTGGGTATATAAACCATAAATACATGATATATTTTAATATTACATACACCATTTACAGCACCAATTATTGCAATAATGGTGTTTTATTGATAGGCACTCCCTCACATTCATTCGTTTCTCACACTTTTTAATCTACTAAAAGGTTACTCCTTTTCGCTATCAACATACGACTATACTATAGTTTGGTGACATATCCGAGATCTTATCGATGTTAAACCTTCGCACAATGCTTTGTAATAATGACCGTACAAAAAATGATCGGTATCAAAAAGCATCAGTAAAGGGGACAAAATAACAAGAAAAATGCTCGCGTACAACGACAAAAACTTTTGTTGTTTCCTTGTGTGTGTTTATCCAAAAGGGTTTCGAGGTCGATCTTTATTGACTCAATGAAATCAGTAAAAAAACTTATAGAATTAAGAATAAATTTATTTAAAATGTTTAATAACAGAGCGGTTCGTAAAACTAGCTCGGGCATTCAATCAGTACTTTTTGTCAACTGATCTTTAGAATTGATATGATTCTTGTACCGGCACTCTCGCTAATGGGGTACCTATGAGCGTTGAGCCCGCATTATATCAGTCTATGTACTCAGTCTCTATACACTTTGCCGGCGACCCTACGTGACAAAACTTTGTCCCTCCCTCATTCAAATTTCTGAAGGAGCAATTGAAATTGGAGATCGTAAAGAGAATTAGAGCGGGGTCTCTTTCGAATGCGTGTTTTGTTTCGTTTGTGTTCAAAAGCCAAGCTTCTTTTGAATCTCATACAAGCATCCAACTGAAAGTGGGGAGCAACGGTTATTGGGATTCCCTACGGCCTACCCATAGGCCAGTGCGACATTCGCGTAATCTAATAGCTTATTAATAAAAGAAGCCTTTTTATTGTGGACCCTATTTTTCTACTAGATTCTATTCATTCTATAAATTTTAAAATAATGGCGCACACCGGTCTCGCTTTGATCTATTTATTGGGAAATAAGCGGCATAGTATTGCTGTCTTGTTCTTGCGAGCGTTTCGCGAAGTGGGAAGGATGCGCAGTGGCATGCTAAAACAAAAGCTCCTCCCATATTTAAGTACTCCCAGGTAATTCGTATAACAAGTAATTATGAGGATAGAAAAGAGATTACATAGTCATTTTGATAGAAATAACAATATGATAATCATTAAAATTTATTAATACTAAAAATATATTATATTTAATCAGATAGCTTTCCAAACTCGATTCCATTATTCTTTTAGAAACAAATTACTTTATTGTATTCATGTTACAGTGAAGTTAGAAATGGAATTAATAAGATTTATACAATGTGAAAGGAATTCAATTTGGCGACCTTTCTTACTAAAACTTATCTTCCTTTTTTCATTTTAGATGTCCTTTTACTGCTTTTAGGTCAAATTGACCATTTTTTAATATTATTGTAGCTCGGCATATGACAACACCCCGACTTGAGTGCGCCCCATGCTGCAACAGAAAAATTCTACAGGCAGCAGTCGCCTCCTCTATGCCGGGTTGAGGAGACAAACGTGCACCATCCAGATTGACAATGCACACTCCTCTCATTGTACATGGCTACTTCCAAACTGATCCTAAAACTTGCGTCACTTACTGGTGTTACATTTGAAAGTGGTGGTATTGCCGCAGGACGGCAGACTGCCGGCCATTTAACTTTTTTTTTTATATATCGTTTTAAATATCAGAACGAGGGATCTAGCACATATTAAACATATGTAAAACTTAATTAATCCCCAGACCGCAGTTCACTCGACCGATAAATAAATATATAAATTACAATGACTTTGCATTTGGACTGAGAATTTAACTCAATCTGACGTAATGAATAAAATTATTATGAGGAATAAATTTTTGGTGAAGTTTATACATGTGTTGGACAATCTAATGGACTTGTCATGTTATGGTAATGAAGAACAAGAATATAAGTCATTTATCATTTGTTACGATACACCACCTATAGAACGATCTAATTCCGGTAACTTCTTATCGGAAATATTTTATTTCTGTATGATCAATTGATCAATCGCAAACGATGAAATATTGTTGTTGTATCTTATCTATTTCTAACATGACATGCCATAACAATAAAATTAAACTAAATTTTAGAACAAACTGTTTTAAAAAATATTTATAGGTACGTAGGTACAATATTATATATTTTAGATGTTCGGCACGTAGTAACCAGACTCCGCCTGGTGTTAAGTTAGAATACGATGTTGCGAGGCGAAATATCTGCAGGCGTTACTCA
The DNA here is from genome assembly GCA_948150575.1 of Tinea pellionella. Lineage (NCBI taxonomy): Eukaryota > Metazoa > Arthropoda > Insecta > Lepidoptera > Tineidae > Tinea > Tinea pellionella. Next base: position 3,505,554 of record OX411254.1, on the reverse strand, counting down.
TCTCCGCTATGCCGGTTTAAAAAAAGTGCACAATCCATTAACAGTGCACACTCCGTCCGTTATACTGGATTACTTCCAGACTATTCCTGAAACGCGATAAGGTCACTTAACGGGTGTTACATCCGAAAGTGGTGGTACCCAGGACGGTAAACTGGGCTACTAACCATCATCAGTCTGCCTACAACTTTAAAAATTCATTGGTTCCATTGAAAATAGTACAAATATATCTACCACAACCTCACGACACGTCTTACGCGTTGTCCCAAGGCCACGCCCTTATGAGTTCTGAGTCCGATGAAAAATAAAGTTTCCATTGATTTAAAACTTTATCAATGTAGTTACGGTCGGTATTATCAAATTTATGTGCTAGATTACATGTTAGACAACGCGTTTGAAAGCTCACTGAACTTTTATGGTTCTGTTTATTAATTATCTTTATTGTAATGAGATAAATTGTTTATTTAAATGTTTTTCCTTAGTTTATATTAAATTTTTATTACGTAGCTGTTAATTGTTGCCTAATAACATCTGTAATATATGAAGCAAACGTCCACACAATACAAATTTTAAGAGTAAGATTCTAATGTAACAATCGTAATTCGTAGTCTCGGTTTGGAAGAAGTCGGTGGGTATAACAATGTGGAATATGCCCTATAATGTGCATATTCGTCTTCTCAAGGCGGCACAGCGGAGACGACTGCTGTTTGCAGACATTTGTTTGCTCATGAACTGCACTCAGCTTAACATCAGGCGTACTGTATTTGAAACATATAAATATCGGCCAGGTATAACGAGAGGAGTGTGAATTGTCAATCTAGATCATGCATATTCGACTTGACGCACTAGTGCCTGTAGATATTTCTCTGTAGTAGCAGTTGTTTCGGTTCATGGACTCATGCCGAGCTATTATACAATAAATATATATAAATATATATTCCTTTCTCGATTTCAATATAACTAAAACAAAATATTTGTTTGTTTACTCTAAATATTTCAATAGAAAATCTCCCGTATGTAGAAAATGCTTATTTGTATTTTAAACAGTACCTACACAAAAAACATAAACTAAGTCATCTATTGTATCTAAAAAATGTTTGAATACAAATATTTCAGAGTCACACAATTATCATAAAGCGACTATTTTCATATTCCATTTTCAAATATGTGGACGCATAATTTTTGAATATGAAATGAAACTCGTACAAAGACAAAAGGAAACATTACCTGTTTCAATGTCTTTAAAGTGCCTACGCGGGTTATGTCTGACAAATACGTTCTCGTTGTTATCTTCGAGGGAAATGAAAAAGACAAAAGAGTACAAAAGAAGCCACTTCACGTCTACACAAACGTGTATTATGCTAGCAAAATCTTTTATAACATTTCACGAGCGAGCGTGACAGAACATTCGATTGCAATAGAGATTGACTGACTGTTGCCCATGAAGACATGAAAAATATTCCGAAACTGAATTTACGATAGAGTCGAATACTTTGTTATAGTGGTGAAAACCAATTTCTAATACTCAGATCACGTTCAACGTCTACGATGTTCCCCATATCTTTCACCTGGTTATTCAATATATTATCTGTCTGGTCCCTTAGAATGTCAATTCCATACGTCTCGATAACCGTAAGCTCACTCATTCATACTACTCGAGAATCCCAAGATAAATTGTTCCTAGTACACAAATAGATGTGACCGAAGAGAAAAAAGGAACAATAGTGTTGCGTATAAGTATATCTTCGAGGATGGGCAGAGTAATTTATTATATTCAGTCGACGCGAAGCATTGATTGTGGATGACGTCCAAAAACCACCTTTGTCACCGCTTGAAGAGGTCTAAACGGCCGTGTAATATGAATTAATAAGCACAAAGCTTCATTATAATACATCCATTTGTCGCCACAATGCAATAGAACATTCCTCGAAGTTTTGATTTTGTTGTAAGAACTACGCCGCGCCGCTATTGTCAGTGTCCGTAACAAATTTTGGTGTATCGCGTGCGCACGCTTGCTAGATATACCTACTGACTGAGATAATTAACAAAGATCAGTTATTTTAAAGATGAACAATTTTTGTGTGTGATGTTCCAACACACTAAGACGAATATCTATTGTTTAATTTAGCATTATGGTTATTTTAATTTAATTATAAAATAACTTTAAAATTGCATTTCAATACAGATAATTCCTAAAAGAAAAGAAATAAATTACATAACACCTATTTTTTTTGTATATTGTTACAGTTTCATTTAATGTTTGTATTACAAAAATAAATAAATTAGACATTTCTAAGTAATATAAGAATAGGAATAAAATATCAAGAACGAGTAGATCGTAACTTAAGGCTGAGTCCTATCTGTTTATTGGTTGAAATATGTTATCGACTCTAATGACTGGGCTGACTCACCGAGAAAGAGATGAAAGGGTCGCCGAAGATCTCAGTGACCAGATGTAATGGGTTTTAGGGTTATCGAACTACCTCGTTGTTTGTGATAGCAAACCTACTATTGGTTTATTTAGGTCCACTCTTTTATTTTGTTTTTCTTTTATATAAAACTCATAATAGTTTTGGAAGGGATTTCTGGGTTATCCTGGTTTGGGTTTATTTGCTAAGTGTTTGGTGTCAATATACTTTGTCATTGTGTTTATCAATTTTAGGATAAATACTTTATATTAAAATATAATAGGTCGTAATATATACACGTACATATTCAGATTTTAACGATATTAAGTAATTATTATTACCTATTTTTGAATACTTTATTATTATAAAGTTCTCTGATAGCAGTCATCTATGTTCATAGACCGCACTCTGGCTTAACATCAGGCGAAGTGCGGTCATATGACGAGCTAAAAAAAATCAAAAAATGATGATACTATCCCAGAACAGCAGCCATCATACCGCTCTTTTAGTAATTTTAATAATGAGACCACGTTTAAAACTAGCCAATTAAGGTTACACCTATCATCTTTACTCACCCCAATAAACCTACCAAGTGCTATAAAATGCAGTTTATAACTATAAATCATTTATAATGTAATGTGTAAGTATTTATTATTGGTACGGCTTGGAATTAAAAATAATAATGTCGTATAGTTAAAAGAAAATTAATAAGAGATCATGTTAGTTGTCTACGAGGATTTAGTGCGGGATTGTAAAAGCGACATTAAACAATAATCGTATATTTTCTTCACAGCACATCTGTTATGTGACAGAAATAAAACTCTTGCTTTTATATTGTTTTATTGTACTATGTAACAATGCGTATACGTGCATTTTTATTAGTTTTATTACATTTTACAGATATATTATGAGTAAAAATACTGAGGTCAGATAAGAAAATAAATTAAAATAGCGACAATTTTTATTTATTTTCGATCCAAACTAATATAGAGAGATAATACACATTAGAATAAATAGGGAAAGGTTTTGAATGAACTTTTGGAATATTTTAGAACCGCAAGAAAGGTACGAATACTTAGTTTAGAAGAATTTTGGCAGTTTTTCTGAACTACGAGTATAATAAGATTATTACAGGTAAAACTTTCGGTGAGAGAAAAATAAGAAATAAGTAAAATAATAGAAACATAAATCCCCAAAATAGTATGTTAACATGTTTAAGATGTGAATACAAAACCGAACCTACGACTTCTGTAAGTACCAATTTTACGATCTCTCCTACACAACAATAGCTAAAAGCGGTCGTATCCTATCGCTTCATCACAACACACTGGAGCGCACTTCATAAAAATATTACCAATATTTTCACCAAATATTCTTGATATAGGGGATAAATAAATAAAAAAATACATTTTAAGAGTGAACTACCCTAGGAACTAACCTATCACCGAAAAAAGTAAAGTGCCCTGTTAATTGATGATGTAAATTCGTCTGCTCAAGTAGACACGCAAGAGGCGATGCCTTTAGTATTTAAAGTCAGCATAATTATTAATAGAATATTATAAAGCCGTGTAATAACTAATTAAAATAGCTTATAAAGTTATTAAAATAGAATCAGCTTAAATAAATATTACGAGAACAACCTAGACAATTTATAGTAAAAAATATATTGAAAGTTTATTTTATTATTAAATTTTCCATTAGCAAGTTATTATACCACTACAGGTCCCATATAACGCGTATAATGTATCCTGTCCTTAACGGTTTAGGACAACAGGGCTACACCCGAAAGAAGGTATATTCCTGACGACCCGATGTTCGATATGTTGAGATGGGTAGGGTAATATTCAGGCATTCGAAAACATGCCGCTGATACGATTCATTCAATGTTGGGTCTCGCCTGTACTTTCGTGATATGAAAATAAAACGCGGCCATTTGTGCGTGAACTGGTAAATTAGCAACCGAAAAGGGAAACCGACTTCGTGGAACGGAGTCATTTTGTTATACAATTGCTTATTGTTACTACTTTTATCTATAATTCAATCTAGGAAACTATACTACTCATTGTTCCTTAGGGAATGTAAATAAACATGTACCTATATCTCTAAAATTTAATTTAATTAATTGGCATTGATAATATGGTCGACGAAAAAAGTATTTATTTGGTAAATTGGGCCGTATGTTTTTTTTATCTTTTCTTCCTGGAGATTTGATAAGCCGCTTTCGCTATTTCTTTCTACATCGAGACAAATCAGGCTTCCGTCTCATGAATGTCAAAGTAATGTGCACTCGAATAGAATAAATAATACTTATTTTACGTAATTTTAGGCTATTTTTAAGATTTAATGAACCATTTTTTCAAGCACTGTCGCTTTTTTGTTAAGAGAAATAAAGGTTTTTTTTTCTTCTGAAATTCAAAATAATAACTCCGAAAAAAATCCTTATAATATTTTTGTAACGATAAAAGCAGGTCTACTGTCCGTTAGGTACGTGTACGTGACGAGGCGTGCCTTTAGTCCTATATTTGGAACACTATGCAAGAAGTTCCAATCGCCTTGGGGTCGACTCGTGCTTACATTGTGGTTATGCAATACTCTACTCTACAGGGTCAACTTTGTAGGCAGGTTCATGTATCCTTAGGTGAGGAGAAGCTTGTGTGTTCCGGGATCATGAATTGTACACTTTTATGGAATATATAATATGTAACTATGAAGATTTTTTATATTTTAACGTATACTGCAGTCTAAGAAGGGATGTCTCACACACCCGAAGACATTGCGCTTGAAGGACCCCATGTTGAAAACTGAAGGAAAATTTCGTGACGTCATGGTAATCCTATTTTTTTAAAAGTTAATTTATACATTCAATTATTACAACAAGAATAACTATCACGATGTTTTAACAAGATTACCCGAGTTTACAAATTCTAGAAATTGTTTCAAAATTATATTCGTGACAATGCGCTCGAAAATGGAAAAATAACAAACGTAACTAGAAAAAATGAGCATTCATTATAGTAATTTGTGACACGCGTGTAGGCCACGTCTCTTTTCAACATCGTTCACGTACGATACATTCTCTTGTTAGTTTATTTTCTATTTTCGTGAGAAATACACTTTTTTCACAGCCTAATTAAATTAAAGTCACTAATAATACATTAGATATAATTTTTATTTTCGAAAGACATAATATTATCTTTAAACAATTTGGTTTATAATTAGGAGAAGTTGACTATTTGAAACATTTGAAACGTCGTAATAACAAAAAATAAAACTATTTAAACGTTATTAAAATCCATTAGATATTAATTGAAGCTCACGGGACTGGCTGATTATATTTTATGATGAACTTCCGATTAAACAAATCATATTACAAACTGTTGTACATTTAAACGAACGAAATACAGTAGTTTGTGTCAAAACCACCGATCAATTTGACAGTTGAATTTACGAACACATTCCGATGTAACTTAACGATCTTAGATTTAATTAAAAAAGTATCGTCCACTAACTGGACTGTTTCAAGATAAATTTATGATGCCGCTAAAACAGAGACCCGGTAATAATTTACCTCATTCCTAATAAGAAAATTATGGAAATTAACCCCATTATAATAAATAATTCAGGTCGAAACGAGAATATATTAATGAAACTATTTAAAAGGGTGATAACATGTTATTTTTCTGATTCTTAAATACTTTAAATATGGTACAGATAGATAACAAAGATTATAAATAAATAAAATATAAAACATGTCTAAATTCGATAGATTTAAGGCTGGTAATTCAATTCTAAGTTGTACAAGGCGACCATAGTAACCTGCAATTCTTCTCTTGAAAACTAAATTAAGACCCATTTTAAGACATATACGTATATGATATATCATGAGTTTTCTTAAGTGCCTAAGCCCCTCTAGATTACTTTATTTCACATAACGCTATCAGTAAGACGACCTTGTTTATCACCTGACTTAAGTCAGAATTGAGTTACCGGTCTTCAGTACCGAATTTTTTTAAGCGAGACTTAATAAATTTTAATTAACATTTCACAAACTCTAAAAATTGGCTAATACCAATAGATAAAAAAGATTAAATTAAGCTGTGATAATGTATGTATAAATGACAGCAAATTAATTGGGAACCAGATTTATAGGCGAAAATCACATTAAAATGATAATTTTATGTTTTTAAATACAATGTTTTTAATTTGAAACAGAATTATATTTAAAGGTACTTATATAGGGTATAATATGTATTTTTTACATCTGGATTTAGATCGTAAAAGGTGTTCACGTAAAGCTGATTTAATTTAAATAAGAGCAATTTTATTTTACAAGCACCTGGTTTTGTACAAAGAAAGCGTTCAAAGTATAAAATACAATGGAAGTAAGGATTTTTAACACGTAATATCGTAAATAGTCTAAAAGAAAATGGATAAAATAAATTAATTTAATTTAAATATAGAAAAAAAATGATCCTCTTTGTTTAATTTCGCAATTCTATATAGGTACTATAGTTTTGTTGGCATCGCATTTGTAATACCGAACCCTGTTTTGAGTCCAGGTGTTATACTGACAAAACAATCGCGGAGGGTCGCAGCGAAAACGTAGGGCGGAGAGCCTATTCACAATAATTATAAAATTTCATATAAAAAGGTGAGATCTCATCCAAAAAAGTACTAAAGGGCGGTACCTATCTTGAAGGTTTTAGAATATAATATTTCATAATTTTAACTGGGTACCGGCGTGGTATTGTTAAGAATGGTGTCAAAATGGTAATTGATAAGTGAGAATAGCTACCTACTAGGAACTTGTTTAGTAATGATCAAATTACACAAGATCTTGATTTTTTTATTATAAGGTTAAGTAAGAATTTATGTAAGCTTTGTATAGTCAAGTGCAAACACATGTCTGCACTTGTTTACTGAATGTCTTAAAATAAAAATCGCTTAACATAACGACAAATTACGTGATACTGCAACCCTGACCATTGTTAACAATGTTGTGAGCATTGAAAGTAACATCAAACGCGTATAATAACCGACATGTACCACTAGAGATTTTTATGTATTGTTACTTGTTTTCACAAGCCTCAAGGACCGCCTTCAATACATTCAATCCAAAATTCTCTAACGGTCCGTTTCCTTTCAATAGCGAATAATTAGGTGTATATTTTACAATTTGCCAAAGATACCCATTGTATTCTTTATAACGTAAGTGGATTTTGATCCCGACAAAGGAGCAGCCGCTTGACACTACAACCTTTAAGATCGGGAGCTGCATCCCGGTGCGTGTGTGGATAATGTTATTATTTGGTGCCGCATCTGTCACAAAGACTTGTATTTTGTAATTTTACAGTTTAATCAGCGTTAAATGTATAGAAAGTTACCGCGCTGCGCAAAAAATGTTGACGGGTGGGTCTCGGGAGTTTAGGAATTTTTGTTATAATAATAAATCACAAATTTTAAATGCTGTATACGCAATAGGGAGATTCTCATTCATAAATAGTTCTTCAACCATACCTCTTACCTCGTAATGTTTTATATTATTCAGGTCAATTAGATTTACATATTATATTCTGCTCAATAATCTAGTTGATTTTTTTTTAGTTAATTTAAACCCTAGAGTAAAATTTGCAATATACAAATTCATTATAACCTTTAAGAGTTAAATTATATGAAAAATGTAACTTAAGGATGTATATTGTAATTTTATAAATTGTATTTCACTTGTACAAAATAGGTACAGTCAAATGCATCTTATATTATTATGTATATTAGCTCGATACATATTTTGCACTCAATTGTACATACTCGTATAAAGTACAATAAAAGAAGCCACTTAATAATTTTATTATTAACTAACTTAGCACGAAGAGGAAATAATTTATACATAATAGTCACAAGAGAGCTGCTTTGTACTCCTTTGTTCTTTATCCAACTCAAGTTCTGTCTAGGTTGAGATTCACAAAGTTAACTAAAGCAAAAAACGTCAACGAATTTCCTACTGGCTGATACCTCTCAAATACTTCCTTTGCGTTAACTGAAATTAATTAACTCTTAGTTGTAGTTTAATAACCGTGCCTCCATTGAAAGCAAAAACAGCAGCTGCTAACGGTTCGGTTAAACGTACAGTATGCTTCTTTATTAGTCGGTTAGTAATCTCTCGTTTTTTTTTGTTTCTTTCTCTTATGTTCTCTGCCCGCGTTCCCGGCACCATCTGTGTTCGGACACGGTTCAGTCTAACTTAATTATAACAGTTGACTATAGGATGAGATTGTAGGAATACGAGCTGGTAAGATTTATTGCGATTTCGCCCAACGTTTGGATTTGTACACACTGTCGTTTTGTTTCTTACTCTATCTGCTTAATCACAAACGATTTTGCAATGAACATTAACGACTTGTTTTACTACACGTTTGTTTGCGTTTTGTTCGACTTTTAATTCAATTCTTAAAACATGAGAATTAATTTCTAAAATAGATTAGAAGACACAGCTATCTATTAGGGCGCTGGAAGCAATTAGTAACGCAGTAGACGAAACTGGTTTGAAAACATAATATTTATTAAAGAAACTATAACAAGATGTTTTAAATGTAAAATATCAGCTTAAATTAACTTAAAGCTATAAATTTCGTTTAATTGATTACAGTTAATTTACAAAGAAACGGACCGCCTTCCATCTTTAATTACATTTACGATTATTACAATCTGATTTAAGTTCAATCGGTAGTCTGTAATGAATGAAAAGTTGATCAATAAACAATAATAAATGCTTAAATTCAAAATTCATAATCTATAAAGTCTTTATATTATTTTAGCAATGTTTATTTTCGAAATATTATCAATTACATGAAACAGCAGAGCTCCCTGACTTGAGATTAGGATGAACTTTGTTTTGTAGGTCAGTAATAGAAAAAAGTTTGTATAATTTAGGTAATGATTTTCTCAGTAAAGTTTTAAAAATAAAATAATCACGTAAACAAATGTGAAAAGTTGACAAAACGATTTTTAATGTTCATCCTTTGTTACAGATTATTACATAGTCCTCTGAACTCATTTAGAACGCTTCAAATACCCCAACCTCAATTTAAGGACACGTTTTTTTCAACAGCATTCTATCATTAATCTGTCCGTTCTCCTAAACACTACTTATTTTCTTGTTATTTCTTTCGTCCTGCTCTTTAAGGCCTTACGTTAGAGGGCAACAAATGGAGAATGTATTATCTATTTTGTCTTAGCTGTGACAATAATTAATGACTGGATTTAAACGCTTCCTCACGCCCGTGACATTAACATAAATAGAATGATCCGAGTTTACCGTACGTAGCTCCTTTGATTGGTATTTTTAGCTGGAAGGAGTCAACTTTTGTATATTAATTTGTTGCCGCAGCAAAGGCCTGTTTCTGCACTTTGATGTTTTGTGTTAAATGTGTTCTGGTGATCTTCAAGATAATGTCTATTAGACAACTTGGAAAAGTATTGGGTTTGTAAACATACGTATTTTTTATTTCATGTAAAGTATCCTAATTTATAACGAACATTTTAAATCTGACCTTTTCGATTGATCTGTAGGCACGTATTGTACAATCAATTATTTAATTTAGTAACGTATTCAAAGATTGAAACTTGGTGTAATTTAGTCTGATTGCATCCACAATATAATGATTCACTGAACAAATATACAACAGCAATTTTATAAGATGATCATAAAGTATGTGAATTATTTGCGCATTTGGCAAAGGAACAATAGAACGACAATAACATTCTAAAGATATGTTACAGCGCAGTACACAATAACTGATGGTAGACATAACAAGGATCAGGCACATCTCGTCGGTCAACGAGTTATTATCTAAACAGAATTAACTGCAAACTAACTAAAATAACATCACGTTTATTAGTGAGCGATGTAATGCGACGACGCTGGATTTGTGATCAAAGTAATATTAATGTTTGTACCTTTATTTGCTTTTTAATTAGAAATAAAATTTAATAATAGCTAAAGAAATTCGCATAACAAGAACTGATGATTATCACTCCACTATAAGACATTCCGTACGAACTAGCGTTTTCAACATAATAACTGGTAACAACAGCATCTCAGCTACTCACGACAGGGACATTATTCGCGATGATATCTTACTTCGACCGTTATTGCTTCTAAACATCTTCGCAACTCCTCGCACAACAGGCTGAGATCCCCGTGGTGTCACGGAGCGGGAACTACGTGATTTTAGCTCCGACATCGCACATAGTTTTCATGTCACGCGATCCTTACACGCTTGTGGGCAATGTGGTATAAATAAGCAGGATGCGGTTGAAAGGTGAATACGATCAAGAATTTTGCTGATAAATATTTTGTTTTGTGACTTTTATAATAGAGTTGGTTTCTAGGCACGTAATTTTCATCACTTATTTTACATTATATTTTTAAATTATGATGAAAATTGAACGGAATTAAATCAACGTGCACACACAGCCTGGAGCTAAGAACCCGCGTTCTTTGCATTGCGCATGGATACTATGACCACTAAGCTACACAGCCATTTGGCGTTTTACGTGATCGTGTCTTAATTCTTCTATTCAATTTCTATCCCTGCATCGGCGCTTCTTCCAACTATTCTACCAACAATTTATTATTATTAATCTTAGAATAGTTAAGTTAACTTAGGTATATCTTGATATCAGACAATTTTATATACCCATGCGTGAATTACACTAATAGAGCCTACTTTTGTCGATCTCGCAAATGGCGACGAAATTACGTGACGCTGATTATATCTGTGGAATAGAAAACAGTTTATGTCTAGATATCTATTCGCAATTTATGTATGTGAGTTGAGATACTTGTACAACGGATGTTGCAGACGTTTCTAGGTTAAAGAAGTACGTGACAACATCTCGTGAACACGATTCGTGGTGCGCTCTACCTTCGACAACATTTCGTTATGATTTTACCAGTGTATGACTGAAATGTAGGTACGTGATAAGCTAGGTTATTCGTACTGCACGAGACAACTGTAAAATATCAATTTATCAATGTAACTGCAATTTATGTTAGACTAGCGGTTGCCCCCAACTTCGTATACGTATAATTTTCTGTGTTTAACTTCATTAATGATTAAACTACGTACAAACTTTTATTCCTTATTTTACAATATTTTATGACATTCAAAAAACTTTAATAACAATAGTATTAGTTAGTTATATAAGGTTAGTGTAATAAGTTAGAACCGTTGTATTAAATTGCTTTTAGTATTAGTCCAACTTGTTATTTAATGGTGATGGTAATTTTAAGAATAATATTTTTTCAGTATTTTATAACACCCAAAATTGGAGGAAAACCGTATGACCCACAAGATAGGCTTCGCCTAGTGTGGGCCCTCTAAACGTGTGAAAATTAAAATTGATAATAAATAAATAAATAAATTTAAACTATTAAGTTAAGTGACTAAATCACGAAGAGAACAATAATACGTTGCTTGAAGGAGCCATGTACTTACGTTTAGAGCTGGCCTGGCCAACCGAAATATGCTCTTAAAAATATAATGCAAACATAATATGTATAAACCTTTGCTATAATGCTTTGACATACATAATGAGTTTTTGATTTCAAAATACATGTTGATTCCGCTTGATTATAAGCACAAATATTAAGTTGAATGGAAACAAAAATCATAATCTTGCCGGACTGCACAGTTTTCCGTGCCGGCTTGCTTTCGTGGGAAACCTTTATCGTGAAAGAAAATGGAAGAGATAAGAATAGTAATCAATTACAAAAAAAAAAATCCTTCTAAATCAAATGTCGTATTAATTAATCACAGAATATTAACTTAACCAGACGCAAAAAGCAAAATTACAATTAAATAAATAAATAAGACGCTCCATTTTTCTAAAACATGCATCTAAATTTGTTTTTCCCTCAGGACGTAACTCTCAATTATTAAATTCTTTTGCGTCCAATCCTTCTCTTATAAATTTAAATGGAATCCCGTGTCCAATATAAACAATAGCTAATAAAAAATATGAATTTCAAGAATTAAGTTGTATACTGTTTGATATTGATAAACTTTTTATTATGTCAAAATTTATTATAATTTTATAAGCACTAACTTCATTATTAATTAATAAAAACATATTTATGAATTATTTATTGCACGGCTTTGGTCAGATTCGAATTCCAATGATTGTTCAATATAATTTATTTGTATTTTTAGACATCATAAATAAATTTTAAACGGCTATTGCTTTTTAATTAAATATTATAAAAGTTTAGATTGATAAAGGAAAAATGTGAAAAAGATGATTCTGAAGAAAGTGTAATTATTTAGTTTTCCCAAAATTGCTTTTCTATTCAAGTAGGACTCATATTATTCTATTGGCGATCTGTCGTCTGACGTAGAGGTCACGGTTTCGATTTCCGGTCGAAACAAATATTTATTTATACTATAATAATATTATTTATAAATAAGTATATAAGAACACGTACGGTGTACACTGTACACGTTATATGGAGTCTGATTTTTATTATTTGGCAGTATTATATTATAAAAAAGTTTAATAGTATAGTATAAGCAGAAAGGATTGAAGATATTCTCGACTATAATTCGTTTTTAAATCTGAATTGCAAATATGATTTCCAGAGAACTGAAAATTAATACAACCTTTTATAGCAAACGTCTGAAGTGTCTTTGAGTGCCCAACACATTTCTATAAATGGTATGATTTAATATGCTAATATAACGTGATTTCGCATAAATCATACAACTTGCCCTCTAGCTAAAAATGTTGAATCGATTCTCTGATATATGCAAATGATTCTCCGTTTTGTTGTCATCGATTTATAATAGTGATATTATTTGAATGTATTTTTATAATGAACTGTATAATTTTTATGTCTTTTGTAGCATGATTGATGTATTTTTTTTATTGTAGCTCGACATGTGACAACACTCCGCCCATCTAAAGCTAGAGTGCGGTCCATGAATGGAAACAACTGCTACTACAGAGAAATCTCTACGAGCAGCAGTCGCCTCCTTCGGCTTAAGGAGACGAGCATGTACCATCTAGATTGACAGTGCACACTCCTCTCTTATGCCTGGTTACTTTCAAACTATTCCCGAAATGCGACAAGGTCACTTCACGGGTGTTAAATTCGAAAGGGGTAGGGTACTGCCCCAGGACGGCAGACTGGACAAATAACCATCATCAGTCAGCCTACCACTCTTTAATAGTGCCAATAGGCACTGAGCGACCAAAGTACGTCTAACATAGTTACATTGGTACCGGTTAGAATTAGCGAGGTTCGAACACGGGTCTCATCGATTGTGAGTTTATGCGTCTTACCGCTAGACCACGGCCGCTCATTATTTAATAGTATTAACAGTTTTATCTTTTACACTGACAACAATGTTGTAGATATTATCTTCAGCCCGAGTATCACTAGTAACCTACGTGTTGTTTAAGTAAGATATCTTTATATATTTTTCTGCCACATAAAGAATAATAAATCACTATAAAAGCCATCCTGAATGCAAATCACTGGAAGTGGGTCAGCTTGCTGATATTATTTTTCACGTTGAATCACTGAACAGGAGGACCTCTTCTCGTGAATGATTGATCTCTTATTGTTTTGTGACATTTTTACGATTCTCCTGTTCAATAGAAAGCACAATGTTGCTGTTCGCTTTTGTATGTTTTGTGTGTGGTTTCCAATATGTGCATTGTATGCAACTTATGAATAAGCTTATTTTTATAGTTCCGGTCATACTGTGATGAATCGATTATGTTTACAAATTTAAAGCAAAAAAAAAAGCACTTCGTCGTGCTCTTCACTCGGTTTTATGTATTGGAGGTGAGACTGAAAAAAATGACGTTTCGATAAAAATAAAAACCGCTTCGAATCAACAAATATAACAATGCATTGACTATAATTACATAAGTTAAACCGCACGGGATCGCTCTTTCCTTGTACCACTCTCGCCATTAGTGTCTTAAATTGTATGCTATAAAATGCAAAAAAGGCGGATTCCAAGCTTTCTGAAAATAATGGTTGAGGAGTAATCATCAGAGTATGGTGTCGGATTCCAAGTAAATGCATCATACGGTTGCTTTAGCAATTTATCCACGCTTTTCTGTTGCCCTCGGCAACCTTATTTGATTAAGCACTCGCTCTTTTCTTTGTATCGGCGTAAATCTCATCTTATACAACCTCTTACAACTCTAAAGAGAATAAGGTACCTACGCTGTTTGAGAATACAATATTCATTGCTATTCAAAACCTTTTACTGGTAAATATGAAATTTAAAAGTCAACATTCAAGAGGTGTGAAATTATATTGAAATCTTCTTTTAGAAATTACTTATGCATATAGTTTGACAAAACGTTTTATATAGTAGTCGGGCATATGTGATTGCAGGAGAGAGAGAAATCACATAGAAATGTATGCAAATAGGAGTACTAGCTATGCCGACTTGAGGAGAAGAATGTGCTAAATCCATGTGCACACTTCTCTTGTTAACTGATCCCGAAACGCGAAATTAAACTTGAAGGCGGTCGCGGTGGTACCACAGGTATAGCGAGGTGTATTGTTTTTTTTGTACCTCGATATATGACAACACTTCACCTGAAGTAAAGCTGAGTGCGGTCCATGAACGGAAGCAACTGCTACTACAGATAAATCTCTACGGGCAGCAGTCGCCTTAGCTAAGCTGGCCTGAGGAGACGAGTATGCACAAGACAGTGCACACTCCTCTCGCTATACCTGGTTACTTTCAAACTGCTCCCGAAACGAGACAATGTGTTACATTCGAAAGTGGTGGTACTACCCCAGGACGGCAGACTGGGCTAATAACCATCATCAGTCTGCATAATGTAACCTAGATAATGTAAATTCGTCTCCACATCCCGGAATAGCGGAGGCTACTGCCTGCAGAAGTTTCTCCGTGGTGGCAGTTGTTTCCGTTCATTGATCGCACTCTAGCCTAACATCAGCCGGAGTGTTGTCATACGCCGAGCTATAATAAAAAAGCTATATAATTATTATGTATGTAAATATTTGTTGTCTTTCTTGAATTCGAATTACGGTACTCATTACTGAATAAAATAGTAAATAATCCAAAAAAAATCTTGCTTATTACTATAATTTGGCCGTGTTGGACGGACATACATCATCTCTTTGTTTAACGCGGCGTAACAACATATATTTTCTCTCCTTACTAACGACTAACGCGCCGGTATCCACAACGTATGATGATGATGACTTATGTAATGCAATCATCTGTAACTTTTGACGCTAGGAGTACTGTCAGCAATATTCTAGTGACATTAATTTCAGAATGTTTGGACGTTTGTCCTCCAAAGGCTAAACTAATATGAATGCTGTTTGGTTCCGTGAAGTATGTTATCCACATCAAGTATCCTGGATCTAGCTTGATGATGCACCCTTAATCTTGAGAGAAACCACAGGAGAGATAAAGTGCTGCAATTAAAGTGTGATTATAGTGAGAGCTATTTTGAATAACTCAAAGTATAATAACACATACATACGTCTAATTAAGCCAGCATAGCGGAGGCGACTACTGCCTGTTACGGCAGGACCTGTGTTTACAGTTGTCTCCTAAAATGAACCATAGTCTGGCTTAACATCGGGTGGAGTGTGGTTACATGCTGGGCTCTGTATAAAACAAGTTTACTATAATTTATTTTGTTTATTTTCTTGCTACAAAGATCCTTGTAATTACAGAACCGTTTATTGCGACAGACTGTGACGAAAGAATGTAGTAAATTACTTGTGCCATTTCAATAATACAAAATAATAAGGAAACTGTAGTGTTATTTTTATGCTGACCATACATAGCTTTGATGACTATTAAAATAATAAAGCGTAGCATCAACCCTGCTCGCCACAAGGTCATTACATCCGACTGGTCGCTTGTCGATATGCGTCGGCGCAGGTAGCGGTATCTTTCATATTTTTATGATTTACATACAAAAACAAATGGGAACTTTATGGGTTTATTCTTCGATTGCTTACAATATCATCCAGTACAGGAAATTATATCGATTTTAAATCTAAATGTTATCAAAACAACATAATTTGTATAAAAAGTTTTTTTCCTCACAAACTATAAATCAAATATAATTTATAGATGTATAAACTCGTCGGTTAACAATTAAAGGACAATGCCCATTTTTAGGCCCACTTGTTATACTAATAGTTTGTTAACAAAAGAATATTTTGAAATAATATGTTATTTTTTCATTAATTTATTTCAATTACATCAACACATCGTTTACAAATCAATAGACGATATTTTAAAATAAAAACAGATATCTTAAATTATTCAAAGCTGTAATCTTAAATATAGGCCTAAGTACTCAATAATCCGGGTAAAAAAAAAAAAGAAAACTGATTGGTGATAAGAAATGTAGATTTATTTTTCCACAAATGAACTAAAAATCATCGACGAATTCGAGAAAAAATCTCACTTTTCTTAGGCAAATGGGCATTCTCCTTTATTGGATAAAAATAAAGGGGGTTATATCTCATGCTCCTGTGGGCTCAGGCGATTATTTCAGCGCTGCAGCGCTAGTTTTGTTGATAGTACTTACACCATCTAAATGTATCTAAAGTAGGCATGATAATATAGTAAATTATAGTCGAAATCCTAAGCAGAAGCCGCAGACGGGGCAGCGACCGTAAGTAATAATCATTACTCTCATCTCATCAGACTTGAGAGTAAGGTACTTTATTGTCTCGGTCAGGCTCGTTGTAGACTTGTTACTCTCAAATAAAAACCATGGCGTTTATTATTACGAGTATACGTAATATAAAGTCACGCAATTATTCGTTTATCGAGACGGCTTTTATTTTTATATTAATTTAGAAATTAAAAGTATTTTTTATCATTTAGGTTCACTATCCACTCTAGCGTAACACCAGTAACGCGATACTGCGTTGAAATCTCCTAAAAAAATCGAATGACGAACAAAACTGTTTTTGTACGTCAACATAACATTTATTTACTACTAACTAACTATTCTAGTCTTCTGTATCAATTTGTGTTTATTGCCATAGACAAGTGCAATTACGCGCAGTAATTAAACGTAATTATTTTGTAGCAAAAATAACGCGATATCTATCATTCAAAGGAGTGTAAGCTTTAGATCTCTCGTCTGAAGCCGTCTCGACATACGTTTAATATGAAATATTACGTACAAATTACTACGTATTCTCCACGAACGCGCTTTCGTTATTATTTTTTTCTTTATACATAGACACAACAATTACGGTTATGTTAGCAATAAATATATAATAAATTATTTATAATTCTTATATAATATTTTATTGTGTAAGATACATTTGGTACACAATAAAGTCTTATGTCGTGTATAAGTCGGAGGGAAACTTGAAAAGCTTCTTTAGTCAGAACTCTACTTTAAGACTAGGTATGTTGTAAATAAAAGTACAATATATTATATGTAGTTAATATTTTTAGAGTATAGAAAGTTAATAAAAAATATATAATAAATAAAATATTTACTATTTCAGTATTTAATATTAAAATAAACAATATTTCTAAAATGACCCAGTTAAAATCATGTTAGGAATACATTATAAAAACGTTACCTAAAATCGAGATAATTTATAAAGTTTATCAACTCAAATGTTCGTGTATTCATATATGTAAAGTTATCAGTTGAATACACAATTAAGGTAAACAAGGGTTTAAAGGAATCCATTATGATAGAAATACTAAAATTTTGTCCTAAAAAATATAATTTGAGACACTAAATAATCCCTGACTAGACAAAATTTTCCGTTTGACTTTGATTTGTGGTTTTTCTTCTTACGGACGGTTAAAAAAGAATGTGCACTGTTAATGGACTCTAGGTTAATAGCGGGTGAAGTGTTTTCATATGCCGAGCTACTATAGAATATATTTTAAGGTATCAAAATGTATTGTTACTTATATATAATCTTTAAAGTAGATAATTTGTTAAATGTATAGAGCAAAGATAAAATGCTACAATATTTTAAGAGTAAGAAAACTATTGTAGAAATCCTCGGAGTTGAGTCTTTCAAGTTAATTTCTCTCGCAAGGTGCGTTGGTATATAATAAATTGCGGACAAAAGTGTTATTGCTTTATTGTTATTACGAGCAATCCCCTGTTGCAGACAAAGCGAGCTTTAGATAAAGTCCACGAAAGTATATTTCCGGGAGAAAGCGGCTATAACTTTTTAGGGGCGTATGAACATAACTTTTACGATTGTTAGGAATTAATATCTGAAAAATGCCTTCGAACCCCTCTTATCTACTACCTTAGGTCTTTGTTATTTCCATTATTATTATTATTATTATTATTCTGTTTATTCCTAAATATTAAAGATCTAATTAATAATACTCGCTTTATTTTAATTACTTAAACTTTCGAGTGCGACTGCCCGCTGAGACACGATCATAGATGGGATACGATTAATGGAAATTACAAAACTTGTGTATGCGGAATAGCTCAGTCGACATTTGCCTATTTATTATATTTTTTATGTATACACCTAATATATAATATCTAATTTCTCTGTAACAGGTATATTATAAAAAACCTATTTAGGTACATATGTAGTAATAACAAACAAAAAGTATTCAAACACATTGTAAAATTTGTCCGGCGGGTTCAGTCCGTGAAAAACGTTTCTTTTTTTTTTGTTATTTTAAACACCCGCCTAAAAAGGTCGCCTAATTTGTCGGCCGGAATTCGACATTATTTCGCTGTTCCATTGTTTGTGTTACGATTACCGCGAGGGTTAAATCGAGCATTTATTCGCCGAGTTTTTCGTCGAAGTTTTAGTGAGTCTGAAAAGAGTGAATTTAAAAGGGTTAACCCCGCATTTTAACTGTAAAAAGCTTCAATTTCTCCTTTTGTTTCACTTCGAGTTTTCGCCTAAAGTATTACTGTGCTTTTAATTAACAAAGACGTTACAAAAATTTTGCCCCCCTCGAGCATAAAAAACCTTAAAATTTATTTATTTGGAATTAATTCATTCTAACGACTTAAATTATAATTTCTTTAATTTTAACAACCACGGTACATGAAATTATTAGTGTAATGTTCGCCCGAGACACAATGCTTGATGTTTTGCAATGTTATGTATACATATGAGGTAGGAACATTTGCGAACACAAGCGTCTTTCATTACTGGGTGGATTTAATTGAGTGGTTCATGTTAATACTCAGTGATGTGAAATATTATTATACATGACGACGTATTTAATGAGCTTGTAGAGTAAGAGCTAAGTGCTTTCTAGAGTTCAATGTCTGGCCACATTATCGTCTACCATATTAATTAAATTACCTGGCGTTAAATCAAATTGATTTAGAAGCGAATGTTGATAAACTTTTTAGTACAGAGTAACGCTTCAATAAAATAGTCCTAACGAGAGAAGAACATACACACTTCCTCCACTTTATCTCATTAAGCTAAAACATCTGAAGATAAAATCTCCAAAGTTGCTCAAACAAGCTTCTGTGAAGAGTATCGCCAAATTCACTTTAGCGCGAGTCTTGCAAAATATGTGTAGATAACAATGTCAACGCGCCCCTTCCGGCTTAATAAGGTGTGAAGCTTTGTATAGCTTAACTAAGAGGTTATCTTTACCCTGACTCCAGCTATCTGCAGCTTATCAACAATCGTCTCGAGCGTAATTGTCGCTCGGTGCATGTCCCGGCTTAATTAGTGAAAATACCCGTATGTTATCTGCGCGCACATCTTTGATTTTGAATGCAATTATTGTTCGCTTGATAAAGTGCATACGTTCGATGGGATGGTGCATGTTTGGTGTTTGTTTTGTTCTCAATTTTCTTCTTAATTCTTTTGTGGCTTCATTAAATGAATTCAATTAAATTAATTTAATTTTCATACGAATTTAAATATGGTACGTTATTGTACTTGTTTTTGAAAAAGTATTATTGATAAAATGCTGATCAGATTAGGAATGCTTGATTGCTTTTACATATTTGATTTAACGTTGGTTGATCTTTAGAGATTCAATGAGTTGCGGTGTAATGAACCACTAACGTGGTCCTTTTATTTAGCAAACAAGCGGCGCCGTGCAACCGGGCTAGGGAGGAATATAAGTTTAAATTTTAATTAATTTTTCACTTCAGAGACTCTTTTTATAAAATCCTATTTAAGGTATTAAATAGAATTATATCCTTTAATCGTTCGCTTGGGGGGTTCTTTATTCATTCTAAATGTCTTATTCTTCTTTTTCAATATGCTATATGTTGTATTATATTGCCGATCTGCAGATAATGTATATTCACACTTAATACATATATGTACAAAGTAAACTAAATACTCAGTAGAATTTCGCGTTTCGGGAATAGTTTGAAAGTAGCCAGGTATAACGAGAGGAGTGTGCACTGTCAATCTAGATGGTACATGCTCGTCTCCTCAAGCCGGCATAGTGGAGGCGACTGCAGCCCTTAGAGATTTCTCTGTGGTAGCAGTTGTTTCCATTCATGGACCGCACTCTAGCTTTACATCAGGCGGAGTGTTGTCACATGTCGAGCTACAATAAAAAAAAAAAAAAAAAAATATTTATTAGTCTATCTATTTTGGTACAGTCAGAGTTGGTCAAGGGAATATTAGAAATGATAAATATAAATAAATTATTCAAAGCTAAAACTGTTAATATAAAACATATAATAACCAGAGAAACAAAATTTTCTTGTAAAAATGTTGACAAGAAAATTAATGTTCCCATATTTTAGTAGGCTTTCTTATTGAATTGAGTACTCACTTACGACAAAAGCGTTCCAATTCATTTGCTTATCTATTTAAGAGTTTGAGACCGCTTCGGAGGTATGACACATTCAAAACCAATGGAGCCGAATGTCACAAAGCTTCGTCGAAGCCTCATCTATCCCACATATACATGCCACTTCGAATGAAGCATAATGAGTAAATGCCTCTCATCATGTTCACTGAGGCGATATTTTGTAAAAGAAAAAAGTATTCAGAACCTTCTCGTTTATACAAAAATATTTCGTCATTAATATTATAGGTACTCCCATTTCGAAGGATTTTCAATGGACAAATTAAAATGTTTACAAAACAGGTTTGCTGCATCTTTTGTTATCCAATATTATTCACATTTCTTTGTGTTTTGAACAGGTATAGGTAAGGAGTGTCCGTAGCTTACTCATTTGCACAAATTATAATATGTATGTAATCAGTACAGTCATTATTTACCAACCACAAAGTCGTTTAAAATATAATACCTATTAATGCCGACACACTGAACCAGAATTCATGCAAAATCGAGTCCTTGCCAATTCCAAGACCGCAGCGGATATTTTAAGTGTGTTGACAAAAAACCTAACTTTATATTCAGTTACAGGGCACCCAATATTTTAAAGAGTGTCTGATTCCACTGCCAAATGGTTTGCTTTAATATTTGTTAGGTTGGAGAACTGCTATTGGCACAGGATGCGAAGTATTTTGAAGCCTGTAGCGGAAACATAAAAATATAGGCTGCTTGGAGAGAAGCAATGAATGGATCGTATACGAAAGAGGCGAGGTAGATATTATGTGAGTAATATTCTTTATTTGTTCGGTAGACACCTCAACGAATGACTTTTTTTCTTATCTTAAGTATCTATTATCTTCTTCCGTTTTGCTTTTGGTGTAGAATATTGACAAATATGTAACAAAATGTTTACGGTTATTTGTCATTCATGGTATTTTGATGTGCTTCGCTCGAAGCAATTGATAAAAATAACGTAGATCGCGTACATTCAACGCAACTAACACAAAGACGATACTGGAACGCTTTATAAAATAATCGTCTGAGCCCTAATTTATTTTTAGACAATTATTATGGATAAAAACTTAATTGTAAACCGATTTCCATTGTTTTATGTCCAAACAGCCAAGAATGAGCATACATGGTCCTTAAGGTAAAGCAGTTAACTTATTGCTGATTAACAAATCAAAAATAATTTATAATTAATCATTTTTCTTTTTTAAATGGTTGTATTTAGCAAACTGTTAAATTAAATCAATACATTAAATTGTGTGTTAAACGTAAACAAAACATTTCACAATCCAGTAGTCACAACGTAGGTGTTAAATGAACAGCTCTTATCAGCTGACGTAGAGCGAGCCAAAGAGTAGATATCACGTGTTACATACGTGGGAGGTGGAAAGAATCAAGATGGGAGTTGCAACGGAAGCTCAAGTGATGCATGGCCTCGACTCGACTCTCTCAATCGTTCGCCAACAGATTAGATCGCATTCGCTTTCTTGAACAAACGATTCATTGAGTTAAAATGGCTTTGGAAAGAAATTGACTTTCAAACTATACGACTTGTTTTCGTATTTTAGCTTACGGTTTTATTAGTTCAGTCTCTTGTCCTGGGATTGTAACACAACAAGTGTAAAACCCGTGACATAATCGCTAATCGGGACTAGTTTAGAAGTAGCCGGATATTACGAAAGGAGTGTGAACTGTCAATATAAACGGTGCACAACTGTTTCCACAAGCCGGAAGCGACTGGAGCCTGCAGACATGATATAATATTTGTAGTAACAAATGTCTCCGCTCAGTGGCTGCACACTGGCTTAACATCAGGCAGAGTGTGATCAAATGCCGGACTACTATAAGAAATAAAACGTGGATGATACTGACAAGAGAATATATATAACTATGGGAATATCTTAAGTTATCGTATGTTAATTGTTACTAAATTTACTAAAACATTTTACATTATTTGTGATTGCAGATTTCAATTAATAATAAATACATTTTTTTAAATTTCAATTCGTTAATATTTATTTTCGACGTCTCCGTGAAATTCAATGCAAAACAATATTT
Organism: Tinea pellionella; assembly: GCA_948150575.1. Taxonomy (NCBI): domain Eukaryota; kingdom Metazoa; phylum Arthropoda; class Insecta; order Lepidoptera; family Tineidae; genus Tinea; species Tinea pellionella. The sequence continues at coordinate 3,482,270 of OX411254.1, read as the reverse complement.
ACTCCAAGTTTTGTTATGAATATAGGGATTTTCTTAAATTTTACGCGGTCATGTTTTAAACGAATTGAAATATTTTATGGACTGTAGCGGTTCGAAAGCTTTGCAGCCATCATGGTAGCGGTGAGTGTGAATACAAAGCTTCTTGGATCGGTGCGCGTGCGGCGCGTCGCATCTAAATTAATGAAATAATCGTGATTAGTAAGCAGCATAAAATCTTTTAATTTAGTTGAAACATGTTTGCGTAAAAACTCAGAAAATACTACATGAATATAGGTAATTATGTGGTTCATTAAGTATATTTATTATCCGTCCGCCAACGCGATTCATTAATAACAAGGCATCAAATCGTTTAGTCCATGTAACTAACATTGACATGATGTGGGTGTCAATATTTCATTAACTGAACAAGTTTGTGCGGAAAAAGAATTCGTGACCGTTTTGTAATTGAAAATGTTTAGAACTGTAGACTGTTATTGTTATGCTGACGATATTATATAGGTATGTACGAGTATATACGAATAAACAATTAATTACCTATACAATATTTTTCTAAAGTCAATGACATTTAATTTTATAGAAAACTTTGAATATAATTTGAAAGATTATATTTTTTTCTGAACTAATTTACTTTGACTTGAGGCATTGCGTCATCCATACGATGTTAACAAAGAAAACTGTAACGATTTATTTTTATTCAAGAGTATTATACGAACTGCGTCTTTAGATACGAGTTAAGAGAGAAAACACAAATTACGAAGTGCTTTAGTAACTTAAAAGGTAAACGAAATATTTCATGGCATAATAACCGTTGTTACCTTCTAAATAGCTATTTATTTGAGAGATTAACACGTTGAGCGCGAAAGATCATCCGTAACCTTCCCGTATTATTATGGAAGTATAGGCAATATTTCCGCATTATCTCTTTACGCGAGCCGCGAAACTTATGCTCCTCCTACGCTATTCATATCTTTCTTCTTAAACGCCACTTTCCCGGTTTCGTTGTATCCCGCCGTTCGCCACATCAGATAGAAACTCTCGCACGAACGGAGGCTATACACTTATTTATTTACCACTAAGACGATTATTTACGATGTAAGCCATGTAATAGTTCGCTTGTGTCTTGTTTTTCTACACAAGAACAAGAGTAGCTTCTAGACCAAACATCATTTTGTGCGAGCAAGAGCAATCCGAAGGCTATCTTCCTACCGTGATAGGCCGTGTTCCTTATTTTCGCAAAGAAAACGTATTCGCCTTCCAAGCGAGATTAGCATAGGAAAGTAATTTAAACAAATTGCCTAAGCTATTTTAGTGAGAAACAGAACACAATTTATTTGGACGTTGTATAGTAATTCACATAGGAAAGCTTTTTTTGAATTTATATGAGAACATTTAAGTTTAGATAAAATCAGATCTTATTAAAATGTCTTCAGGGAAATTTTGGGTTAATATCTCGCACTGTCATTAAGACAAACATATTCATTCTTAATTGAATATTAATATCGTTATAGCGAAATATCGTTATATCTGATAGGTGTCAAAAATAAACAAAGGCTCAATAAAACCTAAATAGCAATTAATAAATAAATATTCCAAAAACGTTCATAGCCGAAATAACACAATTTTCTATTAATAAATTCCAACAAATTCACAACTCACTTTATTCAAGGCCCGTGAAAATATTTTATCTTAGTTTCTTTTTGGTTGTTATTTTTCTTTATTACAAAGGGTAGCTAGTCGTGCAAAAATTGTCATAATTCTTCAAAATTACTTTATATACTCTGGCGATAACACTCGCAAAGGCCAGAACGTTAAAGACCATTTTTAACTGCTGCCCGATAACATTTCGGTGGGAAATACATAAAAATATACATAAAGATAAGTCCCGGTGCGCTTTCCAAAAAAGAAAAAAAAAACCGTTTAAAGTGTTCCCGCGAAAAACGATTTTCGGATAATGTTCTGCCATTAGAGGATCGGAAAACCCGATCGGGAAGTATCTACTTTTTTCACGCTTTATTAATATTTTTTATACTTCACTAATAATACGACATATTATACTCTCGTACCTTCTGAATAGATTACATATTTACGAGTTATAATCGTCATTTCTTACATTACGAATTACGTTTACGATTATTTATAGTAGATTGGATTAGTCTCTGGTAACTAATATTAATTCATATATCGTATACGCTAATATTAATTCGAATGTTTACATCACAAAGACAGACATACGACGTGCGAAGGGGTAAAAGCACGTGTAATCCGAAGTTATCGACAAAAACATCCGTCAACCTCCTCTGAAGACAAGAACTATAAAACTCGCTCGTTATGGTGTTTAACGGGAGTCGGCCATAAAATAAAAACTATTTATGGAACAATGCCGGACCAGGGAAAGTATTTCTTGGAGATTGTAGTAATAAATATTAATATTGGGGGTCTGGCTACCGAAACTTCGGTTATGACGCATTTCTCTGGGCGTATCCTTTGACGTAATGGACTGAGCATTGAAAGTGTATATTGGGCTAACGCGCAATATTAGTTCCAAGGTCGTGCGGGAGAAAGTGATCTTTTACAATTTACCTTTTCGTTTTCGTCCCTTTGTTATTAAATTTTATTTCTATAAAATTATTATGTGCGATGCTAACAAAGGAAGAGCAAGACAAAGAGAAAAAAAGTGAAATTTGAACAATACAATTTAAACTTTGTTATTCTTTATAGGATTAGTTTATTAAAAATATAAAATATGAATATTGGAAAAGTTAAGCTCGTCTTATATACCAAAGAAATAGTACATTTAGATTAATTCTAACACGGTAATAATCTAGTAAAATTATTCAGTTGGGGAAGTACCTACCTACATTTAATATTTAAAAACAAAAAACTTATGTATAAAAATAAATATAAAGATAGAAATGTTACACACGTAAATATTTCTGAGCCACATGCAAACTTTATTAATCTTAAAACAATTTAAAACTCATTTAGAAAGTAAGATGTCCAGTAAAACGTTCTATTGTATTGACCCGAAACAAACTTCTAAGAATAGTAACGACCGGCTGTAAACATTCGAACAAAGGTTGTCCCGCTGCGTTGTCCTTATTTCGTATTACGCATCCCTTGTATGCAAATTTTGTTCAATTTTGGCTTTCGTTTACTATCAACATCATCATAAATAACTTGAAAGAATTACAAAAGATCTCCTTGCAAAAATGGCGTACGAAATCCTTTGTAACGGTAGAAAGCAAAAGGGTCTTTTTGTTTATTTTTTATGGTTATGAATGTAAAATATTTCAAAAATATTAAATAACGCTATTATGAAGAAACGTTAATCACATGAATTCATCAAAACTCTTATTATGTGTTCACTCATTTCGTTTCTGACATTTAAAATTTGATTCCTCTTTAAAATAAAGCTTCTTTAGATATTAATCATATCTATATAACCATTAGTCCGTCCATTGCTTGATCTATGATATGCTACAATAAAACAAGCTTAATTAGTCTAACGCGTTGTTTCTCCGAGTAATCCGATAGTAGAGAATGGAGATAGAGTGAACTCTCGCCGTATGTAATGCGCTCATAAAATGTTTATTATTACTCGACTCGTTTTAATCACATTAGAGTGAAGCCTTCTCTAGGCGTAAATCGTATACAATGAAGCTGGAGCAATAAAGCCGGAAAACGGGTTTTAATTTAACGATGAAATATGACACTCGGGGAAACTGGATTAAAAATTGTTTCGCAAAATGTGTTTTTTTTTTATTCGAGCACCCTTTTCGAGTTGTTAAAAGAGAACGAAAAACAGCTTAATAAGATTTTTCATTTTGTCTCTAATTATTGTTGAATCTTTGTTTACTATCAGTGTTAGGTAACAAGTTTCTCTCAAGCTTTGTGTATATTTTCTTTAGTATTTTTGTATAAATCCTCACAAATTCTTAATCCTTATACGGTTTAGTAGTATCCTAGAAGATCTCAGCACCATTCTCCCGTCTTAATGTGAGCAGATGGAACGCAGCCAGTTTAGAAAGCCATAGTGTGGCTGGCGGCTAATAACCCTGCTTAATTACTTTAAGAGTTACTGGAGGATTTTATATAAAAACTACAAAGTATTTTGAATGGAAATGTCTCTATCATTTTTAATTGTATTCTCTGGTATTTGTATTCTGATGTCATGCAAAAATAACTAAATTTTCGTATGTCAAATTGACAAATCTAAATACTCGGTATTGAGTAGGATTTAAACGTGACGTCATCACGGCTTTGTGTATATTTGACATAGAATATACTGACTGCATATTCGGCTTCAACAACCATTACTTATGTTATTTTGTACGTACAGAATAATCGTTAAAATAGAATGTCGCGTCTGCAGTTCGCATTGCGCTGCATTAAGTAGCTATTTCAGTGTGCAGAGAACTACTAAGTTTGAAATGTTTCAGGAGATTAGGTATGTACTTTCCACATGAGTGCCTCGTAAAGCTAGTTTTATTCAGAATAGTGGTTGTTTCTAATGTAATGTAGTGCCAGAATTCGTTTATTCGTTTGGACTAAATTCAAGGAAGCATGGTCCAAGAGTACGTAAAAATAAATATCTGTTATAAGCAATACCATTATTTATTTCTAAATCATTTTGGTATGCTATTGAATTATTGGTATAGTAAGGTATCTCGTAATCCTAGCCTGAAGCGCTTCTGATATATTATGGGCAATGACATACATCGTCTACATGATAATTAAATTTGACCGGAGGCGAACGAAAAATGGTCAACTATTATTCAAAGTTTATGGCTACAATAAACGTTACTTGACACATTTAACAGTCCAGGTGCTGAGTATAGCTTCCAGCTTCTACATTAGTAAATGTTTTTGACGCATTCACAAAATTATTTATATACAAATCTCTTTTATAATGTTAATCATTTCCTCTTATCTTTAAATATTTCTCCAAGACCACACTGGTCGCGCTATAAGAGCCGAATTACACATAAATAATGTTAAATTAGTTAATGTTATTTTGATGAGTCCTGTTGATGATTATTGGTGTTAACTAGCACATAAATACACTCTCAACGTCTGAAATCGTTCTGGCGTACACAAAAAACATATAGGGTTGAATATGCGACTGATCTGTTACCGGAAACAGAACCATTAGTAGGCCGCAGTAAATTTTAACAAATTAGAAATGTATGACAAACTAAAATTAATGGCCGTTTGTCAGTTAGAGGCATTTTTTAATCCTACTCTGTGGGAGTGTGACCTAATGATGAAGCAGATGTCAACACCGAACTGAAAATGAGATGCTTCTTTCTATTTTAGATCATTAGCGACACCCCGCAGGTCAACGACATACAAAACACATTATTAGGGATAATATTTGTAAAACGACGTTAGGTAATACTTGCATCATACGTTCTCGTCTAAGGCTTCATACATACTCATAAATAACAAATGATAATAATATTATTTTCCTCAGCTTTTTTGTGTGATATACTACATAAAACATAAAAGTGGCGTGAAGGAAATATTTAACAAAATGATTCTTCGTTTCTCTCGTGGGAGTGAACCCAGCAATAATTCATCCAACTAGCGCAGTCAGGGCAGGCGGTCGCTGAGAAAGCTATATATCAAGTTTGATAGTCAATTATTGGCACTCGGTACGCTCGAAACCGCTGTCTTTGGGTTATCTAAACCATATCCTCTTGTGTCAGCTGGGAATTGGATTAGGCCTGTTTCAGTAATACGGGATTCATAGACACTGTTATGAATATAACGAGCTGTTATGAACGCTGAGTCGATACTATGTGTCAGAATCATAGTTAAGTAGGTACTTACTCGTGAACAAATTAAGTCTTTATATATGTATATATGAATAAGCAAAAAATAACGATCGAATTCCTATACATTAGAATTATTTACAGCGTGTCTCTACTAATATAATGTAAACTTGAAAGTAGCTAAGTATGTCTGGTCGTTGTCATTCGGGCCGAATTTGTAGACAATAGCAAGTATGATATAAAACTATGTATTGGTTAATATAACTAAAAGTTGAACCTGAAAAATCAACAATTTTAATAAAATAACACTTTGATCCTGGTAGGGTCAAAATGGGTTTAAGGATTTATTATTCAAAGGACGTTAAAGTGACATCCAACTCTAATGTCGGGAACTCGAAATGAACCCGCTATAATGACGGTCTCTCGACGGGGCTATTTACCAAGCGCCGAAAATTCTCATGCTTAGCGGCTTCCCCACATTCCCGACAAAACTCAGATTGAATTAACGACATAGTAAAAAGCATACGAAGTCACGGAATCCTGTGTCAAATTAACCGAACGATCTATTGTATTACAAATGTCACCTAAAACAGCATTCCTTGAACCGTGTACAAATTTAGGCAGTGGATGCCGAACTTTTGTCGCTTCGAATAACATAAGTTTTAACATTTTGACAGGAAATTTTATTCTCGCACCGAAATGTTGTAACTGGATTGTAACTATTGCCAATATAAAAGTAAGTTTGTATAAGGAAAATAAAGCTAATATTACTATTAAATAAACTATTTTGTGAGCATCGGTGCATGTGATTAGGGGATGAGACAACATTATCTATGCTGCTTTGTGCACAGTCTACATATTCTTATTTGCGGTCTATGGATTACAAAAGATGAAGCAAATTAAATTTTAAATCTTATTTAGTAGAAAATAAGGTGAGGTTTTCATGAATCTCCATTAAAAACGCATAATACTTTATATTGAGTTACGTAAACTAATACCGTTGCTACGTCGTAAACTGATCTCTCGCGGTGACATTTCTGAAGTATCTATAAAGGATTATCAGATGACAATGTGCCTACATTTTTTTTTCAGTAGGTAAACGAATAGGTCGGTTTTCAAAGGGATGCGAAGCTTTTAAACTACGACGCTATTAAATTGCGCATACGTCTTTTGTCACACCATATGGCACATTTTTATAGCTCCAGTGGTTCTTTTGTAAAATCGTGTATAAGACAAAAAATATTAATTATTTACACTATTTTAATGATAAATTATAAGAGGCATAAAAAGGCTTCAAATATATTTAGGTATTGTTTAAATCATAAAGGAGGAAAAAATACAATTAGTAATTATCTATTTATATTCTCTGTACATCCGTTCGACTCGTAAAAATTCCTTGAACTTTATCTAATGTTCTTTCCGTGAAAAGTCGTACACAACTATTGTTTCTATAAATGGAAGGTTAATTTCGATATCTGTAACTAGGAGAGCAGGTATTGAGACAATTAAATGTCAAATACGAAGGACAACCTAATAATCATAATTAAATATCCAAATAGAATGTATTATATCTTTTGCAAGAATTTACATGATTATTAAAGTAAAATTTAAAAAATACCGATATTTAAATAAGTTAATTACCTCGCGACCCAACGTAATAATACCTCAGCATATGGCACAATATTGCAAATGTGTGGTAGACCGACTGATCATGGTTAATGATTATTAACTCGGTTTGTCGTCATGAGGTAGTACCACCTCATTATTTATCATAAAAACCGTTTTCGAGTATTGGAATGGTACCTATAACCTGAGTTCCACATTACTATGTGGAAGCAGTAAAACAGCCAATCAGGAACAATTATTATAAGCTTCATTCAAGCTGGGATAATAATAACATTATTATTAATACAATACCATGTTTCACTTTGTCTATTAATTGTTTATTATAAAACCAATGGTCATCGTAGTTAGCAGCACTGTAAGCCTGCTGACTAGGTTCAACTGAAAGCGGATAATAGTTGAAGCTCTCCTTGAAAGACCAACAAAAAATACCAGCGACAAGCAAGGAGACGCCCATTGTAACCATGAGCTGCAGATTGCTACTGGGCGGGCGAGACAAAAAAAAAGAAAGTAAATAACAAGTTGGTTCAATAAAATGATTTTTTTAAGAATTTTTTCTAACTCATATTCGTTTCGTTTGAAATTTACTACTTTCACGACAAAAGTCGGACTTTGGAAACAAGTTTTCCCATTATTTCCACACTGACCCATCTCCCCTACGTTTGATAAGGGTGAGAACGACAAAAGTAACCGATGTTGATTTCGTTTTGATTTGTCCGCGGCGAGATAATAGCAGTTTCATGAGTGCCGCCGCGTCTCGGCAACTGGATATTGGTAGGAAAAATGTAGAAATTTATCTGTGAACATTTGCTTAGTAATGGGAATAGAATGGCAAAACAAATGGGAAGGTCAGGGTGAGGATCATCACATATCAACGTGACAAAGATTGATATTAAGAATTATTTTAGAATTCCCATCATGAAGTTTGAAAAGTAATAAAAAGAATACGAACAACGAATGGAATAAACACAAATTCTATGTGTAGAACACAAATTGAACTAAATATTTGAAGAGTTGTACCTTGTCAAACTAAGTGGCGTACCTAGTTCTAAGTGCACTTCGCCCCAATCTCACAACCTAATACATATTACTGTGGCCCCCTACTGCTAACTTTGAGTGACTTTCAATTTTGAAACATGTTTGTGTAGAAGTTCGCCATAACACACATTTAAACTTTCTTTAAAATATCTACTATTTATCGGTTATTTTTTTCTTAAGTTTATTTATTTTCTATATTTCTATAATTTATTTATATTATTTATTTAATGCTGGATTTGATTAACCTAATGAAAACAAAACATAGGTATCTGTTTAATTTTCATCATAATTTAATAATATCTTCAACTTCATGAGTATCTGCCGGCAGCACTCACCTCCGCTATGCTGAGTTAAGGAGACGATCGTGCGCCATAGCGCCAAAATGGTACAACCCCGGCGTAATAGACGTAATAGACGTATTACGTGATCATTTGTAGATGATTGGAGTTGAAATAAGCTCTTTATTATTATTTAAAAAACTTATAAAACGTAATGTTTGTTATGATAATAATGAGTAAAAATAAAGTCGTAATTTCGGTAATTTGAAGCTGACACTCCATAGTTACTGTCTACCCCGTTAGAGACACGGGCGTAAGCTAAATTAATTAAAATAATAGACTGAATTAACTAAATAATAATAATGCAAATAAATAAAAACAAGGGAAATAAAACTAAGCAAATTAAATAAAAAGTGTGTATTTAATAATCTTGTTTTCGATCATTTAGTATTTACATTAATATACAATCATTTTTTGTATGTTACATAAATAATTTACAATTTTATAATAATTAATACATTTTTATACAGTTTCATTTTTATATGTTTACCTTTGGCATTATAATTATCATAAATTAAGCACTTAAGTCTTTTCCGATTTATTTACATAAAATATCAATATTTATCGTAATAGGAATAAGAATATTGTATTTAACCTATCTGTACAAAACGATAACGATATTGCATTGATTATCTAATTTATTTATTACCTATCTAAATGCATGTATTTACAATAAATATAATCTTATAACTAGATATCACGTGTTCAGGACTAAAACGCTAAAGCGTCACTTTGCAAGTAAAGCGTGTGAGTTTACCTGCGGTAGAGCATACGCTACGCCCAGAGCTGCGCAGGCGGCGGCATGCGGTGGGGGTGCGCGTCTCGTACATGATGAACGCTGGCTGACAAGCCCAGCGCGTCGCCCAGCAACGGTGGCAGCTTGCCCGGCGGCGGAGGCGGGGGCGGCGCCGGCGCTCGCACTGCCCCCACCGGTGACACGGATGCATAAATATTCACCGTTGAACGATGATATTGAGATTTCCTCAAATCCGGCATTGCAAATCTTAATTTTTGCCAAAATTGTCTATCACCCCATTCTATGCACGTATTCGCTTTTAAACACAACCTTAGCTCCGGGTCTATATCTCTGTTTGGTATTTCTCCTAATAAAATTATAATCAGTCTTCTTCGTCTCTCTTTCAGTACTTCATGCAGAGCCGTTTTAAATTCAAAACGACACCATTCGTTGTTTATGAAATTTTTAGACAAAACGATTATAGTTCTCTTTGAAGACTCCACAGCTTCAATTATCGTGTCTGCAACATATGCTGATGCGTTGAAGTCACGGTAATGCAAACAAAGTCTGAAACTGGGGTCTGTTGATTCGAGACCTGGCGCCAGCATTTGTGCAACGAATGCTTCGTCTTTCACACTGTAACTTATATAAGCATCAAAGAGACGATCCTTGTCTTGTTCTTCGTCGAATGCTGTACTCTTGTAGCACATTCTCAAGCCACAATGATAGTATATCCACACTCTAAGCTCGCGCCGGTAGTAAAAGATTCCACATAACAGCGCTGAGCTTATTATGAAAACGCATAGTGATATTAAGAGAAGTGGCAAGTAATCATTTATTACTTGATTTTCTATAATTGAAGAACTTCCTCCGACATAACTAGTGCAAATAGTAGAGTTAAAATCGGACATTAGTGGGCCAACAGCATTTGTCACATTATCAAAAATACAGGTGAGTTTGTCAGAATCTTCAACTTTCCCCATATTACTTTTAAACCAATTTCTGAATTTATGCATATATTGACAATCACAAGACCACGGGTTACGAGAAAGGCTTATTTCCACCAAATATGGGTTCATTGTAAACTGCCACACCGCGAAGCCGTATATGTTATTTCCTTCTAAACGAAGAACTTCTAGATGTCTAAGTTCAATAAAAGTGCGATTATCGATATAATGTATTTTGTTATCTTGCAGATGTAGCTCTCGCAAGTTTTCTAGAGGGGACAATTCGAAGCCAAGTAATTCCTTAATATGATTTTTCTCTAAATGTAATACAGTTAATCGTTTTAGTCCACTAAACGTATTATTGTAAAGAGCTTCAATATTGGAGTTATTAGCATATAATATTTTTAAGTTCTTACGCCCTATAAACGTATGACTCGAGAGTCCACCAAGATTATTACCGTCTAAATAAAGTTCAGTAGCATCCATAGGAATTCCACTCGGTATTTCTAAATAACCAGCCGCCGAGCAGTCCACAATGTTTGCTGACCAAGGCTGGTCATGATAGCACGTACAGTTTGAGGGACACGTCATTTCACAATCACAAGCGTCAAAATCACAGCACTGACACAATGTAAAACAATGAGTTTTATATGTACACAAAAATTGAGAGGATTCCGCCTCTATGAGGGGAATATAAGTTCTTTCTCGATTATATAAGAGTTTACAGTATATGCTTTCTAAGTCCATAACTCTTGGATGTTGCCGCAAGTGATCCAACTTGTTAATTCTCTGTAGCCATTCCATAGTACAGTCGCACTGAAACGGATTCCCGCCAATATAAAATTCAGGCAGTGGACGTCCAGGATCGACTGGAGTTAGACGAAGTGCGTTCAGATCCATACTAGTTATTTGATTTGCATACAAATCGACTCTCGTTAAATTTGTTTTTCCCACGAAAGTTTGAGCATCAACTTGTGTAACCTGATTATCATTGAGAAAAAGCAACTCAACACTGCTCGGAATAGAGTATGTAAATATTTTCGTAATTTTATTGAAACTGACGTCTAAAGTTTGTAGGCGTAATTCTTTGTCCAAGCGATAGTTGTTTCCCAATTCTTTGATGTTGTTACTATGGAGATCTAGCCATTGAAGTCCATGGGGAATCACAGAGTAATCAAACCATTCTATTTGATTATCCGATACGTTTAACCACAACAAAGATGGAATATTTACAAATAATCCCTGTATATCTGTAAGCTGGTTGGCATCGAGTCTTATGGCTTGTAAATTTGTTAACGACTCAAATGCGTTTACATCTATTTTTCGCAATTTATTTCGAGCGAGATTTAAAATCTGCAATGTAGGTAAATCTGAGAATACCTCTCTACTAATATTTTCTATTTTGTTTCCAATAAGTCGTAAACCATACACATTATGTAAACCAACAAATCCAGACTCGTCTAAAGATGTTATTTGATTTTCGCCAAGGTCTAGTGTTCGTAATAATCTCATATTCCTTAGAGCAATTGGTACTTTTTTCAATCGATTGCCATTTAGATTAAGATCTTGCAATGAAGATGTATTTCTAAATGCCTCTGGATGGAGCTCAGTCAACTGATTATTGTCTATAGATAGCAATGACAATACATATAGGCCATTCAAGGCGTAGGCATCGATATGAGATATTTTATTGTAAGATAAAATCAACGTGTGAAGATTGTTCATAGGTGAAAATGTATCCGCGGCAATTGTTTCCAGCATATTATGTTGCACATTCAAAATTTGTAAAGTATAGAGATCTTTAAAGATTTTTGGATCGAGTTTAGTTAACCTGTTGTTAGATAAGTTAAGCAAAACCATTCTTATTAAACCGGTGAAAGTGTTTTCGTTAATCCACGTACTAGTTAAATGGTTGTTAGATAAATCAAGTGCTAATAACTGATCAAGATTTGCAAATAAGCTCGGTGAGAGTACACTGATTGAATTATTCTGGAGGTATACTTCTTTGATTACTGGCCTTGAATCCCTGAATAGATCTTGAGGAAGAGCGACGATTTTGTTGTTCGACAAATCAATTATTTGTAATTGCTTCAAACCAGATAAAGCTTTATCGGCTACCATTGATATCTCATTATCGTGAATATGAAGTTCTTTTAATCTTCTCAAAGCCATAAATCCATTTTCAGGCATCAAAACAAAATGATTGTACGATGCATCGAGAACTTCAATATCTAAGGAGCATGACGAATGTGTAATTGAGGAGATCGAAGGTGCCGGTGCGTCCTGTTCACTAATGAGCGCCTGATGTATAGCTTTTTCTCGAAAGCCCAAATCACTGACGTCTTGAAGACGATTGGATGACACATTTAAATATACCAAATTCGTCAGTGGACAAAATAAATTTTCAGGGAATGACCATATATTATTGAAGCTGAGATCTAGTTTTTCTAGTTGTCTGACAGGTGTAAAACTTTCCGAGGCTATTTCTAAGCTCATTGCAGCCCACTCTGTGTTTTTCGTGCGGATCGTTAAATTTCGAAGATCTCTCAAACCGGAAAGTACACCAGGCGGCCATCTTCCAATCTTACAGTTATCTAAAATGAGTTCACGTAATTTAACTAAATGCGCAAAGCTTTTATCGTCTAGCGAACTTTTAGACATTATTTCTTCGTTGCATTCAATCCTCAAAGATGTCGTGTGTTCTGTTGGTATAACACTGAAGTTGGTTGTGTCGAACTCGCTATTTATTGTTCTTAACTTGCATGTTAATGAAACTTCATGACCACTTGGACCTCTGAGCCACCATTGGCAGTCATCGGGAGCATCGTATTTTAGTGGCAAAGAGCTTTGATCAGCGACATTGAACACGACGATGAACCAAAGTAAAATTTGGCTAAATAGCTTAATATTGACTGATGTTGCACGGATAGCCATCATTGAAGAAATCAAACATCAAGGAAGAAAGAAAACAAGACACAGTGAGCTATGTGTCATGTTTTTTCCGTCGGCGTTCGTGTGATCCTTCCCCTTGCCGGATACGAAGACTCCATTAATTTATAAAGTCTATTTATGTTCTAATTTAACATAATATAATAGTCCTCGTCACATAGTACATGATTGATTCGCACACAAACTTTTTATTTAACAAAAAAGTCACTTCACTTTTCTCAATTAAATGTTTCGAAAATACTTTTATTTGGTTTTAGTGTTCAAATAATAAATTTTCTGCATTAATCCAATAATTTCTTGCGGATTGTTATGTTATAGCAATCGTGATTCCTAAATCGTTCAACCGTTACAGCGTCAAGCGGCGCGACCGTACCCTGACGCTGCGGAAATCAACTGACGGGATACAAGCGTTGCAGGCTAGTATACGTTCGCCCGTGGGGGAGGGGACCGAACCAACCGAGTTAAGGCGACTATTCACAACCATCTATTATGTTTTATTTTTCACGGAGCTGACCACATACCGGGCTTTAAATAAATAAAATAAATAATGAGAAAATATAATTTAATGTTTTAGAATATAAATGGCAAAATTAATTTCGTATAATGTCGTTATGTTTAGAGATAAATTTTAGGAGTTTATTTCATTTTGAAATATTTTTTATTTAACAATATTTAAAAAAACGGTGACAGCATATTGAAGTAATATATGTAATAAGCATTTTTAAGCTATAGTTTTCATTACGTTAACTACTAAAGAGAGAATATTTTAGGAGTGAAATTATAAATTTTCAAATATCTTACCAACGTGCCTGATTTTGGTCAAAGTTTTAAATAAATAAACGATGAAAGGAATATTTAAATAAATTTAAAAAAAAATTGAAGGAATTTTAAATATTATTATAATTATACTGTTATTATGTTTGTTCCAATTTAGTCAGTCAGCGAGAGTGCTATAAATATTTTTATCAGTCTATATTTTTTATTTTATTATAATTTTTAATTTCTAACCCTTGGATAGATTAATTTTCCTATCACCAAATAAAGTTTGCATCGGATAAAATGTAAATGTAATTTACGGACGTACTATAATGTACAGAGGATGTATTTACACCATTTCTTTATTGTTAGAAAGACGGTTATTTTAATACTAGTTAGATAAATATACATGCTATATTATTTTTAAATGCGCGATAAACACCGAATGGCTGGACGATATGTAGACACAAACCGTAAATCTGGATTAAAATGAACCCTTTATACTTTTCAATAAGAAAAATTAAAAACTAACTGAGGAATAAAAGTATTAAAGGCTTAAGGTAACAAAAATTGGTAAATGCTCTAACAAAGGCTTTCTGTGTTCACGGTTGGGAGACCACACTGGCTGTCAGAAGACGGAAGATATCATTTTAATCCTTTTAGCTAAGTTGACTATGAAAGGACAGATGCTTTACTGACATCCATGATTTTCTTTTGTTACCATTCCTATACTTTTATTCAGTTATTATAACAAGATACTCGTCTTCATCAATACTAACGCCTAGGATAGATAAGTCCAGCAAGCCAACCTAAGCTATTATATATTACTTCTAACTACCTTCCTACAGAACTAACTTCATTACTAAGCCAGTAAGCCAGTGAGGAATCTAGTAAGCCAGCGTCTCAAGTCAGAAAAGTTTAATAGGTTCTATTTTTTAGCCATACTTGCTTGCTTAAGTTAGGTGGTCATATTAGGAGTGGATTTTCCACTCCTTTCTTATATTTTATAAGACGAGACTGTAGACCTGTCTGACCTGACTGTAGACTGACTCTACAATTCTTCAATCAAAAAGTTACTTAAATTAAAGTGTTAAGGCATTTAGGTGAAAACTATCAGTAAAATGACCACGTATTTAGTATATGTTTACTTTTTAGTATATTTCTTATTAGGTTCTTAATAATTTAAAAAAGTTACTAACTATTACAAAACTAATTATGTACAATGTTTTGTAATTACAATCAACAAATATATCATTAAAATAACTTTGAATTTAATGACTTATCTCGTTTAATTGTAAATGCGATGATGATAGCACGATGACGAAAATATTAGTTTACCAAGTAAATACTTTTAAAGTAAATTAGTGTATAATAGGTTCTTATGAAAAATAAGTTACTCTGATAACCAAATATTGTTTTGCTAAAATACATTATTAAGAAAAGTACCGTTACCTATTGAAAAAAATAATTAACGACAACATAATCATTATTTTTGAGATAATTTTGACATATTTATTAAGTTAGGAATAACTTAAAACAAACATACCACTTGAAAATGCATTTTTGAGTGGTTACCTTGTTAAGTTGGGTTTAGTTAAAGAGCTGTCTGCATATTTTTTTTAAATTGTATCTCGGCATGTGACAACACTCCGCCTGATGTAAAGAGTGCGGTCCATGAATGGAAACAACTGCTACTACAGATAAACTACGGGCAGCAGTACCCCAGGACGCGCGACCGCAGATTGGACTAATAAGCACTCTTATTTATTTTGATGAGTTAAAAAAATACAAAAATATACATCTATGAATTAAGTCAATAAATATAATATAACAAGTTTGGTGTGAACGGAAATGAAAATAAGTTACGGAATCACCGAAATGAGTGGAGGAAATGCACCCGCAAAATAAACACTCCGACAATGTGAAGGTGCAAATATTTCCTTCTTAATTTTTATATTTTTTTGTGATAAGCTCAGCTACCGTCGGTATAAAAAAGGAAATAAATTCCAAATAAAAGAAACCTCCAGCAAACGTAAACAGTCCATTCATACGAAATGCCCGTCTTATAGAAAAGGTAACACCGTATATAATCTTAAAATATGAACCTCGATAGAATGCGTGAATCACTAAATTAATATCCTTGAAATCTAATCAAGGCAATTAAGAATGGTTTTTATGTTGCAATTCTCTCGCTCTTTCTTGGAGGTAATCGTATGTAGAACTCGTTCCCATACGTTTTTTGTAGTTTATAAGTTGGCTATGTGACAGGGGTTGGCCCGCAATATTTCACGTGTGGTGTCTATAAGAAACCGGCACGGCTCTCAGGTAGCAAACATTATCACTATAAGCGTTGTTCATAGTTTTTTAAGACTTTTTGTAAAAAAATAAAGCCTTAGAAAATGCGTTGAGATGAATAAAATAAAACTTTTAATATATTTAGTATTACTAAGTAACTATACAATATACATTAGGGTGGTCCAAGCTTATATGGAAAAATTTTTTTTTTAACTTTTCTTTCGGGCCATGGGCCAAAAGTGTGTAGATTAGTAAAAAAATGACCCCCTAAAAGTTTCAGCTCAATCGGAGGTGGTTTAGCCGTCCCGCATTTGACATGAAGTTTTGAAAAATTGCGTTTTTTGCCCAAAATTTGAACATTTTTAGCTTTTGTGGGACAACCGTAATTGGTAGGAAGGAAAATAAGGGCTCAGTTTAAAGATGGTATTATTAGCTTTAAAACGAGTACTCATTTGTTACCCTAAGTATTACAGTTGAGGAGATATCCTTGAAAAACCAGGTCTAGTCCTATTATGGGGAAAATGGCTGTTTTGGCCCAGAAGTTTCAAAGTTTTAGCTTTTGCAGGAGAACCGTAATAGGTAGATAGGAAAGAAAGTACTCATTTTAAAGATGACAATATTAGCTTTAAAATGAGCACTTACTTTTTGCTCTAGCTTCAGCAGATATACCTGAAATTTTAGTCTATTTCAGGTCAGGTAGGCTAAATAAGGCATCTGTTTTCTTGTTGTTATTATTTTATTAATACCAAGATTTCAATCCGAAACTGTATGAAAATAATTTTCAGTGTATTTTCATATTGTTACCCAGTTTTTTAATTTACAACATTAACCAAGAGATGATTATCTAGAACTACTGAACCTATGTTTGATTTTCATGGGAAAAGTTTCTCCGGCGAACGTAAACTTTAGGGCTCCTGGAGCATTCAGTCACGCCCGATGGATGCCATTTAGGCATAAACTAAAAAACTATTTTTGTTTTGAGACCAGTCTCCATTAACAGAAGCAGATTTTTTTAAATTGTAGCTCGGCATGTGACAACACTCCGCCTGATGTAAAGCTAAAGTGCGGTCCATGAATGGATATAACTGCTACTACAAAGAAATCTCTACAGGCAGCAGTCGCCTCCACTATACCAGCTTGAAGAGACGAGCATGTACCATCCAGATTGACAGTGCACACTCCTCTCCTTATACCGGGCTACTTTCAAACTATTCCCGAAACGCGATAAGGTCACTTCACGGGTGTTACATTCGAAAGTAGTGATTCGAATAAGAATATTTCAAAGAGAAGACCTGTCCTCTTTTATAACTGAACACAGCTTGAGTTTTTTTGAAAAATGTAAAATATCATTAAACTTTCTACATGAGGATCCGTGTCTGGAATGACAATTTAAAATATTGCCAACATGGATGGTGTACATTCGTCTCCTCGAGCCAGCATAGCGGAGGCGACTGCTGCCTGTTGATATTTATCTGTAGTAGCAGTTGTTTCCGTTTATAGACCGCACTTTAGCCTGGTGGCTCATTTTAAAGTTGCTAATGACACTGTAGAAAGGGGAATAAAACTTATTCAAGATTTCAGCCAGACCCTTACACACCACGAAGATCAAAGACAATATCTCCTCCAGGTGGTATCGGAATGTCGCAATCTATATCCTGTCACATCTAGGATAACTTTGTCGACAAGGTTCTTTAAATCTTTAAAGTTTATTTGCACTCTTTTGGAGGTTAACTAAAAATAAAATTATACTTGAACTTATTTGGAAAAGACTGATGAAAATATTGATATGGAAGACTTTTAATTATTTTAGTACTTTTCTTTAGATTTCAGGCTAGTAATCAAGTAATAGTAGGAAAAAAAAAACAACAAAAAAAACAGATGCCTTATTTAGCATACCTGACCTGAAATAAACTAAAATTTCAGGTATATCTGCTGAAGCTAGAGCAAAAAGTAAGTGCTCATTTGAAAGCTAATATTGTCATCTTTAAAATGAGTACTTTCTTTCCTATCTACCTATTACGGTTCTCCTGCAAAAGCTATAACTTTAAAACTTTTGAACCAAAACAGCCATTTTTCCCATAATAGGACTAGACCTGGTATTTCAAGGATATCTCCTCAACTGTAATACCTAGGGTAACAAACGAGTACTCGTTTTAAAGCTAAAAATACCATCTTTAAAATGAGCCCTTATTTTCTATCCTACCAATTACGGTTGTCCCACAAAAGCTAAAAATGTTCAAATTTTGGTCAAAAAATGCAATTTTTCAAAACTTCATGTCAAATGCGGGACGGCTAAACCACCTCCGATTAAGCTGAAACTTTTAGGGGGTCATTTTTTTACTAATCTGCACACTTTTGGCCCATGGCCCGTTAACATTTCGAACATCGACGATTTTGGACCACCCTAATATACATTGTATATCACTAAGTATTTACGCATTGTCAGCCTGGATGTTGACTCCTTAAGCCTGGCGGATGCAACTGCTGCTTCATTTCTCCGTGGCAGTTGATTTAGAGTCAGTTTAAAATCAGATGGAATTTTATCATAATTCTGTCGAGCCACGCTAAAAATGCTTTTATTTTTAGAATTAATTAGGTCATACTTTCCTATTATTATTAATAATTAATTTATTGATTAACGGTCTCTATCTATGGCTCAGTGTTTAGTGCGCCGCGCCCGTCCCCCAAACAAACGTCCTGGGTTCAGCGCCCGGTCGAAATAAATACTTGCTTATTTATCATATTTATTTATAAATATCTACATATACTATAAATATGGTAAGTACCTTTGAAACAAAAAGTAAGTAGGTATTTGTTTCGGGTCTGGCTGTTATAGGTTTGTGTTGTCTTGTTCTGATACCTCTAGTAGAAAGTATATTCTTTTGAAATTAACAATGACTTAATTACTAACTTTAAATTGAAAAAGGATTACTAAGCATTAATTTATATTCCCAGTGAAATCCATTTTGTTAAAACTAAGTTCGAGCTAATTAAAAATGTTCGTCGCATCTATGCATTTTAAGTTAAAAATTCCCGGGCCAAACTGCGAAAGAAATAAAAAATAAAGCCGAGTTTTGAACTGAGAAGAAAAATGACGAACAAAAATATTAATCTCCAAAAAAGATAATGCGCACGCTGTTCCACGATCCTTTTCGCGATACACCGTCTTTTGTGCCAATTATAGGAGTTTTTGTATCTTTTTGTATTATTTTTTAAAACGAATGTCAACGCATGGGAGTTTGAAAATAAAGTTCATAAGGATGTTGCGTTGTTAGGTTAGGTTATTATATTAAAAAATACGAAAATATTCGCAATAATTGTTTTCAGTATAATATAATCGCGTTAATCGTGCTAAATCAATAATATTTTGACAAAAAGTGTATCCTTAATTGAAGATTAAACACATTTTATGTGATGTGTTGCCATAAGAGGAACATGATTAAGTAAAACGCAGCATGATACCTGTATATCGATTGTATAGGCCGCCAAACGATCATTTGGTCGACGTAGCAGGCAAATTACCCAGCTCCCAGCAGGACTTCACCCATCGCTCGTGCAATATATCGAATTTCTCGCACTCACTCAGAAATTTATCGTTTTAAAGGAGGTTTATCTTATTTTTGAACCTCATGTCGTAAAAAAAATCCCACTCGTTGACGTTTTAAATTTAAACCTTTATCATTTTGTCTAACAAGATACAGATCTTAAGTAATTGGTTTAAAGTGAACAATTGTAAAGTTAATTCTGTCCTTTCTTATCTTTGTATGAATAATAACCTTGGTATCCGAATTGTAAAGGATCTCAGGTAATATTTTAAAAAGTATTTTTTATGACTCTAAGAAGACAAAGCTGCCGACAGACGACAAATGTGAAATTTAATTAGTTACATGACATCACAATGACTGCAAGAGGATTACTTATAAAAATCTGTTCACTGGAGATAAAGCGAAACGAAAATACTTCATCTCTTAATAACAATAGTATTTAGCAATTTATTATTGACTAATACAAGTTTTTAATTGAATTAATTATTTAGCTGACTGACATTTGTTTGTGACCTTAAAGTCGTTTAAAAGACAAACTTTCGAGACATTTTATGGGTGAATAATTTCTTATTAAAATATGACATATCTCTGTACAAACTTTAGTTTGAATATTTGAAAATTATACTGATATATAAATGTAAACAAATTATTGTATGTAGCTAATGACCTAGATGTTAAAGCAACTTTAAATAAATAAATTTAAAAAAAAATGTAAACAAATAATGTTAATTATACGCGTGCGAAGTTGGCGGCTCAACTCATTAATAATTTATAAAACTATGCAATAATATGTATCCAATATTGTGTTTCTACTAAACCAATACGCAATCGCTAACTGTAATGGGTTAATATGAAGTTCATGAAAGGCGACCGAACAACAAACGCTGTTACGGCAAAGCAAATAAAGCGAGTGTGCCAAAGTTATGTGGTGAATGAAACCGTTATAGCTTCTGGGCGGAATGGTCTCGTAATAGGTGAAACTTGGAGAAGGAGGTAGGTTCTGTTCACTCGAAGTTGTTGCGGTCAGGAGAAATCCCGGAGCTCACCTATACGCCTGGCTAAGTTCCGACCACAGTCGCCGCTTATGCCAGATATGTTTGCTCAGCTGTCTGTTACTGCGTAATTAGACGTGAAAGTCTACCGTTGCCATTCTAAGCTAGTGTGTTGTAAGCTTAAACTAATAATAGGCGGGACATTATCACCGAAGTTTAACTTCAAGCATTATCCTTCGTTTGAATCGATAATATTACCTAAGTATTCTTATTATACATATAAGTACTTTTATACAGATATTTTTGCAACAACACAAGTCTCAAATCAAACGTAAATAGATCAATAAAATCTATCTTAGAACACCTTTGAGGCAATACGGATAAGAATAATCCTTAAGATAAAACAAAAATATATCAATATGAAACAAATAAGTGATAACGGTTTACCGTACAGACGACAAATGATATAAAACGTGTCTCAGAGGAATGTTACGAAAGAATTCGAATACAAATAGTGAGTAGTCGATTCGTCTGCACAATAGCTGACAGTTTGATTCGTTTCGACCCCCTTTGTCCGCGGATTTCGATAGACGGAGTGGCCGTAACGGAACGTCTGTCTATTTTGTATACAAACATTGATGATTTAGAATCGTCGAAATAAGAATAAGTTTGATATTGATGACAAACAAAAAATTCTAAAACTCTGACTGTGATAACTTTTAACAACGTTGAAAGTTAAAGTTCTAATTTTGTTGAACTTATAAAAGGATAAAATAATTTGTATTTATTGCCTAAAATGAGTGGTAATTGGCATATAAAATTGTGATAACGAACTGAAATTAAACCTACGATTCGCGACCAATAACCGTCGATATTTGGAATTTAATAAGCTAATATTATTATCATCACTGACATCCAAATTCATTTATATTTTGTATTGATATGAAAGTCGTTGCTTTCAAAATTAACGTCATTGACAAATTCTAATCTAAATGGTAATCGTTAAAGATTGTGAACATTTTTTTAAAATTCTTTTTTATTTTAAAAACTTTGGCCTTTTACAACAATATCTTAACATAATTATACATTTAAATACAATTACACATAAAAAAAATTAACGAAATTAAAATGAAACGAAGATTGTAGACATAATATAATAATATTTGATGGTTAAACAATTTAGTAACAAGTACAATGACATTCTGAACTACGGAACAAGAAGCAACCACGTGTAAATATTGGGAGATAAAATCGAAAAGAAAATAGTTGCAGGACGGGTTGTGGTCGTACACGACTTTATACAGAAGTCTTAATTAACTACAAAAGCAGACAAGTTATCTGGCTACCGAAGAAAAATTTCATCAATCATAAGACATGTGATTGATAATGTTAGGTGAATTACTGATCGATCGTGCTGACCGAGATGAGGCTGAGCCACTAACAATTTATTTATGTATATAAATATCACTTGTTGATGTTACTTACAGCTGATATACCAAACTCTATCACCATAATAATACATGCTTACAATGGAGGAGACAACTTTCATTATTATTAATTTTTATACAGTTTTTTTTATTGTAGGTCGAGACTCGAGATATGACAACACTATGCCCGATGTAAAGCTAGAGTGCGGTCCATAAACGGAAACAACTGCTACTACAGACACATTTCTACAGGTAGCAGACGCAGTAGAGTATTCCAGCTTGTGGCATATACTTTATTATAATAAAATCCCAAACGAAGATAAAATCAATAATTTAATTAATGAACATAAGACGGAGTGCGGTATCAATATGTTGGACTACTACGAATAAACAAAAATGTATATCTCACTTTTTACTTGTTCAAGAAAATAAATTTCAACGTGCGCCTCCTTCAACGGGTGTTACCTTCGTGACTCTGATAGGAGATAGGAGTCCTAACGAAGCATCGAATGTGATTGAAAATCATCATCAGGAATGATGTCCTAGCTACGTAGAATGCCATCTATTAATCATACGTCGGACAGTATGTAGCGTATATTTCAATAAACACGATTATTTTATTATTTTCTAGACTTTCTCTTATAAACTATTATATCAAACTATTTATTGAAACTCATACGTCGCGTCGTCTTTATAGTTAATACCTATAACTTTATTTTTATGTTATAGCCCAAAAGTAGTGTACCTTACCCTGATTTCAAACTGGAGTCTACCGCGATCTTGCATAGTTTCGTTTTACGTTTGGTCGGATCCAATAACGAACATTGGGTTAATCAGAACGAACGAAGAAATTCCTGTCGAATCGAAATAGTTACTTCATTTTCTGCCATTTGAAAGTATTCCCCTGGATACGTGCTATGGGCATCATCAGTAACAATACTATCATAATAAACAATAAAACACTCATATCAGAACTGGTCACAAATGTAGCTCTGCGAATGCAAAAAGTGACATTATTATGTTAAAAGTAGCTTCTGAAACAATGGCATCGAAACAATTGAAACCTGATAAAACTTAACAATGATTGAACGAAAAATATTAAAAACTAGTGAGTATGTATCACTGGTTATTTGTAAAATATGTAATAATTATATATTATTTCATAATCGTTTTGTTATCTAGTCTATTTAAGTATATTAGTTAATAGATAAAAAAAATTAAATCTCCCTAAATAGGAATGATTTAAGGCAGGTGTAAATGTTAAACATCAATGATCACGATGAGGATTCAGCCGGACATCAATTCGTTACAAATTTGACCATTTAGTTACACCTCGTTGAGTCAAGGACTCTCAATCTCAATGCAAGTATAATAAAACGAAGAAAAAAAACTAAATTAACCAATTTAACCTGTTCTCTGCAGGGACCCCTAAAGAGCGCGTTTCTGTTCAACTGAACTAATTTATACCCACCTGTATCATAAACAATATCATGAGACGGTTATATGGGATGTTTTAGGACGAATTTCACAATAATATAAGAATATTTTTTAAATTTTTTATGATAATAATGCATGCAAATTTAAATAATATAAAGAGATGTCAAGTAAATTGTAAAGTTCTTCGAATTTATTAGTCTTTAAATACTAATTTGATAACATTTTCGTGAATAAAATTTTATGATTAGTGACGGTTAGCAAAAAATATATATAACAATGTTTGGGTCGATTCATTCTATATATTGTGTAAAATATTTGTTTTCTGCGCTCTAGAAAAGATAGAAAGCTTGATGGTGTAACATTAAGAGCTAACTGTATATACTTTACATATATAAATTGGTTTTTGTAGGTGCCCGTTATTAAAGGTCCTATTGGAAACCGTGGCGCGGCGGCGAACGGCGGCGGCGGCGCGAGAGTGCCACAATATTCCATTTCGCTTACCAGTGGGGGGTTCCATCGCTTCAATCGTTGCGACAATTAATCACGGAGGAGCAGTGTCATCCGGCACCGGGCTCGACGTACCGAAAACATGCCCGACGAATTTATTGTGACTACCTTTTTTTATTCGTGCTGGATGTAAGCGATTGCCAGTACACGGTAAAACAGTAGATGTTGGAGGTCTAATTAAATTTGATTAATGTTTCTATGACAATTGTATGTTGAGAAATAATTATTTATTAACTCTAGTCTAAATTGTATAATATGTCTCGACCCTTTCCTGTATTTTTACTGTAGCGATTAAGTTCGTAATATACAATGTATACATGTCGTGTTTCGTAGCAATATTAAATAAATTTAATGATAATTATAAACTATATCAGGTAACCAAATACATTCTCGTGGGAAGAAAATTACTATCCGTTTTAATTAAACTAACATTGCAATTTTGTAAGCGCTTTTATAGTGTATTATTAAAGTGAATAATATTCTGAATATTTTCGGTGTGAGCTTGCAATGCTATTGCAAACTTTAGACAACAAAGACTTGAACGGTTGCTGCGAAATTGAAGTTCATTTATATTGAACATTTCAAATCATTTAAAAGGTTTTTGAATATATATATATATTAGTAATATATATTAGTAATTGTAATTACTATATTAAAAGCTAGATGTAATTAATAAATCTGTATAAAGTAGATTTTTTATTACATAAACTGAAAAATAAAGAACAAGCGCATTTTTGGACGCAAGTGATATCTAATAATTAATTTGTTAACAACACAATATTCTAAAATAATAAAAATAATAAATTTATTTCAATTGTTTTAACACATCGTTTACCAATCAATAGACAATGTTTAATTTTATAAACCAGATAAAACAAAACTGATTGATGATACATAAGAAAGGTATATTTATTTTCTAACAAAATGAACTAAAAATTATCGACGAACTGGAGAAAAAAATTGTGGGTCTATTTCTCTGAGGCGAATGGGCAATCTCCTTTAAATCATAAGTATTTTAATAATCTTATTATAGCTTGCTAAATTGGTAATAGTTATTATTAGGGCTTAATTTGAAATTTTATTTCAGAAATTTGAGCATCATTTATTAGAGCTGTCGACGTCTCAGTGTGAGACGAATTTAGTCCAATCACTTGTATGAAATCACCTTTGTATTATTAACTTCTATATTGAAAGAAATACATACAATCTATATTAAATTGTATTATTGTTATAGTCGTATTATTTAATAATTAATTTCTTATTTAGACCAATTCCCCAGTCTGTTACGCGAAGGTTCCGGATTCGAATTCGAATTCGTGCTCAAACTGCAACAAATTGCAACCGTTCGCAAAGCGAAGTGTAAGTTCGAATTCTTAATTCAGGCTGATTATATGTGCTTTGATTTATTTCTGCTCAATGTCACCATAATTACACGTATAAACAAATTCAGCGATTGAATATGTAAAAAAAAACTTATCAAATCAAATCAAATCAAATCAAAATAATTTATTGTAAACATAGGTTTTACATTTGTAGATGTTATAATAATTCTTAAGTCCTCTATGTTTTGCCCATAGGGCATACAATATTTGTAATAGAATAATTAAAATGTCAGAATACAATCAAAATTAACAATACAATAAAATAGAATGTCAAAAATAATTAAAAATAGTATAAATAAAACAAAAAAATATTATGTCATGTAAAAAAAAAAAAAAATATTTTGTATAGATTATAATTTATTTATTTATTTATTTATTTATTTTTAAGGCACACATACAGGCTACAGTACAAACATGTTTCTGAATTTAAATTTTAAGTGTTAGCGCTGTACTGTAGCCCAAAATAGTGTGCACGCCATGAAATATACAGAAGAAAACAAAACCATTCTAAAACTAAGCTACTTTAAATCTAATCACAAAAAAAATAAAAATAATAATAATAATAATAATGACATGTTCTATAGGTAACCTCACACATGTGTGAGGTTTTGGCTTAATTCTACGTTTAATTTATTTTTAAAAATTGAAAACTTACAATTAAATATATCTAGATCCTTACAGGTATATTTGGTATATAATTACAAGTATATTTGAAAGAAAAATCATAACTTTAGTCATATTTTATTCTTCAATATGAATTGTCACCAATACTGTGTACAAAGCATGTGAGAAACTTGAGCTTTAACAAGCAAGAAATTGAACGGGAATTTACTGTATAAGGATCTTTCATAGTTTATTGTAGCTTTGGACACACAATTAGTTAGCTGTAATATAATCTACGAGTTATGAGTTCGCCTATACAACTTATAATTTTCATTTTAGCTATCTTCTTCTTGTCTTTACGGGTTAGTTTCCGCACACACCCTCCATGGGGGTCCCTGGTGCATCCCTCCGAACTTATCCAAAGAAACCTATCTCTTTCATGAGAGCCAGTACGCCATCAACGCAGGGAGTGTTGACGCAGTCCTCAGGAACTTCCTTCTCGGTACATCAACGCTGCTACATTCCAGGAGCACGTGTTGCACCTTTTCCTTCAGTTCCAGACATCCTCTGCAGAGAGCTGTGCAGAGCATTGTCTAGCGGTGGAAAACAGACCTCATGATCAATTAAACCCATCTTGCTAAATTCTTACTGGTACCAATGTTATATGTAATTTGGTCGGTCGGTGACTGTTATACAAGCACTAACTTTGTACAGGCATAAAAAAAAACAACTAATATTGTATAAAACTGTTACAAAACTCGTCTACAAGATTACAATATAATCTCTGAGTAAAGAAATTCATCAAGCAATGTACAAGAAGCTAAGAATTAACACTTTCGTTTAAAGTTTCCCGCCGTCTCTCGCGCCACAACGTTTAATTTCCGCCAGAGAAATTATCAGGAAGAACTTAGCCAGAAGGCTTTCAAAAGTGAGCGGCAGAAGTGACATTACCAACAGCCAACTATTTAGTTTAAAGTTTAAAAAAATAACAACCCAAGGTAGAAATATATATGGCGTATGCGTTTCAATGGAAGAAATGTAAAAAAAAACCGTATGTAAGACATTTTTCAGAGATTACAAGGTGCACACGTCACGCAAGAGTGTGTTTCACCTAAAGATTTTTTTTACAGTAGCCTGGCAACGTGCCAGTCTTCAGTGTGCGGGCTTCACCAAAAAGGTACAACGCGGTCCATTAGCGGAGACGACTGCTATCACAAATAAATGTTTGCAGCTAGCAGTTGTCTCTGCACGGGTACACACCTCTTGTTATACCTCTATACTTCCAAATTCATCTCGAAACGCGACTAGGTCACTCCACCATGACCGTAGATTGGTATAAAACCCACAGTCTGTTTACCAGTTTTAAAATCGTTTGATGTGTAAACTAAGATACAATTATATGTAATATTTAAATGAAATAAAAAATTAATTACATATTTTATTTAGCACGTTTTCACTTAGGTAAGGTATATTTACATACACAACGGTTATACAGTTGCGTGACTAGTATAATTGTGGCAATTTCTTCATTAAATGTACTGCAAACATGTTTATGAACACTAACAGAAATTTAATTCGGCATCAGCTTGGAAGTAGCCTCTAGCTAGGTATACCGAGAGAACTGTGCACTGTAAATCTGGATGGTGCACATTAGTGTCCTCAAGCCGTCATAGCGGAGGTAGTCGACATTTCTTAGTGGGTTCATAGATTTAAATAAAATGATAAAATAATCATAAAATTCAATCTCAATTCAATAGGTATCGATATCAAATAAACTGCGTCTATTGAGCAAAAAATTGAAATCCCAAAAGGATTGGAGTATGCAATTTTCTATTCTCGTATCTCTCATGTGCAGTTCGCGGTCGTGAGGACTAAACCGCGGTTCTAGCGCCATACCATCAGATCTATTCAGATTTCGCTCGCAGCACACGAGTCCGTGAGAAGAAAAAACTAAATTACAGTCAATTTGTTGCGATATCCTTATGTAGAGGCAATCCTCTTACCTCCAGAGTTATGGAGAGATTGGAGCGAGCATCTCTTACCGAACGAGCGAGCATTACGCCGTACCTAATGACTATCTTGGAAAGCGCAAAAGTTTTTCGCTTTGGTTGCTCAGACTTTACTAGTAGTTTTCTCTAAATAAGGTGGTTATTACAGGTGATTTAGTAAACGTATCTCGGTGTTTTAGCATTTTTATATATTATATATATGTACATATATTTATATTTTGAATGTACCATTTTACCTTCAAAGTACCAAATTGGTTGACGGCCTCGGAATGGAGTGGCAAGCGCGTCGGGTTCTATTTCTGTGGGAAAAAGGCGTGACAATTGCTGCTGTTGTTGTTATAATTAATATTTAATATTATAAGAAAATACATCTTATTGCTATTTGCAACCGAGTGACTTTGTTTGGAGGGACCCTGCAAAGTTTGGTGTTAAAATTAAACAAGTCAACTTTGTTAACGTACGTTGCTTGGTTAATATTAACAACGCTGTATTGCACATTTCAAATAAGTCTTAGTTGTATGCTGGCGAATATATTTGCCAAAAAATTACCATGCCACATTGGTACTTTGCTAGAGCTTCGTTTTCTCAGTGTAGGTAAGTAAATATTTGTTTGAGGTTGAGACATTGTATGTGAAAGTATATGTAGGTATTTATTTATCTAACGGAATCTAGTACCGCTGTTTTAATAACTCCTTATTATTCTTATTGTTCAAACGTGGGAGGTCTTAATCAAGTTCGCTGATCTTACAACCTTTGAAGCCCTATATGATTCTGTTTAATAGTTAACCCGACACTGAGGGTCTAAAACTAGAATAAACTTCGCATAAAATGCATTGGATGAATGCGGGTAATACGAGACACCGCCTAGTGCCAGACAATGCAGCTCCCTTATTGCATAGGCCTTAAATTGTGGCGTGGTTTCAATGCAACATGCCACCAACGTTAAATTATTGTCGCTATGGAACGTTACACCGTTCCTACCGGCTGCTACACATATGTAAGATTAGTATACCTACCTAATCTCCATTTATATTATGCTACATTTAAAACAATATAAAATTTTAATTCACAATGTTTCTATAATAAAAATTGTAGAAATAATTTCGTGAAACAAAATTCGTGGCTACATTTGAATATTGAGAAAGAAAAAAGGTAAGGTCAAAGATCGTGATATAATTGTTTTATTCCAAATTCGAATTCATTGTAATTTCGCAGATGATTTCTCTTTATTACATACATTAGAACAGAGCATGCGTGGATTGTGTGTTACATCTTAGCTACGTGATCATCAAAAGTGTGATCATATAACATTTGCATGTGCTATTATTTACCCATCATTATATTGTATAGGTTGATACTAATAACACTTTCTAATTTAAAATTACCTCTTTCACGGCCCGTTCCCACTTTTCGGATGTCGGATCCGTTCTTTAATCTAATGTCACCGCTTATATTCACTTAACTCGGATGTCGAACCCGATCGAGGCTGGAGCATTTGGTACTCTCTACAAGACGATAGAAGATAACTTTGTGTAAAAGTGGGTAGAGAAGATAGAGATCCAAGCTCGTACGCGTGTGACACTATTCGCTTTTATATCCGGCGCGCGACACCGACAATACTTGTCGGAACCGATAAAAACCTCGAACCAAAAACACATCTAATACAAAATGTTTCGCCGGGCCTGTCCGAAACGTAAAGTGGGAACGTGCCCTTATTAAACACTGATTTCATTTGTTTATTTCTATTCATACGAGGTTTGTATTCTTTTTCTATATTCTATACATATACAAATATATATATCAGATGTGTAATTAGTGGCAATAATTACATATTTAGCCTGAAGGTTTACTCGGAGTATTATATTGCATTAATTAAACAGTCTGCTTCGATTACAACTGCAATGTATAATTATGTTACAAATTATCGTAGATGAAAGTTAGAGGTATCGAATACGCGGCAACGGCTATTATAGACTTATAATTATTATTATAATAAACAAAACAAACGCAAATTCTTAATGGTAGATTATAACAATTATATAGAGCTCCGCATATGACAACACTCTCCCTGATGTTAAGCTAGATTGCGATCTATGAACGGAAACAAATGCTGATACACATAAATTTTTGCATACAACAGTCGCCTCCGCTATGTCGGTTTGATGAGACGAGTGTACACTATCCAGGTTGTTACGGCAGATTCTTCTCGTTAAGTCCACACACTTCTAAACTAATCCCGAAACGCGACTAGGTCACCTCACAGTGTCACACTTGAAAGTGGTGGTACTACTTACTCTGTCTGGAACGGTCAAGCTACCTATCACTGTCAGTGGTAAAATATAATAATAAAATATTATAAAATAATAATAAATATTTTTTAAATATATTTTATACTTTTTAATTACAAAATATGTATATTAAAGTATTTGAAATAAAATACAAAATGCTTTTAGATAAAACGTATTTCATATACAAAGTAGAAATAGGTATTTTGTATTGGAAATAATTCACATCTCTTGATACCACTACCTTAAATCTTATTTGACTTTAAAAGTTGAATGAAGTTTTATTTTGCCGACTTTGCTGATTGTTCTGAAAATTCATTAAGAGGAATATTCGTAAGATGGATGTCGAACAATAATCGGTTTTCGCATTGCGCTCGCCTCAAACGAATTAAACAATCTCTTTAATCGCTCACTTAATTACGAAATTACCGTCGAACCTCAGCGATTGGCCACAAAGCTCATTTAATACCTCTGTGTTCACAAGCTAAACTTCCACTCGCAATAATATGCACTCGTCGTCTATCGTAAAAACAGCGTTACATCACATTCAATGAAATTATATGTATAGGTTGTTTTTTTTTATTCATACGGTTATTTCATAAATAATTTACTGTATTAATGTGTACAAAAAAAGTGTAGAGAAGCCGGTAGGACAAGACGGAAGACATAGATTCGCATACGAGGGACCCGTGTTCATGTCTCAAAAAATTCTATCCGGTACTAATCCGGTGCATATGGTACGATATAAACAAGTTATGCCCAGATGTGATTGGGAAGTGACGTAGTCGCATTTCGGGATCTGCTTGGAACGCATAGTCAACCTGGATGGTACATATTCGTCACTTGAAATCAGCATAGCGGAGGCGACTGCTGCCTGCTAACATTTCCCTTTTGTTTCAGCCCATACGGCACTTAGTTTAGCAACATACCGAAGTAATAAAAAAAATATGTTTCCACAATAATAAAATGTTGATATAATTTATATATTATACTTTTTAATAAACAAAGCCCTGAAACAAAAGAGAATATAAGAACAACAAAGTTTAAATTGGACTAAATGAATGGCGTAACCTAATAAGCAACGTACCTGCAATATGCATTAACAATTTCAACTTGTTCTTCCTTATTTTTGCTTGTTCTTTTTTTCTATCTTAGCGGACAATATAAATTTAATTTAGCTCGTTAGGCTTGTGTTTTTTTCTCATTAACATGCATACTATCCGTAGTTACCAAAAAATACGGGTTATTTTGTTTTACGATAATGAAAACAAATACCTGAGACTACTAACTATTCTGAGAGAGCGGAGTCTTAAAACTGACTTACAAATTAAAGCTGACATTTCAATTACATTCTTGTAGTGCTATTGTCTGGAAAACTTTGTAGTCTATGTTAAGTTAGTTTCTATACATCTCGAAGTAATTAAGATCGAACTCCAAGCGCTTGCTGCCCCTATAAAGGCTCGAAGCATAAAACGTCGTAGTCCTTCGGCTGTACGGGCGACGCGGCGTCGTAACTCTCGCAATTAAGCTGAATTAAAAATAAAGTCCAAAGAAACGCGAGCAATACAGCTGTTGATTAAACACCATCTCGCGGAGACCCCATCAATAACAACAGTTTAATTAAACACTTTTATTCCCGCTTCAATGGTTGGGACGCTAGTCTCAGCTTTTAATTTGCTTTTTTATTTCTTTTTATATTCTTTAATTTTTGCTTAATAGAGTTGAGCCTCCATTCTCGGCGACCGCTCGCCGCTAAATAGGAGCTTTAAACAAAGAAATCAACTTCAATTTTGTATTTTCTAAAATTATTCCTGTTTAATACTTTTTGAACGAAAATGTTATCTATTTATATTACACGAGCATAACATTTACCACGAAATAAACCATAAAATTTTAAAATAAACAATTAGGTTAATTAATGTCAGAGATCAACAGAACCTAATATTTAATTAATAATTCATAATATTATATGGATCCGAATGTTGTAAAACACATTATCAGGATTATTTGAAGATGTATTTTTAATTAATACAAATTACTATAAAGCATGTTTATTTGCAACAGAAAGTGACATTGTTCGATAAGGTAGTTCGGGATCACTAATTTAATTCTAATTTTATTAACTTTAAATAGATATAAATATTTTTTTATTGTAGCTCGGCGCATAATTATACATAAAAACATTCCTTGCTTTGGATATAAGGACAACAGAACATTTAAAATTTATTCATAATATGATGCTTACAATAGATTATAAATATTACAAATATTATAAATATTACAAATTGTATGTTTCGAGAGTGAGTCGAACCCGGATCCTCCGCGTAACAGATCATAACCACTGTAACTAGAAATTATCTACATAAAATAGGGAAGTGTATATTTATTTACAAAGTCAATTTGATTAAGTTTAAAGGATTCTTACTATATTTTTGATTTTCCCTGAATAGATCGAGAACACAAGCGCTAAAACAGTTTCAACACTTGAATGTTTAACGTGCTTTGAAGTGATATCTGAACTCTTCGAACCATAAATGTGGGTAAACTTTCCTCGTGCACGATGATAGTTGCCGTCACAATGTTCTTCAAAGTTGCTTAGTTTGAAAATTGTTGTTTTGGTCACTTGTATTTTTGGTCAAGCTAAATTTAGATAAATTTATTTAATGTTAAAAGTGTATGACAAAAAAGTTAATATTAAGATTTTTACGAAGCATTTTCTTTTTATCTCTTGCTTGTTTGAGTGTAGCAAAATGGAGTTGGTCTTTGTTAATACTCCATTGGGAACAATAATCATGTTCTTGGATATATACACTGGCGTGCTGAAAAATCAGGCCACCCATGTAATTCTGACAGCGATTTATTCCTAGCTTCACACTAATATTGTTAATTAATTTTGTTTATTTTTATAGCTTTAACTCTATTATACTTTTTTTCTTTTTTAATGCCTGTACTGTAAAGTAGTGCAATCACAGACAACGAGCAACCAAGGTACATTGTTAACGATCAGAATTTACCGAGGTTTAGTGAGGCATCTACCGCTAGACCATGGTAGCTCCTATCCTACTGCGCCGGCTAATACGAGTATACTATAATTTGGATTTATGATGTGCCCTAATTTTTTGCACACCATTTTTGTTATTTTGCTAAAATATGAGTCGCATTTTAAGAAAACTCTTGAAGATGGTGTTTTCTCCTAGTTTTAATGTAAAATACTGGAATAGTAAATAAGCCGACACACCGCGACTCTCGGCTTCTCACGTAATCATTTTATGAATGTTATGAGTTCCACGTGCACGAGATACGACGTGCAACGACCGTCTGCGATAGTTAACGTGTTATTTATGCTTTTGAAACACGAGTTTGGGTGTTATGGATATTCTCACTTAAAGTCCTATAGACTATCCTACAATTATTGCTTTTTTATTTATATTGCAAAATTTCTGCTATTTAATATTAGGTGTATATTTTTGCGATCTTCACTTGCGTTTTATTTTTCTTCTAAAAATAATAATAGGAAATATAAAGGTTTGTATTATTATATTTATAATTATAATTATATTATTTTTAGTTAAAATTTAGAAATATTACAAAATGGTATATCCACATAAAGATTTGCTAAGTTGTGCTTGCAAAGCTCGGAAAGTACACTTTGCAGTACTTTTTAAAAATGATGCTTCTAGTTTAAGGTTGTAGGTTACCGTCGCAGGAATTTAAGAAGATTTTTGTTGCCTTTTCAAATTTTAAATTTTAGTGTATCTACCTACGTGAATTTACAGTGTGCAATTTTGCTTGATTTATAACTTTGATATTTTTTTATTTTTTTATCCAGTATAACTGTTCTTTTAAAAATTAATGTCTATCCTAATTTAGTTGAAACCATTTATAACGAGGTATTTAATTCGACTCAGCAATCAGGTTTTCATATAGATACCTATTAAATATACATATATACAGTTAGAAATAGCTTCTACAATCATTATTCCGATCTTTAGTTTTCGTCATAACCGAAGCAATCATGCCAAATAAAGGATGATGATTTGAACTATGATTGACGTGGTGTTATTATGAATGTTATAGAAATGTATTTGGATGCTATTAAAATTAATTCGATTTAAAATAAATTGCCACTTGTACGGGCAATATCAGTTACACTTTTTGCTTAAATATAAATTGAAGTTTATGTACAATTAATATTTTAAATTGCGGAGACTTTAGCATGGGCCAATCCGTTCGATTCCTTTTTGCAATAAAAATTGGTTATTATCCCATATTGGTTAATGTACTGGGATAGTTTCACCACTTTTATACCGTTAATGTACTGTCAATTCATGTCCTTAAACCGGCACAGCGGAGACGAGTTAGCAGTTGTTTCCATTATATGGATCAGTTTTATGGGTCGCTTATCAGACGGAGTGTGGCCACATGTGTACCTATATTTTCAAGAAAATGTTACAAGGAAAATATTTATACAAGGTAAAATTTACATGTCATAATTTAATTTTAAGAAGAACCAAGCTCCATGTTTAATCGCATATGATCATATTCCAAGTTTATTAACCGCATTAACATCAATCCGGATTAGCAAACGAAAATTTGTAATCTCAAGAAATTTTACTCATAACAAAATTATATCCAATCTTCTTGTAACATGAACCCGGGGAAGATTGCGTTCGAGGTAATAATTCTAACAAGACTGTCCGTACAGTACTTTCTCTTAATTGCATTCACATATACAAATATGTATAAATACACGCAACTATAAAATTAAGTTACATTGGGCGGGGCGTACAGACCTGTTCAACTCGATGTTAAGGCCTGTAGTTTGAAATATGTTATGAGTTTAAGGGGTTACCTTATAGAGATAACTAATTCTAACATTGCATGTAATAATTTAAAATAAACAAATGTAGGTATTATCAGCAAAAGGATCGGTGCATCATCTTCACGACAGCCGCTAGATAATATATCAATAAAAATCAGTTTACAATCAAAGTAATTTACCAAAATGATATAAAAAACTAGTAGAGTTAAATTATCGTAAGATTTACATTTAATCACTGAAAGGTTCTGAAATTTCGTGATAATGCAAATTTTGAAATTTGTTACGAGAAAAGCTATTTACATACTTATTGAGAAAGTTTACTGCTTTTTTAAACTATTGATTAATGAACAAAGTAGGATACTAATAACTTTTTTAAGTCTATAATTTATATTCTACTCCGCATGATGCTAAGCTAGAGCGCGAACCATGTGCTAAGACAGTGTCTACAGGCAGCATTCGCCACCACTATGTCACTATGCCGGCTTGAGAAAACGAATGTACTCCGTTCAGGTTGACAGTGCACCTCTTGTCTCACTCGATTTGAAGCACGACTTCACGTGTTACGCTTAAAAATGCCGGTTGAATAATAACCTATAGACATATTTATAAAGTAAAACCAGCGAACTTAAAACACAGCTTTTGCTTTTTATCTTGATAAATAAATTATTTTTTTAAGGAAAACTGAATAGATTATTTCACACCAGTGAGTCGTCTGTATTGTTTATAACCTAAGTCCTCTGATAGTATCTGAATTGGCACGAACGCGCCTATATTTACAATTTATGATAATTACTGGCACCTACAATGTCGTTTCGAGCAATACAAGTCTCGCTAAATAATTAAATTTTACCAAAATTAGTAATGAACTATTATAGCAATGATGTTTAGTTTTGTTTAGAGATTTATTAATGTACTTATTTATTATTATTTATTTTTTGTAGTTTTTTTCTACGTCTTAACTTGCATCACCTGCTTTTTCTTACAGTTCCTCCTCTCCGTGTTTTGTGTATTGCAGTTGTTTCCATTCATGCTCATGCATTCTCTCATTAACTTCAGCAGGCGGGGTCTGGTCAAAAGACGAGCTACTATAAAAATGCACTAAGTTTGTGCAATATGTTGGGTGTTGATTTGAATTGTAACTAACTGTAAACGGAATATCCCTAAACCCGTCCTCAGACTAGCTGGGTACAGGAGACTTAATGTATTTTGTCATTACTACTTATTTAGCTTTAATTGGTTTCTGATGAAAAATTTCGTGTATTAATAAAAATACTATCAGTAATTAAGTTGAGATTTTACATTACTAAAATAAAAATTAAATAAACTCACGACCATCTATTACGGATAACAGATCTACCAAATTAACAGTTCAAAGCAAAACGATTAACTGAAGACGTTAGACTGGCTTTGGGAATAGAGAACACACTAATTCCAAATAACATCTTAACACAAATGATAAATATGAGAACGCCCATGAACGCGGACGGTAATTATCAGCATTCGTACACTAATGTGATAATCTTTAAAAACATTGCCGTGATGAATTCATCGGCCCGAAAATTGTTGTTGGGTCATTTAGTACCCACTTCGTAATTAACAGGTTAAAGGTTAAACAGTTATTATGTGCTAGTAGTCACCGAGACTGTACTTTTGCGATTTTATTAATATTTAATTTTTACATGGCATTAACCCTTCATCATCTTGGGAATTAAAACCAAAGTTTGATACCGATATTAATTAAAATGCAAATATAATATTAGAAGTAAGGGAATGCATTATTTAGTAGTAACATAATTTATTTTCTCGGAAGGAAAATCGCTGCAAAACATAGTATTACTATGGTAAGTAATTACAGTTGTTGAATGTACGGCCAGTCCAGCACCAAGAGTTCCCGTAACAAGACAACATAATGATACGAACAGTCTTTTGTCTGTGCGTTTCGCCACCTGCCCAAACAACTTAGTGATGAGCTTCGAAATTGTCGATAAACTTCAACCTCAGATATCAACTAACATTGTTAATCAGTGTCTTATCGTCTTTATCGATACATTCATTTCCTCGTGTAATCCTAATCCTATAACTTTTTTGAAATGTACTTTACACATATATTTGGATATTTATCTCCAAATTACATTTTTATAACAGATAAGATTAATAAGAGCTACATATGATTGACTTTCACCAGGCACAGCGAGGTGAGCCGAAACTGCGTCTATTAGAAGGGAGCAGAACCACGGCGAATCGAATCACATCAGGCACCGCTCGTCAAGTGACCTTCTGACTACTACGAAGTTCGGTGCGATTCGTCTATGAAAATCTATTTGTTGCAAAATAAATCTTATCTCTTAAGTTAAGAATTAGATATAAAAATCCTAATACATTAATTTAAAATGAATGTAATAATAACACAATATCAAAACGAGTGTGCACTGTCAATCGGGACATTAGTCTTATAAAGCCGGCATAGCGGGGGTGACTGCTGCCTGTAGAAATTTTTATGTAGTAGCAGTTGTTTTTCGTTCATGGACCGGAGTGTGGTCATATGCCGAGATACAATAAAAAATATATACAATAATGAAAACATCGATAGTTTATAGTTCGCAAGAAGGGCATCCTTGTAATGACACCTTGTTAGCGGCTGTTAGTCATTCCTTCCCGCGGTGAGCCAACGTCGTCAGGAAAACGAGACTCTTAATTTGAAGTTTTCAACTCAAAGGTGTGATTTCTTTCCACATGAGGAAGTGTTAAGTAATTATTTAAAAATCTACCTGGTGGTAACCCTATTAAAAAGTTACCGATAATGATTTCGTTTTCGAACAAAGTGCATCTGATTATGTTAATTATAGTGCATAGGCTTTTGTAATTTGGACTTGTAAATTCTATAATTTGGAGGACATGTTATGTTTTATTTTTAGTTACGAGAGCACAAAAATTACACAATTATGTTTGAAGCTATCGAGAATAATCGAGATAATGTTACATAACAAAACTATATCTTAGTTATAATTTTATTATGAATTGCTTGATAAATAAAGTGATTTTTTGTTCAAAAGTAATGTTGGATTACTCGTATGTATGTATAAATTCTTTGTATGTGAATTTATAGCTTTTTCATGAGCTTTATTTACTTTTATAGACGCTTGATGTCCGTAGAAGTCGGTACAATAAATTACTAGCGAACCATGGCAAGGCGACTGGACATACTAGCTTATAGCATCGGTGAATAGCCACGTTTTCCTCTTATTATGTTTTCGGATATAAATTAGTTAGATTTATGTATTCCTCTTGTAGTAAACAGTCCACCGCCACTTTCGTTTAACAATCGAAATG
Organism: Tinea pellionella; assembly: GCA_948150575.1. NCBI lineage: Eukaryota > Metazoa > Arthropoda > Insecta > Lepidoptera > Tineidae > Tinea > Tinea pellionella. The sequence continues at coordinate 3,443,475 of OX411254.1, read as the reverse complement.
ATTGCGTCGGTTAATAGCGCCTGGATTGTCCGTGATAGTTAAATGATGTTATCTTGATATTGCTCGTAACTGGTCTAAGTAATGGAAGTCAATGGCTGAACTCCATATTATGGAATTTATAATACCTGATGCCTGTCTAGTTGCCTTATGAGAAGGAAGTACATTTTGATTAAGTAATATGTATTTGATACACTTAATTGTTTCGTTTCGTCGAATTAATAAAAAATATTATACGCTTAAGTGTTTTTATAATGTACCGATTAACGATTTAAAAGGAAGAAAATTACTAGAAAACATTTCATCGTATAGGTAATTGATATACCTTCGGATTTATTGTTTTATAGCATAGTCTGGCAATAAATTTCTTAATTGGCCTCTACTTTACGCTCAACGGGCCCTTAATTTATAAGGGTAAGCACGAACTGTATCTTATTTTTTATTTTGTTACAGTTCAGGGATCATAGTCTATTTTAGCCGACATGACGCCGCGGAGTCGCCACTTGTGTATGGTTAACAAGGCTGGCATCATATAATTTAGGGAAAATATATATAACCCCAGTCGCGTTAACATTGTAATGAGGCAGCTGGCAATGAACTGGAGATGCCTACACATTCTTGCAACTTAATTTTCAATGAGCGCCGTAGGCTATAACGAATCATAACTATATTAAATTATCTTCTAAATTAATTGGTAACTTAGATTTAGAACATCAACGCTGACTAGCTCTGCCTACTCAGTTAAATGAGCTGTAAAGATGTTCCGATATGACCATAATTTGTAAATTAAGATCTGGCGGCTAAAACCACTAGCAATGTTTTTAAAACAGGCCTCTTATTAGACTGCGCGTGTTTGATCATACCGCGGTTGCTTGATTGCTTGTTATGTTATTTAACATTAATGAGTTTGGAATTAAGAGAAATACATATCGATAATTAACAATATTATACAGACCATTATGTAAAGACGTTACAATATTATTAGAATAAAAAATATTAAAGTACTATTTCTCACGTTTCTTTTTAAGTTTTGCTGGTCTTTTTTAGCAAGAGATGCGCGACACACCAGATAAAATATTCAGGCCAAAAGTCAGTCACGATTCGACGTGTCTTATGATTTAACCTAGCATGCCATTCCAAGCGTGTTCACAATTTCAAAATGTATATTTATAGTTGGTACTTATATCTATCTATATATTAGTATTTTTACAGTAGTCCGGTACATTAATCCTGATGTTAATTATTAAAGTGTGGTCTGAGATAGCTGATCATCATTCTACTTACTACTCTTTAAATCATGAACATATGATGAGAGAAGAATGCACGGTGCACATTTTGCTTCTTAAGCGGGTATAGCGATGGCGATTGATGCCTGAAACGTTACGTTGTCATATTGCGTCACCATATGCTGGAATACTTTATAGTAAAATTCTTTAAAAAATTGCGGGCAGTTTGACAAAGTTTAATATTAATTATTCAGTAACATTAACTTTCATTAAAATAAATTAAATTAAACTAAACGATGATTTTGAAACTAACATATATCTTTATAAATGTATTCAAGAGCGGCCGTTGTCTAGTGGTAAGGCGCGTGAACTTACCATCGATGAGACCCGTGTTCGAACCTCGCTAATTCTAACCGGTACCACTGTAACTTTGTTATAGCTATGTACTTTGCTCGCTCAGTGCCTATAGGCATTATTAAAGTGCTAGGCAGACTGATAATGATTATTTACACAGTCTGCCGTCTTGGGATAGTACCACTACTTTCGAACGTAACACCCGTCAAGTGACAATGTCGTGTTTCGGAAGCAGTTTGAAAGTAGCCAGGTATAGCGAGAGGAGCGTGCTGTAAATCTAGATGGTGTAAATCTACTCGGCTCCTCAGGAGGCGACTACTGCCCGTAGAGATTTCGCTGTAGTAGCAGTTGTTTCCGTTCATGGACCGCCTCTAGCTTTACGTCAGGCGGAGCGTTGTCATATGCCGAGCTACAATTAAAAAAATCAATTATAGTCGTAGTTTGACAATTCATAAATAAAGATTTTGAATTTGAATTTGAAAACAAAAATAATGTCTCTGTTATACACCTCCCAGAATTTGAGATAAAAATTATTTAGTCATTAGTCACAATAGAAACTGCAAAGATAGCGCTGTAGGTATTGAAAGACTTCAAAAGTAAGGAAAGTAAATTTTATTATTTTATTGTTATTTTGTTAGTCATACATAAAAGAGTAAAAGTGTTTAAAATCTTTAACGAATACAAGGAGTTGTTAAAAGTGAAACTCAATTGTTTTATGACATTATTGCTCAAAACAAAAACTTAACCGCGGAAGAAACGACATCGTCACATCCCTCAATAAATGGCACAGCCGCCGAGGAGACAAAACGTCGGGCCGTAAAGTTATAGTTGTAAACATTGTTTATAAAACAATTCTGCAGTTGGAAACGAAAACAAAAGTTTTCAACGAAATTCCTCGCCACCCTTTCGGCTTCCTTAAACTGTTATGACGGTAATAAACCCGGGGCGAACATATGACTTTTATGGGAAGGCCAGGGTTTTTGGGCAAACTATTTGTCACTAATACATTATGACAACAGATGGAGAGTTAGAAATAATTATATAAAATTAACGAGTATGTAGCAGATTTTTTTTCGGTCTTAACAAGCTAGAGTATGATCCCTGAAAACAACTGTTGCCAAAGAGAAATAATAGGCAACAGTTGCCTCCGCTATACCGTTTTAAAAACCATTAAAACTATCACATACGAGTATATACAAAGAAGGTAGGTAGATACTGTTCTCCAGTATACAGGGTTGAAATGTTTAATTCGAATAGTAGTAATCAAGTTTAACAAAAATATCGATCGTTAACTTCTATAATATTACAAAGTATTTAATTATAAATTAAAATTGAACGGATGCGAAAATTCAAATAACATTTTCAGAATTGTAAGCACTATTACGCAAAGGACTTGTAAACGAGTTTCTACAGAAATGTCGTTAAATCCTATTTGGTATATGTAATTAATTTCTAACCGTACCGAAGAGTTTGCTCGAGTAACAATAAAACGCTTTCAGATTATGATATGAAACGTTGAAAGCTAATTCAACTCGTAATAAATCTGAGACTTGTTAATTACCCGGCGTCCTCGAGGAAGAGTCGTGAAGGCCCTTTACTTTTGTTTTAAAATGCTCTGCGGCGGCGTCAACTTCAAAAGATTTCCTCTCTTATTGAGTTAGCCGTAATAAATAGAAAGTCTCCAGAGATGTCGCCTTGTCGTTGTCGTATCGCATTGTAAACAAATTTTATTCCTCAAAACTGCAGAAGTTGCTGCGAGGTTTCTGTCTTGAATATAAAGTGGATATAAAAATTCTAGACTTGACCCTTGAGCGAAAATTAAATTGCGAGTAACTTTAAAATTTTCCATCTTCTTCTCATTTCATTAGGAAAGACTCAAAGGAAAATTATAACAACTTCCTAAGTGAGTTTTATATTTAGGAGGTTTATCTTGTGATATTATCCTATTTAAAAAAATATATAGATATAAATTAGTAAATGTCTACATATTGTATATTAAATAATACTCAAATAATAGCTGAATCAATTGGGATGGCATAGGTATATATTGAATTGAAAAAAAAAACGCTGGGAAATTGGGAACTAATTCTAATATTTTACTACTTATTTTCTCTTTGAAACTAAAGTATTTTATTAGCATGTTCATGGTCTTAGCATCGTCAGACTCTACTATATTCAATAGAATACCATTAACTGCCGCAATATCATTGAAAAAATTACCACGCCATAAACTTTTATACGATATATCCCACGAAACAGACAGTCATTTCCGTTTGCTCGTTAGATGTACCTACACCTTATTCACTTGATTATAAAAAAACTTGTTTTATATTCAACGTTAGCAATAGTTAAATACTTTTGGGCGTAAAGCTAAACTATGTAGCATAAGAGAGGCGTATCTACTTGAAACATGGTAGGGGCCCGCCCGGAGTAATCCAAGCATAACCTATGCCGTTTCTATATTATTTTATAACGAGTTATAAAACTATTATTAAATCGTCATCGTGTCAAGCCCACATCATTCTTTAACCGACACTGACTCCAATTCGATGATCGTTTGTTTTATATTTTTAATGTGAATAAAGTTATGTTTATATTGAATACCCCAAGGCAGTGAAACCTTATCAAACCTATTCATAAACACAAAACAGAGAGGTTTTACATACATCAATTTTAATTTTGGTATGTTTTATGAATTCAATATAATTCGTAATAATATCACTATAAGTATGTTTAATTATTAATTATTTATTAAAATTTTAATAGCTTAGTGCCTTAGGCGGCCCTAATGCGTTTTCCCGTTCCTTCACTTGCAAACCTTTTGAATGAGTTAAATATATGTAACACATGCATTCATAAAAAAGAACAAAACCAACTTTAATAAACAGAGCATATAATGCAAAAATAATTTTAAAAAGTATCTTATAATCTATTCTAGCCCTAATCTAGCTCTATGCTCAAGATCTGTTCAACCATTTAAATGTTATTAAGGGACAAACATACATACTTTTACATTTATAATATTAGTATAAATAGATAAAAATTTAAAGTCGTTTCAATTCCACCGAGAGTATATTTATTTCTATAAGGTAGATAGTAGTCCCAAAACTCTGATGTGTTTTTAAGTAGATATCCTTGCTTTGATTGATGAATTGTTTGTTTTGATACAAAAGATAGGAATTATTCAAATGTAAAGTGATTTAAATTAATCAAATTTAATTGATATTAATTTGAGTAAGACAAATAACGAATGGTTTGAAGGAGTTATAAATGTGTACGTAAAGGCGATACTCTTGTTATTGTAGCTTATTTATGTTCAAACAAATAAATAATTTTGTTAAGAAATTCTAAAACCGTTAAGGCCAGGCCACTTACGAGCATATACCATCACGTACCATTTTCCTCAACCATGCTCAAATGGCTAGCACACTGATATTTAGCACAGATATATGGGATAAACGAGAATGCTCATTTTCGGGCCCACTTGATTGATACCTAATAGTTTGGTAACATAACAATATTCTAAAATAATATCTTATTTTTTTTATTAATTCATTTGAATTATATCAACACATCATTTACCAATCAACAGACGATGTTTAATTGCATAAAAATATATCATCAATATTAAAGCATTTAAAATAATAATAACCTCAAATATTCAGAATCATCTATCAGAAAACATCTAATTACTCAATAACTCGGGTGAAAAAATCAAAACTGATTGGTGATAAGGAATGTAGGTTTATTTTTCTACAAAATTAACTAAAAATCATTGACAAACACGAGAAAAAAAAATTGTGGGCCCATTTCTCTTAGAAGAATGGGCTTCTCCTTTGGTTATAGAATACTTTTTGCGTTCATTTTTTTATGACGACACGACATGAGACCTCGACTAGTCTGATGGTAAGCACAGTGGAGGTCCATGAGTAACGACGACTAGATAGCTTCGGATAACACGGTAGCTTCAATTCGACGTTACTGTTATTATAACCCAATTTATCTTTTTTTTGTTTGACATGGGGGCGAAAACATACCTACAGCTATTTTAACAAATTTAAAAGGTTACTCAAGTATGCAATGGAACACTAAACGCATACGAAGTTGTGGGTAACAGCTTGTATTATAAAATACTTCTATATTAATAGATGTTTACAATTTTATTCGAATAGTTGGTAAACATTGCCTAGTTAACATTTCACAAGATAGTAAAACATTCAAATTGGACCCAAATGGCCTTTGACTAGTCCACCCGATCATTGAATGGGTCGGCATAAGTCGTGATCAAGACTTGGATGTATCGCACGTCTCGCATCGTATTTAGTTAAAGGTCCTTACTATTTACATAATCGACGTTTCCACAGGTGCATTGGTATATTGGCAGCTTATTTAACTGCGTTTGTGAAGTGACAAGGAGCCTCTGTATGGAAGCTTGGTAAAGGTAAAACATTGCCGAGGTGTTTTTTATTTATTGAGCCTTGATGCGACAAGACGTTGGGACTGTTTTATGTGCTGCAAATATCTGTTTATTTTTATTATAATGATGCCTATAACTAACATGTCTTTCTAAGTGTTTGCACAACTATCAATCAGAGCGTATCGTCATAGACGCGTACGTTGATAGAAAATATTTTAATTCTTTGAACATAATGTTCGATAGACAAACATAGTTCACTTTACTAAAAACAACAATATCGTGATCGTCAACCTCAGCGTCACCCGAGGTTTGATGCAAAGACTAGCAAACAACTTTTTTTTTAATCAATTCCCAAAATATTACACCTCAGGCACTAAGCGAAAGAAGTACATATAAAAAAAGATACATGGTACCAAACGAAAATTTTGAGAGATTTCAACATAGGTTTCTCTACCGAATGAATCCCAGGTCTTAAAATAGATAAGTATCTATCGGTAAAATAATCTGGTTTTCGCATATTATGGTATATTTAATTCACTATTTACACTGTTATATAAATTTAATTTATAGAAACTGTGGTGAAATTCAGTAGTATCTAAAGATGAGTGGTGAGAGCTTGGGAACATGGCAAAGTACTGGTTTATGTATGTAATTCCTTCCTTACCAAGTCGTCTAATTATACTATTGCAGCTGACGTCTTTGAATGTTTACCCCGTATGTTACCACACTATATAAACACCATTTTCACGGCAAATTGAATATAGTTTAGGTACTTATAAGTATTATTCAAAAATAACAATTAAAATATATATATTTCTTTTTTTTTTCTTGTAGCTCGGCATATGACAACACTCCGCCTCATGTAAAGCTAGAGGTCCATTAACGGAAACCACTGCTACTACAGATACATTTCTACATGTAGATGTCGCCTCCGCTTTGCCGGCTTCAGAAGACAATTCATTTAGAAAAAATACATAGATAAATAATAATTATACAAAAAGAAAAAAGTAATTAGAAAAAGGTTTTTTAACGAAGTTTGCATAACATTAGGACCGTTTGAAAGTTTAGCTTTGCAACACAAAGAAAACTTATTTTCCAACAACAATCCTTTAAAAGATAATTGCATTAAATGAAGAATGAATACAAAAAGTTATGTCTTTTATTACCAATCCCTTTATTAAATACTAACTATATCTCTATATGAAGAATCATTAAAGTAGGCTTTATTAGTAGAAAATCAAACCGTAATTTACGAGTAATTATATTGTACAAACGTTTAATTTTGTTTTATTAATCTAATACCTACGCTATTTAATTTGATTGAAGTTTCAAGTATATTTATTTATTCCTTCTTTAAATTACAATGCCGTTAATTTATATATTTACTTAATACTTTAAATATATTTATGTTTCTACAGAGGTAGGCGCGCTATATAATATGAAGCGCCAGCTCTTTCTGAGCAGTTGACCAATCTCGTAGAATGCCGCTTCCGACACTGTGGTCTATGAATTACAAAATAAATAAATAAGTTAATTCTGGGTAAACAATAAAAGTAGTAGCTACTATGTATACCGACCTAGTCTAAAGTTATGAATGCATAGAGTTTTATATTAAACAAAACACGGTCACGACAGTGTTACCATTAAAAATTCAAGAATACCGCATTGTGAGCGACACCTTCGTAGAAATAAATAGGTACACCTCACTAACAAGAATCGTACACCCTAATGATCACTTTGAACAATATCAAGGTAAAGGTTTCGTTTTCTCTGGCAACATTTCGCTCGATTTGTGAGTCCTTGCTTCTCCCATCATACCAGTTTAATAACAGATAATATTACCAAAATAATTGCCGATGTTTTGACAAACAAAATGTAAACACGGAAATAAAACCTACGCATTTTTATTTCGTTTAGTTTTTGCATAAAACATATTTTAACTACTTACTAAGAATATAAAGTTCGGCTCCCATTGACATCATTATTCTACCATTTCTCGGGGTGTAGAGGGAATAAATTTTAGAGATATAATAGAAAACTCCGGTAAGTATGAGAAAAATCCGAGTTTAACCGGACGTCGATCTCTGGACCGGACGTAGTCGCAACATTTCGGAAACCTGTCCCAAGTCTAGTGTTTTAACACTAGTTAAGAATTTATAACTGTTAAGGAATAAAGAATATTTCATCTTAATAACCAAGAACATATTATAATCTTGCTTTGAACTGAACACTAAAAAAAAAATGGGATGAAAAGGCAATAGGCCGAAGGAGAAACATCTCATATCAAGATGTATTTAATTGGGTAGCGTTATGTCTGGGAAGTGCTAGAGTAAAAGATGCAGGTGTCCGCCGCACGGAATATAGATTGGTAGTGATTTATGTGGTATAGAGAGTCCTGAGGAATGGGCACATCAGGATTGCTGATCGCTACGTGGGAGGCTATTTACCTGTCGATATGAAGGATGTGAATGGAGGATTTACAGGAAAACTTATTTAAGTATATCATTTTCTGTCATAACTCACCCAAATTCTAATTATACGAGTAGTTAGCAAATGTGCGTGTTGAATTTTATATTTCATTGCGAGTTTCTATATATCGTTTAGACAAAGAAAAATTAATTGTGAATACAAAAAGTAAGTAATAATTCCCAAAGTTTTATTCACAAAATATTTCGGCATAAGACAACACTCCGCCTGATGTTAAGCTAGAGTGCGATCACACAACTGCTACCACAGAGAAGTCTCTATGGGCAGGAGTAACCTCCGCTGTGCTGGCCTGAAGAGACGAGTATGTACCATCCAGATTGACAGTGCTCACTCCTCTCGCTATGTCTGGCTATTTTGCTCTGCTCCCGAAACGCGACAAGGTCTCGGTTGTTACAATTAATAAAAGATTTCACATTAAAACTATGTTCAACATTGCATTGATTCTAACCGTAAACCGCTACTGATGTAAACAACCGCAATGGTTATGAATAGTTTAATAAGGAACTGAAATAATCATAAGTAACCGGGTATGACGAGAGCAGTGTGTCCTGTCAACGGATGGTTCACATTCGTCTCCATAAGCCGGCATAGCGGAGGTATTGTTGCCTAGAGATATTTACCACAGCGAGCAGTTATTTTCGTTCATGGATAGAACTCAGTTTAACATCCGGCCGAGTGTGGTCACATGTAGTGTTACTGTTTAAAAAATCTACTGTAGCATACTGGAAACATCTTGAAAACAGAATACATATAAATTGTTAAGATTTATTTACTACAGATTAGATTTATATGATTATTATTTAATACGTTTTGACGGAATAAGTGTAAGTTTTGACATAATTTTAGTCATGAGTTGCCACTTGCCACATATTCAACTACCCTAGTACATGTTCATTAATTAAACGTTCACCCTCGTTATTATCAACACCTGGTCTTGAAAAGCATTTAATAATGACGTCAAGTAGCAGCTGTGAGTTTGCGGTGCTTTTGCCTCTGTACGAACGTTAGTTTTCAGGCCGCGTCAGATGGAAAATTAAAATTAAATTAATACACAGTCGTAAATTACAAATTATAAATCTGAACCTTTATGCGTTTCAGACACGAATTAAAGTTTCAATTAACGACTACCGTTTCATGAATTTCGTCTGTAATTTAATAAATTATGGTATGTTATAGACGGGCTTTAATTATATTTGTTAGAGGTTGAAGGGTAAGTTTGAGTGAGCTCTAATATTCTCTTACGTCTATCAAATTGCAGATATAAACATGGAGGCTGATGTAGGTCGGTAGGATACGAGCAGGGCTTAGTACTAAAATTATATAGAGAGTGATAAGCAGTCTGATGCTCTATGGTAGCTCCGTCTGCCGTCCTGGGGTTGTACCACCACTTCCATAGGTCAATTGACCCAGACTGGTGTATAACGAAAGGGGTGTGTCTTGTCAACCTCGACGGTACATATTCGTCTTCTTAAGCCGACATTTCTCTATGATAACAATTCTCTTCACTCTCTAACTTTACATCAGGCTGAGTATGTTCCCTTGCGTTTTATAAATCCATTTAATCAAGAAATATTGTACCTATTAGTGGATTTCATATATCATTGATCATGCAATGTGACCCGTATTCAAATTCGCTGCCCGATAGCAATGTAACTTTGTATTGGTCACTTAGTGCCTAGCTTAGTACAGACATTTAAAAAATTCCATAATATGAAATACTTAATGTAATTTGTTAAATAAAAAGTCGAGTAACATAATACGATTAAAAGTCTTAAATAGATTACAGTGATAACTGGTGCTTTATGAAGTTAATTATAGTGGATAATCTGAACCGATCCATTTGGGCAGTTGCGTAACCGTGTTCTCGATTACAAACCATCGTATCACTCTCGGCTCGATACGACTTCTACGAACGATCGACTGATTCTTTAATTAAGCAGGTTTATCTAGATCGATAATTCGATACGAAGTATATCGACAATTGGATTCGGCCATATTTATTGCCAATATAATGTCGTAACAGTATCTCAGTTCAATTTATTAAAGATTCGAATATATAACCAATTACATAAACAATTTTATATTTATCTCCGAATCTAAACTGGGATACCCTGCACTATGTTTAATGGTATCAGGAGAAGAACAACATCAACATATTATTATAAGCCCAGTTCCCAAAGAAGTACGTTTATACTTATTTTTCAAATATTTAACATAGGTATGAAATATACTCTCGTGCTAACCACTCCGCTACAGGGGCTGTTTAATTAAATAACGGTAATTAATATAAAAAAACCGAATTAACTAATTAAAAATAAAAGTAGAGAATACTATGTCATGTAAGTACATGGGTTGATATTTTATAGGTCTATAAAAATGTTACGTGTACATTACCGATTAAATCTCAAAATAAATGAATCGATAGTATCGATACTTTGTTCGAACACTCGCTTAAATCTTTATTTTTGTTTAAAAAAGAAATACGAAATAAAAGTACATGTCCCAGTGTTTCCATCTGAGTAACACCAACTCTCATTACTGAAGGCCCCCGATAATATCGAAAAGCCTGCAGCGTTGCTCCCGCCACCACATTACCGAGTGTCTTTTAAAAGGATTCAACAATCATTAAAAAGTTCGAACAAAAATAGTCATCATTACCTCGCAATATAGCTGTATTTCCTATGATACGAGATATTTATTAAAAACGTTTTGTAAATAAAGGTGTTGGTAAAAATGCGGATGCGTTGAATGCCGACCAAACCAAATAGCATTGCGCATGACCGACTCAAATCGTTATCAACGTTCATCGCGATATGATGAAGACACATGATAAGGGCTGTTTTTTCAGATGCTTACAAGTTATTTAAACTAAACGACATACTCAACTTTTATCTTTTTTTATTAAACATAAAAATACAATCGGTTTAAAAATTACTCTAAACTGAAATACTGAAAACCTTTCGCAATAAAAGGACTAACTAACGGAAAAAAAAATTAAAAAGTTTCCTATAAGTTCTAGCTATTGTCGGCATAGGGTATTTCCATGCTAAATCAAGATCCGCTCAGCGTGGTAGAATAAACAAACATACTTTCACATTTATAATATTAGTATAGGTAAAAAGCAAATGTTGTCAGATCAAAAAAATGGTATCAATACAAAAATGTATTTAAAAAATATAAATATTACCATTAAGTTTATAACCTACATGATTTTAATATAACAACAATCATATTTGTCAAAGAGGCCGATATTACCACCCAAGTTTCATTGATTACTAACGAAGTTAAATGAGTATTGATTTCATTAATTACAAATATGGCTTGTAATCTTTATTGTGTCAAAATGACTCCTAAACCGGGTGCGTGGGATCGTGTTTTGTCTTTATTACAGTCGTTGCAGCTTTTAGATTTTGTTTAATACCATTAATTTAATTATCATATCTTAATCGTTGTCTTGATTTTAATTTTATGTTAATTAATGTTTAGATTTTAGAACATAATAGAGGATATGACTCATATTTTATTAAATAATCCTCATATCTGCCGTAAACAGTTAAGTTTAAAGAATCCGCAGACCGCAGCGAGCTCAAGCAGGTGCGTGTTGGCAGTGCCTTTCTTTTCATACATATTGCATGGTTAAAACTTGAAACTTACGTTCTTCCCAGACCGTTGGGACGGAAGTGTCTGATAGTAATATCTCGAGTTTGCAATAACTCTTTTACACACAGATGAATTACGTTTCTTTTATTAATAACTAAAGAGTTTGAAGACTGACCATCTGAAACTTAAGTGCGGTAGGAGAGACAACCACCACTGCAAAGAAAACTCGGCTTTAATGAGACCTTTCGGGGTTGACTCGGCTACTTATAAGCGAATCTCAAAACACTTTTTTTATTATCACGTAAACATGTTGTTTAAAATGTAAGTTTAAGTTGCAATTTCTAAACTTAATTCATATGCAACACACTTCTGGAATTGGTCATCAAAGTAATAAAGTAGCTACAGTGTACTCAGTATATATTGTGAACAAGAAGCTTCAACAGTTTGGCAGCGGTTTGCGCATCTCCCGCTATGGGATTCACTTCAATCTACCAAACTTCGCTCCTCTACATATTAACCAGAGCTGAACTGTAAGCAAATTTGAAAACTTTCAGCGCCTCCCAGAATAATCTGAAGATTAACTGCGTGAGGGGATACAGAATTGCTGGTTATGTAAATATTCTCTTTGCATTGATAGTGTTGTATGGTTGTTGACTAATGCTTAATTAAATGAAAATACGAGCATAAATTTACGAATGTTCAAAATAATAATAATTATTAAATATTTTATTTAGCTTTATATTCGTACATATTATTAACTTTTCCTAAAATATTCTTTAAACTCTTTTTTAAATTCAATGCGCTGAATTTGTTAAATTATTAACTTATGTTATTAAATTATGATTAAAATTAAATAGAAAATGCGCGTTAGTTTTTTCTTGTTCAATTATGTATAATTTAAGTTATGAATATTATTCGTTTATATACAGGGTGTCCCGTAAGTAGTGGTGTCAACGGTATTTTACAGATAGAGGGGTTCAATATCTAGAATATAATTTGGTGATTTTTTTTTATACCTTCTAGTTTAAAAGTAATGACATTTTTAAAGAATTATCATTTTTTCCCCCGTTTTATTACAAAATAATGTTATAAAAATTTGTTTACAATTATTTTCACTGATATTTTTATTTAAGTGGATTGAGAAAACACAGGGCTTGCTAATTATAATTTTATTTGTAACCAATTAATAACCATGATTAAATAAAAAATTAAAATCTAAACAAGATTTAATTTATCAAATTTTAAGCAAAATATTTAAACGAAGCTGGTGTAAAAAAAATGTATGTAAGGTTACGGGACCATTATTTTAAAAATATCTACAATTCACACGGACTCTAAAAACGTATAATAATGTTCACTGTCATTTTAATTAAAGTAATTTTTTAAAGTTAAACAAGCAACAAAGTACTATTTGTCGAAGAAATTTCATTATTACCTTATGCGAATTCCAATAAAACTAATGTAAATAGATACGGATAAGAAAACAATTTATTAAAGTAAATGCTCAAAATGTCTCCCTCTAACTCTAATGCATAACCGACGTCTTCTAATAAAGATTCTCCTGATATTTCCTAGGGCTCTTTGATTATTTTTAATTCTTTCGGACACGATATTCAATTTTTGGCGTAGTTCATATTCATTATTATTACATGTCTCATAAACAGCTTCTTTAAAGTTACCAACAGCAGACTGATGATGACAACTTTCGAATGTAACACCCGTGAAGTGACTTTGTAGCGTTTCGGAAATTGTTTTAAAGTAGCCAGGTATAACGAGAGGAGTGTTCGCTGTCAATCTAAGATGGTACATGCTCGTCTCCTCAAGCCGGCATAGTGGAGGCGACTGCTACCCGCACAGGTTTCTCTGTAGTAGCAGATGTTTCCATTCATGGACCGCACTCTAGCTTTACATCAGGCGGAGTGTTGTCACATGCCGAGCTACAATAAAAAAAAAACACCATAATTTACTTAATAATCTTTGTTTTAATAGTAGTCCGGCATGTGATTACACTCTGCCTAATGTACTTAAGGTACGTAATCTCTGAATGAAGTATGAGTGGAAACAGGCGTCAGTCTGGCTACCCCTCTTTAAAAATCCCTAAAGTCAAATTAAGGAACCGAAATGAAAATAAGATTGGAACTACAAGCAGTTAGTATCTTACAGTAGGTTAGGACGTGAAAAAGTGAAAATTTCCGACTGTAAGAATTCTTAAAATCCGTCCAATTATCGGAATGCATTATTAAAAATCGACGCCCATTTGTTGTATTAGTGTCGAAAAAACATTGCAATTAAAATGATAGTGATCATTATTATACGTTTTTAGAATCCGTGTGAATTGTAGATATTTTTAAAATAATGGTCCCGTAATCTTACATACATTTTTTTTACACCAGCTTCGTTTAAATATTTTGCTTAAAATTTGATAAATTAAATCTTGTTTAGATTTTAATTTTTTATTTAATCATGGTTATTAATTGGTTACAAATAACATTATAATTAGAAAGCACTGTGTTTTCTCAACCCACTTAAATAAAAATATCAGTGAAAATAGTTGTTAACAAATTTTTATAACATTATTTTGTAATAAAATTGGGGAAAAAATGATAATTCTTTAAAAATGTCATAACTTTTAAACTAGAAGGTATAAAAAAAAATCACCAAATTATATTCTAGATATTGAACCCCTCTATCTGTAAAATACCGTTGACACCACTACTTACGGGACACCCTGTATAATACAGAGTAATCTTATAAATCCACAATATCGAAGTTCACAGCAGACCATTCTAATGAGCAATTTTTGGCATTTCAAATGCTGGGTTTGTTATTATTATGAAAATTTTATTCATAATTTAATAATAATAAAAATACTTAATTAATTAATGATTAAGAGGTAAGGATCGTTTCCAATACGAATTAACATTCTACGAAGAGAAATTTCTCGCAGAATTAAAGGCCCAGACAGTATGCTTTGGAAATTTCAAAGATAATTAACAACGTCTGACATGCCCTTTAATCAGTTTTAGACATTTACTATGGATGCTTTGTAATATTAATAAGAAGACTGAACGACCTTAATCAATACGTAGAAGCTTATGTTTAACGATGTTTGTATATATGTATATTGCATATATATACGTTTTATTCACCGTCTTGCGTCTTGCGAAACACGTTTACTTTTTTTTGCTTAACTTTAAGTCAGGCCACACATGCACGTGTCGTAAGTGAGGTTACCACGCGGTGCATTGCTTGATCTTTAAATTTCTATTTTCTGAGTTTTTTTTTATAATTTGAAATCGTAATTGAATAAATTTAAACGTATTGAAATACTGTAATCGTGTCCAATTCTAAAATACTAACATGGACTCATTATTTAATTTAATCTGTCGTGAAACGTCTTACCTTTTTAACAAATTATAATTATTAAGTTATATTAAACACAAATTTCAATATAAGTACCGTTCAATAATTTGATATAATATAAATAATATGAATTATCTTTACAGCGAACAAAAGTAATTACAAACCAAAATCAATTATCTTTAAGTAATATTAGACGAAAACTTTAATGAATGCGGACGATTCGCAAGACGCGAGATAACGAGATCCTCAGGCGGGGTAGCTAACCACGCCGAGTTGATTTATACCCGCAACCGCTTCATATGCTACCCACAAACGTTGTGTAATTACTCCAGACTTCATAGACTCATCTACATACGATCTATGAGTTTTATATTCGACCCTAATACCTACTACAGTTTTTTTAGCACACACACAGGTTTGATTTAAAAGACTGTCGCTCAAATTAACGGCTGAAATTTTGTTTTCATTATTTTTTTTTATTTTAGCACGTCATTTGAAAGTGCCCAGCCTCCAGCCAGAGCCAATCATCACTAATGTTAATTTTTTTGAAATATTTTTTTGCAATATCTCTAACTTAATTGCATAAGGAGATAATATTATACTAAATGAATCCTTATTTTCTTTGTTATTGTATTATTGGATAGTGTCCAAGATATCGTAACCAAGTATATTGTAATAATCGAAGCCGACTTATCTAAAACAATGAAGCTTTGCTAAGCTCGTCTCGCCAATTGATAGTTTTGTTTATACATTTTCCATGCCTACATAATTGGTTCCATGCTGGACGTAATTCGTTTGATGCATTCGAATACTCCACTACACTATCGCCAATTTTCAACTCGTATATTTTTTTAAATATCAGGTTGACTTGTATTTTTGTTGTCACACGTCTTTTTTAAAATACAGCATATAAATGGTAAAATTATTTACATGCACTCGGATGCGGTGATACAAGCCTTTTACTGAGATTTTACAATGAAATAGCGATAGAGATTTAGCTACGTAAAACTAAAAGCAGTGCTCGTCAGTTCTACGACACTTGATATCGTTGCTACATCGTTAGTACAAGCCAGGCCCTCGAGTAAAGCTTTCAGCACGAATTTGGGATGTGTTTTTTCTGAATTTAATTTTAGCATTTATTTACACAGTGGTAAAGGTGAGTTCTCTTTGATGTTCTGCTAAGATACGCCATTTTGTGTCTGTTTACGAACGTGCACGCCACCGAAGTCGTTTCCACACGCGTGGTGAATCTCAGTGGTATATGATTTTCTGTGACAAGTATTATGACGCCTAGAACAATAATTTCATTCTGTACGTTGCCTTATTTATAATAAAATCGTAAAATAAAAGATGATGTTGAAATATAAACTAAAATAATGTATCTTGTAGTATAGTAAAAAACATACAAAATATATTCTTGAGGTACATAATATCTATTAAAATTAATAATCGTAACAGGCATTTCAAGGTTTATCTCAATTTTCATTGAAATATAACGGCACAATAGAGCCTTCTACAGATGATACAGTTACAGTTAGAGCGTCAATCTGTTACGTGGAAGACTCGAGTTTGATTTCCAGTCATTAATTTGTAAATAATATTTATAAATTTACAGATATTATATAAAGTTGCAGTGTTTGAACTTGCTTATCTTAGAAAATACTGCAGTGTTTTGAAAATTTTTGTCGTAAAACCACAAATGGAACGGGAACGTTTCGAGTCTATGAGAGTCTGGAACATGTTTGTGTTGTCCTTGTCCTGATAGCACAGGGTATCACAGTTTGAGATCAAAGGATTGTATATATGTATTTATTAAAATTATTATTTTTATTATACAGGCAAACTCCGGCCAACGGTGGTGATCCATCTAAGAAAATAAATATATAACAAAAGTTAAGTCTACGAGAACGGGTAAATGGGGGTCTACGGTGTAATCTTATCTTCATTTATAGAGCAGTAAAATAACGCTCCTTCTGCGAAACATAAAGGGCCGTTTATCATCTGCTTTGTAGAGTTTAGCGCGTTATGTATTGAAGATTGATATCCTTTAGCGCTCGGCACCCCTTTTTATAGTACTATTATATCGGATATATTTACGTAATTATATGGTCCTTTGGGTTCACAATCGCGAATTTCGCTTTGAAGAGGAAATTCTGAGGTAAATATCTGAAAAAGAACACGTGTAGGTAGCTTTTTACCTTTTTTTCTTAACTTTTATTGACAAATCCATACTTTTTCAAATGTATGAAAAATACAGACATATATTGAAAATTTTATTGTTTTTTCTTTTAATAATTGTTACTATCGCCTAAATATGATGGCAACGCGCGCTACGATTTGAATTTGAATGTGACTTATGCCATATATATTTTCATAGATGGTTTTGATTTGGTTCCTCTGGACGACGCGATGCGACGGTTACGCCTGTTCATATTTTTTACCCCGTTTTTGGCTTGGTTTTCAATTTATCAAGTTTAACGGAAAGTAAATTATAAGCAAGTTTTAGAATAAACATTCCGATGTGTGTATCAAAACATAGTATCTTCAGTTATGTTTCAACGCACATTTGCTAATGTTTTGCAAATATTTCCATTTATCTAATGGATTCTCGTTACTGCTAACAAATATTTATACTTCAACTTTATGTTATTATCATAATATTATACATTTTTTTTATATAAAATTAATTCACATCTTGAACACATGACTTTATTATATTCCTTCTCGACGTCGTACAAAAACATCATGACTTAAACATAAGTCATATTTTACTTGTTTTTATCAGACAGAAAGTAATATATCAATAACAATTGATCTAACCTATCACGTTGAGCCTATTACAAAATTTCGACATAAGTGCCTGCGCGGGCGCATTTCAAAGTTTTGCGGGATAAATATCGCGTCGTGAGCGAGTGTGGCTGTTAACACGTAACGAGGTGTGGAGTATAAGCCCACCAGTCATGATCATGTCTTAGCGAGTTATTCGCCGACCACTGACCTTATGATGTATAACAAAACTCTACAACTGACTGATTCATCGTTACAAAATTATACACTAACCTCTAAGCAATAAGGTGCAAGTTAGTGCATACGATGATTTGTTTTTATGATCATCTATGTTTATGATGTCAGATGTCGGCACAGGCGATAATTTGTATGCCTCATTGTAGTATTATCTGTACGTGAGCTACGTGTAACAAGTGAAAAAGAAGGAAACAAATGGATCTTTGAATTATACAGCTTGCAATGGAAGCGAATTGAACGCAATTATCTTTTTATAACACTGTTCAACAATAAATTTGCAAATATTTTTTATCTATATCAGGTTACTTTAATTATACAGTACTAAAACTGCTGTAAATCTAGTTACCGTGGGTGGGCAGTTAATTGCAGTTCCATAGTATAATTCACAATAACAATCAATCTTAGTCACAAATGAATAATCGGTCTGATGTCATATAACTCCCTAATGTGCTATTAAAATAGTGTTAAAATTACTTTTAAAATAGGTTAAAGTTTAATCTTGCCAGTCACGATGTCTTCAAAAGCTTAAAATTGCTTTACTTTCAGCTAAAACCGGGGGGCCTACCCAGAGACCTACACAGAGGTGATGTAGTGAACCAATCATGGGGTCGCGATTCTATCAAGGACCAAACTTTGATTAGACCGTGGTCAATTTGGTGTTCGCGAAAATCTCTACAACTATTGATGTTGCTTTGATTTCTCAGTGCTTATCAATTACTATCATTATCTGAGTCTAGTAAAGTGTAAAAAATAATCATATATACAACGTTGTGCTAAAAAACAAGGAGGATTAAGTATCTTTAACTGTAGGCCCCCGTTTTGTGTTAATATCCGTTAACATACACTTGTGAACTGGCTACACGGGCATAATCCTCGGACAACAGTACAAAGGCTTGCATAAAGTACTGCACGCGTGTCTACAGGCGGTTTCATTAGAGCTGGCTAGGAAATTGCGCGCTTAGCAAGTGCATAAGTCGCTGTGTTGGGTGCTAACAATGTTTCCGCCTACTGCATGTTGTTGCGATAATCGTAAAAAATAAGCACTCTTTACTTATGCATAATATTGTTGAATAGCATTTACCAACTCATTCTTGGTTATGGAAATTATGTTTAAAAATTTATGTGTAGTGTATATCTTCTCTATAAAGAGATTTCAGTAAATAGTCTATTATATTCGTAGAATCATCTGCAAATTGTGTTTGAAGAATATAGAAATTATCTTGCCTTACAACACAAGAGACGATCCTTCGCGTTAAACAAATAACAATAAACTTTCAGAGAATTATGTTTCATGAAAGCATTATAACAAGTACAATAATTGTCGTAACGATGCGAAGTTTACATCCGTTAAAATGTTTTATATTTCTAGTAATAAAAAACAATTGCTTATAGTATCTAGCGTAGTACTTGCATAAAATTACCTTGTACGCACTAATGGTCTTTCTACAGCGTAGCTCCTCTTTCTCCTTCATGTAATTTTAGCCTTTACGTTCCTTATAATAATAATTCTTATTTACGAGGGTTCTTTTGCACGTACTCGTGTAATAACAATCCTTAACGTACATTTTAAATGCGAGTATAAACATAATTATTTTATTTTAATTATTATTAAATATCAAAATACTTTTTCTGATCAATATTCATCATCATTTAATAGTAGAGTTATTCTATGTTTATTTATTACCTAAGACCCCAGTAGCGGCACAGCTCGGTGTCCTCTAGTAAGCTTGTATTTAAACACTGATCAAATAAGACTGACTTTTAAAAGGCTCTCGAAGCAATCAAGAAAAAAAAAACACAAATGACTTATGACTAATTGATCATCACAGCCGTGACCAAAGCGAAATTAATACATATATACTTCTTATAAAATGTAAATTATATATAAAAAGTAGGTTTAATTTTGGTTACATATTAAATGCGATAGAAATTCTCATAATTCTGATCACTAGCGAGGACTTTGTAAGAACCGACATTCATACGAAACGGATTACACAAATCCCTTACATGTAGTAAGTAGTATTTACTAACACGAAAAGGAAAGGAAAACACGGAGGACCACAATTGATTACTTTCAAATCCAATCAAAGCAAAATGAGTAACCGCGTACTGACCCTTTTCATTCATTAATTAATCCCAAACGCATACGAAGCTTTCAAATAATAGACTTTTAAAGCGATTACTCACGTGGAAGCGTCAATCGAATTCGTAACAGATGTCAATTAACCTCGATTTTCACGAGGTTGGAGTAGGTCGTGCACTCGAATTGGATGCGCAAAAAAACTTGTTAGTATATAAATAAATGAAATTAGTGATGCTTATTTTATTATCTTAAATTTGTACCTACTACTGTATGATACCTAATACGAAAAATAAAATTAAACAAAATGTGAAATAGTCTAGTATTATATAATGAGTGGCTAATGGATAGCACACAAGCCGGCATAGTGGAGAGGACCGCACTCATTTATCTATGTTTGTTTCCGCTCATGGGCCGCACTCTAGCTTAGCATCAGCCAGAGCGTGGTCTAGTAAATCTCAACTACTAATAAGAACGAAAATAATCAATTAATATTAACTTAGTTTTAGTTTCATTAAATCTCTTATTCATAGGCTATTAAATTTGATGGGAAGCTTTCCAAATTGCGTTGAGTAGACGTAAAGCATTCCACAGACTTTGTGAATATTGTATACTACTATTTGAATATAATTGAATGAAATCGCAATTTAAAAAAATATTTAAACAAATTATTTATATGACAGAACGGGACGTGCGGTCCAAGGCTTCTCTCCTCCATTTGTGGGCGATAACTAAGCAAATATGCTGAAACATGACAGTTCCTCCGGACATACATTTTACAACGTGTCCTCCGCGTGACGTGTTTTCAGAGACTTTGTAAAAGCGTAACGACGCTTTTGTTTCATATTCAGTTAGTGCTTGTACTCATGACCACTTCATTTTGTTCCAAGTTAGTTTCCGTAATCGTTCAAATTAGAGTCCGTATTCATGACCGTTCCGACATATAATATATGTTAATGATCTATATTACTAATTAATTCAGTCAAAATAAACACGAATGCTTGAAAATAATAATTCGAATTAACACTCCAATGGGACCAAAGTACTGCAACAACAATATTGAAGAAATGCATAATAATATAGGAATATTGAAAACAATTGAAATTATTATAGTAAATTGCATCAACTCTAATACACCGCATTATTTCGAATTTCGAATTAGTGCTCAATTTTCCGTCTAGCAATAATCGATTTTGATTAATACACTTGAACATTATAGGAGATAGGTTCAGAGGGAGAATATCAAACTAGATATTTAGATAATCTTAACGTTAAGTATTATTGTTATCTACACATAGAGTAGGTACCTACTTGTAGAATTGCTTTAGTAGTATTAAAATAAAGAGTTAGAATTGGACACACTTTGGGCATCGAATGATTTTTATGATGAAGCAAATTTTATATTGTATATTTTGCATCGACACAGTGTTTTATCAAATTATAATTATCGCTTCAACACTGGATAATCATAATTTTGCCACCTCCATTTAATTGCAGGTAATAAAGAATTATGATCTGTTATTTTTTTAATTATTGTAGCTCGGCATATGACAATAGTCCGCTTGATGTAAAGCTAGAATGCGGTCCATGAACGGCAACAACTGCTACTACAGAAAAATCTCTACAGGTAGCAGTTGCCTCCGCTATGCCGGCTTGAAGAGACGAATATGCACCAACAGTGCACACTCCTCTCGCTATACCTGGCTGCTTTCAAACTGCTCCCGAAACGCGAGTGTTACATTCGATTCGATTCAGTGTCACATTTTATTCCGTAAAAATTGTTGGAACATTATTTAATTGAATTAATATCGAAATAATTAATAATTATTTATATGATGGTAAATAAGTTTAATAAACGAAACAAGCTAATTACATGCCAGGTTTGGTCGGAATATGAAAATCACAATGACAACATTCAATCAAATAATAATTTTCCTTTATTTGTGATGTTACCCCTTGTTTCGAATTAATTAATCATACGTGATTTGCGAGGACAATAATTAGAATAATTGATTTTATTAGATAGCTATTTATCATCATTATTTGCAACAAAACAGAGAAGGCTCTTACATTGAGGTTACAAAATTTTGCAGTTATCTCCGCTATTATACCAGGTTACTTACAAGCTGATCCGAATGACCCCATAGAATGGGTGCTGAACCCCAGGATGGCAGACTTATAGCCTAATCCAGGCTTCATCAGACATTTACCACATATTCAAAATTAAATTTTTAACAACATGAAATAATTTATAACGAACGGCAATATTACGTAAATCTGCTTTTAAAAGTAAGAAATATTTTTGTTATTCAATAACCTTAGAAGTGCAGTAAGTAATATAGGTGATTAAACATGATGCGAAAAGTCAATGTACCGATGCATGGGAAGAAGCAGGTTGAGTCAGCCAAAGCAATGGAGTGTACCTACCCTATGTCCACAAACCAATATCAGATTACCCGCCACTAGCCAATTGTTTAACAACTTTTTAAGTGGTAATAACATCTTTGGATATGGCAATTTTATTATTTCACTGTTGCGTAGTCCTACGAAAATATTTTGAATATTATTATAGTAAAATTATCGTCCTTAATGAATCTAAATTCCTAATTAAAACACACCACTAATCCTATAATTGGTTTCCTATGACGTGCTGGGAGTTTCGTTTTCGGGTAGGCTTAATCCAAACCCTTGATGTCGCAAAGATGAATGAGGTTGTTTATTGAGACTAAAACAAACCCCAAAACGGTTTCCTATTTTACAAAAACATGTTCTTTAAAACTATATTTAACCATTTAAAATTTGAAAAAGACTGGTATTCAGTCTGATGATGATTTTTAAGTGCAACGCTATTTTAATTACATAAAAACAGGTATTATAATTATTAATTCAAGTTTAATACCTCAAATTTTAATATTGCATCAGAAAAAGTCAAATTACTCAATAACCTGCTTTAAAAAGTAAGAAAAAAAACATAAATAAATAAATAAAAACGATAATTAACGTGGAATTTATGTTACTACAATATTAAGTAAAAATTATAGTCCCATTTCTCTTAGGCGAATAGATATTCTCTTTTACTTGTTATTGAATTAGTTTATCGATGTTCTAATACTTCACAAGAAGTTAAGCTAGAGTCTACGCTGCATTCTAAGTCTATGATAGCTGACTTGATGAAAGGAATATAGACCGCCCGAACAGTGTCAATCCTTTCATTACACCCAGATACTTACAAGCTGATCCCGAAATGTGACATTTGAAAGTGATGGTACTGTTCAGACTGAGCTGCTAATCATTACTATTAAAAATAAACTTATTATAAAATAAGACATACTTATAATAATGGCAATAAAATGAGTATATACGTAATAGTACAGATAAAATTGTAACTATCGGAAACAAAAGTTAAACTTTTTACTTTAAACGGGAACCTGTGAAACTTGGTAAAAGCACTCAAATCCATTAGACATTATCCTTTTTTTTTTGTCTCTCCATCGATATCTCAGTTGCAAGTTTAAAATAAATAAAATAATAGTTAAAAAATATTTGTAGTAAAATATTTTTAAAGGCTTCTGTTTTTAATTTTTTCTTTTATATAATATAAAAATTGTCGTATAACTTCATGGCGCACTTAAGGGAATTCTGCCGAGCAATGAAATTCAATATCTACTGCCTTTCCACGTTTTAGAATGAACGGTGAAGTTGCCGGATGCTGACCACTGAGAATTAAATAATCTGCGAGAAAAATCAAATTGTTAACGCTTCTCATTTTAAAATTACCTATTGAAAACTTACTATGGGTTTTTATACGCTCGCCATGTGACTACACTCCTTCAGATGTAATGATAGAGTGCAGTCCATGAACGGAAACAAATGCTACTACAGAGAAATCTCTACGGGCGGGAGGAGACGAGTATGCATCATCTAGATTGACAGTGCACACCTGGCTACTTTCAAACTACTCCCGAAACGCCACAAACGCCGAAACATTCGAAAGTGGTGGTAGACTGGGAAATAACCATCATCAGTCTGCCTCACCATCGTTAAATCATTTTTATTGGCTAATAATTTATATTATATTATACCCGGGTTCAGGATATTGTAAATTAGTAATTACTAAGTGAAGTGTAATAATTAAATAATCAATATTCAATCTATTATTGAAGGGTTAATTACAATAATTAGATCCTACATCAGATGGTTTCAATTAGCAATTAATCTAATTATGTTTATACGTACGCAATACACATTAAGGAGTTTGTCAATAGTACTTTGATACTCGTAATGTTTTAATACAATTACATATTATAATTATTATTATTTCATATAAACTTAAATTAGATTATTCTATTTTATAAATTATAAATAAAAAAAGAAAAAAATCTCATTACATTACAGAAATGTATTCTTAACAGATTATACTTATACTTTTGTACAAACATGTTTAACGGACTAAGATATTTTATGGCACTTATTATCATGTTTATTTTGATGAATTTGACCCGACTGGACGTTGTGAAAGCTTACTCGCAAAGCGCGGTCGTAACCACGATTGCTGCCAAACTTTCAATCAAAATAGTAAGACACATAAAATATATTATTCAATTATTATTATTGTCTAACCTAAATTAATTTTGTGACTTACTTTGAAGTCATTAAAATAAATAATAAAATATTTAAAGTAATTGGTATTTATATTATCATAGGTAACTTACATTATAAATTATAAATAATGAAAACAAAAACAGAAAAACAAATATTATTGATTATATTTAATAAATAGGATACGGACAAGATACAACTTTAGTAACATTTTTTGTTAATCTCAGAATCAAGGCGAACAATACCAGTTTCGACTTTAAAGAAGTCGGATTACAACAACAGCAACCTTAAGAAAAGGGAGGTGTCTTATTACAAAAAGCTTAACATTAAGCCCTGGCAAGCGAAAACGCTTTCTCGTTTTAAAAACAAAAAAGTTGCACTTTTTCTCCAAATATATAATTTGAAAGATATACTTTTGCTATAATTTTATTTTATTCTTAATGTAGATTAATAATAAATAGTTAATATATAATTTAAAAAAAAACGAAAAAAAATGTTAATTTTTGTTTTTGATAAAGTGAAACCATAATCGGTAGATGAGTTTGAAAGCATGAAACCCTTCACTGTTATTTAGCAAATACTTATATTAAATTACCAGTAATAAAAAAGTACAACGCGTTTAAAAATGCAACATAAAACTCTTGAAAGAGGTGAGGGATGAGCATTCGCGGGAACCGTGCATTCCGTGCTGTGATTTTATGCGACATTAAATTACGCATTGAATTTATGTAAAGTCAAGCCGACTGAGCCCTTGGCCACTGCAGATGGCATGTAATTGGCTGTTTTGGTATGAAGCGGAAAATAGGCAACTTTATACTGATCTTAGTATATATTTTTAGACCATAGATAATATAATAACAATAGAGAAATGTGTTTGCTGAAAATGACAGCTTATTAAAGTTTTTCATTAATCTTAATGTGTTTATATAATCTTTACGAGCATAATGGGGTCGTAGATGTCATCATGAATATATGAGAATGTTATTGTTGGCAACCTGAAAGTAATGGCGTAATAATAGTATTTTATTATTTATAATTTGCTCTTTGAAAAGAGTTGAAACGGAGCCTTTTTTTTGGTAGAAACATAATTTTTAAAGATTTTTAAAAAGACCTAGATAGCATTTATTTATGCATGCTTTTGTAGATAAGATTAAACTTTTGAAATTAGATCAATTCATGCCTTTGAAAATGTTCCAAGTTGCTTGAATGTCGAGCGTTCGTTTCTCGTAATAAATCGTACAGAATGAACAAATAACTTGGATTAGTAAATTAGCCCCGACCTAATTGTTGGAGCGGGAATTGAGTTTATAACTAAGATAAGATGAGGTGAACGTTTTTTGTGTACTGATGAACACGCTATGAATGATAAAAAGGGATTCGTGGTAAGAATCGTAAGCTAGATAATAACTCGAGCAAGGTTAGCCATAGATATTATGAAGAAATCCTTTCATGTTCTTGGGCTTTACTCTCGAGAATAAATTACGTTTGTGTGACAAATAATATTATGATTACATTTGCTTTATATGTTACATTCGTACCTCGTCCTATTTCTGTCAAATTAAAATATATTAGTTATTACGTGCGTGAATGCGAAATATAAATAAATATATTATTTTGTGATGTATGTTTTTCTAGTGACATTAGGTAGGATTATACGCGTTATAATATACATACTGGCCATAATATCCATCATTTCTGATTATGTGATATCACTTTACGTGTTACATGCGCATACGCAGGTTGGCTAAAATGATCAAGGCGTATACTGAATTAAAAGATTTACTATCGCGTTTATTTTCATTAATTTGACCTCGACGTTTTGGTAACTTTTTAGCCATTGCGTAATTTTAACCATATTTTCACAAAACCTAAGGAAACACGATCAAGGTGTCAATTAATTGAACCATATCTATTAAAATATTAGGTTGACAATATTGAAATACAGACGCCATTCACACCGATAAAAATAACAATTTTAATTATCACCTTAACAGGGCTTAATGTATTTTAAAACGTCTCTCTGGGTGCAAAAATGTTAAGTGGCCCTCGTAAACATGTAAATTTCTTTAAAGTGCGTCTACAACAATTTTGCCGTCGGCTCTAATATGGCCAAGTGACTCTGAGCGGTATCTTTTACGCGTACATATACACGAGGATGTTCTTAGTGTTTTTATTTTTATGTATTATAATATTATATTCAATTATAGATTATTTCTCTTAGAGTTTAATACAAACTGCGTTATATACGTACGTGTGATTTTTTAAACGTTTTTATTTAAAACTAAACTGATTATGGTCATTAGCCCAATGTCAAATCTCAAGTCCTGGGGTAGTACCGCCACTTTTGAATGTAACACCCGCGAAGTGACCTTATCGCGTTTCGGCAGCAGTTTTGCAATAACGAGAGGAGTGTGCACTGTCAATCATAGATACATAGTCGTCTCCTCAGACCGGCATAGCGGAGGCGACTGCTGCCCGTAGAGATTTCTCTGTAGCAGCAGTTGTTTCCATTCATGGAACGCACTCTAGCTTTACATCAGACGAAGTGTTGTCATATGCCGAGCTACAATAAAAAAGACAGAATAATATTTATTATTCCTTCTATATATAAAAATAAATATAAATAATAATATAAGTTTTTATCGATAATACAGTTAGGCATCACTATAAGTTGCAGGCCTTCAACTCGCAAATTACTTGTCTCGTCCCTCACACTTACAGTTTACACCTCTCTCTTTCACGTTGCACAAATTTATATGAATCATTATTGGCTTGAATTATAGTACATACAGGGTTAATAAATAATACTATACACCTGCATAAAAGTGCATTGAATTTTGAACTAAAGACTATTGAAATAGGGTTGTTTTGAAATATAACGTTCATAAGATGTGCAACTTATTGCTTACAAGATACGGGTTAGAACTCATTGGTTACAGTTTTATTCAATCACAAATTAAAAGATTATTATTATTATTAATAATGTCATATTATCAATTTTAAAGAACTTAATAACTTTGAGCAATTGCATATCTGTTAATAATCAATTTAAAATAATATAGATCATAATATGTTATCCAATATTGTAATAATTTTCTTAAATACCTTTCCTCTCTGCCTGAGATGTTAAGCAGGGAGCAATTCCGAAGCTCAACAATCGCCGATGCAAGATGAAATTTGGTGAATGTGTTGCTGATCTTGAAACTACGACACTTTACGGACTCAAGTGTACTTGCACCTAACTGAGTCTATAAATATTTTGACTCTTTTTTGGCCAAACTTAATTTGGGATTCCTTGTCTATTGATATTAAAGCCGATGTTTTTTCGGTATAAAATTACAATAATGTACCTATTAATAATTCATACTATACCAAAAAGTATATTTGCAAAAGGAAACTAACCCTTTTTCGAAATACATAGAGCGGAACATCAATAAAACATCAACATGTTATCATGTCTCGTTTAGCTCCGGTAAGAGCTGAGTTCGTGTAATTGTTGTAATACACGAGGTTGAAGATCATTCAATTACTTTGTCATTTTAAAGTGCAACCTATTTATAATTACAGTTTTTATGCAGGTGAAAAAACTATAAGCCTTCGTGTTTAGGTTTTATGGATTAATGTTATAATAGATGATTGTCCGAGTATTTTTTTTAAATCAATTGTCTCGCCTCTGTAATAAGATATCTCGGTGGATAACCAACCTTATGTGTGAGTAGTTATTATTTAGTTTATGTATGTGATTTTAGTTCCTCTGAAGGCAAGTTTTTATAGTAATAGTAAAATTATTATATTTTATATCAAAACTTTTTAATGCTTTTCATAAACGCGGAACAACATCAATACCGTAGGTGGGCCAAATTTAGTAATTTTCGTAATAATGCATCGGGTTATTATTGTTTTATGGAGCTGAACTTACAATATATAATTTCCCAAAAAAAAAATTCTTTATACTCATATTACAATAATTGTTTTTGTGTTCTGAATATTTATTACTTCCTTTACACTAATAAGTTTACTTTGAACATGCATTTTCCCTGCTGAGGTATATATATATATATTTTATATGTTTTTGTTTTTATTAAAATTGATTTAAAACAGAATTACCTCCTGTATTTTAAATTTTCACATTCGCATTTTTCACATTTTTGAACATTCGAGAATTTGCCCCTTGAATCTTTTATTATCGTTATCTTTTTGTATTGAATTTTCATCGTAATTGCAAATTGCAAAACAAAACACACAATAATTCAAACTTGTACAATTTGCGATCTTGTGTCATGTGGGAAACTGTAAGAAAATGCTTTGTTACAAATTAAGAAGTTGCATATTAGTATTATACAAAAATTCACAATAAAATAAAATTTTAACCCATTGCTATCTTTTTTTTTAATTATCAGAATCTATTTATTTAGCAAATTACTTTTAAAATATTAATATAACCTCTTACATTAAATAAAACATTTGGATAAAATTAAAATTACTATAACACCTTCAACCGAAAATAATTTCACAAAAAATGACGGGGAGGCCGCAATTACGCGCCAAGTTATTACTGAGACCAGCGAAAAATTCAACGATAATGAGCTCAGAAACGGTTTTTATAAAAATATTAATTTGGTCAATGTTCTCAGAGGAATATAGCGTACGTACATAACAATACTTAATATACAGTGTGTCCCAGGATTAAGGGAAGTATAAGAAGTAAACTATTTTTAAACATAATAATAATGTGGACCTAAAACGTACAGATTCATTTCTATCACTTTTAATTTCTACTACTTTTGATAGCCAATAAGATCTAATACTCTCTTACTTACTTAAATACTTAAGGAAATTTCAGAGATTTTAATATTAGGTTCCTTATCTCTATAAGTATATAATAAATAAATAAAATCTCTATTTTCTATTACATAATGTATCGACCGACATCATGATAACATACTTTTCTTGCGTTTATTTTTTTATTCGTTGGGTTCTATTCTTAGCTTATATTTTAGTTATCAATGCTTATCAATTTTTTTTTTTTGAAGACGTAGTCATAAGCATATTAATAACTGCGCCGTCCGATTTGCAACATTTTAGTACAAATGAACGTCGTACTTAAAACAAATTAGTAGCAATCAAACTTAACGCAAACTAGACTCAGTTTGGATTGCTCTCCTAAGTCGTGCGTCGTCAATTTCTGCAACTACCACTAGGTTGAAGTGAGGCGTGAAATTGCGCATCAGTGTTTACCTACCGAACGTTGCTAGCTACATTAGTTTCCTTTGCAAATTCTGTATTTGTGCTTAAATGCATTAATTTAATTCATTGTCAATGTAGGATATACATACTATTATCTATCTATTATCCCTTATTTCGAGTGTAACCGGTGTTGTCTAGTTACTAGACAACTCTAGTAGACCTTGTCACACTTCATGATCAACTTGGAATACATTTCTGCCTGCAGATATTTCTTTGTGATAGCAATTGTCTACTCTCATGGACCTGGCTCTAATATGTGGAGTGTGACCGTATTTAATACTACAATTTAAAAATATGTACATTTATCTTTTTCAATTTAATATATTCTTGATACAAATCCACAAAGCGGATACAAATGGTTAAACATTTCTATTTTGAATTTAATATGAAAAATGCTGCAACACTCGCATATCCTCGTATCGGGCCTAGGTTAGCGCTAGGGGAATATGTATGCAGTATCGTCGAAAGTGGCTGGGATCAGCGGAGCAAACCCTCAGAGTCTGACGTACCCTGCTTTCATCTAATTGAATTTCACGGTCGTGGATCTCTCTCTTTGAAGTGTTCGTGCGCTGGAAGCGGCTTGGCATGACGTATGTTGTAGAACTAAAATGTGCATCTGATAATGCCTATGAAGATTTTATAACGTTAAATATTTATGAGATAATTTAAGTTTGCTTGAACGAGGCAAATTAGTTTTCGCTAAAAGTTTGTTTTATTGATTTCCCGATAAACTGATATAAATATTTAAACTTTAATAAATCCTAAATAAATATTTTCCGAGAATAACAATTAATTTGAATAATAAGTTCATAATAAAAACATATATATGCTTCATTCGCTTTTACTATGATAAATAAAAGAAATTTACTGAAAAAATTAAATAAAATAGTTTTAATGCAAAATCCTTTTATGAAAATAACATATCAAAGCAAACGGAGTAAACATGGAGCTCAAGAGACCATAGAGTTTTCTTCGCCCATGTTATTTACTCGTTCCCAGATGGAATACGAGCGGTCGGAGCAGACACTGTGAGCATCCTCCAACCATCCCCACTAGAGTGTTGCTTTAAATATTTTATGAAAAAAATTACACCCGCCAACCTCTTTTGTATGCAAATACGAAATGAAAATTCTAAAATTTTAACCCTTAGCTTTACCTGCTTTCGGTTAATATGATTCTGTGCCAACACGTGTGTATTGTTGTCACGAACACGTTTTAAATAAAATTAACATCCAACTTGAATGGAAACCGTGAGATTAACTTGTAAAAACCAAGATAATAAAAATTAAACAAACGCATGTATTATGCTTAATTATGTATACAATTATGTATACAAACATTTCACCTAACCGCGGCGCTTTATAAAGTTCTTGATTGATCAATTGATCAATATCAAACAATCGCTATATTTTTATTACATCCCTCTTGAGAAATCATTCAGACATCTACACCTACGTATTTTTAACATTAAAAGTCGATCTTCCATTACACCTGGCTCTGAGCCACGAATATAACATAGTTTTTGGCAACAACCCAAAATATATATTAAGTAACGATCTAACTTGTGCCTTGACCTAATAGACCTTAAAAGATTCAAAATTTTATTTATATAATACTTTAATAAAACATGCATAATAATAAACTATTTTCCTGCCCGTTTTCCTCCCTCCCACAACCTGGGAGCCGTCAAGCGCGATGTGAAGAGTTGTATTCGCCTCTGCCAATGTATCGCACGCGGTAGCTCTGAAGTGATATAGAAAATTAATTTTCTTAAATTCATTCGTGACATTTTCTAAGGAGTTTAACTTAAACAGAGTAGATATAAATATGAGACTGAACTGATAAGTCGCCCGAAGGACGGCATTAGTGTAATACACTGTTGGAATGTCGCCGTAATGACCGTATATATCTTTTTAATGAACTACTAGCCTGCTTTTGCTATGCGAAAACGGGCTTTCGCGGCATTTCCTCTAAATATATAGCTGCCTTATAAATAGCTCTCGTACGCTTTAAAATATTCAGTAAGTGAATTTTGCCATTAAAATGGGCACTTTTATTGCCCTGAGGGATTTATAAAGAAAATTGTGTCCCGCTTAAGAATATCACCGCAAAAGACTTTCAGTCTCCTACTGAATTAATTGCTTGGGTTATTTATTTACTACATACAATCATCTAACAAACGCCTTTAATATCTAATTCTATAGCAATGATATGTGTCATCATATGTTTGAGTAGAAACAAAAGAAATGATCACGAAAACTCGATCATTGCTCGCCCTTTCTAGGTTTATAATAACAGTGATCGGCGTTCAACGGATAAGATGATAATGAGAGGTCTAGCACGCAGAAGGCACGCTAGTTTGAAATGCCCGTAGGTAATACGCCGAGTTTCTTTCAACACATAGCGTCTGTGTGTTTTAATACGCCCAGTGTTCATATGCGTCGGTTACGCCCGAAAGGGTTTGAAATATTCGCAATCGCGTTGGCGTAAACGAGATAAGTATTATTTAGCCATCGGCTAATACGTAAAAGCCAACTATGAGTAATAAGTACAATACTAGTTACCTACACCCGATAATTCCCTTTCAGGCGTAAAGCAAGATGTTAAAGATTAAAACGTTTTTTATTTATTGTTTTTTATTTTGTGAACGTAGTAAATATAGACAAAGTTTTAAAGATCCTAACCTAACCTGACTCAGTTTGAATCTCTGTCTGAATCAGTTTAGAAGTAGCTGGTATATGAGAGGAGATTGCACTGTTTATCTATAGTGGTCATTCGTGTCTTCGAGCCGGAATAGTGGAGGGAACTGATTCCTGCAACGTTTCCATGTGATAGCAGTTATTTACACTCATGCTCCGTACTCCAACATATAACATCAGGTGGAATGTGGTCACACATATGTCGAGCTACTAAGAAAAATACATACTTCAAGAACTACATTTGTATATACCATATGACATATTATTAAAAATATATAAATTTATATAGATTCAAGCGCATTCAGTGGTCTAGCAGTAGTACCTCGCTAAATTCTGACCAGCACCCATTTGACTATGCTATACGTATTTTAGTCGCCCAGTGCTTATGGGCACTATTAAAGAGTGATAGGCAGACTGATGATGGTTATTAGCCCAGTCCGCCGTCCTGGGGTAGTATCAGCACATTCGTATGTAACACCCGTGAAGTGAAAAAATAAAAATATAAAAAATGTTAAGTAAAGGAAACGTATTATGTTTATGTTTGGTTCGTTTATTCGTACAAATATATGTATGCTATTTATAAAACACGTGCGACACAGGCTGGACGCACAAAAAGTATCCGAAGCTAACGAGCACCCGTACAACCCTCAGCGAGAATCGATAAATAACTGTTTGCTGAACGATTTAACTTTAACACTGAAAAATTAAACGATGTGTCTTTGCAATTTATATCATATTTTTAATACATCCGTTGCGCAAAATGCGATACATATAAGTAACATACGTTTACTGTACGAGCATTTATATTTTATTTATTTATTAGTTGGCTGATGTAACAAGCTCATTTACATATTGGCACGTCATTTACAGTATACGAAGAGGTAGGTAGATTAGGTTACAAGCAATTTAAACTCTATTAAATTAAGATATCAAATTACAAATATTTAATAGCAAGAAATGAAATAAAATTAATAAAAAAATAAAATAGAAGTTCGAATGTAATCAATGAATGAAGAAAATTACAATTTGTAATATTTTCGGTTGATTTATTACTTTGTAGTACCCAATTTGCAAATGTTTGTACTTCACTTAAAATGGGTTATGAAGTCTCGAAGAAGTCAGTAATTTATTAAGCTTCCTTGAAGGGAAGCACGATTTGTCTTGTTTGCATTTTAAACGCCTTTTGCCTGTTTGATGACAGTGGCTTTTGGACAGTCGTTGATAAATCATGATAAATAACACAATTACAATCGAAGTTAATCAACACTTTGTTTCTGGAATAAAAGACTTAACACGTTATTCAAATCAGGTAGCATTTACAACTTTTGTTTATTTATCGTCTTATTAACATGATTTTAAATTGTAATATTATAAAACTATCATGAAAATTCAAGAGGAAAAACAGCCTAAGTTAATGTTGGTATCGAACCCACGTCAAAGCAAATATAGCCACGTGGCCATGCCGAAATTTCTCTGTTTGATCTTACAACCAACAGCCCTTCAAACTACTGGGTTGATGGCATATCTAGCCAAAAATTTATATCAGCAAGCTTACTTTACAGTAGAGTTAATTGCTAATTGATAAAATTTGAACACCAATTTATCGGTTTTTTTTTTGCCATATATTTTTATTAATAAAATTTAATTAAAATTTACTAGAACAAAAACATACATTCTAATATTTGAATTTGCATCTTAAATACAATAGATGAATATTAAGATTACTTGAATATTTACAGTAAGAAAAAGAAACATTTACAAGTTCGAAGAATGACCAAAACAAGTATTGATTGAAATCGCTGTAATTAAGGTAATATTTAAGAAATCTCAGCACATTATCAAGAATGTGGGCCCTTCGTGTCACCACCCGACACTAATATATTGCTGACATAAAATCTTGAGATTTGGTTAGATATAATTTCTTGAATAGTTGGTTTCCGCTTAAGGCAGACCCGCGATCCTTCTTCTAATACGAGCCCATAAAAATGTGGAAAAATAACAAAGATAACACCGACATAAGATCGATCAACGTCTATTGATAGCCACTTTTGTATTCCTCGAATCCATTTGTGATATGACGTAAATCCGAAATGTATGTTTTACGACATTTAAATTGTTAGTAATTATAAACCATAATGATTTTTTTTTTATTAATGTGAAATATATTTTATTGCACACGTTATTAATGTCACGATTTTTAACGATATAATTTTATGTGCGAGTAGATTTTTATGATATTATACTTTTGATCGAGTGTGTAATGAAATAAATACTACTACGACTTTATTGTTTGACCGTTATAAAAATCTTACTTTTACGGAAACAATATGTTTTATGAGGTAGGCTACGAGTATTTTATGTAGCTATAAGTATTCTCCCATGCGTTGAGTTTTCCGACAAAATTTTATATCGTATCTCCCATCAAACCAAAATCCACTTGTTATCCGTTTTTTTATTTGGTTATCACTTATTTTTATTTCTCAATTGTACTTTTTTATTTTCGTATTCATATAATTTAGCATTTCATATTTTCATAAAAGTAGAACGACAATACATTTCGGGATATCATTTTGTGCTAATTACTCATGTCGAATTTAATGTACGTTAAGCAGCCAGCATAATAAAGTAGTATTAATAATGTCATATTATAAAGCAACTGGGTCAGATCGCTGTTTCCGCAATGCTATGATCTGTGAAATTATTCGAGCGTTGTAAATTAGCATATTATATCTAAAAACCGGGATGTCATGATGTGGAAACGAATAACACACTTGGAATGGAATGGAAATGAAACGCCCTCCCATGTGTTCTCTCATTCCTTTCTCCTTGGATTCTTCAAACGGAGGGTGAAAAAGCACCTTCTCAGGCCGGCATAATAGCGGCGACTGGAGCCACCGTGCGAACGGTTCTCTAGTCGTCAATGCTCATGGAACTCCACTGAGTTTACCACCAGACCAGTCGAGGTCACATTTTTAATTGTAGCTAACAAGACTAGTAACAAGACTCCGCCTGATGTAATATTTTGAGTGCGGTCCATGAACGAAAACAACTGCTACAACAGGGAAATTTCTACATACAGCAGGCCCGAGGAGACGAATATGCACCATCCAGATTGACAGTGCACACTCCTCTCGTTATCCTGGCTACTTTCAAACTGATCTCGAAACGCAATAAGGTCACTTCACGGGCAATACTACCCCAGAACGGCAGGCAGGGATTATAACTATCATCAGTCTGCCTACCACTCTTGACTTAAAATATGAGAAGAGAACTTTGCTTATCCCAAAAGTAAAACATACACAGGAGATTATGTATAAACTCGTGTGCTTAACTTAGTAAATACTGAATAAGCTACGCTTTGCTCACCCACATTATATGTGCTAATATATCATCCAACTTTCCCTGTCACAAATAATTTTTCACCAAGACAATTGGATGTCTGAAAGAAATCGCTTTTCTATCGATACCCTGCATCGAAGAGACCGAGTTCGTGTAGCTGACATTGTGTAATTCGAAATGGACAAATCCATATTCAATTCATCTAAAAACTTCGGCCGGTCTCAATGTAATTTTGACAGTGAACTTGGGCTTTTCATATAGGAATAAATATGTATCATACAACTTTTATAAAAAAACTATCAATCAATATAAATGTGATAATTTTATGCAGCTGCTGTGCTAAGGCTACTTTTTGCTGTAGAAGTTTTACATGCAACGCGTCGTGTACAAATATACAAATATCTTGTTGGACACGTTTTTGCTTCCCGTCAGTAATACTTTCGGTGCATTTCATGTGATCACTTCAATCTCGTCGTCCGATTCAACACAAACCTTCTGTGCTTTATTTCTTTTATATTTAAATTTTTACATTTTACATACATTTTTTAAAATATTACATAAAATAACATAGTTTTCGTGTTCAAACCAAATGTGTATGTTAACATGAAATTTTCTTATCTGATTTATGACATCATAAATTTGATCCAATTACATATTCATCTCGTTATTTTGAATACGACGTAGGTGTTAATTGATCGCCTCGGAGCCATATCGATTTTGTTTAACGCGTATAACGGTGAATGGGCAACCATTCAGTCAATACATAACTAGCAATCATCAAAATATTGTGATTTACACTTTATCTTAAGCGGTTGTAAGGTCATCATGGCCGATAATATATTAGTGTTCTGCGCCCGCACATTGTTTGAATGTCAAGAAATTCATCAATCAGAATATACAGTTATCTCGGTTTGTACGGTTGCTGATGTAGTACAGATTGGCGAGATGTAATCTCAGCGTAAGCCTATTAGATGATATTTAGGTTATTGCCTGGTAATAGGCTGTGTTTAATGAGAATATGCCGAGGTATATGAACGACTGTCTGTCTATTCATATGTATCGCATTAGTCGTTAACGTTTCTTTCTAATTAATCTTTAATTATTATGTCGGTATACGAAAAGAAAAACAAAACAAAAAAATACAAGACGTTTTGAACAAAAGTTGTAATAATAACAACATTAGTGTCACCATTCACCATATGTTCGTATTTTATAATATGTACAGTGAAACAATATAAAATTACAGCTTATGCCATCACTTATTTTGAAGATCGTTTCTCAGAAATTTTAAGTACAATCAGCAACAGTTGTCAATAGTGGCTTGTTTAACGGACAATGTTGATGTACGGCGTCTGTCTTTCAATGCCAACTGACTTGCGAACTTGGAGTTATTAATGCCGCCATTCCAGTACTCGTCGCCGCCGAATCGTAGAATAAATGCTTCAGTGCACCATCCGTTAAATAATTTTCTAAATTTATTTATTATATAAGATTATAAAACAATTTATTCTTGTAATTTTAATACTTAATAATAAGTTTTATGTTAATTAATATGATGTATGATAAAAATATTAGCTTTTATATTTCATAAGAAACGAAGATAGAAAAGAAATTTTATGATGAAGACTGAACTGTGACGGGAGTTGAACCCACGTCTCCCGCTTTTCACTCCGACGCTCTTACTAAAGCGCTCACATAAACGCGTTGATATTTCTCTATTCTGTGATTTTTGCATAAATATTTCATCATAATTTAATAATAAAAAAAATAAATAAATGTAACAATACAAGTATTTTCTTTAAGCGGATGGAACTCTGAAACGGAACGGGTATTTTGAACAACAATCATTCCGACACCGCGCACAGTGGATACAATAAAAGCAAAGACGAGACAATTATGTATGTCTCACAGGTTTCGCGACGCCTTGGCGGTCACAACTTTTTTTTTTCAAACCGTACGTTTTTGTGTTGTTTGTGTAAATTCAGGTCGGTTTCTGGTAAATAGGTACAAGTTTGCGACAAATAATGAATAAAACAAGTAAGCTGGATAATGAGGTAGGTAGTCGGTAACGAAGCAGATTTAAGAAACCAGATGGGAAGATAATGTTTGCGGCAACAAATAACAAACCTTAAATCTCGATACATCTTTTGATAAATTTTAAATTATTACCGTCATGTTAAATATAATAAATATCCTGATTTTATAAAATTAATTGAATACTTGTCCAACACAATAAATTCCCTATCCATTGACCGAGAATTATTTGCATTGTTATTTGTAAAAACCATTTGCTGTTTATCGTTTTGGTGTTTCAACAATAAAATTGGTATTCTGATTGTTCGCAACGGATCGGCTTGTTTTAATAAAATGCCTTTTAGTTGTTCGTATGCGTTTTTGCTGAGCTTCGCGATAGCTAACGTAACGCCGCATACCGATGACTTGTTAAATCTTTATACGTTTTTTTGGTTCGTCAACACATTCTTCGTTTTAAACATAAAATTCGGATTTTTTTAAAATCCAAAATCTCCGTTTTTACGACTTTCAATACACTACACACTCTGGGATTAAGTATGGCGATATATTATATATAATTATGAAATAAAATGCTTTATTAATTGTGAAGTAAATTGAATAGAAAAAGCAAAAAAAAATACATTATAAACATTTAACGACTCGTAAATGTAATGATTCCTAGACAAGGAATGTAATAGAAAGTTTACAGGAATAATTTTAAAAAATAATAGAAGTATTAAACTTAGATTCATGGGTCAATTGTTACCTAACAATGTTTGGTTTAGAACAGCCGTAACTACCACTTAACTGATACTATTTTTGTCTTTCAAACGAGATTAATGGTGAATCTTGGGACACTAAATCACTGAATGGTCGTAAAAAACACCTGTCCCAGCTGCAAAGTGAGGAAATCAAAGCTTCGATCCTGAAAATACTACGAGCTTTACTGCGTATAGACTTTTATCGGAAAACTTTTTAGCAGTAGATATGAAAGCTGAAGTAAATATTTACTTATATATTTATTTATTTATTGTAACACTTATTTATTATAATTATTATTATAATTATTTATTATATTATATTTTATTACGTAAAAATATAACAAGAGTTTCGTTTGTGTAAATATTTGATAGCATGTTGGTAGAAGGGTTATTGCTAATTTTCTGCTCCAAACATTTTAGATACAATTAGTTTCATGCACACTCGCACTCTATGCACGTATCAGGATTCCGGTCCAACAGTCAAAAAGACTTAGTCAGTGAAGCGACCCTTTTTATTCAACGTCCACGTTCACCCTGTATCGTATAGATTATAAATAAATACAAATATAAATTTTACAGCTATACGCTTATATTCCCCTGCAATTGGAATGAAATGCATTGACCAATATTTAGTATTAGATTTGTTTGAAGTAGGTAATTACATTTTGTATCAATACATAGTCGCATGTACCTTTAGGTCTCTTGATATATACATTATACGAGTATGGGTAAATAAGTGGTAATACGCTAAAGAACAACTTCCGGAGATACAGAAGACTGTACTAAGACATTCTTGGTGAATTAATTATTTTAATACACTTCTGGGATATGAGCAATTTAGCACACGCGGGACACTAAGCATTGAGCAGTTTATCATTCTGTCCCCGACACATTTCTAGCGTTTATACAGCGGGTTATAAATTAAATGTGTGCCGTCGCGAGGCTGCAGATACAAGATGTTGGAAGCTGGCCCACCGACCTTAATACCAGGGTCTAATGTTGTTATGTAACTCTGCCAGCTAAAGCCGCATAATAGTGGTCATGGTTATGCTTAAGCTATGCTTTTACTTCTAAACCGCCAGAGAAGAGCAGTTTCTAATGAAAATAGTTTTGTTTATGGGTTATAATTTATAAAGCTATCTTCGAGTTATATTACTGCCTTTAATTGTTCTTCACCTAAACATCTAAGAACATTTTTGCTTTACGACTAATCCAACACTTCATACATGCTGGAGAAACCCTAGTAGGGCCACGAGTTTTCTTCTACATAAAAAAAAGTTGGGTTAGGTTATCCACGTTATATATAGTAGCTATTATTGTCTTACCATTTTTTTCTGATAGATTTTCTAATGGAAAATATAAGAGCTTTTATTTAAACGGAATGAGAGAATTTTAAAAATAATTTTCAAGATTTCTTTTAAAAAGAATATTTTAGGTAAACTTAAGATAATGATAGTTGAGAGGTTCTGACCGCTTAGCATTTCCTACTCTTTTAAAAGCTCCTAAAGAAAATGAAGTGTAATGACAGCGAAAAGCACTTTGCTTCTTTAGCGTAACTTAGAAATACTTTCAGTGGAAATGTCACCTATTCTATTACTTTCAATAATTCTTTCTTTTCTATACAATGCTATGAGTAAAATCTCACCAGTACTAATACATATTTCCTCTAGTTCATTTTTGTGAATAAAAGTAGTTTTTTTTTTATTGTAGCTCGTTATGTGACAACACTCTGCCTGATGTAAAGCTAGAGTGCGGTCCACGAATGGAAACAACTGCTACTACAGAGAGACCTGGGCGGTTATGTCTGGCTACTTTCTAACTATTCCCGAAACGCGACAAGGTCACATCACGGGTTTGTTTGTTTGAGTTTAATAAAAAGTTAAATATACAATAAGTTATAAATGACGTATTGTTTCATCTAAATTCTATAATTTAGACTAAGCTCGCTTTTAGTTAGTTTAGTGGTTTAAAACTACGTACGGTTATCGCTAAAGAGCCATCAGTCTCGAGTGAAAACTAAAAGTTTCTCGTTCTACACACTTCAACAACGAAACTTTAAACTTTAGGGTTTGTTTACTTAAAGCGACTAGTTCATACCGTATGACTTTGAAAAGAACATTATTTAAAATTACTAGTACTTTTAAGTGGCTCATGGATTTTAAACATATTTTATTTTAATACATACATACATATTATTTTATTCATTATTTAATATTTACAGACATAAATTCTACCAGATCTTGTGCGTTAAATTTTTTTAATAGTATGTGACTGTGCGAGAATTTATTA
The DNA here is from genome assembly GCA_948150575.1 of Tinea pellionella. Taxonomy (NCBI): domain Eukaryota; kingdom Metazoa; phylum Arthropoda; class Insecta; order Lepidoptera; family Tineidae; genus Tinea; species Tinea pellionella. The sequence goes on along the minus strand of OX411254.1, from coordinate 3,401,980 downwards.
CAGTCGCCTCCGCTATGCCGACTCGAGAACACGAGTGTGCACCATGCAGCTTGACAGGAAACAATCCGCTCATTTTAACTATATTTTTAGTATTATTATAATAATATTCATGTTGCATTATCTAAAGAGTAGCAGTACGTCATTATAAATTTACAAAAATACATTAAAAGTTAACCAAAGTAGGTCATGTGACCTCTAATTTTCTTACATGAACTTCCTCGAGAATTTTTCTCGTCGTGTTCTCACGCCATTAAAAAGTTCCCAGAGAAAATATTTCACGGAGTATATTTTATCACTTTTAAAAGTTAGAAGTTTCCTTCACATAAGCTTAAGGCTGTCCCTCTCATAATGACATGGTGACCGCGATTGTTAATAGTGAAGTGTTCTTTCTACTTGAAAACTTTTTACCATCCGTTGTTAAGTGTCATTACGAATTTATAAAGATAAATTTGTTGACACTCATAATTATAGTAAAAACACTTTACTTGGACTTTTTCGCCATATAGAAAGATATAGGTACGATTTTAATTTTGAAAATGTGTGCTGTAGCTAGTGGATAACATTAAACCGGCTTCAAGGTGGAACAGAAAAACATGTTAATAAAAAAAACATCAAACGGTTAGCATGAAAAATAATATTTAAACGTTGCTATCCTTGCACTCATTTTTTAATTTTACAGTTACAAATAAAATAAGTGTAGAATTAATTAAGGTTAAGATACATTAATCCCTAAATATTGCGATGGAGAGAAAAAGAACAACGAAGAGAGACAGGTAACGGAAGGCTTATGGAATCGGTGATGGTGACGGTGACGGTCACGGTGACGATGATATTATTTTCCAGTAGTTTATTCAACAGTAGTCAAACGAGTAATGTCCATTTCAAAAATATATTCCTTATACTGTCACCATGTCCAAAATTAATTGATTTTATAACTCCCTAAAATAGGTATATAGAAATCCGCTTGCTTCAGCGAACATCTAACAATTTCCTAAACGTTATAGGTAAAGGAATTTACTTTGTAAAAGAGAAGCATTTTCCGGACAAAATGGGAACGGAAGGGAAGGAAGAGGCGGGCAGTTGTTAATTAAAAAAGTCTGATGGTGGTGGAAGGCATTAGAGTCCCTCTGTACCTGATTACTGAAAAGTAAAAGTCCGGACCGTAGCCCTCTGTAGTAATTTTATACGATTTAGGAGTCGCTTTGTTATTTACGACTTTTCTGAGATGAAGACGGGCGGTGTTCTATTTGTAATGTAAGTACGATTAGCGTTTTGAGAGACTTTCGGAGTTTTGATAAACTTAATTCCCTGGAGATTGTTGTTTTTGTGTTTTGTGTTAATATTTTATTAAAATGTCTTTTCATAATTTATTTGAAAGTGATATAAATAATTATTCGTTTGTTTTTTTTTAAATCTTTTAGGTAACGGAAATAATGTTGGATTAATATTTAATAATTTATGTAAACTCAATAAAACAATATCTATTAGGAGTGTATTCATTAATATTCATGTTTTAAGTAATTTCAATAAGGAACATGAAGAATGGATCTAGAGCAAATTAAAACAGTCTGTTATAAGGCGTTTCATTACAAATGTACAGACAGACAGATCCTGACGAGGAAATAAGTTTCCTTCAAGTTAAGACTCATGAATATTTATCTCACTTCCTGCGGGGAAGGAAGTACAAACTTTTGAACGTTTCCCACTTGATCAAACTTTACTCTTAGTACTCTCTCTGGCCAGAAACGAGTTAACGATTCGGATATTTTAAAATTATTCTTGTACCTACTTTAATGCGATGAATCTTCACAGCTATTAATTTAATAATTTAAATAATTTTCTGCCATTTCGGTTTACCGAAGTTTACTTCTTAAATCACCTTTATTATAATAAAGACGACCTTCGTGACGGAGTGGTTAGTCAGTTTGGTATGCAGCAGATCTATCCTCGAAACAGAAATCTGTATTTTTTTATTTACAAGCACTATATCATATAATAAAAAAGTTAAATAAGTTTCGAGACAATAATTGTCCTGATATCCATAGTCCGAAGCAGAGAAATATTATACAGGATCTTAAGAGAATATTCTGAATTATAAAATACACGTACAATTTACTTATTGACCAATTTATACTTCTTTATATAGAAAAGTCAAGGATCACGTCGTAATCCTTTTGCCACCACAAATAGTCGACAAAAATCCTGCTCATGAAAGACAAAGTAAAATTCGGATAGATCTCTTTAAGGCCGGCCTCTAGAACTTTTTGTTTAGAAGTTAGAGTAAACACATTAGGTCGCTTTGTTTGCATAGACACCAGCTTTAACGACTGACGAGCCTTGTTTGATCTGAGTTGAAAACAAACCCCGTACTAATCACGACAACTTCTTGTTGGGTAGAAGCATGTACGTGATCACATTTAACATTTCATTGCGGCTCTGTTAATATTTATGAAAATAAAACATTAATATTTTATCATGCATTAACCGGAAGGAATATCTACATATATATTATTATAGCCAGCAAAATATTGAATCGATCAGATTAAACATTTGCATGGAAATAGAAGTTACAAATGGGTCTAACATTGTAACATGACTATTTGCTCCGAACGAAGTTTTTATATCATTTTAAATACATACAAAGGAAACTAAATGTAAAATTATTACGTATTCTCAAGGTACTTGTGTAATATCACTATTATGGCAGCAATTCTCAAGCGTATTTTATCAGAGTGTATAAACCGTGCCGACAACTTCAAGTATCATTAAATTTTCTATATGGCACAAGCAAAATCACAACTCATCTGCATATTTACATCTACCTACATAAACATAAAGTATCTGAAGGACCACGGTCTTAACAACCGGCCCTCTATACTATCAGCGACGTAAATTATTTGACAACACGCATTAATCTTTATCGCGCAATACCTGACTTATGTTTTACCGGGCGTACCTTTGTAAAGGGTTTTAATTAGAGGCCAATACGATAAATGTGTGGTCTCATCCCTTTATCTCGGGACAAGAGTTATATTATCTATCAAAGTTCACATTGGTAATGCTTGAATGGATTAAGTTTGCCGATTAGAAGATTCATTGCTTTCCTTAAACCCTCAATGGCTATCGGGCGAATTCATGTCAATAAATTGTTCAATATTATGTTGTAAGTTTTACATTCACTAAATCAAATTAATATTGATGAAAACATTTTATAACTTGTTTCGTTATTTTTTTTTTCGTCCTTTTTATATAAAATAAAGAATACCTAATAGTCTGAAGTATGCCCCTCCGACCGCAGCCATCCAGAGTGACAGGGTGCGCCTTTCGTTATACCAATAACTCACTTGAAATCCAAGGCGACAGACTAGATTACAGTCTACCTGCTATTACATAATATACATTTTAAATGGGGGTTATACTAATTATTACTCTGATGATATCCAAGACTTGTACATAATATGTGTGAGTATATGTATTTCCTTATTTAATACGCGTCATTCATTCATTCATAAATCTTTTTTTTTTCTCAAAATCATCTGAATTTATTATTAAATTTCCAAGAGATTAATTTAAATGTTTATTTAGATTTCGCGCGAGTGTGTTTGTTACAAGTTGTGTCTCATTGGACTTGTATTTAATATCAACGACGTGTTTTGGAGAACTTTCCTTACATTTGCCTAAACTTGAATCGAGTTTGGAATTTCAAATTGTGTTCGTTTGTGTTTAAATTTGTTTTAAATTATTTCTTTGTGGTGTGGGTCTGGGGTTTGATACCCCTTTCTGCTCACATATTATGTAACTAATTTCGGGATTGTACTTACATTTTATGTTCTATTATTATTTGAATTTAATGTTCTTTACGTTTGATTTAAATTTTACCAAAATTTTAACAAAATTCGAATCAAGCTTGTTAAAATTTTAGTTCGGCATGTGACTACCCTCCGCCCGATATCAAGCGGGAGTGCGGTCCATTAGCAGCGACAACTGCTACCTCACAGAAATCCGCCTCCATTATTCCAGCTTGAGGAGACTAATATGTACCGTCGAGATTGACAGTTCTCGTTATTTCTAGCTACTTCCGAGCTGATCGCGAAGCTTGATTCAGATCACACTTAAAAGTGAGTTCTTCTTCAGAACGGCAGGCAAACTGCGCTAATATTAAAAGCTTGTGTTTACATAGTTTATTGTAGTTTTAAGGTTAAGGATATCAGTGTGGATACGTGGAATATACGTACTACCGACTCTACTTTTATTGAATAAAAAAGGCTGAAATTCTTGTTATATTAAGTAAGGTGGAGATTAAATTTTAAATCGCGAAAGTGTTGTGCATACCCGAGAGGTCGCGAGGGAAGCTAATACAAAATTTAGTGTTTTCTTAGAGAACTACGTGAACGTGATGTGCTTACCTGAACATTAGCGCTAGTTAATGACTTTTGTTATTAATTATGTAAGTTTGATGAAACTTTCTACTTTCGCTAGGATAAAGAGCTTCCTAGGAATAGCCCCTTTGGGATCTCGGTCTAAGTAAGTTGAAGGACCTGCCCTTGCTTTTACGCAAAAACTTAATCAAGAGTGAGACTTTTATAAGTGTGATTTATTATTTAATATTGATGGCAAATGTTTTATTTAATATAGACATATTTTAATTTAATGTAATTTAAATACGTTCTGTAGGCTTACAGTTTTGCAAAATGTACACTTTAAAAATTATATTTAATTCATAATAGAGCCATGCAATAAGAGGATATAATAATTTAAATAGGATATCAGGACAAGTACAGCACAAGAACATTCAGATCAAATTGGCTGTTTTTATGATATTAATTCGGGTATTATTTTAAAGTAACTTTTCAAAGAAAGAGAGCTATAACAGAAAGTTACAACACATACGCCTAATTAATATTTTGGTAACATCTTCGTATAAGATTTTAAGCAGATAGAAGTTTGAAGATATGCTCTCATTAATATGATATTAAGATTTTCACACACGTTCCAAAATCCCCTGGAGTCGTATTTTGTGACTGTGTAATGTTTTCTACGCGTTGAAAATGAAATTAATTTGCGAGAATTAATGAAATTAAATATTTAAAAAAAGTATACGTTATTTTATTACAGTAGTCCGGCATGTGACCACAGCCCATCTGATAAAATCTGATCTGCCTATGTTGTAATTGCACTAAAATATTAATAATCTTCTTTGTATATCTAAGCATTAAATTATATAAGTTATGTAGGTATGGGTAATTGAATACAGACCGAATCGTATTATAATTACGCAAACATTAGTTGTGAGGAATATTGTATATGTACACGAAAACAGCTCATAAAATTACATGCTCTAATTTTCACGAACAACTACAGAAATGTATTATATTAGCGGCTTGTATATGCACCAAACAGAATCTGAGTCGAAATTAAACGTTTACAAGATCGTAAATTATTCGCAAAGTTTATCGCTAGTGAATATTTATTACAGACGTAATTAGGTTCGTGCCTTCAAGGTTTGCGCAACGGGAGTATATCCAAATAAATTAAACATTCCACCAAAACATACAGCGCATGAGCGAGCAGCGTTCGGGATTGTCGACTTATGTCAAAGGGAAATAGGAAAACACTTAACACTGTTTGCTCTAGGAGTTCCACATATTCTCTATATTCTCTTAACGCCTATAAATTTTTATTGTGTTTATGCATTTATTTATACATATACAGTTTGATCTTAATTGTCATTCTTATTTTTATTAAATTACAATTTCCAGAACTCTTCCTGATCTTCTCACGGACGAATAGATTCAGGAAATCCTTCCACTTTCGTTCAAAATTGGTTAATTATCTTACCATCTATTTGTCGTTTCTACACCTAAGATTTTACAAGCACAGTCTGAAAAGACTATCACTAATCAGGTATTCGACCTCCGCTATGTTGATGGCCCTGCAAGCCAACGCGATTACGCGCTAAAATAAGAATAATGTCAAATATAAAAAAATTATCAGTTCAGCTTACGTGCTATTACAACTGCCACCATAGCCATCTATGAATGTCTGTAATGTCTTCGCTATATCGGCTTGCAGAGACGATGTGCACTGTGCTGGTTACTGCTCTAGTTAAAGGGTAAAGATGAAAATAAAATGCAATTCAACAGGCACATCCACTTTCTTCTCAAATCTCACTTCTTTAAGCTGTGTGTTTTGCAAAGCTTTAGTGTATTTGTTCAATAAGTACTAAAATTGCGCTTTAAAGGTTTCAACCAACGTTTTTCAAAACTATCAATAAAGGCCTTAGTTAGTTAGATAAATATTAAAGGATAAAAAGCAACAATTTACCCGCAGCAATACTTTACAGATTTCAATATTTACAAAAAGTTTCCCAACAAAATTGTTTCTACGCTTAAATATTGTAACAATTTTAATTCGGGTTATACGAGTTATTTCTGCGTTCATATTACAAAAAAGGGAAGAAAATGGAACATAATATTCCGATTAGTAATATCGAGAGAATCCAGAATAAATTGAAAGGAATGAGATGGCCCTAGGCGTTATCCCTCATCAACTCTTTCGATTACGTCTTAAAAGAACCTTTTATTATTTTCGTATAAAACATGACCCATTTTAAAAAAAGGATTCTCATTTACTTCCTCATTGGTTTGATATCCAATTCTTAGCTATTTCACCTACTAATCCTAAAAAAGTATTGCTAATCTTTATTTTCTAGTTTGCTCCTATGGCGAGTTGTTTGCATGGTAGTCTTTGTGTTATTGGTCTCAGTTTCGATTCCCAATCTATATTCATTATAATTAAATCCATATGTTAATTGTTTAGGTATTTGGGCATAAGAAAGAGGTTTATTTATACATTGATTTTATATGCTAAAAGAAATAAAAATAGTTAAAAAGTAAATAGCATTTAAAATCAATCTTCTTCATATTACGAGTACTGATGTATCTGACGAAGAGAAATTGCCTTCAATCGGATAACTGGGCATAATGAAAGCGCTTTTGTCGCTGGATTATTGGAACTATTGAGATTTTCAATCGGTCGAGCTGGTTTCGTGATTACTTTGCCATTGCGACATCATTTCGTATTTCATCAATTTAAAAAAAAAAATCCGCCGTACTATCATGTACTACTATTTTTTAATTTTAAAAAATTTTAATGCCTGGTTGCGTTTTGCGATCGTTATGGATATAGTAGGACAAAACTAGAGGAGTGTGCACTGTCAACCTGGACGGTGTATTCTTCAAGCTGGCATATCGAAGACGACTGCTGACTGCAGATATTTCTCTGTAGTGACTTTTTTCTCCGCAAGTTTAACACCAAGCGAAGCGCTAATTACATATATTACATTATTATATTGTAATACAATTAGTGCTTAATTAACTAAGTAATTATAGAATAGAGATCTCCTCTAACAACACTACTTGAACTTACAAGAAGTTATATTGCTTTTTAATGACCTAATGGGTGGTATAATAAATAAAAACACATGGTAATTAGTACTAAAAACTTGGGTCTGTCTTCCAACTGTCACCATTATTGCTTTAAGCACCCTCGTGGTCACCATATGGTTTAAACAATTGTGTAAATTCCTGTTTTGTAATTATACTTTTTATAATACTCGTGCGACAAATAAAGTGGTCTAAATTAACTTAAATGTTTATTTATTATCATATTCTCAAGATCTAGACAATGATAATAATGTGGAAGTATATAAAATTCTTGGTACGTAAATATAATTATATTTTATAACTAGATAGGCCTGGGCACGAAATGGTGCGGCGTTTTCTTTTGTTCTTGAAGCAATCAGTTCAACTCCACTGCCCTTTATGGTTTTTTTGTGAATCCAGATAGCTTGACGAATGCTCCTTTTTTTCTTTTCGCACATACCGCCGACGTGCGCGGCCTCTGACATAAATGACTGATGCGCATGTGTCAGCTTCTTTTCGACGCCATAGAATAAATGGAGCAATATCCCAGAGATTTTACTTGAGTTTGAAGAAGATTTAAGTATGAAAGATAAAAAATACTTAAAAAATCTTAAATAATATAATGTTCTTATATCATCATCTTACAATCTCATTTATTTTATAATTGAAAATATATTATTTACTTAATTGAAATTTTATAAAAGTTATGTTATAAAAACATTGCGCGACCTACACGACGTATATATGAGGTAGGTATTGACAAGGGTGTCATTCCATAAATCTGTCAGTTTCATACATTACAATATTTCGTACGTCATACATCGTACACAAAAATCCTTGAGCCTAAACAGAAAAATAAAATAAACTTTTATTCTATGACACTGCGGCTACTATCAAAAGAGCTACGTTGTTTCGCGCGAAATTTTTATACTCGTTGACACTGCCAGATGTTGACGAAAAAGTGTAACTTTGTTAAGTATACGGTCGTAAAACACTGTTTTTAAAATGCGAGAGATAAAGGTCCCTGTCCAAACTATACTTATACATGCGGGTTCTAAATTAAAAGATTTTATGCTGCTTACTATCGCGTTAATTTCGGTTAATCCGACCTTTCGCAAGCTTAGCAGCCACCGTGTTCGCGGCGAGACCGTTTTCATTTACTTAATTAAAGTCTTTTAATTTTGTTGAAACATGTTCACCCAAAACCTAAGAAAGTACTACATTCATTATACAATTTATGTAAAAATAAATTATCACTGCAACAAACGTTACACAAAGACAACACAAAGTTAATTTTCTCTCAAATGTTTCGTTACTGTTACTATTTAGCAATGCAAACATAAAATGCATGGCTAAACTTGCAACAATGTACGATAACGTTAAACTTTAAAATATACATGAAAATTTGCAGCGTCTGTACCAATAAGTGTTCTTCTCAACTTTGTCGTAAGATACACTCCTTGCCTGCTTCGAAAGTGTGTTGGCATGTTCCCGCCAACAGAAAACTAATTAATCCAATGAGCAGCGTCTTTACACTAACGAGGTTCGTCGTTTGTACCCTGTCCCTTTCTATTACAGCTTGGAAATTGTCCTTAAGATCGATAGAATATCCTTATTAAGGTAGATTACTTGGTTATTTGGCCAAGACCTCTAAAGGTCCGCCCCCAAGTAGCAACAGGTATTATTAGAACAAGCTCATATAGTTCTGTACAGTAAGTAAATAAATGTAAAGATGTAAAGCTAGAGTGTGATTAATGAACAGAAACAACTGATACTACGGATAAATTTCTACGAGTAACAGACGCCTCCGCTATGCTGATCTTTTTAAATGTAATTAAACATTGTATATTAATTGCTAAACGATGTTTTGATATAATTTTTTTTTATGATGACATGACAATTGTAATAAATTAATGAAAAATAAGGTATTATTTTAGAATATAGTTTTGTTAACAAACTATTAGATATCAAGTGGGCCGAAAAATGTGCATCGTCCTTTGTACTGTTTTAGTTTAAATTTTGGATACATCGGAATTGATATACGGAATCGTTAACCTCACGATTGATATGGACAAGCACTTTCACCTTACACAGTCAGTTTAACTAAATTGATTGATGCCTCCGTAAGGGACGCAATCTTCATCATTCACACTTTCCATCCTTCGTTGCATGTTAGCACAAGAATATATTTAAATATCATTTTCAAATGAAGATTGAAAGTCGACTGATTTCAAAGACTTGCAAATTCAATATATACTTCAATACAAAGTAATTCATGTCGTGAAAAATAGATTATATCTAATTAAATATTAATATATATAATATTAAAAATATTCAAGCAGAACAACTTGCACAATTTGTTTGATTAGCGTAATTTGAGTGACGCTCCCTCGAAGTTAGTCGTGCAATTCAGTGCAAATGAAAAGCAACGTTTTTGGGATATTTGTCGGTAGAAAATAGACATCATTAAGAGAGCCGGCGCGGGTCTGATCACCGTGTTGGGGCGTTACTTTTTCAAGTCATTGAGTCAATCGTTTATCACGGCCTGTTGTGTGAACTTTTACCTCGAAGCTACAGCCGAATGAGAACTGTGGAGTCGATTTTCTTTTCACTCAATAAAGTTGTTCACTAACTTGTTCTCTACATGAAAAAGTTTTCTGAAAATTGTCACATTTTGCTTTGGCGATGGCGATCTAAGTGGTTTACGGAAGTAGTTATTTTATTTGAGGCAATAACATGTTTATAAATATTACACTTACAGCTTTTTGTAATTATGTGGAACATTTTTGTATTTAAAAGAATATCAATAAACGATCTTTACTTTTCTCTGTGCAATTTTCGGACGTCAGCCTCATTAGTCGAGGTAACTGGTGCAAATTTTTCCCGAGTCATTTGTCGGTTCGACTGTGCAGAAAAGATTCCAACTCACGTCAAGTTTATTTTGCTAATATAAACAACTCATCGATTAATGTTTTATTGTCTAATATAATCGTTTATATATATTTGCTAATTTACGAATAATATTTTTTTTAAAAGTACGTCAGATTTTTTCAGTGGAAGTTAATTAAAGTTTCGATAAAACCCCAGCGTGAATAATAGTATACGTGCGCGCGCAGTGATGGAAAGAAAGACAGAGCAGTGTAGACTGTAGCCACGCTCATGGAAAGAGAAGTTAACGGTGGCGGTAACGATAAAAAATATGTTTACTTAACTTAATAATCTGTAACGTCCGTATAAAAGTTGATTAAAAACAATATATGTACTTTAGCCGCTCAGTGCCTGTGATACAAGCATTTGAAAAAGAAAAAATAGATTTTCCTAAAAAAAGGGGGAATGAGCTATACATAGTGCAAATGTTTACTATATGTACCTACATAATATTTATAACATGTGTGTATGTCTTTAACTTGACAATAAATATAATAAACTGATCACGCATTGATTTAATCGGGGCTGTTTGCGAAAAAATGTCTCGTCAGCCAATGACCATCAATTACTCGAGCCCGCTGGGGATAGTGGTCATGTGTAATTGACTTATACATCAGATTTTTTCGTCTTTTATCTATATCGGAATGATATATTGTATTATTACTTTCTTAATAGTGTTTTGACAGCTAGTAATGTTATATAAACCTACTTTCATGTAACTATTATATATTTTTAAGACTTTGATAAGAGAAGTTGCTGCTCCAATCTATTATATCACGCGAAAGTTCTTGGAATTTTTATTATCCTGAATAAAAATAATGAATGTTTCTTTGTTTGTCTCATATGCGTTTCGGAAAAAAAATATTTCTGCGTTATGGAGGTGAAATTTTTGTGTTCTAAGGGCGGCTCAGGCACAAGTTTAGACTCTGGTTATTGTATATGTATTTATTTATAACTATTAAAGAACTTATTACGAGTACATGTTACTAGAGATATTAATAAGCACTTAAGCGAAATTAAATTAATTTTGAAGGCTTTATAAACTCTGTTCACTTTGATCCAGAATCCGTTTCCCTTTAAAGAGTTTCCTTAACTTGGAATTAGAAACGAAGCTCGACTACTAATCACTCTTAAATATAAATTAGACTTAAAATGTAACGAGAAACATTCGAAAACCTTGTTAGTAACTCTATTAGAACGTCCCTCAATTTCCACATTCTTTAACTTCGGTTTACTTCAACATCACTGTTTAATTAATTAATGTTCTTTCCGAAGATACAAACAACAAGCGAATGAAAAGAAACTTTACTCGAGATTCCTGAGATCTAATTTTGTGCAGTAATAAAGGCCCTATCTTGAGTAAATGTTTTAGAAGTTTCTCTGAATTATTGAAGGAGTCGTTTGTTAATTATAAATACTTAATAACATAATGACTATATTGCTTTCGTTCTTACGTTTCAGGGGCCTACCGCAATCTCGTGTAGTCTCGTATTACGTTTGGTTGGATCCGATGACAATATACGGAACATTGGATTACTGAGAACTAAAAAAAAAACTATCAAATCGAAATATCCGATAGTTCGAAAATGCAATCTGAGTTAGGTTTCAAAGATTTCAACATCAAATCACTATGTTCGTACTTCGTAAATGTAAGTTTAGGGTCCGAATTATTATTGGCCAAAACTTCGTTAACGGTCATTTGAAAGTAGCCCCCCAGGTGTGATTCTAGACATAATCTTCTATGCATCAAAAATGGTATTGTAATTCTTCATTACTACTTATCACCCACAACTTCGCATGCGTATAATTAATAGTGATGTACTCGTATTATATCTGAAGGGGACAAAATAGATATTCATGAATAAATAAACACTTTTTTAAGATATACCAAATTCGCAGTACTTTTTGAACAGACCTCGTAAATGAGTTCCCTATATAAACTTTTATCCCCTATTCCTTATTCTTAGGATTTAAGATATCTTTTTGCTTTTTATCGAAACATGTTAGATGACGATAGAAAGTTAATAAACAGACACACTTACTATCACGTATATATAGTATTTTATTCACGTTTATATGGGTATAGATAGTAGACGAAGTCTCCTCTCGTCTCTTCTTACCACTCACATAAATGTCAATCTCGTCTCGCATATCATATCCGGCTTACTGTTGCGATTGTGTAGTCCGGAACTTACCTTGGATTTTACACATAAAGCGTCAGATGTGTAGTGGACTCCAGACTCACTTCAATTTATAAAAAAGGTAGTTTTAGGTATGTTTGTTGTTATATTTTGTTTAAGTTGTCCTGAATCATAGAAGTTTATGGTAAAAATATTGTGTGGGTGAATGTATGTATTAATTAATATATGTATATGTATAACGAGTAGGTAGGGAACGTTTACAAAAATATTTTACGAGTAATGATCTACGAACCCCGCCTTTTTAAATGAATACATGCAAAACTTATGGATGCTCTGCCATTTGAGACATAGCAACTGTTTTGTCTAATTTTACAAGATAATTAGGTGTTGTTTTTGTTACGTACCTACACCTTAATAAGACACTATGAAACACGGCACGGGTGCCGGATGGTATCGTTTTTAATGCAGTAACAAGGTATCTACTGAGATATTATAATTTCGTAGATGGGTTACATTTCGTTAGCTTTAAGAACTTAATTATTAATTTTGCTTGTTAAAAGTTTGACTGACAAACTTGTAATATTGTTAATAGAAAATGCTTTTACGTAATTTAAGTTTATTTTCCTGTATAAATAACTTGAACAATTTGTCTATAATATTGTTATTATTTTTATCTCGGCTCGTAGCTCGGCATTATGACAAAACTCCATCTGATGTAATTAATGGTAGAGATATTTTTTTTACAGGCAAAAATCGTTGCCACTACGCCGTCTTGAGGCGAAGACTGTGCATCATCTAGGACCTAGATTCTAGATTGACACTTCTCTGGTTACACCTGGCTACTTCCAAACTGATCTCGAAACTATACTAGGTCACTGCATTTTCTGCACTTGAAAGCAGTCTGAACACGCAAACTGGGTTAAAAACCGCCATCAGTCTACCAATCACTCATCTTATACCATAGGCACTAAGCATCCAAAGCTACATCGGTACTGAGATTTGAACACGGTCATCGATCGACTCGACCACAGCCGCAACGCAAGCAATTTCATGTTGAACATTATTTTATTTTCCGAAAAGGTTATTAATTATTATTGAAATCTCTACTGCTATTCTATAAATATGATAATACTGAAGTCCAGTAAAAGTTTTTGCAAAAGACAAGTTGACACGTAGACCGGCAGCCGACGTGATTAATGACAGCAGGCGGGTCATCCTAAATCAGATGCACGTGACGCTTCCATTTTTATAATTATAACTTTTAACTATGCTAATATTTTTTTTAGCTTTTAGAGGGGACGACTTCTTCTCTTGGTCCTGGACTGCACCCAAGCAGACGGAGTGTGGTGACGTGCGGGCAACTCTAGTAAAGTAAAAAAACTTAAATATACTTCAAATATTCAAATTAAAATTTAAAATCATTATTGCATGTCACAAAGCAAGTCAATGTAACACCCTGTTAGAACACAACAAAGTCTTGTACCTAAAAACTATTATACAAAATTATATTTAATGCAATTGTTTAGAACAAAAAAAAAGTTATATAAATTAAATAAGAAAACTAAATTACATAAGTAAATATATAAAATGTATGAGGACGAAATTGTTTAATGCGGCAAACCAGTGAAGTTGCAGTGTATTTGAGTTGAGGCACTAGTGGAGAACGAACGTCGTAGTTTACCCTTCAATTTCCGGTCCAATAACCGTTGACATCGTGGTCGACTCATGTCGCTACTATCGCACTGTGCTATTACCGAAAGAAATCTTTAACCTTATTATTGCATACTTGTAGTATAAATAAGTATTTTCTAAGATTATTCACTAACATATTTTAACTTAGGTACGTACGAAGTGCTTTAATACCACATTTTTAAACATATACTATGTGGTCACGTGCCGAGCTACTATAAAAATGCATATTGTTATTAATAATAAACGACATGCAACAAATTTAAACGAAACTTTTTTAAAAATTTAACATGTGTGTTTTCAAATCGTAGCTAAATAGGTTTCTTTTATTCAATTAAAATAAAATTATTAAAGACATATTAAAGCTTTCAAATTAATTAAAATCATCCAACAAAAATCAATAATCGGGTAAAAATATTTTTTATAAATTTAATATTAGAAAATGCGCACAGGTAATAATTAAACTGTTTTTATTAATAAAAATAAATTCAATTTACTGTTTTAATAAAATCTGAAAATTTAATCAAAACGACACTCGTTCGTAACTAAAGATATCTTTTGAAGATTAATATTGATGATGTTTAAATCGAACGAAGGCTTTTAGCTGTAGATCAACGTGAAATTTGAGCTTTATTTGTGAATAATTTAAGCAGTTATATTTGTAGTAAGCCGGGCGGAACTCGCAGTGGTGGCGACGACGCGGTGTGGACAGTTCCGTGCAGCTGTCCGCCCCACGACATGCCCGGAAAGGAGTTGAATTCTGGACTAAATTCGCCGGAATTTATGCACTAATTCTACCGTTCATGCGACTGTTTTCGCTTAAATTTGGCCTGGTTTTGTTAGAAATGGAACTCAGCGAACTGTGACCGAATGCTATCTCAATGTAACAATAAAGACCGAATTGACTACTTTATACTATTATTTTAAAAAGATAAAGAGTATTTATTTTTCTATTTATAGAAGAGTAGGTATGGACCTACATGAAAATGTTTAAATAAAGTTTTTCATAACTTAAAACTGGTGTTATCTCTTTTAAATGAAGTAAAAACATTTCGCAAGAAACTCGTCATTATTTCCCATAAAATGAGGCAGTGAGTAGTTTAGTATGTGTATAAAAAAAAGGAGAAAAAAACAATAATAAACAGTTATACTAATGTAAAAAATATAGTTTCCGATTTCCCTTAACCGATCTATCTCAATAACTCCCCTTGTATAAAGAGTAAAATGCGATACGTCTATGGTTAATAATAATTTATCGGCCTGTGTGACAAAGTGGTCAGCGTGCTTGCCCGTTATGACGGAGGTCCCGTGTTCGATGTCCAGTTAGTTAGAGCATAGATTATATTATAAAAAAAGGAAATATTTGTGGAATATTAATATTTGTCTTATTATTATGTTATCAACATAACTATAAATTTAATTAGAAACTTTTAAAAAAATCCATCACCGTAGAAATGCATTTGAACTTTTTAATAAACAAGTTTCACAACTTTTCACTTCACCAGTCTTGTTGTTATAAACTAGATCATTTTTCATTAGTTTTTTTTTAGTTCTATATAACTCCGTCCTCGTTTGAATTTATCGCTTAGCCTTTTTAATAAAATTATTATTTATTAAAGTCTCTATATTTCGGATCATAGGTATTTCTGATCTTAAATTTTTACCAATGATTTTTTAACCCATAGTCAGTGGTAGAATTCGAACTCACGCCCGCGCCGTTCGTCATACGTGCAAATGTTCTGCTCCGCCATCCTATGTTCTATCTTTACATCGACAGCCTTTCCAACTGCAGCATGGAGTGACGTCATACAAGTACTTGTATATTGCTGTTTTTTAATAACTAATACTAACAAGCTCCACTGCATAATTGAATTCGTTGCTAACTTTCACACCACAAACAATTATCGGTTATTTTTATCATTTTAAATGCTAAATTTGTTTTATTATTAAAATAAATATAAAGTGAGACGCAGCAGCAGTGAGACGAGGCATCTGGTCAAGCCGGCATAGCGGACGCGACTGCTGTCGGCAGTTCCCCTTCTCTGACAGCAGTCGCCTGCGTCGCATTCTAACTTAACATCAGGCGAAGTGCTAAAACAAAATAAAAACCAAAATTTAAGAAATAACAAATAATATCGTAAATGTAAGGATAGTATACACTGTTTATAAATAAGTAACTACAAACATACTGAAAATTTAATAGATCCCTATCCGGCAATATTAGTCTACTTCAGTTTTGTATTGAGCCCAAGGGTCGCACTAAAAGTACTGAAGGAACAATTTTATTGTTCCAATAATAATGTAAACACTTCCTAATAGTACTTGATATAATAAAAATATATTACTTTTCATGACCTCTGTTTTCTTACCGAAATATTTTTTTAAAAGCAAGCTCCCACTATCCTAGCTTATTTCATTACTTTTTCAGTTTTCTTTTTAAATTTGTGAAAAACGTAGTACTCATATAATTATAATATATTATTAGTCTAGATTAAAATGAATAAAAAAAGATCATATCCGTGCGCAAATAGAACCTGCGTTCGATTCGCACTTCAAATCAGGCTGTCGCATTGATTTGATATAACAAAAAAACATCATAATATAGTTCAGTCTTTACAAATCAAACAAAATCTTCATAAACATACGTTTAGATATATCTGTTGGTGAAAACCAAATAAAACTTCCTACAGTAGACTGAGATTAGTGCGGACAGACAGAGAGACGCGGCAGGCAACTTTGTTTCATTCTCTGATGCGATGATTGTGATAGTGACTATTATTATACTTACACTATGGATAGTGCTTGTATCAGAGGCACTGAGTAACCAAATATTTAGGAAATTAGATTAGATGATAAGTCTACGTTATTGATTTATTTACGACACAATTATCAAATTATAAAATTGCACAACACAAAAACGGAACGGTACTAAACGTCGATAAATTTTACCAGCATCGATAACAATTATGCAACTATTGAAAAAGAAGAAGAAAAATTAAAAATTATCAAATGACCAAAATAACTTAATAATTCTAACAATTTTATTATATTTCAAAGGTCAGCTATCAAATTTTTTTAGTCCCTATTAGTTATATTTGAAATAATTTGAATACAAGACTTCAAAAGGAATTTCAAATTAACTTCTTAAATGTTGCAGTTATTCAATGTATCCCCTTTATTAAACTTGCCTTGGGGTAAAAGGGTCTTCTCCTAAGGAATCTTTCAATGCCTTTATATATTTTATATCAATATTATTTTATTTAAATTTTCTAGTAACATAAGAAACATACTCTAACATACTCTGTTTATTAAAGAACATATACACGTAAAAAACATATTTTTATATTAATTTAATTTCTAATTACGAAGCTATTTTGAGACATCCTGATGAAAATTCTTCTAAAGTAAAATAAAATGGCTAATTGAAATTGTAAACTTTGCTCGCTTAATCCCCATTTTTATAAAATTATTAAGGTAAAAATGATGAGCGAAGGGACTTTCCCTTTAAGTTTTCACCAAAACCTGAAGAAATTTTGTGATAAAAAATTTCTTAGCCTCATCTGGTTAGTGATATTTAATGTTTAATTTAATTATTGTTAATTTTATAAATAGATACATATTTTTTTATTTACAATAATCATAAAAATATATATACTTATTTTAAAACAATGGAAACTACTAACTATATATATCAATAGGGTATACGATCTTTTGATTTATGTAACCCACCTGTTGAAATAAAATCGTGAAACGGAACGCAAAAATTATTCAGACTATTTCTCAGCTCATATTTTTGAATTGAAATCGAACATATTGAATGGACGCAGCATTATTCATTTTTCACGATGCTATCAAACACTGCTCAGTTTGAAGAATTTTATGCCTAGTATGACAGAATAATAATAAATAAATTATATTACCAATTTTTATTATAATTTATTATGAATAAAAATAAATGTCTGAGTGGTAGGCATAGTGATGATTGTTTTTGATTAGCTCAGTCTACCATCCCGGGTAACATTCGTTAAAAGACACGAGATCGGCTTGGAAGCTTGGGTATAACGAGAGGAAACTGTTCTCAGGCGTCTCGCGTCTCATCAAACATTGCGAAGGCGACTCCTGCTTGCAAACAGTTTCTTGTCTCTGCTCATAAAATCAGGTGGAGTGCATACCGGACTACTATAAATAAATATAATAGACCGAAATGACAAAAATGCTAAAACTGTTATTTTCAATTGAAAGATTTAAGTTTTGATAAGTTGCATTCCTAAACCGTAAAAAAATTCAACTTTTAAGATTTTTTAACTAAAAGCAATAAACCAATTTAAAAATGCAACCGACATCCATATATTGCCATTATTAGTGTAAGCACAACGTTAATTTCCTCAAGAAATATAGTAAGGTTGTGTGATAACATCGACAATCGATGACAAATGTCCATTCCGCTAATAATATTTATCAGGGTCTCACAAAATTTATGTCAAAACGAGTCAGGAGATTAATTTCATTCGGCGATGTTTAGCTTTCCGTTGTAAATTAATATAATATATTGGTATAGATTAATCAACATATTTTTGTATTATTTAGAATTTAACTTTATGGTTTTAGCTTTAGGATATACTTTGTTATTCGCACAAAAGTTCGTTATTATGTTTTTGTTATTATGAAGTAGACTTAATTTACATTGTACCGTGTATTATCATAAGAAAACTTGTTAAAATAACTACAATTTGAATGAATAATCAGTTTGTGTCCACCAATTTTGTTAGCAGTAAACATAATTGAGTATCAATATAATTAAGAAAATGTGTCGTTTAATGTAATAACTATTACGAAATTTACATAGATTATATATCTATAGGTGTATTAAATTTCCATAGATTGTGTGTTATCGACCAGTTGTCCACGTATAATTTGACATCCAAACTAAATTACCTATAACGACGAGATCGGCGGCGCGGCGCCAAGTTGATTTCGGATTATCTAATTCTCATATCTTTAAAATATCGAATGACAAAGAATGGACTGTTTATTTCGATATAACGATCTATCGAAGAAGAGCCTCCGAAAATAAAACTAAACTAACTGGATGTCGACGGCTCGTATAAAATAACAGTTGAAAAAAGATGAGATTAGAATCACAAAGTATTTATGTTAAGGAAACGATGAAGGCGTGCTTTAAGGTTAACGATTCCTATCAATTAAGGTTATGGGAGTGCTGTCGAAAGGACCCCCGCCGCGTTCAGGATTCGCACCTGTCCTCTTCGGTTTAGTTTTTCACCCATCCAGCACCCAAGCGACATTACAGGTGCATATTTAGACCCCTTGCGGCTTTTAACTGACTCTCTTGTTTACCGATTTGATAATTTCGATCGAAACCGCCAATGCCCTACTGTGATCAGGTGGAACAAATTACTTCTCAGATACTGTTATGAAAACCAATTAATTTAGATGTCACGCAAGATTCTTTCGGCCATTCAATAAAGAAAACTATGTATAATATCATTATCCTTACTAAATAGATAAAAATGCATGTCTGTCATTGAGAAGTTCAGAATGTTCCTTTAGATCCAAAGGCTGATTTTTAAAATGCTTTTTTTCTAAATTCATCAAAGCCTTAAACTCATCATATACATACACATATGTATACAATAATATTTTATAGTAACACTAAATTCTAAGAAGCCGTTTCAGTTTTTCTCGTAGATCGCTCGGTCACATTGCTAAATGGACCGGGCAGGTGCATTAAACTTTTTTATAAATCCTCCCGAACCCAGCCGTAAATCGTCCTTTAAGTAACGAGGTCGAGCTTCGAGTGGTTTAAAAGTGTGTTAAATAAAGAATTAACTCTGAAGCCTGAGTCAAAGTTTATTAACGGATCGACAGGTTTGACGATAAATCATAATTGAAATTGGGTTAGGTATTTTTTATTAAAAATTGCTGGGATTTTTATGATACTAAATATTTTTGTGTGGGTTAAGGCGGGGTATATAATAGCTATTCTGTTATGTTGTAAAACTGAGGATGGTTTGAGTATAGTAATTGTTATGTTACCTAGATGATTACATTTACATATCAATTCAGGACAGAAATCACACATTATCTGCCTCTGTAGATGGATATATGATAAGGATATTATCTGGACCTTCTTGGCAAGACTAACCCACAAAAGGAGAAAATGGAGAATGGGAATGGACAACAATGTGGCGAAAAAAGAGATACTAATACCAGTAAAATTAACAATAATTGAAATTTGATTTTGTGGAAAAATCAATATTAAAACAATTATGTTATCAATTCTATGCAATAAATCTATTTTAAGTTTACCAATAACAATTCCAACGGCCATTACAAATATAGGAAATGGAAAGAACAATGCTATTACTACATAATCTTATATGAATTGGATATATTCGTGTTCAAACCCACAATATGACTCCAATACATGAGGATAATATTGTCGGTAGTCTTTAATGTCGTGTTCGGTCCATGTAGATATCTAGATAAGGGTCTATGGACATGGGCCACAGTGACGGGCATGTCTCCAAAGGGCCCGCCCGCGCTTTCTATTATCAACTGAGTGCCTATCGAACTTGATATAAAGGATTTGATAATGCAATGTCTTTGAAAATTATTTCGTATGTCACGTTTCTATTATAATACTAAATTTAAATTCTTTGGAATACCCATTTGAAATATACAAGAGGTGAAGTTAGTTCGTTTTTAAATATTATCAAATCAAAATTGTTTATTGCAGAGAGCGAAGTTTTTTTTTCACAGTTAAAACATGAACTCCATTGGGGCAGTGCAAGTTATATACTAATTAAAAAGGGCAACAATTTATTTCCTTAATAAATTTAAATTTAAATTAAATTTATATAAAAAAATATTTTAAGTTCAAAAACTGTCTTAAATCATATTTTTACTCATTGAAAGCCCATATCTCGGCCTATCACCAGTTATAACACGTACACTGCGTGACGTACACGTGAAGTCTCAGTGTAATGTATGAAAGCATACGTAATACATCGTACGGAGCTTTATAATCGTTATGTATTAATTTATGTTATGTTTTAAATATATTTTGACATGGTAATTTAACTTTAACGATATTTAATATTTGTTTTTCAATCGATCGAAATTCAATACCAACTTTTATTGCCCGTTTAATAGATTTAAGATTGACACTGATGGACAGATAAAATCGAATATCAAATTCATTAAGCGTAATGATATGGTTCGTTAATATAAGACAATCGCTCGTAGAAGTGAATGTCGCCAGGCAGTGTCTATTTACTTTTAAAATAATTGGCAGTTAAAATTTCCGGTTGTACAAAGTATAAAAATGTGTTAAGTAATAAATATATACATTTAATAGCGTACGGGGTGTGGTTTAGACGTCTCTTCGGAGTACATAGTGGAAAATGGTGTAATATTTTAGAAAGAAACAGTCACCAAAGTTAATAATAATAAATTATTTATCGATTAAGTCAGTAAATAAAAAAAGAAACAAATTGTACCATCAACGCACCAAATTAACACAAACGTGGTGCCATTGCCGATCTAATTTAAAAAGCAATTTGGTTAACAACCAATTTTCATAGGAAAAATTGTGAGAAAAGTAGGTGATGTAAGGATGTTATAGATAAATTAAGTAAATAAATACACTTCCCACGTGGTAGGCAATAGAGATATATACATAGATATAAAAATATATAATAATATCATATAATAATTCGGAGAGTGATAGACGTATTTAGGTTTTAGTAATTATTATTAAGATTTAGATTATTCCATAGTTCATATTCCAACAGCATTGGCATCAAATGGATCCGTAAAACAATAGCACATGTTAGTAATAAATTGAAACATGCACGAGACTGACTATAATCTATTAAATCAAAGCGTGATTTAAAGACGTTTTGTGGTACAACATTCAACATCAGATTCCAGTATGACGCGACTTATTATTCTTTACAAAATAATCAATTAAAGAGTGGGGGGAAAATCTGGATTAGATTTTATCTAGTCTCTGTCGGCACAATCACGAGAAGTAACATGGTTATAGTTAGTTTAATTAATTTTAATACTTGCCAGTTCTTTTAATTGGTAGCCTAATATGTGGTCAACCCTCTTCTGATGTTAAGCTAGAGTGTGTTCCATGAACTACGGAGCAAGTAGCAGTCACCTCCGCTATACCGGCTTGGGGAGACAAATGTGCACCATTTCAAGGTTTTTTATATATAAAATAATATTCTCAATTTAGTGATCACCAATTTTAAAATCTTATAGCCTTTATATACGGTTTATTAAAATAATAATTTTGTTGTACGATTCAAGTATCATTATATATTAGTCTCGGTATACGAATGGGACTGGGGCTCATGTTGGTGCTGGTCGAAGAACCGAAAGGCATCCGAAGTATTGTCAGTGATTTAATTGAAACAGCAGGGGCCCAAACAGACCACGACCCAACACACTTCGTCATAACACAGGAAACAATGTTTTAGATGAAAAAAATAATAATAATTCAAGTACTACTTAATTGCCTTCATATAGTTTAATTAGAATTGGACGAGGTTTCGTGTTTCTTTTGATTAATGTTGTTCATAAATAGACCATGTCGACCACGATGATGACCATAAATAAGAGTCGTTAAAATTCAAAGAATCGGTATAGGAAATGTTCATTTACATTTTTTAAATAAATTTAGACATCAGTCAAATAATTTTATATTTAGTCTAATACTAAAATACTTTTGTACTGACTTTATCAATATCTATTCATAATCTTAATAAAAAAAAAACTCTAAATAAAAAATAGTAGGAAAAATATTCTCTCTGCTCATCCCATGAATAACAATTACAACTGAAGTTGAATAATTAAAGGAAAATGATGAATGGAAATAGTCTCAAACTAATCTTAACATTGGTAACTTTGACAGACAGTATTAAGAGGTACAAAACTCAAGAGAAACATTCTGCAACTTTGACATTTGTTTGATATAACAATAGTTTCATCAAAGCATATTGTTATTGTAGTACATGACTAATATTTAGTAAAAGCTAAAGGTTTTCTTGTCAATTTTATTTACACTATTATGTCATATTTTTTTATAAATATATAATAATAGAATCTAATAATATATTAAAATGCCTATACTAAGCTAGTGTACTGTGCTTGTAACACAGGCACGAGCGACCAAAGTACATAGTTACATTGGTACCGGTCATAATTTAGCGAGGTTTGAAAAACCCGACTCATCGATCGTGAGATCCGTCTTCTACCGCTGGACCATGGACTCTCGCTAGATAATATTAAATTGGTTAATAAAGAAGTTGTAAAACTTTACTAAGAATATCTAAGTTTAATTTACTTACACGTACAAGTTATTATAAAAATTCTTTATTAATATTTGGTGAGTCATGTTCGGCAAGTTGTTGCGATAAAGAAAAAGCTATAAAACCTTAATATAAAGAAGATAACCAAAATACAAGGACAACATACAATAAAACAATAAAAGAACAAACACGAAACAAAAGGAACTCCTATAAATCAGCAGTTGTAGAAGTGCCCCCGGCCGTCATTATAATAGTAGAGCCAGCAACCGGCTGACGTTCGGGCTGTTAACGGGGAATTTATTGTTCATCAGAGCCAGAGAAATCTCACTCTCGTAAATTTTCGTGTAAAACGAGAGGCTAGATCTCAGATGCGAGCTGATAAGTACGGAGCGGAAATAATTGGGAGGTTTTATTAAGATCCACCGAGGTAACCACGCGACGCGGTCGGCGTAACTCTTGCTTCGTAATGGCAGAATTGGTTCTGGTCTCTGCACATGTTTTAAAATTTGAATTTGTTAGTTAAGCACTTGTATTACCAATGTACCATGTAATAGCAGTAACTTTTTCATTATACGAGAAGTAATATATAAGATAATAGGTACTAAATAATGTAATGAACTTGGAACAAGGCGTCTATGAATGCGATGCATCTGAAAGAAACACCTAAGGCGACAATTTCTATTATTAGCTAACCTATTTTTATAAATTAATCTACGCACCATGTGTCCTCTGTCAGCTGTCCGTTACTCAAAAAATACGAAGACAGTCGTTAGATCCAATTTAATTTATAGTGACTTTTATTGGTTAACCTTACCATCCACAAATCCAAACCGTATACAAAAATACAGGGAAATATTTGTATTGGCATTATGTTAAAGCTACAGTTGGGTCTGAATGTTTGTCAATATTATTACAAACGTAATTTTATGTAACATATAAATAACTCGAAAAGCATTAATTAATTAAATGGTATAAAATAGATCCGTTTCAAAATCGGGAATAGTTTGAAAGTAGCCAGGTATAACGAGAGGAGTGTGCGCTGTCAATCTAGATGGCACAGGCTCGTCTCCTCAAGCCGGCATAGTGGAGACTACTGCTGTCCGTAGAGATTTCTCTGGGGTAGCAGTTGTTTCCATTCATGGACCGCATTCTAGCTTTACATCAGGCGGAGTGTTGTCACATGCCGAGCTACAATAAATATGAGCCGAGCAATAATAATGAAGCATAGTATATATGTCAATAAACTACATACAATTACATATTTAAAAAATAAAATAATAAAAGATAGTTAGCATACTTTGAATTTCACGAAGTATTTTTTTTCCATTTTGATACGACACGAGTTATCAGACTTTTAACTAGCCAACTGTAAAATCTCATCCGCACATATAGCCTTACCAATGCAGTTGCGAATAAGTATTCCACTGATTATTCTCACTAACTTTCGTACTACATAGGTCTGTAAAAGCTTATAAAAATTATAATATTGTGTGAATGCCGACCTTAAACGAAAGGTTTTAAAGATCTAACTTGTTTGTGTAAAAGTTAAACTTATTTCGTTATATAAATATGTTGAAATACAGACGGCCTTTGACAGCCAAAAATAAAAAATTGGGAGACATTGCAGCGGGCGCGGTGATGAGACGCCACTACTCTGTTTATAAATATTTATTGCCTAATTAACGTTGCGAGCGATAGGGCAGGATTCAGCGACGGTACTTTACACCTCCAATGCGGTATTGCCAGAGGCGTGTGTCGAAAAATACAAAGAAGGAATTATATCTATAGGTACCTCTTTATTTCAAAAACATTGCAAAAGGTACAAAGCAAAAAGCAGAATTCATTTTTATTTTCTGATGAACGCGTTAAGCTGTAATGAAGTTGTCTGTTCCAGGTTATCAAATGTCAAAATGTCGACATGCTTATACCAAAGTGGTATGTTAATGTGCGAAATATTAAAAAATATATATGTTCGAATCTACATTTTGAATTGTAGTTCTTTTTTTAACTTTACACATCATTTGGCAGTGAAGGAACATTATGCTCGCAGTAAATGTGAAAAACATCTTTATTTCATCTCCAGATCCGAAGCTTGGCAGAGTTTTAAACATTCGTTAGCCAATAGATTTGGCAAGCAACATTCACGCATGTCCTCTTAAACTTGATTATCCCAGTGTCGTTCAATAAATAAGGCATTTCTTTTGGCTTTAAAAAATAATAATAACATATATATCGTATAATGAATTAATGAATTAATTATGTATAACATGAATAAACATTTGCATTAAATAGGATAAGTAACATCCGTCTAATGAAAATTAAATCCACTTCAAGATTAGATTACGTATATTGAAATAATTTTACTTTTACCTCATTTTAATACGTTAAAGGAAACAGACGAAACTCGTTTCCTGTCCTCTCGCGTGCTAAATTATCAAAATGTGACATTTTATCAGAAAAGAACAGCAGTTTACACTTAAACAAGTGTCGTAGACACTATCTTCTCCAAGTTATGCGTTTAGTCACCTTATTAAATAAGGCTTTATCAAGAACGTGATCCCACTTCACTGCCCATAGCGTGGAAAGAAACTTATGGATAAGAATTTCATATAATATACACTCGCTTATATCTGTCTGAGGTAGCAAACGCTTTGAAGTCTTCCAACGAATTCTCTTTCTAAATAACCCGTATTCAAACCTCGCCTAATTCCGGTACCAATGTAACTATGTTATATGTACTATGGTCGTTCAGTGCCCGTGATACAAGCACTAGCTTAGTACAGGAATTAAAAAAAAACAACCTACACAAATGTTTTAGAATATTTTAAAGCGACCGCGGTCTAGCTGTTGAAGACGTGGACTCACTATCAAGAAAAAGAAAGTTATCACAATATTCTAACCTTGATTCTAATATAACTTTGGTATACACATAGTACACTGATCGTTCTACAATATACATTAATTTATTATATTTTATAGTAGTATTTCTTTTATTGTATATTTTATTTATGTATTTACTATAATTATATACTCTATCCCCCTTACCGCCTCTCACCTACCCAAAGGTCGACTGGCAGATAAAGCCTCACGGCTTTAAGTCCACCTTTTGTAAATTTACAATAAAGAATATAAATAAATAAAAAATAAATAAATAAATAATCAAAAGCATACCTACCGTAAAATAATACTGACCGAATTAAACCGTCCTGGAGTTGTACCACCACTTTTAAGCGACTTGAGCGAGAGAAATATGCACGGTCGACCTGGAAGGTACAATAAAAAGTTTCTATTTTTTTTTTATCCCAAGTAATGCATAATATGTATCCGCAGGTCTTAAAAATATTTTTATTTGTAAACTTATTTTGTATTATCCATAATATCACTATTGACCATGGATAAAAACTCTTTATATACAACGATTACGTACATTTTATACTTTTGACAAGCTTTATATTTAACAAATAATTGTATCTTTATATCAATACACGTACGGTTTAATTTACTATAAATACTCTGAAATATCCAGTACAGGTAAATATATATCTTGCATTTCTCACGGATAGCGTGTTAATAGATTCAAAGTTAATGGTTGTAGATCTAATTTTTATGCGACTTTTAATTAAGTGAATAACATTAGGAAAACCCTAAATTGGATAAACAAGACAACATTTATGATTACCAATTTATACTTAACATAATTAAATTAG
Organism: Tinea pellionella; assembly: GCA_948150575.1. Lineage (NCBI taxonomy): Eukaryota > Metazoa > Arthropoda > Insecta > Lepidoptera > Tineidae > Tinea > Tinea pellionella. The sequence goes on along the minus strand of OX411254.1, from coordinate 3,374,750 downwards.
AAACTTGAAATCCTTTTCGGGTGTTATTTATTTTTTCGATTATTTATAGTAGACAGACTCATAATGGTTACTAATACTCACTTAATCCTACCTTGGCTCCGGAGTAGTCCACTTCTAAGTAAGCCTAGTTTCTTTTTAGTATAAGCTTGGAAGTAACCAGCTAAAGAGAAGTGTGCCCTATCAACTCGGACCTTGCACTCTGACAAGACGACAACCGTTTGCAGTTTTTTTTTTCAGATTTCTTTGTGGTGGCAATTGTCCCCGTTCATAGATCACACTTTAGCTTACCATCACAGGGATACGTTCCGCAAAAACTCGCGTTAAGTGAAATTCCCGTTTAAGTATAACCAAAAGTAAGTACAAAGTGCAAATCAATACATACTTTAGTTTTAAAAACACATTGTGCATTTTTTACGGAAAAATGTACCTATCTACTGTTTTCTTAGTTGCGTTTCGTTTACGGTCTTGTAAAATATTTTCATAACACGCAACACTGTTTTTTACTGATAGACACACGGTTAAAACACCGTCATCATCACTATCTATGCTCTGCAATATGTCCAAACCTGAATAAATCTTTGAAAGAGCCATTTTAGTGCGAAATTTGAAATTCACGTAAAACCGAAACCGCGCATAACGGGGTCGCGTATAGCTGGGTATTACTGTAATAGCTTTTCTATTAAATGACATCAACTATTTTAAGTTAAGCCTTAAGGCATTGTGTATATAATATATATCCTTAAATAGTACATGATATATGAGTCATTTGAATGTTAACAACAATCAATCAAACGGACAGTATAAACATTAGTTATGATTTACCCGTCATTAAAATAAACAAATATTTACGTGCGCGCGCGCATCATGGAATGTGTAATTAACGTCACGACTTCATATTTCTTTTCAACTGTTAAGATGACTCGTGAAGCTGTGTTTTATTTTAGGCCGAAAATAAACATAATTGTAGTAATTTTTCAAAAATTTTAGGGTAAATTCTATTTTGGCGATGATGATTGATGTGTTCTAGTATTTACTTATTATATATATGCCTTTAGTTATAGGTTACTAAGTAACTTTCCCACACCTGTGGGAAAAAGGCATGACAATTGTATTGTATTGTACTTTTTACTTCATCTATTCATTTATATTTTAGGCAGACACTGTGTTTAAAGCCATCGGTTTTATTCGTATTAATTTATAATTTATCAAATCAATCAAACTCAAAAATAACGAGTTTTTTTTTTATTTATTTACAATATTTACAATTATCCCGTTTTGCACTATCGGATCACAAAACCTATTTGGTTTGGTTAATTGTAATAAGGTAAAAAAAAAATATTTCTTAAAGCACATATATCATTATCCCACCAAAATGTTAACAAAATGACAGACATTATACATAAAAATATTTTTATTTAGACTTACGGAGAAGCAGCTAATTAATCAGCCACTAACATTGACTGAAGCACTATAACGTACTCGTCGTCATTCGAGGCTAATGATGCATAAAAATATTTTTCATGTCGCTTTATGTTGTTCAATTAATCAGGACATTCTTTTTTTACCATCGGACAGCATGTCGCGTCGCCGTGGTTGCGACCACACTGAAGCGTCCATTAGCAGTTTGAGTGAAAAGTTTGGGCAATTCGATTTTAACTAGGCAATTCGAAATTTAAATTGAACTAAATGAGGGTTTTTATATTTTTTTATAGAAAAAATTAAATAAATAAAGGCAATAAATAATACGTAAATAGAATTGCTACGAAGCAAAAAGTTATAAAAGAATTTCGTACGAGATAAGAAAAAGATAATTGTAAAAATAAAAAATAAATTGTTCCTTTTATTAAGGACATTTTGAATATAGTTATTTGTGTAAAATATTTGTTAGGTAAATATAAAATCGGTACAACGATATCTACCCTAATTTCCAATGTTGAATTAATATTACGAAATGCCAAAATAGACCGGTGAAATTCGGTCACAGTCCAATTTAGAAACAAAACTCCCCCAAAAAGTTTGCAAGTGGACAGGTACGTATATTGGACGACAGTGAAACTGGAAAATTTGCATTGTAATGGATACTGCTGCTCGTTGTTAACTCCTCTGTTGTTTATAGGATCATCTTCATAACACATGTGACGACAAAGCTTATGCATAGCCTTCGTAAAATTTTGTATTCTGCATGATTATTTTGTCAGAATTGAAAATTACTCTATTACATTAACTTTTTAGTGTTAAGTCTAATATATATTTGTCTCATAAGACAAATATTTGACCAAATTAAACACGTACAAATGCTATAACACGATTAAAACTTTTACGCAATTAGATTAGCATCCTGACCTAATTTAATTGAAAGCCAACTTTTAGACCTTATCTAATTGGTTTGAAATGTGGATAGAATAAAATATACTTACTATAAAATAGATGTTAGAATATAATGTGAATTTCTGTAATATCATTGTTATTTGGTCAATGCGAAGGCCATAAAATAAGACGTCAAAGGCGAAATGTCAAATTGGCGAAATGGTCGGAGAAGTTCTCAGACAATACTGTCGACTGGTGTTTCCTAGCTGTTCTATTGTTTGGTGGGTGGCCTCTGTCTGTTGTACGATCGTTTGTGGTAACTTTGTAGATAGAATCGTCACTTTTGTCGTGACTCTGCGTGAAACTAAGACCTTGATATGATTGAATCATACGTCGCAATACCAGCTAACATTATTATTGGTTTGTGGATTTATTGACTATTGATGTGATGCTGTTCATACTTATTTTTTCTTTTTTGTGTGATGCACACGTTATTATTAGGGTTTTACTGGCATTCAAACTATCCCATATATACACATATACTATTGTATTTATGGTATAAACATTTAACAATGTAGTTGTTTATGTAGGACCTTGCTCTAGTTAAACTTGTATCGCTAGATGTTTAGTTAGTAAAAGGAGAGTAACGCAGCGGGCGCCACCGATGCTCGTTTGGTGACCCACTGCGCTGTCCACAATCGAAATGAAGCAAAGGCATCCCGTCGACCACATTGTTCCTTTGTTGTTCACTCGTGGCCAAAGCTTTTGTCCGAGAATTGTTTTATTCAGAATGTAAGTCACGAATACCGTGTACTGTCTAACTGAATAAGGACAGACGTTCTTTCTGTATGATCCGTACGAACGACGATGGACTTCCAGACATCGTGTGCTATATGAAACGAAAGTGCAATCGATGCGGTATTGCTCTTCGAGAAAATCGTATCATGCATATCAAAGCATTTTGTAAAATATTGGAATACGATTGCAGCTATATCTGTTGTCTTGAGTTTTAAAGTATTATTACATTACGTCTTTTTTTATTTAAAGAATTTACAATAAATAAAATATAATATTCAATTTTCAATGAAATGAACTTATTTAAATTGTCTATTGATAAAATAATGTATTAAAAGGTCACAAAGACAAAAACAAAGACAAAAATTCAGTTAGATACACAATTCAAAACGAGCACATCAAAATAACACTGCAATACCTGCGGAAGAAAATTGTATCGCATGTTTTATATCCAATTGTAAATACGTTGGGCATTCCAAACATTATGAATATTCACATAACATTGGTGCACGAGATGGTGCTCGTACTCTGGGCTCTGTCTATAATAAATGTCTACGAAACTGCATTGGCATAACAGTAGCATTCCCGTAGTGAACGACATAGCGCTGCCAGTTGTGAAATAAAAATTTTTCAAATAGCAAAATGTGTGCACGCTTATACATCTTATATGTACAAACAAAAGTAGTCTCTATGTAAACAATGTAAATTTTAAATTCCATTACTAAAATTATATATGCAAATACGTTTCAAGAAACAAATTTATTATCGATGTTTACGTTGTATAATCGTATGAATGGATCTAGAAATGCCCACAAACTTTAATGCCTCCGCTTTCCTAATGAAAATAGTGGAAATTGTGAGTAAATAAATACGAATACAGAAAGTCTGCTAGTAACTTTTAAATGCACTTTCAAACAGAGAGCGGAGAGCCTTTGTTAATTCAAAACGTAAGTTTAAATTTAACTTCAATTTCCATGCACAAATACCAAATAAACATTTAAAATGCTTCTCTTTGTTAATAAAATAAATATTTGATTACTTCCTATTAGGAAGATACAGTTAGTAAAACGTAGAGTTTATTAAATTGTTAAGATATATAAAGTAAAAGAACGGGTTACGTAGGCAGTTTGAGCAATGAAAATAAAAAGAGCAAATCACACGAACGGAATTATTAAAGAGGAGAAATATTTAAAAATGGTCCACGTACTTCTGAGAAAAGTAATAAAGTAGTCAAGAGAGATCCCGGCGAGAAATCATGTGCTGACTTTATTGCAAATTATATTTTGGAACAGGTCGTCTGTTCACCCACGTTCACTCTTTTATGCTGATATATATGTATAAATGATACAATGGACTCCATGTACGTTCATGGATGGCGCTCTTGCGAAACATGAAATTCTGCTTTTAATCGTTTTATAGTTATATCATCTGGTAGCACCAGTAATTAAATCAGATCCGGCATGTGACCAGCGTGAGGTCTATGAGTGTTACTGATACCACAAATAAATATCTGCAGGCAGCAGTCGTCTCCTTTATACTGACTCGAAGATGTGCACGTCCTAATTGAAATGTACATTCTTCTACTTCCGGCTACTTTCAAGCTGATCCAAAAGTACGTACACAAGATGACAAATATACCTAAATATAAAGTCAATATCTTATTAAATTATTGGGGTAAACAAGCGACAATTTCTTGAGATAATGGAAAAACGTTGAAGTAATTTTCCTCTGTGCTATTGAGAGTTTTCGTCAAAACGATTTGCCTTCCTTAATTTAATCTTGTAGAGGGAAAATTTTGTTAATTTATTTTATTTTCGCCACTATATAATTAATTATTATAATATAAATTCAACGTTTATCTGAAATTAAATATCATTCATTTTCATTTTGGGGTAAATAAGAAGGAAAAATGTTATCAAAAGAATTCTACGAAATTTGGAATGTAGAGTATTTTCTTAAAATTGATGCCAAATTCTACGTCGATGTCACAATGTTTAATGTCGATTGGATAGCCGGGAGACGGTCACAGAATGTCACCAGCGAGAAGTTCTTACATTGTGTCTAAGATGTTTGACGAATTTGTGTACCATATACAATTTTATTTTATTAATTTTTGCTGGTTAACAATTATTTATTTATTTATTTTTATTTATTTAAAAAAAATTATGACGAAAGATGAACAAAACAAAATCAACGCGGACACAACAGCTGAGAAGAGGTGGGAATCGAACCCAAGTTCTTCCCTGTGCGCACGGAAACTCTGACTACTAATCCTCTATTCTAACTTTCCATCGATAGCTATTGTTATTTGTGGATTGTCTTCACGCATTACATAGATTGATTTCTTCCTGTTAAAATTTCATAAAAAAAACGTATGTGTGGGTTGCTGTTGTGGAGCTACTAGTTAATAAGTTAGGCGATAGATCTAGATTTATTTCCCGAAGTTGTCGACGCTTATAGCACAAGGCTTATCTATAACAAATATTATAAATAAACTCTTTACTAGTACTTTTCCCACCTCCATTTTAATTGATCCTTTAAGTAAAGGTTTAATATGAATGAGTGCTAAGTTTCAGCACAATATTCTGACAGTAACTAGATAAGCATTCGAGTATAGAATACAGAACAGTCTGATGTGGATCTATACAATGTTATTTATGTGGACCGAGTTAGCTTATGAATGCTAATGTGGATGAAAGATATTCTCTCATTTGGCGATATCAGTCATGTACTGTTGACAGTTGTGTTTCGACTATATTTTCACAGTGTTATTCGTCTTTATCTAGTAGCGTATCGTTATAGACGTGTACAATTTAATAGAAAACTTAAATTTACGTGATGATAACCTAGTTGCACTATCTGCATGTAAATAGGGGATCATTAATCTAATCAAGCCGGCATAGATGGGGCGACTGCTGCCTGCAAATATTTAAAATAATGGATCGATCTCCTTGTTAAACTTTCTTTCATTTATTATTGTAATTTTTTTTACACAATTTTATGTTAAATGTAAAACTACCAATAAAAATATTTAAAATTCTCCTTTATTTCCACATAGAAGATATAAATTTTATCATAGACGGCATTGCATTGTGCACCAATGTTTTTATTAAATTCCTTGGAGCCCATTTGAACGCGTTTGCGTCCAATGCAAATACGGTCGACGCTGTTTTCTATAACTAAAGAATTCCCTTTAGATATACAGGCATATCTTCGCTGGCCTTATTAATTTATTAATTTAAATAATATTATAATAATCATATTATATGATCGTAAATCTATTTTAATATTATAAGTAAGATTTTTACATCTGCTATGCAATATGCAATAAAGGATTAAACTTGAAAGTTTAAAATAATATGATCCGAATCAAAAGGTGTCCCATAATAACATCGTCACCCGAGCGTATTGAATGCTATTGTCCAAACAAAACTTATTACCACTAAATTTTTTCTAGTAACAAATAACAAAAGCTACTGATTTTCTGGCTAGTTGAACAAATATCTATTTCAAGTTACCTGCATAGAAAAAATAGCAGATGTTGTCATCGCAACGAGAGGTATAACAAATAGAAAGAAGATTCTTTATATTGTTACGTAAACGACATTGCATTGGATGGTTTCTTCGAATAGCAGAATGCTTAGTTATTTGTTAAACTCCTATTAAGTTCTGTCACTTCGAAATTAATTGTTATTTCCAAGCAACGTCGAAGTTTAAATGAGATGACTATAAATTAAATACGTTTCCGCTTCGCAAAATCGAAAGATGTCTATATTGTAGACTATTGTGTATCTTTATTTATATTATGATGATTTTGTAATTCTTTATTCTTCCGCCACACCCCAGCACTTAAATATATTTATCATGTTATTTCCACTTCATTTGAAATTGTTTATTAAAGAAAATATTAAAACTAAATTAATTCCACCTATTACGTTATCTTTGACAAAAATGTATTTATGCAGAAATGTGATATTCGTATTTTTTTATTGTAGTATGTTAAGCTAGATAGAGTGCATTCCATGAACGGAAACACTACTACTAAGAATAAACTACAGGAAGCAGTCGCCTCCACTATGCCGGCTTGAGACAAATTCGCACAATCCAGATTGGCAGTGCACACTCACCACTACCTCCAAACTGTTTTACAGGCGTCAAGGTCACTTCACGGGTATTGTATTAGAAAGTGGTGGTACTACCCCAGGACGGCAGACTGGGCTAATAACCATAATCAGTCTGCCTGCCTGCTCTCTTTAATACCTATATATTATACGTCTCTAGAAGTCCCAAAAATATGCACGATATTTTAAAACTTTGGGATCTTTTTGTTTACTTGGAATTATACCAGAATTTAGCTGAATAAAAATAAAAATTTGCACGTAATGTTTAAACTTGCTACCAGTTCCTTTATTTACTAAGCGTCTCGCTTGTGCTCATAGAAAATAACTTCTTATAGGCATTCGGTTGTAGACAGCAACTCTACACTATGTCAATACCGATAAAAGTATTTACTCTAACGAGCCGTACAAAGATCTATGTAAACACTCAGACCCGCCCACCCCCGTTTCAAGTAATACCACACTCTGCCTCCGATATGCCACTAGTGACTTCTGTAGCTATTATGATTTCTATTTGCCTGCTTTGTTAAATAATGACCCTTGAAATTCTTACTACCTCAATACTTTATTTGGATTTGCTTTTATTTTATTTAAAGAACAATAACAAATTCTAAGTTAAACATACGTAACTACAATAACATAACATAACGGACTGTTATTTTTTTTATTGTAGCTCGGTATATGACAACACTCCATGTTAAGTTAAAGTGCGGTCCCTGAAATGAAACAATTACTATCACACATAATTTTTTGCAGGCTGCAGTCACCTCTTACATGCCGGCTTGCGCAGACGAATGTACCAATGTTTACGATTCACACTATACCCGACTACTACTAGGTTACTGCTTGGGTGTTACATTGGAAAATGGTGGTACTATTCCAGAACAGTCAGTAGGCAGGCTGATGATGATAAAATAAATAAAAGCTAATAATAGTTTTTCACTATAAATACACGATATCCATAGCAGAAAAGAAAGAGAAAAATAACACAAATTAAATATGTAGTGTAAAAGAGTACCTATAGCCTTAGTCTTGGTAGATAAAGATTATGGATGGAAGGCCACCTTTCACGAGTAGAGATAAATAATAGGAAATTCCTCTGAAATACATATTCTTTTATTTCTAAAAATATATTATACTTCATTCATAGATAAGAGATTATATCGACCGGGAATAAAACTTACTCAAATGCGAAAAATCATAGGTATTTTGAGGAATTGATATAGTCTAGCGGTAAGAAAAGACCCATGTTCGAACCTCGCTAAAATGTTATATGTACTTTGGTTGCTCACTGTCTATTGGCACTACTAAAGAGTGTATGGAGTGGTAGACTGATAATGGCAATTAGCCCAGTCTGCCGTCCCGGGGGTAGTACCATTACTTGCCAATGTAACACCCGTGAAGTGACCAGCCAGTAAATCGAGAGGAGTGTGCACTGTCAATCTGGATGGTGCCTGTTGAAATTTATCTATATCACATCAAAAATTTTACATCTTAAGCTTCTAAAGTATATTTTTGCTTTATCAATAATTACATTTCCTGTAAAATAATTTGTCGTGTACCGATGTCGATGATGTATGGCTCCGAAAGCGATCCATGTAAGTAAATACACCGGTAATTTGTGTTTGCCCTCTATTCTTCTTGTTTGTGCCCGTCAATCTGGAGACGAATTGATTGAATTGTAACACAATGCTGAGAGGAAGTGAAGCCAAACACAGCAATATGATATTCCCCGTCATTATCGACAATCAATTTTCACGGGTGCGTTTTATGTATTTTACATAATGGAGACATTATTTCGCTTTACCTGAAAGGTTTTTGTTATGTTTTATATCAACAATTATTCTTTTTTAATATATTTTAACAACAATTAATTATTATATTTTTTTATTGCATAGGACAACACTCCGCCTGATGTAAAGCTAGAGTGCGGTCCATGAACGGAAACAACTGTTACTACAGACTTTCTACAGGTAGCAGTCGCCTTCGCTATAGCTTGAATAGGCGAATCTACACAATCCAGTTTGACAGTGCACACTCCTCTCGTTAATATTAATAAATATGTCAAATTACTTTTTATTTTAGTTCTGCATGTGACCACACTCCGCGTCATATTATCTTCATCAGTGTAAACAATTGCATAAAAATGTGTACAGGTATCAGTCGCCTCCGCTATGCCTGCTTTCCTGAGCATAGTTATACTCGGCTCTATATCTATTTTAAATACTCAGAGCAGTTCTTTAAGTTTGTCTGGGACTTTATTAATACATATTGTGTAAGTACTCATAAATAAATTAACAGAAGTTAAAATATATGAATAATTTTTTAAAATGATGAAAGAAAACATCTAGAACTCTAGACGTTTGATCATTTTCCGTTTATCGTGAAATAAAACAATAGTCCCTGAAGTTTCTCTTTTAGGTTAAATTGAACGTGAAATTTGTAAACAACGTAACGGCTCTGAAAAGAAAATAGAGTGTGTTTAGTTCGGAAAATTTCTGCAATACTATCAACTGAGGAAATGAATTCAGCTTAACTGATCACGCAATAAGATAATTCTTATAATTTGTCAATACCTTATTTATTATTTAAACGGGCTATAATAAAAATTTATTACACATGGTTCAAAACATTAACCGCAGTTAAATATAATTCACATATGATTTAAAAAGTTATAAATATTTAGAAAAGTACGCTGTATTGTATAAAACTCACGCCGGGATACTATTTCTCTACATCTCATATGCAGCTGCACATCGTGAGGATGTCAAATACATTGATTTACGATATCTCTTGCTGCGACGCATCCTACTTCCCACTTACGAATCATATGTTACCTCAAATCTAAATAAAAATTCATCTCCAGATGATTCACGACACGCTCAATAAAATCATATTTTTATTGCTTTTCAAGAAATTGATTTCAAATTTTACTGCTTATTAAAATAACCTTTGAGTTTTGATTAGTAGTTATTTAAATTTTTAAGTTTAAAAGTACATTTCCGACCGCAAAGCTGTGTCGCATGCGGCCCACCTACAGCTTACTTGGCTGTAAATTAATATAAATATCAATTTGTTTAATTGAAAAATAACCAGGGTTTTCGCAGATAAATATATTATGTGGTCATTCTGTATGAAAACAGCAGCATTAATAATGTTCAATAAATTATATTTACTGAATTGTTATACTCGTATGTATAATATTTACCAACTTTTTACTTACCACGTGTGTATAGAGTGTAAAAAGACAGATAACGTGTTACACTACTAATATCATAACGTTATTCTAAGTTTTTTTTTTATTATTATCTTTTTTAAAATTTAAATATTATACTTATATTAAGTCGCATTGGACGCGTAACATTGCTAACCAAGCGCGTTTATTCTTTTGGGAGCCCATCGTTTATCAATCGTCGCATTTACATTACTTGTTTTACTAATATATAAAATAATATATTTCGAATATAATAAAGCATATTTTCAATATATCAAATAAAAAACTAAATATTAATAAATCGACTCCGGAAACAAATAAGTGCATAAAAATGTACGTTATCTTCATATTATTAAAACCCATTAGACTATCTAGTAAAATATATGTACCGTTTTTACAGATCGGATCTTAGTAAAAGGCACCGCTGTTGCCTGCAGTCAAATCTATGTTAAAAATCTGACATTTCTAGACACTATTAGTGCCATGACAAGGATCATAATATATTCGTCAATCTTCGCATAATATTCTCAGAACAGACCATTACTTTTTTGCATCTACCGATGAAATTGGTAGGTGTGGTTAACCTAACAAGGTGCTATTATATTTTACGTCATGATTTTAACAAATAAGGATGATTAGGCAAATTATGAGTTAAATGTTCTTAAGTGTTATAAAATATTAATATCCAATAAATTTCTTTATTGTATTATTGTAAAACCAAAGTTAAAAATAATTTGAAGCTCATTGCGGTCGCATATCTAAAAGCTTTAATTGTAATGTAGATTAGTGCTTATCAGATTATGTCTAGTAAGTATTTGTAATAACATATTTATTTTGTCCGTTTGACAGCTGTAGGTGGTTTGATCGACGAGATATGATAGCTCTTTGTGTCGGAATATTTTAAAGCGATCTAGAAAGTTATTACACTTCGATATGCCACTGGTCTTCAATTAAAGTTGCTAACCAACGAATAGCAATTAAATTTATTAGCAGATGTTGATGCCTTCTTAGATAACAGTAATGTAATCTGTTAAAATGCTTTTTTAGATGCGCTCTCAATGAACGGAGGTATGCCCATAGTCCCACCGCGAGACAGGCTCGATATTTAGATACCAATCATTTTCTATATAGATGTTTATTTATATCACACACATGTATAAACCTAAAATTTAAATTTATAAAAATTGTAAAGTCATTGAAAGTTCGATTAGGATAATGTTTTGAAAAGAAAACAATAAATTTACAAAGCATCGATAACAAATCATTTTGATGTCACACGTCGGCACACCCTTCAGACAGCTCAATAGCGCGGGTCATTAGAAAAACTGCAATTCACGTATTTAATAACATCTTCAGTACACCCCTTCAGAAAACGCCATTAATGTCAAAGCGAGCGATTTAATAATTAACATCCCTTGCTACACCACCCCATACCGTACGAACATCGTACAACTTTTAGCAAGTCTGTGCTATACATGTGTTTGAGAATGTAGATAAATATTAACTTTGGAAAGTTCCGTAGTTCTACGTCATTATTGTCGATCGTTCAAATACGCATACGGCTAAAATATATGAAAATGTACATCTACATCTCTTGTTAAACTCTCTCTGTCTCTCTCTAACAATTTGAAACTAAAATATTTGAACGTAAAATAAACTTATTTAATAATTATTTACAATATCAAGATAAAAGGGGTGTACGATATATATTAAAAGCTCTATGAACGTTGAGGAATTCAGTTTGAATGACTGCAGAGTAATTGTCGCTCGATGAATTGCATAACTTGCTCAAGTTAACCCCGTCTAGACTTACAATTATTAAACACAAAATGAAAATTATTAGCTACGAATCGCGACTAAGGAATTTTAATAATACTTGAACAAAATACTACTAAAGTTTCCATTAAAATATCTTAGTGAAAAAAAGTCTTAATCCTAAAAACACTTTTAGAAAAAAGTCATAAGTATAATCGTAATATAATGAATTCGTTAGCGTAAACATTAAACTTAAAGATAATAAATCCAATGTAGTGTATTCTTTTTACCGTCTCATAAATGAAACAATAGAACAAACAATAACGCAAAAAATTTGCATTCACTCCGCATTTTTCCAGCCATCTTCCGGCGGAGACGACGCAGCGGGCTCGCTTCATTAAACGCCAAATTATCAACACGCTCCATCCGTTCAATGCAAGGCAAAATAACCATTACGTACTTCAGTTTAAACTACCTTAAAACGCACTACAGTTATAAGTCGTTTTGCAATGGGCATAAGGTACACTTTCGCATCATTTCACTTTAAACTGCAAGCGAATTCTCCTGAAAAATTCTTTGGATCATAATTCACAACCGTGCAGAAAACTGATCGCACTTTCTCATAACAGTTTTCTTTTCATATAGAAAATTGTACTTTACTACCTTAACATTACGACTGATTTTTTAAAAATATTTTAGTACAAAATTATTTTTGCACACTTCAAGGAAATAATGCACCCTCTAGCTGAGTTCCTAACCCTCCTTCCTCGAAGCTTAATTGTTTTGATTTTTAAATGGAGTGATTTTAAGCATTATTATTGAGAGTTTTTTTATTCCATTGAAGCGTGTTTTAATGAATGGTTTTTATACCAGAACTTTTATAAAAGAAATGGGAATATAATTATAACTATTTCAAAACTTATTTAGGCATAATATGAATGGCCTGCTATTTATAACTTCTTATTTTTAATTAAGCGGTTATTTTTTAATATTGCTTTTTACAAATAAGATACACTATCATCTATTAATTTCTACGAATTTGCAATATTTAAATTATTGCAATATAATACTTGATAAAACTTCTAGTATTAGTAGAAAATACTGGAGTTCAATTTGAGAGAAATATCATTACATAAATTTATAGTGCCTAATGCCTATTATACATGGATATATTTTGCTGACACAGTTTCAGTATTAATCTATCAATCGTGTGGCGTTTATAAGGATACGTTCCAACGGATGGTGGGCGTTATTAAATTAATATTTTCAAAACCTTGGCTACAAATTTATCCTGTTTAATATTTCAGGTATTCGAATATTCTTAATTCACGTCTATCTAATTTAAATTAACATTAACATAATAAATTACAATCTAATTACTAGTCCGTAGAGGCTTCACGAGTTTTTGAAAATTCAGATAAAAATAGATGTAAAAAAGTAGGCACTTTATACACTGTAAAACGCTTTTGTCGGTCGTGTCCAGGGTTATCTGTGGGTGCCATGCTCCTCTCTACTTTTTTCTTTATTTCTTTTCTCTTTTGTACGTAATGCAATATTCATCGATATTGTGTCTGGCTCCACTTCATTTCTGACCTGAAATGGCAAAATGCTCCATTCTAATGGTTCGTGTACAGAATTGTTAATAGTTCACAACTATTAAAGAAAAATGTTCGAATTTTAACAAAAGAAGTTTTGGTCTTTTATTTTTATCTAATTCTAGTTGGTCTAAGTAGTAACAAAGACGTAAATTCAATTTAAAATAAAAGCTTTTTGTGACACTAAAACAAGATACATAATGTTGTTATAGGACCCTTTTTGTGGGTATCAATAGCTTTGAGAATAAAATATTAGATAGTACATGTTGCTATGCGACGCCGAACCACAGGGAATGAAGGACGAGACGTAAACGAGGAAGCGCAAATAGTGTTATCCTGACATATTTTGACAAATTGAAGTGTGATAGAGGCCGCTGCCATTGTTTCGTTCATTTTTATTGCAATAACTCGATTTCTCTGTTTGAACAACGTTCGTTAGTGACTGTCTGTATTTGATTTATCCTTCCTGAGTATGGGGCGCGCAAATCGTTTGTTATGTGTGGCTGAATTTGACTTTTTTTTTTTAAATTATTAATCTATTTTAATTATTATATTTATTCATTCTTATTTCATATGTTTTCTACATTAAATTGGTCTCACTGCGACCTATTGTGGTCGTGATGCAAAATTTTAAAATACGAAAGCTTAATAAAATCTTTTAGTTTAGTTATTCGTTATGAAAATTAACACATTTATTTTATTATTGTATTGCAATTCGTCGATAGAATTGTAATCTACTGAAGCGTATAGGCTTAAACGCGTACAATTCAATAGAATAATTACATGCGTATACCTACTATAGCGTGCATTCTGCGTATATTATAATTTAGTTTTTTCTTTATTAATTTATTTCGTGAACGTATACGTCCTATATTTACTCTTATCTAATTAATAAAATAAGTACAGAGTTACCAGAATAAGCATTTAATGGGGTTTCCGGTCAAAGAGAGGGCTTCAGTCATATCAAACGCACTAATTACTCAAAAATCACATTACCGTAGTAACTCGTGGACAGGTAAGACTCTCTCACCGCAGGGGGAGCTCATGTCGTTTCACAAATTATAAAAGTCAACTCCATCGTTAACGAGTTTGTTAAATGAAAAATAAAAATATATGTATAAATGAACACCACACGGACCGCAAAAAAAAAGTGTTTTGAAAGAGCTTTCGAGGACTGTGTTACGATGAAAGAACATTTAAACCTCGAAGTATATTTTAAAGTTTCTTGTTATTTTAAACTTTTAATGTTTGAGATTTTATTTTATTTCTAATAAAAAAAGTTAATTTAAGTTAAGTCACACGATAGTTTTGTCGCAGAAATGCAACGTTTGGATTTATATGTCAGTGCGTGCATACACAAAAAAAAAATAATCACAGAGATTTTAAAATTGTGATTTAACCTCGACTACTCGCAACGCGATTGTCGCAAAAGTAAATTCAGCATATGGAATTGTATAACCCCGCGCGCACTACGATAGTATAGTCACTGGTATATAGCGCGATTTTTAAAATCGCGTCGCAAGAAATAAAATGACGATGTATTTTTTTACAATAAAACCGGTATAGAGGAGGCGACTGCTGCCTGTAGACATTTGTTTGTAGTAGAAGATAGTTCGTACTCTAGCTTTATATCGGAGTGTTATCATAAGTTGTGCTACAATAAAAAAAAGTTAGTAATTTAGATGTAAACACAACAGTTAATGATATTATACATACAGCAGTAATTAAGTCTAAAAGCCAAGCATGACAAACCATCAATAACAATTTAATAAGCCACCTCAAAGATGTGATAACCAACACGCAACATTCAAGTTAAAATGACAAGTGTGATAATATGCAAATCATGTTTTTACATGACAACTCATACAATTTATAGTAATAACGGCATGTTTTTATGATTTCCTAGCGTGACAGATGATAATAAACATGATCGGTATTCGAAACAACGTGTTTATGAAGAAAAATTAGTATTATTCCCTCGATGATTGAAAATTTTAATATAATTTAATTTATTAAAATATTACTTATTCATTTTCAAACAGAAATAGTCGCTGTTGAAATATTGATAATCGAAGCTTAGAGTAAAGAGCTTTAAGCTTTTAAATATTTAGAGACGAATCAACACTTTCCCTTATTGCACAAATTTCATGGCTGTCATCTTATTCTATTATAGAATATTTCTACTTTCTCTTAATAATAGTTTTTATCTCCAAAAATATATATTGATAATGATAAAAATAAACGGCTAACGAAGAAACGTCTGATGGCGAATAACTATCCACTAATAAGTAAATTTCTATTTATACACGCAAAAAAAAAGAACATTCTTTTAAATAACTTTATTTATTTACGACTGTTTTTGTGTGATATATGTATACTCGTTGTTTGTTGTCACATTCATTCATTATTTGTCAGAAAATATCCTTTAAATTATCTTTTACTTTTATAGTAAGATCTTAACACGGATTTATGCATAATGGCCATTATTAAACATATCATGAATTGTTTCATTATTTTATTATCTTTATAAGTAATTCATTTAGGAAGACTCTGATATCATTAAATTATTGAATCTAGATAAGATGTGATATTTAAATTGAATATCTTTGACGTTCAGATTACGACGACAATATTGTAGGAAAAGGTGAAGGACGAACGAAACAATAGTATTGATATACTTTACTTCATTTCTTATTGTAACATGATATTTTGTTAATTAATATAATTTAAAATTAATCTTAGATTAGGTACTATAAGCAAAACTGGCGCTGTAGCATTTTAGAATATAATCCTCTGTGCTATTTTAGAAAATTTCTATTGATCAATATCCAAGCGGCCGAGAATGAGTTTATCGAGCAGGACAAGGAAAAAATATCGTCCTTGAGGTGATGCAGCTAACCTGTTGCTGATTGTACCTAAAATAATAATATTGTTGTATAGTTTGAAATATAATCACTGCTGAAAATATAAACAAAGATGTTATTGGACGAGTGCACGCAGAACGTGATGTTCGACGATATTTAGTGATTAACGGTCTAAACCGACTGTTATTAAAGGTTTCATCAAAATTTCATTTTGTTTGCAATTTAGTTTGAGGGGTGCAGATTGTTTTATCGTCATGATATTTTCCATATTCCATCAATAACGAACGGCCGTCGTGTTTGCTAAACACTCCAGGGTGAATACCACTCAGAGTCAATGTCAACTTGAAACATGTATTTTCAATTAGGTTTTTGCAACAAATTGATAAGTTATTAATATAATATCCACATAATGTCGTCGCATCTTTCAGTTTGAATTATCACAGCAATGCACTTACGATCTCTGTCTCCAACGTTTGCGCTATCTTTATCCAATTTGTTACCCTTATCAAGAATTAAATGCGTTTTAGGGCCTTTACTCTTCAGTTTTTATTTTTTATTAATTACAAGCTTTAGACGTTGCCGCCTATAGAAGGAAGGCGGCGGACAGGTGATGGCTTTTTATGATTTCTTTTTATCGGATATTCATTTGTTACTCAATGAATATTGGACAGGCAACGTTTTCGTATCGTGATATAATGAATCAGCCACTTTGTCCGATAACATAATGATAGAATTTATGTGCCTCTACTAATAATAGATTAGGAACTTATTAAACATTAATTGACATTTCACGTACCTATCATAACTTAGGCATGTGTGAAGCCTCTATTTCACACAATAATAACAAATTACGAAAAAAAAAAAAACGTTTATTTCTTCAGCTGTCACTGAGAATATATTAACATGACTCACAGTTGTTTCTTTTGTTGTTTATCTACGACATAAAGAAAGTAAGTCATAAACAAACAAAAATATTATTATCCCTTGTTTTAATCAAGCCATCTTGCAAGTTACTCAGAAACTTGAAACAAACATCGTAAAAATAGTCAGAGATGAAATGAGACTGTACAAAATGTTTTCTTTATCAATTTAGCAAACCTTACAAGTATAAAAGAGAAAACCGCAAAGGTTTGATAAGGAAATTAATATATTTGTCTCCTTTCTTGCAAGCGTAATACGTTGTAATAAATAACTTGGGGACTGCCTAGGTGTATTCCAGTTAGATTTAATTAATTGGGAGACCTAAATTTCTTTGCTGAATAATATATTACCCAAGGATAATAACGTTATTTCAACATACAACATACAAAAAAAAATCTACAGAAGTATCTACTTATATGTTTTTATCTGTGTTAGAAAGACTGAAAACATTCTAAATGAATTTTTTGTACGTTTTTTAGTATTATGACTTTAATATTTTGGAGATATTTTTGGATATTGTTATGTGAGTGATTGAGTGACAAGAATCACTGTTTTCTTTTGAACCAAAACAACCGTTAAAGTGATTTAAAGTCAATATTTTCACAAATCTATTCATATGGTTTTTTTTAAATTCTAAAATATACTATACCATTGAATATTAATATATTTTCACAATATTATTTACACTTTAGGAAAATCATACTTCTTATCTTTCTAGAACAATGTAGTAAGAAAAGCATTCTATAGTTTAACAAGTGAGAAAGTCGTAAAAATAGATTAAGCTATTTGGCCACGAGTTCTGTGACTGTCACAGTTTACTTCCACCCATAAAATACTGCACTATATTAAACATTGCCAAACCAAACACATGTATACATAGGAAAAACAGGAGATAAATTACGCGATAGCTTAATTTCACGACTTGCCTTACATAAAATATTTATAGCCCTTTTAGCGTTGTGATAACATGCAGCATTTGATTGTTTGAGATAAACCTTGCCTACGTTGAATCTCTTTTAATCCAAATGATACTGAGGTCTCATCAGATAGGATAACTTACTACATCCAAACAAACCCCTAAAGATCTTTTGTCTTATTTACTCTCGTGTTAATTTTTCCTCGAGAAGTAAGAACTTAGTTACATTTTGATTGTATCACAGGCACTATGTGATAGTTATATAATAAAGCTATAAGAAAGTTGCATTGGTATCAGGCAATTTTAGGAGATACCACATTTGTACTAAAATCGGTCACAATCGCTCTGTAATGTATGATTTGTGAATACTCGTATGTTTATTTTAACTTTCTCGACTTTTATTTGTTCATTTATTATTTAGTAAAATTTCATCTGACGTCTTAAATTATTTGCATAGCTTTATTTGAAGGCAAATAATTGTATATCTCTATATATCTTCTTTTTTTCGTAGTGTTTTTTTTAATTGTAGCTCGGCATGTGACAACATTCCGCCTGATGTAAAGCTAGAGTGCAGTCCATGAATGGAAACAACTGCTACCCCAGAGAAACCTCTACGGGCACACTCCTCTCGTTATACCTGGGTACTTTCAAACTATTCCCGAAACACGACAAGGTCACTTCACGGGTGTTACATTCGAAAGTGGTGGTACTACCCCAGGACGGCAGACTGGACAAATAAACATCATCAGTCTGCCTACCACTCTTCGATATTGTTTTGCCACACCGCTATTATTCATTATTATGACGTTATTACTCATTCTGTTTCAAGCTTCCACATCATCCACAATATCTTGTAATTTAGTTGTTGTGTAAGTTATACAAAAGTTTCTTAACTAATTAACATTATTTGCTCATCAATATTCCCCTATACGCTTCCTGTATGGGCGTAGCTATGTACGACCAAACCTCAACTAGGTGGAGCTCGTATAATACATCCTACTAGTTTTTATTTATTCTTCACATAAATTATTCAAGAGCGAAAACTAAAAAAGATAGGAATACAGATATGAACTAATTTGAATTTAATATGACGCATTTTAGAAGCGTAAACTTTTTATGTCATATCCGTGGAAGGAACAAGTTTGTCTATTTGTCTGTTACGCGTTTTAATATGCCAATGTCGGTATACAATGATCTTGTTATGTTAATTTTTATTCAACACAACACTGTTTACTTTTTTCTCCATAATGTTTTGATACAAATTCAATACAATGAATATATTATGTTTAAAAAAATAAGTTACACTTTACTTTAATTTGTACAAATAAATTTACATAAATAGATACATATCATGATGTAAAAAGTAATATAGCAAACTTGTGAAGAGATTTTATTTTATTTTATAAATTCATTCTATTATATTATATTGAGTTTTTCACCACAATTACAGCTGAATTCGTTGCTTAATTGTTAATTGACACAACTTGTAAATCGATTATCGTTTATTTTATTTTTTACATTAATTTTTAGCATTTTAGCTAAATTTGTTTTATTATTAAATTATAACATTTAATATTTCAACATTACATAAAGCTCACAACAATAAGATAAATTTCGCAATCTACAAAATCTATTATTTTAACTTAACACAATAATTTCATTTACAAAATAACAAAGGGTCATTTTGATGGAAAGATATTTTCGCGAAACGTTCCTTGAAATTTACGAAATAATCCCGACTGAGACGTCTGTTGCTAGTACCTAGCTTAAACCATTAAGACAATTAAATACGCCGTATCTTGAGCCAATTGTTGAGAAACTTTAAAGAGCTACTTATCTTCACGATAACGATTATGAGTGGACGTTAGCTTCTGTTGTTATTTTGTTGCGGCGTTTTGTCAGTGACTATTTGAATCATAACAAATCTTTCAAAACATTTTTAAAATCAAATATATATTGTGATACAATTTTACCAGCTGTTGCCCGCAACTTCGTATGCCTATAATTAATATTATGTTTCTTGAGAAATGATGGTTCTATTTTCATACCCTATTTTACCCCCTTGAGGCAAAACAAAGAAACACGTATATGAATATGAATGTTCATAGCCCTAACTTGATGATAGAATCCCCATATAAAATTACCTTAATTCAACTCCTATTTCACCCCCAAAAAGTTGCAATCTAAATCCTTGCCAAATTTTAAAGAAATCTTATAAATAGATATATAAGTATAGATTTATCAATACACGACGTCGGTAAATAAACGTCTTAAATCTTTTAACACTTTATAATTAATAACCACATCCATTTATAGTTATGAATAAAATCGTTAATGTGATAAATAAAAAAAAAACTTAAAAAAATAATATCAAATTAATTGGTAATAATATCTGAAAGCACTTCTATCGCATTACTGAACTCGTGTCAATACATCATCTATTAACACTATTTTGTGACATTCGGAGTGTGAGTGTTTCACAGCTTCCGGTCTTAGCAGAGAAAGCGCCCGTCATCCGTTATAAATGATTGAGACACACCTTGCTTTCGACTTCTCTATTTCGACTACGAATTCTTTTTAGAAACAATTCCCCGTGCCCATTGAATCGTAATCGATCATGGAGACTGTCGATTAGGCGAAGCGATTTCGATTTATAAAACAACACGTTTCAACTGTCTCTTTTCTGACAACAGCTATCTTATACTCCTACTAGTTCCTAAATTACACCTTTGGGTATTAAATACTAACACATATACATTTTTTATTGTATATCGTCATATGACAACACTCCGCCTGATGTAAAGCTAGAGTGCGGTCAATGAGCGGAAACAACTGCTACTACAGAGAAATCTTTATAGGCAACAGTCGCCTCCGTTATGCCGGCCTGAGGAGACGAATATGCACCAACAGTGCATACTCCTCTAGATATACCTGGCTGCTTTCAAACTGCTCCCGAAACGCGACAAGGTCACTTCACGGGTGTTACATTAGAAAGTGGTGAAACTACCCTGGGCTAATAACCATCATCAGTCTGCCTACCACTCTTTAATAGTGCCTATAGTCCCAGGATTATTGGCGGATTAAGGGATGTTATCCTTAACGAGTAGTCTTAACCGACTCGAATGCGAAAAACGTCACACTATGATTATTTTAGAATTTACTTCATAAAAGAACATGTCTAATTTAATTTCGTGTCTTTGTGTGCAGTTTCCTAGATTACAAATAAATTGTACGCGTACATCACGCATTATGTGCTCTGGCCTTTAATCTTTGAATAATAACACAGATAGTATAAAGTGAATCAGTCACGATGCGCTAATAAGAATCAATAACGGCATTCTAATAAGACCAAATCCATTATAATAGATATAAGAACGTGTCTCATTACCTCTGACCGATACATAGTTTTCTTCTCGGTATATATAATTTATGATTATTATAACCACACACCCGCATAGAACAGTCATTTGTTTTTTTCACTCCATCTCGCTTGTTAGACAAAATTTTGACATGCTCAAATAGTGGGCGTCTTTATAAATTCTGTAAGTACATGATAGTGTGTAGGTTTTGAAGCAGAACCACGTGGCACTAATTCTTTTGTTCTCCTTTAGAGTATGTTTATCTTATTCCAATGAATAGTTACTACTATTTTTGTATGCAAAATTTTAATAGTGTGTGCGTGCATTTACGTTGGTAGGTACTCGTTGACTTGAAGTGACAACTCTATTGTTCAATTGTGTTATGTAAAGCTTCTTACAACTTTTGTGATCCTCTTGAAACTGGTTAAGTGTCATAAGGATGTTAATTTATTAGTTTAGATGTTCATAATTTACATTTTAAAATTTAAACTAATTTAAAATGATGACGAGGGTGATTAGCACGTTAATCTGCCGTCTTGGTTTAATATGACCATTTTCAAATTTAGAACTGAAATTACCCGAACAGCGTGGAAGGTACCGCTTGAAACGTGAGTATGCACTGTCAACCTGGAAGCAATTGTTTTGCGCTCGTAGACTTTAACTTAGCAGTGTACTCATATAGACTTTATTTTGACATTAACTTTAACATTTATATGATACGGAATTTAATTTATTTAACTTAAAAGTATTGGACAGATAACAATAGAATTCGAGGTTCTTTATATAGATAATAAAAAAGAACTTTTACAATGAGTCACCAAGGGCAGTCTCACGTGATCAATAATATCTCAAAATGGAGATCTGTATCGGGTCACATACAGTCCCAACGCGACAATACTATCGAATCGTCAATATTCGATATGGTAATGCAGAGGACGAAGCATTCTTTACCATTGTGTACTTATGATGATGAGGTGGGCGAAACACCATTGAAATACTCCGAACTTCAATAACAATATTGAGGGGAGGACCCATTTTAAATTTAGGCATTTATTCCGGATGAAGCATGGGACATATACAAAATGCTTAGTCATATATAGGGTTGCCATCTCTTAAATTTGGCAACCAGGACAAGACGCGTGAAAACCCTGGATTTTAGAGGTTTTTTTTAAACATAGTCAGTGTAATAAAAACGGGGTACGGTAAATTTAGCGAGTCGGTTAGTTGGTTGATCGCGGCGTGCGGGCACAGTGCGTGTGTCGCTGGCGGCCCAAGACTTTAAATTTTTAAACACGGACTACAAATGAAGCTCCGCCCGGATGCTCCCCGGATGCTAGAGCGACTAAGACAAATCCGTGAAAACCCGGACTGATAGCAACCCTAGTCATGTATAAAAGTAGTTTATTTTTTTACATCAGTAGATATCCTGATGATATGCGGGCACAGATCATGGTCGCGATTAAGAATCAATACATTACTTTAATATGATCCTTGAAACGGTAGATTGAAGGGAATTGATTATGTTAAATAATTTAAGCGTCATCTTATCTTAATTTAAAAACTGGACACTAAAGCTCAATACGATCGGTGTCCAACTAAAAGATTATCTACGAATGACAAAAAATATATATGAGAACGTTTAAGGTGAGAACATAATGTATATTGGGTTGTGGAAAAAGAAATCCATTATTTTTTCGGTAGATGGCTGTAGGACCAATACTTCTATGAGAGAGGCATTGTGAAGCTACCTTTAAAATGGTAACAAATTATACAAGAAAACGGTGCGTATTTGGCCCTGATCAGACAATCCGAAACATGTTAAATAAAGTCATCAATTTCACGCAAAAATAATGGATTTTTTTTCCAACCTACTATATTTTTATATAGTAGTTCGACAGATGTTACTACAAAGAAGTGTCCGAATGCAGCAACCACCTTCACTATGCCGGCTTGAAGAGACGAATGTACACTGTACAAATCGACAATGCATATTATCTCGTCATAAACCAGGTCCTTTACGGGTGTTACACTTGAAAATGGTGGTACTACTTCTGGATAGCAAACTAATGGGTTTATTACCGTCACCAGCCTGCCTACCACTTTTTAATATATAAATATGTATGTTTCAAAGTAAAAGCAATTTGCAGTCAAAACTTCTCTTAACTTTTAAGGCGTAATAAATACTCATCAAGACCGTTTCGTTCACGTCAGTCATTGTTTCGTTCGTCTTAAACTAAGCTATTAAATTTCCAAACCCCTTTTAACTCTATCGCAGGCTAACCACAATAATACTCTGTAACCCATAAAATTGGTATTTACCCAAATTAAACGCTGGTCGTAATTGATATAAATTGATGTTTCAAGTTAACTATAATTGAAGAGAACGGACCAACTAAATGCATCAAGTGTACTGATATGGGTTCGCTTAAGACAGTTATGGCTATGTTTCATAATATATTAGAAACTTAAGGAAATAATCATTATAGCATATTGAAGATTATATTTTTAAATAACTTTTTAAATTAGATTTTTTTTATTAATTGTAGCCCGCACATACAACATTCAGCCTGATATTGGACTAGATTGTGGTCTATAAACTGGTTGCACAAAGCAGTTTCTTCAGACATCAGTCACCTCCGCTATTCCGGCTTGAGGAGACGAATATATATCATCAAGGTTGACAATGCACACTCCTGTCGTTAATATTTTATTTAAAGTTTTATTTTGAATTTTTTTTTATGACAATGGAGCCCGTTTGCTTCGCCAGAAGAAACTTATTTATTTCCTATTTGATGAAACCCATATTGTATTCGAAAAGCACAGATCACGATAGGAAATTTGTAGTACGTCCAAATAATACGGAATGTAAACTGTAACCATTTTTTAATTCAAACAATAGTTTTATCCATTCTAGCAAAACTTTATTGCCTATAAATGTTATTGGTATCAATATAAAAACACAATAAAATCGAAAGAGGGACAACATAAACATGGTTTTCATTGTTTACTATTGTAGAAAGTCACTTTTGAATTGCAGATGGGTACTCAATGACCAATTTTAAGGCGTAATCAGTGAAGGGAATTCAGACGCCCGCTGGTTAATAGCACTTCAAAAACGCTAACAAAATAGTGGATTGTAAGGTTAGACACATTAAATAGGCATAAAATAGATAGTTCACTAACGGTTCCATTATGTTGTTGTCATAAAAATTCTATAAAAAAAATTACTTTTAGTTATTTTGTTCTTTATAAATCTTTAGAATAGTTACTTTTATTTAAAATATTTGTTATGTAGTTAAATAAATAAAAAAGTTATTACAAAATGTCTAAAACAGATTTGAAAATATTATCTAATATTTTTTACATCAATATTGACTGTTGATATAAAAATGTATTCGGTAATTAAACAAGCGCAACTAATAAATTTTTTGATACAAATATTTAACTTTAAATGAAGTAATTTTTGTATTTTTCTCGACACTATGTTGATTTACAGTTGCCCGTAGTCACAAACTTTACTAATAAATAAACCGAATTCGTGCCGATGTCAAACTCTACCGCTTCACAAGTATCTGTAAGCATCGTGCAGGACAGCTGGTTTTTGTGTCCAAGGTACATAAATTGTCCCTCGTCCCACATATAACATATCCGAGGTCTTTATGAGTAGGGTTAGCCTACTTTGTAGGTTAAATTCAGCAATTTATCTCGTTTAATCGTTGTGTAATGAACTTTGCCGGTTTTCAGAAAACAAGAGATTTCAACGAAGGTAGTTTTGGGTTACGAGGGATGTTGTGACAGTTTGAAATGGACCGCGCGTTGTTGCAAAAAAGGAAGAATAATTAGTACACTCGTTTGTATTCGCATTTTGTTCTAAATCATTAGTAATTTATATTATCATTCGTTAACAAGTAATAAATAGGAATAGGTTTCATAAATTTCCGTTATACTTTATAATTTTATTTTTGTGCTACAAAACGAACGCTTAAAAACTTCATAAAGTATTTTTAGTTTGTACAATGACTTCCGCAATGTTGTTCAAGTCCATTCTTCCTTCAGGAAGGGGTATGCATTGGGGTTCGTGCCAACTGTGCCCCGTATAATTCTCGTGCCAAGTAGCCTACTTTAAAGACATTCGTAAAATGATCCGTTCAATATATAGTCTGGTATAAAATTTTGTTCTTAACAGTATTATAGATACGAGTAGGTACTTAAGTTAAATTTATTGGTTAAACAGATTGCGATAATTTTTAACATTCTTCTCGTTTGAAACATTCACTATTATAAATTTTCCCTTCATTATCACAATTAGTTATTGAGCAGTTTACAAAATCTGTTAACGTTTTGGACTTCATATAACCCAGAGCCGAACTGGTTTTTAGATGCCACAAATCTACGAAATTCTTAGCAGTACATGAATGGCCGCAAAATTTTGGCATACTGGATTAATGGTAACTCCAACATATATCCAATAGGGTAGGGGTGGAAAAAATATTGGCACTGGGATAATAGGTCCTCTTGTTCGACTAATTCTATATAATTCTAAATAACGATAAGTACCTAAGATCTTTTATATGTACCGTAATATTCAAGTTCTAATGAAGATAATTTCTAATCGTGTTAAGTATATAAATATGTAGCAACAAAAACGAGGGAGCCGTGTTTCTAAATCCACTTTCGAGATCACGTGTAGGTGTTGCAAGTTCTACGAAAGCCGCTAGCGTTTTAGCAAATCTTGCAAGTTCCAAGTTTGTATCGCGCGGAGTTTCAGGCGACGCGCTTTTATTCAGTTAGTTAGGCTTCTATGTGTCGTTGCGATATTGGAGTTAGCGAGTACTTCGCCTGGAGCAGAGTACGGGTATACACTGTACTTAGCTAACTTTCGAGTGAATTGAGTTTTTCCTAACATTTAAATATTTTGAAACAAAATTTTCTTTATATAACGAGACAACTACGATAGCACGCGACAAATTCTTACTCACTTTTTAAAAATATAATGTCATACTTATAAATAGCGTGGTTATATTTACGAAAACGAAGGAAGAAGAGTAGGAGACATGTTCATTTGTCAGAGCGCTCTTAAAGGCTTCTTTTCTTGTCTTATCAATTGACTTAGTAAAAACCTAATTAAAGTTTTTTTTTCAACATTGAGCCGGTAGTTTTTACAGTAATATATTTGTGGATAGTTTTTATTTTGTTCATGTTTAATTTTCTACAAAAAATGTATAAAAATTTGTTATTATTGTTTGAAAATCGTGATTTTGCAAAGGCACGTGCAAACCGGCCGATCGGGAGTTTTATGACAAATCCGATGACAGTATACGAGTCCATTGACCGTCCTCACACAGATTCCCTTTTGTAAATAAACGACGAACGCGCAAGTTCTAGTCTGACGGATTATGGATTGTTTATCTACTGCTTAATTTATACAACAACTCGACATAATCTTCAAGCAATTTGATATTATAATTCAAACTTCTGAAAGCCATTAATTAATTCATATTTACTGATACTGAGAATAATAATTTTACAAATACGATTTTGATTAGAATTTTTATTCACATATTATAAGGACAATTTTATAGTCGACTTATGTAGTCGGAAGTCTCGGGTTTGGTTCCCGGCCAAAAGAAATATTTATTGTACATTAACCTCATGTACACACAGACCCAAAACAATTTTTTATTATTTTTTGCATAACAGCACATTTGTGTGCTTGTTAATTTATTCTGTTCGATGTGCATAATAACAATAAATCCAGTATTTGAATATGTCACAAATTTATAACAAAAAAAAAAAAAGATAATTTTCATAGTAGGACGTGAGTGCCAAATGTAACGAGACTAACGAATCCATATGTACTAACCACCTTATACTAGGTAGGTACTATTTTCAATGTTTTTACGAGCGTTAACAAAACCCATGAGTATAATAAAAAGTCTAATGCATTAAAAGATCAAAGTTTCTTAGCCAGAAAGTAAACAATGAAATCAAATTTCTGACATGGACGTCGTATCAGGACAAGAAATAACGGAAAACTATTGCTATTATTCGGAACAAATCGAAGGAAAGTTTCGTAACACAAATAATTGATTCGGTGCCCCGTCGTCGTCAAGGAAGTCTCAGTTCTATTTAAGTTTCCTAAAAGGAAATGAAAGGAAATCAGAACCCGCGCCTTTGCACCGTTTAACGAAACGTATCGCACTATTATAGATGAGATTATTATTTTGCTTGAAATTATTCGAAATTGTTATTTTGGAATCCAATATTATAAATACGAAAAGAAAATTAGTTCAAAATTGTTAACTCCCTGAAATAGGCGTCATTTTTCATAATTCCTCGTAGTTTTGTTCTGACAAGCATGGAAATGGGATTCAAAATAAAATGACATAAAATATAGGGTGATATTATGACATTGTACTCGTGTTTCGTCAACATAACGCTGTTAATTTTGAAATGAAACAGGGGAATGCTTATTATCCTGTCAAATACATTGCTGAGTATATTAATGCCAATAGGATTGAACCATACAAAAGAATCACGAGTTCACGAGAATTTAGGGTAAAGTATAGATTTACAAAACATGTATATAACACGAACATAGATGTTGTAAAATGAGAGGTGTCATCAGAAGTTGTGAACATCATCCTAGAATTTCCTTTTTATTTTTGAGTTAATAATTTTTGTTGTTCCATTTTTTTTTTCATTTATTGGTCTAATATCATCTAGGTCGTTCAACTCATAGCTGATAGACGACCGAGCGCGTTTCCTTAGCAATGTTATTATTATTATTCTTTTTCGAAAATCTTTAAAAAAACTAATTGATAATAATAATAATAAAATTAATAATAATATTTGGATAACGTTTCAGCATTGGTAGTGTAACACATGGTTACAGGAATGCCCACTGTCCTTTTACACCCTCTATAAAATATAATACTTTAGAAAATATTTTATTGAATTTTGTTGATAGGTTATTTATTATTAACATAGCGGTTCATATAGATTTCACTGTAACTTTGTAGAAATATTGTGATGGATCATACACTTCGTTTTCACTTCACCCGTAATATGTTACACGCATCGACCCAAATTTATAACCTAATACATCATTTCTTCAATGACATAAATCATAGATATACTATAATAATTTACTTAACTAAAAATACCAAATCAAAAAAAAAAATCACACTCCTCTATTATAGGTGAAAATATTAATAATGAAAAGATAAATAAAATTTTAATTAAATTAGAAATATCAAACTAAAAACAATTTATCTTAAGTAATTTGAATTGTAAGATTTAAACAAAAATAAATCTATAACAATTTAATATTAATCACTAACTGTAATAAAAAAGTTGTTTAGATCAAATAACGTTCTGTGACAGACAATACAACTCATAATCACTCAAATACTCGATGTAAGCACGAGGAGCTTCATAATTGTAAGACCGTCTTTCAAAGCGAAAACAGTTCCCTAAATACTACAATATCCTGTTGAAGGCGCCTACAAAAGACATAATTGCAGTCAACCCCTAATTAATTAATCACCAACGTCTGCCGCGACAGGGCCGACAGTAGGGGACATAATTGATATTTGAAAGGACCTGCCGGAGTCCAGCCCTGGAGGGAAAGAAGGAGAGATGCTTGCTAATTTGAGAGATGGGCACGTCATGCGATGAAATTAGGTTAAAATTTAATGTCGCCTTGTCTCATAGACTGGTGCAATTTAACTTATGTCTTTGGCAAATTTATTATGCTTCAGAAAATTTCCTTTAGCTGTCGAGTAGGTAGTTATTTAATTACGACTATTCTAAGTAATTAAACTGCATGTGTGCAGCTACACTTCTTACTATGATGAGAAATCTTAGACATAATACATTTAATTGGGAAACATATTTAAAAAAAAAATAAAACAATGTTGTTCATCTTTAATTAATTAACTAGTAAATTCTCTGAAAATATTTGCGCCAATAATTTTGAGATGACGCTATCAGTAGTCAGGTCAAATATCAATTTAGCCGTCCATCCACGAACAGTGTTTACCCAGACGATCCTGATTAATTAATTAGACTGATGGCAATTTCACCCTTTGTTGGTCGAATTCAATAGTAGCACCAAAATTATCGTACTCGTAACTGCATGTAATTGTTAAATGTTTTCAGTCAAATTTATTAACGGGAATTAATTCGTGCAGATATTGACAAGTTTTTTTTTTAATCTTACATATTTGATCAAGTTGCATTTCGGAGTCAGCTTGCCGGCTACTAGGGTATAACGAGAGACACACCGTGTACACTCCCCTCAAGCCGGCATAGATATAGCGGAGACGACTGCTGCATGCAGACATTGCCACACTCTAGCACAGAACCTTGATAGCCTGTACTATAAAAAGCAATACCAAACAGGATTATTCACAACAAATTCCTACATAAACACAGTGTTCAATACTTTATTTTGCATTGTGTACACGTTTTACTATACATACATGTAGATATTGTTTACTTAATGGATTAACCATTTGTCTGATTAACAACATCAATAAATAACGAACTAACACACACATAGACGATCAAATCAAATCAGAGATTCATTAAACTTTAGGGGGACTTGTGTGGGCAAATAACCCAATGTCAATGTAATGACCAATTGCATTTACGTATGTTAATGGGAAATACGCGAAATAGAATTCAATAGTATTGTTTCCACTACCAAAATAAATATTTGAGAGGTTCATTTTGGTGCTAATAGACATCTAAATTACGTACTAATTAAGCGTCATTATATTTGTATTTGTTCTGATTGACAAATTATTATTTCATTTTTGTACAACTCCAAATATGTACAATAGGAATGTGCGGCTTAAATTTATATCATTGATGGAATAGTCATTTAGGGACCGATTCCAAATTAATGTCTGTACATTAATATAAATTAGTGTTTAATTTGATGAAGAAGATTTCTTTGAGCCCAAATTCATCAAACTTTAAATTCGAGACATTCATATCTTAAGAGGTAGCTTAATTAAGGAAACATGAAAGTGTTTCTCACCTAAGAAGGAAAATTAAGTTCAAAGGAAAAGCGAGGGAATGCGTTAACGTTAAGCAACAAATGCGAACTGACAAAATGTTAACTTGGCATGAATTATGTGCGGCACTCGGAGCCGACTACCCCGAGGGAAATTAAAGTGTCTTGTTGCAACTTTAAGAAGGTGCGCAGGTGAATACGTCTGTATTACGCACACTTATTATATTTATTTTACAATGCTACTGATAATTGAATCGTAATTTGCGTAATAATAACGCACTTATTTGCTACAATCAGAAATAGGTTAGCTCCATAGTTTCTGCCTACCCTAGTGGGCACAGGGCGTGAACTAAGTCGTAGTAGTAGTATTAAATAAAAGACAAGTTAAAGAAACCTTATTTAATCCACTTTTAATTTTTGAAGTAGACTCGGAGACTGGGGGTTGTTCAAAGCATTGTTCTGGAAAATAACCACGTCTTGAAAGTAACGACCATAAAAATGCAGCTTGCAGTCTCCTCGGGAATCAGGTCATATCCCGAATGGAGTAAATTTTGCAAAATGAAACCAGAAAATATAATTTTAATTAAATACCAAAACTAACTTAAACGGTTAACTTTTACAAATTTGAAGAAATGAAATATACTGGCGTGCAATAAAATTGGACCACACTTAAAAATAATACTAACATAATATTGTTTGTTTTAAGATGATGGAATGACATTATTTATCGATGATATAATTTCATAATACACAATAAAAAGTCCATTCATCCAGTCGTTGAATAATGGGGATGGTTTGCGTTATTAAATAGTGGTTAGATGATGCAATACTTCCTACTAAGTAAAGTGAAATCATGCAAAACAATAGAGCATATTTTGACAGACTATAAGACATTTTACATTTTTTATTTTCATCATTAGCAAATACAATTATAGCGTATTTCTTGAGCGACCTAATTTAATTGCACGCCAGTGTAGTTTAACTTTTTTAATAAAAAATCGTTTAATTCGGACGATTAAATGTAAGCGAGAATTCCAGTAACTTTGTCTTTTGCTAATTCATTTTATTACTTTACTATATAATTATAATTTTTAGTGTTTTATTGTTTTAATTTAATAAAGTAAATGTAATTATCATTAGACTTTGACAAACTTCGAGTTCTTAAACTAAAATAAATAAAAAAATGTAAAAAATAAATAAACTACCATTTTCAAAAACAAATCTTTGCGGTTAGAAAAAATAGCACGCTGTACATTCTCTTTCCTTTGGGAAATAACTGTGTTAATATTGTAGACTTCATGAAAATTAAAAAATAACATACATATGTTTTTTAGTTTTATTTATTTAATTAATTATGCATAACAAAATAAAACTATGTTAAATTAAATCTTCAGCTCGCATGCAGTAGTAAAAAACTTCATGAAAAAGCTATACTTCAATTTTGCACCCATCTTACGATGCAGATATATCCACCAACGCACCAACTGACACGACTACAGAAGTAATTGAGAATTATGAGAAAATATGTCTTCACTTTTGAAAAGTTCAGGCAGTGTTGAAGGAAGACACCAAGTAAAATCAGTGTCATTTATGATGTCGCTCGTCTTAATGCCGGGTAAATTCTTTATATTTTGCCTGAAAAAAAATTCAATGTTTTAATCCCAAACCAGGATATAATACTGTTTCTATATCGGTGGTTTCTTTTAAAATAATTATTATGTAATATTAACTAGGAATATTTGTTTCGTTTGGGGAACGAACTACGGGAGCTGTCAAAAAGTTCAACTTTGTTACTGTACAGAATAAAAAATAATAGCTCCTAGACTATTTTATTTCTCATAAATTTTAAAAGTAAGGAACGAGGCAAAACTTATTACAAAGTGTTGTACTTAAAATAAAGATGGATAACTAATAAACTTGCTCGTATTTCTCGGGTAAAGTTTATCACAAATTGCTTATGAAACCGTAAAATTATGAAATTTAAAGCGCCCCTTTTAAAATTGATGTTTTAGCCTCGATTATTTAATACGTTTTTTTATACAACCCCTTGCAAAAACAACTTGACCTATTTTCTCAAAATAATTAACTTACCAAAATTTATTAGAAATAACAATTAAGATCTGTGGTGGTTTGAGACACGAGAAAGAACTGGCCATGGTAATAGAATAGGAACCTTGGCTGTGGAATATTAACCAATCATCTGGAGAGCAATACGGCAATTCAATCCGACGATCAGTCATCAGTACATCGATTGAATCACAGCTCGGACCGAACAGTATTACTTCTTCCGTTGGTAAAGAATCTGATTTATCGTTTGACTTCTACAAGAGCGAATTGGTAGATATAGAGTTATAAAAATTAATTTAAGATATAAATTGTTTAGTTCATGCTTAAATTATTCACCTTGTATTTTTCCACTGTATGCCATGGCTCTACAGAACGAAGTGAACCGTGTACTCCTTCACCTAAGTAATATGCCATAACGTCCTTTTCTGGTAAGGAAATCTAAAAAATAGTTATTCAATATAATGTAAATGTAGATCATGTGTATTTACAATATCGCTACTTACCTTTTTTATATTGTTTATAGTACAATATAATGTAAAGGATGATTCACATAAATATCTTCCAGGTTCTGCAACTATTTGGATTTCCGGATCAGGAAAAAGTTTCTCAATCAACGTATTAATTAAGTGTGTAGCCTGAAAATTTATTGTTATAATTTTCAAAGGAAAATATATTTTTATCTTATTAATTGTTTCATTCAGACGTACTTCATTAATTCTGTCAGTTCTCTCACCAAGAAATCCTCCACCTATATCAAGAATTCGCATCTTACGACCTTTTCTAATTTCATGTTGAAAAAGCGCGTGTGCATTTTTAAGCGCACCTTCAAATGCTCCTGTTTCTAACAGGCCACTGCCAACATGAAAGGCTATACCTATCACCTACAACAGGAAATATATTATTTTATTACTATATTTATAACATAGATAAATATTTTCATGCAGTGTGTAAAAAGACAATATCAATGTTCCAATAAATACTAAAAGGTTATTCTCACTATAATCTTTTTTAACATTTTCATATAATTATATCTATGTATTTTATCAAGCCAGAAGGTGGCCCACAATGGATGTGTCATCGCTAACACGAGCCCGTATATTAGCTGTAAGTTTTGAATGACCTTGACCGCATTACGTGACACCAACACTGTATATCTACATTGATTGTTTTTGATATTAAATGATTTTATTTTTATCAAAAACAATGGACGAATGATATCACTTACACGGGTGGGCTTGTCTATCAACTGTAAGTTGTATGACCTCGCGCACTGATTGTTAT
This sequence comes from Tinea pellionella, assembly GCA_948150575.1. Taxonomy (NCBI): domain Eukaryota; kingdom Metazoa; phylum Arthropoda; class Insecta; order Lepidoptera; family Tineidae; genus Tinea; species Tinea pellionella. The sequence goes on along the minus strand of OX411254.1, from coordinate 3,340,533 downwards.
TGCAATTGTTTTTTTTATAATGCTTTCTTAATGTTACTAAGTTGATTTTGGACAAAATAAAACTTGTACCGCATCCTTCTAGTTTACGGGAAAGCTTTATGTCTTTTTATACCCTGTTTATTAAAGCTACCTTTAAATCCATATCAGCAGCCGAATCTAATAAAGCAGTTGCCTCATTAAGGGGTTCACATCCATATTTTTCGCTCAAATTATATTTTGCATTACTTGTCACTTTTATTCTTAATAATAATCTAAAATTAATGAAACAAATTGAGGTGTTAGACACAACATTAAATTTACTTCAGTTACTGTTTTAAGCTGTGAAGCATCAAAAAGGATAAGTGATAAAAGTACTTACCTTTATGATACCTTAATCTTACCTGGCATCAGGCCAATGCTGTTTCAACTTTCGCAATTCATACTCGCTGTCAAAAGTAGTATGTTTGACACCCACCGCTCTAGCATACTGCATTTGTTCCGCACTCTTTACAGGATGAGCATATACTATGCTCCTAAAATATTGAAGAATTTTAAATATAGATGAATTTTTTAAGTCGGCTTTCAACGAATGCTAGGAATCGAACTCATTCTATTGGTTGTTTGTTGTTGTATATAGTAATCCGTATATGTTTTATGGTAATCCGCCACTCTCACAGGCAGCAGTTGCCTCTGCTATGACGGCTTAACACACACTCTTCTCGTTGTCCTCGGGTACTTTCAATGTGGCTAATTACATTATTAAAGATAATTTGAAATTAGTGATACTACTACGGAACGGCAGACAGTGTTATCAATCATCATAAGTAACTGTCTACCCGCACATTTTATCTAATCGTTATAGGATAAAATATATATTATAATTTTAAATACATTGTATACCTTGGTGGTACATGCAGACGTAATATCTTATCAATTTCTCCAGGAGATGCACAATCAAAACCAGTTCCCAATGCCGTCAATACTTTTAGAAGCCACTCATGATCGTTCGATTTTACAGCTAAAATAAAAAAAATAATATTTAAGTTAAGAAAAAATATTATCAGACAGAAAGTTTATATTTGTTACCGTAAAATATTTTCACTCGTGGACTTAAAGACCGCCAATGTTGAACCCTTTCGTAAATTTCATCCAAATTCATGATGAAGAATGGATCTTTCTGTTTACATTTTTCAATCAAACTACGGGTGACATCATTAATGGTCTGTGTTTCGAGTACAATCTGTCACATAAAAATAATAGTATATCAATAATGACATATAATATATTATTAATAGTATATGGTATATAAATAATGATCCGTAATAAAAATTCACTGAAACAACGAATTTTGTCTAATAAGCCCAGTACACGTTGGGCCATGACTTATTGCAGGTGCCTTGGCTCAACGTATACACAGAGAGGTGTATACACTTGGTGAATAGTTTGAATTTCAGCATTACTGAATGCTTTGGCTTTCAGATTGTTTATAGATTTATTATAAAAAATATTTAAAAAATGTTTTCTGCTTACTAATGTTTAAGTTATGATGGAACTGATGTAACCGTATGGATTAAAAGTCTTTAAATAAATATGAAATAAATAAAAAAACGTATACAGATCCTATCTCCGTGTTTGTTTTTCTTTGCCATTTGTGTTGTTTCATTTTTTAAACTTACCGGTGCAAGAGACATATTTAATTAATTAAATTGCCACTTCAATATACGAACGAACAAGTATGATTCGGAACCACCAATTCAACATTATTGAGATAAACTCGTAGTATTTATTACTTCATTATCATAATTATCTTAATTGGTGATAATAATGTCTAAATGTACACGCTGTTTTATGAACGGAAAATTAGAATCGTAAGTAGCATTTTCCTTATCGTACATTGCAATGGGGAAGGTCTGAAAAAATAACCTATGTTAAATCGAAAACCATTTCAAGATATCACTTTAATTATGTGTATTTTATAATTCCCGACTTTAAAATTGAGGAAATATTTGAAAAAGTGTAATGACACACCTTGTAGTGTAGAAAAGAGGCGGTATATTAATATTAATTTTATATATAATATTAATTTACTATATTATTATTAGAATCGTAATTTTTGAAAATTAATCAAAAAATAACAAAGTAAATATAATAGTTTTCCAAAAACAGGTTTCGACTAAACTTATCAATATTATCCAAAATGATATATAAAAAATTAGCTGTCAACTTATGGACCTGCCCAACTATATCTAGTCTCAATGGTATAAGAAACATTATATAGTACAAGGAATTTGTTTTCAACTCACTTTGAAGGAAACTGATTTTTATTTCTAGAATTAGTTTACTGTTCATTTACTTCCTATTCTAAGAAAAACACAATAACGTGTAAACTCTGATATCATTAGATATCCCGATCTCAATCACAATATTATTTTCCATTAACATGATCGATTTACTATATCAAAATTAGGAATTAATTTGTTTTTAATTACAATTACAACCATTGTCAAAGGCAGATAGCCTTACTTTTTATAAAGAAATAAACCTATAAGACTAACATAAACTAAACACTGAGTTTAGAAATTACTTTACCATTATTACGCATGTTGTAGTGAGCGGTCCACCAACTAGGATCCAAGTGTACACGGAAATTTTAATTCAAGAACTTATAATATCTGGAACTGATCACAGTAAGGAACGTTATAATATGATTAGATTACTTTTTAAGAGGAACGTCTCGCCAGACGGTTGTTGAGAATTTGGTATTTGAAAATATGCTTTCAGACTCAACTGTCTAGAGATATACATATGGATAAGAAGAGGGCTCTCCCAAAATTATTTTGTAACAATAATTTAGCCGCGAAGTCTATCGACTCTTAACTTTTTTGGACCCTTAAATATTAGTCATTTTGATGATTAGCACATCATTTAATCATGGAGATAATAATCTTTGTCTGACCGAAACCCTTTTTTTAATTTGATGTCTTGATTGGGAATTATTTAAAGATAAGATAAATTATTCAGGAAAATTTGTGAACGTATATTTTCTTACATATAATCAAAACATACATACCTAAATAACGGTGATATGTTAAACCACTCATCAAAATTCATCAAAGTTTAAGGATAGAAAAACATTAAAGAATCTGAAAGTGGACTCCAGTCTTAAGTGCCAGAGAGAACATCCTGATGGGGAATTTATGGTAATAATTACATTGTAGGTTTTTTAAATATAAATATATTTTATATTATTATAGGTGGAAAGTATGCGTTATGCGTATGACGTTAGCGTGAAAAATAGTGAAATGTTGAAGGGTGCAGTAACAGCAGGGCTTTTCAATGACAGAGGAATAAAGCGTGGAGACAAAGCCTGCATTGCTACTAATTTTTTAAAGTATACTCGTATTATGGCTGTATGTTTGCCGAAGTATTTGTCTATCTTTTTTTGCTATTTTGATTCGAAGTATAAGATTTTTTAATGTTCTAGGTGATTGTGTCATTGTCTCAAATTGAGTAAAGCTAAAATTATCTTTGCTAAACGACAAAAGGCGAAGGACGATCGAACAGCTATCGTAGAAATTGAAATAGATAGTCTACTTAACATAATAGGTAGTGATAAATCTGTTTATAAACACGATGGTATTGATCATATAGACTTTATTCAAGGTCTAATATTTTTCCACGACGAAATTATCGAGCCATGTGTAGAATTACAAATAAAAAGCGAATACGCTATTGCAAATGTATGTATGCATGTAGTCGTAAAATCATGAATATGTTGGATATAAAATCACTCTTTCTTATAATTTTATTTGTAATAATTTAATTTTTACAAAGATATCTAATTGGCTCGGAAGATGTGGTGGATTGTGCAGTTTGTGTGGTACAAAATGGGCTAGTACTCGTAGTTTTAGTTGTCCGAAGACTTGGTGTCAAAGTCATAGAGCAACAAATAAAAAAAGTTGTAAGAGGTAAGAATAATAAGGAACCGCGATTTAAAAAAGAAATACATTTTATGTTAAGTTTGTGAATATATTTTAGAAAAATTGAACGTGTTTAAGCATCTAACTGAAAGCGTACTCTTCGTCGATGCTCTCCCGATGCTCGATGTCTCACAATAGAAAAATACTGCACCACAAATGCAAAGAGCTAGCGGAGCGGCTGCTTTCTGAGGAAAGAACATCAAATTAACATTTTAAAATATCTTGGGATATTTTAACAAAATTAACAAAAATATATGAATACAAATATTATTATATATATTGTGTATTTCCATTGTTTTTATTAGATTATGTTATTTTCATTGTTTTAAATGTAGTACCTTGACAATTAATTAGTACTAGTAATAATAACTAACCCAACCTATTACAACCAGAAATAAGTCCTCATTAACTACCATCAAACTGTCCGAACCAGCTTCGCCTATTTCAGTTCTAATCTGTACACTTGTCAATTTTCATTAGACTCTCTCGCTTTTTGTTGCGAACAGTTCAATCTAGCATTCAATTACCAGGCTTTTTTAAAGTAACACAAAAGTACAAATGTATTAATTGGAATACATTCAAATTATCTATAAATAACTGAAGATCGTACTTTTTTATCGGTTTCAATAAAATGTACGAATAAATTGTTTGCAGTAGCAGAAGGTAATTAGCACTTATTATCTGAATAAATTAATTAATTAAAATATTTTAAATAGCAACTATTCTTAAGGGTCTTGGAACCGGAAAAGAGTCTACGGCATTAATTCATTAATACAACAAACATCAATATAACGTATCTAATGTTAACGAGAAAAATATAACTGTAGGAAGAGAAAGAATAGATTTAAATTCTAGCGTTATCATAATTAATTATGACTTAGGTATATACTATTTGTATTTAATTTACTAAAAACGACTGTATGCAGAAGTACATTTGTACCTATTAATTTTACCTAAGTACATTTTTATTATTATATGTACATTTTTGTGTACGGAATAAATTCATAAAGCATGAAATAGGCGTAATTTAATATTGAAATTGTTTATTCCTAGAATTATAATGTCGTAACAGTTTCAATAACTTTGATATCACGTTTACTAGAAGTCTGACCAAAACTTTTCATTCGAGTTATTGGTTAGGTAAATTCCTAGACAGTGGAAAATTGAAAAGTTTCAGCAATATTTCTCAGCCACGTCAAAGTTAAACTAAAATTTCTATTGTCTATTGTATTTTGAAGACATTTTATCTAAAATATAGAATATAAGAGAGATATTTCAGATTTTCATTATTAATTTAAAATACTAAATATAATTAATTGGTAACAGTTAATTATTTTTGGTGCGTATTCTTTTTTATTTAATTAGTGTCGAGATAAAAAGTTAGTTATGTTAATAAAAATACTTTAAATATTATAATAATAATACTGTTATATATTTTATAGGTACTATTTGTTTTTTTTTATAAGGCTATGACTAAATTACTTTGTAAATTTATTAATAAATAATTTGTAGTATATATTAAGATTCTAGAGTGCAGTGTACAAGCAAAGCTTCCATAATGCATGTTTCGGCAGTAAAACGTCTTGCTTCGCCACACGACTGCGACGCTGGCTCACTAAATGGCCCTGGGTAAGAATTTAGTGTGAAAACGTGCTTCAATTTATGAACGATGTGATAAAACGAAACCTTGGGATTCATAGTGCAACCCTAATTTATTATGGTTTACTAACTAAATGTAGCTAAGTTGCAACTATCCCCTTAAAACCAGGTATAACGAGAAGAGTGTGCACTGTGATTCTGAAGGGTGCACATTCGCCTCCTCAAGCCGGCACAGCGGAGGCGACTGCCGCCTGTAGAAATTTATCTATAGTAGCAGTTGTTTACATTCATGGATTACACTCTAGCTTTACATCTGGCGGAGTGTTATCACATGCCCAGCTACAATTAAAAACCCATTGCTCGGCATGTGACTGCAATTCGTCTGATATTAAAACAGAGTGTGGTCCATGGCCAGAAACAATTAGTTTCTATTTCTACTCCGTTGTATCGATTTGAGGAGATCGGGTCAGAGGGTCACTTCATAGGTGTTACACTTGAAAATGGTGGTGCTACCCCAGGACTAGGCTAATAACCATCATCAGTCTACCTGCCACTATTGTTTACAATGCCTTCAAACTTCTAAACATTTTTACAATAGTTTAATTTAAAATTTATTTATCAAATTAGAATTATATAAAAATTTTATCAGGTATTTTTTAACTTAATTGATTTAATTAATTAACTTACTGATATTCAGTTTTGAAGAGCACAAAACTCATTTTTATATAATTGAAAATCCAATTAGTTACTGTACTAGGTTAACCCAAAAATTGATATTTTGTAAGAAACTGCTGTTATTCTTTTGTCCTATTTCAAAATTATCAAAACCTGTAAAGCATTTTGTCAAATATAATTTCTTGGTGGTGATAGCCGCTCTGCATCTTATTTCAGTTCATTCTAAAGCAGTAATTTCCCTTGAGACACAACAATGTCTACATGGTAACATAAATTCGTTCAATGTCTGCATGACTAGTTTACGTGTTTTGTATAATGAATTTTTCTATTCACGAAATTTCTCGAAACAAAAGAAAGCACGTACCTATGCATCAATATGCAGAAAATAAATATACAAATATACCCTGACTCCAAACTAGGTTAACCTGTGCCTACTATAGCTATCTCACACCGCAGACAGAAAACATATTTATTTACTTTTTTTTCATAAGTTTTATTTTGGAAATCAAACTGTATGTGCAATGTAGAATAAGAATTCTGGATCTGAAGTAGATAGCTGATAACGCATCCTAGATCTAGATATTGAACGGACGTTTGTAGCCATGAAAGTTTTTCAGATTATTTCAATCTACTATTTTACTATTTAAAACAGATAATGTTTTGTTGTTGATTTTCTGTAGACTATTTTATTTCACATATCCTTTGAAAAGGTTATTCGATGAATAGTGGTTAGAGTTCATTTATTTAAGAGTTAATAATACAAATGGCCAATCCATTAAAAGTAGATAAAATTGGTGGTATGACTGCAATGATAGGGGAGAGACGTATTACAGATGCGCGGTTCAAATGTTGCATAAAAATATACTATTTCAACCTATTTGCAATTTTAATAAACATTTACATACGGCTCGTTAAGAATTGTAAAATAAAAATCTAAATTTATTTTCATATAAAAATAAAAAAGTGAAAAAGGATAGTGAACCATTTAACTTAATGAAAATCCGTCTGAATGAGTTGATTATGAAAAAGAAGTTACGTAATTTATGCGTTAATTTAAAGAAGAATAAGAAAAGTTTCTTCACAGTGGAAATTTAATTATTTTTCCGTCCACCCATAGAAATGTGAATTCTTATTTTCTTTAGCAAACTTTAATTTAAAGTTTGTTGCGAGTAGGTAATCCTAGGCGGTATTCGTGCGGGCAAAACTGCACTTCCGTATAAGCTTATTTTCTTCAGTGGGACTCGAAATTTTTCTTTAGATTAGTTCCTCTTGTTGAGGAAAATAGGGGGGGTAGATATAAAGAATAATAAGTTCACACTTTTTAAATTAGTTTTTGTAAATATTTCGCAATATTGTTTGGCTTAATATCCTTGATAATATTATGTTTGCCGATTCTAAATGCCTATTTTTTAAAGTATTAATATTTTAATTAAGAAATAATTTTAAAGTATTTAAATCAAAGCCAAATAGATATAAAATTATAAATAAACCTTCTTTTCAGTGATAATACAAACAAAAAATAAAATCAATTTAAATAAATTTGCAAAAGCTAGCTAAACTCTCCTAAGTTTGATTTTATATTCTCAACGACTTTAATTCAAACTTTCATCTTAAATCAAATTTTAAGAAAATAATTCATTTTACGTCTATTATATAAACAGCAATTCAGCAAAAAACCAAAGTAGCCAACGATAGATAGAGAGTAAATCAAATAAAAAAATCTTTTTTATAAAAAGGATTATATTTTTCTCTTTTCGAGGCTCTTCTTTGTTTTTATTCGAAAATGTTTGGCAGTTTGCTTTCAATACAACGCTAACTCAATCCCGCCCTATACTCACCCGCATTTTCATGCTTCATTGGATATAAAAAGAATATAGCGCTTTAAAAGGGATTGAGGAGCCCTTTCAACGTTTTTGTCCAATTTCCAGACGATGTTAGGCCGTGCCTTCGCATGTATTTCGATAAACACCAACTCATGAACTATGTAACTCCCGGATAGTACAAATAATATTATAAATGTTTATTTATTTATTTACATGTCATAATAAATAGGTAAAATTACTGCTAGGTAAAATTAACATTAGAATTAAATTAAAAGAATTTAAAGAGGCGAAATAATAATAAAGTCTGAAGTTATAAATTAAATTTAAATAATTTATATAATATATGTCACGATAAACAACTGAAATTAGGAGGGCAGACATCATGTGGTTTCATTCATAAATTCCGTCCGTAAAAAATAAAAATAATGTACCACCACTTTGATGATCAATTTGAAAGTACCGAGTATAACGAAAAGTGCACATTCCTCGCCTCAATCCGGCATAGCAGGAACGACTACTGCCAGCAGCTAGTCCTCTATGTAGCAGTTCTATTTGTTTGGTCACATTTCAGATTGTTACTATTATTAAATAATATATATATAATATGTGTTTACAAAAAATGTACTGTCTAGTGTAAAATATTGTTAACATACCGATCCAGTATATTTTATGTTCAGAAAAGATCTTTGGCTGTCGATGTCGGTGCGGTGACTAGGCGCTTTTATCTGACGAGTCACCGAACGTTTATGGGTAGTTGTGATTTGATAGTTTAGGCGGAGACTGATCAGCTTGCGTGATTATGCTATTTATACCGGGATTCTACCCTTGTATATAAAATTTGATTGAATGTGAACGTCTGTTTCTAATCTACTTAAAGACTATTGCTGTTCCGGTTTTTTTTTGTTGTGTATTTTATGCTTTTACGGAATGAAATATTTTCTTGCAAGTAATGTTTAAACGTGCAATAAACATAGAGATGTATAACTTATTTATATCAATAACAATAAATAATAAAGTTTATTGTTGGTTTTTTAAGTAATGATGAATTAGTTGTTGACATTGTTAAATTATGATGAAAATTGATAAAAAAAATTGAGGATCGAACCCACGTAATTCGCATTGCACACGGCTACGTTACACAGCCGTTGGCGCTTCACGTGATCTTTGTGTAAAATAATAAGAAATAACTAATAATATAGTCTTGAAGGTACACAATAAGAATTCGTGAAATGACAAAAAGTGTCACGTAATAAGTGTGATTTTCACAAATGAGCTGCTTAATATTCAAGAGGCAAACCTAAGCGTAACAACAGAACAAATTCAGAAGACGAAGTATCGAAGTCGGACGACCCTTAAAGCAATTATCATAATGGCGACCAATAAAAGAGAGGTCTCGAATTCGTGTCACAGCTTTAAAAAGTACTATCAAAGGTGCTCGAGGCGGAAAACGTCGCATCTTATTTTATTCCCCCTCGTCCAATGTTTCGAATTTCGAATCGAGGTTCGACTAATCACATTACTCACATTGAAAGAAGTGGATAAAAAAGAACCTAACAGATTTACATGAAATGTCAAAGTTGATTAAATACTCTTGACGTAACAAAATCTACTTTATGCAAATTGCTGATGAAAATGTAAATCGAGAAAATAATCGACAGGTAGACGTAATTGAATTATATTATATTAGAGATTTTACCTTCGCGATTATTTAATAACGAAAAATTTTAGGTATACCTACTATACATACATATTTAAAAAAACTGTTTTATATTTTATATTATTTGCGACACTCATAAATATTAGTCACCTCATGAAAGTTTAGTCACGTAAAGGGAAACTCCAAGTAAATTTTATTAAAAATTACAGTTATCAAAGTTTTACCCTCGAATACCCCTAAAATGAAACTGTCATAAATAGTCAAAGTGCAATGTAAAGCATCCCCCAACAGGGAACAATACAGGCAATTTTATTCACATCTCTATTGCAAAGTAGATCAGGCGTGAAGGTTTTTTATTTGTAAGCACGTGTCTCCCCGCACGTCCAGGAAACCGACAGGACACCGAAAATGTATTTGAGCGAAACTAATGCACTAAAATCTAAGTAACATTTGACGCTGTCGGGACGATGCATTTGAGGGTGAGGAAATAATGAAATAAAGATGAAATTTGGGGACAATGTAGACTTGCGGAAAAATCAATGGTGAACGGTTTCCGATAGTATTGGAAGTCGTGTGTACAGAAAGGATGATCATTATTATTACTGTCCCATGAAAAGACGTGTGCCGATTCGCTTCCGACATTACAGTATTTTCGTTGACTGCCGGTGACAGCTTACAAAAGCCGTTATTTAGTTGTCAAATCAATACCAGCCCCCATTAAAAGCTATTGTTACCACCCTCTTTTCGTAAATACAGTATTTTGTTAATAATAAAAAGTAATTAAGATTTCTTATTTTCTCAGAGAATTTTGCATTAATTCTCATGAACTTTATTTTTTAATTTATATAAATATATAAAAAAAACCTAATTCCTTAATAAAACAAGTCGAGCACAGAAATATTTTATTGTTATTGTAGTTAAAAGAAATTTTATCAATGTTCATTTTAAATGCATACACACAAAACGTTTTTGTTTTCATTCAATCTACAATCCAAATAAATCCAGCAATGTTCAATCGAAGCCCGGGAATAATTAAAGCGCAGTCGCCCCGTCCCACCTTCACAGTCGCCTGTCAAGCCAATCTCTCTCATAGAGAACGAAGCATAATTGCACCAGATATTGCAAAATGTATGAGGATAGATAAGGACAATAATGGCGTTGGACACGTCAATGTGGCCCTTTTGAATGTTTGATAATGACTCGAGATAGGTCAGAGTGCACCCGCATATATCGGTCTATATTAAATGACATTATGTCAATCAGTACAATGGACAAATATTTTGACTCTCATTGTTAATTTATTTTGTCCTCGTAATATCAAATTTAAACTTATTACAATACAATACAATACAATTGTCACGCCTATTACCTTGTTAAAATAAAAACCAAGCAAATATTAGTTTTAATGAATAACCATTTGTGCTCAATAATTAACATGTGCGCGATCAAAATGATCACTATTTAGTTTTTTAAATATATTTTCCTAAAACTTAAAATTTCCACTAAAACTAAAGAAATTACGTTAATTAATGATCGTCTAACGATCGAATAATTAACTGCACTCTCCAAAGAACCAAATTTTTACGCACGAAAATAGAAAGATTTAACACTGCACGCGTCCCATTGATTTTCTTCATTAGCTACGAACCTCCCCTAAAGTTACGTCCCCATTACACATAAATATATGCAATTTATTACATTTACCAATTTACATACACTCAGTAAGGCGACGACATCGTGACACGTTCTTTACGTTAAATGCTCATGGGGCTATAGGACCCTTCAAGTCATTTTATTGAAATTTAAACACTTTAGAAGTAAATACCTACAATTTTTATTTAATTTTTTTAAATATTTTATATTTGTACCTAGGTATCTAGACTATAATATTTCAAGCAAAGCCAATTCCCAGTTCCAATTCAAGACCGGCCGCGGCCTAGCAGTAAGACGCGTGAACTCACGATCCATGAGACCCGTGTTCGAACCTCGGTACCAATGTAACTTTGTTATATGTACCTTGGTCGCTGTATTAAAGAGTGGTTGGCAGACTGATGATGGTTGTTTACCCAGTCTGCCGTCCTGGGGTAGTATCACCACTTTCGAATGTAACACCCGTGACCTTGTAGCGTTTCGGGAGTAGTTTGACAGTAGCTAGGTATAGCGAGAGGAGTGTACACTGCCAATCTAGATGATGCAACCTCGTCTCCTCAAGCAGGCGTAGCGAAGGCGACTGCTGTTCGTAGAGATTTCTCTGTAGTAGCAGTTTATCGGTTCATTTCGTCGTTAGTGATCAGAGCATTGTATGTGTACATTTTTTCTTTGCGCAACCTAATTACGCATCAGAAAGGAAATAAAACTTCGGTTAACTTAATGTAACAGTGTTAAAAATCAGCATGACATCTACAAAAGCCCTCCCAAGTTTTAAATTGAATTTCTATATTAGATGGAGTACTGAGAAATGGACATGAAACTGTGCATTAGGAGACTTCACTAACAGTGTTGCCCTGCGGCAACGTCACGTGTCCCGTATGGGCAAAAAAAAAAATAGGGCGAGGAAGTAATATGGGAGGCTGCGTCCAATTTAAAACGTAATGAATCCGAGAGACCAAAAAAGTTTTATATTGAATTTTAAATCCTCACACCTCCAAATATGACATTTAATATTTAGTATGTATAACTTTATATGTACTGCGGTCTCCCAGTGCCTATTGCCTATCAAAGAGTAGTAGGCAGACTGATGATGGTTATTTGTCCAGTCTGTCGTCCTGGGGTAGCACCACCACTTTCGAATGTAACACCCGTGAAGTGACCTTGTCGCGTTTCGGGAATAGTTTGAAAATAGTCAGGTATAACGGGAGGAGTGTGCACTGTCAATCTAGATGATACATGTTCGTCTCCTCAAGCCGGTATAGTGGAGGCGACTGCTGCCCGTAGATATTTCTCTGTAGTAGCAGTTGTTTCCATTCATGGACCGTACTCAAGCTTTACATCAGGCGGAGTGTTGTCACATGCCGAGATACAACAAAAAACAGAATATATAGTAATCAGAGACAGTGATGAGCCCATCGTCAGAAAAGTATCGTAAAATGATATGCGTCGTCAGATCCACTCCCCGGCCGGCAACTGTCACATTGTAGAGAAAGATGAGAATTTTATGCAATCCTGATCTTAGATAAAGCCCAGAGGAGGGTGCTGAGGCCTTTAGATAGCCGCTTTATTTTAATGCAAACCGACAACAAATAACGAATAAATATTCTGCTTTTTATTGTTGAGTTGTGATGCGCAGTTTTGATTTAGGGTGCACGTAGAGGGGTTGAACGCGACGAATTGTGGTTTAGGATTATTTGAATTCGTATCCTATTGATATTGCGGATTGTGTAATAAGAAATTTGATATATAGATTCAGTTTTCACCCTTATAGTCTTCCAGTTTCCAATTATAATGAAGATTACTATCAGATTCTTGCTTATTTAAATTGCTTTACGCATTTGCTTTATACATATAATTTAGTCAGTAAAGATTCATTCTTCTTTAATTAATTAAGTTTAATATAATAAAATTATACGACACTTATATTATTTGGATTAATAGTAAATACCTACTCACATTTTAATTTATTGATTATTATTAGTTCAAAGTTATTTGGAAAGGAAAACCATATAAAGTAATTTCATGTAACTTTACAAATGATGTAGTATTATTTCCTACACGTGTTTTCGTTTTATGGAAACTTAGATATTTCATTTTAGCATCTCCCTTCGGGCGGCCATAAAAACAATCAGGTCCGATTTCTTAAAGAATAGTGCCAAATAAGAAACAGACGTCTGGTGCACATGACGAGGGGATTCTCAAATAAGTTCACTTTTTATAGGGGACCAAAATTATTTTCTTGTGAAATATGGCTATGCGACGTTTATAAGAAAGGGATGAGAATCTATAACTATATTTTTAAAGCAGATTTCGTTCCGAGTGTTGCGCTTTCTATATTCTTGGGTTGGGATCAGTGTATTGTATTATAAAGAGTGGTAGGCAGACTTATGATGGTTATTAGCCCAGTCTGCCCTTCTTAGGTCGTCACTTTCAATCCCATGCCTAGTCGCATTTCCTGTCAAGTCGGCACAGCCTGCCTGCAGACATGTGTCTATGGTTGCACTCTAGCTTGACATCAAGCGGAGTGGGGTTACATGTAAAAAAAAGTATGCGAATATGTATGTAATTCGGTATCAAAATTTTACATTGTACATTATCAAAAAGAAAACAAGACACTACGATAACCTCGTTGCATTGCTATATTTAAATACGCTTATCGGTAAAAGATGAAGGCGATAACAACTAGTTCATGTTAAGAATACTACACAAAACAATAATGGCAAAAGTTTATCTGAATCGATTTTGCCATCACGTTCTTTCAATCGCTAATCTATTTAAACCTTTATAATTTGACCCGTTTGTTATTTAAAAGTAGGTCTTTGTCCACGTTTTATTGATTTAATTAAAGTAATTTACATGCGCCCAGTTTTGTTCTTAATGGTCAAAATTTAAGGGTCAAACTTAGAAATATAATACGAACTTACTCTCACTTTGCCCATAATGTAAATGTTGACTTGACTTAACACTGTGCTCTGGTTTATCTTGATGATTCGAAGAGCAAGCAATACAGCAAAAGATTTATCTGTTGGTGCACGATTTATTTCAGATCGCGATTGCATATGGTAACTATTTAATAAATCGTCAAAACATATTGAAATAATATACGAATAAATAAATACGAATAATATAAAAACAGAATTTAAATTTCACAAACACAATACAAATACAATATGCAAAAGATATTAAAATAAAACTTCATTTTGTGAATGCAAATTACACATATTATTGTCAAAATGTTATTATAGAATCTCTAGAAGTGTTCCAATATTGTCATTTCCAATATAAAGTCCTTTTAAATTGCACGTTGAATGAAATTGTCAGGTGTAAATACAATTTTATTAAAATCGACCACTTACTCCGCTATGCCAGCTTGAGGAGGTGTGCACTGTCAATCTAGACGATACATACTCGTCTCCTCGAGCCAGCATAGCGGAGGCGACTGCTGCCAGTAGAGATTTATCTGTAGTAGTAGTTGTTTCAGTTCAGGGACCGCACTCTAGCATAACATCGGATGGAGTGTTGTCATATGCCGAGCTACACACTCCTCTCGTTTTACCTGGCTACTTTTAAAGAGTGGTAGGCAGACTGATGATGGTTATTTGTCCAGTCTGTCGTCCTGGGGTAGTACCACCACTTTCGAATGTAACACTCGTAAAGTGACCTTGTCGCATTTCGGGAATAGTTTAAAAGTAGCCAGGTATAACGAGAGGAGTGTGCACTATCAATCTGGACGGTACATGCTCGTCTCTTCAAGCCGGCATAGTGGAGGCGACTGCTGCCTGTAGAGAGTTATCTTTAGTAGCAGTTGTATCCATTTATCTAGCTTTACTAGTGGAGTGTTGTCACATTCCGAGCTACAATAAAAAAATAAAAAAACTGTTTCCGAAATACAACAGAGTCAGTTCATGGGTGTTACATTCAAAAGTGGTGGTACTACCCCAGGACGGCAGACTTGACTAATGACCATGATCAGTCTGCCTACCGCTCTTTATAATTGTCTACTATTCTATATTGTGTGTAAGATCGATTAAGTTATCGAGGTACATCTGAGTAAATTGACTCCATTGACCAATACATTGTGCGATTAAACAGGATGTATGTTGAGACACACCATTGGCTATTCCGTGCAATTGGGCTTCTGAGGGTCCTATACACCGTAACAAGCATTTAATTCACTACGGTCAGGTTCCTTCGTTAATAGCTCTGTCGAGGTAAGTAATTGTTAAATTGGAGCATTCTGAAGCGAGCAATAGAGGCGCCTTTCCCTACTAAAATGCACATAAGGGATGTTAAGGATAACTTGTGAATATTATATCAAGAGTAGGAACAATGCCCATTTATATTATGATAATGAGGAGTTTTAGTGGAATGTCTGGAGATAGTGGGTTGTAGTTCTTTGGACTGTTTTAAACTAATATGTAATAATGGTAGATTATTATCCATTAGGTTTTCGTAAATGTGCCTGGGTCAAAAAGTGAGGTAATATTTTAAAGCGATTTCATTTTCCTTCCAAAATTTCGTTGGAACTTTTAGTAAAGGTTCCATAACTTTGTTTGACTTGACTGGGGCTGAGGGGATGATCATTAGCCCAGGCTGCAGTCCTTGGGTATTACTACTACTTTCAAATAAAGCTATATAGTTGCGTTCGAGAAGATTTTGCACTGTCAACCTGGTAGATATCGTCTCCTCAAGCCGCTATAGCTTGCAGGTATTTTTCTGTGGTAGCAGTTTACCATCAGGTGGAGTGTGGACACTAACCGGATAACCATAAAAAAAAATCAGTAATACTGTTCTTCCATACATCCACAAGTGTATTCCAAAATTATGTTAAACTCCGTGACGATCCTTAAACGTAAGTAACAGGTCCATATCGTTTATGTTACGGCCTCATAATTACATTAACAACGCTATGCATGTGGCCCTTGGAAAATGTATATGTACATGGTGTTCCATGTTGAATTAATAGTATCAATAATTATTTAGTATAAAAGTATTGTGATTATCCTTGTTAATAAGTTTGTTATTTGTGATTTGAGCTATCTCTAAATTTAAGTGTATTTACGTTACGTTCAAAATCGATAAAATAAGTTGAAGTTAGTAATAGTACAATTTAAAAGAACAAACAAGAGCTAAGACAGATAAGAAAATAGTTTTCTAAAAACCATCAAGAACAAAGATGGGCGAAGTGCCAAAAGAGCTGGCTGATTTTTGGCGGCAAATGCTAGTTCTTTTGTCAACACTTACCAACGTTTAATACAATATCTAAGATAATACAAAGTATTAGAATTTTTATAGCATACCTGGATACACAAATTCACAAAATTTTGAAAAGAGTGGCAGGCCGATTGCTACGGGCCAATGAGGCCGTCTTGGAGTGCTAATACTTTCAAGTGTAACACCCTTACCATGTTTCGGGTTCAAATTGAAAGTAGCTGTGTTCAAAAGAGGAATGTACACTGTCAAGCATAGGCGATTGCTTCTAACACTTCTCTACAGTAGCAATAGTTTAAAATAATAATAAATATTATAATAAAAGATAAACAACATTCTGTATAAAACCTTAGGGTAAAGGTCCCCTAACCGGTCGGTCCAGACAAATTGTCGCACCCCATGTTCGCATTATTGCCGATATTTAATTGTTTGCGTAATTTATTTTAGGAACATTGTAGGGACGGAAGATTCGAGATCCATGTTCAAACTATGCCACTTTACGTAGCATAACTACGACTTATTATAGTAGACTTCATTAGGAAAAGCTTTAAGCATTAAGAAAAGAAAAAAAGATCTCATATAAAATTAAAAAATGGTGGGTATGACATGACTTGACAACAGTATTTGTAAGATTTCTTGTTTCATTCAAATTATAATGCCAAAATGATAGACTCATGATGGCAATCTGTCTGGGGTGGAGAGTAACACGAGTAAAGTGACTTAGTCGCGTTTTAGGGTCAGCTTGGAAGGAACTGTTAATGGTGCATTCGTCTTCTCATGCCAGCATAACGGAGGCGACTGCTAGTCTTCGTGACAGCAGTTATTTCTAAAATCTATTAATAATTTTATAATTAGCGCAACCTAATATGAACACAGTTTGATCTAACATACGCATCAGTTCAGGGTTCGTCGCATATCACAATGCCACACGCAATTCGTACTTTCATTAGAATGATTGTGACAGTTGAATATTTCAATGTTAGTTCCGCATTTTAACTTTTGGCGTGTGTTAAGTAATACGGTTGTATTATTTATGCTTTCAATTTCATCATCAAACTATTTGTATATACTACCCACTGGAACCCACGGACATCATCCTCCCACATCTGCTTGCTTTCAGGAGAAATGGCCAGACATTTATGAGATTAAGTACAGACAACAATATTTATAACAGTTATTCATGTCAAGACCAATTTTATAAACCCGTAAGCTATAAATTGTTATCTTGCATTTCTTTTATCTAACCAGAAATAGTATAAATAAATTCTCCTATCTTCTTGCTATCAAAACAAATGACAATCCCAAGATAGACAAAAACGTTAACAGTATTAGTCATAATCTCTAACTGTCTTCTTTTATCGATGTCCGATCGGTAGTAATTTATCCATTCCGACCAATAAGACAAACGGCCGTTATCCGCGAGAGCTTATCTTAATAAGTTTCCGTAGATAACTGGTTCGCCCTTTGTTAATTTCATTATTTGTTGCGATTACAGAAACCCGGGTGTGTTTTGTTAACGTATTTACTAACACGCCAATATATTATTTAAATAGAGTTTCGAAAGTTTGCGTAAGAGATAACAGAAATAGCGCGAGTAAATAATTTTTTATGGTAACATATACTCAATTACGATATACATATAATGTATATAGAGCATATACTTGGTACAAAATAGTAATTAGGATGTGTGAGTGGTTGCGTGATTTAGCTACCAGTTTCCCGTAACTATAATTAGTGAAAAAAAAACCCTACGACATATTATACCTCTATGCCAAACATCAAGATCTATCAGTCGTTTGTTTGTACGTGATTGGGGAACTACTATTATTACAGGGAAAATTTGTTTTCCAAGTTCATAATTAGTTACGTAGGTACCGTGACATGTCACTTTGTACCGGCTTCATTTGCAAAATTATAGTGTTCACTTATTTTGTTTGACGAAACAATTGCTTGCCGAGAACCCTGATAAGAATAATTGCAGCAATTACGGTTGGAAATATTTGTTATTTTGTTTGTGTCGCGCCAGTCTAGTTATTGCGCCTTTGTTTCGATATATCGATAGAAATTGCATCTACTGCAGTATAATTAAGACAAAATAGTAAAATACATGTTTTTCCTTAGTTAATTTAATTCGCGTGGCGTATATAATTTTTGACAATTATATTTTTGTAAATTAGAACAGGATTACTTTTTAACAGTATCTATTTTTATTCATTTTCTGTAGTAAAGTAATTAGCATTACATTTTAATATTATATATATTTTTTATTTATTTTAATAATTTAAATATTTTATTAGAATGTGCAAGGGCTTAGCTTTAATTTACTTATAGTCAGACTCTACCATGGCTTCGGAAAGCCTAGTCCAATCTGCTCTCCTGGGGCAGTATCACCACTTTTACTGTGAAGTGACCTGACCGCGTTTCAGAATCAGTTTGGAACTAGCCGAGTATAACGAGAGGATTGTGCACTGTTCTAGGCGGACTGTTGTCATATGTCGATCTACTAAAAAAATTAATTGAAACCTATGAATTAGGAGACACTACAACAATGATTTTCAAAAGGAATGTAATCTATTTAATTTGCAACAGCGTGCATTAATTACATTAAGTGTGGCATTTGGAACGCGGCGCCCTCTAATTTGAACAGTTGCCCAATTCTAAACTTTAAACCATAAAAGTGCCGCACACGGTTGTAAAAGTGTAAAACACTGTGGATACAAACTTTGTAGTTAGATCTCAAGTCAAATAGTAAATGTTACAGGCGACATTGCAAGGGTGGGCCACTTATAATTTACAAACAACATCAGTTTTCTGCAACACGAACTCGTAAATAAAATTCGTACATAGTGTACACAACACTTAATTCTAGGTTGCTTACAATAAGATTACAGTCCAATACTCGTACACTAAATTATATTACAAATTATTAAGTATTGCTTCAGGGAGGGATTGCTTCTTTATTTTATAAGTCGCTGAAAAAGAATTGTTATTGAGCAATTTCTTTCATAAATTGATTTTTTTTATAACAATCATTTACATTATACATATACTTGACCCCAAACTAGTAAACTCTGTACTCTGTACTATAGGTATCAAGAGAAGGACAACATAAACTTAACACCCAGGCCTGAAACATATCTTTTTAAATTATGATTAAAATTATATGTATGCGGTGTATAAAAAAAATCAATAATTTTAATAAAATAATGCCTTGCCTCAGCGTAACATACTGCTCCCACAACCACCGCGTCAGAGTTTACTTTCTTTATTGAAATTGCTTTAATTACATAACGTAATTTATATTTTAAAAAATGTTTAAAAGCTACAGTAGCAGAAATATTCGTAGCAATAATTCTGACCGCCCGCACGACAATGTGATGACAATGTCGCGGTTTAACGCTCTACAGCAATTTTAATTTTGTACCAAGTCGTAAGCAAATTGTTCTTTCACGCAAACCGGAATGTTCCATTTCGCGTCGCATCCCAGCCAAAGGGACAACCGGACATTTTTCATTCAGAACTCCAAATAAAGGTGTAGCGAAGCGAATAAGTAGACCTTTATTTAGTGTCTTTTTCTTTTTATGCGGCCCTCAGTAGCTCTACGAGAAATGAGATGTTTTATGAAATTGTTTTTCCACGACATTAGCCGGCCCTAATTATACTTGAGATGCTCGGCTTGAACCTTGGACCAATTTCTTTGGAACGTTCATGATAATAATTCGAGTACTCACTTCTTTTTATTAATTATATATAAATATTTTATAGAAATATTTTATTTCTTCAATAATTTCTGGTACATTTACTATAATAAAAACACGAGATAAGTAAATAGGTATATTTAAGTAAACGTATTTTTAGATCTCTTAATTATTTTTCTTTAAAAATGTAGACCGTAAAGAAATATAAAGGACAGATTAATTAAGTACATTAAATATATAATGGATTCATTATACATTATACATTCGTTTTTATACAATTTATTAAAGTCTCTATAAATATGACAATAATGTGTAGGTATGTATATCATATGTGGGGACGGTTTGACGGGGAAATGAAATGATTTGTCTCTTGTGAGAGGGTGCATTTCATATTTATATCAGTCAGATAGAGTTGAATGACCCACCACCACGTGCCATAAAACTTTTCACAAACTTGGAAATATTATAATTTTACGAGTTATTTGAAATATTAAAACATGATTCTAACTTGTGATAAATACAGCTGTTGAATTCGTTCATTTACGATGTTTGGTTAAACTTTTGAAAGGGTCTAGTAGAATGAAAGGATAAGGAAAACATAACAAAACATTCATATTGTAATTAGCTTTACGTTATATAAAAAAATTATAAATATAAACTGGTAATATAATTGAAAAAGAGGCGTACATTTGGCAAAGTGACAGTGAAATTTGTATAATAAAAGTAGTAAATTACGTGGAAATTATTCATTTTAAAAAAAGTTATGAAGGCATTTTGTAGGCTGGAGTTGGTTTACCAAATGAGATGAGGTTTTGAATGATGACTCAATCTTATGGCAACGTAAAGTAGACACATGAGAAAATTGCCAATTTGTTATAATAAAAATATCCATGCGTTATGAGACATATTATTAAATTACTTGATTTTTCCTCGCCATTTATTTAAATAAATATTATATTTTCGAATTGGGATCCGGCCACATGGAAATTATAAATCGTTATATCGAGTGATTTTATTACAACTCGGTGCATAGTAAACCGGATTTTTGATGCATTTTAGAAAATTATTGGAAAATTATTTTGAATTATTACTACATAAAATGCAAACTTTCAGACACTTCACAATTTAAGTTTTTAGAGAAAACTTTATACAAAACGAAGCAAAAAGAGGGAGAGTAGCTTATCCTCGTAGAACTGCTTCTCCTGGGACAGAATATAAAGCGATTGAAGCAAATCCTCCCAAGATTGAATCCCGGGAAACTTTCGTAGTAGTGTGTCAAAAAACTTATAATTCCGCTTACTCCTTGGCTATTGAATTCTCCAGTTATTTATTGTTAGCGATAAAATAATATTAATCTCGAGGGGATTACAGTTGGATTTTATTCTTCTACCCGCAACTTGGAACTTGGAAAATAACGTCAGATTATTACCTATTCACAAGAATATTATGGATCAATGTTATGTTAATTTTTGTACAATATTGTTTTGAGACGTAAATAAAATGGCTCTTCTATCTCTCCGCTCTCGCTTCCATCCGAGCCAAACGTATAACTTCGCCACTCATACATACATAGATAAAATAAGTCGCTACAAGTATGTATAGCATAAACGTGTAAGTAGTTAATGCTACACATACTCGTATGAGTGGTAAGGTCATCCGTTTAGCTCGGATGAAAGCCGAAATATACGTGTACTTTTTATAGTAGCTTAACACGCGACCACACTTCGCCTGATGTTAAAAAAGAGTGCTACCACTCATAAATGTCTGCAGGCAGTAGTCGCCTCGGCTACACCGAGTTGAGGAGACGAAACACCGTCTAGATTGACAGTACAGTCTCGTTATACCTGGCTACTTTTCAGGTGACCCCGAAACAAAATGAAATATTTGATTGTCATAACTACCCCAGGATTCCCTCCTACTCTACCCTAATAACCAATATAATTGTAACTACCACAAATTCACCCAATAAAAACCACTAAACTAAGGTGTAAAGTATTGTTTTTTTCTTCTCATTTATTATAATATACGAGGAATTCAATTATTTCTTAATTTTAAACGTGTAAATGAAATGTTAATTGTACTTTTACTATGTAAATAAATAAAAGTAGATTATGTTTTGATTTAAATATAAAACTTTGTTGTTTTTGTTTTTATCATATTTGTATAAGAATAATAATGCCAAAAAGAAAACCGGTGGGAATCGACTTGTTCGTGTATGTATAGTATAATATCCATACATATTTAGTTATTCTAATGGCAAACCAATGTTTTCACTGCATACACGCGCATCTATGATTACAATAATAACCATCTCCATATTATTCTTACTCTCGCTATGATCGCGAAATAGTAATCTGCTGTGGAAGTTTCTATGCGTAAGAGGGATTATATTTTCGATAACTTAGCTTAGGGAAGCGAGCAATAAATAGGAGAAGAGAGGGGCGACTCTTGCCGGACCCTGCACGTGAGTAATCTGGAAATTTGTTATGGTTTTAAGAGAAAAATGTAAGTGTTTCGGAGAAATCCCCAAAGAGCTATGTGCCATTTTTCAAAATGTACCTCTGATGAAGAATGTAGGGGCAATAGGTATTTGCGTAGCGGCACGCGTATTAAAAACATTTGTACTCTTTTGTTGTTATATAATATGTAACAATAATATATTATATTTCATTACCCACATATATATCATTAGATATATATTTTTTTAAATATTAACATATTAACTATATTAAGGTCATTAGAAGCATCTGAAAAAAAATTGAGCGCTTACTCGATAATGATCTACATCTGATGACGTTGTTTTACCTCCTTTTTTCCCTCAATTAAAATATTTTTTTCATTGACCAAAAGTAATTTTTCAACACGATTTAATTACGTTTGTGTGTGTCGTAACAACTGAGCAGCGACAGGTCAAACGCGCACCCTCTTTCAGTTGTGGTTAGAAAAAACGCAATATTGCATGACTTCGAAGGGAAGCGTAAGTGTACCCCGTGGATTTACAGCATTAAATTGGTTCAGGCAGGGCTGTCAAGTCGCTAAAAGTTTTTAATACTATCGCGTGCGCCGATCAAAATTACATTTACCGTTAACCCCCAACGTTTTACGTAGAATTGGCGCTTTTATGCCTATCGCCTACACGATACAATATATTTTCCGTGGTAAAAAAATCTTTTAATTATTATAATTATGCAACTACTTTAGTATTAGATTTGTTAAAGCGTTATATTTGTTGTAACATAGAAACAAAAGCAATTTTAAAATAACAATTTTCTTTATCGAATTCTCTGAGGCTGTAAATAAACCTAACTTAGACTTTGAATCTACAAAGTTATCTCAAAGTCAGGAATACTTTATTCAATTTAGACTTTCAAACGTTTTATGAAAGAAATTTACAGTTGGAACAATCTGTGTTATTGTGAATAATATGCAGTTTTTTTCTTTATAAAACATCTTTATGAAATCATCAAAGAAGGAAATGTTTTACTTACAATTCATTTACATATGCGACATAAAATTTTAAACAATTGAGACCGAATTCTTTATACTGAAAAAATTTAGTTAATATAGGTAATCCTCAACCCTGCCCATGTTCAATGTTTGGTAATACCAGTTCCCTTGAAATCCTTTGTCCTGTCGGATACGACTTTTATTGCAACATTCTATTAGAGTAGCTAATAAATAGGCCTATCTTGGATACGCGGCAGATGAGAAAAATTCTTGAGGTCAAAGTTCTTGTGTTTATCCAAATCTATGATATTTAATTAATAATGTATTTTATCTTATTACATATTAAATAATAGCTATTAATAATACAGGTACAATAACGTGTATATAAATATAGACACTCCTTTGTAATTTGTAAACTCATCAAATTTTCATCTCACTCGACGTGAGTCAAGAGTTACTCGTGTGTATCTCAGTATCGCTCCAGTAAATCCCTCTGGACTTTAAACGTATAAGAGATTGCCAGCAATCTTATACCACTACATACAATATCTTACACTGTCAAATCTCCTTCAGTATTTCAATTTCCCAATTCTAAGTTAATATTCATTTTTCCAGTTTTGCATCAGTAAATTTTGTAGTGTCTATAAATTATGTTTTTCCCGAATATATCTACCTATATAAAACATATCTCAATAACCATATAATTTTTTTCTTTGATCACAAAGTAACAATTTTACTAATATTCCTCCATCCGATACACATGAAACTTTGAAGAAACTTATCATAAGATATTTTGAATAGTCAACGAAATCGAGTTAACCGACAACTTTTACCAAACTTCGTACAGAAGATATGCTCCTAATTTGCCTTTCAAATACTTTGAAACACTTACAGAAGTATTCGAAAGCCGCTTTGACTATGAAAATGTTGCAAAGAGCCTAGTGTAACGTGCAAACTATCTTGCCAAGAAGCTAAGTTAGCTTCGGCTAAATTCCGTCCGCGTAATCGCCGAAACAGACTTCCCTCGGGACCCATCGCTGCTACCCTCCCTATCTCGACATTCTTACAGTTTAATGTATGCAAACGCATTTTGTTTCAAAGCCTAGCTCCCTCTAGAATGGTGTTATAGAAGAGCCCTCGAGGCTACGCGTACCTATAACAAACATTGCGGGCCTTGCAAAGTTTTTCTCGACGCGTGTCGCAAGATGTTGTTTGATCTCAAATGCGAATATAATATTAGAGCCAGTTAAAACCATTCCTTTCTGCTTTTATCTGAGTGTACACCTCTCTCGAGTATATTTTTTCCTTTTCACTTTATTTATATAACGATGTTCTTGTTACATTTTCATGCGTTTCTTTAGGGAATTACGAGAAACAAAATAACACTATTTCCTGTATCTGAGTATTCAATTTATTTCTCTGACGAATAAATTTATTTTTACTATTGTAAAAGTAGACTACATAAAATAATTAAAATAAGCAATAAGAATACCCTTTAATACAACACAAATACATAAACAGTAACACGCAAAAAAAAAAAAACTTATTTTTTAATAATAAATATATTACATTTATAAATAAATATTATAAATTAGTATTCCTTTTGATCGGGATCTAACACGGGACCACCGCGCGTGCTAACTACTGCGCCATGAAGAATATATGTCTTTTTTATGTTTTACAGATTAATAATTACATTTTTAATATTTTAATAACATTAAGTAAACAAGAAGTGTAATGACTATTGTCGCTACATGTGCAAGTAATTTAAAGTACTTATCTTAGATGAAGTTTCAGGAACTTAAATTAGAAACATCAATTCTTATTCTAAAAATAGTTAAACCCCTGCGATGAGGGATGCTTGACGACAAAGCAAGTATCACCGGTATGCCATATGGAATTGTAAAGTGGCTATATTGTCACTATAGTTTTCTCCCGTAAAATGTTGAATTGTTTAGGAATAAAATAGTGTATTTCTAAACATCGCATTCTGTTTCTCTATCCAATCTATCGCTTGTTTTTAAAATTGTTTTATACATACTAAATATATTATTTTGTAAAAATATTTGTAAAACTATAGAATTATTTTAGAATAATTTATGTGTGTAAAAGAAATATATATTTTTAGGGTGAAATAATCAAGGCAGAAAGCGGAACTTCACATGGAATCGTGTCATGGCGTCAACTGTAAATAGGATCTCCCTTCGTCACACGTGGCGGACCAAAAACAGATCGTTTCCTTTAAAAAAGTTAATTTGGCACTTTTTGTCATGACATAGCTACAAAAAGTTCCATTTTTTAGTCACCGTTAAAGGCGACATGTGCCCTTCGATAATGAGATATTTAGGGATGTCATGCTTGTTATGTGAATGTATTTTGTACTTTCGTACTAGTTAGTTAATATGATAAATCATACAAGTTTCCTAATGTATTTTTAAAATGCTTATTGCTTAATAAGCTAGTGCATTGCCACTAAGCTATTTTGCAAGCTAATAAGTTAGTAAGCTAGTCCTTTTGGCTAACTTTGTATTGATCTACTTCCATTCCTGAGTCAGTAATCTAGTCTGGAAGCTAGTGAACCAATGTCTCAAGCCATGGAAGTTTAATAGGATTCGATACGAGTTTTGAGTACTAGCTTGCTAGATGGGATTACAAAACTAACCTCGTGAGTGACCAAAATATATAACTATATAACATAGTTACATTGGTACCGGCCAGAATTTAGGGAGATTTGAACACTGGCATCATAGACATCTACCAATGTAGAATTATTTCTAAGTAGGTATGTAATTATAAAAATAATTACATAAATTAAAGAATACAATCAAATAGATTAACTAGGTTAAAAGGCCACTTTATTTTTGTAAGATTTATTTTTATTACTCCGCTTAAATGGCATGTTATGCTTTTATAACGTTTTTCTTTTGTTTGAAATGCGCAATAAATCTAATGAAAATATTTTAATTAAACATTAAGTGGCAGTTTTGTGTTACTTCTCTGAGCTGAAAGAGTTTTTTATTTAATTAATTTAAATAAGTTCCAATACAACATTCGTTTGTTTTATACGAAACAAAACAAAACGAAAAAAGAGGTGTAATGTCCCTGAGCAATTTCTGTTTATATGACGTATGATACTTCTTGGCAAAATTTTCCTTATTAATCAACTAAGTAATTGTTTCCTTGGATGACCCGAAAAAACCAACTCGTTGTCTGTCAGCAGACATTGTCGTAGTCAGTAGCGCTAACTTTCTATGCCCCAATTTATCTTCTTTCCTTGATGGATGAGTCGACACCACTCTACTAATAATGTAAACAAAATATCCCATTATTTTTATATAAAAAAAAACGTTATTAATGAAGTGAGGTCAGAGATAAAGTTAATTTTTCCCGAACATTCAGAACAATGCTCTTTGATCTCGAAGAAAGATAGGAAACAGCAGTTTTTTACGGAAAGCCAGATGTCAAATTCTTGTGGAGATCGTATTACGTCACACGATTCATTATATATTTTTTAAGCTACGTATTTGAAACTCAGTCACCGTTAAAATATTTCTCGAGAATGCGAGCGTAATAGATGAAATATTTTAATGAACATTTTCTGTATGTGTGAAAAAGTTGACGCTACTGTTTCACCGCTTTTTTGTATTATACATAAATATGTTTTTAAATAAATGTAAAGCTTTCGTCCTAAATTTTATCTTTGTAATTAAAATCACTCTAGACCATTGATATATACAACTGCAATAACGCTCCCAATGTGACGCGAAAGAAAACATGGCCGCAGCCACGTTTAGGTTCTCTGTCAGTTAGTATTTGACTTTACGGCAACATTGTCGAATTCTTTCAAACGGCCTACAGTTTTTTTTATGTCAGATGTATTGATTTATGTATGAAGTTTGCACCTCTAGTATATATCTCTATGCTCTAGAAGTCTAGACTATCAAAATAATAATCGTTAATATATTTGTTTTTTAGAAATTAATTAACTAAAATAGTTTGGAATAATATTATCGATCTACAAATGAAATGATATAATGATATCTGTACTCTACATCTCTAAAATAGTAAGTTTGAAATAAATGATGCCGAATAAAAAAGTAAACCTGATCCAGTTCTGTGAAAGTTGAACTCCACATCAATGAGTAATCTGTTGTTATTTAATAAGTATAATAATTAAGTATTAAACCCAGACCATTATTTATTAAAAATTAAAAGTTTTATTTTAACGAATACATTTTTATGTAGCTACTTCATGTTAGCTCAGTAAAAAAAAACAGTAAAAAAAAATAGATAAATAGTGAATATCGTATGAAGTGTTGAATTGCTTAGAAGACGATGATTTTTATGTGAGGATATCCTTGTTACAGATGACCAGGATGGTTGACCAGATCTATATCGGACTTTTTAACCTAGCACTGGCAAACCCCACGGTGTTTCATTCGACGCATAGTGGACGGAGTCTGGGCACACGTTAGCACGAATGTGCACCGTTCAACTTGACAGTGCACACTCCTAACGTTACTTCCAAGGCAGACTGAGTTTAATAACCATCGTCAGTCTTTCTACCACTCTTAAAACATCCAGAAATATACATTTAACTAAAGTTTCCTGCTTCCGAAAGAGTTTTTTTTTTCCTCTATAATTTTCTATGACAGTTGTGAGACAAAAACAGTGAAGCGTACTTTCTTACCTTCTTAAAGAAGATACACCGAATTAAAGGAGAAATAAAATGAACAAATTCGCCTAGTTTATAATAAGAAGGTAACTTTCTTGTATAAGAACGGATTGTACGATTTCGTGCTTTAATTTTTACGAGTAAAGTTGCTTTTAAGATTAAATTGGCTCGCAGGAAAAATTTACATATCATAAATGTAATATTTAGCTCTCGACTTGCTAATTAGAAACTGTCTTGTAGTAGCGTTAGCGTCAGAATAAAAAAAAGTAAAATGTTTTAAGTCATTAAAATTTTTTTTATTTAGCTTATAAAAATATATATAAGCTTACTAATTAACCTAAATATATATTTTCTGATATTTTATTTTGACAATCTATCAATAAAACAAAAAATATACAATTATTTATAATCTGAATATGCAATTGTTATGTTGGCCGTACATTTTATCAAGGTGAGACGGCGTCTTTCTAGGGGCAAGCGTCTTCGTCTTTTTAATTAGTCGCCAGTTGTTATTATTGTTAAGGCAATTGCACTAATAAAAATTACTCAGCACCTTATCGCTGTAAGAAAATTCCACCGTAGCCTTTCGCTTATAATTTTAGTAGGCTTCAGTAATGTAAAATATGAACGAATTTTGTTGTCTATGAAGCATGTTTCCTCATAATTACTTTTAATTAAAAAAAAGGACTCGTTTTTAGAATTTTATATTTACCTTTCACCCCTCATCTCGACCCTATCTATCTAACTTATTTTACATAACTGTAATAATTTGTAACTCATTCACATTTCCCTAATTTGCTCTGATACACGGCTACTCCGTTATTAATGAAGAAGGAATCAAATCTGAATTTATTCAAATTTACATAGGCATCCCTTGAGATTAGTCCTAAACAAATGATATCCGCCGCGTAGTGAGTTGCCAAATGTTTACGATAGGGATGCGATAGGGTTATGAACATTGGGGAATAAAAACTGGAAACATTCTGGGTCCATAATTAAATCGAAAACACTCGATGCTCAAGGGAAATTAATAAAACAACTTTAAGCTATATTCCTTCTGAGGAGTTAACCATTAATTAATCAAGAATGTACGAATGTGTGGAAACTTTAGGCCTAGTGGGAAACTTGGTACCGATAAAACGGTCTGAGTTCGAGGGAACCTTTTGTGGTCGGGTCTAATGTTGTTTACATTGTCGTTAATTAAATGAGGTCTTCTGGGTGTAATTAACTCTGTTGGAGATGTTTTGAATAGCTAGTGTTCTAAGAGGAAAACTTACAACAAAATAGATGTTCTCGCAAATACTCTTTGTGGTACTATTTATTTACTTCAATATTAAAAGCTGTAAATAAAAAATATATATCTTAAATTTTAGTAACATTTAGGACTGCTATTACTTAAATTACTGACGTTGGACAATCACTTTAAAAACCTAGGTCATTAAGGCCAAATCGAGGTTTTAATCTCAGAACTTTTTGCAAAAAACAAATAAAGAAAAATAAACGTCGTTTTTATTTTGGTTAAACAGCTGATTACTTGTTATATAATAATATTTAGCAATGTTATTGAATGCGGTTACAAGTGAATTTTTAACTAAGATTTATATTTTATTGTTTATATCATTTAATTAAGTAATAGGGTTCTACCGGAAACTTTTCAAAAACTTCTTTCCAAACTAAAACAAAACTGAGGGAAGCCGATTGGATGCGGGATGGTAGTTATAGTCCATTCATAGGCACCTAATGACAATTAATTCATAATACAATTTCTATGACTTCATTATTTATTAACTATAGTTTTTTTTTTTCTATTACTTTGACGAGTTAGTAATTATTAACAAATTAATTTTCAATTACATACATTTCAGTTTATCCCATATTGTATTCAGAAAAAGTAAATTGAGCGACATCTATGTTTAATAGCATAAACTAGTGAGGCACGAAATGAAATGTTACAAACATAATTATTGTAACTTTCAATAGATGTCACTTTGTAGTATAAAACTAGTAGCGCCATCTATGTTTCGTGAACTGTATTTCAATGTAGGAATTAATACGAGTTAGTACCATTAAAATTTGAATAGATGGCGCTTATTCATAAAAAACTTGTAAACCAAATAGTTGCAGCTTTTAACATTAGATGGCGCTGATATCAATTTAGTGTTAGCTAGGGGAAGGCAATGATGAGTTACGCAGAATAATAAAAATATAAGTAAGATATTAATATAAGATGAGATAATTTGAAAAAATATTTTTTTACTTAAATGATTTTGTGGTATTTTGTGAATATTTTGACTAATTTTTAACTTTATGTAGCCAAATTGGGCGTCCCTTCTGAAATGTATATCTAATTTATATAATATATCTAAGTAAACATTTTTTTTTTTCAATGTCCCAATTTATAATTACAGTAATAATGGCATAATTTATTTTATCTATTATAATTCGTAATTTATATTAATAAATATCTATTATTCGACTTGTTACCTACTAGATACCTATGTTACAGGAATTCCGTACATAAAAATTACAAATTACTAGAAATATTATTAGAAATTAACTACACAAACTTATTAAACTTACTTTTATCGTTCTAAGACCATGACAGATCACTTTTGAAGCCTGTACAGAATTACAGATCAATCTTTTTGCAATGTTTGTAGACGACGAAATGATTGTCTATAATACAAGTGTGCAACCCTTCTAGAGGGGACAGTTTCAGGCATGCATGTTAACGGTCCGCTAAAATGTCAGTGGCGATTCATCACGCTTGTGCTGGGACGAACTTTGTATTTAAAATAAATAAATAATAATATTGGATTAATTTTTTTATCAATTGTGATGAAAATTAAATATGATGGATGAATTATGATGAAAAAAAAATGTATACGCAAATAACAGCTTGTGAAATGGGGATCGAATCCACGTCCTTCACGCGGTCATTTTAACTCCTAATTACACATCTACTCGTATGTGCTATTCTTTTATTTAAGTAGTAAATATGTTAAAAGATAAACCTTATAATTCGTCCCTGTACGCAATAGTGGCGTTGTCAAGTAACGCCCTTTGTAATCTCATTACATTAGTTAAAGGGTAAACGCCGATATATAGCTAACATCAATATCACTTATATCTATAGATATGCATTTAGCTCGCTTATGTCGTTGAAGGGCAGAAAGGGTTAATGCAGACACGGGGGTGCGAATGACCAGGAATGTCACAAATGGATTTCAAATGTCTAAGTCTGTACCTACACAATAAAATTTCAGGAGAACATATTACGAAAAACAATCGGTAAATACGAGTACATTAAATTATTTATTGTAAACAGATACATTTGACTTTTGGAGATGCCACAAGAAACAAGATCATTGCCTGTAAAACTTGTTAGTAGTTAATAATTTAAATAAAGATAATAATAATAAATCTAGTGTAAAAATATAAAATTAAATAGAATATAGACCAATGAAAATTACTTAAGAAGAAAGTAAACTAAATGTTGACTTAATAAGAAATATGAACTACCAAACTGTAATAGCACCTCAGGCGCCACGCGTCAGTTTTTCTTCTGAACAAACCTCTTCACCAACCCTCCAATCTCGTCTCTATTATTTACAATAGAAAAATAATCAAAGTGAAAGATTGTTTTCAGAGGCCCGAGTAGTTTTCTCAGGCGTGATTTTCCCGATAGATAACTCTAATATTTCACCAAAACGGACCGTGCAAATGAGTGACAGCGACGATTGATGGCGGCGAGCTTGTTATTTGAAAAAGCGGAAGGCCATTTTCGCCATTCTGTTGAAGATATATATCATTGGGAACGTCAACAGAGTAGAAAATTAAAGTCAATAAGAGAAAGACTCGGCGCGTAATAAGTTTGAGCGAGCGGTTATGAAGGACTTATATCTGGCTGACAGCAAAAAGAATTGGCTGATTTGTCAACTGCTAAATGCGACGCTAAGTGCCGTTTCATTGTTTCTCGGGTTGATGGAGTTCGCTTTTTTATAACGAACCCTCCTTAGCTTTCACCTGAGAAGGTTTTATTAAAAATTCCAAAAGATGAGGGGAATAACAGGAAATAAATTACGCCTATTTGTTTTGGAAAATTAGACAACACCTACTTACTTTACACTTATCTATATAATAAATAGTAGCTAAGTATTTATAAGAGTAACGGGCGATTTAAATGCATTTTAAACTCGCTCTATCTAAGTACTGTGGGTATTTATCTGTGAAACTTCGACTATGGATTTTAGCAATAAATAATGGATACAGTTCCAAAAGCAATAACTGTTTGCGTTCAAACAATAACAACGTGAATGTGCATAAAATTGCTTAAAATGTCTTTTATTTATAGACATCAGATAGCAGTATCTGGCTGCCGCAACTCGGATTGTAATAAACAGTTGGGAGACGTTTATGTTGTTGTCGGGACATTTTTGTTCATTTTATCTGTTATTGCTTCCTAGATGGATGTTATTTTGTAACGTTTATTTAATATCTTTCATTTAATAAAGTGCTTTAATAATATTTTTAAAAAATGTGTATTGAAATTTCATTTGAATAAAATACGACCCTTTGCATTTCGTTAAATGCAATACCGTCACAAATATATGAAATAAGCAAAATATTTTAACAAAATTAATCTACTGGGAGGTTTTTCTTGTACCGTTGACAGGCTTTTTATATAGGGACCCTCTAAACCTATAAATACATACAAATGGCCCTTGGTTTTTAATAAAGCTAGGGTAGGCCGAATATTAGTCTAATATCAACGAGTGCAAACCAATGTTGCTTCATGGGTGCGGGCGGAGAGATGCATTTTTTTTTGACCTATGACCGTCGCATCTTTGTAACGTTGAAATATTATGGATATATCGATATTTTTATAAGGAAAATGTATGGACTATTTGTTCTGTCAATCTGCATAACGTTCTTTTGCACTATTAATGAAATATATTAAAACTTTTGCTGATTCATGATTTAAGTTTACTGAAAAGAAAAAGTAAGTAATAAATGGTTTTGAATAATAGAATACTTAATAGTAACATATCCATACTAGTTTATCCTCGGGCTATGTATCCAAAACAACGTTGCACTGCACCCCATAATATAGTTAATATTAAAATATTGCATTGAACCCATGAGTTTTTTATGCACAAATATCTACCCAAAACATTTTTTTACCAATAGACAAACCCTAATATTAACTTTTTTGTTTATTACGTTTGTAAATGCGCATCGAATTAAATATTAAATAGATTAAATATTTACTCATTATTTATAGCGGTATTAGAAATATTAATTTATTTTCTTTTTTAGTTTGTTCATCATATGACCCCACTCCGCCTGATGTTAAACTAGAGTATGAACTAAGAACGGAGACGACTGCTTTCAGAGAAGTCAAT
This sequence comes from Tinea pellionella, assembly GCA_948150575.1. NCBI lineage: Eukaryota > Metazoa > Arthropoda > Insecta > Lepidoptera > Tineidae > Tinea > Tinea pellionella. The sequence goes on along the minus strand of OX411254.1, from coordinate 3,306,734 downwards.
ATAATCTAGGTATAGTATAAACATTCTTTTGGTATATCCGTTTGAGATTTTGAGCAGTTTCGGGCATTAAGTTATCCTTTTATTATATGGATGAGGATGAATGACTAAGTACAACACATAATAAGTTTATTATTATAAATAAAATTTCCATTTACACATGCACCGATTAAATAAAATACTGTAAAAATAAAAACATAAAAATACATGCTAACCAAGGTAAGTTACAAAAGCTACTAGAAGATGACAAATTAATGTAGGTACGTTTCTTTGAATAATCTCTAGTTAATTGTCTTTCTATTTAACTAACTAATTCGTGGTTTATTGTTGCATTATACGGTGATTAGGTGTTATAAAATATGTCTCCCTCCAGGTTATCACCACGTGGGTGACAATCAACTAATTGCACCCTCACTCTGTCAAATTATACCCAGGAACAACACCCAAATGTTAATTAAAATTCGTAAGTACTTATTGTATTTATTTTAATAGGGAAATAAAATCTAAATAAAAATTGTATAGTATAGACGAAATAGGTGTTCTCAATACGATCCAGCCACGTACGCCTGTTATGCATGATGTACAAAGACCTAGAGTTTAATTTATTACGTACGTATGACACTAACCTGAAGCGCTTTAGAATTGCTACGTTTAGAATTATTCAATTTCACGTCTGACTTGATTATCGGAATAGAACTAAGTTGTCTCAATTAATTCTTTTTTACTTTCCAATTCTCTTCACGGTTGCTCTACTAAATTAATCGGACCCTAAATCATTTTATTTAGACTGTTTTTAACGTTAATAAATTGGTGATCGATAAAGTCTTTCCCCCTAAAGTTATCATACACAATCTCGGAATGGCAAGTTGGAGAACTCCCGCGACGTTGAGATAAAAGGCCCGAGATCGTATGACACATTACTCATATCGAGGGGCGTCAAGCTAAAGATATTGAGGAAAGGGCATTAAGATTGCCAAGTGCAATACATTGTCGGTCTCCTCTGCGTTGTTTTGACATGATAGAACCACCACGAATGTAGCGTAACAAATGTTGTTCAGAGATGCTTCTGAAGATAAGTAATGAGAAACGTGTATTTTGTGATCAGAATTTTTGATGTACCGTGACGCATTTGAGAGTACTTAGGTACTTTTTTAAGTATAAAAATACATTTTATTTTTACCCTTAAATATTAAATACATAAATATGGATCACAAACTAGGATTCATTAATTGGTAGATATGTGTCAGGACAAGAACAACAGAAATATAACAGTATAACTTGTTCTGGGGCCAACCGCATAACATGCTACGCGTAGTTCAACAAAATTAATCCATTTAACAAAGTTAATGTTATGTATTTTTTATCTTTCCACCTATAGACTTAGGTTTGATATTTCACGGGTGACAGTAACAGTATTTTCTATTATTGTACTCTACTACTCTAGTTTATAAGACGAAATATTATGTATATACTTGATGAAATAATATTGTTCATTCATACTATTAAAACTTGTATATAAAATGAATTTACAAATAAAGATTTAGTAATGCTACTTCTAAATAAACAGCATTTTTATTAAAAATTTAAAATCCTCGAGTGTTTTCCTGATACGTAGACATTACTCCTTCAAGGCGAAAAAGTTTCAGTTGTGGGCATAATTTTACAACTTCACGGAAGAAGGGGCGCAAAATCACGTTACTTTTATTTGCACTCCCCAAAACTTATTGCTATGAATTACATTTGTGCGGTGTTTTCGTGCCATTACCTATCTGACAGCCGCCATAAATATATTACAGCTATACATGTACGCATGTCTTAGTTGATTCATGTTAGGATTATAGGTTCTGTTTTGAGACAAGTTGCTGCGGAACCCTCGCTTAAATACCGCACTATTTTAGATGTCGTGTCCACTAACTTAAAGAACAGACGTGATATCAAAGAAATTATAAACGCGAAGAAGCTGTGTAAATATAGTAAAATGTGACGATTGAGTAACTCTCCGTAACTTCATAATTTTTGTATGTAGATTTTTATTTTCATAGAAGAAAAAGTAGAAGTTATATGTTTAAAGGGAATAAAAGTTAAGTCAGTTTATTCTAGTGAATAATGTTCAAAGTTTTTGTTCGTGTAGGTGTATGGAAAACGCAATTGAGCTATTTCAATTGACCTTTATAATGTGCTTTGCCTTTTTTATAATATAAGTAACACTTTAAAAGAATTTAGATTGAATTTAAAACTCATAAATTAAACATTTTAAACTGTAAACTTTGACCCTGCAGGCTCCTCATGGTTCACTCCATAGCTGTAATGTCGACAATCTCGATTTAAAGAGGTGTCATCTAATCAAATTAAAGTTCACAATTGTTGGATAAAATTCCTACAATAATATTTAGTGATGTTATTAATTTTTTTATCGATATTTTAATATAATTGTATTGATTCAAAAACAATAATTTATTTCGTGTTAATTTATTGTCAACACTTAATTTCAATTTATTTAAAAAATAATTAAATACTTGTAATATATATAATTTATAAAAAAGTTCCTATGTCGCCTAATATTCATATTTATTTGAAATTATTTATAATAAATCGCTTATTATACGGGTAGGGTTTTGTTCGGGTATATCGAATCGTTTGTATCTGTCGCAACACTATTTTTCATGGCGTGACGGATCCGTTTTAGAAGATCGGGATCATCGTTCTTGTACTTCATAATATAACTGACATCAATGATACAACTATAAGCAGTACGTATGTACTTTTGTTAGATATTAACAAAGATAACTTTTATAACATAGGGTTATCAGCCCATTTTTTTTTTATTTTCACCTAGTGCCACAGTACACTGATATATTAGAGAAAAGTTTAAAATATTGTGGTGACCTCTATTTAATAGTTTTATTTTATAAAGTAATATGTTAAAAATATGACCAGCTCGATCTTTTGTTTTTTTTTTATGCAGTAAGAAAAATAATTTTACTCAAGCAACAACATGTTTTATTTTATTTTATTGGAATGTCTCTTAATACTCCAAAATATTAATTATAAAATATTATTAACTTTTTTACACACTACTACAACTCTAATGTATTTTTGAAAAATAAATTCAGGTTTTTCACTTTGAAATGGGAAAATGCAAATTTTCACTTTTGGTGAAATTCGACTTTTTTTTGGGCCAAACTTACATGACTGCGGGTTCAAAATAAACCACTGCATGGCCATTTGGTGACAAACATCTTTCAAAATCATCATCAAAAATGGCCTGGGGTCTACTTTATACATACCACATTATTATACTTTTTAACCACAAGTTATGAAACTAATATTACTTAATTAATACATTACTAGAATTAATTGTCGCCTAAGGAGGTGAAGAGAGAGGTGTGAACTGTCAACATTCGTGCATGCGGATTCGTACCTTCAGACATTTTTTTTGTGTTACCAATTATTATTATTTTTTTATTATTGTAGCTCGACATGTGACAACACTCCGCCTGATGTAAAGCTAGAGTGCGGTCCATGAATGGAAACAACTGCTACCACAGAGAAATCTCTACGGGCTGCAGTCGCCTCCACTATGCCGGCTTGAGGAGACGAGCATGTACCATCTAGATTGACAGTGCACACTCCTCTCTTATACCTGGCTACTTTCAAACTATCCCCGAAACGCGACAAGGTCACTTCACGGACCTTCAATTATCTTCTAATCCAATAATAAGTGCGAAGATGTTGCGAATTTTTTAGATTATTACTTAAAAATAATAAGTAAATTTAGTATTGTAAATATCTTTATAGGCATATAAGATGATAAACAGAAAAAAGCTTTCAGTCGTAAAATTTTTGCTTCACTTTCTGACGGAAACGGTTCGTGTGAGGTATAAACTTAGAATAGGGGAGTAAATACAGAAATCTTAATGTGGCTATGGGTTTATGGTTATGGTGGAATTATTCATAATTTCATATTACAGGCACAGTGAAAGATATATTTTTTTCTTCACATGAGTTACAATTTCTTAATTATTATGGTTAAATAAAGAGAGTAGAACATCTGTGCCGTTGCTCACAACATAATTTAAGCCTATATTCGCCATACGAATGTATGGATAGCAAAAAAAGTTTCATAATTTTGTGGTGCTAAGCAACCAAAGTACATATAACATAGTAACATTGGTACCTTAGAATTTAACGAGGTTTGAACACATGTATCATCGATTATGAGGTCTGTTTGACTGCTAGACCATGACAGCTCAATTGAATAGAAAATTAACACGCACACAACAGAACTCCAGCTGGCATAGCGGAGGCGACTTCGGTAGAACTTTATCTACGGGCCGCACTTTAGCTTTGCATATGCCGAGCTACAATAAAAAAAAACAATAATGTCATAACTTATAAGTACTTACATATTATTTATTTGTATAATTTCAAAGTTGGTGAAGTGCCAAAGTTTTTAACTCGATTCGTTAAACTTGATTCACACTAGTGTATGTCTCATCAAATGCTCACTATGAGAGAGCGTGAAATGCACGCCTAATAAATTTTCCTACAATAGCCAAAACATTTGATTACCTCTAAATACAGCCTATATCACAATTGTGTGACATACAAAAATAATCTTTGTGAACAAGTAAATAAGGGATATTATTATGTAAACATCTTGTTAAGGAAACTAATGGTTTCAATGTATTGTGTGGTAGTTCTGAGTCTATAATACTATGCATGTTAACAAAGATTTAGTTGACAAGGTGATGGGTTAAAAACGAATTTAAATTGTATCTATTAGTTACCAATATCACACAAACCCGCATATTGTTTACTAATTTTATTGAGATGTAAATCCTTACATATAATAATCAAGAATAAATAAATAAACTTTATTTAGATAATAAATACATAAATATTTATCTTCATATTTTTATTTTTATATAGTTAACTTAAAGTACGAGAAACAACTACCATGAAGAAATGTCTGCAGACAACAGTCTCCCCCGCCATGCCGGCTTTCAGGAGAGGTTACAAATGTTTCCCTGGTAATTGTTAATATAATAATTAGTAATTGTTATACCTTGGCATAATCAAAATTAATAATTTATCTAATACGTATGAACTAATGTTGTTTAGAAAAACGAATCAGGAAGAAATGACACTAAGTATAGGTTATTAAAAAAAAGAAGTCGTATTATTTAAAAGCACTCCCATCCTTATTTTTGTAGACATATAAATCACGTTGGTAGTGAATTCACCAATCACAGACTACCGATACGTATAGATTTAACTCGATATGTGAACTACATGCAGCGCCTTTACACTAAAACAATTTATAAGGCAAGATATCCGACAAAAGTTAAGATTTACGTAGTGTATCCGACAGTCGGCTGAGATGACGAAAGGTTAATATGGATGTGTCAATTTAAAATATTAAATTAATAGGTTAAGTCAATCACACTTATTACAATCAGGCAGAATTTCGTTAGTTATTAGCCCAGTCTGCCGTCTACCACTAGTGGTAGCTTCACCACTTTCAAATGTTATACCCGTAGTAAAATGATCTAACAAAAAAATAGGCGAAAATCTGCTGAAACTCTCATGCAGCAGCGACTGCAGTCATTTCTCTCCCCTATCAAATGGCGTGTAATAAATGAACATTCTGGTCGACTAAAAATGCAGATAATAATGAGTAGTTTCACAGACTATTATTTTGAAATAAAATGAAAAATGTTTGTTCTTATTTAAAACTAATAAGTACAATCATTGAAAATAGTGCCACCCGCAAAAGGACAATTCTGAGCTGCAGGTGACAGATCCAAACCCCTATTTAAAATATATTTTGTACGTATAAACATCATTATGTATTTATTTGTAAATTTTACCAGAAAACTATAAAACATTTTAAATATTATCAATAAAATTCTCTCAGCAAACTTCTCGGCAGACTGTACACTAGTATTTTGCGTGGAAAACAAACAATTGGCGGCAAATTTACGAGGAGCGTTGAGAGCCAAGCAGCTTATTGAGACGGTTGTTCGAGGCTCAATTTAAATTCCCTCTTATTCCTGGGCGGCACCAGATCGTGTGTCAGACCTTCTTTACCGCGCTGAGATTATCTGCGTCAACACTGTTTGCAGTTAAATTTTTCAGCTTAACAATTATCTTCTACATATCATTTCTTAAAAGAAATACAATTTTTTTTCACCTTCATAAATTTGAAAGCGTGTACCTAAATTCGTATTTACTAATCTATAGATATTAATAAATATTTGTTTATTCGTCATTAAGGTATACAAAAAGCACAAAATCAATATTAATGAGATTAAAATTACTGATTGCATGACGCTTATTGCATGTATTAATACTAATAGTCTTTTTCAATCAAATAATATTGAAAGCAAAATAAATGTTATCAATGATATTTATCTTAATTACAAGGTTAAAATAATCATTTCAATTCTCGAAGGATCGCTAACGAAGTGGCTTCTCATGCCACCGTCGGCGTAAAATATCCCAACTCGAATACTTAACCTTCCATTAATATTTTTGTTAATCAAACAATGGCCACACGATCAGAAACCGAATATCACCTTTTTCTCAATCAAATAACATGTCATAAAATTTTATTAATATTACCCAAAAAAGGCGATGTTATGCTCTCAGAGGCGGCTCGGAAAGGACAAAACTGTGTTGTGGGGCGACACGGTTGAAACGCGCGAACAATGCAGTCACAGCCTGCGCTATCAATGCTAACCCATCATCGTTTCTCAACTCGCCGCCTAATGTAAAATAACTGCCAACAGAAAACAATCTTTCCTTACCTAATTTTAAGACTTATTTTGACATGGGGTTAAACAAAATAAAGCAGCATACACGTTATGACTTTTTCGTCTGCCACGATATTGGATTTTCAACTCTTTTTCAAGTAACTTTTAAAATGGAACCGTTTTCTATGCGCGCGTGGAGTCTGCATCGCGGGGAAACACCATTTGTCTTCGCAAACGAACCGATTTGTGCGTCTGCAAATGGGTAACGGATGTTGTGCAGAGACGGCACGTGTCCGTTTCTCACTAAATTATAGAGCTACTGGCATGAGAAATGCTCATTGAAAACCAATTTGCTAATGAGAAAATTTGCATAGATACTCTTGAGAGTGAACGCTCGTCAAAGTTGTGATTACTGACGTGAAGTCACGTGGCGTGTCATGTCAAGTATCATGAAGAACTTTATTGAATAGCAATGCAACTTTAATCGCCATCACAGTAATCAGACATTTAATCTTTATTTATGCATTTCTTTGCACAATTCAAAAAGTAAATTGCATAATTTAGTTTGATTAAATAAAGAAGATTAAAAAGAAATATTTCTTTTTGAAGTAGAATTATATTAGATTTTGTAAAATTTCATAAACTATAAAACAAAGCAATGCCATAGAAGGGAGCCGTGGGGCGTTTGAAGTTTAGGGAACATGGAATGAATAATTCAGAATACGAATCGGCAGTTCGTCACGTGGTACGCGCAGGCCCGATGCATTTGATACGTAAATCTGAAGTAATATCGAAGAATATTGCATGCAGTATTTGTGCTCTTTTGTTCTCGATTTTGCCTTATTTTATTCGAATTTGAATACTTTAAGATTTTATGCCGTTTGCTTCAAAATATGTTTTGATATTTACATACACAATCTGTTACATATTATGATGATTTACCCATGTGAATATACGAATTAATTGTATTGATTAACTTGTAGAAATTTTAAAATAATTAAATAAAGCATATAATAGACACATTTTAAGAGAGAATTAAGTATATATTTTACAGCGCGGAAGAACCCGAGCTTGTAAATTCAAGATCTATAAAAGTCTAATCGAAGTGCCGTTTCACCGGCCCCCACTCACCATCGCTCTTCATTTTAATGAATAAGTAAACAAAATTAGTGGCCCCAATATCGGAATAAGTGAAACGGGTTTCAGGGAAGTGGCAAAGCTACGGTACTAGCATACAAAGTATCCATTTGAAGGAATGTTAATTTAATTGGAGATCCTTTTGACCTTTAATGTCTTATTTAGATAAGATACCTTTATTTATATACATTCTACTGATTAATGTTTCTCAACTCGTAAATAAAAGTAATTAAAATTAAGGATATTGTACATAAATACATAATATTATTTAATACATACATACGTACATTTCATACATATATATCGGGACAAAGACTACACAAACATGGGGTATATTCCCATGTATAATGAATATTTGTCACGACTGGGAATTGAATACGGGACCTACCGATACAGGCAATGGTGCCAACCACTCCATCAAAGCTTGAAATATGTTTTTAAATTTTTTTGATCCTTAATATCTTAAAGAATTTTAAAACCAAACTTTTAACATTTAGTACGCGTGGTCGACACTAAATGTTGTTATGCAAGTAATTTCCACTATTTTCTACTTTCGTGGCGTTTCGATTGCACTGGAAACGACTTTAAGGGATAAAGTCGGATAAAATTTATGTTAAATGTTGAAAATAAAAATCACCTTTATGACGACGGAAATCGTTTTCTTTGGATATTTTTAAGAATTTCATTGGATTTTTATAATCTAATCCTTAATACAATTTTATTGCATTTTTTAGATAAAGAGAACAAGCTTTAGATAGTCTAACATGAACAACATGGTATATATTTTCGAATGAGATCAGAATAACGTTTATATAAAACAATAAAATTATTTATTTTCTAAACTAATACCGACAAAAGCAAAGTTTGTAGTTTAAAAAATACCTGCACAACATTCCTGATAAATATTTATTGAAACTGAGTGCAATCGAACGGCGTTCTAACTTCATTTACTCATTCATTTCCATTTACGATTTTTATTCCACTTTACTTTCAATTTGGGAATTGAAATTTTAATTTTCTCTTTATATTTATACTTTTAAATAATTAATTCAAAACATCATGTTTGTAACAAATAAAACACAATAAAACGAGTTGTACATTCTGACTTAATCGTAAATCCATTACACTTATTCAAATACGATGGGAAAATACGAAATGTTCTTCAATGTTGTTAAATAATTTACTTTTACCACTGTAAATACAACCGACATACATTTCAATCAAGTCGCCACGTCCAAACATGGTTAAGTGCATTGACACGACCTTTTAATTTGTGGTAGCAGGTTTTAATTAATTTTAAAAAGAGCTGTGGATTGATTGGTACTTAAATTTTGTTTAAAGTGAACTATATTTGATTTTTGTGGTACTAATAAAAATCCACTTTTATATATTTTACGATATTATTGCTGTCGATTGACTTGAAAATATTACACATTAATTCAGTCAAAAACATGCCCGACAAAAACATCAAAATTATTCTTTTGTAGTTTTCATAGTGTTTGTTTCAATTTCACAAACGAATTTTACTGTAAAGAACGCTTTACATGGAATCACTGAAATGTTAATAATCTAGTGCTCACAGTTATTCTAGGATTCGTTTGTTTTATCAAAAATTCTGGTCTGTTATATTTCCATTCCGACTTTGATATACCTAAGAATATAATAGAATACAAATAATTTTTTTTTAATAAGTAGTTAAGCCTGATGTTAAGCTATAGTGTGGTTTATTAACGATACAACTGCTATCATAAACTTTTGCAGGCGACAATCGCCTCTGCTACGCCGGTTAGGGTGACAAATGAGGACTATCCGGGTTGACCTTGAAAGTGGTACTACCATATAACTTGGGCAATAACTACCATCAGTCTGCCTACCGCTCGTTATAATGGTGTAAAAACTGCAATATTTTCTAATAATTTAAATTAAGTTGTAAAGCTTTTTTTTCTTTAGAAGGGGCACTATTACTATTAATTTGAAACAATTACTGCCATAAGCCGTGGCAAACCTTGCTGTAAATTCTTAGTTATAGTAGCATGGTGGTATTTCCAGCACAGGCCATGTGTTCAGATTGCATATATTATACAATGAACGTGGATATTACAGTAGGACGGCCAAACCGCTGCGACAGACTGCACTCATATTACAGTATGTGCATTTTGTTAATCGCTTTTTGTATTGAAATTCAGGGAAATTGATCATTAGCTATTTGTTACGATGAAAGGACGTATTAATCGAAGTATTTTGAATTCAGTTTTTCATTCAATACGTTATTATTCAATATTTTTATGTTATTTTATTTAATATTTCGAAAAGAATGACTAATAAAAAAAACTCAAACTGATATAGCGCAAACAACAAAACAAACAACCTAATTAAATGTGATGATTGATTTTATATACATTAGATTTATCGAAAATTTTGCATGCCGCTAAATATGGCGAAATATGTGAACAAATTGTAACCCGTTTAATAACACCATGTTTCACGCAATAAAGGTTATTTCATTTCAAGCGTAAAGTGCGTGACATACATCGTTCCCTGTCAACTTGCACCAAGCACATTCGTCTCCTTAAAGCCGGCATAGCGGAGGCGACTGCTACTTGCAAACATTTTTGTCTCAAGCTTACATCAGGCTATTACAAAGCTAGAGTGCGGTCCATGAATGGAAACAACTGCTACCACAGAGAAATCTCTACGGGCTGCAGTCGCCTCCACTATGCCGGCTTGAGGAGACGAGCATGTACCATCTAGATTGACAGTGCACACTCCTCTCTTATACCTGGCTACTGTCCAAAAATACATATCTATGATATATAAGATAAACAATTTTTTATCGAACACAAAACATAACGCGTACTTCGTGTAATGACGCGTGATTGTAGTTTTATTCGTTTATGGACCGCACTCAAGCTTAACCTAACAGGCGGCGTATAGTCACATCCCGGACTACTATAAAAGAATTTGTAAAATGAAATTCAATTATATTCAGATATTCAAAGTCGTACTAGTCTTTATTTGCTACATAAAATAACGATTGTAAAATTTTACGGATTAAATTGTTCATGTAATAGACCTCACATGCTTAGGGGTTATGCAATTGTCACAAAATGGAAAGCGAATTGCTATCTCTACTACCATTACGAAGGATTCAACAAAGAAATGTTATTTTGGTGCAATTAAGGCAGGAAAAAGGGGTGTGAATTTAGAGGGCTAGTAATTTATTTAAGTGTGACAAAGGTTGTCCTATGTAATTTGGAAAATGCCATTAATGAATTTTCTGTAATATCGAGTACTTGAAATTAGGCGTCATGTTTTGTGTTCGATAAAATTATATTCACTGCTAATTTATTTATAGATATGTATTTTTTGTGACCACACCCCGCCCGATGTCCTCCTGATTCTGGATATAAAACATGTACATGGATGTACTATCAAGAGCAGGGGAGCAGTCCCAGTTTTTTTTTCAAAATTCTTTATCGGATTATTACAGTTGCCTTCTCTTTCTCATTGCATTATAAGTAAAGGAGATCAATATTATTGTCAATGTTTCTATATGTTTTTTTTTACATATTTCACGTCATTTAGTTGTCAATGTTATGAGGGAAAAACGAAAAAAAAAAGACATGTAAATATCAATCAAATTAATATACACACGTCAGTTGTCATAGCAACGTAAACATAAGTTATATTTAAAGTAGGAGCTGGGAGAAACATAAAAATATGCAAGTAACATTAGTCCTTAAGGTGGGACTGCTCCCCTGCTCTTGATAGTACATTGCACCACCCATACCCAGCTATTTCCAAACGCAGACTGGGCTAATCAGCTAATAATAGCTAATATAATTTTAAAACTATTTTCTAAGTATCAGTTGTAGATAAACAACTAGTTTTTTGGGCGCGCTTCGCGGCGCTGAAAAAGTTTTTTTCGGGTAGTTTTGAAAAAAAATTTTTTTTGAAAAAAAAAATTATGGATTTCGATATTAGAGGGCATTCCCTACAACGTTTGTTCCGGCATTTTGGCCCCGTCTCATTCCGTTTCCGAGATATCGGCATCACTTCCGGTCCAGAGTCCACTTCCGGTCAAAGTCGAGGTTTTCCTGTGGTCGCATAGGCCTCCTCTATACAACCCAAAAATAATCATCCTCCTAACCCCCCGGCAAGTGCTTAATAATATATGTCAGTCAGTCAGTGAGTCAGTGGTAATCGAGCTTTATATAATATGATGAAATTATGCCGCAGAAACAGTGAAGGCTCGAACATAAATTCTCAGTTACAAGGCTAATCAACATAGAAATGTAATTCGAATATCGGTCCGCCATTACAATACATTTACATACAGATTTGGTCGGATTGAATTTCTCTGGTTACTACGGCCTTGTTAATTTGCCTAAAAGGAAAATAATAGCGGGAATGAAATAGATGGGGTACAGGAGTGTTCGGAGCCGGCGCTGTGGGCAAGAAAACTGCAAGATATGTATGGAAACATGCCCACAGGCTACTATCAGATCAAACATGGTTAGGATGGTTAGGGATAGGCGAACAGGTAGAGTAATTTTGTAAAAAGGGGCTTACACGAGTTTGCCTCTAAATATATACAATTACTAAAGTACACTATCGCCTTTTAGATACGAATTTGATTATTCTGATAAACACAAACCTACCTTTACATATAAAGAATCAGAAAATATAAAATAATCCATTTACCTAGGTATGTTGTAAAAATCGACTGAAAAAATAAAACTTTTACTGCTGTGACACGGTTTATGAACTCAAATAATCGTTTTATGCGTTATGATTGCTATAAAATTGCGCGAATATTTTAACAGTAGGTGCTCGTGCTACGAACCTAACCACTTCCGCGTTGAAGTAATTGTGCTATTCTACTATTGTACTACGGCGCGTGTCATTCGAAGTGTTTTTGTTGGCAGGATTACCGACTGAATAGCTACCATTGTCATCAGTGCATCCACAATATCATACCACTTTTTATAGCATTATAGAAATCGTCTTTTAAAGAGGCGTCATGTGGCTAAGAGATATCAAAATGAGTTTTAACACATTTAGTTCGTTTAAATTGATGTAGTTTAAAGGGTGCATAATTTACTTTATAATTATTTTACAATAGGGTCGCACAGATGTTAAACCCTGTCGGGGGATGGTGAATCTTTATTTGAAAGAGAAAATTTACATTTTAAAATAAATAAAAGTTTACATAATATGTAACACGAGAAAGAAATGTTTGATTGCTATTTTCCGTTGTTTCAAAATTAAATTTTGTTAATAGAAAATCAGAAGTCAAATTTCGGTAACCAAAACGTCCACAATCCTCGCCTCCGGACGGATTTCCAATTTTCTATACGTGACCTTTTTCACTCGGTTGTCACATGTTCAGCAAACGAGGTGTCTTTGAAAACGTAATTAGAAAATTCCCAAACGACATTCCCGTTTTGTGCCTTTACGTTGAATTTCACGAGTTTTGGTTTCAGTCTCAAATTAGTTTTCGGGCTGATTAAATTTGTGATGTTCTCTTGTTATCTACTAGGCCTTTGTCTGAAAGAGTGAATAATAAATTATTTATCAATAAATTAACAGATTTATAGCAACAGAACAAAATATTTTATACGGCTTACTATCACGTTTATCTTGATTACTTTGATCCGGCGCGACGTTATGAAAGCTTTGCGTCCATCGTGGACGCGTTTAGTCTCTCCGCGACCATGATGGCTGCATTTTTCAAGTCGTATAAAATATCTTGTTTAATTACATGTTCGCGCTAAACCTAATACACTATATATGTAGATTTGTAATATGTTTTACTTATTTAGTTATAATATTATATTAATATACAGAGTTTAAATCATACAAACCCTTCAAATTACTACTTTCAATACTAAACATCTTGAAACAAGGAAACTTTGTATTTATTTAAGCCCGCATTCATCCATTTATATGGTTAGTGACAATTTCGTACAAAGCCAATATTTGAAAGTCAATATAACATTACTTAGATTTGCTGGTCTTTCAGTCTGTTATATTAATTTACTTCTCATTTGTAATTTTTGGGCCCACTTTATACCTAATAGTTTGTTAACAAAACAATATTCTAAAATAATATCTTAGTTTTTTCATTAATTAATTTTAATTACATCAACACATCATTTACTAATCACTAGACAATGTTTGATTACATAAAAAACAGATGTCATCAATTCTCGTAATTATTAAAGAATTTAAAATAATAATAACCTCAAATATTGCATCACAAAATATCTAATTACTCAATAACCCGGGTGAAAAAATTTAAACTGATTGGTAATAAGGAAGTAGATTTATTTTTCTACAAAATTAACTAAAGATCATTGAGAAACTCGAGAAAAAAATTGTGGGCCCATTTTTCTTGGACAAATGGGCATTGTCCTTTTAAGCTTTGTTGAAATATGGTAATATGGCCCACGCATGTAACACGCGTGAAGTGACATAGATGTTTAGGGATCAGCTTGGAAGCAGCCAGATAATAGGAGGAATGTTAACCTGAATGGTACATATTGGACTGCTCTCACTCGCATCAAGAGGAGTGTTAATCACACTCCTTGCCGGACTTCTATAAAAATATATTTTCGTTATAATTGAAAAACTACTCATGAAGGTATGTTTAAAAAAGTAGATAGTTTATGTTTATTTAGGGAATTAATTGGAATATTTTCTCGCAAAGCAGGTGTTTTAGATAGAATAGAACTTCTTTCCCTACGGAATTGCGGTACAATTCTGTAATTGGTTTAAATAAATTAACAAAGAAGTAGTTTATAGAACAGCGACCTAGTGGGGGAATAATTTAATTCCACTCTAATGATACACATTGTGTTAGCGTTCTACTAAATTAACGAGACTCGTTGTACCAAAAATTCACCTATTTTTTTAAAATTCATTATCCCCACTTTTTTTTTAAATTATAATTAAACGATTTTTAAAATTTGCTAAGTTCGATTTTCGGATGACACAAGCGAAATTTAAAAATCTTTGAAATCAGTTTTACTTGTATTTAATTTTTATTATAATTTAATAGTAGATACATATTGTCAATGGACACAAACATAATTCATTCAATGTAAAAATCAATTACTTTTTTAAACATCCAAATCGTTAGATAAACATAGATCAAATCTACTAAATACAATGTTTGCTATCGACACTTGCAAAGATATGGAACGTGGCCAAACTGAGCAAACCGACCGTATCATAATCTGGAGACTGCATAAATCTACATAACCAATCAAAGTTACTGCCTATGACAGCGACGACAAAAACAGCATCGCTCGATATTGGACGCTAATAAGTGAATTGCTCGGTTATGATTAGTGACAGCAATATCCATAACGCACCCCTAAACGCTCAGGGCAAAAATTAACCCCAAAGAATACATTGTATAGCATACAGCATGATTCATTTTATATGGTATTGTTCAACTCATTTTTTAGAGTACCCACTCATCTTTAGAACGATGAATATCATTCGAATCTATTTATTTGGGCGCTCATTGTCTGTGGTACGAGCACTAGGCATTTAAAAAATAAGAATATCTAACACATCTTTAAAAATCTTTTGAAGATTTATGACACAATTTAGTACAGTCGCAAACATTATCTTCATCGAGAAATTGCTTAAACGCAGCTTACCATGTGACCACGTCGCCTAATGTTGAGTTAAAGTGTGGAAAATAAGCGGAAAAGCAAACCACAGAGAAATTTCTAAAACTAGTAAATATTTACGCATTTATTAATTTAAACGATTTTTTAATTGTAGCTCGACATATAATGGCAACACTCCGCCTGATATTAGCTTATTGCTATTTTGTTTTGTCTTTCTAATATACACAAATGTAGAGGTAGTAAATTAATATCGAGTATTTTTTAAATAAACACTCAGTAATATAAAAAGGAACATACTGTAAAAGGTAGTATTAGGACACATTCACATAAACTTATCTGTCTATTCAAAGGAATAGCTAGCGTGAAATGAACGCAACCACCCCCTGTGAGCCGCGAAGCGCCTAGAGCCACTTTCTTTGTCACCCTCATTTTTTGTTCATCCTTCCATTGCAAATTGCACATCTAAAGAAAGCCATCACGTGAAATGACATCGTTCATACACACACATATTTATTTTAGCCTGGATATTTTAACTAAGATAGCGGAGGGGACTGCTGTGTGTAGAAATTTCTCTGTGGTAGCAGTTGTTTCCGTTCATGGACTGCATTCTAGCTTAACATCAGGCGGAGTGTAGTCATATACCGAGCGTACAAAAAACAAGAACCCAGAAGAGTGTTTTCCGATCAAATAGGAGACATACTCATGAAAGCTGGACTGCCTAGTGCTCATAACTGTCGGGCGTGCATGAAGAGAATTGAGGAAGCGAGGGTGTTGTGTCAGGATCGTGGTAAGTGGCGTTCCGTTGTCTCTGCCTATCCCTGTGAGAAAAAGGCGTGACAATTGTATTGTACAAAAAACAAAATATTTTATACAATATCTACCTCCAAGAATGGTCGCCCTATATACCTAGTAAAAGCTAAACCTTAATATATAATGTTTTATCTTTCAATTAAAACCACAAATATATGATTTATCTACTTAAATAGAACATAATAAAGACAATTTAAGAATGCATACATAAGCTAATAATGTAAAAGGAACCATTTTCTTGTTGCACTTACAATAAAGACCCCCTCAATGTGCTTACGTTTTGTGACTTTTTATAACCAAAATACATTATAAAAAATATTATTATGCATTCGTAATATTGTACACCCTTAGAGAGGGTAAACTCTCAGATAATGTCGCCCTATTTGAACCCTATAGTTACATGTGTGTGGGACCACACTTTTATAAATATTTTTTTTTTTTGTTTTTAAATATTATTTCCTTGTGACACCTGAACAATATAAACAGTATTTATGTATTTAATATTTCTATATAAATATATAGGAAAGATATTGTCCTAAAAACGATAGGAAATTATGTCACACCGTCACACCATCATCCCGAGGCAAAACACACGATATGGAAGTTATATTTTAGTTGTTTGAGGTCTGAGGGTTTCGCGACCCTGTCATAGATACAGTAATTGAGGACGATATGGTTTATTACTTATTAGTTAGGAATTATGTTAAACTTATAGTTGATAAGGCGAAGGAATGGAAATAACTTTTGATTGGTGCTTATAACTGTTTGTGCATGTTATTATGATTAGACGAGATGGTCTTAAGGGATTATACTCCATAAACGGTAGGTATCAAGTGTCAATATTAATTAACACAATCAAACTTTAAATTTGTTTAGGCAATATAGCATAATATAATATAATAGTTATACAAGTAATAGGTATATAAAGTATTTTGTAATCCAAATACTGCGCATCTACTATATTTCATACGTTCGACTGAACATGCTGATTGCATACTTCGTAATGCCTCAAAAACCTTTGAAGTTAAACCCTCTTCTTTCCGACTCATGCCGGTTAAACCTCCATGCACCTGGACCAGTCAAAAGTCATGGTCCACTTACCACTGCTATAATATATTTTCATACAAAACGGTAAAGCGGTTCACTGATCGGTTCACGATGAAACTTTATTATAAGTACCACGGACTAATAGCTGGAACGTGACCCGAGTTAGGGTTCATTTTGCCAGAAGATTCTTTAGGCTTAGATATAACAAAAAAGACGGATGGTTTTATGTATAATACCTCCATTTATGTTGAAGATAATTAATTAATTAAAATTATATTACCCATATGTTGTTAATAATGCGAAATTTTAAATTAAATATCTACATAAATAAAGAAATTAGCTTTCTTTAATACAATAAAATAAATTAAAAAATAAATAAAAAGTCATTTATGCATTACTTGAACTCGTAACAATTAACTGATTAAGATAAAACAATTGAACGAATTCAATATATACAAAATCATTTTTACTTACAATTATTCAATCGGTAAGATTCTACGAAATACATTCCAATTTGTTCTCTTTAACATGCCCATATCCGCAATGGGAAAAGGTTGTTTCAATGTCGTTAAAATAAGACTGGCCGTGTTATCTGTAACGATTTCATTGTGTTGCATGAAGGCGCTTAAACGCATCCCATTATACGCGTATATACAATATACTTATAAACATGTATATCCTCTTTATATTTATAAATACATAAAATGCCAGTACATAATTGCATAGGTACATTTTGGATATTGCATAGGATTGGGTATCCGGACAAGAATAACACTCCTAACAGAAACTACATTAATTTTTTAAATATACCAAAATATATTTTACAACAAAAAAGAATTTAATTTTGAATACCTATTCGGTGTGTATAAATAATAAATATGTTGTAGATAAACAATTGAATTATAGATTTTCGTTACTCATTGTGTAAATTCCAGAAAATATCTTTTACAAATACACTACTCGTATGATATTAGCCAGAGGTAATTCTGTTTTCTATCGATATGTCAAGAGTCGAATCCTACCTCGATAATTTGAATTCGGATTAACTGGCACAATATTTTGACATGCCCGTTTTGTTATTTATCGTATTTGTATTGCCTGTTGTGTAACTGAAAATTCGGAGTTAATTGGCATTTGCTATTGTTATAGAGATCATGGTTTAATAACATTTGTGTATTTTTAAAATAATTTTAATCCAAAACTAAAGTTAGTAAAATATTTGATTTTTATTTACCCATTGATTATTGTGCCAAATTGTTATACGGCAGATTAGAGTTATTTTTCTTATGTATTGCTATCCTAATTTGTATTATTCTAATTATCCTTTGCGTATATTTTATTATATTATTGCGTATATTTTTTAATATTATAATATTAAAAAAATATGTTCACCTTTGAAATAATAAATATTTACATAGTTATTTTTTAAAAACGTTATTTGTTCAACATTACGTTCAAATTATAGAGGTTCAGATCGTAAAAGGTTGAATGACATTGTATGATAAACATTTTTATCGTCACATAATAATATGGAAATCTGATTGCTCTGTTTTTTTTCTTTTTTACGCACATAAAAAAATATATTAAAGTTATTTGCCGTGGTTTTTACAATAGCATTGAATTTCAAAAGTTACATTCTTCTATACTTAGATATTGCTTTTAGAAAATAAAGTTAATAAAATTATCATAAATAGATATTCTGTTATCATGGTAACGAGAAAATCATAAACATGCTGAGTTTATCCGTTTTATTATTCAGTTCTAAAAAAGACATTGTTATTAAGAAATGAAATAAAATTAATTTTATTACATATTCAAGTGTTTAATATGATAAAGATCTCGCACGTATTTATTTACTTTAGTGTAAGGTGAACGAACAATTATGAATATTAAAGCTTCAATTGTTTTGTTTTATTACTTTGTTTATCTTGGTCGAATTTAATTTAAATTTCTAAATAAATTTATACAATTTAAATTCACTGCTTTTATTTTGATTATAATATTTTAATCCGGTTACTTAACACCTGGGATCTGATCAACAAACAACTAGACTGTTAGATACTGTTACTTTTTTTCTGTCAAGATTTGAACAACTTTAGAAAAAATCTGGTACGAACACCTCAGTCCCGCCGCGGTTAAACACAGCTTTCAAAATATCGGATTTAAAATAAACACTTATCAAGCCACATAAAAATTTTAATGTAAAACACTCGATTCTTTTATAATCAATTTTCAATCAATCAATGAAGCGTTAATAATTAATTTATAAATTTCTAAAATCATATTTATATTAGTTTTTTTTTATTGTAGCTCGGCATGTGACAACACTCCGCCTGATATAAAGCCAGAGTGCGGTCCATGAATAGAAACAACTGCTACTACAGAGAAACCTGTGCGGGCAGCAGTCGCCTCCACTATGCCGGCTTGAGGAGACGAGCACGCACCATCTAGATTGACAGCGCATATTCCTCTCGCTATACCTGGCTACTTTCTAACTATTCCCGAAACGCGACAAGGTCACTTCACGGGTGTTACATTCGAAAGTGGTGGTACCTACTACCCCAAACCGGCAGACTGGACAAATAACCATCATCAGTCTGCCTACCACTCCTTTAATAGTGCCTATAGGCACTGCGCGACCAAAGTACATATAACAAAATTACATTGGTACCAGTCAGAATTAGCGAGGTTCGAACACGAGTCTCTTCGATCGTGAGTTTACGCGTCTTACCGCTAGACCACGGCCGCTTTAACGTTATATTTTAATTTACGCAGATAGTGTATTATCAGATCTAGTTTATTATTACATATAATAACGTTTCATAAAACGCATAACCCTATAGAAGGTGCGATTACGTTGGCGACTGCAGACAGTGCCAGAATTTTTGCTTGAATAGAAGCTGCTGTTTTTGTGTTGGACCGCTAGCTAAACTGCTAAACTAGCAGCCTTATGCACAGCGTCATAAAGACGTGATCTTCGCAATATTATAGATATTACCAAGTAGGTAACATTAATGTATTATATACCAATTTTTTTCTCATAATAATAACGTCCAGAGTACTGCCAATCCATGATTTTTGCTTTTCATAAACCGCTTAGCCTATACGGGCGCCGTTTTCTGTCTCGTTAAACCCAGATAAACCCACCCGTTTGTTTTAATTGTATCAAGCGGACAATACCGGCAATTTGTTGAATTAAAATTCACAGGGGCATTCGATAGCCGATACACTACCGATAAGCCTCTTGTTACATTTACCGACTTTATCATTGTTACTCTTGTAGTTGGAAGGGATAAATGTAAATACATCTCAAATTATTCTATAATATTAATTATTTGATTTACATCGCTTTTATTTGTGTTTTTTTTATATATATATTTTTATTTGAGTGAGAGACATTTGCATGCTACAGTCGTATTCACTGTTGAAAGAATGATTTTTATATTTTAAAAAGGTATTATTTAGTCTTTGACATAAAAAGTGTTGTTAGTATGGTCGGTGATCTATGAGTGTTCTTTGTAAAAATGTAGAAAAGAAAGTGTGATTGCTCGTGGTTAAAGATATGGATAATTGTTTTATTGTGAAAGTAAATGAGTAAAGCAACAGAAATATAAGTATAACAGGAAGAAAATGGTTTTATTTGTATTTAATATTTCAACATGGTAGCATAACGCGGTTGGCTAATATTGGGGCAATATTTGTGAACAAAGAACAAAGAGCGCAAAATGGCGGATAACGATGAATACAAGTTGCAAGTTTTTGATGGAACGAATTATAAAAATTATAAATTTAGATTGGAGCTGTTCTTAGAAATGAAAGGATGTTTGGAGGTGGTTCAAAATGAAAAAAGACCAGAAAAATATACAGATGAAGAATGGAAGAAAATGGATATAAAGGCAAGGAATTTTATCGTGAATAGTATTAACAATAACCAGTTGGAAATAATAATAAATGAAAGTACGGCGAGAGGAATGATTAGCAAATTAGACGACACATATTTGATTAAAAGTAGTGCAAATAAATTATTGTGCAAGAGAAAATTATTGGAGTTGAAAATGAAAGAAAACGAAAATCCGTCAGAATTCTTTAACGTTTTTGAAAAACAAATAAATGAGTTAAAAAGTGCTGGTGAAGAGGTATCTATAAACGACAAGTTGAATTATTTGTTATTGTGTTTGCCAGAAAGTTGTGGGCATATTGTTGATGTGGTTGACGCCTTACCTGACAAAGAAAAGTCAGTGGAATATGTGAAGTCGAAGTTATGTTTAGAATATAAGAAGAAAGATATAAATAATGTAAATCTACAATCTTTTAATGTTCAACCAAGTACGTATGATGTAAATAAAAATATAATTTGTTATAAATGTAATGAAAAAGGTCATATGCAGAAGGACTGTAAAAAGGAGTATGTTCAAAGAGGTTACGGGAACCAAAAGTTTACAAATTGGAGAGGAAGTAATAATAATCGAGGAAATAATCAAAGAGGAAACTATAGAGGGAGTTATAGAGGAAGAGAAAAAAATAAGTATGCAGGAAATTCTACATTGGATGATGCGATGAGTTTTGGTGTGCAAGCGACGACATCACAGGTGTGCGATAGTGATATCAAAAATAGTGATGTATTATGTTGGATATTAGACAGTGGTTGTACTGATCACATCGTTAATAATGATAAATATTTTTGTAGATCAAAAACATTAGAGCATTCAGTTAATATCAAAGTAGGCGATGGTTACTCATTAAAATCTAACAAAATTGGGGATATAGTGACATGGTATGAGGTAAATGGTGAATGGTCAAAAACAACTATATACGATGTTTACTATGTTCCATCAATGACAAAAAATTTAATAAGCGTTTCAAGTATAGTAAGTAATAATAATGTAATCATTTTTAATAAGAATTGTGCAGACATATATAATTCAAAAAATAAGTTAGCTGCAATTGCTTTTAAGGAAAATAAGTTATATAAGTTAATAGGTAAAGTATATTATGAAAATAAAAATTTAGAGTCTCATGTGAGTATCGCTCAAATGACTAATAAAGAAAAATGGCATAGAATTCTTGGTCATACTAATTTTAATAATTTAAAAAGAATGTGTGAAAATAAGTTATTGTTTGGTTTACCTAATAAAATAGAAAGTGAATATGTGCAGTGTGAAATATGTTTATCGAGTAAAATGTGCAACTTACCTTATGAAAATAATAGACGAAGAGCAAATGATATTTTAGAAATTATACATATGGATGTTCATGGTCCAATTAATCCTACAGGGTATACAGGTGAAAGATATTTTGTGAGTTTTATTGATGATTTTAGTAGGTATGCTGTTGTTTATTGTGTTAATAATAAAAGTGAAGTGTTTGGTTGTTTCTATCAGTATATAAAGTTTATGCATAATCAGACAGGAAAACATGTAAAAGAAATTAGATGCGATAATGGTAAAGAATACATAAATAGAGATTTTTATAACCTTGCGAAAAATAAAGGAATATATTTGAATCCAGCTCCTCCTTATACACATGAATTAAATGGTGTTGCAGAAAGATACAATAGAACTATTGTAGAAAAAGCTCGTTGTTTGTTAGCTGAGGCAAAGATTGAAAAATGTTATTGGCCTGAATGTGTTAAAACTGCTGCATATTTAGGAAATAGATTACTAACTAATACAATAGTAAAGAAGACGCCATATGAAATATTGTTTAAAAGAAAACCTGATGTAAGGAAGTTAAAAATATATGGTAGTACAGCATTTGTGAGGATTCCCGAAGAACGTAGAATATCAAAACTAAATCCAAGAGCTGAGAAAGGAATATTAGTGGGATACACAGATATGGGTTACAGAATCTTAGTAGAAGGAAGAATAATAATAAGTCGACATGTGAGATTTGTAGATGAAACATCAAGATTTATGAAGATTAACGATGCTGATGATATTGAAGAAAAGGAAAATGATCAGGAAAAAGAAAAAAATATAGATACAGAAGAAGAAAAATTAAATGAAGAGGTAGAAAGTGTAATAAGGAAAGAAACTGAAGTAGGCAATGAAACAGGAAGACCGCAAAGAATGAGAAGACTACCAGCTAAATATAATGATCATGTTGTGTATGTAAATTACAGTAATGTTTGTGTACCTGAAGGTTTTGAAGATGCAATGAATAGTTCAGAAAGTAAAAAATGGCAAAAGGCAATGGATGAAGAGATAAATAGTTTAGAAGAAAATGGAACATGGATGACAGTTGATGAACCTGCAGATAAGAAAATAATTGAAGTTAAGTGGATATATAGAATAAAGTCAAATGGAAAGTATAAAGCTCGTGTTGTTGCAAAAGGATTTCAACAAGTATTTAATGAAAATGAAGAGATATATTCTCCTGTGGCTAGAATGACTACTTTGAGAGTCTTATTATCTACGGCATGTGTACGTGGATGGCAAATTGAACAAATGGATGTGGAAACAGCTTTTTTAAATGGGAAAATAAAATCTGAAGTGTATATTTACCCACCTGAGGGTTATGATATTGGATTAAATAAAGTTTGTTTGTTGAAAAAGGCATTATATGGTTTAAGAGAGAGTCCACGTGATTGGTATGAATGTTTTCATGTTTTCATGATGAGTATTGAATTTAAAAGATCGAACTATGATTATTGTTTGTATAAAGGAAATATAGATGATGAAGAAATATACTTAATATTATATGTTGATGACTTGTTGATAATTGGAGAAAAATGTGCAAGCATAAATAAAGTAAAACAAATGTTAAGCAACAAATTTAAAATGAAAGATTTGGGTAAAGTAAAACAATATTTGGGTATAGATGTAATATATAATCCTGCTGAAAAGAAGATGAAGTTAAGTCAAGAAAAGTATATAGAAAGTTTAGCCGAAAAATATAATATTAAAGAGTCAAAAATGTTTGAAACACCTATGGAAATAAATTTAAAATTGGAGCCGGCTAAAGTGGTAAATGAAAAATTAAAATACAGAAACCTGATTGGTGCTTTATTGTATGTAGCAAATGGGACGCGCCCGGATATATCCTACTCTGTGAATTATTTGAGTAGATTTCAGAACTGTTATGATGATACGCATTACAAATATGCATTACGTATACTAAAATATATATATCACACTCGGAATTTGAAGTTAAATTATGAAACAGGATGTGATGAAAAAGTGGATGCTTATGTAGACGCTGATTGGGCAGCTGATATCATTGATAGAAAATCAACTACTGGAATTGTAATTAGAGTATTTGGAAATGTTGTATTGTGGAAATCCCAAAAGCAAAAAATTGTTTCTAGAGCATCTACACATGCTGAATATTATGCTCTTGCTGATTCGGTTGAGGAGGTGTTACCAATAAAAGGAGTTTTAAGTGATGTGGGTGTAATTGTGAAAAATAGTATTAAAATATATGAGGATAATAGTGGTGCGATAATGTTAACTAAAAATGGAAAGTTTTCTAAGAATTCTAAGCATATTGATATTAGTTATCATTTTGTTCATGATTATGAAAAGAAAGGTTTAATTAGTGTTAAAAAGATTTGTACAGATGATCAGATTGCTGATATCTTTACAAAGTCTCTATGTAAAGTAAAATTTCAGAAGTTTAGATATCTTTTAGGAGTTAAAAATGATAATTTGAAAATTGTTTGAAAGAAGAAATATTTTTGTTTAAAGTAATGATAAGGTATTGCGAAATGTTATGTTATTTGGGTAAATAGAACAGTAGAGTTATTGAAATATAAAAATCAAGGAGGTGTGTTGAAAGAATGATTTTTATATTTTAAAAAGGTATTATTTAGTCTTTGACATAAAAAGTGTTGTTAGTATGGTCGGTGATCTATGAGTGTTCTTTGTAAAAATGTAGAAAAGAAAGTGTGATTGCTCGTGGTTAAAGATATGGATAATTGTTTTATTGTGAAAGTAAATGAGTAAAGCAACAGAAATATAAGTATAACAGGAAGAAAATGGTTTTATTTGTATTTAATATTTCAACATTCACAATCCCGGTTTAACAGTCCCACAACATCAGACGGAGTGAGTTCACATGCTAGGCTACTATTCTGTAAACAATTAGATTAATAAATTTGTCAACAATGCACAAGATGAATTTGTTAAAAGAATGTAGAACAAAACATCTGTTTTAAATAACACGAATAAAGACAAAAATAAGCAATACTCACACAAATATAGATTTCAAACACGTATTATTAGTGCTTGGTTTTGTTTACACAGATCATGGTTAATAGTTAGAAACATCGCCCTAACAGTATGAACGCGTTTTAGAGATTATCACTGTGAACATGACTAATGACGTGTCTAATTCGTAACGATGTGATAGGCATACATACATTATATCTACAGCATGTTATTTTATTATTCACTATTTTACTGTTAAAATAATAAAGATCATGATGTACGACTTTAAATAAATATTTATTTTGACATAGTCAAATTGTTGTAAGATATATGTTATAAGTAATTTCATAGAAAAGAACATAGGAGATATCAAATTTAATTTAACAAAGTTAGTATGATTTTTAATTTTTTTTAAAACATACTGTAGAATGGTGTTAATGTTAGCGCATGTTTCCGAGACCAATATACATAATGTTTATTTTAAAGAATATCTCAGAAGCGACTTGTCATCTTATCCTCTGACAGATTATTCAATTATTCATTTTTGAAAGATTTGTAAGTATGTAAAATTAAAGTTATTTTTTTTTTAAGTTAGTTAGTTAGTTATTTAAAGGATTTTATAATTAATTTAGATATTACATCTCTCGTAGCGGAAATCATGCCCGCGTTTGTCTTGTGGTGACGACAAGAAGTCTCCTTGGTTTAATTCTCCTTGGATAACGAGGACGAGTTCAAGGAAACACGTCCTTGTACGGGCGTCAGTGTATTGAGACATACGTATTCAATTTAAACGGTATTTTAACAATTTATAATTAGATCTAAGTTGATGTTAAACAACAAATCACTAAAAATAAATTATAGTAACACTGTCACCATGGTAAACAAACTGAAAGTTTAACTTTGAAAGCGAGCAACTACACGCGCTAAAGTTTTCACTGAACGTTACAAAACAAGTTTGTTCTACCTTTGAGTCTCGCAAATTCTATTTTCCAAACCGAGGATTTCGTAAATAACAAAAGATGTTACATACTATTTAGTCATTAAATAATTGAAATCTATTTTTACTACATAATTGGATTATGAAACTTATTGCATAGACTTAATTCGAAGTAAGCATTCTCTACCAGTCAACATTTAGAAAAGTAAAACAGTAAACTGGTAAAGTAAGAAATGCAAGGAAGGTTAAACAGGAAGATAGTGTAGAAAGAGTAGCAAGAGTAAGTTTATAAACAAAAGGGATTTTATAATATAATTAACGAATGTATCAATAATTCAAACGCATTCTTTAGCTTCTATTTTACAAGGTTCTAGTAAAATTATGCAAAGTTTAGAACTGTAGATGGTGTTATTAAAACACTTTTAAAAACAAGAAAGAACTCTCATGCATTTCTGAACATTGAAGAGCTCGCTATCTCCGGGAGGGCATTAAAAATGTACATTGTTTTAGAAGACCCTGAGTAGGGTATGACATAGAGGGGCTGAGTATCAAAGTTTTTAGTACAACGCCACTTAATACAGTTCTCACACTTTCATGCAAAAAAATATATATATTTTTATTTTGACACGACATGTGACCTCGACTGGCCTGATGGTAAGCGCAGCGGTGGTCCACGAGCACAGCTCTCTGAAGTTAGTACGGCAAAAGCAGCAGACCAACAAACAATGCATTGGACAACCAGCCGCCAATTAGCCGTAAAAGAAAAAAAATACCGCTCGTCCAGAAACCCGAAAATTCATCAGTTTGCCAACCTCAACAGAAGTCAGCAGACTAAAATCCCACAATTAGTCCCAGCTGACTCGAACCGGGCCCACAACTAGCCGCCAATTAACCAAACCTAACAAATATAGCTACACCACGCTAATTATATGTAAGACCACGCCATATGTCATCATATGTTGGAGGAATGTGTCCACAATGGGTCTGAAAGCATTAAAATAAATTTGGTCTGAAGAGACTTCTACATCCCGCTCCTGGCTAGACCCGGATCTTTGGAGGCATATGAAATGAAATGAAATTTATTGCTTGAAACATGGTGTTAGTAAAAAAGGATGTTAAATGAGTTACACAATTTTTGCGGTATGCAAAACTTTGGATAAACCTAGTGGATATAATAAACCATATTAATAATTATTTTTTTTTATTACATATTAATATCACATTTAAATAGGTATGTAAATTTTTTTAAATTTTTTTTTTATTGTAGCTCGGCGTGTGACATTAAAATTAGAATATTTTTATTATGTCAAATCTATAAAATCTACATCTATATATCTATGTAAAATTTTAAAATTGTTAAAATCTTCTTTATATGAGTTGAAGGGGACTTTGAAAGAGAGGTTTGGTTTTGTGAGGTAGGTTAAAAAATCAATATTAAGACGAGACCGACATTGTCGCAAACGATATGTTAATAAAAATAAATAAAAAGGCCATATGTGTCAGTGGAGATGTAATGCACACTTTTTGAAAGCATGCATCAGTTGTGCTATATACACTACAAATATATGAAATACGCGAACGTTACACATTCCACGCGTATATGTGGTTTAACCTTTAATATGAATCATGTTAAATAATATATTATTATTTGTATGATGCCGACATTCATGGCGCCTACGATCTAGTGCGCGAGTATAAGATTATGTATATTGAAATGGGTCTACGTTTTCACGCGCTTAAAAGATTATTGTAAAGCTATCAGTTGACTTTGCGAAAGGCAAATAAATTGTTATAAGTAGTTTTAAATAGCTTAATTGTTTTTGAGCGGGGTATAACGAGAGGAGTATGTCCTGTCAATTGTCAATTGACGGAACACGTTCTTCTCCCCAAGCCGGCATAGCGGAGGCGACTGCTGCTTGCGAAATGTGGTCTCGTACCGAGCTACTACAAAAAATATATAGGTAATAACCAAAGTTTTAGTAATAAAGACTAGTTTATTTTTTGGTTTACTGATAAAAGTAATTTTTTTTTATTATCATAAATTAGTTTTAATAATCGTGATATAAAAAATAATAATCGATAGTGTACGCAGTTTGAAGATACATCACTATAACAAGCAACGTGATTATTGCTATAGGCGGGGCGAACAGACGATAACCGCTGTTTATAGCGTTTTTTTGTAGTGAATATAATTACCGAAAAAACCTACTCATGAGAAAATAAAACAAAGATCCAGAAACAGGCTTGTTTGAGAGCACTGACGCGTCTCAAGCGGTGTTCCACTCGTCTGCGCCTACTTCTTAAAATGTTTACTTAGGAAGGGTATAAGATTCATAATATTGCGTCTGAAAACAAAAGATTTATTTGTCTTAGTGTATTTTCAGGAAATTTCAAGAAATATTATACCATATTAAGGATACATTAAATATGAAGGGACTGAAATATTTTTTGACCCTTTTTCCTCTTATATTAAGTACAATAACAATAATAAAAATATTATATTTTTTATCATACAGAAACAAATCAAAACGAATATATAAACTAGATTGTTTAAAAAGGAAATAATAATTCAACAAGTAACAAGTAATAGACGTAAAAACAAACAGATAATTTACATTTTTACCGAGTCCAAGGTATCATTTGCATGTTAGAGCCGAGGAAGTAAAGCAACAGTGGGTGGTCCAACGATCACAGACGCTATCTTGTAAGTACAAATTGCTATGCACATAGCTCAATTACGCAAACCAACCCGTTATTACATAAACTCTTCCCATGATTTACTTAAGAGGCTAGTTTCTTTTAAATAGTAGCTCGTCAGGTGATCACACAGCGTCTGATGTTTACTGAGAGCAATCCATGAGCGGGATCAACTGCTATTATAAAGAAATGTCCGCAAGGAATGTCCCCTTCGCTATGCTGGCTTGGGGATACGAATGTGCACTTTTTAAGTTCGCTGATGTGCACTCTCAATTTACAGGGCACGTTCCTCTCGTTAAAACTGTGTAACAGTAATATTAAAGGTCTAGTCCACTGTGCCTTTTAAACCTTGTTAAGACTGATCTTACCCTCGAATAATAACTATGATCACTTTAATAGTATTTGATTAAACTTTTCTATTATTTACAAAAAAAAAGTGTGAAGATATAAATTGGCGTAATAGTAATATGATAATATCACAAATGCAAACTTTTACGTCAAATATATTTAAGAACTGAATTATTAATTAAATGGTTATATTTACACAATATATTTATATGCTATGTTTAGAAAAATATACGTGGGCAACCTTTCAGTTGTTTAAAGAAAAACATGTGAGGTCTCTGAAAACTATTTTGCAAGGCTTTTATCGCGTTCTCACGTAGCTGAAGAGAGTTGAGTAAAAAGTTTAGCAGACGTCTCTAAGGCACAACAGGTGTTTACGACGATATTAACGATTCTTAAAGAATTTACTTTGTACTAAACCCTAAAATGAAGGTAAAAATTATTTTATATATTATATTTTACTATTAGTATATTTATTAATGTAGATCGTAACTTTGATTATACTCCTGGCAATAAACAAAACTATTCTAAATCTTTAAGACGGAAAAATGTATTCGCAAAATACTGTGGCAAATTTCAAAAGAAAACATAAAAATGTTTACGGATTAAATATAAATATATTTTCAAAACTTAAAAAAAATCTGCACGTACAAAATTCAATGGTTAAACACCCTTAATAATATGATATGAAGTTCCTTATAGGCGCCGTCGCGAACATCGAGAGACGCGGGGCGTCGGCAGTAGTCGTGGGGCGGAGTTTAGTCGCTACGCTCAGTCGGTGGGCAACCGCCAGCTGCCTCGCGAGCCTGCTCAGCAGTAGCGCTACTGGCATGACACGGAACTCGCGATGTTACTTTCTTCGCGTAAATATTTATGACGCGGCTTGCATCTTTCATCGCAACGCTGTCACTTTATAAATGGTACATTGACGAACTACATGCGCCTATACGTTTCCCAAATGACCATAAAATGCCAATAAAATTTCCGGTGGTCTCCAAAAGACTTGTCAACTCACGAACTTTGAATTTGATAGTGTGCGTGTTATTTTATTGTAATGTGGTGGTCAGATTTGTCACGGCAGAAATGCCGCATGAATGTGCGTATCGCAGCTATTCAGATGTTTCGGTGCCAGACAATGCGGTGTTATTTTGCAAAATACGCACAATTAATAGTTTGGACCAACTCTTGCAAAATATTACTAAAACTAATTTTGAGGACGTGATATCTTTGCATGTACAGTGCAGTGAAATTTTATTTTTCGAGAGCACGCTGACAGCACAAACTTCATCGGCAGTTGATAGTAAACATGCGGGTCTCGCGAAGTTACGAGATATGGTTATCGAGAAGTGCAAAATTCGCCAGATACCGGCTAAAGCTTTTGAAAACTTTAAAGACCTGAAACGTTTGAAAGTAACCACTCATAATAGTGAATGGTCAGCGATGACTATGGAAATCAATGAGCAAGCATTTTCCGGACTGAACGAGTTGACTGATCTCAACCTCGCCGACAACAACATTTGGAGCACCAAGACTGAGACATTTTGTCCTATGTACAGTTTAAAAGTGTTAAATTTAACTAAAAATCATCTTCAAAATATTAAAACAATTGGATTTTCTAATTCCATGATTGAACAAAATTTAAGTATAAAGAGTTGCAATTTAGTTATAGAAGTTCTTGATTTATCGTATAACGACTTAATAGTCATAACAGATAACAGCCTATCCAAATTAAGATCATTATCGAAATTATTTTTAAATGGTAATGATATATCTACTATAGAAAATGGCGCCTTCGGGGGACTATCTGCCTTACAAGTATTAAATCTGTCAAGTAATTTTTTAAATACTTTACCCGAAGACATTTTTTCCGAAAATATTTTTTTAAAAGAAATCTATTTATGCAATAATACATTAAATGTGATTCCCCAAGGTATATTTGAAAACTTAGTAGAACTTCAAGTGTTAGATATTTCTATGAATGATCTTACAAATCAGTGGCTAAGTAAAGGTCCTTTTGTAGGTCTATTAAGACTCGTCATATTGAACCTCTCCTATAATCAGTTGATCAAAATTGATAAAAGTACATTTAAAGACTTGTACAGTTTGCAAAAATTAAACTTAGAACATAATGAAATTATAAATATAGACGAACATGCTTTCTTAGAGTTACGAAATCTGCATTCTTTAACCCTTTCTAATAATAAACTTGTACATATTCATTCGCACTTGTTCTCTGATTTACATATTTTGCACGAGTTATTTATAGATAATAATAAAATAAAACACATCGATGACAATGCATTCGAAAATATGACTAGTATAGAAGATTTAGGTTTAAATGATAATTTTTTATCAGTTATTCCAGCTTCAATTCGCAAATTGAGATCTTTACGGTCATTAGATATTGGCAATAACAATATATCACACATACATGGAGAACATTTTCGAGGTCTGACTGAGCTTTATGGCTTACGATTGGTTGATAATAAAATATCATATCTAAGCGAGGACTCGTTCGAACATTTGACTCAATTACAAGTTTTAAATTTAGCATCCAATAAAATAAAACTTGTTGCACCTGGTTGTTTTACAAAAAATGACAATCTCAAATTACTTCGAATGGATGGTAACGAAATAACAAATATAGATGGAATATTCGACACACTAAACAGCTTAATTTGGTTAAATATATCGGAAAATAAAATAACGTCATTCGATTTCAGAAGTTTCCCAAGTACGCTCGAATGGTTGGATTTACACAAAAATTACATTGAAAACTTCGTTAATGATGATATGTATGCCCAAGTAAAT
Source organism: Tinea pellionella (assembly GCA_948150575.1). Taxonomy (NCBI): domain Eukaryota; kingdom Metazoa; phylum Arthropoda; class Insecta; order Lepidoptera; family Tineidae; genus Tinea; species Tinea pellionella. The sequence continues at coordinate 3,274,402 of OX411254.1, read as the reverse complement.
ATAAAGCTACTCGATATGAGTTTTAATAATATTACCCAATTAAAAGTTACTTCAATTCCATCTTCAGTAGAAAAGCTTTATTTGAACGACAACAAAATAGATTACATTCAGGTCGGTACTTTTTCAAAACTACAAAGATTGTCCACGGTGACACTCAATAACAACAGACTAGTACAAATTGACATGAATGCTTTTAGGTTAGATCAAATTGGGGAAGATAGCGACCTACCTGAGTTCTTTATAAGCGGAAACCCGTTTGTTTGTGATTGCTCAATGGAATGGATTCAACGCGTTAATTATTTAAGTCACACTCGACAATACCCGCGCGTGCTAGATCTTGATAAAGCTTCATGTTCTTTAGTCCATTCGCGTGCCAATGAGAAAAAAATGATAATAAATATGTTACCTTCAGACTTTCTTTGTCCGTATGAAAGCCATTGTTTTGCTCTTTGCCATTGTTGCGATTTTGACGCGTGTGATTGTGAGATGATTTGTCCGAATAACTGTGTATGTTATCACGACATCACTTGGAATGCAAATGTTGTGGATTGTTCTAACGCCGGCTATCGTGAAGTCCCTCAACGTATTCCAATGGACGCGACGGAAATTTATTTAGACGGTAACAATATTACTAATCTAGGAAATCACGTTTTCATCGGGAAAAAGAAATTACAAGTCTTATTTCTAAATAACACAAATTTATTAGATGTAAATAACCAAACATTTAAAGGAATCGAGTCATTAAGAGTTTTACATCTCGAAAATAATAAATTAGTAGAGCTAAAAGGCGATGAATTCGTGCATTTAAATAACTTGAACGAATTATATCTCGACCATAATGCTATTGCCCATGTGGCTAATAACACCTTTTCGTCTTTAAAATCACTATCTGTACTTAGAATAGATGACAATAAACTTGTAAATTTTTTTCCATGGAAACTACTAGCGTTTTCTTCGAAAAGTCTAGCTCATGTTTCCATTGAGGGTAATCAGTATTCTTGCGATTGTAAAAGTATTGCCGAGTTAGATTCATGGTTAAGACGTGACCCGGGAGATCCAGAAAAAATGTTATGTACTGACTCGGATGGTAAACCAACAAAGATAACTATCGCATCCATTTTAAGTCATTGTAAAGAATACATGGGCACGGATGGAGATCCGACCATTTTAATGGATCAAGTAGTCTCTAAGTCAATATTCTTACCTGATAATTATTTTGCAATAATATCCGGAGTAATAATTATTGTTGTTGTAATATGTCTAATAGGTGCTATATTCTATGCGTTCCGATATGAAGTGAGCGATTGGTTGTACACTAAATATGGCATACCTTTGTTCAAAGAACAATCGTGTGCCAGTGTAGACCACGTGCTGGAAGGGAACAGCAACCACATGTATGATTACTATGTGATATGCAATACCAAAGATTCCAACTTTGTATACCACAATATTATGTCAGAATTAGAATTCAGAAAAATGGCTTCTAAAAAAATAAATTTTAATGAGTCTTCCTTAAATATATTAACATTAGAAAGTTTTTCAAAGTCATCAAAACTATCAAAACGTCTCATAATAATTATAACCACCAATTTCATATGTAACGATTTGTGCGATATTCATTTCAAAAATATATTTTATAGTTACTTGAGGTCTTTGAATAGAAGCGACATAAACAAAGTTATGTTTATAAAGATGGTCGATCATAATCAAATAAACGACGAATTAGGATTACTGTTAGAGAAATTCAAAAATATATCTTGGAACGATAGTCGTTTTTGGGATAAATTTATTGTATTGCTTAACTCTACTGATACTATTATTACAGTAAAGAATTCTGAAAAGAATGTATTTAAAAAATCTTTACGACAGACACCGACTCTTAGATACACCACAATGCCCGTTTCAAATGACAGCTGCCCAAGGCAAAACTTTACAAATTCACTACCATTCTGTAAAGGGCGGAACGACGAAGAGTCCTCACAGAACGATAGCTCCCCGTCGTCCTCCGATAACAATGCGTACGGAGATGGAAACAATTCTAATAGCTACATGTCTATAGATAACCGAACATGTCCACGACTTAATTACGACCTCCGTGTGTCCCCCAGCAACGGTCACGTTTACTCTAGAGTAGATGATATTTCACTGCCCAATATACCCCGATCCGAATGTACTGTTGCTGCAAAAGGACGCATGTATTTTGTCTAGCTTTCTCTCATTAAATGTTTTAACTATGTTACACACAGGCATTTATATTTGCACATACTATTAATGCTACTACATATTCACTTTTTAACTTAAGTCATTTTGTCAATTTTCATATACGTAATGTAATTTCAAAGATGTTTTATATTAATAAACGATTAAGATTTCATAATACACGTTTATGGTTAAGCCACATTTACGCTATTTTTTCATAAAAATACGCCGCGTTATTGTGACTTAAACGTAAATAAATGTAAAATTAAACACTATTTTAATATAAATAAGGTTTTGTATTATATTTTTAATAAGAAATATGTGAAATTATTCACAGAAAGAAATCACTGTAATGTAACACCAAATAGCATTAAATTCATATTAATATGTTTACTTTAATTCTGATTAATAGCCTAGAAATAGTAATGTAAGATTTTGATTATATTTTTACTTTTATGTTCAGGAATAATCGACAAAACTGGCGCTGCAGCGCTTTAATAATATAATCGCTCTTAAAGCTTACATTTGACTATAAACCAACTTCTATTGGCCAATGTTAAAGCGGCCGAGTATTAATTTTTTCAAAACAGCGCAAATAGATTTTAAGTCGTTGCTGATTGTACGTATAGTAAAATACGCTTAGTAATTTGTTGCAGTAAATATATTTTTCATACATCAAATTGAAATAAATAAAATGTATCTTTGCCAGTAAAGCACATCTAAAGTTTACACCGCTTATGATTGATTTATTGGTAATTTAAGTAAATGTGTATTTTACTGTTTCTATTAGTACTAACTTAAACACTAACTCGTCAACCGTTCGTGCTGTTTTTGACGTACATGCGTATAAATCAAAATATTTAATGATACTAAAATGTTTGTTCTTTTATTCACTATAATTTTACTTCTTTGTTATTTTTACAGTCATAAAATTAATTTTGTTATTTATAGAATCTTATTAATATTTTATTATACGTCCTCAAGCCGACATAGCGACTGCTGCCTGTAGAGATTTATCTGTAGTAGTAGTTGTGTCCGTTCATGAACCGCACTCTAGCTTTACATCAGGCAGAGTGTTGTCATGTGTCGAGCTATATTAAAAAAAACTATTTACATAAAGGACAACGCCCATTTTTGGACCCACTTGATATTTAATAGTTTCTTAACAAAACAATATTCTGAAATAGTATCTTATTTTTTTATTAATTTATTTCGACAATCGGTTTAATTACATAAATAACAGATATTATCAATTATTAAAGCATTTGTTATAATAATAATCTTAAATATTGTATCAGCAAAATAATTACACAATAACTTGGGTTTTCACATTTTCACATTAAAACGGATTGGTGAACTAAAAATGATCTTGAAACTATAGAAAAAAATTGTGGGCCCATTTTTCTTAGGCGAATGGGCATTCTCCCTCGTGTTAATAATATATATGTGTAAACATAATATGTAGTTATAAAAAATGTTTAAAAATTGTGCTTATTGTATCTAAATGTAAGCTAAATCGTGATATTAGATTTAATAATTATAATGTGTATTACTTTTTAATTATAAAATGTAATTTCTGAATGTAATTATTAGCTGTAATGAGAATTATTGTTTTGTATAAAATTGTACAAAGATCTTGGATTCATAATTAAATTATACTGACGTTTTGATACCTATTTTGTGTTTAATTTAATTACATCTCGTTTTTGTTGTGAAAGGATACTTCCTTTTTATTTAATTAAGGATTATTAGCTTTTCATTAAGCTTTTATTATGTGAAGAATAAAAAAATATAACGAAAAAACCTTGTGGGTAAAATTAATTAATACCCGTAGGAGGCTTCAGGGATACCAATTTAATTTTGCTTTCTAGCAATAATAATATACACACATGCTTATTGGTTTTTTCTTGTTAGAACTAATTCTAATTTGACTAGTTTACTTCTCGAAATAATAATATTTTAGAGATTTTAAAGCGGCAGTGGTCTAGCGATATGACAAGTGAACACACGATCGATGAGACCCATGTTCGAACCTCGCTAAAGTCTGAGCGGTACCAATGTAACTTTGTTATATGTACTTTGGTCGCTCAGTGCCTATAGGCACTATTAAAGAGTTGTAAGCAGACTGATGATGGTTATTAGCCCAGTCTGCCGTCCCGGGGTAGTACCACCACTTTCAAATGTAACACACGTATAACGAGAGGAGTGTGCACTGTCAATCTGGATGGCTCATGCTTGTTTCTTCAAGATGGCACAGTGAAAGTGACTGCTGCCTGTAGAGATTTCTCTTTAGCAGCAGTCCATTCATGAACCGCACTCAAGCTTTATATCAGGCGGAGTGTTGGCTTTTTTTTTATTGTAGCTCGACATGTGACAACACTCCGCCTGATGTAAAGCTAGAGTGCGGTCCATGAATGGAAACAACTCCTACCACAGAGAAATCTCTACGGGCTGCAGTCGCCTCCACTATGCTGGCTTGAGGAGACGAGCATGTACCATCTAGATTGACAGTGCACACTCCTCTCTTATACCTGGCTACTTTCAAACTATCCCCGAAACGCGACAAGGTCACTTCACGGGTGTTACATTCGAAAGTGGTGGTGCTGCCCCAGGACGACAGACTGGACAAATAACCATCATCAGTCTGCCTACCACTCTTTAATAGTGCCTATAGGCACTGAGCGACCAAAGTACATATAACAAAGTTACATTGGTACCGGTCTTTAGCGAGGTTCGAACACGGGTCTCATTGATCGTGAGTTCACGCGTCTTACCGCTAGACCACGGCCGCTCCTGAGCTACAATTTAAAAAAAAAAGATTACGAAGTGGGTGGCTTCTAGGGAATGCAATCCCGATCTCGCGGGATCCCGATCTCGCGAGATCGGGATTGCATTCCCTACTCACGATCCATGAGATCGGTTCGAACCTCGCTAATTCTGACGGGCATCATTGTAACTTTGTTATATGTAATTTGGTCGCTCAGTACCTATAGGCACTGATAGGATACCTGTAGGCAGACTGATAATGACTGATACCCATTTATTAGCCCAGTCTGCCGTCCTGGTTCGAATGTAACACCCGTGAACCTTTTCGTGTTTCGGAAGCAGTTTGAAAGTAGCCAGGTATAACGAGAAGAGTGTTCACTCTTAATCTAGATCGTTTTATTCTTAATCGACGAGTCGACTCAGGTCGGCATCGCGGAGGCTACTCCTGCCCGTAGAGATTTTTCTGTAGTAGTTGTTTTCGTTCGTGGACCAATAAAAACTACAATAAAGAAGTGTCTAATATCCAAAACAAGTTTCAAATTCATACGACCCGAAGACTTTTTTTAGAAATTTTTTCACGCGTAATCTTCGTGTTTGTACATGTATACATTAACACAAGTATAAATGTATTTATACTATATTAGAAGAGTATATTTAATAGCTACGTCTAGTCGACTAATCACTGTTCTTTTGTTCCTATTATCCTTTTACAGTATTACTCGCCCGTCTGCCACGTGACTTGATTATTTGATGAACTCTTCCATATTATTGTCTAGAAATGCAATTTTAAAATGCAGTTCATGTTTATTGCAATACAAATTATGAACATTTTTGCGAATTGGTGATAAAATAACATGGATTTTAAGGTTTAAAATATTGTTACAATTGTTTTGTATTTTTTTTTTAATTCAGCCTACAGGGCACTGCGTTTTTTTTACTTTTTGCAAGAACATGATGGAAACGAATATTGTGCAAAAAATTCAACTCAACGGTGGAGATATAACTCGCCAGTTATCTCGCTCAATGCTACCGAAGGACGGAAAGTAGGGTTTGAGACTTTGAACGTTTGTCGAGAAATTAAAAACAAAATAATTAAAGAAGCAAAATATATAATTTAAGTAATAATAATTCAGCAAACTGTGTGCATTAATAGATATAATTGTTTAATTAAAAGTACTTTTGTAAACATTCTTCTAAATAAAATAGTTGAAAGAAAACACATTAAACCAAAAGTTTATGAATGATATAAAACTAGAAACAATCTACAAAGCACGTCGTCGGCTCGCACTAAAATGTGGAAGGAACTTGGAATTCGTTAGTTGTGGTACAAAAATTCTTCAATGAACATCTTTACGTTTTTGTTTGGGAGTATTAATTACGCAATTAAAATGTAACACTTTTATTTCTATTCTGGAACTTTGGAATTTCAATCTGTTTTGATTCTATTATAGACATTTTAGAATACGGTTTATATTTGGATTTTTTTTGTTTCATAGAAAAAATTAGATTGTTCGTAATCAAGTTTTGGATCGAAATAATTTCATTTATTTATTTATATAAAGAATAAAGGCACACAAACAAGTTGTAACCAAATAAACTACAACATAATTATATATAAGAAGAAACTAGGTTCCGACTCTCTCAGTGCACCCAGCATCATTTTAAGGGTTATCAGCCGATACAATAAATTGTTTTATTTAATTTACAATATTATTTAATTAGCCTAATTTTTATTATTTATTTATTATTATTACTTTTAATTTTGCTATTCATGCGTTCTAGACGAAGAAATGATTATTACAAATTAATGACAAATGTTTAATTTTATTTTTTATTAAATGTTTAAGTTTAATTTGAAAATTAATAAAAAAAGGAAAAATTCTAATATGAATCATCAATATCTATTAACAATAAGAATTATATTGTATACTATCCACTATTTCTATTAAATTCTAAACTTTGCACATCCATTGTCTATTGCGAATTCACTAAACAATTGTGATTCATACATCCAATAATAACATAAGTTGATCATAATTTTCAACATGATGGATGTTTTGAATAATATTTTCCACTATTTTGGGTAAATGGATTTCAGAATGAAGACAACGGTTCAACTAGCAAACAGAGAAACATAGCTCAAAATAGTAACACATGGAAGAAAATAATTAGTCCTTTACAATCGGACAATAATAATAATAATAATAATTGAGAAAATGAATGTATAAATCTGAACAATATTGTTTTTGTATTGTTTCCAAAGATTTTCCTTACGATATGAGCAAAATAGTACTAAATAGTTCTCATGGTGAAAAATCTTCATAATTGGACAAAAATGTTTATTTACTCTAGATGTCTCAAGATTTTAGCACCTTTAACAGCGGTCAATTAAGAACTTTTTAGGACATTTTAAAATATTCTTGTAGTATTCTGATATGTAATCACGTTTTGCCTTTTACTAAACTAGAACTAGAGTATGGTCCATGAGCAGACAGCTGCTGCTACAGAGAAATGTCTGCAGGCACCATCCACTTACGCTTAGTCATCATCAGACTCATTTCTTTTTACAAGAACATATTAGCAATTTAAAACATCTCGATAACAGAGTACAAAGAACTAAATCCACGTTTAGTAAACAGTCAATACAAGGCCGTAATCGGATCATGGCTGACGTTTTGCATTGAAACGCATAATTACGATCACAGTAAAGGTCTCACGGGAGACTCTTCGTATTAGTTTTGACATTTGGCTTGATGGATGGGTCTCAATCTCTGGGCAAATCTAGTCAATGAAGGCCCGTATGTGAGCGTGTGATAGATCGGAAGGGCGATAGGTGATTCCAATTGGAGTGACGGATTTTCGTGTTCGTTTGACGTCTGCTTGACCGTTGCTTGATTTCCTTAATTGATTAGTAATTCATAATTGGTGTGAGAGTTTTAAAGTCAAATTGCGTATGCGATTGATTTATTATAAGAGCCTGGCATTAGACCATATTCTTGTTAAACTAGAAATGTGAACAGTGAACGAAAACAACTGCTACCACAGAGAAATATAACAGACAGCAGTCGCATCCGTTATGCCGGCTGAGGAGACGAACCTACACCATCTATTGGCAGGACCACTCCTCTCGTTATACCCGGATACTTCACGGGTGTTCATGTAGTTACATTTGACTACTCCAGGACGACAGAGTGCACTAATAACCATTAACAGTCTGTCAGCCACACTTAATTCTTCTTTAGGTCCTTAAATATTGAAATGAGAATATCGAGACGTATAAGAGTCTGGGAAAGGTTATTTTACTGATCTATAAAATAGACACTAAACAGCATATGATCTAAGATGTCATAGATTTTTATCTAGGTCCCATAAAAGGAAGTGTGGCACAAAGGAACAATGAACCACGATAACCGGCTCCATGTTGCCAGTGTTGCCACACCGCAAACGTCAACTTCCGTTTTTATAGTTCACAAGAAAGCGTTCTTTGGCTTAGGTGACGCTATGAATGGCGTTATTGTGATATACCACTATAGAATGCACTTCTAAGCTTGAGCTTTCAAAATATTGTTACTGACCCATTGTGATGATCATTGTACTTAAACGTCATATCACTCGTGTACGTATGTGGACATGAGTGTACAATGTATGACTGTATAATTTTAGTGTGACTAATACATACCAAATAACACCATATAACACCATATTACATGTGCATATTTTATTATATTATAAAGTCTTTTATGGTAGCCTGACAAGCAGGTAAGGTTAGGCAGTAGGCTGTTCATAACAGGAGACAACTGCTACCATAGACAACAGACATGGCTGGTTGTAACCCAGCTTCTTCTAAGCGTGACTAGGTTAAGTTACCAGTCTTTAAATGTGATTGAGCTTTAATATTAGTTAAAAAGTATTTATTTCTCAACTCTATATATGTATTTATAATCCGTTTGATGCGTCGTATGAGATGTGATTGCATGTATACAATGATTACCAAATATAAAGAAATTCAATGCTATTGCCTAACGAGGATCATTGTTGTGCATTTTTAGGTAATGCTTATACCGATAACGAGCACCGTATTTACTTTAGAAATAAATGAAAGTGTATTGATAAAATGTAATATATATACAAGGTGTCCCAAAACTCAACGATAAGCGGGCACCAGAGGGTGGTCCTGCTCATGACTACTCGAGAAAAAAATATAAGAAAAAATAATCTCCTATTTTAAAAAAAATACAACAAAAAATTAAAATCTTTCGAAAATTGACAACCCTTATGATATTTTTAACTACCATGACCACAATTTTCCGAATATTTATAATTTTCTTTTTGTATCGGCAACCTAAGTAGCACTGCTATCCATCACAACCCTTAAAAATCCCAGATTACCTGTAGTTTTTACACAAAAATCAATCAAAACAACTTTTTACTTTAAAATTTCAAATGATTTTTAGTTACAGTCCATTTTAACACATCGTAGTGTAAAAAAAAAGTATGGACACTACTATGGCAAGTTTTTTTAAAAATTGACGCAAGTAACCAGGATTCTAAAATGGTATAATACTCTAGGAAGACTGGCCACAAAAAAAAACCATGCGTATATTACTAAACAAGAACCAACTTTCACAAATCGTTATTTGTTGATAGTAAACACTTTTACCTACCAAAAATTGTTTTTTTTTTCTTGTTAAAAATATTGAATGCAACAAAACAAATGGATACATTTCGGGGAGTGTGCGCAAGAGCTACACAACCTGGTTCTACCGTCCCCTTTCTTCTATCGGACGTCCAGGCACCCGGAGAGGTACCATCCATTTATGGTTCAAGTCCCTAAAGTACGTACGAGGCGTTTCGACAACACGTTCCTCGTGCGTACTGCGAAACTGTGGAACTCCCTCCCGGTGTCTGTGTTTCCCGACACGTACAACATAGGTCTCTTCAAATCGAAGGTGAACAGGTACCTCATAGGCAGGCGTGCTCCACCTTAGACCGCATCACTGCTTAACACCAGGCAGGGTGTGGTCAAACGCTTGCTTATTAAGCATTAAAAAAATCAATTTATAATTTTATAAATATTACAGCAAATATTCGAATTATTCGCTACCGGCAATAATACAGGCACAACATCGTCTTTAAAAAGATAGTTTTATTTGTCGTGCATATCTTCTACCATTGATATGTTCCGCAGCCTGAGTAATTATTTGGCGAAGCTCGTCCAATGTTGCAATTGATTTTGAGTAGACCCTGTCTTTGAGACAACCCCAATAGAAGAAGTCCAGAGATAGGATATGACCAAGTCGCCCAATCCAACGCCCTGGATACTCTTGATTTAAGTATTCTCGCACAGGACGGGCATAGTGAGCAGGGCAACCATCATTTTGAAACCACATGTTTTGTAAATCTATTATGGGCACGTCTTCCAATAATTCTGGCAAGTCATTTTGTAAAAAGTTTAAATAACTATTGCCATCTAAGTTTCCTTCTAACTCAAAGGGCCCTATTGTTATTCAACAACGAAAATCTACTATTTAACTTCTAAATTTTATTGCCTACGCACGTTTTCATGCAAATTCCAAGAAATTGCAATAAAAAACCAATTTTTGGTAGGCAAAAGCGTTTACTATCAACAAACAACGATTTATGAAAGTTGGTTCTTGTTTAGAAATAGTACGCATATTTTTTTTTTGTGGCCAGTCTTCCTAGAGTATTGTACCATTTTAGAATCTTGGTTAGTTGCGTCAATTTTTAAAAGAACTTGCCATAGTAGTGTCCATACTTTTTTTTTACACGACGATGTGTTAAAATAGACTGTAAGTAAAAATCTTTTGAAATTTTAATGTAAAAAGTAGTTTTGATTGATTTTTGTGTAAAAACTACAGTTAATCTGGGATTTTTAAGGGTTGTGATGGATAGCAGTGCTACTTAGGTTACCGATACAAAAATAAAATTATAAATATTTGGAAAGTTGTGGTCATGGTAGTTAAAAATATCATAAGGGTTGTCAATTTTCGAAAGATTTTAATTTTTTGTTGTATTTTTTTAAAAATAGGAGATTACTTTTTCTTATATTTTTTTCTCGAGTAGTCATGAGCAGGACTACCCTCTGGTGCCCGCTTATCGTTGAGTTTTGGGACACCTTGTATATATATAATATATACCTATATTTTTTATTATTTTTTTTTATAGCTCGGCATATGACAAAACACGCCTGATGTATAGCTAGAGTTAGAGTAGAACGGAAACAATTGCTGCTACAGAGAAATCTCTACAGGCAGCAATCGCTTCCACTATGCCGGCTTCTTTCAAAGTGCTTCCAAAACGCGACAAAGTCACTTTACGGGAATTACATTTGAAAGTGATGGTTCTATTCATTTTGCTAAAATGCAAAAAAAAAAGATCACTATACCAAAAAATATGATAAAGGATTTTTTTCTACAAATATGTTGATAGAAGTCTAAAACTAAATACACAAATTATATAATTTATAATATAAAAAAATTAATGACGTCATCCTGTAGTAGGAATCCCACAGGCAATTTGGGAATAAACTTTGTGAACTAAAATTGAACAATACCTAGCAGTATAACAGGCCAAGTTCTACCGATTGACAATTCTTAGGAGTACATTACAAAATAATATACCAATCGCGTATCCTTTGTGTTTCCATGTCTTTGTATGAAGTACGTTATTATACATTTGACTATTTAATGTGAAATTTGTATAAGAAAAGTATAACTTTATATTTTTTTTAAATCTGAAAAAAGTTTCGAAAGTTTTGCAACTATCGCGATTGCGGGAGTTAGTATAAGCAGTCACCTCTGGCTACGTGACTTGGAGCGTGTAGTCGCCCTTTCACCTCATTAGGATCATGGAAAGTTCTTATTAAAAACAATGTAATTAGTAATCTAGTTTACATATTTGTAATTCCTCAATATTGTATATAAAGACAATTGTAACCGTCAAAAGAGAGAATTAATAATTTAGATTTAGAATAGAATAGTTGTTATGCATTAAATTTTAAATAAAGTTTTTTTTTACACCGTCGAAGTCTCTTGAAAGTTAATTCGGGCAAATTACAATAAAAAAAGATTAACGTGATAAAGGTAGATAACGTGATAAAAAGATAAAAGATAAAAAAAAAAAAAAGATAAAAACGGAAGCTTTTTTTAATTGTAGCTCGGCATGTGACAACACTCCGCCTGATGTAAAGCTAGAGTGCGGCCCATGAATGGAAACAACTGCTACTACAGAGAAACCTGTGCGGGTAGCAGTCACCTCCACTATGCCGGCTTGAGGAGACAAGCATGTACCATTTAGATTGACAGTGCACACTCCTCTCGTTACTCGCTACTTTCAAACTATTCCCGAAACGCGACAAAGTCACTTCACGGGTGTTACATTCGAAAGTGGTGGTACTGTCCCAGGGCGGCAGACTGGACAAATAACCATCATCAGTCTGCCTACCACTCTTTAATAGTGCCTATAGGCACTGAGCGACCAAAGTACATATAACAAAGTTACATTGGTACCGGTCAGAATTATCGAGGTTTGAACACGGGTCTCATCGAACGTGAGTTCACACGTCTTACCGCTAGACCGCGGCCGCTCTGATCATTTATTTATTTATTTCATTTATTTAAATCTGATCTACTCGTATTGTAGATCGAACTGAAACATACGAAACAAAGAAACATTCAGATCTATTTAATTAAGAGATAAAGAAAATTTAGCACATTTATTTATCGCTTAAATAATAGTGACATAGTGCACCCTCTATGAGCAATACGAACCACCCACGAGATCAAAGTATCACTTTACAGGAAACCACGATAGCAACAATTGTTACATTGTAAATGTAAAATTAAATATTGCAAAGCACAATACTCGACCGGAACCAAAAAACGTAAGCAGGATCTCGGATGACGAGTAACGATTAAAGTTTACTTAAAAAAAAGAATAGTAAAGAAACATTCGAAGCTTAATCTATCAATCACAATTTTTATCGTTCGTCATTGTTAACGTCTAAAAGTATAATATTTCCGTATGTTACAAAAGAAGACACATTTTACGGGTTAAAACTAAAGTTCAGCTTTAAAAAAAACTAAAACTAGCAGTTGGGTAAGCTAGCACATTTTCTCAAACACAAAACAACGTCTGACGGACGTTCCTCTTAAATTACGCACACATACATACATCTTCTAGTTCTAATGTTGTAAGGTTAGTATTGAATACCCGCATAATAAGAATTGGGTAAATACCAAGGTGTATTTAAAAACGAACTACTAAATTTAAAACCTAATTTAGGAATAATAAATATGCGCGTTGTGTTTTAAAGTTACTCACATTTCTTTCAAATTTTCATCCGTACATGATGTTGCCCACACTTCGTCTGCTGTATGAGTAGCCCCATCGTTTCCGTTCCATCCAAAAAAGAAGACCAAAACCTACCTGACGCAATTTTTATTTTCAAGGGCCGGCAGTTTCGGAACGTACGCGGGACAAACAATTAAAACAAACAAAGAAACATTTATAACTTGCAAAGTGCTTTTTAAGTTCTAGATAATTACGATATAATAGTCCAATTATCGACAATAACATTTGCATTAATGTGACGTACCTACATTTTACAAGTTAATTTTTTATACAGTAAAAAAAACCACCAGGAAGTATTAGTAATCGAAACTAAATTACTATATAATATATTAACAAAAAACAACTTTAATAACATACAGTTTGGAGAGGAAACGGCAAAAAAAGTTTCTCTGAATGAGGGTACCTTTTATTTTGAAATAGCCGTTATTATACAAGCAAACCATAATCTGGTAAGAATCATAAGTAGGTTCAAAACGAACAATTACACATTAACGCAAATAAGTTACTTGGAAAAGAAGCAGTTAAATTATTTTAAATGTAGTCAATTACTTATTTAAAAACAATGTAAATAATATAGCCAGTATTTTTCACTATTAAAAATATTAAATGTCAATATCCGGGCCTGGTATTTTTGACGATTTCCTCCCTCGGCCTTTATTTTTCTTTCTATTTCCTAAATCGACCACGCGACGCCAGCCTGACGAGCGACCGTCTGACTTGTCTACAGCAAAGCACATTTTAATTATCATTGCCATGTATAATTAAATCTTTAAATATCTGCATAATACAATGATTTTCTCTAATTAATGTTTAAATTGGCATTTGAATTGGCATTAAAAAATAAAACTACTATATTAAAAAAACTACATTATTATTTTTAAAAAGCAAGAATTACCTACTACTAATAAAATTATCCGCAAAACAAACATCTAATTCAAGTTTTTTGGCAACCCATCGCCCATATCGTCTCTATATTAAATGATTACTTTGTTATTATTTCGTCATTAATTTACAAACACCTGGTGTTTCACGACATTGATGAATGCATATAATGAGGAACAAAGAACAAATCATTTGTTGCACCAATTTGCAATATAAACCAACTAAATGATCGCACTCGGCTTAACATCTGCAGATAAAACGATCAGTCTTCATCCGGCATTCCAAGTTATATCATAATAACCATCCTGAAGAGCATAATTTTTGTTACTAACGACCCGAGACAATGTTTGTTCTTCTCACACACACTTGTCGACGAGAGCCATCTTACTATAAACATACGCGTGCAACCTGCAATCATTCTATACATAACGAGCTTAATGATAGCCCTTCCAACGAGTAAATTATCAATTCCGCCCCGAGGGATTGGGTCTTGTTTTTGGAAAGAGCAAGTAACAAGCGAACCCGTCACTCTGCTTTGAATCGTGACAGAGCCGCCGTCGAAAAGTATCAATCTATTCTCGACTTTAATATGATCAAAATTAGGTCGTTAATTATCGCAGCTTTAGAGGAACGTACTGACCTGGGGAGCCTTCAAATATTTTAATCAGTGATGAATTTCTTTACGCTTACCTGGTTTAGTTACTGTAGTGTGTTTTACACTACTGCGAATTCATGAGGGTATTACAGAAATACGATTAGAGTTATCGTAAAATTTTCCTGGAATAGTCTAAGTTACTGAAGCATATCGTGCTGCAATTGGCCACGTATATTTTGCAACTACAAGTTAGTAAAAAGTTTTTACCCTGTTAGCAGGTTGACGGCTGCACGAACTTAGCTAGTACAAGGTAAGTGTACCTGTTAACGTACATGTTTTAATAGTCCTCTATTTATAAAGAAAACATATAATATAAAACCCAAGGAGTTACTTACTATGTTCTGATTAACTACCCTGGAATAAGTATCTGCATTGCAACGTGGTAAATGTACTATTCATGGCACCTTTATAAAATTTCGATTCTAGACGATACCTAGAGCAATCGTATCTTTAAAATCGAATCTTTGAGACGCGATCCGAATGTTAAGATCAAGTGGAGCGATGACCTGTATCGTAGTTTCAGAATTTCACCAAAATTGTTCATGGATACAAAATTAGGATAAATAAATACCTCGATGAGACCTGTGTTCAAATCTCGCAAAATTGTTGCCTGTACCAATATAACTTTCTTATAGGTAATTACTTCGGTCACTCAGTGCCTATTGTTTAATATAGGCATTAATTAAAACCGAGGTAGACAGAGCGATGATATAACGAGAGGAGTGTACACACTCAATCAATGTCAATCTAAATGCTCGTCTCCTCAAGCCGGCATAGTGGAGGCGACTGCTGCTCGCACACGTTTCTCTGTGGTAGTAGTTGTTTCCATTCATGGCGGTCCATTCTAGCTTTACATCAGGCGGAGTGTTGTCACATGCCAAGCTACAATAAAATAAAAAATAAAAAAACTTTTCAAGTGTTACACCCGTGAAGTGACCTGAGCGGGTTGATACCGATGAAACAGCTTGGCAGTAGGTGGGTACCAACGGATGCATTTATATTCTCAAGCAGGCATAGCGGAGGCGACTGTGGCATGTAGATACATCTCTGTAGTACCTAGTAGTTGTTTCCGCTCGTAGACCGCACAATTAACATAAGGCTGTGACGTCACAAATGCTGGGCTACTGTAAAAAGTACAACCTGTTATTTAGACCGAATTAAAAAAAAAACTTTTATAAGCATAATTGGACTATAAAATGCGTTAATAATTGTAACTAGATAGTTACATAATCAAAATGAAGATACGTTGTATAAAAAGCTACCGTTTTTTTTTCCTTAATTTATTGTTTTCATTACGACAAAATTACTTCGCCAATCATAAAGCGTGTGCGCAAGTCCCCTCCCACAGCCGCCATTTTGTTTCAAGCTATACGTCCGCATATTAATTGCTTTATTATTTACACGGCTACATTCACTTTATTATTATTAACATATTTATAGAGATCTAAGAAACACATCTTAGAACATGACAATTGGATATAATTAACTCTTTAATTAAGTTTATTTCCAGATCCCACGATGTCGGATCTACCCTATGATGACTAGACGGAAATTTAAATACTGTTGTAATAAGGGAATATTTAGTTGGAAAACAAAATAATAATTAAAATGAGGTAGCGAAGACGCCCGCGCTGTATTTTTAAATAGACGAACACTAGTTACATAGCCTATCTTTCTATCATTTTTACAATACAATACAATTGTCACGCCTTTTTCCCACAGGGGTAGGCAGAGACCACGGAACGCCACTTACCACGATCCTGACACAACACCCATAAAATAACATATAATTTTTAAGTTAAATTAATATTATACGTGTGAAAGCTGTCTACTTAGCTGGTGCACATTCATCTCTTCAAACCAGCATAGCGGAGGCGACTGCTACCTGCAGATATTTCTTTGTAGTAGCAGTTGTTTTTGCTCATGAACCGCACTCTACCTTAAGATGTATGGTCAGACGCCGAGTTACTAAAAAAAATATTTGTAATTGTATGTGTTCATAGGGGAGGGTGTTCTTTGCCCAACATAATAATAAAATTATCAATATTAGTTTATTGTAATCCATATCCTGAAGATTTGTCTGGTAGAGAAACCTACCTACCTACCCCACATCGCTTGAGGTCGACGCGTGCAGGCGATCGAATGCATCGCCTCACCGTCGAAACAATCCCCTCGCGGACCAAAAGGTTCGTACAATCCTTCTTCTGTCGTTCCATCAAATTGTGGAACGTCCTTCCCAACCACGTCTTTCTTCCTTCCTACAACCTGTGATCCTTCAAGCGCAGTGTGAAGAGGCATCTCACAAAGCTGTGGATCCCCTTCTCTGATAACAGTCGCCTCCGTTCATGGATCGCACTCTAGTTTAACATCTGGCGGAGTGCGGTCATATGACGTGCTAAAAAAAAAGAATGTTTAGTAAACATTTTTTTTTTTGTTTAGTGAAGTAGGTAAAAAGTTGTTATTTAAACTAATTAAAAATGAAAATGTCAGACACATAACAATGTCAATTCAACAGTGTACATATAATATAGAAATAGAAAGTTTTACGATCGTACTAATAATAAAGTTTAAATTATTTTCTCTCAACGCCAACATATCTATTAGTTCTAACAGATAAAATGTACTGAAGTTGAAACACTACCATTCAACGTCGAACATGTCGATGTCGTCGATTTGGTTTGTTTAGACCCAACACTCACTGTCAACGTTCACAAATGTATGCCGTAAAAGTCACTGTAGTTAATTTAAGGCACTATCAAATCTCCAATCTTGTCCATTCTGCGGTAAGACATCGTGCCAGATGTGGGCGGAAGGGACCGATGTTGATTTCAAAGATATTCTCTTATTTGCCCGATTAAATGGACACTCGTCAATCGGTTTTGAGCTTAAATATTCTTAGTACGCCCAAGTGGTGCGCCTTATAAGTCCATTGATATCGTTTGTGGACATTTTCTGGTCTGTTTCAATAATATCTCGCTCATTTTATTTGTAGTTATATTTACAAATAAGAGTAGCTGTTATAATAAAAGTGTTATTTCAATCCATTCTGATATGAAGACTGCAATCGCTGACTGAAATGGTTGAGGTGACTGCATCGATGATTTTATAACTTTATCGATATCTTCTACACAATAAGGAATCTTAACTTTTTCTATTACTGAATTAGGACGGTTCGACACCGTATAAGGAAACATAAAACGAGATCTATTTTTATTGGTTGCCCTAATGGATTTTTGTAATATGAACCTTAATTTTGTTGTGTCGTTTTTTATAACTATGTATGTGCTTTTAAGATCGTGTCTTTTTAAATGTACATTGAGATAAATCTTTGTATTATTTTACCTTTTTTATTTTGTAAATTATTAGTTTTCATAGTCTAGTAACTAATTTAATTCTTTCGAAATACGTGTGAAGTAAACTGATTCATGGCCCACCTTAATACTAAATTCACTTGGCATTCTATACCTCGAAATTCGCGTGACATATATATCAAAAAACGCTAACAAGCAAAGTCGTAAGTGCAGTAATCAGAAACTTTGACGTTGCTATGCGAAATTTTTGACATGTAGGTCACGAATTTTCTTGCTCGACTTTATGAATGCTAACTATTTTATTTTATTTAACTACATGTAATAAAGTCAAATGATAAAAGTGTGCTGTTTTTCTAGTGTAGCAATTAATTTAATCCGACGTTCCTAGTTTTGCGATCACAATGGCTGAAAAACGTTCAGAAGCTCTAAAACAAACTCGATAGTAAGCCGTGTAAAATCTTTAATTCAGATAATGATATGAATATTTTAAATATTAATTTTAAAGAACACGACATTTCCATTGTTCGGTGCTTGTCGGATTGTGTAGTACATTAAGAAATGTTATGCCACTTTTTATAAGCAAGGAGGTCGGTAGGTGGTGCGAGTAATTGAGCATTGTCTTGATATGACAGTGGGCGGGCATTTAGTATCGTATCGTAAACATAATGCAAGTTTGTTTATCATGTACTTTTTTACAGATAACACCGACATGACGTCTACTATTGTCTACTATATTATTTACCTTCATATTGTTTTATATAACATAACATTTAGGTATAACGAGAGGAGTGTGCACTGTCAATCTAAGATGGTACATGCTCGTCTCTACAAGCCGGCATAGTGGAGGCGACTGCTACCCGCACAGGTTTCTCTGTAGTAGCAGTTGTTTCCATTCATAGACCGCACTCTAGCTTTACATCAGGCGGAGTGTTGCCGAGCTCCAATAAAACAAAATTTACTTAAATTAAATTATGCATTTGTATGTTACACATTTACTAAGATAAGACAGTTTGAAATTGTAGTTATGGCGCATATTTGGTTAAGAAAATGATATTGGCCAAAGAAATTATTATTTCATATTTAGCTCTTTGTCAACATTAAACTTAAAGAGTTAAATAAAGAGCAAAATTATAAATAGTAGTATGAATTTTCATACGAGTCTTTCATGTTTATACTCTATGGATGGCGTGAATCTCTTATAAATGAAGTTAGCATATTAATTTTAAATATTATCTTTGTTTTTGATAATTAGCAGATTTCATAGAGTTTTAAAAGTCCATTACCAGAGAATCTCTGGGAATTGAACCGACTCAGATCCAAAAAAATATTAGGTACCTAACAAATCTCTTTAGAAAACCAAAATTAGTGGAACATCAAATATTTCGCCCTTGGACTGAAACACCTGTATGATTATATCCTACTTCTCAATCACAAATGTATAAATCAAACCATGTTAAAACCTGTGCGTAATTATGTGCACGTTTTTTTCTAATTCTACTGGTCTAAATAAACGAAACTACACAAAAACCCAAATTTAAAATAAATTCTTATTTTTTTCTTATTAAAAAATAAAAATAATACTTTATTTCTATAGAACTCTTTAACTTAAAGTGAATATATACGTAACAAAATTAATTGAAATACGAGTATTTAATTAAAAATCATCTGTCAGTCATACGTAAAAATCGTGTAGCACTAGATGGAATTATTTTTCCAATTAGTTCTACATGTAGAACTAGTTGGAATAAGCCCTGCGTAGATACATATCTAACCTGTGACATTGTTTAAGCAACATGTTTATTTATCAGATATCTCATTATTGTCCTAATATTATTGTTATTAAAATAAATAATATTGATTGACGAGAAAATGAATGACACAAAGTATTTTCTTCTCAGCAGCAACCTATACGTATTTTGTTAATTAATTTGTAAAAAAAGGGAATATCCATAAGCCGACCAGTTCATTGCAGTTTTCCTCTAAGTAATCTTTCCCAGTTCGTTGGATGAATGTCTGTTTTTAGGCAGTATTACGTCTTCTTTTCTTGACGTAAATACGTCTTAGGAATTCTTATTAAGCGGCCTAAACAATGAGACGAATTTACTTTGTTAACGAATATCATATCTTAGTATTTATATAGTATCTAAGGCTAATTAATTTAGAAGAAATGCTTTTACTGATTTCATTGTCACCGCAAAAAAAAGATTGAGTGGCTGTGTGTTATTTGACGGACATTGTCGCAAACGACAAAGTTCCCTTTTATTAGGTAATTAGAATTTAAAAAAATGGGTGGTTGAAGGAGATAGTGTATTTAATTATGGGTAATGAAATAGAGACATTATTAAAAGCGACCTCTATTTTATAAATTTAAAACATTTACTACGGCGTACTACCGCGTTTATTTTGATTCATTTGCTGATTAACCCGACGCGACGCGACGCAACGCTACGTTTCGGAAGCTTTGTAACGAGACCACGGTGGCTGCAAAGCTTTTTTAAAATCTTGCTTCTGTATAAGTTAGATAATAATAATAAACGCAATAGTAAACAGCATAAAATATGTTAAATTAGTTCAATCCTGTTCGCGCACCCACGACCACTATGACGTATGATTAATCATACATATTTGATGACCTACCTACAAAATATTCATAACATAACCAGAAATGTCATTTACCACATACAATGAGGTGCTATAAACACATGTGTGGCGTCGTCATAACTTTTAAGTCCCCAAACTACTTACTATTAACCTCCCTTACTGCAGGCGTCGGGTCTGTACGACCCCACAACGCAATTTAACGTGATTGCGTATAATACATTTATTATTTACCCTTGCCATATCTACTGTAAGATTAAATGGTGAGTCGGGCGAAGATTAAATCCGGGATTTTATTCCCATTCTGGTTTTAGAATAGGTCGAGGTGGAAAGTATTCATTTCGTTTACTCAAGCTCACTAATTGTAGGTAGTTATATGTTGCCAAATATTATCTCTTTGGTACCTAGATTTTTTAAAACATATTTTTATATAGTAACTCGGCATACGACAATATTCTGCCTGATTTTAAAGCTACAGTGCGTATTCTTTTCGTTATACCCGGCTACTTTCTAGGATGGCAGACCGGTCTAACAATTATCATCAGTCTGCCTATCACAATTTACATAAACATAGTTACATTGGTACCTACCGGTCAGAATTTTAACGAGATTTGTATACAGTCGATCGTGAGTCCGCTAGACTACGGGCCGCTCAAGTATAAACAAAAATATACCTATGTATAACTGTTATTATAAGACAAAGATTAGTTAATAAGATTAGTATTTTATAAACATGTAATTGAAAATATTTTACATGTAAACAATGTAAATGAAGCAATTAGTGTAATAAAGTCACACCGACAAAGGACGTCATGCTGCGTTAATGAAATGTTCTTACAATTTATTTGCCTCTAATAAAGTTTCATTTTATTTTATGCGGTATAACGGAAAATCGTTTTTGTTCGAAGTAGAAACTGTATACACGTTAACATATTGATTCGCTTCAATTTTAAATCAGCATAGCCCATCAAAATGAAGAGTGTTAGTCACGTTTGAAGTTAAAAACCGCTGTACCATTTATCTCACTTGCGCAACTTTGAACGTTTTAAATAATAAATGAGACCAACAAGATCAAGTGAAATAGCAATGAACGAGATACGCGAGGAAGGGTGAAAATTATGCTTTCTTGTTTGGAAGTTAGGACTAATAAAAGTGGTTTTCTGAGAGATAAGCTATTTAATAATCAAATTGGCTTAAATTGAGTTTTGAATTGAGGTCGACTTTATATTTGTCGAGTACAAATTGGCAAAGGATGAATTGGATCAACTTCTACTAACATAAATTGGAGTATTATTTTTGGCAGAGCAATGAATCTGAAATGCTTCCACGTCTGAAGTGCATTCAACCGAAAACTCAACATCAATATTCATAAACACAAGATGCTGGTGCCGAAGCCAAGCAATAAACAAAGACTGCCAGAAGTGAAGTAACCACTTTCGAAGAGCTCTTACTTACTGTACGCTCATAAATTTCAGTTTGAACTTGCACCGCGTAACATTCGATCAATAAAGGTTTTGTATGGCCTCTGTGTTTGCAAGCTAATATGCCACATCAAAACTTTGAAGCTTGCGTTCGAACACAATTTACTTACGTTATGAGTTTCTGCATTTATAGTATATTTTAGAAAGTTTCAATGTTTGTCTACCAATCACTCCTAAACGACTGACTGTTACCGATTAGATGCAAATTTTCTATACAATTCTAAATACATATATAACTATGTGATACATAATAATAATAAAACAAATTTATTACACAAGTACTCTTAAAATATAGTATTTACTCACATCGCGTTATGGGTCAACTACTAGTATTTAATAATGCATCATCTAAACTATGGTATAGTTAACTATGTTCATTATTAGTGTTAAATAGAGTTTATTTTCCTTTATCGGTGGAAACTAGTTAAGGTTCAAACTTCAAAGGTGTATTTAATTGCATATCGAGTAAGCCACGTATTATACAAGGTAAATCAGATTAAGTTGAACTAAGTAACAAATTGGATATTATCCAAGAACATTTATTAGTATTTTAATATATTATCAAAATCATGCTTTTAAA
Source organism: Tinea pellionella (assembly GCA_948150575.1). Taxonomy (NCBI): domain Eukaryota; kingdom Metazoa; phylum Arthropoda; class Insecta; order Lepidoptera; family Tineidae; genus Tinea; species Tinea pellionella. Next base: position 3,251,557 of record OX411254.1, on the reverse strand, counting down.
AGGTAGCCTGTAATTATTAGGATAGATTGCCATCTATTACTGCTATCACAGAATGTGTGCAAACAGGAATCACCTCCGCTATACAGATTTCTTGAGACGCGTGTTGAGACCTCCGCTGTTCCGGTTACTTCACGGCTGTTGTACGTGTATCAAGTTATATTATATTTGAAGACAATGCGTAACTTACAATGAAACGTATCCGCATATAATACGGGTCCTGGCCTTTATATGTTGATGATTAAATATAGTTAAACGTTTGATTAAAGGATAAAAAGTAAATTCTTCTAGGCTCTATTTTTATTTCACGGGTGGCCGTCAATTTGATTCATTGTGTCTGTAGGTGGGCCCTTGAACTCGGAACAAAATGACCCATAATTCCCTTGTTAGGCTCCGGGGAGATAACTTGTTTTAACATATTAATCTAAAGCCATAAATTTTGGTTTAATAATATGTATATAATAACAATGAGAATAGGGACCTATTAGAATTATAATAAATCTAGTCATGATTTCATTTTAAATTTTACTTTTATGACGTTATCATCTAAAATAGGTAATAAAACAAGAGCTCGGTTATTAATCTACTGAAGAAAATTATTCAAAATATCAACAAGTGGCGGTATCAAATGCTTAATTAAAATTTATGGTAGGACCATTACAGTCTTAACATTACGTGTAATTTCAGACCATTATTAATGAAACGGGATATTTTAATCTCTTCTGTCCTTCTTGCCCCATTTCGCTTATTAGAGGCAATTTTATAATGTACGTTAATATTATTATTACTTATTTTAGTATCAACATTAATAAATATTAAATACAAATTAGGTATATCATGTTCGTAATTTGTGTATTTCTTCAAAATAACCATTGACAATGCACACTCATCTTGTTATACCTTACGGGCTGTACATTCGAAGGTACAGGACGGCAGACTGGGCTAATAACCATCATCAGTCTGCCTACCACTCTTTAATAGTGCATCGATAGTGAATTTAATAATGATAATAATAATTAGGCAATAGAAGACGAATTATTATAACCATTGCATTGGTCGGCCAAGACTTTTGGGAGGTTCAAACACCGGACTAATCGATTACAATCATACCAATTTGTATTTGTATTTAAAGTTACCTAAATTGCTTATAACTGCTGAATCATTTAATATAAATAGCATAAACAAGGATGTTTTCTATCTTGTCAAATAAATTGTTGAGTACATCAATGGTATTCAGACTAAACACTCGGCATTTTGTAGTACATGGGCTATTTGCGTTCGGCCGCCTGCGTCGCATCAGCCCGCGAGGAATCACAAAAAGATTTTGACATGGTAATTACAAGTTGTCACCGACCGCAGCTCTGCGAGTATTGCTAAATTTGGATCACTCACATTTGTCCTATGACAAACTACAAAGAGTGGTAGGCAGACTAATGATGGTTACGAGTATTATACCCAGTCTGCCGTCTTGGGGTAGTACCACCACTTTCGAATGTAACACCCGTGAAGTGACCTTGTCGCGTTTCGGGAACAGATTGCCAGGTATAACAAGAGGAGTGTGCACCGTCAATCTGGATGGTGCAAGTTCATCTTCTCAGGCCGGCATAGCGGAGGCGACTTTTGCCTGAAAAAATTTATCTGTAGAGCAGTTGTTTCCGTTCATGGACCGCACGTCGTAACATCCTTAACATAATTTGTAGATGATATCTGAATAGCATCTATTATTCTTAGTAAAGATGCCTTTAATATTGAAATAACATTCAACTAAAAAATAAAAGAAACAAAAAACGTGGGGCAATAAAAATAATCATCGTCACTTATGTCTAGTCGAAGAATCTGTGAATGTTTTACCTCCATGATGGGTCGAAAATGAGGGTGTTTTTTATAACACCAAAAATACACGCTCTTTTATTCGTGCGCGTGAGTTACTGCCACACCTAAAGCTTACTTTCCCATAACTTTAATAAATTACTTAGAGACAAAAAGACTTAGAAAAATAAAAAGATTTTACACAATATGTACACACTCAATATGTATACACTCGATTTCAGTTTTGTGTTTTAATTGTATTTAATTTGATTATAATTTTTAACTTTAGAAATACGTTATCTAATTGAAATGATAAGACAATGAAAAGAAAACACCTCTGCAGTCTGTAGTCATGAAGACTTCATCATTGCAAACCGTTCAGACTATCTTTTGCACAAGTTTAAATTTTGATGCAAACGAATTTGTACTTAAATACAAAGGGTTAAATTCCAAATTGGAACGCTTACAGTGAAGATATTTTTTCGCGAAAGCTCATTCTACCATAACTACATAATAGAGAATGTCCTCTCATATCTAACCATTCACACGTAAGATAAAATAAACAGTCGATCTCCTATTTTACTTGCGGAGAATTCAGTTCCTTTTTCTATTGAAATAGCATTCGTGCCACCCATTTGTCTAAGATTTCTTATTGTTTCTGATTTCATTCCATTAACGGCTATAACTACTTTTATTCTTAGTTCTATTATTTCCTTTGTTTTGTTTTGTAGATTTATATTCATCGCGTATCTACATAAATATTAGTTCTACTAATAAAATATTGAATAATAATATTAATAGCTACCTACCACTTTATTAAAACTAACAAACGTTAGTACAACAACAAATAAACGTAAGTATGAACTTTAGGAATTAATTAAACTTATTCGTGCTCAAGAAAAAAAATATGTTCGAGCCCTGTATGCAAACTGTAAAGACGTAAACTTTTTTTATCTTAATCAAAGCAGAGACATTAATCAGGTCAGGCTGTGTATGGTACATAACATTTCTCAAGCCGGGATAGTGAAAATGACTACTGCCGCTGGAAATTTCTCTGCAGTAGCAGTTATTTTGCCTCACGGACCGCGCTCTAACTTAAAATTAAGCGGACTATAGTCACATACTAGGTTACTAAAAAACCTACAAAATATCTAACTTCAAAGAATGTCGTTTAATGAAATCAGTCATTAAGTGAAGTGGTTGTAAAGGAATCTTTAGACGATAGTCCCTATCTAAACGAGTGACTTGAATTTTTAACGCATATGTAAATTACAAAACAAAGTTTTAAAGTAGGTAGGTAATCACATACGTCACGTAATCACTTTTTATCTACAAAATTTCTTATGTTTTAGTCTGCTTTAAACTTTACATAATTACGAACAAATTTTAAGGAAAAGGCAAGTTTATGTTTAAAATAATAAATACTAGACGAAATGTGGCAGTTTGACGTGGACCTGTATTCGAAAGATACCTATCATATAATTTGGAAAGAAACAAGGAAATATATATTTATATTAACACATACTATGATATTATTATGATTGTGGAACTTCTTAAAGCGATATAAATAGGGAAGCTTATACTAATAAATCACAAAACGAAATTGTTTATTCAGATGCAGGCCATCGGCAAGTAGATCTCGATTTACTGGAAATTAAGAGGACGACCGACTCATCATGACGGGGATGGTATAATAACAATTTGACGCTAAAAATACTTAACAGGCGACAAAACTGTCAAGCTATATTTAACTCGGACATTTGTGCCCCAAACGACAAATATATGCAAGTGGGAATTTTGTTTAAAAACTTTTTTCTAATTCGTTTTTAATTCAAATTGTTTTAGGGCCATACCTTTTCTTTTACATTTTAATTCATGTACTTTTATGATTAACAATATAAGCAGAGACTGAACTTCCAGTCCTTATGGCACTCTAGTCATGCATCCATTGACGCGGCAGACCTTAGATGGGCGTTGAAAACGGAAGCACAAGAGAATGGACAGCAATGGCGGCCCAAGGCGTCACTTCGTCGTCGTGGTTCGAAAAGTCCGAGTCCTCTCAAAACATAATTTACCATTAAAATATAATTAATGTAATGTCTTAATAAAGCCAAAAATAATGAACAAGACTACAATTTACCCATTTTTCATATCTTAACATTGCCCCATGAAGTAAAAATTGCTAATGACTTTATCTCCATATTTTAGCATAAAAACATCAACGCTTAAAGTATTTCTCGGCATACAAAAATAAAAAGTGTATAATTACAAGATACATCTGCATATCTTTTAACGCCTTCGAGTCATTACTCGACACATGGAATTGAGCTGTTTTTTTCAACCAACAAATCAAGAACTTTGTTTTAATATAATACAAGCTGTTGCGCACAACTTCCATCCCTGGGCAACCTTTTGTAGAGAATAGCTGAAAAAACGCCTTAAAACCTTCCTTAATAAACGGGTTATTGAATGCAAATATATTTTGGCACTTGCGTTTGTTTTTTAAATTGGGCTAGTAGTTTCAAAACGCACACGGTACCTACACGTAAACATAGAAACATTATTATATATCATAATTAATAGCTAAATAAGTATTTTGTTAATTTTCAAACGCTGGATTTGTTTCATTGGAAAATGATAATTTAGTTATGTTTAATTTAATTTTATTAATTTCATTCAATTTAGTTGTAGTTAAATACGAGATCTATATTATTATCTATTAATACCTAATTTTTTTATCCACGATAAGTCGTATACAATTATTTATGGCATAAAAAGTTATCGTGTAAAGAAAAATTAGGATAATTACGGAAAAAAATTCCGACATTATTAACTTGAAAAATTTTTCTTCAGTTTTGTTTATTATTTACATATTCATTACTAATTATTAACACTTCCTTGGGTCGCTGTCAACGTAGATAATAAAGGTGACCTTCAATAATTAAGTATAACGCCTACGTCCTTGTGAAAACTTCGTGGAATCACAAACAAGGTCTACATTTTTCTTTCATATTTATTACCTCTTTTACGAAACAATTTTTTTCTTGTTTACTGATACGAAAACAATTTTTCCCATTAATTATTATCAATGTTATTATTATCCTTCTTTAGTAAAGTAAATACGTGGGAATTCGTTAAGTTCCCAGAATGTTAGAGTTAATGACCATCTCCTCTTGTCGATCATCCCCTGTTTTGTGTAGAGGCCCAAAACTGCGAATATTTTTTGCGCATATGGCCTGAGGTTAGGTTAGAGTACAATCCATGAACGAAAACAATTGCTACCACAGAGAAATTGTTCAGAAGCAGTCGCCTCCGCCATGCCGCGCTCCTCTCGTTATACTCGTATCTGACTACATCCAAATTGATCCCGAAAACTGATTAGGTCGCTTTACCGGGACGACAGACTGGGCTAATAGCCATTATGAGTCTGCCTTCCATACTTTAAATTAGTTATAACGAAATAATTCTTTCCGTTCATACTTAGGAAAGTGAGTAAGTAATAAATATTCACTTGCCTCCTGTTTGTTTCCACCTCATAGAGCCTCATAAAATTAATGCCCCATATTATTATTTATTAATATGAATGTCTCGCCGTACAATGTAGTTAAGCCGAGCATGATAAAACAGTAAGTAAACTTTATGATGGTATAAAGCGAACTTACCTCACTATAATGCATAAGATTTGTTGTTCATTTTATGAGAGCCAGGTCTTTCTGGTATGTTATTGGTAATTTTGTTTTTATATCCACTATACGTACGTACTAACACCTACCTATAGCTAACAATTTATTTGTTACTCCATAGCTCCGGCTACACGCTTCGTCTTAACTGCACAGGCAAGCCGGAGAAGACAGCTGAGCGGACAAGCGCATTGGAAAGACTACGCGTGTTTATTGGTGTGTACGGGCAAGTTGAAGATTGGACTGTGATTGGACGCCGCCCAATGGTGCCTAGTCCAGTTTGCACGGGAAAGACTTTGCATGTAGACGGACTATTATGCTCGATATCGTCTTTCCTTCATCCTCAAATCTAGAATTCTTCAAACTCACTGTGAAGATGCTTCTAAGTTCTAACTAAACTGGTACTGATGTTCTTCGGCAGTAATTCTCTCCACTCATACATCGCACTAATAGAAAAAAAAAACATAATAAATTGTATAACTAAACATTAATTGGAACGCAAGAAAAGTAACAAAACAACCCGATTTAAAGCGTAATATAATTCAAAGAGAAAAGCAGACATCAAATTAGATTTTGACAAATCAAAACAGATTCTGTAATATGAGATATATACATTTATTCTTGGAAGAAACTTCAGAGATTAAAATGTCGTTCGAACTCCATCCGGCCGGAAGATTGCTCTTTTGATATGATTAAAAGGGTGAAGACTGTTTTATGTGGCAATTAAAAAGTTTTGTACTTTTACCTATTTTCTTATACATTTGAAAGAGAGATTACGTTTAAAAAAATTAAAAAAATACCTTTCTAAGATCTTTGTATTCAATAGATTTAAATTTATTTTCCTTGTATGTTTTTTGAGATTAACAGAGTATTTATTTTTAAAGAAAAACATTATAATATATTAATATATAAATGGATTTGAATTAACCGATCACCATTAAAGTTCACATAATTATATTGATTTTTTCATGGAAATTATTCAAATTTTGTTGCAACTCACTACTAGATGGCGTTGAATTACATAAACTTTTATACCGTTCAATCGATATGTAGATGTAAAAATATACACAGACAGAACAATGTCTGCCAGCTTTTGCTAGTAAAATAAAATAAATACATGACCCCAAAACGAATACACACAAAACACATTCACGCAAATTTTTGGACTCAACAAAAAACTAAATATTTTCTGCAAAAAAACAAACAGTTATTTTCCCATTTTCGTATGTAAACAAATTTAAATCATGGCGAAATTTGTGTTTTTTTTTCACTAACATCCCAATACGAGTTAAAAGCACAAACAAAGAACTTTTCACTTCGACGTTGTAAAAGACTTTTGTTTGGTGGACGTCGAAATATTTGTTCGCATTACGTCCAGAATAAACTGTATGTTATCTTTTGAAAAGTCAGCTTTGGTAAAACACACTGAATCAAATAATAATTTTACATTCTTTATTTTATTATTATTTATTTATTTGATTAATACAGCAAATAATATTAATTATATTCAACTTATAATATCTAAAGATGATTTCTAATTAATCAACCTCTGTAGCGCACGAGCCAGTCTGTTACCCAGAGGTTTTTTTTTTATTGTAGCTCGGCATGTGACAACACTCCGCCTGATGTAAAGCTAGAGTGCGGTCCATGAATGGAAACAACTGCTACTACAGAGAAACCTATGCGGGTAGCAGTTGCCTCCACTATGCCGGCTTGAGGAGACGAGCATGTACCATCTTAGATTGACAGTGCACACTCCTCTCGTTATACCTGGCTACTTTCAAACTGCTCCCGAAACGCGACAAAGTCACTTCACGGGTGTTACATTCGAAAGTGGTGGTACTAACCCAGGACGGCAGACTGGACAAAGAACCATCATCAGTCTGCCTATCACTCTGGGTTCGATTCCCAGTTGAAACGAATATTAATTCGTAATAACAAATCAATTAAAAAATCAAGCGGGCTGTATCACGGTGTTATACATATAGTTATAGAAAACTACACCAATAGATTAATTCTTTTCTTTCTCCATTATTTTTGAAGTAGGTTCAAGGATTGAGTTGAATTACGCAATGCCTTTAAGTTTTTATTCCCAACGTACCAGTATTTTGTTTTCGGGACAGCCGGAAACGGAAATAGAGGGAGACAGAATAATAGCCGTCGGAAATGGTCAGACATGTTGGTTCTTATTTTTTTTTTCTCTTGTATGCTCACTGGACATTGCTAACTTAATATTAAAAGGATTATGCCTTTTTTAAATAAAATATTATAAACACTGATAAAGTTTTAAATGGATTGATAAATAATGTGAAGATTTCGTAGTAGTAGCTCTTTATTAATGATTAAATCTGTAATTGTGATAACTACAAACAAACATCTAGAGATCGGTAAAGATTATTCTATGTACTTACAATGAAGTACAAAAATATTTAATAGACGTTTTCCTACAGAACACCTATTTTTTGGGAATATATACTCCGCCTGATATTAAAGTGCAGGCGAATTGCTACCACAGAGAAATGACAGCAGTCGCCTACACTATGCCGCATGCCACAGCTGTTATACCCAGTTACGTGTTGGTGCCGATACGCGAATGAATCAATCTGCATCTAAATATGATGAATATTTATTTAATTTTCTAAAGAATTTTCATAATAAGTTAGGAAATAAGCATACTTCAAAGTCAGAATGCGATAACAAATATACGTACAACTTAAAGAGGTCAAATAGGACTCAAAGTTCAAGCATTCTGTTAAGTTTTGTCTGTATTTATACATACATATAATTTAGCAAAACTTTTTGAACGAAATTGGAAAGATTATGACGTCATGATTCATTAGAATACATAAACCTATAATATGAGGATGTGCTGTAATTATACGAGTACATGACCATTACGAACTCCTAAAGACTTTTTAATAGGCAAAAGTAACCTTGAATTGATCACGCTTGACTTACGAAATATTCCATCCACATACGACGACATTTCATACGCGTAAGTTATACACCATTACACACTGCCCTATTACTCCGACCCATTTCAAAATTATGGGAAAATGGGGCACCTCAAACATCTTAATAACTTTACAACTCATACAATTTACAAAGTAAATATTCAAACAAACTTAATTAGTGTATCCTTTGAGAATCCGAATGAAATATGTTGTTTAACTACGCCAATATGTATTGATTGGTCATTAAAATAATGGCGTTCGTTTGAAGCAACATGGATCGGTTCAGTGATTCTTAGAGGGAGGGGTGCGTTTCGCCTCTACAAATAATAACATTGTTTATTTAAGATCGCGGTCGGCCGTCAGTATCGAAAATAACATGAAAAACGATCAAAAAGCGAAAACGAGGTAATATCCGGCGCGGTATTGTTCCCGGCCCGCGTCCGTCGAGTTAATCGAAATTAAGTGATCCATTACAAGATACAAGTCGTTTTAACTTTAACAAGCGACATCTATATTTATGGACACCATTTTTTACACGGATCGTTGAATATACTTTTAAAGTAATTAATTGGTTGTAAGGAAAAATCTTTATTACATTACTCTATACGATAAAGTATTCGAAGATTTTTAAAGGGCATCCGGAATATTAATTAATTTTCTCAAGAATTTTCTCTAATCTAAAGTTGTTAATTAAATAAATGTTGTATTAATTAAGTTCTTTTAAAATACATATTTGCAGTTACTTAGTGAAATTTTAACACCAGCTTGAAAATAATAAGAAAACTACTAAAATGAACTCTTTACTAAAATATCGTTCTACAACGATATAACGATAAGTTTATTGGCTGAAAAACTTTCAATTTGATAAAGAGAGCTACTTCATTATTCTGTATATTTATTAAACTTCTTGTTTTTAATATAGATTTTGCACAGAATTTGTTGTAGTTGATTTATTATAAAAGTTATCTAAGTATGTATTCAATTGTTTTGTTCTTAATTTAAGAACAAGATTATTGAAAAAAAAGTCAATATAACTTAATAACATGTAACATCAATGTTGTATAATTAAAAAAAAAACAAACAATATATATGTATTAATTTCTGTTACCCGTAACTTCATATATGTGTTTAACTTGAGAAATGATGGGTTATACATACATACTTTTCTTCCCTATTTTAGATCGAAAAAAACGCTAAAACTTCTATATTTTAGTATTAAGTAAAAATTCATAGACCTAAGTCTATACCTTTTATCACAATGCAATCTATCTCCTTGCTAAATTTTATCGAATTCTGTTCAGTGGTTTAGGCGTTACAAACTAACTTCCTCATATAAACGATTAGTATAAATAAAGATTAATAATAACCATGAAAGTATATACGAAGGTTCGTATTTCTGGGGGGCTGATTCTTATTTACTGATTGATTTATTGTTGACAGATTTTGAGCTATAACCCGAATGTCTCTGGTAAATCTTGATTTAGGTGACATAAAAGGCATGCTCGACTTAAGATTTAAGTTTAAAAATAATTTACTGGACACATAAGGTACAGATCAGTAAAAGATTAAATACATTTTATTAGTGATTTTAATTCAGTTAATTTTAGTGTAATTAATTAATTAATTTACTAAATTTCATATATTCATAATAAAAAAGGATAAAGAATGATAGTAATTTTAAAACTCTTTTTCATAGTTAAAAATAAACTTCAAAGTTTTGACTCCTTCAAACACCGCCGATTAAAAACAAAAGAGAAGTTATTTTAATTAACAAAAAGTATTTCAATAAAACTACTGACCAAAGTATACAAGTTGTAAATTAAAGACTGTGTCGTGTTAAAAAAGATTCATATCAGAGCATCTGAGAAAATAAATTTATAGTTGACGCTTCCTGCCCACCGCTTGGTTGCTACTGTTCAACCCTATAAAATTGATTGACATTAATTTAACCAAATTAATGATAGAAAAGCAAAGAGTCATTAAATCACTTTTGGAAGCCGTTTAAAGTTGTGAGCAACTTATAAAAACAAAAGAGGTTTTGAGCGGCACCCTAGTGAAGTCGTCAAAATAATCAGGCGCCAGGAAACCGTAATCCTAATCATAAATTAAGGATGACACGACATGTTTTGAATTCAATTTTAGATTCAGTATATGCTTAGTCAAATAAAGTACCTAATAACAAAATTTATTACAATAATAACAACAGTTATTACATGAAATAAATATTACGTAAAATAACTAATCAAATGATTTTATACGACTTTTTTTGATTAAAATAATCCGACGTTTCAAAAGCTGTACAGTGTACAGTGACTGTGGTAACCTAGAACATAACTATAAAAAAAAACTCAACCAAAGAAAAAAAATACTTGGACATTTTAAAAATATTCGTTGCTGAGAATGATTAAATGGCATTCATTTTCACTTCATTAATAATAACACTTTCTGGCGTTTTATTAAACAAAACGTAATTTATAAATACTTAATATCAACGCGGCGGCCGTACATCACCTTAATTGGCGTATGAACGGGTGGGTTTATAGTTTATACGACGGAATAGAGCGAGCTGGATTAAGCATTGGCACGCGAGGCTTTTCAGAAATTGGACCGAATGTGGCCTTAAAATGACTATGAAATGCGTGACAGGGATGGAAATGATAAAAAAATATAATTATTTTTAAAAATCTCAGCCCTATAGCCTAACGTCTGGTTATTGATTCCACTATTTTTTGTGCGTATGTTCCTCGATTTCTTCGCTGTTTCTGAACCGATTTTAATGATTATTTTACCTACAGATATATTTATTACCTGTAGATTGTATTACAAGCATCATAATAGACCAAAGTGCATAATTGCAAAGTTATATTGGTAACAACCGCGATTTTTTGTACATTCTTCACCGTTCTCGATTGTGAGCACCAACTTCTAGGTAAGCACTGAAACCTTTACCGTTCGTTATTATATAAGCTATATCAAAACATATATGTGTAAACATATAATAGATGTTTGAAGAAGATTGCAAAGAAAAATTATACCCTATTGAAACATTTTATATTAAAGGTAGAAACAGCACGATATAGGCAAATAAACGTTCGGTGACAGTTAACTGTCGACAGTCTATTAAGGACTCTCACCCACGGGCTTATAAATGGGCAGCTCGCATGCAATCGTGGCCATTCAGTGGAAAAAATTGCTAAGTTGGATAAGAGGCCTTGAATAAACAATTTTATTCTATAAACACATTTGCGTTTTATCTTTTATGTAATTTTTATTGTCACCTTGTAGACACGTTCAGTTTTGTAAATGTCCTGATTTTTTTAAAAATCTTTTATCACGTCATTAAGTACTATGTTAGTAGCACAAACAAAAAAAAACAACCTATATTATCCTAAATTATTTCTTAAACTAACATAGTCTACGAAAAAATTGTGTGATTGTTACATATTTTATCGATATGTTTAACCATAATTCGGCTGTAACCGTCATATAGCCGCCATCAAAGAGATTTGCGCCGTGACAGTGAAAATGTAAACTCATACTCGGCTCTGTAAGAGGTATAAAGTACTCAGTGGTGAGAATCCTCTCTCTGTTGAAGGCTACTTCTTTCAGCAACTCTCAATGGTGTCCTCCTTTAATTGGAGGACTACTAATCATGTAGAACCTTTTTTTTTGATACGACCACGCCATTCGGCAACAAACTCTGACTCCGAAGTTCGTTAGTCACAAAATGCCTTTCAACATGGTTAGCGACACCAAATGAAATGGAAGGACCAATTAATTTGCTTCATTGTAAACAGATTTCTTAATTAAGAAAACGAAATGAATAAGGAGAGCATTTACCGAGACATGAATTCAAATTAATTTTAATGATAAACGATTTTCGCAGCCGGAGTTGGCGGCACACAAACGTTCCATTGAAAGGTAAACTTAATTTGCAGTCTATTATTCAACAGAAGGCATCGAGAACGCAAATATATTCGTTCTTGTAAAAGGGTAAAGATTTATCACAAATCACTTATAGTATTTTGTATTAAAGTTAGTTTGTAATAAACTCGTAGACAATAATTTGCATAATATACGAAATCTGCGAAAATTTCTGAGAAGATAGTAATCGTCATTTATTTCACTAAACACTTAATAAATAAGGTCTATTTTTTTGCAAACAAATGTTTTTTAACTTAACCATATGCATATGGCACGAGACGCTGCTACTCTTTCTGGAGAGGGTTACTTTTTATAAGTGGAGGTTTACTCATAAAATTGCTCCCAAGAGGTTTAACTAATTTAAAACATATTGCTTTGAAACGGATGTGTTGGTCAAAGAAAAAATAAATTAAATAATGTTCTTGTGAGTTTCGTACAGTACCACCACCACCCCTTATCCCCGGAGTGCAATTTCCTAAGAGTTTGGTCGTATCTCTTACTGCTTTTAGGTTAATGATTCGTAAATCATAAATTAGTAAACTGAGACACGTGAGGTCTGGTAATATGGTTTTAGAATATAATAAAAAAACGTATTATAATTTAATTATTTTTTCAATTTTATTTTACAAAAAAATCAAAAGCAAAACTCATGTTTGTTTAGGTTTACAAAAAAAAGAGATGTTTTTGAACGGTAATATAATGTATCAAATTATAAAAACAGAAAATATCTGCTAAATAAAAGGGGACCAGTGCCTTGCTTCTCGCGCAAACTTCCATTTGTGTATTATCTAACGAAATAAAAAGGCTATGCCCGGGAGCGAACAGGTGTGGGGTAGTTAAGTATATAAAGGAAGAATGCTTAAAAAAGGTTTAAATGAAGTCAGAGGTTTGGATCGCGAAATAATGTTACGTTTTGATTTGAACGCAAGTTTCAAAGGTATAAAAACAGCATCCGCGCGACGACGTCTGGCGTGTTTGCGAGGCTTCGGGCTATTGAAAATTAAAATTTCTGCCTTTTTGTTATATTCCAACGCAAACGCTTTACTTATATCCTTTGTTTCAATTTGTTTTATTATTTCCAAACGTTACAATTGAAATAGATATTTTATTTTACGCGCATTTCAATTCAATACATTTAAACAGTATTTGAATAAAAATATTGTATCGCAGTCATACACGTCGACGCTGTAGCAAAGCGAATTAATTACGTAATAATTAATTGTATACTGGTTTCAAATTCAATGAATTAATGCGATTACAGTGAATTCGTTAAAAACCATGTACTGAATACTATAAATGAGAAAGATTTATGTTTTTATTTATTGGTTACAATTTTTGAATCATCATATAACACTTATTTTACACTATTAAGCAATAGTGAGGATGCTTATTAGCCCAGTATGACGTCCGGCACTCTACTCAAAAAGGTAACACACGTGAAGTTGTGTGAAGACTGACCTAGTCGCATTTATGATCAGCTTAATCACACCATTTTAACATCCTAGAAAAATACAAAAGTACCAAATTCGGTGATGGATCTCTTCAAGCCGGTATAGCGGAGGCGACTGCTGCCTGCACTCTAGCTTAACATGAGCGGAGTTTGGTTTAAAATACGTACTAAAAAGTAATATCGGTAATGTTGTATTTCATTTTTTAATATCGCTAAACTTCGATTCGTTTTTATGGAAAAAGCTCAACTCAAAGGAATTTTTTTCTACCTTCAAGTATCTTATTGTCGTATCAAAATTTATATTTTCGCACACGAAATCCCTTACGATATATGAATTATTCTATTATGATGATCCTTCATGTTTCTGAATCAAAACTCGGAATAAAGTCACGAAGGTTTGATATCGTTACTTATTGCCATGGAAATTCTTTTGTGCCGCTCCAAGATCAAACAAAGTACATGCTCGTATCTTATTCACAAAAGATCTTCAAGAAGTAATGATTCAGTGACATCTGAAGCGATTCGAATAACCCTAAAATAATAGGGGCGAAAATGGGGGTCGCAGTCGAAAATTTGCATCTTTGCCTGCACCTATAAATTATACATGTCAAATATGTTAAGCGTGATACGCCCTCTAGGGCTTTGTAAAGTGGCCCTCTAATAAGGAGAGGGAAGCCACTTTAAGAATAACGGTCAAATTACAAGAGATTATTAATAATGAATGCACCCACCCAGATCAATACCTCGAGACTTTTAACAACCTCTCAATTTTTAATACCCTTCCTTAATAATGGATATTTTTATACAACGTAATTATTTTTACGATTTTCCTTGAACAAAATAGCTTTGGGTATTATAAAAAATATTTCGGGTCGGGTGGGATATATACAATATTTGTGTACTCCTTGTCCTAGTAGATATTAGTACTCCAAGTCAGGATACCTAAGCCCGAACCCTGTGCTGTGTGGAGATATTATTGCACCGGGTTCGGCATTTTGATTTCGAATTGGAGCAATGTATCCAAACCCAGAGACGAATATGTTTGAATATGTAATTATAATTGAATAACATAAATAGAGATACCTAGTACTTTCCCTAATACTAGTAGGTATAATAACACGAGATAACTCGTTAATCTAAACGCAAAGGCATTTCAAACTGCTATTAATTTAGACGGGAATTCATTACGCTTACCTGTTTGAGATCATCAAACGTTCGCATGTCATGCCATCAACGACCTTATTCTTGATATAAATTCAATAATATCAATAGAAAAAATTAAATAAATAATATTTTTAGAGCAGTAGGCAGACTAATGATTTTTTTTTTAGCCCCTTTTGCTGGATCAGTTTGGAAGTAGCCAGGTCTAACGAGAGGAGTGTGCATTTTCAACCTGGATGGTGAACATTCGTCTCCCAAACCAACATAGCGGAGGCGACTGTTATTCTAGAAATAAAAATCTATAATAAATTGATACAAATAATATACAAAGAAAGACAATTTTGGAAGTTTTAAGAATCAGACTCCGGAATTAAGATAGCAATATCCGTGACACCATGTACAGCCATGGTACTATACTGTGTTATTAAGATTCGTCCTATAAATTATATTATTAATGTCTAATGCACTCTTTTAATTTTTCACTCATCCAATAATAGTGTGCCTACAAAAAAAATAGACAAAAAATTAAGTAAAATAAAAGTACTCGTCGTCCCACCAAGCAGCAGCTGTAAGGTTAGCACACAATGTATCACTTTTATTCACTTTAATTTGATTTTGTCTTATCTATAGTGTGATTTAAATTAAACAAAGTTATTAATATCTATTTTTTTTAAATTAAAATAATATTAAAAATAACATATTTATCACTTACTAATTATACATCAATATACATTTCCACGGTTGTACGCATAAAATGTATGTTCATAATTAATTATACACAAACTAATTAATTATAATTAAACTAACGTTATATAATTCGATGTTTCGATATCTAACGAGTATATTATTTCCACCAAAGGCAATTAAAATTGAGCTGCGATGATCGGGAGCCGCAAGAACATTCATTTGTTACATCGCTGACAAGTTAAGTCTCAGTCTAGGCTGGGGTGGGTTGTCTGTATTCATAACACACCTTCCCTACAGTCGGTCTATTAAGACTTATATCAAAGAATTATTAAAGTACAAGAATATATCTTTAATCGATTTATGCACCAATACAAGCGTGATGTTGTAAGATTTTCCTTTCCTGTGAATAAAAACGTCATAAACATCATCAATGCAAAAAAATCATGTACGAGTAGTTCGTGTTGGAGAATGAACTCTTTGCTAATTTATATTACACACTGGCCATTTGTTACTGGTTTAGTTTATAAGTATTATGTTCTCTTTTGCTATCTGTATTGTCACTCTGAATTACAACCTTTTGACGGCGAGACGAAGTTTCTTTTACTCCGATCTGTTTACCCTTAATATAGTCTAAATAGGCGAGTTCCAACAGGTTATGGGCCCAGAATAACGTTGAGGACCAAAATAACACATAACATAACGACTAGACTAATTTTGAGAAAAATGGAGTACAATAAGGGCAACAGTGGTACATTGGGCATTCAAAAGCTGCAAGGAGCCTGTAATTACGCAGACTGGAAATTTGCAGTGAGTAATTATTTGGAAAACAATAACTGGTGGCACGTTATCGAAAGCAACGATGCCGAATCGATCGACAAAGAGGTAGATCGTAAAGCCAGGACGACCATATGTTTGCTGATCGAGCCGTCTTGTTATAGTCACGTATACGATGCTAAAACCGCGAAAGAAGTGTGGGAAAACTTACAGCGCGTATACGAGGACAAAGGTTGGGGTCGACGTATAAGTCTTCAACGGACGCTCTGGCAATGTAGACTCGAAAACTTTAACTCTATGGAAGAATATATTGCCAGGGTCATGTTTCTGACAAATCAGTTGAAGAACATAGACGCAAGAGTGGAAGACAGCTGGACGACGTCTATTCTCCTGAGCGGGTTGACGGCTGAGTATGGGCCGATGATTATGGCTATAGATAATAGTGGCCAAGAGGTAAAGCTGGAGCAGATTAAAACAAAACTCCTCCAGGAATATAACCGCCAAGGCGACCAAGCCGGTAGTTCTGGAGAAAAAGCTTTTGCTGTATCTAAAATCGATAACAAGAATACCGCAACGAAACCTTATTTTCGAAAGGCATTTAAGTGCTTTAAGTGCCACAAGCCTGGGCATAAAGCTTCGGATTGTAGAGTTAAAAACAAAGAAGCTAATGCTAATATGATTTGTATGCAAGCTGAAACTGCACCATCCGATAACAATTGGTACGTTGATAGTTGCTGTAGTCATCACATGACTAATAATGAGGCGAATTTGATTAGATATAAAACAGAAAATAATGGTTTGAAAGTGAAGGTTGCGAATGGGAATAAGTTATCGGTACAAGGAAGAGGAGACATCATCGTAAAGAAAGAAAATTCTGAACATCGTTTATCGGATGTACTCCATATACCAGATTTGTCAACGAATTTATTATCAGTGAGTAAACTTATTGAAAAAGGTTTCAATGTTCATTTTGATAAGACAGGATGTATCATTACAAATTTTGAAAACAAAACTGTCGGAACTGCCAAAGTCACCAATGGCATATATTTATTAAATGATGAATGTTTACTAAATTGTCATTTGACAATGACTGTTGACAAAAATTTGTGGCATAAAAGATTGGCGCATTTGAATAGAAAATATATGGAGATTTTGAAGAATTTTGTTACTGGAATGGAAAATATTGAGAGCTCGGTTGAGCCATGTATTCCATGCATTGAGGGGAAGATGTGTAAAACTCCGTTTAAAAAAGGTAGTACGAGAGCAAATAACGTACTGGAAATTGTTCACACGGATGTATGTGGTCCGATGGAAGAACCATCTTATGGTGGAGCGCGCTATATGTTGCTATTTATTGATGATTATACAAGAAAAACACATGTTTACTTTATTAAAACCAAAAGTATGGTATTTAACAAATTTCGCGAGTATAAAGCCTTAGTTGAGAATGAAACTGGAAATAAGGTGAAATGTCTGAGATCGGATAATGGTGGAGAATTTTGCAGTAATAAATTCGAGAATTATTTAAAGTCTGTGGGTATAAAGCACCAAAGAACTGTACCTTATACACCTGAACAGAACGGTGTAGCTGAAAGAGCTAACCGGACCATTATTGAGAAGGCAAGAACTTTATTATCGGAGGCGAATCTTAATAAAAGATATTGGGCGGAAGCTGTTAGTACAGTAGTTTATCTCAAAAATCGTAGTCCTACTAAAGCAGTAAAAGGCTGTGTTCCAGAAGAGAAGTGGACGAATAAGAAAATAGATGTTAGCTATTTGAGGATTTTTGGATGTATGGGTCATGTTTTAATACCAGAACAAAAAAGAAGGAAATTGGATTCTAAAACAACAGCTATGATATTTGTGGGTTATAGTCTGGATACAAAAGGCTATAGACTGATGGATCCGAAAACACATAAGATTAGTATATCTAGAAATGTAAGGTTTTTTGAAAATATTTTTCCTGGTGATGTAAATGATGTTGAAGGTGACGTAAATGTAACGAAAGATGAATGTGTGAATGTTTCTATTGAAAAAGAATGTTTAAATGAGGATGACAGTGTGAATAGTGTAACTGACTATCAGGATGAATGTGTAAATAAGGAAGCATGTGATAATAGTAATATAACTGAATCTATTGAGAATGTTTCTGATGCTGAAGTAGTTAGACGATATCCTCTTAGAAATAGGAAACGGGTCGAATTCCCTGATTATATAACTTACAGTGTGCATTCCGATCCTGTTACAGTGAAAGAAGTTTTTTCCAGACCAGATCGTGAGTTGTGGTTGAAAGCTATGGAAGATGAACTTAATTCACTAAAAGAAAACAATACGTGGATCCTTGTTGACCCACCAATTGATAAGAAGCCTATAAAAAAAAAAAAAAAAAAAAAAAAACAAGTGGGTACGGTAAATTGAATGAGGATATTTACATGTTTCAACCAGAGGGAGCGGTAGTGAAAGGTGAAGAAGGCAAGGTTTGCAAGTTGCAAAGATCGCTATATGGATTGAAACAAGCCTCATTAGCCTGGTTTAATGAATTGAACAAGGAGCTACTAAAGATTGGCCTAAATCAATCTAAGTTAGAACCGTGTATGTTTTATAGAATGAATGGTAATTCTAAAATAGTTATATTGTTGTATGTAGATGACATGTGTGTTTAAGTGAAATGAAAGAATGATATAGATAGTAAAAATATTATGGATGTAACAAATGTTAAATGAAATTGTTTTTATTTTATTTGTTGTAATATAGATTAAGGGCGCGTGTTGGAGAATGAACTCTTTGCTAATTTATATTACACACTGGCCATTTGTTACTGGTTTAGTTTATAAGTATTATGTTCTCTTTTGCTATCTGTATTGTCACTCTGAATTACAACCTTTTGACGGCGAGACGAAGTTTCTTTTACTCCGATCTGTTTACCCTTAATATAGTCTAAATAGGCGAGTTCCAACAGTTCGGTCGTTCAGTGGCGTTAAAGACATTAAAATATTTAATTTTTAAAAATCTGTATCAAGTTTCAAGACTCTATTTTATCATGGACCGCAATCTAACTTAACAATGGCAGAGTGCAGTCACATGTAGGTCTAATTACTACAAAAATAAAAAAATTGTCTGATCTAAATAATTTTAAATCTACAGTCTCGTCTTTCACATTACGGAATACATAATCAGAGATGTTCCGCGGTCGCGAAACCTGCCACATGGTGTGTAGGGTGTCGTTAAATGCAATTTTGATACATCTTGTTTGTAAGTACGCTGCCATGACACAGCAAAATTGATGAATAATTTAGACACCCCGTATACTCGTGTCTTAATGATCTTACTAAATTCCTTTGTCGTCAGTTTGTCTGTGAAACTATCAATAATTGTATTCATATTATAACTCGCCTGGTGTAAAGCTAGAGTGCGGTCCATGAACGGAAACAACTACTACTACAGATAATTTTCTACAGGCAGCATTCGCTTCCCTTAATCTGGTCTGAGGAGATGAGTGTACTATCCAATTAGACAGTGCGCACTCGTTATACCTGGCTACTTTCAAACTGACAAGGTTCTTGCATTTGAAAGTGGTGCTAATACCCATCATCGGTGTGCCTACTACCCTTAAATAAATAAAATTAGGTATGTTAATAAAATATGATATTTTATTCTCTGTTATACATCAAAATAAATATAACATAACGTAATTATTTAAAATATCATGAAAAAAAAAGTAATAAATAAATAAAGAAGTCTATATTAAGTAAATAATTAACTAAAAATAGCTATTTATAAAAACACTAGATTGAATTATTGATTGTTAATTTTATTTATTTGAAAAAACAACAATATCAGGGGTAGGCAGATACCACAAAACAACAAAAAATTCCTAAAACCTGTTAAAAATGTGGTAGTAGTGTTATAATTTTTAAACAATAAAAAAATCAAACAAATATTGGGATTTTAAAGTACGGGAAAGCATGAAGAACAAACTGCCTTCATAATCAAATAAGAACACATTAGAAATCCACATGCAGCCGATCCCAGCCGACGATGTCCGCCAACCAAACATAATTATACAATCTCAGATAATTGATTTATCTAAGATTATACAACCACTAGACGACAACAGATCTCAACCAAGATCAGATGCAAACAATTGGACAACACAAAATAGACGTGTTATATTGTAACAAAGGTAGGTGGACTAAGAATGATTTTTATTTAACCCATTCTGCCGTCCTGGATTAGTACCACTACTTTTGAATGTAACACCCATGAAGTATACCGAGGGGAGTGTAGACTGTTAATCTGGATGGTGCACATTCGCGTCCTTAAGCCGGCATAGTGCAGCTGGTGTCTGCCGAAATTTCTCGTGGTTTTTTACGTTCATGGACCGCACTCTAGTTTAACATTAGGCGGAATGTCGTCATGAAAAAATTGTTATATTTAATATACTCGTATTTAATTTTAAAGTAAAATACATAATTATTACTCGTAAGAGCGAAGTTATCTACTAAAAATAATATATACCCTACATAGAGAAATCTGAGAAATAAAGCACTAAGAAGTTACAAGTCAAAATTAGCTGTTACAGCAAATTACTCAATTTAAGCAGTGACAAAGTACTACGTTCACACTGTCGCTGACTGCCTCTTAATATTAAACATGCACTCTTCTTGTTAAACTTTCCACATAGCACCTAAATATATATATACGTACATAGCTACATTAAGATTAAGCGCCTTAATCAGTTGTGTCGTAGTTAGCGGGAGTAAAATATTAAATAACATAAAGTTTGTTAAAACAAAAACGAATAATATGTAAGTCAGAATACAACAATGTTTGGAAGTTTGGCTTAAACAATTTGAATGGTATAGGCGACAGAAAAAAATGTAGAGAGAGAAAAGAGTACCTAGATCTAGATTATAGTGCTTGAATAGAGGAATAGAACATGAATAGAGGCATCTCATCAAGCGGCATCAAGCCGGCATAACGGGCGCGACTGCTGTCTGCAGATCCCCTGCTCTGTCAGCAGTCGCCTCCGTTCATGGATCGCACTCTGGCTTAACATCAGGCGGAGTACGGTCATATGACGTGCTAAAATAAAAAAATAAAAAAAATAATAAAAAAAGCTAGGAATATTCTTACGGAAATAGGAAAATGGTGCCGCCATAATATTTTCTTAGCTTTTCAATAGCTAGTTTATTTTTTCATACGTTAAGAGGTTTTTTTTATTAAAATATAAATTTTATTATTATTAAGTTATGATGAAAAACACAAAAAAAAACTGAGATAGGGTTCGAACCTACGTCCTCCACTTTTCACTCCACCAAATGCTTACACTAGGCTATACCAATGTATAGCGTCAATACGCTTCGCGTTTTTTTCAGTTGAATTTTCATCATAATAGTAGCTATACGTATAACCTAATAATTGATATATATATTCTATACTTTGATAATGAAATGAAGCACGTCATAGTTATGGTGATACTGGATCCTGCCCCAGGGAAGCCAACACTATGCCTATAAGATTTATTAACCCCATTCAACTACCCGCGTTGCGCGAACTTTATAACAAGAGACTATATTACTCGCTGTTATTAATTAGCAAATACTTACGAATAGTTTATATTTTGTTTCGAAATGGGTTTAAATAACTTGTGGTATTTTTGATTGGCTCATTAATAGTTGCGTAATTTGACCATTAAAATATTGTTTCTTAGAAGTATACAATTATAAAGTAGTTTTAAGTTTTACCAAAGTATTCAAATTAGTATTTACTTTTTTATACCGGCATTTTTATTGCAACTCAATGGCAGCATCCTGCCTGATATTAAGTTAGATTGCGATCTATGAACGGAAATAACTGCTACCACAAAGCCAGCAGGCGCCAGTAGCCTACGCTATGTCGGCTTAAGGATACGAATGTGCACCATCCAGATTAACAGTCCACACTCCTCTCGGTATACCTGGCTACTTCCAAGCTGATCTTGAAATACGATGAGTTCACAAGGTTCCCGGAATGAGGAGGGTTAATCTGTTTATCACTCTTTAAATGTGATTAATTATCTAGATGTAATTGTAAAAAATCTAATTACATGATTTAATAATCTAGGATAATGTAGGTATATGTAGTTTTTACGTACCTAATATATTATATTAGTTTAAACCTAATAATTCTGCACCTTAATCTTCAGAATGCTTGAGATTTTCTGCACCGTCGAATTCATTTACGTTGTGCTTTGTCTTTAGTGCTAGCTACGCAGTATAACCGCAGAGCGCAACTACCCTTACCACAACGAGGAGATCATGGATGTCTCAAACTGGAATATAGGTTTCGTTGCTAACAACTCTCATTAACTAAAATAAGTATCTAATTATTCTTCTAAAGTTTTTTCTATATTTTTGATTTCAATAATTAATATTTTAAAAGAATAAAACAATGGTACACATTCGTCTCATCAAGCCGGCATAGCGAAAGCGACTGCTGCTTTGTATAGATTTATCTGTTTCCGTTCATTAACCGCACTCTAGCTCAGAGGAGGCGGACAATTAAAAATTATTATATATCATAAACGATTATCGTAATATAATTGAATATAAATAAGGGAAATGTTCAAAAAAGAAATGTTTTTTTTTCGTATAACTAATTAATTTTAATACCTTCTTTATAAGAAATCGTTTACAACTGCTTAGTGAACTCCTTGCTTTTAACTGCTGAAGAATGTCAGAATTCAAGCAACTTGAAGTCTAGTAATTAGTGCTGACGCTCTTATTAGCACTGGGCTCCGAATAATAGATGCTTCAGGCTCTAAGGAACGTAGTTATTACCTGCAGTACAACTTACTCTCGTCTGGGTAACTATTAAGAAATACCATCATCCAAGACAATATTGTAATGGCCAAAAATGTATAATATAATAAAATATATTTTTTTTATTGTAGCATGTGACAACACTCCGCCTGATGTAAAGCTAGAGTGCGGTCCATGAATGGAGACAACTACTACCACAGAGAAACCTGTGCGGGCAGCAGTCGCCTCCACCATGCCGGCTTGAGGAGACGAGCATGTACCATCTAGATTGACAGTGCACACTCCTCTCGTTATACCTGGCTACTTTCAAACTATTTCCGAAACGCGACAAAGTCACTTCACGGGTGTTACATTCGAAAGTGGTGGTACATATACAACTAGATAAACAAAAACGCTCGCAATATGACGGGACCGAAAAGATGACCGCAGTCACTTTTAGGTTTACTGTCAGTTAATATTTGACTCGACGGCAACATTGCGAAACCGTTTGAAGCGGTTTTTCCAAGTCCGATGTATTAAATTTGCTTCTCTAGTATCCTCTATGAATATGGATCTTCCATTTAGCCGTTTGAGCGTGATTACGGAACAAACAAACAAACATTCACGCTTATCACTTATAATATTACATTATACTCCAAATTATTCTACTATGTAATAATTATAAGCGGGAAAGCTAAATAGTTTCAGAAATAGTGAGACAATGAGCGGATTGCACGGATCCTGCGATTCGCGCGGCAATCCCGCTAATTGCGTTTGAAGTTCGGCGGCAGGACGAGGGCTTTTTAATTAAAACTTATTCAATATTATAGAGTAAAATCGAGTTGGCTGGTCACTCGTATAAGCTACAAAGTTTTAGCATAACATTTCGTTGAACACGTTTCAGATAACTTTTGCACTAATTAAGCTTAGTTTAATAAAGCAGATAATTTTCATTTTATCGCATTATGTTTTTTTATAGTAGTCGCCTCCGCTATGCCGGCTTGGAGAGATGAATGTGCACAATCCAAGTTTGACGATGCATAATCCTCTTGTTATACCTGGCTACTTCCAAACTAATCCCCAAACCCGACTAGGTGCTTCGCGAGTGTTACGTTAGAAATTGATGGTATTACCCCACAGTAGACTGGGCTATCATCATCGTCAGTTTGCCTATCACTCTTTTGCACATTCATTTCAAAATATGTTTAATTTACACACAATTGATCAGCGAGTTGCAATTTCAGCAACGATGTACGCCGCGACATCGTAGAAACGACAAACGACCAATAACTCTTGCTTGCCGAGGATATTAACACTATCACATGTCTCCCACCAGTTTCATGAAGATACATTGTTGGACTCACATTACGTTTAAAATAAATTGAACTAATATCAATAATTTTTAACTTGCCTATTGAATCAAAAATTCTAAAAAAGTATCATTTTTAGTCAGGCAGACTGATGATGGTTATATGCCCAGTATGTCATCCGGGGGTCGCATGCATGTCGGCATATCGAGGGCGACTGCTTCACACGTATTTCTGTGTTGTAGCAGTTGTTGCTGGTCATAGACCGTACTCTAGTTTAACATCAGGCACAGTACAATCATATGCCACTACTATAAATATGTATGAATATTTATTTTTGTTTATAGTTGATTTTATTAACTAATAATGTAGTTCATTCTTATAGATTATTGACGTTTTAATTGCTTTTTTTAAATTCAATTTTCATCATAATTTAATGCTTAATAAGTATTTGTAATCGATTTATGATTAATTAAAATTGTGGTTAACATACTTTATTAAAACCGTTTCATTAGAGAGAGTTGCAATTAATTGTTTCGATTTTACTGTCACATACATATGTAAAGTTCGGTTTATGTGCATGTAGCAGCTGAACAACGAGCGGCACAACTGCCCAATGTCCAATAAGTCCCGGAGCCAATATTAACAGCGACATAGTTTACTGCGTAGGCGCCGGCTGTTCATTATTACCCGCTCCCAGTTTTATGACATTCAAATTATATAATTGACCAGCTTTTAATAAGAGGGACTCCGATCTTTATTTAAGTTAAAATTTATAGAATGAGACGGTACGCACTTAAAATTAATTTCGAGCTATTCAGCAGTTTGTTTCTCAGAGACGGGTTCCGGCGATAAATATCGAAACTTGTTATTTGCTTTGAATTAAAATTGTTTTGTTATTTTGATTACAAGAACTTTAAGAAAAGAGTTTTATTGTAAATAAGTGATGAAATTGTTGGCGTGGGATTGTTTTAACTACTATATTGAAATATTATTATGTTATTCCTATAAGCAAATGACAAAATCTACCCACATATTAATTAACGTAAAAAATAAAAATGTTGGAGGCATAAAACCCGTTAAAACTCTCGCTAATTAGAAACATATCTTGGCATTTGAGTTTATTTTATATTTGTTTACTAGTAGATACATCAATAAAGCAATATGGCATACAGTTCAATATCCTGAAACAAAACAAAAGAAAACAGGATATTTGCAAAAGAACATTCTAGTGTAGCAATAAGTAGGAAAATTGCTGACACAAAAATGTGGCTAGAGAGGGATCAAGCGGGATAGACAAAACACATACAGGTTTCATATCCCGCAAGCCTGACGAATCCTTTGATATGTTATTGAGTAGAATTTACGTTTCACATTCGTACCCGTCCCGAACTACATGCGCTTTCTTTGGTTAAAAATAGTTGTTACGTTCCGAAATCGTTACCTACACAATTTGTTCTTAAGACAATAATTTTATGCATATTTACTTCAATAAATTGAGAACAATTGTGCAATTTTTGTCCTTAGTTCTGTACCTTATAATATGGTTAAGTTAGGAAGGTTTTCGTAAAAGGAAACTTAATAAAATGCGTGAAGTGTAAGCATAATATATATTTTTGTAAATTCTGAAGGTATCATTTGCTAATAAACATGGATGCACTTTATACATAATAATACAAATTTATTTAGTAAAAAAAGTTTATAAAAGAAAATCTTGTGTACGGATTCAGAACGCACTTTATTTATTTCTTCATAGACATTTTTAGATCTGCAAGGCCGGTGGTGAAGGATTTTGCCAATGATCATTGAAAAGCATGACTTACCACATAAAATCCAAAGGATAACTTTTGTTTTCTGTCCACAAAATATTATTTGATCCCAAATAATTCTGCAAAAAAAGTCCCTTCCTTGCTTTTTTATTTTATAAATAAATTAATAAAATCTATACTATACCTGTACATACAAATTATACAAATAGTTAGGTTAAAAACAAAAAAATATAGATATTTAAAAAATTTATAGATTTCATGCTTCATATCCGTGATGACCGTTTATATATTTCAATTTAACTGAATATTGAATATAACTTTTAAGATTATGTAAATACATGCTTATCATTTATAGTTTTCACATAAGTTATTAATCAAATCTGCTGTCCTGGGGGAGTAACCACTACTTTCACTGTAACATCCGTGAACTGACCTAGTAAGAGAAAAGCGTGTTTCTCAAGTCCGTATTATAGAGGCGGCTGCTGTGTCTCTGTGGTAGCAAGCATCATCATCAGGAAGAGTGCACTGCGAAAACGTAATGGCTACAAATAACAAACCAAGTAACGTTGTTCGAAGGGACTATGCAAAGTTTGTTGTTAAAATTAAACAAGTCAACTTTGTTAACGTACATTGCTTGCTCAACATTGACAAAGCTATTTCCACGTTCTGAATAAGTCTTGGTTGTGTCGCGTTGCCGAATAATTTTGCGTAAAGGCTACGCAAAATCATATTTTGCTAGAGCTTCATTTAGTTAATGTGCTTAGATACTCGTATGTATAATAATGTATTGCATTAATTCACATTCGTTGAGCAAACTATCAAAGTTAGCAATTGTGACTTCCACACAATGTCTTACAATCATGAAACTTTAAGCAAATATAACATAACAAGCATTCTCTCCAACAAATAACTTTAGTTGAGATGATATTTCTATGTCCAAGAATAGTTTCCTGATGACTGTAAACAAATGGGCCATACGCAGTGAATAATTCATCACAGAGTTCGCGCTGACAAATGAAATCTAATGAATACGATATGAGCAAGGAGATTCAGGGAGATTTCCCGTAAATTACTTTACGAGGATTCCGATAGAGAAATAAAAATGTTTTCTTTTTACGTACATTTCAATCAAGTAAACACAAGAGAAATGTCACATTCGAATGTCTCTAAAGTATAATATAACGCTAATCCGTGTTTTAAAAACAATATGCATAATATATTTTTTAAATATTATAACGCAGAAAGTGTTTACATTTCTATTAACCTGAATGACAGAGGCGTTATATTTTAACGCTATGAATCAATTAATATTAAAACAAATGTTCTTTTACTGTTATGAGGTTAATAAAGATATTATTCGTGTAAACACTCATTATGAAAGTTAATAGTAGGCCGGCGGTGTGGTACATATCTACTTGCTACGGTTTTTTATTAAATTGTTCACATTAGATAGGCGAAGCGGATTTACGAAGCCTTATAACGTGTTTTTATTAGAATAATTAAACATGATAATTCAAAATTTCTATAATAATTTCGTATCATGAAGATCGTTAATTTAACTCACTTCGAATAAATTTGGAAATGAAAACAAAATTATCGCTGAGCTTATGTTATGTGTGACGAGAAGTAGCTCGCCGCCCGCCGCCTTCGCCCGAGGCAGTACGTCTTTATTGCAGTCCGGGTTATGATGTGAACAAGCACGCATATATTTTACGCATTTCCTAAGTGTCATTGACCGGAGCTTTTGTTTTCGAGATGAGATCTTTCCGAGAGCTCTATTAATTTTCGTTTGTTCTATTGCGAAATACGAGTTCATTTCGCTTTAACATTATTACGCAGTTATTTTATTATTGTCGTTTTTTAAGGACGCGTTACTAACTTAAAGGATCCTTTTGATCTATTATTATTCGTATATCCGTAAACATAAAAGTTAGTTTAATATAATTAATGACATATAAAATTTAATTATAAACTTGCAATATTATCTATTAACTCGTGTATATTAGTTTTCTTAGCCGTTTAGTTAGAAGCAAATATTCCAATTTGATCGTTTCAAACAAGGAAGCTTTACTGGCAATGTGAAACAATTTAAATAATTCACGAAACACAAAGTACTTACTTGTGAAGCGTTGATATTGTTTCATGCTCTAGTAGTATACATCTTAAGTATAAATAAAGAAATGTTTGCATGTTAAAATTTATGAAAACTTTATCTAAAAAATAATAATAATGTATATTATTATCTATATATTTTTTTAGAAATAATGTATCATCGTTCCGAACAAAATATTTTTTTACGATTTGTCCTTTTACTAATCCAATATTTTTATAGGTAACATCTTGGTAATCTTTGCAATAGGGGCTTAGAACAAACAGGCATCCGTCTCTAGCGGCGCTTCTCGCCAGAATTGTCTTGTTTATTAGCAGCGGACGCTCGTGGGCCTCGGGCGAGGATCCAATATAATGGAATACTTCAATGTTATTTGCAGAAACACGGGTACTTACCAGATTTGCTCGGGGCGGGTATTAACGTGAAGTATGCGTCTTAATCGTGTCGACGCCCGAACAATTCGGTTGCAAACCTTTATTGTTATATTTTTACATCGAAAAAAATTCGATCAATATAAATTTTATTGTATAGGTATCTTTTTATTGTTAATTTTTATTCTTTGTTTGGGATGTTATCGTCTCTAGGGAATGATTTTTTGTTTGATGAGGTGATTGTTATTACAATGTTATAGGTTCATAGGGTTTAATGAAAACTTTTTTACGGGAGTGTACATGACATACGTTTTTATCTATTTTAATGAAGGACATTCTAAACTTGTTATGTCATCTTAATACTTAAAAATTTCCACATACATAAATTAGGCACTAAATACAATGTGAATAGTCATAATTATAACAGTTAGATGCCGTCGGTAAAATAGTTTGAACAAAGGAATACATGACGTAACTTCAGAGTAAGGGTGCATAACGTTTGACCCGATTAATATGTACCGGAGACCTATTCTGAATAATCTAAAAGAAGAAATACATATTTAAATAAACAATTTTAAAAAAAAACACATACGACTTAACGGTGTAGTTAGTAGTACATATTATGCACTGAGAATATTATTTAATCCCTGGAGATGATAAAATTATACATTTTATGCGGCTTACTATCGCTTTTAATTTAATTAATTTAATCCGATGTTTCGAAAGCTTTGTAGCATCGCGACTACGATCGATACAAAGCTCTCGTCATCTTCCGGATCAAATTAAACAAAATAAACGCGATAATATGCCGTATAAAATAAAAATTGTTCACGCAAGACGTAATAAACAAAGCTAAGTTTATTCCCACACATGTCTAAATTTAATTAAAAATCCATGATCAGAATATGTTCCCTTAAATCGCAGGCTTTCTGAGCGTTGCATAATTCTGTTATGTTTTCTCTACTGAATAATTTTATTAGGCTTTACCAAGACTAAACTGTTTATTCTCTCAAAGGGGTTCACTAGTAATATTTGCTAGTTTAAACACACAAATTAATAACTGTTCTAGAATAATTGTTATAAATAATGTTTCTCGACTCATAGATAGCGAGAGGAGTGGGCCCTGTCAGTGGAAGAAGGCATAGCGGAGGTGACTGTAAGCGCCCTAGATTCATTCATTATTCTCCATTACATAAATACGTTTTATTAGCGTATTGAAATATCTTCTGAGAATTAAACATAACGGGAAAATTGAAAAAAAAAATTGCCGACTTTTTGTATGAAATTTAAAAGCATTTGAGTGTTACTTCCCGATTTCTTAAGTGTTTTCTTCGAAAATAGACATCTGCAAAGTGTGAAATGTTGTCGTAAACCGAACAACATTGCTATAAATTATATTCTAAGTATAATTTTAATGACTTTAAATTATTGTTTCAATTTTTGTACTTTGTATTATTAAGTAAGTATAGAAAAAATTAATATTTTTACGATCTATTGCGTTAATTACACCGAAAAATTATGCATTTACTTTATTTAGTTCGCTGTTGTTTTATTCACAAAGCTTTCATTGCTTTCAAACTCTTTCATTGATAATTCAAATTAATGCCTACTAATCTATCAACAATACTAAGTACCTAGTACATACGTAATATTATATTCACAAATACAACTGTCATGTAAACAACGCATAAATAATTCAAACACAATGCAAACACTTAGAGAGATGAACAGCGATACCTAAATATCTTGATATACTTGAGTAGAGTTCTAAATGGATTTCCAAGTTAAAATATTTACTAAGAACTTTATGATTGTATGGTTCATTTTATTTTATATACGTTTAAAAATATACTTAGTTGCTATTTAACTTTTAATTAGTACCTTTATTAATTTATAGCTATTAGATATTCCGATATGCATATCCTTAGAACGTAATTTTGGTTCATAATTGAAATGTTGATGAAGTTGTCAAGTAAATCAGAATCCGACTACGAGCCAGAACCCGGGTTCTTAGTTCTTAATAAAAACCTGGGTATTTCTTCAACTATTTTACTGCCTTGTGGATTTTTTTTTTTTTGCTGTCTGAGACGTCAACTAGAACTCTAAAACCCCTGAGCATTGTATAATATAGCACTCCGACCTTCATAGCAAAGAAAAATCAAGTATATCTAAAATCATGATAAGAATATCAGCAATAATAATAAGAGCATCCTTATAAACTAACCAGAATATACTAGCATAAGTGGTTGTCCCGAAGGAGCACCCAGATTCAACAGGAAACGCCTGTCGGAATACTGATTCCCGGAACACTATGCATTATTGTGTAATAATTGCTTATACCACACTAAGCTGTTTCGTTTTGTACTACTACATCAATATGGAAAAAGATTATTTTTATTTAAACCCTCGTGCTGCTGCGGCGGTTCTGAGCTATGATGATATCAGACAGCTTTCGAGATCAGTTCTTCTTGCTTCATCGTCAGATTTCAAAGTGAACTAACTTTTTTTATTGTAGCTCGTCATATGAATGCACTTAAGCTAGAGTGCGATCCATGAACGGATGCGACTGCTGTTAGAGAAGGAAATAACAGTCGCGTCTGCTATGCCGGCTTTGTGAGTGTTCACACTGTGCTTGAAGTATCACAAGGTTTAGTGAAATGACAGAAAATAATAAATATTTACTTTTGTAGGCAAATTTTCTTTTGCTATTTATTTTTTTGAAACAACTTAAAAATTACATGTTAAATAATTATAATCTCACTCCATGTTAAGTTATCTATTATAGAGTGCTGAATGATGCTCGCACTACAAGGAACCGTCTCAAGTGCTCGTATGTTTTGAGACGCCTCATAATTTCAGCTGAGGATTTCACACATACTAATCGACTGACACGCTCCTGCTATTACACGTGCCAGCCACCACTTCAAATCTTGGACAAAATATGGCTTTTATTATTGGTATTCGGAAGTTAACTTCAGAAACTAAGCAATTTTTTTTGGTACTCCCATTTTGAGGCGCCAAAGAGAACATAACCTATACAGCTATGTCTTCATTGTTATATTTTATACATCGCATTGAAGGGACATCGAATTGCAGGCATCGTACAATTTATGTTTTTGTAATTGTTTCCACTTAGAACTTATTTATTACGAATATTTTTACACTTCAAACTTCAATTAGTGCTTTTATAATAGGCACTCGGAAACAAAAATTGGGAAATTATAATAAAAATAACTAGCTATTACCTGTATTAAGCGTTTAGTACTCCCGTTCTATTCCTTTTAAATGGGTT
The DNA here is from genome assembly GCA_948150575.1 of Tinea pellionella. Lineage (NCBI taxonomy): Eukaryota > Metazoa > Arthropoda > Insecta > Lepidoptera > Tineidae > Tinea > Tinea pellionella. The sequence goes on along the minus strand of OX411254.1, from coordinate 3,219,490 downwards.
AAAATAGTAGTACCCCACGTTTGAGCCCACGTTATATAAAAAAGCTCATAATTAAAATATCGTATAATCTATTCTAGCCCATAATTTATCTACCTCTATACTGAATTTCATAAAAATATGTTAAGCCCTTTGAGCATGTTTCAAGGACAAACAAACATACTTTCATATTTATAAAAGTAAAGATAAAATAATCCAATTAACCCGGCCATTAGTACGGCAACACTAGGATAAAAAAAAAACGAAGAATAAATTCAAATTGTAGATTGGAAAACGTTATCAAATTCATTGGCAACAGATTCAATATGCAAGCAATAAGTTTTAATAATGATTTCTATAAAAGTATATAATCCGACCAAGTGCCAAAAAATTTCAATGGCCACACGCTGCTACTTCGCAAAGGGATGCCCACAAAATCATAATACAAAAGAAAAATACGCGATTTTTATATCGATGTGGTAGATTATAACCTTTATTTTGAAACTCAACAGGAAATGGGGCTTGTAACCTATACTTATATTTATTACACTCGCAGACAATGTTAGAGGAGCCTTCAGAAATATTTATTAAAATTAATAGTATCAAATTCGCGAAAACACAATTTACGGAGTTTTAAATTTAACTTATAACTTACTTAAGAAGAATTTTATTTAAGTATTATTAAATTAAATTAAATTAATATTTATGTTGTCCTGATAATTTTGTTTGAAAGTGTTTAATGCCACCGTACATATTATACCAACAATCATGAGGAGGGTGAATAAATTTGATAGCAAACTTTTTTAAAGGGTTTAAGCAAACAATACGCAGTAAAAGTAATTTGCCCCGTTTTTTAGTAATTGGGCGTGATACTATAGGAAGCTGCTCTTGTGTTTTTTTATTATAAAGAGTTGAAAACTATAGACTCGACATTTTTTTTATATTTATCACTATTAGAATTAAATTGCAGTTTTAACGAGGCCACAGCCATTATGTGAATAGTATTCCTATTATAGTTTCTAATTTTAATGCGAGTACACATTTATGCTGTTAAATTACGCTCAATACACACTGTCATATCTAGAGGTCCAATCTAAAACTTTTTAAAATCTGTGGTTAATTTTGCACGGTTCCATTGTTTGACTGTTGCTGTTTGCGGAGGGCCATCTTGTTTACTTTGTTATTAACTTGGGGTTTGTTATTAAAAACCTGACTGAGAAGAGAAGCGTAGCCCGAGCGCTTGTCCCGATATGAAAATTTTCAATTCAAGTCCTTTTTAAACACTGAAATGTTTCTCATATTACCCCGAATCTCTACACATATTGATAAATTGCCTAATATATTTGAAAATAGAAGAACAGTTACTGAAGATGTAATACTCGAGTGTAACACCCGAGTTATATTTTGGGATTAGCTTGGAAGTAGTTGGTTGAGGCGTGGCGAGTGTACCTACCTAGGCAGGCATAGATGAGACAATTGCTGTCTATAGACATTTATCTGTAATACCAGTTGTCGCTTAACGCACTACAATGCTGGATTATGGTATGATAAAGTATTTTATTTAATAATTTTTGTTTTTCTAAATTTGGTAAACCTAGCAAATATCGCTTAAAGCAACATAAACAATTAATATTTGTTAATTATTAGCATCAAACATCCGTTTTTCGACACCTAGTGTAAACATAATGACCTAAATAATTACCTATATATATTATTATTACAATTTTAGCGGGAAATAAAATTATTGTTTATGAATGAATATACTTGTACTACGATGCAATGTCCGATAATTAATTGGATGTTAATTACCTGTTCAATTTCTCCAATATATTATTAGGAAAATATTTCATACAAATTTCCTACAAATTATACTGACTTTTCTCCGTGTAGTATTATTTAGATACCATTGTAAAAAAAATATATTATAATAAAACCACAAAAATTAGACCACCAAAATTCTTTGTATGTGAAATAAAAATGTAAAAAAGAAATTAAAACAAATATTCAATTTGTATAAATTTTAGGGACACGTTTGAGAGTTGAACGGAAATGTCAATTTGTTATGTTTGCGTAACGTCTGGCGAAGCTTAATTTCGTACAAAAAAAAATTGATCTATGTCGCATGCAACCTTTGCAAGAAATATGACCGGAATAAGATACATTTTAATGATTTTGAGTTACTCTTGTATACAAAACATTTAAATTTAAAAAAAATTGCACATATCAACCTTTCTCAGTCGAATTGGTCAACTGCTCCAGCCAGTGAATCAAGTGAAATACATCCTTAATGTACCTGCAACAGGAGAGTAATAGTGTGGTCAAGACGAATAGTGCTTGTTAGAGTCGTTTCTGCCTACCTCTGTATGGACATGAACGGAAGTTAAGATAGACATAGGTTTATTTTTAATTGTAGCTCGGCATGTGACAACACTTCGCCTGATGTAAAGCTAGAGTGCGGTCAATGAATGGAAACGACTGCTACTACAGAGTAACCTGTGCAGGCAGCAGTCGCCTCCACTATGCCGGCTTGAAGAGACGAGCATGTACCATCTAGATTGACAGTGCACACTCTTCTCGCTATACCTGGCTACTTTCAAACTATTCCCGAAACGCGACAAAGTCACTTCACGAGTGTTACATTCGAGGTAGTAGTAGTTAACAGTAATAAAAGTATGTATTATAGATCGATCGTTTTATCTGTTATCGACAAAAACGCACGTCGTCTATCTTTGCACATGTAGAATTCTGTAGCGGGTGCCGCTCAAAGTCTAAACATGTGTTGCGTATTAATTTAACGTAAAACTTAAGTCCAGAGATCATAATATACAGAACTCGGGATTAACTAAGGGATTTTGCTGATTTAGGACTACTGTTGGTGGTCTGGTACACTTTCAAAAATGGGGTGCGATTATTTTAACAACGTTTGTAGAGGGTCAAAATTGTCACCCCTTCTGTTATACGGCTAATACATGAGCTCATGGTTCATTCATGATGTAGGGTCGATCATTTTAAAGTACTGAAATTAGTGAGAAAAGGTGTGATATAAGTAGCTGAACTCTATTGATGTGCACGTATACAATAGTTGTAACCAGATCCGGGTGGTGACATGTTTTAGGGAACAATAAAACTTGTTTTTAAAACCCCACATTAATAAAAACATCGGTTTCAAATGTTATAAACTTTATAATCAAAATACGAGTATATGGATATATAGAAAACAGTCTAAGAGATTTCTCGATAATGAAAATCGTTTAGGATTTTCAGTTGATTGTTTGCTTAAAAGCATTAAAGCGCTATCGAGTGTGCTAAACTGGCTATTGATAGCCAAGAACACATTTTCCTAATTAAAACACTAAAATGTTTCTGAAGCAATTCGAGCTATGTCACTTGTTTAGAATGTCCACAGAAAGTGACCAAACATCGGTCCGCGCTTTGTTACTCGATAGACTCCACGTAGTTAATGAAAATCGGTTTGGCTGCTTTCTGCATATAGAGAGGCAATTTACTGAAACGGTCTCCTGCCTCTTCGACCTAATGCAAAATATTGCCACAAGCCGCGCTTGATGAACAAATTTGTGTCCTATTATAACGTAAGAAGGGCGGCTATTTCACCAATATCAAGAAGATTGCTTTCTGAAAACTGATATATGCGATACCTAAATACAGAATGATTATGCCTTTTTTTCTCTAGTGGACAGGCCCGTGACTATACCCTTATCTAATTGAAGTTAAGTTGTCTCCGAGCGGAGACAACTGCTACCACAGAGAGATATCTGCAGGCAACGGTCGCGTCTACTATGTCAACTTAAGGAGTGAATGCACACAGATTGACATTGTATAGTCCGCTCGGAACGCAACTATTAACTTACTTCACGGGCGTTAAACACTTAAAAGTAACGGTACTCTGAGATGGAAGCTTGATCTAATAATCATCATCAGTCGGTCTATCACTCACACGGTTCAAAAGATTTAATATTACCGTAAATGATAAATGGATAACATTTCACCGTTTTTGGTTTTTCGTTTGCAATGTAGACATTTTCATAGAAGTTCTAACAATTTTACGATGCAATGATTAGGGGTCCGCAAAAGTAAAACGAACATCATGAAATAGCCGCTTAGCAAAACGTTTGCGGTTTAGTTGCTCTTACGCTCCACATTGGTTTGAATCACGTATTTTCATTTTTAAGTCAAAATATACTTTTTGAATTTTTACTACGTTATGTTTTGGTTTATGAATATCATAATAACACAAAAAAGAAGGCAAAAATATTAATTACAATAAAAAATAGGAGAATGTCAAATAATACGTTTTTCTCAACAGTAGCTAAGCTGTTACACATACTGTGTTATTGACTATAAACAACGAAATGAGGGTTATAAACGAAAAATACAATTTTACATTGTTACCTTAATATCACGTATAGTAAGATAGATACACTTTTTCTTTTACGAACATCATAGTCTCTTTTCCTTAACCAAAAAATACATTTACATAACATTTCTTTATGTCATGATAAAATATACAACGTTAGTGGATTTATCATTCAATCTAAAGAGACATAAGACGAGAATAAAAATATAATAAACCAACGAGTACATAAACATTATATAGCATGTGATTTGTTTCTTTATATATTCCCACGCTGAAATTAAGTACGTAAAGATCAATGTTAAATAAGAAAATAAGTACATATACTGACCACGAACTATGTTACCCAATAATACCCTGAACTATGACTATCAGGACAATGAGAACAACGCAAACAGAACTATAGTTAAATGCCTTCAAATATATATCAAAAAAAGATGATTGTTTAGCCAATTTTCCCAGCCAAAACATTCAGGTCTAACAACTATGAAGATGCGTTTTGGGATCAGTTTGAAAGTAGCCAATTTCGTCGTAAACCGTCATTCTGAAGGGAATGCTGTCTGCAGACATTTCTCAGCTACAACTGTCTCCGCACATGACCCGCTGGGCTACTATAAAAAAAAACGACAAAATTATATCGATTCCATAAAGAACTAAGTATAACTACAAATTGTATTTACTTATGTTTACCATAAATATCTGGAATCAATATCTTCTCCACTAATAGATACCACAACTATATTAGAAGTAACCCCATTAAAAATGCATCTAGGTAGATATGTATTAGTATAATTAAAGGAAACCAAGTAGACGGACCTTTTTACAAGTCAAAGGTAACTTAAAACTAGTAATTTATATCTTACGAACTAAGAGAGGGCAGAAAAGTATAAACTGCTGTTCAATTTTAAAGAACTTTTAATCAAAGTCAACACGGCCGGTACACATACCTACTGAAAAGTAACTCGATGCTTGTCCAATCGGTTTATGAACTTGTCACACGACAAATCTCACCACGTGCACTAACATAGATGATATTTTGTAAACTCGATTTAATATGTTGAAATTTTTTACATTTTTATTATATAGCTTTACGTTTATCTTGTTTTAAAATGATAATTATGTTCTAAATTTACTTAATTGTAAAGAAAAAATATTTTGCGAGTTAGACGAGTAACTGCTGGTTCTAAACAACTGTCATGTCGTCGGTAGCTAGTAACCCAACACCGGCGCATGTTCCTACCTCCTGTCTTCTAAATAAACATTCCCAACTAGAATGTATCCAAAATAACGTTATAAATCATTTTACAATCCATCCCGAGTTTTTCTGTAAATGAATTTGTTAGTTTCGTGACAATCTGTTCCGCTATTTGCTTAGCGTCAGAAAACAGATGGTGATCCGAGCAACACTAAACACATTTATCATTGTGTAAAAATTATTAATTTTTGTGTCATACTTCTTGCTTGAAATATTTTCAAGTTCGTGCTCTTGTATGATAATTAAAGACATTAATTTATGTCATTTTGGTAAGAAAAAACATTATTAATGATATCTGTTTTGTTTTACATCAGTTAACATATTTTAAATTCGTTTCTACATATCTATAACAAAGGGCTCTCGTATGAATGATATAAATAATGCAGAAAAATCAACTTTAGATTTTCGATAGTTGCCAAAGATTTTGATTGCAATGCTCCTCTCAGCGATTCTTGGTTTCCGAATGATGCTCTCAATGCTATTACAAGCAGACATTTGCCCTCGTCGCCATCCAAGCGGTTGGGTGCGCTATTCAGAGAATCTTAAAATTACTCATTGGCATTTTAGTCACGAACTTCGCAATCGCCATTAGCGCTGATTTTTACTTCTTTAGATTCCAATTCGGTATTATATGTGGCATTAAACATGCGCAGATTTTTAGTAAAAAGACCAAACTCGACTTGATGTTAAGCTAGAGTGAAGTCTGTAGGTCTGAAGTCGCCTCTGCTATGTCCGCTGGAGAGCTGCAGGTCCGCAGCATTCGGATTCACAGTGCACACTCCTCTTATTACACCTAGACTAGATCAATTAATGGATGTTACATTTGAGCGTGTTTATGACTGCCATCAGTCTGCCTACCACTTATTTAAATTTTATTTTAGTTTCAGAAACCGAGTAAATACGATGTTTATTTGTATTTTTATCAGAGTTATTGATCTAAATCCAATTAACGTTAGTAACGTTCCTTAGTTTTTTACTCGGTCTCCTTTAATGCAGAAAATTAAAACCGGACTAAAAGTTTATCTACGCAGAGCAAATTCTATGCGACTGCGTTTTAAAATTTGCTTTGCAATTCAATTCTGTTTCAGTGGAACATTTTCGTATTTTTTTCTTATTTGCCAAATCGTTAGTGAATATTTTTATAAGAGAATTATTAATCCTGGATTTTAACCTACTTACTGCGATCTCAAAATAGTATTTATTACAAATTTTGAAAATAGACTATTTTATCATCACAGTTCCGGTAATTTTCTTTTTTATAATAATTTGGGAGTTTTTCATTTTGTCACCTTCACGCATATTAACACAGTCATAGCGGTGTATTAAATCCGTGACATTTGTGTGACGCTGAAAATGATTCAGTGGAGTTGAAAATGAGCGTGAAAAATTAGCGTAACAAATAATGTGATGCACAAAATACGTGCGTTAAAAACTCACAACACAGGTGTTTGATTCCGTCATGGAAAAGCTATTTATTACAATTAAAATTCACACAAAATTTATTAAATAGTCTGAGTGGAGTTCCACGCAGGCTGGAGAATTACAGCCGAACGATTTCCTTTGACTACCAATGTGGATGCTTCTCTGATCACGGGTATGGGAAAACGAAACAAGAATTCACCATAGTATAGGCAATAGAGGACATACAAAGATGCCATATGAAATTGCAAAGGGCGTAGTACATCTCCAGAATCCAGGACATCGAGGAAATAGAGGTCCCAGAGGTGCGAAAGTAATATTTACAAGAGCGAATCTGCGCCTATATAAAAACTACTACAAGTTCAAATATTTTTTTAGCAAAAGCTACCGTATTTATATTAAAATATAAAGATGTCAGTCATAAAAAAACTCCGTTTATAAAGTATGATAAAAATAATTCCCCATGGCACGGTCGAGCTTAAACTTGTTAAGAAATAACTCGAGGCATAAAATATCAGGAGAGAAAAAGTCCCAAAACAAATTGTTAGCAAACGAGCGGTGTCCGAGAGCGAAAATATGTTGATTGAATAAAGAAAAACTATTAAAACTTTCCCCTAGAGTTTCCACTTCGCTAGATACAGACAAACCCAGTGTATGTATGTGTGTGTACAATATACATTAAATATTTCGGTACTTTTATTATAAATTATTATAAAACAAATTGTGTTTTTTTTTTTGTGAAATGGGAGCTAATAATTATATTCCTTGAGGCCGACTTCCCATCAAGACGTTGAATAAGTTATCTCAGATTATTTCGCTACATACTGATGTAACTGTCCGACAAGTGACCACAGTCTACCTTTTGTTAAATCTAGAGAGCGATCCATTAACGAGGATTACAACTAACCACGCTGAATATCTACAGGCAAACCGCCTCCGCTATGCCAACTTGCGGCAAAAATCTGACTCCTCTCATTATGTGAACTCCACTTTAATTTAGCAAAATATAGTATTTTTGGATTAACAAGAAGTGCTCGTAAATAAAGATAGGACTGAGTAAATGAATGTGCGATGTACTCATAAGATAAATAACTATGTTGACAAACCTAACGTACGACGATATACGAAACAAGATACTTGGCAATTTCTCCGAACACATCGTCATCCTGCGAAAGTTTGTTTGATTCGTTATTAGAAGATAACTTTCCCTTGCGTTTAAGATCGTATATAACTTTCCTAATACCTTGCCATTGCACTCATTCGACCGTATCCTTGACTCAAGATTATATTCCCTTTCGAGTAACAAAAATATAGAGTCAAGTCCAAGTTTTACTTGTAAATCTAAGGTTCCGTATCTTTAATGCATTAAATTTTGATGAAGGGCACGTGACAGCTGTATCTTCAGCACATGAAAATAGTTTTTTTTAATTATTTATGTTTATAATTTTTATCCTAACTTTGGATGCATGTCTTATGATAGAATACAAATGGACAAGATAAATTAAACAAAAGCATAAATACATTTCATATTAAAAATATAATAATAAAAAATTACAAAATATTATTGTAAAATATTAATTTTGCTGTCCATACAGGCGAGTCCAAACTTAGATGGCAATAATACTATTTACGTACTATTTAACAATTTTATTTGAATAAAGGATTATTTTTAAATTACACGTATGTAACCCTAAAAATGACAATTCGGCTTTATTCGTTCTCAAATAAAACTTCTTATAACAATAGTATGGAACTAATATGTTTGTTGGTTATTAATTCTGCTCAATAAAACAGAAATCTTGTTCGAATCAATTTTTTATGATCTCTATTACATTTGATTATTGCGAGTGAGCGGCTACTGGTTATACTACAATTCAAGTTATATTAACACTAATTCTGTTATTGATGCCCTATATAAGACAATCAAAGATAAAAATACAATAAAACCTGTTAGTTTAGGGTCGCCATATAGATTTTAGATAAGCGGTGTTGATGTTAGAATTCTTACTTTTTTTAGGAATATCTTTGATGCATCAGCGCGGTCGTTTGTTTTGAATTATTTGCATACCCCATTCGAGAATACGGTCCAAATATTTCCCATTCCAGTAGCGAGCCTTCGAATTCTTTGGTCCGTAAACGTTACTTTTAATGGACCCGACGTCAATTAAAATAACGTTGCACAGTTTTTTCGGTATGTCGAGAAAATAAAAGGTCGGTGAAGTTTTTTGAATCTACGAGTTGATATGACTCTAGTCGCATTCTACAGGTGCAAAGTCCGTTGGTGGCCGACGTGTCAAACGGACAAGAACGTTGTAAAAAAGTGGGAAGTAGAAAAATAGCTGGGATACGGTTTATATTTTTGTTTTTTGGGACCAAACTGATAAATGACAAGTTGCTTTACTTTAATTTCATCTTTACTTGTATGTATGAAATGAATATACGAATATGTATTATCAGTTAGGTAATTAGTTAACTTTAAACTAAATTTCACTTTAGTTACGACCCATAAAAATGAAAGAGTATAATATTATGTATTTTTAAGTGAAATTAAAAAGAGGGTTCATGTTAAAATTCTGTGGTGTTTGATAAAAAAATAATTTCCCTTGAGGGCTGTACGCAGCTTATTAATTTTCAAAAGCAGCGCATTAAACTTACTTCAATGTTAAAAATATGCATAAAACAAGAAAAAAACGACTTGCATCTCAGAAGGATGGAAGACCCCGCGGATATTAATATGTTTTATGAGGGCTTTAAAAACCTTGTGTGTTATTTAATTTAAAATAATGCATTGCATACTTACCACGGCACTAACTTTAGACTGTTATTATATTTATTGAATATTTGTTTAATAATATTCTAACAATAAAGCCTGGGAGAATCTTTAAAACATTTTAGCAGCAATTGATCTACGTTTATTATTAGAAACCAGAGCAGAATCGTGTTGTAACACCCTATTTCAGTATGCCAAAAAATTGCAACAAAAACTAAATAATAAAAAACAAACTTTAGATTTAAAACAGTTAAATCAGTGAATAATTACTCAAATTATATTACACAGTTCGAAAACCCAGACATTTGGTAAACACAAAATTAAAATGGATCAAGCGAGCTATGAAAGCGCCCCTTAACTTTCAATACCCTTCATCATAACTAATTTACGAGTAACTGTATTGTGTTACATAGGGTTCAAAAATTTGCATGTAGGTATCCCCTAAAACCTATATTTAGGCAATATATTATTAATCTTTAATTTACTTCATTAACAAGAGTTATACTTTCCCTGTTATGCCTCCCCTATACGAGCATATTATAGGCACCCCTTACACTGGGGATTTGCACCAGAGAGCGAAAATTTAAATTTGAATGACCCTTCTGAATTCTTGTTTAAATTTGTAACATACGTATAGGCATGCGTGTGGTTGGTATATGTGTTACGATTTACTCATAGAAATACAATAGATTCATTCTTTTATTGTATATGATATTACAACAGCAAGACATAATTGCATAAAGGTATTAATTACAACAATTGTTACACACAATTAATAAATTCCAAATATGTATGCCAATGTATCCATATATTATACGTAGCTAACATACAATGAAAATTAAAATGAAATAGAGAAAATTTAATTTAATAAAATACAATTTATATTAATTAACAATTATGAATATTTTCAGCAGTATATTGTTTAAAAATTTTTTAAATTTTTCTTAATGACAATGACCAAGTTTGCCGAAGTCCAATTTGTGTCCAGTTATTACTATAACGCTATACTTTTTACTACTAGCCTAATTGTTTAATTAGAACATAAGGTTTGATAGTAACATTGCTAATATGCATTTTGTTAACATTATTCTTTAGCGAGTAATTTTGCACTTACCCATTGGTAGTTGCTGACTATTCGCGCGTCAGTAATCCTTTGTTATATCTTTTTTGGCAGCGTACTTTTAATTTGCAAGTAAATGAGGATTGCTTTAATGTGGTATGTTATCACCTCATTACGAACGAACGCTGCGACGTTCTGGTTAGGATTTAAGCTTATGTAAGTTAAATAATGAACGTTTATTCCAGTAACTAGGTTTGAACTAAAATTAAATTTAGTATAATTTTATTTATTAAATAAAATTGGGGAAGATATAAATATTTTATTTTATAAATATATTATTTATTGAAATAAAATATTATATTTATAAACTGATGAAATTGTAGCTATAAAGCAATGTCTTCCTGGCAACCAAGTAGAGAATCAAGTAGAGTAGAATCAAAGGAGTCACAAACTATGACATAAACGTAAGTATATAAACATACAATAAAATATAATTATATCACACAATATAGATACATTTATAAATAAATAAATATAATAAGATAGTACTCGTAATATTTGATTAAAATAAATTCTGCGTATTTTATTTATGAATATATTTATTACGCAAAACAAAAAACAAAAAATTATGTTTCAAATAGAATAACTTCAAAAGCCAATTCACTAATGAATGTACTAAAGAAAAGCCAGTGCGTAATCAACTAGCTAGCGGCGATTAAGACGTATAAACAAAGTTGAAGTTACTGCCTTGAGACAACGGCTGGTTCCCTTTAGCTATTTACCTACCCGCTTCACGACCGAAAACTTTTCCTTCCTAGGTAATTTATTTTTCAACTTAATCTTGTAAATTTGAGGTCGTAGGTCCTTCGTCCTGCACGCGAACGTTCTCTTTAATAAGTCGTCAGACGTCTACATTTTCATACTGGCTTATGTTTTTATACCTTTCTTCGTACATTTCATTCTTAGAATAAACGGAATTATGAAATATAAATACTGAAATATTTAAGTATTTCCATGGATTGTCAAATTAGAGCCTCAATGACATCTATTCACCTACTCTTCCTATGCGTGCACACCGGTTGAGATTGCTTTTCATATAAACTTTTCTAAGCAATTAACAAATTTGATTGAAAAAAAAATCTATTTAACGGGAATAATTCTTCTACATCTTCTACATCTAAAAATAGTGCTTCACGAAGCTTGTTTAAAATAAGCCAGAAACTTTAAATTCGAATAATGAGGGGTTAGTACGAGTTCTCCAATTAGTTTGGTGTTATTTTTTCATTCCGCCGATGCTTTTGACGGGAACTGGGTCGCGTAGAGATGTTGGTTGTTTCCATAATCGATTCAAGTGGTTTCGTTATTAATTAAGGACTTTCCCTGACTACTTCGTCGACTACAGTAAACTAAAATGATCGATTGTGTGTCAGCTATTAGTTGTTCAAATATTTGCCTCGGCCATTTTGAGGTTATCTTATTTAAGAAATCTAATTCATTACCAAAAATTTTTAATTTAGTAATGAAGTCGAATTCTAGTTCGTTTTTAACGATTTTTTATAAATACATACTTCGCAGATATGTGACCACAGTCCGCCTTATGTTAACTGCTACACGAGAGAAATGCAATCAGTAGTGTCCGCTATGCCGGCCAATGTGCACTATCCAGATTGACAAGCACATTCCTATCATTATACCAGTCTACTACCAAGTTTGACGACGAAGAAGACGCGACTTAAGACTTCATAGTGGTGGAACTACGCTAGTATAGGGCTAGTGACCATTATCAGTCCGCCTACTACTCCTGTGACCTTTGACTGACCTTTCCTTAATCTTAGTAAAATAGCGTGCTAACATAAAAAGTAATAATTCACCCCATCTTTTTGTATTCATTAAATAAATTAAATCTAATAGGTAAAGCAAGTTTGTTGTTTTTATCAAATCGCTTTGACACTAATTCTCACGAAGTAGTGTATAGAAAAAGGTGATAAACCGATTATCTTAAGTAATTAAGCGAACCCCTTATGAATAATTCACATTTTATCAAACTAATAAATCACATAATGTTTTTATTTGATTTACGCGCGGCTACTTTGTGACGTTTACTTTGTAATAAAGATTAAAAAATAAATCTAGCTTTTATCTTTACCGCAACGAAATAATAAACTTTATATAAATTTATAAATTTTTGGTATATTAAAATGCTAAATTTGTTTTTTATTTATATTAGACTACGATGAAAATCTAATAGAAAAAAATCAACATGCACACTGAGCGGATCGAACTCTGTTCCTCTTCGCGCGCTTCACGTGACCGTGTCAAAATATTGCTGAGTTGATGTTACACGTGTTTCTATTCAATTTTCATCAAAATTTAAAATAAATAAAATTAAAGGAAAAATAACTATGATCGTCATTTTTAATTCATATTAGATTTAAAAGCTTTTAAAAAACTGACCCCACCAAAAAAGATAAAAACTCCAAAAAATAAAACTAGTGATTTCAATTTAATAATGAATCTTATCACTTTATGGCATCTACCCGAAAAAGGTTGTGATGCGTTCGAAAAAAATTGGAAGTGACAAAAATGGGACTAATTATTATGATAATACGATCGTTTATCAGGGAACTGTGGGTTGGTGTCCATTTGGATGAATAAACAATTGTATAAAAAATAAAGTTTGATAGGATAAGGTGTGATGACGGCTATAACACGACATCGCATATCTTTTTCTATTATCAATAGATGCTCATGCGATGCACACTGAGGTGAAAATATTGAATTAATAAAACAGTATTTAATAATGAACTTAATATTGCATCAAGTTATTATATTATTGTTTACTGTATTTTAGTTTAATCACATATTTATTGACATTTTAAAATATTATTGTTTTTTTTTTGGCATATGTCGGCAACAAATAATTCGGGTACTTCAACCGAATCTTCTACATATTGATTTGACGTTGAAATCTTCGAAAACCCTACCCGAATTACATTTTGGAACTATCCATTATATGTATTTTTTATTGGTAATAATTGTTGAATATTAATGAAACGAAAGATTAATTAAGATTTAATATATTTCACATAAAATAAAACTTATCGAGCACACACGAATTTTTGACAGGAATCAAAGACAACAGAACAAGGGCGGAGACACCAACCATAAAGTTTAGAGACATCGATTATATCATTGATTGTAGTAATCGTATATTTTAACACCCTCCCTTAAACTTTATGTTACATTTTAATTAAATTTAATTTCTCAAAATATAACATTACGAGACTTGATTAATTTCTTAGGATATTGGGGGTCAATGAGCCTGTATCCTTTACTGTTTTCACAATACCCGACAAATATGCACCTTTTCGACTTTGAATCAAACTTTGTTCTATTTTGGCTCGGAAGGAGATAATATGCTTCACAGCCAAACACTCTGAGATTACTTATGTCTACAGTCGATCCGGTCCATACATTTTCTGGTACCCGACTACCAGTTAATCCGGAAGTTGGACTTCTATTTTTAATATAAATGGCTGTCATGACGGCTTCTCCCCAATAACGTTTACTTAACCCAGATTCATGAAGCATACAACGAGCTTTCTCAATTATTGTTCTATTAAGACGCTCTGCAACTCCATTTTGTTGCGGGCTGTAAGGCGTAGTAGTCTGATGAACTATTCCATGACTTTTCAAGTAATTACTAAACTTACTGTTACAATACTCCATACCATTGTCGGAGCGAAGGCATTTTATGAGGGCATTTGTCTGTTTCTCAACCATCGCTTTAAAATTGATAAAAACCGACATAACCTCAGATTTATTTATCAATAAATAGCCAAAAGACTTCCTAGAATAATCATCCGTGAATGTTAAAAGATAACGGGCATTGCCCCATGTTGTCTCAGACATCGGTCCACACACATCGGAGTGAATTAATTGCAAAACTTCACTAGCACGCTTCGCTTGACCTTTGGGAAAAGATTTTATAGTCTGCTTACCCTTAACACAAGCAATGCATTCATTAAGAGCATTTCTGTTATCATCAAACGAAATCCCAGCTGCCTGACCATCTCTTAGAACATACATACCTTGAGAACTGAGGTGAGCTAATCGCTTGTGCCACAATTCCATTGATAACTTATTACATTGAACAGCATTAACACATTGTGATGACTCCTCAATGAATTGTTCCTGAATAGCTGCAGCTGTAACGTCACAATCTTGTTGAACCTGTTGAGAAGCTGAATCACACACAACATTTTTCAACATATATACACCATTAACACTATTGGCTGAAATGATGCATGTACCCTTTTCATCGAAAATTTTACATACATTGTTGTTAAATTTTACATTTAAACCCTTTGCAGTCATTTTACTCACTGAAAGCAAATTTGCTGATAGTCCGGGTACATACATCACCTCTGTGACATTGAAGGTATCATTATTTACAGTTAAACTTATTTTTCCGATGCCTTTGCATTGCAATTTTTCATTATTTGCTGCTATGACAGTGTTGGCACATTCTTGTAACTCCACAAAACTATTTATATTATTGCACATATGTGCAGTACAACCTGAGTCTACAATCCAGTCATTTGCGGTAAACATTGTGGCAAATGCTGTTGCTAATAATGATTTTGTTTTATCACACTTATCGTCTCTATTCCTACGTTTGAGTTTGAAACATTTTTCTCTTTTATGACCCACTTTGTTGCAATAACTGCACTTTTTAACACTTTTTGCCACATAGGCCACATCACTAACACATTCACCTTGACTTCGCCTCGATTCTTCTTGTAACAGCCGAGCTCTTACAAGCTCGCTAGTCAGCTTTCGATCTGTCAAAGTTGCAGTTTCCAAGTTGGACACTAGTGTGTCATATTCCTTTGGTAAACCGCTAAGAAGAAGCTCCGCTACCTCCTCATCCTCAATGGTGCGGCCAATGTCTGCCAACATTTGTACAGTCTCCATAGTTGCATTTATATAATTTATCATACAACTATGATCGGAGAAATTGGAATGATGTAACTTCCTTAATAATAATACTCTTCTACACAGACCTTTGTCTTCAAAAATTTCTGCCAATTTATCCCACGCTTCTTTGGCATTCTTCGCATTGCGAACGTATTGTATGCAGCATACATCTATACTTAAACAAATACGCGCCAACGCACGTTGTACACGCTGCTCGTTGTTATCGGTGCCATCCACGCAGCCCCATAGGCCGTCGACAATCAAAAGCATTTTCATTTGGAATTTCCAATTATTCCAGTTAGAAACGCCTTTCAATTTTTCGAAAGTGGCACCCGTGGATCCCAGATGCATTGCACAGGACCCGCTTTTAACACCGTCTTCAAACGTCGGCATTGCCATTGTCACGTTTTACGACGCTTATGTTTTTATTAAGTGAAATAAATATTTGAATCGTTACATTAACAATAACAGTAGGCGGGACTGGGCCCATAACCTGTTGAATATTAATGAAACGAAAGATTAATTAAGATTTAATATATTTCACATAAAATAAAACTTATCGAGCACACACGAATTTTTGACAGGAATCAAAGACAACAGAACAAGGGCGGAGACACCAACCATAAAGTTTAGAGACATCGATTATATCATTGATTGTAGTAATCGTATATTTTAACAATAATAATATAATAAATAAATGATAAAAACGACAATACAAAGGGTAACACCTAAAACATACACCTATTTTTCTTTTAATAATTTAAAAAAATAAAAAATCACCCCAGTCCTTCACGTAACAGACCAGTCAACTACTGCGCCACGGAGATCATCTAACTTAAATAAAAAGTATAATGTAAATAACATTTACAGAATTACTTAAATTGTGTTGGTGTGATAGCGTGCTAGTCATAAAGCCATAGTATAACCTCATCATGAGGTTATAAAACTAACTTCACCTCTAAAGCACATATTACCTCCAATATAGATAAAACAATGTGCTTGATATTTTGAAGGAACTATCTAAGAACTATCCATGACTTTATCGGCGGAAACTTTATTAGTGTGAAGTGCTTTTTTTGATGACACGGGGAATATAAAATCATGCCTTTGTTCCTTATCATCTTAGTATAGATTTTTAGTATAGAGTTTTTAAGTGTGAATTAATGTATCAGATGGGTATATATAATAGTTTTTGTTTTTTTATTGTAGCTCGGCATGTGACAACACTCCGCCTGATGTAAAGCTAGAGTGCCGTCCATGAATGGAAACAACTGCTACTACAGAGAAACCTGTGCGGGTAGCAGTCCCCTCCACTATGATGGCTTGAGGAGACGAGCATGCACCATCTTAGATTGACTGTGCACACTCCTCTCGTTATACCTGGCTACTTTCAAACTATTCTCGAAACGCGACAAAGTCACTTCACGGGTGTTACATTCGAAAGTGATGGTACTACCCCAGGACGGCAGACTGGACAAATAACCATCATCAGTCTGCCTACCACTCTTTAAATCACTCGTTAAATAGTAAAAAAAATATTGTGGGTCCGTCAAGTCTCCTATCATGGGATTGTTTTATTGCAGGATCAATTACCCTTTATGGTTATTCTTGCAAGTTAAACAGTATTTCGAGATCAGCTTGGAAGTAACTGGATATAACTAAACGAGTGTGGCCTGTCAATAGATGGTGCACAATCGTCTTCTTAAGCCGGGATAGCAGAGGCGATTGCTGCCTGCAGAAATTCTCATATCAGTTGTTTGTTTTCTTATAAACCACAATCTAGCATAACATCAGACTGAGTGTGATCGCATGCCGAGGTATTTATCACAAAAAATATTTTCGATATGACTTCAAATGGACGACACGGTCTAATAATATGAAACCGACCTAGAACCTAATGTTCCGGGAAAACTCCGGGAAATTATTTTTCATGAAAACTAGACTTAGCATATGATTATGGTATCTACTGAAACATTATGACTATATTGAGTTACGGCTAAATAAAATTTCGGCTGCATATATTTTAGTATGATAAAGGTAACAAAGTTTACAATGTTGAATAGATTAGATGCAATATTACTACGTTTTATGTGTGTAGATAATCTTGTGATTGTCCATAAAGTTAGATAGACTTTGGTACAACTAAACTAAACTTTCGTTGAATTTGCTAAAAATATTAGTGAAAATTTTACTACGTTATTAATAAATATTTCATAAAAGTATTATATTTTATGCAATCTTAAAATTTTTTCAAATATATCAGCACTTATCTAATATTTTAAATCAACTTTTATGTGTGTACGTATAGCATGTGCTCTCCTTAGCTTAAGAAGGAAATTAAAAAAAAATATTTTTTAAAATCTCAGTGGTAGGTAATGATCTCACTTTCACGTCCTGGGGTAGTACCATCATTTTCAAATGTAAAATCCGGCGCGTGACGTCGCCTTACTTGTCGACCACGGGCACGCTTTCGCATTCATAAAACAAAAGAAACACCATTCCAGCCAAGTAAATGAGCGGCCAGTCCAACCCCGGGACTTTTGACTCGCGGCAAAGGAGATAACGGTTACTACTCCGCTGCCTCCTTCGCCCATGCGATGAAGGGTGGTCTCTCACTCAGGTCTTCTCTGAAAGCAGCCGAGAAAAGACCCCACCTTGCTGGTTTTGGTTCGCGCCGGGACCCTCTATCTACCATCTGGGGATGCGCCCGATGCAATGGGAGACCAGCAACCCCAACAGTGCCCCCCATATGACACTGTCACTCACGGTCAAAGGGCCGCGAGCCACGGGACGTTATTCGTCGACCTGGGCGATACACATTTGCCTCTTTAAGCCGGCATGTGGATACTACTGCGGTCTCCAGACATTTCTCAGAAAGTTGCTTCCCTTCATGAACCTAACGTATGGCGAAGTGTGAACACAAGCTTAGCTACTCGTACTATAAAAATGACAAAAAACACTTTCGTGATAGAATGCAAATACACGGCCATTACAATATCGTATTTAGCAAGTCGTTACTGAATATTTACCCATGACGTTCGTGTCGCTATGTCCATTTAAGTTGTACTTTGTAGGAATTGTTTTCAATTTCAGTCTTGCATTTCCACTTATTACCATGCATAATTAATAAGGTTTAAACCTTTCAGTCGTTTACTTACGATATAGTAAATCCCTGCATCAAACGTTAACTATGTAAACGTGATAATATGTTACATAAATTAATTTTGTTATAACAAGAAAAATGGCATTACTTAAATAATTCTAATATTTAAAAAAAACTAAGAGGCAACGCTCTATAGTCTATGCTTACCTACTTGGTAAGAGGTTTTTTCTATTGTATCTCGACATATGACAACATTCCGCCTGATGTAAACGTACGTAATGTACGGTCCATGAACGAAAACAACTGCTACCACAAATAGATTTCTACAGGCATCAGTCGCCTCCGCTATGCCGGCCTAAGGAGACAAGTATGCACCATCTAGTTTGACAGTGCACACTCCTCTCGCTCGCTATACCTGGCTACTTTCAAACTGCTCCCGAAACGCGACACGGGTGTTACATTCGAAGTGGTGGTACTGCCCCAGGACGGTAGATTGAGTAAATAAGTTGTTTATTTAAAATAATCATCATCAATCCGCCTACCACTCTTTAATAGTGCCTATAGGCACCGAGCGATCAAAGTACATATAACAAAGTTACATTGGTACCGGTCAGAATTAGTGAGGTTCGAACACGGGACTCATCGATCGTGAGTTCACGCGTCTTACCGCCGCTAGACGACGGCCGCACTCATCTCGTTTTTTTTTTGCTGTCAAAAATTGCTTTTAATTTGTGTTAAAATGCATAATTTATTGTAAATAAAATACCACTACTGATTTAAAATTTTAAACCATTATTCTTATCCCAACATATTTCACTTAAATTACATGCTAAGTAAAATAATTGATACCGTTTAAACTCGTATTTCTAAGAACATACTTTTTTTACTTATTAAATAGTCATCAGCATATAAAATAATGTTTATATTTAAGAGCGGCAGTAGTCTAGCGGTCGAAGGCGTGAACTTACGATCGGTGAGACGGAAATTCAAATCTCGATAAATTCTGACCAATGTTGTATTATGAACTTCGGTCAGTTATGAACGGTTGGTGCCTATGATACACCTACTAGTTTATATCATCAATTTGTTTTCTTGCAATTGATAAATAAATAAATCCATTTCACGTGTAATAAGTTGTTTTAAGACGGGCAAAACTTTAAATTGAGTACAATTTTTGATTCCGTTCAATTAAAAATTAAATCGATTTAACGTTTAATTGAACATTAACGAGTTTGTTAAATATCCCTTTTCGAATAGCAATATTAGACGGTGACTACGTACTTACTGAAACCACGTGACTGTTATCAAGCCGGGTGCCCACTTAGCATATCGCTGGACGAAGTAGTGGTCGCTTTTTGTAGCCCTAGCGACGGAATACACCCCAACACAAATATATATTTAGCACGAATACGACGGTTTTCATTTATATTTATTAAATTATGATGAAAATTAAATATAAAAAAAACTAGTAAGTATTTACTTCTTAATTCTTCACATACATGTTCATTTCGAAAGACTCTGTTTATTTATATTATTATCACAGTTATAATAATTCTTGAACTTGGACTTGAATAAACCTATTGCACATACATAACAGTGCATTCGATTTAAATAGCATGGAATAAATGTTATATCTATACAGGGTGTAAAAAGATAACTAACAACCTCGTAAACCAGAAGTTGTATACATTGTACTAA
Source organism: Tinea pellionella (assembly GCA_948150575.1). NCBI lineage: Eukaryota > Metazoa > Arthropoda > Insecta > Lepidoptera > Tineidae > Tinea > Tinea pellionella. The sequence goes on along the minus strand of OX411254.1, from coordinate 3,198,857 downwards.
TGCAGTACAAGCGTTAAAATATTAAAAACAAGCAATGTGAATGCAACGATTGATAAACTACTGGTGACGTGCGAGTGATGAGCGCGCTTGTCGTAGCGAAGTTATACATCCATTGCTTCTTGATAAAATAAATATGAGTATTTAAAAAAAAAACATGCAATTGCGTTTTGGTATTGTAACGTGGTTTAAGGAATTGTTATTTGTTTCATAATACTCGAGTGCTAGTCGTTATTGCCATGCTAAGCTAACTTAGGTTTCGTGACGCCTCGGTTGTTTTACTGGAATGCTAAATGAAATATTTTGGTGTTTGTCGCAATTTATTTATTTAATTTTGATATTCCTAGCACATTATTTTACTTCCTAGAACGTGAAGTTAAATATTTTTAATACATTCCATACATAAATAGACTTGAAGTAATGTTTTGAATGTTTTGGTGTGATTTTTTACATTAGTTAGCCTCTTTGCCATGATCGTTTGCATGATGAGCACAAAATCGACTTTCTTAGACGTGTAATTCTTTTTTTCAGAATGCCAACTTTATGTCATGTCAAAAACCTAAAACATGCCTAAAAATATCAATATTATATTATATTTTTTCATATAAATTTCGATGTTTCGCATCTCCCACATTGTTAATGCACGCAAGCACGGTATGTCCACTTCACGCGGTTTCATGCGTCTGTGGTTTAATGTAAATTTTTGAAAAACATTGAAAATTGCTGTTATATTTTTTTACAAAATTTAAATAACCTTTTTCTTAATTATACTTTAAAAAATTAAAATAACATTGTAACCGAATTTATATTTTTAACACAAGGCTCGTTCTGTAAGTTAATTGATATAATATTAATGGAATACGATGCGCGGCTGAATATAAAAAAGTGTTAATTGAAAACTTTTATTTTTGTTATAATTTTTCACATTCGTTCAATGTCACGTAACCCATACCGGCAAATTCTCTAAGCACATAAATCAACGCCTGCTAAAATATACATAACATGGATTAACCTAGGGTCCAGTCACTTAAAAGTACTTAGAAATGATTAATTTGGGTAATTAAAACGAATTAGGTTAATGTGTGGGTTTTGAACGCGAACCCTTTTTCTTTTTCGTGCGAGTGCTGTTAGCTTTCGCTTATCTGATCGCATTAATCACAATTTCCACCCCCAATTAAACGTGCTGGATCGTCATTATGCCATACGGAACTAACATTTTTATTTTCCACTTCGACAAACCTTCAATTAAATTATATTCTTGTTTAACAAATTACAAGGATCAGAATAATTTAATGATTTTCACGCTGTTATAGAAACACTATAATTTCGTACATGAACATTTATTAGACAAAACAATGGGTACCGTAAATACTAAATACAATAAATATACTAGGTAGATAAATTTTCAATAATAAATTAATATATGAAGACAAATTTTAATATTGTAACTATTTCTTGAAAATAAAGACAATTATTTACGGTTATGCAGAAGTCATTGTTTGACAAGCGTCAACCGTGCGAGGCCCTCAGCGGTCACAAATCATTCTAACACCTGACCACGGGCAGCGTTATCGTTGTGGCGACGTGAAAAATTACCGCCTTCCAAACGTTCGCGGTCACACTTTTTCGTTTCCACGTCCGCGTCGTCCACAAGGGAGTGCCACGCTGTGGGTCATTAAAATATATTGTTGACGACAACTGGCGCGAAGGACTTTTACAGCGACCCCTTTGCCCTTTATTGAAGGAAATCGCAGTTTTGTAACGTCACAAACTGAATTAATTAACTCAATCGTTTGGGAATTTCTTCATCAATTAGCAAGAAAAACTAATTAAAACCCAACTTTGAAATTATTTGAATAATTTTATTCTATAACTTTCTTATGAGAGAGCTTATAAACGAAGTTTGAAAGAAAGCCTATCCTTTGAGACTACGATGAGTAACGACCGGCGACTACTGATAACTGTATTTACTTTGGACACTCCTTTGAATATTTAAAAGAACTTATTTACTTAAATACAATTATACTAACCAAGTATCTTTTTAAAAAATTAACTGCTGGCGAAAGAGATAGATAATGCATATGCCACTCATAAAACAACTGCAGACGGTAAATTGCGAATATTTTATGAGAATTTAAGCATAAATAAAACATTATCTTTGTGGAACTGCTCAATAAATTGTTTCCTTTACATATCAAGTCAGAGTCATAAAGTAAGGTATGTTAAACGACTTTGCTGAGTGACTACGCAAATGAATTTTTCTCAACTTCTTCTAACTGGATTCTATTACCGTCTCTAAACACAAAGAGAATAAAGCATACATTGGTATAAGTGTTAGGAGTATAAAGTTTTTCATATCGTTCGGGCAGAAACATTGGCAGAGCTCTTCACCCGTCGTAAAAGGGGAAACTTTACAAATCTTCGGATTTCGTACGCTTTCAGGGATTCATAATGTATTTATCTACCCCTCGACACATCAACAATAGCTGGAGTTTGTCACTGGAGGGCTTTACACGACAGTTAACGTCATAGCTTATAACATAATTTTATACACAACTTAAGAGATCGAATCTTAGAAAATTTCTATAGAAACTTTTCAAATCCTTTTCAAGTAGATAGTGAAAGACTTAATAATTCCAATTTCCCTCTGAAATTTCGCGCGTACATATTCATTAAATTTATTAAACTTTATTTACTTTTTTTAAATATTATTATTTTAGTTCGTCACATGACCGCACTCAGCTTAATGTTAAGCTAAAGTGCGATCCATGAACGGAGATAGATGACTGCTATCACAGAAGAGGATCCCCAGACAGCAGTCGCCCCCGCTATGCCGGCTTTCTGAGAAACCTCTACACACGGCGCTTGAAGGTTGTAGGAAGGGAGGAAAGACGTAAACAGCTTAATGGATCCTTGTGATATTAACGAAAGTTTGAAAGAATCTTAATTTAAAAATAAGGGTCAAAATTATTTGTGTTTTTCTAAAGCCTTGCTTTTTAGGTAGTAAATAGAATATGAAATTTTTGTACAAATTTATATATCGTATTTCCGCTAGATATAATCTGTGTTAAAGTTGTAATAAGGGTGAGTATACACTATGGCGCCGACTGGAAATGAACTCATAACAGTTTTACGAGAAAACGCCCGACGGTATCGCCCTATTCCATACACACAGCGCCCGTGGTTAGATAGATATGACAGCTATTAAAAATTGCGACTGTGCCGGAGAATCCAACCTTTTATAACAGTTTTTTAGTATGATTTTATTTACTATTAATATTATATTAAATTTCAGTGTAAAAAATTTTTAAGTACTATAGATTTCTATTAAACCTAAATCTAGACGTGCCATAAAAGCAATTTACTTTTAGATGTTTCTATCTAAAACGTCAATATAAAGATCCATTTAGCATCTACGATCGTTTTATAGAAATAGTGAAATCCATTCTGTTTAATCTTTTTCGCGTTCAAGTAAGTAAAAATTATTTAAGGAAAAATATAATTTTGTTTTTTTTTTTTCACACCTGAATAAAATTTAATATTGTTGGGTGATTGGGATTTTTGTTATTAAATTTGTTTGTAAATATATTTATTGTCCATTATTTTTATTTTTTTTGTTGCCTTCCGCTCACAATTATGACGATGTTAGCTCATTGAACAAAATAATAATTCCAAATTAAACAATAAACAAGAATTAACGTTTAACACACACTATTTGTATTACATACACACATAATGTGTAAACGTCGCACAAAAGTCGTAACTTATCGACTTTTCACTATCGTTATTAAAATATAGAATAGAACGTCTGTATACTATATTCTCGTCCATAGAACATAGCCCACTGAGTTTAATTTGTCCATATTTACGCATCGTTGATGTTGAAGTGCCGGCTCAATGTAGTAAGTAAATGTCGGGTCATCCTCATTGACTGTTACAGAACATTAAACTGAAAACATTTTATGATGAATTTCAAGTAACTTTTCAATAATAGCCCATGCTGAATCCTAAATTATATGGCTGTTTATTTTTCTTAAACTAAGATATAACATATAGTAAAAGGAGCGGTCGTGTTCAAGCCTTATCTATGAGACCCGTGTTCAAATCTCGCTGAACTTTGACCGATACAAATGTAATTAAGTTATATATACTTTAGTCGCTCAGTGTCTATGATATAATATAATATAGGTATTAATTAAAGAATAGTAGGCAGACTCGTGATCGATATTAGTCCTCACATTTATATACTTATAATAGTACTCACATCCTGGGGTAGTACCATCATTTTCAAGTGTAACACTCGTGACGTGACCTTGGATCAGTTTGGAAGTAGGCAGGTATAACGAGAGGAGTATGCACTGTCAACCTAATGGTGCACATTCATCTTCTTAAGCCGATATATCTGCAGTGCATACATACATGTCTGCAGTAATTTCTCTGTGGCAGCCGGATTGTTATAATGCTGAGCTAACAAAGATAACCTGAAAATCAAGACTAAAGAAATGTAACAGGTGTACGGGTACACACGATTAAATGAAATAAAAATATGCAACTTTAAAAGAAGACCACACGTGAGAAGTCGAAAACACTAGGCCTTCTATATACAGCCCTCGATTAGACAAGGAACTGCAACCGCTTAAGATTTCTAGTTCAGCGAGTTACCACAAGTCACAATAACAATGAAGATACGAACTCAGAGAGAGAGGCAGACAGAATATAAATTACAATTATTTTATATTTAATTAACGGTCAGTCTATTAGTCTAGTGCCTTAAATATGATTAATTTTATGCAAACTGTGTTTTATGATATAACTAACTATAATCATAAAATTACCATATTATAATGCAACTTTATAACGTTATATCAAAATTCCGAATTTTACTGTATCATTTTGTATAATAATCATAAAGTTAATAAGCCTCCCTATAAACAAAGCTAATACGAGCTGTTAAAGCCATATTGGCTGTTTAGCTCGCTGTTTACCTTTCTAAATGAGCATCAAACGAGAACGAACTGTTATTGGAACGTTACAACGCAGCGGTATATCGATTTATTGCACATTGTAGGCGTGCTCTTTAACATCTAGAGTGCAATGGACGGAAAATTAGTCAGTTTTAATTAGCAAACCTAACACTATTCCTAAATCATTTTGCGTTATCTGTACATTTGCGATTTTCATGAAAATATAGGGAGTAGTATAGAGTAGGAAGGCAATGTAATTTAAGAGTGGTAGGCAATATATAAGATGCAAGAATAACTGACCTAACAGCGATTTTAGGTCAGCATGGAAGTCACCGAATATAACAAGATGAGTCTGCGCTCTCAACCTGGGCTCAGCTTGTCAAGCCAGTATAACGAAAGCAACTGCTGTCTGCGGACATTTCTGAGTGGTAACAATTGTTTCCGTTCATGGACCACCCTTTATCTTAACTTGAGACCATGGAAGGTAATAGTTAAAAAATAGATTAAATTAAAACTAGTGATTAACCGCTCATTCAATGTGACCAATAAACTCTGTATTTCGTATAGTTTTGAAGTGCCAAGTCTCAAGTATTTTCCCAACAATCAAGGACTCTTAAAATGTTTTATCCATCCTTTAACGAAGGGCTAGACGCAAAGTTTGTCAATCACAGGATTTACTTTACTCTTCAGATCGACAACGCTCTTGTATTACGATCCTATAAAGGCTTAGAAATCTGACACGACTTTTAGGAACCTCTGTTTGACTTATGGCATGTTAACATATAACGCGTACACGTGCGTACATTTTCCAATGTATATTCGGTTTCGCGTACGCAGATCTTAGTGTTATATGTGTTTCAATGTTATTTTTCTTATAATTCAATTAAATAAATCTGAGATATTTAGCTCTTTACGTGGCTGTGTCGAAATTTATCTTTCCATCGTCAGTCCCTACAATTGCCAAGTTGACGTTATATTGATAAATTAATAATAAAACATTATTTTTCATTCTAATCTTTTATTCCTCTTTCTTTTGCATTTGCCAATAACATAAACATAATTTCTGATCTATTCTATATAGTCTATTCAGCCAAGAATGGTATATCCAACAACCTTCCTGAATTTTTTAAAATGTCTGTAGGTACTAAGCTAGTACTTATTATATTGGTACCGGTTCGTACACGGATCTCATCGATTCTAAGGTCCTCTACCGCTAGACCACGGTTGCTCAATCTATCATACTTGACAAAAATCAAAAATTCTTATAGAAAGTTAAATTTAATTGTCTAAACATCTCTTTAGATTTTTTATGAGCGTTAAATTATAAATAGTTATTATGAAATAATATGAAAATAAATAATGAATGGTTGTTAAAAACAAATATAGTATTAAACATGTTGTAATAAAAATCTTAATGAGATTGCATGCGAGTCATTAATGATGTGCTATTGTAAATTTTGTGACATAATTGAACAATTCATGCATTCCGCTCGGTTAATTTACAGAAATAATATTAAATTATATACGGACATTGCATGCCAAAACAACTGAAAATGAGGGTATTGAAACAAAAACCCAATGCGGTTGCAAATAACTCCTAACTTGTTATATTATATGACATTTTAAATTAACATGATATATTGTCGTGTTAGAGATCGATTTTATTTCATTTTAAAAAAATAAGTAGCTGAATAGTCAAAAGCTCGAAAAAGCTCAAGCTTTCAGGCCCCTTGAAAAACTACTTTAAAATTACTAAGCATCTATTGGTTCTAACATAGTGCTAAACAGATCTTTGTATGATCTACATAAACATATACTATAGATCAAGATACAAGAGGCAGTATTTTGTATAGTTAATTATCCAGAGAATGGCAGATAATCCGAATGGGCACGTGTCGCGCACGTGCTGGCAAGCCAATGACGTAACTAGATTAAATTTATATAAAATATTTATACTTGGGGTAAGCAAAGGTATTTATCGTAAGCTTAGATTAGCAAATGATATAAAACTTATGCCGTTTGTTTTATTTGTGATTCAATTATTATTGTAAAGTATCAAAAGTTTAGCCTAATATTTCAGAGTTAAACAGTACTTTCATTGTAAAAGTTAATACCATGATTTAATTAAAACTGACCACTAAAGAAGACATTACAAAAACTACAAAATAAAACAAACTCCTTAAGTATTTATTACATAAAGTCTTAAGTACCATTCTCAAACGAAAACATAATAGATGAAATTCTCAAATAAAGTCCCCTTCGTATTTATGCCCTTGCAGGCATTATAATGCAATTGGTGCTTAAACAAAGATTTGAATAACCCAGTGAAGTGGTCGGGTCAAACATTACAGAAGATTTGCTCGAGGGCTCACTTTCATATCTCGTGGAATCACGAAACCTTAATTTTAAACATAACCACATTAGTAGGGGACAAAGCAAGATAGCCCGTAGGCCAGTCAGAAACTGCTACGAATTTGATTGATAATTTATGGGCCGTTTTGTGTTTAATTAAACACACGTTTCAAACTAATTGCAATATGTATACCCACTACGTGTGTACATAATATACAATACATGCATGTCTCTTATTTATAAATAATTGAGATAACAAGAGGAGTGTGCACTGTCAATCTGGATGTCACATACGTGCAACATCTCATCCAGATTCGTTCAAATTTTTGAACGTGATTGGGGGAAAAAATTACGTTCACATTTTAATTTAATATACATACGACTATGATAGATAATAAACAAGCAAAAAAAAAAACTAAATTAATATTAAAATATTTTAGAATATTAAAATATTGATAAATATTTAAATAAATGTTTAAATATTTAAATTTACTTAAATGTATTTTTCTAAAATTACATTATAATATTGTTTACTTCTTTTAAAGCGATTTACACTGAAAGTGTTGCATTTATAGTGCCAATTGTAAAACTCATCTCACAAATGCACAAGGTACGTAACGTTTTGCGCTCCTAACAGTTTTAAGCTGTTTATACACTATGTGTATTAATTTTTAAACAAAATTTTATTATCCAATTCAACATAACCTAAGATCTTTCATGCGCAGTGTACTTACTAAGCCAGCATTGCGGATTCGACTGCTGTGTGCATAAAAAAAACACAGATTTGTTATAAATAGTGTAATGTCATCTTAACAAGGCAACACGTTCAAGCAGTATTGTTGATATTCTAAACCTCCTATTGGTGACACTCAAACCGTTTCAAAGCCGCCGCACAGTCGCGTGCTGAAGTCGGATTGCGGGATGCCTAAGGACGTTTGTCCACTTGAAAACGTTATGTCTCCGGTCGGATTATTTTGACCGATATCGAAATCATAAAGTTGATGGATAAGCACGGGTATATGAATATGAATGAACGACACTATCAGTTATCGTGGACAAATCTAACATGCTTTCTATTGCAAAAAAATAGGTCCGATAATACCGTCGGATCTATCAATCTATCCGAAAAATCGTCCTCTGTCAGAGTTACCGTGAACGGTTATTGATAGGCATAGACTGACGAATCGATCCAAGTGACTGTCAATTGCTGGCGATTGTCGTTATCGGATATATTTTGTCGTGTACAAGCGGCCTAAGGTACAACGAATAATTGTGTTAAATATTTTTAATTTTCATACACTGACTCCAATCCGAGAAAATAACACATTAATTGATTATAATTCAATAGAGTTTATTATTATGAGTAAGTCTCTGAAATACTATTCATTTTGTAAATCTTCCTGGGCGATCGTGTGTAAATAATATAATAAAATAGACATTTTCTCTAATTATAATATGCGCTGTTTGAAGCTTGGAAATATCTGTTAAATGTTTTCATTAAATATAATCCAGAGAATTGCCATTATTAACATAAAAACAAAAACGAAACCGCGCAGTCATGTTCGTGTCTAGTATAATTTTTGTGTTATTATCTGAGGCAAACTTGCATGGTTGCGAAACAGCAATGCAATTAACAGTGAGTGCACCTTTTTCTAGGTAAATTTCGTGTGAAGATAGAGGCATTTCTATCCGATAACGATAATTTACTTCGGTAATACGAATTATGGTGTATATTTTAAAATACTGTTAAAGTTATTGTATTTTATTTTACAGAAACGCACGTAACATGACGCATTTAAATTAAAATGGGGTAAGGAGTGGTACCATTTACAATTTGTTTGTATTACGAAATACTTATTTATTTTTAGTAGCAAAACAAACTCATATAAAAAGGCCACACAAGGCGATTATAAGTATGTAATAATTGTTCCATTACATTGATATACGAATCATATTCTATATCTTGTTCATATAAAATTATTAAGTTTATGTATTTTCTGTTCAAATTGTACACAAATCGTTCTATTTTATTAACATACAAGTCTCTTTTGTTATGAGTTATCTGCGCACACAGACAATCAAGGCCGAGCGTGGGTTCAGTTGCCTGTGGGGCAGGCTTTTGTTGTACTGCAAGTTATTACTCTGGAAGCCGTAAGAAGCTCCTCACACCTACGGACCCACGCATATATGCCCCGCCGTCTCTACAATAAAATCTTCATCATTCTCTGTCCGAGCCCTCTAGGTGGCAGTAACAAATTGGTCATTCTTCACCACGTAAAACGCCCACCACCGCTCTTGAAGTTCTGTTGGTGCACATTTTAATGCCTTTTAATGGCCGTGCCTTCTGAGATTATGCGCTCGCTGCGACGCAGACGTTTCTAGGCAATATAAACAGTAACTTTGTACAGAGATTAGTGTTAAGCACAATGACTAGGCATTACGAAACAAAGGAACGAATTAACTTGCATTTTGCATATATTGCAAAATATAATGCAGGTTAAAAATTCTCACATAATATTAAACCACACAAATTTCACGTGACGCTTATTTTTCTAAATGTCTCTCCGCTTCTGACGCTATTATTTCGAGTGAATTTTCATTTAAAATGACCGGAATTCCTTCACAGACACAGAAGAGGTCGCAATGTTGCAAGCGAGCTAAGTCTTAATCTGGCCCCGCGGGCTGAATGATACGACTGTGCTGCGCTAATGATATCTCAAGACACGCTTTAAACTCCCATACATTACACTTTATGAGACGTTTTTAAAATTTAAGCCAACGTTAATGCATTCTGCCCTGTTTACTGTAAATACTTATTCAAATTTGTAGAGGCGACTCATACAATGCAGGCTCTTTCAAGATCTTTGTGGAACGCCCGAGCTGGAAGATTAGCATAACACGGCTGCAGTGTATTCAATGAACAATGTAACCGGTATAAAATAAAATTTTACGGTTTACCCTTATATTGAAAAAGAGAGTTCGTGTTAGATCATATAAAGTAACTGCGTGTTCTGTGGGAACTGAATTGAAATGCAACGACAAGATTGTTCACACTGCTGCAAGTGATAATATTATGGCAATACGATACATATATATGATATAATAAAAAATAAATAATAATATAATTAGACTGGCTGTGGCCTAGCGGTAAATAGGCGTGAACTCTAGATCGATGAGACCCGTGTTCAAAACTCGTTAAATTCTGACAATCGCTCAGTACCTATGTACAAGGCACTAGTGAGTACTTTTATAATGAAGTGACATTGGTACCACACGTGATTTGTGAGATACGGGTACCTAATCTACTCCGATTCTGGGTCCACGCCTTTCTGAATGGCAACGGTCGCTCTGGAAATTGTGAATAGAGTTAATAATTATCATAACTACAATTAAAATTATAATAAGTCTGTATTTTAAAAACAAAAACAATATGATAAAAATCGATTTAAAATTTAAAGCAACGATAAATTTCATAATAAAATGAGCTCCGAACTCTGTTCTAAATACTTTATTTTCTTCGCCATTCCTCGCGGCTATTCCATCGTTATTGGAACGAATTGTTTCCTAAAGTTTTAATATTAAAACGATCTGATGTTTAACTTTACTCGTACTTATTTATTTTTCTGACAATTATTACTTCTTAAGAAATGGTTCACTTACTTTTAAGTTACAAATATTTAATTTACATAGTATTATTTGTAATACATAATAATATAAATAATACTTGTAAAGTGACCTGGTTGAATGTAGTTAGGTAAGTGACACGAGAGGAGTGTGCGCTGTCAACATGGATGGTTCGCATTTGTATCATCAAGCCGGCATAGCGGAGGCGGCTGTAGGGAATGGAAGCGAAAGAGGTGTCAGTGGGAGTTATGAATAAGTATTTAATTCACAAACCGTTCAAATAATGAATTAATATAATTAGGCACGAGAGAACATTTTAGTTTCTTTGAAAGTACTTGTTTTAATGAGAATTAGCATTATGTTCATTCATCATTGCGATTCAAAGGGAAACTCTGAAAAGAAACCGACGAGGAACTTCAATCGGAAAAACATTTTCTCTTCGAACTTCGGCTGCGCTCTTTTGTTTTGTTTTTAGTCAAAAGTAATTTAAATTATAGATAATCCTTGAATGATTTATAAATATTTGATTTTAATACGAGAAATTTTAATTTAAAAATCAAAATTATTGTAAAGCGATAACATACTGCAAGAAGTAAAAAAGACCTACCGCAATTTCCTTTCAATAAGTTTTCATTTTCATTTTCCCTGAAAATATTGCCTTTAAAGGTTCGAAAATTAATGTGTCACTCGCAGTTAAAATAATAATGCAAGTTTGTTAAACTTTAAAAGATTAGTTCATCTACGAATTTTTCTCAAACACAATGTCATATAAATGGTTACTTTTATTTTGTTGTTGTTTTTTTTTAGTTACTGTCAATATTATGTTTATAAACGAATTACACGTACAAATAGAAATCCTAATAAAACATTAAAAATTTAATATTTACTTCCCTGAATGCTGTGTCTCCTCCTATACCACCGGGAATTTAGCATGGATTTTGAAGTACTTATTTTACGCTGTGGTACAGTGGTTAGACACGCAAAGGTCACCGGTTTGTATGGTTTGAATGCTCGCATAAGTTTGTGGTGTCCTCGTTCTGATACCAATAATAATAATGAAAGTAGTGTGCACTGTCAACCTGGCAGTGCCCTAAGCCGGCATAGCGGAGGCAAATGCTGTCTGCAGAAATTTCTCTGTGGTACAAGTTTTTTCCGTTCATACAAAGCACTTTAGCTTTAAAATTTAAGGCGGAGCTAAATAATAATTTTAAAAAAAAAGATTTTTAAATGCCTAGACTAATCTAATGATTGTACGAGTATCATAGGCACTGAGTGAAACCAAAGGATATATAACATAGTTTATTTATATTGAAACCGGACAGAATTTAGCGAAAGAGTCTCAACGATCTTGAGTCCATGCCTTCTACCGCTAGACCACGGTTGTTCTTTGGATAAAGTATTATTTGAGGAAACCATATTAAAAACACAATTACAGAAACTTTAAAAGTGCATGGATACTAGTAATATCAAAATGGCAAAACTTTATTCCCAGTTCAGTCCGCGAGTCGGTTCATTTCAGAATCTCTGATACCGGTTTTGTCAATGCACATGCAAATTAACCCTCTGCTAGAAAGACCATTTCTGACCGGAAAGTTTAATAGCTTTGCATTTCTAACTTCCTCCAAGTTGCAACAATGATTTTAAAACTTACTTTGTTGTGTTGGCAATTGTAGGATCTATATTTAATTATATCTGTACCGAGAACATCGAGGACATTGCGAACTTACCAACTTTACCGATAAATGTAGAAATTCATGAAGCAGGGAGTACCTATTACTATGATTTTGTTACAAATATTTTGAAAAATAAACTACGATGAATTCTTTTAATTCAATAAAATAATATGCTTGTTTTATTAATGCCTAACGAGTTTCTTTTGTTTTTTTGCTAAATTAATTTTATCTGAAGGCGTATCCTAAACAGTATCAGACAAAATTGTAATTTATCTTTGTTATAAAAAGTTACAAAAAATATTCAAGATTACAATTTAAAAATCTTTGTAAGTGCCCTTTGCCAGATTTAATTTTTCAATCGATTCGTTTTTCGTCTTAATAAAATTTGAAACAAATATTTCACGGCTGAGTTACTAGAAAAAATCCAATATCTTAACAATAAGTTTTTAATTAATTTCCTTCCGGAATCTAGAACGGTTTATTTTGTTCTTAGCCTCGAGCGTTTGCTCCCGAACAATAACGGCTATATTAAACATAATTTTCATCAAGAATTAACATTTTCATATTTGAAGTTTAATATGCGAGACTTAATGCTATAATGAATATCGTTTGAGGTTTATTTGTAGCTGTACTTATAAACATCCTTTATACAATCAGCACATAGTAATATAATATAGCATTGTTTTATTTTGAGTGTACCAAGCGCTTAAAGCGTGAAGATCGATGAGACCTGTGTTCAAAGGAGAATGCCCATTTTAGCCCACTTGATACCTAATAGTTTGGTAACAAAACAATATTCTTAAATAATATCTTATTTCTTATTTAATTCATTTTAATTATATCAACACATCATTTACCAATCAATAGACAATGTTTAATTACATAAAAACAGATATCATCAATTATTAAAGCATTTAAAATAATAATTCTTCTAAATAATAATAATAGTTCTTTTTAACAAATGTTATGTATAACTATATTAGGTTTACAAAATTTTACTTGTCTTCATTTGTTTATTACTGTGTTTCTTGTATTACTGTGTTTTGTAAACTGTTATACTATTTAAAATAAATAAATAAATAAATAATAATTGCATCAGAAAACATCTAATTACTCAATAACCCGGGTGAAAAGACTAAAACTGATCGGTAATAAGGAAGTAGATTTATTTTTCTACGAAATTAACTAAAAATCAACAAACTCGAGAAAAAAATTGTGGGCCCATCGTTCTTAGGCATGGGCATTCTCCTTTCTTTAAATTCTGAGCGGTACCAATGTAACTACTCGTACTTTGGTCGCTTAGTGACTGACACAAGAATTAGCTTAACATTTAAAAGCTTAGTATCATAACAAAGGAAAAGAAAATGATGTATAATAAATACTCTTCGAATGATTCGCATTCGAATAAATTAGTCACTGAACATTAGCAAAACAATCGATATGATCATTTGTTTGTAAACGAACTTGACAAGATCGATAAATACCTGTCCCCTCTGTTTATTGTATGCAATCGCATGGGAGGAAGTGTGCTAAATTACATATTGTTCTATAATATATTGTAATGAAATGCACTTACTATACGCACTACCGATGGTTGGTGAAGCGCGAAATTGCTTAATCAGTCAGCTGCGTAATGTTACTGGCTCGATGATTAGGAGATAGCGTGTAGCCATAGCAATCGTAATACTTCTGTCATCAGTCCAAATTACTATAACTTAATTTATGTAACCGAAATCATTCTCGACCTTGTTTTTTTATAGTAACTCGACATGTCCGTTTGATACTAAGCTAGAATGACTGCAGGCAACAGTCCGCTATGCCGGCTTGAGGAAAGAAATATGCACCATCCATTGGCAGGTTGATGTTTTTTTAATGCTTATAAGCTAGCACTGAGGTACCAATACATAAAACATAGTTACATTGGTACACGGCCGCCCTCATTATTAAATATTGCTAACTAATATCTTAGCTATATTACATAATAAAGGTATCTAGGTATACATAGATCAATTCGACCAAATGCAATAATACCTATTGTAGAATGAAAGAGATCCATACAAATGCAAATGAGTTGGCAATCAGAAGACCGTTGCCCGCTGGACAGGAAGTTAAATGAATTCATACTCTCCTACCACCCATGAACTGCAGCGTGTAGCGTCTATGTTCTATTTTAGAAATGATATGAAAAGTTTGCTTTATTACTTTATCATAATGATATCTAAATAATAAGTCTAGATTTTACCGTGTTAATATAATATAAGTACGTCCTAATAGTACTTTTATTATAATGATAAATATATACGTATTTTATTCGAGCTTTGTGCACGCTTAAATGCCCATTTATTTATTGTCTCTGAAAACATATTATTTTTCTTATAGTTTTTCATGTGTATTTTCTTAAATTCTTCTTTGTCTGTAAATTTCTAAGTAAATGACCCTTGACGGGTATCGCAAAGTCAGAGAAATAAGGGATCAACAGTACCACCCACCTGTCACATACAAGATATATAGAGTCTCTTTATAAAATTGTTTTACAAGAATATAACTAAAAACCTATGTCTATGTTTCATTTAGATGTTACTACGTAATTAGGAAGAAATCGTAAAATGTCATCAAAGAGCTTTTATCCTTTTAATAAAGCTTTTGTCTACTAAAATAAATATTTACTTTGGGCATTGGCGCTTTGTGTCTATATTATCTCCATATGAAGGCTTATTACGTCTTATATTTTTTAATAGTAGTCTATTATACAAAGCTCGATTACCACTGACTCTCTGACTGACTGGACTGACATCAATTATTGAGTACTTGCCAGGATAAAATACGACATGTTCCGAAAGTCCGTTCCGTCCGATTCCGGAACGCGTTATCTTCGGAACGGAACGAGATAGGACCGAAGTTCCGGATCAAAAGTTGTAGGAAATATCATCTAATATCGATCTAAAAAAATTGTTTTTTTTTTCAAACTACCCACAAAACTATCCCTGCGCTCGCAAAGCGCGCCACATAAAGCTAGTTTATTTTTTATTTATAATGTTACTCTATTTAGGATTTGGGTTACTGATTTGATCGAACAACTTCTTGAACGTTCTTCTGCAACTTCTGAAATTTTCTTAGGTAAGAGTTGGTTTTTGGTGGTGACACATATGGTGATCCACAGTCTCTGCCTATCCCAGCGGGATCGGAAGCGTAATTATTAATAGTTCTTATTGTTGAGAATTGTAAACAAAATTATTCAAGGAATTTTATTGTAAAAAATTCTTTAATTATAACATTACTCTCCGAATAAAGGTTTCCACGTCTATGCGATGCTAATGGGCGTATAATTTGCATTCGGGTCATTCGTCATTTAGTATTCAAAACGACGAGTCTTAAAGTGAATCGAAACACTTCCAATAGGAAAAACATTCCCATAAAGAGGCTTCTACTGCCTCGTGCCAGGTCGCAAATTAGCAGGTTCAATGGGTCGGCGGAATTCGATCTTGTTAACAGTATCAATCTGGAATTTTGATTAGGAACTTTTTACTGAGAAATTCGATTATTTTCTTTTAAGCCTATGTTTTGATTCGTGTTTTAGATTCTTATCAAGATTTTTAAACGTCAATACATGTATAAAATTGTACAATTACTACTAGCTAAAGTAAAATTGACGTACTTTATGAAAATGTACTATAGAACTCTTGTTACACTCATGTAATTAATTTCCAAAAACTAATTCAACTAGCCACAAATTTTAGTTCCGTCTAATGAACACAACGCCTCCATGAGAGTCTGAGAAGAGTAGTTATAAGTATACATAACTAAAGTTAGTTTTATGCACATTTAACTATGTGTGCACGGGTGCTAACGTCTCAAGTAATGTGAAGGTGCCGCCCGCATCTTCACGTTTTATTACATCTACCGTTTCTAGAAGTTTTCTTGGTGTGCAAATGAGATTCTTAAATTAAGATTAATAATAAAACTTTCAATTATTTTCATAATTTTATAAATCAGCCGGGTAATAAATAAAATAAGCAAGGGAATGTTTACCGACAATCTGGACGGTGAAAATTCGTCTTCTCAATTCGTCATAGCAGAGGAGAGTGCTATCTTACAACAGACATTTTATTGGTAACTGTTGTTTCTAAAAATATGGTAAGCAGACAAATGATGGTTAGCCCTTTCTGCAGTCTTGGGGTAGTACCACCACTTTAGAATGTAACACCCGTGAAGTGACTATGTTGCGTTTTGGTATTAGTTTGAAAGTAGCTAGATACAACGACAGGTGTGTACACCGTCAAACTGAGTTGTACACATTCATCTCCTCAAGCCGGCATAACGGAGGCGACTGCTGCCTGTAGAAATTTCTCTATTAGAGATTTCTTTTCATCAGCTGGAGTGTTGTCATATGCCGAGCAGCAATAAAAAAAAATGTGTCTCAGTGGATAGCTCGGTGTTTTAGTTTCACAAGTATTATCTACCACACGCGAACCGGAATAATGTACTTAATTGATTAATAATATCTGAAATAAGCACCAACAACGTATATTCAATCAGGCAACAGCTGACGACAAAACGAATTAAAGCGATATGAAACTTGCCCCAAAGAAATTACAAAGAGAAAAGATAATTGTTTAATATGATTATTATTTCGTCACACCCTAAAGAAGATTTTATTTGACGCCCGCTGCGTCGTAGATTATTTCTGAAAAGAAATTATGATCTAAAACAGGACTTCTCTCTTTTGGCTTCCGTCTTATGGAATTATATAGGAAATTAATTTAAATTGTGTTTTGAAATTATTATTTATAAAAGAAAAATATAGAAATCTCCATACATAACTATTAACCAAAGAATTCAGCACTCTATTAACCACTTTTTTACATTTTACACAATTTTTAAGCATGTAAATAAAGAGGTGGTAGGCAGACTAATGATGGGTATTAGCCCAAGCTGCTGTCCTGGGGTAGTAAACTATTCAAGTGTAACACCCGCGAAGTGACCTAGTCGCGTTTCGGGATCAACTTGGGAGTAGCTGGGTATAACGAGAGATATAAGATATTATATTATAATAAATTAGCATTGCGGGGCTGCCTGCGTCTTAACATTTTATCATCAATAGTACTACTATAAAAACTTACATGAGAGGCTGCGATGA
The DNA here is from genome assembly GCA_948150575.1 of Tinea pellionella. NCBI lineage: Eukaryota > Metazoa > Arthropoda > Insecta > Lepidoptera > Tineidae > Tinea > Tinea pellionella. The sequence continues at coordinate 3,181,110 of OX411254.1, read as the reverse complement.
ACTCTTTCCTACGTAATAACAAAGACAATTTTAACATAAAAATGTTTGGAATTAATACTCTATATAATTCCACGTATATTACGAACAAAGAGACTCAAGTCACCACCAAATTAAACATGACATAAAATGTTCTCTGAAAAAAGCAACCGAAGTGGGAAAAGTATTGTCTGTGAAGTATCTAGAAATGTTAAAACACTGACTTATGACCTTTTTTTACAGAAGCTCGGTACGACACTACGCCCCATGTTAAACTTGATTGCAATCTATGAGCGGAAACAATTGCTATCACAGAGAATGTCTGTAGGTAGAAGTCGCCTCCGCTATGGCGGCTTTAGGGAACGAATGTACGCGATCCATTGACAGAGCAGCATTAGTGTAGTATACGTATGTATTTATTTATTAGTCTGTCTTAATGAATTTTAATATTTATCGTTCATTTCTAAAAATATCCATATAATTTGTGTGATTTACGAGTATTTGTCGAGTCTCATGTAACTTACTCGTATATTTTACAACTGTTTCGACTATAAATAAAATATCTATTTAATTTATATCCTATCCAATAAATATAATTTTATGTGCGTTTAAATATGCCATTTATAATTATTAAATCGTACAACATTGTTATTATATTACGCATTCTGCAAGACCGCCTCAGTTGAAATCTCTAAAACGCTCGAGTGTCTCAGTACAAAAGGCAAAACTCTTAAGCTGGACAAACCGCATAAAGTACAAGACAGCTTTAAGTGAATTAATTCTAGAATTGTTGGGAAGTAAGATCTTTGCAGTTGTCTTCTAGTAACTCAGCCATTTAGTGTCGCGAGACAATTAAATCTCAACGAAACAGACATTTCATTCCTAATACTATTAACAATACTTACAATTAAAACGGATTCAATAACAGTTTTTATTTAGTAGGAGGTTTAGCGGTAAAAGGTGAACTCACGATCGATGAGACACGTGTTCAAATTTCGTTAAATTCTGACCGGTACCGATGTAACTATGTTCTAATATGTACTTTGGTCACTCAATGCCTCTGTATGATACAAGCTTACTATAGAAATAAAAAATAAAATTTATTAACAGAATTAAAATTTTTTCTTTAGCTAACCGTTACGCAAGACTATAAATAATCTTAATAATTGCGTCAAATGTCACACTTCCATAATTTATATGAAATATAACAAACAAATTTTACAAAAATAATGTTATTGCCTCCGGAAACCATCTCGTTAGTGATCAAATAAACGCGAGTATCGTGTGGACTGTTAACATTGCTTTTCTCTCCACGAAACTTTTCTCTTTATATCAAAGTCTCTCAGACTTAACGAGATTCTGGTGAGGAAATTCTTTTGTACAACTGGTTTGCGAATAAAGAATTTATAGATTTCATTGCCTAAACAAAACAAAAGAGTTCAATAAATTGGAGTCCCCCCGCAGTCCTTTGATTCGCCGTACTTACCCTAGTCTCGTCGATCGTATGCAGTTCAACAAAGTAAACAGAATGACCCCTTCGAGCCTAAACAAATATAAAGAACAGTAGAAAGCCGAACTAATTCATTACCGAATGCGGGAAACAATAAAAGTAAAAGACAAACGAGATTACCGATAAATCTAAAAGGAAATTTTTCTACATGGAAGCGGCTTATCTACTTTACGTCGCGTTTTGGGAATAAATACTGGAGTCTTACTGCAATGACGACGGTTCCGAACTTAAGACTGCTATTGTCTGTTAGGATAAAGGAGGAACCAGATAGAAAGTGGACCCGTTCTATCCTCTAGTCGTAATCTTTTTATTTACCGCGGAATCTCTACTGACCTAATCATTCTGTATGGAATTTCTAACAAAACATTGTGCCTATAAAAACATTTGTCTATAAATGCTTACTTTTAATTATTATACTGCTAATACGAGCATGTGTCGATGTCTGTAACATCACATAATCAAAATATTATTGTTATTTTTTTATACAACGAGAGACGTTTGCCCTATCAACCTCGACGGCGTAAATTCGTGTTCCTGAACTTTATGAGTTGCGTAAAGAGGCGACTGATACCTGCATATATTTCGCTGTGGTAGAAGTCGCTCAAGGACCACGCTCTAGCTTAACATCAAGCAGGTTGTTGACAAAAAAAAATACAATTTAATACTACGTAAATAAAACTATACAAACTTTTTGGAGACCAAATGTGATTTGAACAACTATAAAATGTTCTTTGAGAGGCTGTCGTCGGCCGAAACTTTTAAGACAAAGTATTAAGTTACTTTTTCAATACCGACAGGGGGTTGACAAATCGAAGCGAGAAACACAAATCTTGTTTACTGTTTAATAAAGAGTCTTAGCAGATAATATTACTCGCTGAATTATGGAATTTCGATACTTTTGTATACAAAGTCTTTTACATATTTAACATATATTTTTTATTATTAAATCTTGATGAAAATTGAACAGAAAAAAACGATGCGCCTTAAATTAAGAGCCCGCACTAAGATAGAATTCAAATTCACGCGAAAACAAACATTTTAATATGCTAACTTGACAATTTTTTACTGTGAATGCACCCTTAAACCAATCACCGAGATATCCCAAATGGTTTGCAAAAAAAAGTTGTCAAATCCTTATTGGAAAACCTTTTATTACCTATAACCTAAGTATTCAGATACCTAACAAGTACGAGAAGTACTTAACGAGTGTTATTTATAGCGACCAACTCGATCAACCTTGCTCTATGTCCATCCTGATATTTTTAGTATAATATTGTAATTTAATTTAAATCCCTTAAGATCACTATCGGAGTAATTTTATTAATTTTCCGATCACGACCCGGATAACTCACACATTCCGAATTTAATCGTACAAAGCTACAACACGAATAATGGTGGCGACAAATTTTCCGTTTCGTCGAGCATTTTCCTCTAAATGCTCCTATAGAATTGCTGGTATTGCCGTGAAAATTGCTCGCTATTAAATGACATTCTAAATATTCACGCTTTTGATGGACGAATGCGAGATAGTCGTTCGAATATTTTGTGGATATCTAAACGTTACCTATTAGAAAACGTAATATTTTTTTATTATTAAATACTTACCTTTTTACGTAGGGAAACCCATTACGGATATCTTGGCACTTCGGAAAAGACGCGTCGAGGTCTCCTATATACAGCGCGTATACGAGATGGTATTATATGCGCCCACCATTCTACGGTGTTCCTTCATGAGCTCCAAAGTGCTGAGGGGTTGGGTGCGATCATTACCTAAGAAATTTTCAAGCGGTAGACCAACTAATGATGCTGATTTGTCTAGTCTGCCGTCCTAGGCCACAATGTTCGAATGTAATTGTAATAAAATGTTTCGGAAATAGTTTGAAAGTAGCCAGGTGTAATGAGAGGAGGGTATTATTATCAATCTAGATGATACATGCTCGTCTTCTCAAGTTGGCATATTGGAGGCGACTGTTGCCTGGAAACATTTATTTGTGGCAGCAATTGTTTCCACTAATGGATCTTAAAGCTTAAATCAGGCGGCGTGTGGTCGGACTATAAGAAGCATAATTATCGACAATTATTTAATCACCGTGATATTCCGTATAAATTAGTAATTAATGTTAATTTGTAACCTTTCCTTTTACAATATTAATTTGCTTTTTAATACGTTCTGTGTACATATAAATTAATTTATGCCAGCTTCGTATCTAGATTGAAACAATAATCTATAACTTGAATTCAGTCAGACGTAGCTTCTGTTTCTGGTTGACTTATTACTGAATGTGTTTCTAATCAATGGTTATACCCCCTTGCTTTACGACTGTCGGTCGGCCTGCTGGTTCTCATAAAGCTGATTCATAACACATGTCTTAAGGTATAGAATATAAACGTTATTGTTACTAAATGTTATGCTTGGCTTCTTAATATTCGCTCTTTAGTTTTACAATATTAAAGGTTGGAATATTTAATTTAAAGACCACTTATTATAACGTTTATAATGCGTGATATAACGTTGTACGTAATATTGTTATAAGAAATGTATACAAGCGTTTAATGGTAAGCAGGTTGAAGGTGATTTTGATCCAGTATGCAACCTAGGGTAGTACCACCACGTTTGTCTCCTCAAGCCGTGTAGTAGTGGCGGTAACTGCTGCCTGTAGCAGTTCTCTGTGGGAGCAGTTGTCCCCGCTAATAAATCGTATTCTAGCCTAACATCAGGCGGTATGGCGCCACATTCCAGCTTATAACTATGTAAGTAGATAGTATTATAACACATGCGTGCCATTGTGTGCATTTTTCAGTTTTATTATAGTTTTATAGACATTATTTTTTTCATTTATATTATTCTTATGATTACTTAAATATCTAATAATATTATGTCGTTTCGGTCATAGCGATAAGTCGTGTAAATGTTGAGTTAAAAATTAATTGAAACACTTTTTTAATTTTAACACCCGTGAAGTGACCTTGTCGCGTTTCGGGAATAGTTTGCAGAAAAATAGTCAGATATAACGAGAGGAGTGTGCACTGTCAATCTGGATGGTACATGCTTGTCTCTTCAAGCCGGGATAGTGGAGGCGACTGCTGCCTGTAGAGATTTCTCTGTATTAGCAGTTGTTTCCATTCATGGGCAGCACTCTAGCTTTACACCAGGCGGAGTGTTGTCACATGCCGAGCTACAATAAAAAAATATATATATTTCGACGAAATATTTTGAGGAATTTTCTCTATTTACATTACAGTTTTGTGCTAATATATTATATAGTTGTATAAATTGAATATATTCATTGTTTGCTAGAAATATGTTGTCACTACATCCGCTCCATTAGCGGAAACGAATTGCGATATTCTTTATTTACTTAGACGTAAAGGGTTTTCCTAAGTATATTTTTGGTTTACTTTCCACTTAGAAATTCTTTTTTGCTTTAAGATTAAGTGTGTGTATTTTGGTAAATATGGGCACAGGATTGGACTATAAAGTTAGGAATTGGTTTTCTGATCGTAGTCGTTTACCCTTTTTATTTTCCTTTACAGTAATATTTTTATATATATTTTTTAATATAAAGAAATAAATATATTTATTGTTAAAAGTTAAATATATTTTTTATAATTCCGTAGCTAGTGTGGAGTCCATGTGCGGTGACGCCTACCACAAAGAAGTGCGTAGAGGCATATGTTTGGTACGCCGCTACACCGTCCATCCAGGTTGACAGTGAACACTCTTCAAGTAACCAAGCCGATCCCGGAATACGACTAAAAAGTAAAAAAGTGAGTTGGTCTGTAAAGTAAATTACAAATTGTATTATTGACAATAATGGCAGGTGAAATGGCAATTCAACAGCAGCTAAACCAAAAAGCTGTGCAAATATTGACGAAAATCTCAAGTGGCTTAAAACAAATTCTCAAGAAAGTACCTCGAATGCTCGGTCGAATTTACCTACAATTTTATTTCTCCTTTTCAATTCCTTTATATTTTTGTAGAATGCCACTTCAAGTCTGTTTGAATTTGTTAAACATTGAGTATTTTGTAAACATTTTACGATGGTGTATTGAATTACAAGATTCCATTGTTTCTCTGGTTTAGCAAAACTTACAATATTATTTTTAAAAAGCATGAAACTAACACAGCGTTTATACTGCCTACATACGTTATGTTAAATAATGTAAAAAAAATGTGGAAATATTATTTGACCTTTCCATCTTTATTATGCCCTATTTTTTATGTTTTTTTTTATTAAAAGCGTAACTTATTATAGTAAACAAATATTTTTATTATTATCGTTATAAAAATGTTATATAATTAAAGTAAATATTTAGAAAGTGAAGCCCCAAATGTATACTTGCCCAAACTTTTACAAGTTATTCTCATTAAAACTCATAACACTGTCAAATGTTTACATCGTCGCCAGAGAGTCATTAGTCGACGCGCTTGACGCCTGCGCATGCACATCTGGTGAACGCATATTGGAAATGATTAAATTTCAAAACCATAACAAACAACTTGAAGCCCCTCACGAAGATTTACTTACTGTCATAACTTACAATGTAACAGAAAATACACGCACAAATTGTATCTAAAGTGGAGGTGAATCATCGTGATATTGATATTTGAACAACAATTTGAAAATGTAGTTAAAGTTAAAATCAAGACTCCAAAGAAATTACAGATCAGTAAAAAAACTATAAAGCAGACGCTAAATCACGGAGCGCCTAGTTTAACTGAATAAAAAAAGAAAACTCCTTTGAGATTGAAACACAATAAAACTTTATAAAAAGAACAGAAGTTGCATCGAAATCAGTACAGTGAGACAAAGCGGCAACCGACGCAAGAAGTATCAAACATAATAAATTATTCCTCGCGCCTCGCGACAAATGAGGTCATGTGTTTCTCCTTTAGCATTTTTTTTCGTTGTCGGCTTCCCGCGGGATCATGTGTCTTCTATTTCCGTTTTACGTATTGACTGCAATAACGATTTGCTTCTTTAAATTGGTAACATGTTCGCGCAGTAATTTGTGTTTAGAGAGGGGAATTTAATTAGGATGTGAAGATGATGGATCCATATGTTTTAGAAAAACACTGAAAAAAAAATGTTGGCAGTAAAGTATTAATAAAAAGAACCTTGAATAACAATGTACATTTGTCGATAGATATCTTTACATTAAGAACACAACAGATGTTTCACTTCAAATTGGTCCTTCAGAATTATTTCACACACCGCCTTTAACCTATAAAGTGATTGCAACAAAACACTTCTAGTGCCAAAACAATCAAACTTCACCTTGGACAAATCTACTAAATCCTTTCGGTTCACTTTCAAGTCGGCAGAAGAAATAAATATGTCGGTAAAATACATCACAGTCGAAAGCAAAGATACATATGTTATTTCATAAGTGAATGGAACGATAACCACAACGACTACGATGAAAACAACTATAAAATATATTTTAGATACTGTTACATTAAATATTAAATTGTTAGACCAACAAATAACTATTTGTATGATTGAATGTAGACAAAGAGACATAAATATGTTGGTAAGAAAGTAAATCGTGCATTGAAATAATGGTTTCGTAGGGGTATAGTAGAGGCCTTTAGTCACACTCTGTTACATTAGAAATTAGTTTACATTTACAACAATAAACAATAATCTACCTCTAATGAGAGACACATCTTTAAAAAATATTACCCGAATAAATATTTACATCAAAATATTGCACGAACATTACATTATTAAACGAACAATAACCTAAATACTAAACTACAGAAATAACTACGGATAAGTATCATGAAAGAAACCCATCAATAGTTGTACTATTTTGATGGAATTACGACTCCTGTGGCGAAGTAAATTTTATGATATTTCTCCTATGGGCGTTATGTATCTTTTATTGAAATTGGTTTGTTTATATCATTTCATTTATCGATATAACAAAGAGTAATAGGTAGATGAAGATGGTTGTACCCCGGGGTAATTGTATGGTTGTATTACTTTCAAGAAGTTAAGACGAGGTCCGTCGCGTTTCGGGATCAGTTTGAAAATAGTCTAACTTAAGAGCAGCGTGCACTTTTAACCTGGAGTGATTGCTGCATCCAGACCTTTTTATTTCGCAATATTTACCTCCGCTTAGACTTTACCGGAGACTTAAGGCGGTGTGTATTTAATGCCGGGTTACTACAAAAAAAAATTAAAAAATTTCTCGTTAATATTTCAAGGATAGGAGGAGTTACCTCCCACTTTTTTATGGTAACAAAATATATACAATTTTAATTCAAACATTGTGCACACCAATTGCGCTATAGTATAGTTTATTATAAACAACGAATTTGAAAATAAAAAGAAATGCAAAGCAAATAGAATTCATGTACGCGCCCAGAATAATAAAGGAGACAAAATATTGAAGTTCTATTTACGAGAATAATAATATGCGAATTTATAAACAAGATGTTGTAGAACGTTCCCCAGTCCTAATAAAAATCTTTGTTGCTATTATTGTTGTTACATTTGTACAAAAAAAGGGGAGACAAAGCCAAGTGACTTAAAATTGTTTTATTTCTTGTTGGACCTATTTGGCCTGGAACAAACCAGTTGTAATATTCATCATGCCTTAGCCTCGGGACTTTAAACGATGCATGTCTTTTTTATTTCTCGCCTCGATTGTTGCCAGAGCGAAGTATTCATAAAACTATGGGATGCAGTTTCTTGTTTTACACAGCTTTTTATAATTCAAGACCCATTTCTTTGCAAGGACAAGACATTGAGGTAGTGCGCTGGTAGATACTTTATTTCTTGCAGTTTGCAAAGTGGCTTCCGTGTGCTTATTCTTTTGGGAACGACAACTCTACATTGGTAGTATGAATTACTGATAGTGTTTTTATTACATATGCTTTAGTTAAAAGACTGAAATTACTAGATTATTTGTTATTTTTTATGAATTGTTGGCAAATAACGCAAAATTTTTCAGTGTTCAATTACTATGAAAATTAAATTAAAAAAATACACATAACAGTCAGGTTTTTCTATATCTAATTTGTATCATAATTTAGTAGTAGTTTTTTATGTACAATAGAACAAAAAAATCAAAGGTAAGCAATAATTATAAATATGTTATGTGATTGTTTAGTACAGCGACCACGTAATAAACCCCGTACACAGTGTTGATGTACTAAAACAGCTGCTACCCTACCCTACCCTAGGTTATATCGTATACTAAAAATCTAGCCAGATAACATGTTATTCGAAGATAAATGAACCGACAGCAAACTTTGTGTTCTATTATGCAAGGATTTGAAATCATGAAACATTTAAAATTTAAAAAAAAGTGTATATGTCGTATTTCCTGTAAAAAAAAATTGTATGTGTCCCCTGCCTATCTAAATGTTAAGCGAGTTATTTGATACGCGTTGTAAAATAGTAGTAAACTTGCTATTACGTCGGAGTAGCGCATAAACTGTCTAGAATACTTCCAAATGGTTATTTTACCACTAACAAAAGATAGAGAAATCTACTTTATAAAAAGATTGTTGGAATAGTTTCATGTGAATTTCTTTGTGTTTCATTGAAATTTCTTTATAAAATATCGCGGTGTAAAACTCTTTGAGGCAAAGGAAAGTGCGTCTATCTAAATAATTGTATAAAAAGTATTTATTTTTTGTTCCAACACTTTCAATTAGTCTACAATAAATAACAGTGCCCTGTGACTTACATATGCATGAAGATTATGTAATTGAATTAGTTGCAACAGTGTATGTTTCAGTTGCATTTATTACGGTTAAATTTAATGATTTTACTGTATTGCCAATAAATAAACGTCAGTTTTATTAAATAAAATTTAGATGCTGAAAACAAAATTTATATTTTCTGAGAACCCATAAATCTTGTGTAGATTATTCCTCATAAAAATTAATTCTCATAGAAGTTGTATTTTATTTACATTTTATATAGTAATTTTATAAAATATATGGAATATACGAGTGTGTATATTGTTTTATTTATTATTTTTAATTGTTTTTTTTAGTTGTTTATTTACCCGATCTTGGAGTAATGTTACACTTTCACTAATCGCGTTTCAGGATCAGTTTGGAATAGCATGACGTGGTGTGTCGGCATAGCAAAGGCGGTGCCATCTCTTCATTCATATGCGGTACTTTCGCTTAACATTAGGCAAAGTATGGCAAAGGCAAGGCTACTAAATAAAAAATATAGAAATGAAATGGCACAGAAAATGAAGTAATTATAAATAATATTCACTTAATTGACACAAAATGGTTTTCATGAAATTAGATCAACGCGTGGATGTCTTGTAAAACAAGCGCGTAACGAACGGACATGTTTTCAGAAAAGTTTCGTAACAACTAATGGTTCATTTTGTCAAATAGCAACAGTGTAATTTATTATATATTCCACTGGGCTTTTCTACGGATTTTGATAATAAATCTAATGTCATCCTAGATAATGTATTACGGTTTTAAATATTGATAATTCTATTCAATTTATGTTAATATTATGAAAAACATAATAATTACGTATAATACCTAATAATAAAAATCTACTTTTTTAAACTTTGTTATTTAAATCAGAAAATACATAAATAAATGTAAATAAAAAAATATATAACACATAAAATGTGAGAGTATTTTCGTAATAAAATAGCATAGGGATTAGTAACATTAAACATCGAACCGCAAGCAAGGCAACGATCGTGATTCCTCACATACTCCGACTACCAAATTTCGGACGAAACGCCCATTAAAGCGACAAATTTGTGAACGCGGTTCCATAAATTAAAGTTCATTAAAACTTAGTCCACCGAATCGAATGGAAGTTTTATTTGCTCCGAAATGAGCTTTAAATCGTCGATGGTGAGAGTCAGCGGTAAACTCCACGTTTCGTTTTTATTTCCACGTGAATTCTGCCAATTTGGATTTCTTTGACGGTTATTTCCAACTTTAAAGGTTATTAATAAGATCAAACGTTGTTGTATATTTTTTTTAATTTATGTAAGTAGTTAAAGTTATTCAAAGGCCTCTTTACATATTTCTAAACAACTTAATGCTCAGAAAATTGTTTGCTTTTTTACATATTTGATATCAGAAAATAATAAGTTAATATAGATGTCTAAAAAATATACATATTTGTCAATTGTATAATTGTTTCAAGATGTCTCTACAAATTATGAGTAAGATCTAAAAATAGCACTACATCACTTTGTATTCTTTAAGTCAGCGAACCAGGTTTCGGTAGATTTATGCAAGTGGGCAGCTGGCGACTTTTTGTCACACTGTTAATGAAGATTTGTATCTGTCTGAAGCGTTAGTGTGGTCTGCGTGTGAATACAAACCAGATTAGTTCTTTATGTGTCTTCTTAAAATATAAAGATATCACGTTAATTTATTCGTTTTACCTATAATATAAAATGATTTAATATAATAACTTTTATCTCATACGAAACTTTAGTTCGATTTTTTTATAAATATATTAGTGGCGCGACATTTAACCTGGACTGGTGTGATGGTAAGTGCAGTGGAGATCTATGAGCGTCGACGACTGAAGAACTATAATATACGATGGCCAAGTTGCCGTCACTATGCTTGATTTGGTGCTTTTTCACACTACGCATAACAGATCCCAGGGTCGAAGTAGTGGGAGTAATAAATGTCTGAAAAGTAACCTTAACTCATCTCTGAGATTAACTTACATAAGTCGGTCAAACGTAATTTATTATCGATACGCGTGTAAAGTACTTATTACAAAATTACTTAATACTGTTCTCACAAGATAAAGCTGTCATATCTGGTAAAACAAACAACGCCTCATACTGTCTTCACACAGATTGTTTCCTGTTTGATAGATATATTGCAGAGAATACAATAATAAAATAACTACCCTACAGCGATCGTCCTTAATGGGAAACTAACAAGCATAAACTAAAACACGTAAAACAATATTAAACAGCCGAGAGCTATCGCGTCCGCTCCACAAACTCTGAAGTACACTCGATTGTGAGCCGCACCTGCTTTATGATCGCTGATCTTCGCCTAATTTATTTTAAAAACGAGAAAACTTTTAGATTTTCCTTATTATTATATTATTACCTTCCGTCCTCGGGAGAAAAGTTTTATTTTGTTCTGTAAACTTTAAGAGCGCTTCCTCGGTTCTGCTGCGCATGACAGGATACGTATCCCAGTTTTTCATATGCCGAAAAATTAGAGTCGGCTATCACTACGTAATTGAAGTGTCAAAAGTTATCTGATTTTACTTGCAAAACGCGTACCGATATGAAATTTTTGCTCGCAGTCGAGATCGTTCGGGGGAAAAAAGAGAATTCGATATGAGGAGAGTGTCTGTGCAATCAGCATTCGACCTACATTCCATCTGATCTGCATATACGCATACTGATCGTTCAGTAGCGAATAACTGTGTGCACACTAATTGAACGTTTAACCAAAGAATATAATTAACACGAGCGAAGCCGGAATATTATTAAAACGGAATATTAAAATTTTGATGACATCACAATAGCGTTTCCATTTTACATATCGCACCCCTAGATCAAAACTGTACCGACTCAAAAATCGCACTTTTTGAGATAACCATATTTTTAACTTCCTAATTCGAATACCTCTACGCTTTACGCAAAGCGTTATGCTTATTAATCAATAATTAAAAAAATATATAAAACCTTGTTGCAATATATAAGTTTTTCTTGATTTGTAAAAAAAGATTTTTTTAGTAATAACAGTTACTAGGAGTGCGTTTTGTAAATTCAAAAGTCATGCGTTTAATAACTGTGAGAAAGGCAATAAAACTAAAGAACTTTCATTTTAGACTAATAGGCTATTTTCAGTTGCAATTAGACCAAAGAAGTAGAATAGAAAACACGTAAGTATACATAAATAAACAGAACATTCAACCTCGTTCTGTCTAAGATTTACAACCTTGAATGAATGTGTTAATTTTTACAAACCTTCCAATTAAAATTTGTACGTACCTACGTTAATATTGCTAAATAGCCAAACTACAGTAACGATGTCATTATCAAATCCCTAACAAGGCTGTGTTTACCTGTAGAAAATACCGCTAGAACAAGTAACTAAGCAAATATTGCACCATAAACGGACGCAGTGAAGCCACGTAGACAAATTATATTACTTAACCTAACCTAATTAATACACTGAGACGCAAAAATTTCGTATCAATAAAATTAATTTTGCATAAACATCATACTACCTCGTACAATTTCATAAATCAAAGCATTTATAAAACTATCATAGATTTTTAAGTGACCCAGAATTTTTGCGTCTCACTGCATTTACAATAAAAGATATGTTTTAATATTACAAATACAAAGTCATAGATTTAGAAATAAAACAAGTGAAATAACTGAATAAACGTGCACGACTTATAAAGATTAAAATGTATGCAAAGCATTAATGCAGCTCTATGAAGAAGAAAAAAACAGAACGCGAGCATCGTGACGTCAGATAAGTCAACATGCACCTCATAACTGACAGGCGTAGTGCATGCATTCTTGATGAACCTCTTTCTTTGGACCTACTGTTTCTTATAAGCATAGGGAAATGACTTCACATTTTATAACTGTTGAATTATTTAAACAAATATGTTGCAACATCACTGAGAAAACAAAGCTTTTTAGCAATGTACCAATTTGCCTTGGTTAAAAATTATTCAACAACATACAACCAAGACTTTTGTCAGTATTCAGGAAGCAATGTACGTTAACAAAGTTGACTTGTATAATACTGCGGTCCATGGACAGAACAACACAGCCATGCTGGCTTGAGGAGACGAATGTGCACCATTCAGACTGACAGTGCGTACTCCTCTTGTGACTTATTTATATGTAAAATTATACTTTTAAGGTAACAATGAAGGTAATTGATAATCAGCATATATTCTAAATTCAGACCATTAAAGAGTCTTAGTTAACTGAAAATATGTAAATAAAACCTAAGTCCAATGCATTTAAAAACAAAACAAAGGTGTTATAGTCATGAATGCAGCTAGTCCCTGGGCATTGTGAATGGGCCCGTGTTCCAGTAATAATGCACGAAGGCAAATATTAGCACAGACTCAGACGTACTAGCAAAGAGAATAGTAGAGTTCTGTAATGTCTAGACCGGATTGACAATCACAAAGCTCTATTTTAATTAAATATTAACCTCTCTTGGAATAATCCCTTGTAAATATTGCATTTCAACTAATAATAAAACTTATTGCTTCTATTAGAATATTGCGTTATAGAAGTGTCACAAATAAACGCAAAACTTTTTGTAATTTAAAAAAAAATTACACACAAACATAATTTTAAATGTGATTTCTAAAATATAATAGGTACTACGCATGTACGGACCATCCAGGTAAATTAAAGTAAACAAATGAAACCGCAGCCTCGTCTAATGAGACGGGAAAAAGTGCTGTCTCTGTTAAGCTGATGTCATCTAGAATTTTTCAATTGTTCTTCAAATTATTATACGGTAAGATAAATTCACATACTCGTACATAAAAGTATATTTAATTAAAAGAAAACTCATTATTTATAATGTATATACTTGGTATATTTTGTACCTCTTTAGTGACATGAAATGCGTAAGTAAAGGATTTTATGTAGAAACTTACTTTTTCTACCCTCCGCGCGCTGCCAAGAAGCTGATACTTTCGTAGGCTCCCTTAATTAGGTACAAAGTTCCCAGACTCGATTACATGTTTACGACTCAGATGGTCGGTTCGTCCCCTACTTAACGAGACACTCTTTATTACAATTTTGGCTACATTCCAGCGAGTATGGATAACGAAGCACATCCCATTCGTTTAGAGATGATTGATAGTGCTAGTTTAACACCTCGTTGGATTCGTTTTGATTGAGTGTGGGTTTTTTAATGTTTGATCAACTAACCGCTGAGTACCTACACCGTGTTCATAATTAAACCTATTGTGCTTCCACTTGTTTTTATACAGGATAATAAAATACGCAATTAATCAACTTCTTGTATTAGAATAATAATGACAAGCTCAGTCGACTTCGAATTGTTATCTTGTCAAATTGGCACTTGATTTTAATTTGCAACGGCACATACAAAAGGGGATCAGCCGTCTACCGTTGATAATACAGAGAGATACAATTAAGTATGTCAACAAAAAACGCCTCACACAAAGAATTTTAAATATCACTACGTGCATTTAAATCAAATTGGAAGCCATGTATGAATATAGTGAATTCCATACAAATCTCTATAAACTTTTAAATTGTTGGAAAACCAATGAAAATAGACGTCGAAAATCAATACTAAATAATAGCGCGCCGTTTTGAAAAGTTAGCTTTGGAAACTGGGAGCTCGCTATACGAGCTTTGTTTGATTGATTGCAACACAAACACAGACATTTTTTATTCCATCACGGCTGTTTACCCAGCCGGCGATGGTGTGAGGAGGGCTTCAGCTTTTTGTTACATAACTTTCAAACTTTCACGCTCTTCACAATTTAATTAAATCTTTAATTTCTCTCCTTAACAAATTTAATTTAATAAGTAATTTTGTTTTATCCCTGTGTATATTAGAAATATGTTCTAATAAAGTTATTCTAGTATTTAGCGACACACTTTCTTATCTAACGTTACGAAGAGGATATGCTGAAATCGTAACATTGTTGTAACAGTGAGTTCACTTTTACATCATCGCCTAAGAATCTCAGCTATCTGCCCGACAGCGGCAGGCAATTAAGAAATTTATTATTATAGCTTTAACTAGGCCAGCCATTACGCTAACGACACCTAATTTGAGTACGTTGTTTATAAAATTTCGAAGTTTATGTTCCAACGTACCTTTATATTTTATCGATAAGTGAATCTTTATGTATTTCAATTATTATTGGACAGTTATCTCGTTTAAATATATCAAAAGGTTAATAATGTAAACCGCCAAATGTATGGCATACATAAAGCAGAAAATTATTATAATTTAGTTCGGGAAAGTCAGACGCATTGCAAAATGCATCCTGTTGTTGTTTTTCCAGTGCAAAGTTTAAAGATGATTTGTTTAAAATGCAGTAACCACAAGCCGCGTGATGTATATCGCAGCCGTATATTGGAATAATGATCCTGCCTTGCACTGCATTCAATGGCATTTTGCATACAATATGGTAGATGGATTTATATTAAAATATGGCCAACGTCAGCGCCGGTTGCTCACAATAAATTATTCATTGCGCACAGTCAATTTTCGTTTAAGATAAACAGGCATACTGTACTACAGCAAGTATATCAAATTCACAGATGCACCGTTCTCTGTCTCATAAATATTCAGATTACATTTTATTGTTCTTGGTTGTCGGTAATTAGATCGCCCACGAAAGGAAGCTGCACCTCAAGAAGGCACTCGCGGCACACTCCATACTCAATGAACCACGCCTGCCAGCGGTTATTAATGGCTGTCTAAGATTATACACATTCAAACGTTATCTTATCGCTATAAAACATACAACAATTTTCCGCAGAATTTCGAAACATGATTCGAAGCGTATCTAAGTTCACGTCAATAGAAACGGATGATAGTCAATTAACATGCGAAGAAAACGTCAAAATAAAAAATTCTGCTTCTTTTAGTTGGTCCAAACGCATGTATGTCGATGGTTTAATACTTCGATAGACTCATGACGGATAGCGAGTTTTACTGGCTGTCTGCATGACGAATGCTGAACATGACCTTACAATTTATATCTCCCGACCATAAATCAAAACTCGGCGGACGATCAAACCTGACACGAACGTCTTACACTATAACCTCATGAGACTTCGTAACGAACAGAACTTTTTTCTCTACGTAAGTGTAGATCATTCGCAATAAAAACTTTATGATTATTGCTTTCATGGAAATAAAATTGTATGATAGCCAACGGAGTTATGATATGAATGCAATACTATACGGACGGATTGATGGTTGTTTGCGAAAGTGAGGGAATTTGCTGAAGATTGATTGATAATCATTGTTAATACTAAGAATTTGTATAAATAGAAGTATAACAATTCAATATTCAGAAGCTATAATCCATTGCGCAAGTGAGACGTGCAGTTATGTAATACTAACCACTGAGTTTAGCCAAAGTGCATAAATAACAATATATATTGGACTTGTGATTACGATTCCACGTCTATAACCACGCCGGCCACAGTCGTTCTATAAAGCTTTGTAGAACATCATACGCGTAAGAAATGCTTTTGTATAATATAAAATTCATATTTCACTGGACGCGACTCGATTGTGCAATTGAACTAGTTCTTTGGCAAATTTGCAACAAATAAAGCTCGATTTTTCTCGAAAAGACGATCCAGGCAATAATCTTTCGCTGGAAGTGGAACTGTCAATACATATCTGACGCAAAGGAAAGGAAATTCTTTACATTGGTTTTTCATCTTCTATCCTGTGTGACATTCTGAGAACACGAAGATATACTTCAATGCAAATAGAATATATTGCGCTTATAACGTTCTAGCATATGAAATTGGAAACAAGAACAAAATACATATATTTATTCTCCTACGATACATAAAATAATATACAAGTTAAACCCATCAAATATACATATATAAATAAACGTGTATTTTATCATATTATCTGTAACTTTGATTGGATATCAAAAAATCGGCCTCGGCGGCTCAGTTTTTCTTCTTTTTTTTTGTCGCTGCGAATAATTATGACAACACTGCGCCTGATATAAAGGTAAAGTGCGGTCCATGAACGGAAACAACTGCAGAGAAATCTCTACGGGCAGCAATCGCCTCCACTATGCCGGCCTGTGGAGACGAGTATACACCATCTATATTGACAGTGCACACTCCTCTCGCTATACCTGGCTACTTTCCCGACAATGTCACTTCATTTCGCTTCCTCGAAATGCGACGAGATTATTTGACTGTATTGCAATATGTTTACCGCTCTTATATATTATATATCGTATATTGATGTTAAAAAATTCGGGTATGTGTGGTAAAGTTAGGGTGGCAAAGCAGTCACAATTCATCATTGTATAGATCCTGGCACACGAACAAAATTCATTCAGCCAATTAAGCAGATGCAGTGTTGCAACCAATCATCGTTTGACACAATTCAAACTGGTATCTGAATGATCACTTTTGATTGATATAAATTAAGGTCACCACATCGATCAGTTACAATTTGAGACACTGCAAATAATTGGATGCGTATGATTACAATAAATAACAACTGACAGTATAATAGGGAAGTAGATAAATCTGTGGAGGGCATTGACTTTCTATATATTTTAACGAGACGAGTGTGCACTGTCTATCTGGATGGCACATTCGCCTCCTCAAGCCGGCATAGCGGAGGCGACTACTGCTACTAGATGATATGTCATCTGCCGAGTTACAATAATTTTTAAAAATCTACGTTTAGACATTACGTACACCACATTCTTATAAAAAATAGTGAGTAGCAAGTTTTTACAACAATGTATAAAGTACTAACTCCTGTAAATATGACAATCCATCAAGCTTTTTACTACAGCGTGTTCGTTCAAAGGATGCAAGAATATTATTTACATAAAATTGATGAGCTCTTCAACTTCAAACACCTAACCTTGACCGCTCCCTGCTTGAATATAAACCATTACGGGTTTCTTATTCACTGCTGTGTTTTTTTTCAGAAACTTATAAATTAAATTCGTGTATACAAAACAATGTATTTTATTTAAAGTTATTTTTCAAAAGAAATTGACTTATGTTTAACATTATTTTATTCTTCGTTTATTCTCAATGTTATCTCTTGAATTTGTAAATTCTCTGTTCGAAATATTTCTAGACTTTACGCTCGGTTAATTCTGTACGAATTTTCATTTCTTTAGATTCATCAGACTGGATAATATACTTAAACAAATTAACTTAATTAATTTTATAAATTACATTTATTTGTGTATTTTTTTAATTTAGGGATGAGCACGCAAATACATGCATTGCATTCTATTGGAGCCCAACTCTCATTCTGTTACAGTTTTACAAAAATTCGTTGCAATGTATTTAACTTACACGTACGGAAAGTACAATATGAGTATTTTTAAATTGAGGGTAAATAGGTACCTGATAGGCAAGCGTGTTCCAACTTAACTGCTTAACACCAGGCAGGGTGTGGTCAAACGCTTGCCTATTATGCCTAAAAAGAAGATAATATTATAATAAGTATTTATTTATTTATTTATTTTGTACAATATCTTTAATTTATTTTAAAATTGTATATTATTTATTATATTTTTTATTATGTTTTAATCTTCGATATCGCCGCATTTGCGTACTTAAGTCCCTTATAAACAAGGTATGTAGAAACTAGTAATCTGTCAACTGTATAATAAATAACAGTCATAGTATAATAAGTATTATAATTACAAAGTAATAAACATAATCATAATCAATTAATAAGCATAATGATATTTGTATTCAAATCACTAAACCAATAAAATATAGAGACTACATCAAATATAGGCAATAACCGTAAAATATAATTACATAATAATGTATAGAAACAAAGCGATCAGCTTTGACCCACTAAATCAATCGACGGAGAACATTTTAGACTAATACGACATATTTCTTATAACTACATGGCTAATGAGCGCTCCAGATAAGGCATTTGCGTCCAAGCATATTAATGAATGTCGCGACAAGTCGTAAGCAATTTATATCAATATCGGCAATGGGCCGATTGGTACTTGTTAGCATGCATTAATATGAATTTTAGGATTAGGGTTGACAATCATAATTGTAAATTGGAAGGAGAATGCTCATTTGCCTAAGAAAAACGGGCCCACAATTTTTTTCTCGAGTTTGTCGATGAGTTTTAGTTAATTTTGTAGAAAAATAAATCTACTTATTGCCGATCAGTTTTAAAATTTTTACCCGGGTTTTTGGGTAATTAGATGTTTTCTGATGCAATATTTGGCGTTATTATTACTCGTATTTTAAATGCTTTAATAATAATAATTGAAAATATCTGTTTTTTACGTAATTAAACATTGTCTATTGATTGATAAATGATGTGTTGATATAATTTAAATGAATTAATAAAAAAATATTGTATTATTTTAGAATAATGTTTTGTTACCAAACTATTAGGTATCTAGTGGACTCAAAAATGGGCATTCTCCTTTAAATTATAGTTAATCAATAATTTATGTGCAATTTCTTTATATATCTGAGGTTACAACCTTAAAAATTTGTTAATATAAATGTGTTCAAATTATAAATGAAATATTCTAGTTATTTATAATTAATTATCGTATCTATCTACTAATTTATCATATATTGAAAGTAATAGTGAAAAATATTTATTTAGCATATTAATGTAAAATGATTAAGTGTCAACCCTTAAGTATCATCTATTCGAATTAAGGCAGAACATGTGTGGCATCTGCCTATATGCAACGGGGCGGGCAGGCCGCTCATAAATACTGGTATCTGCTTTAACAGGGACATGCGAGTATAGTACACTGAAGAGGGACATGGTCCTTGTTGACAAGGCTTATTGTATAATTGTATCTTAGTCAAACAACTTTAAATGTACGGTTATTATTCACACGCGATCATGGTCGTTATAATTGACTTTTACAGCAATTGTTTCTAGTCTTTATTATATATTATTATTTGTTTATTTAATCTAATTATAATATAGGTAGCAATATATATAATATAGCAAACATATTCAAGTAGTCGTCCATTAGGTAAACCATAAAGCGAATTCCAAATTAGAAATGATCAAGTTAAGTAACCGCACTGGATTAATAGCCGAGTGACCAGATACATTATCTCCTACTCCGACCCGACTATCTAACTATCATTAATCTATTGATGCCTACATCAAACTGCGAACATTGATCATCAATTATATGGGGTCACGGAGCATTCGTCAGGTGGAGTGGCACTTTGCCAAAATAATTTAATTGTTTCTATGAAATTACTGTCAATATTTTCAATAGCTTAATGATGGTTATTAGCCCAGTCTCTCGTCCTGAAATAGGACCGTCACTTTCAAATATAACACCCACCACCTTAGACGAGCTTCGAGCTTAGCTTGGAACTAGCCGGGTATAACGAGAGGAGTGTTGTATAGTACACATTCGTCTCCTCAAGCCGGCATGGAGTGAAGTGAACTGCAGGCAGCCTGCAGGCATTTTTCGATGGTAGCAGTGGTTTACGTTTATAATTGGCACTCTAGCTTAACTTACAATATATAATAACTTATATATATTCTATCTATTTATTTATTTATTATTTTCCTATTGTGCACTTTGTTTCTATCTCTCTCATACTATTCTTCATCATCTATAGGTTGCCTGGAAGAAATTGCTACTCAGCAATAAGGACGCCTATTGTGTTACCTAATTTTCCATAATTGTATGTTCTGTTTTTGTTTGCACAATAAAGAGTTTTATTATTATTATTAAGTTATTAAGACTTTTTTAACATTATTTATCTTCATTCGTTGTTAGTACAAATTCGTTGGAGTTTGAAGTCAAATTTTCATTCGAATATAAAGAAAGTGTCTACAAAATTGATATGTAATCGTAAACCATCTACATAAATAATTGATAACATGCTTTCCTCTTCGCCAAACTAATTGCTCAACGCGAAACAAGCTATCATTATTTATTAGTAAATATTAATTTGAATGAGAAATACGAGTCTTGAACTTAATCAACTTGTCATGCGTGACACTATATTGTGTAGAAAAGAAAGCTCACATCTGTAAGCAGACGCCGATTAAAGTGAACCTACTTTCAAAGAAGCCAGATACTAAACACAAATCATTTCTAATTCTACAAAGAAACGGTTTACAATAACGCCGACAGCACGAACCGGTATTCACTTCCTATTGTGTTCACTTATTTCACTTATGAATACTTTTGATTGATAGTTTATTGATCAAAACTGATATGTTTGATATAGTATTTGACAAATGTACTTATAAACATTACTCTATCATACAATTAACGTAATGAATAGAAATCTTTAAGATCAGATGGTGGTATGCTCCAAAACGACTCAAACTCCTAAACAATTTAACAAGTTTTGTACTTTCAAACAATAAGCTTCACTAGTTTCATTGTAATTAAGGTTATTGTAGTGAAAATATTTATAGGTCAGTACGTCAGTATTCTTTTAACAGAACCCGTACACAGGAGGTAATTACTCAATGATATGGAAAAATATTTTCTATTATCAACGCTATAAAGAATATATTCCTGTTAAACAGGATATGGATATGAGTTTTGATCGATCGTGGGCGATAGTTCCTCAACTTGGTATGTTGTGTATTAAACGATGATGACTAAACATAAATAAATGAGGTACATTTTAAAAAAATCTCTGTGGATATAGCGCCTTGTATTAGCATAACTGCTTGTCTATGTCTTCAACCCATCAATGATTTGTTCGTGATTAATTTTTAACATGTCAGCATCGTAAGACGTGTATTTTTGGTAACGCCTCTTTATCATTTTGTTGATTTTACATGTTATAAAAACTATTACTAATTTAAATATTCATTTATTTTGTACAGTCAAGTGCAAAATAAATTAATTTTATTTAATTTTTTATAGCAGATTACTACTACACGGTTTTTTACAAGTACACTTTTTACATAGCAATTCGGCGCGTGATCATACTCCGCCTGATGTTACGCTAGAGAGTGGTCGATTAACGAAGACAACTGCTACCATAGATACTCGTAAATATCAATAGGCGACAATCGTCTCCTCTATACCAGCTTGAGGAGACGATTGGGGAATGACAGAATAGAAAAGGCACACTTCTCAGACATGATTTTGATCCTGAAAGGCTTACTAGGTCATTTTAGGTGTTACACTTAGAAGTGACGGCACTACCTAGGGGCGGCAGGCCAGGTTATTATCAAAAATATGTATATACTCAGAAACGAGATAATGTAAGTAGGTAAAATACCATTAGAAACATTTTCGAGTTATTAGGTTGATGTGGAGATTAGTGGAGGCGACTGATACCCGCGCAGGTTTCTCTGTAGTAGCAGTTTTTTCCATTCATGGACTGCACTCTCGCTTTACATCAGGCGGAGTGTTGTCACATGCCGAGCTACAATAATTTTAAAAAAAATTTAGCACTCGATTGTACAAGTTGGTCAATAACACCTGTTAGATAATGACTTCATTAATTAATTTACCAAACTGGACACTCTCCGAGTTCCTTAAGTAAAAGCGAATTCATAATAAGATCAGGGATCTCTTCGAACAACTGTAACGTCTCTTTAACTAATTTACAGAATGTCCTTTTCCAAATCTGCCGAAACATTTTCCTTTACTTTTACTTTTAGAGACCAAAGAAAAACTCTTGTTCTGTGATTTAATTATATACTTTACCGAATTAGAGGTCCAATTACTAAAATGTAAGGTAACCGATGCCTTTAATTTTAAGTTCGAAAAAAAAACGTATCTTTTTTTCTTAAACGGTAACAAAGGTCCAGAAGCATTAGTCACATCCTTCCTAAAATTGTTTCTTTAAATACCAAACAATAGTTAATTTTATTCATATATTTTATTATTTCTTTTATCAGAAGCGGCTTGAACTCACCCACACGAGGAGACTCCCCGGAACATTGTTCCAAGATATCAACCAGAATCTTCTTGTGTTTGTCTAACAAGCTACGTGTCCGAATATTATATTGTGGTTTCTCGATTCTTGTTGGAAATATATGGATAATATTTTTTATTCGTCTTTTAATATTTATTATATTTAAATTAGAATCACTTCATCCGTTTTTCCTTTTTGATAATTGAAATTGCATTTTCAGATAATATTTACTTATCTTCATATTATATGTTGCGAGCCATAACTAATATTATTCATCTGGCGTTCATGTTTAATTACTTCTTTAATAAAAACTTCTTTAATAAACAGGCAAAAGCTAAAATGAAATAATGAAGAAAAATTTAGACAAAAGTTGCGAACTATGTAAATATTTATTATTGCAATTTTTAGCATGCATTCAAAGCTGAGTGATTGTTTTTATTTTTTTCAGATACAAAATCGTAGTCATATCTATAATATTATTTACGTGACTCACAGCATGATTTTAAGAAGATTAAAATAATTGTATACGTCCTGTGAGATTGGCCAGGCTTCGAGAGAAACAAAAAACTGGACCCATGGTGTGGTACACTTCTTATTAGATCCTTCCTGCCAACTCTTGACGTTTCAGATATTATGTTTGCGATAACAAAAAAATACATTTATATTTTTAAACACTAGTTCACTACTAAAGTGATGATCTTGATGAATATCCTTCATATTTATTTATTTTTAATTTTGATAAAACTTGATGCAATATTTTTTTATTGTAGCTTGGCATATGACAACACCCCGCTTAGAGTGTGATCCATTAACGAAAACAACTGCTACTACAAACAAATTTCTGCAGACACCAGTCACCTCCGCTATGCCGACTTGAGGAGACGATTATGCACCATCCAGGTCAACAGTGAACACTCTCGTTAAACCTGGCTACTTCCAAACTGATCTCGAAAAGCGACTAGGTTACTTCACGGGTGTTACATTCGATAGTGGTGGTACTACTAGGGGCTCCTTATATCTGGCTACTTCCATGCTTATTCCTAAATGCGACTCTGCTTACCATTTACCTTACTTGTTTATTTAATATAACAATTTAAGATTTATTTCTAGAATAACACGAGCTAATCTAAAGTCACAAGTTGAAAGTCGAGAGAATTACGAACTCTTTGGGTGCATTTTTCTGAGATAAATTTCGTGTAAGAGCCGGGTAACGTTTTTATTGTTAACAAGCAGCAAAGCCACGGCCACGGCGAGCGACGATGATATCTTCTTGTATGAATGATGACTTCGTGCTGGGCCTCTGGAAACAGGCTTTACCATAGACGTAAGAATCTTTATGACCCGACGAATGTATTGTGTTTAGAATTGCTATTCATTTGAAATTTGAGTTTAGTTTAATAAACATCGCCCTAATTCTTAGGTAACTATTATCAAATACAGAATATTACATATAAAATATAATGCATGACATCATTCCACCTAATGTAAAGCGGTGGAGGAACGTAAACAACTGAAAATAGCCGAAACTTTTTTGTATATTATCAAAATTCTAATATGTCATTAATAAATATATATATAAATAGTTGTTTTGACCGGAAATCGAGACATTAATGTTTATATAGGTCAAGTAACTATTGCAACGCCCCCTCTAGAAATTAACAGTGTCTATGGCTAAACCCATCTAAGGAAGATAAGGGGTCGACGTTTTTAGCACAAAGCGTTTTCTGTTTCGGACCCTTTCGTGCAGGTTATTTGACTCGAGACGTGCCCAGGGAGTACCTGTTTACTGAGACCACCTTTATCAAGACACTGGCAATATTTTGTCTAGATTATCTTAAACAGCGTTTAGTGCTCAACATTTTATGCGCTTACTAGTAATGTATGGAATGTCTTATTTTCAAAGATTATTCCCACAAATCTTATGCCCAAGTTTTCTCTTTTTAGACAATAAATTCACGTTTGCAAATACATATTTAAAAACACTCTTACATTTTTTTAGAAATTGATGTTATGCAAATTATATTTTTAAACTAAGCGGTGTTTTTTGCTTTTGTATTTAGGTACATAAAATTTTTACATTATTATGTGTTATCCACAAAGTGGTTTAAATTTAACAAAAGTTCTAAACGGGACGTCTTAATAATTTTATTGGAGCTATATTAGTGTGAGTAAAATGCTTTGTTTTTCAGAGAGTCGGGCGTCCCTTGCGCTTTTATTGCGGTCCGTAACTGTCAAAGGAAGTTTTTCTCTGGAATCGAGAAATACTGTCCACGCATTGTTAATTTCGCTCGGTGGACCCAGGACTTTTTGTTTCAACCGTTCCTTTTATTTCTTTGATGAAGACAAACTATAAAATTCAACGGATGCGAACACAGAAAGAAAATAATGGTTTTGGTCATGCTTAATAAGAATTGTTTTAGAAATAATAATAGTGTGCGGGAGTCGTTTATGGCATTTAAAAATGTCCTGGTTAGTTTTAGGATTTGTCTTTTGTTGCCGTAACAATTTACTTGAAGTTTACGAGTTAAATATTTTACAATGCGGTTATAATTTACCACAATAGCTGTTTTTCGTTTTATAATTTATAATTATAAATTCTTGTGACTCTAAAAGAGAAATATTGAAATTGAGGTCTCTATCATTACTTTTATGGGTCAAGATTTTTTAATACCGGAGTTTGTAGATTCCTCTGAGATAAGTGGTTATTGTGTTTGAAGATCCCTAACAAATATTGAATTATAGGCACACAGATATTGACTTAGAATGTTTACTGAGGATATCAATAGTCTGGAGTTGATATGCCTATTCCGAATATACGAGTATCTACTTTTAAAATGTACACCTCTTATACAAAATATGTACCTTCATTGCTTTTAGATACACAACCCAATAAGGTTTTCGTGACGTAATTTTTTTTCGAAATCTTTGCTTTTAAAAATAAATGCAATAATAA
The DNA here is from genome assembly GCA_948150575.1 of Tinea pellionella. Taxonomy (NCBI): domain Eukaryota; kingdom Metazoa; phylum Arthropoda; class Insecta; order Lepidoptera; family Tineidae; genus Tinea; species Tinea pellionella. Next base: position 3,155,047 of record OX411254.1, on the reverse strand, counting down.
AAATAAACTAAATGTTTATTTTAAGGACGATCTAATGAATTTTATTTAATAATATAACATTACTGTACGTATAAGTCATATACTTGAAACTAAAAAACAACCATAACTTTCCATTTGGACCATTATATGATTATTAAATTTTATTAATCCTTTCTACCTCCCACTGGATGATTCATTTCTTGCTGACAATGAAATATCTTAGACCTCCTGTTTTGTATTACAGCTACTATAAAGAAGTTTCTAAAGCCAATGTTACATGCTACATTTACACAGAGTGTTTATCAAATGAAGAACCAGATCATAAGATCGTTAGCAGTGCCTTCGTCCTTCTGTGGAGAGTTATGTAAGTTATTACAGTAGAACCTATTGAGAGTCCGCAGGGACATCTCCCACGGTAGACGCAATTCGACACGCACGTGGTAGAGCATCCGATGAACTACGATTAGCGTCTTTGGTGACGCACGTCCGACGTCTCATCTTGAATGAACGTGTTTTTACTTCTAACAGCCTTTCAAGAGATAGCACATTTTTTATAAGTACTAATCGTGTAATAGATAAAATAAAAATCTATACCTTCAACCATATACCTTTTTTTGTTTTTTTTTTTTAACGTGGGGAAATCCATTACGGATACCCTAGCACCTCGGGGAAGGTGCCAGGGCTATGTCGGGCTCCCTTAAACAGCGCGCATACGAGATGATGTTGTATGCGCACAAGGACTACCGACTAAAACCCCACGGTGCTCCTCATGGCCACCAAAGTGCTGAGGGGTTGGGTACACGGTAAAATTCATCCAACCCCCCAGCGGTTCAACCATATACCTACCAAATAATATATTATTACTTATGTTTAGTTTATTTTTTTGCCTATTATGTAAATAAATATAACTGGTAAGTAAGTCTACTTTTAAGTGTATTTGCAAGAAATTCGAGCTGATGCATTCAACTAGACAAGGTATATCTTCAGCGATACCTAATAATTTGTAGTTTTTAAAACACGCGTGCCATCTGTTGTGGGCCGCTGCAGTGCGGGTCTCATGCCTCTCTCCCCGCAAACCAATGCACCCTTCCCCCACTTCTCATACCCACGCTGCTTTCGTTGGTTCAAACTTACGTCAGGTCAGTTACCGCCCGACCGCAGGGGAGCATGGCTGCGTCAAAAATTTTACCGCGCTCTCGTATTTTCTGTTTACATGTTCTATAGACTTTTGTTCGTAGAAAAAAAAAGTTTCAAAGTTTGATTTTAAGTGACATAGACAATTGATAAAGTAGTTTAAGTGAACTTTTTGTGACCAAATGCGTCAAAAACAGTGATGATAATGTCTGCGAACTTGTATAAAATGTTTTTATTTAAAGTTTTGTTATGTTCACTCGTGGTGCCGGTTGCGCGCGCACGTTCTGCGCCGCCCGCCCCCACCGGCTGTCAATGGGAATACTCCGAACCAAAGTTGAGTGAATTCGACTTTCTCACGTGTAACATCAAAACTATCGGATCGGCTGACTTCTTGTTCAAAAACTTTACGACGGCGCAAGCGTATAATATCAACAAGTTACAGTTGACCTGTACGGATTTATTGTTCTTCGAAAGTTCATTACACATGAATACTGGTAGTTTCTTAGGTCAACTTAGAAAGCTTGAAGATTTGACTGTTGAATACTGCAAGATACGATATGTTCCGGCAACTGTTTTATCGCCATTGAGAGACCTATCTAGTTTAACTCTAAGATCTTACAACACTGACTGGCCTGCGATGACGATGGAGTTTCATGCTGAAAGTTTTCGTGGATTGATGGAACTCCGGTCGCTCGACTTGGGAGACAACAACATTTATTCTCTGCCGTCTGAGGTATTTTGTCCACTATTCAGTTTGGAATCGTTAAATTTGACAAATAATAAAATTCAAGATATATCCGAAATTGGATTTTCCGATTGGGGCAAGGGACCCATCGCACCTGGAAAGTCATGTAATACAGGCTTGAAAATGCTTGATTTATCACATAATAATATTCTGAGATTACCTGATAATGGATTATCAAGCCTTAGATCATTAGAAGTCTTAAAGATACAAAACAACATGATCAATGAAATTGGAGATAGAGCTTTTGTTGGTTTAAGTTCTTTAAAGATATTAAATTTATCCAGCAATAAATTAGTCGCAGTACCTCCAGAATTGTTCCAGTCTTCCCGAGTTATTAAGCAAATATCGTTAGCAAATAACTCTTTGACTGTACTGGCTCCAGGGTTGCTAGAAGGCCTTGATCAAATGGAAAATTTAGACTTATCAAGAAATCTATTAACTAATGACTGGGTTAATAGAGATACATTTGCCGGATTGATTCGCCTTGTAATTTTAAATTTGTCATACAATTCACTTGTTCGCCTCGACCCAAAATCATTTCAAGATTTAAATTCTTTGCAAGTTCTAAATTTAGATAACAATGCAATAGAAACGATTAGCAATGGTGCTTTCTCTGAACTAAAGAATTTGCATCATTTGTCTATCTCTGATAACAAGTTGAAAACATTAAATGAGCAAATATTTTCAAATTTATTTGTTCTAAATCAACTATACATGGATAACAATGAATTATTGAAGATACACGAACGGTGCTTTGAAAATATCACTTACTTGCAAGATTTAGGACTAAATGGAAACAAATTAAACACAATCCCAGATGGAATTAAAAAGCTGCGCTTTCTCAAGTCTTTGGATATCGGAAAAAATAATATAACGGCTGTAACAAATGCCTCTTTTGAAGGTTTAGAAGAATTATATGGACTGAGATTGGTTGATAATTTCATTGTTAATATACCAAAAGACACATTTAGTACACTGCCTTCACTGCAGGTATTAAACTTAGCTTCTAATAAAATTGAAAACATTGAGCAGGATGCTTTTATATCAAATCCAAATTTAAAAGCCATAAGACTCGATGGAAATAAGCTGACCGACATTCGTGGGGTATTCAACAAACTGAATACATTAGGGTGGCTCAACATATCAGACAATAGGCTTATCTATTTTGATTACAACTATATGCCAGCGAGCCTTGAATGGCTGGATATTCATAATAACAATATTTCAAAATTGGAAAACGAACATAACGTGCAACAAAACATTCAAATGCTTGACGTGAGCTATAACGCCTTAGAAATTGTTGATAAAAGGTCGATACCTGATTCTATTGAAATTTTGTTTCTTAATAATAACAAAATTCACACAATCCATTCAGAAACATTTTCGCAAAAAAGAAACTTACAAAAAGTCGTCATCACTGACAATAAATTAAGAACCGTCGAACTTTCCGCTTTTACATTGCCACATATATCGAAGCATAAACCATTGCCTAAATTCTTCATAGGTAATAATCCTTTCATTTGCAATTGTCACATGATATGGCTTCAGAAGATTCATCTATGGAATCACATGAGACAACATCCGAGATTCATGGATTTAGACTCTGTCACATGTGAAGTAGTCAATAATAAATATGGACAAAAGTCCAATGTCATGGATGTACCTGAATCACAATTTTTATGTTCATATGATACTCACTGCCCTTCAAGTTGCTTTTGTTGTGAATTTGAAGCATGCGATTGCAAAATGACATGTCCGGAAGGTTGCTCTTGTTTTCATGATAGTAACTGGAATTCTAATGTTATTGATTGTTCGAATGTGGGTCATACAGAAGTACCAGAAAAGATACCTATGGATGCGACAGAACTCTACCTGGATGGTAACAATTTTAGAGTACTCGGTAGTCATCTGTTTATCGGAAAGAAGAAGCTTCATAAGTTATATCTCAACAATAGCCATATTGTGTCAATTGATAATGACACTTTTAACGGTTTACATTCTCTCAATGTCTTACATTTGGAAAGCAATTACTTAACAGAGATAGCTGGAGGCGAGTTTTCACAGACTAAACACTTACGAGAGTTATATTTAAATGATAACCTCTTAACAAGTGTAGCAAACAATACGTTTGAAAATTTGTCGTCCCTAAGAGTTATCCATATCCAAGGAAATAAGGTTATGGATCTAGATAAAAAATTGGCACACATTTTACATTTGGAAAGTGTAAATGTGCAAGGAAATTATTTTACCTGCTCTTGCGAGAATGTTTTACCTTTACAAAACTGGTTCAAGAAGTTTTATGAAGATCCTATGAATGTATTGTGTGCAGATGCGAACGGACTACATTCGAATTTAACGGTTTTTGACGTGATCGATAAGTGTCGTGACTTAGGTATTGTTGACAATGTGATTCCTACCGAAAACCAACCGTATCAGTACGATGAAATAAATACTGTGAAACTGAACTTTGTGCCACTTTTGGCTGTCGTATTAATAAGTGTAATTTTAATATTGTTATTTGGTGCCTTAGCTTTTTCATTTAGACAAAATGTACGCCTTTGGGCGCATTCTAAATATGGTGTTAGATTATTTAAAAGTGCTTCTATACAAGAAAGTGAATTGGATCGTGATAGATTATATGATGGATATTCTGTATATAGTTTGCTCGACGAAGACTTTGTTTCAAAGGTTGTAGCTCCAGAACTAGAGCACTCAGGATATACTATGTGTTTCCATTATAGAGATTTACAAATGCCTCCCGAAAATTATTTATCTGAAATGATAACAAATGCGGCCGAATCTTCTAAAAGAATTCTCATATTTGTCTCATTTAATTTTTTGCAAAACGAATGGTCAAAGCCTTCTTTCAAAGCTGCTATAAAACATATTATTACATCAATTCACCCTTCAATAAGGAGACATAGAGTTGTTTTTATTTTAACGACAGATATTAGCGCATTAAATTTAGATTTAGACTTTCAAAACTATTTAAAAACATGTACACTTCTTTTGTGGGGCGAAAAGAAATTTTGGGAGAAAATAAGATTTGTTATGCCTGATATTTCCAACTTACAGTGGAACAAAGATAGCATTAATTATAATCATGTTTGCCCTAATGGTAGGAGACACCCCTCTAGATATACTGCCTCGCCCACAGCCCCTGAACATTGGTATAAATATGATGCTATCCCCCCACAAACACCTACTGCAACAAATGTTGTAAACATTGAAGATGACACTTCAATGTTAACTAACACAACCTTAACAAGTCAGATTCACGATGGTGAACATCTACATCATAGTTATATTTCTATTGACACACAAAACTATGAACAGCCTTATGGTGGTCGTCCGAGACCTAATAATACATTACGTAAACATCCAATGTTAGATGAGCAAGGCTACTTGCAACCGAGATCATCCATGCACGACTGCGTGCCGGGTACGCACTTAAGTACGCACAGATGATAAGATACACTAAAATTCAACTTTCTTATCTAGAAAGGTCGTTTGTTAATGTACATTCCTAAAACATGTGTTGGCGAGACAGGACCTAGACTATTGTTTTGCACGCCTTATAGAAACGTGATAATTATTATTGATTAGATAGTAATAAAAATTTTATTTAGGTAGTTCATATTCTAATAACAAATTGAACTTGTTCCTTGATAGAAGTATAATTTATTAATGGTATTATAGATATAAATTGTATATGTATAGACTGTTCACACAATATAAAGTGAAAACAAATATTGTAAAAGCCTTATTAATAAGAAATGAGAGGACCTAATTTCTATTGAATTGTTAACTAAATTAGACATTGTAAAAGTCCATTAAGACTGATAATTGTAAAATCGCATTTGCGAATTTAATGCCAGTATAATAAATGTGAAATATATAATTGTAATATTATGTATTATTTTCTTATAGAATGTATATCTCATTGTTACCAAATATGTTGTAGATATTGCGTGTAATATTAGGTATTTAATTAATGTATTGTAAATATAGGTCAATGTAGATTTACTAGTCATAAATTAAGTATTATTGTATGTAAATAATATTATCAAACACTGGCTCGTTTGGCTGAATTGTTATTATCATTATAAAAATAAATTAAAACAATATCAATTAAATAATTTGTTTCCTTTAACACACCTATAAAAATCCTGTAATTAAAAGTATAACAATTATTGTCTATTATATTTTATTTTAAATAGAACGCTCTTACCCGTAGTTTGCGTTCAACAATCATAACTTTATTCAGAAATAAGAACCAATAGTGCATCATAAAAAAAAATCATTTCGGTTTGCCGACAATCATCGAGGACCATAATGACGATCCCTTTTCAGGTAGAAAACGCTCCCAAGTCATATTTTAACCGTCACGGATACACCATGGTAGCTATAAAAGAGATTTACAATACATTCTACACTTATTCGTAGATAGTTAGAGGTATATTTTTGTGACCTTCTGTCGGACATGGTCCAAAGAGCAGTTATTGATTGTTTTCCTTTTTTTTTTCATAATGTCCTAAGTGTGAGTTTAGTCGAACTGTCGCGTCATATGGTGTGTAACAGACTCCTGATTGATTTGACAGCCTTTTTTCAGAACATTAAAAAATATATATTATGGAACCTAATATTTGTTATGTACATACAAGAATATTAGTTCTGCAACTAGATTCAACGTCTATAAAACGTATTTTAAAAGTACACATAAAATAAACTTAAAATAACAAAAACTGACCAGCCCACATGTTTGGATTCATAAATAAGATACCATCGACCTGGTATAGAGGTTTTACGATAAGAATTTCTCTTTCCTATATCTTCCATTTTCACGGCTATATGAACCCGAATCTCTTGACTCCTTCACTCAGATAAGAAGACAGTCCTAAAGTCACTTGCAGCACTAAAATTATTATATAGCGTCTATCTAATATTATCTTAACCTTTTAAAAACATTTTTCAATCCACCTATTATATTGGGCACCCGATCGATCTACAGTAGACATTTTTAGCAGATGATTCCATAGATGGTTAGGATAAAGTTACGTCTGAGTTTGTTTAAAGTCTAGTCAATTCACGCCACCCGCTGGTTGTACACGACGATTCACACTTCAAGACTTGAGTCTTAAAGGTCACGTCCTTTCACTCAAATCTCGACCGGGAGCGTATCTGTCGGAATTGGTTCGTGACAAGAGAGAGATGCCTATCGTGAGTTTCTGGCCAATTTCGATGTTGCTCGCTTTATTGTCGACTAGGAAATGGGAGCATGGGAACACGAACATCCTAAGTATGGACAAGTTTAATAGCAATTCCTGTCTGGAATGTACATTTGAAAATCTATTCGATCCTTTATGCTTTCGTGTGACTCTGAGTAGCTACATCAAAGTTAACATTGGCATTTATTGCACCTAACAATTTTGGCTTTTCAATGAGTCATACTAGTCTAATCGTGTTAATGGTAACTTCAAATATGAAATCATCATAATTATCTAATTATCATTGTATTAATTACAACTGCAATTAGTCGTTTAGTATTAAAATGATCGGCCAATTTGCAAAATACACGTGCCAATACAACTAAATTCGGAGAAGAACAGTGATCTTTCTAAAAACAATATAAAATAAATAAATATCGACTGTATGATATAATATTACTAGCCTTCAGTTAAACATGCTTGCTCTGAATTCTTGATTCATTTGTTTCAATTATAATCGTTAAAATAATTTTGACTTGTTGCCATTTTCAATGTTGATTTGTCTTTGATATGACCAACGATATGGTAAATATACTTCTTATCGGTTATGAATGAAATATTTATGTCATCATAATATAGAATAGGGACTTTGTTGTACTGAAAAAAAAAAGTATAAGTTATATAAATTATATGTCTTTTGTAGATATGTAGAACAAAAAGTATTTTGATAAAGGAGAATGCCCATTCGCCTAAAAGAAAAGAAAAAGGCACACAATGGATTATTTGTAGATGATTTAAGTTCATTTTGTAGAGAAATAAATCTACATTCCTTATCACTAATCAGTTTAAATTTTTTCGCCCAGGTGATTGAGTAATTTGACTTTTTCTGACGCAGTATTTGAGGTTATTATTATATTAAATGCTTTAATAATTGATGATATCCGTTTTTTAATGTAATTAAACATTGTCTACTGATTGATAAACAGTGTGTAGAAATAAATTAATGAAAAAATAAGATATTATTTTTGTTAGTAGTTAGTTTTGTTAACAACCTTGGGTTGTATACATTGTCCACATATTCCATGTACGTATATAATAGAGTATATAATACTCGTTTAGATGTTAGAATAATAAGCATGTAAAACGAGTTGTAAATACAAATACAACCTGGAACTAAATTCACCCTATTGAGAAGGAAATATTTATTGAACGAGCTTCAATTCGACCACGTTATGGGAACTGAATTCCACATAAAATACGGTGAAAATACTGTCACGAAGTGAACAAAAAATATGGGAATCAACAGTGATTTCGTTATCCCAATGACTGAGCATGACTGTTTATCAGCTTTTAAAATGGACAGTACCTACATAAAAAACACTGTTATCTGTAACGAGCCCAAATTGTCAAGGAATTCATTTATCTATGTTGAATGTAATGCAAAAGAGGTTAACTGCAGTTGTTTTAAAGAGAAATTGTATAAATAACCATTCATAAAAAGCTTTATCTCTTCCTGTGGATATCATAAACGACTGCGAAACTATTTGATTAAAACAAGAATGATTCACGTTAAGTAAACTTCCGAGTTTAATCTAATATCTATTCTGTGCAATGTTATTAAGTGTGTACTGTGTATTTATTCTTCCTTCCTTTCATCTTCAGCTTTTCTCAGGGCCTGCTGGATTAGGAAAACAAATTGTATAGTAGATTTAACTTTTATCCAATTTAATATTTTAGTATTTTCCTATTATTATCCTTGGCTGCAAGCTGACACTTCTGATTATGATGTTCTGATGGTTCTGAATCGTGTTTGTGATGAAATTGCTAAATAGCTCAGTCTGCTGTTCTGGGGTAGTCACCATTTCCATATGTTGCAACCGTGAAGTGTCCTTGTTGCGTTTCGGGATCGGTTTGGAAGCAGCCAGGTATACCGAGTAGTAGTAGTGTACACCGTCAGCCTGGGTGGTACACATTCGTCATCTCGTTCCAGCACAGCCGAAGCAACCTGCTGAAATTTCTCTGTAGTACCATTCATGGACCGTACTCTATTAATATCAAGGGAAGTTTTGTCATTATGCCGAAAGTTTGTGGAGATAGTTTTATTATTTTTAGTAATATAATCAGATTTGTTATTATTATGTAATTTCTGTTCATAAACACATTAGATTTGTCGTGTTTCGGGAGCAGTTTGAAAGTAGCCAGGTATGGCGAGAGGAGTGTGCACTGTCAATCTAGATTGTGCATACTCGTCTCCTCAGGCCGGCATAGTGGAGGCGACTGCTACTCACATAAATTTCTCTGTAGTAGCAGTTGTTTCCGTAAATGGACCATACTCTAGCTTTACATCAGGCGGAGTGTTGTCATACGTCGCACTTGTAAAAAAAGTACCTTGTCATACAAAACATACAAAATAACTATACTGCGGCTTTTACTATTTTAATTGTAGATTAAACTATTTTCAGTATAAAATTAGTGAAGTTCAAATATTGTTTGTCTATTACATACGTCTTGGAATGTCAAAGTTGGAATCGTTAAACTTTTATGTTCGGAATGTAGTCTAAGTTGATAGTCAACTTGCTCTTCCTGTTTATGCTTACCATTCTTCAGTCAATAGAGACGATTTTATTTTACCCCTATTAATTTGAAATAAAATAATGGTGTATTCTCCTCAAGCCGGCACAGTGGAGGCGACTGTTGCTCGTAGATATTATTTGTTGTGGCAGTTTTTTCCGCTCCTGGACCTCACGCTAGCTTTACGTCATATGTCCAGCTACAATAAAATAAAAAAAGCCTTGATTTATATATGTCAATTACTCGCTACATATATACTTATCACATATATAACACGCCCTTAGCTAACTTTTTATTGTACACGTAATAATGTTTGCTGGTCTTTTATGTGATAGTAAAACCTTGGATATTATCTCTGTATAATTCAGTTGGAAATTACTAATAAAAACTAATACCTATATACGAGTATACCTACATGGTCACGATCTATGATTGTTTACGAGTATTTGGTTCTCCAATTCACGTTTGCGTTTAAGTAACTATTATTTTATGAACTTTCTTTCTTTAATTATATTATTTTGATACTACTAGTCGTAGGGTCTTATATTGAATATCGAAGTCACCCCGATAGCTTTTTTTTTGTGGAACTGCTGATAACCGGTCAAGCCTGTTTCAGCTAATCTGAAGCGTGAAGCCTGATCCGAGAAAAAGAGAGATGAGATTGAGACTAATCGAGTTATGACTCGTGATAACGGGTGAATGGTTAGAATTTGGAGGAGAAAACGAAGAAAGAAATCAGCGTTTTCTGCAGCTGGGCCGAATAGACCTAAAACGAAAAAAATGCGTACATCAAAGAAAATAAAGTACCTAATATAACATAAAGACAGTACAGCGCCGTGGTCTAGCGGTAAGACGCGTGGACTCACGGTTGATGAGACCCGTGTTCAAACCTCGCTAAATTCTGACCGGTACCAATGTAACCATGTTATAAGTACTTTGGTCCCTCAGTGCCTATAGCTGATAATGGTTATTAGTTCAGTCTGACCCCTGGGGCAGTACCACCACTTTCGAATGTAACACCCGTAAAGCGACCTTGTCGCGTTTCGGGAGCTGTTTGAAAGTAGCCAGGTATAGCGAGAGGAGTGTGCACTGTCAATTTAGATAGTGCATACTCGTCTCCTCAGACCCGCATAGCGGAGGCGACGGCTGCCCGTAGAGATTTCTCTGTAGTAGCAGTTGTTTCCGTTCATGGACCGCACTGCGGCTTTACATCAGACAGAGTGTTGTCATATGCCGAGCTACAATAAAAAAAGAACCTGGCCCTAGTTGCAACCCGGATTCTACTTAGTGCGTTGCGTAGAGTACTGAATAGTGCACAATCGTCTCATTAAGACGAGGTATCTCCTACTTGCAGACGTTTCCGCTCCTCCGCTCCGTCTGTAGGCGGAGTGCCGGACTACTACATAAAAATTATATTATTTGGCTTTGTTTTTTATATATAAAAATACATAAATAGTCACTAATAAATAAATAATTTATTTTAATAAATGGTCGGCATCCAGAAACAGCTATTATAATATGATTATTTACTACACACTAAATTTATTTTCAAATGAAACGCAAGTGATAAAATTGTAGACTCATCGCTCTTTAAGCATAGAATCATTATTTAATTTTGTTCTGGTTCTTCACTTATAATCCCTGTTTATCTTACATTAGTTATCAAGTTATCAGTCTTTCAAATATAACAAAGCAAAATACCATTAGTGTATTTTGATGAATAAGATGAGCAGAAAAAAATTAAAAGGGCTCAATTTCGCTGAGTCAGACTTCCTTTAGTTACTATACTTGTATGCGTAGTTAAATTTCCATTGATTTTTTAAATAATAAATCGGCTAGCGACCACACTTCGCCTAACAGTGAAATACAGCAGTCACCTCCTCTATGCCGACTTGATGACACGAGCTGCAACGTTTGCTAAAACTAACAACAGTTTGCCTATCGTTTTCTTAAAGAATTGTATTTTTAATTACTACCTGATATTTTAAAATAATAGTTATTTTAATAAATATGTACTTGTTTATTTTAAAAAAAAGCTGAATAGATTTAAATATTTGGTTCATTAAAACTATGAAAGCGAGGAATTAAATTAAAATTAGGTTTTGTCTGAATTCAATTAAGTACGTTAATCGCAAAAAAAGTCGATTGGTTCCAGCGTTTCATAATAGTTTCTATTGTACTCGTACTTATAATTAAAGCGACCTAACTCTGCAAAAAAATATATAACATAAAATTCTAATGCCGTATCAACACGTCCGCGTCAACCAACGTCTATAATTTCGTTAACACTCTGAACTGTGTAGATAAAATACCAACAACACACGAATCGCTAATTATAATATGGGCCAACATACCATGGTGACCAAACGGGGTCTACCATTACAATTCGGAAACACCATTGGCCTGCACCCTTGGCTAAGGTATAGAGGAGTTAATATAACAAAAAATGTTGCAGAACATGTTGCAGAAATGTGGGCTATCACGCCGAGGTGACCAAACTCCCCAGTTTCGATGGCCGTTATAATTTGCGAACACTTCTAGCACACACGTTGGCTAACAATAACAATAACAATAACGAACTGAACCTTGATCATAAATTTATAAATAATAACGAAAATATTTTGTTAGTTAATAGTTCTAGAAAAAAAGCATTAACTTTTCAATTTTACGACATAAGTATTTCGTTTAAAAATAATCTTTTTTGGTGGTAGAGATCCGATCTAAAGTTTGTGTCAGAAAAAGGATAAAACGGCTATCAACCTAGCGGGTGCTCGTCGGTTTTTTCTTTGTTGTATGAAGAACCCGTAGCTTATTTTTTATTTTAAATAATTTCAAAATGACAGATGAAGATGGCCGGTAACCCTAAAAGGTCGAACCACGTCATGTTCCGTATAAAAAGTTACGTCACAAAAACGAAATGATACCTACCTGCATATGACCAAAACAAATATACATTTTTTTTTTAAATTATACATAATATTTTGTATATCATTTCATAAATGATGACCCAGTTTTGATTATTTATTACACAAAAAATATGCATCATGTTTATGTTGTGGTTATGACATATTTCATATTTCATATGCCAATAATATTATATACAACAGTCGCATCCATTGCATTAATTCCGGATTCCAATTTTATGAGCAGCGATCTTATGAAACGCGTTCCCAACTCAAAATTGGGTTAACTCGTTATATATTTCTTTCCCAGAGAATAATCTTGATGGAACGCTATAGACAGAGGTCGTAGAAGGCGAACGATCTGTTATCTACCATCGAAGCTCGATCTGAACTCGCAGTGCAGCCAGAGATCGAAATAGAATCAATATTTACATTTTCATCTAGCACCTTTGTTCGGCCTTTCTATTATAATAAAAAAAAAACTAAGACACGATATTTTCAATAACCAGATGTCAATCTAAACAAAGCTATTTTTTACTTATCTCATTATAAATCCAAATATAACAAGGTGTTAAAGAAGAGATATGTATCAAAAATATATCCCTTTCTTATAAAATATTGATATTTAATAGTCTCGTCACACTATGACCGTGTAACCCTGGCAGCTCCCTATAGCTTTGGCATACCAGATTACCGCATTAAGAATTCTCTTTACCACTTCATACTCAAACAAAAATGAACTCAAATTGATAGATAATACTGATTATATTCTTTTGGCAGTTTCTTCAATGAAATAAGTGCAGGTGGTATTGGATGTTGTCACAACAACTTTATCTTAATATAACATCTAAAAATATGAAACTTTTACTTTTATGAGTGTTTTTATATATTATTTGAGGTTCGTTATATTCTAATGAGTAGTCATCTCTCACACTGGCAGTTAAATTCAACAGGCGCCATTTAAACAATTTAAGAAATCAACTATGCCATACAATTCATTCAATTTAAATAAATTAACTTTTATTTTCGTTCCTAATAAATGCAAGGTTACTTTATTATGTTCGTAATGTTAAACGTCAATACTAAAGCAATAAATAAATACACATGCTCTGGTCTAAATTATTTATTTATGTACAATACAAACTTATTAATATAACAGACTCGAAATTAATATCAAAATAAATTACGAAAATATGATGAAAATTATTGATAAGAAAAATATCGCGGACACAGCACGAGGTGGGAATTTCTGTTAAAATTGAAACATAATTTAATAATAACAAATCCAGCATTTGAATTTAAGTTAATAATAATTGATTTTGCTCAAATTATTATTAAATTATAATTAAAATTTTCAAAAATATATCCTAAGTACATCGGGATATGAAACATGTGTTGCGCATGAGTGTCAATTATTATAAAAATTATTAGTCTTTTGTTTGCATCTAAAATAATAGTAAATAAGAAATAATCAATTTTTCATTTGAATTTCGAAATAAAATTGGATAATAACACCTTATTAAAAAGGCGCGGCGAGTTCTATCCATACCTTAAAAAGCATTGTAAGTAGTCGATGGATACCGTTAAGCCTTCCTTATGGTGTTTCTCAAACAAGGGGGTTATTGTTAAACCCATATGGTTTAAAAATTACCAGGTTATCTGTTCACAAGGAATGAACGCCGTGGGCAAAATGTGGCCAACCGATCATAATGAAACCGTTCAACTCACGATTTTGAAACTGTACACTTTTTATCGTAATAAAGTAAATATTGTAAGCATATTCCAGGTAGAGGAGCATTGTGTGAGTAAATTATGCATTAAAGTTAATCACCAGATCGCGCACTTAACTAGGTATACTTATATATAATTAAGTGCTTGAGGCTTAATGTAATTAACTTATAGAAAATTAATCCGTTGCGTAAAAAAGCGCAGTTTAAAAATGAACTTAATTAAAATACTAGTAACTGCAGATATTTACAGGCAACAAACGCCTTCGCCATGTAAGCCTGAGACGACCTATTTGCATTGTCGATGGTGACAGTGCACACTCCTCTCACTACTTCCAATATTTTCTCGCAACTTTCCTAAGTTGCACACTGCCTATTCCTGTTAGATTGTTTACAATGAAATAGTTTATTCGACTCACGAATTAAACCAATAATAAGCCTAATTACAAATGATAAAAGTCGACATTTACTTAATTTAATTCTTATTAATTTATAAGGACTAAATTGTATTTTATACTTAATTAAAGTTTCGTGAGGTAATGCATACATCCGAGTAATTAAAAACGAATAGCGTGCGCCACGCACGATAACGACCGCTTATCAGAAGCTCAAAATAACTAAGAGAACAGTTACGTACTAATGAAACTGTATCTTAACACATTCAAGATACTGAAGGAATAATTTTACATAATATTGAGAAAACAAATTTAAATCACACCTTGAAGTGACCTGATCACGTTTCTAGATCAGCTTGGAAGTACGCGGGTATAACGAGACGAGTGTGCCCTCAACTTGACTTAAGACAGTGCACACTCGCCTCTAGCTGCCATAGCGGAAGTGACTGCTGTCTCCAGACATTTCTCTGTGAGTTCATGGACCGCAATCTGGTTTAACATCAGGTTGAGAATGCTACAAAAAATGGACTACAAAAAAATTCATTTAAATTATAAGCGGCAATAATAAAACTACTTTTAAAGAGCGATACGCAGAATAATGGTTATTGGGCCAGTCCTGGAGTAGTGCTACCACTTTCGAATGTAACACCCGTGAAATGGCCTTGTCACGTTTCGGGAACAGTTTGGAAGTAGCCTGTTAACGAGAGGAGTGTGCACTGTCAATTTGGATAGTGCACATTTATCTCCTCAAGCCGGCAAAACGGAGGCGACTGCTTGTAGAAAGTTATTTATAGTTGTTCCAGTTCATGGACCGCACTCTAGCTTTACAACGGACGGATTGTTGTCATATGGTGAGCTACAATTAAAAAAAAGAATACTGATGGCAAATTCGACTCCGTAATTCGACAATGTTACGATGTTTATTATCATGAATTGGATACTGACAGATAATAAATTTTTACAATGATCCAGTATGAAATAATTGCTAACATAACTATGTATAATTGTATATGAATCACATATTGTCTTTAAACAAAATAAAACCTTCAATTTATCCAAGTTTTTATAGACCCGATCTAATAGTAAAAATGTATTATTTTACAACATAAGATGTAAACATCGATGGTAACACAAGTCGTGTATAACAAATAGTTGTTGATTTGGGAACGGAACGTATCATTTTCAATGCTTAGGTCACGAGAAAATTACGGTAATTTTATATTTTGTGCTGGCCGTTGCATAAGAGATCTTGTACCCGTAATAGTTGGTAATACAAATCTTTCAGATCAACCTATTCAATAGTTAGTGTTTATACGGAATTTGTGGTGTTTTATTCGTTCCTAGATATTAAATAAAACATTTTCAATATTATTTTTACAAATACCAAAAGCAAACTGTTAGCTTTATAACTTTAAGAACTATTAAGGACATAAACTAATAGACATCTGGTATTTTTACAGTTTTGAATCCCTAATTTGTTAAAATTAAAGTTTACATTTATTAAAGTGTCTGGAAGCATGGATTGATTTAGCTGGTACAAGAACACAGTAAAACACATGGCTGATGATATCAAGTTTGTAGTGCAAAAGCAGTTATTAAGATGAAATGTTAAAAAAATAACAAAATACCTACTTT
Source organism: Tinea pellionella (assembly GCA_948150575.1). Taxonomy (NCBI): domain Eukaryota; kingdom Metazoa; phylum Arthropoda; class Insecta; order Lepidoptera; family Tineidae; genus Tinea; species Tinea pellionella. The sequence goes on along the minus strand of OX411254.1, from coordinate 3,138,751 downwards.
AAAACTTTACAATACACGCAAAACCAATAAAATTACATTATTTAATAAATAACCTTTGATACCTCGAAGGTAAAATAATACGAAAAATATATTATCTAAAGGCTAGATCTTATTTGTAACCAATTATAATTTTCTACGCTATAAAGTACTGAAGAAAATCAATATACAAATATTTTAGACCCACTATCCATTGGAGCGTATAACGATAAGTACACGCGTACGATACGCTATATGTATAACAAAAAAATATAGCTTTTATAATAAAGAGTTAAGAATAGTTGGCATACTAATAATTTTTATTGAATCAATCCGTGAAGTGACCTAGTCAGTAGGAAATAGCCGCGCTTTACCTGTTAATAAATGGTGTGTATACCTACTACTACCTTCTCAAGCCGGCATAGCGAAGGCGATTGCTGCGACTAATGGACAGCACTCTCGCCTAACATCAGACAAAGTGTGTTCAAAGTATACATAACGATATGGCATTAGTCGATTAATTTGAAGAAAAATAGAAACGAAATAAAAAGGCCATTCATTAAATTGCTTTCAAATACTTACCGTACAAGGTTTTCTATTGAATTACTGATTAATTATTATCTAACCTTCAAAGCCTATTTTCGCTTTAGTGCTACTATTAAATATAAATGAGGATTAAAGCCTGTGTTTAAATCCTTTTAGTAAATATTGCAATCCACTTTACAGAATCGTTTCGTGAGTACAGCTAAATGTAATGTAATCGAAGCGAAATGGTTCTGCTTTTTACAAAAATGTCCAATCGTCTTAACGACTTTTACAATAATAAGCAATGCAATGGAACTAACGAGAACATTATCTTGGTTATTAGAGAACACCGTTACATTCGCTGTATTACCTCTATTCAAGGTTAATGTCAGTTGTGGTCACAATGAAGGTTAAACTTTTGAGCAGTTTGTTATAGTTAACGTGAAAGGCATACCAATTTTGCTAGATAATGATCTACTACTACTGCGATTTAGCTTACGCACTGTTTCCACTTCCAGGTTCCTAGCACCCATTGAAGCGACCTTGTCGCGTTTCGGGAATAGTTTGAAAGTAGCCAGGTATAACGAAAGGAGTGTACACTGTCAATCTAAGATGGTACATGCTCGTGCAGGTTTCTCTGTAGTAGCAGTTGTTTCCATTCATGGACCCCACTCTAGCTTTACATCAGGCGGAGTGTTGTCAGATGCCGAGCTACAATAAAAAAAAAGACTCCTTTTCCGCAATAGATTCCGCAACCGTCCGTTCGTTCGTTGAGGTGGTCCGCTACACTACAGCTACACAAAATCTCCCAGGAAGGACAGGGGACTGTTTACGTCCCGCTGAAGCAGGCAGAAACTATGGAGCTCCAGCGAATCGTCTCTCTACATACCACAACCGCGTCAACCACATCCAGTACTTTCCATCGGTTGAGCTTGCTCCTCACCTGATCCTACCCTAGCATAATGATTTAATTATTATTCAAAAAGCGAAAAAAATATCTGTATATACTTAAATCGATCAATAAAAAAACCCTTCGCCTGATGTTAAAAGTGCGATTTATGAGAGGAAACATATGCTGCCACGTACTCCTCTATGCAGTCGCCTTCACTATACCGGCATGAGAAGACGAATATGCATTATCAATTAGGAGAGCACACTCCTTTCGTATCCTTGAAGAAAGTTACACTTAAAGTCGTGGTATTACTAACTTCAAGACGACAGACTGGGCCAATAACTATCATGTACTGCCAAGCAAAAAAAGGAAATGTCACAACATACAAAGTCTACTTAAATACGCATACAATAGATCGATGAAAAAATGTCTGAATATGTTCATTTTAACGATCACCTTCACCTGTGGTGGGAGGGCTCAACTTGTCAATCATGGAGAATGCATACAATAATTTTCATAATGACTTATTTTTGTGGTGGATTCACAAAGACACATATTGTAGTTTAGTTTTTTAATGGCATTATATAATATGACAACACTCCGCCTGATATTAAGCTAGAGTGCGGTCCATGAACGGAAACAACTGCTACCACAGAGTAATTTCGACAAGCAGCAGTCGCCTCCGCTATGCCGGCTTGAGGAGATGAATGTGTACCATTCAGGTACAGCGCAAACTCCTAGCGTTATACCTGGCTACTTTCAAACTGATCCCGAAACGCGACTACCTCACTTCTCGCGTTCACTACCCCAGAAAGTCAGACTATTAGCCCTAATCAGTCTGCCTACCACTTTTTAATTAGTGCTTGTATAATACAACTAGCTGTTGGGTAAAAGCCGCGGGCGCAAGCGGCCCGCGGAGGCCCTTTTTGTCGTAAAACGTATTAGATCGAATAGATTTTAGGCAGTTTTGAAAATATTTAGCTCGCCATCTAAAAGCGTTTACGTTTCTGAACAAAATTGGTCTTTACACGGTGACGCTAACGTATCTACTTTTCGAGATATGGCGATTTTAAAAAATTTAAAAAAAAACAAAATTTTAAAAAAATTAGTGCTGGTCATACTGAACAAAATTGGTCTTTACACGGTGACGCTAACGTATCTACTTTTCGAGATATGGCGATTTTAAAAAATTAAAAAAAAAAAATTAAAAAAAAGTAGTGCTGGTCATACTGAACAATATTGGTCTTTACACGGTGACGCTAACGTATGTACTTTTTGAGTAATAGCTATTTTAGAAAATTAAAAAAAAAAAAAAGCAAATAGTGCTGGTCATACTGAACAATATTGATCTTTACACGGTGACGCTAACGTATCTACTTTTCGAGATATGAAGATTTTAAAAAATTAAAAAAAAAAAAAAAAAATTTAAAAAAAAAAGTGCTGGTCACACTGAACAAAATTGGTCTTTACACGGTGACGCTAACGTATCAACTTTTCGAGATATGGCGATTTTAAAAAATTAAAAAAAAAACAAAAGTTTAAAAAAAAATTAGTGCTGGTCATACTGAACAATATTGGTCTTTACACGGTGACGCTAACGTATCTACTTTTCGAGATATGGCGATTTTAAAAAATTAAAAAAAAAACAAAAATTAAAAAAAAAAATAGTGCTGGTCATACTGAACAATATTGGTCTTTACACGGTGACGCTAACGTATCTACTTTTCGAGATATGAAGATTTTAAAAAATTAAAAAAAAAACTAAAACAAAAATTTAAAAAAATAGTGCTGGTCACACTGAACAAAATTGTTCTTTACATGGTTACTCTGACGTATCTACTTCTTGAGATATTTAAAAGAAAGCCCGCCGCGCGGAGCAAATTCGATGTTCACGCGGCCGCGCTCACCGTCCGACTGACCGAGGTAAAGCCGTTTCGATCGTTCGTCCCGAAAATGCCTCGTCGCGGATGCTGTTAGGCCACGCCCAAGCGCCATGCTCCGTTTCATATTGGCGTACCGGCGGGAAAAGGATAAAAATACGATCGAGGAAAAATTTTTTTCGAGCAATTTTGAAAAAAAAAGTATCGTTTTCGAAATTAGAGGGCATTCCCTACAACGTTTGTTCCGGCACTTTTGCCTCATCTCTTTCCGTTTCCGAGATATCGCTACCACTTCCGGTCCAGAATCGACTTCCGGTCAAAGTCGTATTTTTCTCGACGGTTTTGGAATGCCCTCTATACGACTCAAAAAACCGCTACCCTCCACCATACCGGCAAGTGCGAAATAATTGATGTCAGTCAGTCAGTCAGTCAGTCAGTGGTATTGCAGCTATATATTAGTACTAGCTGTTGGGTAAAAGCCGCGGGCGCAAGCGGCCCGCGGAGGCCCTTTTTGTCGTAAAACGTATTAGATCGAATAGATTTTAGGCAGTTTTGAAAATATTTAGCTCGCCATCTAAAAGCGTTTACGTTTCTGAACAAAATTGGTCTTTACACGGTGACGCTAACGTATCTACTTTTCGAGATATGGCGATTTTAAAAAATTTAAAAAAAAAACAAAATTTAAAAAAAATTAGTGCTGGTCATACTGAACAAAATTGGTCTTTACACGGTGACGCTAACGTATCTACTTTTCGAGATATGGCGATTTTAAAAAATTAAAAAAAAAAATTAAAAAAAAAGTAGTGCTGGTCATACTGAACAATATTGGTCTTTACACGGTGACGCTAACGTATGTACTTTTTGAGTAATAGCTATTTTAGAAAATTAAAAAAAAAAAGCAAATAGTGCTGGTCATACTGAACAATATTGATCTTTACACGGTGACGCTAACGTATCTACTTTTCGAGATATGAAGATTTTAAAAAATTAAAAAAAAAAAACAAAAATTTAAAAAAAAAAGTGCTGGTCATACTGAACAAAATTGGTCTTTACACGGTGACGCTAACGTATCAACTTTTCGAGATATGGCGATTTTAAAAAATTAAAAAAAAAAACAAAAATTTAAAAAAAAATAGTGCTGGTCATACTGAACAATATTGGTCTTTACACGGTGACGCTAACGTATCTACTTTTCGAGATATGAAGATTTTAAAAAATTAAAAAAAAAAACTAAAACAAAAATTTAAAAAAATAGTGCTGGTCACACTGAACAAAATTGTTCTTTACATGGTTACTCTGACGTATCTACTTCTTGAGATATTTAAAAGAAAGCCCGCCGCGCGGAGCAAATTCGATGTTCACGCGGCCGCGCTCACCGTCCGACTGACCGAGGTAAAGCCGTTTCGATCGTTCGTCCCGAAAATGCCTCGTCGCGGATGCTGTTAGGCCACGCCCACCGCCATGCTCCGTTTCATATTGGCGTACCGGCGGGAAAAGGATATAAATACGATCGAGGAAAAATTTTTTTTGAGCAATTTTGAAAAAAAAAGTATCGTTTTCGAAATTAGAGGGCATTCTCTACAACTTTCTCTACGGGGTGACTGCCCCGACTCGCCCCGTTTCCGAGATATCGCTACCACTTCCGGTCCAGAATCGACTTCCGGTCAAAGTCGTATTTTTCTCGACGGTTTTGGGACGCCCTCTATACGACTCAAGAAACCGCTACCCTCCACCATACCGGCAAGTACTAAATAATTGATGTCAATAGATCAGTGAGTGAGTGAGTGAGTGGTATTGCAGCTATATATTAGTACTAGCTGTTGGGTAAAAGCCGCGGGCGCAAGCGGCCCGCGGAGGCCCTTTTTGTCGTAAAACGTATTAGATCGAATAGATTTTAGGCAGTTTTGAAAATATTTAGCTCGCCATCTAAAAGCGTTTACGTTTCTGAACAAAATTGGTCTTTACACGGTGACGCTAACGTATGTACTTTTTGAGTAATAGCTATTTTAGAAAATTAAAAAAAAAAAAGCAAATAGTGCTGGTCATACTGAACAAAATTGGTCTTTACACGGTGACGCTAACGTATCTACTTTTCGAGATATGAAGATTTTAAAAAATTAAAAAAAAAAAACAAAAATTTAAAAAAAAAAGTGCTGGTCACACTGAACAAAATTGGTCTTTACACGGTGACGCTAACGTATCAACTTTTCGAGATATGGCGATTTTAAAAATTAAAAAAAAAAAAAAAAGTTTAAAAAAAATTAGTGCTGGTCATACTGAACAATATTGGTCTTTACACGGTGACGCTAACGTATCTACTTTTCGAGATATGGCGATTTTAAAAAGTTAAAAAAAAAAACAAAAATTTAAAAAAAAAATAGTGCTGGTCATACTGAACAATATTGGTCTTTACACGGTGACGCTAACGTATCTACTTTTCGAGATATGAATATTTTAAAAAATTAAAAAAAAAAACTAAAACAAAAATTTAAAAAAATAGTGCTGGTCACACTGAACAAAATTGTTCTTTACATGGTTACTCTGACGTATCTACTTCTTGAGATATTTAAAAGAAAGCCCGCCGCGCGGAGCAAATTCGATGTTCACGCGGCCGCGCTCACCGTCCGACTGACCGAGGTAAAGCCGTTTCGATCGTTCGTCCCGAAAATGCCTCGTCGCGGATGCTGTTAGGCCACGCCCAAGCGCCATGCTCCGTTTCATATTGGCGTACCGGCGGGAAAAGGATAAAAATACGATCGAGGAAAAATTTTTTTCGAGCAATTTTGAAAAAAAAAGTATTGTTTTCGAAATTATAGGGCATTCCCTACAACTTTCTCTTCGGGGTGACTGCCCCGACTCGCCCCGTTTCCGAGATATCGCTACCACTTCCGGTCAAAGTCGTATTTTTCTCGACGGTTTTGGAACGCCCTCTATACGACTCAAAAAACCGCTACCCTCCACCATACCGGCAAGTGCGAAATAATTGATGTCAGTCAGTGAGTGAGTGAGTGAGTGAGTGAGTGGTATTGCAGCTATATATTAGTATAATAATAATATTCTCATAGGCACTGAGCGACCTAAGTACATTCAACATATCTATGTTGAAATATAAGCTACATTGGTACTGGTCTGAATTTACGAGGTTTGAACACAGGTCTCTTCGATCGTGAGTTCACGCTTGCCACCAAACCACAGCCACTCTTTTTAAATGAACATTATATTATTGTTTTAATGATTCTCATAAAAGCTTTCGTATTGTAAGGTACGAGTGAGTACCGAAACGAATTAAGCCTTTTAAGGTTTATATGATCTGACGTGAAGATTCTGAGTTAAACTGAACGGTCTAATGTTAACCCCCACACAATAGTTTTTATGGTATAACCGCGGAGGCGGGTCGTGGCCCGATAGCCCGATAGTTAAAAGGTTGCCCTATAGAGGAACAATTGAGTAGCGTCGTGAGAACAGTGAGGGTACTGCCCACTTCAACTAATGCACCTAAGTGACTCAGATGCTCTCTACAAATAGTAAACAGTACTTACTCATGTCTCAGGAAGATGTTATTTTGAGGAAAATAGGGTAAATTCTTTCTAAGTTATGTAAATAAACAATATACGTCTATAATTTCTACATTCGTTTATAATGAACAGTACTGCCCACATGTCTTATCGTCTTGACCTTGTCGCCTTGTCACCCCGATTTGATAAGAAGTATCACATCTGACGGACCGCTTCCTCTTTATGTGAAAATAACTATACGACCATAGCTTATACCTATACTTATACCTATACATTTAATATCAATTAATAAAACAAAAGACAACATAATATTCCAGTTAAACGAAAAACTCATCAATCATTACGAACATATACATATTGACTCATCAAAATTAACCAAAAGACATTCATGTGTCCGAATATTATTGATGGTTTCTGCAAAAATGCTCTGAGAAATTCATTCGCAAAGCACAATGCCGTGAACCTGCAATAAAAATTATTAATACCCATTCAAACTAAATATCCTTTGGAACTGCTGCCCTCGGGACCGGAGACGTCGCGCGTCGGTCGTGATAAACTGAAAGTGGGCCCAATAAGCTTGGAAATACCGATTAAAATTGAACTAAGTAATTTTAAATAAAGACTTTGAACAAGATGGAATTTAATATTCGAATTGAAGTCGAGTGAGTCGGACGGTCGAGTGGGAGTGGTTTCGTTGTTCGTGTTTCACCGGAAAGATTTATATTACGTGCATTTACGTATGCAAGTGATCTGAAATTGTCGAAGGTTTAGTCTCAAGCGAAGAGCGACGACATGCCTGCATTGTTGGCCCACGCCTATCCCTCTCTTAACGACTATTCAATACACTCATGAATGAACGATTGCTCTTTTATACAAAACTTCACTGAACAAGATCGACATCGCTCGTGGCTAAGAAAAAAAGGCGATGTAAAGCGATCTTCGTCGCTGTGAAAATTTTTCTGTCGACCACGTAGTCGGAACACGATACCATTGTCACTTCTTTCGTAATAAATATACTTTCATTACAGATTAAGAACCACATGAATACGTGCAGATAATATACAATTTGCAGCTGTTTATATTATGTATATTTTAAGATCAAAATAGTGATAACTACTTTAATAAATAAATTTAAATATAAATAACCTGTCGGGCGATGAAGACATCAGAATATCTAAGAAGATCTAAGTTAACCCTTTTTAAATAATAAGTTTAGCCTATACTTGGCAGGGACAAAAAATGACATGTGGATCTATTGTATGATTTCAAATAAAACGAGATCAGGAAGTTTCTGCTTGAACAATAACTCGTTTTAATAAATTTCATTAAGATTGACAGGACTGATAATAACTTTATCTAACCCTTTTCTTTAGGGCAAAGTTAGAAGATTAATGAAATATTCTTATTCAATATTGTCCACCTTTCCCGAACAGCCGTTCTAGCTTAATTAGGTTATAGCTAATAATACATGTATATGGTTAATTTTTCGAATCAAGTACTTAAGTAGGAGTAAAGTTGAATTAAAAGACTTTATGCGGTTTGATATCGCTCGTCGTTTCGACAGCCTTACACGTAGCCTGTATGTTCGCCCAAAAGTTAAAAAAATACTGCCTAACACAAAACTTTCCAGTATAATTTTAAACAAATCCTTTTTTTCTGTTATCATAAACAAGTAGCAATTTAAAATTAAAATGGCAGAAACATGTTTAATAATAGAAACACAAATTAGACTCTTAACAAAGCACTCGAGTCTAAACAATTTTGTTTGCACGAGCAATTGTTTATAATAGTCCAAGGAAAGATTACTCCACCTCGCTGAATAACAAAGTGTTGTGGCCGACTGAAAGAGGATTAAGAAAGGAGGCAGCCGTATCATAGTATAAGAGCTCGCTTAAGTTTATAGAAAGTGTGGCCGCAGCTAAATACGTTTAAACCATGACTTCCCTTTAAAAGGGTTGCGCTTTTTGTTCAATCACGTTTAAGAGTCTTAAAAGTATTCAATCGCGCACCGATGTGATATTACGTGGGATAATCTTTTTTCGGTTTCTTTTTTACACTATTAAACGCGGCTAGAACATAAACAACGTGGGGGATCGAATAGGACCCATATTTCTTTGTATTTCGGGTATAATTAGTGATTCCTTTTAGATTATAATCTTTTTTAAAGAGAAAGTATTCAATAATGATACTTTATTTAGAACTAAAACTTTAATAGTAATGCTTAAAGTGGAATTATGTTTTGTATTCTTGTCGGTACGTTTAACTAAGTTATTTATTAGAGAACTTCATCATTTTATAATATTGTCCTTTGTAAAAAACCCTCTTTAAAGTTTCCTACGGTTTTTTTCCCGACAGAGGCATTTATCATTTTCGCTATTAAATTGAACAACAATAGTATCAACCCCCGAAGGAGTCGATGGGCTCATAACAATAGCAAATGATACCGCGGGGTTCGATACAACCTGAATATCTTCTTAATTAACCAAAATTTATACAAGAATAATGATCTTTTGGTATATATATTTTCAAAGTTAATTATTGTGCTTATAAGAAACCTATGATATAAAAAAACTATATATAAATAAAGAAGTGACAACAAATAAGAAAGAGAAGATAGAGGTAACGACGGAAAGAGACTGGTAAAGTAGGGGGAATGATAATGGTGACGGTGACGTTTATGTTTCCACCAAGCGATATATGTCAACGTATAGGTTAAGTTTGGTATCACTTTAATATAGTTTGGTAATAATTAAATGACATACTATATTTATTATTGAAATATTGAAAATCAACCGCGACTGTCATCGCTTTGCCTGCGCCGCATCCTGAAGTTCTTCGGCCACATAGCGCGCAAGGATGGCGACAATCTGGAAAGGCTTGTGGTGACAGGGAAGGTTGATGGCAGAAGACCGCGCGGTAGAAGCCCAAGCCGCTGGACAGACCAGGTTTTCATTTGTCTGGAGATGCCGGTCCATAAAGCTCTCCATAAGGCAAGCAGTCGCAGCCGAGCCACCAGGAGTCACGATCCTCAACAATGAGGGGCCGACGAAAAGAGAGAGATTTTTTTTTTTTTTTATTTGTAACATGTCAGTAAAACTAATAATTTAAATGCTATAAATTTATTGTTCCTATTGTTAACAAACAGCGACCTACTTACGAATTTATTTACATAAAAAAGTATACTTCTTTTTCTTTTCGGTCAGTTACGGGCAGGTGTTTTAGCAAAACAGGTGTAAGGAGGCATGTTTTAGACTTTTTTATTAGTTAAAAAGCGGGTGCTGTATCATCATTAGTTATTTTGTGTATTTTAGTTTGTTTCTACTCCGTCACGGTGTTTTCAAGAATATAGTCAACTTTAGTGATGCTCGAGGCAGCTTTGTAGTCTAACATATTAAGTTTAGCTGACGTCATTAGACTGACCGATTTTTTTTTTCAAATTGGTTTTTTATGATAATGGTTCCTCGAAGGGTCTCGGTTTTGTGAAATTCCTTGTTAATATTATGTTTACTTTGAATAAAAAGTTGGTCGGTCAGGATAAAAGCGATAATTATTTTATCGCAGAGGGAGTTCCTTGTTTGTTTCTCTAATAGCTACTATAATGGATGTTTGAAGGGACGTTGAATTAAAACCGATTATATTGTAGTTTTATACCAACATTTTACTTTATATACAGGCTGTAAAAAGACAGCAATCTTTTAACCACGTGTTACACTATCAATACCAAAATGTTATTGCATTTTTTTTAATATTAGATTTTTTTTTATTTCAGCACGTCATATGACCACACTCCGCCTGACGTTAAGCTAGAGTGCGATCCATGAACGGAGGCGATTGCTGTCAGAGAAGGGAATCCGCAGACAGCAGTCGGGTCCGCTATGCCGGCTTGATGAGATGCCTTTTATCAATCTGCAATGGACACCTAAAATCGCTAACACTAACGCGCTCGCCTCTCTCGAGAGGCTATCGCGCCACCAATTGTTACAATCAATCGTTACATTCCCATTGCTTGTTTTTGATATTTTAACAAATATTAGTATAATACTATAGTCAAAAAATGATGTACTTGTTCTTTAAATAATATCACAAAAAAAAAAAAATTGTTTATAATAGTGGACAAATAGAGTAGAACCCTATTAGCATGCTGCATTTCCTTAAAGGGTTCTAAGTTAACGTCGCATGACATGTAAGCCGTTTTGTATTCAACTGCATATCAACTTAATACACCTACATGTATTGTGGTGCATTGATGCTTTGTATGTGTTGTGGCTAATATTTATTTTTAGTTTACAACCTTATTGCCCGCAACCTCGTATGTTTTGGTACGTAATTAATATTATGTGTTTTTGTAAGGATAGGTAGTTCGTTTTTATTTTTGTTTTTAATAGTCAATTTTTTTTTTGTTTTGTATTTATGTATTGTGGTTAAGCTTTAATGGTAAGCCCTGAATACAATAAAGATTTTAAAAAAATAATTATTCGTTTATCTTTAGAAATTATGCGTACTTTTTATTTCACCCCCTAAAAGGATTAATTTGTAAAAATCAACGTGTAATTTATTTCTTACAAAAGGCCTAAATTATGAAGTTTCATATATCTAACGTCCCACCCAAAATTTCTTCCTTATTTTATTGAAATCTGTTCAACGGTTTAGTCGTGAAAGGGTAACAAACAGGCAAAGTTACATTTCAAATTATATATTACTATAGAAGATTTACGAATGTTCTAGCTAAAGTATATTTGTATGTAGCTAAATATTAGTTATTTGTAAATAAGTACATTTATTTTTAATACCAGCAACATGCAGATTTAAATGCGGGCGACTATACTGTTGACCGCAGAAGAGCCCACATGTAAAATTGTAGGTAGTGTGCAAATATGCAACGTGTATAAATAATTGTTGTCATACCTATATTAGTAGTATGGACATACCCACATTTACCATTCCCCGCTCAAACAGTTTAGATTTTTTATAGTAGTCCGGCATATAATTACACTTCGCCAGATGTTAATCTAGAATCCAATCTATGAGCGGAGATAACTACTATCACAGGGAAAAGTCGCCTCTGCTATGCCGGCGTTGAAACATTCCTTTCATTATACCCGGCTACATCCAAGTCCCGAAACATAACTTATGCACAGGGCTACATTAAAAAGTACATTGTATTTGCAATTTGCTATTTTTTTTATAGATATTTCAAGAAAGATTAGCGTCTAATAAAGTCATTATAATTGCTTTTAATAAAAAAGTCACGATTATTATATATATTCTTATTGATTCGTTTGCTAATTTCCAAGAAATGTAGTTGCTTGTTATTTGAAACTACGACTAGCTGTGAAAATTGGATCATGAATACAAACTTATCATATTAAAAACAATATTCTCACGCTACTTTTTTACTATAGGTACTTAATTTAGCACATTTTATTTTATGAAAAATTGAAACAACTTGAGCTAAAGCCGTTGTATGTAAATTAATAATTTTCGATTCCTCTTAGACTTCAATTGCACTTAGGCAGAGTCGAAGCAAATCTCCGCGTAAAATTTTCTTCAAGTTGCATGATTTTTTTTTATATCGGTAGAAATTTGTATTTCATATGTTAGTTTTAATTGTGGCTTCGTTTCACTTCTACGTCAGTGAAGAAGTAGCCTTACACCTGAACTAGTTTATCACTATATTTTAGAAGTTAGATTTATTTTATTTATTTATTAGTAATACATAACAACAGTAACACTCGAACAATTAAAAAAATATGAAGAACGGTCCTCCAAAACTCAAAACTTTGGCGTCTAATAGAAGGTATTCCTCCGGGGCAGAGGAGTGAGCGATTGCGTGCTACCATTATTGGTTTAGTCGCATGCGGTTATTGCAATCGATAAATGAAGCGTAATTTGTTTTTATGGGGCACAGCAAAAACTAAGTGGATTGACCTGACGTTAGCCGGTGGCCGGTGTTCTTCGTAGCTGGCATGCAGAGGAGATGTCAGTATAGTTCATAGGAGATAGCGGATAGGCGATTGTTAATTTATTTATTTAGAATAAATATAATAAGAAAATGGAAAGTAACATCTATAACTTCATTAAAATAACATTAAAATGTGTCTCCGGTATGATAATATATGCATTGATTAAAAACGTTAGGCAGTCTGTTTATGGTTATTGGAAAGCTTGGAAAGAATCTGGGTACAACGGGAGGAATGTGCTCTGTCTGAACGGTGCACATTTGATTACTCAAGTCGGTGTAGCTCATGGATAGTAGATACTCAAGACTAATATCATGAGAACCGTCACGCTCACTATAAAACGAAGATTGACTATTTAGCCAATTATTATTTTCACAAGTGTTGCTCCAAGTTGATATCTGTAAAAGAAAAATAATTTAATTAATTAAATAAATTTTTGAAATAATTATATAATACGTACGATCTAAATATTCGCAAAGATTTGTTAACCCACTTGTTGCTATCGTCCTTTTAAAAGGACACCGGACAAATAAAATTATTGTAATCAATGTGTGTGCCTATGAAAAAATTATTTATATTCTTTAGACACTTTACAAGTCCACGGAAAAGATACGTAACTCATTGTGCGTGATTTAAGTTGCGTTATATTTTTTATTAATTTTTAAAAACACCCTTTTTATTTTGCAAAATCTAAGGCATGGATTTAATGTTACAATTACGTTTTATTTTTTAAATAACTGCATAACTAAGTAATATGATTCGTCTATTATCAAATACAAGAGATTGCATTGTTTGAATGTCATTATATTTATATAATTTACACGATTTTAATTGCCGTCCTTTTAAACGACCAATAGTAAAATGTGCCACCATCATGTTGCACATTCTTGGGGTGCAGAACTAGAATAATTCTTAGCTTTTATCAATAAATGAAACCTTTGAAGAGTTAGAAGATGGCGAGGATGAGGAAATATCCTATCCAATCATTATTTTACCTCCTGAAAACTACAATGTTGATGTCACCGATGAGAATTGAGATGATGAAAACCAAGTAAATTTACAAAATTTACATAGATTTTGGAAATTTACGAGCCTATTTAGAGGTCGTTTTCCGATGAGAAGATTGTAGTGATGAAGACAATGATCATACGATCATCATACGACATATGATGATCAAAACACAGACACGTTTCATTCGACCTATTCAATCACGCTTCAAGAGCATTATAGCATTGATGAAGCAATGGTACGAAACCATAGTGATGATATGGTGGTCATCCGTGTTAACATTTTGTCACAGGATAATCCATAAGGATAGGGGTGTAAGTTTTAGGTAGAAGCAACAAATTTTGGAAGCAGAAAAGTGCATGCTAACAAGCAAGTGGCATGATAAGAGCATTGTTACTGCTGCGTCGAAGCACAGATCTTAATCAGTCAAGAATATTGGTAGTCAATATAATGTTTTTTATTTCCGCATAAGTGTGGCAATAACTCTTCTAGCAACATATAAGAATAATTCTGAGTAAAGTAACCCATGTCTCCCAATGATCTGCGATTTGGCGCATATGAGGCATACAAATAATCAAATTCGGTGCTCTGAATGTCAAAAAAAAGCCCTTTTTAACTGTCTAAAATATAAATGTAGCTTTGCATCCCAAGTTTTGCTTCAAAAAGTTTCACAATTCGAAATAAATTCAGTTAAATCTATAATCTAATTGTATTTCAACTCTAATCTTCGTAGTAGTACATAATACTAGCGTCCTTTTAAAAGAACACCATTTTCCCAATTTCCTGAAAAGCGGGGAATTTTCTTTTTATTTTTCCCGTTAACTAGACCCATATATGACACCAATATCCAAAACTCATTGAATTCTGAAGACTAAAGTTGTTTCAGGAACAAGTGGGTTAAGAGGTTTTTTTTTTTTTTTTTATTGTAGCTCGGCATGTGACAACACTCCGCCTGATGTAAAGCTAGAGTGCGGTCCATGAATGGAAACAACTCCTACTACAGAGGAACCTGTGCGGGCAGCAGTCGCCTCCACTATGCCGGCTTAAGGAGACGAGCATGTACCATCTAGATTGACAGTGCACACTCCTCTCTTATACCTGGCTACTTTCAAACTATTCCCGAAACGCGACAAGGTCACTTCACGGGTGTTACATTCGAAAGTGGTGGTACTGCCCCAGGACGACAGACTGGACAAATAACCATCATCAGTCTGTCTAACACTATACATACGATGTTAAATATTCGCAAAGATTTGTTAACAGGTATGGATTTATTCATAGAAGCTTACTTGGCATTTCTGTCATTAATTATTATATTTCAAAATTCGTACTATGTGTAAAGCTTAGAACTTATACCACAAATGTATTCGTTCACAGAACATCGCGCAATCATGTGCGTAGACGCATGCACGATTAAACCGTGCGAAATTTGCCAATATGCTATGACGTCGTGTAAAACCATATACTTGATTCAACTCCATATTATAACAAAAATAGTGTAATGTTAATAATACTATTAACAATGTATCTATAGTTTATTTAATACAGATATTAATGAAATAAATAAATTCGGGATCCGCTTGCAAGTATCAGAGCATAATGAGACAAGTGTGTCCAAGCCGGCATAGTAGAGATTGCTCTTTGCGCACATTACTTCGTGATAGAAGTTGTATCAGCTCTTGAAAATTAGCGCATTCTAGCTTGTAACATATAAGAGTAGTTGGTTTGAGCTTCAAATATGTAATGCTTGTACTATATGAATGACATATCGACATATATGTTTAAAAGTTGTTTATCTATACTAGGCATTCATCTTATTTCCTTGTCCTGTTAAATAAATTAAATAGAAGGTTGTTCCTTGATTTCTTTAGTCAGCCCTTTTTAGTACAGTAATTTTATAATGAATATTCATCAAGGATGTTCCAAGGATGACCATCATTTATAATGTAAATTCTTAAGTCATTTTAATAACATCAAAGGATTGACAAGGTTTTTGAATTTACTTACAAAAACTTGTGTTTACTCAAATTGTGTACAAAATAAAGATAATAAATTTAAAAGGTCACGGAGCGAATGGAACTCAAGAATAAATTCTTTATATAATATTTTATTATAAGGCTATAAATATCTAAGTATATTATATAAAATATTTTTTATTTCATATAAAATCTGAATTCACATGAAAATAAGCAATCGTTCACAGGCCACTGCGCCAAATTTAGACGTCTTTCTACGTGACTGTGCTTTTGATGGTGAGCCAATTAGTTGTCAGGGAGATTCCTTGCTTATACCATCTTTGAAGTGATACAATCAAAAGCTTTTTAGTTAACTAACAAGAACGTCGACAGATTTATTGATTCAGAGAACAATTTTTTTGGATTGTAAAATTGC
Organism: Tinea pellionella; assembly: GCA_948150575.1. NCBI lineage: Eukaryota > Metazoa > Arthropoda > Insecta > Lepidoptera > Tineidae > Tinea > Tinea pellionella. Next base: position 3,122,604 of record OX411254.1, on the reverse strand, counting down.
CTCTTGACAAACATTTGGTTGTTCAAAGAATAACATACACTAAAATACATTAATTATTTCCTCATAGCTTTTATCTCTTTATATGTCAGTTTTAGTATTTATTTTGAGCAAACTACAGTTGTAAATGTAGGTTTAACTACTTAACAGTTGTTAGTTAGTAACGCTACATTGGGTCATTGTACTTATTGCTCATTGATGTTTGATTGAGACAATGCCTCAGCTTGTTAAGGCTGATCGTGACTACAGTGATTTCATTTCCGTCTATGCTTGACCAAGAATAACTCCCGCCGCTTCTGTGACCATCAAAATCAGTCTTGCTACAATGAGCACCTTAGTTCATTAACACTTTCGCAATTGTTTTTCCGCTTCTTTAAATGTGACCAATTTGAGTAACAGGCTTTTACTATTTCAAAATGAAACGCGTTGGAACGTTATAAAGGAACATAATAAATGAATTTTATATGGTTGTTGGGTTTACTTCTCAGATACACGTGGTATATGACAAATATTAAAGTGTCAGGATCGTTGCCATTCATCACAATGGCATGGGTGGACTTGACAAAAGTGCCGCATGAATACTTTTTAATGTGCCAACGATACGACCAGCGCTTTTATTATGTCGAAGCTGCACAAAAGGTACATTTTTTTCGTGAGATTTTTCGGAGCTCATTCTTTTTTGAAAGAATTCGTATAAACTGCATTTATATGAAGTCGTATCATTGTGAATACAAAGGATAGCTGTCGTAGTCCGAGATGTAGTTGACAGCTGCGGACTTTCCGACTCAGTGCTCCGGATCGAGCGTGAAACTTGCGAACAAGCCACAACAAAGGATCCGTTAAAATCTCTAACAATTCGAATTTAATTTAAACCGTGGATGTTCGACAGTTACAATCATTGATGAAGTGCAGTACCACACCTCCCGTTATTAAATAGCAAGTAAGCGCCTTTGATTTCGCAAACCGTCTCCGTATAAATCGATTACAATAGAAAACATTATTTTTGTGGCCTCAAGAGGTTTTTAATAGTTTTCTGTGATTTATGCTGTCACGCTTCATCGATCACTCCTACATAGGGTATCAATAATATTTTAGAAGACTGATTTACTCATATAACCTTGGAAATACTAACTCAATCATAACAATAATATAAACAGTAAATCAATATAACTATCATTATAATAGGTATAATTTATCTTTGATTTTAAAAACTATAATTAATATTAATTCATATTCATGCGTTAATTTTTTTTAAAGGTTCTTATAATATATTTTAAAAATACATTCAATTTCTTACATTTAAAGGAACTAAAATTTTATATAAATATTTTCTTTTCTATTCTTCTTCAACCCTCATAAAATCTTGTAGTTATATCTTGACAGTGATATTGACAATATTTTCTTAGGATAACATCGGATACATTTTGTAATCATGCCTCTATTGTGCAACCAACCATCTGTACTCTATCAATCAATTTCAAAATTTTTAGAATTTTTGTGCCACTCGATGTCCTTTTTATATGACATAGGATTATATCTGTACGTGTTGTTTATATTAGGATTTTTTATATTAGGACTAATTTTTGAGTGGTCATGGTCTAGCGGTAAGATGCGTGAACTTACGATCAATAAGACACACCCGTGTTCGAACCTCGCTAAATTCTGATCGCTACGAATCTAACTATGTACTTTTGTCGCTCAGTGTTTATAGGCACTATAAGGAGTGGTATGCAGACTGATGATGGTTATTAGCCCAGTCTGCCGTCCTGGGATAGTACCACCACTTTCGTATGTAACTTAACATCAAGCGGATAGTTGTGATGTCGGGCTAAAAAAAAAAACTAAAATGCAGACACTAAACCTTTCGTAACGATAAAATTTTCTCGAAACAAGGAGCAATTTCTTTTACCAATTTACAAAATCTAATACAGCTAATTTAGGAGAAAATAAATCGTTAGAATTTTATTGAGAGGAAACTTATTAGGCAGCTGAACAGTAGATTAGTACCTGATCGGTTCTTCTGTGACACAGATAAGCCTATTGGTAGAGCCAGATAATGATCAGTATTCATGTTACAAACGCAATTGTCCGGAATTTTTTGTTTAACAAAAGCAATACATACAATAATATACGATTGCGTTTTAACTCTGATTTGGTATTTTGCTTTGTAGCAATAGATACTATGTCGCATTTTGTCCACACAAAAGATAAATCGAGGATATTGGATACCTGATGTTTTTCTCGTGTTTAGGTACTATTATTTCCTTTTGTCTCCTTACAAAAGATATACTAACATATAGGCATTTAAAATAAAGTTTTATCATTACGGTGCACATTCGTTTCCAGAAGTCGGCATAATGGTGACTACCACCTGAAGACATTTATCTGTACTCTTGTCACACTCGACACGTCACTCACACAAAAATGCAATTTCAATTAAAGCAATTGGAAGTGACTTAATAATTGATTTTAACCATAATGACTACAGTATCCGTAAATTAATGATAATTGTCTCTCGCCATTCCAACTCATTACTGTTTTAATAAGTTAAATTATAAATTAAAATTTATAAATAGTACAGGAAATGTTGACAACCAAAATTTAGCGGACAATAATCGATGACAATAAATTGTCGAAATGTATATGAGAAGTGGAAAAATTCTTAGAAATAGAAACTTGCAGGCAACATTTTGAAGGAGCACGAGTGCATGGGGTCTTAATACAATACCCGACCAGTAGTCCCCAGTCATTATTTCATTTGGCGGAAGTCGGACACAACAGCAGCTACCAAAATGTATTGTTCCATCCATGTATTTGCTATTCTATTTTGTTTTTCTTTCTGTTAAAATATAATAGGGTTAGAGATCCATTGTCCTCAACTGTTGCTTACCTTCAATTACTGCGAAGAAACGGTAGCAAAACATTGTTTATTTTGTTCTGAATTGCTTTTCAAGAGGTGACATATGGAGCCGTTTATTTGAGTGCTTTTAATTTATGGTTCTTTGACCACACGGTGGTATAGTGTTATACTATTGTTTACAATTCCTAAAATACTTCTCGGCGCAATAAATATTGTTTGTTTTCATAGACCTCACACTGCAACTAATCAATTATGCGTTTTGTCAAACAAATTCAGGTGTCATGGAAGCGTTCTTATTCGCTACAGAAGTACAATATAAATCGATACTCAAGCGTGTTGTAATTAGCAGTATTTTATTTCATCCAAGGTTTTTTAACCGCTAACATAGGGTATCACATTACTGTCAGGTGTTCTTCCTTAGTAATAATTCTACGATGTTACAAAATGTGTATTGGACTATATTCAACGACAAATAATTTATTATGAATTCTTTATTGTTTTTCTAATAATTTTAGGCATATTATGCTGAATCTTATTACTATTATTTTGTTAAAGGAGAATGCCCATTCGCCTAAGAAAAATGGGCCCACAATTTTTTTCTCGAGATTGCCGATGATTCTTAGTTAATTTTGTAGAAAAATAAATCTACTTCCTTATTACCAATTACCAATCAGTTTTAATTTTTTCACCCGGGTTATTGCGTAATTAGATGTTTTCAGATGCATCATTTCAGGTTATTGTTATTTTAAAATTTTAATGCTTTAATTATAATTGATGATATATGTTTTTTATGTAATTAAACATTGTCTATTGATTGGTAAATTGATTGATTGATACAATTAAAATTAATTAATAAAAAATACGATATTATTTTAGAATATTGTTTTGTTACCAAACTATAATATTAGGTATTGTTAGGTATTATACTATAGTATTAGCCAAAAATGGGCATTCTCCTTTTATATTTTAATAGGCAATTATAATATTTTATGAAAGTATTTCCCTGATTATTCGCAACATTTTTTTTTACTTTGAACGTTTTATTTCAAAGTCGTATTAAATATTTATTAGAATAATCAGAATAAACGCAATAATAACACATAAATTCTTGTAACTTATTTATTATATTTTTACCTGAGTAAACAATTATTTATATATTTATTTGAATATAATTTATATTCCCACATAGCGTCCTCAAATATGAAATAAAACTAATGGTAATTTAGGCAATTTAATTAGAGTTTTTGATAAAATAGAAACATTATAACAAGATAGTTATGTTAATTCTGATAATATACAAAGTGAACCGGCCAATGAAGCAATTATATAAATGTCTGCAATTAAAACCAATAGAGTGGTTCATAACACTCATGCGCTTGATTATCCAATACATTTTATTACTGTGAGAAACAATATTAATATGTGATTATTAACAAATTAGTTTTACTACAGATTATAGAATTTATTTAATAAATGAACATCTTTTATTTGCAATTAACATTTTATGTTAAAAACATTCTTACTATCTAGGATATTTAGTTGTGTAAATAATCATATTTTATATTATTACATTATCTTATTAGTCCGAACGATGATGGTATATGCAGCTTAACACTTTCACTGCCATAACCTATTGGACGACGCCCCGTCCCAGTAGCACGCACCGTATCTACAAGAAGAATCATGGGATCCGTCCCAGCAGGCCACATGCACCTTCACCATACCATATGGCTTTAAATGGAATTTAAAAATGTGATGTCAGTGAAAGTATTAAAAGAACTATCGTATGCCCTATTAATGGACACATCCGTCCACTCCGCTATGGCCCCTGAAAACTGTGGTAGCAATTATTTTCGCTAATGGAGCGCACTTTTTAGTTTCGATAAAAAAAAATCAGCTCATCAACTATCTATTGTCTCTACCTATCCCTATTAAAACGTGACTTGATACGATACCAATAGCATAATTATTTTGATTTTCATTGAATCCAAAATGATCACATTAATAAATCGTATGGCACTGTGTCAATAAAACTGGTCAATAATGTTAACCAAATATAAAATCCTGGTCACAAAGACCCCTATAGTGTAAAACAGCCGTAGATAATGATCAACAAACAATGTTAATAAGAATTCCCTAACCCTCATTGTCTCTCGCTGCAGATAAAGCAATTTACTTAATTAAAACTCCCACACTGTGGTTAAAATCTATAGCGTCATATTGAGATAAACACACTACAATTAACAAACCGTCTGCTTACTTAGAAAAAGAAGATAAGTACTCGTAGCCATATCTTTTGCAGTTTTAAGATAATTATAGCAACTTTTTCTAACAGTTACAACAACATTAATTATCATGTAATGTAATGTAATTTTTTTGTGTACAGATTAAGTTTGCAAGTACTACATTTTGTACTACAATTAAAGCCGATGAACTCTTCAACAATGTTCTTAATTATTTGTTTATTTAAAAACATATTTAACTTATTCTAGTCATATTTTAACCTACTTATCTATTTTTTTAAATTAGCACACAAAATTAAGACCCACTCTAGGTATATCTTTTTATATCTACACTTGCTTTGAAATATCGCAGATATTTTTTTTTATTGTAGCTCGGCATGTGACAACACTCCGCCTGATGTAAAGCTAGAGAGCGGTCCATGAATCTCTACGGGCAGTAGTCGCCTCCACTATAGCGGCTTGAGGAGACAAGCATGTTCCATCTAGATTGACAGTGCACACTCCTCCCGTTATACCTGGCTACTTTCAAACTGTTCCCTAAACGCAACAAATCACTTCGCAGGTGTTACATTCGAAATATCTATGGTAACTTATTTAAAAACAATTAAAATCCAGATATTTTATGTATTTTAATGATGAGTCGCCTTTTTGGACAGAGACCTTAATTAAGTTTTTATTAGTGCCATGAAATCGTAACTGGTCTAGCTTGAACAAGTTTGTAGGGCTATTGAGTCTTCACGATTGCCAACATTTATTTATGATACTAATTTATTATTTGACTGCATTCACCCAGTTTCATAAAACAATGAGAGAAATTAGAATATACGGGTTCATATGTAACGAAACTGGTTGCAAGTTTTTTACATTGTAAACATGAGCGAAGACAACAGTAACCGCCGCAGGTAGCAGTCACCTCCGCTATGCTGGCTTTGAGATAATAATCTTAATCGCCTCTTATATTTATACCAGTCTATCTCCGCATGTTTTTTATGCGACTAGTCACTTCACAGTTACACTGGAAAGTGATGGTAACTTCCCCAGAACGGTAGTCTAGTCTAATAACCATTAGTCTAATAATCATCAGCCTACAAAAAATTAAGAAATAATATTAATAAAAAGTAACATATTGCAGCTTTGTTTTTATTTCAAAGTCATCTGCCTAGTCCTTTCTAGAAATTAGAATGTAGGCGTCTGTAGGTTGTGTCGAAATCTTATTAATTATCTTTTATAGAAGATGAAAACATATAACAAAAACATTTAACCATGCCACCGACGTTGTTAATTATAGGGTACCAAAAACAAACATTTAGTTATTTTCATTTAAATTTTAATAGGTATTCTAAGATTATCTTATATGATTTCTACAAATAAGCCTTTTTGATAATAGGTCTTTCCACTGACATCTTCTAATTAACGTTCTGTGAAATATTAATTTATTTAAAAAAATGCATTTCTGTTGATTTTTTTTTGTTGGTATATTAAAACTTCTATAAATTATTTTGGTAAGTTTTATTTATTTTTCAGTTATATATATGTGCATGTGACAACAGTCCGCCTGATGTAAAGCTAGAGTGCGGTCCATGAATGGAAGTAACTGCTACTACAGAGAAACCTGTGCCGGCAGCAGTCGTCTCAACAATGCCGGCTTGAGGAGACGAGCATGCACCATCTAGATTGACAGTGCACACGCCTCCCGTTATACCTGGTTACTTCCAAATTATTCCCGAAACGCGACAAGGTCACTTCACGAGTTACATTCGAAAGTGGTGGTACTATCAAATATCCATCATCAGTCTGCCTACCACTCTTTAATAGTGTTTAAAAGTTACATTGGTACCGGTCAAATTTGCGAGGTTCGAACACGGGTGTCACCGATCATGAGTTCATGCGTCTTACTGTTAGACCACAGCCGCTCTAATATTGTCTAATTGGTAGAGAAATCTCACATTAGGCCGCGCGCAGTGTCAGCGTAAATACTTGGCTCTTAAGTGACCACGTTTAAATTCCTTTGTACAATTTTTATCATGATTATATATTTTATGATCTATGTCCACTATATTCCAGATATATTTTGTTTACCAATCCGCAATATTTATTTGTTTACACTCAGATATGCCTAAGTATTGATAGTCTATAACAAATATTACGAATAGGCATTGTAGCCAAACTAGTCATGCAAGTTCTACTTGGTTTAGCAAATGAAACGGAAACGAATTTTATTTCACGGGTTTGTATTAGATTTTGGGGTAAATAGCGTACGATATATGATTTTCTCTTGTAGTTCCCCTTGCATTGTAAGACTTAAGAAATCAATTGAATTCGCCCCTTTCGTGAGGGATATTCTTTGAACGTTAATATCAGATACTTGTTGTTAGATTTTTCATTACAAATTAATTGTATTTAATTATAATAAACTGATCATAATTTCAATCGGTGTTGCGTCAATTAGCAATGCACTCAATAGCAAAGTAAAACTGTATTAATCGTGGGAAATTCCTTTATTCTAACTTTTCACCGACTGCCCTTTCAAGTTCCACCAGCTGAATTGAAATTTTCACATATTGCTGGTACTAGTTTTTATTTTTTCTTTTCACCACAATAACAAGTTTTACTTTCCGTTCATTGCAATAGACGTATCTTAGGAATTTTCATCATAACTTAAATAGTACTTCATCTACATTTACTGTAATATAATTTAAAGTTTAAAATATAACAATGATCATCTTACTAATAAATGATTTAATAAATAAAGATATCATTTTAATTTTATTACACTAAAAGTATAATGGTACCTTCTATCTGTAGTTAGTCATAGGTCAGTTTATATAAATATTTACTTTCCGCTATCATCATAATTCCTAACAAATAAGCTATTTATTTATAAATGTTTCTAAGTCAACAAAACTAATTAGCCTGTTGAAAGATAATACATAATAGAGTTTTTTACCTGGGGAAATGGGATGACTCTTGGGCTATGTCGGACTCTCCAGCCTAAAACCGACCAAAACCTTAACTGTGTTTCACTCGATGCATAGTGGACGGAGTCTGGCTACATATTAGCGTTCATCCAGGGTAATCCAGTCTGAGGCCTTACGTACCTGGCTACTTCTAAACCGATGCCGAAACTCGACTCTAGCTACCGAACATTTTTGAATCTCTAAATTGTAATTGTGAAGGAAGCGATGGTGTTGTGTCAGGATCGTGGTAAGTGGCATTCCGTTGTCTCTGCCTATCCCTGTTGGAAAAAGGCGTGACAATTGTATTGTAATTCGTGATTTTTATCCGAAGCTTGAACTTTGTTTTACGCTACTATATGTATACCTATTTTATTTTTATATATCTATCGTTAGTTAAAATTTACTAAGTACCTACTGGCTTTTTTTGTAGAAAAATAACCTAAGTATAATGTATTTTTTTTCTAGTTATTGATTGAGCGAGAAAGAAATAATAATAAATGATTCTAAATGTTATTGAAACAGTAATATATTGATTTTAATAAGTCCGATATACTACCAGCTGTTGCCATCATCGAACCATTAACTACACTTTTTTCTGTACGAGAAATTCAACCATTTTGAATGAAGGGTTAAATATACAGGGTCTAAAAAGACAGCTAGCAATCTCGCAAACCTTTAATTTAATTTAAAATAAAAGACTACATTTTTTTTATTGTAGCTCGGCATATGACAACACTCCGCCTGATGTAAAGCTAGAGTGCGGTCCATGAATGGAAACAACTGCTACTACAGAGAAACCTGTGCGGGCAGCAGTCGCCTCCACTATGCCGGCTTGAGGAGACGAGCATGCACCATCTTAGATTGACAGTGCACACTCCTCTCGTTATACCTGACTACTTTCAAACTATTCCCGAAACGCGACAAGGTCACTTCACGGGTGTTACATTCGAAAGTGGTGGTAACATAACATTACGGTACCAATATTTGTTATTAAAAAAACAAAAGCATCATCAAAATATCAAAAACAAGCAACGTAAATACGAGCTCATTCAAATTACAGCTGATAAACGAATATGTGACTCCATGGCAACGTTTTGTAGTTCTTTTAAGCATAAATCCTTTACTATTTCTTTATCTTTAGGTAACTGAGAGTAAAGAGTGACAGGCAGACTGATAATAGTCCGTCTCAGCACTATCAAATGCAACACTTATTATGGGTGTGTACACTGTCAACACCAGTGGGGTGACGTAGTGGAGGCGATTGCTGCCTGCAGACATTTGTCTGTGGTAGCAGTTGTCTACGCTCAAGGACTACTCCAGCTTAAAAACATGTTACAATAAAATAAGATAAAAATTATTGCTTAGTTATTAAGCGACCAAAGTATAGGACATAGGGTTTACGACTGTTTGCACGTCTGTAGCTATTTTTATATCAAAAAAGCCAATATTTAAAAAAATATATACTCAAATTCAGTATTTACTATCTTTGAATTCGTACATGTTACAATACACGTACTTTAATATAGCCTAACAATATATCTTACCAAAATTACCAAATATTAACTCAGGCAATAGCCTAAATATTTTGATTAAATTTGTTTGTCTTCATTCTATAATACAGACAGTATTTATTGGTGTAATTATCTTATTACTTACCGAATACAACACAAATAAATACAAAATTAACCAAACCTAAAAGTAACTTTAACAGAAAGATATAAGGTTGAAAATTGTGAAACGAAAAATAAAGATATTATCTTAAATAATAACGTGGTGTAAAATTTAGACTTTACTTGGAGCTAATATTTCCTAATTTAATTAAGTTATCAATAATTAAATAGTTACTAATAATTTATAATTGATAATAGTGGTACCTATTACATACCTATATTACATAATGAAATTAAATTAGGTAATTATTATTTTTCTTTATAATTAATCTTCTTTTTAAAACAAATGAGTGTGAAGAGTGAAAAAGAGTATGCTCCTTTGGAAAGGATGGATGAAAGGAGATTAACTGAAAAGATATTACGCGAAAGTGGATGACAATGTCGGAAAGGGACGCCCTAGGGAGATCTTTCTCAGCCATATTGGTCAAAAAGGGTCAGGTGAGAAGCACCCTCAACCGACGTGCATGCATGAGGGGAGTAATGGATGTGGTCGAAGCGAAAGTGGTATGTAAAGAGAGCAGTCGCTGGCGCTCCATAGTTTCTGCCTACCCCCGTGGGAAGAGGGTTGAGCTAAATAATAGCAGTGTAGTTTAAAATATATTTTTATTTTCAAATTTTTTATGTATAATACAATCAACAATAAGCTTACATCTATAATTAACTGACAATAAAGTCAAATAAAGTTTTAAAGTGATACAGCGCTAGTTTCGTTGTTAGTACAACGATTATCGTGTTGTCGGACCGATTTTTTATTTATTTATAGTAAAATAAAATATTCAATAAAACATTCGATTTTAAAAATTCGAATTCTCATTCCCACTTCGAATCTAAACACGTTCCTATAATTTTCAAAGTAACAAAAGCTTCTTATTCATATTGGGCCGGTAAATACAACTCGGTATGCGGTATTCATATTTATGTAGCAGTAAATTGCTATCAGGCGTAATGTAATAACGTTAATTTACATAAATTTTCTATAACATTTACATTAGGAATAAATGAATTGGTGGCTAGATGAAACTGCTATTGACCACGCATGGAATCGTGTGGAAATTAGTAAGACTTTCAATAGATTGGGATACATTTGTATAGTAATAAGTAAAAAAATAATTCAAGATTTTTGTTTTCATAATTTTATTGTAGCAATTGACTACACTGCGCTGAACGAAGCGGCCCATGAGCGGAAACAACTTCTAGGCACCACAAAGAAAGTTTGCAGAGAAGAGTCGCCTACGCTATGCCGGCTTGAGTAGTTATGCCTGGCTCCTCCAAACTAGTTCCGAAACGCGACTGGTCACTTCACTTAGCATTACCACAGAACGGCATCAGATTTCTTATTGTGCATTCTCTGTTGTTGTAAGTTTAAAAAAAAAGTTGTTAAAAACTATTGAAGTAAATGCAGTTAAAAACACTGAAGCGTATTTTTTTATTATTCAATTGTACGGTGTGATAATTGTCTAAAATGGATGGGCATTAGTCAACTAATTTCTAGAAAGCTATAGTATCTCAATAAATATACTATTATTTTACATTACAAATACTATTTTATATTAAACAATATCTCTAAATAATATAGATGATTAATATTCGATGAAGACAATCACTGTCTTTAACTTATAATAACTAACTTTGACTTATTCTTAGCAGAAATTACGTCCTTTGGCACCTGAGTACGCGTTTCCATTGTTACACTTTTACAAATGATAAATATTTCTTATATATCTTATTATTTGTGACTTATTCATTGAAATTCAAGACATATTTAAGCACACTAAAATATTCATTAAGTTAAATAAAATTAAATGTAGAAAAAAACCATCATGTAGGATGCATTATATTATAGACAACGCGGGATTTGCAATTCGAATTACGTGTTGCAATGTACGCTCAATGGAAACAGATAATCGTAAACCAGTGCACAGCAACGACAAGTCGTCGCGATAAGAGAACATAAATAGTACAACTTTAATTTAGCGATTAATTAAAACTTATACAACCGTGGCGACTGTAATTGCTGTAAAATTTATATTACTTGTATAATACGCGCGGGTTGGAAAGGTCTTTACAGCCCTATGTCTGAATCTAGGTGACTTATTTGTACGGTAAAACTAACTTTTAATTGCTCTCCACATAAACACTTTATTGTTCTTTGTCTACGTCATTTTACAATGTACGTTTCACAGAGACACGTATTGCATGTACTGAGTTTACGATGTACCTACATACAACGTGCTTCACTTATTCTTTGTAGTTATGACATTTGTAAGTTAGGTTTTAACCTCGAATAGCTCAAGTCATATGTTTTGACTATTGACGGAAATATTATGTGCGTATGTGTTAAGATTTTTTTTATACAACCTATACAAAGATATTTTTATTTAATTAATGCAACTGCTTAGAAACTAAACAGTACATTTACAAACCAAATACTTGGAAATGAGTTGTCAATCTTAAAATTCCTAATTTCTGCCCTGTCCTGGTGGTCTTTATGTTAAATAAAACTAACATATCTACTCGGAAATGCTATTGATAAATTATTCTAAAACTTTGTCGACCACAAGTGCGACAATTTGAGCCACCAGAGAAAATTACAATTACCCACCGTGCATAACGACCATTCAAACAATACCTGATGGTGGGCATAACTTCTCCGTGACAAATCGTACGGGCCAGCAGTAGTCTAAGACGGCAGCCCTTGAAACAAGGGACAGAATAAAAACACAGGCATCACAATACAATCCGAATTCGAATCTACGTGGAAGCTGTTGAGTGCTCAACACAAAATATGTCGACCATTCGCGACGGTGTGCCATAAATTAAAGAGATAAATGGTGCACCAACAATGGCAAAATAAACCGACATTTTCTTATGACGCTCAACAATAAGCTTTGTTTGGTGTACGTGGTAAAAAGTTGAAAAATCCATCCCGATGCGAATGATACAAAGGATGTGGACATTTAGGGGAGCTTTAATACTTGAACTTCACGCGTGGGCTCTTTATAGGTAAGAGGCAAAAAAATAGATCGTTTTGGGCCTTTTATATGGTCAATATTTTTTTTCTAATCAATATTAAAGGCAATAAAATGGAGTTTATATTGACTAAAGTATAATAGAACTATATTTTATTTACTTATAACTTTTTGTATATTTCGATGGGTCAAATAATGATTAACATGTATTTTAAAATTTTGGGTGAGATTTGAGCATAATATGGATTATAAGAAACTACATATATTAGATGAATAAAAAAGCGCTATAAACACAAAGTTACGTTCGACCCGTTACATAATTTCCGTACCAAAAAAGTTGCATAACATTAGTTCCGTACCATCAATAATTTATTAAGTAAACAAAACGCATCATATAAAGCAGAATAAAAGATAATGTTTAATTATTTTTTAACTCGGAAAAAGCTATAAAACTACTTCAATGTGAAAGGATATTTACTAAAGCAGAGATTTTGTTATAAATGTGCGGTAAAAACAAAGTTCGTCAAGTATTTATTTTATCAAGAGCAGTAAAGTCTTCCCGCTCTTTGAAGTGGTATCCATTTGTGTCCATTACCTCTTACAACCCTTTCCTAGTTCCACATCTGTTTCTTACTGGATAATCTATTACTATTTTAAAAGAACGTTTGTCTGTTTGTTACTCTTATATTTATTATGTAACATAGTAAAAAAAAACTTTATATCCTATTGAAATAATTTTTAATCTAATTCAATATCTCTTATATTGAGTATAAGTTTTTTTTTTTAAATTCTTATAATTTAATTTGCAGAAGTTGCCCGGTTAAGCTTGTATTTTATTTTAAGTTTCACTTCCCCTTCGTACTTTTGATTTTAATCAAAATTCTTTCCGAGTGTAGCTAAATTGTGTCGCATCAAATATGAAAACAGTTGCAACATATGGTGTAGATGACGATGAAATCGTAATATTATGATTATTTTCTACTTTTTATTTTTTCAATAACCTTTCCTCTTTACATGTGAAATTAATTAAAGGACAATGCCAATATTTGCGCCCACTTGATGTCTAATAGTTAACAAAACAATATTTTGAAATAATATCTTATTTTTTCATTAATTTATTCCAATAATATCAACACATCAATAGACAATGTTTAATTACATAAAAACATATATCATCAATAGCATTAAATTTAATAATAACACAAATATTGCATCACAAAAAGTTTCATTACCTACTCAATAACCCGGATGAAAAAGTTAAAATTGATTCGGGATAAAGAATTTAGATTTATTTTCCTACAAAATGCACTAAAAATCATCGACAAACTCGAGAAAAAAAATTGATGACCCATTTCTCTTAGGCGAATGGGCATTCTCCTTTGGCAGATGCTTGAATTGTAATACAAAAATATATGTAGACGAGTCCTTTGATTTAGAGAAATGAATTACCCCACAAAAATACACAAAGGATATCTTAATGCATCAGCTTACAAATTATATAAAGCAATTTTATCCGCAATCTTAGCAAATTATATTATTGCAATGGAATCTCCCACCGCGTTTTCATCCAGCCCTAACAGAATTTGTCCACGCATCACGTCGCTCCCTCTTCGGATGTCCCTTGCAGACGGGGGAATGCAATCATTCCCTTTGATTCCTTTTCCGTCCTGTTCAATTAGAAGGCGCCTCTAACGATCGACTTCACGAAAAATGAGCGTGATACGACTGATTCGTATTGGTATTCTTCTACATAACGGGTCGTTAGGAATTAGCGGTAACAGTTTCAGTGTCATCACTTTTTGTTCGCATTTTATATTTTTTATTTTTTTAATGTAGCTCGGCATGTGACAACACTCCGCCTGATGTAAAACTAGAGTGCGGTCCATGAATGGATATAACTGCTGCCGCAGAGAAATCTCTACAGGCAGCAGTCGCCTCCACTATGCCGGCTTGAAGAGACGAGCATGTGCCATCGATATTGATAGTGCACACACTTCTCTTGTCATACCTGACTAATTTCAAACTATTCCCGAAACGCGACAAGGTCACTTCACGGGTGTTACCTTCGAATTCTTTTATTATTTTATATTAGCTCGACATGCGACGACAAAATAAATGTTTGCAGGCAAAAATCCCCTTCGATATGCCGGCTCGAGGTTTCCTCTATGCGCCAGAATTGACAGAATACTCTTTATACGCGGCTAGTTTCCGTTGATTCCGTAACAGTCGCGCTCCACAGGTGTTACACTTGAAAGTGGTGGGTCTGCCTACAATTCCTTCATCGTTACAATATTTGTTTTATTTATTAAATACTAATATGAGTGAATAAACCATAAAAAAATAAATGAGATAATGTAAAACGTGTTGACCTCCAATGATTGCATCATGAAGGCTACCAAATCACAATTTATTTTGAAAGGAACCGCAAAAACTTATCTTAATCGTACGTGATTACGATAAGGTTCAATTGAATTAAAACTTTTCCTGAGCTAATTATTTATCAAGAACAAATTGAGGAATAGGTCTATATAAAATATTATGTCATAATACCTTCTGATTTCGATATAGGTACTCGTAAAAACGAAAAAAAATCCTTTCTGTGTCTAGCAGCGATCTAGTGGTAGACGACGGACCTCACGATCGATGAGAGCTGTTCGAATATCGCTAAATACGGACCAAGCATCAATGTTTATGTACTTTGGTCGCTCAGTGGCTGTGATGTGATACAAGCTGGCATTAAAAAATAATGGAAGAGGAGATAAATCAAAATCATTTCCTTCTTTCAGTTGGAGTATCAAAGGAGTGTACCAAATTAGGTCATACTCATATATGGAGATGTTCCGGCTTAATGATACAGCATGATGCGAACACCATTGTACAATGAACACACTCCTCGGTCGCGCTGACAACGAACGTTTGCAAGAATTCGTCACGCCAAGAAGCTGGAACGAATCCCTTGAATATGCAGGCTGGTAAGTACTATGTATGGGAAATGTTAATTGTATAAACTTTGTGATAGCGAGTGATAGAGCGTTTATTTTTTAGCATTTTAAATGGCAAATTAATGTACTTAATCATATTTTAATTTAGTTAAAACAAGTTCGAACAAAAAATTTTACAATTTATTTTATTGTTAAAAATATACAGCGAAATCTAAGAAATTTAGGTTTTAGTTACCACGACATTTAAAAAAACAATAAATCCTTGCATAAAGTTAGAAGTCGGTTTATTTAAACCAGAGATGCACAGACCGCGGCCCGCGGGCCGCATGCGGCCCGCCGGTCGAATACTGGTGGCCCGCCGACAGCAAAAATAGTACTCTCGTACATTCGAAAAATATTGAATTCTATTCCAGAATAAAACAAAAAAAAAATGTTAGAAATTATCGACATTCAAAACGACCAAGATTTACGCAACAAATTCAACGAAGGAGACTTGCTGAACTTTTACCGCTGCATTGATAAAAATACGTACAAAGAGTTGCGCATAAACGCTCTGAAAAGTGCCAGCTTATTTGGTTCTACCTATATGTGTGAACAAACCTTTTCAATACTAAATAATAATAAAACAAAACAATCGGAACCGCCTTGCTTACAAGTAAATTTGAGCCAAATATAAAAAAGATTATGCAGTGCCACGCTTCAAATTAATAGATTCTTTTTCAATTTTAATACATTATTATCAATACTTTATTGTCTTTAATTACCTATGCTTCTGGCGGCCCGCCATCAGTTCATGATTTGCCCGAGTGGGCCCTAGTCTTAATAAGTCTGTGCATCCCTGATTTAAACCCTAAATTTAAACGAAGATAAAATTCGTTTGAAAACTGCAATGAAATCTCGGCGTTATTGTTGATTGAAGTCTCATAAAAATACAATACGTGTTTTATTGTAAACTCCTCGAACCCCTTTTTTACGGTCATTCAAAAAAATCATACATATTATCGACTGTAGTAGAAGTCAATGTACAATGTAGAAGTCGATGTATGTCGAGAGAAAAAAAATGTATGACTAATGATCGTGAGATTTACGACTATTTCAGCTGCTCTGTACATAATAGGTAGTAATATTTTTTAATAATAATGATAAATTGACTACTAGTTTAAATTTATAATATTGAATTGAATAACTCATTATTATTGATAAACACTTTACAATAAGACAGTAAATATATTCAGACGAAATATATTCAATTTACTATCTTCTAACTGAGTACTAACAGCAAATCTCACGCTGCATCACTGTAAATAATAATAATGAGGCATGAGGCACGTTCTATTTTATTTTTTGCCGATTTTGGTATCAAATTTAATTTTAAACCGATTTCTATCGAACACTTGCATAAGCACAAATAGCACTTAATGTAATGCAGCTAACCTTTTACTGATTATACCTATGGTAATTAAGCGCGACTATATTTGTTCCCAGGCGGTGGAGAGAGGGTCCTGGTATACGTCCCTGAAGTACCCTAATGTGAACCAAAATCAAGGAGGTGGGGTGTCTCCTCTGATCACATTCTGCTTTTCAAAGAAAGCCTGAGTGAGAGACCACCTTTTATCGCGCGTTCGGAGTCGGAGTTCCGTTGTTTTTCCTCGAGCCAAGAGTGTAGTTCCTAGGTTGGGCCGCTGCTCATTTACTTGGCTGAAATGATTAGGTTAGGTTAGGGACACCGTGGAGATTTTAGTCGTGTATACCCGGTATTAGGGAGTTCAACATCACCTCGTCGTTTTCCCCGAGAAAAAAAATGAAATGAAATGAAAATCCTTTATTAACGTAGACATGGACTTAGCATGCACTTGTTTATCGTCAGAATCTACCTTTGACTTCGAAAAGGCATATGACGAGAAGACAGCCATAAGAAACTCGTTAACTATAGAGACAAGAGGTATCTATAAAAGATTTCCCTCACGTAAAAGAAAATGGCATTTAGTTCGGTCTATTAAAATACGTTTTAATTAATAATAACGAATGTAATGTGTATTTAATTAACAGTATTTTCTTTGTTTTTTAAAACCAATTAAATTTATCACCATTTAAAAATGAATTAACATGTCATACGCATATAAAAGCGTGTAGCAATAAATGTTGGTTCGTCCTAATCAACCTCGGTTATCGCTTTAGCGAGAAACCGTTTCGCATTCGTAAACCTATATGCAAATATTGCAGTTTCTTTCATTATTTTTATTTCTTTGAGTATATTGATATTACTTTATAAATACTAATTTTATTAATTAGATAAAAAACATAGAGACTCGTAGATATATGGAGAAGAAGTAAATACAATCGACTAAAGTTATACCCGCCACCAAAAATATTTCTCTCTTTTTTTTTTTTTTTTATTGTAGCTCGACATGTGACAACACTCCGCTTGATGTAAAGCTAGAGTGCGGTCCATGAATGGAAATAACTGCTACCACAGAGAAATCTCTACGGGCTGCAGTCGCCTCCACTATGCCGGCTTGAGGAGACGAGCATGTACCATCTAGATTAACAGTGCACACTCCTCTCTTATACCTGGCTACTTTCAAACTATTCCCGAAACGCGACAAGGTCGCTTCACGGGTGTTACATTCGAAAGTGGTGGTACTGCCCCAGGACGACAGACTGGACAAATAACCAGTCTTTACACAGTTAATAATGTTATTTATTGCTAATAATAAATGACTACACTAAGACCAGCACTTATATCATATTCGAGAGTAGTGGTACTACCCCAGGACCGCAGACTAGCCTATTAACCATCATCAGTCTGCCTACTCTTTTTGAGCGACCAAAGTACATATAACATTGGTAGCAGTCACAATTTAGTAAGATTTGAACACTGGTCTCATCGATCGTGAGTATCTACACGCCTTCTACTGCTAGACCACGATCGCACTAAAATAGATCTATTCGTCCTGTCTATTAACGATAAAAATAAACGTATGTAATAAATAGTTCAACATTAGTTACAGAGTGGTTGGGAGACTGATGGTAGTTATTAGCTCGGGTTATCGTCGTTGGGTAATACTACCACTTTAAAGTGTAACATGTGCGTGAGCCTCCAAGTTGAGTTTCGAGAGAAAAGCGGGTATAGCGAAAGCGACTTTTACCTTCAGACATTTATCTGCTCATGAACTTAAGGTTGCCGGGTTAAAAGAAATCCATAAAAGTCAAAATAGTAATAACAGAGCGCATCCATCGTTTCTTACCTTCTTAATCACACAATCTAATTAATTAATACCGGTTTTTGTTCAGCTAACTCGTAATTCTGTCACACGCGTCGTGGATTGGTAGTCGACAGCGACGTAACAGCCCGTATCGCCCACAACGCCTAGTAATTAAGTCTTGAAAGCAACTTAATGCAATCAAAAGCCTGATAAGAGCTGTATTTGCATTAAAAACCTATACCCAGTAGCGTTCTATAGTTTTCTAATTTACTTAATTTTCTAATACACGTCAAGTTGAACACTTAATAAAGATAATATTTTAATTGCACACGATAGATGACGTCATTGACTAGGTATAACTATCTCTATAAGACCTTTTCTAAATTATCTTTTTTCCTGTCAAAATGGAATGCCGGTTGTTGGGAATCGTAACAGCGGATTGCGAAATATAGGGTGACAGTGCGAAGAAAAGACGGGTTGATGTTGGATCGCCGTTTATTGTGTTCTTGATAATAATCTCCTCGTACGTTGATTTCTTCGTCGTAGATCTTGAATAGTCTTGAATTGACGCGTAGATAGGTCTTCTCTTGTTGCACTCCCGAACGATACTACCATTGGTTTTTTTTTTTTTTTTTTTTTTTATCTGAAGGAGAACCGCTGCTAACCCTAAAAGGGTTTTTTCAGCACGAATGAGAGGTGGAGACAGACGTGAAGCGTCTGCTCCGAAAGCAAAACGCGATAAATGGGATAAAAGAGGCCTGCGTCCTCCTGAGAGGATGCGCAGATGAGTGAGAGAGGGGGAGGGGAGGGCCAGCCGTGAAGCGACCGACCTAGAAACCGAGAAAAGAGAGAAGAAAAGACGTTGACAGAAACTAGAAAAGACGTAGACAAGAACTAGAAAGGACGTAGACAAGAACTAGAAACTAGAAACGACTCGAAGAGGCTGCAGAGCTGCAACGAAAGAAGGCTAGAAACGAGAGAGAGCTAGAAACGAAAGAAGGAGTGAAAGAAAAACGAAAGAAGCTAGAAACGAAAGAATAAGGAATAAGGCTGAAACGAGTGAGAGGAAGAACTGAAACGAGAAGAGAAAAACTGAAACGAGTAGAAGAGAATACTGAAACGAATAAGAGAAGGAACTGAAACGAGTG
Source organism: Tinea pellionella (assembly GCA_948150575.1). Classification (NCBI taxonomy): domain Eukaryota; kingdom Metazoa; phylum Arthropoda; class Insecta; order Lepidoptera; family Tineidae; genus Tinea; species Tinea pellionella. Next base: position 3,102,612 of record OX411254.1, on the reverse strand, counting down.
ACTGAGAGGCTGTGACGAAGAATGACTACCGAGGGGGCGGGGGGTCGGGGGGTTTGCCTGAAGGGCAACTTGGGTCGCCAGAAGGGCGACCCGCTAGCGGGCGGCGGTTTCGGTGGCTGGAAGAGAAGGTCGGTGTCATGTCAGGTCGGGAGGAGCGGGGCCGGCGAGGCCGGGACCCTGTCCTGAGTCGGGGCGTATAAGCGCGTATGCGTGCGGCGGAGGTGGTGGGGGTAAGGTCGTCACTGTCGAAACAAGCTGCAGCGATCAGCTTGTTTTTGTGAGTCTTTCCCGCAGTTAGAAAAATTGTCCTAGCTGCGGCGATAGAGTCAGTCAGAGGCGTGATGTCGAGGTCTTTGTGGAGGTCATAGTTCCTAATGTAGGGGGGGGCGTCTGTGGCTTTGCGGAGGAATTTGGATTGAATTATCTGCAACTGTTTCACTAAAGATGGTGAGAGGTGGGCGTAAGTTTGACTTGCATAGGTGAGTACGGGGCGGATGCAAGTTTTATAGATAGTGAGTTTGTTGCGAAGAGACATTTTGCTACGGGGACCTATCATGCCATTCAGCCTCGATAGGTAGAAAGAAGCTTTCTTCTTGGAGTGTTGAACGTGGGGGGTGAATGTCAGTCTGCGATCTAAGATCACACCTAGGTATTTGACGGTTTTAGACCAAGGAATGGGAGTGTCATAGAGTTTGAGGGGAGGGCGACGAATAGACACAGAGTGGTCAAAGACAATGGCGGCACTTTTCGAGGGGTTTACGTTAATGCGCCATTTCTGAAACCAAAGGCCTAAGGTGTTGATGGCTCTTTGGAGTGGGAGGGCTACGTAGTTGATGTTACGACCGCTGTGGAAGAGAGCGGTGTCATCGGCGAAAAGACCTAACTTGACGTCGTCGGGTATGGGGATGTCGTTGGTGTAAGCTGTGTATAGGATTGGGGCTAATACAGAGCCTTGGGGTACACCAGCGCGAATCGGGCGAGACGAGGAGAGGGTCCCTTCGTAGCGAAAACGAAAGGAGCGGTTGGTGAGATAGGCGTTAATGAGACGGACTAGGCGATCTGGCACGCCGATCTGATACAGCTTGTATATCAGGCCGGAGTGCCAAACCCTGTCGAAGGCTTTGGCGACGTCGAAAAAGACGGCCACAGTGGACATGCGTTGTCCAATGTGGTTGAACCTGTTCTTGCGAATATGTTCGGTAATACGGAGGACTTGGTGGGTACAAGAGTGTTTAGGTCTAAAACCGAATTGTTCGTCAATAAGGAGGGGTTCTAGGAAAGATCTGAGCCGAGAGTTGATAATTCGCTCATAGAGTTTGCCCATAGCTTTGAGAAGGCTGATGGGTCTGTAGCTGGTAGGATCACTGGGAGGTTTGCCAGGCTTGGGGAGGCCGATAATAACGGCCTCTTTCCAAGCCTGTGGGAAGTGACAGTGTTCTAGGCAAACACTGAAGAGAGAGGCGAGGAGATAGAGAAAAGGGATAGGCAGGGATTTAAGAATGCGGTTGTTGATGTGGTCGGGACCGGGAGCGGATTTGGTTTTTAGGTTTTTGATGTGTAGGGCGAGTTCTCCTGGCGTAACTGGTTCTAAAGAGGGACCACTAGGAGGTAACGAGAGTTTTTGCACGACATCGGATTCAACAGTATTTATATGGGCTTGATCGGGAGAGATGTTTACTGTGAATTGGGCCTCTAGCGAGTCGGCGAAGCATTCTGCTTTCTCATCATCGTCAAACGCGAGCGAATTGTCCGGTTTGACGAGGGGAGGAGAGAGGGTGGTTTGATCGGCCTTAAGGGCCTTGGCTAGATTCCAGTACGCGGTGTGGGAGGGGGCGATGTTGGTGAGTAGGTCGCTCCATTTTGCATCGCGGTGTTCTTTGATGCGTTTTCGTACCTCGTGTTGGAGCTTACGGAGGGCTGCCCGATTCGAATCCGAAGGACAGTTGCGGTGAGCTCTCAGAGCACGGTTTTTGGAGCGTATGAGGTCGAGGATGTCGGGAGGAAGGCGCCACCCATGGTCGGGGAGCGGTTTTTGGGTGGTGGCTTGGTCGAGTATGTCTTGTAGGTCGGTAGTTAGGTCGGCGATTGTCTTGTCAGCGTCGGAGATGGTGTCGATCCTAATGTCCATGTATTTGGGGGTGAGGGTCGTAGAAATGGAATCTGAGACTAGATTCCAGTTCGTAGAGGGGGTGGTCGGAGGGTTGGAGGGGAGGGTGGGACCGAGTGAGAGGAGGACGGGACGGTGATCGGAGTGTAGGGCGTCGAGAGTTTCAATGCTCGAGAGGCGAAGGGAAATGTTCTTGAGGAGAACAATGTCGAGGATGTCGGGCCTATGTTTTGGAGAGTCGGGAAAGCGAGTAGGTTGGGTGGGGGCTATGATGTCAAAATTGAGAAGATCAGCTAGTTTTAACAGCGACACGCCATTCGGATTTGTGGCAACACAATTCCAATTGACGTGTTTGCTGTTGAAGTCGCCAGCAAGTATGACGGAATCCCCTAGCGAAAAGAGAGATTGGAGGTCTTGGGAGAGAAGAGGTTTACTGGGAGGATTGTAGACTGAAGCGATGAATACCGCTTGATGGCCGCTTAAGGCGAGTTTGCATATGGAGGCTTCCATATGGGTGAGGGGAGGGGTGGGGATAACTATACAATGTAGAGACCTTTTGTGGTAGAGGCACGTACCGCCTCCCGGTTTAGTGAGACGGTCGTTTCTGATCATTGTATAGTTGGGTATTTTGCAGGATTTGGAGTGAGCTTTGAGGAAGGATTCTTGGATAAGGAGAAAGTCGAGATCGTGCTTGTGGGCGAACGAACCGACTTCGTGGATTTGACGAGGAAGGCCGCGGGCGTTGAAGGACGCGAGGGTTAGCCCTCGGGGTTTAGACCTGGAAGGCGTTGTTAAGCCTAGGACGGGAGGATGGATTACGGGGAGGGGACAGGGCGGGTGGGATTAAATCCAGGATTGCATTGACTTGAGGTTCCTTACCAGTGTGGCGTGTCGACGAATGACACCACCAGCACGGTATAGGTCGGCGGTTTTTATGAACGGGGTGATCTCATCCATGAAGGCGTCAATTGCATCCAGGTCAAGGAGACCGATAATCTTCGAACATTTACGAAGATTATCGTCGGAACCGGGGCTGGATGGAGTGGATTTTCGGACTTTGGGAGGATTGACGGGTTTCTGGGTGGCGGGTTGAGGAGTGGGGATATTGAGGGACATAAGAGGTTTGGGGGGTGCGGGTGTCGGCGGGGAGGGTTTTGAAGGGAGTGCAGGGAACTGGGTTTTATCCCAGGGGTTAGAGGTGGGGAGGGGGGCAGGAACAAAGGCTGCCTTGGGACTAGGGCGGTTTGAGACGGGTTTAGGCTTTGGGGCCATGGGACAACCGCGGTAGTTAGCCGGGTGGCCCTCACTGCCGCAGAGCACGCAGGATGGAGGGGTAGAGGAGTTTTTGTCACGAGGACAATCGGAGGAGAGGTGTGATTTTGTGCATTTAACACAGCGAGGAGTGACATGGCAGTGGTGGGAGGCGTGCCCGTAGAGTTGACAGCGGTGACACTGTCCGGGCCGGGACTTCTTGTGTGGAGTTTCCACGGTGACGTCCATGTGGAGGACTTTGGAGAGGGAGTTGTAGATGGCGAGGCCGGCGGGAGATTTTTTGAGGATAACAGCGACCAGATTTAAGGGGGTGCGGTCGCGGTTGTTGATTAGGCGGGTGACGGAGATGACTGGGAAATTTTGACTGAGGAGGTCGCCTTTGATCTCCTCAGTCGAAATTTCGTGCGGGATGTTTCGGACGATAACCTTAAGGGTTTTTTCGTCCTCGAGGGCGTAAGTGAAGTAGTCATAGCTACGTTCCGTTAGGAGCTTAGTGAGACTACGGTGAGCAGAGGGAGTGGGGACGGAGATTTTCATGCCATTGGCACTACTTATCACCTTCCCGAGCGGGATAGAACGCTGAACGCAGAGACGAGCCACTTCGGTCCATCTTGCGTTGTCGCGGAGGATGATTGGCGGAGGGGGTTTGACAACTGGCGCAGGGGTCGGGGGGACGGGAGATGACGGAAGGATGACGGGAGGGACGGGAGAGGCGCGAGGCTGGGGGTCGGGTGAAGCCGGAGAGAAGGTGGCGGGTTTAGTCGGGGAGGGCAGCGGTGACACGAAGGAAGACCGTGAGGCGGTCGCCTTCTTTTTGGATTTCCTCTTTGTGGCGATTTGCCACGAGGAGGAATCGGAGGGAGCGGCGTCCGACTCGGAGTCGGACGCGGATGATGGGGATAAAGGGCGTTTGGAGGCGACCGAGTTGGGTCGAGGCATCTCCTCTGTGAACCGCTCGTAAAGACCGGCTTCCCGGAGGAGAGAGAGGGCAAACTCGTGGGGGTCGCGGCGCGACATGGCTGGAGAGAGATATGCTCCCTACCCGACGGCAGGGAGCAGAGGTGAAAAGATAGGGTGAAAAACTCACGTGGGTGACAGGGTCAGCGTCGAGAAGAGCAGCAATCACGCACGCAGAAAGTCCGGTAGGTGTCGTTGAAACAAGCGCGCTGAAGCACGCGTTGTGATTGGCTGCTGGGCAGCGGTCGTAGAGCGCAGGTAGCAGGTAGATGGCTGTCAAGAGCGGTCGGGCGATGCGTGCGCACCGTCCGAAGGTCCGAGAGCGAAAAGACCATTGGTTGGTGCAACTGTACTGTTTTTAACGCGTCGCAAGCGCCGCTGGCTCCTATGGTCGTATTCCGTTTTACTGCGGTGGGCGTGGCTTATCCCATTGTTCTCCCCGCAGTCGTAGAGCGCTCCATGGTGCGGCAGCGTGGTCGTAACGCGCTCGTTTAGCGCGTTAGCGCGCTTCTTCACTCAACGAGTAGTGGGGATAGAGAGGTGCGGGTGTAGCGAGCTAGCCGTGGGGGAGGAGCGGGGCGCATTTCCACTTATCTTTATGTATTTATTTATTTGGTTGCGCCCCGATCCTTAACATCCTCCCCCCAAGCGACATCTCCTAGTCGCTTCTTACCGATAACACGGCTAGCTTGCGTACCGGTCGTCGAAAAATGCCTCCTTTGGTCCGCACCTCTGCTACTCGTATTCTTCCGTCTGGTCCTGGGAAAACACGCATTACTTCTCCGCGTGCCCAGACGTTGCGTGGTAGAAGGTTGTCGATAACCAGGACCAGATCTCCCTCCTTTATGGATTTGTTGCTTCCTTCTCCGCCCCGTGGTGCTAAGGTAGGCAGGTATTCTCTTCGCCATCGCGTCCAGAATCGGTCAGCTAATGCCTGCGCCTTCCTCCATTGCGCTTTGTCGGCCTCTTCTACTGCGCCTGTCATCGGTATTCCGGTCGATGACCCAATGAGGAAGTGATTCGGTGTTAACGCCTCGGGGTCTTCGATGTCGGTGGGAACATGGGTCAGTGGTCTTCCGTTGACACAGTGTTCCGCTTCAGCCAGTAACGTTAACATAGTCTCTTCTTTTGGGTGCCTCTCTCTTAGGGTAGCGGTTAGCGCGACTTTAACCGATCGCACTAAACGCTCCCAGCAGCCGCCCATGTTCGGTGCTCCTGGCGGAATGAAGTGCCATTCCATCCCGTGTAGCAATCCATAGTCTCGTAGCTCCGGCGCCCATTTTTCGTACGCTGTTCGCAGCTCGGCGTCGGCTCCTCGGAAACATGTAGCGTTGTCACTCCAAATTTGTTGTGGCCATCCCCTTCTGGCGGCCATTCGTCTTAAAGCCATTATAGCGGAATCGGTGCTTAGTGAATGCACCAATTCAAGGTGAATGGCTCTCGTGCTTAGACAGGTGAAAAGTGCCACCCATCTCTTCTCGTGTCGTCGTCCCACCGTAACTGATAGCGGTCCAAAATAGTCCACTCCGCTATACGAAAACGGTCTTGGTGGTTTCTCCCATCGGGCTTGAGGTAAGTCTCCAAATGCCGGCACGTCGGGTGAAGCTTTTCGTATACAGCAGTACTGACAGTTTCTCGCCACCCTTCTCACAGCTGGTCTTAGGTGAACAACCCAGTATTCCTGCCGTAGGTCGTTCACCACACGCTCGTTGTTAGCGTGATTCGCCCTCTTATGTCGTTGCAGGATTAGGAGCCGCGTCAGTGGGTGTCTTCCATCTAAAATCGGAGGTCGCCTCATGACCTCTGGCAATGTAGAAGACTGCAAGCGGCTGCTCACTCTCAATATTTCATCTTCTCCGACGATTGGAAATAAGTCCTTCAATTTGCTATTTTTAGGCAGCTTCTCCCCCCGCTTTAGCGCCTTAATCTCTGCGCTAAAGCAGTCCTGTTGAGACTTTATTACCCAAGCTGTTGTTGCCTTCTGTATGTGTTCTAACAGCAGCTGGGTTCTTCTTCTCTTGAATTTGTCCGCTGCTACTAATACGTACGCCGAGGCGTAGATTAGGCGTTGGTATGAGGAGAAGCGCTTAATGTCTGGTAGCCAATCCGTTTGCGTATTGTCGACGGTTAACATATGGACCGTTTCGACGTTCTCGTCGATCTCCGTCGGCTCTTCCTCTGGCCATTCATCTTCTGCGGCATATAGGAAGGCCGGTCCCCTGAACCATCGCGTCGCATAACTTATTTCTCCACAATGTTGTCGTGTGGCGTCATCTGCCACATTTTCCTTGGTGGGTACCCATCGCCATTGTCTCTTGTCCGTGACTTCATCGATTTGACCCAGTCGGTGAGCGACGAACGGGTTGTACTTGCGTGCGTCGCCCCGTATCCAATGCAGCACTGTCTTAGAGTCGGTCCAGTAGGTTGTTCCTTCGGCTTTCATACGATGCTCCTTTTGAACAGCCTCTGCCAACTGCGTCCCCAGCACCGCTGCTTGCAGCTCCAGGCGCGGTATGCTCATCGGTCGTAATGGAGCCACTCTGGCTTTTGCGGCCGCCAATGATACAGTCACTTCGCCGCTCGCGTCTTCAAGGCGCCAATATACCGCTGCTGCGTATGCCTGCGAGCTAGCGTCGCAGAACACATGTGCACTTATCTTCCTTTCACGCCACTCCGGGCTATGACATCTGGGGATGCGGAGCTTTGCTACTTCTTTAAGTTCTCCGCACCACTTTAAAAAGTCGGTAGACTCTGATTCTGGAATCTCTTCGTCCCATCCAGTCGGGCAGCGCCATAGGTTTTGCAGCGTTATTCTCGCCGATATGGAAAAGTGGCTGAGCAAACCCAGCGGGTCGTATAATGACATGACCGCGCTCAGCATCTCTCTTTTCGTTATCGCTCGTTGTCCCTGGAGTACTTCTTTGGCTACCCGTGGCATTGCGGTGTTGAATCCGAGCGTGTCGCTACTCGGATTCCATTGCAAGCCTAAGGTCTTTTCCGTGCCGTCATTAGTTCCCCCGATATCAACTGCATCTTCCTTGGCGTCTTGGTCGGCACCGAGAGCTCTTCTTACTTCCGCGCTGTTGCTCCGCCATCCGCGTAGGTTAAACGAGGCGTAAGAATGCACCTGTTTAACTTCCCTTGCCAGCGCTATGGCTTCTTCAACGGTGTCTACACTGTCCAGGTAATCATCCATGTAGTGCGCTTGTGTTATAGCTCTTGCCGCTTCTGGGTGCGCGTCCTTGAATCTCATCGCGTTGTGATTCCTTACACTATGCGCAAGGAACGGCGAGCTCTTCGCACCAAATATCATCGAGGTCATTTTATATTTCGTAGGCGGGTTATGTCGATCTTTCCCACGCCAGAGAAACATTTGTGCAGGTTGATCCTCCTCTCGCACTTTAATTTGTAGAAACATTTCCGCGATGTCCGCCGTCATTGCCACTCTACTTTCTCTGAATCGGCTTATAACCCCTGGTAACGATAGTAGCATGTCTGGACCCTCCAGTAGATGATCATTCAGAGATGTCCCCGAAGCGGTAGCCGCTGCATCGAAGACAAGTCGCACCTTTCCTGGCTTATTTGGGTTTCTCACCGCAAAGTGCGGAAGGTACCACGCTACCCGGCTGTGGTCCTCGTCCCCGCGACTCTTTGTGGCGTATGCTTTCTCCAACAGGTTTTCCATTTGAGCCGTGTATTCCTTGGCGAATGCTTGGTCTCGGTCCATCCGTTTCTCCACAGAGCACAATCTTTTTAGGGCGTTCTCATAATTTGGCGGCATGCGTACATCTTCATGGCGCCACGGTAGCCCAACGGTGTATCTATTTTCCTCGATCTTCACCGTCTTCTCGAATTGTTCTATGGCTCGTTTATCAGCGTTGTTGACTCTTCTCGTCATGCCAACTTCTTCCAGCTTGTAGTGTCTTTCGACCAGTTCCTCCAGGTCGGTGTGGTATACGCGTGCCGTGTTCGGTTCTGTCACCCTGGCTGCAATTCCATGCACGACCCATCCGAGCAGGGTTCGCGATACGGCAGGTTCGGTTGGTCGACCGGCGCGAAGTTCTCGAGTCACGATAAGGTGCCAATGGTCGGCGCCTATCAATACTCGCGGCGTAACATTCGTGTAACACAAGTGTCGAAAGTCCTTGAGGTGTTTAGCGTTCATAGCGTCTTCTCTGAGACTCTGTGTACTCAGCTGTAGCTTTGGCACTGTTCGCAGCACTAAATCATGGTAGTCACCGTCCGCTCCGCTCACTTGTATTTTTATGCTTCGCGTTGACACTGTTGCGTCCATATTCACTCCCCGCATCTTCAGTGACGACTTTGGCCCCGAAGCACCTATCTGTCGGGCAAGCGCTTCGTCTATTAAAGAGACTGAAGCGGCCTCGTCACAGAGAGCGTAAATTGTCTTTTGTCCTCGCGGTCCTTTCACTTTAATTTGACACACGCGCATTAACACTTTGTCCCTCTTAGTGTTAAGAGTGAGCACTGATTCTTCTGACGATGGTTCTTCTTTCTCATATTCCTTCGGCGCTTTATCCGGGTGTAGCAGCCTGTGATGATTCCGCTTGCATTGCGTACATTTTGCTGCTTGACAATCCCGCTTCCTATGCTTTGAATTGAAGCATCTAAAGCATATGCCCTTGTCTTTCACGAAGTTCCATCGTTCATTTACACTCATCTTCACAACTTTGTAGCACTTTGGTGTTTCGTGTTCTTCTCCGCAACACAAACACCGTGGAGGGCGTGCTCCCGAGACTTCTGTCTCCACTGTCGCGTACACTTTCTTCGGTGCTGTCCTACGTTGACTCGTGATTCTGCCACTAGTGACTTCTTGTTGCTGTTGAGAATACTGTATCGCCAGTTCTGCTTGTTCAAGCAACAATTGCGATAAGGCATCCAGTTCATCTTGGTTGTGCCGTCTGTCATAATTCAACCATTGGGTAAATAACGTCGGGCCTAACTTCCCCACTATTGTTTTCACTAGCGTATGCTTGTTCACTTTATCACCTAACTTCTTTGCGACACACCTTATATTTTCCACTGCACTCGCGAATTTATTCAATTCCCGACCATTTCTATGGTCGACATTTCGAAGTTCGTGTGCTTCCTTCTGCAATCGCTCGACGAGCACCTCCGGGTTTCCGAAATGTCGTTCCAATGCCATCATTATAGCCGTCGAATCTTCCGCCGAGTGTAGTAATGATGCAACTATTTTCCGCGCTTCGCCGGTGATACACTTCTGTAGACGTAGGAGGTTGTCCACGGGCCTCAGACGATACAGTTCTGTTGATCGTTCGTACGCCGCCTTAAATGGCAACCAATCCTCGGTCGCTCCGTCGAAGCGTGGTAATTCTGGCGCTCTTCCCGGTGAGATGTGTGTATGGTCGGCTCTTTTCAACAGCTTCTCCATCGCTGTTATTAGCCGTTCCATCGCATCTTCTGAGCTTCCTTGTTGCAACACCGTGTTCCTTGTAGCATCAAACTCCTTCCGTAATTCCGTTTCCTTTGGAGCTTCGGGTTCTGCATGTTCGTTCGGCTGTGATCCGAGCCAATCTCGGACTCTTTCCATCGCCACCGAACTGTTGTCCGACTGTTGAGACGCTGTTTCTACTTGTTTCAATTTCTTTTCGTTTTCGAACACTTTGCGTGCCAATTGTCTTTCCCTTCTAGCTGTCGCCGCTTCTTCTTCCTGCACGCGACGCATCTTGATAGCCAACATTCTTTCTTCCATTTCGTAGCGTTGTGCCCTGTGTTGAGCTAAACGCTGCTTCTCAGCGGCCCAGAGTCTCCTGTCGTTCTCAGGCCCCGCTGCCTTCAAGCGAGCTTGTAAGCTAGATCCCGAACGAGCCGAGCGAACGCTTCCTTCTCGTTCCTTTCCTGGGATTCTTGACGTCGTAGGTCCCGATGCAGTCACAATCCCCGAGGTAGCCGGTGATTCCGGTGCCTCTTCAAACACATGATGTGTCTGCTGAGCCTCTTCGACGGCTTTAGCTTCTCTGGCACTTTCGCTTCTTGTCTTCATCTTCGACTGTCACAACTACTGCTTCGTAATCCGGCTCTCGAAGGACCAACTCGATTCCAATGTTGGGAATCGTAACAGCGGATTGCGAAATATAGGGTGACAGTGCGAAGAAAAGACGGGTTGATGTTGGATCGCCGTTTATTGTGTTCTTGATAATAATCTCCTCGTACGTTGATTTCTTCGTCGTAGATCTTGAATAGTCTTGAATTGACGCGTAGATAGGTCTTCTCTTGTTGCACTCCCGAACGATACTACCATTGGTTGGTGCAACTGTACTGTTTTTAACGCGTCGCAAGCGCCGCTGGCTCCTATGGTCGTATTCCGTTTTACTGCGGTGGGCGTGGCTTATCCCATTGTTCTCCCCGCAGTCGTAGAGCGCTCCATGGTGCGGCAGCGTGGTCGTAACGCGCTCGTTTAGCGCGTTAGCGCGCTTCTTCACTCGACGAGTAGTGGGGATAGAGAGGTGCGGGTGTAGCGAGCTAGCCGTGGGGGAGGAGCGGGGCGCATTTCCACTTATCTTTATGTATTTATTTATTTGGTTGCGCCCCGATCCTTAACACCGGTACTAAGTCAATTAAAGAATGGGACTGAAGATGGCAGTGAACGGAAGCTGTACTGTTAGCGTATAAAATAGTATAGCGACTGTGCTCTAGCGGTGCTCATGATCGTTGAGACTGGTGTTCAAATCTCGCTAACTCTGACCGTTTTTTAGATGGTATATGTACTTTCGTCGCCCAGTGCCTATGATACAAACACTAGCTTTGAAAAATATTTTTATCTAAACCTAGTTCACTTAATGCAAAATAAGCCTGGTAAATTTAAAAAAATATATAAAATAACACATCTATTAAATATAATTATGAACTTTTTTTTGCTGTCCATACAATCATTGTGAGAATATAGACGGCAATATTATATATATAGGTACCACCATTTCACCAGCAACTCATTTTTTATTTGTCAAACTAAGTTGTAACTCATAACCCACATAAAAGTGCGTCAATATAGGGCATGCGGTCTACGCAAAAATCTATTTGCTTAAACTTACATTTACAGAGGGTGTGCTAAAAGCATTGTAAATAGAACAGCTAAGTGACGTGTCAACGTAGACAAAGACGACTGTTTTCCTCCCAAACATGTGTGACTCACACATGCGAGTACATACAAAATAACGATTCGATATTTCTAAATAACCAAGTGCTAAATAATATGTAGCATTCGAAAGTCTGTAATGAGAAGACTTCTCACAGTTAGAAGTGTTTGGAAAATCAAGTCCCACCACAAAATAAACGAAAATTTACACATAATTGGGACTACAAAAACATGAATTTGCATCTAGGTTGTAAATTCGACATCTGACGCAGTTGTTAGCACACCAGATTCAAATATTTGTTCATCACATTTATAAAAAAAAAATTTTTGGGTTTAAGTAGCACCGATAGGCAGAGTAATGATGCTTAAAAACAACCCAGTCTCCCGTCCTGGGCCAGTACCACCACTTTGTTAACTATAGTTAAGTAACCTAGTCGTGTTTCAGTTTCAGCCAATAGTCGAGTATGTACTGCAGGAGAGGATATTTCCTTATTGTAGAACGCATTCAGCTGTAGCAAGCATCAGAAGTGTGGCCGCGTGTTTAGTAAAAAACAGCAAAGTTATCGATTATGAGCCTACTTCTAAACCAACTTGCACACGGTCGTGGATATTCTACTTTTGGGTTAAAACTTATTTAATTTCTAATTGTTCATAACACTTCACGATTTTATTATATAATTCATAAGCTTACTGGTTTCGCAACTCATCAAGGTTGTCATTACTGTCGTATTAATTAACACTTATCGCTTTGTACTTAAATTTTATATTGCATTTTATAACACGTCTTGATTAGAGAATAATATAATCTGAATAAAATTATTATGATTTGTTAATCTCAAACAAATTGATATTAGCTGGCACCAAAGCTAATATGAAGGTCGTTGCATAATGAACTGTTCTACTTTTGCTAAGAGTTCTAATATTATAAATAATTTACAACCTAGTTGAACCACTTCTGATTTCTTTTTAAAAATCTTCTTTAACAATGCCATAGATTCATCTCTAAAATTCTTACACAACGCTACTATAAAAAAACTTATCATACTAATTCCATCAAAATTCAATTGTGATACCAAAACAATAAACAAATCTTTAAAAATTATTCAACATATCAAACTGGTAGCGGCTACTTCAAAGCATGTCGAAGCTTTAGATGATTTCTCAGTCTAACTGTCACTGGTCGTATATTGTCGCTAGAGATGATTTCGATACCGTATGATAATGCTTTAAGACTTCAAACCCATCATAAGCTTAAGCGGAAAGCGAAGGCTGGATTTGATCCGAAAAGAAACGTAATAAATATAATAATTGTAATGCCCATAACACCACAACTAAAAAGAATTAAATAGACAATGAGAAATGGCTTGTCTGGACTCTTCGCCACTGAGTCTGGCACTTGACACTTTTAAGATCTATCCCTAAGGAACCTCTTATCTAAGGAACCCACTAAAAATACCAAAATATTATACTCAAAAATATTTTTCAAAATCTTGTAGTTCCGGAACGAAAACGTTTTAAAAATGTTTAAATTTTACGCAAAAAAAAACATGTAGATAATATGTATTTTTTTATCTTAGCTTTTTTCACTTTTTACAGAAGAGATCCGCTATATCCTATGTATCGCAATCTATTCCTTATCTGATCTCATTTGTGGGATTACTGTTAGATGGGACAGATATCATGCAGATGGGTGGTTGAACACCAAAGAATTCTTAAGAGTTCGTTCAATGAATTTCTAGCTTTGTTTCTAACTTCAGGCTTCCAAACTCGTTGGACTGGTTTTATTGTCACGTTTATGTTATTATGCGATTATAATTATTCAGTTAATAATATTTACTAAAAAGTACTTTTTTCTGAATAAAAGGTTTAATGCGTTTATTAAGTTGAATATAAATTTGATTTATTAACTGATATAAGTTTAATAAAAACTAGCAATAACAAATATCCATTACGTAACATATTATTTATCTTCATAAATCCGTTTTTCCGGAAATAAGCGACTTTATTATTAGGAGTGTACTTCCGGAAAATATATATAAAGTATAAATAAATATCCAAGAAACAATCGAATAGATAATCAGTAATTTTCTGCTTCAACAACTATGTACGCCATTAGAATAGCGATGCGAAAGGAAATTGATCCCATTTTGATTTTCCTGATACTCAAAGTTTCAATATAAATGATTGTATTATTTATATTATTTGAATTTATAATTATTTGCTAGTTCAAAAGTTTCATTTTGAGAAACAGTAGCATCTAGAGCTGACCCCTATAAACATGTAACTAACTTGTCAAGATGGGATCACTGTTCAACAATGACAAAGAGTCCATTCTCACCAGCTTCCCTTATTTGAGCTTTTTTACCTCTTTAAGAGTGGTAGGCAAACTAATGATGGTTACTAGCCCAGTCTGCCATCCTAGGGTAGTACCACTACTTTCCTGCAGCGACCTTGTCGTGTTTAGGGATCAGTTTAGAAGTAACCAGATATAACGATAGAAATGTGCACTGTTGGAACCTGGGTGACACACATTCGTCACCTCAAGTCAACACAGCAGAGGTGATTGCTGTCTGCAGAACTTTATGTATGGTAGCAGTTGTCCCTGTTCATGGACTGCTCTCTAGCTTGACATCAGATGGAGTGTTGTCATATTGAACTATAATAAAAGACGGTTTCCCTTCGGATCAAATCCATCCTCCACCACTGCTGTCCGTCACAACAATTGAGGACACTAATAACATAACAGTACATATTTATAAGCTCATATTATAACCTATTATTAAAGCCTATAAATAATACATTGAAACAGCGAAGTGCGCACGTTGCTTTGTTGTAAGCGAAAATATTGCAAGTCACCATGGTACTCTTTCTTCTTTTATTATGGCATTGTAACAATTTGCCAGCCCCGTATTTGCATCAGGTTTATATTTCATTTATCATACATAGTCATGTCGAGTCTCTGTCAAGTCAAAAATTGCTTTAGTAAAGTGGTGGGTTTATTAAATTTTCTAACAGGGTTTTAGAGGCAAAGACATAAACTCACGACAGACCACGATTATTACACATAAACATTAGAGTAAACAATAAAAATTAAAAGCTCATTGACCATAAGATCACGGCTTCTACTGCTAGGTCACGGCCGCTCTCTATTCTATAATATGTTTATTGTTTATATTATTTAATGGGTGAATTAAATAAGTTTTTTTTTTTATTTAATATTTTTGAATTAACTTTCTTCTAATTAGTTGGTTCAACAATTTAGGTTAGTACGTTAACTATATATCTGTCAATCATACTTACTGTACCGTAAATTATAATTGCCTTTTCACCTAGTTATTATTAGTTCCCTTTACTCTAATTAAGGTGATGCGATATTTCCGTCTAAAAATATGTTTTGATGCAATCTTTCATTGTATTGTGAAATTATAATTTTTAAACTCTTTTCTGACTATGTATTTCTAAAAGTCATTTGATTAATTAGTACAAATATCAAGGTATGTAATTATATGAAAAACACCGGCTTTCTCAAGTCAAATTTAAATTATAGTGGTTTCTCTTCACAACACAAAGATCAATTTAATATTCCTTGTCCTTTTAGTTATGTATAAGAACTTTTAAAATATTTCTCGCAATAACTGTCCCACTACAGAATACTACTCGGTTTAATATATATTTTAAAACAGTTTTCTATTGCGATTTAAATGACATTCCTTATTTCGCAGACAAATGTAATGAATGGGCGAAAGTTGGGCGCGACGATCACGACCCCCGATGCGTGCTCGTACATTGTTCAATTCAAGATAAGTTTGTGCCTGTAATTTATTATTACTTACATAAATATACATGCTTATGTAAGACATTTTTTTACATTTAATAATTTTTTATGGCAAATTTCTAGTCCCGATAATAATACGTTTGTAAGGAATGAAGACCATACCTAGTTTATGGATAAATCCAAAGAAAATAATAACAAATAATGTTTTAACTTTGATTTTGTTATTAAAATTATTATTTACTTCTATTCTGAACGATCATGATCAAATACGGGTACGAATTACTACGAATCACGATCTCCGTAACCGTGAATTTCTTTGTGACATTGTTAGTAGGCAACTGTACTCCAAAAGCTAATAAAATTTTGTTTAGTTGGGCCCAACTTTACTTAAATTATGTTCATACAAGAATAAACATCATAAAAAAGAAGTTTGTGTATTTAGTTAATATATCTAAGTAGTGTTTGACAGCTTTATTGAATAGTAACAAGAAGGAAAACCGCAAACAAAATTATGTAATAAATAAAGTAGATAGTCTTAATCTTTTATTCTATGAAAAATCTAAATATGCTGAGTAATCCGAAACGTATATTGAGGTTTTAATGAATCATAAGAGTGAATAGTGAATTGCAAAAGCTTATAACATAGACATATCTACATATTAGAATGCTTTTGTTTTATAATCTGATTCATGGACGGATATGTAGGTATTAATTTTTTTAGTAGCAATTTGGTATCAACTTAAAAACAAATGTTGAATATTATAAATTTGAAAATCGATTAGAAAACAACACCAATAGCTGTGTAATTTAGTGGTCAGTGCATCCGGGTGCATGGGTTTAATTCCCATTTCAATTCCCAGTTCCCAGTTCAATAATTTAATAATAAACAAACTCATCATTGTGATATGACAATAATTAATAAAAAATAGCCGATATTTAAAAACAAAAATTAAATTATGCATACCCTTTAATAGTAGCCTAATCTTAAATATAAACAAGGGCACTAAAACAAAAGATTTTCCGCAAACTGACCCCAAGCTGAAACTATAACGTCTTAAGATAATAAGGATCAAATCCTTCCCTTACTTAGGGTGTGGCTAACAAATATTTGTAAATATAAGTCGTTATTTAGATGCACAACACGATCGTTTGCTCTCATCTCTCCACGTCGAGCCTTTTATGATAATATAACGATTTCCGAAGGGATCCGGAAAAAGGTTATGCTTGGGAAAATGTTAACAAAATATTTGCCTCCAACTACTTTATAATCATAATGCTATTATTTCCTTATTGCGCGACAGAATTCTTAAATGGAACAAACCGCTTTAAACATAGAATTTATTTCAATAACTATGCTGATTCCAGTGAATTGAATAAGATTGTCTCACCTATATGGGCACAGATTTAAGTGACTTCGGAACGGACAATTTAAAATCTGAATTTCAAAAATGGAATGAGAAAAAGTGCTTAGCACGTAACTTACCTTTTGTCAGTAAAAGAAGATGTGGTTACGTTCCTTTTTAAAATTGGCAGCATTATCAAAAAACACGACCCCAGTCTTTGCGCCTCGTCTGCCGATTTCAATTCTAAATTGGTTTTTGACCGCTATTGTGAAAAAAAGAAACAGAAAATTCCACGACTTTAGTGAATCATTATAAATATTTTATTTTTAGCCCGTTCTTTGACTTATGCGATTTTTTTTTAAATATAAATTTTAAGTTTTATCATTTTTATGTAATAACTGTTTGGTAAAAGGTGAAGGTTCACACTTTGACTCCACCTGTTGTTGAATAGTCGTGAATTGAATTAGAGGATTGCATGTCAGACAGCAGTAAAATTATAAGAGGCTTTCGGCTTCGAATAATGATATCAAATATTTCAACGGGCATTGTTGTTGTCAAGGGTGAGAAGATAAGTTAATAATATAATGATGTATTATTGTTAGTTCCTATGACTATTGCTTTATAGTTTTACATTATGATACTATCTATTTGTTACATGTTTATGAATAATAGTCAAAACGTTCCGTTTCTATAAACACGTTATTAATTCAAAATTTATTTACGTTATTTCGTGTTTTTGTATTTACGAATGAATTCATAATTATGTCTTAATAGAGAACTGTTTTCATCGATTTTACGTAATAAAAATTTGAATTTTTATTAGGTGAGAGTGGGAGTCGGGGTAACGTGACGTCCTTTTGTAAAAACGCCAAGAATAGAATGTCGAAAACTTGAATCAATCAATGTCGTGAAAGTAATTTTTCAGTAGATATCTATAAGTGTGGTAGGTAATGTATGCGGGCAACCTTTTCTCGGGTATTCAGTCAACACGGATGAGGTCTACAGAATAGCCGTCAGATCTTAGAACCCTTGTTTGATCTAACTTTTTTAATTCTCTTCTATGTACGTTTACAAGCTTTGTGGGATGTGTACGACAGGACGGTTTAGAAGACGGGTAATTCAAATTTAGAAATACCACTTGGCACGCTAAGTTATGTGCGTCCAATTTAATGAATATTTAAATGATTTAAATGGGCACACTAATTCTAATAATGAAATACTAGAAATTGCATAACACCATGTCAACAATGGAATGCTGAGCTTCATTTGTATGTGAGGAGGCGAACGGCACGTAGGTTGTAATATTGCGAGTGAAGCCGCTCACGCCGCACTTGTATTAGCACAGAATGGTGATAGTCAACGACATGCGGCACATGCTTTATAATATAAACCTGCGAACTGAATAAGAGATGAATGAAATGACATCCATTAGACGTATAAACATATATTCTTGCTGACATCAAATTATGAAGTCTTAATTTCAGGCTTTGCGTGTTACCACAACCCGCCTGATGTTAGAGTACGAACACAATTGCTATCATAGACAAATGTCTGCAGACAGCAGTCGCTTTCGCTATACCGGCTTGATTAATTGATATTTCATATTCCTCACATTATACCCAATTACTTCCAAGTCATGACTAGGTCACTTCACGTATTAGTAAGACTTGAAAGTGAGAGAAAATAAAAACATAATCCAAATACAATTTTTTAAATGCCTATACTAAGGTCCAACTGCACCAAAAGGCCTGTTAAAGTTATATATCGTTATAGATAAAAGGGTGGCCGATGTAAGTAGGAGTACATTTCCGAAAAATTAATAGGAAAAACATATTTGACCTCTTTTCATACACGTGACATTGGTTTAACTATTACTTTAATTTTGACCAGCCAAAATACGGTTAGCGTTAAAGTGAAAAACTAACAGGTTTTTTCGTTTGAAGCACCCCAATTTTAATTTTTACCATTACTTCATCGTTTTATTTATTTATTTATTTATTTATTTATATAATATATACAACAGGATACAACAAATATATATAACTATATAATATATCAATGGTTTCGTATCTGGTTGCACCCCCAAGCGTATATATACAATATGACATGAGAATTGTCAACTCACTTTAATAATAATAATAATAATAAAATATTTATATGTATATAGTAAAAAATAAAATGAAATAGTAATAATGATTTTAAAAAAGAATAAATAAAGATTAAAAAGTAGACTAAAACCAACAATTAAAATTAAAACAAAAACGTGAAAGTAATAGTTAAGTCAATTCGACTTAAGACTGGTCCCTGTAAAACTGAGCGACTATAGTAAATCATAGTAACATTGTAGCCACCGGTCAGAATTTGGCAAGATTTGAAAACGGATCTCATCGATCGTAAATTCGCGCCTTCTATCACTAGGCCACAGTCGCTTTTATCTTGCTGCTATCTTAAGGTGAAAGCCAACACCTGAGCGTCCATACATTTTGTTTTACCACATTGTTCGAAGCATAGCAGATTTATGTTGAAATTAAGTAATTTGATAACTTTCTCAGTACTAATTATTATCGCCAATCACTATAATAAACAAATAGCTATGGCACAGAATATATAAAGTGCATTTTAAATATTTTAAATTTTTTATATTAGTTATATTTCACAAGCATTTTATTTATTCTGTGCCGTAGCTATTTGTTTATTATAGTGATTTGCGCAAATAATTAGTGCTGAGAAAGTTATCAAATTACTTAAATTCAACATAAATCTGCTATGCTTCGAACAATGTTGTAAAACAAAATGTATGGACGCTCAGGTGTTGGCTTTCACCTTAATCAGTAAAAATATATACTCGTATATTGTCATCTCTGCTTCCTTCGTTACAAACTTACAACTGTTCGTCGCGTTTTTCATATTGAATTAAGATTTCGTTGGCGGGTAGGCCTATGTTTAATTTTTAATCAATTATTCTACTTTGATTTTCTAATATTGTTTTCTTTTTAATAAATAATTTGAATAAATTATTACATATTTTTCGGAATATTTTTGGATAACAAATAAATTCTGCATGAAACCTGCAAAGCTCTTAGTAAGTTGGAGTACTCAGTAGGTGGTGTACTCTATTGGGGTTCCGCTAAGAGAGTATTGATGTTGTTGGTTGTAGCACTTACCACGTCTCTATAGAATACCGTTATGGAGTTTGACTTACAAATAACTCGCCCGAAGATGTTTCACTTCTCGCCTCACAGCTTGTTAGACTTTTAGAATAAACACTTTGCTTTCGTAACCTCTATACAAGTTCATCAATTTACGAACGGTTATAATGAAGACGGTCAATGGTTTTCTGTTCTTTTTTCTATTTGATTAGTATTTTAATAAGTAGCGATGCACGAAATCCCTTCAATTAACATTACGATACGAAATTTTAGATATATCAGTGTTAATGAACTCGATTGTTAACAAATTGTTTTAATAATGAATGATTAATTATTGAATTTTAAAGCATTTTAGGATTTACTTTTTAATAGATCTGAACTACCCTCCCCATGTTGAAGTAGGGTCCGGTCTAAGAGGGGAGACAACTGCTATAAAAGAGAAAGTTCTGCCGGCAGCAGTCGCCTTCGCTGTGCTGGCTTCGGACAAAAATGTGCACCATCCACAGGTATTATACCAACTTTACTTGTAAGTAGGAATTCCAGAACCGCATACTGGGATAATACCGATCATCAGTCTACCTACCGCTCTTCTATTCTTGTTATTTTATTTTAAGCAAATTTCTTTTTGTATATTTGAACTTAATATGAAGTCTTCGAAACAGTACTTTACGAGTATAATTATTTGTTAGAATATAAATTAGATATTATTAAAAAAAACTCACAAAAAGTTGAAAGTTATCTTGAAAGGTATCGTTATTTTAATTTTTATCTTACTCGTCAAACTGTTCTGAATAATTCAATTTTGCTCCGTCATATTTTTCTTTTCCTGCTTCATGCAAAAATGTTTGCAAAAAATTATATCTTACAACATTATCTCCCTGGGATAAATAACACTCTTTGACATCAAGCGCATCACTAGATCAAACATTTACTAAATTAAAATTGCTATAAAGCAAAGTAAAAATATCTACCTGCTTGTTACTTCGAGCATAAAGTTTTCATTTCGTAAATAAACTGCTTTTGGGGTGGATCAAAGGGGCAGCTATGTTATTTTCTAATGTTAAATAATTCAATTATGGACATATTTTATACTTAAGCTAAAGTATAATTTGTTGTTCTTATTACATAAACAAATATTTAGTATAGAACTCTGCGATAAATTTAAAAGCAATCAATGGTAGAACAAAACTTTATTAAAATTTGTAGCAACAAAAAATGGTTCCGAGGCAGGTGTGTAAATAAGAATGCAGCCTTGTGAACCATTTTTCTGATTTGTTAATAATATTTCAAGTTAGTGAGCGTAAAATAGATCTGGACGATCATTAATTATTTTGAGGGCGGCAGTTTGTTTTAGCCGGTCACGGACTACAAATTTATGTATGAGCAAAACCATTAAGAGATTGTCGCTCGGGGTGATACCGTCAGAAATTATGATGTGTGTTTTTTAATAAAATTTACATAATATGCCGACGCTTTTTTGTTATGTTAATCATTTTAAATTAAGCATACGTAATGTGTTTGAGCAATTAGCTATTTACGAGTACATACAGCTCATTACTGATCAAAACACATCTTACTTAACATGTCATGAATATTTAAATTTTCAATCAATAGGTGAAACATCGTTGTCCACACTCATTACAATTCGTTCATCTGTTACAATGTATTCGGTGAATTTTTTTACCAACATTCTGCAATTAAGTATTTAATAAATGCTTAGAATCAAGGCCCTTTTAGATAATTATAATTTTTATTGTCAAATGATATTCGCGAACTTTATGGGGATTTTTATCGCGATTATTTCTTCAAATCTTCATGCCATAGTGGTTGCAGCGAGATTGAAGCATAGAGGTATATACTAGAGGAGTAAATTTCATACATCGGACATGAAAAAAGCGTAAGCGGTTTCGAACGAATTGACAATGTTGACATCAAGTCAAATACTAACCGACAGAAAGCCTAAAAGTTACTACGATCATCTTTTCCCTCCCGTCACATTGGGAGCGTTATTGCGTATCTACTTGTATATATCAATGGCTGCAAATTAATAAAATAACAATAATAACTGTTGTTTCCATTCATGGACCGCACTCTAGCTTTGCATCACGCGGAGTGTTGTCACATGCCGAGCTACAATAAATAAAAAATAAAAAAGCACGATTGTAAAGATCATAGTCTTTTAATTCATCAAAATATTTGTTTAAAATTGTTTTGGTCATTTTTTCCTTATAAGGTGTTTGTTTGTTAACATTGAGTAGGTCTCCGTATGATCCAGATGATACTTTTTTAAGGAATTCATAGTAAACAAACCTTGTATCACCTGCTGCATAACAACGACATGTTGCACTTACACCTGACTTTGAGATTCTTCTGCGCATTTAATTATAAGAAAAACTTATTTTATTTTTATAATTTGTAAAGCGCTATATTGAATCACTTCGTACCCATAATATTGAGTTACATAAACTTCATAATTTACCTTCTTAATTAAATTATCAATAAAATTGTTAATACTTTTACAAAGTTCAAAGCTTACATAAAGTGAAATTCAAGGGCAAACAAGGAAATAACTGTTACCACAGAGGAACAGACTGCAGCAGTCGCCTACTCTATACCTGACTGGAGGTAATACTCGCCTCCTCTATGCCGGCTTGATCTATATTAACAGTGTATACTACTCTCATTATACTCGGCTACTTTCAAGCTAATCCCAGGAGTAGGTCACGAGTGTTACAGTTTTTTGCTCAATTGCAATATCAGACATATTATTAACACTTTTACAAGGTACAAAACTTGCATAATACGTTTAAAGCTTTATTATTGTCATTACACACAGACGTGGGAATCGAATGTGAAAATTTCACATCGAAATAGCTTAATCGATCACATGAGTCCAATCACTTTCACTTGTTACCTCAAATTCAATTGAACGTAACAAAAAATTATTACCTGCATGCTCTTTTCTAATCTTACGCAATTCATACTTTAGGATTTTCTCATATGCACGTGCAATTTTATTAAACAAGATATGTCATTCAATTTTTTGTTTGACCTACAGACATGTTTTTGCGCAAAGTTGCAATAAGGTGACAGATGCACTTCGATGAAGCCTGATAGTGGGAAAATCTGGATGCAAAATAAGTCAAACGTGACTTCGCCATACTTTCTACAATAATGGAGAGGTGTACTTAAATTGTCATTCGTGAGAACGTAAGTAATAGGTATCTAACAACCGACGACATTTAATTTTAATCTCGCAATTGTGATCGCAGTTTGAAACGAGCACGATTTTGGTTCTTTTTCCACAATTTGTGGACAAGTTGCTCATTAAATTTCTTTACCAAGTCAGTGATATCTTTTTTATTATTTACTATTCTTTACGAATTAAATTTTTACTGACTGTGATTAAAGACATAATATGAGATCAGAGCGGTCGGAGTCTACTAGAAATTTACCTGTAGTAGCAGTTGTTTTAGTTCATGGATCATACTCTAATGTAAATTAGGCGGAGTTTTGTCACATGCCGAGCTATAATAAAAAAAAGTCAGTATTTCATTTATAATTTTATTGAGTTGAAACCTACAAAGGTACGGTTATGCACAAGCCCACAAAAAGCATAGACTATATTGATCTTCTCTTAATATTATTAATGAATGTTTATTTGTAGTCTATGCGTTCCGGACTCGGAACTACCAGACAGTTCTGAAAGGTTCTTTTTGGATTAGATAGACCGTTTATTGAGGATTGTTAGATAATCTCACTTAAAAGGTTCCTTAGAGATGCAACTGGAACGCTAAATGTATAATTATACGTACACGAAGTTGCGGCTAATAGCAATGTGCATAAAAAGTACGAATATATATATACAGGGTGTCCCGTAAGTAGTGGTGTCAACGGTATTTTACAGATAGAGGGGTTCAATATCTAGAATATAATTTGGTGATTTTTTTTTATACCTTCTGGTTTAAAAGTTATGATATTTTTAAAGAATTATCATTTTTTCCCCCGTTTTATCACAAAATAATGTTATAAAAATTTGTTTACAATTATTTTCACTGATATTTTTATTTAAGTGGGTTGAGAAAACACATGGCTTTCTAATTAAAATATTAATTGTAACCAAATAATAACCATGATTAAATAAAAAATTAAAATCTAAACAAGATTTAATTTATAAAATTTTAAGCAAAATTTTTGAACGAAGCTGGTGTAAAAAAATTGTATGTAAGGTTACGGGACCATTATTTAAAAAATATCTACAATTCACACGGACTCTAAAAACGTATAATAATGTTCACTGTCATTTTAATTAAAGTATTTTTTTAAAGTTAAACAAGCAACAAAGTACTATTTGTCGAAGAAATTTCATTATTACCTTATGTGAATTCCAATAAAATAGATACGGATAAGAAAATAATTTATTAAAGCAAATGCTCAAAATGTCTACCTGTAACTCTAATGCATAACCGACATCTTCTAATAAAGATTTTCCTGATATTTCCTAGGGCTCTTTGATTATTTTTAATTCTTTCGGACACGATATTCAATATTTGGCGTAGTTCATATTCATTATTAACACCCGTGAAAGTGCCAGGTATAACAAGAGGAGTGTGCACTGTCAATCTAAGATGGTACATGCTCGTCTCCTCAAGCCGGCATAGTGGAGGCGACTGCTACCGCACAGGTTTCTCTGTAGTAGCAGTTGTTTCCATTCATGGACCGCACTCTAGCTTTACATCAGGCGGAGTGTTGTCACATGCCGAGCTACAATAAAAAAAAAACACAATAATTTACTTAATAATCTTTGTTTTAATAGTAGTTTAAATTACACTCTGTAATGTACTTAAGGTACGTAATCTCTGAATGAAGTATGAGTGGAAACAGGCGTCAGTCTGCCTACCCTTCTTTGAACATCCCTAAAGTCAAATTAAAGAACCGAAATGAAAATAAGATTGGAACTACAAGCAGTTAGTATCTTACAGTAGGTTCAGACGTGAAAAAGTGCAAATTTCCGACTGTAAGAATTCTTAAAATCCGTCCTATTATCGGAATACATTATTAAAAATCGACGCCCATTTGTTGTATTTATGTCGAAAAAACATTGTAATTAAAATGATAGTGATCATTATTATACGTTTTTAGAATCCGTGTGAATTGTAGATATTTTTAAAATAATGGTCCAGTAACCTTACATACAATTTTTTTACACCAGCTTCGTTTAAATATTTTGCTTAAAATTTTATAAATTAAATCTTGTTTAGATTTTAATTTTTTATTTAATCATGGTTATTATTTGGTTACAAATAATATTTTAATTAGAAAGCCATGTGTTTTCTCAACCCACTTAAATAAAAATATCAGTGAAAATAATTGTAAACAAATTTTTATAACATTATTTTGTGATAAAACGGGGGAAAAAATGATAATTCTTTAAAAATGTCATAACTTTTAAACCAGAAGGTATAAAAAAAAATCACCAAATTATATTCTAGATATTGAACCCCTCTATCTGTAAAATACCGTTGACACCACTACTTACGGGACACCCTGTATATACAAGGTGTCCCAAAACTCAACGATAAGCGGGCACCAGAGGGTGGTCCTGCTCATGACTACTCGAGAAAAAAATATAAGAAAAAGTAATCTCCTATTTTTAAAAAAATACAACAAAAAATTAAAATCTTTCGAAAATTGACAACCCTTATGATATTTTTAACTACCATGACCACAATTTTCCAAATATTTAAATTTTTCTTTTTGTACCGGCAACCTAAGTAGCACTGCTATCCACCACAACCCTTAAAAATCCCAGATTACCTGTAGTTTTTACATAAAAATCAATCAAAACTACTTTTTACTTTAAAATTTCAAAAGATTTTTACTTACAGTCTATTTTAACACATCGTTGTGTAAAAAAAAAATATGGTAACTACTATGGCAAGTTTTTTTAAAAATTGACGCAAGTAACCAGGATTCCAAAATGGTATAATACTCTAGGAAAACTGGTCACAAAAAAAAAATAAGCGTACTATTTCTAAACAAGAACCAACTTTCATAAATCGTTGTTTGTTGATAGTAAACGCTTTTACCTACCAAAAATTGGTTTTTTGTTGCAACTTCTTGGAATTTGCATGAAAACGTGCGTAGGCAATAAAATTTAGAAGTTAAATAGTAGATGTTCGTTGTTGAATAACAATAGGGCCCTTTGAGTTAGAAGGAAACTTAGATGGCAATAGTTATTTAAACTTTTTACAAAATGACTTGCCAGAATTATTGGAAGACGTGTCCATAATAGATTTACAAAACATGTGGTTTCAAAATGATGGTTGCCCTGCTCACTATGCCCGTCCTGTGCGAGAATACTTAAATCAAGAGTATCCAGGGCGTTGGATTGGGCGACTTGGTCATATCCTATCTCTGGACTTCTTCTATTGGGGTTGTCTCAAAGACAGGGTCTACTCAAAATCAATTGCAACATTGGACGAGCTTCGCCAAAAAATTACTTAGACTGCGGAACATATCAATGGTAGAAGATATGCACGACAAATAAAACGATCTTTTTTAAGACGATGTTGTGCCTGTATTATTGCCGGTAGCGAATAATTCGAATATTTGCTGTAATATTTATAAAATTATAAATTGATTTTTTAAATGCTTAATAAGCAAGCGTTTGACCACACCCTGCCTGGTGTTAAGCAGTGATGCGGTCTAAGGTGGAGCACGCCTGCCTATGAGGTACCTGTTCACCTTCGATTTGAAGAGACCTATGTTGTACGAGTCGGGAAACACAGACACCGGGAGGGAGTTCCACAGTTTCGCAGTACGCACGAGGAACGTGTTGTCGAAACGCCTCGTACGTACTTTAGGGACTTGAACCATAAATGGATGATACCTCTCCGGGTGCCTGGACGTCCGATAGAAGAAAGGGGACGGTAGAACCAGGTTGTGTAGCTCTTGCGCACACTCCCCGAAATGTATCCATTTGTTTTGTTGCATTCAATATTTTTAACAAGAAAAAAAAAACAATTTTTGGTAGGTAAAAGTGTTTACTATCAACAAATAACGATTTGTGAATGTTGGTTCTTGTTTAGTAATATACGCATGGTTTTTTTTGTGGCCAGTCTTCCTAGAGTATTATACCATTTTAGAATCCTGGTTACTTGCGTCAATTTTTAAAAAATCTTGCCATAGTAGTGTCCATACTTTTTTTTTACACTACGATGTGTTAAAATGGACTGTAACTAAAAATCTTTTGAAATTTTAAAGTAAAAAGTAGTTTTGATTGATTTTTGTGTAAAAACTACAGGTAATCTGGGATTTTTAAGGGTTGTGATGGATAGCAGTGCTACTTAGGTTGCCGATACAAAAATAAAATTATAAATATTCGGAAAATTGTGGTCATGGTAGTTAAAAATATCATAAGGGTTGTCAATTTTCGAAAGATTTTAATTTTTTGTTGTATTTTTTTTAAAATAGGAGATTATTTTTTCTTATATTTTTTTCTCGTGTAGTCATGAGCAGGACCACCCTCTGGTGCCCGCTTATCGTTGAGTTTTGGGACACCTTGTATATGTAGAATAGATAAGGTCAAAAGTCCTAATTAAAATCTTGTAAACACACACATCAACATTCATTAATGACGTCATTTCACGCATAATTAGTCAAATTTTGAATTCTACGTTCAAGTGGTGATTAGCAGCGAATGATGACTGAACACTCGACCCATCCTCAGATCGTAACCCTCCGCTCCCTATTAATCTAGATTTGGACGTGCAGCGGACAATTGGGACAGTTGCTAATAGGCAAAGTACGGTTTAACACGCTCTGTGGGTAATTACTACTATTCGATTGTATTGTATTATACAGTATAAGGATTATAGTTAGTTGTAGAGCTTAAAACCAGTCAACTGTGTAGTGGGGTTTTATGAGAATTTTATTTCCAGTGTTAACATGGAAACTGACATTACATGACATACGTTTCTTGCTACTATGTAAATAATTTTAATTAAATTAAAATAAAAATTGAATAGAAAAAAAAATCAACACGCACAAAACAGACAGAGCTGTTGCTCATAATTATTATATTATAATTATATTTAATAATATCTAATAAATTCAGCATTATAATATGCCTAAAATTAATTTTAAACATATATTTATTAAGAATTTCAAAAACAAATAGATGCATGTTGAATCATTGTTCCCGATGCAACCTTTTATTCATTATTTGAAGTAATTGTCATTTTTTGAATGGACAAAACCTTGAAGAAAAAGCGGATCTTTTTCTTACTTCACTAAAAAGCACTTTCTTCCAGACAACCAATTCTCATGGGAGAAACTGTCACAAAAGTGGGAGATGCAAATTTTGAAGTTTATTAGATTTAACGGTGGTAGTTAATATAGATGTAGATAATATAGTTCAAGACCATGGATAGATTACGCGCTTATCTATTATCTAGTAATCAGTACTTTAGCGTTAGCGATTATGCTCGCTTTGTTCACTTGCAGTACGTATTTTGTATCAAAATTCGACTTGAAAAGATAATTTATTTAGATCTAGTCGACCGTAAGCTTCTTCTAGTGTCAAAAAAACAATTTTTTTACATAGAGACATAAACGTAACGATCAAACGATTTGACAATGGTTGCCGTCAAGTCAAATACTAAATGACAGAAAACCTAAAAGTGACTGCGGTCATCATTTCACTCGCGTCACATTGGGAGCCTTATTGCTTATCTAGTTGTATATATCAATGTTTTTTATATATATTTTATTAACATTTTTTTATTAAAAGGTAGTCTGTTGATATGTATTCATGATATCTCCCTCTGATCTCTGATTCATTCATTATTTTTAACATAGGCGAATTGTACGCTTTAATTTAAGAGTACAAATTTAACTTCAATTAATTTGAAGAGAACGGGGTCGGATTCTTTTCATGGCCACCCTTCCCCTCATTATAATCCACAATCCTCAATTCTACATCAAGATAAGGCCACCCATCACTATTTTTCTGTTGCACGCCCTCCAGTTTTTTGCCTTACGAACCCTAACCGTTCATTTCATTTCTATTTGCTGCAAATAAATTCCTTTTTACTACTCAATCTAGTATTGCTTTTGATTAACTTTTAGATTGCGCTAGTTTTGATTGTTGTGATTGAAATAAACATCGAAACACAATGCAGAACATAAAATAACAGGGAATAAATTAAAATTCAATTTAATTTTGTTACTATTCGCATTTGTTTGTTATTACGCGACATAACTTTTTTTATAGCGGTCCGGCATGTGACCATACTTTGTTTGATATAGTTTACTACTTAAATATTGAAATTTTTATTTAACTCGCTTATTCGTCGCGTTTCGGGGATAGTTTGAAAGTGGCCAGGTATAAGAGAGGAGTGTGCACTGTCAATCTAGATGGTACATGCTCGTCTCCTCAAGCCGGCATAGTGGAGGCGACTGCAGCCCGTAGAGATTTCTCTGTGGTAGCAGTTATTTCCATTCATGGACCGCACTCTAGCTTCACATCAGACGGAGTGTTGTCACATGTCGAGCTACAATAAAAAAAAAATTGTACGATAGTTTTATGTATCTAAATTCTAAATCATCACTTTGTAAATCCCATAGATAGATAATTTCACACTTTTAATATAAAAATATTTCTTATGCATAAAATGTAACTTGATACTTCAAGTTATGCCGTACTTATTACGTTTACTTAACATACAGGGAATTAAAAAAAACACGAAATTATACAAACATAACTCGAGCGATAGTCAACGTAATATTTGATAAAACGTGCGCACACGCCGCCACCACACCATCTCACGATAATTTACGCCATCGATGTACTATTGAACATTCTCTATACATTTATGGCATGACAAATAATTTCCTTGTCTAAAATTAGCACAATTACCCATTTCCTCGGTAAATCTCTCAAATTGTCCATGTTCAATTAGGGTTATTTGTCGCCTTTCTAGCGGCTGCGGACGCTACATTGAGTGCCATTCCGTTAATGTTTATACGAGAAGTATTGTTTTCATTATGTGACTAACGTAGCCTAGAGACCTATATTTTCTAAAACGTTATTTATGCGTAAAATTTGTTTACTATTCAGCCACATTAAACGCATGTCATGCGTGATATATGCGTACTATTAATTAGTTTTGTATCATAACTAGAACCATTTTGATAACTGTAAAAAAAAATTTAATGAAAAAAATCTTCATCGCATAACATCAAAAGATTTTTTGACGAAACAAGAAACGTCACTCTCCATTATAGCAATTTCCTCAAAAAAGGCACCAACTCGGAAACTCGTCACCAATCTATTTTGTCAGCTTTGTGTATGAAATGAAATGACATAGTTGCATTGCAACGTCAGCTTCCCTTGTGCATTCCCTAATCGAATTTCTACACGCATGGCGTATCCCTTCGGTTGCCAACCCCTGCTTCGGACATAGGGGAACGTGTTGCCAAAAATAAATATGACACAATAAAGAAAACGGCATTTTAATTTGATGGATTTTGTGCGCATTATTCTGTAATTGAGTACTTTTACTTTGTTTTCATATAAAAATATAAAATATACGTGGTAGACAAACCTATGATAGTTTATAACCCAGTCATCCTTCCTAGGACCACAACTTTCAACTTGTGAAATGACCTAGTTTCAGGATAAGCTTGAAAATAGTCAGGTATAACAAGAAGTGCACTGTCTCCTCAAGCCGGCATAGCGGAGACGACTGCAGAGATTTAATTGTAATTTCCGCTCATGGATTGCACTCTAGTTTAACTTATCTTCTATTATTTTATATAAAGATGTCCAACACGCATTAACTACGAGTCGTTTATCATGAATAAAAAGCCAGGCTTAAAGGCTCATTAAACTAGAACAGATTTTATTATGTAAACAACTTTATTTCTAGATTTCTTATCTACTCGGTGATATTAAATTTTACTAGGAAGAAAATTTTCATTTTTTAAATTAATTAAAAAATAGATATACAGGGTGTCCCGTAAGTAGTGGTGTCAACGGTATTTTACAGATAGAGGGGTTCAATATCTAGAATATAATTTGGTGATTTTTTTTTATACCTTCTGGTTTAAAAGTTATGACATTTTTAAAGAATTATCATTTTTTCCCCCGTTTTATCACAAAATAATGTTATAAAAATTTGTTTACAATTATTTTCACTGATATTTTTATTTAAGTGGGTTAAGAAAACACAGGGTTTTCTAATTAAAATATTATTTGTAACCAATTAATAACCATGATTAAATAAAAAATTAAAATCTAAACAAGATTTAATTTATCAAATTTTAAGCAAAATATTTAAACGAAGCTGGTGTAAAAAAATTGTATGTAAGATTACGGGACCATTATTTTAAAAATATCTACAATTCACACGGATTCTAAAAACGTATAATAACATTCACTATCATTTTAATTACAATGTTTTTTCGACATAAATACAAACAAATGGGCGTCGATTTTTAATAATGCATTCCGATAATACAAACAAATTTTAAGAATTCTTACAGTCGGAAATTTGCACTTTTTCACGTCTTAACCTACTGTAAGATACTAACTGCTTGTAGTTCCAATCTTATTTTCATTTCGGTTTGGTCATTAATTTGACTTTAGAGTTGTTTAAAGAGGGGTAGGCAGACTGGCGGCGCCTGGTTCTTCATTCAGAGATTACGTACCTTAAGTACATTAGGCACAGTGTAATCACATGCTGGACTACTATTAAAACAAAGATTATGGTGTTTTTTTTTTTAATTTTAGCTCGGCATGTGACTACAGTCCGCCTGATGTAAAGCTATAGTGCGGTCCATGAATAAACAACTGCTACTACAGATAAACCTGTGCGGGTAGCAGTCGCCTCCACTATGCCGGCTTGAGGAGACAAGCATGTACCATCTTAGATTGACAGCGCACACTCCTCTCGTTATACCTGGCTACTTTCAAACTATTCCCGAAACGCGACAAAGTCACTTCACGGGTGTTACATTCGAAAGTTGTGGTACTACCCCAGGACGTCAGACTGGACAAATAACCATCATCAGTCTGCTGTATAATAATGAATAGGAAATACGCCAAAAATTGAATATCGTGTCCGAAAGAATTAAAAATAATCAAATAGCCCTAGGAAATATCAGGAGAATCTTTATTAGAAGATGTCGGTTATGCATTAGAGTTAGAGGGAGACATTTTGAGCATTTACTTTAATAAATTATTTTCTTGTCCGTATCTATTTACATTGGTTTTACTGGAATTCGCATAAGGTAATAATGAAATTTCTTCGACAAATAATAGTTTGTTGCTTGTTTAACTTTAAAAAATTACTTTAATTAAAATGACAGTGAACATTATAATACATTTTTAGAATCCGTGTGAATTGTAGATATTTTTAAAATAATGGTCCCGTAACCTTACATACAATTTTTTTACACCAGCTTCGTTTAAATATTTTGCTTAAAATTTGATAAATTAAATCTTGTTTAGATTTTAATTTTTTATTTAATCATGGTTATTAATTGGTTACAAATAATATTTTAATTAGAAAGCCCTGTGTTTTCTCAACCCACTTAAATAAAAATATCAGTGAAAATAATTGTAAACAAATTTTTATAACATTATTTTGTGATAAAACGGGGGAAAAAATGATAATTCTTTAAAAATGTCATAACTTTTAAACCAGAAGGTATAAAAAAAAATCACCAAATTATATTCTAGATATTGAACCCCTCTATCTGTAAAATACCGTTGACACCACTACTTACGGGACACCCTGTATACAACTAGATGTGCAATAAAGCTCCGAATGTGACGCGAGAGAAAAGATGACCACAGCCACGTTTAGGTTCTCTGTCAGTTAGTTAGACTTGACAGCAACATTGTCAAATCGTTTGACGCAGCCTACAGTTTTTTATGTCAGATGTATGAAGTCTGCACCTCTACTACCTATGATTAAAAAGTCACAAAATTTTGAATTAAAATATCACCGTCTGTAACAATTGTCATAACTAAAAAAATGTCACAGTACAATTCCCGGTCGAACAAATATAAAAAATCGTATCCTTGCTAAATTATGTTTCTAAATATGTATTATTCGAAAGATTAATAACAATATACACTAGTATGGTAACTACCCAGAAACTACTTGCATATACATTGTGCACGCTCGCTACTGACATGACATACTCCTAGAACGCATGCCGTCCTTTGGTTACGGTTCGGTGGAACAAATTGTCCTAAGTCTGCGGGCTTTGTTCATTATGATAGTTATACCAGTGATACTAAATTACAAATGAGATTCTCGGCAATATAATAAATCAAATTGGGTATTTTCTCTAACAAGTTAACTTAGTACAGGCATTAAAAAAAAGCAGAACGTATAAGACACCAAGGATGCAAAATTACAAATAAGCGGTTTGTCAATATAAAAATTCAAATCGTCTATTTTTTCCCATAATTACGAAGAGTCACGAATTGCAGTCTTGAGCTCTCAGTGGATATAATAAACAGAGGTCCTGCTAGAATGACGCCCGTAAATGTCACTCCGAAACATTATGACAAATGCAACATCCGGAAAATGTATCAAGACCCCTTTTATTATATTGAGAGTTCAAAATCACTTCTATTAGTAATAATTGGTCACACATATCAGACATCACGTCATCCTTGAATTGGGGTTCATTGTTATTAAGGAGAAAATAATGCATTTCACTTTTCATTTAATAAACTATAATAGGCAAACCTAAAAATCTGAAAATAAAAAAAATTGTTTGAACTCAAAAATCGCCTCGAACGATTTTTTGCGTCTCTAATTGTAATACCTATTCTATGATAATCAAAGATGAAACTAATCAAGCAAAGCTCTTGGCCTGTATCATAGTTTTCATAACATATTATTTTATAAAATCATTTATAAAAATATTTTATAAAAAAAACAGACATTGTATTATTATTTTATTTATTTATTTTTTGTATTTTTGTTTATATTAGTTGTTAACGTGACATTTATGTTTTCCATTTAATATGTTCACCGTGTACAATACGCTTTGGGCCTCAGTCTAGTTCAGTTATTGTGATTTTCTTGTTGTTTATTTTATACCTGTTGTATTTACCAAATAAAATAAATAATAAAAAAAAAATTATTTGTCTTAATGACGTTAATTTGTTTTTCTTTTTTGTGTGCAAAAGTTATTTTTTTTACTTAATACAGTTTTGATTTAAAGGAGCGAATTAAATACTTACATATCTAAATAGATAAACGTTTTCAAACCAGTAGATCTGTTCTAAATAATTACCCAAATTATAATTTTAAAACTCGTATATTAACAGATGTCGGCTTATATGAATCTAATTCACTTTCCACTGAATAAGGCAACGTAATAAAATTCGACTTAAAGTCATTTGCATTCAATATATTAAGAAAATTATTTTCGAAAGACTTTTAAATAGAATCCGATTTCTGTTTTCTCTTTTTTTCTGTTCCATACGCCATAAATTCCGATCAGTGTCGGCTCTTGAGAACGAATGAATTGCTTTAAATTCAAATGAGAATAAACTTAGAATTTGTCATAGAACCCAATTGGAATTGTGAAACAATTATGTATCTTTTTAAACTGTTTAGAATTTATTTTCTTATTATAACGAAGACAAGTTAGTGTAGAAAAAAATATAGGTATTTGTTAATTTTAGCCGAAAACCGATAATTTATTTTGTCAGTTAGCAAATCAACTTTGTAGATGTATGCTTGTTAATGTTATATTAATTGTGGTAAAAAACTTCCGTAATATAAAATACTAGCTGACAGTGTCCGGCGCTGCCCGGGTTTTTTCAAGTTATTGTTACACATAAGATAAAGATAATGCTTTATTATAAATTACCTATAGCTGTTACCCACAACTTATTTTAGACGATTTAGTTACATAATTAATAGAATATATTTTAAAGTAGTTTTAAAAAGAATATATTTTTTAAAGCGGCATGGTAGGTACCTCGTAGAGCTACACCCCCCTCCGCCCGCCTCTCCCCGCCTCGTCATCATACGCCGCGTGTGAATTTTGTTTTAGAGTTATTTTAAAATTGTATTATCTTATAAGATGTTTATTGAAATTAGGTGATGTCAAAGACAATTGTGTTCACAGTTAAATACTCTTAATTAATAACACATTTATTTGAATAAAGATTAATATTATTATGTTTCGACCAAATTTGATTTTCATAAAAACGGTTATTGTGAGTTAATCTTAAAAGATAGACATTACAGTCCTGGACATTTTTTTAGATAATTTTAAGAGGAATAATTCTTTAATACATATTTTTTTTGTATCTCGAACGGTTTTCGCTGCGCACGCAACGGAAGCCCTCAAAGATGAACAATTTTGATTTGATTATCATAAAAACGGTTATTGTGAGTTAATCTTAAAAGATAGACATATACTGTCGTGGATATTTTTTTAGATAATTTAAAGAGGAATAATTCTTTCATACATATTTTTTGGGTATCTCGAACGGTTTTCGCTGCGCACGCAACGGAAGCCCTCAAAGATGAACAATTTTGATTTGATTATCATAAAAACGGTTATTGTGAGTTAATCTTAAAAGATAGACATATACTGTCGTGGACATTTTTTTAGATAATTTAAAGAGGAATAATTCTTTCATACATATTTTTTGGATATCTCGAACGGTTTTTGCAGCGCACGCAACGGAAGTTCTCATATTCCCCGTTTTTCCCACATTTTCGACTGTTTCTTCGCTCCTATTAGTCGCAACGTGATGTTATATAGCCTATAACCTTCCTCGATAAATGATCTATCTAACACAAAAAGAATTTTTCAAATCGACCCAGTAGTTCCTGAGATTAGCGCGTACAAACAAACAAACAAACAAACAAACTCTTCAGCTTTATAATATTAGTATAGATTACGTTGAACCCAGCAGTTGAAACAACTGCTGATGGAATGTTTACTAGAAAACTTTCGACCTGATCACATGCCAATTGTAGTGATCATATATTCGTGCGCAACGCGGAGGGTGTGAGTTCGAATCTTGTGTGTATTTTTCTGTTAAATATTCGTCATGATTTAATTATAGTAAATATAAATAACTATTTCTTGTACAAGTATTAGTAGATCCAATTAGAACTAGAAGAAACAAACGCTTAAATTAAACTTGTAAGATATTTATTACAGGTTAAAATTAATGTATTTGAAATCGAGCACGAATTTATCGAAGTGTCTATGATAAACCTATCAGGCAATCGACTGCTTGTTTAAATAAGTTACGATACTGTAAAATATTGCATAAATAACAGCTACCATACTTTATCCAATAAAATTAAGTACATTCACACTATATCTTAAAGCAGAGAGTTCCAATTAGAGATAAAATAATCCTTATAATAAAGTTTACACTAGAATAGTGCATGTAAATCGTTCAGCCGTTAACAATCTTTGCAATCAACAGTTGAAAATAGAGACCCCGACCACAAGTTCTATTTGCTCGAGGCGACCCGCTTCCTCCAGTTAATGACGTCATAAAAAATAAACCGCGCCGTTTAAGGTTCCAGAAAAAGCTGGAGCATTTTTCTAGTAGCAATCGCTGACGTGGAAAATTACAATTGTAGACTTTAGCTTGTTTTTATGTGACAGATAATAGATGCAGATTTATGCTTATTATAAAGTTGATTCATTTCTACAAAGTTTCTATTAATCGTACACGTTTATGACGGGATGCTTCTGTATAGTCGAACTATTATTAGCATAAAAAAAAAACTGAAAACAAGTCCAAGAAGACTTGATTGATCTATTAGCATCGAGAGTAGTGTCATTATCGATCACAGTAATAAGTGTGATCAAAGCGTTGCGTGTCAGTCTACTTTGTGTGAACATGACATCCTATACTGTTTGCTACTGTGCGGGCTAACTCAGCTCCCGTTGCGTGCATCACTCCGTAAACTTAGCATATATCATGTTTCTTATACTTAATTCAGAGCAAATTTGTAACATAACCAAGATACTCATAAACTTTATATCTATTCAAAAATCGTTAACATAGATTAGACATGTCGTAAAATACCATTATAGAATTATTAGATATAGGATGTTGAAATAGCTATTAATTGTGTGATGAACTAAGTTAACGACAGGAGTACGCATTGTCAATCTAGATGGTGCACAGTCGTCTCTTCAAACCGGCATAGCGGAGGCGATTGCTGCCTGTAGAAATTACCGCACTCTAGTTTAATATCAGGCGTAGTTTTGTCATATGCAGAGCTAATAAGAAAAAAGGTATTAAAAAAATAAACAGTGCAAAATCGTCTCCGTTACCTACAATTTGCTATAATCATTGTGTAAAGAAAACTTATCTGAGATTCCAAAGCTCATTTGCGGTCTACTATAGTTTTTGATCTTGGCTCTTATTCCCGACGTAGTCTCATTACAATGCGCTCGAGCGAATAATTTTGTGGTTTAAATCGGTTATGATAGGTCGCGAGCCCCAGCGGTTGAAGCCACGCGCTCGAACAATCCACTTGAATATAAATGCATGGGATTTTATACTAAAACTTTACAATTAGTTTCTCTCTTACGCTGTTAGATGCACTAAGTAAATGTTGAAAAATAGCGTACGATAATGTAGGATGGTAAAGAAATTTAACGGCAAAGAGTGCGCAGATATCTAAGTTTTAATTCCCAGTATATTTATTTAATTATTAAAATTAATTAAATAATTAAACAAAGCAATAAATATTTTAGGTTAGTTTGGTCCTTCTATTGGTACAGGGTATTCTAGTTTTCGGAAAAAAAAATATACTATGTATTTTATTAATGTATATTGCAACTTAAGTCCTGAAGGAAATGCCATGGCCTATTTATTTTTATTATTTTAAATGCCTTTACAGAATCAATTGTTTTTTTGTTCGTTTTTTATACTAATACGAAATAAATACACATTAAAATTTACAATCATTCACTATGTAGAACTAAATGGAAATATTTTTCCAACTCACATGTAGAACTAGATGGAATTAACCAATATTTTGTATATTGCATATTATTATAATACTTATTAAATATCTTTATTTATTTATAATATAAAAGATATGAATATGTATCAATTTTTAAAATAAAATAAGTATATTATTATCTACATTTTAAAATAGTCGCTGCATTATTGTTCAATTTTTCACGGTCCTATGAGAATTACGTCTCCAATTGGGGAGGTGTCTCTGGTGACAGCTATCTTTTTTACATATTTTTTAGATAATATAGATTAATTTAGTCGACACGTGTTTCTGGAAAACTTTTGTAATTGCTTTGTTCTTTTTTTATTAATTTTTAAAAATTGCGATCGTAATATTGGCAAACCTGAGGATTCGTTCGGAACTAAACCATTGCCAATGAACAAAAAAAAAATCGTTTGTCAAAAGTTCAAACAAAACTTTTGATTTTTAAAAGTTCCTGTTAATTAAAACATCGTGTTTATAGTGTAGTTTTGTTTTAAAAATTACAATAGTTATTCGTATAAAACACTGTTATTGTTAGGAAACACAAACAAAAGATATTTGACAAACTTGTGAGGCGACAACCATAGACAACATAATAATCTACAAAACTGTTAGGTTGGTACTTTGTATTCTATCTTGTCAAACTGTACGAAAGTCGAAGTGAAAGGTCGAAGACGGTCATTACAGTTTTTCAAATATCTCCTCGTTTTTTAAGTATTTTCAGACGAGAATCAAAAAATTCTTCTAATTGAAGTGATATCTCGAAATGGTTTTCGATTCACCATGGGTTAGTTTTTTTGGACCTTGCCCATTGTGTCTAAATCAAGAGTATTTGAGTCAAAAGTCATGTATGAGGAACATGGCATTGAAATTTTATAGTAAGCTTTATTACTTTTAAATGAGACTATTAAATTTATAGTTGCTATGATCAAGTTTATGATATACCGGTTCCTATTCGTTTTAGATATGGTTTCGACACAAAAAAAAAACATTAACTCTCATTTAAAAAAACACAATTGCTCCTTAATGTTGATAAAACGCGCCCTAAATAGGCAACAAAAGAAACTCTTTGTTGATAAAAGCTATAAAGAAATTATAACAACATAAAGTTAAGTAACATATAAAATTATAAGCACAATTTAAGATAAAAAATATGGGTTAATTTTTATACTATTGTGGGTCAGTGGGTAATGTGCTTTTTTATAGTGGTCCAGTATGCGACCTCAGCAGTCCGCCTGACATTAGACTACAGTGAGTGGTTCATGAACAGAGTAGTTATTACAGACAAAACTAACACCCGTGAAGTGACCTTGTCGCGTTCCGGGAATAGTTTGAGAGTAGCCAGGTATAAAAGAGGAGTGTGCACTGTCAATCTAGATGGTACATGCTCGTCTCCTCAAACCGGCATAGTGGAGGCGACTGCAGCCCGTAGAGTAACAGTTGTTTCCATTCATGGACCGCACTCTAGCTTTACATCAGGCGGAGTGTTGTCACAGAGCTACAATAAAAAAAAAATCTGCGAGCAACAGTCGCCTTCGCTATGCAAGCTAGAAAAGACAAATGAGTTTTACTCATTTTACTCAACTGCGTAACGGATGTGACACTTGAAAGTGATGGTATACTACCCTAGGACGGCAAACTTGGCTAATAACTATCATGCGCCTAGAAGTATTAGAATAAGTTAGTTATTAATTAAAATTAATTTCACAGTCTCAAGTTAAAAAGATTTCAGAGGAAACTTTAGGTATTTTTTAATAATTATAATAATTCTTAAATTTATTGAAAGTTATTATCGTAACAAAGAGATGATTGAAGATTGTTATCCAAATACATATTTATTTATTTATTTATATGAACTAAATTTAAACATAACCATGCCAAGGTTTAACACATAATACAAAATGACACTCAATATATTTCATAATATTTTTTATACTAAATAATAAAATGATTGAAAAGTCTATAATATTATACTAACGAACGTAATAATAGAAACCTCAAATGTCGAGAGACAGATCTGTCGCAACCAAATAAACTATTTAGCTCAAAGTAAATAAATATAAATCACTCATTACGAAATCAACAGAAAAAAATAATTTAATTGATTACTTAATTTTAATGATAAGTTATGAAGGTTGTATAAACGTGCTGTAACTGGTTGGCTTGCCAATATCATGAAACCTGAGAAATAAGCACCGCTTTCAAATAGCTAATACTTTTATTATATTTATTATGAAATATGTACCCATGAAAGTATATAATATTTTAGAATATTTAAATCGTTTAATTAAAATGAAATACATTAGCAATTGTGCAATATCATGTTAGAACAACTAACTAACGGGACGAAACACTTTTATTAATGTAATGAAAC
Organism: Tinea pellionella; assembly: GCA_948150575.1. NCBI lineage: Eukaryota > Metazoa > Arthropoda > Insecta > Lepidoptera > Tineidae > Tinea > Tinea pellionella. The sequence goes on along the minus strand of OX411254.1, from coordinate 3,062,486 downwards.
AGACATATAGAAGCTTGTTATTAAATTTAATAAGAATGAAAGAGATGAGAAGATATGATGTCAAGTCATTTAACCTACAGATTCCAATACAAATACAATCAGCGTGCGAAGCGTACACAGTTTCATTGGGGACTGTCTGTTCTCGTTAGTAAATTAATTAAATACGTCACAGCAACATGTGATCAATGTAATGTATGAACTAGCAATATTTGTATTATTTTGATATTTATACAACCAATATTAGAATATTATCTACAGCAGCCGTAGCTGCCAGGCTGGCAATACAGACTGAATAATATACCACAACTTTCAAGAGTAATTCCTGAAAATTTCAGATTTCAAATCCTGCCAACCTGGATGGTGCGTGCTACTCCCCCAAGCAGGCACAGCGACTGCTGACTGCAGACTGCAGACAATAATTACTATCAGACAGGTACATATTATCAGGCTACTAAATTAAAAAGCCTGTGTGCAGGAATAAAACAATGCAGCGTGCTTTATATGGAAACTGATGGACGTGCCTAGTTAATTAACAAAATGAAATAATTACTCAGTGTACATTTTTAATGAAGACAGCATAAATATTTCGTCGGATATCCAGTTTAAATTAAAGGACAGTTGTGTTAGACATTAAAACATGATGGTTTACAAACGTTAATGATATGGGTAGTGGCGCCTTTTGTATTTAAAAATAGAGAGGTCTCTTAAGAACGGAAATATGTATATAAATAGATGCCGTAGCATTCTATCATTTATCTAATAATCTTCGTATTTATTTATTTTATTTACTTCATATAACTAACTGTCTTGTGGTTTATAATTCGTTAAGCTTTTGAGGTTTTTTTAATATAGCCTTGGTAAAAATATTTAAACAATTATTATAATGTTTATGAATTGTTTTAGAAATCTTCAAGTCACGATCTATGTATAATAATTTAATATATTTATAAAATTTAATTAATAATGATTTATATTGCCTTCGACTCATTTACAATTCATCTAATTATTTGATCGTAAAACATTCTAATAAAATTAGTTCATTGACCGTAAGAGCCATTCTTAATCTTTCAAAAAATATATTATGGCTTCCAAAAATAGCTATTTGTCGCATCGCACCGCATTTTTAGCCGCTCGGTCAGATATGATTTAATGGAGCGGCGAGAGGTTCGTTAACATTAATAAATTCAACTCCTTCTTTAGTCGGTCGCTCGACGCTTTTAACTCGACTTCGGCACTTCGTTAGTTCTGTTTGTATTTATTTAGACCGTGATAAGTTAGCTCAGTGATGGAGAGGGAACAGGATATGTGCACTTGCACTCGCGTCTTAAGATTTATTCGCAATTTCCTTTTAAAATTAATTCTTAGAACAAAAATCTTCCTACCACTTTTAATTTTATTCATCACTCAGTTAATAACTGTAATTTAGACCATGTATTAGTGTATAATTATTATTTCAGAATCATTAAGTTAATAAAGTTTATTTTCAATAATTCTTCAAAGGATAAACTTAATAAATGTCTTCCTATATTTATTTCAATTGAATAAATGTTTCCTCATAGGTATGATTACCGGTTTGTGAACGATTAGTCCCTGAAGTGGCTGTTTCCACATCTTCCAAGTGTGGGTATACATAACAATATATTGAACAATTTGCTGATTCTCAAATCACTTGCTTCCTCTTATTGTCGTATTGAATTACCAAAAAAAAAACACTCAGTGAACAATTTCAATTTAACAGCGAGATTTATTTTAAGTAGAAAACATGCGTTAACCATAAACGCCGTAAAACGCCGACCCCTCTAAAACGAACCGCCCTCGCTTGCAAGTGCAGAAAGAAATTGAATCTGCAACTGGAGACGGCGAGCTCATAAAGCTGTGTTATTATTTTCTTGTGTTCTTATAATAATACCTAAGGTAAATATTGAATTCGTAAACAACGACTGAGAGCGCAAATGCGAGGAGCAATTCCACTTTAAAATTGCTGCCAATTTATTCCGCTGTAAGAAGTACAAGACCTGGACAATAGTACTTTTTGTGGTCGAATATGTACAATATTTTATTGGGAATTTTTATTATAAAACATTATTTGCAAGTAACCAAACGCCGTTGTTCAAGTTATGCTGCTACTAAATTGGATTGAACTGAATTTGTTATGAGTATTTTATTATGTACTATGAGAGAAATGTATTAAACTTAAAGACATAAATTCTGTATTCAAACTTATTTAAAAAAAAAAACCTTCACAGCTTATATTTCTATGACTTCGTCTATATAATAACATCTATAAATATGAAGGGTAATTTAGACTATATAAACAATACGAGCCGTCGAGTATCTCACCCTCAACGCCGCGATTAGCCCCAATCACAGCAAAGTGTCCTAATCGGGTTAATTGATGAGTCCGCACGCGATTTTGCTGAACGTGACTATTGACGTGGCAGCTCTATAATTTGCTGCACACAACGCAAATCCTCTTTTACATTAGAGTTACTGGCGCATTTCATTAGTCGAGCCGCATATTTAAAGCTTGGTAGCTTCCAATTGTTAGTTTGTGTCGATTCGGCATTATCTAAATCAGTTACTGCTGCAGTGCAAATTTAATAGCTGTCATGTTATATTTAACAATTAGAAATTAAATTAATAAATACACTTCCTCAGGCTTATCAACAATTTTTCTTTAACTTAAAAATCTCCTTCGCGAAGAAGGAATTTCACGATCCTATTATAATTTAAGATTTCCCTAATTTGCCATCAGAAATCTAACCTGTATGTGCCGTGTAAAAAACTAACACGCAAACTATAGAAAGGATTTTCGAAGTAATTGTTATCAAGTTGCAGTTCAGACAGTTGGAGTGTGCAAAATCTCGGAGATTCGATTACAAATTCAAGTTGTTCACACTCCATTGAAACAAGATCATGTAAGATATTTGAGAATGATCGAGTGGACACTGGAGAGAGAGGTTACTTTCATATTTATAGACTTGATTCTAATTTGGTTATAACGTTTGGTATTTACAGCGAAAAGAATTTCACAATAACAATGTTTAATAATAATGTTTATCTTTAACCCTATTGTTTATTTGATCAAGTCAAGTAATATGTTCTAATAAGTTATTTCCGTATGCTTGAAGTTATAACACAGTCTATAAATTCGAGTCACAATGGTTATACCAAATTAGGATGTCCGTAGTTAGTTGTAACCATCCATTATCATATATGCCGTTTACGACCGTTGTTGTCTCCCAAATTTAATTAAAACATATACAGATTTGTTTACAGACGAAATAGATGAGGCTATTGTACCTACATCGAACTTCCATTGGTCGAAGAAAATAAAATCAATTGGAGTGGTAGGCAGACTTTAGTACCGTCACTTTCAATTGTGAGACCTGTAAAGAGAACAGTTTGGAAGTAGTCAGGAATAAGGAGAAGGTGTACACTGTCAACTTGATAGTACGCATTCGTCTCCTCAAGTGGGCAATGCAGAGGTGACTGCTGAATGTACTTCTCTGAATAGCAGTTGTTCCTGTTCAGAACCGCACGCTTGCTGCTATATAAATATTATAAGTAATCATGATATACAAATAAATGTATAAATATTGAGATGTATCTAAATGAACCAATAATCGGATGCCATAAATTAAATTTTCATAAGCAAATTCAACAAAATTTATTGGACAAGTTCAAATAATTATGATAGCATTGCCAAAGGGGCAATCAATGAACTAGTTACACAACAAGTTAATTATAATGATAAAGTCATTAACATTCTATTTGAATTTTGTGTTTTTATCTCACAATATTAAAATAACTAAAGTAGAATAATTAAACAACTTTTTTCTAATTATTTTACTAACAAAGATAAGTTTTTTTTTAAATTTATTAGGCGGCTTCTTTCGTTATGATAGTCTTAGATTTATTATGTTTACCATTGGAACTGATTGTCCAGTTTATTAATGTCCCACTACCCACGTTTTTGGTCAATATTGTTACATTTTATCTTAAGTAATACAAACAATCATGGGAAATTTAAAAAGAGATACGTAAAATTTAATTGTGTAGTTGTAATAAATCTAGAAAGTATGTAATATCGATTGTTCTATATACCTTTCGCATCCAATAATGTTTCAAGAAATAATCCTTTGCGCCGTCGTCGTCTTACAATGATATTTCTGATGATTGTAATATATTTACACAGACTCGATCTGCCCTTAAAAAATTGCTGTTGAAATGGTTACATTGATTTATTATTATTATTTTCTCATTTATAATATTATGTTGTATTGCATTGTATTTCTATTGTTATTATTTTACTTTTTTTTTGTATTCTGTAACTATAATGTATGTAAAATTGTAAAAGTATAATTTGTTTTAATTAAATATTTTTAAATTTGTTGTGTAGCTATAATTGGAGTGCAAGTTCAAATTATTATTTTGTTTTAAGCCATGTATTTGTGTATTAAATACCTTGTGCTCTGTTGGTATACCTTTTAAATAAATAAATAATATGACCTTTTCATAGTAACCCGGCACGTGGCCACGCTCCGGCTGAAGTCAAGCTAATCCACGAGTTGAAACAACTGCAGAAAATGTCTGCAAGCTTGAAGAGACAGGGCGCACACCCCTTGTTGAACCCCAGTACCACATGATGTTTCCGGTCACTTAACAGGTATTGCACTTGAAAGGAAAGGTCGTCGTGGGACTAATACCTCATCAGTCCACCTATACTGAGGAAACGAAACTCTGGCAAAATGCCAATTTGACTTGTTTAACTTTAACAACAAAATTTGGCAGCTTCATTCTGAACAGAGTCACTTGGTTGCAAATAGCAATAACTTGTTTATTTGTAGTTCTTTTATCCCTACTTACCCTATTAATCCCTACATTATAGTTATTTCACATTAATGATGCTAATTTGTTATGTCGTAATTACATTATTAAAGGCTTTAGTCTTAAGGTGTTTCTAAAATCCGACGCATTATATAGTTGAAACCGAGGGTTATGATATCTTAATGGTGCAAGTTTAGCTGAAACAACCATCTAGAGAGCACTATTCTTCATTAGCAGATGAGAGCCCCTGATAAATTATTCTTTGGGTCACTTTGGAGCTATTTAAGTTAATTTAATTCCAACTTTGCTTACTCTTCACGTGCTTAATATTCGAGAATTCTTTGAAAGAAAAAATGTTTTCCTTTTTTGAAAGGGACGCAAATTTTATATGTCGAATTCATAAACTTTTTCTTTACTAAATTTAATGTATTTTTATTAAATATTTATAAAATTTACAATACAATACAATTGTCACGCCACACAGGGATAGGCAGAGAGATATTTTGACCTTATAAAATTTAATGATTCTTTAACAATTTTACATTAACCTCATACATATTACGAAAGAATCTAATATGAATAGTTTTACAAAAGTCGCACTACTAGTTTGTATAGAACGACGCGAACGTATTGATTTAACTATCATGTTGTAAGCTATTTGTCTAAGAAATGCAGTCAATTTTCACTAGATGGCGCCACAAGGTGTTATCAATTATTACTTTCAGTTAAATCCATCATTAGAAAAAGCGTAATAAAAATAAATTAAGATTAAAAATTAAATTGGAAAAGGTACTTATTAAAACATTTTATTAGCTACATTAAATTATATTTCTGAGTGAAATAACTGTTGTATAGTGGATTTAAATGGCGGAACAAGCACCAGACAATTTAATATTTAAATTATAAGTATTTCTCTAAATTATTATGTACATCTCCATTAATTTATTAGAATACTAAAGCAAAACAGACGTTCTTCCAGCGGGTGGTCCGAGCTAAAATTTTAGCCTGCGTAATTATTTTTATAGGTCTCTCGATCTTTTCGGTCATGCTAACAAGCTTTGATATTTATTACCAAACAAATATAATAAATCTACTATGAAGCATTAATAACAAGCACACCGAACGATTCGTCGTTGTTTTTCTTGAAATTTATTATAAATGCGTGAGGATCTCGTTGAAAGCATTCGAAACGCATAAAGATGAATAACTAAATTTGAATATTTGGTACGGTTAATATGTGCCGGAACATGATTTATTATTGGCTCGAGGGATAATGACGGACTGATCATAGCCACTTTATTGTAAAAAATCGATAAGAAATATTAGAAAAGTTATTTTACTTTTATTAACTTTTTATAATAACAGCTTGTTATAAAAATTATTTTTTATTTGTTTTGAGACTCTACCTGCCAACATAATGAATTGAAAATCAATGAAAATTGTAATCAATATTAAATTATGTAGTTAAAAAATAAAATTTAAAATATTAGGACAGGTTAAGAGTTTGTACCCGTTAATATATTTTATGAGTTTTTCGAATTAACGAATTATACTTTAGTGTATATTAAAGCTAGAAACGTGGGCGAATTAATAACAATCTCGATTACTATATCAAAACCTACGCCTCTCTAAAACTTCTTATTTTCTTAATTTTCTCTTTAATTCCGATGCATTTTTATGACAACGCCATCTTAATTTTAATTAAAATTATATATTTTATTCTATTTTATCATATGAAATTAGTTTAGCATACACTAAAATACAATAAATGCTCTTCACATTTATTTATTTACATAATATGAAAATGTTTGTTAGTTTGTTTGGCCATACGTGTTGCGGAACTGCTGTGTTAGATAGATTGATTAGTGAAGATTTTGCGCTTTTTCTTGCATTCACTGACCATGGAACGGGAACTCTAAAAGCATTATTCTAATTATGTACACACGAAGTAGCGGGCAACTGTTAACATATGCATAAATAATAAAGCGTAAATAATAAGCGAGTACAAAATAAACGCAGTTTAGTAAATATAAAGGGGTAAAGTGTAAATAACTCACCCATAAACACGATACAATCTCAGCAGCTGCTAAAAAGTGAGTAGGAATTTGTTACAGGCACCTATAAAAATTAGCCCCGCATATTACTGCAAAAAAAGGCTTGAGCAAACACAATGGGTACCGACAAAGACCTCCGACACGGAGTTCGCCACAACATTATGGATATTGAATTAGTAAGAACCGTGACTAACGAGCCGTGATATACGCATTCTTGCGGTGGCGATATCTAACCAATGATCTTATTTTGTAGTAAGGATCCTATAGTGAATCACCGGTGAGAGAATTAAATGTATAAATCAGCAGTACTGTGCCCATAACCGTCAGGCTTGTATGAAGAGAATTCTGCATGTGAGGGAAGCGAGGGACTCGTGTAAGGATCGTGGCGAGTGGCGTTCCATTGTCTCTGCCTGTCCCTGTGGGAAAAAGGCGTGACAATTGATGTTGACTGTTCAAAAAGCTCATTCTCGCTTGCTTGGATATCGACCAATACATATTGGTTTACAATAAAGTTTACATAGTTAAAAATATTTCGAGCGTATTTCGGATTGTCGCAATAACCATTCCATCACAGTTGGAATTTATAAGTATTAGGAAGCTCGGCATGCGATTACATTCCGCCTGATGTTAAACGACTTCTATCACAGATATAACTCTGCAAACAGCTCTACCCCGCTATGACTTCTTGAGAAAACAAATGTGCATCTAGGTTGACAGTGCCGACCTTCATGCCGTTATAAATAAAAATAAACGGTGTTATACTTATGGCAGTTTATAACGTGTAGCTCTTTTATAGATAACCATAAAACTCCGAATCTGAAAAGGCCTAAAAGTAATTCCCAATATTTTAATATCAGCAAAGCCGCGTTTAGCTCGCATACTCAACAATCGAGGAAGGATAAAGGGTCCATTCGCTTGATCACTATCAATCATGTTTATCGAAGGTGTTATATCAATTTCTATCGGACAAGTTGCAAGCTCATGCGTCTTTTATAACAATTTTGTTTGTAACATCATATTTTCTAACTCCAGTACTTGCCAACACTATCAATATCCCGCTGTGAATAGCATGGGTATTTTCTATTGTGACCTTGTGCTCCCATGTTTATATTTGAATTTTTGATCCCATTTATGCGATAAAAAAATGTCGATCGGAAAATGCGAAATTTTGTAAAAAGAATTTGACGAGCTTTCGTACTATACAATCTGTAAGTGTCGGCCTATAGATGAGGTTCCATTTTTATGTTTATGTAATATTATGTTAAGTCAACTTACATACTTATCACCCTAACGTAAAAGTATAACGGCATCTGTGGCGCAGTAGTTGTGGCATCAATTAAAAATGCAGAAATCCAGGCTCGATTTCTAGTCAAAACAAATCTTTACTTATGTTTTTTTTTTTCAGTCCAGGTGTTATAATATAATGATTTATGTTTGTGTACATTATACATCGAGAAAAGTTATGTTAAGAGTGAATAAATTATTTAACAATTTTCATCAATGATAGAATGACTAAGTAAGAAATGTCTAAAGAGTTCTTGTTGCACCACTTTAAATATTAGCTCTGTTATTGATGTTATTTATTTTAAACTCTAGAGGCTCATCGCGTGTCGTAACTTACACTTTTGTTCCATTTTTTACGTCATTACTTCAAATAAAGTAGTTTTTTTTTATATTTTATCCACAACAACTAAACTAAAAATATTTTGTAAGCATTTTTTTATGTTTTTTTTTAACATTGCAGAGATACAGATGCAGAGTAATGTACATGTTACAACACAATTACATTGGTGCCGGTCAGCGAGATTTGAAGACGGCTTTTATTGATTTATTCTCAACTTTTACCGCTATACCACGGTCGCTCTTTCTTGGCTTAAAAAGAATAACAAATAAACAATCAGTCTGGATCAGTTAATACCGTATTCATAATATTGCAACTCGAATTAATTTATTTACTTTAATAAATATATATTATAAAGTGAAATTGATACAGAAATTATTACAAATTAAAATTCATAAGCGATGAAAGATCCGTTCTGCCTGGAGGCCGAGAAAATCTCTTGGCGGTATAATAAAATTAATGCAATAAAATTGTAGATCAAGCTAAAGCACTGTATAAGTTACGTACTTCAATAACTACTATTACTAGATCAGGTTTAGATTTATTTTAGATTGTATATAAGAGTATATTGTTGAATAAATTATAAAAATACATATAAAAGCATAGAGCTACTTGAGAAGCAATCCTCATACATAGGACATGAAAAAAGCGTCGACAAAAGTCATGAGAAAAGTGACGGCGATTATCTTTTCTCCCTGTCACATTGGGAGTGTTATTGCATATCTGGTTGTATATATCAATGTACAAAAGGTGGTAGGAAGAAACACAATGGTCATCAGTACACTCTATCGTACCACCACTTTCAAAACACCCGTGAAGTAGCTAACTTATTGTAGTAGGTATTAACAAAACGTACATATCACTATTTACTTTAGGATAAACAAATGAAGTATATTAAGAGAAAAACATTTTTTTTCTAGACCTAAGACATGACAATCAATGACACACTTATAAAAAAAAAACTATAAAAACAATGCTCGATTTGTAAATAGAGTAATTGAAAAAAGTGTTTGTAGAGAATACTTCCAGACAAGTTTTATTATTCATAAGTTATCAAAAGTCCGTAAAAGTACTTCCACCTCTAAAGTGCCACCAGCAATTATAAGAAAGGCAGTTTCGTGTTTAATTAAGGCTCACAATAAAGCGTATCAGAGAAACGCCCCGATCGTGAAGTAAATTCTAGTGGGGTAAGAATCAGTTTGAGTCCCTGAACGATGGTTTTCTATCCTCCGCTTCATGGTGTGGGGTTGACAGCAGTCGCGGACGTTTAATTTTCTTTTAATCCCAAACGCCTCGATCTTAATCATTCGGGGGTCGGAAGCTGCGTAGCAAATTAAACGGATAGCATTGGTGTCGCAAATGAGGCAATTTTATTTCTCCAGAGAGTTCGCATTGGCAGGGGTCCGAAGGGTTTTGCCTTCTTCAAATCATTCCTATACAAGTTCATTATTGTTTGTGTTTTCGGTTGATTAACTTAAATATCACGGTGATATTATTAGAATACTAATGCCGTTATCGACTCTAATAAATATTTTTATGTTATTAACATGTCATCTCATTTTGAGTGGTCGTAATCGTAGGGCACATCGACGAGACCCGTGTTTAATACTCGCTAAATCCCGACCGGTACCAATGTAACAATGTTATGTACATTGATCGTGCCTGTAGGCATTATTAAAGTCTGGTTATTAGCCTAATCTGTCATCCTGGTCGTTCATAAAAACAATTTTACCTTTAGGTTAACTGAAAATGCCTTAAGTTCGCCTTTTGCAATTTTTATATTTTATAATTTTGTGAAATAAAGTATTTTATTATTATTATTATTTTAGTATAATTATTCTCGGTCTGTAGCCGGTTATTAACACGTTCGAGGGCCTAGTCCAAGGGAACAGTATTGGTCGGATGGTGATGAGTGTTTGTTTGCAAGAATTTGGCAATTCTGCAGGTGTTCAGTATGGTAGCCTTCTGTATCTTATTATCATTATTACTTTTTATTTTATTATAGTAACAAAAGATTATTTATAAACACAAATTAGTTATTTACATACCCATGAATCTAATTAAGCTCATAATATCAGTTGATATCCGCAGTTTTTCCAATCCATTAAGCATTCTAAAACCAACAATGCGTAAAGCACCGATTACATTTTGCGATTTCAAATAACTTCTAAAACTCCGCAATAAACTATTAACCCTTTAACAATAAGAACAATAAACAATTTGCCGATAAATGAAAAACCAATAGTAAAGTTAAACTGTAGTGAATCTATTGAAAGGAACATTTTAGAAGGCACTTGTGAGACATCTTTACGATTTGTGAAAAGACGTGAAACAATCTATTGTCTATTGATTCTGGAGTTCCTATTTGTTGTTTGTGCTCAAAGTAGTAACTTTTACCTTTGTACTTAAAGGACTTCTATAAAATACATGACTCTATCCTGTGTAAGGAAGATATAGCAGCGTGTCGTAAAGTATGACATCTAAACTCTTTCTAAATGGTTAAGAAACAATTTGTTACCTTTTATAAAAAAAATTAGCATAAACTATTATTATTAAAATTAAACGACAGAAAAAAAGAGCATCTGTTTTTTATGTATTTACTTTTTTCAATACTTAATAAATAAATAATAACAATTCATTAATAAATAATTTTATATTCAATTTAATAATTTTTTAGTCAAAATACAAATAAAGTAATTACAAACGAAACAAAAGGGTTTTGATATGCATGAATGTGCGTGTTATTCAACTAATACAGCCAGTTTGCGAATCCAACGATTCTTTCCAAATTCTGTTTCCATTCATGTGTAAAACAGAGGGGATTCTAATAAATATGAAAATTGTATATTTTTCATAACAATTATTTTCGTCCAAATCTTTATTTTGATAAATCTTTTTAATATATTGTGTTTAATTTTGTTAATTATTACAACTTTAATTTTAATTTTCTTCAGAGTGGCAAGAAGAGCAATGATGGTTACTAGCCCAGTCCTTCGTCATAAACGTGATCTAGTCACGTTTCTAGATCATCTAAGCAACAAACGAGTAACACGAGAGGAGTGAGTCTCCTCAAGCCGGCATAGCGGAGGCGACTACTGCCTGCAGTCATTTTTCTGTGGTAGCAGTCGTCTTAGTATAAAATTTTCTCACTAAAGCATGAGTTACTCGGAAATGCATTTTCATTTTGCTGTAAATAATTTAGTGTCCCTTATACACAAAGCGTCATTTACATCTGGCGGAACTTCCAAATGAGGTAAGTTATCGCTTCGGACTGAATTGTAAATACTACTTATATTAACTTGCATATCCTTTACATATGATTTTCTCCGCTCCATCAGTCCCAGTACTTCGTAAACAGTCCATTATAACCCTTTATGCGGAACGTTTACTAACGTGTGTATACTAAACATTTTCATCGTAGTAAATATAAATAAATACCCGTTTTTATTTCCTTTTTATATTAAAATATAAACAGTGTAATCTTTATTTATTCAATTAGTATTTGAAACCATTTATTGTTTGTTTGCACTCCAGTTATGAAACAAAATACGTGAAATGGCGCGAAGCTATTCTGCATTCCGCCTATCAACGTTATTTCGCGAAACAGTTGTGTATCCGTCGATCGTGGCACTGCATTTTGTATGCACATTTAATGCAATCATCTAAACCAGTGAATCGAAACTGTAAATGTTTATGCACAGCCACGGGCGAATAGGTTGTGAAGTTATGACGCGTACTTGTCACACCGAATAACCGGGAGTTAGGAACTTATAATACAAGCGGGGACACATTTCGCATAACACACAAAGTCTGATAACTATGCCATGTTACTCGTATTAGAGTATTAACATTTTTAGATAAAAAAAATATACATAACTAGCAGTAGTTAGGAGTAGTAGGTAGAAAGACGATGGTTATTTGTCCAGTCTGCCGCCCTGGGGTAGTACCACCACTTTCGAATGTAACACCCGTGAAGTGACCTTGTCGCGTTTCGGGAGCAGTTTGAAAGTAGCCAGGTATAACGAGAGAAGTGTGCACTGTCAATCTGGATGGTACATGCTCGTCTCCTCAAGCCGGCATAGTGGAGGCGACTGCTGCCCGTAGAGATTTCTCTGTAGTAGCAGTTGTTTCCATTCATGGACCGCACTCTAGCTTTACATCATGCGGAGTGTTGTCACATGCCGAGCTACAATAAAAAAAAACTATTCATTACTAAACTATGATATAATGAAAATAATGGTTAGTTGGGAGAAAATGCCTAGTGGAATTAAGTTCGTCGTTGTGCAATAAAGAATTGTTATTGAAATATAATAAAGAAATAAATATATAAAAAATATAAACGCAGTCGCTCCAGATTTTTTTTATTGAGGCTCTAGATATAGCTATACTTCGCCAGAAGTAAAGCTATGAACGTAAATAAGTACTAACACATGGATTTTTCTGTAGTCAGCAGTTTTATTTTTATTTATTTTTTATACGCGGAGACTTCTGTTGTCAAAAAAGATCTACGGATAGCAGTAGCGTCCGCGGATCTCAGATTACAGGTAAAAGAAGTAACTAGGAATATGTTTCATTTTAATATTAATGTATATTTTATGAAGTGTAAATATTTCTCATGCACTAAATCATAAGTGTTAATTAAGTCGCTTTACGTTTCCAAATAATTTCATCTACAAACATTTACTTTAATGCAAAGATCACAGTGAGTACGACACGATTCTTTGATTTATAACTCACCCGCGGCTATACAATAATTAAGCTATATTCGCCTCATTGAAATCCTTTGGCGCCGTCTACTCATTGCTGTGACGAAATAATCTCCTGGAGTACTAAATTTCTCTTGCTTAAGAAACAAGCTTTATGGCTACAATACAATATGAAATTACTATATTTCATAATATTATTTAATATTTATGTTTATTATTAGCTACTGCGTGCCAATTGTTTATTATAAATATTATTATTGATTTAAATTACAGCGGTTTATAATCCACAAGTCTCTCTCTCCTCGTCTGTTCCTCATTGTTAAGGATCGTGACTCCTGCTGGTAGCTCGTTCAACTAGATGCCTCCATCGGCTGCGACTGATTGCCTGATGGAGGGCTTTATGGACCAGCATCTTCAGACAAATGGTCACCTGGTCTGTCCAGCGGCTTCGGCTTCTACGCGCGGTCATCTGCCATCAATTTTTCCTGTCACCACAAGCGCGCTATGTGGTCGAAATACTTCAGGATGCGGTACATACAAAGCGATGACAGACGCGGTTGATTTTCGATTCCCATTTCCGACAGAACAGAAGCATTTGTCCAGTGAATATTATTATTGTTTTAAATTACATCTGTCGTCTAAGGTTATAATCTACAGGTCTCAATAATCCGATAAATGTTTGAATTAAAAAAAAAACTTGATGATTGAAGTACTTGACTTGAGAATTTAATCACATTTCGCCTGATGTTAAGCTATTAGAAGATAAGATACTTACCACAAAGAACGACTTGAGCTTGAGGATACGAATGTGCACGACAATGTTACCGCTAAATCACGGCCTATATAAGACCTCCATTCGTCATATTACAAAGATGATGTGTTATAAATTTGCAATATAATTTAATAAATTATATTCTCACATATCTGTTAATGTCAAGCACAATCAACACCCTCCCACCAAGTGAGAAGACAATAGGAATGTCAACGCGTCACCAATACGGCTCATTTGTCTTCAGATTTAGCTTAATGACGTGGATACAGATTTCATCTCCGAAAGTAGTTCAGCGTACCCTCTTATTAATATAAGCAACCATATGTTGAAGAAGTTAATATAGCAAAGGTTATTGTAATACATTTATTCAGTTTTATAAGTAAAAAGTCAGTGAACTATAGACAATGATTTAGCGAAAGGTTACTGTATGAACATCGAACTCTTAAGAACGTAGGTGTACACTATTCTTGTACTATCAAAACCACTATTTTTCTCCGATGTCAATCTACACCCTGAAAGGAAATGTCAGCATCACATTCATTAATCAAGAGCATGACTGTCAATGAAACAGAGAGCAACATCCCATATGAAGGTATATATGAAAAATAAACAGTATATATGCTCAAATAATAAAGGATCATATTTTATGTTATGAACGTTGACCTGACCGATTTTTACAACTTTTGTGCTGAACGGAAAATCATTTATACACTTTCGTCAACACCTACCTATACATCGTTCGTTTATTGAGGGTAATTTTCAATGCTTCATTCACAAATTTGCTATTTGTAAACTAAATCAACCCTTTAACAACAAATTATCAAGCACGAAAATTCGTTTCGCTGTCGAGTCAGTCTTGTTGTTCTGATAGCGACGACGTCCGTCGCGTCGCGTGCGGGAACGATTTACTACGGCAATTAGTTATGTACCAACCCGGCCGACGCGACGGACGCCCAGTACGACAAACGACGACGCCTGACAAATGGTGTAGACCAGTTGGTCAGGGTGCCCCGACAGCCCGCACCGCAGACAATAGACCTACGTTATCCCCTCTACGTTCAATCATTCGGTCTTTTTATTAGATACATTAATTTGTGGGCTTAATAGATGCCCTGAAAGGGATTTAGTATTAGCGCTAACTCTTTGTCGTTTTGTTAAGTCAACACACAGTTTCTCGGCGTTTGTAGCGCACATGAGTGATAAAGTCGATCCAGTAATAAGGTTTTCAGGCACGTTTCACAATTTTCTCACACTGATTGACGTTTTATGACTAATATAGAACTTTATGTTCCTAAAGTTAGCTCAGTTCAAAGTTAATTTGACGACTATTAAAAAAATTAATAAATAAATTACTTGGAAGTTTAATAATACTATAGTTTGTATTAAATAATATTTATTTAGTAAAATAAATTATTTAGTAAATTCAACTATGCAAACTTACAAAATTTAAACGAACGTGTAGTCATTAATTCACTTCCTTTTTTGACTCACCCGAAACAATGTCGAACGGGTCTGTTCGATTTCTCATATATGCTTTTTAACGAATCCGAAAGGAAATGAGTATGTTAACGAGGAACGGTTAGGCTCATTTGTAAGGAATGAATTGTAAATGGATACTTGTTAACTTGAGGCGAGTACTTCGTGAAAGCTTTTGTATTTACATTTACTAATAGTATTATAGCTTGGAAATATTATAATAAAGTTTTAAAAACTCAGGCAAATTATATATACTTATTTGCACAGATTGGCTCGGATTCAACTTGACATTTCTTTTATTATTTTGAAAAAAAAAAAACTATTTTTGAACCAAATAAATATTATTATTAAAAACAACAAATTTTGTTATACCTATTATTTTGCACAGTTATAAATTTGAACAATCCCGCAAATTAGTCTCATGCATATGAGAAAAAAGCCTTTTTTCCGCTATTACGCTGCCTTCCATTACATTGATATGTCTACATACATCTTCCGCTTCATTTAACCTTACACTCATATTTTCATGAATTTCTACAACTTGGAGAAATGAAAATTTTAACAGCTTGAAATATGAAATATTTTTATTGTTTAGTATTATTAAAAAGAAAATGTATATCACCCACCATGCAATAGCATAAAAACAAAAGAATAACACAAAAATACATAAAATTTTACCAAAAATCGTATATTTAAAAAATTTGAAATATTCATTTTAAAAGTTTGAAACTATCTTGTTTTTTACATTTTATTATGTACTTGCCGTTTCTCGCTACTTCCTGTGTGTAATTAGTATAACGTTACTGTTTCCATCCATCCGAAATAAAATATTTTTCGACATACATAAATAAAATAGCCTTGCAATTTCACACACACGTTATTTCAAAAACCTTCCTCCAATAAGCTTTTATTAAAAAAAACTTGACCTAACATAAACAAACATACAAACATTCATTTTTATATATTAGACCGTAAAAATTCGAAAGTAGATGGGGATCGACTTGTATGGACGCCTCGTCACTATACCTACTTCATAATACACGTTAATGTAGAGTCACCTATGGTAAAAGCGGTAATAAAGAACTCCAGAGAACAATGAAACTGGATACATTTAAGCGTTGACGTCCGCATGATCTACATTCAGGGAGCTGTAACACAATTCATTCTAGTCGCTTTTTAAGTAGTCATTATATGCAAATTACAAAATCGTGATGATAGCAGGGCAGATATAGGCGAAACGTGTTTTACTTAGGAGTAACAACGGTAATTGTTTTGAGAGTTACTGTCAGTTAAGCACCGTGTGGGAGTTTGTATGGTCGACGTCCAACTTGCACAATATTGCAAATGTTTGCACGTAAGTAGTCGTGATGGAGGCAGGAAGCACGAAATATCTCAGATATTTCTCAAATAAATTCCCAACCGGGTTTAGCATAGCTCGTTATGCGAACGAAATGCTTGACCCGAAAACCGTTCTTCTTATCCGATCGTTTTCATGAACCTGCTACGTCTACATACGGTTATGATAACATACAATAAATTTAAACAACTTTACGATTAATTTGGTTGGCAGACTGATGACGTTATTAGTCCAGTCTACTTTCCTGAAGTAGTACCACCACTTTTGAATGTAACACCCGTGAAGTGACCTTGTAGCGTTTCGTCAAGTATGCACTGTCAATCTGGATGGTGCACATTTGACTCCTCAAACCGGCATAACGGAGGCTACTGCTGCTTGTAGAAAACCCCACTCTAGCATTACATCAGGTGGAGTGTTGTCATTTTCGCGCTACAATAAAAAAACTTGTAGAAAATAAATTGTTTCATACTTTCACAATTGTATTAATAATTTATATTCGTTATGTAACTTAAAAAATGCAATGTAATTGCATAATTACTGCGAGATGTCTTGTTTTACATGCAATTTAAAGAGTTATTGAAATGTGCAACAAACCGTAAATGATTGTTAAGTTTTATTATGCTTAAACAAGCATAAAGCAATTAAATAAATTTTATAGAAAAATACTTTATTACTAATAACCTATGCTACTATTATAATTGCGAAAGTAACTCTGTCTGTTTGACACCTTTTCAGGTCTAAACCGCTGAACAAATTGTGATTAAATTTGACAACAAGATAAATTAATTGCATCCTAAGGAAAGTTACATCTAAAGAATTAAAATAAGCGATGGATGTATGTGTGGAGACTCTATAATTTCTCAAGTTGTTTTTTATTGTAGCTTGGCAAGACAACACTCCGCCTAATGTTAAGCTAGAGTGCGGTTCATGAACGAAAACAACAAAACCTGACCGACAACTTACAAACTTCAGAGCGGCCGTCGTCTAGTGGCAGACGCGTGAACTCACGATCGACAAGAGTGGCTAATTCTGACCGGTACCAATGTAACTTTGTTATATGCTCTTTTATCGCTCAGTGTCTATAGGCTCTATTAGAGTGGTAGGCAGACTGATGATGGTTATTAGCCCAGTCTGCCGTGTTGGGATAATACCACTACTTTCAAACGTAACACCCGTGAAGTGACTCTGTCTGTTTCGGGAATAGTTTGAAAGTAGCCAGGTATAACGAGAAGACTGTCAATCTAGATAGTACGTGCTTGTCTCCACAAGCCGGCATAGCGGAGGTGACTGTTTCCAGAAACGCGACAAGCTCACTTTGTTACACTTGTAAGCGGTGGTACTACCCCAGAACGGCAAACTGGGCTAATAACCACCATCAGTTGACCCATAATATGAATTACTCGAAGCGAGCAACATCTAGTTTAAAATAATATATTTTTTCACACATAAATTACATTTGTGAGATTTGAACACGAGTCTCATCGATCGTGAGTTCCGCTAGACCACTGACGCTTATAAGAGTTCTATTGCAATTAGATATTATCAGTAGAATCAATAATATTTTTGCGGGTTTAGCATCGTTCTGATATTGATCTTCAAATGTGAAACCAAATTCTGTCGTTGGACCGAGGGTTGTTTGATTTAAAACAGCAATGAGAAATAAGGGATTGTCCGGAAATATAAATTGAATTCTTATCTTGATCATGAAGATGAAATTTTGGGCACACAATGGGTTTTACACCCTTTGTTTTCTGTATGGTGTCATAATGAATTTTAGATCAATACCACTTTCGTTTGTTTATAGTAGGCCGGCATGTGGCAACAGTTACCTCCACTATGCTGGCTTGTCGAGATGAGTGTGCACTGTCCAGATTATCCGTGCACATTTCTTCTTACTTCTAAGGTAATCCTAAAACGCGACTAGGTCACTTCACGGATCTTAGTACTTAGTAGAAATTATCTTTAAAAAAATATATGTTAATCTACACTATACAAAACATGTCCTCTTCATTTAAAAAAAAATAAAAAATAGTTATAAATATCATTAATATTCATGCAAAGTAACACCTGTTTTAGAAATATAAAAGAAAAAAATGCTTTTATTCAAAACTATCAATAGGAAGGTTTTTTATTTTCATCATGATATTAAACAATAGATAGAAAATCTTTGGCTTATTTTTATTAATTTTTTTGCATAAATCGACACACAGTCGCGTGAGCAACCCCTTTGTCGCCCAATAAATCAGTACGGGACGAGCTAGGTCAACGGCGCATATCTAGCTCTTAATTGGACTTAAGGGCTCTTGTAATAATAAAACAGTGGACTTCTTAAAGCTATTATAGATTCTTTATTTAAAGAAAAAAAAAATTGTGAAAACAAAGTAAAAGACATACACAAAGTTAAGCTACAAAGCTCGTTCACTTTGTTACTGAGTAAGAGTCAATATTAGCGTATATAAAAAGCAATTTAGATGCCAGACGCGACTCCAGGCTTTCAACCCTGGCCATTCAAACTTCTTATGCAGATTATATAATGTTCTTTACGACATGGATGGCGAAGTTTACTTAACGAATGAATATTTATATACCCTCTTAAGAAAAAATGTATGGAAGGGAATAAAAATTATGAATGGTACCAGTTGTGGTGACCTATTTATTGATATTATTTTTAAATTTTAATATATTATGGTGTAAGTTGAAATCCGCGAAATGTCAGCGCGTTTTAAGATCAGCTTCGAAATAGCGGGTATAACGAGAAGAGTGTGTATTGTCGAACTGGACGGCCAACATAGCGGAGACTCATGGGCCGCACTCTATCTTAAGGGCTCTACTGCTGCTGATCACCTTGACCATACAATTGTTCTGACCTTGACAACGCGTAAACACGGAACAAATATTTAAATCGATCCTGGTACCTCCGAGTAGCAGACGAGCTAACGATGAACCAGTATTATTGTTCACGTCGTATTAATTATTATACGAGTACATATCATATCTGTATGATATAATCAAAGTGTATTAAAGTTAAGTTTAGTTCTAACTTCAGGTGTGAGTATGACAGGTGCTGGTGTGGCGTCGGTGTCGTTGCCAAATCTACTTCATATAAACCCTTGGACTTGTCCCAACTTGGCAAACATGAACTGAGTCAATAAACTTGCGCGGCTTACCCACTTGTTTATTTATCCTGTTCCAAATTGCTTACCAATTAACTTTGTAATTTTGTTTAAAAATATTTTTAACAATACGGTGAGATTAAAAAATATTATGCAGCATCGGTTTTATTTTGATCGAATTGCGATTAAATTAATAAAGTGTTTAAAAATAGTTTTTTCGTTTATTTTTAATTTATCCTAGGATAATCTCTCTCGTTTCGTTAAATACTCAAAGAGGAATTAGGCAAGGAATATCCGTGACCGCCGTGCCTGAAAACGAAGGTGGTATGTAAAGATGAACATTGCTGAGTTGTCTCTATGAGATGTAACGAAATGTGATAATTTTAATAACAAATGATATTGACCGATTGTGTTTTAAAATATACAAATACAACTAATAATAACTGCAAAAGGTTTAATTTCCTGTTTTACTTTCACGCAATTTAATCGAGGTAATAATGCAATGAGGTAGCTATAATAATTTATTAGTCGATGATAAATATTATTAGCAATAAGGCGAATATTATCGAGTGCTTTATAACAGAACAGAAGCCCAAGTAGCTTGCAGATAAATGCAAACTGATTAGCTATAAAGCTACTTGGTAACTATTAACAACTTATTGGGGGGTTTACCATGAGATTTTTTCACTTTTAGTAGTCAAACTTAGCTTGTATATTAATTTTTAAAGATATATATCAAACGAATCAAAAATGTTGAAAATAATATTTGTAAATTCAAATTGTAAAAATAATGTTAAATTGTAAATGAAAAACAAAACATTGAAATACACAAAAGGTCATAGTAAGAAGCCAAGTATTTGAACGGGAATTCATAACATTAAATTATACTACATGCTATGAAAATTATTATATTATCCCAGTAACTACCTATATTAAAATTTGCATAGCACTGTAACTATTTAACTGTTATTATTATTAATTAATATTTTCTGTATGTAATCTTGATTACATAATAATATACCGATTTATATATATTTTCCGAAATATTTGTTTTTTAAAAATAATTAGTAACAAGTGCAAAACTCACATTTTTGTACGCCCAATTACCCAATAAACATGTTTTCTAACGGAAAACAGGGCAATGTTTCAAATCATTTTAGTAGTTCCGGAACGCATAGGTACTGGACAAACAGACAAATATTCATTTTGATATAAAATTACTATTGGACTAGCGCAATGTATGACCGACACAATGTATTATTTAAATAAAATCTACAAATTATAAAATAAAAAAAAAACATACACAGCTAGGTAATACAAAGTTTAACTTTGTCCATGAAAATGGTTATAAACGACGACGACTAAATGTTTATGAGTATTAAATTGACGTAACATTACTAGAGATCAGATGTCAGTCACATAACGTAGGTGTAATGCCTCCATAAACAAGGATTGTTCAGTAAACTGACTGAATTAGTGCAACGCGCAAAATCTGCCTACATTTTGTTATGTATAAAAACTAATATAAAAATTACAATTGGCATATTTAAGATATTAAATTATGATGAAAAATAATGTGACGTCAACTCGGAAGTTTAAAGGGCTGCAGACGGAATGATGGAATAGAGGAAATGTGTAGCTTAGTGATCACAGAATATCTGTGTGAAAAGACATGAGTTCGATTCCCACTTCCCTGAGCAAGACTTTTTTCGATCAATTTTTATCATAATTTAACTACAAAATAATTCGAATACAGGTTTTGTATAGTAAAGTACCTAACAAATACTAAAAATAAAGAATACTAAAACTTTGTTCTATGATTAACAGGATAATGTCTATGAATTTAAATGGTACTTAATTTTTCTTCGAATCGAACCTGAACCCTGTCGTGTATATGACTAGTTATTAAATACTATGATAAGAGACTAAACCTTGACCTTTTTTGACAATAATAATAATAGCAATAAATGTGTAAACAAAGAGGATCGAGTGGAAAATTTGATGATAAAGAAAATTACTCACAACCATTAACTACTGATTTAAAGAAAATCGAAAATAATTATTTTTAATTGAAACTCTTCAAAAAGAAAGTGATGTCCTACTTACATATCTAAAATAAAATTAAACGGTGTAAATAATCAATTCTATTTATTTTATATAAAAGTATTACCACTGACTTACTGACTGACATCAATTATGGAGCACTTGCCGGGGGGTCAGAGAGATGATTCTTTTTGATACGTATAGAGGGGGCCCATGCGACCTCGAGAAAACCTCGACATGTTCCGAAAATCCGTTCCGTCCGGTTCTGGAACGCATTATCTTCGGAACGTAACGAGATAAAGCCAAAGTTCCGGAACAAAGGTTCTAGGAAATTCTCTCCAATTTCGAAATCGCTCCTTTATTTTTTTAACTAGCTACAAAATGATCTCAGCGCTCGGGAAGCGCGCCGTAAAAACTAGTTTAATAATAAATATGCTAAAAAGTTAGAAATTTAAAGAGTGGTAGGAGGACTGATGATGGTTATTTGCCCAGTCTGCCGCGTCCTGGGGTAGAACCACCACCAAGACATTCGCCTGAAAATAGCCGGCTACAGCAATGGTGTGCCCTGTCAGTGGATGCTGATTTTCTTCTAGAAGCAGTTTTTTTCGCTCAATGACCATATTATAGTTTACATCAGAGTGTGTTCACATACTGAGTTACAATATAAAAATCAAACACATTAAGAGTATTATTTATATTTTTTGTGTTTATCATTTTGAGGTAGTCAAATGAATTCCCAGATAATTTAATAGTGTGCAGAAGTAATTGTCAATTAAATATGCAATAAACAAATATTTAACTAATAAATATAATAATTAGAAGCAATCAAAATTTCGCGAACTGTCAACGGAATGTCGCTACAAAATGAGCTAATAATTTCTCGTATAATTATTCCATTTCACACCAAGTGATCCATAAAGTGGTGATTAGTAGTTGGCAGCAGTACTTACCTATGAAGTACAATACTCCAACCATTAATTTGATAGGAAATTCAACATAGTGTGCTTCTATCGATAATTGTCAAAGCTTTGTAGTTAATCGATATTGCACGTTTATATTAATCATTACATTTAAGAATAACTTTATTTATTAATAGGTGTCTGTTACACTGTCGCCGCCTTAAGCCGGCATAGCGGAGGCGACTGCTGGCTGCATAAACTTTTTTGTGGTAACAGTTGTCTCCGCTCATAACTCTAGCACTCTAGATTAAGACGGAACATGCGGATCTAAACTGATATAAAAGAAAAAACACAAGATGATTAACCCGTGTATTCTTCGAAACATTTGACGTTTACACAAAAGATGTTGTTATTAGAACTTCATAGAACTAATCAACTAGGTACAACAGTTTAATATTAACTAAAGCCGTCTAGTTCCTTGTAAGTTCTATGCTTTACCATAAGTCTCTACTGACTTAGACAAGAGTACCTACTGGGTATAATCCCTTAATATGCTACAAAGGCATGTTAACAATTACTAACCTACGAAATCTATCTAAAGAATTTTCTAGACAAAAACGATTATTAAACTGAAAAAAATTTACCTAATAAAGGTCGGATATAAAGAGATCAATTTGCACTATCAGTTGATGATGCAGATTAATCTCCTAAAGCCGACATAGCGGAGGCGATTGCTTCCTGTCGTTTCTCGCATTATAAAAAACTAATAATTCACAGAAAAAATGTTGGCAACCCTTACTTTAACATAGATAAATAAAATATATATTGATCGGACCATCCAGAGTTGAAGCTGGACTACATAAACATTAAAACCGATATACGGTATAAGTTGATGCCTGAAAAAACACGAGTTGCCTGCCTGTGACACGTATAACAAGAATTTCATATATTTTTCCACTGTCAATGATATCTCCCATTATTTGTGGACTATGTAAAGTCATACTATACAATACAAAGGATACATGTATAGATAGATTCTTAGAAATAAACTAAAAATAATAGCTGGAAATTGAAGAAGTGTAGATTACGGAGTTTACTTGGCAATAAAGTGATATAAAAATCCCTAGTTATTATTTCCAAAAAAATTCACACACAATGCCCTAGCCCCCAAACTAAGATATGATAATTATGGCCGTCTATTGAAAAAGGTTTTGAACTTTTTATGTTTTATATTAAAGTGAGTGAAAACGTGGAGTTCAGCTAGTTTTACATATTTAATACTAATTATGCATATGTCAGGTCGTCCTAAACATTTTTTCTTCTTTTTCTGCTGTAAGTTATAATTATAATTATTTATTTATTTCATAGATTCAATTTAACCTAATTACAATTTGAAATAAAAGAAAATAAATTTAAAAAAATTAACGATAAACACAATAAAAACCTTAATTTCTACTTTAAAATAATTCACGCAAAAACTATGATATTTTTTTAAAAAAACTGCTTATTATTAATTTTAGTAAAGTAAACTATCTCTAACTAGTAAAGTAAATCTAACTCGTATATTCAAAAATGTAAATAATAAACACAAAGTATCTGAGAGTCCCCCAGACAAACTATATGACTCATCGAAACATTATTGCGAAAGTGGAAAACGCTTTTGCCTCGAGTTTTAAATCAAATAGCGCAGAAACAAAACAGGAATAAAGTGAACTAGAGTTTTATTTTGAAAGGCGCGAAACATCGCCATATATCTTCTGAGCGAGGAAAATAGATAAACACAATGAGAGACAATTTTATTTGCCCGCCCCGCGTGTTGTAACTGAGAATATCATTGTAAATTTGAACAGAGCGTTCTCATTTAAAGTGGTGTTGGTATTCCGCCGTGAGCTAACTTAGGTGTGTTTTATTTTAAAGTAAAATTGTACGATGGTTTACAAAATAAGGGTTATTTGAATTGATTATAACTATATGCCTACGTACAGGCTGCTATTGTAGGTCGAGTGTTCGAACCTTTCATTGATTATGGATTTTTATTAAATTCAATTCAAACTATATTTAATAGATAACAATATATATATAAGAGTGGTAGGCAGACTGATGATGGTTATTTGTCCAGTATGCCGTCCTGGTGCAGCACCACCACTTTCGAATGTAACACCCGTGAAGTGATCTTGTCGCGTTTCGGGAATAGTTTGAAAGTAGCCAGATAGAACGAGAGGAGTGTGCACTGTCAATCTGGATGGTGCATGCTCGTCTCTTCAAGCCGGCATAGTGGAGGTGACTGCTGCCTGTAAAGATTTCTCCTGAAAGATTCCTGAATTCCATTTTTCATTATTTTTGTTCACATTTTATAATGAATTTACTATGCTTTGTCAAGTCAAAGAGAACCATAAATAACTGCCACAACAGACAAATATGTGCAATAATCGGCTTCGCTATGCTGACTTGAGTAGACGAATATGCCCCATCCAGATTGACGGTACACACTTCTCTAGTTACCTGGCCACTTCCAAACTGTTCCCGAAACGCGACAAAGTCACTTCACAGGTGTTACGTTTGAAAGACTGGGCTAATAATCAGTCCGCCTGCCACTCTTCCTTATAATTTCAGGCGTATAAGCAAAGCAAATTACTGATACATACTTTTAAACTTGTTAATACATAGTGTGTCTAGCTTTAAAAATAGCCAACTCGACACGCGCATTTCATTATAAATGACGCCTGTTAGGATTTCTTTTGTGATGTATAGCAATTTTATCACTATTAATGAAGTGTTTTCTATGTGTTAATGTTGGCGTTAATCTTGTATTTGAAGAGGTGCAGATTAATTAAACACTTAAATCTTTTAACACTCATACAACAGTCACTTTTAAGTAACATAAGGAGGTGAAAGCTATTTGTTTTTATTGTACTAACCAAACTTTATGACGGCTCCGAAGTTAGGTACAAGTCGCTGCTAATTACACAAATTGAGGTATCAGCGGGGCACAATGAACGTGCGAGGGAAGGGCACACTCCCGAACTACCGCAGATTATTTTTATATGTTCTATTATTATTAGCTATTTTTTTTTAAAGTCAGCCTCTAATTACAATCTACACAATACTACTTATACTACTGCTAAATATTAAATTAAAATAAAACTAAATCTTAAACTATTCTACACTTAATATAAAGTGACTTTGTCGCGTTTCGGGAATAGTTTGAAAGTAGCCAGGTATAACGAGAGGAGTGTGCACTGTCAATCTGGATGGTGCATGCTCGTCTCCTCAAGCCGGCGTAGTGGAGGCGACTGCTACCAGGTTTCTCTGTAGTAGCAGTTGTTTCTATTCATGGACCGCACTCTAGCTTTACATCAGGCGGAGTGTTGTCATATGCCGAGCTACAATAAAAAATAAAAAATTTACAAAACATATACTATTTAAACAACCTATATCTAACAAATTAATTCCTAATTTATTATTGAACACAATGCGCTCAGACCCACACAGGCCACAATCCCTCAACAGGTGCATTATATCCTCAACGTGACCGCAGTGAGGACAATTTGGCGAGTCAACTTTTTTCATCAACTATTAATTTTATTATTGACGCCATAAAGGTTGACGCGACTGAAGTAAAGCTAGAGTGCGGTCTATGAATGGAAACAACTGCTGCTATCACAAAGAAATTTCTGCAGCCAACAGATGATATGAATGTACCACCCAATGCCTGATTGCTTATTCACGTCAGAGTTTACCCGAGTACACAAGCGACGATTGACACCGTTTCCCATCTTAGCCACTTGAGAGCGTGCGAATCGAAAAATTGGGCGGAAAGAAAAATAATTTCAATTTAACTTATAAAAATATAAAGTACTTTGAAAAAAAATAATCGTAAATTCATTTATTACAAAGCCGTTTTTATAATTGAACAGCGGCCTCTTCATTCAAACCTTGTAACTACTAACTACACGCCTATACCAATAGATGGCGTCAAAAGGTCACTAATTCTTTCATCAAAATAATTTTATATGAGTTTTTATTAAATTTAAAGTATAATAATATACATTAATTGTTATTATTATATTATTAAATTTAAATTTTTCTATTAATAAAATTAAAATGTATGCTTAGGTCTTTTAATATATATTTTTTGTTTTATAATAATATCGATATGTGACCTTAGCTGCTACAGACTGATGCAGACAGGAGCCGCCTCTGCTATGCCTGCTTGTTACTTGTCGCTCAGTTCTGGTTTCTACGCATTTTTTCTATACCATATTTTATTTTTAAAATATTTTTATACAACCTATTTTAATTTGCAATGCAGTTTAATTAAATCTTGATTTAAAAATGCAGTATCACTCAGTACCAAGGTCGTTCGTAACTAAGGCTTGCAAATTGATGTAAGCGAAGTAAAAAAGGTCTATTTGTCAGAATCTGACTGTATCTGATTTAACAATCTTAACTAGTTCGATACACAATCATGACATTTCAATCAATGTTTATAGATTAATTAAGTGATAGGGTTCATAGCGAAACATATGGATTTATATATTTTACACAAAAATAAAATGTTAAAAAATAGCAGAAGATTAAATACGTCGTAATAAAAACCTCACATGCTTCTCGACAGAGATGTATAAATATTTATAAAATCAATCACATTAAGAGACCAAGTTTTCTTGTTTTTCGACGTCATACCTCTTTGAGCAAGATTGAAGATTTTAAAGAATAAACTAATTGATGTTGTTTCAAATTATCTTACTTTAATATTTTTATTGTAGCTGCCGGCATGTGACAACATTCCGCCTGGTGTAAAGCTAGAGTGAGGTCCATGAACGAAAACAACAGCTACTACAGAGAAACCTGTGCGGGCAGCAGTCGCCTCCACTATGCCGACTTGAAGAGACGAGCATGTACCATCTAGATTGACAGTGCACACTTCTTTCGTTATACCTGTTACGTTCTTACTTCGGCAAAACATACACATTCGAATGTGGTGGTACTACCCCAGGACGGCAGACTGGACAAATAACCATCTTCAGTCTGCCTACCACTCTTTAATAGTGCCTATAGGCACTGAGCGACCAAAGTACATATAACAAAGTTACATTGGGTACCGGTCAGAATTAGCGTGGTTCGAACACGGGTCTCTTCTATCGTGAGTTCACGCGTCTTACCGCTAGACCGCCCATAATATATAAAGATAGGGAGGCAGACTGATGATGATTATTACCCCAGTTTTCCGTCGGGGTAGCACCACCGCTTTCAAATGGAATAACCTAGTCGCGTTTCGGGCTCAGGTAAAAACCGAATACATCTAGAGTACCTAGTATGTCGGGTGAATGAATGGATAGTGCTCTCCAACCTGTGGTAACAGTTGTATCTGGTCATGCATCGCACACTAGACTGTAGAATAAAAGAGTGTAGTCACATGTCGAGCTACTATTAAAATATATATACAAATATATATGTGTTCAGTTAATAAATAAAACAATCCCCAATAAGGCCTACATGGATAACTTTATAAATAGAAGTTGCCCGTAATACTACTGCCTTCATAAATGGATTATCAAACAAGGACAAAAAAGCTTCCCTGCTTACTTAGTTCAACCCACACACAGGCACAAAGTTGAGAAATCCAGAACATAGGCAACTTTACCTGTAATCTGTAAGAGCTATTCGGATAACACCACTAGTAACCTTTGTCCAGATAAAGGCTGTTGGACGAAATTAACAAGCACCGGCTTTTGGTACTCGCCTACTACTATAATAGTGTTGTGCCCGGCCCGGATTACCGAAGGGATTACGGTCCAACTATCCCAGTATGTACCTATCTAATTTTCGCTGGCAAAATGTTGCACATTTCGACGACTCTCCCGTAGTTACATTGTCTAGTATTACCATGGTTGTTAGCTCATATTTAGTTATTTATACAATCTAAATTAGTACAGAAATATTAGTTTGAAAATCTTAAATTATTTTCGTGTATTTTATTATTAACAAAAATAAATATAATATATACACAATATTTAGCCAAGTTGAAATGTCGGCAAATAAAAACAAATAAAAATATTTTAAAATCACAGAAATAAAAAGCAAATGTACATTCTTAAATAGATAAGTATTATGTCAATTACTATAATGTTACAGTTTAAAAAAAATCATCTAAACAAAAAAATAAAACTTCACCAAGGCCGAGATTAATTGCAATATGCATTCAATATGAAACTACTAAATGTATAAATACCTATGTGAAGAAAGGAAACAATAAATTACACATAGACGGCAAAAGAGTTCATTATATTTCATTGTTTACTCAATTACAAAATGACAAGTTGCACAACCTGTCGCCATTAGAATCTGATGATAGATGATAAACATCCTGCGAAGCTGATCCGTTTCCAACGATGCTAGTAATTGGACCGGTTCAACTTCTCTACTCTTGGCAACTTTGAAATCGAGTTGAAATAGTGAAGAACAGAGGATTGGTGATGAGAAATGAGACATGAGAAATAAGAAAACTATCTACTATTATTATAGTTCATACAGCTCAATGCTAGGAATGTAGACAATGATAAATATAAAATTTTTATTAGCAAATAACAATTCGATCGAACGCTAATTCAATTACGTTTCTAATTTAAAAAAAAACAGGTTGTTAATTATATCAATATCTCATAACATATAATTATTTAGTAGCATTACCTTCCTGTATTATCTAAACTTTTAATTTTATTTTCAAACTCATTAATAACATTTCCCTGTTAATATTAAAAAAATAACAACGTCAGATATTTCTTGCTTCATAAATAGAGTTTCACTTTCCTGGCAGATTGTTAAGTCGCATAAAAATAAGTTTTTTTATGCTATTATCCAGTGCACCTCCGGGACAGGACCGAAGAAGGTCATTTACATAACAGCCTTATTTTATTTAAGAGCAGGCGGGGACC
The DNA here is from genome assembly GCA_948150575.1 of Tinea pellionella. Classification (NCBI taxonomy): domain Eukaryota; kingdom Metazoa; phylum Arthropoda; class Insecta; order Lepidoptera; family Tineidae; genus Tinea; species Tinea pellionella. The sequence continues at coordinate 3,032,677 of OX411254.1, read as the reverse complement.
CTCACTTTGTTACTGCACCACAGAGACACGGATATCTTTATGCAGTTCCCGTTGCAGTTTGTTCTTTCGCTGTTTATTTTAATGATTCTTACTATTTTTCTTTTGTTTTAATTTTTAGCATGTTTAAACTTCTGTATTTTTACTTAATGTTTCTTCATAATTATCTTTAATGTTTGTTGTATTAAATTTTAAACTCTTGCCTTTTTTTATTCTTTAAATCGAAATCATTATAATTATTAAGTAATATTTGTTTTTTGTAAATGTTTGAAAATACGGAAATATCAATCTAATAATGACTATATAAACAATCATGTTGAGTATGACATAATTTATCATATAAATCAATTTATTTCAAGGTACTCGTATAATCGCAAATCAAGTCCAATCTTTCACTACAACCTTTTATCGAGCCTAGAATGCGTCTTCAGTCACTCTTCACTGTCACCATGAACGACACATTCGCCAAGTAAGTGTGCATAGTACCACGTCATTTGTAGCAGATGAAATGTAAATGTGTTCTCGTTAACCGGCGCCGCTCGCGACTGTTGGCTCGCAATCCCTCGCTCTTTATTCATGAGGATCATGGGACATACGAGCGCATTATCTTCAAATGTGTCAACAGGTTCGTGTCCTTAAAATCTGTCTTTGCGTTAAACTGTCGTATGTCCGGTTCTTGATAATGGTTCATTGTAATTTTAAATGATACGGTGTTTTAAATATTTTTTGAACGACTATCTCTAATTATTCTGCAATAATTTGAATGAACTCGTAAGAACGCTTGGTTTCTTTATTATAATAGAAATGTTTGCAATACTATCAGTAGGTGTGGACTGTGGACATTTCATTAAGTGTAGGCGATTTTCAACATTCAAAGGATAGTAACTAAATACCGAAAGCAAGTATTGTAGAAACAGAATTTATGCGTCCCATACAGAGGGCGATGCATCTCGGTGTCGTGTCACCGTGTCATGCCAGGGTAGGGCCCAATTAAGTAGGCTCACGACCTGAACGAGAGGAATTTGCAAACTCACTCGGTCTTCAAACGGTCTTAAGAATTTAAATAAGACGTATACCCAGGGGAACGTTTTCGGTAAAGGATATGATGAATTGAATGATATGACTAAACGTGTGTCTTTTTTCATCATTAATTTCACAACAAAGGTTCGCAGTAGGTATCTGTATATATTTGTACGTTCACAATAAACTGACATTTATTGTAAAATAGTTTGTCTTAAACAATTTTGAAGATAATGTTTTAAATTATAATACAAAAATATATTTGAGATAACACAAAAAAAATGCACATATAAATAACACATATGGAAATCGAGGAGAGTTAGTAAAGTATCAGGTGAGAGGTTCCATATAGACTACGTCAGGGATAGAACGCTTCGTGACGGTGAAAGCGGAAACGGGTCGACGGTAACTGCCGCTAGATCACTGCTATTAGATTGTCATGCATCGCATGTGAAATTAATTAATACCAACTATGTGATATATGTCGTCTTTATTGTGAATTATTTTACAAGAAAATTGTGGAGGGAAATTGCAGTGAATATTGATTGAGATAAATAACACATGGCTGTTATTCTAAGTGAAAGTAACCGTTATTTAGCGGACCTAAGACTTAGAAGCTTTTCTGAGAAGCTTGGCGAGATCCTGGAGAACGTGACAGAAAACCGAGACTGCGTGAATATCTAATGTAATTCGAAATAAAACGAATTGAAATTCATACATTCATAAAAGGTAAGACAGAAATCAACAAGTAGTTGTTAAAAGAAAAAGAGTTTCTCATACGATATTCTGATAAGCAGCTACTGAAAGAGGAACAATCATACGTGCTCTGACAGCGTACATCGTACACAATTTGCGTAATTGTACCTTTTCGAATAAGATTCATATTGTGAATGAACAAGGAGCTGCATATGCAAATTTAAATATGGGGCAAAAACTTGATGGTTAGGATACGAATGGTTTTTTAACGGCTTTGTTATGCCTCGATGGGTCTTATTAAAGTTTTCTTTTTTAATGGGAAATACAGCGTTGTTGTTCAACATTGTTTGCTGTGTAAATTAATAATTCAATTAAATCATTAACATCTTTGTCTTTCCCATTTATTAAGTAAATACAAGCGAGTAGAATGGCCTGCTGACCTAGACGATGCACATTCGTGTCCTTAAGCCGACCTAGCATAGATGACTACTGTCTTCAGACATTTCTCTGTGCTTACACTTGTTATCGTTCGTGGACCGTACGTAGCAAGTATGGTCACATGCCGGACAAGTCTAAAAATACAGCTTACTTCAACTTTTTATATCGTATAAAATTCTCTTTTTCTTTTCAAATCAAATTGCATTCATAGAGAGTTTTAGGTGGAAGTTCAATATCTTTTGTGAGACCAAGTCGAGAAGTATTGTGACGAAGCCTTTGTGAACAGAAACAAAAAGACTAGAACAAAAGCCGTACTCCTGATTGATTGATTAATTAACTTAATTTTAGTAGTTCCTTATTCGTCGATATGTAATATTTAAGTCACTTTAACTATGAGCATTGTTTTATACACAAAGAACGAAACATAATGTTAAAATTTCATAGTCATTGTTTTCGAGAATAATTTAGCAGATTTGGAAAAGAACGCATAATCAGAAAACAAACAAAAGCTAAAAATAACCATTGTTCTGTTAACACACTTTGCTCAAACATCTATTCTTATTCGCAATACTAATACGAATATAACCATTAATCACCCTGTATATAATTCTGTACTATAGAATCACAAAATTATAGCCCGCCTCTCGTTGATCCGAACGCAATATCTCAAAGTCAGAAACTCAGCGGTGACACGACTTCTTAGCTTTGATGATTTTGATTATGAATATCTTCAACGCAACAGTGTGACAGGTCGCGCGGAGAATGCTGCGCCTGCGCCGCTTAGGAATGCCGCTTTTATATCTAGAGCTACTGATTCGTCTTTTGATCGGTTCAATTTGTCTGTAGGAACTAAAATAAGAAAAGAAACTACGACTTGATTTGTTAAGTTTGATTTGTCATTTCTTTAGGTTATTTAAGGAAGTGAGGTTTGTAATGGGATTTTCTATGATGCATGAGAGGGGTTTTTTTTATAGTAGCTCGTCTAGACCAGCTGATGTTAGGTGAGAGTGCGATCAATGAACGGAAATATCTGCCCAGCGCTATGTTGACTTGAGAAATATAATTTTTGATTCTCGAGTAGAGAGAACAGCCTCGCAGCGGCCCTTGCTATATATATATATATATATATATATACATATATATATATCTCCTCCGCGGTACACTTTGGGAACCCCTGGTATATAGCATCCTAGTTTAGGGTTAGGAAATTTTGCGAGTAAATTTACATGTGCAAAACAAAAGTTTTATCAAATTTAAGTTATTAAATAGATAGTTTATATGAAACACTATAAATTCAATGCAAAAAGATAAAGTTTCTCAACTTTATACGATTCCAACTTCTGTCATTTAAGTGTCACTCGAGTCCCGACTTCTAGAGGTTAAGTGAAAGCGATACTATTTCCATTGCACATTTCTACATCAAATAAATACATATATTTGAATTTTGGCGGGCATCTAAAGATAAAAGTGGATAAATAAGTCTAGTATTATTTTTTAACTTGTGTTTCTTCGAGTATTAAAGTGGTGTAAAGTAACAATGGTGGATTACTATCTATTAAGTAATTATGAATGTGTGTGTTTGTAAATTATTCAAAACAAGAGATTTAGTTTAAGCTCCTATCATTTTGCTGAAACTTGACTGGAATTCAGCTGAATTATTTTGTGTAAATACTAAATGATACTTTTTTTCTTGTAGCTCGACAACATTCCGCCTGATGTAAAGCTAGAGTGCAGTCCATGAACGTGTTTTCTACGGGCTTTCTGCTACTACAGAAATTTCTACGGGCAGCAGTCGCCTCCGCCATGCCGGCCTAAGAACACGGGTGTACACCATCTATATTGACAGTGTACACTCCTCTCGCTATACCTGGCTACTTTGACACACAATCTAGAGGAAAATAACGGATATTTAGGTATTCTCACATTAATATAAAACATTTTTATTATCCTAAGGAAAATGAAGTGAAGAAAAACAAGTAGCTTATGTCTCAAGTAACAAGACCTCAACAGTGTAGTGTTAGCCGCGGTTGGACTCGAGAATCAACCGAGAGATTGTCGTAATGACCATCGACCGCAAAATGACGAGTGAGTCGTCTCGCCGCAAACTACATCAAACGAGCCTCCACCGCAACGGCCTATTGTTGTTAGAAAAAGTTGAACTTGACATTGTTTCATGGACTGATGTTTTTATCGACTTTCAACGCACAGATGTGAAAAAAAAATGAAAAGGAAAGAAAGTGGTGAAAGGGAGGAAAGGTAATCGTAGTTTGTATGAAGGGAATGAACCAATAAAATATTTTTATTATTTTTTTTAAATTCTAGTAAAGCTAGAGTGCGTTCCATGAATGGAAACAACTACTACTACAGAAAAATCTGTGCGGGCAGCAGTCGCCTTCATTATGCCGGCTTGAGAAAATGTACTATCTAGAGTGACAGTGCACAATTTGTATCAAATTAAAAAAAAAAAAAAAAACTACCTAGTTCTAATATCTTGTCTTCAGATTAGGTTACCTTGTATCCTAAGGATCCAGTGCATCGCTCATTAAGACACAACTGGTCTAGTGGTAAGACGCGTGAACTCACGATCGATGAGACCCGTGTTCAAACCTCGATAATTCTGACCGGTACCAATGTAACTTTGTTATATGTACTTTGGTCGCTCAGTGCCTATAAGCAATATTAAAGAGTGGTAGGCAGACTGATGATGGTTATTTGTCCAGTCTGGGGTAGTTTTTTTTCTTTCTTTCTTTGTAACTTTCTAACTTTCAAATCAAAAGCGATCTAGTCGCGTTTCGGATATAGTTTGAAAGTAGCCTGGTATAATGAGAGGAGTGTGCACTGTCAATCTAGATGGTACATGCTCGTCTTCTCAAGCCGGCATAGTGGAGGCGACTGCTGTCTGTACACTTTAGCTTAATTGAGAGATACATATGCAAAAGTAAATTAATATGTGAAATTACAATACATTGTCAACTTCCTATGTAATTATATTAAGTGCACAGCACTTTTTATTAATATTTACTTAATAATTAAATTTTAAGAATAACCGGTGTTTAGTGTTCCGTATTTTATTTCCAGATGAACTTAATAACTAGTCAGCATATGCCTACAAATTAAATAAATAAATAAAGAAACTGAAGAATTATATCTTCCTATATTATTAAGTTAAAAACAAGTTTTTTTTTTATAATAGAACAGTCTTTTATCAGTTCTCGTTTCTACAATCTGAATTAAAATGAAACGAAACGAAACTGAACTGGACTGAGCTGAGTTGAACTGAACTGAACTAATCTAAACCAAACCAAAAAAAACTAAATTAAATTAAAATATTTTATCATCACGGGCATAGGCTTAGCACGCACTCGCACGCACGCGGCTCAGAGTCAGTCTCTACCATGGATTCAATGATGGATGCCACAAGAAACTTAATGATATTAACAAAAAAAAATCAATTCAGAAAAAATCCTGGTATCCTCTAAGTGCAATGTGAAGAGACATTTCAGTAAGCCGACGCGAATGATCTAGAAACAAAGTTAATACTACACAGCGATAAGTCCCATGTCATGTTTTGAAAGATAGGTGATAAGCAGATTGTGCACACTTACGTTGAAGTTTTGGTGTTAAAAATCTTTACTTAAGATTATAATGCCTTAAACCTTGAGGACTATGTATGGATATATTCTCCCAAAGACTAGATCACTCGTTTATAATATACAAACTAAATAGATGTGAACCCAAATAGTGAAGGCTGTACATGCAGCCAGCATACTTTTTGAAGCTGTTTAACTCTGTAACTATAATACTTATGAGTCTAAAAAATATATATCTTTAAGTACATCATATAAAGTTGGTCTTGTTTATTTTACTTTTATTAATGATGTCCTATTAATATGAGAAACAAAATCGTGAAATGAGCTCTAAATCAATTGTTAATGCTGTTTTTCTCTAAAGAAACACATCCATTTATACTATTCAGTCATGATTTAGGTCTTGGTTATTTTATTTTAGTTTAATACTAGTATATACGAGCATAGAGGAGCAAACCTCATACATTAGATATGAAAAAACCGCTTCACAATTTTACATCACTAACTGACAGAAAACCTAAAAGTGACTGCTGTCATCTTTTCTCTCCCGTCACGGTGAAAGCGTTCATACGGTCAAGGATATTGGATGATGTACGCCCCTTAATTTAGTGAAGCAATAATCTAAATGTACTAAAAACAACGATGGATTTTTTTCCACCTAACTATTGAAACGGTTTCATACGCAAGTAATAGGTATTATAAAATATTCACATCTGTTTAACAGCGATGTTAACTAATCTCAGAGTGGAAGTAGTAAGCTGTAATCTTGTGGTTAGTATCAAACTACGTGATTTAGACAGCTTACCATGCTTGAAAATGACATCCTATTATATCGAAGCAGCGCACGTTGAAATTAATAAAGTTTTCTTCTACGTTACAAACCGGAAAAAATAAAAGGTTTTAAAATTGGTTTTCTATTACATAACTTTATATACATTACATTATTTTACAATAGATATATCCACAATCAATATTAAAAAATCAAGAATAAAAATATCTGGCATTTGATTAAGCCCGTTTTTTTCAAAGAAATAACAACGTCAGTAACATACCTAAGACCTACATTTAAGACTCAATAATATCTCACGGAAAACATAAGCTTTAATAGTTTTTTTTTCTTGTGGATACAAGTAAAGTAAATAGTGAGACCTGTGTGCGCGGGCGCAACGGGCAGGTGCAATTGGCAGTAATTTGCGTCAGGAACGCCAGCAACGTGGAGGCTTAACAATTACCTTGTCCTGATATTTCAACCAATGAACACGATGTACGCTTAAATATACGATGTACGAATAAAGCGAAAAGTCTATACTTTCCTCATGTAATCTCTCTATACTATTATATAGAAATTGTATAAATATACACCACAGTTCGGACTTTAGGCAATATAACATAAAATAACAATAATACGTATAATAAGGATAATTTATTATAACAAAAAAAAAACTAACCACACGGCATTAAAATAATTTCTACGACCGAAACAGAAAAAAAACTCCTTTATGTAAAAACTTAAAGAATACGAATTATAAATATCACAAGCATTTTATATATTCTGTGCCGTAGTTATTTGTTTGCTATAGTGATTTGCGATAATAATTAGTGCTGAGAAAGTTATAAAATTACTTAATTTCAACATAAATTTGCTATGTTTCAAACAATGTTGTAAAACAAAAGGTATGGAGGCTCAGGTGTTGGCTTTCACGTTAAGTCGACCAATTCAAACATAAAAATTATTACACAACAGTTTTTTTTACATATTATTAATTAATATTTTAGTAACATTAACATCCTAAATGTAAATTACTTGTTGTACATTTATATCCTGTCCTGTGAACTGTCCAATAAACTCCATTACACATTAAATGTAATTTATATCGCCATATTACAGTGAGAAGTTAAGTGCGCTAGGCAGACGGCCTATGTTTAAATTTAATTAACAAGGGTTAACAATGTCTTAGACCCTAATCATAGAATACTGACTTGACCTGTTTATTGCCAGTTTTGAGGTTAACTTTGAAATAGTTGACACTAACTATACTTGTATTCGCGTATGTATATATGTGGACCCTGGTTAGGGTGGGTATACTTAAAATAAGAACAAAATTAATAAAAATATATTTTAAAACTAAATATAAACATAAAAACAATTAACAATATATTATTCTTACAATACATTATATGTATATAACATAATAGGTAAGTATTTGGGTCTAATACGAGCTGTGCTGAAATAAATTAACTCGCATGTTAAATAGCAGTAAAAAGGAATAAATATTTAGTGAACAACTGTTTAATATAAGGGTGAAATGAACATAATTTGGTAATAGTATATTATTTAACTCTTATCATATAATTTGATTTCTCAACGGTTTCTATCAAAAGGGGTTGTGCCAAATTGTTTTTCCCACGTTTATGTCACAATAACGTTCCATTATTTGAACTTACAATTGCTGATCTAAGATCTAATGGATTTATGAAGTTAATAACTAAAGTTGAGGAAGTATTAAGTAGATGTCGATTTTATTTATCCTTTAATATTGCAGTTTATCATTTTTATATATATTTTTTTTATTATATAAAGTTAGTACGACACACGATGACGCGAAGAGGTTAAAAATGTGTCTGTCAAAATTGACGTTTTGTTTCGTTTTGTTGACTTAGGCTCGTACAACTAACAATAATCGCATAGCATCGACTTGGGTTCTAAAATATTCTATAATATAAACCGGTCTACTGGATTGAAACTTGTATATTGTTCATTGAAAATTTGCATTGAAATAACTATTTATTTGACTTTCGTACACGATAACTGCAATTAATTTCTCAGCTCCGCGGTCTCTATCCTGGTAGGGTAGATCTGAACAAAGACAATAATTTCTCATCTCACTTTACAAACAAAAAGGTTTCTTGTAACGATTAAAACACAACCGAAGCCATTGATCAGGCTATCAGAACGTCTACGCTATCTGATCGCGATCGCCCGAACTATCCCATCGACCTCTCATTTGCACGATGGGAGCATAAATTCTCGTTTGTAGTATGCTGCGTGACACTTTTATGATAGTGCTCAATATAAAGAGGATAAAACTGACAGATTTTTATAAAGGGCCCGCCAGCTGTAATAACAAAGTGATTTCCTCACCACACAACAAGGCAAACTATAAAATATTTTTCTCATGTGGCTTTTGTTTCAGAAAATAAATTGGAAAGATTTTGAAGGTGTTACGAAATTAACATGGAACACTAAAAAAAAAATAACGGCTTAACACAATCATTTCTAATTGAAGATATCAATATTGAAAAATGTGTATTAAAAAAAAAACTTAATTTAAACAAATAGCAAGTCAGCTGCATCGAATGGACACTTCATAAACATTTTAAATCATTACTATGAGCATTAATCACCACGTCAATAAATCAATCTTTTTACATGTAATTGTGTTCCCCACCTCTGACAGTTGCTTGTATCTTTCGGAAGCCAATGTAACTAACAGTATTTCGTTCAACAAAAAGTAACTTCATCTACTAACAAAGAGCTTTGTGGTAATTGACATAAGAGGTTATTTTGCCGGTAGCTATAACTTGGATGGTTTTAGAAACCACCTTTGGCAGCACACTGTGGTGTCAATCATTTCTCCTGAATGGTTCTTAACGAATTTGTTGTGGGTATAATTGAACTTTCTTGTTAGACATTTGCACTCATACAGCGCTTGACCTTAGACTTAGAATAAAGTTAAGACACGGCAAGAATTAAATTGAATTTAATATTTATCATGACATCTCATCTCACAGTCCTGTTATTTATTATTGATGCTATTTTGAGGAATTTACTTTTTGTAAAATATCTTAATATTTTTTTTTACCTTTGCAATATTTTTTGTACTCAACAACAATTTCCAATACCGCTCTCCACCTGATATTAATCTAGAGTGCGATCCGTGAACAACTACTACAGAAAAATGTCCGCAGTCGTCCCCTTCCGCTATGCCAGCTTGTGAGACGAAATTGCGCGATCCAACAATACAAACCTATCTTGGTACACCCGGCTACATCCAAGCTGATCCTGAAACTTGATTAGGTCACTTCACGGGTACTTCACTTGAGACTGGGTTAAAAACCATCATCAGTCTACCTACCACTCTTTAAAATTTAACTCTTTAGTAATTTTACCTACATTAGAAATGCTATTAGTGTAAACGGTATAGATCACTGGCATTTAATGACTACTGGCAATTAAATTAACTATACCAACGGGAATTGTTGCACGGCACTGATAGGTACTAGTTAATGAATCGTCAACGGTACAAACATATAGGGCAATTTAAATATGTACAAAAATCAATTACTATAAATCCAATTAGTATTAATGCTTTAAAAAAAAAACAACAAATTAATTCTGTTATTAGCGCAGCCACCACTTTCCAATCGTTTTCCGAGATCAGCTGTCGTGATCCCAGTCTATTTGGATTGTGCATCTTCCTCTCCTTAAACCGACATAACTAACCAATCTGTGGTATCAGTTACTTCTGCTCATGACGGAATATGGTCGCATACAGTGCGTCGCATACTAATTAAATATAGTTTAAATATTTTCATTTAAGTTAAAATATAAACAAATATAATACTGCTAAGGAAGAATAGATTCCAATCGTTCAGAATAATAGCTGGTCTGATAACCGTGTACTCTATTACTAACATTTGCAGCTTTTACCTCCTCGAGCTTTACCTTAATCGTCAGTTCTCGCCAGCCTGTGTTTAAGGCTGTTTGTACAAAACAAACAGAGCATCAGTAATTTTCTCACAGGCATTATGTTCAAGACTACCATCTTAAGTCATTCGTTTAAAGCGTAAATTCATTTTTGCTTTACTAAAGTCATTGTTTATGTAAATCTATACTTTTGTTACAATCGACTGAGACAAACTGTTACAAAGTAAATATTATATAAATGTCATACTTTAGAGGCGTGTGCACTGTCAACCATGGATGGTACATACCCGTCTCCACAAATCAATATAACGAAGGCAACTGCTGGCTGCAGACATTTCTTTGTGATAGCAGTTGTTTTCGTTCATGAACTGCATTCTAGCTTTACATCAGACGAAGTATTACAGAGCAACGTAAAAGAAATATATATTACTAGGGCAAATGAAGATGCAATGAGTTTCAATAGTAACGTTCATTCTGTCCGCCCAAAGCAAACTGGATGCGTATAGAGGATGGTAGCGGTCCAACGTTCATTGAATCTTAGTGAATTATTACTCACGATAATAATCTCTATAAATAATAAAGTGGACCGACAGGTGCACTCTGTAACGGCGAAGATGGCTTATTTATATGGGATGCGATAGCGAATGGGTTAAACGGAAAATAATTGTGCGTGAAAATATGTTCTTTAATTGTTAACAAATTGGTTTTAGTAAAAGCGATTGCGTTTTATGGTTATACTCACCTTATAAAACAAATGCAATTCACGTATAATAAACCAAGTGCAAGTAAGTTATGGCCCAAATCTTTCTCACGACAGAAATCGTAACAGTCTGCAAAAGACAAAACAAACACGATCCTAAATTAGCATCGGCTATAAACACAGATACAGGCCAGTAAATTATATTGTAAAAACTTCTTCAGACTTTAGGGTTTGTACTAATCTGACCTTTAGTCTAAAACATTAATTGTATTTTTTTTTACAATATCTAAACTAAAGATAATAAAGCAATAGTAGTTTATGAGAGAAATAATAATAAATATAGTTTCCTTTTAAGTCCGTAACGTTTTATTTGAAAGTAAGTAAAATCCACGAGTTTCCACTAAATGGTTTATTACTAATTGGAAGAACTGGTGAAATTGGGACAGCACCGCGCCTCTTTCTAGTACAGATATAACTTGTAAGTGAAACGGTAAAATGTTTATGTAAAATGTGAAGTAAGTTAATTAAAGTGTTCGTGAATGTACACTTTATTACTATTAATAGAGAAAATAGACTAACTATAGCTATATAATTTATTTATATTGATAAAGATAATAAATATAAATAGGATAGTAATATAAATTAAAAAATAAACATATTATACCCCAAATAAATATAGCACACGCACACAAATATGATATTTATAACCCATTAATAATTCGATGGGGGATCCAGGAACTCGAACGAGGATCAGCTCCCTTTTAAGACGCTAAAACTATGGAGAATAAGATATCGAAGAATAATATATGAAGACCGCCCAATTTTTGCATATTTTTTTTCTGTCCAATTGTGACAAATTCAAACTCTGTTTGAGTCTGATATGAGTATAAACCAATATAATTTTTGGAGTCGTCATACTGAATATGTTTATAATATTGTGTCTTTGGCACTAATTGAAGTGTAGGCCATAGGTAGGTTATACTCATTAAGTATTAAAACGCAAACATTAAATAATAAGTTAGGAATATTTACAAGGTGCACGGGCATGTCAAGTGACCCACCCACATTTTGTTTGAATAACGTTTTGCGTTCAATTTTCTTAACTTTAGGTGGGTGGAGATAGATGTGCAATGTGCATATATCATTAATGTAGCGAAACTAAATATAATTTATTTGTGTTTATCACACAATAATGTCGACGGTCTCTCTGTGTATGCCTACACATGTCGACAGGTAACATATTAAACACAAACATATAAGTTTTCCATAGATTTTTTAAAATAATATAAACATTTTTAATATACAAAGCATTAGAAAATATTAATGGTGGTAGTCAGACCGATAATGACCATTCAAAAGTAACACCTGTGAAATTACCTCAGCACGTTTCGACTAGAGGAGTCTGCTGTGTCAACCTGGACGATGAACACTGGTCTCGTAAATCCGGCATAGGAGAAGCGAAGCAGGTATTTTTATTATTTTTACTATAATAAACATACTCGTCTTCTTTCAATCCATTACATTGTGGGTCAGGTACAAATCGTGTTTGTAATCAATCTTAAATGTTGCAAAAATATCTTAATAACATTTTGAAGCAAGCATTCCATAGAATTATCAAATAAATCAACTGGCCCAATGATTAATTCGATTCCAACCGCGATGAGTTCGAGAGGCTATTCGTTACACTGAAGTTGTAAATGATTTTTTATATAAAAAAAAGATTTTTCTTATACTTTTTAACAGTATTTTATAATTAATTGTAGTCAACAACTGACTATCGCAATTCTTTTTTATTTTTATTTCAATCCGCTTGTTTCGAAAGTTTTGCAGCCGTCGTTGTCGCAAAATAAACGCGATAGTAACGGCCGAATACTCAAACGCTACTTATTTCAAATACGTTTAATTTTGTTGTTTATTTCATTTAAAATGCGAACGAAAGAGACAAAACGATATTAGAAGGATTCAATTAAGAGTAAAGTTTGATTATTTGAGTCGCTTTTAATTAGGTTATAACATGTTCTCGACAATCTTTTGAAAACATGTACGAGTATAATATTTTGATTTATTTTTATATTATATACATTTATACATAATAATTAATTAAGAGGTTTAACATACAATAGTAAGACTGGTATTCTATATATAACGGAGAGTCATAATTAAATTGAGCTTCCGTAAATGAAAGGCACCACGAAACAGTCCATAATCCAGCTTTAATGCATTCGGTGTGTGGTGACAATCTACCTAAATAGGTACGCTAGACCGTACAAGATAATTACATCTCTACTTTGACAATAATATAATAAATACCATTTACACATCACTGGTCCGTAATCCTGTTTATTTTTAATTAATAATAAATAAATGTTACATTGTTTTTGTTTTTAAGTTAATGAGATAAAGAGCTTTAATGTTTGAGCTTTTAAGGTTTGCATTCATGAGACAAACCATGCCACTGTTTTTAAATAGCTTTGATTATAAATTACTTTTTTTTTTTCTTTTTTTTTATTGTAGCTCGGCATGTGACAACACTCCGCCTGATGTAAAGCTAGAGTGCGGTCCATGAATGGAAACAACTGCTACTACAGAGAAACCTGTGCGGGTAGCAGTCGCCTCCACTATGCCGGGTTGAGGAGACGAGCATGTACCATCTTAGATTGACAGTGCAAACTCCTCTCGTTATACCTGGCTACTTTCAAACTATTCCCGAAACGCGACAAAGTCACTTCACGGGTGTTACATTCGAAAGTGGTGGTACTACCCCAGGACGGCAGACTGGACAAATAACCATCATCAGTCTGCCTACCACTGTTTAATAGTGCCTATAGGCACTGAGTGACCAAAGTATATATAACAAAGTTACATTGGTACCGGTCAAAATTAGCGAGGTTCGAACACGGGTCTCATCGATCTTTATATATTTTACAATATAAGATAAAAATGTATAAATATACCTATCTACTATTTTATTTTCCTATGAATTTCTGCGGTAAAGACACTTCATGAATGCGGTTAAAAAAAAAAATTTTTCATATTTATATTGATTTAGAACATTATTTTCGTGGAGTTAACTAAACTGAAAGGTCGCTGCTCAGTTTCGCCGTAATCACGACGACATAGTAAGTCGCATAAAATATTTTAATTTAGTTAATATATGCCTTGGTATTCTTAGCCCAATAATAAAGAAATAAAGTAAATCTTTTGTATCCATATAAAATTAATATTTAAAAACTGATTTTGGAATTGCATTTTTTATCATTCCTTTAGTACACGTATCAATAAAAAATCACGAAATATCAAGATTAATTATAATTAAATCTTCACGAACAAGACGTTAACAAGCAGATTTTAATTCGATGTTTCTTGTTACATGTAACAGATTGATCCAGTTGAAAAATGTGCAACAATGTTGCACTCGGGCCTTGTTCTTCTTACGTTTAATGTAATAAATATTCGAATCACCTGACTTCTCTTTAAGATTTCCATCGGCTTTGTAAAGCAGAAATACTTTCTTCAGTTTCTCTATAAGGAAACTAAGACCAAAAAAAATACGCTTTAAGAATTTCGCTTAGTGATTTAATTTTCGCCGCCAAAGCAAATATGAAAAATATCTTAGGTATGAACAAATTTCATAACAAGCAAGTAATAAAGACGAATTTGAATGACACGTATTTTACCATTTTACTAATGATTAGGGAAATAACATTTAATGCAATAAACAATACTTAATAGTGAAGAAACCACGTACGGATAACAAAAACAGTCACATAACGACTCCTAATTATAAAGTGACACAAACAATATTGAACTTTATTGCAATAAGAATAAGAGTATAAATAAATTATAAATACGAGTAATCATTAAAAATGTATATCTAATAAAGTTAGTGTATGGATGATGGTATTCCGCGTTCAAGTGAATCGACTATGGTGGTCCAAGAAAGCAAAGCACGCTTGCAGTATTTCACGAAGTTAATTTTAAAATTAGCATCGAAGAACAAATTGCTGGAAATTGTTTGCCCCTTAGTGCCAAGTGAGCGTGGGTTAATAAGGGTTAACTTTAGTATTTAGTCATTAAAAGATGTTGGTATTTAAAAGTAAAGTTAGAGTATTGACAGCAATTTGAATTCTGAAGATAGTAGGTTGTATATTGTATTGAAGATATAGGTCTTTAATTATTTTCCTAAACTCATGTTTATTCGAGTGTTATTAAGTGATAATGATAAATTCTTACCCATTAAGTGTCCGTGAAACTGCGTGAATCTGTGCAAATTATTTAACTTAAAAGAATGTATGTTTTCAATTATATATATTTTTTTGTAGTTGTAAACATTTAAAAGTTTCCACAGACTTGATTGGGACTCGAACTGTCTAAGTTTTGAATGCATGGTAGAAATGTTTACTTTACCCTGTCAAATTGTTATGACGCCATAAAAATTTCACAAAAGAGATTTTAATTGCGATAAAGCAATTTTTTTAGAAATTGTTTGCGTCTAAATTTTAAGAGTTGGATTCTAACTTGAAAACTAAAATAAACAATCGACAAAAGAAGATTTAGAAAACCATTATTTGATTTTGTATTTATATTCTTTGCAAAAATATTATTTTCTTTAGAACATAGATAATTTACATATTTACATAGCAATCAGACATAGGATTCGCTTATGTTCAAGTGAAACGCAAATATTATTCTTTTAAACAGTCAAGTGAAACCTGACCCGCATGAAATAAATGTGACCATGACCTAGCAGTAGGACGCGTAAACACACGATAGATGAGACCCGCGTTCAAACCTCGCTAAATTCTGACTGGTACAAGTGTTATCACTTCGATCGCTCAGTGTTTATGGTATAATATAGACATTAATTAAAAGCGGATTGCTGATGGCAGTACCACCTCTTTAAATGTAACACTCGTGAAGTGAGTTTGTAGTGTTTCGGAATCGGTTTGAATGTAGCCAGGTAGTTATAGTGAGAGGGGTGCACTGTCAACTTCCTCTAAGCCTGCTTGAGAAGACAAATGCATACCATCCATTGATAAGCATACTGATTCCGAAACGCAATAAGGTCACTTCAGAGGTGTTACATTTGAAACTGGTGCCACCCAAAGACGGTGGTAGATTGGGTTAATAACTTCAGCGAGTCTACAACTATTTTATCAATATGTACAAAAGCGTGGCATATATGCGTGGCTTATGATTATTATGGTGGTCATAATATAAAGGAAGATGTCAAAGAGAAAGTCCCCTAGTCGTGTCTTACATGGTAGATGTTTTTTATAAGGCATTGTCACATACCTTTAATTGAGGTGACAAAGAAGAACGGATTTCCAAGTGTAATACTCCATTCAAAGACCTTGTTTTGGACAACCACGTGAATGATATCCTATACAAACTGCAGCAAAAATTTCACACAATGTAACTTAGAGACGAAAATGCATCAATTTTTAAATCTTGACAATGGGTATTGTGTCGAGGCGAGATTGCAAGCGGCTTTCGGTAATAGGGCTTTCAGATTATAACTTTTTTTCCTTGAATATATTATGTAAACCACATGTAATTACTAATTTCTATATAACTAGCAAAATTTTATTTAATTAAAATTTAAGTTAAAACAAAAATATAAATAAATAGAATATAAGTTTATAAACCGTTTATTTGAAATTGAAATATTCGTTGATTTACACGAGTAAAACTTAAAAGTTTTATACAGTTGAAAGTAAAAATATAGAGGATAGTGGGTGAATTCTGTGCACCTGGTAACCCTAGGTAAGCGCGGCAACAAAGAGTTTTTAATACAGTACACACCCCCAGGCTGGACCGCCACTCTGAAGGGGTCATTTACATAAAACCCTCGTAGTTATTTAAGAACAATTGAACGTACTCGTGTCGCAACAACACGACCGAGACACACGAATATTGTTATGCTAACTGGCTTCGTTAGTTTGTTACTAGGAATTGTTTCTCTTTGTTAAACTCACCGATTCTATGTAAACCCGGAGTTTTGATCTTTATTTGAAATGGATGCACGACTTGCATATTGCTTGTCTTTGGTAGTGTCGTTACATAAACAAATTGCATTCCTAACTCAATGGTGCAAATTGGTCTGTATGGGAATAAGCATCGAACGCTTAGAATTATTCGTTAAGGACTATCTTTACTTTAAGTTACAAGGTGATGTATTGCATAACAAACTTACCGCTGATTTTAAATTTATTTTTATTTTAAACTGTTTGTGTTCTAAAATATGTTGTAGGTTTTTTTTTATTGTGAAATGCAATTTATAATCCCGATATATGTAGAGTAACTTTTATATTGAAATAGATTTTTAAATTATAGCCGTAGCGAAGTTTTGCATCGACAGAACAGAAAACTAGAAACTTTTGTTGCGATAATTTAAAACTGAAGAGATCATTGACCAGCGAACCCAGCTGACGATTTTCCAATAGAGAAATAAAGTCCGAATATCTCAATAAAGCAATTATTATTTTATCCTTTATATAATTTGTTTAAAAAATATTATGTTTATTTACTTAATAAAAGTATTAATCAAAAGTTATTCTAATTAAATTAAAAGTAACTTTGTTAAGTAAACGGACTGTAAAACCATGAATATAGCAATGTTAGTGCACCTTCACCGCCTCTACTGTAAAGACCTGATTACAAGGTATACCCTTTGTGCGACTTAGCAAATTACCACTTATCAGATCAAAGGACTTGTATTAACTTTTCTTGGTGGCTATTTTTGTCAAATTGCGCAGCGAATGCGAAGGAGGGCGAGCAAATTGGCGCACTACTGAAAACATTGTAATTACTTTTATAAGGAAATGAAGTTTTCTTTAACTTTATACAATTGAAAATCCCAAACAAGTGATAAGGAATCGTTGCGAGTCCAAGGACGATGTTGTGATCAGAGTGGAAAGGGATATGTTGAAAGGAAAATATATTGCGCGTCAGAAGGGGGCGCCCTAGGATGACCTTTCTCAGTCAGATTAGACAAATGCTCGGAAAGGGTCAGGTGAAGAGCACCCTTAACCGGCGTGCATGCATGCGGAGAGTAGTGGATGTAGTCGAAACGGAAGTGGTATGTGGAAATCGCTGGCGCTCGCTCCATAGTCTCTGCCTACCCCGTAGGGACAGGCCGTTGGTTAAGTAAGTTTGCATTTAACTATTTTTAATACAAACTTTATATTAAATGAAAGGTTTGAAAATAATTTCGTATAAAAAGTACGAGTATATCTATAATTTAATTAATGCACGCGGCGCGGCCACCGCTCTTTTTGCTCTCGACTGTTTTTTATTTATTATTCTGGTTCCTATTCCTTAGAATCGGCATTCTTAATTTATTAAGTCTCAGTGTAATGTCAGTTAATTAGTGTTAATCTTAGTCTTTATCTGTTTGAAGCTGTCAGAGGCGGGGCCCGTAATACCTTGTTTAGTAAATATTTCCCTTGATGAGTGGGCTCAGACAAAGATAACGTTCCATTTACATTGTATGCGTGTGAGTAGAATTCTTAACTACTATTCTATTAGACTATGACGTGTGACGGGATTAACTCGAACAAAATTTGTTTTATTAACAAAATGTAGTGTATTTATTTTAAATGATTTTTTTTTGTGTGTAGTTAATACGGATTGTATTTTTAATTTTATTGTTGATGAAAGCACACGGTGATTAAGTATTTGTTAAATTACCGCAGTTACTAAATTTATCTCGTGATCTTTTTGTGATTTCGAAAAAAAGTTACAAATGTTTTAAATTATAAATTAATCCGCTACCAAAATTTAAAAAAAAAAGAGAAGAAAACTCAAGTTAATTATGAAAAATACAAAACAATGTTAATATAACATTAAACCAAGGATAAGAAGCATAAAGCTCATACTTCCCACTTGTAAAGCAACAGCACATTTGCGTTGAAAGTTTAGTAGTCAAGAAGAATCCACCAGGATTTCATGAAATAGAGTCACGTGCACGAAACATGCGAACCCACTTTGCTTGTCTCCAAATTTATGCAACTTTCTGTGGCCAAAGTAAAAACCCTTTCCAGCTGAGTCTGTTTACGCACGAACGGTTCTCGTAGACTGCCATCTCTCACAGGACCTACCAACAACTTCTTTTTTTTTCAATTTAAATATGGTATAGTTGCCAGTATTCTAATATTAAATTTTACGCTTATACCCACACATTTTTATTTATTACGTTTTTGTAAATACGAACTGAAAACTGTACCGAAGAAAAATCCATTGCAATGAATAAAAATAATGATATTTAACCCGTAACAACATTGGCTAAAAGCGTGGGTCTGTAGTACTCAAGAAAATTATGAATGTAATGAAAGGGAAGATCGTGTATACCTACAAGTTAACGATCCATGTCACTGCCTATTCTCGTGGGACTAAAAACACTTTATAAATCACTGATATATTATGCAATAAGACATTTTGTCCCGTAATAAACTTTAGATTTTTATGACAAAATGGGCAAGTGGTGAAATCGTGCAATCCGCGATCACAAATATACAACGCAGTAAGGTGAATTACGTTTCACAGATAAATATTTCGTTTTAATTTTTATTCTAAATAATTTTAAAAAAACTATTAAAATACGGAATATAAATTAAGAAACTCATTAGGTATCCCTGTGTTTTAGGGGAAATATTAATAAAGCTTATTTCTCACTAATTCAAGAAAAATATTGGGAAAATATTCAAAAATATCGGTTACAACAAGATTGTCATTATTAAATTGTTTGAAACGGGCTTTTCATGAGATTTGTCTCTCTAATTATATGAAACTTTATAAACTGTAATAATTTAGACATAGGAAGCGAAGGAAATGTTACATAGTAACTGTTATTATAAGTTTTTATTGGGACATAATCGTAGTACGATTCACCGGTGTTGCGATTTATAACAGCAATTAGTTAGTGACCGAACAGTTAGCTACCGAGTAACGACGACACTTGACAAATAGTACGACCGGCTGGTGCTTGTATGTATGCACACTTTAGTACGTGGGTGGCAAACTATAAGTGCTGCTTCTACGGCCAATACTCTGTTATGGTGTAATTAATTTACAGTTATAGGTTATTTTTAGTATATTAAAATTTGACATAAAAAAATTATGATAAAAATTGGATGGCAAAATCGCACGACAGATTGAACTAAGGTGGGAATCCAAGCTAGGCGTGCGGGTTTTCTGACCTCTAAACTACATAGCATTGGCACTTCACGTCACCATGTCAAAATTCCTCTATTCTATCTTTTTTCTAATCATTTTTCGTCATAATTTAATAATAAATATATTATTAAACACCGAAACGTATATTCGAATCTTACTTATAATCGCGTTTCGGGAACAGTTTGAAAGTAGCCAGTAGAGGAGTATGCACTGTCAATAGATGGTACATGCTCGTCTCCTCAAGCCGGCATAGTGGAGGCGACTGCTGCCTACCTGTGCGGGCAGTTGTTTCCATTCATGGACCGCACTCTAGCTTTACATCAGGCGGAGTGTTGTCACATGCCGAGCTACAATAAAATAAAATAAAATAATGAAAAAAAAAACGCTTGGTTGCTAACGTCTCTTCGCTAGCGT
This sequence comes from Tinea pellionella, assembly GCA_948150575.1. NCBI lineage: Eukaryota > Metazoa > Arthropoda > Insecta > Lepidoptera > Tineidae > Tinea > Tinea pellionella. The sequence goes on along the minus strand of OX411254.1, from coordinate 3,011,940 downwards.
TATTCAATCAAAATATCCACACATTTTAAAATAATGTATTTGTCATAAATACGATTGTCATTGAAAGCATCCTTTAAAATAATTTTGTATAACAGTGAAAATCAAATAGTTCGTAACTATGAAATTGGTTACGGCTGCAATCAAAGCTCTAATGTGCATACAATTGCAATTGCCGGCTCACCATAATTGGAATTTGATTGGTGTCAATTTGTTAAAATGAACATTTATCAAATTTTACAAGTACTAAACTAATATTATCTATCTCAATATTTTATTATATGCATTTATTAAGTATTTCTTAGGTTCTGCGCTATAATAATAAATGTGATAGTAAACCGCATAAAATCTATATATACCTATATATTTTTTAATTATTAAAATTTAAAGACTTTATGCAGCTTACTATCGCCTTATTTTCGCGCTATTTTATAATCTCAAAATACAATATTTAAAATTTAATAGAGCGCTTCGAACAGCACGCACAACTCAATAGATAGGCAGGCGATTGAGAGCAGAGCCTGTGTGGGCCAAGCAATTTAAAATTTAATCACACGTTACGGGTACGTACCGTCCATAGGGGAATCCTATTACACTAGGAAGGGATCTAGAAAGCTCATTCCATTGTAAATACATACTATATATCTATGTAACTGTACCATAGTGTAATTCTAAAGGATCTAATAATTTAATGTGTATGTATATCTAGTAAATTTTTTTTTAAATCGTTTAAGATTAAAAAATTAAATACGAAGAATTAATAATTTTTTTTTTATTATAGCTCGACATATGACAACCTCAACCGCCTGATAAAGCTAGAGTGCGGTCCACGAACGGATAATTTGCTTTGTGTTTTCAAAATGTAAGATGCGGATCCCACCATGTGTTGAATTTCTGCTGACAGTACCCTCATGTTACCTACTAGTTAGTTATTACCGCTCATTATCCTTAAATAAACTGTGGGGAACGAAGGCATAAGTTAATTTGATCGAAGCAGAGATTACAACTCGAACGGCCACCACGCCACTTAAAATCTGATTTGTTAAATTACTTATTTACTTACACTGGTGATTAACGATTTTCTGGATTACTTAACTTACAATATAAGGCACCCTTATACTCACTATGAACCTTTGTACGATAAAATAATTTATTGAATAAGATGCACTGAGTTATTTACAATATTATACAATAAAATTCTTATATTTTGCGTGAAAATGTTTTAAATAAAGAGTGGTTATTAGCCCAGTCTGCCGTCCTGGGGTAGTACCACCACTTTCGAATGTAACACCCGTGAAGTGACTTTGTCACGTTTCGGGAATAGTTTGAAAGTGCACTGCCAATAGATGGTACATGCTCGTCTCCTCAAGCCGGCATAGTGGAGGTGACTGCTGCCCGCACAGGTTTCTCTGTAGTAGCAGTTGTTTCCATTCATAGACCGCACTCTAGCTTTACATCAAGCGGAGTGTTGTCACATGCCGAGCAACAATTAAAAAATATATATATATTTTATGCGGCTTACTATCGCGTTTATTTTCATTATTTTAATCGTTCTGAAAGCTTTCTTGCAACCGTGATCACGGTCAAACAACCACGATGGTAAGTCACATAAAAAAACTATTTGGAGTAATATCAAAATTCACATATAATAAATAATACATAATAATTTATCCACGTTCTCTTACTTTTATTTATATAATTTTTTTGGCATTTTAAAAGATAGAATTGTTTTATGATAAATATAAAAACCAAAAATAAATTAACACACAACAGCCTGAGATATTTTTTTTTGTACTAAAATAAAATTTCAGAAAATATTCATATTATGTTACGTAAAATTTATATTCTTCTCGTCTCACGATGCACTGTTTTATATAGGCGGTTATAAGATTATATTTAATCCTTTGGTAGGCTTTAAAATTAAACCTACTTGATATGTAAATATTCATAAAAAAAGTCTAAGATTAAGTAAAGATAAAATTTATTTAAATAGTCATAAATTCCATATTTATTCTAATGTAATCACTTAGTTGTATCTTTCATTGTTATCTCAAAACAAAGACACGGCAATATAGAGATTTTAACTTTTTAAACTTAATTCTTAAACTTTTACGTTCTTTCATAACCTTAATAACTATTTAGATGAGCTCTCTCTATTTAATTTAACTACAAAAACTTAGTGAACTTAGTGAACTTAGACAAAATTACATCGCTATTAGGACGAGTTTATAAGCGCAACGACGGCAACACGTCACGTCGCGCGTGTCGTATGAACGACAAAGTCGAACAGCCGCCCGCTTATAAGCTTTTGTGGCAAGACAATGTCGATTACACAGATACAAAGATCACAGTAAATGAAACATTAGGTTTTTTTTTGACAAATGGCTGAGTTACCCAATCTATATCTTATACATTTATTGAGTACGATACTGATACTGAAGCACGCTTGAACACAAAATGATAGACGCGAAACTTTGTCGAGACGAGGATTCGTACAAAGACTTTAATAATGTCGAAGCTATGAATAAAACCCTGACTCAGCCGCACCTCGGGATCAGCTTATAAGTAGCCGGCTACAACTATAGGAGTGTGCACAATGCACATTGCACATCCATCCCCTTAAGCCAGCATAGCGGAGGGAACGAGGGAACATATCCTATGGATCGCACGCTAGCTTCACATCAGGCGAAGCGTGGTCACTTATAGAGCTCCTACACTAATTTGTAAAATGATTCTCTTTTCCTATTAAATTCCTTCACGTTTACTTATAAAGGATTTAAAGCTTTATTTGTTTCAAATCAGATAGAGATAGATGTCGCTTAACCATTATCGAAATACGGTCAGACTAAAGAAGATGGATTGTAGCAAGGCGATTTATATCAATTCATTGTATTTCTATCCCTACTTATTCATTGTGTGGGACATTTATTGAATCTACATACGGCATGTAAATGTGACATTTAGGCACAAACAAGATATAATTTCAAGTGAAAATTTTGTTTTAGATTTCGTGTTAATATAATAATGGATTTGTACATTATAATTGTCGTGTGTAACGATAATTTATAGTATCTTTATAGTGTAATTTTACATACATTCGTACCAGCTCATGGCTTCTGTCAATAACAAATTGAATTTTTCATACTTAATCTTCTAATATATTAACCAATAAATATAGTTTAAAATCTAATTAGGATAAGACGAGAATGTCATAACCAAATTAGGTTTGAAGTAACTAAAAATATATTACTTAAAAAATAATTCAAGTCTAAAAATTACCAAATCGTATCTTCTGCGACAGTTAAAGAGCCTTAGCAAGGCACTCGACAATCCGGTCTCCAAAAGAATTAGTCAGCTAAATGTTAAATACTTGTAAGTTTGAGTGCGTACAAATGGTATACAATGAAACACTTTTATTGTTATTAATTGAACTACATTTGCCATTTTAATTTCTCTACCTCGAGTTTTATTAATACTGGTAAGATATTAAACTGTTTTTATAAACGGATTGGTTGATACTGTTAATTTGGCAACAATTAAATAAATCATTGAGCCTGTCCGAGGTAGTTCTGTTCGAACAAGAGCGGCACAGGCGCAGGTAATTGAGGTTGCGTGTATCCTGTCAACTTTGTTTATTTTATAGTAGCCTTTGTCTTAATGGGGAAATTTAATTTCATTAAAATACCTTATTATACTAAAACAGGTCTCCTTGTATGGAAATATCAAGTTTTATATGCTATTGAAAGATGTGTTATTATATTTTATTTTTTATTTAAATTTTAATAACCGGCCGTTAAATTATTTTAATGAAACGCTTTTAACTTTAGATCATTTAAATTCACGGAATGCAACCTTCTCTATTATGATAAGGCCTATTTACAGTCCACAAAACGTCCGCCATCTTTGTGCTAAGAATATTTTAACATAATTAATTTATGTGTCACGTAATTAGACGGTTTTCTTTGTATTAAAATTTTAGGATATTTTAGGATTACAAAAAAGTTTAACGTTACTTTATCTGAGCATTCTAACACATGACAGTATTTGAAACAAAATGTCTCTTCAATAAATATATATCGTATTTGTTTTTCAGTAAAGTCACGTAAAGCGGGTGGTCGCCGCCGACATCTGTCACAAACCCTCGCCTTATACTGATACGTAGCTGAAACCGAGGGAGATGCACTCTTAATGCCATAGACTTACATATTTTATGAACCTGGAAAGATATGTCAATTCTGTAGAATATAGTATTCATGATGTTGGCAATGTTACACAGATTTTTTTTATATGTTATCCCGAAATGTGTAAGACTCTGCTTGTTGTTAAACTAGTTGACGGTCTGTTTAGGGTTACGAACATGTATTGGTCAGGACTTCCTAGCTGATCCCAAAACGCGACTATTCTACCGTCCTACTCCAAGGACGGCAGACTGGGCTTATAACTATTATCACTAAAAAAAACTTCTTCATGTTTGCAGAAATAAACAAGAAAATATTGTATGCAATGCCACTTCTATACGACTGCAATTCTTAATGCACACGGGTCGAATTACAAGTGACGGTGTTGTCGTTAGAAATACTGCATACATGTGTCAACAGTGTATTTTCTTCAGTGAAAAGTCCCATGCGGAGATGCGGGGGTCTCATCTCGTCTTCGATTTCTATACTTAAAAATGAAACACTCCTTGTATAGAGAAATTGGCTTGTTCAAACAAAAGATGGAAATTGAATACGGAATATTTTATGCTTTCATCTAACTAGCAAATATTTGTGATTTTTTATAAAACATTTATTGAAATAAAATTAGTCCCTCTTTTTATGGGTAAATATTAATGAATTATATATTTTGCTTTTAAAGAAAATTAAAATCAATAAGTAACCTAACCTAACATCGCCCTAACGATTACTTGTGCTTGTGCGTCCAAACTCCGAGCTCATTCTCGTCCGCTTGACATTGATCAATAGAAATTGGTTTACAATAAAGTCTACACGTTTTGCTAAAAATAAAGGGGACATGTTTCATACTTCTCTGCACTCAAACAATTATTTTCTGAAGTACTGTAGTGCCAGATTTTCTTTTAGTACATGAGTAAACAAATAGGGGACTGTTTTTTTTTATATTGCAGCTTGTGCCAAACTCGCCATGTTAATCTAAGGTGCAGTCCATGAAGTATAAATTTCTGCACTTGCCTCCACTATGCCGGTTTGGGGAGACGAATATGCACCATCCAGGTAGACAGTGAGTGGCTATTTCCGATCTAATCCCGTAATGCGATAAGGTCACTTGATAGTGAGTGGTACGCGTCCTACCGCTAGACCGTGGCCGAAAATTTACAATGTGAACAATTACATTATGGCCTCACAAGTCCACATATTAGTAAAAAGTTTCGAAGAATAAAAGGCGTTTCGTTCAGAGTTTTTTTAAGAAAATGTAGAAAGTATTGCAATAAGAACTGCATGGATTTTTTTCCTCGAACGAGTCGGAATTTAAATTCTTTAGGTTCCTTACAGAGTCGCGTGTGGTCTAATTGTGAATACGGCACAATACCATTAACGTTTTGTTGTATAACGATGAAAAAATATATGGTAAACAATTTTTTAATAATTTATTTATGGAAAACAATTTAAGAAACTATTTTTTAAACATTCTTTTATATGAAAATCTTTTTGCGGTATTTTCTGTAATTACTCCAACTTTATTTACGACCAGGAATATTTCAAGTTTTTTTTTTAAATCTCTTTTAGACATTGAACGATTCGCGTTGCAATCAAAGTTCAGGATTCTTACACTCTAGGCATAAACGAACGAGTGCCATTTGTCTTTATTCCTCTATACACCCTTTGCTTCTTCAACATTTATCACGCTCATAGTATTACAGAGGTTGATCGCCATTGTTTATCCTTTTTTATACAGTATTCTTAACTAACTTTAACTGCATCATTTATCATTAAAAAATATGTATAATGTCTTAGACTAGCGTTTTTTTTTTTTTTTTTTTGTACATCAGCATATGACAATACTGCATTGCAAGAACGGAAACAACTGCCATCTATCGCAGAGAAATTTTTGCAAGCTATAGTCAAAATCGCACTTGATTATTAAAATATTTCTAGACACGTGTTTATAAATAAATTTTAGTTCTTCATTTGTATATGTTTCAATTAACTTGAAAGTCAAGTAAATTAAGTATAGTGATATTTTTAGGTTTTGTGTTTACTTCCGTACTTTATTGCGTTTGTCTCTCTACCACCACTATGGCTGCAAAGCTTCAAATTAATCAAAATAAACCTGCATATAAACCCGTCTAAATATATTTTAATTTTGGGATATTATATTTAATTAATATAATTTTTATATAGAAATTACAACGCTCATTTTCACCTACACTATTTAAACACCAATTCGAGTAACCACCGTGAAATTGTATTTTCTTCTCAGTGATAGACGACACAGGTAAGTGCCAAAGAACAGCTACGTGGCATGCTTCAGTAATTGAGAATCGCTGTACAAAGCTAGCCACATTGGACAAGAGCTTGTGGTCACCTTTGATCGTTCCATGTTTCAAAGACACTAGAATGTTTACTTTTTTGTGTTTTTCTATTGTTAAATTATATTGAAAAGAAAACACTTTATACAAAACAGCTAATTAACGCAAAATATTTAATGAAAGATTATATTTTATTAATGTATATAAATGTTTGATTAAAAACTTTCCAGTAGTTTTCAGAGGCAATTGCAAAGAGGGTGAATTTAGTTAGCCCTAGAGTAAAATGCTAAATAATAACCATAAATTATTCAAATCTAATTAACTGACTTAGTTTTATATTATGAAATAATAGTGATACCTATATTATTATTATTTATTTATATCAAACAAACTCAAAAATCGTAATTTTTAGGCCGACAGAATGTACCTAAAGAAGTAATCCTTGCGTATTTCTATTCCGCATTCCACAATATTTTATTATGCGTTTCTGTACTTAACTGTAAAATTAATAAGAATTAAATCATTGCAAATATTTGCTTTGACTTTAATTACTACCTTCAAGAAATTACAGCTCGTTCTTAGAAGAGGTCTCATGGTATCCTTTTGGGATACAAGATTCCAATGCATTTAGTAATGTTAGTAAGATAAAATTTAAATAAAACCCTTACACCTAAGTTTATTTATTTAGCTAAGGTTATTTACATTTTGAATATTACACGTGAAATGTGGTTGAAATTTGATAGTTATTAACCTGCCGGATAGTACCATATGTCAAGTGACCTAATCGCGTTACGTTATCAGCATTATCACCGTCGTCTCGTCAAGCCGGCATAGTGGAGGTGTCTGTCGCCTGCAAATATTTCTCTGTGGTTACAGTTGTTTCAGCTTATGAACCGCATTCTAACATAACAACAGGCGGAGTGACGTCACACGCCGAACTAATATAAAAAAGAAACAGTGACTGATCGCTATTAATATTTGAATCGATATTAACGGTAAAATTAATTTAATAACATTTAATGTTGATTTAACAAACCGAATCTTGTTTAATGATTAAGTTATTTAAACTATAAAAATTCAATACTATAACTTATTTGTTAGACAACATTTTTTAGAGACAGTGTATTATTTTTATTCAGGTATTTTGTATAAATTGCGTTAAATTTATCAGAGAAACCTGTATTAAAAATAATAAACGAAAATTATTACATTATAAAAAATAATTAATAATGCCAAATATCACAGATAAATGGACGAGATAATAGTTTTTCAAGCGACATAACACCCAATTAGTGAATCATTTGTAATTCAAAACCATTCACTTTAATAGCAACGAACGTTGGTTTATTGATTTATTAATAATCACACATATTTTATTACCTAAAAATGCAATTAATTTCAATATTAAAATTCTGCACTTAATTATTTATTTTTTGAAGTTTTTAAAGTGTGTGAAAAAAGCATTATTATTTTTTAATTAATAACAAAAACAATATAATTCCCTAACCAAGGAACCTTGCTCCCAGATCGTAAACAAACCTACCTACTTTTTTAAATTATATAAATGGATGCGTTAAACAGTTGAGATGATTCATGGACCGCACTCTAACTTTACATCAGGCGGAGTGTTATCATATGCTGAGCTACAATAAAAAAATTAATTAATTAAATTGTATAAAGAAAACAGCAATAAATACCCAAAAGTGATGTATGACACCAAAATCATTCGCATTCATTTTTGTTTCATAATGACAATGCAATCCAAAATTGATATCAAATGTGAACCTGATGAAACCTTTTTAATGCATCGCCTCGTGTTCAATAAAACAATGCACCATAAACAAGCGACGATATCAAAACATAATGCAATCCCATGCCAAAGGAATGGGGCCCATACTTTATTTTAATATCATAAAAGGCATGGAACTAAATTATATGCGTTCTGCATGTAAACCTTTACATATTGAATAACTATATAATTTGTTTCAACAATAGTATTATTGATAGAACCTGAGCATTCTTTATTACACTATAATTTTATTTTAAACAATAATTTCCAATCTTAGAATGTATAATATCTATTTATTATTTTAGTTATTTTCCACATTTAAAGGAAGTCTATCGTTGTTTCTTTGTTTAATTGAATTAAACGTAATTAAAATTTATATACGCATGAAAACTAATTTTCTTGAAGAATTATTGGATTTTATGCGACTGATTAATCTGTCGCCTCGTCACGACTTCGATGGCTGTAAAGTTTTCGCAACGTCTCGGATAAAATATTTAAAATAAGCGCGAAAGTAATACACGTTAAATCTTTTAATTTAGTTTTTTCGAATCATCTTTAAACCATATAAAATTTACTCTAATTATAATTACAAAAAATCTATCCAATTAAGACAATTAATTAAACATTGTAGTCCGTAAAAATTGTATGTAGATTCATAAAAAGTTGTCAAACAAAGAGCAATTTATTATACTGTAACATAATCTCAGGTAGGGTATGAATTTTTTAACACTTGTAGAAGCGACGCAGTCGTTGAGATTGAATGTACCTATTGAACTTTTATTATTTGACCTTATTTATCCATATTTTACATTTATATTCATATTTTCAAAATACAGAAAGAATTATTTGTTTATATGGCCTATTTTGACGAAATTATTATCGTGTACCTAACATGTGTCTTTTAATAAGGTAAATTTTACACTTCAACTGCTACCGTTTAGTTTTGAATCATTCCAGATTTGGATAAATTAAGTTCAAAGAATAAAAAAATCTTGTTTTTCAAAATAAAGAAAAGGTCAAACTATAAAGGTATAATAAGTGTCAGCTGGGACAGCGTGAAAATTCTCAAGAAACTGCATAAAACTGTATACAATAGCGTTATAAAAGCTGCACTATGTTTTTGTAGAGCTGACAAGGTGCATTGTATTCCTGTTCCCGGGTCCCTTGGCAGATGACTACGAGGAATTTTAATATGCCCCTTCTACGGGCACAAATCTTATATTTTCCCCGTTTTAAAGCGTAATAATGTAGGCTTTTGAAAAGTACAGTTGCAAATTAGTGTTATTTTATATTATGATTAAATGTTGTAATTTTTTCTACAATTTAATAGAACGAAATGGGGAGCAATTAATATTATAGTAAAATAATATAAAATGAAATTCATATAAAACTTTTCCGAAAACTTCGCTACTAATGCTATAAAAGTATGAGTTCTCTAAAAAGTTCTTACAAATAAACATAGAAACTAAGATTCACGCTATATCAATTTTCCTTTTATTCAAAGTCATACAAATAAATATGATTTCCATATGAATGCAACAGCTCCTAAACACTTATGCAATGTTCTTAAGACGCATCTAAAACGTCACCCCACTGTTTATAATAAACATAGCTGCAAGAACAATCATCTCAACACGAGTGCACACCTACATTGTTCTGGAATGACAAAATTTACTAGAGAAAATTTATTTCTTTTTTTTTTTTTCATTATGTTTGTTTTATTTTTCTTTTCTTGCTGTAGCACATCCAATTTAGCGTTTTTTAGTTTAGTTTAGTTTTAGAACTTACATTTGTTAATTTATATATAACTAGGTGGATCTGTTTTAAACCCAAAAAAAGGTATTATTGGATTCAAAGAATTAATTAAATGAGTATATCAAAACCTATCTATTGTAAACCAGAAATGCAAAATTTATTTTGCGAAGTGTTAGATTACGTAAATCGGATCTTAGTTACAAAATACGAGTATAACAGCGTTTTATCATTATGCAACATGTGTAGGTGGACAGCGATGTACTCAGCTTATCGGGCGTACACCAGCATGAATCAGCTATTCTAAACTAATTAAAGATAAACAACTTATGATGGGTGAGCATATTTCGAGACATACCATCAAAACTGCCGCCTGGAGGTCTCCCTGCATTCGCTATCAGTTTTTTTCTATAAATAATTAAGTGCATGGAGAAAATTAACTCTTCTCGGAGCTGTGACGGGGCAGCGACAGCGGACTGACGTGACCGGTCATTATGTTCAGGGATTTTGGGGTCGACGAACGAACACGCAGGTGGGGCAAACCATTCGGATGTTTACAAATCTTATAGTAATAAGTTAATTAGCTATTTCATTATTTTACTATTGATTACTCTTTAATATATTTTTTTTCATAATCATAGCAAATGTTAAAAACGTTAATTCTAAACTTGGCATTAAAGCAATAAATTTTCGCGAAAAGTGCTTAAAGAAATTCTCACGACAAAACCCATAGTAAAATTACGTAAGTAGGAAGAATAAATAAAATAACAGTGACACTGGCACTAAGGGTCAAATAAAACCATTACTAAGAATTTATGAGCCTTGTGTACTAGGATCGTGGACTGTACCAAGCACCATCACAATAGTACAATAGTGATCCCGGCAGAGACGTCTTTCAATGGTGTCTTGGAATTTTCTCTAGTACACGTTCTGTACTCACAATAGATAGGTAAAGTGGTCGTCTAATTGAAATGAATAAAATTATTTTAACGGATAATAAAATAAATTATCTGTTTATGATCAAGGATTTTCATCGTCTCATTCAAGCTATATAAACTTGAAAATTATTTTAAATAACTAATAATATGTCGGGTGTTCGTACGAATATTTTTTATTTTGTTTATATGTCATAAATACAAAATATATTATACATACGTACAATGTTCTTACCCCAAGTTAGGATACCCTGTACTAGGGATATTAGGACAAAAAGAACACCCATATAGCACTCATAACCCGAAACATTTTTATACAATTTAATAGTTTTAAGTAATTTAAATGAAGCATCATCATAAGAGATTTATCGATCGTTATATTTATTTATTCTAAGAAAACAAACAACTGTTAAGCTATTTCCAGTTAGGAAACCTTTTATTTAATTAAGACCCGAATCCTGCACCCGCCTAATTTATCGTATAACAATTCTGATATGGTAACAATACGTTTATTAAATTTAGATTCATGTCTAGTTTTCATTTAACTCGCACACCCCCATCTATTTTTGGGAACATAGAAAGACGAAGACAGGATTTAATATTCCATTTTACGTATTCGATGATAAATATCAAGAATAAAGACTGAGTAATAATGTTAATAATAATAAATACGTAAACATTATACGTCATAACATTCCTGATTCCTGATTTAGGACTCCAATCGAGGATTTCTTCTATTTCTAATTCTGAGGACAAGGAGAAACAGACATATTTAGATCCGAAACAAATGCTTTTGCAATTTAAATAAAATTAGATTATTATTTCTAATTTATGTTAATTTTTCCGGCAATTTTTGCTACCTACCTCTTGAAAGCTAAGCCAGTAAGCTAGCTTATTAGATTATCGGTTCACTATCTGGCTTGAAAAACTGGTATGTACCTTTAAAGAATGTTTTTAAATCTTGCACAAAATTAATTCTATACTACTTCTAACTTATAACTAGATTCATATGTAAATTCCTAGTAAATACTCGCATCTCAAATTAAACTAAATTAAAGACAACTCTATGTCTGTTTATGTTAAAAGTTCAAAATGGGTGTAAAAGGGCGGGCGCCCGTATAACCGATGGACAGACCACAGATAACATCATAAACATAAACACAAATAAAACCATAGACCTGAACCAATTGCTTCATACCCTTTCACATGCAACAATTTCGTTTTATTGAACCCAGCCCAACTGACCTCAATGTTGCTTAATAGAACCCTTTAAAATTAAAAAAGGATACGTTTAATTGTTTTACAATTTCGTACTTAAATTAACATGATTATTTGGCGTTTTTATTGGTTCAATATAATTTTATAAGTGTATTTATTTATTTAACCCATAATTGTGTTTTTTTTTTTTTTTTTTGGCACGACATGTGACCTCGACTGGTCTGATGGTAAACGCAGTGGAGGTCCATGAGCATTGACGACTAGAGAACCGCTCGCACGGTGGCTCCAGTCGCCATCACTATGCCGGCCTGAGAAGGTGCTTTTTCACGCTCCGCTTGAAGTTTAGTTAAAAACAATTTGTATTTTGCTTTGTATTTTTTTTTAAGATTCAACATAATCCAGAATTTAGGACTTTCATTTTTATTTTCTTATACCGCCTGTATTAATTTTAGACAATATTTTATAAAACTTTGTATCGAAGATCTAAGTGACCAAAGTGTTTTTGTTTTATTTTTCATATAATTACCCCCTTGAGGTGTAATTGTTCTATCACGAAATCAAGCGAATGCTACATCATTTATACTAAAAAGATGTCCAAAAATGTTAATATAGCTAAGATGTATCAAACACAAAAGATGTCTATCAATTTAGTTACATAATCCTCGGTAAGCGTCAACCTATCGTCTCTGTCTATTGTGTGTAGTCACAGGATTGACGTTTGACAGTACGATCCATCGAATGTCGATTAAACGTCATCTAATGCTTGATTGGACGATTAGCGATTGACTAAACTTTATACACGTATATACTATCTTCAAACCCTAAACGAAATAAAGTTATAGGTTTTAAAGAGTGGTAGGCAGACTTATGATGGTTATTAGACCAGTCTGCCGTCCTGAGGTAGTACCGCCACTTTCGAATGTAACACCCGTGAAGTAACTATGTCGCGTGTTGAGACCAGTTTGGTATAATGACAGCAGTGTGCACTGTCAATCTGGATGGTGCACATTCGTCTTCTCAAGCGGGCATACCTTGTGGACAAACATTTATCTGTGATAGCTTTTGGACTGAAGTCTAACTTAAAACCAGACAGAGCGTAATCACATGTCAAGTTGCTATCACCTGTACTTATCAAATGTATGCCAAATGTGACCTAGGTTTTAAACATTCCTGATCAAATAACACCCAAGTATAAATAACCCTGTAAGATTATAAAGTTCTCGAATAACCACACGCTCTAAATACGACAAGAAATATTGATAATTAAAATTCAATTAGTTTTGTGTGCTTACCGCCGTAACTACTCCGTAACCGCCACAATGTTACGTGAAACCATAAAACGTGGACCATTAAAATATAAAGCAGAATTTATTTCTTGCGATTCTTTTGTTTTCATATGCATTTACAAGTTACATACAAAAAAAATGCTATTATAATTTTAATATGCTCGTGAGCATACATAATAATTGTATGTTCTTTATTGTGCAACTCTTTTGAGAAATATGTAGACAATTCAGAAATGATTTTTTTAGTATATATATATACTGTAGAATTTGTGTGAATGTTCCCTGTGGCAGCAGTTATCGCCGCCCATGGACCGTAACATAGTTTGATATTAGGCGCCATGAAAAAAATGTCAAGTCATATGAAATTATAATTGTTTTGAAGACGATAATACATATGGATTGACACATTAGGGATGGACAGAGAACGCTGAATTCATAAAATGCATACGTAGTCTGAGTAATACTAAATAAATAATTTGCAACTTATTTCCGCTAATCAATGTTAGTGAGGGCAGGTACACAGTCACAACAGCTGTCAATGTTAGACCCTTCACCAACATGCCAATACCTCTCGACGCGTTATGCTACTCCACGTGGCATCATCAGAAGACGTGTGGTTGCTTCGACTTCGTCGTCAGAACCTACTCTCACTAACATTGATTAGGAGAAATTAGTTGCAAAGAAGTGTTTGGAAAAATAATTTTGGTTATGGATTTTCGCAAAGTAACGCCTAATACTATTGAACATGCTAAGTAAATAAATAAATATTATCCTATTTGTCAATAATACAGTAAATAATGATTATTCAAGACGATATGCAAGTCATGCCTTCAATATTGTACGAGACATTTTAATAAAAGAATTGGTATTATAAACCTAAATAAAGGTCGTTATCTGATAATCTTGTTGTGCTTGTAAATGCGATACGTCAATCATCCCCGAACAAATAAAGAAATTTCCCGTCTTATTCGGACAACTGTTAACTCGCAAAGTTAATCCCCTGATCGGAAGAGCGACAAAGAACCCGCTTGCAACCCTAAGAAGGATTCCTTGATGCATTAAAAAGGACCTTATAATTTTAGCGTTAGAGTAACTTTTAGTCTGACATAATATTGATGCACTGCAAAGAAATGCGACATGTTTATTTTACAAAATCCAATTTTCTACTGACATCTCATCTGTCAAATGTAAGAGCTCGATATTATGAAGGTGTCTAAGCAATAAATGATAGTGTATTATGTTTTTTCCTTTAGTTAATGTTCGTTTAACATAATATCAATAAATATATTTTTTGACTGTTATTATTAAATTATCATGAAAAAATAGACGAAAATAAACGCGCGCACACAGACCAAGCCGAGGTGGGAAACAAATCCACCTTTATGCACATATGTTCTAGCAGAGCTCTTTTCCGATAAATTTTCATCATAATTTAAACCTACGTAACTTAATAATTCATATTTTAATAAATAATTTAGAGATAAAAATATAATTTTTAAAAGTTAATTCTTCTAGTTAATTATAATAATTCATTTCAAGTGCTCCCGTACAAGTGCAGTAGATAATAAACTACATCGCAACTTAAACCTGTACGTGCTCTGAAATGAATGAGACATTATTTTATTTAAATGACAGTTATGTTACATAGATTTATTTATAATATTATATTATAATTATGATGATATTTAAAAAGAAAATATTTGTTGCGTCTGGCTCTTCTGTCTATATGTATACGTTTATTTTGTCCTGGTGATGTTTCCCATAGTGTTTTATAAGTAATATACTCGTACAATAAAGGATTTTTATTACCTATATCTGGGTATAATTTTTTTTAAATATAATATGAAAAAGAGTAATATACATTATTACACTAAAAATTTAAATATTTTGTGGATAGAAACTAAACAAAATAATTTATTATAATGGACGATGTAATTTACCATCCGTTGTCTCAAACAAAACTTTTAAACGAGTAATTACAGTTCTTATCCAATTTGGCAGTGCAGAAAAACTCGACCCCCCTTGTGCAGGAAATTTGTTTTAAATTTCAACAACAATGGGGAGATCGCAGTTCGGATAATTGCGTACGAAGTCTCCGTGACGATGTTCTGTACACACTGGCAATATAAATCTACCCGCAATGAACGGTTAATGATACCTTGCTGGAGTTAAGGAGGCTTTTCAAAAGGTCCATGAGAGAGGAGGCGTACGAGAAATGTGTAATCTGTGATTGGGAATCGCGTGCATTCTGGCAGTTCGCGAATTAAGAGATTGCTTTCTGGTTATTCAAAACGCGAAAAGTGGATTCCATAAATACGGGATTGAGGAACATTATAAATTTCAACTGGATAAATATCTCCATTCAAATTGGTTAAGTTTTGAAGATGATTTTATAGCCGTATGAAAATTGCAAATTCACGTGTGCAATCTTTTTTTTTTTTTCATTTGTACATGCGTCTAGTTTGACTGATATTTTGTTATACTGGGCTATATTCTAGCACAAGTAAGTTACTTCGCGTATGTTACACTTGAAAGTAGTGGTAAAGCTGAAGACTGAGCTAATAAATGGTTGCTCATAAACTGCATTATCAGTACTCTAAATTGGATCTACACAATTTTTTTTTTGGCCAGATATGAAAGCGGCCGTGGTCTAGCGGTAAGACGCATGAACTCACGATCGATGGGACCCGTGTTCGGATCTCGCTAATTCTGACCGGTACTAATGTAACTATGTTATATGTACTTTGGTCGTTCAGTGCCTATAGGCACTATTAAAGAGTGGTAGGCAAATTAACTTTGGCTATTAGCCCAGTCTGACGTCCTGGGCTAGTACCATTACTATCGAATGCAACACACGTGAAATGACATTGCTACGATTCGAGAGCAGTTTGAAAGTAGCCAGGTATAGTGAGAGGTGTGCATTGTCAATCTAGATGGTGCATATTCGTCTCCTCAGGCCGGCATAGCGGAGGCGACTGCTGCCCGTAGAGATTTCTCTGTAGTAGCAGTTGTTTCCGTTCACGTCCGCTTTACATCAGGTGGAGTGTTGTCATATGCCAAGCTACAATAAAAAAAGTGGAATTAAACCACAGTAATGACGTCAATTAATAGAGTAACTGTCCAGTTTTAAATGAATTGTAAACTTTTAATGTTTATTTTAATATCTACAGATCATACTAGGTTTTACCGTAGCAATAAATCTCGCAGTAATCTGTTTTACTATCTAAAGGTAATCTTCGAACTCACCATAAATCATAAACGAAATAGGGGTGACTGGAGTCGTAATGTCCCAAGAGATCCATTAAAATATAGACACCTATACCAATAGAAACCTAATTCTATAAATTTTACTTTTTAACATAATTTTGAAATAAAATCCTTGTTAGTACTATCAACAAAACTAGCGCTGAAACGCCTCCACTATGCCGGCTTGAGGAGACGAGCATGTACCATCTTAGATTGACAGTGCACACTCCTCTCGTTATACCTGGCTACTTTCAAACTATTCCCGAAACGCGACAAAGTCACTTCACGGGTGTTACACTAGAAAGTGGTGGTACTACCCCAGGACGGCAGACTGGACAAATAACCATCATCAGTCTGCCTACCACTCAAGAAAAAAATCTATCCAATTTTAGTTCCTAATTCCCATTACCTTTTGTTTAAACAAAAACGTATTATACATATGTATCCTATGAAACTGCTGTTTGTCCAACGATCGAGGGTACTTTTCAGTATTAACTTGCCAAACTTAATAATATGAACTTATGATAGCTTCTAAGTAATTAATATTCGTGAGAAAAAACATAATATTATAAAAATCAATTAATTAAAAAAATAATTTGTATTTTAAATTGATATCTAAATACATTTTTATTTTTTTGATCATCATGTCTTTAAAACGCAATAATATCTATGGTTTAAAATAACTGCGTTTAAATGATTGTGAAATCATTTAGTTTTCATTATCTCAGCATCATAAGCCCAGAAGCAGCGTCTCGAGTTACATCATGAATTTTATTTCACTTTTGTGTAGGTGTTAGTAAATATCATATCATATCTATGTCAATAAATTGAAAAATTATTTAAATTAAACGACGATGTTTTAAATTACGACTTATTTCAAATTGAACTTTTATTGACAAATAAAGTAAATTATTGGTAATTTTGTTAGAATTTTTTACACAAATATTTATAAATAAACTATACGAATATAAAGTTAAATTAAAGAATATAACGATTATGAAATATAAACTGAGATGGATCGAATCTATGTAGTCTCAACTCAACATACATTTCGATGAAATAATTGTTTCTTTTATTCTTTACAGTAGCTCGGCATGTGATTTTAATCTGAAGAGACAACTGCTATCACAGCGAAATGCATGCAGTCGCATCCGATTGAGCAAACCAGGTGCACTCTCTTCTTGTTACACAGTACTACTCCCAAGTTCATCCCGAAATGCTAAAATGTTTAATTAAAAGGCAAAAAGTAGTGTATCCCGTGGCTGTAAAGTTTGTTATTACTCCTACCCAGGCCCATACATATCCTGTAATTTAATTGATTTATAGAATATACAATGTATTTTAAAATTAATTATCTTATTTCATTCAATTTCTTTTAAAAAATTTGGTACCAATTGTAATTTTTGAATGTTAGAGAAAATAAGAATAGTGCCAGTTGAGTTAACAAAATAATCATAAGTCAAGTTGACGGAGTATCCATATTGCAAATCTATACTCGCACAGAGATAGGCAGAGTCAGTATATATCCACCTTCTACAATTCTTACAGACTTTAGAGATAAGTTCAATAATACAAAATTTGCGAAAATTAACTTTAGTTATCTTTAGATATCAATTTACGACTAACAAAGATATAGAAACGAAACTTAAACTAATATCTTGAATTATATTACTAAAAGTTGCAACACAAACTTAGCACTTAAAAGGCAAAGTGTGTGATACAAAACTTAAAACATAACTAATATTTAACATAATAACGAAAACGCTAATAAATGTTGAAAGTTCACATTCAAATCGCCATCAAGAGAGCTATGTTCATTAACAAAATGTTGCTAGCACGTAGGTAGACAATTTCGTAAGATACACTGCAGACCACCCGTTAGGTATTGCAAATTGTTCACTTGTATTATGAAGAAATTTGTCTTTTGACTTAACAATCTTAACATTTACTTAGATTATTAATTTACGTTGGAAAACACGTTTCTTAACTTCCATTACGTTTTCGTCTAAGTTATTTTATTAATAGATATTATAAAAACTCACGCCATCTCTTACAATTTACATTTTTACATCATTTCTAGTGTCACGTGGGGTCTTCTCTCTAAACGGATGGTGCACACTTATCTCCCCCGAAGATGACTACTCGGTACAGTCATTCCGCTGTGGTAGTAGGTTATAAAAAATGTGAAAAAAAAACTACAAAAGCTTACATATAAGTAGTACCATTTGAATTAGCAAAAGCTTTATTTAATATCCTTGATATATTATAGGTATAGTGTAGGTGACATTAAGAACTAGTAGTGCAATGTATTAGAATGATAATCGAAGCAGGAAGTACATAAACCGATTATATTGATCAGTTGTCACTTAAAGTGAAGGGAACACAATCGCGGTATCGGATTTAGGTTTAAGATACAGCAGTTTTGATTTCTATCTACTATACAAATATAAATAAATGTCATATGTTATTTATATAAAGAAAAATCAATAAATGGTTTATTTTAACATGCATTTTTTTCTAAATGCTGCTAAATTAACAGAAATGGACCCACAATTTTTTTTCTCGAGTTTCAGGACAATGATAATTTTTAGTTCATTTTGTAGAAAAATGAATCTATATTCCTAATTACCAATCAGTCTTTATTCTTTCACATGGGTTATTGAGTAATTGGACTTTTTTTAATGCAATATTGAAGATTATTATTATATAAGATGCTTTAATAATTGATGATATGTGTTTTTTATGTAATTAAACATTGTCTATTAGGTAATTAGTGAAAGTAGAACGATGTGTTGACATAATTGAAATAAATTAATAAAAATGTACAATATTATTTTAGAATATTGTTTCGATATCAAACTGTTAGGTATTAAGCGGGCCCAAAAATGGGCATTGTTCTTTAATGTTACTAATTTCAGAACGGCTGTGGTCTAGCGGTTGAGCGTATCCAAAATTCTTGCTGGTACCAATGTAGCATTATTCTACGTAAGCATTAAAAATGGGAGGCAAATTGAAGATACCACTTGCAGTGACCTACTCGAGTTTCGAAGTCAGCGTGTGTATCTTATATGGATGGTACACGTTCATCTCCTCCTTACCTCCAGTAGACACCTAGTGTGGCAGTACTTGTCTTCTCTCATAAGCCGCACTTATCTTAACATCAGGCAGAGTGTGATCACATGTATAAAAGAACGATTTTATGTCTACGTAAAAATATATTCAATATATCTAGCTCACAACTTAAGTACATTTCCACTGCAAACGACAATAGACATTAAAGATTATCACCAGCATTCTCAAGCGGATTGTAGTCATGCATCCATTTCGCAAAACAATTTTCAATAGGAAAATAAGACCATCAGAATAGAGGCTATGATAAATTGCAAACAACCTTACTCAAAACTAAAAGGATTTAAGTGGAATTATTTGAATATATTTTATTTTTGTTGCAATTAAGAGTAGCCGTGGTCTAGCGTGTGAAGTCACAATCGATAGAAGCCGCGTTCGAATCTCACTTAATTCTGACCGGTACCAATGTAACTATGTTATATTGTTCAGTGCCTATAGGCACTATTAAAGTGGTAGGCAGACTAATGATAGTTATTAGCCCAGTCTGCCGTCCTGGGGTGTACCACCACTTTCACAATGTTACACCCTTGAAGTGACTACAGCGCGTTTCGGAATCACCTTGAAAGTAAACAGGTATGATGAGAGGAATGTGCACTGTTAATATGGATGGAGCACAAGTCGGTATAGCGGAGGCGACTGCTGAATATTTATCTGTAGTAGCAGTTGTTTCCGTTCTAGCACATCAGGCGGTGTATTGTTATATGTCGAGCTATTATTGTAGAAGAAGAAAATAATAAATTGAGGTTATCAGCAAAACAAGATAAAGAATTAAAATAGGTATATACAGTTGAAGTACATTTATATCATTGAAGAGAGATGTATCCTTTTTCTTCTGAGCCGCACAATAGCTCGATTGAGATCGGACTGTAAAGATAAAAGGGAAAACGACGGGAACAATAACCGATGCACTTCCTTTGACAATATTCGCGGTACGAAGTGCCCGGTGCGAATAATTTATCGATTATTCGACCAAGATCGAATGATAAGGACTGCAAAATCGATCATTACCTAGGTGTAAATGATAAGAGTTTGAGGAATGTGGGAATGATTGAACATTTATATTAACCCACAATTACTCGCATACTAAAAGTTACACTAACGCTCGTGTGGGGTAATATATACCTCAGACGCACTCTGACAAAACAATACGGTACAAAGCGGCGCCTGGGACTGTTGACTGTTCCGTGACAGGGCGAGGTATTTAGGCAGCCACTGAAAACTGTGTGAGAGTAACTTTGAAAATGGTGGAGATATGCCGCTTCAAATGTGTCGTGGGGTAAAATATACCCCGTGCGAGTAATTAAGGGTTAACTGAATAACTAAATATTTAAAACATAAAATATAACCATGCACACTCATCTCATATAACCGGCATAGTGGAGGTGACTGTTGCCTACAGATATTTCCGTGGTAGCAATTGTCCTCATCAACAGCACTCTCTATAAAATCTATATAAAAGAATATGTTAATATGAACAAATCTAAAAAAATGTAGATGATTTTTAATACAACATTAAAGCTTATGTTTCAATTAACAACCTATCTATATTTATACACATGTATATACAAAACAAAATAATTAGAGAACTAGTAAAAATGGTATAGAATCTTGTTACAAACCGGAAATCGATTACATTTTCAAATTAATAAAATGATTACCTATTTCTGCATCCATTTGTCAAGTACGATTACAAATTATTCATTTAATATGCAATAGATATTTAATTAAGAGAATTAACTCTAATTTCCAACCCGTTCAGTTATATTGATGAGTTTAGTTAATTAATGGATTTGTAGTGGCAACAAATTAAGTGGCTATAATAATAATAATTGTAACTATACAAGTATATATGTATTGTATTAGTTCGAATGTGATAATTATATGTTATTAGACTGCGCCGGTGGTCCACGATATCACAAGTACTGGCCTTATGTCAAATGGATCGTATAAATTTTATGGAATAGGTATTTAATTTGGGAAAATATTAATTATTCATTATAATTTACTAAATATGTGTTATGTACTATTTTGTATATACGTACATAATAATGTACAATTCATACACTAAAGGACCACTTCCTATCCAATAGACACGAACATATTAACAAAACAACATTATAAAATAATGTCCTATTTTTTTAATTAACTTATTTCAATTATTTGAAGACATCGTTTACCGATCAATTAACAATATTTGATTACTTATGCATTTGATATAAGAATAACCTCAAATATTGCAACAGAAAAAGTAACCCGAATAAAAAAACTGATTAGTGATAAAGAATGTAGATTTATTTTCCCTCAAAATGAACTAAGAATCATCGATAAACTCGTGAAAAAAGCTGTGGGCCAATTTTTCTTAAGCGAACTCTCATTTTCCTTTATGTAAACAGGGATTCTGTTGGCTGATGGCGATAATTTAGAAAAAAATAAGAAACGAAGAAACCGTCGCATCGATTAAATTAATCAAAATAAGTAAGCTGCTTTGAAAATAAGTAAACTGTTTTAATAAACTTAAGTCTTACTTAAAAAAAGGTATGCCATATCCAGATTATTATTACATTAACGTAGACTTTGTAGACAATGTGACTAGTACACAAACATGGATAGGATCCGTGCTCAAAGTTGGGTATAGTAGTAACTCTAAAGCCTTGAGTTTGTGTTGGGCGACAAACACAAATATTTGTTCAAGACAAACATAGGAACAGCAAATCATTGCGCGTGTTTAGACTTCTGTCAAAAGGAATGTGGTATTTCAATTTAATTTATTCATTTTCAATTAAACTTTCATAGTTCACTCATCACTTCTATTCATTTTAAAGGATAAGGCCCATTCGCGGGCTACCTTATTTCGTCATTAATTTATTTTAATTATATCAAAACATCGTTTCCCAATCAATATACAATATAAACAATATACAACTTTAAAAATAAATATTATCAATTATTGAAGCTTTTAACAGAATAAACACCTCAAATATTGTATCAGAAAAAGTCTTATTACACAATAACTTAAGTGAAAAAATTAAAACTGATTGGTGATAAGGATGAAGATTTATTTTCCTTCAAAATTACCTAAAAAAAAGTAAAACTCGAGAAAAAAATTGTGGGCCCATTTTTCTTAGGCGAATGGGCATTCTCCTTTACTTTACTGTTATTCGCGTATTATTTATAAGTATATTAAATTCATTTTCAAATTGAAAATTCTAAAGTAATATTTAATATTATAGTAATATTAACTTCGTATGTGTTTAATTATTATCACGCATTTAAATTAAAGAATGATTAGTTTTCGGTACAAACTTTAATCCCTTATTTCATCTCATATTTTTAAACAAGATATAACCTTTGACCTTCCCCATGTAATTATCTGCTCAATGTTCAATTGTAACAGACAGACAGACTTACTTTCACATAAATAATATTAGTATAGATATAGATGGTGCATATTCGTCTACTCAAGCCGGTATAGCTGATGCGACTGCGGCCTGTAAAACCAATCTGCTCTCTAACTTTACATCAGGCGGAGTGTTCCCATATGCCGAGCTACAATAAAAAAAAGAATAATAACAAAAACTAAACTAAATTACAATTTACAAGTAAACCTATTAAAACAGTCGATTTCAATTTGTAAATTCACAAATGTTTTATTAAGCTTGCGAACAAAAACCACATACCAATGTACTCGAAACTCGATTTACTCCTAACAAGTAAAAAATTACGAAGCAACCTCCGACTTGTTCTTCCATCGGAGAGTTTATGCTCAGAAACTAAAAAACTAAATATTATTCATGAAAAGAAACGTTAACATCGAGTTTATGTTAAAATACGTAGTATAATGGAAACGATGAATTATGCATCGAACGTGCTTGACATGATGACATATGAAGTAACTTTTGCTTGATGTTTAGTTACACAAATACAATATTTTCTTTTGTAAATTCACTTTTTACTCAGTTAACCGCATCCTTATTAGGAATATACGCCAAATATTTTCTAATTGTGAACTGTTGAATTTATCTTCACGTAAAAAGGCTATAATATCATCCATATGAATACGTTTTTGGCCAATTTATTGTCCCTTAAAGGGTTTACAACATACCATAACTATTTACCCGTGTATGGACGTTGAACTACTTTTTATTTAAGTCATACTGGGAGAATATCTACTATTTTTATAGTACCTCGGCATGTGACTTGATATTAAGCTGAAAAGGGGCAAACTTGTAAAAATTGCTATACATATATATACAGGCAGCAGTCGCCTCCCCTATGCTAGTTTGAGGAGAGGTATGTGGACCATCCAGGTTGGCAGTGCACGCTCTCTTTTTTATTTTTTCATAGTAGCTCAACATTTTAAATTAAGGTTGGTAGAAACAACTACTAGTACAAAAGTGTATCTGCAAGCAAGAGTCGCCTCCGGTTTCCGTCTTGAAAAGACCACTTGATAGGACATACTTTTAGAGCGGTCATGGTCTATAGCGGTAAGACGCGTTAACTCACGATCAGTGAGACCCGTGTTCGAACCTCGCTAATTCTGACCGGTACCAATGTAACTTTGTTATATGAACTTTTGTCGCTCAGAGCCTATAGGCACTATTAAAGAGTAATAGGCAGACTGAAGATGGTTATTTGTCCAGTCTGTCGTCCTGGGGCAGTACCACCACTTCCGAATGTAACACTCGTGAAGTGACCTTGTCGCGTTTCGAGAATAGTTTGAAAGTAGCCAGGTGTAACGAGAAGAGTGTGCACTGTCAATCTGGATGGTACATGCTCGTCTCCTCAAGCCGGTATATGGAGGCGACTACTGCCCGCATTCATGGACCGCACTCTAGCTTTACATCAGGCGGAGTATTGTCACATGCCGAGCTACAATAAAAACAAAAAAATCCTCCTCTCGATACTAAACGTATTTCAATACAGATATAGATTATTATTGATTTAAATTACCTTTCGTGTTTCTAGAGAGTTGTCGTTGCTTGTTCCCATTAAATTCTATGGAGCTCAATGTACCCTAATTGATGAATAAATTCTTGAATTTAAATTTATCGGATATGTCGCTATTGTTTACATTTAAATAACATTAAGTATATAAGTTTCGATACTGATAGAATATTAAATGGTTGAGATTAGAAAGGGCGTGACGTCTGCCCTAGTGTGGGCCGATCTTGCGTCGGTGTGGGGGTTTATTGTTTAGTATAGATCAAGTCGATAGCCGATACTATCGTAATTATAACGTAGCATTCTGTATATTTTGTTATAAGAAATGAACTTATTAATAAAACGAAGAAAATATAGCCGTATAAAGATCTTGCAGCACCAGCTGTGAAAATAAACTGTTAATAAATTAAAGTTCTATGAAGCGAGCGGAAAAACTACACATAAACAGCGCAGTGGTTAGGGCGACAGTTTGTTACGCTGAGGCTACGGGTTCGATGAAGGTTATTAGCCCAGTCTGGCAATTTGAGGTAATACTAACTACCACTTTCAAGGAAAGGAAGTGAAGGGAGCTAGTCGCGTTTCAGAACCATTTCTTTCCCAAATCAAGTCAGTATAGATGCATTAACAACAATATATGTATCCCTCAGACACATTCGGATACTCATGTCAGGATAGGAGAGGCGACTGCTGTCTCCAGACGTTTCTTTCGACATAACTAGCTGCCATAAAAAAATTGTAAAGGATGTCCATTTGTACGGCGGTGCCGGTCCATAAAGCCCTCCATCAGGCAAGCAGACGCAGCCGATGGAGGCATCTAGTTGTGCGACCCACCAGGAGTCATCCTCAACAATGAGGGACCGACGAGAATAGACAGAGAGTGTTGTATATATTTATTATACATACATATAATTTGTATAACTTCACGTTTCTTAATAGTCTCGGAGAAGTAGATATCAGATTAGAATTTGACTTTATAACTATATCAAATACAGAGTTGAACTTTGTCAGAGAGTCAAGGCATGGGTTGAGAACTAATTAAGCACCGCTCACGACACGAGAGCACTGTGTCACGGGTCCACGAGTTCGTGCGAGGTGAAAGCAAATGAGAACTATTAGTACATGCCATCATGAAGATGAGTCTAAAGCCTCTTTGATATAACTCAATGATACTCTATAATAAATTGCATACTTTATAATAAACTCAAAGTAACTAAATATATTAAATGTATATTGATTTGCGGAAGGTGAAACGGTTCAGAAAAATCCTAAGCATTTATCATATCGCGTTTCATAACGCAGAAAAGAAAATGAAATAATATAACGTTGAATATAAAAATAGATGACTGACAAATGAATTCTCTAAGATAAAACCAAAATTATTTTGTTAATATGGACTTATGTTTATTACAAAGAAAAAGTTAGATATAATTGTTTGCGACCGACAAAAGTAAATTACTTTGATTTACAAATGTTAAGAAATAATCCTAACTGACGTGGGATGAGGAATTACATAGAATTTAATTTGTTTTTTAATTAACATAATAATGTAATGGTGTTAAAAATGTAGCAATTTACACAGCTAATTAGTTTTTCATTTTATTTATGAGAAATCGGTACGTGCAAAATTTTATTAAGCAAAATAGTAAATGCTTTGTCCGACTAAGCTAAAGGAGAAAGCCCATAAGAAGATAAATGGGCCCACAATTTTTTTTCTATCGTTCGCCGATGATTTTTAATTCTTTTTGTGTGAAAAAACATCTATATTCGTTATCACCAATAGGCTTTAATTTTTTTACATGGGTTATTGAGTATTATTTTAAAATATTGTTTTCAAGTGGGCCAAAAATGGTTATTGTTCTTTATTATTAAAATTATTTGAATAGCTAGTTTATAAATATAATTAAGCAAGAGCGTCGCCAGCAGATGGCCTAGGGGGGGGGGGCAAGTTGATATGTAGGATGAGAAAAGTATGAATTGTAGGTAAAGTACATGAAGCTTTTCACTTGTAGTACGAGCCTTATATCTACGGCGATTGTAATAACAACGGTACAGAGTCTAACGTGTAAAGCTCTTGACTCTAAATAATAAATAAATTTACATTTAACAACTTTTTTTAGAATGTTAGGGGGGGGGCAGCTGCCTCTCCCTGCCCCCCCCCCCCCCTTGGCGACGCCCTTGTAATTAACTAATAGTTAAAAGTTAGATTCAATTTTTCTGCCAATAAATGTTTAAGGTGTAACCGAACTTAAAAGTCCTTAATTAAAGAAAATAAAAAAATAATACAATGTAGGTAAAACTGAATAAGTACATGCTACAGCACTGTAGAGTCTTTAACCCAATGTAGAAAAGTACAAGCGAAAATATCCTTTATGAAGATGCAGTAGACCGTTTGCCTATAATACTTGAGTTGTAAAATATCGTTTTATATCATATAATCTAATTCATGAAGGAATAAACCATCTAGACGGACTTCTATTCTACCAAGTTACTACTTTATAGGCTATCACAGTTTATTGCGGAACACACCTATGTATTACCTATCAAAATCAGTATGTATTACGGCACTAACAAAATGAGAATTTTATTGTCTTCCGTAGATATTCAACTTCCCGATTTAATACACTTTAAACTTTATTGAGCTTTAAAGTAAACACTATTCTATAACGTAGGTACTGTTCATATACTTATATATAGAATAACTAACATTTTTATTATACTACATCGGCAGATTGATAATGGTTATTACACCAGTTTAATCACTGAACCTGACCAGGAGTTAATCACCCAGAGGAGTGTGTTCGTCTCCTCAAGCCGGCATAGTGAGGGCGAATGCTCGCTGAAGTTATTTATGCTCGTAACACTTAACTACCATCAGGCAGATCTTGATCACGTACTGGCTATCAAATAAATTTAAATATTCTAATAAAACATAAAAAGTGCTTATCCAAATTCAGTGAGCTATTAAATCGTATCAGTTACCTCATAACGGATTCAGTAATTTGGCCATACATCTTGTTATGGTCGTTTCGTAAGATTAAAACCCTCGCCACCCTTCATAAATCGTACCCTCTACGGCATTGGTGTTATATTATTCATCACTCTACCTGAGACACGAGAAACGAATCCAAGTCCAGCCAAATTGTCAATGTCCAACGCGAACCTCCCCCTTTTTCCATTGCCTCATTTCTCACAGTTAACCTCTAATAAAATGGATTCTATGCATATTAAAGTATCATCATATGGGCGGCAAGGTGGTTTATTTCGCTCTTGGGATACGTTTAAACCCAAGTTTTATAGTTCAAGAAATGTCAATAGTAAAATGTGTTGAAGTGGTCATTTCGAAGATGTTTGCAGCGTCGTTGTCGATTCCAATTTGAATATTTAAACAGTTTTATTTATCATTATTTAAGCTGGGCTGCGTAGTGCCCATAACCGTCGGGCTTGTATGAGGAGAATTGTGGATGTGAGGGAAGCGAGGGAGTTGTGTCAGGAACGCCGTTGTCTCTGCCTATCCGTGTGGGAAAAAGACGTGACAATTTTTGTTGTTATTGTTTCGTTTCATATTGAAAAAGTGGTAGGCAGACTAACGGTGGTGATTACCCCGGTCTGCCGTCCTGGTGCTTTCAAGTGTAACACCCGTAAAGGACCTTGTCCCGATTCAGAAACAGTTTGGAAGTATAACGAGAGGAGTTTGCACTGTCAATCTAGATGGTGCACATTCGTCTCCTCCAGCCGGCATAGCAGAAATGATTGTTGCCTGTAGAAATTATTTGTGGTAGCAGTTATTTCCGTTCAAGGACTACACTCTAGCTTTACATCAGACGGAGTGTTGTCATATGCCGAGCTACAATAAAAAATATTTGAACATTCATATTGTTTTATGTGCTAAATGTATAATAAAATTCAATCATGTTGTGAGTCGTCGGTTTCGTTTCAGGGCGGCAATCTTGTTTTATGGTGACGTTGCTCCCACGCCGGTACAAAATCAACGACGGCTTAGATTCAACCTGAGATGAATGGGGCTTTACTTGTAAAACATTTTAGACTCTCCTGATCGGTTTAATGTCTTCCTATAATGTTTGTTATTCTATCTCCTATATTATATGTCCGAGGCGGGCTGACAGATACCTTATGTTGAGAAAATAATCAAATAATACAAACGTACGAATGCAGCTGGTGCAGATAAATATCTTCCTAAATAAAATAAGGCCTCCAAAGGCTTAACAGCTCTATGTATAATCTTATATAGACTTTACGAACAAAACAAGAAACAAAAACTATTTTATTATGATTAAAACACACAACTTAATTGAGAACTTCAATAAAAATGGCAGCTGCATTTGATCAATTGTTAATTATTTGTTTTTTATTTTCGTTGAAGGGGTAAGCTTTGATATTAAGTTGAAAGGATAGGGTTACATAAAACAACGATACAAACTTAAGATGTCTATTTTTTGTCAGTGACAAGTGTAGGTATTGAAATGAAAACTTATGGGAAGGGATTACATTGTTATTATATTTTCTTTTTAATTATTTTTGTTACTGTTGATTTTATTTATAAATTAGATAAGTATATTATGCACATCACAATTTTCCTTTATTTACAAGTGTGACTCATTTACGAGTGACTGAAATAAAACCAAAATTGAACTTTAGTTTAGCGCCCACAAGGTTCAATTTAGAATATGTTAAAATTTTATTTTTAAATCATTACATATTTAATACTTAAAAAATATATTTTTTAATTTATAATTAATCTTTAAAACATTTTCAAGTTTTTATTAAATTGAACTTTAAGAACTTCTCAGGCCGGCATAGTGATGGCGACTGGAACCACCGTGCGAGCGGTTCTCTAGTCGTCAATGCTCATGGACCTCCACTGCGTTTACCATCAGACCAGTCGAGGTCACATGTCGTGCCAAAAAAAAAAAAAAAAAAAAAAAAAAAAAGAGGAATTGTAAAAATATTTTATTCGCTACTTCCGGCCATCACTTTAATCAGGCATGAACGGAATTGAACTCGATCCTTCCATGGAGTGCAAAACGATGTTTACCGGCCAACGGGAATAGTCGCATGAGTCAAGTCAAAAGGCCCCTGCCTGAGCTGAGCACTCTAGTAAATACTTTCTGAGTAAAAAGGATATTTTCGTTCAACAAACTCTGCCTTTGGAATTTTTAAATCCGACTCAGTATCGGCTTTTCAATTCGACCTTTACAAACATTTCGACTTACGACTGACGTTGGAATCTAGTGGGAGTTTATATCCAACAAAGAATTGAACATTCCTTTTTTTAAATAAAGAATAATATTTTCTACACTTTAACAATCAATTGTCCAACACCAAGTGCGTACTAACAATTATTAAATGTTTTCTTTTAAATTATCTTAGAAATATTCTGTTTATTTAAAATAAACAAACATTTTATATTTAACTGTAGTAACTGCTAAGTATTATCAGAATTACTGGAACGGCATTATGACCTTAAAATGGTTGCTGGCCTCTGCCACCAGAAGATGCTACAAAAAGTCACGACTCTTCAATCTGCCGGTTTTTTAACCCTACTACATGTAATGTTTAAAATGTTTTAACAATTTTTATTACGATATTATATTTTCATGTGTGTAACCGTTTTTTACAGGACGATAAAACTACAAACGCGTGATGCTGAAAGATGAACATGTCGGTAGATGAGACTTCTTTATACTTTGCTACATGACGCGAATACATTTATTCATGAAAAAATACGATTATTATAATAGTATTAAAAAAGTATTGTTCATTTGTCATTTGCATTTGATGTGGACTATAGCTTACATTCACTTTCTAAGAAAGTCTGGTTGCATTACAAACCCGGTTTGATATCAATTTTCAAGACATGATGAGTAATTACTATGAATGAGTGCTCTTGACAAATGTGTTGTGAAATATGTACCGTATCTAGTTGATTAGCTTTGGAGTTTTATTCTTGATACTAATCCAATCACAATTTAATAATATATATTTATACAAATTATTACACGATATAAACTTCCCTGTTACACGTATGTGCAATTGTTTACTCTTCATACGAATCATGAGAGTTCATTTATTCTGTGATGCAATTGTTTTAATCAAAACTCAAATCTGTCAAATTCTGGATCGATATCAAAGCGATTTTGAAACCGCTACGAATAAGCACTGTTCTGCATTCCAGTCCGAAGTGGGGCGTCCAAATCTAAGATCACGAACGGCTAGATAATATTGTAAACCCCATGTCATTGATTTGTACCACAACACTCCACGTGGTTATGTTATACAATTTTAACCATTATTAAGTGGAAAAGAAACAAAACAATAGTGTACATTTATTTTATGAATGAAATGCGAGAACCATGTCATTATAAAACGTACACGACATATTATTTTGGTAACGTACGAGCTAACTAAAATTTTAGTTGTAAATTTGGAACACTAGTGTCCTACTTACACAGTAATTGTTTTAAATTGCATATATCCAGCGCTTACTGACAGCTAATGGAAGTGATTGTGATTTAAGTAGTTCATGCTTCGCGATTGTCGCAAGAAAAATCAATTTGTTACATGCTTCATACTCATATGCTCTTACATTGTAAATAAACTTCTTCGCATTATTGTTAATATACTTAACTAAAATATTGTTGAAGAAACGTATTCTGTAACTTCAGATGGGTATCTTCTACTACAATCTTAGAAGAGTGGTAGGCAGACTGATGATGGTTTTATCTGCCGTCCTGGGGTAGTACCACCAAGTAACCTTTTCGCGTTTCAGAATCAGTTTGGAAGAAGCTAAATTTTTTTGAAAGTTTAGAGGAGGGTGCACTGTCAACGTAATAGTGCAAATTCTAAGGAGTTGTCTTTAAAAAATTCTCTGTGGTAATGATTCCGTTCATGGACAGCACTCTAACTTAACATCAGGCGGAATGTTCTCATATACCGAGCTACAATAAAAAAACTTTTAATCATCTACCGTGTTATTTAACCTATTTAAAAAAAAATTACAGACAGAGTGGTGGTTATTAGCCCAGTTTGCCATGTTGGGATATTACTAACAGCAGCCTGGAAGTCTGAATGGTGGTCTTTTCATTCCGGTATAACACGCAGACATTTCTCTGTGGTAGCTAAACACTTTTCCGTTTAATTTAACATTTAAAACCCTAGAGTTGTCATAATGCAATCTATCTAAAGATGGAGTTTTTTGCATTTTGGAAATAATACAAACGTGTATTTCTTTCTGTAACCAAATTGGAATTTGGCATGATGTAATAAACAAGATCCATATGTCACTGTCCTGCGATTTATCGCATACACAATCGTAAGTTGACGTCAAATATTATTATCATTAAGTGATGGATGACTAATTCTTAAAGAATATCTGATCGGTGTTAGTATAAAGGAGCCGAGCCTGTTTGATTCTTTCTTTTCGGCCCAAAATTTTTAATAAATCTAATCTGCTATAAAACAAAATCTTTAATCGATGACATGCTTAAAAAAGCGAAGAGCGGTCGTGGTCTAGCAGCACGATCGATGAGACCCGTGTTCAAAACTCGCTAAATTGGGGCCGGTATCAGTGTAACCATGTTATACGCGAGCGGAGGTGCCGAACTACAATAAAAAAAATACCCACAATTGTACTAGAATCAAAGACATTATGGAATGTGAGACACGAAAGAGATGTGTAAGGATCTTCCTCTGCTGATGAAAGGGAGTAAAAAGAATATAAATTTTAAAATATTTATTTAACAATATATACCATGAATAAGACCCATGGACCGAAAATATAATAAGACAAATAAGTAGTTACCTTCATCTGTGATACGAAGATGCGTGGGAGTTTCCTGACAATGCATCATTTAAGTGACTCTCCAGCTGTATCGGCAGTTGATCAAAATGTTCTACGATCTTAACTACTACTAAAGTTCATGTTCTCATCCCAAATTCTACTATAAATTACGTTATATAGCGTACTATATCCCCTAACCTTGTTTCTTTTCATCTTATTTGGTTTTTCATGTTCATATCCTAATGTCATCATCATGTTTTATATGTTTTCTCGAGTTTTACACATCACATCATTTGGGACTTATCACCAGGTTGTGGGG
Organism: Tinea pellionella; assembly: GCA_948150575.1. Lineage (NCBI taxonomy): Eukaryota > Metazoa > Arthropoda > Insecta > Lepidoptera > Tineidae > Tinea > Tinea pellionella. The sequence goes on along the minus strand of OX411254.1, from coordinate 2,979,043 downwards.
CATAATTTTACTACACTTTTCCTTGCATTATTTACAATTTTTACACAAAATTACTATGTTATTTTTCACTTTTTCTATATTTTTTTTGTATCTGACAATGTTGAGGATTAGTTTTTTAATTTCATTTTCACCTAGATTTTAAGCACTTTCTTCCAAAATTACCTTACAAACCTCATTAATTCATGAAGATATTGTTCCCATTTCGAAATACTTCCATTTCATGATACATTCTTTGAATTCAAAATTTCAAATCTGAAAAAGGGCTATAAAAAGCGGCCCACTTTCTTCATCGACATCAGTTCTCCGACTACAAAATACTAATAAAGAAGCTCTGCACCTAAGGGTCTTATCCCGGGACCACTATAGCCCAGGGACTGAAGAAAAGACCGAATTATCTATCAACGCTGCAAGAGGACTGATCAATCTGATAAGCGAGACGTCCGAAGTCGCGGCCATTGTGTGTCGCCCATCAAAAGTGCTGCAACCGAGGAAATTACTCAACAAAGTGCTGCTGGACTGGCCTGGTGAACGTGCCATCTCTGAAGACTGCACGCACCTACGTGTGTGCCACCGGCAACCATCATTCATCGTCGGAATTACGTCATCTCTGAAGACTGCACGCGCCTACGTGTGCGCCGTCTGGAACCGTTATCCACCGTCGAGTCCTTCGGGATCCTGTGCGGATTCGCCTGCATCCTGCATCCTGCGAGGAGACCAGCCGACGAAGAGGACAGTCTTCGACGCGGGAACGCTGCCGACCCACGCCTTCATGCTCTCCACATTCTACGCACCGGCCCTTCATTCCTGCACCCTCATTAGTCTGTAAGTCTGTTGTTTGTAAATATTTCTATCAAATTAAAATATAGTAAGCTAACCCATTCTTTCATTTAACTATCGCTTCACGATAGTTAGACTAATGATTCCGGAAATGTATTGAGTTGAGCTTCGATTTTAAGTTGATAATAGTCCGGCGTGTGACCGCAAACCGCCTGATCTATACGGAGCTAGAGAGCGATCTATAAGCGATGACAAGTTACAGCAGCAGTCAGCTCCACTATGCTGGCTTAAAGAGACGAATATGCACCATTCAGGTTAATAGGGCACTCTGCTCCAAGACTCCATAATGACAGACTGGGCTCATAACCATCGTTAATCTATCTACGAATCTTATATAAACGGCAGACGACTTAGACCCTTTAAAGTTCCCAAAGATAATACAATGTTATCTTGGACATTTTTTGGTCAAAAACTCATGAAAACGGAATCACATTCGCTAGTACATGTAGTTTTTTAAGAATAAAGGTTTTAATTAGTTGGTGTCTCACAACCGCTGACATGGATACCTTTAAAATAGGTTTCGTACAAGCGCCCGTGCTTTCCAATATACTCGTAAATATAATAGGTATTCCATACATTACAAGTTCACCATCAAATTAATATGTTTTATTAAAAGATCTTTTCCTATATATAAAACATTTACTAAACTAAATGTTAGTTCTTAAATATTTTTTACTTCACACACCCTGGTTTGCAACACCAAAACTAAGCAGACAGCTTCTTGTTCATGCATTCCGACTTCGCTCAGGACACGCTCCTCTCAATAAATTTGGCTATTTGATGAGAAAGACATCGTCTTCTAATTGTGGTTTGTGTGATCAATTAGAAGACGTTCAACACATTTTGACCACTTGTGTCAGGGGGCAGGCTGACAGAGAAAAACTTATTAAGAAACTAAACTTAAATAAATGGGATGTCGGTGTATATAATGCAGCATTGATAGATCCTTTGTCATATTCTGCTATCTGTATATATAAATTTATTGCTAACATTATTAAAGATAGGTAGTTTGAAGTTAGATTTAAGTATTAGTTATAAGTTAGATTATTTTTTATGTTCTAAAGCTTTAAGTTATGATGGGACTGGCATAACCTGTCGGGTTAAAAGTCCCTAATAAAATTGAAATTAAAAAAAAAAAAAATATTTTTTACTATATTCTTTTATTTATTTATTTTATTTTACAACGTTACAATAAATGTGACGCCCCGCTTGGGCATAGTAAAACTAAAATTAAGATTTTTATTTACACAATTGATTAAATAATAATAATAAATAATAAAGTCAAATATACAAAGAATATGTTATGTCATAAAAAAAAAAACAAATTTTATGGCATAACAAATACTTGAAATTATTGTGAGGCAGACCGAAGATATTAATTAGAAGCCAATAAAACATTTTGCACATTTTAATCACAGACCCATAAAATAGGATTAACATTCTCGTTAAAGAAAGTCCTAAATATTCCATTCGCACAATCAAATAAATAAATCATCGATTTAAGTAATAAAAAAGTTAATGATTGCGCATACCTCAACCTTGTCAGTTTAACAATCGGTGTCTTTGGATTCATTTTGATCGACAGCAAAACTTGTCATTAGGATGTCAACCTCGCGAGCACTAATGAATTTTAATGTTACACTTTTAAATATATCTTCAATTGAACATTAATCATTTTAATATGAAGTTTTTATATTATTTTTGTTCCTTGATTGATAATCTTAATGTGTTAGGGTCATGTCACAAAAGAAAATATATATTTAAAGTACCTATAACGTATTTTATAGCGGCATCTTTTATTTTTTATTAACTCTTTTAAATGTCGATGAAATTTATTAATATGCGAAACTCGTGTCCATTCAGTGGTACAGACATAATTATTATTCAACATTACGTTTTTACAACCGACACTAATGCCCAAACAAAAGCAGGAACAAGCAAACAAATTCACCGAAATTGCTCAACAGTCTGCATATAAATATTATGACCGGTTCTTGTTGCCCCGAGCGAACCTCGACACGAGATGAGCTGTTCTACAATAATTTAAATCTTTTTTTTTATTAATTTGTATGTATATATATTCTTACAAATAATTTCAGGTAATACACATGGAGAAAAGGTGGACAGGACTATAATTTTTGTCAAATAAAACATAGTAATATTGAATAATAATAGTAAGTAAAATGCAGAACAAAAGCGCATAGTGTTTGACAACACTGGCTCATTCTTTGCGGGCATGAGTCCCGCGACAGAGCCCATCCTCTGAATTTATGCCTCCATAAAATTCGAACACGCTACGAACGGTCACAAAACGGACAACAGAACGTTTGTATCCTTCGATCTCTGGAATAGAATAATAAAATTGTTCACTGCATTTTGTTCCATCGCTGTTGACCAATATTGAAGTTATATTGCACATAATTCGCTAAGATATATTTGTGCATATGTACCCATTACACATAATGTGCTCTGGAAATAATCTGTTTACGATGGGCATTCCAGAAAATAAGACGGTATAATAATCTCTTTTCTTGCGCATTGAATGGTCACAAACATCAATTTAGGAGTAATAAAGATGCATTGTTTTAAAGGTAAAATAAACTTCAGCAATAATTATGACATATTTCATTTTACTACAATAATTCAAAAGAATTTCTACGTTAGATTGCAGCAATAAAGTATATTATTCGTGTTAAAACTCATATTTAATATAATTCATAAAGTTATCATTATGAGCAATATAAACTGCCAACAATAGAGTCAACCGACTTAAACGTACATTTCAATTATTATAAAAATCTATCCATAACCATAAAAATGCCTCACTCGATCCAAACATAGCCCATGAATATAAAATTAATTCACCGCCGTATTTCAACAATGATGAAAGCTATCATCTATCGATTCGTAGATTTCCGATCAATTTATTACATAGTCGATGTTTATTTGCAGTTTGACAACTTAATGGTTTTCAGTGTCGATCGGTCTTAATTAGATAGCCGATGCTGCCTGGAGCTGGTTAAATATTTAAATTTTGATATCCGCTAGGAACCACCCACGTTAATAAGCAGTTTTTTGCATAATCCCCTGCGTGTCGCGAATTTACATAAATATTTATAACTTTAATAGAATACGAAAGACCATAAATCACAGAAATCATCGGTCAAATAAATAATGTAATTGAAGATGGGGACCCGCGCATGAAAAAAGACATGTGAAAATATAGACTGCAATGTGAGCGAGATATAAATATGTACCGCCATCTTTAATTCCGTTATTATAATAAAGTAGTAAATAGTTTTTGTCACACGTTTAAAAAATATGATAATTTTTCTACCATCGACAGGCTGGTCGCACACGTCAGATCATTGTCCACAATCTGATGTTCAGACGACAGATTGTCCGAGCACTTGTCTGCTACCGATGTCGTCAATGATAATGTCATCTCAATGTATGATAGGTTTTATAGAGATATATGTTACTAATATTTCGAAGCCTTCTGTTACAAATTAATTAACATACCTTTTTGATATATCAAAAGGTTCGATGCTCTCTACATTTTTCGTTGTTATTATTTCAAATAATAATAATAGTTAATTCATATTATTTTGTTCTTTACTTTCTAAGGACGGATTTTAATTCTGTTTATTTATATTACTGTAGAATATAAATCCACTATTTACACTGATGCAAATTTTATCATCGTTTAATATTTAATTTGTTTTATAGGAAGCGTAAAAGACAAAAGCAACAAAGTTCTCAGATTGATTTCTATTAAAAGATTTTTAAAAATCGAGTATTATAAGAACTAAAATAACATTAAAACCGAGCAGTACTCAAGCACATCAACAAAGAATGCTAATAACCATTATCTACATTATTCTATATCGTGAAGCATTTGCTCGAATCACTCTTGACTTGAAAATTATGATTAATATGAACGAGTGGATAACGGTACGCCACGGAGTAGGTCGCTCTTCTAAAAGATCATGGAGGCGGAAGTGCAGGTAAATTAATACAATTGTTATTAAGAGTGAGTTCACTTTTATATTTACACTAATTACTTAGTATATATATACGGTAACGACCTGGAAATCATAATATTTATAATGTCAAAAATCTAATTATTCTTCATAGCGGAGGCAACTGGTGCCCGTAGAAAATTCTCTGTGCTAGCAATTGATTCCGTTTATGGACCGCACTCTCGCTACAATAAAAAAAAAATTAAGAGCTTAGACTCTTAAAAGTGTATGGAAGTGTCGGTGCTTCCCTAGAAAGACCTAGGTCAAATTGGTTAGCATGGGTGCATAACATTGGTGTGAGCTAAATTAATATAATTCTCCTTGAAGTATAATAAATCTCATAAATTCCTTACTTCTATAAAACAACATTTATGCAAAAGTATTGACAAATAATCGGAAATATAGTGGCAGTCGCTAAGTCAAGTCAAGTCTGAATTCTGGGAATTAGGCTACGTCTTTTCAATTTAACTTATAAGGCCTAAACCGTTTTAGTCTTGGACAAGACTTTAGTTGACAAAATTTATGAGTTACCTGGATATTATCCTTTTTCAATATTATCTTGTCATGTTCGGTTTTAGATTAAATTTATTAAGATGTTAATAGTTACACGGAATGAATAAAATGTAAATATATTTAATTACTTTGGTAGTAAAATCTGTAAATTAAGAATGGGCGTATCAGACAGTGACGGTCAATAACCGAAAAGGATTGAGCAAAAACTTTGCACCGATTCATTTCGATTATAAAAACTTAACCATAAATAAATAGTTCTTTCAAACGCATTATTCTACAAAACGTGAATAGTTACCATGACAATGAATCCGCGACAGAAGACAGGTGTAATTGAAAAGCGATCATTTAGTTTCTCAGAATTATAACCGCGAAAAAAGAATTTGAGTTGATTGAATTTCTGGGAAAATTGAATTGTTTAAATTGTAATCGGGGTCGCAGATTAACTGATTGTATTTTGTTTTGCTGTTTCAAATATATTTATTGTTAACTTTAGAATTATGTAATATTGCTTTACTTATTAACAACGCACGTATTGCGCAAAAAAAAGTAGTAGATATAAGTATGAATAATGAATATGCAATGTTTACAGGAAGTAGAAAATCATAGCTAACCAGAATTAAATGTATGTTTCAACCGGTACTAACCGAACAAAACCTTCATACTTATGTTATTAAATACCACAAATTTAATAGCAAAAACCAATTTACCGGCCGCAGTATTCCCCACAGGTCTAACAACGTGTTCATAATTCAAGCGAGCTATGATTAATGCGGACATCCCTACAACTTGAATGTTTGCTTAACCGCCACCGTCGTCATAACGGTAATATTAATTAAATTGCGACTTTGCAAAACGGTAGTCAGTAGTCATTTCCATGTCTTCTAGTCTCGTACTTATCACCCTGTTACCTTTCAAGCAGACACTAAAGGCAAAGACACACTAAAGAACAATTAATGCTACGTTTCAGTGACCTACATCAATTCTTGCAAGTATTCTTAACCCGACTTGTAACCACATGTCGCCTAATATTAAGCTAGAGTGCGGTCTGTGGACGAAGACAACTGCTATCACCGAAAAATGTCCGCAGGCAACAATTATCGTTATGCCAATTTGAGAAGATGATTGTACACCGTTCAGGTGGATCTAAGACAATCCTGAAACGCGACTAATCAGCAAATGCTATTCTGGGATAAAAACCGTCATCAGTCTTAAATATTAAAAACCTCAAAACAGCGAAAATATACGGAGAGAAAGTAACCAGCTGCAAGTATTGTACCTATCATATCAAACCTAATATATGCAATATGCATTGATATTTATAGATCCATTTCACAACATAACTGCAGTAGCTGATAGTAGTCGCTTACATTATGGAATTGACAAGAGGTAGTGTTTAACTGCTGGTAATAACACTCAACGGTTAGGACATTTTACAAGCTCGAAGTAGCTGTTATAAAGTATTAACGGTTCCTTTTAATTTTGTCACGTTATTTCTATTAGATTAAACTCGAGACAGCATTGTAATAATTTACTAAAATTCTACTTAAACTTCCTTAAATGGGAGCTTGTTAAGAATTTATATAAATAATTTTATGTTTTAAATGCTTGTAATTGTTGTTGACTTAAAACATGGCTATATGAAAATAAATAACAATCTACGTAGCTTTCATCGATCTTGAAGTGCAAAAAACCAGTCACAGGCCCTTGGGTTTGAATCCAGTTTAATATCTAATGAACGGCCTGTGCCTATCACCTATTCATTTCCGCACAACAGATAACCTATAAACTCCTACATATTCACGCTTATATCAGTGACTTCTACATTATCTGCATGGAAGTCATCAAGGAAGTTTTAGATTTGCAGTCAGAGATACTGAAACTGTCTCATCGTTAGTGGTATATAAGTGCGTATTAACACTGCCTTTGCGTATCATATTATGATGTTTTTGTATATTTTTTTTTATTGGATATCTTTATTTATTGTTTCTTTTTTCTTAGAATCGAGTATCAACCCTCACAACTACTAAATAAAATGTTTCATAAGTATTTTAGTTACCCAAAGAACATTCCGTACTTTTCTAGTCTTCTTCAATTGGATTGAAGATAACGATTGAAAAAAAGAAATAAAATAACAGTAAAAAGAGACAACGGCAGCAACAAAACAAGATACTTGATTAACGCAATTATTTAAGGTTGTAAAACTGGAACCGTTCCCAGTGGCGAGTTAGATGGTTTTTTTTTTTCGTTCTTACTGAATGGATAAAGGTACCCGTCCGGTAGCTGTCGCAGCCGCGTGCTTCCCTCGGGATGCCACCTCGTACTCGCGTTCGCTCGACCGTTCATTGATTTTAATTGATCTCAATGCTCGAGACGAATTGAGTCGCTTCGGAAATGATTTTTTACTTCAACTGTTTCAGAGTTGAGTCATCTACGAAAAAGGATACGCATTTAACTTCCCTTAACAATAATCATAATCTGACACGAGAAGGTGTTACATTTTGATGCATAGCTGATTCTATTAATGTTATAATACCAGTCAATGAATTTAGTTATAAGAAATAACTTGATAGTTTATCAAGATATGGCTATTGTATGACGATCAATGTAAAATCTTGAAAGATTCACACGCGACACGAGAAGAGATAAGCCAAATAACTGAACTGCCAATTGAAAGCGGCTATATATAACAAACAGTGTAATCGTGTCGTTTATTTTTCACTGGCGGCGGCGTATAGTAGCTGAAGGCATTTTAATGTGACATCTTTACATATAACAGCACTTAATTTTGTCCTAATGCGTGCGCCCGACCAACTCTGGAATCTTGGCCTTTAGACTGCTCCGTTTTTCTCCCCGCAAATACCTATCTGCGTATAACATCTCAGATGTGCCAGATAAGGAGCTTTCAATATGCAAGTGCGAACTTAGCTCGCGACTCCACTTTTCCTGTACCATGTAAATAAACTCATTCTCTTATTTTATCCCATTAATATGCTTTAAATATACTAATTTGTATTTTTATTTTATCTCGAAATCCACGTAATGTAATTAATTTATTTGTGTTGTTACGTATTTTATTTATATTTGCAATAATATACACCATAAGTTTAAGTAAGTATTTGTTCCATTAAATAACTTCAAGACTACAAGAGATCGTTATTATAAATACATGCAATGTACATATAATGCATAACTAGGATACTATGTATAGACAGTTATGGGTATCATGACAAAAACAATACAAATATACTTGTATAACACTCATACCAGGAATCGAACCCGCGGAACACCATCACCATGGTCGTCGCAAAGTTCGTCGAATATACGTATATTTATTTATACTTATTATTTATATTTTGTATAATTAAATCGTACGTTTGCATTAAATCGTATGCAAATATTACAATAAATTTTTGATCTTTATTATCATTATAACCCGTGGGATTTGTGCAGGTTTTTGACAGCAGGTGGTCGCAATGGGAGCCGCCGGAACATAATTTAGCACCGTTTCAAAGAACTAAAGTATTTTTCCAAAGACAATACAAAGCACTCAGCCGAGGAATATGTAGAATGCCTGAGGAATCCTTATTCTCGCACCCGCTAATGAATAGCTATTCTTTAAACATTTTAACTATGGTTCAGGTATGGCATCCGTATGTACAGGTTACCTAAAAGGCTCGTCGATATGCAACGCTTTCCGCCATCATTAATTTATGGACATACACCTAACTCGTTTTACTTTTGTTCTTTAATTATTTTCTCTTTGTATATTGTAATACTAAGGATATTACTCATTCGAAAGGTATTTTAAATGGACAATATGTATACTGTCTTTGTAACGAAATCTGATCATAATATTGTAATAAATTTCTATTAGTTATGCTTGTCCAATGGGCTTCATTATTTAGGCTACCAGCGTTATTTTTATTTCTATGTTTGGTGCTATTTTATATTCAACTTATGTACTCCATAAGGGCTATAGAGGAGGTTTTTACATAAGTTTTTTCTTTCGTTTTAAGTGTCGTCGTGTCACACTCGGTGTCATTTCTGTGCCCGGAATATATTAATATTAATTAGGAGAGGAACTTTGTACCGATTGCTTACCGTGTCGTCCTTTTTACACATTTCGTGTGGAACGTTTTTAGATAATGTGTAACACAGTAGATACACTTAAAAAGTGGTAGGTCATTAACCCTGTACCACCACTTTCAACCCGTGAAGTCACTTAATCATTGGATGGTGCAGCACATTAGTCTCATCGTAACGAGGTAACTACTGCCTTGAAAATTTATCTGTGATAGCAATTATCTCTCCTCATGGACGGTGCTATAGCTTAACATCGGAGGGCCAAGTATGAATTACATATACGCTGTTACGACGTAAAGTGAGTTATCTCCGCCAATCAGACAATACCGCTTAAGTAAAAAAAATCAAATAAAGCGAACTATTGTGGAAGGTTTTCACTTTACGCCGTGACAGCGTAAAGGAGAATGCCCATTTTTGGGCCCACTTGATACCTAATAGTTTGGTAACAAAACAATATTCTAAAATTTTATCTTATTTTTTTATTAATTCATTTTAATTATATCAACACATCATTTACCAATCAACAGACAATGTTTAATTACGTAAAAAAAACAGATATTTTCAATTATTAAAGCATTTAAAATAATAATAACGCCAAATATTGCATCAGAAAACGTCTAATTACTAAATAACCCGGGTGAAAAAAATTAAAACTGATTGGTAATAAGGAAGTAGATTTATTTTCCTCGAGAAAAAAATTGTGGGCCCATTCTCTCAGGCGAATGGGCATTCTCCTTTATACTCATCACTCAGGCCGTCTCTGTCCTTTTATCCTTATGATGATACATAGTGAAAGAGTGCCTTGAACAAGTATGAAAGCTACTCGTAGTATTTTATTTTATTGTTACTTCTATTTAAATATTGTATAACATTGGAATACCAATAAGTAGTACAACATTCTTAAACGTTTATTCTTTGCATATAACTATTATATTATACTGTAATAATAATATATTAGGAACATTAAAGATGTTTTGTTCAGACAACATTTACAAACAAAAAAAATATCGGTTGTTTTTTTATAAATTTTTGGCATATCAAAATGTTATATTTGTTTTTTATTATTATATTATGATGAAAATTTAATTGAAAAAAATCAACTCGAGCTGAGGTGGGAATGAAAATAAATTCTCAATCATTCATTAGGTGCTTCGCGTGACCGCGTGTGACCGTTTGTGTTTTACTAGACGTTGACCGCTAGGTTTTTCACCATTTTTTGTTATTGTAGCTCAGTATATGACAACAATCCGCCTGATGTAAAACTAGAGTGCGGTCCATGAATGGATACACCTGCTACTACAGAGAAATCTCTACAAGCAGTAGTCGCCTCCACTATGCCGGGTTAAAGAGACGAGCGTGTGCCATCCAGATTGACAGTGCTCACTCCGCCAGTTATACCTGGCTACTTTCAAACTATTCCCAAAACGCGACAAGGTCACTTCACGGGTGTTACATTCAAAAGTTGTGGTACTCCCCCAGGACGGCAGACAGGACAAATAACCATCATCAGTCTACCTACCACTCTTTAATAGTGCCTATAGACACTGAGCGACCAAAGTACATATAACAAAGTTACATTGGAACCGGTCAGAATTTAGCGAGGTTCGAAAACGGGTCTCATCGATCGTGAGTTTACGCGTCTTACCGCTAGACCGTGGCCGCTTCAAATTTCTTTTTATATTTTCAAATTTCATTGTAATTTAATAATAAAATACTTTTTCATATATTGGTAAGTTATTGTAGGAAAACTACAAGTAGAGTATTAATCAAAGTTTTGCGTTGTGCGTGTCGCAATTTGTAATAACCAAACAACACATGGTGAAGCTAATATTCACTTTCTTATAATAATTTCAGTCTTATCACACAGAGAACCGTATTTACGGAAGTTGCATGCTGAAAGGCCACAACAATTCTTTAAAAACTTTCTTACGGGAAAGATAAAAGCTTAATATTTATTTCTACGCTAGTGACCCGGTTTGGTGCTTCTTTAGTGAACGTATTATGTTGATCTAATTTAAGCTAATGTTTGTATCAGAGGCACATTTTTGTTTTTTATTGTATCTCAGCATATGACACGACCGCTTGTTGATATATATAACTAGATGTGCAATGACGCTTTCAATGTGAGGCGAGAGAAAATATGACCACAGCCACATTTAGGTTCTCTGTCAGTCGATATTTGACTTGACGTAAGCCGAGATTGTCATTGTCAAATCGTTTGAAACAGCCTACGCCTTTTTCATGTCAAATGTATGAGGTTTGCTTCTCTAGTATATATCTCAATGGCCACTAGAAATAAATTTCTAGAGACAGCAATCGCCACCGCTATGTCGGCTAGAGGAGACGAATATGCACCACCTAGATTGACGGCGCTCACTCCTCTACCTGGCTACTTCCAAAGGTCACTTCACTAGTTACATTCGATAGTGGTGGCAGACTGGGCTAGTTACCATCATCACTCTGCCTACCACTCTTGAATTGAGCGCACAATTCATGACCTCTCGCAAGCTCTCTTCACTTACTAGTGTCGTAGGTGTCGAGCTCGTCCCGTCTTGATTTACTTATCCTTTTGCGCTGTGTATCGGACTTTACCCATCACGCATCAGACATATGGCCAAGATGATCAGCCCAGCTCTATTCAAAATATTAGGAATATCATAAACAGTATAGAGCAATAATTTCGCAAAATAATGTCATAGTACCTAGTAACATCAATTGAGTATATAAAATTTCGAATGTAACACCCGTGAAGTGACCTTGTCGCGTTTCGGGAATAGTTTGAAAGTCAGGCATAACGAGAGGAGTGTGCACTGTCAATCTAAGATGGTACACGCTCGTCTCCTCAAGCCGACATAGTGGAGGCGACTGCTGCTTGTAGAGATCTCTCTGTAGTAGTGTTTCCATTCATGGACCGCACTCTAGCTCTACATCAGGCGGAGTGTTGTCACATGTCGAGCTACAATAAAAAATAAAAAAAATAAAAATTGTAGTTATCATTGTGCTTTATTCATTTTTATTTTCAAGAAACGAGCGTAAAGCGCTTTGATGTGAATAAATTTAACGAAAATTCGTCTTCGATAAAGAATATCCTTGAGAAATGCAAGCATTATAATTATTATGAAACAATGAGCCGTTAAACGGTACCGTTACACGAACACAATGTAATCAGTTTAAGGAAAACTAGAACATTTATTTAATGAAGGATTGCTTTATGTAACGGCATCCTTATCTATATTAATAAATAATACTTTACTAGTTCTTTTTAAATACTTACATTGTAGAATTAAATGCAACGATGCAATTTGTAAAAAATAATTTTAAAAACATCTACACTAAATTATGAATTTGAAAGTGTGTTAGTTTGTTCCCCAAACATGCTTAAACGGTTGAACGGATCTCAATGAAAACATAAAAGTAAATTATAGCCAAAATAGATTAAAGGATACATCTTTCTTGATTATTTTTGCGTACTGACGAAATGCTTTGAACTTTTTGGTCTAGCGTAAGCGAAAACGCAAGGAACCGACTCTTATTCGATTTTGGTGACATCCAGGTGACGGTTAGTTCATAAAAAAATTGACAAAATTCAAAACGAATTGAAAAAAAAAAGCTTAAGATAACAAAATAAAAATATCATACAAATTGATTCGTTTCTTTAACGTTAAAGAAATAGGAACAACGTATTAGTTATTCAAATGAAGTTTTACACACATTACAGTACTTGGCCGTTGACATATTCGATAATTTATTCTTATTCGACGCGTGCATGAATAAAGACGCCATGACGCGACAATTCCTCGGCGCCCTTTGGTAGAAGATGTCGTTTGAAAAAACTGTGAAAAGGATGCCCCTTGTCACCAATATAAATTACACTTGATGCGGATAATATATAAAACACAAGTGTATTTATTTATATATATGCAACTGACAACTAAAACTATTAATGTTATAGGTACTATCATCAAAACTTATGCTGTAACACTTTGAGAATCAATTTAGAAATCTTAGAGGCATGAGATAACCCTTCCAATTAATTAATTTATATTCTAGCCAATTAGGAATAATACTTAATTGCTAACCTATTTCTACTGGCATTGTCTAGATCACTAATGTGATTTTTACATGTGAAAATCCCTCTTATGGATGCCCTATCCCCTGTGAAAGGTGCCAGAGTAATGTCGGCTCTCCAGCGTAGCACTGGCATACCGACTAAAACATATATAAAATATTTTATATACACTTATATCTAAAAATAAAAATAAAACATTAAAAAGTTAATAATAAAAATACTTCTTCTATGCATCAAAAATTATACGAGTCGTCAAATGTACTAAATCTTCAATCTCCGGACGGTTCTATGACACCCAATTACTCGCTAAATTAAGTTGTTCTTCAACTAAGCTTTCTTAGCCGTGACCGAGAACTGTCACCTCCTAAGTACTTTTCAATTTGTAAATTACTTATCATTAATACGAACATTTTGTGAGTATCGACTAAAGCCGTATGAAGTTAGTTATCACAAACTAACATTAATCTTTTTATATATTCATAGAGTTATTGGATAATCTCCTTTTAATCGCCGTATCAATGTCACCGGACGGTCCACGTTGGTCGGTACGTACTTTATATAGCTTTAAATAATGTAGGTGGAATAAGTAAACTGTTAATAGCTAGCTATTCTATTGCTTTTTTTTTTTACATACATTTGCAAAATTAAATTATGACCTGAAAAAAACAATCAGAGCTGAGATGACGTCCTCTGTTTTGCACGTGTCCACGTCGAAATTCCTAAAAAAATTTTTTGTTCAATCTTCATCATAATTTATTAAATCAAATGTTACCAGCTTATTAAATGCTTATAATGAATAATGAAAGTAATGTAAAAATGGATATCTATAGAATTCCTTAAAGTGTTAATATATTTTTCGTCTCTATTTTTCACCTTTAATAGCATCGCATAATTCAAAGGTCTAAAAAGTGTGAATTCAAAAATTACCATTTTTTATTTAAAACCTTTATCTGAGCCCCAATCAAATTAAATAATGCAACAACATGAACTTGACATTTTTCCAGTTGATTAATTGAACAAAAGTTTGTAAAGGATGTGTTGAAATTTCTCACATGGAGCCCTCAAGGGCCTTATCTTATAGTGAGCGTTGTTCGGAGGCCTCTAATTGGCTAATTGGCATACGAACCCTGATAGATCAACAACGCGATCATTTCCTTGTTTAGATAATCTCCTGGTCTTTAGTTAGCTTTGTGCTGTTTGTCCGATGAAACTTATCTGATCGATATCAGACGGAAAACTCGTTATTGTTGAACGCTAATTCCTGTATTCTAACAAGAATTACATAATCATGTTTAGTTTATTATTTTAACACGTCATATGTTCGCACTCCGCTTGATATTAGGCTAGAGTGCGATCCATGAACGGAGGCGACTGCTACTACAGAGAAATTTCTACGAGCAGCAGTCGCCAAGCAACATGTACGTTAAAAAAATATAGCCTAAAGTATCCAATAACGATTTCTATACCGTATAATATAATAATCTACTTCTATCCATAATTTTACCAAGATAGATGATTAAGTATTATTTATTATTTATTTTTATTATAGTTATTTATTATTATTATAAATTAATACGTATATGTTATCGTACATAAATTGTAATTTATAAAAAAATAATATTGTACATAATAGGTACTTATAAATAATATAGAAGCAAATATTGTTGATACTACCCAGCAACCCTTCGAGAATATATTATTTGGTGCAAAAGAACATCGCAGTACCTACACTGAATATTTTAAAGCAATGCATGTATGTACACATGAAAGGGAATGTAGAAGTGTTATTCGAAGTGCGGAAATGCGTCCCATACATCAAGTGGGGAGGAAATAGAAAAAAACAGAAAATATAAAATGTGAGTGCATTGTTGTGAAATATTGCTTTTATTCAGGAAAAGACAAATAGTCGCATGACAACATCACTCTACATTCGCATTTATTATTTAAAAAAAAGTAGAATTTGCTTGATGTCATTTCTATATAGTAACTAGCTGACCCGGCAAACTTCTTACCTCCTCAGAATTTGTTTTCTGAACGACTTTCAAATTTAATTGATTTCTAAACAGCTTTTTTTTTAAGGGAAAGTGAAATTGTTATTTTCACTATATTCCAAGCATTTTTTTCATATTTACTCACCTTTTAAACCTTCCCTGGACTTCCACAAATAATTCAAAACCAAAATTAGCCAAATCAGTCCAGCCGTTCTCGAGTTTTAGCAAGACTAACGAACAGCAATTGATTTATATATATATAGATATATTTGGATTAAATTACAATAATTAGCAAAATAAGTTGTTTAATTTATATTGTATTTATGTTTTAAAAAATCAAACCATTCATTACATCATTATCATCATCATCAACGACCCCTTTTCGCAGTCCACTGCTGGACTCAACTTCGACACTAACCATTGACAGGGCACGCTCCTCTTGTTACTGCCCTGCTACTTCCAAACTGGAAGTTTCACGGGAGTTACACTGGACTACTCCAGTACGGCATACTGTGTTAATAACCATAATCAGTCCTACCACTCTTACTTCACCCAGTGCCCAGTGCTTTGGCCAGACGCATACAGTTCCTAACATACGGCAAAAAACGTTGGTCCAATGTACTTGGCCTGAGTCTTGGTCCAACGTGTACTTATAAACAATAAAAGTTTCATCATACCAACATCTGGCAACAATCAACAATAACCATAAGTGACTAAATTTTTCAGTTTCTTTCGACTTTTTTTGTCGTGGCTGGTGTATTTCCGTTGTGTTAGCCAAATTGAGTTGGACAGTGCTCTCATCCATGACAGTCGCAGAGAACTTTGAAGTCTCTTTGTGTCACTTACGAGTGTATGGAACATTTACTAAAAACTTTTTTTAAGTTCAACATTTTGGATTAGAAGATAAAGATATACTCACACATAGTATATTATTATTATTATCATTATTTTATTAACTTTTGACAAATTTGGCGATTTGGCTAGTGTTGACGCGTTTTGCCTTCATAAATACATTGCTGAAAAGGAACGCATCTGTCAAACCTTTTCCTGCCCTACCTCCTTGTTTGGCAATGCAATTTAGTCTACCAAGGTCGCTGAAGCCGCTCGACGCGCGTACGACTCGCAACCGCTCCGCTCCGCTATATATTTTATTACAACCGCACCGCATTATTTTTATGTACTTTATTGTGTTATCACCGCTTTAATCTATGCTTTATGAACGATATATCTATGTGTTCTTCCGCTATAAGTGTCTCCAAGTGCTGTGAAATTGTGCTGGACTATGATGCACCCACATATCGAGCTCGACAAGTAAGTTGCATGCCTTTTTTTCCTTGAGATAGCTTCTTTTCTTTATTTCCTCCGCGCTGTCTCATGTCTGCCATCATCCACTTCCGAGTTTGAGAGTGTGAGCCTGAACAGCATTGTATTTTGTACAGACACCCCGCTGTAGACCGGCTGTCTAGTCAGGTCTACTGGTCCTTCAGCCTCTTACCGCAAAACAACGGCAAATCTAGGGCAAGGTATTCCGAACCAGCGCAAAACTATATTTTCTACGCACCATTTTTTGGTCACATTCGAGCCGGATGCCTTCATTATTATAAAAACAGCCGTTTCGTTTATATACATACGCTATACGCTTTATTACAAAACACTATAACAATATACTTACTCTAATACAAACCGCTATAATATAAATAACAAATACCGACATTTATAACCTAAAACCTAGTATTAACCGCTCTAAACTTATTATCTATACGAATTTATATTAATTCCGCACAAATTATATAATACAAAAAACCTTTTAATATCCTATTAACAAAAATTCCAATATTGTTTAATATTTGTTGCATGAAATAAAAGGTTATATAAGCAATTGCTTGCTAATAAGCAACAACGAAACGCATTCATTTGAAGCTATTTATTTTGTTTGAAGCGCTTATTGTTTGTTTTACATTTTATTTAAATCATTTATTATAAACAGTCACATTTAATTGTCTTTTCAATTTGGCATATATTGTAATTTAATTCATTCCGCATTTCTATAACCTACCTGAAAATATGGATAAACAAATTAAACTTCTAGAAAGTAAACGATCAACTATGTTCGCTCGACTTAATCGTATTTACGAGTTGTCAAATAAGGTCAATGACCCGACATTGTGTGAAAAGTTTTTATCCGATACTGAAACTATAGATCAGCTGCGCTCAGACTTTATGTTAGTAGTTGATAAAATTAACGAAAAATGTATAGACTCAATTAAAGATTTCAATCCCGATTTTGAAGTTTGTTCCGCTTTCGACGAATTATTTTCTTATATAAAACGCATTCGCTCTAAATGTGATAATCAAAATACAGATATTAAACCTAACATTCAATGTAACGAAAACAAAAATATTATAAAGCTACCGCCTATTGTTCTCCCGTCGTTTGATGGTAGAATCGAAAATTGGCCTGTTTTTTATGAATCATTTAAATCTAATATACACAATAATCAAAATTTAACTGACTCGCAACGAGTACAATATTTAATGGGTAAACTTACACATAACGCTTTATTATTGACCGCAGGTGTTATCCCAAATGGCGATAACTATCAATCATTATGGGAAAGTTTAGTTAACAAATATCAGGACAAACGCAGCTTAGGTACATATTACCTTAATAGTATTTTCGATTTAAAACAATTTACACAAAATATTAATAATTTAAATAAATTTATCGAATGTTTTTCTTCATCTGTACAGGCGCTGGAACAATTACAAATTCCCGATTTAAAAGATTTCATTTATTTATTTTTGGCGCTTAAGAAAGTTGATCCGCAAACCGCTCAATTATTTGAAATGAATGTACGTGGTAAGGACATTCCTTCTTATAAGGAATTTGTCGAATTTACAAAAACGCAAGTCAAAATATTAGAACGTACATCCAATACGCGCACAATATATAATGTCTCCTCAACGAGTACTTCCGCTAATAATCAAAAACAAATTAATAATAAACAAACTTCGCATTCTTTTGTAACTAATTCTGAAGTAAATCAATTTTGTAAATTTTGCAACAAAAATGATCATAATTCTTTAT
The DNA here is from genome assembly GCA_948150575.1 of Tinea pellionella. NCBI lineage: Eukaryota > Metazoa > Arthropoda > Insecta > Lepidoptera > Tineidae > Tinea > Tinea pellionella. Next base: position 2,960,440 of record OX411254.1, on the reverse strand, counting down.
ATCAATGTGACTCATTTAAATCTTTATCTACTCAAAATAAAATTGATTTTATTAAATCTAACCGCGGATGTTTAAACTGCCTAAGTTTTAAACATACAACATATTTTTGTAAATCGAATAATACATGTCGTCAATGCCAAAAACGACATCACACGCTATTACATATTTCTGTAGATTCGAATGTCAGCCCCGACATGTCTGCAGCCGCACCAGTCACCGAATCCGCCGCTAATGTACAAGACTCGCCGCAAGAGCAGCAATCAGCTGATCATTTATCTTTTTGCACCCGCGTTCACGCTGCTACATCTACATCCGCCTCGCACCCCGCGCCGCCAAATGCAGTTCTATTGTCCACCGCACAAATATACGCCCAATCTCAGTCTGGCAACCGCATTTTAATTAGATCACTACTGGACAACGGATCTCAAGACAACATCATAACATTGGATTGTTGTAAACGGCTTAATTTAAATATAACCCCGCTATATAATTCTTATGTAAAGGGTGTAGGTGTATCAACGCGTCCGATTCACGGTTACGTTGTTCTTAACGTAAAGTCGAGAATATCGGACGACAGTTTAAATATAAGAGCACTCGTTATCGACAAGATAATCGAGAAGCTTCCCGCATTTTATATAAAACCCGCTGTATTCGATTCTAACATTACGCTCGCAGATCCCACTTGGAACATACCTGGTGAGATTGATTTAATTTTAGGCGCACAATTGTTTCCCCATTTGTTATTAAATGGCCGCATATCTTCTTCCTCAGCGCCTCCCGCTATCGAAACCATATTTGGTTATGTGTTTATGGGTTCTATCCCGCCTTCTTCGTCACTCGTTATTAATCCCATTTCTTTTTGTTCTATAACCGACATCCACCCGAATAACAAATATTTAAACGATTGTAAAGAATTTCCTAATAATTTATATAAACCCGCTGAAACCGAACGCAGAACATATTTCTCTAAATCTGTTCCTAAGTCGAATAAGTTTCCACAAAACTTAGGTTATTCATATTCGAACACTCATAAAAAATATATATATTTAAAATCTGATCGTTATCAAGAATTTCACCCCGTATGTAACAACATCATTAACTCTGATGACAGATATTTGTCGCTATTTGGGAATAATAATCGAGACCGCTTATATTTTCCACACCACCGTCGTAACAATACTGCCTACCCTATAGCGCTTACGTGTGGTGTTGGACGCAATGTTTTGTAAAAATTCTATATTTATTATATTATAACTTTTCTTCAAAATTTCTTATTTACGCTGAATTATAAACGCTTTATTTAATATTATTATAAAAACATTTAGATTTATTTTATTTTCAAACAATTAAATACCGCTAGTTTAACTTATTTACTTTATTCGCTGCGAACTATCTCCATTTATATCAATAAAAAATTATCTTCCCGCTACGATTCATTTTAGATGTATTTATTTATCTTTAAATATATCTAAAATATGTTGTTTAAAATTAATGTTATCCATATGTTTCAATTTACTTTAGCATTACATATTAAATCACAACAATTTAAATAATTTTTCTTACCGCCTTTGTCTAATTTACAAATTATATTTTTACATTAATGATAAAACATTTTGGTATTAAGAATAACTACTCCTTTAATTTACCAATTTATTTATTTACGAATATATTGTCGAAACATTTATTTATTTAAAATCGCACGTATCGCCGGGTTCGATCAGTAGTATATCACGAAATTATTTATTTTTAAAATTAGGTCCATTTTTAATTGGATACTAATAGTCTTTAACATTTATTATACTCGCTAGTTTTTGTTTTTATTCTATTTTATACAACATTTTTGCCTATTATCTCATTATAAACCATTTAAATTACCGCTAATATTTAAACAATAATTTCTAAGTAATATTCAAACGCAATATTATGATTTATTATTTTTCTTTATAAACACAATCCGCTTTGTTACAACCGCATTAATATAATGATTATGTTTTTTAATATACATATGACCGCACCAATATTTCGCATTTTTTTTTTGTTATTTTTGTTTATAAACTATTTCAAAATGAAATCGCAATGTTGTACTAAACATTCGATTCTCATTTCTATAATATTTAACACGTCTATGAGACGTCTACCGTACGTCCATACGACGTCTACCGCGCGTCTATACGACGTTTACCGCACGTCCACGAGACGTTTACCGCACGTCCACGAGATGTTTACCGCACTTATTTATATAATTATTTTTTTATTTTTTATACTATATATGCAGAATTGATCAGATAATGAATGTGAAGATATTCAAGTGTTCCCAGACGGGTTCCGCTTATACAAATCCGCAACTATATTTCTCTCGTCTGGAACCACGTACCGCTGTACTTTTTTATAACTGATTTATTTTATACGCATTTACTTCAAATTATATATTTAGATTCTAATCGCCCAGTAGTCTTACTGTGTTTATTTCTCCCGCAATACCGATATCATTACTAATTTATATTAACATTTATTTGTTATATTCATTATTATTATTTATTCTTACACGACATTATCTACATACGAGTATACATATCCACGCATATCTCATTTTATTTTACCGCTTATAATTTCAACAGCTCCAGTCTTTTAATTTATTGTGTTTTGAAAATACTCAAGTATTTTCAAGGCGGGGAGCATGTTGACGCGTTTTGCCTTCATAAATACATTGCTGAAAAGGAACGCATCTGTCAAACCTTTTCCTGCCCTACCTCCTTGTTTGGCAATGCAATTTAGTCTACCAAGGTCGCTGAAGCCGCTCGACGCGCGTACGACTCGCAACCGCTCCGCTCCGCTATATATTTTATTACAACCGCACCGCATTATTTTTATGTACTTTATTGTGTTATCACCGCTTTAATCTATGCTTTATGAACGATATATCTATGTGTTCTTCCGCTATAAGTGTCTCCAAGTGCTGTGAAATTGTGCTGGACTATGATGCACCCACATATCGAGCTCGACAAGTAAGTTGCATGCCTTTTTTTCCTTGAGATAGCTTCTTTTCTTTATTTCCTCCGCGCTGTCTCATGTCTGCCATCATCCACTTCCGAGTTTGAGAGTGTGAGCCTGAACAGCATTGTATTTTGTACAGACACCCCGCTGTAGACCGGCTGTCTAGTCAGGTCTACTGGTCCTTCAGCCTCTTACCGCAAAACAACGGCAAATCTAGGGCAAGGTATTCCGAACCAGCGCAAAACTATATTTTCTACGCACCAGCTAGATTTATTATTATTAAATTATGATTAAAACAGAATTTACCGGGTGAGAATGGAATCCATGCCTTTCACGTAACAGCGCGCGTGGAAATTACTTTAATCGTTCCATCAGTAGCCCTTCCAGCTTCTGGGTTGACTAATACTGTTTTTTTTTCCACCACAATTAATCTCTTGTTGCTAGTAAACACTCAACATATGACTATAATACTATATAAAAAAGCTACTATTTTGATCTTGTTTTGAGACGGATGGCAACCCTATTTTACTACTACAATCCATTATCTACGACTACACCAACACCTACATGTTATTAACAAATAACTGACTTAATAACAGTGTTTGTTATATGTAAGAACATAAATTCTACTTAGACGTGCATATTATGAACCGAAAGTATTATAAAAAGATTTTTTAAAAATAATGTATTGTTTTTTGCATACGATGCCTGGCGGCTACATCAAGCTCCGTATTATGTTAAAACCAGTTCGTTAAACTGTTATGCAATGTTAAATAAATTGTTTAGTATGGCTTGTGTTTGTTTGTTTATTTGCTGACATATTTTGTAATGCATTATGAGAGATTTTGTCCTTCACACCATCGTTTATCTCAATTACGACTCTACAAATTTTAATACATACTCGTAGTAACTCGACATGCACCACTTAAGGTTAGAGTGCGGTCCATGAAACAACTGCTGCTACAGGCAGCAGTCGCCTTGGTCACTTCACGGTGATAAACTTAAAAGTATTGGTAATTCCCCTAGAGCAGTACAATAATCATTATTAGTCTGGTTACCACTCTTTTATTCCTATTGGAATTGCTAAAGTTATTAGAACGACATATTAGAATCTATTTGTTCGTTTTCTGGAGCTTGATCATTAAATTAATTTTAACGACAATTAAACAGTTTAGTCAAAAAAAATTATTAACTACTAATTAATTTGTATAACTTTAACCAGTATTTACTTGTATTATTATATTATATACAGCTCGATTACCACTGACTGACTCACTGACTGACTGACATATATTATGAAGCACTTGCCGGGGGGTTAGAGGGGTGATTCTTTTTGGGGCGTGTAGGGGGCGGTCCCGTGACCCCGGGAAAACCTCGACTTTGACCGGAAGCGGACTCTGGACCGGAAGCGACGCCGATATCTCGGAAACGGTAAGAGATGGGGCACAAGTGCCCGAACAAAAGTCGTAGGGAATGCCCTCTAATATCGAAATCCATAATTTGTTTTTTTTTTAAATTTTTTTTTCAAAACTACCCGAAAAAAAACTTTTTCAGCGCCGCGAAGCGCGCCCAATCATATTATATAAAGCTCGATTACCACTGACTGACTGACTCACTGACATATATTATGAAGCACTTGCCGGGGGGTTAGAGAGATGATTCTTTTTGGGGCGTGTAGAGGGCGTTCCCGCGACCCCAGAAAAACCTCGACTTTGACCGGAAGTGGACTCTGGACCGGAAGCGATACCGATATCTCGGAAACGGAACGAGATAGGGCACAAGTGCCGGAATAAAAGTCGTAGGGAATGCCCTCTAATATCGAAATCCATAATTTGTTTTTTCAAAAAAAAATTTTTTTTTCAAATTACCCGAAAAATAATTTATAGTTATACAAATGCCAAAAAAAAACTAATAAAAACCGTTGTATGTTAAAGAATTGCTAATAGTAATGTACAAAATTAGTTTTACAATTATTAAAGAGCTTATTTTCAAACATTATAATTTAAAAAAACATCTATTTACATTAGAGGTAATAATACGTCTGTCTTAAACGCAAATTGAAATCTAAAAACGTGATACTACCTACTAGGGATGTTGCGAATATTCGCATCCGCATCCGCATATGCGGAGCATCCGCATCGATTTAGACATCCGCATCCGCATCCGCATCCGCATAAATCGATGCGGAGCTAATGCGGATGCGAATGTGTAACAGGTCGCGACAAGAAAGAAAGGAGCGGGACCGGCTTGTGGTGCGAGTCGACTAGTAAGAGAGTAATAAGCTCACTCAAGCAGCACACATACAATCGCGTCAGCGTTGCCAGACGTCCCGATTTTTAAATCAAAATTCAATGTCCCGTGCAGGACAGGTTCAGTCCCGCTTCTCGGACTTGTGTGTGTATTGTGACGTCGGATAAGTATAAAGCTTACTGTAAACTGTGTATAAAGAGTACAAATTGTAACTCACTCTTCAGACTATTATTTGAAACACCACATTTTTCTAACGGACACATTACCCATACATTTTGATATAACTATCGTTTACGATCTGTCAAATTTGTATTACTCATATAGAATTAGCATAAATTCTTAAAAAGTACAGAAAATTACTATTGGACGATTATTTTTTTTGTATAGATTAAAGTGTCAGGAATTGATACCAATAAAATTTATAAGTGAATATTGGGCGCTAAAGTGCCAAAAAAAAAAGGTAAAAATGGTAAAAACCAGTTTTTCGCTTCTAGAGGAAAAACTACAGCTCGGACAAAAAAAAGTTAAATGCAACAAATGCGCGCAATAAAAAAACAAAGAGAATGAGCCCCGGTAGAGCAAAATCGGTCCAGAAATTAAATAATAAAAAAAAATTCAATAACTCGCGTTCTGAAAGTGATGGAGAGTTGAAATTTGAATATGCTGTCAGTTTTGTGGTCCTCTAACTACAGTTAAATGGGGATCCTCACGCAAAGCTCAGCGCAGAGGGCGCTAGCGGCGCGATGGCCATGTCAAATCGTTGTAGCTTTGTTTACGTCTGGGTTTTTTTTGCATTTTTTTGTGGTAGGATCGGTCTATTATTGTTATTGTTAGTATGTATTCTACCTAGAAGCTTAAAGAATTGAAAGACGAATTAAAAAAACGAGGAGGTAAGATAACTGGAAAGAAATGTGATCTTGTTGAGAGGTAGACATATTCCTATTAAAATATTTTTTAACAGTGATATTATCTACATTTGTAGCTTTTGTTGGTTGTAAAATGTTAATTCATAGTTTATTCATCTTAAGAAAATTTACGAAAAGTCAGAGACCGTTACTTTAAATTTATGGATTTTTTATTTTTAGGTTAGAAGTTATGACCGAAATTTTAATTTCGGCGACCAAAGTTCTCAAGCTTGTAATAATTGGCTGAAATATATACTTTAGCAACTCGGCTGTATATGTTGACACTCCTACATAATCACATTCTTGGAAATGATTCCGGTATAACCTACTATGTTGTGTCGCAACAAAATTTTTGCGACATATAGCTTTTTCTCTCTTTTTTTAATGTGGGATCTTTGGAAAATAAATGTACACCAGAAGTGGTACATCCAGGTACAGCACATAAAGGCATTTTTCGAGAAACTTTAAATTTACGGATTGATAGGTTAGAAAATATATTGAAGTGACAGTTTTCGATGGCCATGGCGAATATGCGCCATCTGGCGTGATAAAATGGCAGTAATGATCCCCATTGTCAGATGAAAATGTTGTAAACTTTTTGCAAACCGTCGACTTTTGCAAAAAGTAACCTTTTTTTAAATCGACTGGGAGGGTATTTTAATTTTCGAAAAACGTTGGACGAAACGAAAACGAAACTGCGGCGCCTTTGGACCGATTTTGCTCTACCGAGGCTCATTCTCTTTGTTTTTTTATTGCGCGCATTTGTTACATTTAACATTTTTTTTTGTCCGAGCTGTAGTTTTTCCTCTAGAAGCGAAAAACTGGTTTTTACCACTTTTACCATGTTTTTGTCACCTTAGCGCCCAATATTCACTTATAAATTTTATTGGTATCAATTCCTGACACTTTGATCTATACAAAAAAAAAATCCCGTCCAATAGGAATTTCTGGGCCAGAAAGCTAATTCTATCTGAGTATATGGTTATAACGGTTTGTTATGCAAACCGAAGATTTCAGAAACAAATAAGAAGACTCAACCGACTAGGGTAAATCTGATTTAAAATATCATATTTTTATTAAAAAACATTTTCTATGGGTATTTTTACTATCTATTAAACGTAATTTAAAACTCAAATAAAAGATACATATTTAAACACTTCTGATTATATATGTTTTTCACTATATCCCGCTTTCGAAGAAGAATACCGCTTTTTTTCACTTAAAAAGATTCGAAATTCTGACTTGGCAAAAAAAAATCTGGCAACGCTGAATCGCGTACATGTAACTGTGTTGTTTACGTATGTAAGTACTATTAAGTACTACAAAATCCCGAGACATACTTTATCAAACAAAAAAGAATCATCAAAATCGGTTCACAAACGGCGGAGATGAGGAAACATCGCCACAAAAAAAATACACGACGAATTGATAACCTCCTCCTTTTGAAGTCGGTTAATAATAATAATTCACTCACTACTTTTAAATAAAGAAAGGATAGTTCTTACTGTCTTTTAATTTTTTTACCCACACAGTTTTTTGTAAAGATCCGCATCCGCGGATGTGAGCCTCTTAAAATCCGCATCCGCATCCGCATCCGCGGATGTGAAGAAATCTGCATCCGCAACATCCCTACTACCTACCTACGTACCAATCAATACATGGCGTGTTAATATTCACGTTCATTGTTCATATCTGCTGTGATGTAGGCTTGCTATATTACCCATGTATGGTAAAACGTAATTTGTAATATATTTTTTGAACAAATGTTCCACGTGTTCTCCCACTCCTTTGACCTTAGATCCTTCAAGCCGAGCATGAAAAAGCACCTTCTTGGGCCGGCATAGTGACGCCGACTGGGGCTACCGTGTACTGCGGTCCTCCAGTCATCAACCTCCAATGTTAATTAACTATGCTTTAAAACAGGGAGGGTTTCCAAATTAGGACCCAAAAACCCGTAGACACCATTAATCGGACCAGCCATCGCCATGGTCTATGTATGATGATAACTTGGTATGATGATCTAGCTTGGGACTTAGTGGAGAATTCAGCAACTCGTGTGGAATAAATGTAAACCATAATGTAAACGTAACGGTTAAAGTAAGCGTAAAAGTAATAGTTAAAGTTACTTTAACCGGCCTTCTGGTGCAAACGACCCTTAGGATGCTAAGGATGCAAAAAGTGTAATATATAAAATATGTTACTCTATTTTAATGTTCTAAATGTAAAAATTTTTTTTATTATTATTTTTGTAAACTGTATTTTTTGTATTGAAAATCATGTAACTAAATCATTATTGCTTAAGATAGCAACATATGAGACGAGTAATGAATGTATTGAGGATTGATATACAATAAAATAAAATAAAACACGTTTTATTATAACAGGGTAATAATATTGCACAAGCCACAATTAATTCATTCGACCTTAAAGAACAAAAGCTTCTAACACAAGGTCAATGAAAGTAATCTATTAATTTCATTTTCGTTGTATACATTCGTTTCAATGATTGCTTTATGAATGGACCTCAATTGAACAAAATCATTTTAGTAGGCAGTTTCTGAAGACTCTCTTAATTAGTTACACCTACGTCAAAATTATTCCGTTGTAATGATAATTGAAATACTCGTACTTGTAACAACGAAATCAATAGGTTTGGTATTTGTTTAAAAATTCTGAATCACGATTTGGATTTCTTAATACAGGTCTTTCGATGTTTAAATTTATAATTGACGACTTATTATTTATATATTGGTTAAGCTATACTAAGCTAATGCTCTTGTATCATAGCCATAATAAGTACTTAATAAAACGCCAGCCAAGATTTTTCAGAGATTCAAATTTGGTCTAGTATTTACACTTACCTTTGGAAACAATCTTAAGCACTATTCTAAGACATTATTGTCATTATTTTGTACGCTTTGGTGACACTTAGGCTTTATATACTACACTATTTATTTACTTAATAATAGTAAAATTAATTTCGTTAAGCACATTATTAATGTTTTGTTTAGTTTTATGTTAACCTATTTCGTTTCAATAGTATATTATAGGTAATTAATATTGTTCGTACAGAGCATAATAACCTTCCGCTGTTTACCACCAAGTTCCGATCACTGCCCACAATTTCCTTTTTCACATTAACCTATACACGCACCTGCATTATGTTTAACATTACATCTTTAACTACTGTAAAATTACACTTATTTTTCATATTTTTTAATATTAAAAAAGTTTTTTTATTTTAAACTAGACGATGTTTATGTTAGTATAGATAGAGTGTCAAAATAACAAATTGTTTAAGCAACTCGTACAGAGAGAGACGATTAGGGGCCCTTTGTCTATATCAGCGAACACCTTTCGCTTGTTCAACATTCATTACTCATACGAGTATATGCTTTCTTATCTTAAGAACTCCTACGTATTACTGTATCTACTACAGATATCACAATTTATTTGTATACTAACTGTTGCCTGCAACGTCATATATGTAAAAATAAAAAATAACGGGTTCCCCAAATTTACAAATTTTGATCGCCTATTTCACTCCCTTGGGTGATGATTTTGCTAGGATTTCCCACATACAAATATTCATCCGTTTAGAAAAAACTTTATTAAGTCTATGTCCATTTAGGAGGTAGCGTATCTCTTTGCCAAATTTTATCGAAATATGTTCATTTAGGTACGATTTAGGCACGAAATATATGCCTACTTATGTATAATTGCTTATTTACTTTATTAAAAAATGTTGACATGCATTCAATAATTAGTAGGCACTTAAATCAATATAATATTTATGTTCAGATAAAAGTTTTAATTAAACTTTATATTTGTGAAGTTATATCGAGTTTTCTCGTTTTTGCAGAGGGCTCGTAAAAAGATAATAATTAACTTCCCTCGTAATATTCCCTAACAACGTATCCCGTCGAGAAATTAATTCGCATGTAATTAATATACAATCTAAATGTCATTCGCTTATATTTTAAACAACTTTACAGCCAATAAACACTCAGTGAAAAGAATCCAGCTAAATAAAACTTTCCAAAATACTGAATTAATTTTATAAAAATAAATTAAGATCTTGTAAAAATGTCGGTGGCCTCAGTTTTATTTATATTTTATGAAATTTGTTCTTTTAAAAATAACGATTTAACAAGGGACTTGTTTCGAACGAATATGGTATACGTTATTGAGGGAACATATACCTCGTGTCAAATAAATCAGGACGTTTTATTCAGTCCATGCGAAATTAAAAATACAAAGTTGAATCTTCGACTTTCAAATATATATTTTTTAATGTCTGAACCACCCAGCCAACGATCATTATTGACTACCTTTTAAAATGAAAAAAGAAATCTTTTTTTAATTATTCTTTGCATATTTTTTTAATGACTGAAGTTAATTACATGTAAAAGTTACTTTATTTACACTGCATAGTAACCGAATCGTAAAATTTTGCTATAAGAATTTAATACTATGTAATTATTTTTGGTTATATTTTCAATCAGGTATAATAAAAGTCGTTATGAATGTAATAATGTTTTATATATGCCTTTTTAAATAATTTTTAAGTAGGTACCTATTTTACAAAATTGAATATAACAATGGATCCTTTGATGACGAGTTATAAGCAGACAATCCCACATGTGAAGAATTTTTGGTCAATTTACTTAAGCGTGGGTTTAGAAACATTATTTTCATATTATAAAAACCTCTGCATTTCGTAAGTGGTGTTCATCCAGTTTTATAGCTTTTCGAGTTCCAATGTGCATTCTTCCATTCACTTAGCGGGTATCGGCGAATGAACGGATACCTTTAAAGTTTGGTACCAATAATCAAACTAGTGCGAAATCGGACCACACCTCGAGTCCGAATGTTTTATAACGGTCTAACGACAATAGCCCCTTAATGGGTTTAAGAAAAAAAAAAAAGGCGTCCCGCAGGGGTCAGTGCTGTCGCCGACTCTCTTCCTTCTGCATATCAATGATATGCTGTCCCTGGGCAGCATTCATTGCTATGCAGACGACAGCACTGTGCATGGGCGTTACATTAGTCGCCCCTCTGCAGGTCCTGATGCAGTAGGACAGATGCGTGCATCTTTAGTCGCTGAACTGGACGAGACTCTTCTTCGGGTCTCCAATTGGGGCGCGAGCAATCTCGTCCAGTTCAATGCCGGGAAGACGCAGGCCTGTGCGTTCTCAGGGAAAAAGTCATCGTTCCTTCCCATCCCCACCTTGTTGAACACGCCGCTGGTAGTTACAGACAGTCTCCGCCTCCTGGGCATGGAGGTCTGCGCTGATCTGAGTCACACGAGGCATATTGCCTCGATCACGAGCACTGCCTCCCGCAAACTCGGAGTCCTGAACAAGGTGCGCAGGTACTTCTCACCGACGCAACGTCTGTTGCTGTATAAAGCGCAGATACGGTCGTGTGTGGAGTACTGTTCGCATCTATGGGATGGCTCCGCGAGGTACGTGCTCGATGGTCTTGACTCACTTCAGCGCAGAGCTGTTCGGATTGTGGGCGATGAGATGGTGACTAGGGGTCTCGAACCCCTGCAACTCAGGCGAGACATAGCCTCCCTCTCAGCGCTCTACCGTTACTGGCACGGTGAATGTTCAGCAGAAATCCACGATCTAATCCCTCCTACCCCACATCGCTTGAGGTCGACGCGTGCAGGCGATCGAATGCATCGCCTCACCGTCGAAACAATCCCCTCGCGGACCAAAAGGTTCAGGCAATCCTTCTTCTGTCGCTCCATCAAATTGTGGAACGACCTTCCCAGTCACGTCTTTCCCCCTTCCTATAACATGGGATCCTTCAAGCGCAGTGTGAAGAGGCATCTCATTAAGCCGGCATAGCGGGCACGACTGCTGTTTGCAGATCCCTTTCTCTGACAGCAGTCGCCTCCGCTCATGGATCGCACTCTAGCTTAACACCAGGCGGAGTGCGGTCATATGACGTGCTAAAATAAAAAAAAAATAAAAAGAGACTTTACTGCAATTTGCAACTTTCACTTCTGACAGACAATGCAAAATCGGATATTCAAAGGAAAAATATTAACATACCTAGGTATTTATTTAAAATTTTAAAAATACTGTCACTCAATCTTTAAACAAGGCATCAGATACCTGAATAATCCCTCAAGCTGTTGCTAAATTAATCCTCACGTTGCAAAAGAAAATAATAACAATTGAATAACAAAAAGTATATTATAACCATAGTGGACAAAAATTGAATCTTTTGTGCACGCAAAAGTTGTACTTTAAATTAACTTTTCGTCAAGTTTGAGACATCTTTATAACGACTACGTGCAAATTTGAACTCAATGCAGTTGTAACATAAAATTGTAAATTAAATTAAGTATTATTATTCATATAAAAGCGACATTATTTATTTTGCGAAATCCAATTTTCTGCTGACATCTCAACTGTCGACTTTAACAGTTCGATATTATAAGAACGTCTACTTGGTTTCACACGCCACATGACTGTATCAAACATCTCATACATACATATATTTACATATACATACATACACATGATATCACACTCTTCCTGATTAATCAATATAATTGGAATACTTATAAAAATGATGATTTAAATTGAATATAAATTTAAAAAAAACAGTAATAATATTATAATTAAACCAGGAGTTGGAAGTACAATCACAATCACCAGTAAGTGCCAGTTTAGTGATCAGAAGATCTCCTATTTAAAGTGGCAAAAATTACCAAAGATTAAGTTCTTCACATTGTTCTTCCTACATCTAACTTTTGGCTTTAAAGTCGTATACATATCTAAATGAATATAATATTATAATAATTTTTATTTCTAATAATAAAAAGTGTATAAATAAAATTTATAAATATTGAGGTTAGTGTATAGTAACTTTATTACGTTCTCTCGATGATTTCTATTAGGTAGGTGTGACAACGGTACATTTTATTTATTGCTCCATAACTCACATAAAACTCTATAAGCTTCCAGTATAACGATACCATCTTAAATTCCTACTGGCGTCGAGTCGACGTCAACTCAACTCTTTTTGTAGTATGATGGTAAAAATTAGTTCCTATTACTTAAGCCTTACTCTTAATATATTATAGTCATTATTCATATTACAAACAATCTACTAATTTTTTTTTGTTTATCTTTCTGAAAATTTTCACGTTTTTCCACTAATTTAAAAGACTTAATGCTGTTTACCCGCGACCTCGATAACTTCCGATACGGTAGCAAATAATTTATAATCATAATAACCGCACTGGTAAGCCATAAAAAGTAGGTTTATTTGTTACTATTACTTTATTATTTAAAGTAAAGAAATATTTAAAATACTGATTTTAATTTAATTTTGTGCACAAAATATGTATTAATTTAATATTATACTTCGTTTTGCCATCACGCAATGGAGCATCCACCGCAAGCACATTTTAAGAATGCATTAAAGCTGCTTAAAGTTAAGTTTAACGAGAATGTTGTGATTGTGGCTCAAATATTTTGAATTAATTTACAAAAATCTCCTATTATTTACTCTATTATATTTATTAAACTATTGTATTTAAAAAAAAACTACATTTAATTGCTTAGATATTTATTCGATTCTGATACTTTATTGGAATATTCGTCCCTTGTTTTTAGTGTACATTTAAAAGGACCGGTTTAAAATTTTGTTTCCTTAAAATAATGTACCTAATAAGATTTTAATATTATCATTTCAATTTTATAAAATATTTTTATTTATTTAATTAATCGATATTATTCATATTTTATTATATTTTTAGAAATATGGTTTTTGTCTCATTTTGTAAATTAATAAGAATAAATATGTATTTACATTTGCAGTTAGACAAACCAAAATCGTGGTAGAAAAATTCGTGACGTACATTTGTATTGTTTATTACAATCCAAACAATCATATATCATAGAGATTAATCAACGCACTAACCATAACAAATAGCCTTTAGAATTGTCAATCAGTGCGAGTTGCGCCAGATATGGAATTGTCACTTATACGCTCGTCAGAATTTGATGCTCGTATCGGCGACTAATCCATTTATAGTCGGTCTCTTTGACGTTCAATTACAATCTACTTATTACTGTACGAAGCTCGTAGTCGGATTAGAACTAACGCTGGGGCTCTATTCTTGATGTAAATTGAATTGGAAAAGTTGTGAAACAAAATTAGCGTTTTGCCGATACTTTCACTAGACAGCAGAGAACAATATTTATCGTGGGGTAATAAAATGAGAACTGATAAGATAATTTAAGTTGAAAATAATGATCTTAAATTAACCGAGAATATACCGCTACTAGCTTATACGGCAATGTTCATAAACGTATGACAATAGTTTGATTTCAAAAGACATTACTTGTATTTAAACCGTCATAGACTTGCTATACTAATTTTAATACTGTACCATTTTCTAATAAATCCAGACTTTTTTGAACCTCACTAGTAACACTTTTGTACGCATTAAGAATTTTGATGTTTTTTTAGTTACTATATTTTATACTTTACTCTACTTTTACCATATTTTCATGAAAATTTAATGATTATTAGCCCAGTGTACTGGCCCGGGATAGTACTGCTATTTTCAAGTGAACCGTGTTAGGATTCGCTTAAAAGTATCCGACTTTAACGGAAGGAGTGTACATCGAGTCGGCCAAAACGGTGTTAACAATAAATCACGATCCTCCAATACATTATCGAAATCGTACGCTTCTTTAACAAAGTTTAGTCATACCTGGTCATTTACCATCTTACTGTGTGTCCATTTTCTAGGTATTAGACTTAAATTTTATATGGTAAACTAGTTTTCAGTGGTGCGTTTTGCGAGCGCTGGGAGGGTTCTGTAAGTAGTTTTTAAAAAGCAAAATTTTGAAAAGTGTCAGTTCGAAATTAGAGAACATTTCCTACAACCTTTGTTTTGAGACTTCAGCCCTATCTCGTTCCGTTTCAGAGATATCGCGTTCCGGAACCAGACGGAACCGTTTTTCGAAACATGTCGAGATTTTTCTGAGGTTTTTTGTTTCCTGGTTTTCTGAGAAATTATCTCTTTAACCCCCCGGCAAGTGCTCCATAATTGAAGTCAGTCAGTCAGTGGTAATCGAGCTTTATAAAATATGAAGTAAAACTTATTATTTCTAGGTTATATATACTCCTTATAGTTAGGTACATTATACTACAAAATAATGACATTTAAAACGTAATTTTAATATCACATTACATCACGCATCTCTCGAACTATAAAAAAGGTAAAATAATAAAACTTGCCAACCCTTCGTGAGATCCATACATAAATATTTTTATACGATTTTTTTATGACTTTTAGTAAATAGTGATGTTACTGTGTGTTTACGTTTCTATGCCTTATGAAGTATGATTAATTCTAATTAAATCGATTCAAATTTTAGTAAATACATGTGAAGTCATGTGCTAAATTCTAAAATCGCATCTCGTTGCCAATCGCTTAATTCAGAAATTAACGTTCATTATCCCATTTTCATATGAAAGCTAATTTATTTATGCATTTATAACATACTTGATAGTTTCATTATAATTATTTATGACCTAAGTTAAAATCTTCCAACCCTGTATTAGCCCGGTGTTAAAGGACAGATAGCCAATTCTTTTGACATCTTATTTTACCATATTTTATGCAAATAAAGATATTATTATTATTATTATTAGCAATCACCAATACCAAAATGTTACTGCAAGTAATTTTTTAAATTGTAATGTTTTAAGATTTTCATGTAATATTTATTTTTATCAAACCGCAATGGACGCTTAACATCTCTAATACAAGCGCGCTCGCCCCTCTCCCAATCGTTTATCAATAGACAGCCGGCATAAGCGGGACGGCAGACTGGACTAATAAACATTAGTCTACCTACCACTCATTTAATTATGGCTTTGAATAAACGCTGTATTAATAAAGTTACATTGGTACCAAAATAGCGCTTTCTACAAAGGATACCACGTTCATATGTTTTATTGGTATTATGATAAAAATATAAAAGTATTCAAGTTTACTAATGGCGCCTCAAAGTACTCATTCTGAATACTAAATAAAAAAAAACTATGAAACACATCGCGACAAACCGCGGCAGTAGGTAATATTACAGAACTCTTTAGAAGGCGCCCTTAACCAGTTATTCTCAAAGTTATATAAAGAAGAGCAAGTTTTTTTGTTCGTGTAAAAATTATAAAAATAAATATAGAATATATATTTCAATTAATTCGAAATAAATAAAATAAAACTGAATTAACTTTTTACTAATAGATTGTTTTATTAGCTCGGCATGTCATTGTGATCACACTCCGCCAGCTGTTATACGTATTAAGCTAAAGTGTGTTCCATGATCGAAAACAATTGTTACCATACAGAAACGTTTGTAGATAACAGTCGCCTCCCCTATGCCGGCTTGAAGAGACGACCATAATCAAAATTACAGTAAATGACATTTGTTATACTAATAATGTTTTAAATTAATTATTTAAAGTCAAATCAAGGAAGTTTGTAAACCAGTGTAGTTTAGGATATATCTAGCCAGCATCAGTAATGCAGCCCTTACCGAAATCGTGACATGAATCAAGATGGAAATAAAGTTTTTACTTCTCGGGAAATGGACGAGACGATGACGACGAAGTTGGAACGAGCATGGAATTTTATTCGGAAATGTCTCATACGAGTATAATGAGTTGCATCAAAATGAAAAAAGGTGGCATGCATCTTATCATATTATGAGAAGATAGTACCACTATTTTCAAGACTTCCAGGATCAACTTGAACGTATTAGATCAACCTGGACAGTTGTGCATAGCCGTTGTCAAGCCGGCATAACAGAGGTGACTGCTAAGGCTTCTCTGTGGTAACAGTTGCATTTACTCATTGATCGTATTCTAGCTTCACACTAGGTAGAGTGTTGTAACATAGCCAGCGTTGCCAGACGTCCCGATTTTTAAATCAAAATTAAATGTCCCGCGCGGGACAGGCTCAGTCCCGCTTCTCGGACTTGTGTGTGTATTGTGACGTCGGATGAGTATAAAGCTTACTGTAAACTGTGTAAAAAGAGTTACAATTTGTAACTCACTCTTCAGACTAGTATTTGAAACACCACATTTTTCTAACGGACACATTCCCCATACATTTTGATATAACTATCGTTTATGATCTGTCAAATTTGTATGGTTATAACGGTTTGTTACGCAAACCGAAGAATTCAAAAACCGGCCATAAGAAGACTCAACTACCTAACGATAGGATAAATCTGATTTAAAATATTATATTTTTATTAAAGTACATTTTCTATGGCTATTTTTGCTATCTATTTTCACGTAAACGTAATTTAAAACTCAAATAAAAGATACATATTTAAACATTTCTGATTATATAGTTTTTGAAGAAAGAATCCCGCTTTTTTCACTCATAAAGTTCCGAAATACCGACTTGGCAAAAAAAAATCTGGTAGCGTTGAAGATAGCGTACATGCTGTGCTACTATTAAAAAACATATTGTTTTGAGTGTCCCTTTTGAGGCGTACCTAATTTAAAATTTAAACCTAATTAATTGTTTAAATGCTAATACGCATAAAATATAACGCAAAAATAACCGAATAAATTGCAGTTAATGTACACATGTAGCACGTGCCATGTTTTTTTAATATAACTAAGTAATCAAATTAAAAAATGTAGGTAAGCTTAACTTGTATCAAAACCACGTCCCACAGTTCAGAATTATTTATTACGGATTTATCTTACAGCAACCGTTTGCGATAAAATAAAAGAAACACCAGTGTCCGTGATCAAGATTATCACAATGCGATCTAAGAAATACCGCCCTATACCATGTAAATTAACCCTAACATACGAGTACAATGCCTCTTCATTTAAATATCTCTCTGAATGTGTTAAGTAATAGCAAGCAATGGTTTAGAATGTGTATATATTTAACATTTAAAAAGCGTAAGGTATCAGTTTAAAATGTTGTTTAATTGCTGATTTATGCTAAGAAGCTTTTTAAGGTTCCAGTTAGTATATGTAACTTCTTTATAATAGATACAAAAATTTTAATTTGCATTACTGGGTGATTTAAGAGGATGTGTGCTGCGACGTGTTTTTTTTTAAATGTATTCTACGAAAATCAACTAGAAAAAGTTTCAACTTAAAATCTGAAACACGTACATTTTAAACTAATTTCGAACCTAGATTTCTTAGTATTACAATTTATAAATTACCTTTTTAACCAAAGTGACAACACTCCATCTGACATGATGTTTAGATAGACAGCAGTCCAAGAGTACGCAATTCATAATGAAATATTTTCATTTATTTATTCTTATATTTTTGTTTCTGCACTGAAAACACTTTTCACATCTCCCAAAGGTTAACTGCTATAAAATGCCTCAAGGCATTAAGTTCGCCTTTTGCAATTTTTATATTGTATTTTGTGCAATAAAGTGCAATCCTCTCCACTATGCCGGCTTGAGGAGACTAATGTGCACCGTTTATCTCCTCTCATTATACCTGACAACCTGGTCCCGAAAGTCTGTTATAATTGAAATTTTTTTTTAAATTTAACACGCATAAATATTTTTGAATGTATTGTATTACTGAAGATACGATTGCTCCAGAATTGATGTTGTACCTATATAAAAAAAAGAATTACTGTCCGCTTGTCCAGTGTCCGTTGTCAACCTTTAAATGTACCGAGTAAGTTCTTTGTGAGGACAGCCGCTAACATTGTGCCGTTGACACCGCCTTAATTAGCACATGTAGTGCATGTCTTTTGCAGTTATTTGATGAAACTACACACTTTTTTTTTTAATAAACAAACAAAATAACAAAAAATAAAAAATATTAGTAGACCACACTCCGCCTAATTATACTTGAATGCGGTTCGTGTTACATTTCTCGTCTACAGTCAGCCGCCTAGAGGGAACAAATGTGCACAAGTTGACAGTTCACACTTCTCTCTGTATACCCGGCGACTTTTATGCTTTTCGAAATGCAACTAACCTTCACTGTTATTACACTTGAAAAGGTATGATGTCAGACTGAACTGATGTAAAGCTAGAGTGCGGTCCATGAATGGAAACAACTGCTACTACAGAGAAACCTGCGGGTAGCAGTCGCCTCCACTATGCCGGCTTGAGGAGACGAGCATGTACCATCTTAGATTGACAGTACACACACCTCTCGTTATACCTGGCTACTTTCAAACTATTCCCGAAACGCGACAAGGTCACTTCACGGGTGTTACATTCGAAAGTGGTGGTACTACTCCAGGACGGCAGACTGGACAAATAACCATCATCAGTCTGCCTACCACTCTTTAATTTAAATCTTTATTTTAATTTTTTATAGAGATATAAACATGAGTACATATACAAAAGGTGTTATGTCAAAAATAAATAAATAAATAAAAACCTTTATAATGAATGGAAAAGGTAAACGTAAACTTTTCCGGTTTAAAAAATAAATATTCGTTAAAATGGTTAGGTTACGTTAATTTCCACAAACTAAGAAATATACCGCTAAATAAAGTTTTTAAAAATTGGGGCAATTGGCCATTTGGCGTGCTAATGCAATTGAAACTCAGATATCTAGCCAAATTGGGCACGAGTATCTTTGCCAAAAATCTCCAAACACCTGGGTTGTACTGACACAAGCCAAATGTACTCTCCAGAACTCCTTACATAACAACATCCACCATTTAAGATTACTTTTGTATTGAAATGGAAACAAGTATCTTTTCACACAGAATTTAAATATTTTAATTTATTGAGAGGGTGAAGGCATTTTATTTATAACTTATATAATTGAAAATGGAAAAAAATCAACGCACATAACACACATGACTGATGTTTTGATCGAACCCATATTCATCCTCTACGAGCCTGAATACTCCAAACATGTGGCATTTTTCATTAATTCGGTCAAGTATTAATAAAAAAAAGTGCTGATAAACGATTTTGTTGACTGATTTTAATTGTATATTATGTACGGGTACACATCTGACCCGGGTAACATCAGATCTTGCAGTGCTGTAACGGAATCTATATTATTGCAGTTTTAGATATCAAGGAAAACACACGGGGAAATAAAGAATTTGATTTTAATATGGCAGTTAAAAAATAATATAAAATGTACGAGATTCACATTAACATAAAACTCTCACAGAGCATGCTTATGAAATATTAAATCCTTCGTTTATCATTAGAAGAAATCTTCCATTTTACGTCTACGGGAATGACATTATGGTTGAAACAGGTGCTCGAGCTGCAGCACCCACACGGTAGAGCTTTTCCTCTAGAAACAATTATCATTCCGTGAGCTTGCGAAACAAACGTCGTCACTATCATTCCAACAATCATCACGACTTGACAATTTACATATAAAGACTATATAACAATAAACAACGAAATACAAAAGCGTTACAACATAATTTAAATTCGGTGTTATCAAAACCATAATACATTACCCCCTATATGGAAATCTAAGACCTAAATCTTGAATTAGGAAATCTAAATCATAACTAAAACATGTTTATTGCTTTCTATGAAAATACTACATTATAATACTATATTTGATTGGTTAAAATGTACTGTCTCTCAAAGTATTCTTTAGCATCAATTCTAATTTTTAAAATAATACAACTTACATAATAGTAACATCTTGAATGGCATGTTCCTACAAAATAATATTGTCTACAATGCAATTGTGACCACTGCGACATTGTAGTAAACTACAAAGAATACATCTATAACAATTAACAACAAAGTTAAGGAAGTATGCACTCAATTTAAATGTTATTTCAAAAGAAGTACGGTTATTGTCACAGTCTGCTGCAACATGTCACCCGGGGTAATACTACCACTTTTAAATGTAATCCGTGACGTTGTTTAATCGTGATTGGAAGCCGGGTATACTAGACCTTTTACTGGTATCCAAAAAACCTAATTTATTTTAGATCTCGTCATATAGGTACCAAACAATAGACTAACCGATGTATATATATTTACCGGTTTTGTTCTACAATACAATAGTCACGCCTGTAAACGGTGCCGGAGGTTCTGTTCTTTAACCGATATTTTATGGGAATCATTACCAAAATACTAGTATTTCAGACTCTGCTTGAAAGTCGGTAGATATGATGATAAAATTGTGTTCAATTGATTTGTTGTTGTTCATATTTCAACAATTCATATTTATTCGTTACTCTCATAAATAAAATAAATTTAAATCAATTATTATCTACTTAATTTGTGCTTTAAAAGCGGATGTTGCTACTGTTTTAGTCTAGTATTGATGACAGGGTACCATCATAAAAACTCTTATTTGTAGACATTCGCAAGATCGTCCTAAAGATAAAATACAAATCATTCCATATATATAACCCATTACCACTATAATAATGACAATCAACAGTTTCAAAATGTCCAGTTAAGTGTGTTCAACATTCTAAATAACATATTATTAAAAAATCTTTTTCAATATCAAATCTCTTATAATATTTAATATGAGTAGCTGTCAAACCTACACATATAAACTTTGTATTTTATTTCAATATAACATCGTATGAGGTCAAATATTTATTTTGTTTATTGAACATTTCTATTCACGAGTCTGTCTGTCTCAAGAAGTTTATAGATGTAAACACTTTAATCCCAATACGAAGTAAGGAACAAGTTATGATTTTTAATCTATGCCAATAAATAGTATTTAACAAACATTTTTATTCATAAAACTAATCATAAAGTAAGATTAAAAAAGAGCACGCGACATTTGGACAGAGGTACCGAGTAACTAAACTTTCGTCATAATAAAAGTTAAACTAAAAAATGTTGTGAAGACCTCGTTAACTTTTTTCTTCATCTGAAACAAAAAAGATGGGTTACCGGTTAATAACGGAATGGGAGAAAATTACTCTAAAACACACGAAGCAAATTACGTCAAATCATGTGGATATTATTTTTTATAATAATACGAGGAACATGTGGTAAATTAGAGTAACCACCTATCAACAGGAACAAAATAAACAACGTTAACGACAGCCGTACAGTTTTGTGCATTAAAAAAAGTAATAATAGCTCTAAAAATGTCGCTATTAATTCGATCAATTTACAAAAAATAATACGGGTCGTGTATTGTTATTATTCTTTTCTGTTTTTTCAGAAGTTCAGAAGACTCTTGTCATCAAAGCTAATGATTATTAAAAGTAAATAAACATGTTATTAAGAAATAATATTAAATAACCAATCATCTTGATATGGAAAGTGCTAATGGTCTACTGGTATACCAAAAAGGAGATTTTCTATTAGAACCATGACTATGACAAAATTTAATAAAACCTCATAAACAGACTATACCAAATCCAATTATGCATGTCTATTTATAACGGTTGTAAAATTAAAATAACGCAATTGTTACCTGTCTCTCTATTATTTGATAACTATCAGATTTGCTACGATTACGCGGTGGAAGTCACAATCGTGCGTGAATACAATACAGTGACGAAATATACATATACCCCGTATATACAAACAGAATAATTACATAGTAAACGAATTTAAATATGCTCCTAGATAATTATTTTGAAGGATTACGGATTATTACTTCTTTTTTACATTAACTCGTTATATGAGTGTGTTAGGTTAGGCAGATGGTTATCAGGCCAGTCGGCAGTAGCAATTGTTTGATCTCAGGGACCGCATTCTAACTTAACATCAGGCGAGCTGTTATGTATCTCCGCCTGATGCTAAGCCCGAGTGAAAACCGTAAGCGGAAGCGACTGCTGCCATAGGAGACTGTGTCTTTACAATTGAAGGATTCCAGATTGTGGAACTTCAAAGCAAACCCACTCGATCCTTACGTAGGTGGTAGAATGCACTAAATGCAGCTTTTACGTCATAATTCTCTGCTGGTGAAATCAACTAAAAAAAAGAAAGTTCACTAATTTCAAGGCGTGTTATTCCACTGGTAAGGAAAGAAACAATTACTGTAATAGATTCGATGCAATCGTGTCCAAAAGTACGTGCAGAGATAACATTGTTGACGCTCTGACCATTGCATCGTAGATTAAACACGCTCTATCACTTTGTTAAGAATCAAAGATCTTAGTGTGGTACAAGTATTCGATGACAAGATTTAGTATTAGGCAAAGCGCCTTTACTGTAAGTCTAGAAATATCGTAAAATTTTGAAGAGTTGTAGGATCTGATAGTTATAGATCAATCCGTAGCGGAGGCAACCGCTGCCTGTAAATAAAATGGAATTTCTAAAAAAAAGTGATACAATACAATTTTATCAATTCACAACAATTACAATCTACACCTCAACGTGAAAGAGAAAAGATGGACCGTATTTTTTAATAAAACTATTAAATACTTTTAAGTTAACTCTACCACTTTTAAATTGAACCACAATAAAAATTGTCACGATTAGTTGTGTCAGAAAGCACTTCCCTTTTCGTGACCATGAAGCTTCTATTGTTTTATAAGAATTTATCACAATAATTCTGTGACCAATTAAGTGAACGTGGAATGAAAGTTACACAGAAAACTGATTACACAAGCACATTGCAATTTAAAATGATCAAATTCTCATGTCAGCATTGTTTCCATTCACGCCTTGCGTTCAGCCAAAAAAAGTCACGCTCACTGCTCTAAATATCAAACAAAATTACTGACAACAAACTAACAACGTCAATCACTTTGGCTAATGGTGCACAAAGCGATCTTATCATACGAGCCATAAGCGAGGTTGTCAGCGAGACGAGCCGTGCTATACAAAAAGGCTCATTGAAAAATTATGAATTTAAAGCAGTAGCGGCGACGTCCAAGACCGGTCCGGTCATAGGCAAACAAATGTAGCTTCTTACGTCGAGCGAAAGATCTCGGACTCAATATGAACGAATCGTGAGTGTTTTATACCGTTAACTAAAAAGATATTAATCATAATATTCAGTGACGTGATTCGCTCAAGTGTTTTAGACGACCGTCATTATCTAAAACACTCCAAGGCACTTTTCATTTAACGGCCTCACTAACCTTACTCTGATGAACGATGCGGATATGTTGTTGAGAAAATTGGCGATTAAATTATGATCTTGTATGTGCTATATTTCATTTATTATAGTGTACAATAAATGTAAATCACACATAACCGTCGTGACATACGAACCTTTCATTGGCCATTTATGTTATTAAATTAAATATACCACCACGTTAATTTACAACAAAATTAAGTACATTAAAACAAATAAATTTAATTCGACATTATCAAGATTATAAATTGATTAAAATAAATTTACTTGTGTACAAAAAGTTTTTGGATCGCTTGTCAAAAATTCATTAGCTCCTATTCAAAGAATTGATCGACGGCTGATCGATGATCACAATTTGCACAAGCACAATGGTCAAATAAGAAACATTTTGTTCAACAAAAACTTGCTTCAATCATTTCCTTGTTGAGAATGATTTAAATATATTTTAGATATTTTAATTGACCGTGACCCGTCTATAGAACCATACATTATTTTGGCACTATTAAATAATTAGGATATATAATAGTTTGAATTGTCTCTTATAATGCACACAATAAGCTCATTGTTTTTAATAATACACTGACATATAAATATGAAATTAACTCTGTCTATTTGTTACTTTTTCACGTCTGAACCACTGAACAGAATTTCATAAACATTGCTGCATTGCATAAGAAACCTTATGTCTAAAGAGGGTGAAATGAAAGTTTGTATGAGGAACCCATCGTCAAGTGAGGGATATTAAATACATATTTATAATAGGTTTTGGAAAGAAAAGAAATTACGTGTTAATCATTCCTTAAAGTGTTAAAAAGAAGCGGATGAAACTTTGCATTAGGGACAGATCATTTCTCAAGTTTAACAATAATTATAGGCACACAAAGTTGCGGGCAACAGTTAGTATTAAATATATAACCATTGCATTGCATTATACGTAATAGAGGAAAGGAGATAAGATTGTGTTAATAGTAAAAACAGTTCATTGTTTTAACCAACAAAATGTTATCACGACCTACAAAGAAGCTTACTGAATGAATGGGAAATGAAATGTTACGAGGTCAATAACAGCCTATTATTATAATGATTAACAATACATGTAATTGATTTATGTTTATTCGTTTCATGTCAGAAGCAATCATGTTGTTATATTTGATTTTGTTTGTGTGGGCGACTGGAATTACAAATGGATTTTTTATTTGCATTTTCACATTTCACGTAGTACTAACCGGTGTAACTCAGTAAATTAATGAATCGGTTGAAGGTGACGAGGCTTCTATTTGTCTCTAGCTCACATGACGCTCGCATATGAACCTGTGTGACTATGAACACAAGAAGAAGCTGCCTGCCTATAAAAGCTAAAATTATTCTTGTCCAATCCCTCATTATCCCACTACTTGATTATGGCGATGTGTGCAGTTCTGACCTCAGAGAGGATCTCCTGAACAAGATGGATCGCCTCCTGAATGCGAGTATACGGTTCGTTTTTAAGTTACGCAAATATGACCACATCACCGAATATAGAACCAAGCTAAAATGGTTGCCGATTCGTCTTCGCAGAAATCTCCATACACTCTCACTTCTCTATTCCGTCCTCAACGAACCTCACACTCCCCACTATCTTAAAAGTATGTTCTCCTATCTTAGCTCCCTTCACGATAAATCCCTTCGCTCCTCTAATAACCTGACACTCGCTATTCCTTCTCATCACACCTCTTTCTTTTCTAATTCTTTCACAGTCACCGCCTCGAGATTGTGGAATGATCTCCCTGAGAACATACAGGAGGCTCCTAACAGGGTTATTTTTAAAAAAATGCTATTTAAATTTTTACTAAATGTCTCATAACCTCTCCAGAATATTATTTTATTTATTATAATTTATTAATATATTATATGTATTTATATATTATATACTTATATTTTATGTATAGTATTTGTATGTATGTGTATATATTATTATATTATACTAATATATAGCTGCAATACCACTGACTGACTCACTCACTCACTCACTCACTGACTGACATCAATTATTTAGTACTTGCCGGGGGGGTGCGGGGGTGAAATTTTCGGGGTGTATAGAGGGCATCCCAAAACCGTCGAGAAAAATACGACTTTGACCGGAAGTCGATTCTGGACCGGAAGTGGTAGCGATATCTCGGAAACGGGGCGAGTCGGGGCAGTCACCCCGAAGAGAAAGTTGTAGGGAATGCCCTATAATTTCGAAAACGATACTTTTTTTTTCAAAATTGCTCGAAAAAAATTTTTCCTCGATCGTATTTTTATCCTTTTCCCGCCGGTACGCCAATATGAAACGGAGCATGGCGCTTGGGCGTGGCCTAACAGCATCCGCGACGAGGCATTTTCGGGACGAACGATCGAAACGGCTTTACCTCGGTCAGTCGGACGGTGAGCGCGGCCGCGTGAACATCGAATTTGCTCCGCGCGGCGGGCTTTCTTTTAAATATCTCAAGAAGTAGATACGTCAGAGTAACCATGTAAAGAACAATTTTGTTCAGTGTGACCAGCACTATTTTTTTAAATTTTTGTTTTTTTTTTAATTTTTTAAAATCGCCATATCTCGAAAAGTAGATACGTTAGCGTCACCGTGTAAAGACCAATATTGTTCAGTATGACCAGCACTAATTTTTTTTAAACTTTTTTTTTTTTTTTTAATTTTTAAAATCGCCATATCTCGAAAAGTTGATACGTTAGCGTCACCGTGTAAAGACCAATTTTGTTCAGTGTGACCAGCACTTTTTTTTTAAATTTTTGTTTTTTTTTTTTAATTTTTTAAAATCTTCATATCTCGAAAAGTAGATACGTTAGCGTCACCGTGTAAAGATCAATATTGTTCAGTATGACCAGCACTATTTGCTTTTTTTTTTTTAATTTTCTAAAATAGCTATTACTCAAAAAGTACATACGTTAGCGTCACCGTGTAAAGACCAATATTGTTCAGTATGACCAGCACTACTTTTTTTTAATTTTTTTTTTTTTAATTTTTTAAAATCGCTATATCTCGAAAAGTAGATACGTTAGCGTCACCGTGTAAAGACCAATTTTGTTCAGTATGACCAGCACTAATTTTTTTTTAAATTTTGTTTTTTTTTAAATTTTTTAAAATCGCCATATCTCGAAAAGTAGATACGTTAGCGTCACCGTGTAAAGACCAATTTTGTTCAGAAACGTAAACGCTTTTAGATGGCTAGCTAAATATTTTCAAAACTGCCTAAAATCTATTCGATCTAATACGTTTTACGACAAAAAGGGCCTCCGCGGGCCGCTTGCGCCCGCGGCTTTTACCCAACAGCTAGTACTAATATATAGCTGCAATACCACTCACTCACTCACTCACTCACTCACTCACTGACTGACATCAATTATTTCGCACTTGCCGGTATAGTGGAGAGTAGCGGTTTTTTGGGTCGTATAGAGGGCGTCCCAAAACCGTCGAGAAAAATACGACTTTGACCGGAAGTCGATTCTGGACCGGAAGTGGTAGCGATATCTCGGAAACGGGGCGACTCGGGGCGATCACCCCGTAGAGAAAGTTGTAGGGAATGCCCTATAATTTCGAAAACGACACTTTTTTTTTCAAAATTGCTCAAAAAAAATTTTTCCTCGATCGTATTTATATCCTTTTCCCGCCGGTACGCCAATATGAAACGGAGCATGGCGGTGGGCGTGGCCTAACAGCATCCGCGACGAGGCATTTTCGGGACGAACGATCGAAACGGCTTTACCTCGGTCAGTCGGACGGTGAGCGCGGCCGCGTGAACATCGAATTTGCTCCGCGCGGCGGGTTTTTTTTCGAATATTTTAAATATCTCAAGAAGTAGATACGTTAGCGTAACCGTGTAAAGAACAATTTTGTTCAGTGTGACCAGCACTATTTTTTTAAATTTTTGTTTTAGTTTTTTTTTTAATTTTTTAAAATCTTCATATCTCGAAAAGTAGATACGTTAGCGTCACCGTGTAAAGACCAATTTTGTTCAGTATGACCAGCACTTTTTTTTTTAAATTTTTGTTTTTTTTTTTAATTTTTTAAAATCTTCATATCTCGAAAAGTAGATACGTTAGCGTCACCGTGTAAAGACCAATTTTGTTCAGTATGACCAGCACTTTTTTTTTTTAATTTTTTTTTTTTTTTTAATTTTTTAAAATCTTCATATCTCGAAAAGTAGATACGTTAGCGTCACCGTGTAAAGATCAATATTGTTCAGTATGACCAGCACTATTTGCTTTTTTTTTTTTTTAATTTTCTAAAATAGCTATTACTCAAAAAGTACATACGTTAGCGTCACCGTGTAAAGACCAATATTGTTCAGTATGACCAGCACTACTTTTTTTTTAATTTTTTTTTTTTAATTTTTTAAAATCGCCATATCTCGAAAAGTAGATACGTTAGCGTCACCGTGTAAAGACCAATTTTGTTCAGTATGACCAGCACTAATTTTTTTTTAAATTTTGTTTTTTTTTAAATTTTTTAAAATCGCCATATCTCGAAAAGTAGATACGTTAGCGTCACCGTGTAAAGACCAATTTTGTTCAGAAACGTAAACGCTTTTAGATGGCGAGCTAAATATTTTCAAAACTACTCTAAAATCTATTCGATCTAATACGTTTTACGACAAAACAGGGCCTCCGCGGGCCGCTTGCGCCCGCGGCTTTTACCCAACAGCTAGTACTAATATATAGCTGCAATACCACTCACTCACTCACTCACTCACTCACTGACTGACATCAATTATTTCGTACTTGCCGGTATAGTGGAGAGTAGCGGTTTTTTGAGTCGTATAGAGGGTGTTCCAAAACCGTCGAGAAAAATACGACTTTGACCGGAAGTCGATTCTGGACCGGAAGTGGTAGCGATATCTCGGAAACGGAAAGAGATGAGGCAAAAGTGCCGAAACAAACGTCGTAGGGAATGCCCTCTAATTTCGAAAACGATACTTTTTTTTTCAAAATTGCTCAAAAAAAATTTTTCCTCGATCGTATTTATATCCTTTTCCCGCCGGTACGCCAATATGAAACGGAGCATGGCGGTGGGCGTGGCCTAACAGCATCCGCGTCGATCGCTCGTCGGGGCTCGCGCTCTCTATGTTCCGCCCGTTCAAAACGCGCAATGAAAATATAACGACGCATTTTCGGGACGAACGATCGAAACGGCTTTACCTCGGTCAGTCGGACGGTGAGCGCGGCCGCGTGAACATCAAATTTGCTCCGCGCGGCAGGCTTTTTTAAAATATCTCAAGAAGTAGATACGTCAGAGTAACCATGTAAAGAACAATTTTGTTCAGTATGACCAGCACTATTTTTTTTTTTATTTTTTTTTATTGTAGCTCGGCATTTTTTTTTTATTTTTTTTCAATTTTTTAAAATCGCCGTATCTCAAAAAGCACATACGTTAGCGTCACCGTGTAAAGAACAATATTGTTCAGTATGACCAGCACTACTTTTTTTTTTTTTTTTTTTAATTTTCTAAAATCGCTATTACTCAAAAAGTACATACGTTAACGTAACCGTGTAAAGACCAATATTGTTCAGTATGACCAGCACTACTTTTTTTTTTAATTTGGTTTTTTTTTTGAATTTTCTAAAATCGCTATTACTCAAAAAGTACATACGTCAACGTAACCGTGTAAAGACCAATATTATTCAGTATGACCAGCACTATTCTTTTTTAATTTTTTTTTTTCAATCTTTTAAAATCATCATATCTCGAAAAGTAGACACGTTAGCGTCACCGTGTGAAGACCAATATAGTTCAGTATGACCAGCACTACTTTATTTTTTAATTTTTGTTTTTTTTTAATTTTCTAAAATCGCTATTACTCAAAAAGTACATACGTTAGCGTCACCGTGTAAAGACCAATATTGTTCAGTATGACCAGCACTACTTTTTTATTTTATTTTTTTTTATTTTCTAAAATCGCTATTTCTCAAAAAGTACATACGTTAGCGTAACCGTGTAAAGGTCAATTTTGTTCAGAAACTTAAACGCTTTTAGATGGCGAGCTAAATATTTTCAAAACTGCACTAAAATCTATTCGATCTAATACGTTTTACGACAAAAAGGGCCTCCGCGGGCCGCTTGCGCCCGCGGTCTTTACCCAACAGCTAGTACTAATATATAGCTGCAATACTAATATATAGCTGCAATACCACTCACTGACTGACTGACTGACATCAATTATTTCGTACTTGCCGGCATGGTGGAGGGTAGCGGTTTTTTGAGTCGTATAGAGGACGTCCCAAAACCGTCGAGAAAAATACGACTTTGACCGGAAGTCGATTCTGGACCGGAAGTGGTAGCGATATCTCGGAAACGGGGCGAGTCGGAGCAGTCACCCCGAAGAGAAAGTTGTAGGGAATGCCCTATAATTTCGAAAACGATACTTTTTTTTTCAAAATTGCTCGAAAAAAATTTTTCCTCGATCGTATTTTTATCCTTTTCCCGCCGGTACGCCAATAAGAAACGGAGCATGGCGCTTGGGCGTGGCCTAACAGCATCCGCGACGAGGCATTTTCGGGACGAACGATCGAAACGGCTTTACCTCGGTCAGTCGGACGGTGAGCGCGGCCGCGTGAACATCGAATTTGCTCCGCGCGGCGGGTTTTTTTTTCGAATATTTTAAATATCTCAAGAAGTAGATACGTTAGCGTAACCGTGTAAAGACCAATATTGTTCAGTATGACCAGCACTATTTTTAATTTTTGTTTTTGTTTTTTTTTTTTTAATTTTTTAAAATCTTCATATCCCGAAAAGTAGATACGTTAGCGTCACCGTGTAAAGACCAATTTTGTTCAGTATGACCAGCACTATTTGTTTTTTAATTTTTTTTTTTATTAATTTTTAAAATCGCTATATCTCGAAAAGTAGATACGTTAGCGTCACCGTGTAAAGACCAATATTGTTCAGTATGACCAGCACTACTTTTTTTAAATTTTTTTTTTTTTTTTTTAATTTTTTAAAATCGCTTTTACTCAAAAAGTACATACGTTAGCGTAACCGTGTAAAGACCAATATTGTTCAGTATGACCAGCACTACTTTTTTTTAAATTTTTGTTTTTTTTTTAATTTTCTAAAATCGCTATTACTCAAAAAGTACTTACGTTAGCGTAACCGTGTAAAGACCAATATTGTTCAGAAAGGTAAACTCTTTTAGATGGCGAGCAAATTTTTTTTCAAAACTACCCTAAAATCTATTCGACCTAATGCGTTTTACGACAAAACAGGGCCTCCGCGGGCCGCTTGCGCCCGCGGCTTTTACCCAACAGCTAGTATTTATATATATCTAGACTTTAGTTGTATCTTTTTTAATGTAATTATATTTGTTTAAAAACCTGCTTCTCTTCGCTCACATCTGTCAGAAACACGGAGGTTAGCTGGAAGAGAATGCTAATTAGCATTAAGTTCGCCTGTGTGCACGATACACTAAGATTTAAATAAAAAAAAAAAAAAAAAAAAACACTTTCACACTTTTTTATATATCGCTCGCTATATCCGCATGTTAAGCTAGAGTGTGGTCCACGAAAGGAAACAACTACCACTACAGAGAAATTTCTTCAGGCAGCAGTCGCATCCGCTATACCTGCCTGCACCATCCAGGTTGACAACGCACACTCTTTTCGTTATACTTGACTACTTCTAGGTCACTTCACGGGTGTTAATTACCCTTAAAAGTGGTGGTGCTACCCCAGGGCGACAGTAACGTGTTTTTACCTATACAATACAATTGTCACGCCTTTTCTCACAGGGATAGGCAGAGACAACGGAACGCCACTTATCGCGATCCTGACACAACACCTTCGTTTCCCTCACATCCACAATCCATCCATCCATTACCACCATAACGCTAACGCAGTTGAAGCCGTGGCATAAGGATATTTCATTATTATTTATTTAAAGTATACTAAACGACAATAAATTGATAAATTTTAAGTAAATTGATATACACATTATATATTTATATGTAGTTATATTTTATATTTATGTATTGTATTCATATTATACTGATTATGTATGTATGTGTATATATTTATGTCTTTACATTTATACTATACTTTTTTTTATTATTAATGTAGCTCGGCATGTGACAACACTCCGCCTGATGTAAAGCTAGAGTGCGGTCCATGAATGCTGCTACTACAGAGAAATCTCTACGGGCAGCAGTCGCCATCCAGATAAGTGCACACTCCTCTCGTTATACCTGACTACTTTCAAACTCACAAAAACTTTCAAAGGTCACTTCACGGATGTAATGTAACATGTAACAAGTGGTGGTACTACCCCAGGACGGCAGACTGGGCTAATAACCATCATTAGTCTGCCTACCACTCTTTAATAGTGCCTATAGGCATTTACTTATATTTGTTTTAAAAACTGCTTCTCTTCGCTCACATCACTAAGATGATTCACTAAGATTTACTAAGACTCGCTAAGATTTAAATAAATAAATAAAAAAGTATAAACTAGAAAATTTTTACAAAAAAAAAACAATCTAAAGTGTGTCCTGAAGGCTGGCGCATCGTGTGCAAGGCAGACCGCGCGCCATACCGCTTCAGTTAATGACGTCATTAAATATGAACCTTTGCATTATGCTGGTTACCTGTGTAGTATAAGGAGAGAAGAAAATTGGTTCTCAAGTTTCCTTGTAGACACAGTGACTAGATTTATGTTTAGTTATCTACGTTGACCTCATGAGAGCTTGTGACTGTGATACTACATTAAAAACAAAGTTAAATTAAAATACAGGTGCAAAAAGAAAGGGGTCATTCCACAAGTTGTATACTGCATCGGTATAAATATTCCTTTTTTTTATTTTTGAGATTTTTTTTTTTTTGCATAATTAATTTACATTTATTGGTCTAATATCAACTACATAACAATACCATTATTTGTTTTTTTAAAATACACGAAACATCATCAAAATATAAAAAAGAGCAATATTAATTTAACGATTTCATATATTGTATATCCATATATTTAACACTAAAATTGCTTTATACAATTATATATTTTATACAATTAAAGAGTGGTAGACAGAGTAATAATGTTATTAGCTCAGTTTGCTGCCGTTTTGGGGTAGTACTTTCAAGTATAACAGCTGTGAAATGACCTAGTCACAGGACCAGCCCACTATAATATATGCATTGTCAAAATAGACGGCACGCATTCGTCTCATCAAGCCGGTATAACAGAGGCGACTGCTGTCGCAGTTGGAAACACTCTAGCTTAACTCCACACGTGATGACTACGTAACACGCCTGGTACTGTGAAATAAAATAATAAATAAAACTCATTGTATAAATTATCAACCACATAAGTAATTATTGTATGTTGCTAATGACCTAGACGTTAAAGCAACTTTAAATAAATAAATAAAAAATATCTACTAATTTTAACTTTATGAATGACGGTAGTCCTATCTAGAAAAGATAAAAGCCATACCATTTAATTTATTTCAACTTTATCAAATCTTTAATAAACAATCAACGTTTGTTCAACTTAACCCATTTTTATTACGAAACTTGTCCATAAAGTGCATTCCACTCCTATCGCTCCTTTGTATTCAATTAGCCTTGCATTTAGATTACTGATGCCTTTCACGACGACAGTGGTAACGAGCATGGTCAGCTGTCAAAATGTCCAAACAATCAGCCAAGTTTACCCTTACAATCATATTTCATCATACATGTCGACGATGATCTAATTGTTCCTTAACAGACCACTGCTGCTTTTGTTTTAATATAACTGCGAAACTTGCTTTAAAACGCAGCAATGTATAATGAAGCAAGCGAGGTTTGGTTGTTGGATTCATTACAATAGCCGAAAAGTTCGGGCTGGGTCACAATGTTCAGTCTATTAAACTCTTTCAGTGTTAGATCGTTTTGACAAGCCGTGATCAGATTGCTCAATGTAATAGTTTATTGAAACGTGTTTTATATGTGTGAATACTTTTATGTTAATCGTATTGGTCAAATAACGATAACAAAGTCTAATCACGTAACCAAAACTGTTATTCACAAATCAAAATTTATCATTGCCTAATTTGGTTGGTTAATAGCAGATATATGCTGATTATTTATTACCGTATTTTGAATCGAATTTGAATTCTCCTGCCCATTTTTGTGCCCAATTAATACCTATTAATTTTTAAAAGAATATTATTCTAAAATTATATCTTATTTTTTTATTAATTTATTTTATATGAGTACTTCGCTAACTAATCAATAAACAATGTTTAATTACAAAAAAAACTGTTATCATCAATTATTATTAAAGTATTTAATATGAAAATAACCTCAAAATCAGAAATTTAAACTGATTGGTGATAAGGGTATAGGTTTATTTTCCTACAAAAAAAAATCATTAACGAACGAGAGAGAAAGAATTGTGGGCCTCTTAGGCGAATCGGCATTCTCCTTTTACTTCAAAAACATACTTTCTTAGTGCGAATTAATTTATTTGGTACTTCAAAATATTGCTCAGATTCTAACGCACGTATTTATAAAAACTTATTCGCCCAGGCGCAACACAGCATCCTTTTGGCGGCTTCAAAGTATCCAAATGAGGAGTAAAAAATATTTCTATTACAACATTAACCATTATTGATTACTGCGATATGATAAAACATCACATTCAATCAATATATTCCGCGTGTATCTTATCTACTAGTTCTCAGAGGTGCAGCTTCCAATCACTCATTCGGTTTTAAAGCGGTTATTGTTTTCGAATCGATTTTATACACTTACTATAACTTTTTCGAGTCTAATTAAATATATATTAAAATACAGGATTTTCTTTTTTTGTCTTATAAATATGATTTAAAAAGTCATCACGTAAGCTCCAAATAAATTTTTGATATAGTTTTACTCATTGAAATATTATCGAATAAAAATTTCTTTTACATATTTGCAAAATCATAATCTAGAGCTTTTTTTTTTAATTCAATATGTATTTAGCGCAATATGAAAATAACAGAGTTCTTTGCGTATTTATACTCTTTCAAGGTCGAAGCGATCATTTGGTTAAGAATTCGCAACAGGGCCCTTGAGGAGACTCTATATTAAGATATTTTTCCTGGCATTTTCTTTTTAATTTATTGATGTTCTTTCTGTCAGTTCATGACTGAATGAACATTGTCCCTAATTTTTTTTTCATAGCTTCTATATAGTTAAGAATAAAACCGTTTTTTACATATTATCTTTAAGTGATATTCACCCAAACTTTCGAAATAATATCTATTTAGATACAACTGACGCCTTATAAGAAATAAACATATAGTTTGCAAATGTAGTTCTTCACTAACATAGGGTTCAAAATGACGTCACGTACTAGAAAACATGTAAATCTACTTATTTCGTGCTACGGCTACAAAGATATCATTTGCACTGGGATTTCACTATAAGATGTCCTTCTTATTTCAAAATTATTATTACCAGAAAAAACGTTCTTAATACTGTTATAATAAGAGCGAAAGTTATTTTCACAAAGTTTGAATTATACATTCTAACCACACACATTGTTTAACATGTTAGTAGAAGTAGATTGTGTAAGAATTGTTAATTTAAACTTTGAACTTGCCGCAACTTCGGCTCAAGTTTCACTTTAATATTATACAAGTTCATCATATTGTGCTAATTAGTTACACTTTCTATGTAGGTTATCTACTGTGTATAACATTTACTTTAGATTATAATTAAATTAATATAATTAAAATCATTAAAAGATTCTAAGAATCGAAAAATGTGTAATTAATTCTTAAAACTCATTAACGAAATAAATGTTTATCCTAAAACTTATTAAAAATTAATTTATTTCAAAAAAAAGCTTCCCATTGTTTTCTATTCAGCGAAAAAATAATAAGAATCCCTGTCAATTAAAATGCTCACAACCGCTATCTGTTTTCATATCAAGATGGTAATTTAGCTCAGTCCCAAACTACGGACCTCTGTTCGGTTCCCTGACCATTAATCATGGCAACCTGTAGTACATCGAATCCATTTTCCTAATCAAACAAATATATAGCTAACATTATTAATATTCATAGGCACCCATTTGTTAATATACGCGGCTGACAAGTCAATTTCAGTCGCAATATATAATGAACATACGATTCGAGATGCTCCATCGAGGCGAACTGTCTATCGATTAAAATTAGAATAACGCCTTTTAGTAATTTTTCAATAACACGATTGTTCCGGTTTTATTCAAAATAATATAGAAATGTTGTTAATTCTTAATAGAAACTCATTAATTCTTTAATGAGTTTCTATGGAGTTTATTTTTGTATTATTATAAAACTTGTTTATCAAATTCTTAAATATCTTAGTTAAATTCAAATAATAATTCATTAGGCAAATGACATCTATTCAATTAGGATTAATAATTCAATGAACTTTGTAAACATTGTCTTGGGAGTAGCTAGAGGAGTATATCCTGATAATCGATGGTGCACATTCGTCCCCCAAGCATAGCGGAGGCGACTGCTGCATGCAGAGATTACTTTGTGATAGTAGCTGTTTCTGCTCATGGAACACACTCTAGCATAAAACAAAATATGTATATACAAAGGAAAGAATTTTTGAAAGAAAAATGAACTTTATTCAATTTAAAATGTTATTATAGCGTACAATATTGAACATTGTCTATTTTAGCCGTACTATCAAGTGTTTTAGCTGCACCCAAAGGAATAGTGTCGTCGAAGGCTTTTTGTTCGAAGAACACGAGCAATCTGCCAGGAATAGTTGGAGCAGCGGGTGGGCCCGCGTCAACGCCGGACGCCGCGCGCCCCAAGCACACCGGTCTCTTTACGTAGCAGACATTATAATTATTTCATTAAATTCCTTCTTTGTAATTAT
Source organism: Tinea pellionella (assembly GCA_948150575.1). NCBI lineage: Eukaryota > Metazoa > Arthropoda > Insecta > Lepidoptera > Tineidae > Tinea > Tinea pellionella. Next base: position 2,923,373 of record OX411254.1, on the reverse strand, counting down.
CTCCGAAATTGTTTTAATTTTTTTCCAATTTTTGTTCAAAGTTCCAATTTACTTTTATATGTTATTCTTTGTGGGTCTTCTCGGAGAAACAATTATTAAACTCATTTAAGTAATGAAAGTTTGTTTATGTTAAATTTATTCATTTTCTTGTTACATCAAGTTAAATTAGAATTGCAAATAATGTACACAAACCGATAAAGTGACCAAATAGTCAATATGTATATGTGCATTTGTACAATGGGACATAGGAGCTGACTGCTGAGTTGTTTTCCTTTATGGACTACACTCTGGCTTAACATCAGGCTGTTGATCGGAGATCGAGGACATGCATAGCATAGAACAAAAAAAAAACAATAATGTCATATCTCATCTTTCAAAAATCGTCTGACTCATTTAAATTATTCGTACTCTCGCTCGATATACTTAATTTAAAATAAAATTCTCATACAAGTATAATAATTATGATACACGCCCACTTAAAATCTTCAATAAAATAAATATTTTTTCTGGTTACAACAATCATAAAATTGTTATAAATTAAATTCCTTTTCATGTTAGGATCCGCAAATCTGCGCCGTATCTCATGGCGTCATGGAGTGCGGGAAACAGGAGTTACCCACCTTTTTGTAAACTCCGAGTACCTACGTAGATATTTATTTCCTTGTTCAAAAACCAATTGCCAATAACTTTAAAAAATTGACACTGACAATGGCAAGCAATCATGTATTTTGTATTTAATTTACTGCTTTTAATTTTCGTGTTCATGCAAATTTAAAAATATTCTGAACATTCACAAAGCCTCTTCAAAAATTCAAGACCAAATATTTGTTTTTCTAATGGCATCTAAAAGGTTGATGTGCTCTGCTACCTATTATATAAGATGAGCTCGCACAAAAACAATGTTTGCGGTGAGCAGGAGACTTTTTTCTTAAAACCAAAAATTCCGAAAATCCGCACTCGCAACCAGGTAGCAATCGAATCCATACTTATTTGTATTTCCTAAAAAAAAATAACAAAAGAAAGTAAACATTTACCTGACACTGTTATAATAAGGAACAAGAAATATGACGACACGCATATGTTGTTTTATTTTGTCTAGTCGTTGAAAAAAATAATGTTGTTTGGTCTTTGTAAGGGCCGATCTCTTTCGGTGAGTGAATTATTCGTTATTAGTTGTTTAGCCGGTCTCGTTATATAAAAATACGATTACAATTTTATGGATGCGGCTTTTTGTTTGTTCTCCGATGTGGAAAAGGAGTTTCTACGTCGTTTGTTCCGATGAAACGGATTTGGAACAATTATGAAGCATTACGTCTATTGCATTATTATAAGAAACGCAAACTTTTGTCCGAACAAACCACAAATATCCGAGTTTAAGGATTAAGTACAACTTAGTTTTTAATTAAGATTACTTTAGTTAAAATGTATCAATTAAGAGCGATAGGCAGATTGGTGACAGTTATTACCTCATGTTGCAGTCCAGTGGTGGCCAAGTGGAGTTTGGAAGTAGCCGAGTATAACGAGTGGAATGTGCCATGTCGACAGTTGACATAGCAGAATCAACTGTTGCATATCGAGCTACTAAACAATTAATTGTTATTTTATTAAAGTCATGTCCATAATAATCTAAAAATTGACTAGCTCATTAGCGAGGTGCCCGGTTGGACATCGTCGTAGGAGCACCTCAATCCTCGTCAGTAAATGATAATAATGACCTGTTATTATTGCTCTCCATTCGTATGTAATTATTAGCTTTTTTATGTGTTTTCGTCTAAATTACGCGCCCGGTGACTTCCCGACATAAACTTCGGGCTTAGCATGTATTATGTTTCTTCATAACGATAATGATTTTATTTATATCTATTTAAACATCATAAATATTAAAACCTTTTATTATTTTAAACTAGATAATAATAATATGAGATATAAAACATACATAAACTAAAATTTATTTTTAAACAACATTTACAAACACATTAAAATAAATAAATTTAATCTTGTGAAAATACTTCGTTAACTAGTTACCGCCACGAGTTACAGAATAGAACATCTTGCCTATGAAGAAGAGAACCGTTACGTACGTAAATAATTACTTATATTAAATTCATAACAGTTAATAAAGCAGATTTCTTTAGCTTACTGTACATAAGAATGTAGTTAAAGTATTCGTTTCTTTATTTTTACAATTTGCAGATAATAAATTTTAAAAGATCGTTAATCATCATTAAAAAAATTCCAATCAAATAATATAAGATCAAATAAAAATAACCACCACTAGAATGGCCTACTCGCGGTTTGGGAACAGCTGAGTAGTAGCTAGATCAACCTGTACTGAGCACTTTAATCTTCTGAAGCCAGAATAGTGGAGGTGCCTGGGATTTCTCTGTAGTATCAGTTGTCACGCGATCTAACTTATCATCAGGCATACCTACTACATATTCTGTGTTAACATAGTTTCCAATAAAGGCCCGAACAACACGTGACCCGATGCTGTAACGTTACGGGTCTACAAAGGTGGCCCGCAAGACCATTTGAGTTGACCAAGCCTGCTCCAATACATAGTGAATCTAATCTTCCAAAATTATTTACTCATTACCTTACACCAAGATTCAAACCTAATATCTTTATTATTACATGCCTCAAAGATATAAGTAATAATAAAAAATCACAGAGAATATTGTAAACATAGCATAATACGGGTCATAGGTCAATCTTCAAGAAACGCGAAGGAAACATAAACAAATGTAGTGATAGTGGATCTACGCACGAATGCATTGATGCCAGAGATTGTAACTGGTCTCCATTGATTGTATCTTTTGAACTATAACTTTGCATGAGACAAGCTTTCGCAGAGAATAAGGCAGTATCATTTCGATTTCATTATACTAGTCTTTATAAGGAATTACTTATAGTGACGGTTCTGTAAAACAATTGTGGAATTTCTACACTAATTTATGTGAAAATAAGTGTACAGTGTACAATGATATTTTTTTAAGAATGGTAGACGACTTTCAAATGTAACACCCGTGAAGTGACTTCATTCTTAGTCGCGTTTCGGGATTAGTTTCAAAGTGCACGGTCAACATGGATGGCGCAAATCCCTCTCCTCAAGCTGGCATAACGGAGGCGACTATTGCCTACAGAAATTTCTCTGTGGACCGTACTCTAGGGTAACATCTGACGGAGTATTTTCATATGCCGAGCTAAATTTAAAAAAAAGTCGATAGGTTTAAAATCGCTGTCAGGTTCGATCCCACATTCTTATTTAAATTGAGCAGAATAAATCAACGCGCACGATATAAACAAAAATTAATTCTAAAAAGGATAATGCCCATTTATGGGCCCACTTGATGTCTAATAGTTAGTTAACAAACAATATTCTAAAATAATATCTTATTTTTTCATTAATTTATTTTTGATACATCAACACATCGTTCACCAATCAATAGAATTACATAAAAAAGAGATATCTTCAATTATTAAAGCATTTAAAATAATATTTAATTTTTTTCCTTTTTTGTATGCGTTCACTCCACCAACTTGTGTACACAGTGAAAATTATTTTAGGGTGCAGTGATATGATTATGATCAATTTAAATATAAAATCTCCTCTACACTGCACCTGTAAATTTTCCAAATAAATAAATAAATAATAACCTCAAATATTGCATCAGAAAACAACTAAGTAATTACTCAATAACCCGGGTGAAAAAATTAAAACAGATTGGTAATAAGGAAATAGATTTATTTTCCTACAAAATTAACTAAAAATCATCGACAAACTCGAGAAAAAAATTGTGGGCCCATTTTTCTTAGGCGAATTGGCATTCTCCTTCTTTGAGAATTTTATTACATTAAAATTCCGGTCTAAATATTATACAATACCCTAGTTTGCGGTCAGGGCGTATACACACATACACATATGTATATTTGTTTACAACTCAACCACGATTAATATTAGGAAAAATAATAATGTAGGTACAACTTATACTTCTGATCTTGAAAGCTTCTCCCTGAAAAGTCATACAAGTAGCGTTAAATTGTTTTTTTTTCTACAGCGGATATTAAAATACGTAAAATGTTTTATTTACAAAAAGCGACACTATATAAATCATAATTTTTACTTAGTTATTTTTTCCTATTCTTTAAATTTACATTAAAATAAAGTTTGTATAATATAAATAAGTTTTCATTGAAAAGCTGAGGTTAAACATAAATCAGTTTCTTTTGTGTTTTGACCAATAACAGTGATGGTAGGTGCCTACGCTATTAATCAAAGTTGTCAATAAATTACAGAATGTCATTTAATTCCATATATCCGTAGTATAACTAACGCCACGAGTTAGGAGCGCTAGTGGGCGTGGTTTCGCATGCACAAATTCTACTACTACCATTTAACTCAGATCTTGTTCCCACTGGGGTAGGCAGAAACAATGGAGCGCCAACTTTAGTTTAAACAAGTTTAAACGCTTTTTTATAACATGTATACACACATTATAGAGCGGCCGTGGTCTAGCGGTAAGGCGCGTGAACTCACGATCGATGAGACCCGTGTTCGAACCTCGCTAATTCTGACCGGTACCAATGTAACTTTGTTATATGTACTTTGATCGCTCAGTGCCTATAGGCACTATTAAAGAGTGGTAGGCAGAATGATGAAGGTTATTTGTCCAGTCTGCCGTCCTGGGGTAGTACCACCACTTTCGAATGTAACACCCGTAAAGTGACCTTGCTACGTTTCGGGAATAGTTTGAAAGAAGCCATGTGCATAGGGAGAGGAGTGTGCACTGTCAATCTAGATGATGCGTGCTCATCTCCTCAAGCCTGCATAGTGGAGGCGACTGCTGCCCGCACAGGTTTCGCTATAGTAGCAGTTGTTTCCATTCATTGACCGCACTCTGGCTTTACATCAGGCGGAGTGTTGTCACATGCCGAGCTACAATAAAAAAAAAATTTACACTACATTATTTTGACTACATTATTTTGAGTTATTCGTGCCAGTCGTACCATCAAACATCTACTGCGCATCTCTTGGTTAAAATTCGGGCACAGAGTTCATTACTTTCATTCAGATAATTAGTTGCAGACGAATTAAATCGAGTTGGTAATATTTTTCCCATTGCCACAACTTTAATTCGATACACATTAATCACTTCAACACATTTGCACTGAGACCGACACAATTACTTACGATTAAATAAACCGGTCAACGCAAACGAAATCGCATGATTAATCGTCTGTTACTTGCCTACATATAAACAAAAATAATTTCGATGTAGAGACCATTGTTTGGAAGACGTCAACGTAACTTTTAATTTCTGTCTTACGCAAATGTTATTATCTAATGTGAGAAAGGTTGTAGCGAATTGGCTGTAAACTGGTCCTCAAGAATTGAAGGTATGATTTTATTTAGCAACTACATACAATCAACACTTTATTGTGATTTGGTTGCGTAATGATAGAACACAATATATGAGTATAACCTACTCATAACTATTATATAGTTATGTCAAAGTTATTAATATAACTCGTCATAAAACATTATTGTTTAAATCAATGACATGTACGACTACAAGTTATTCTTGTTTGCGAAAAGCATAGATTTATGATATTATCTTTTGTTCATATGAAAACATTCCGCCTGATTTTAGGCTAGAATTCGATCTATTAACAAAAACAACAGTTACCACATCTTTGCAGGTAACAGTCGCCACCGCTATGCCGGCTTGGGAAGACGAAAATTTACTATACAGGTTGACAGTATACACTCATTTCGTTATTAGGCAAACTAGGCTATCTTTAGTCTCTTAAGCATTTAGCTTTTTTTATCAAACATTTAATAAACCGTCTTCCGTCTACTTAGAAATAAGTAATCCATTAAATTTAACGTATCACTGACCAGTGACTAAGCATTAAAAATATAGGTGAATTAAGACTGTATCACGTAAAGAAAATTTTTCTTTTTACGATTTCATGCGAGAAATTCCTTGATTCCTGACGGTCACGTCTCAACAATCACGCTATTTGATGGAGGACGTCTGTTACAAAAACAGTATTGGTTTCAACAAAATACTTATTGAAATATAACGCAAAACACGTTATTTACCTACAAAATGAATGATTAACTTATTAATCATCGGTTAAAATATAACGGAAAAAAGTTCGCTGCAAACGTGAGACAAGGACAAATTGTACAAAATTATATACGATTTTTAGCTGGATTTTGTACAAATGAATCAGTAACATAAGAACTTATACAGGGTGAACTCATTAAAAATCCACACTTTCCTTTGGTTTGCCGTATATATTTTTTTTATTATTTTAGCACGTCATACTCCGCCTGATGTTAAGCTAGAGTGCGATCCATGGACGGAGGTGACTGCTGTCAGAGAAGGGGATCTGCAGACAGCAGTCGCGTCCACTATGCCGGCTTAATGAGATGCCTCTTCACACTGCGCTTGAAGGATCCCATGTTATAGGAAGGGGGAAAGATGTGGCTGGGAAGGTCGTTCCATATATCATATTTCAGAGAATTTGATCCTTATTAGCGACACTATTGGATGATGCAATAATACAATGTGTGTTTTCAAAATTAATGGGTTCGATTCCTAGATTCTAGAAAAAAAGAAATTATTCAAAAATCTGATGCAGTTTTAGTTTTCATTAAAATTGGCCTCAAGATTCCTTTGAATATTTTTCGCTATCTCTTATAGTTTCGGATTTGGCAATGAAAGCCTACTTAAAAAGGGAGAATACCCATTTTTGGGCCCACTTGATACCTAATAGTATGATAACAAAACGTAATTCTAAAATAATATATTATTTTTTAATTAATTAATTTTAATTATATCAACATATCATTTACCAATCAATAGACAATGTTAAAAACAGATTTCTTCAATTATTAAAATATTTAAAATAATAATAACCTCAAATATTTCATTAAAAAACATGTAATTACTCAATAACCCGAGTGAAAAAATTAAAACTGATTGACAATAAGATAGTAGATTTATTTTTCTACAAAATTAACTAAAAATCATCGACAAACTCGTGAAAAAAATTATGGGCCCATTTTTCTTAGGCGAATGGGCATTCTCCTTTATTCTGTATTATTTAGTGGGTGTATGTTGTGACGAATTACTCTGACATATACTGATGCCCAGCAGACATTTAAATACTCAAAGATAAGATACCTAACTACAATATCTCGGGCATCACACCTTGTTCATTAGTCATACTTACACGCTAATGAGGTCGGATGTAAGTATACATTGCGATAATATCTATAGGAAGGATGTAAGGATTATTTTTTATATTATCCCCGGTCACACTCCGCCTGATGCCATGAGTCGCCTCCACTATGTACGCTGTCCTGGTTGACAGCATATACGCCTGGCTACTTCCAAGTTGATCCCGAAACGAGACTAGGTCAGTTCACTAGTGTTAAACTTGAAATAAACACAGTTTTTATTACGCAATCTGATAATTATAAAAATAATTTTAATTACAATAAAGATTTATACGGCAATTTTCTAACTCTGAACTTATTAAAAACTTAATCATCTCTAAAAGATATTTTAGTTTTTTGTACGTTCTGATGACCACCAACCGTTGAAAAACAACAATTAATAAATAAACAAAAAAATGTTGTAGCTGTGTTTCAATTCATTCTAGAGGCGGAGTCGTTTTACATTCAAGGGGAGGGTTATACTCAAAATCATTAGTCCTGGAATGCCTTCGGAAATACAACTCGCTCCATAATTTCGGTGCCCTCCAAGTTTCGCTTCAATGTGGGCGGATATTGCCTTTGTCTTTCAATTTTAAAACGACAAAAAACAACTCCATATGTCAGTTAAAATTTATTTGGGATCAACATAAATTCAGCACTAGTAATTTTCACATCAGTTACTTTCCAACCACACAAATTATTGTAAATAAAAAATGCTTTCCTTCTCGACATTTAAAGGTTATCTAAAATACCGTTAATTCGTTAAAATAAATTAATTAACCTACCCGTATAAGCTGATAACTTTTGTTGTTCTGAATAATGACAATTTCATTATCATTAATTAACGGTTGTTAAATGTTTAAGATAATATGTGTGTAAGCTTATTCAGTATAATTTAAACCTGTTTTTAAATCTTTTCAACAGATATCTTACTAAATGTTTTTTATATACATAATAATTATAATAATACAGTAAGTACGACATTCTGCCTTATGTAAATCTAGACTGTGGTCCACGAGTAGAGACAACTGCTATCGTAGAAAAACGTCTTCAGGCAGCAGCCGCCTCTGCTAAGAAGACAAAACATGCACTCCTCTCTTTATACCCTGAGTTGAAACAAATAATTATTTGTAAATAATTCATTAATATTTAACCTATATCTAACAGCGGAGATATGAGGTAACATAGTCACAAAAAAAATTACACGACGAATTGATAACCTCCTCCTTTTGAAGTCGGTTAAAAAGTAAGTAGGCATTTGTTTCAAGTCTGGGTGTTTATATGTTTTTTTTTATTATTATCTTTTTTTTTTAATTGAAGCTCAACATATGACAACACTCCGCCTGATGTAAAGCTAGAGTGCGGTCCATGAACGCAAACAACTGCTACTACAGATAAATCTCTACGGGCAGCAGACGCGACCAAAGTAGGTACAAATAACAAAGTTACATTGGAACCGGTCTAAAATTTCGACTAGGTTCGAACACTGGTCTCATGGATCGTGAGGTCCATCGTCTTACGCTAGACCACTACGAATTTATTTACTTCAGTTTTAAACCTGGCTTTTAAACAGAGCACAATTTAATAATAACAAATGAATAAACCAACAATCAATTCTGCGAAATCGAAGGCAATTAAAAAAAATTACTCTTAAAGTTAAGTTTAATAGTTGAGTTAGATAAAACAAGAGTTTCTAATGAACTAACTTTGTAGTTATAAGAGATTACTTGTCGTTGAACTTTATTTTTGAACTAATTGCCGTGAGTTCATTTTTATCACCTCTTTTAGCTTTATAGTCGAACATTTCCATTAAGTGCTTTCACTGATAACTTGAGTACTTTGTTAAGGATAAGATAATAATATGCTTTTAAAACTATTTTCTTTTATTTTCCCATAAACATTACTTTCACTAGTACATTAACATTTTAAAAAACTACATCAAATTAACATAATTTACCCAAAAGTCAATTTTACGAGTAATTATCATCGATTTTTATGTTTTTAAGGAGATACTGAATGTGATATCTTCTTTGAATTGAAAGAATCCAGGGATCAGCTCCGAAGATTATACTGAAAGGAAAAAAACTCTTTCGTTGCTCTACGTCGCGTTCCTATAGGTGTCCTCAATGTTTATCAATTGTATTTTTGGTCTCCTTCATTCACTATTTAAGCGAAAGAAGCAGCCAAATAGCAGACTTTAAATCTCTGTGTTAATTGAATATTAGAACCCATTAGGGCCGGTAGTTCAGGCCTGACTTAGGTGATAAACTAAGGTCGTTTAAGTTATAGCAGCGTTAGTGATGCTATGTGAAATAAAGTAAGCTAAGACGAGCTTCGACACTAAGGAAGCTCATATACGTCCCTTAACAAATCCTAAGAAACCACAGCATTGTAAAAAATAATAATAATAATTAAATACATTATAATTTACTCTGACTCCCAAACTTATAGTTTTTCGAAGGATATTTTGAACCGTTAACATTTGTTGGCTGGTTAATTATTTAAATAAATATACGAGTATGTATATTTTTAAATCTACGAAAGACTATTAGAAAAAATTAATTCACCGACACCATGTAATACGTCGTTTATTCAAATACAATAGTTTATTTTTGACAAATTATTTTGACTTCACCGCTGGATACCCAGAAAAATATGTTCGAGCTAGTAGCTAATGAATTAAATTTACATGTAAATACTATTACAGAATGAATGATGGTTCACTTAGGTATGGCTGGTCTATCTTTTTGGCGCGTTCTCAGTGCCTTATTTATTAGAGTATTATAAAACAAAATATTCCCAACTTTGACATTTTCGCCTACATATTCTTTGTATCATCTAAAACAAACCTAAACTTATTTTTAGAATAAATTTATAATAAATAAAGCTGGGAATTTTTTATAATAAATTATCATGTATTGCGGTTATATTCCATTGTTACAGACGAATTGTTTTAATTAATTAATTAAGAGTTATACATACATAAATACAATGTAAGACATTGTATCCCAAACTATATACTAGCACTATGGATGTCAGAACAAGGACTACACAAATATGACCCAGAAAAAAGCAAATACTATTTTTTTTATTAAATATTTATTTTGACCGAGTATCGAACCCTGATACTCAAATTTTAATTTTGTTTAATTTGGGCTGTCTCTTTTAGTTAAACGGCAACTGGCGAATTTTTTTGAAAGTATAACATGAAGACACAGGTAACCATAAAATAACAATACATCAATTAAAATTGAGCACCCCACCCAAAATTACTCGCCAACCTGCTAACTGATTTAAAGGGTGAATAGTAAATATGGAAGAGAACAGAACAAAATGAAACGGGCTTTAAAAACTAATATTTCAGTATTCAGAGGTATATTTCATAATGAAATACCTGAATGTTCGGATTGCAAGTTGTTTACTTAGCAATTTTGTCAATAAATTTTACGCAAAACACATCTTATTAGTAAGTACATGCAAATAAAGACTAATAATAAATTTGAGTAACAAACGTGCACTTTAAACATTGTTAACACAATCAAAGCCTCTCTACTAACACGCAAAATTTAAAAACACTTATTTAACCTCACAAAACACCGTTCGAGAGAAAACGGTGCAATTACTATTTTTAGTAGAAACACACTAAAAAATTACATTCTAAAAAATTTAATACGTGATAATAAAAATGTCATATATTTTGAAAGGTAACGATAGAAAAGTAGGTTATTCATTACTTGCCAACATGTTACCCAGTATGTGGACGCGATGACCATAATTTCGCCAAAAACTCTTTGATCTGTGTAGAAACCCAATAACACACGGATCACCATCTACATGATAGCTATTATACTCGTAATTCGCCAACAACTTTTGATGTACTTGACTAACGTGTAAGGGAGCCATTATTTAAAAAAAAAGGTACACGTTGCAGCAATAAAATATTTAATAGACAAAAACAATACGTAATAATAAGTAATATAACCTCAATAAACAAATAAACGGACAGTAACTGGACATTTTGATGGACGAGCAATTCGTAAAGTTCATTTATGTTATTTTGTCACGTAACAAACGTCATCGCTAGTAATAAAAAATTAAAATTACAATGGAACTTGAAATTCTATACGTTCGTACAGATGACAATGAATATATGATGCTTTATTAGTTCGATAATAATTTAAATAATACGATTATAAATAATAGCATAACATAATTTATGTAATATAGAATAATAATAATAAAAACAGTTAAGGGTTTAAGTTAAGCTAAGGGGCTATTATTTCAAGTGACATCTGTAAAAGTAGCCGGATATAACGGGGAAGCATGCACTGTCAATGATGCACATTCGTCTTCTCAAGCCACCACCGCGGCACCGGTCGTAGTGGACGCGACCGCTATCTACGTCTGGTCTGATAAACAAATAATTTCTCAATAAAAAATTCTAAATAAAGAGAGACTCTATATTGTCTTAATAATTAAATAGATGAAACAACTTCTTTTATGTAAATACCTGATGTGCACAAAAAGAGAGCAATAAAATTACATGAACTTAAAGGAGATTGCCCAATTTTGGGCCCACTTGATACCTAATAGTTAGGTAACAAAACAACATTCTAAAATAATATCTTATATTTTTATTAATTCATTTTAATTACACCAACACATTATTTACCAATCAATAGACAATGTTTAATTACATAAAAAAAACAGATATCATCAATTATTAAAACATTTAAAATAATAATAATGTAAAATACTGGATCAGAAAACATCTAATTACTCAATAACCCGGGTGAAAAAATTAAAACTGATTGGTAATAAGGCAGTAGGTTTATTTTTCTACAAAATTAATAAAAATCATCGACAAACTCGAGAAAAAAATTGTGGGCCCATTTGCTTAGGCATTAGCATTCTCCTTTAAAAACCAAATAAGTGTTTTGTTAATTAGATATAATAAAATTTATGTTTAAATGTCTAGCTATAGCTCACCGTTAACGATCGTTAAAGCTTTAGTAGAGGCTAAAGATTCGCACGAGGAAGGCGACAGAACAAGACAGTTAGTCTCATATCCTCATAAAATTAACCCAATCGAACGATCGCACTACAAGACAAGAAACACTGGTACCACATGCGTGAGAGTACTAAAATTCAAAGTATTTACGTAACTCCGAATGAAACTAGATGGTATAAACGTGAGAGAATGTTTGTGTATTGTATTAATCAGGATTTACATAAGTACTTTTATAAACGTAAATAATTATGTTTAATGTACTTATTAGAAATCGGACAACTACGTTTGCGAATAATTAATATTGTGTTGAACTTGAGAAATGAAGGATTCCCCATAGAAACTTTGCAAAAATGTCGAAACACGTAATTATTTAATTCTTACCAAAAGCCCTACCAAACCATATATAATTTTTCTTTCATTTTTTTGAGGATTTATTCTTACAGCAACATATGTCAGGCTAATATTTGTTATCTTCATATTAAATTCCAATGCACAAACTTAATTGCACCGAAATCTTAAACTATTCTATACTTGATCTAACAATTTACAAATTCATAGAACATATTGGTTGAACCAGAAAAAGGTTCAGTCAAGATACTATTTCCAAGAAAATTTATCTTAAGTAATGAATTTTGATATTCCTAAATTGATGATGAATACAAACTTTTACCCCCTTTTTCACCCCTTTTACAGACACAATAACCTATGTCCCTCCCCTGGATTCAGTCTATTCTTGCCTTTTATCAAAATTTTTTCAGCCGTTTTTCAAACTTTTCTCACGTTAATTTAAATTTGTAAAAACGAAACAAAAAAAACACAATATTAACATAAAAGTATAGATTTAAACATTTCACTGAATATCTTTCTAAATCCAATCGGACAAAAAACAATAATCACAGTCACTTATCAATTCAAGTGTTTTTCAAAGTACCCACAAAACGTTTGAAGCACTCTCAAACAACTATGAAATTAAATAAACTATGTAAAGTATAAACACGGTAGTTTGATGTATTCAATGATAAAAAAAATGACAGACACTTCATAAGTTCGACATGAAAAGAATATTTGTATAGAAAATAGTAGAGGTCGGTCTATGGTCAATGTGGCTATAAAAAACCCGTCAATTTTTTGCCTTTACAAAGACCAACAATAAAAGTGCCACAGCGTGTTCTTACAAACGAGAATTTATGCTTCAAAAATGCAAATGAGCCCGCTCCGATAAATCCGATGCCTGCCAAAATTGACAAACACTGCGTGTGTCCGCTAAACTATTAAGTCGAAATTTGCTTCAATATTATGTGTATAAATAACGCGCAAACAAATACCAATATCGTCTGAATAGAATTGTTATTTTATTAACGTAATCAATTCTCACATCATTTGAATAAAGAATTTTTGTGTCATCTTTGACGACCTCTGTACCGTTGTGGTTTGGTGTCAGTGCCACGCGGAGGTCCCGGGTTCAATCCACGTCGTACCTACCTGTTTCAGGTCTGGGCGTTATAGGTTTGTGTTGTCCATGTCCTGATACCCAATACTACAGAGTATCCAAGTTTGGGATTAGTTAGGCATTGTATTTAGTGTTATTTAATTCTTATTTTCAATTATACAGGGTGGCCAAAAAGTCGTGGATCAAACGCAAGTAGGGGTTAGATGGGGTCATCAGCTGCAAAAAGTTGTTCTAGGGGAGGTCCTTCAGGTCAACGCCTGCAGAGTTATAATTTATTTTGTGTTTTTATTAGAAAATTGATTTTTTTTAACGAATTCTTATTAAATTTCCAAAAATCTACATCCTGTATCTTTTTTATAATTTTCACTAGATTGGTACTAATGAGTCCTTGCATTAGACATGCTATTTATGGTTGTTTATAAGGTGTGTTGAAGATAATATTCACTTTTACGATTATTTTTTTTCTTAAATCATAACTTTTAATTTACTTTGGACCCCACTGTGAAAAAAAAATACTCTACCGAAAACTGTCCCTGTATTACAAGTTTTGGCGCATTTAATGGGGATTCTGAAAAGGTATTACACATGGCTATGCGTCGCTTTAATATCTTTCTAGGGCGTAAAAACAAAACAAACGGTTGTGAAATAATTGTTTTATTAAAACAAAACATTTTACAATAAATGCTCAAAATTCCTACCTCTGACCATAATACATAATCTGCACCGTCTAATAAAATTCCTACGTAATCTACGGAATGCACCTGTGTTGTTAGTAATTTGAACCCTAGCAAATTCGAGCTTTTGTCGTAGTTCTCGTTCGGTATTGTTCTCTTTTTGATAAACTACTTCTTTAAAATAGCCCCAAAGAAAAAAATCTAATGGATTTAAATCGGGCGACCGGGGTGGCCACGCAATAGGTCCGCCTCGACCAATCCACCGATTGGGGAAGCGCTCGTTTAAATGATCTCTAACTGCTCGAGTGTAGTGAGGCGGGGCGCCGTCATGTTGCAGCCACATTTCTGCTATTCTTTCTTCTGGAACTTCAGCTTCGTTAAGAATTTGGTTTAAATTATTTTGTAAAAAATTTAAATAATTAGCACCATTCAGCCTTGCTGGCATTTCATGCAGCACCAATTGCTGGCCAATTATACCAGCCCACATGTTGATACCAAACAGATGCTGGAAACGATCATTTCTTGTGATATGGGGGTTCACTCTGGAGTAAAAATGTAGGTTGTGGATATTGAATACTCCCATTCTTCTAAAATTTGACTCATCTGTCCATAAAACCTTGTTGAAGAACTGCGGATCCTCTCTGTGGTGTCTTAGCATCTCTCTGCAAAACCGCACTCTTGTTTCATAGTCACCGGGCAGCAAAGCTTGCACCCTTTGCACGTGGTAGGCGTGATAATTCTTTCTTTTAATGATATGTTGCACCGTCGATCTTGGAATCCCGAGATTACGGGATATTTGGCGTTGACTTATACCAGGATCCAATCTTAATTCTCTCAGCACTTCATCTTCATTTTCAAGACGTAGCACTGGTCTGCCTGCTCTCGGAGCATGCTGACCGGGTAAGACTCCCTCCATGTACGAATTATGTACGCGCATAAAGACCCTGTAGTCCGGAAAACGATCACGGTTAGGGTAGCGTTGACGATATTCCCTGGCAGCAGCCCGGGCATTACCGTCGCAAAAGCCATAAAGGTAATGCATTTCTGCATACTCTCGTAAGGTGTATTCTCTCCTCGCAGCAGCCATCTGTCTACTTTTGTAGCCAATCCGTCCGATTCACACAGCACTGGTTACAGGTAGGCAATCTAACACAAGTCCGAAAAACAAATCGTATGTCAAAGGAAAGAAACCGATCACAAGTCGTCGTAAAACCGAGAAAAAAATACGCGCGTAGTCACAGGCAGGAAGCGAGTCACTAAACATTCCAAAGGAACATGCTCACACGCATCCCCCGGCCCCCGCCCCGTCCTTTTGTTTCCTAGAAAAGATATCGCTATCTGAACTAACGGGCGCAAACCGGTCTTTTATTGACAAAGGTTAAAATGGTTAGTGTAAAAGAGAGGTAGAGAGTCTTCGTCATTAATTGTATTAGTTCCAGTTTATTTTTAAATAAGCCTAACCGAGTTTTATGGTTGGGTTAACTTTGGCCTTGCTACGAATAATCGTCCTTGAAAGATATTAAAGCGACGCATAGCCATGTGTAATACCTTTTCAGAATCCCCATTAAATGCGCCAAAACTTGTAATACAGGGACAGTTTTCGGTAGAGTATTTTTTTTTCACAGTGGGGTCCAAAGTAAATTAAAAGTTATGATTTAAGAAAAAAAATAATCGTAAAAGTGAATATTATCTTCAACACACCTTATAAACAACCATAAATAGCATGTCTAATGCAAGGACTCATTAGTACCAATCTAGTGAAAATTATAAAAAAGATACAGGATGTAGATTTTTGGAAATTTAATAAGAATTCGTTAAAAAAAATCAATTTTCTAATAAAAACACAAAATAAATTATAACTCTGCAGGCGTTGACCTGAAGGACCTCCCCTAGAACAACTTTTTGCAGCTGATGACCCCATCTAACCCCTACTTGCGTTTGATCCACGACTTTTTGGCCACCCTGTATATGTACGTACATTGTCTAGCGGTAGGACGCGTGAACTCACGATCGATGAGCCCGTGTTCAAATCTCCTTAAATTCTGACCGGTATCAATGAAACGTTGTTATAATTATGTTCAGTGCTTATTGGCATTATTTAAAGAGTGGTAGGCGGACTGATGACGGTCATTAGCACTGTCTGCCATCATTTTACGTGTAACAACCGTAAAAGTAGTTTTGTAGCCGTTTGAAAGTAGTCAGATATACCGAGAGGAGTGTGAATTATCAACCTGGATGCATTCGTCTCCCAAGCCGGCATAGCGGAGGCGACTGCTGTCTGCAAAAAGGTGAATGCCCATTTGCCCAAGCAAAATGGGCCCACAATTTTTTTTCTCGAGTTTATCGGTGATTTTTATTTAATTTTTTTTAGACATTTTTTTAGAAAAATAAATCTACTTTCTCATTACAAATCAGTTTTCATTTTTTCACCCGGGTTATTGAGTAATTAGACGTTTTCTGATGAAATTATTTGGGTTATTAATATTTTTAATGCTTTAATAATTGATTATATCTGTTTTTTATGTAATTAAATATTGTGTATTGATTAGTAAATGATGTGGTGATATAATCAAAATGAATTAATAAAAAATATATTATAACATATTTTAGAATATTGTTTTGTTACCCTACTATTAAGTATCAAGTGGGCCCAAAAATGGGCATTCTCCTTTATGGTATCATTTGTTTCCATTCACGCACCGCACTCTAGTTTAACATCAAGCGGAGTGTTGTCATATGTAGCTACAATAAAAAAAAAACAGTCAAGTCAAGGAGAACGTTACCATTTTGGTTGTAACGCCACATGTTTTTTTAGCACAACAGTCCAATATTTCTCATATAAAAGACGTAAACAAATATAAAATTGATGTTAAACATTCTTTTAAAACAATAAATTTCACAACCTCAAACAAGAGGAGGTCAAAGGCTTTCCGTGGGTTGTAAAACATCAGTTAAAAATTACGAACAACACTTGAATGACGATCCCTGTCAGTAACCAACGTAAATAGATTTATTTTTATGTAATATAAAGAAAATTGTTGAAGATAAAAACTATAAATACATCATGTATCAATACATTGTACAATACAGTGGCATTTCCAATGTGCTCCTTCCAAAAATTATCTGTGTATCATTTGTTTCATATCTATGCACTATACTTGCCTAATTTTATGATTTATTATAGTAGCTCTTAAAGTGTTTAAAGTTATAGAGTGGTAGGCAGACTGATGATGGTTATTAGTCCAGTCTGTCGTGCTGGGATAGTACCACCACTTTCGAATGTAACACCCGTGAAGTGACCTTGTCGCGTTTCGGGAATAGTTTGAGAGTATAACGAGAGGAGTGTGCACTGTCAATCTGGATGGTACATGCTCGTCTCTTCAATCCGGCATAGTAGAGGCGACTGCTGCCTGTACATATTTCTCTGTAGTAACAGCTGTATCCATTCATGGACCGCACTCTAGCTTTACATCAGGCGGAGTGTTGTTACATGCCGAGCTACAATAAAAAAAAAGCTCGGTATGTACTGCCTAAAATACCATACCATAATACTCCACACAAAGATCTCTAGGCAGCAGTCGCCTCCATTTGCAAGACACACTCCTCTCGATATACCCGGCTACTTCCAAGCTTGAGAGTAGTGGTTCTATCCTAGCATTGTCCAGGAGGGCAGACTGGACTAACAACCACCATTAATCTGCCTATTGATTTTTTTTTTTTGACATAGGTCTCTATATACCTTCTCAACAATTTTATGAGTTAAAAATAACCTCCTTCACGTATAAAAATAATAATCATTCATGAGGCTTATTGCTCTCAGGATAATTCATTGTACAATCGCAGCCCTATAATTTTGTTCCTTTAAATTGGTTGAATGCAATTCAGAAAAAAGTACCAAGGTCCTGTCGTACTTCAATCACTAAAAGCTTGTTTAATGGATTTCTACCATTACCTGGCAAATAATCGCACTAGACGTTCATTTTAAAGCAGCAATATATCCATAAGATTAAGCGATTTACATAGCGCTTTTACTCTTAAAGCGATATTAATATGGAATTAAAAGAAACACCTATTATTTTACGAAATCTATATTTGACCTTATAAACTACGAATAAAAACAATATGTAGCGTGTTCATTAAAAAATAACTTAATTTGTTCTTTATAAAATCGCTTCCATAACCTCACCGCCTCAGTCATGGAAAAACGCGGTGCTGCCCGCGGCGCGTCAGCGGAGTCACGACACGGCCGTCTATCGCGAACCGCCAATTTGCAGGCGGGCCAGTGTTGGTTTTGCTGAAGCCCGGCCCGTCTTCATACCGATATGAGAGGATCTTTTACTACTTTTTTCCTTCTTTAATGTACCTACGTGGAAGAATGCAAGTACTACGCTACTTATAGATATAAATAAGCGCATGTATGAATCCTTTTGTTTTGCTTGCAAATTACATTGTTTTTGTTACAGCGGTTTTATTTGATTTGTGTAGATCGACTCTCTATTCCCTTTAGTGATTTCTTATTGAAGTTATATACTCTATATCTATATGCTGTCCATAACGAGAGGAGTGTGTACTGTCAACCTAGATGGAGCACATTTGTGCCCGTGTAAAAGCTAAATAAATATTCTTGCAAGATCTTCACTAAATTAATAAACTATCGTTACTCTCAAAAACAACTTGTACAAACATAATAATAATTAGGTATTAATCATATATTGTACGTTTTTTAGCAGACATTTAAATTTGTGTTCATAATGAGTGACCCGTCATTGGTGGAGTTACCGGACGTCACTCACTGGAGGCCCCAGAATGAGTTCATTTCCTTCCAGCGCTTGAGATACGATTTTAATTAATTTTTCGTAAAAAAAAACTCGTATGTTGTACTTTTAAAAATAGTTACGAGCAGCACATAGTACCATGTTTAGATCAGGCCTGGACAACACGCGGTACTACGTGAATTATCATTATGAGTTTTATATCCATTCCGCTTAATATTTTAGTACATATTTGTGCTATGATTGTCGGGAATAAACATGTATTTTGAAATCAAAAATTCATTATGTTGTATCAAAGTGTAATTTTTTTTTTTATGTATTTCATGAGTAGTTAAAGTGCCACTCTCTGTAACGTTACACGTCGTCAAAGTAGCCCGCGAGGCAATTGTAAGTTGGCCAGGCCTGTTTTAGATAATAATTAATATATCTAAATAAAACCATAGTTAATTAAACCTTATAGATAAAACAAATAATCATGACTGTAAATTGGAGTTGATTTATAAAGATAAGAAGCGACTTCATTTATTTAAAAAAAAAGGAACGAGTTACTATGCGAGCTTAATAAATTATTTTTGTAACCAAATAGCATGATTTTAATGATAATATTAGATCGAAACATAATATTTCCTAAGAAAGGTTAGAAATAAACGACGGGTCAAAGTGATAATTTCGTTTACCAGAGTCATTTATCATAGCGTATTCGTGAGAAATATAAGTGTGTCCCATCAAGCCAGTTGCTACTGACTGTCAACTCTGGCGACTCACTTTTTATTCATGAGATTATAGTCGAAAGTTTCAGCGAGTGCAAGAACTCGCATACTGACTCCTGTTAATCTGACTTGAATATGAGTTACAACAGTTAATACTTAATAGTTATGAGTTATTTAAAAAATTGATAGACACACTAACGAGGGTTATTTGCCTAGTCTTCCTGCCTCGAGGTAGTGCCATCACTTTCAAATGACTGAGTCGCTTTTTGAGATTAACTTGGAAGTAGACTTTTTGATCGCGCTTTAGCTTTATCTCCCAAATCTATCTTGTCGCGTTTCGGGTATAGTTTGAAAGTAGCCAGGTATAACGAGAGGACTGTCAATCTGGATGGTACATGCTCGTCTCCTCAAGCCGACATAGTGGAGGCGACTGCTGCCCGCACAGGTTTCTCTGTAGTAGCAGTTGTTTCCATTCATGGACCTCACTCTAGCTTTACATTAGGCGGAGTGTTGTCACATGCCGAGCTACAATAAAAAAAAATACTTGTACGAAATGTGCTCACATGCCGGGCTACTACCGGCTATTATTTAAAAAAATTGATTAGAAATCCAGAGTTGAATATATAGTCAATTGTTTTATTCAATTTGTGAATAAGAAACACGTTTATAGGGAAAACCAATAAATCTCAACCGCCTTGTATCGTCAGTAACGTCACGATTTAAAACCAGTTGAATTAAACACCGACAATGCAGCAATAGTTTTAAAAATATTTGTTAAAGTCATTGTCATTATTCAGAGAGATTCAATTTTAATTAACAAATAAAACAATTATCTGTTTTTATTAATTAATTTTTGCATACTAAAGTGATGATTTTGTTATTATTAAGTTATGATGAAAAAACGCGTACACAACAGAATGAACTAAGATTACGTTGAGGACTGAGATTTTTTCTGCTGAATTCCGTTATAATTTAGTAATAAAAAAGAATTTTAGTGAACATTTTGGGTAAATAATATATTATGTCATATAGATATACAAAATGTATGGGATAGCTTAATTAATTTAGAAAGTAAATGTTGATACCATATAAATGTGTTATTTAACGAATTCGCCGCCGACGAGTTATCTAATTAGGAAATCCTAATAAACTATTTTTTTTAAAAGTTAACTCGCAGCTGTGTCGATGCATTCAAGCAGATACAGTGCTCGTTCGCCCCTTGTCACCAAAAGGCGCCTAGCACATTTGTAAGAGATATCTTCAAAGCAAAGCGACTCAGATCTGAAATATTGCCGCGTGAATTGTACCGACATGACACTCAAACGGTTTATTTCTGGCCACTCCATGCAGATGCTTCAACGAAATTGGTATTTATTTGGTCTGTTAAATTCATGTCATTGATTTACGAATCTACGTTCTAGTTAAATATGTACTTACAAGTAAATTGTGAACGTTTGCTAATAATAAAAATTCAAAATAAATGAACCGTTAAAACCGACAATTTTTGAGAGTTTTGAGTCAGCCTACGCCTTCTTCCGCAAGACCATGACCGCTCTGAAAATGAAATAGTTTTAAATAATTTTCGAATCTATCCCATTTCTTTCGTATACATAATGATAGCGCATTGAATTGATGATGATCTTCTTCAAATGCAAACATACATATCTACGCACGCCATTATTAAGTTTGCAACAGTTGAACCCAAGGCGGTTATAGGTTATTGTCTTCCGAGCTCGAGCACTGAATGTCAAACTGTTAGATCGTGCTCATTCGTTCCAATACTTATTTTTAATGGCATCGTTTTGAATTCCTTTCCAGAACATCTCTCCGACTGTTGTGTAGTAACGCCTATAATATATTTGTGTTTGATCCGTATTAGTTTACACTACTAAAGTATACGGAATGCTGTAGATTTAAATAAAAGTGACTGGAGTATAAAAAATGTTTCCATAAAATGTTATACCAATATCACCTCAAGATACAGCTTCTTATACAGAATTAAAATTTAATACTATTCTTACTCTAGTATAAGACTATTCATCGTAGACTGCTCAGTTATTTAGAACAGTCTGCTGTCCAGGGGCAATACCACTACTTTTAAATGTAACACGCGTATTGTTCTTCGTAATCGGCTCGTACGTGGCTGTTAATACATGGTACAATCTTCTCAAACCGACATATCGGAAGGGCTGTTGCTTACAGAGATTTCTTTGTGCGGGGCATGGCTTTTAGGCGGAGGATGGTCACATATCGAGCTAAACTATAAAAAATGCAATTAAGAGTTCTTAATTGTAAGTTATGATAAGCAGGCAGACTGATGATAGTTATGAACCCAGACGTCTTGAGGTAGTTTTTTTTTTGAAGTGTAAAACCCGTGTAGTGACCTAGTCACGTTTTGGGATTAGTTTAGAAGTAACCAGGTATAACGAGAGGAATAGTCAACTTAGATGGTGCACATTCGGCTCCTCAGTATAGCGAGGGCGAGGTTCATGGACGGTACTCTAGCTTAACATCAGGCGAAGTATTGCTACAATAAAAAAGAGCAAGTTTCTATTTCTACCCAAATTGGATTGCGTAAAATTATAAATGCCAGCTCACCAAATACAAAGTTGACAAATGATCTGATACGGTGCCATTCCATTGTTTCTTTTATCTACATAATTATAAAATATTTAATAACACTTATAATACTAAAATATGAGATTTACGATCGTTAGGAAATATTTAATTTTATAACTCTATCAATCAATGAATTTTAATTGGGTGTCTCCTTTAATGTTTTGGTGACTTTAAAATATATTTTATCTAAATCCATATCTTTTAGGATTCTGGCCCATAAATTACCACGTCATTGCCTGTTTTGAACTGTTTCTATGCAAATGTCCAAATGTGTTGATGCTGGTAATTTATTACGTATCGTGTGATCAAAGAAATTTGATATTAAAGTAGGCTTAAGTATAGTTACAATATAGAGTACTTTACATATTAGAGTGTTTTTTTCAAATTGTAGCTCGGCATATCAGTCGCCTCCGCTATGCCGACTTGAGGAGATGAATCTGCACCATCCAGATTGTATATTTTATAACCAAAATGCTAATAAATGCCAAAGTTTTAGCTTCTAACTTCTTCTATGACAACACTCCGCCTGATGTAAGTGCGGTCCATGAACGGAAACAACTACTACTATAGATACATTTCTTCAGATATCAGTCGCCCACGCTATGCCGACTTGAGGTGATGAATCTGCACCATCCAGATTGACGGTGCACACTCAAAATTGTATAATTTAACAACCAAAAAGCTAATGTTTTGCTTTTATTACCGCTCCAGTACAAAAATGAATGTTACATTTTCTACGGAACCATTAATTCACACAATTTACTTTTTATAGTATTTTTTACAATCTTCATCCATAGAAGTTCGTAAGCATAGTAATGAGTTAATAATACAAACATTTCTTTCTTCATCCGCCGTACACACTCAGTCGCTACGGAAAATACGATGTTTTAGGAAGTAAGTGTGAATGGTGTTTCTCCAGTTTATATTACCCTTGGAAGCTTTTATGACGGTCATTGTTACTGCACCCGGACTTTTACACAAAACAATTCAAACATTTAGCGAGCTTATGCAACTTTACCGCAATAATAAAACATAATTTTTTTATAGTAGACCAACATATGACTACACTCCTTATGTTAAACTAGAGTGCGGTTCATGAAAAGAAACAACTGCTACTATAGAGAAATCTCTACGGCCAGCAGTCGCCTCCAC
This sequence comes from Tinea pellionella, assembly GCA_948150575.1. NCBI lineage: Eukaryota > Metazoa > Arthropoda > Insecta > Lepidoptera > Tineidae > Tinea > Tinea pellionella. The sequence continues at coordinate 2,899,754 of OX411254.1, read as the reverse complement.
TATACCGGCCTGAGGAGACGAGTATGTACCATCTCATCTACATTGACAGTGCATACTCCTCTCGCGACAAGGTGGCTTCACGGGTGTTACATTCGAAATGTCTGCAAATAACAGTTACCATTGCTATACCGGCTTGAAGAGACGATTGTGCACGTCCCAAGTCTTTTTTTTTAACCAGACTAATGTCAAATCGATCCGAAAACACGACGTACACTTGGATAAGTGTTAACAGCAGATGATCTTTCTTTATTTTATCTTCTTTTTCTCTTAAGCTAGTATAGTGGAGGCGACTACTGTCTCCAATAATAGTTACTTCCGTTCATAGACTAGCATCTACAGAGATCAAGCAGGTTAGGGTGACATGTCGAGCTACTGTGTAATAAATATACAAGGTGCAGTTGTGTTCGATGCAGCCTAGTTCCGAATATTATTGTTTCATTGTATTCCTTACCCTTATTACTTTAATAAGCATTTCTGTGTACATTGTAAAATGTATGTAACGCTTGTTACACACAATTATTCTTACTTCTATTATACAATTTAATTATTAGGTATTAAAGAGAATACCCATTTTTGGGTCCACTTGATACCTAATAGTTTGGTAACAAAACAATATTCTAAAAATAATATCTTATTTTTTATTAATTCATTTTAATTATTTCAACACATCATTTACCAATCAGTAGACAATGTTTAATTACATAAAAAACAGATATCTTCAATTATTAAAGCATTAAAAATAATAATAACCTCAAATATTGCATCAGAAAACGTCTAATTACTTAACACGGGTGAAAAAATTGAAACCGATTGGTAATAAGGAAGTAGATTTACTTTTCTATAAAATTAACTAAAAATCATCGACAAACTCGAGAAAAAAATTGTGGGCCCATTTTTCTTAGGCGGATGGACATTCTCCTTTATTATGTCACACATAATTTTTTTTTTCACTATTCTTATAGTTTATGGTCATCAGTTACTTATATCTCTTTATTATAATAATATTTTCTTTCCTCAGTTTTTTTTGTATGACTGTAGTAGATGGTACTGTTTCTGTTCTAATTATTTCTTTTTTGTTTCTTTCTCAAGAATCACAATAGAAGCAATTTAATTAGCATCGTTATTAATTTAGTATCGATCTTCTGTTTCAGATAACACTACCGCTTTACGGCCTTCGCCGCGGTCGACTTCAATCAAATCCTTGATCAAATTTAAACAAGATATTATTGGGTGGAACACAACAAAAGAGGCTGCTATTCAAGACGAACCGCTTCCTAATTCGAATAACGAAAACTGTACACAGCGGCCGTGTGTTTCCTAAACGCATTTTTCTTCGAAGTAAAGGGCTAATATTTGCCCTTTCTGTGAGCAGCACAAAGGCCAATGTTTGTCTCGGGCTCGGCGTTGCACTTCGGATCCTGTGTAAACACAACATAACAAATTGAATGTATTCATAATCTACATAGCAAAAGGAATATCACCTTTATGGATATTGTATAAAATGTAAAGTTCTTTACTGCGGTCCTTCAAGATTGCGACAACACAAAAAGCATTATGTGATATAGTAGCATTTAGTAGCTCGAGGCATTATTATGGCAACAATGTAGAATACCCCATAAGCAAAACTAAAAGCGTTTTGAGAAATGAAAAAGGTGGTTCATCGTTACATGTTGTGAACCTTAATTATTACTTTCTGCATGTTTTCTAAATAACACACCGCGTCAGTCATTTTAATAGCAAAACTTTAATTGCAAGGTTTGTGTGGAGACGTTACAGGATGTTCTATTGAACAAACCGAAACAATAGCTTGTAGTATATTCCATAGACAAATATTTACACGTGTCTGTTGTCTTATAAGAATAAAACATGCATTGTGCATTAACTTATAAATTCATCTATAAAAAGCTTTTTACGTCTAAACCACATGATATGTCAAACAACGATCATTAGACTGCCCAGATAAACAATACACGTACAAGAATAGTATTTTATGTGCAGTTAAACATTTAATACTATAATATTAATTTGGGCTGTGGTCGAACACGTGGGCAGAATGACCGAGTGTGTACACGAACGAATCTTGAACCTTTGTTTGACAAGTTTTGATCAACGTCGCCGATATGACTTGAAAGACACTACATGTTTATGTAGATTAGACAATCATTTTCTTTCATTTGTATATTAAGGCCATTATTGTTGCCAGTGTAATTTTTTTTAATCAGTACTCAGTAAATATCACATTTACGAGTCTAAAAAAATATATATTAAACTACAGAATATGAAGTTTTGCCTGATTTTTCTTTTTCTTCATTTTTCCTTATTAATATAAGAAAAAAAATCGTAAACTGAGCCCTAAGTCAAATTTTGATACAGTCTTTCTCAGTGAAAATTATACTTTCAAAATTATAATCTCGAGCATAGTTTTTTTTAAATAAAAATGGTTATTGGTTTATTTTAAGCATATTGTGAAAATAATAAAGTCGAGGTCGAAGCGAAAAAAAAGCGAAAAAAAAAACGAAAAAAAAGCGAAAGGTCAGAGTAATGGGCAGCTATAGGGCCCTTAATAAACATACACAATGTTTTCTTATTTGAAATACAAAAAGTTTCAAATAATAAATTACAATAGAAAAAAAAAGTATTATAAGTGTTACTCGGAATTCAGCAGAATTTGAAACGATCCCAAGCTAACGGTGAATTAGTAGGAAAAAAACAACAAACATTGGGCTATAAATAAAGCAATAATGCAATAAAAGTAGCAATCCTCAACTCTTTTACAGCTCAACTTCTTATTATGTATAGTGCAAATTTATCACAATGGAAGGAATTCGCAGTATTTTGAGCAATAAACTTTTGTTCTTACACTATTCTAATTTTTGTCTTACAACTGTAAATAAAAGGGGTAGTCAAACGATAAACAAATAAACTTGTAAAAGTTAACAGTCACAGTAATCCATCAAAATAAAAATGTAGTTGACGCAAAGTACGTTTTAGCAGTAGTTATTGAAGCAATTAAAACATGAATCATATAACAGAGGCGTTCCAAGGTAAACGCATAAATAATGTTTATTGTTAAATAAACGTTCATTATGAATTATTATATTGTTTTTACTTTAAACTTCAAATAGATTAAGAAACCTTATACACATGAAATACATGTCGTCTTAAATGCGAATTAGTAAAAAAATGGCAGGCAGACTGATTATGGTTATTAGATTTGTCTGCCGTCCCGGGAAAGCGCCACTACCAGTATAACAACAACTAGGTGACTATAACGAGAGGAGTGTGCACTGTCGTCATAATGTCGGCGATGCCTGCAGATATTTCTCTGTTATACCTACCAGTTCTTTCCGCGCGATCACGTCATTGTGGTTTTCGTAGAATTCCTTTTAAAAGTATGCAAATATAGAAGTTTTGCTGATAAGACATAAAACATTCCCTCCTCAGAAATCTCTATGAAACGATACAATCAGAAATTCTTAACGCTTCAATTTACGATTGGGTCTTCTCCAAAGCATTCTTCAGACGAAAGAACGAAAAATATTTCTTGTTAAGTTCAATGTTCTTAACGTCTTTAAATATCAGGCTCATTTCCATTTAAATTTACGGAATAATTTTCTATGGCTTTGGTTTTAATAAACTATTCGGCTTTGTGTACTACAGAAACCTCACACGTCGCTGCTAAAAAAAGTTAATAAAATTCGCCTTTAATCTAAATAAAGCAAATAACCGCCCTAAAATTACAAAGAGTATTTTTATTTTGTGTTTTCAATATTTTAATACTCATAAAAATGTTATAAAACTAATAGATATCATAAGGCCGCATGGTTTAATCCTTAAATTAATCCGACAAGGGCAAAGCGCGGGGACATTGGAGTCTCAAACGTTCCGACAACGACAGTATTAGCCCACTGTCGGATCATACGCACCAGCCACAATACTACGACCGATATCTAAATCTCCTGATCGAGTGCTGTAGCATCAACAAATGATTTTACAACAGATACAGATTGGACAATAAATTAACTTTTGTAGCATATGATATTGCCGTAGCTTATAATTTGTAAACAGTTAATAATATATAAACAATGGTAGGCAGACTGATGACAGTTATTCGAATGTAACACCCGTAAAGTGAGTAGTGAGTAGTACAACGAGAAGAAGGTGTACTTGACAATCTGAATAGTGCACATTCGTCTGCTCAAACCGGCATAGCGGATGCGTCTGCTGCCTGTAGAGATTTCTCTGTAGTAGCAGTTAATGGTGCTCTAGCTTTACATCAGGCGGAGTGTTGTCATATGCCGAGCTACAATGAAAAACAAATGTTAGCCGCCACGTCTAATATTTAAAACAAAAGAATTTCATGCGTGTCTACAATTCTAAACTAGGGTTTTAGCTGCGTCATTTTAATAAACAACATCATTCACAACTTGTTAAATAAAAGCACTTCGGTGACAATCCTATTTTTCCTAATTTCCAATAACCGACTGCGACTCCACTTAAAAAACCGTATTATCAAAAAGCCGTAAATGTCGAGCATTATCGAAGCACTTGAAAAATTTAACCACCATTTGTGAAAGAATGACGTGTCAAATCCATCAACGAAGAAAAATATTGAGACAACAGGGTTTCGACGGAGAGCCCTTCACGGCGACATAATAGGTTTTCATTGAATTCCACGTGGTTCCTTTTGTTTATATCCCATAATGTTTCGATTGGAGGTTGATGGAGGACGGCCATGATTACTTTAATAACAATAGTCGGGCTACAAAGGACGAGAACTCTAAAATTATGTGCGGGGTCGAACTGTATGGTTCTCATGCCCCTCACGTACTGTGTACTCTGACTCGCCGTTCATTGTGTGACGTTACGTGGGACATATGGCATTTAAATAAAAATAATAGCATGCAACTTTATAAACAACTGAAAATACATTTTGAATGGAGTCTATTTATAAGAATATAACGCAAAACATGACCAGTTTGTTAAGACCACAGAGAACCTTTACAATGTAAGAAATATTGGATAACACTTTATTCGGCTTATTATCGCGTTTTTTTATTGTAGCTCGGCATGTGACAACACTCCGTCTGATGTAAAGGTAGAGTGCGGTCCATGAATGGAAACAACTGCTACTGCAGAGAAATCTCTACGGGCAGCAGTCGCCTCCACTATGCCGGCTTAAGGAGACGAGCATCTAGATTGACAGTGCACACTCCTCTCTCATACCTGGCTGCTTTCAAACTACTCCCGAAACGCGACAAGGTCACTTCACGGGTGTTACATTCAAAGTTATTTTCACGTTGACGTTTGTTTGTAGTGGTTAATTTAAAAAAAACTTGTAAATTGATCAAAATAAACGCGATGATAAATCATATTCGCGAATAACTTCAAATATGACTACAAGTCCAGTTAGTATATGATAATGATATATAGGAAATATATTGCGATTTGTCATAAAAGTAACTGCACATATACATATCGGCTCATCTAAATTCAGTGAGCCGCCACGCGTATCAGAATTCATACCTGTCGCAACGTATCCTATTTCTCACCGCGTCAGGTATGCGGAGTTTGTAATGCAGCACATTAGGATGGAAGGCTCGCCCCAGACGGAAACAAAACGCATTTCTTTACTTATTTTAATATACAATAAAGGTTCCTACAGCAATATGTATGCGGTACGGGACACGCTGTTTGATATGGTTATTACGTCCTTTGTTACAATATAAAGAAGCCGTCTTCGCGGTGAGAGAGCTGGTTTCCAGAGCCCGTTGTGAGATCTGTCTTCGTGATACGCTAAAATTTGTTAAGGTACACTTTCAAATAAGCGTCACAAAGAAGAGTCGTTCGGCCTTCTTGAAAATGGAAATGGGAGCTTCTTTTGACAAACCAGTTTATGACATGGGTCTGATATGAGGAAAAAATCCGGACGCTTTTTAACTTTTTATGATAGATATACTCATTTTGATTATAATCGGTCCGCTTAGCTATAAATCTTGTGTTATCTGTGTGTTTACTCGTTTGATAGAACAGGTAGGTTATTGATCCTTAGTATGTAGCATGTGTCATTTAAAACGTACCCTAGAGTTCGGCTAATGAATTTAAAACCTGGAAATATGCAGTAATTAAAAAAGATATTTTAATATTTTTTAAATATAATAATTTGTCTGGAATTTTTTTTTTATTTTGGCACATGTGACCTCGACTGGTCTGATGGTAAACGCAGTGGAGGTCCATGAGCATTGACGACTAGAGAACCGCTTGCACGGTGGCTCCAGACGCCATCACTATGCCGGCCTGAGAAGGTGCTTTTTCACGCTCCGCTTGAAGGATCCAAGGTGAAAGGATTGGGAGAATATATGGGAGGGCAAAGCATTCCACTTGTCAATTGTGCGACACAAAAAGGACGCGCCGAACCGTTTTGTTCGGCGACCAATTCGGTCGACATAGTGTGAACGCTTCCTCCTCCCAGTGCGAGTGTTACGGTTGTGGAAGTGGAATGTGATATTAATAAGCTTTTAATAATATAGTTGTGGTAAGATGGCCACAGAGACCATTATTTATAGTTAATTAGGCAAACTTTATACGAACATCATAACATAAGCATAATTATCATTGATTAGTGCCAATATAATTAAATGAAATGGGATTATCGCACGTAAACCGTAATAGTGTATTTATTCTACCATTCGATTACAAATTTCCCACTGGTTGTTGGTATTAGCATTTAAAGTGGAGCGAATGTTGAATGGCGTTCTTGTCTGCAGTCTGCAATTACGCAAATTATATAATAGCCCTGCTGTCGAGACATGTTCCGATGTCCAGCCGAGCTTAGTTACTACTGTTTCGCATCGGAAGGCGAAGAAAAGAAATGTCAAGGCTTCTGCAGCGGCGATTATCACAAAATCTATTTACTCGTCCGAGACGTAGGCGGCGAAGCATTCTGCAAATATTTCATACTCGCGGCTATTCCAGTTACAGTCAAGCAGACGTATTATTACAATTTTAGGTTTCTTTATCCTTGTGGGAAATATAAATTAGATGATACTAGTTACTAGATATTTATAATTTCCTTGTATGTATGCATCATTTTTATTTATGTTATTCTAATGTTTATAAATAATAATAACAACTAAATACAATATCTATAAACACTAATACTATACCAAGGAAGATAGTATACTGTACGTTCTTTGGGTATCAATCAAGGAAGACAACGAAGACCATAATATAAATATTATTTATATACATATTGCGCGAACACTTTATACAGCCTACTATCGCGTTTATTTTTATTAATTTGATCCAAGATAAGGATATTACAAATAACTATTCGTTTTGACCGAGAATCAAACCCTGAACTACTGCGTAACGCATCGCGCGTCAACCACTACGCTACAGAAGCCGCCAATAACTGTAAATTAAATTGAATAAATATGAACATAATAATGTACCTATTTAGAAGTTTAAGAGCAACTCATAGAATAAGCATACTTTTAGTATAAATCTAATGAAGCATTAAAAGTCAACAGGTAAAGCAAACATTAGCTCATACTGTTTGGAAAACATTGTTATGATAACATACCTACTGAAATCCATTTGTTTTTATATCTACCCGCCCACTCTATGTTTAATTTACTTCTTACTAAACGTGATTATTGTTTTCTCTTTTTCTTTCATTCATATTTTTTAAACTTTACACAACCTATGAATAAAGCCTTTTGTAAAGTAACACAAGTATTTAACCCATACATACCACACTACGCAGATCCCAAAACAAATAATTTATTTTCAAATTTATCATACATCTAATATGCAACGGCTCCACCTACGTCTTAACGCATCGATTAGTGCAATAATTAATACATTACGTGAATGTAGCCAAAACTGTAACGCGTTATTCTGTTAACACCAATACTATTGGCATTACACGTTAAACACTAACTCGAGCGAAATCTTATTTGAACCATAGTTTTAATGACGTAATTTTTAACGCGTAAATTATTGCGCAGTTAGACGAAGCCATTAACATTAACACTAGTGGAATTTGTTTTGTTTGTTTTTATCTGGAGTCAAATCCGGGACCTCCACGTAATGCATTGTGTTGTATAAAAAGATGCACAAAATATGGAAGAGTAACTCACAACTAAATCTGGAGACCTGTCAAAAAATACTTGCTATACGATACTCTATTGCCTAATATGCCCTCGGGATACGATGTCCTCATAAAAAAAAACCTTAAAACCAACCAAATAACATTAGGTAATAAATACAGTACGAAAGTACAGACTCTTTGCCACTAAAACTTAGCAAAAACAGTAAACAGACATAAATTTCCTCTGTAACCTCTGTCGACCAACGCAGGACATCGTAGGCGCGAATCAGCACACACAAAGCGGGTCTCTGAGCCCATCGGGTCCTTATCGAGAACATCTAAGATGCCGCATTCTGATGCCGACAATCGCCATAGACTTGCTACTTCGGTAGAATGTTTGTTGTTTACAGAAGTTATACTGGGTGATATTGCTTGTTTTACATATCGCTGTTATAATGAAACCGAGAATTTTGGTATTTACTACCTCACTGGAATTTCTTCAATTAGATTTTTTTTAAACTGAATTGTTCTGTTAATAATTTTGTTACATACGGCTAGATATTCCATATACATAATTGCGAAGAGGTCGGGGAACTATAGGCGAGGAGAGTTTTTGACAAGCTTATGCGAAATTGAAATGATTTTATACACTAAAATATTTTTATTAAAAATAGGTGAAAAATACATACATACCAACCCTCGAGTCCCTTTTTTTATTGTAGCTCGACATGTGACAACACTCCGCCTGATGTAAAGCTAGAGTGCTGTCCATGAATGGAAACAACTGCTACTACAGAGAAACCTCTACGGGCAGCAGTCGCCTCCACTATGCCGGCTTGAGGAGACGAGCATGTACCATCTAGATTGACAGTGCACATAAATCTTAAATCTCTTTTAGCCCTTTAAAGAAATATCGGGAAAACTTTGTCAGATCTAAGAGAACGTAAAGATAAAGGCATTTCGCAAACTGTCGCAGGATACTTACAAAGAACTATGTTAAAGTTACCTGAACTCTTTATTTGTTTTGACATTGAGGAATAACCTTTTCTCGACAATAGCTTCTAAAATGTTTATTTTATTACCCTTTCCTTTAAACAATACTTTGTTTAAACAATATTTGCAATATTCCCGTTTGGAAGCGGTTCTCTTCTTTTCTTTAAAAAAATCGCATACCCTTTACAAATCACTTTATGTCTCCAAAAACCGTTAACATCTCGTCTAGAACTCGTCTCGTTTTATTACGCAACTTTTAACGTTATAAAATGTTCATAGAATTAGGTAGAAAGTCCTTGGCTATTAAAAAACTAATTATTTCAAATAAATTGGTTTTTATTGCAAGTTATAATTTTTAATAAGCTATTAGTAAATTTCTTTTACATCATAATTGCACTCTTTTATTTATTACTATTGGTATTTATTTGCTGATATTTAATGAAGGTGTTCAGACGAATTATATGAAGTTTATGATGTGAGATTTTATTGCATTGACTTTTATTTGAAATTTAATGATCATGATTCGCTTCAACTTCTTTATTTCTATGTATGTATAAAAATAAATAAATACAAAAGTTATATATTGTACAGAACATTTGTAGGATATACAATAATATACATACATACATTCATTAAATAATGATGAAATTAAATAAAAACATTTTATCAGCATTACATATCGTTAGAAATTAAAAATAAATAGAATAAAAACTATAGAATTAGGAATGAAATCAACTGCAAATTAATATTTTGGTGATGTCAACTCAACAGTTGAAGGAGTTGAAAAGAGAGATGGAGAAACTTTGACGTGGTCACATCTTCATGTTTGCTAATGCCATTCATGCGGGAGACGTGTTGTGTAGGTGTCTATTCCACCACTGCTGAATTTTTTTATATTTTTTTCATTATAATTTAATAACAATCCAGTATAAAAGTACACCTAAAATTAATTTTAAAAGAATATAAAAATGAATACTTGCAAATTTTGTCAAACATTGATTTTATTTAGATCAGTGTAATACTTGAAACTGATGATTGTGAAAGAGTCACGACTTATCCACTTTCTCATAAACACATAGTTTTATGCGTGACATAGAAATTTAAGTCTAAACTTTGGACAATGCACTACATTGTATAAAGTCCACGTCCAAACAACTATTTCTTGACTGACAGGCAAACAAAACTAGAGAAAAAAGACCGCCACAATCGCAGCACGAAAAGGTGAGACCCGACAAGAGCTTCAAGTAAATCACGCTCATGAATGTAAAACGTGGTAAGTAATGCAGTACAGTATATTGTAAAATAATATTACAATCAAAAATGCCTGGAAAAACGTTAAGAATAGTAGAGATAACAGCGGCACTAAATTGCCAAAATAACTGTCATTTATAATAATTAACTTTGTAAATAAAACGTTAAGTATTATATGATATACAACAAGAGGAATGTTCTTATGGATGGTGCCTCAAGCCGGCATAGTGAAAGGAATTCCTGCCTGCAAACATTTGTCTGTGGTAACGTTTATGTCCTCTCATAGATAACTTAACTTGTCGCGCTACTATTAAAAAATAAAGAAGGTCACGTAAGCACTTATACAACGTTTTAGTAATTAATACAATTTTCATTAAAAAAGAGCACCCGCGCTTTGATCGTAAAAGTTACTATCTTTATAGTAAATAGCGGCAATAACATTTCGCAATAGGTTGAGTGGTCAGTGTGGTGAGTAGGAAAGCGTGAGTTCTCATACGTATGTTTTCTACAGAGTGGACGTTTGTCCGTTGAAGAGGGCGGCGGGAGGGGCTCGGACCACCAGCGCTGCTCGCTGCGCCCGCGCCGATCCGCCGCCGCATAATTACTGTGTACGTACACACTCACACAGCAACGCGATCGTCGATAAAACATTAAATTAAATATTAACTGCCTTGTAAATTTCATGGGCATTGATTGAGTTTTGGAAATATAGTCGCAGCCGCCTCCGAATCAAATTCTAATAATAGAAGAAACAAACCTTAAACCAGTAGCGCTACCGAGTCCACCCTCGATAACTTTCTACTTTTATTTTATAGCCTTTTTCAGTTTACAACGTAATGATCGAGTTCTATTTAGCTCTGGGCCCTCGTCCATAGATAAAATCGAAGTGAATTTATTACCAGTTATTGTAAAAGAGCTCTTCGATTCTAACGTTTAGAAAGTTATCAGCGAATTGTCAACGTGTAGAGAATCCTATTTATTTGCTGGAGTTTCTCCAACAAACTTCATTCGACACGTCACTTGCGAAACAATTGCATGATCTACATAACAGTTCCTGCAATAGATTTTATACGCTAACGGATGATGATAGATGCTAGAATGTTATGTAGGTTCTTTGAGTGTGCCTGGTATGATGGTCTGAAGGTTAAGCGCCATCATGTCGGACCGGTCACGCGAGAACACTTGTACCTACAACCACCCCATGCCGTTTATTGCTTTCGTATACCTACATTATAAAACATTTGAATGCAGGAATTTGTTTTGGAAAATAAAGTGTTTTAGTAATAGATAATAAAGTTGTAACCAATCACATGAGTGTTATAAATTCGTACCTTATTTTACATGTTTGTGTTTATAACAATGTTATATAAATATTTTTAAAGTTATACGTGATTTTATGCGGCTTACTATGACATTAATTTTCAATAAACACTATAGCGAGACTTCAAACGCTGAGAAGCGAAGCCTTAAAAACATCGTCGTTTATCATAATAATCAAAATAAATACGATAATAATACACATAAAATCTTTTAATTTTGTTAAAATATATAGACTTCGAGATTTTTCTTCTTTTTGTTCGAGATTTATTTAACTAGGAGCAGATATAGAAGAGTAGACAACTGGTATAGTGATCAAGAGAAATCTCACATAACTCTAATCTGAGATTAACGATAATCGATGATTCATAATTGAGACTTCGTAGACTTCGAAATCAATAGATAACTATGAAACATGATCTCATAATTACTGTTGGTTCTAAGGCGGTATAAAACCAACAAAGCGTACTGGGACGCTCGTAACTCAACCAAGACCAGCCCATCGAATAAGGCGACCCGCTATTTATTCCTCTAAATTACTACTCATAACTCTATAGTTGAGGTTTGAAACTGAGGTCACCAGATGCTTAACTTTATCCAAATATGTAATCTATGAATTAATATTAATTCCATGAATATTTCCAAATTACCATCTATTTATTAAAAATTAATAGACCCAGTAAAATGTGACGAGAACCGTTTACCAGTAGGTGATGGCAAGCGCTGCCGATGCCGTAAGGATAAAACTGAGGAATTTCACAGTGGACACAGCTTAGTGGTCAGAGCATCAATAAAACGGAATTTCTGTTCAATTTATAACGAGAGGAGTGTGCACTGTCAATCTAGACTGCTGCCCGCACAGGTTTCTCTGTAGTAGCAGTTGTTTCCAATCATGGACCGCACTCTAGCTTTACAACAGGCGGAATGTTGTCATATGCCGAGCTACAATATACAAATCCAGTATTTTCATATGCAAAAATTAATTTTAAAAAAATAACCGTTGATTAATTGGTATTTTGTAGTAATGAACATACTTACATACTTTGACCTACCTAACATCAACGTAGATAAAATTTCGTTAATGATTAGTATAACGTATGTTTACATCTCCTATCTACCGAAGTGGTTATAATAAAAAATTGCCGATGTGTTATACAGGTCCCCTATCTAGCGAACGTGTCTTAAAACACATTAAGTAGATAAAGTTGACAATGTTTTACACATAAATTGTGTAACTATGTAGTATTGATGGTTGGGAACGGAGGCACCTTCAAATGAACGCGTAGCCTTATCAGGTAGCCAGTGATACCCGTCGTGAAATATGTTTATGGCGCGATGACGGCTTCCGTGTCTTTTATAAATGTTTCGGGGATCCAGTTACTATTCCCTGTTTTGATATAAACTAGCGTGACCTGTCACATTATAATAGCTTTTGTTTTCTTTCTCGTCTTTCAACACAAATATGTAATGTGCTTCTTTTCTATTACTTTGTTACCCAAACATTTATATAGGCATACATGAATAATATAATCATAAATTATAAATTATTTTACGGATTATTTTCCTAATAAATTCGTGTCTTGTTTCAATAAAAGTGATTGTTAAACTGCTTGTATTTGTCCGAACATTCAATATGCATGCAGGATTCCAAAGCTGTAATAAATCGAGGTTCATTATGAAAATCGTCGTAAAATACTCGAACGATTCGACATCGATGGATGCGCGCGCGCCTCGGTCAGGAAAGCTCGAGTGTGCGTGAGTGGCTCACTGTAAACAGGTAGAGTGTTGTGTATAAACAAATAACAAAATCGACTTGTCTTACGAAGCGCGTCAAGGTCGCCTCCAGCCGGCCGAGCAGCCGAGCCGCCTTCGACCGCTCGCGAGGCCCCGGCCTGTCCGATGCTTTTTAAATCTTCTTTTTTTTCGAAAGGCCCTTATTTATTGTGATGGTTGAGTATTTGGGCGCACAGTTTGTATAAGCAATCAATTTTATTCATTTAGACGTAACGAGTTCCCTTGTAAAAATAAATGAGTAAATATAAAATACTATATTGCTCGAAAGAGCTACGCCCGATGATGACTGTGTTTTGATTCCAAATGTTTGTCTTTTCTAAATGATGACTGAACGTGAATATAAGGCAAAGGCACTCGAAGTACTAAAATAACAAATATTTATTTGGAAGCCCTTTCAAATGTTTGATAGAGGCCGTCAATATGAGTGCCTGAAGGTTTTATAAGGAAAGTTTGTTTTCTACTCTCATTAAATCTCGGTGCTAATGGACCGTCCACGGTCATTTTTATAGTTGATCGGAAGTTCGTGAGTGAACTGGTGGGACACTCAGGAATCTTTAGAATCTTACGGCAGTGTCTCGGGAGGACGACCGTGGGAGGCGAACGACGAAAATCGCTACGGTTTAAGATTCGATCCGTCGATGTCCAACAATGAGATCAATTAATTCAATTAACGCTTCACTGAATCCTATTTTCTAATGGTGAATTATTGTCTGGACATACGTACTATACCAGAGAGCAAAAACAATGCAAAATAACTTGTTTATTCACTTTATTATTAGATCGATGAAGGATAAACCTGTGTGAATTTATTATATTTATAAATTTAGGTATGACATATCAAACGGCATTTATTCGAGGAAATGATCGCAGCTAGCGGAAATTGTGTCATACGTAGATATATCTACTTATAATAAAATTAAACAAATAATATTATTATGATGACTAACTTAGCAGATTATGTTCGATATACTTTACAGGAAGGTTCTTCTCTATATCAGTTACGAGTCACGTAGTATAAAAACTTGCATAATAGATTTAAAATCGAAAAAATATACAGGGTAATTTTTTTAACTGGGACAGTATGGGAAAATCCTAAACCACAGGAGATACGGGAAAACTGTCTTAGGAACCATTTGCTCTTTTTTTATGAAAACGAATTTGGCATAGTAATTTTTCTGGTCAAGCTTGAGTTGTCCATGGAAATGAGTCATTTTGATGAAAAATTTTTTTGATGCGGTTGGACTCAGTTTCGTGTAAGGATCATTTCATTGTATCGGAAGAAAAAAATCGGAGCAGCAGAAGTTAGTCAAATTTAATGAAATGTATTCCCATACAATTTGTAAGTAATCTGATGGTTACATTAATAATACTGACGCAAAAATATTACGGGCACGTTTCAGAACTATTCTAGTGACAAAAAGTTGTGTGGTGAATCTTGTTAAATGATAAAGAATTGCGTTGTATGATATTTTATTAAGAATTAATGAGAAACGACATAAACTCGAAACTCTTAACTCCACATGGAAAAATTCATCTGCATCACACCGGCTGAACGTCGTGGTCATTTATCAGGACCACCGACCAATGTGCCCATCTAATGACCTAGATAGTGTTCATCAAAAACCGTTTATTCGTTATACCATTGTGAAGAGGTGCAC
The DNA here is from genome assembly GCA_948150575.1 of Tinea pellionella. Classification (NCBI taxonomy): domain Eukaryota; kingdom Metazoa; phylum Arthropoda; class Insecta; order Lepidoptera; family Tineidae; genus Tinea; species Tinea pellionella. The sequence continues at coordinate 2,884,646 of OX411254.1, read as the reverse complement.
CATCTTGTTAGTAGACGAAATTTATTTGAAATGGTTTCATCCAAATCCACAACTACATTCGACATCTCTAGATATTTGACTTGTAAACATACTCGTACACTATTAATAAAAATCACAGTTAGAACAATGTTCGTTCTAAACTTTTAAAATTTTGTTTAACCGTAACTCGTAAGATCATAGTGGTTCTCTTCTACCTCTTGAGTGCAAATAAAATTTAGTTTTTAATTATGGAACACTTTTTGAGTGTGTATGTATCGACTATGGTTCATTCAGTATCTACCATGTACTGGCCCGTTGTACAAACCATTTCATTAAATTTGGCTAACTTCTGCTGCTCCGATTTTTTTCTTCCGATACAATTAAATGATCCTTACATGAAACTGAGTCGAATCGCATCAAAAAATATTTTCATCAAAATGACTCATTTCCACGGACAACTCAAGAGTGACCAGAAAAATTACTATGCCAAATTCGTTTAAATAAAAAAAGAGCAAATGGTTCCTAATACAGTTTCTCTGTATCTCCTATGGTTTAGGATTTCTCCATACTGCCCCGTTAAAAATATTATTTTACTAAATTTGACTAACTTCTGCTGCTCCGATTTTTTTCTTCTGATACAATGAAATGATCCTTACATGAAACTGAGTCGAATCGCATCAAAAAAATTTTTCATCAAAATGACTCATTTCCATGGACAACTCAAGCTTGACCAGAAAAATTACTATGCCAAATTCGTTTTCATAAAAAAAGAGCAAATGGTTCCTAAGACAGTTTCCCTGTATCTCCTGTGGTTTCGGATTTCCCCATACTGTCCCAGTTAAAAAAATTACCCTGTATTATATAGTTTGTAAAGTACTGATATGCAGTTAAATATATATGGTAGCATTTTCTCGTTAAAACTAACCACTGTAATTACAAAACCAAACAACATGATTAAATAAAATTACTAATACTTTCTTCGCTTCCGACCAACCCTCAGAAATCCATCTAAGTAATTATTAAGATAAAAAATAACAAAAATATATTAACTACAAATAGTTACGTCGGTAGTAGACTTATCTAGTTAGGATGATAAAAAATACACCCAAAATAGCTCATGTCACGCGATACTTACAAATTGTTATACAGTAGTTATAGATACAAATTACATAGTAATAGTTTTGTATATCTCGTGCCGGCTTAATTGATCAAATTGTCAATGTTTATTATACAGCAATGTCGAGTTCGTTGACAGAGAATGTAATACATTTATTCCAATGTTCCATTGAAGTAAACGCGAGAATCGAACAAGCAATACCATGCATGGCTTATGAGTACACAATTACAATCCATTATATTTCTCGAAAGCCTTTTAAGGATCACTAACTAACTAACAGGGACAGAGCAATGCGTAACAGACGTTGGATGTTACAGGAACGAAGTAGTGGATATCGTGAGGCGAAGCGGCAGAGGGCAAAGCGCTACGTCCTCCTTCAAGCATTGTTTGTCACTCAGCCAGATTTCACGGCGACAAATGGCTCTCTAGATGCGGATAAACACGCCACAAAGGCAAGAGAATAAAATTAAAACAAAATCTACCCAATACGTTTTTAGTGCTCTTATTATGTAATTTTGCTGTTGGTATTATTGCTTGTTTTATCTTAACTGCTCTGCGTTATTACTGGCCCATTCTGGGGTATGCAAGGAAATTCCTTTTTACCATTCGACGGTATACTATTACGAGTTACGTTTTGTATATACCAATTATCCTTTTAACCGAGATATTTATACTAGTTTGCTCATCTATAAATAACCAGGATGCACGTAATGACTTTATCCTTTATAATAGAAAAATACGGTAATTTTAAACCACTAAGTCTATTTTCACAGATAAACTGTTAAAAAAACAAATTAATTTAGAACTTTCGTGTCAAATTTCATTGAGGTCGCAATATAGATTTCACTGTCGCTATTTTATTACACAACAAAAAAGTCATACTACGTAAATATATGAATGAAGATTGAATTCTATCAAGACATCTAGTAAAAAAGCAAATATATTAGAAAGTAATAAAAAGGTTTGTAAAGCAAAAAGTTTGCTAATAATACAACCGCAATCAGTAGTCAGTGATGCGTAAGAAAAAAGTATACCAAATATCTACCTACCACAATTCAACATTATATGGCGCCGAAAGCGGAGACAATTTCTTTTGAAATAATTAAAATGTATTTTTAAAAACTGATTCAATGCTATTTTCCCATTAACTAAATAGTATAACAATTTTATAAATAATATCATTTCAGACTATTATTAATATTTTTTACTATTTTTGATTGGATTTCTGGTAGAAGGTGTTCCATAAACAGAACTAACACCAGCCTGAGGTTTCTCTGCATGTGTACACCATCTTGTGTATTTTCAGTATTATAAAGTCTTCTATATATGCACCGTTCAGGACGATAGTCCAAGCTGATCCCAAAACACATTTGCGAAATAATATCTAATATATAAAAATTTATGTTTCTTTGTTTGTTCCGTATGTGTTTAGATTTTTTTCTTTTTTTTTTTTTTATTAACGTATTTTATAATATTATACCCATATAAGATTACACACATACGACGCTACAATTGTAAACTAATTGTTTATACATTATGTCTAAAACTTAGTTAATTCTCAATTTGGCAACATACCTACAATTAAAGACTAGATTATGCTAATAACTTAAGACGTTTGATACCGTATTGCGGTCTCTAGTTAATTAAGAAAGTAATCTAATGTTATAGACAATATTAAATACGACTACATATATAATAGTAGTTTAATTTAGCAATCAATACTAAGAAATAAGTGCAATTTTATTAATAGTAAAGTTCATTAGTTCTTCGGTATTAATAATTCTCTATTAGTGTTACTAATCACAAGCGGCACGATTTCTATTATAAAAATGCAATGAGACAGACTCGTAATTGCGGAAATTTCAGTCCGATTTGAAAAAAAAAACATTAAATAAACCGTTTATTAGGGAAGGGTTTCTTTCTACCTAAAGAACGGGAAAGGTAAATATTCATACACATTAGAAGTTACGGGCTAAAACTTTTTTTTATTGTGACTCGGCCTATGCCAATACTCCGTGTGGTCTATAAACCAAAACAACTGCTACCACAGATAAATTTCTGCAGGCAGTGGTATCCGCAATGCCTGGTTACCTGGTTACTTTTGAGCGGACCCCGAAACGCGACACATGTACTTCACGGGTGTTACACTTGAATGTGGTATTACCCCAGGACAGCAGGCTGGACTAATAACCATCATCAGTATGTCTACTAAACTAGTATTTCACTAAATTATTTAAAATAATTTCGGACTACAGGAAGAATGCGGCAGATGTTGATCTACGCTTGTAAGCACAGTGGTTTGGTAAAATATAGACACACTTAATAGGTTGAAAAGAAACTCATACATTTGAACTATTACATAAAGTTTAGAGCAGCCGTGGCCGTGGACTCATACATTCATTAATTAATTGGATGTAAAGCTAGAGTGAGAGAAACCAGTACGGGCAGCAGTCGCCACCACTATGTTGGCTTGAGGAGACAAGCATATACCATCCAGATTGACAGTGCACATTCCTCTCGTTGTACCTGGCTACTTTCAAACTATTCCCGAAACGCGATAAGCTCACTTCACGGGTGTTACATTCGAATGTGGTGGTACTACCCCAGGACGGCAGACTGGACAAATAACCATCGTCAGTCTGCCTACCGCTCTTTTAATATGCCTGCCTATAGGCACTGAGCTACCAAAGTACATATAACAAAGTTACATTGGTAGTTAATTAGCGAGGTCCGAACACGGGTTTCATCGATCGCGAGTTCTCGCCTCTTACCGCTAGACCACGGCCACTCAATATTAGTAATTGTAAAATTGATAAGAACTAAAAAAAATCGATAGTTATGTTAGTTAATAAAACTTACATATGATATTATAGGAAATCAATAGATAAATTCCTTTTCATAAAAGTAATATAGTAAATATATGTTTCTTTGTTAAACATCATAAATACAGTCGAGGGAAAACTATCGCAGATTGCGACCACAAGATCACATAGTAAAGTTATGAGGCTGATAACCTCTTCTTTTAGACATAATTATAGAAGATATCACGAGCCCTCAAAGCTAATCTCTATCAATTTGCACTGCGACATCATTACAATAAAAAGCTTTATGTATATACAGCATAAAGCCTATTTTTGTTAGATTACTCCGGGCCAACGGTCTATATCACGTCAAGTTTTGCCGTCACGAAGCTTGCGTCGCCGCTTGGAATCAGTCTATAATTAAGAAATAAGTTAAGATACGTTTTTTATATAACTTTTTACCATCGTGCGGGCCAACGCAATTAACTCGCGCTGTAAATTGAATGTTTGCTTTATAGTGATTAGTAATTAACTTTAAGTTTTTGTGAGAACCCGCCTATGGACATTAGATATTGAAATTTGTTTATCGTCAACTAAAGTGAATAAGTTCCATCTAGCCCTAATAATTAATCAAAAAAAATTGTTAATTAACACTATTAGTAGGTCAGCAGACTCCACAGAGAAAAGTATGCCCTCAGCAATCACCTCCGCTATAGCAGACTCAGCTAATTACCGTCATCAGTCTAACTACCACGCTTTTAACGAACGCCTGTATTGCACCATAGACACCGCCGCATGGCGAACAAAGTACAGACTTGTATAACAAATTTACATCGGTACCGGCCGGTATATTTAGAGGTATAAACAATCGTGAGTGTACTCGAAAAATATTACTGTAACTTAGACCAATTGTATACAGTAGATATAGGTACAAATATAACATGTAAAAAGCTATGGCAAATAGTTATAAAATAAAATATGCAATTTATATTCTGACAGCGTATTTTAGTTGTTATTTAAATCACAGTTTTCTTACTCAACTGCAGGTTAACTGCAAAATTCGATCAATTAGTTGTAAACTATTTTGCCTCAATTCTGCATAAATTCAATTAAACCGGGGCCGGGTTTGACACAGTAGTGGCTGCCAATCGAAGCACAGTTCCCACTCACTCAACTTTATAGAATAACTGATCGGTTAACCCAATTGGGTTTCAATTTTGAAACAACTTTACAAAAGCAAATGTTGTAAAGTTGTAATAACATTTGAAATATTTAGACTTTTCCAATTCCATTTTCGCTGATATTTAAAAAAAGTGGTGACAGGGGACATAAACGAGGTGAAACCAACAATGGAGAGTGTGTGTGTGATGTAAGAAAAGAGGCTTAAGAGAAAGCGCGATAGTAAAAGAGAAAAATACTTAAAAAGAGTACGTTGGATAAACAGAGAGAAAACAACTGGAAAAGGCTAATGGTGTTAGGGACGGTCACGTTTTTTTCCAGTTTACCTGGGGAGTAAGTTTACCTGCGCATAACTTCCACAAGAAAGCTTTAGTAATATTATTTGCCATAATTATAATCAATTTCACGAAATATACTTTAATTATAAAGTTTTGCAATTAGAATAGATATCAATATTCATATAGAACCTACCTACTTAATGATAAAGTTCTCTCACGTTAAATAGATAAATAATATATTCGTATACTTAATATCTAGATCAACTTTTCCTTCATACCTATCATATCTGACAGGTAATTTCTTTATGAACATACCACATCTAAACAACCGCAAAACGATGAAAGCAGAGTAAAACATCTCTAGAGAATAACCTTAAACACAACATAATCTTCGCCGCGTTGGTACACCGCCCGCGCCGCCCCATTTATTTATTTATGGAGATTATTATCGTGCGTAATAATTCACTAAGTTTCAATTGCATAATGATGCTCGACATCGCTACCAGTAGTCCTTAAAACAATTCAACTTACACACAATTTTACTTAAAAATGTGCGCTTTATTACAAACAAAATAAAGGTTAAAATTGCATCTACTTTCGAACACTATAAATTGTTGTTCCACGTACACTCGGCAGTATGCTCAAGGCGGAGGCTCTGCCAGAAGATAATCTGCAATGCGAGGACTATTATTAAATGGAGGGATGTCAGATGTTGTCAGGCTCCTAGAGAAACCTACTGTGTGTTCTACAGGTTTCCTTCTAACTGAACAAAAACATAAAATTATATATTTCTATTTTGCCTCCAGCTCCACCTGTCGCCGTAAACTGATAATATTAACGCGAAGAAAAACTTTCTTAACTGTAAACATTGTTAGTTGTAAATAAATATGTGATAAACAACTTAATTTGTGTATTAAAACGTTTTATAAAACAGAAATTGATTACAATACAAACAAAAGAATAACAAAATAAATAACATTTATTGTAAGACCATATATTAAAAGCCAAATTAAATAGATTAGATACGCAGTATTTATCAGAATTAAAAGTAATAGATAAAAAAAATTAACGTTTATCATTGTTTAATCTTATTTAATGAAATCATTGATAAAGAGTTGAAGCTTGTAAGCATTATATTTAATGGTACCGACCTACACGCGAGATTTTCATGAATACTTTGTTGTCCCAAATCAATGATTCTATAGCAGGATTTTTTAATCTACAATACGGCTACACGATACATTATTTTTAAAGGGGCCGCCACTACAAAAGGTAACGAACTAAAAATAGTGGTATAATTCACTAAATATTACTTTTATAAATCAAATTATTCAATCAATCAAATTTATACATTTCCACAACAAAGTACAGAAGTAATAATTTACAGCATCCCAGCGTTTCCCATAGAGCAAAGCATATTATAAACAATAGAGGGCACGGCCGCGGCCTCAAGAAACCATAAACCGTTACCTAAATAGATATTAATCATAATTTTCACTGACGCGACCCGCTCAACTGTTTTAGATGATAGTTATTAGCTATTTGAGTTTGTTTATTGCGACTGCGTGTGGGCGAACGAAAATCGTTTGACTACCGTGTGACATAAAGGCTTAATGGATTTAAAACTACTTGGAAAGTGGAGACAGGAGTGTAGTAATCGTTTCCTGGGCTATTACTGCAACAAGCGTCGCGATACTAAACTATGATTGTGTAAAAGTACTCGCAATTGCGATGACAGAATCCAAGTACTAATCTTAATATTTTATATAAACATTTATGATACGACAGTACTCGGAAAAGATGACCTATTTTTTACTGTCGGCATATGATAACACTCCGCCTGAAACTAGAGTGCGATTCATGAACTGATACACAAAGAAATTTTTCCACCAGCAGTCAACTCCACTATGCTGGCTTGACAAGGCAAACGTGCACAGCCACGTCGATAGCCTTCTCGTTACAATAAAGAATTTCAATTGATTCCGAAAAGCGACAAGACTACTTGAAAGTAAGTGCTACACTTGAAAGTGGTGGTGCTACGCCAGAACGGCAGACTGGGATAATAACCACCATCGGTCTGCAATGACATGTACTAAATGATTTAATCAAAATAATGAAAAGTAAACCCGATAGTAAAAAATATTTAATCTGTAGCTTCAGAATAAAAAATGTTCAAACTTTTACAATGACAGAGTAAAGTTCAATATTAATTAAAGTTGTTAATAGAATAGAAGAGGACCAATTCGTCATAGTGATTCGAGATCAATTAGAACATGACAGTGGATGTCATCGTAAAACGATTTCAATCACAAATCTAAATAATGGGTCGGAATTGGCCAATGTGACCACTTGATTTTATTTAAAGCAATAGAAGCGGTCGGCCGCACCGACGACGCAGTTTCTTGACCGATTTATTGCATATCTGTACTGAATTTTACACAGAGAGAATATTTTGCTCGATGAATTTATTGAATGACCGATCATAAATTGATTAAGGTCCGTTATGGTCACATTTGAATTCTTATTAAACTAGCTGTTGCCTACAACTTCGCATACGTATAATTAGTAGTTATTGAACCTTTTGTGAGGATAACTAAACTGTTTCCCTGGAAACCCTTAATCTTCTAGACCTGAAACTCAAGCTTTACTCATTAGGTTGACTATCTATTTCAACACAAAATATTTTCTCAAATCATACTAGCAAAGAAACAATAGTTATGATACTGCAATATGTTTGTACGTAATTATTAAGGGAATGAAAATAAATATTAAACAAATTTTAGTTGAAATCAACCATAAAAAATAAATGAATGCAAACAAAACACAAAATCCTCGACATTTACAATTGCTAATTATGCAGAGAGCGTCTAAATTTAAAATTATATCAAGTGCCAAGAAAAAGTTAGAAGTGACGACATTTTGTCGGTTTCATGTTTACTAAATCAATGTCAATGTCGTATTTGTTAAAAAAAAAACAATTAAAAAACAAATCATGGATATAAATAAATAATTTAAGAGTGGTAGGCAGACTGATCATGGTTATTTGTCCAGTCTGCCGACTTGAGGTAGTACCACCACTTTCGAATGTAACACCCGTGAATGACTGTCGCGTTTCGGAAATAGTTTGAAAGTAGCCAGGTATAACGAGAGGAGTTTGCACTGTCATTCTAGATGTACCATCTCTCCTCAGGCCGGCATAGTAAAGGCGACTGCTGCCCGCACAGGTTTCTCTGAAGTAGCAGTTGTTTTCGTTCATGGACCGCTCTCTAGCTTTACACCAGGCGGAGTGTTGTCATATGCCGAGCTACAATAAAAATTAAAAAAAAAACCTAATCCGCATTTATAATACTCTACTAAAATAATATTTATTTACGTATTTCCAACAATAATGATAAAAATTACATTAATACTTTATCGAGATTATATTTAATTACGTAGCATATCAAGTAAAAGTCCATAAATGTCATGTCAATATTTATGTGTACTTCACTTGTCCAATATTACAGACAGAGAGCGACAGTCCAATTGCGCGTAAATTGTAATTTTATTATAAACACAGCTCTTGAATAAGAAATATAATAAAAATTATGTTTTATCGAAATTTAAATAAGATAAACGACACATTAAACACCTCCCATATCCGGGCAAATCGATGCATTCAACGCTTTAAGCACTGCCCGATAAAAACATTACTCGACGCTCTCAATAAATACACATTAATGTCCTGAAGCATTCTGGTTTACATTCCATGCGGTTTCGAACGAGTTTTATAAAAGCTGTGGCCGCACACGCAATTACAAGCGCCCCGTTGTGGTACGATCCACGCGTCTTTTTAGGAGAAACGTCATGCATGAACATCGTACAACGCTCTGCCGATATACAAACACTGTTTATGTTAATCTAATTAATGCGGCAATGGAAAGCTTGACGTAATTCATATCCTTTAATCACATTGTCTCAAAAATAATGGCAAGCACACACCATGACTTTTCTGTCGTTTCTGCAATAAATATATTAACAGTGTGTGCATAAATAAACCGAGCAACCATGCAATCTTCCGTCCTAATGATATTACAGTATACCGAAGTCATTTAGAAACCATCCGTCTTGTTTTTCAGGTTCAAAGTTATTCAAGTCCCATCTCTATCTCTCAATTGCATCTTTAATATTATTTGCATAATCTTTTGTATAGAGACATTTATCAGCGAGTTTACTTAATAGGTAGCAATTGAAAAATTACCTTTATTAAACCCACTTTATCATTATTACAAAATGTTACCTATAAATATATAATTTTGTATATTAAAGTATCTATCATAAAAGGTAATGACGAAAAAAATTATTTAAATTACATGAGCGGCCGTGGTCTAGCGGTAGAGAACGGACATCACGATCGATGGAACCCGTGTTCAAACCTCACTAAATTCTGACCGGTACCAATGTAACTATGTACTTTGGTCACTCAGTGCCTGTGATACAAGCTCTAGTTTAGTACAGGCATTAAAGAGCAAAAAACATCGTAAAACTTAATAAAGTTTAATGTATCTATGAAGCTTGTATCAGAGTATCTATTACGAAAGTAAATATAAGAAATGTGTATTGCAATATCCACGAGTGCCTACCATTAGGCGTGATGTAAGCAAATATAACACAATAATGCAGAAACAATGCACTCAATCGCAACAATCGATGCTGAGATGTAACATAGAGTGAAAGCGCATGAACTGAAACAAGAAAAAGCCTTCGAGGTAACCAGTTATTACACTAATCGCAGCGATATAATTCCCGAGTCAACTTAAACACAGGTTGCGGATCGAAATGCAAACATGGCGGCCGCTTTGACTTCGATAGCTGCGGGAACTGGCAACTAACTTTTGCTACGGCGAATTTTAACGATATTCGTGAGAATTACATACTATGTATTTACTAAATTATTTATTTTAGTTTTTAAATTAATCTTTATTCAAAGACCAGAGAGAATATATAATACTTTTAATTATATATCGAAAAAATTGTAATAAATTAAATCTATTTATTTAATATATTATACATATTCAGTATTTTTTTTTTTTTTTTTTTTTTTTTTTTTTTTTTTTTTATTGTAGCTCGACATGTGACAACACTCCGCCTGATGTAAAGCTAGAGTGCGGTCCATGAATGGAAACAACTGCTACCACAGAGAAATCTCTACGGGCTGCAGTCGCCTCCACTATGCCGGCTCGAGGAGACGAGCATGTACCATCTAGATTGACAGTGCACACTCCTCTCTTATACCTGGCTACTTTCAAACTATTCCCGAAACGCGACAAGGTCACTTCACGGGTGTTACATTCGAAAGTGGTGGTACTGCCCCAGGACGACAGACTGGACAAATAACCATCATCAGTCTGCCTACCACTCTTTAATAGTGCCTATAGGCACTGAGCGACCAAAGTACATATAACAAAGTTACATTGGTACCGGTCTTTAGCGAGGTTCGAACACGGGTCTCATCGATCGTGAGTTCACGCGTCTTACCACTAGACCACGGCCGCTTTAATTTAATTCCAATCGTGTCATTTGTTTTTTGTTGCAGATTCGTCGTAGCAAGGCCGTACGTTGACATCTCGTCTCGGTCCATCAAAACGCAAACCGAGAGTCGCAAACTCGCAAGTTTTATCGGATTCGCGCTCGAGTTATCTATAGGTGCGCCGGCAGAGTTAATGCAAAACGAGGACACGAACGTTTTAGTATAAAATTTTATATGCCATATATCTTTGCGGTCGTAGATGACCTAGTTATCCTAACACGGATCTTATAAAATTATTAACATTCAATTACAAATCTAGGATCTATTACAGAATATAGATCTAGATTGCATAAAAATATAATTAAAATCTTCACAAATATTACTCAATTAAAGAGTGGCATTTACATCCAGTTTCCTGGAGTAGTTTGTACCACCACTGTCAAATGTAACACTCGTGAAGTGACATCGTCGCGTTTCGATATCAATACTTACAATAAGAGTTGTGTCATCGTCAACCTGTGCATTTCCTCAAGCCGGCATAACGAAGACAACTGCTGCCTGTAAACATTTCTCGATGTTAGTAGAGTTGTCACTTTAGCTTAACATCAGGCGTGCGGTCACATTTCCGAACTACTCGATGAATAAAAATTAACATTGTCATTTTATTAACATAATACAAATTAAAAACAATAAATTATAAAAGTAAGGACCTAGAATTACTGACGTTAAATGTCCAAAATCCTGTTTATAAAGACAACCTTGTTTCAATCTCACAGCTTTAGTTAGATGCCTGGAGTGAATTTTAATCAAAATTATGTTTAAAGTCGCATAACTTCCATCCAATACATTTTATAAGATAATCACGCTATCTTATTCTGTTATGATTCTAATTTTATCAGTTTTTAATTATACTACGAGCTATAAATTATGTAGTCAATCAAAGAACACCCAAACTGAATTCAAATAGAATTACGATCGATATATCTTTTAAATTTTATGTTTGTCAGTTTTTCATTAATAAACCAGGAGTGGTAGGCAAACTGATGGCGGTTATTAGCCCAGTCTGTCATCATGGGGCAGTTTCAAGTTTAACACTGTAAAGTGACTAAGTTATAACGAGATTTAATGACATTCAAATCTTCAAGCCGGCATATCAGAGGCGACTGCCTTTTGCAGACATCTTATGTTAGCAGTTGTCTCCGCTCATGGACCATGCTCCAGGTTAACTCTAGGGGTATATGCTAGACTACTATATACAAATCCATGTTATATAAAATATAACACTATAATTATAATTAGTATACAATAATTTATCTGTTATCTACTTATTTGTTAGTCACGAAGAACGCTAGTAACCACATGAGGTTACTTGCCTCAACCCTTTCCTATCTGACTCAAAAAGGAAATCTGTGCTGGCCCTTCGATTTACAACGTATCATCATAGGGACCTCCTAGTGCCGAGATGTTAAAGATTAGGTAATTAAAAGCAAGTTCTTTTAAGGGGAGCTATTAAAGTGTAAAATATGGTCTGCGCAGCTCCGCGTACAATTATTCGCTTAACCCCCCACAAGGAGAGCCGTTTGCGCCCGCGCACACTATATTTAATATTTATCACTTGGATATTAAATGTCATTTCATATATAAATTACTATCCATAATAAGCTGCGGCCCGGCACGATTGCGATGTCCATTTTGTTCCGATAATTTAAATTATTAATTAGCAATTACCGCTTTTGAGGCGATGACAGGTTTAAATTAACAATGGCTTTACGGAGTTGGAAAATAATGCGCAGCGATAAAGCTACATATTTGGACATTATTGTTACATAGTTTCGATAGAAGTAAAATTTTAATTAATACTCATTTATTAATATATTTGAAAATAAAATACAATTCCTGAAAAATTAGGCATCAGGCCTCTTTATTTACTTATAAATTTGAAGTAACGCCATCTTTTGCCTAACGTTGATATTAAATACACCGCGAGTGTTGAAAACTGAAACATGAAAGTCCGTGTCGCCGCTTCAGCCGTTCTCCGCTACACATCGCGTAGCTAAACAATCGTAGAACGAACAACTTAATTATTTTGAGTTATATAAACATTATTAATTCAGTTCATAAAGAAAGCCACTATCCTCGGACCACGGAATAAAGGATGTTAAAACACATTTAAAACAACTGTTATAAACTCATTTATTAGATTGATCGTAAAATAAAAATAAACAATGCAGATTTCGATTTCATTCGATCGATAAAAATACAAAAGAGCAATCGCAAAACACAGGTGGGGTTGTACCTCACACGGGATCGTATTACATGCGATTGTTCGACGATCGAACCTTTCCGGTCGGAACTGAACGCACGCCCATCGTTCGCTCAAGCTCGCTGTCCCATTGTAAGTTCTGCATTAATTGGCTCCAGACGCAGTCATTTAATATCTCGTAATGCGCTTCAAAAAATACAAAAAATGTACTTCGCGATCTCCCAATGCTCATACATCCGTCCCATTCAACGTAAGTTTACAAACTGTAGTGAAATGCGATATTTTTTGATAGTGATTTGTTCGCATTAACAGATGGGTGGTTTTGCGGTGGCAGGACATAAGTATAGGAACTATTAAGTGTATTTAGGATTATGAGCTTTGGGTGTTTGCTTCTTGCAGTACACATGTTTCATTGTTCACTTGTATCCACATGTACTACTTATTTAAGTGAAAAAAGTTTACGCAGTCTTAAAAACGAGAGCAGGTACATTAATAGTGAGTGGAATACATAGTAGTTCCAAGTCCCAGACCTATGAATAAAAAAATATCAACAAATAAAAACAATAAAAAAAAATAATAATAATAATGACCTTGACGCGTATTGGTTTTTAGTTTATATACCAAAAATGCTTTTATTTTCTACAAAATATTCAGTGATGATAAATTCGGCCGTTAACAGGAAAATAATAGATCATTTTACGTTTGAAACAAAATTAGTAAAAAATTTCATTTCACCTTACCTATCATCGATCCCCAAGCTAAAGTTTAGCCAGACAAAAAATTAAAATAACTACTGTGCAGGTATAAGGTTACTCCCCTTCGAACGTGTTTCAACTTCGTATCCTCGGATTATTATTTTTGTAACATCTGTACGTTGAAAACTAACTAGATACTAATAGATAACCGCGGATGTTTTTTATTCGACCCCGTTTTTTAATCTTTTGTATTTCTGCCGATGCCAAATGTGCATTTTTATTTATAGGGGTGTGTTTGTGGCATTACAATAACTTTAAGGGTGAGACGGACTGACAAGTTTTGTACGAAAAATAATAACAAATGAATGATAGATGTTGCACTTGTGACCACTTGTTAAAAAATAGCTTTTTATTATATACATCTGAAATAGGATATACAAGTGTCATTAATTGTTAACAGTTTGTTAAGTATAATTCTGTTTTTACTTCATACATGAAATGCCCTAATTTATATATTTTTTTCTGAATTTCTAGAATTAATGAATTCCAATACTACGTATATTAATATAACATTGAATATAATCATCTAACTAAAGTATTAGATTTTTACACATCAACTTCATTGACATGTACAATGAAATAATAATCAAGTTCGCCACACGTCTTTCGATTTAAGCGCGGCTGTTTCGAACTTCTTGTCGCGTCGAAATTTCCCTATCCCTATTGATAGCAGTCCTTCCAATTGCTGGGTTTTACATCACAATAATTAATACTAGTAATTTACAATTACATAATATAAAAAAACATTCCTTTTTATAATTGTCTCCTAAAAGCGACAGGGTGCACCCAAATTCCACCAATAAGCTGCCGCTAATTACGTAATTCAAGCACCGTGACCAAAATAAAAAGCTAGAATAATTTGGTGCAAGCGAAGTACAATTGCGGCGGCGAAATGTAAAGGAAATGTACTGAGGGAGAATCTGACTGGCCGGGAATGGACCATGAACATGGAATCTATGGAGATGTGTTTTATTTTTAAATTGACCTTCTACATAAAATGTATTAATTAATTAGAACATTAAATCTAATAAAGAATAAGCTGGACGAAAGGTTTGACAATTAGATCTCGTGATTTTCCCTTCGTACACCTTCTATGAATAAAATGTCATTTAAATGGCATAAAATTAAAATTACTGAATTATATTTGTTTAAAAAGAGTGATACGATTTAAGAACTTGCAAAGCTTGTAAATTTTTCAATAAAAAAATATAATACGTCTCTACAATTTCGTTGTGCTATCTCTCGGGTACATTTTTAACGAACTATTGTAGAACATCCACTCGGCGGGTGACAGTCGGCCTTATGTCGTAATCACATATTCAATATCACCCACTTAATACTTTTTGTGACAAGTGCATGGTTAGGGCTATTCAACTGCATATGCCAAAATTTCATATTAATATCTCCTTTTATTATATAGAGACTAAAACCTGAAGTCCCACATGTCGATTTTTCCCATAGTACGTAAACAACAATATTATTTGCCATATTGCTATTTCGGATTATTTAAATCTGTTGTTATGTGTATTTATTTATGAAATAAAATGTTGTTATTTTTTTTTTTATTTTATGTAAATGCCTGTGTTATGATATTAATTAGTACTTTTAATTATATCGGAACGCAGCGATTGCGCTCGTTCCCGCCATTGTCAATGTCAGATCTGTCATACACATTCATACAATATATCTTTTGTCGTCATATCATCTGTCTTATTTATAATTTCCTAAGTATTCCCAAGCACACGAAACATTACATGGTGTCAGAAGTGGGATTCGAACCCACGCCCTCATAGAGACTAAGCTAGTCCTTGAATCACAAGCAATGAGCGACCAAAGTACATACAACATAGTTACATTGGTACCGGTCAGAATTTAGCGAGGTTTGAACACGGGTCTCATCGATTGTGAGCTAGACCACGGTTGCTCTATTCATATATAGTCAGTTTTTTTTGCTGCTTATGGCTGAGGCAGTTGAAAATGGACACACGACTGAGAGACTCGTTACGTGTTCAAATCTTTCTACTCGCTCAAAAATTTCTCTGTATGAAACCTGCTCGTAAACTCTGGAGTTAAAAAGACGAATTGAAAAAGACGAACCTAAATTCACTCATTAAATAAAAAATAAAGTGCTACAGCAAAAGAAAGTATAAAAATTACGTCATAAAATTATTTGTTAATCTATGTAAAATCATCAGTAATCATCTATTGATGCATTTCTTCGACAAGGAAATGACTAACACCCTTTTGTTCAAGAATATACAAAACAATAAGCCAAGGGACATTACCTTATACATCTTTATCTTTAAACGTGTGATTGTGGCGCGTTCTTGGATTTACCTGCGCGGAGTAAATCCACCAGGCTCCAGAATTATCTCAGGAATCTTGCATTCCTTTAACTTATTTCCTTGGGCAAGGCATTAACCGTCTCTAAGTAGCCACACTAAATAAAAAATTACTACAATACCATAAATATATTACCTACTGTTTTTTAAATAATTATAAGGTATAACGAGAGGAGTGTGCACTGTCAATCTAGATGGTACATGCTCGTCTCCTCAAGCCGGCATAGTGGAGGCGACTGCTGCCCGCACAGGTTTCTCTCTGCAGTAGCAGTTGTTTCCATTCATGGACCGCACTCTAGCTTTACATCAGGCGAGGTGTTGTTACATGCCGAGCTACATTTTAAAAAAAATCAATAAATGGCCTGTCTCCAAACTAGAATACCCTGTTCTATGGGTATCAGTCCTAGACTCGACACAAATCCCAACTTTTTTTATAAAAAGTATGTATTTTATTCGATCAGGAATCGAACCTGAAATTAATGTGCTTCCTTAGGCCCACATCAACTGAAATGAAACTGTAAGCGTGAATATCTTATATAAGTATTTTAAATAATGTTTTTATTGCACCTAGATATTAAAGTTAGGTACATTGGTACCGATCAAGGTGCAGAGAGATCCGACTACGATATCTCTATTGAACAAACTGTTTCCGTTTAAATCGAAAATAGAGCTCTTTGCTAAACATTAATCATCTTAGCTGCAACCTTGTTCTACCAAACCAAAGCGAGAGTTAAAAAGTCTAAACTAATCTACGGATTTACTTCTATAAGTAATGGCCCGCAGATGTTTATGTTACACAAAACGGGATTATTAAAAATAGAAATTAGTGGTTCCGTGCCTTTCCGTGATCATTGATAACAATTATATGGTTATTTGATTGTATCTTTTAAACCACCCAGGATTTGTTGGGTTAAAAACTAAACGAAATATCCGCTATTACATAAAAAACAAAAAATATTTAATAATCTATACCTATATATAAAAATCAATTGCTGTTCGTTAGTCTCGCTAAAACTCGAGAACAGCAGGACTGATTTAGCTAATTTTGGTTTTGAATTATTTGTGGAAGTCCAGGGAAGATTTAAAAGGTGAGTAAATATGAAAAAATGCTTGGAATATAGTAAAAACAACAATTTCTCTTTCCCTTAGAAACTCTTTCTTTGGTTTTGAATGTCAAACATTTGATGTTCGTCGCGTCGTTTAGAAATCAATTAAATTAAAAAGTCGTTCAGAAATCAAATTCTGAGGCGGTACGAAGTTTGCCGGGTCAGCTAGTAAATTATATAATTTGAAAAAATATTTAAATAATAAAAAATACAACTTCCTGTCTAAAAACGGAACAAATCGATCAAATCAGGAACAATGACATGTATTTTTTAGCTACTAAACCATGGGTCAACTGCAAAGTATATAAATTAGGACCTACACAGACCTGTTCTATTTTATACTAATTCTAATTATAAATATTCTATAATATTAAATTGATTGCAGGTATGTGAAATATGTTTCTTATTAAAACATATCAATTCAATTATCACCAAAAAAGCCTTCAGAATGAGGCCACCGTGCTTTCCAAATACCTCGTTATAAACAAAAAAACATATGTGTGACATTCCTGCCTACCCACACGGTCACACATTATTCTCTAGCGAATTTAAATTTGTAATAAGTCCACATATCTTCCTTTCCACCAATAACGGTTGGTTATTCATTAAAAAAACCTTGCGACTCCGCCCAACTCAGCGGAAACAGCTGCAACCCTGCTAGACGATAATTACATCGACGAGGGTCTTTGGATATTGAGCAACCTTATAGATAAATACTTGAGTATATTCTACAGCCGAAGATATTAATCGTATTTGTTGCCGTTATTTGTTAAAACCATCTGGTTCCACAAAACTTCGACTTAATCAAATATCCAAAAGTAAAATCGTGATCAGGCGTGTACATCCCAACTAATATTAAGCAATAATTATTTTTTACCTGACTTTTCTTTATTTATCGTCTTAAAAGCTATCATTAGAGTTATATCGTCCACCTACACTTAAAATTTACACACTTTTTTATTACTTTGTAATCTAATATGAACGTATTAAATAGTTTTTAAATACCCTAGTGAGATGTCTGTAGTTTCCGCTTCAGATAGTGTCTTTTAATATTTAAGAAAACATAGCCACATTTGGTGGAATCAAATTATTTTATCTGGGAACATTTTACATTGTAATAAATTATGTGTTTATGGAACTATAAAAATAAGACTTGAAATAGCAAACATTAAACTTTTTTATGGTTTCGAGTCCAATTATTTGTAAAGACTCTGTGATCTATATTTGTCTGTAACAAATATATCTCTGAAATCCTAATTCACCTGTGCTATTACCATAGTAACCTTCTTGTTATTCTGTTTGTCAACGCTTTTACAAATTGTACTTCTATTTCTTAAACTATAATAAAACAACGTTTTATATGCTTTTACCAAGTTATTTTAATATCTTTATCGTCCTCAATTATCAAACTATAAAAGTTAATATGGTAGCAGAACGTTGAAGTGAGAAAAATCGTTCCGACATACGTATAGATTCTGGTATGTTACCTTTGAATTTTTTACAAACATGCCGAAGACGACACATCACATCGAACCTCTCGATAAGGATAATTACGATACTTGGGCAATACATGCTGAAGCTGTATTGGTAAAAAGCCACTTGTGGAAGTACATCGAAAGTCCATTAACACAAGATGCAACTGCCGTCGACGTTGAAGGAGATAGACAAGCAAGAGCAGAACTAATTCTGATTATTGCGCCTTCACAACTCAAGCAAATTAAAAAATGTACATCGGCAAAGGCATTGTGGGACAAATTAAAAGATATTTACGCAAGCAAAGGACCAGCACGTAAAGCTACACTTCTAAAACAGCTAATACTAGCCAAACTAGAAGGTAATGATGTTAGGTCACATTTAAACAAATTCATGGATACGGTTGACAAATTGGCAGATATGGACGTCAATATAAACGAGGATTTGCTTACGATAATGTTGCTATACAGCCTTTCCTCAGATTATGACAATTTTCGCGTCGCCATAGAGTCGCGCGACGTTCTGCCTAAAACCGAAGAACTAAAAATAAAAATAATTGAAGAAAGCGACGCTCGACACCACAGTGAAAATTTTGAACCTGGCCAACGACAAGAAGAAGAAGAAAATGCACTTTTCGCATCTTGCAAAATCTGTAAGAGAACAGGCACTAGAATCTTCAAAAAGAAGACACACAAAATCTGCTCTGAATGCTGGAAGAAAGACAAAAATAAAAAGTCAAATACTAATAAACACGAGAGCGCTGTCTATGTCGAAGAATGCTTATTTACTTCAAATCAAAGAAACCATGATATATGGGTACTTGACAGTGGTTGCACCTCACATATGACTCATCATCACGAATATTTCAAAGATATGGAGGCTGTGTCAAGAAAACTCAACTTTGCTTCAGAACAACATTCTACTGAAATCTTAGGTGTTGGCAGAGTTACGCTAACTGATGAACAAAGAGGACAAATACACCTAGAAGACACTCTCTACGTACCGTCTCTTTCTAATAATCTGCTCTCAGTGCCAAAAATGACCCAACATGGTGCTTCTGTAATGTTTAAGAAAAACAAAGCTGTTGTCTGGAACAAATCGGGACGCATATTAATGACTGCAGAAAAGTCTAACAGCAACGGTCTTTATTATGTCAAAACTCCAAACGTTGAGCGAAGTTATGCAGCATCAACTAACACTACAAACAACAAAGAAAGCTCCATACAAGATTGGCACAGGAAACTTGGGCACATGAATTACAAAGATCTCCAATTTGCTCTTGACAACGAGACTATGATTGGGTTGAACTTTAACAAAAGAGATACCTCGACATCATCAGACTGCGAAGCGTGCATACAGTCAAAAATAACTCGAGTACCGAGTCCTTCAACACGAACAACTCCTAGAACCACAGAACGTCTAGAGATTGTTCACAGTGATGTATGCGGTCCAATCAGTACTCCATCTGTTGCTAAGAATAAATACTTCGTAACCTTCATTGATGACTACAGTAGATATGGACGAGTCTATTTTCTTAAAAACAAATCTGAGGTATTAAACAAATTTAAAGAATACAAAAATGAAATGGAAAAATTTACAGGCAACAATATCAAATGTTTGCAAACGGATAACGGGACAGAATACGTAAACTCTAAATTTCAGGCCTATCTGACGGAAAACGGGATTGCACGACGTTTATCTGCTCCCTATACTCCACACCAGAATGGCATCGCGGAACGGAAAAACCGAACACTAGTGGAGAAAGCCAGGGCTATGCTTATAGACGCAAAAGCACCAATGTGTCTGTGGGCAGAGGCAATAAACACTGCAAACTACCTTTGTAACAGAAGTGTAAACAGTGCCATTTCTTACAAAACTCCATTTGAAAAATGGATCTCAAGAAAGCCTTGTGTTAATCATCTCCATCCTTTCGGCTCAAAAACTTTTGTTCTGAAAAAAGGCCGCAGAGGTAATAAATTCGCTTCGAAAGCTATTCCGGGATTATTTGTTGGTTATTCTGATACCAGCAAAGCGTACAAAGTTTACGTTCCATCCAAACGCAAGTGCCTTATTTCCAAAGACGTCAGAGTGGTAAAGACAAACTACTACTCGAGTCAAACTGACCTTGTTGACAACTTCACATACAATGAAAATGATACGTTTCAGCTCAACAACACCAACAATTCAGAAAAAGAGAAGGTGCAAATAGATGTTGATGACGAAATCCAACATGAGCAAAATGAAAACGATATCCTTGATCAAGGAAATGAACCTGAACCTGACTATGTCCCTGATCAAGAGAATGAACATGAACCTGACCCTGAATCAAGGTACAACTTACGAGACAGGTCAAGCATACAACTGCCACAACGGTATGATGACTTCATACTGGCTGCTGTCGCTGAAGTTGAAAGCATACCAAAGGATCCAATAACCTACAAAGAAGCATTGGATTCATCTAACAAAGAAAAATGGCACGAAGCCATGCTGAGCGAAATTAACTCACTAAGTGAAAATAAAACATGGGACTTAGTGGATTTGCCTAGACAAAGGAAAGCATTGCCCTGCAAGTGGGTATTTAAACTCAAAACTAATCCAGACGGCTCTTATGATAAGTTTAAAGCCCGTCTAGTTGTAAAAGGCTATTCACAGCAAGAAGGTGTAGACTACGATAAGACCTTTAGCCCCGTGGCTCGACTCAGCACCATACGAGCAATTATTGCAATTGCTGCCAAAGAAAATCTAAATCTACGTCAATTTGATGTAACAACTGCTTTTCTTAATGGCTCAGTTGAGGAAGAAATTTACATGAAACAACCCGAAGGTTTCCATGATGGGACAAACCGGGTGTGTAAACTCAATCGCAGTCTCTATGGTTTAAAACAGGCACCACGATGCTGGAACTCATGCATTTCTGAATTTCTGAAAAACACAGGCTTCCAACAAAGTGAAGCTGATCCCTGTTTGTATACCAGAATCAGAGGACTGTCGAAAGTCATTATTGGACTTTACGTTGACGACGGACTCGTGGCGTCTAATACGACAACTGCAGGAGATGAATTTATCAAGGAACTGCAAACAAGGTTTAAGATAACTACCAAACCTGCTTCCTACTTCCTTGGCATAGAAATAAAAGCTGAAAAAGGAAGGATAACGTTATCTCAGCAATCTTACGCAAAGAAGGTTCTTGACAAGTTCGGTATGACAAATAGCAAACCAACACCGACACCTATAATTAAAGAAAATACTGCCATCAACGATGCGCAACTCGATGTTGAAGACAGGCCAGATTTTCCATACAGAGAGGCTGTTGGAGCATTGACATACTTATCTGTAGGCACAAGACCCGACATAGCATATGCTCTGAGTGTAGCATCTAGAAACTTGTCGACACCTAGTCAAAAAGAAATTTTGCTAGTAAAACGGATCTTTCGCTACTTAAAAGGAACGACAGATAAAGGCCTCGTATACAGACAATCAAAGGAGTCATCTCAAAAATTAGTTTGCTACTCAGACTCCGATCTTGCAGGAGACCAAACAACAGGCAGATCAACATCTGGCATGGTTTGTCTACTCTCGGGAGCTGCTATCAGCTGGAGAAGTCAACGGCAAACAGTTGTATCTATTTCGTCTACTGAGGCAGAGATAGTCGCAGCCAGTGAAACGTCACAAGAAATTCTGTGGCTGAATAGTCTGTTTAAAGACTTGGTGGATTTGGAGAAGCCTATACTCTACTTAGACAACGAGTCTGCTATAAAGCTCTCTCACAATCCAAAATATGAGTACCACAAACGTACAAAACATATTAAGCTGAAGCACCTCTTTGTACGAGAATGTGTCTCAAATGGTGAACTTCTAGTCAAGCAAGTGCCGTCAGTGCGTCAGCTGGCTGATATGCTTACCAAGCCACTTTATAGTCCAAGACTGGAAATTTTAAGTGCACAGATTGGATTAAAAAGAATTACAAATTCTTAAAAGTTCCGAGGGTGTAAAGACTCTGTGATCTATATTTGTCTGTAACAAATATATCTCTGAAATCCTAATTCACCTGTGCTATTACCATAGTAACCTTCTTGTTATTCTGTTTGTCAACGCTTTTACAAATTGTACTTCTATTTCTTAAACTATAATAAAACAACGTTTTATATGCTTTTACCAAGTTATTTTAATATCTTTATCGTCCTCAATTATCAAACTATAAAAGTTAATACTGACCATGCATCGGCGTAACTGATCAGCATTTACCATTTTAAGTTGTAGTAAAGATCACACAAGAGGCAACATTCATTTCATTACGAAAAAATATATTCCAGAAGTTATTCTCAAATATTATTTTATTATTAAATTTGACTTCAATAAAGATGGACAGTGAAAAGCTTTCAAGTGTGACTCAAGAAGAGACCCTAGGCTAAAGTCAAAAGCAAATCGAGTTGTCACTTGATCTTTTTTTTTTTATGCTTTATAGGCAAACGTTTGACCGCACCCTGCCTGGTGATACCGATACCACCAATAAACAGGCGACGTTTCGTCGGTGCTCAAGGCTTTGTAGCCGAGACTTGACTAGAGCGTCATCGCCTATTAGCTTCTTGGCGCGCTCGATCGGATCGAAAACAAAATATATGTGATTTGACGTTTCAGTCACATAAGTGATAACGGAACATCAAATCACATATATTTTTGCTTAAGATTCGATCAAGTTACAACTGTCGATTGGCTCAACGAGAGGCGTGTGTGCCTGCAAACAATTCTCTTAAGGTAGCAGTTGTTTCCGTTCATGGATCGCACTCTAGCTTAACACCAAGCGAAGTATGCCAAAGTACTATACGAGTATATAAAAAAATACTCTAATTAGAACAATTCCGTGCAAATATGTAAATGTTTACTTTTTATTACTAAAGTTATACACATAACGACTTAAATTGTTTCATCATAAACCTGTCTGCGGCGTGATAACATCACAATTTCAACTTTACCAAAAGCTAAGAGTCCGTTTATAGGGATATAAACGTTTATAGAATCATAAACCAGAACCGATCTATTGTTTCCTCTCAGCCTACGCTTCTTCGCGACATAACTAATCGAGAGATTCCGCCTTTTTGTCCCCATCTCGGACACGTAATCAATTGTCACCTCTAGCATGGATGTTCCCACCTAAGTTCATGATGTCTAAAATCCATTTAGAACGGGTTTGGGATAGTTCTCCGGCTGTAAAACGTTGAATATCGGGTTACACGGGCCAAAGAAAAAAGGTGACGAGTGATGTGGACGCCTTCGATGCGAGCTGGCGCTAATAGATGAACTTGTATGAATGAACACGGGACGAATCCATCGCTTCGACGTACGATTTTACTAAACAAGAGGGACCAATAAATATACTGCAGGTAACATAAAAAATAAAATAACATCTAATGCTCGGCATGTGACAAGTGAACTGAAAATAATTGTTAACAGAGTTGAATTAAATGTATTTAAGCAGCAGTCGCCTCTATTATGCTGGCATAGTACGCACGCCCCGGCTACTTCCAAACGATCTCTAGTTCACTTTAAACTGGTGGTACTATCCCAGAATAGACTGTACTAATAACTACAATCAGTCTGCCTACCACTCTTTTAATTACTTCGACTTCACAAATTAATTCTTAACTATGAACTGTAATAATTGTATGATCTTGTTGATGTATAATAATTAAAAAAGAGAAACAACCAATATACACGTGTGGGGTCTCAACTTGAAGTGTGAATTCCGGAGCCATGTTATCATCGAATGTTCTACATGCTCATACAATAATACAATAAGTATGAAAGATTGTTGCAGTATGTACTAAAAAGCCTATTAAAATACTGTTTATTCATCCGTCGATCCAACGGACGATGATTTATAGTTTCGCAGCGGGCAATCGGCGCGGGCGCACTGTCGCGACCGCTTTTTAAATTAAAATCGTCCAGGCAGGGGCGTGATCTTATCCGGCTCGATCAATTTAGATAAAATAAATATTTATACATTTGTCCGTGGAAAGGCGAACAAAGCTATTTGGTAAATTGATTATGTCGGTGAAAATTTTTCGATAGATTCATCTGTCTGTTTCAATCACTTGGTGGAATAGATAACTTGATTAAAATTTTTATACAACAGATAAAGATAATATATTAGCTATTTATCTCTTTCAAACTATCAAATTGAAGATACTATATATTATATTATTAAATTATAATTTAATTCTATTTATGTAACTTTGAAGAATAGAATATTGTCAAGCTGTGCGGTATATGTTGATATAGGAAGTTTATAAAGAAAAAACAAAAATAGATAAAAAATATTATTTAATTATATTCTCGAGACTGGAAGCGTAATAAATACGAAACATTTGTTTTCTAGCTAATAACATCACAAATTAAGTGCTTAATATCCTATTATACAAATTGACTAGGGCATATTTCAGTTCTTTATAAACTTATCTTTACAATATTTATTTACATTACTATTTACATGTAAAAAAATTAATACGTTTTTTCTTTTAAATTCATATTAAGTACCTAACGTTATCACATACTCGTATAGTTTATGAAAAGTAAAAATACAATATTAAATATTTATCTTTCTATAACAATTACGTACTAAAGTAAAAAAATATGCAGACATTTACAGTCACTATGGTTGCCAACTATTGAA
This sequence comes from Tinea pellionella, assembly GCA_948150575.1. Lineage (NCBI taxonomy): Eukaryota > Metazoa > Arthropoda > Insecta > Lepidoptera > Tineidae > Tinea > Tinea pellionella. The sequence goes on along the minus strand of OX411254.1, from coordinate 2,859,174 downwards.
GATTTGTTATTATAATATAATTAGTACGCAAAATATATAAATCGTTGAAAAAATTGTGTCAACCCTCGCAGAAAATGTTTAGATTTAATCTACTATTAAATTGTGATGAAAATTGATCAAAAAAGAAAATCGCTGTGCATCTAACACACGGCCTGTTGAGGTGTGGATCGAATCCATGTCCTCCACTTTGTGGTTACACAGAGCTCGCGTGACCGCGGCACCATTCCTCTATTCTTTTCATCATCAACACATCCGACTACTGGGTTGACGTCATATTTTACCAGGTAATAAGAATAAATCCAGCATTTGAATACGCCAAAATTAGAATAATTGTTTTGTTATCGGTTATTTTTGGCTTATTAAAATGTTTAAAATTAATGATGAAAATTGAACAGAAAAATAACAACGTGTACACTACAGCCTCAGCTGAGATGTTTTAATCAACTTACTATTTAGGTATCTATGAAAAATAAAAGGAATGTAGTACAAGCTCCATTTAAGCATCTCGTAAAATTCATTGTGATATCTAACTAATATTTACAATAATAATGCGGCATTAATATACAAAAAACAGGTACTAAATCAAATAATTATTATACAATTATATACTATCACTATTTACATACCTAATACCTAATTAAATTAATCGCACCACATTCTTTAATAGACACCTTTTCTATACACTTTCAGTCCATAAACTAAACAAAGTATGTTGTTCTCAAATTATTAGGTCTAGTATTAGACATTGGAATTTGTTGTGTGGGTCTCAGAGGTCGTTCTTCGATTTTATGATTATCTATAGATACATAACTATGGTGGTGAGGCATCCTATCGTCAGGGCGGTCCTCACTACTCGCTAACGAATAAGTCTCGTCCTCTGTGCTACGAGCCGACACTTCCGCACTTGCACTTGTCGAATGCATAGGACTAGACATAAACACTGGAGGACCCATGCCGTACTTGTACCAAGGATCTTGTGACGTCGGCGGCGCCGTATATCTCAGATTACCGTGCCTCCCGAACCCTTCCCTATTACTAACTTTTAAATTATTCGTGTCGTGAAGCGTCCGATTGGGTAAGGACTCGTCTACATCCGGTAACCGAAAATTTAGCTTCTCCCAACAATTTCTTTCTCCCCACACTATCACTGTACACGTTTTTAATAACACTTTTAAGTCCGGATCTATGTTTATGGCACTTAAGTCTGTCGTTACTAAAAATATGATTTTCTGGCGCCTATGTCTAACGTTCACTGAGTTTATAGCACTTTGAATGGCCGCCTTACATTCTGGCGAGTACCAATCGTGTTGAATAAAACTTATAGATAACACAATAACAAGTCTTTTAGAACTTTCAGCGGCACTAACTAAACTTTCACTAGATCGTCTCTCATGAATTTGCAAGTCTCTATGTTGTAAACATAATGAATGTCCCGAATTTTCTAAATCCGCACACACAGCACGATTTACAAAATCATCATCTCTGGGATTGTACACAAAAAAAGCATCAAAACGTTTATTTTTGTTGTCGTTAACGTCTTTCGGTGTCGAACTGAATATTCTGATGCCATAGCGTGAGTGCACGAATAATTTAAAGTCTTCTTTAAACATGAAAAATACACATATAACTAACAAAATGATTACGACGATCACGACACCAATTATGTAAGGTATGTAATTTTCAACGGTGTCTTTTGAATCGAGGAAAAGTCTCTTCAAATTTTCTGTTCCAGTTTCCTCGGTGGTAACGTCCGTCTTGCACTCTTTTGTGACAGTTGCGATCGATTTATTCATAGGCATACCATGTGCAAAATAACACATGATCATTTCTGTGTCTTTTGATTTTTTAATTAGCCATTGATTTAATTGAGTCACATCTTTGCAATCACAAATCCAGTTGTTCCCATCAACAGAGACTCGCGTGCGGGGATTGTTGTCGGTAATGATTCTCCAAGGCATATAATCAACATAACCGTTGTTGTCAAGGTCCAGGAACTCCAGTGAAGGCAAGTAATTAAACGTATCATTCTCTATAACTCTAATTTTGTTGTCTCTCAAATATAATTCATTCAAATTTTGAAGTCTTGTAAATTGTGAATTTCGTAATGACTCTAAATTATTGTTTTCTAAATGAAGAATTCTTAATGATTCGATTCCGTTAAATGTTCTATTTTGTATTGTATTAATATTGCTGTTATTCAGGTACAAAACCTGTAATCGTTTTTTGCCGATGAAAACGTGATTTCCCAATTCTTTCAAGTTGTTTCCATCTAAATAAATTTCGGTCGCGTCCATCGGTATTTGGTCCGGCACGTGATCGTAACCGGCATTTGAACAATCAACCACGTTCGAACTCCACGATAGATCATGATAACATGAACATTTATCTGGACAAGTCATCTTACAATCGCAGGCGTCAAAGTCACAACAATGGCAAAGAGCGAAACAGTGAGATTCGTATTCACATAAAAATTCTGATGACTTTACTTCCAAGAGAAGTAATTCAGATTTAGCTCGTGAATGTGTTAGTGAGCATCTTACACTTTCTAAATCCATTACTCTGGGTCGCTGCCTCAAATCACTTAATTGGTTGATTCTCTGTAACCATTCCATGTTGCAGTCACATACAAATGGATTTTCACTGATATAAAATTCTGGTAAGTCCTTGTCTTCTTGAACAGATGACAGGGCGAATGAGCCGACTTCGAGAGTTCTTATCTTATTAGAATACAACATGACTTTATTTAAATTGTATTTTTGTAAGAATGTGCCTTGATTGATTTTTTCAATAAAATTATTGTTTAAAACAATCGTTTCAATAGTACTTGGAAATGAAAATTCATCTATGTGTCTTAATTTATTATAACTGACGTCTAACATTTTTATATTACCATTTTCTTTGACTCCATATGTATCTTCGAGTTTTTCAATTTTATTTTCATGCATGTCTAGCCACTCTAGATTAGTTGGAATGTGACTATAATCAAACCAAAGTAACTCATTATTTGAGACATTCAACCATACTAATGGTTGTGTATTCGTAAAAATTCCTTTTAAATCGACTAACTTATTTCCATCTAAGCCTATTGCTCTGAGCTGTTGATTAGATGCAAAAGCTCCGTCGTCAATTTGGTCAATGTTATTAGAAGCAAGATTCAAAATTTGTAGAGAAGGTAGACCCACAAATGTATCTTTCGATATTTTTTCTATTTTGTTTCCAACTAATCTTAATCCATATAAATCATCCAAACCTTCGAACTCCGACGTCGATACTTTTGTTATTCTATTCATTCCCAAGTCTAAAGAAGTCAAAAATCTTAACCGTTTTATAGCTTCTGGCACTTCAGTTAATTGATTTCCACTCAGGCCTAAGTCATGTAGTTTGGTTATATTTTCAAAAGAGCGCAAGTCAACTTTTGTGATTCTATTTCCGTCTAAGAAAAGTTGATTTAAAACATACAAATTAGAAAAATGGCTGCTGTCTACCTCTATAATGTTATTATGTGCTAATGACAGAGAATGCAAGTTTTTCAAATTTGAAAATGCGCCATCAGCTATTCTAGCTACATTGTTATGTTCTAAACTTAGAAATTGTAAGCTATTTAAATCTTGGAATAAGAGAGCGTCAATCTTCGTTATTCTATTATAAGATAAATTTAAAACAATCAGTCTCACGAGTCCTGAAAATGTATCTCTGTTAATCCATTCACTAGTCAATTCGTTAACCGATAAATCTAATATTTGTAATTGATCTAATCCTTCTAACAGTCCAGGTGCGAGCACACTCAATGTGTTGTTATTTAAATAGATATGTTTAATGTCTCTCGACGATTGAAACATTTCAGGTGGTAAAGCAGTCAATGCATTTGTTGATAAATTCAGCAATTGTAAATCACTCAAACCTACGAACGCTCTGTCAGCTACATTCGATATTCTGTTGTTTTGTAAATACAATTTTTGCAACGCTCGCAAACTTGACAGGCCGTTGTCAGGCAAATTACTTATTTCATTGTAAGACATATCTAACGTTTCCAAAACTGTGTTACACGATTTTCCTGGTGCTGTGGGACCGTTGCCCCAATCAGAAAATCCGAGATTAGATATGTCTTGAAGCCTATTTTGTGTTAAATTCAAATCCTTCAAATTATACAAAGGACAAAATATTTCTGAAGGTAACGTCCATATGTTGTTGTCTCCTAAATCCAAAGTTCTCAAATCCGTTAAACCTCTAAAACTGTCGCTATGAAACTCCATTGACATTGCAGACCAGTCGGTGTTATGAGTGCGTAGAATCAAACTGCGCAGACCACTCAATGGCGACAAAACAGCTGATGGTACATAACGTATTTTGCACGATTCTATGCGCAGCTCTCTCAAATTATGAAACCGAGAGAGCAGTTCTGTGCCTTCTTCCTTTCTACGACCGACATCCAAAGAGCTCTCGAAGAACAGCACATCAGTGCAATGAAGATCAAGAGCCGTAATCCGCTGCGCCTGTGAAGCGCTGAGACCGGCCAACAACTCGGTCGCGCCGGCAGCCGTGCGAAGGGAGCAAGCTAGCTGGACACGAGTCCGTTCACCGGGTCCACCGGATACTCGTTGCCATTCACACTCCTGAGGAGCCTCCGCCACCCTGGACGTCAGTGATGCCCCACTGACGACCAATGTCAACCACGCGTAAACCGCGTAGCTCACACACATCCTCATTGATAACATCTCGAAGCACCACTTAATTAATTGTCACTCTACTCAAATTGTCACTATATTATTCACTTTAATCGAGCACATCGCTATAAGAGTCCAGACTAACTTGGAAAACTTTACGAATTTCCCGTCAAACTTGTTTCGATGTACGACACATAACGGACCGAAGTCGCACGCCAGGTACAACGAACGACTCTCCCTCGTAACGTCCGAGACACGACTGACTGAGTATGTGAATTGTGAAGTTGAGCGACCGGCCGGCATGAGGCACCCGCGCGCCCCGCTCAGCGCTATGCTCCTCCCCCGACAAAGCTGCCCGATATCTTTCTCTCTTTTTTTTAAACAAAAGTTCACAAAGGCAACAAGTTGCTTGCCACAAGATTGGCATGAACAGAAGCGCACCTCGCGAGCTTTTATAAACATGGCGGTAACCAGTGGTCATTTTATTTGTTTATTCATAGTTAGTATTAAAATTAAAATAATAATTATAAGTATCTCAATTTTAATCAAAAAGTTATTTATTATTTACCTGAAAATGGATATTAATTTAACGTTCATTTGGAGAAATATTATGTAAACTAACATTTCTAAACACGTAATCTGTATCAACTTTTATTTATTTCGTAAATAACTAACTATTAGTACTTAATCCATGACTCATTTCAGTACTAAGCGCAAAATATTATGTTATCGATAAGTTATCTATTTGTCCACACCTAATGACGTCATTAGCAATTTCTAAATGCTCTTTTGTGTTTATTAACACACAGGTACTAAGCTGATAACCGTTTAAAATAAATGTTGATAAGTAATCATTTTTAAAATAGATTCTAATTCCACAACAATTTTAATCACTTTTATTAACACCGCGTTATGGAAACATTATTGTTTGAAAATTAGATGGAATTTTAAATAAATTCAATCCACAGCATGAAGAATGTAAATTGAAAATGTGTGTACCCACCTAATGTTTGTATAAAAGCTGCAAACATTACGTTGAATAGCATTTAGTATAAAAATGTGAATAGCGTCGGAAAACATGAAAAGGCCTTTATCGACATTATCGTCGGCATAACACAAAAATTGTTGGCCAAAGAGTTAACTGATCTAAATGAGTGCACTTCACTCAACGAGTGTCGGTACGAGAGGGGCTGAATCGTGTGGAATCACGAAGGCACTGAAAATACCAAAGGACATACTTTTAATACAAACTTATTATGTTTAATGCTTTATCGAATTATATGTAACTTTAGCATGTATATTTCTCTTAACTAACTTATTAGATACTTACACTGATGTCTTGTAATTCTAATTTAGGGACACATTGTACGTAAGCTGCGTGACGTATGCTTACAATGACATGGCACGTATGTGAACTCTTTCGTAGAGTTTCATTGTGTATGTATTCGTAATTAGTATGAAGTTATGTATGATATATACATACATAATATGCACATAGTTTTATAAATATTGTCATGCGTAGTCGAATGTCATCTTTATTACTAAAGCTTGAGCTCTCGTCGCTCAGGAAGTTGTAAATCAAATCATTCTCCACTCCTCACGTCAAAAGATTCTTATTAGATGAAACACGAAGTCCCGTTTGCATCTAAACATTTCTCCCTAATTCTTTACTTGGTTAGAAATTTTTTCCTTTATTTAGTTTTAAACATTACCAATTTTTGAAATCCATAATTTAAGTTGTATGATGGAATTATTAAATATTTATTTTATTGTGAAGTTTGGATAGAATCAAAAATCTATTAGGAAAACGTGGAACGTTTCTATAAACCTACGAAGACTATTTATCTACGCATTTTATTACACGTGCATCCTGTAATAGACATAAAGAAGAAAGTGATTTAGTTTTTCTCCTACGGATATTACGTGAATAATCTTTTTCACAACAAAGACTTTTCAACAATATGTTTATAAGAAAATACTTTTATTTTTCCGTTCAAAATTACGAGTGCTATTTGAAGCAACTGGTTCACAAAGAGGGAATTTAAAATATTGAGCTTTGTTCGTAAGATTGGTGTTTTTACGACCAGCTTTATTCATGTCACATTATTGCACAAGTTAAAAACATAACACTACAATATTAAGCTCACTGAAAATTCGAAATTTAGGTTATGCTCGTAACATACTTTATTTTCCTTTTTTCTTTTGTTTTGTTTGTAATAGTTATAAACAGCAATGACTTGACATATGATTTTGATTACCGTACCTAACCACATAACGATCGCATGACAAAATTAATAGTTCGGGAATCGCACCAACTGTTCCCTATGCCTTTTCGATTCCATTATCTATCAATAACTAGGGTCTATTGTGCGTTTCCGCAAAAAACGCATAAATCGAATCGATCTTCCAGCTTGTCTCCCATGTCCTTTGTCACATACTGTCGATGCATCTAATGGATCAAATCCCCATAGGCCGCCATACACATTTTGCGTACATAAATGTCAAAATATTTTGTGTCGGTTGTACTAATGTCGGTAGTTAGTGAGGTTGTTTCGCATTAAAGATCCATTGTTGGTCGTGGTTAATGATATTTGTTCGCCAAATGTTCATCGAAATCATTTATTATTAATTGTTTACGTACAAATACTTACCTAATTTACTTCATTATATTTATATCTACGTTGAGAGGATGAATAGGAACGAAATGAAACTGAAAATAAGAAACAAATTGTAAATCAAATTACAACATTGAACATAATTTCTAGTCGACTTCGCTGGAGATTAAGAAACACAATTTGAAACCGCTGATAAAATTAACTAATTTGATGGGAAAAGCTACGTACCGGGACGGAGCACGGGCAAAAAACTTGAGGGAATTCGAAGTCGATCCAGGGATACTTCACAAAATCCGACGAATGAATGTAATGCCATTATGATTAGCATTATTCAGCACGGCGCGCGGAGGGGCCGCGTATTCCGGTTTACGAGATAAAGCGAATTTGCCAACACAAAGACCATTTTTTTTCTTCTACAGATTTTTAATTTCACCCAAACATCTGTGTTGGATCTCTGACTTAGTAATCTTAATCGTATGAGCATTTGTTACGCCACATGTTATTTATACTTGAATGATTTGTTTAGGTATTTTGGTGATAGATTTAAAAAAATGTTTTTATCATTCAGAGCGAATTTAATTTATACGGGGATTTAAAGTATCTTTTCGACGTATACAACTGAAAGTTTATGGTGTATATTTTTGAAGAGTTGTTAATCCGGTTCGGTCTGGTTCGAACATTAGTACTACTCGTAGCTTGGCGTGCACTAAATATGAATCTTTATGGTTTTCTGTTGACATTAATCACAAAAGTCTACATGATTTATGTAACGAATGGTACGAAACAGTTCGTTTCTCTAGCAAACAATGAACACTGTGTTGAAAGTTGCATTAGAAGGTGAAGCAACAAACTGACCATATAGAGTATATGAGTTCATTTTTGGAAATATTTATTCGCCTCTCTACTCTTAGTTACTTAGCTCCTTTTTTATGCATCCATAAATTTCATTTAAGAAACATTTTTAAACGTTATTATTTGATATAATTCACCATGAATTTATATATACTACGGGCAGTACACATATAATAATCATTAATATGAAACTCTAAACTTTATAAAGGATCATTTCCTTTGTCGGCAACTTCATCTTGTGAAATCATATAATTAAAAGCAAATGAAAATATTCACGAAGGCATACGGCTATGCTATGTCAGTGACCGTTCCTGAATGACTTCTATTTTTTTTTTAGGTTTCGATTTGTGGGTTCTTTCTTTGTGATACAAAATTAATGATTTTTGGTCAGTGCTCTACAGCGTCAGAGCGTACAATGGAGCCAATGACAATGGTGTCCCGCTGTCTACGATATTGACGGAAGACCCCGGAGTGGCTCGCTACCTACGCTCCTGTTGGCCTACATCCCTTTGTGACCAGGAATTTTAGACGAGTCATGACCGACAAAATATACGCCAGAATTCCTTATAATATTTTATAGAAAGGTCCTCTAATTATGAATAGGCTAAGGCATAGCCACAACATCGTTTGTTATTAACAATTTGTACACTTTGTGAGAGGTTTAATTTTTTAATCGTAATCATGCCAAGCGTTCACAATCAAAAGGGCTTTATAAATATTCGTTAATTAGTTTTTCGAATTCTTTGTTTATATTATAATATAAGTACACTATTGGGTGTCTTTTAGTAATTAACATTTCTTTAATTTTACTGCTTATGCTTTACCCATTGAGTTTATAGTAAATCGCCCACGTTATATCTTTAATAAAGAAATCCCTTTTAACTTTTTCGTAATAAATTATACGATAGTACAATTGTATACACCTTGCCCCCAATAAAATGGTCAGTACGCAACATTAAGGGTGGTCCCATTGTTGATACCGCAGTGTTTAACCCAAACGCGACGTATTGTAAATAAGCTTTGGATACTTTCAATTTGTGCCATCGTCGCTGTCCAATGCCTTAACTATTGTCTGACATAATTTATTGTATTTCAATACAATTTCATTAGCACCCAAACTGTTTATAAATCTGTGGCCATCACATTATCTATTCTATTGGTGACAATGTCGGGTGTTATGGGTTATAAATTAGAGGATTATCTTGTCGGAGGCCCTGATTAGGGCTGTATGAATGAAATCCATGGCGAAGTTCGAAAATTAATTCTGTTAAGCCCAGTTAATGGTGACTGGACGGTCACATGTGAGTTATAGCTACATATCCACTAAAATTAATAGACATCGTTCAAAAATTTCATATGTCCATAAAATACACAATTTACGACATCTACAACATTATACATATTTTCTATTTGGTTCAAGTTTAAGATTTTAAAACTATCAGTTCAATGAACTCTGATTATGAGCTAAATGTTAAAATTCAAGTGGATAAAAGTATAAAATTCCTGTCATACGATTTCAAGCGCTTATTATTCCGGCTGCAACGAAAAGAAAGCTTAATTCGATTGCTTTTATCGAAAGCACCGACAAAAATCCCCAAGCTTCGAGTTATAAACAATTCCCGTAATTCATTCGGGATTCGCGTTGCGTCTAACAGAGATATACTGAAATGACCAATCAGAGACGTGCACGACCTACAAAACTGTTGTATTTACCTCAAATCTTTCTAGAATATGTTTTATACCGAATGATTTTGTTAAGCGATGAAAATGAGCATTCCAATAAAGCCGTGCAAATTACGTTTGGCAAGAAGCTAATTAAGAAAGGTTGCAGTTGAGGTGCGGGTTGCATCACTATCGCGCTGGCAGCGAAATAGAAACTAATTGAAAGTACACAATGAGCTTCTCATTGCAGTCTAATTTACATCATTCGTTTGTCGCTTTAGTGTTACTCTTATTTTTAATAGTAGTTCGACTTCAATTTAAAGGGGAATGCCCAGTTTTGGGCCCACTTGATACTTAATATTTTGGTAACAAAACAATATTCTAAAATAATATCTTTTTTTTAAATTAATTTTAATTATATCAACATACTATTTACCAATCAATAGACAATGTTTAATTATATAAAAAATGGATATCATCAGTTTTTAAAGCATTTAAAATAACAATAACCTCAAATATTGCATCAGAAAATATCTAATTACTCAATAATCCGGGCGAAAAAATTAAAACTAATTGGTAATATGGAAGTAGATTTATTTTTCTTCAAAATTAAGTGAAAATCATCGGCAAACTCGAGAAAAAAATAGTGGGCCCAATTTTCTTAGGCGAATGGAAATTTCCCTTTATAGTTGCAATACTTTGTCCATGCAGCAGTCCCCTCCGCTATACCGGCTTGAGGAGATAGTTGTGCACCATCGTTTAAGAAAGCGCAACTATTAGGAAGACTGCAGATGAACTATTAACCTAGTCTGCCGTCCTGAAACTTTGAAAGTTGCCGAATATATTGAGAAAAGCGTATCTTGTCAATAGACGATTGCATGTTTTTCTTCCAAAAGTGACATAAGGAACATGATTGCTTTTCTGCTGCTTGCAGACATTTCTCTGTAGTAGCGGTTGTCTCTATCATCCACGTAACTGAAAGAATGAATTTTATTTTGTTTTCGTAAGTGATTATGAATCTTGTAAAAGTTTAGTTACTAACGTGGATGAAAAACGTCAGACAAAGTGTAGTCCCATTGCATAGTTTTTTTACAACATTGTTCGTCAAATAATAAGCTGATCATATTTGACGTTTTTTTTTTGTTATTTTTTTTTTTATTTTTTTTATTTTTTTTTATTTATTATTTATATATATTATATTTAAAACATATTTTTCTGTGTAAATACGCCATTCGGCAATACTTGTTCACTGTCAATTACGTTAATGTGATTGGATTTTAGCTAGAATACAAAACTGAACAGTACAATACAATATCATATATCATAACCTTATTTATCTCTTTATTTACAACAAGGCAATAACAATATTACATAATAACAGAAATGAAGTATAATCCGATATTTCATTAAAGTTCTAATACATTATTTTATTTTATAAAATTGTGATGAAATATTACAAAAAAAAACTAGGATCATATAAATATATGTTCAATTGTCATCATTATTTGATAACAACAAGGATTAAAATTTTTAATTAACCAAATATTAATAAAAAAATTACTTAACATTGAAATAAATAACACCTTGTTGGTGAGATATAAAAAAAATGTAATAATGTATAAATAATTAATATTATACAACAATTATAGTTTTAATTTTATAAATATAAAATTCTATCAATAAAATTAAAAACCGGAAATTATAAAACAACTCTATTCAACAAACGCATCCGTCATAAACCACAAACGACATCGCTAATAAATGGACTTCTAACCCTGCGTCCCGGTAACTCTTGCACAATAATTAAGCTCAACAATAATAGATAAAATACCACCTTTTACGACAAAACATAAAGTCTTAAAATATGATGCATTGACGCCCTTTTGACTAATTAAAAAGTTACAATTAAACATCGTTGATTTTTAGACCTGCTTCTGTAATTTTTTCTATGTAAATAAACTTTTTTATTATAGATATGTTATTAGTACTTTTTATTAGTACCTAAGAATAGCAAAACGCACGAAAACAATTTTTATTTATTTGGGAAATATTAAGGAAAAAAGGCAATAACAGGAAGTAAGATAACAATTTGACTAATTTATGGTAGCCCGACATGACACGTTGGGACCACACTCCGTTTGATATCTATGAGCATAGAACCTCGCTATGCCGGCCTGAGGATAGGAACTTGCATCTTGCAAGCTCAGGTCCATACATAGTATAGACACAGTTATATTACATACCAACTCTGCTTTAGTCGCTCTTAATGCTCTTTCTACTAGTAAATATTGTTGGGAATTGTTGGGATTAAACTCCAATTAAACTCTTGAAATCTCTATAAAAGAAGTCCGGACTAACTGATTCATAATTAACATACAGCCAAAACCATGATAGCCAGCAACCTGAAAATTTAAAGGGTACTTTCACATAAGTTGTTTCGGAACATAAGTTGTAGAGAATTTCATCTTATGACTAATGAAAAAAAATATATTTTGAAATCGACATAAGACGAGGGCGAAAGATATGGCGATAAAGTTTTCATACTTCGGAAGCTATTAACTTGATAAGCTAGGGCAGCGCGCCGGGCGTTATCAGCTAATTTAGTTGGATACTTTTGTGTTTATTTTTTTGTAGGTTATTGTAGCTAGTTCATTGGGACGGGAACGCTAAACACATAATACTAATTATAGGCACACAAAATTACGGGTATGTACTATAAAAGATAATTATCGTGAGTCATTTCACTTTATTTAATGTTCCATTAGATTTAACAACAATCGCCTTGCATTGACATGTTCGGGACGTCTTTATGTTTATAGGCCATTAGTTTTAGACGGTGCCTACGTCTAAGGTACAACGTATCAAGGTACATTACCATAACTCAGAGGCCTTTTTCCGTTATCGTTGAGAAATGTTGATTTGTGCTAAACAACTAGTAAGGCCATTAAATAGCTCTTTCTATTATTTAACTGCTTTTTGAACTAAAAAAGGGTTTTTTATTTATTTACTGGAATTTTAGGTTTGTATTAAAATGCAATAATTAACGTAGTATTTATAACTAACAAAGCGCCTGATTTTATTCTATATGCAACATATTTGCATAACTGTATTAATAGAATAATAATTTACTTCAATAAATATCTAATAAAGTTCATTTCCAATAATACTTTTTATGTTCTTTTGTAGCACAATGCTAGATAAAATAACTATTTCCTCGTGGTAGATCACAAATTTACTATATTAGACGGTATGTTCGATTTATAGAAATTGTTATTATAAATTAAATTATAAACAAAATATTTCAAGGACCAGGTGTTTATATTTCCTTTCTAAAAGACGTTTGACTTTCGTTGAAACGGGATCGACCACAATAAGCTTTAGAAGACCACACAAAGCAAGCGGTTACGCCAACAAACCCCACCTATTGTCAAAACAAGATCAGTTACAATAAATCTTATTAAAATCCAGAAAACCGCCACACACGTCTATTGAAACCTTTTGCAACTTTTTAAATAATAGGTAATGTTTACAGTGCGTTACTATTGCAGAAAGATGTCATTGTGTTATCGTACATGCATCTGCTATACCTGAGACATTGAATATTAAAACTGTTTCGATAAATTTTGACTTTTTGATTAATTACTTTGTTACGCAACAATAGTAAAAATTGGTGGGTGGTTACCACACAACACGTTTCATTATATTCGCGACTATTCTGTTAATAAAATTTAGGAAATCTACCTTGGATGGTCATAAACTCGTCTCGTGTATGACTGCGTATGTCTCATGTGCCGCAGTTTAATAAAAATCAGGCAGAGTGCGGTCATGGGTCACCACTCATCGTACTACTTACCTACTAAAATATACTTATGAAAAACAAAACAGGCATGTAATCAGTTTGGAAGTAACCAAATATAACGCGAGGAGTGTGCACTGTCAATCTGGACGCAGATTCATCTTCTCAAGCAAGCATAGCAGAGGCGACTGCTGTCTGTAGAAGTTTTTCTCTACTAGCAGTTGTTTCCGTTCATGAACCGTATTCTAGCTTAACATAAGGCAGTGTTGTCATATGCCAAGCTAAAATAAAAAAATAAAAATTAAATGATCTTTTCAATTCGTATCCACAAAATAAATGTATTGCAAAATTATTATTGTCTCTCATTAAAGTCTATGGGCTTTAATATTATTATTTACAGAAAAAAATACACGAAAAAATCAGATCGACTGTTCACTATTACATACTTTAAAAATGCAGTCAAATTAAGTTTCTCTCTGTCTCTATCTACCCCTCTTTGCTATAAGTATAGTGTAACTGTAAACTGTTGGGGAGAAGAAGCACAGTCTGCTGGTTAAATAATATTCACATCTACTTCCATATTCGTTTATTATTTACACCACAATAAAATAAAACACTCTCCTATAACAATTCAATCGACGCCATATTACACACACACGGAAAACAAAACCATCTTAACTACCAAAGACTAACTATGCCATAGATAAAACATGATGTTGCTATTCAATACTCCTCCTCAACATCATCAGTTTTATCAACTATACCTAAACTACAAACATGTCTATTAAAAGAACTCTTCGCTAAAGGCTTTGTAAAAACATCTGCTAACTGTTCATGAGTATTTATATACTTTACATTTATTACACCTTCCTCTACTTTCTCCTTGACAAATCTATATTTAATATCAATATGCTTCAAACGTTTCTGATCAGGATTTTTTACAGATTTTATAGTACTCTGGTTGTCTTCAAAAATAACAATACTACTGGTTTGTATCTCTAATTCCAATAACAATTTCTTAACCCAACATGCTTCAACACTTGCTTCACAAAGAGCTACTAATTCAGCTTCTGTGGTACTCAAAGCCACACTTGTCTGCTTCTTAGACTTCCATATAACGGTATTATTAAACAATTTAAACACATATCCTGTAGTTGACTTTCTGTCATTCTCTCTCGCCCAATCGGAATCTACATAACCAATTAATGGTATATCACACTCATCTTTCACATATCTTAATTTATAATCAACTGTACCTTTTACATATCTCAATACCTTCTTAATACTCTTCCATAAACTTTCATTTGGCTTCGACTGATATCTACATAAATAATATACTGCTGTTGCTAAATCTGGTCTAGTACCTACTGTTACATACATTAAAGAACCTAATAACGACCTACACATTCTCTCATATGACATATCCACATCAAACTCCTCATTCATTATAAAATTTACATCCATTGGTATATCTACACTTCTACAATCATTCATACCATATTTTCTTAAAACATTTTTCAAATATTTACTCTGATCCATCATCAAACTATTATCCTTCTTCTCAATTGAAATACCTAAGTAAGTTAACTTATCAGATCCCATATCTTTCATTCTAAATTGTGAACTCAAAAACTCTTTAACTGAATCAATCTCTCGTGTATCACTTCCCATTATCAACAGATCATCGACATACAATAAAATATACAAATCTTCTTTCATATACAAACAAAAATCATTCTCTGATCGTTTAAAACCAAACTTTATTATTGTTTCATTAAAACATTCATACCAATATTTAGGTGATTTCCTGAGACCATACAAAGACCTATTTAATTTTAACACATAATTCTCTTTAACTGTTATGCCTACTGGTGGTTTCAAAAATACTACTTCATCTATCTTTCCATATAAAAATGCTCCCTTTACATCCATTTGATGTATATGATAATCTCTGTAAGTTGCAATTGAAAGTAATATTCTTAACGTTTGTAATCTCAATACTGGCGAATATATTTCATCAAAATTATTCTCTTGTTGAAAACCCCTAACTACTAATCTTGCCTTCTTAATAATTTCATCACCTACATACTTCTTAGTAAACACCCATTTTGTATCAATCAATAATTTCTCCTCTTTAGGTTTAGGAACAACACTCCATGTCTTACTCTCATTTAATACTTTAATTTCTTCTTCTACAGCTTTCATCCAACCATCTCTATCCTCTCTTAACTCAATATCTTCATAACGCGTCGGTGTATCATCATTCATCTGTCCAGTATACAATGCAAACAACACTTCTTCAGAATCATTAAAATCAGTCACATAATCTTTCATCCATCTCGGTTTCTTCATTGTACGACTTGTTTTATCTTTCATCTCACTATCACTACTCTCCTGTCTAATCAATACTTCATTTTCCTCATTAACACAATCAATATCACCTTCTGATTCCTCATTGTTACTTTCCTCTATCTTATCTTTATCTCCCATTTCTATCACTACTAACTCCTCCTGTTTCTCACATCCTTCATCAAATATTACATTTCTTCCAACTATTACTTTATTTTCAGTTTCATCCCATAACTTATAACCTGCTCTACAATAACCTATCATTCTCAACTTCTGTCCCTTAGCATCCCATTTACTTCTCATAACTTTCGGTATATGATTATATGCGACACATCCAAAAACTCTTAAATTACACACATTAGGTTTCCGTCCTTCCCATCCTTCATACGGTGTATACTTCCTTCCACTCGTAGGGCTTCTGTTTATGACATATGTAACAAAATATAATGCTTCTCCCCATAATTCCTTCGGTAATTTTGATTCTAATAAAATAGTACGTGCCCTGTCAACTAACGTTCTATTCATTCTCTCAGCTACTCCATTCATCTCTGGATTGTATGCTACTGTATATTGCATTAAGATACCATTATTGGAACAAAAATTCTTAAATTCCTGTGACACATATTCTTTACCATTATCAGTTCTTAATTTTAACAAATTTCTATCAAAATGTTTAGTAACGTAATTATAATAATCTCTAAATTTATCGAACACCTCTGACTTATTTTTTAACAAATATATTATGGTAAAATGAGTATAGTCATCAATAAAAGTAACAAAATATCTATATCCGTCAAATGTAGGTGGGTCCATAGGTCCACATACATCACTGTGCACTAATTCAAGAGGTTTACATGCCCTATATCCAGTTTTATTAAAAGGTAATCTAGTACTCTTCCCTATCATACATGATTCACATAACATTTTTGATAATTTAACATTTTTCAAATCGCTCATTCCTTCGACTAAATTTTGTTTCGATAATAAATTCAAATCATTAATATTCAAGTGACCATATCTCCTGTGCCATAAATTTATAACATTTAAATCATTTTTGTTAGTGTAATTACAACCATTCTTAATAACTTTAGTGGTTAATGTATACAACGAACCTTCACTATAACCTAACATTATTAAATTACCATATCCATTGTAAACATATACTTTGTTGTTTGAAAACACTACTTTATGCCCACTATTTATAATTCTAGATACTGATAACAAATTCTTTCTTAATTCAGGCACATATAAAACATTTTTAATACTACAATACTGTAAACTACCATATATCCAACTCTTAACCTCAATGTCACCCATTCCTACAGCTTTCAATACGACATCATTTTTAGCTGCTGCAATAATTTTAGGAGTCTGTAAGTTTATATAGTTAGAAAAATAACTTTTATCATTCACTAAATGATCTGAACAACCGGAGTCTATACACCATAACACTTCACTCCTACTCGGACCTACCTCACTTCGCTCACTTATAAACACATCACTTATCTCCTCCTTCGTCCCGGCAACCAAAGAACACCCGGCTCCTCCTGCACCTCGCCACGATCCACCGTTCCTTCCTCGTACATATGATGAACCTCTATGCTGCCACGGTCCACGTCCACCATTCTGCCACTGTCCACGTCCTGTGTTCTGCCACTGACCACGTCCTGGGTTTCGCCACTGTCCACGTACTGGGTTGCTCCACTGTCCACGTCCTGGGGTCTGCCACCGATTAAAACCACCTGCCACATTTGCTCGATTCGGACATCTTTCAGCCTTATGACCACCATTGCTTCCAACGCTGTTACTATGCCCTCATATGACTTTGGCATCGATAATAATATATAATTTATTTTTTCTTCTTCTGATAACTCACTTCCAGCATCACTCAATGTGGAAAATATCTCTTCTAATTTAACAAAATGCTGTTTCAAATCTGTACTTTCAATATAACGAATCTCTGTTAATTTTCTTCTCATAAATAATTTACTCCTAGTTCCTTTCTGCTTGAAATTTTTAACTAAATTTTGAAACATCAAATATGCTGTGTCTTTTTTAATATATTCTATATGACTATCTGCTACACCTGATATTAAAATGGCTTGCGCCTTCGCCTCAATTTTCTCATCTTTTAAATCACTATTAATTATCGCATCCAATACCCCACTCTCTCTCAATATCGATTTAATTCTAAATTCCCATGCACCAAAATTCTCTCCAGCAAACTGCACTATATTCAATTCTTTTCTCTGCATTTTTAACAACAATTCTCAATATACTCATAACCTTTGTTAACTGCGTCACCCGCCGCCGCTATTACGCCACTCTTTTTTCACACAATATTATCGCGGCCTTGACTGGACTCTGTTCTGTGCTCTGGGCCCATAACCCTGTTGGGGAGAAGAAGCACAGTCTGCTGGTTAAATAATATTCACATCTACTTCCATATTCGTTTATTATTTACACCACAATAAAATAAAACACTCTCCTATAACAATTCAATCGACGCCATATTACACACACACGGAAAAAAAAACCATCTTAACTACCAAAGACTAACTATGCCATAGATAAAACATGATGTTGCTATTCAATATAAACCTTGAACGAATAATAAGGATTCTTATTACATATTAGTAATGAGTTGTCTGTGATACTTATTAAATTAAAGTATACTTTATTACTATACATCATGGTCTTCTACAAGTAAATTTTGTCCTACGCCCAAGTACTAAGTAGTATAAATACAGACAAGGAAAATGCATTTGTCACTGAAAAGTGTACTTAGTTACCGCTAGGTGTCGCTAGCTAGAAAGGTTTCATAAAAACACGTACTAATGTTTACACATCATAGTATTTAAAATTTTTAGTATTATACATGTGATAAAATTTACATACTAAATAGATGATAATTATATTTATAATTAAATTAAGAATGAGATCCGTGCTAGCAACATTAACATGCACTTCTTTGTTCAATTTCGCTTTCGACCAATCACGTGACAATTTTAAATAACATTTTGAATACAGCCAATCATAGTGTAGCATTTTGACAATTATGCAGTTGATAGTTGATACCTACTGGTACTTTTTTGTTATGATGCCATGCGTGTTTGTACTTGTCTGTGCGTTTTGTTGTGTTTCGTGATGGTTTCTTTGTTGTGCCAATAATTATTCAAATAAAAGTAATCTAAGAGCTTTTTTATCATTTGTAAGAGTTAAGATACAGGGAGTTCGTTTACGTATAAATGCTGTGATTAAACCAGTAATGCATAAGAGGTAAGTGATGGTTGTTTATTTCACTAAATCTTCGAAATATTGTTTTCAAACTATATTTTGTATAATCTTATATGAAAAGATCATTTACATTCACTTTATCTAAATTTAAGCATGAAAAATATCAAAATTTGACTCTTATGTGTTGATAAACAAGTCTGAACAAGTATGTCTAAATAACAAAAGATATGTTATATTTACATATTTATAAACTCTCTGAAATTCTGAAATATAGAATAGTTTATGTAATTGTTATGTTGATATGTAATAGTTTATGAAGAAAATAAATACAAGTCTTAATCCGGAGTAATTGATATGTGTTCGTCTATTTTAAACATATTGTCATTACATTAGATTAATTTTAAAATTTTTTTTATTGTTAGTATTGATTTACTTATTGTATGTGCAAACTTATGGTAGAAGTGTATTTGTAGCCACAGTGGTTACGATTTTATCTGGAGACTAGAAATTCGAGTAAATAATTATTGCGGTAAATCAGACACAGTTAAAGCTTCGATTTGGTACCACTTTCATCTTCAGCAACACTCAATTTTAATAGAAACCTGTTTGTAATGGGTACAATGATTTCTGCATGGCAATCGCTCTAACTGGGGCTGATTTAACACAATAATAATCCTCTAATAGCTAGCCGCCACGGTTTCTCGCTTTTGATACTTTCATAGATTGGTGGTATTGTACTAGCTATTATGAGCTATCTTTCAATTATATTTACGTGTTATATTACCATATTTCGAATTAATGTATATGTGGCAATCGCCTCTGCTGCTGTCCTCTCTTCTATTTCATATTACGATTATTAATATTTCATTGTATCTCAGCATATGACAACACTTCACCTGATGTTAAGCCTAGAGAAATCTCTACAGGTAGCAGTCGCCTCTACTATGCCTACCTTGAAAGTGATGATATATGAGACAGCAGATTGGGCTATTAACCATCATCAGTCCGCTTGCCACTCTTTAATCACTTATATTGTATCAACTTCAAACTTTGTAAAAAGATCAAAAATATAGGTCGTGTCAAACTTTATAGCGTCTCCCAAGTAAGCTGCGGGCTCTACTTCGCACAGGTACAGTCAAGTTCACAGTAATATAATTAAGAGTTAACTTTAAATATGAACAGAACATATAAAAATAACCAGCAGGCGGATAGCGTGGGAGTGTGCCCTTCAACGTGTCCCACTGGTACCTCAGTTTGTGTACTGCACAGCGATTTATGCCTAACTTTGGAGTCGCCTTAGAGTTTGGTGGTTTGACTAAATAATAAACAATTTAGGCTCCCTTCGGAGAACTCAAATAAGTATAATCTAAAGTAATTAGGCTGCAACAACGTCATCCAAATTGTTTTGTACTTCAGGTCAAGGTTAATGACTAATATTGGAAATATACATCATACTGTTAATGTGTATTGTTTGACTTAATTGCCTAAATTGTATATACAAACTTAAAACACATTAAGATCTGTTTTAAACTAACGAAAATTCCCTTTTATATATGTTTCACCAATATCAGTTGATAACCTTTTTTTATATGTAGAGATTATTTTATAGAGAAATTATCTACATAATATTATTTATTCTGCAATAATTTAACAATAATATTAATAATATATAGAAAGATGAGCTTTAATAGGTAGTAGGTAGACCTAAGTCAATACAATATTTAATACAGGTATTTCCCTAATATAAAAATAATCATAAATATTATTTTTGTTATAGTAGTCCATTTATATTAGCTATATGATATATATTTATATCAAGCTAAAGCGCAGTCGGTTTTTGTGTAAAAACGGGGAAAATATGGTAATTTCTTAAAAATATCATAACTTTTAAACCAGAAGATTTAAAAAAAAATTACCAAATTATATTGTAGATATTGAACCCCTCTATTTGTAGAATACCGTTGATACCACTACTTACCGGACACCCTGTATACTAGAGGTGCAAACTTCATACATCTGACATAAAAAAAACCGTAGGCGGCTTCAAGCGATTTGACAATGTTGCCGTCAAGTCAAATACTAACAGACAGAGAACCTAAACGTGGCTGTGGCCATGTTTTCTCTCACGTCACATTTTGTTGTATATATCAATGTTAGCCCCTGTATGCATTTCGGAACTACCTTTACCAGGCAGGGTTATTTTAAAAGGTTGCCGTTATTGCAAAAAATAACAGGGAGGCTAATACTCTTTATACGTAAAGTCGCGGGCAACAGTTCGTTTCAATAAATACTAGAAATTAATAATTAGGTAGTTTTTGCCTTATTATATGACGATTCTTTGCTCTGACCTGATTTTTCGCATGAGTCACGGTCGCATTGGCCCCACCACTTTCACAGTATAGCCCAGTCCCACGAATTGTAGAGCTATTACTCATATATTATCAGTTTTATCATTATTTTTTTAAGATAACTTTTTTTTGTTGTATTTTTTTATAAATATTAAATTCTATTTAATAGTCAGAAAAGCTTTTGTGTAGTTTAAGAAGTCGTTAGCACTAATGAAATTATATTTAATACGGTATATTTCATTTTAAGTGGGTATGTAAGAACAAAAGACGTGTGTGGTCTAGGTATTTAAATTTAAAAAACAAATCATAAAGACGACCTCATTCTAATTAGTGTATGAATCTAAATTTTGTTGCTAACTTTTGATTATGTTATCAATTCACATGAAGCTACGTAAGGCTTTGTTCAGTTTATAATTTAGATGTATATAATATATAGATGTATATAATACATATAACTTATTATACACATTATTTTTTATAGTGATTCAGTATGTTACGACTCTGCCTGATGGAGGCTAGAGTGAACTCAATTTCAAAGTAGAGCTTGTTAGTATAAATTGAAAGCGCCAATGGCTACATAGTTTAGTGGTCAAAACGTAACGGAGGATGTGGGTTCGATGCCCACCTCAGATTGTTTTTTTTAAATTGTAGATCGGCATATAACAACACTCCGTCTGATGTAAAGCTAGAGTGCGGTCCATAAACGGAAACAACTGTTACTACACAAAAATATCTACGAGCAGCTGTTGGCTCCGCTATGCCGGCCTGAGGAGACGAGTATACACCATCTAGGTTGACAGTGCACACTCCTCTCGCTATACCTGGCTACTTTCAAACTGCTCCTGAAACGTGACAAGGTCACTTCACGGGCGTTACATTCGAAAGTGGTGGTACTACCCTAGGACGGTAGACTTAGGTTAATAACCATCATCAGTCTGCCTACCACTCTTCAGTATAATATAGGCACTGAGCGACCAAAGTACATATAACAAAGTTACATCGGTACCGGTCGGAGTTTAGCGAGGTTCGAACACGGGTCTCATTGATTGTGAGTTCACGCGCCTTAGCGCTAGACCACGGCCGCTCATGTTCATCATAATTTAGTAGTTTAAATTGCTTTATATTTACGACCCATATGAATTTTCTAAATTGTTGACTCAGTTTTACCTGAAGAAGCTGTCTAAATATGATTTTGGCAGCCTTGGCCTTGTCAGTAAGCAATGGTCAACGACATTATTATTCATTGTATGTCGTATGTTTACGTATTATCTCGTAATGTGGGCGATATTTAAAGGCGGTTTTACATTACGCCATTCCTTTAATATATAAGAAGTTAATCATCGTATTGTAAAAGATAATCTACAATGGTTTTGTTTTTTTTTTTAGATATATAGATTATTTTATATTGAGTATTATTTAATGGAGGAGGCCTACACCCGTCACTGGATGTCCCAACTTAGACATTATATCTAATTTAATCTAATTTTTATTTGACGTACTATGTATAAAATTATATTAATTAAAATCAGACGCCTGATTGCAATCAGAAACATTAATTATATGTACTATTGTTTATATTAATCTTGGGGAATTAAAAGGCTTATTATTATTTTATTAACAAACTATTAGATGTATTTTGGTCGCTCAGTGCCTATAAAGCACTATTAAAGGGTGGTAGGCAGACTGATGATGGTTATTAGCCCAGTCTGCCGTCCTGGGGCAATACCACCACTTTCGAATGTGAAGTGGCCTTGTCGCGTGTGCACTGTCAATCTAGATAGCGCGCTATCGTCTCCTCAAGCCAGCATAGCGGAGGCGACTTGACTAGAGATTTATCTATAGTAGTAGTAGATGTTTCCGTTCATGGACCGAACTCTAGCTTTACATTAGTTGGAATGTTGTTATATGTTACAATAAAAAATAATTCGATGTACATATAGTGATTATTCTCATGTGTTGCCGTCCTGATTCGTCTCGTCAAGGTCAGCTGCTAGTAAATTTTAAAATTGAAGTGAGAATTGACTATATTTATAGTTTCTTTAATGTTTTATTGAGATGCGGACGCGTTTGTAATATTGTAACAAATTTTATTCTTATTTAATTTGAGAAGGAGTGTGCGTGTATAAAAGGTGAGTGAATAGTTTCAGGTGATATTTGAGAAGTGAAAATGGAGAGGAAGAGGAAATTGTTACAGGACTTTCAAGAAGATATAGTTAAAGATCTGAATACAAAGGACGTTATTGATAATTTGTTTGGGAACGAGGCAATAAATGGTCACGAGTATGATTTTATTTTAAAAATAGTAAGTAGTATCTTTGTCTAGTTACAATACAATACAATTGTCACGCCTTTTTCCTACAGGGATAGGCAGAGACAACGGAACGCCGCTTACCACGATCCTGACAAAACACCCTCGCTTCCCTCATATCCACAATTCTCTTCATGAACGCCCGACGGTTAAGGGCACTAGGCAGCCCAGCTTTCATGAGGATGTCTCTGATTTGATCGGAAAACACCCTTCTGGGTCTGCCTCGTTTAACGCATCCATTCACATCAGATTTATATATTGCTTTCGTCAATCTCCTTTCATTCATCCTTTCCATGTGTCCAAACAATCGAAGCATAGTCTTACTAATCTAGCTACATAGCTTATATACTCAGTATATTTTTTTTATTGTAGCTCGGCATGTGACAACACTCTGCCTGATGTAAAGCTGGAGTGCGGTCCATGAATGGAAACAACTGCTATTACAGAGAAATCTCTACGAGAGTCGCCTCCACTATGCCGGCTTGAGGAGACGAGCATGTACCATCTAGATTGACAGTGCACACTCCTCTTTTATACTTGGCTACTTTCAAACTATTCCCGAAACGCGACAAGGTCACTTCACGGGTGTTACATTCGAAAGTGGTGGTACTACCCCAGGACGACAGACTGGACAAATAACCATCATCAGTCATCACCATATAGCTAGTACCTACTAAAGTGGTAGGTACTTACGTAATGATATGACAATGGTTCCCGCCGATTTTTCTTTTTTTGGTCGGAGCTTCGAACAGGAAAGTGTTATCAGTTGCGATTGTGACTGTGTAATTTATTTATTTTTGTGATATTTTTAAAATGCTATATTTTTTAATCAATATATTTTGATATAAATTAAATTAAAGAAATATTAGCTCGGGCTGTTTTTCTTTCACAATTTTCATCACATTTTAATAAAGTTACTTAAATTATTTTTTTATACACTACTTTGCAACTAATTTCCGCTAATTAGATGCAAAGTAGTGTTTAAAAATATATTTTTTGTTATGGATTTCCGTAAAGTAACGCCTAATACTATTAAATATAAAGTTACTTAGGCAAGTAATTGTACTTTTTTTTTTTTCAGAGTGATCGTGTCGAAGGCGTAAGAGAGCTTTTACGAATTCTTCAGAACAAACCACTGAGATCGGTCGAGTTTTTTGTGGACAGTCTCGCTAAGGATTATGAGTGGTTATATGAAAAATTGAATGTTAACAAAATGAACGATTCGAATTTAAACGAAAGCTCTGAGGACTGTCTCAGTCGCGGCGATGTGCCTAGATTACCCGATTGTTATGTAAAAAGAACTCTATTGGTGAGTAGTTATTTTAATATACTGGTGTGAACCGGTGTCCCAAGATTATGACCAGTCCAATGGGAGATTGGTAACATTTCTTAATTTTTCAAAATGACAACAAATTATTGGTAATTTATTAATAAATTTTTGGATTATAAAAATGTTGAATTCGTTATCAAATCTGAGCCTTGAAGGACTGATGTGGTGCAAAGATAGAATAGAACAGAATTTCGTCATCTGTATGCGAAGCTGAAGATATGGGTTCGATTCTCACTTTAGGTTAGGGTATTTGCGACGTGATTTTTCTTTTTTTATCGCAATTTAATAGTAAACAAATAATTTTAATGTGGCAAAACAAATTTAAAAAAATAACCAAAAATTGTTTTTGTTTTTTCTCCAACAATTTATGTATACATGACTATTTATATTCTAAACACAATTAATAACAATCATAACATAAAATAGATAAGGAGATATGCATTGTTTCAGTGCCGGATTTAAGATAGGCAACATATACAGCCACCACACCACAAAAAAAAAATTAAATCGATAAAGACTCAGTAGAAACAAAAATATACTAAATTTTGTTTTAAATTTTTTATTAGCCAACTTATTTAGTTGCTCTCTTCTTTACCCTCGACCTTAATAGAAACTTTCAACAGTTAACCACAAACGATATGAGGGCCTCCACGACATGCTCTGCCTACGGGCCGCCGAAGTCTAAATCCGGCGCTGCATTGTTCTATCATACCAATGTGGGATTTATTTTTCAGGAACAAAAAGTGGCTTCCAAATTAAAGGATCTCGCTCGCCATAAGATACTCGCCCTTCACGGGATGCCAGGTTCCGGAAAGACTATTGTTGCAATCGGCACACTACGTCATAATCCAGAATTGATTCTTAACAACTTCAATAGAGTTGTGTTTTGGCTTAATTTAGCCAACGTCAAGACTGATGATGATATTATGTCTCTACAAATTAAGTAAGTGTCAATATTATTTACAACATACACACATTTGGGTGATAGCGAGACGTCAAATGGCGTATATTTTCTTCTTCTTTTTCTTTCATTATATGTGCCGGTATAGTGGAGGCGACTGCTGTCCGCACAGGTTTCTCTGTAGTAGCAATTGTTTCCATTCACGGACCGCACTCTAGCTTTACAACAGGCGGAGTGTTGTCACATCCACAGTCATAATAACGACAATTCTGCCAATGTCGAGTAGTAAATTCTTGATGTCTTTGTATCAAATTGCGGTGGTGTTTTACAATTTGACGCTTTCTTGGAGCATTTGGCGGCAATTCACCCGGTCACGTCACAATATGAGCGTTTTCACGGCGTGGGATAACGACAAAAAAAAAAACCGCGCTTCTGTTGCCTCATATGGAGTGAATTTTAATGTTTCCACAATTACTCACAAGCGCAGCATAAAATTACGCAAAATAACACCAATGTTACACAATAATAACCACTACACTAGTTAAGGAAAGGGATGAAAACACCTCAACCTTCCCGGGCAAAAACGCGCCAAACACACCGTATATTTTATTTTCGATTCAATCAAGTTACAACTTGCATTGGCTTTTGAGTTGAGCTCCTGGTCAGAGACAGCGAAAACTAGAGATGTGCAATGCAGGGATCACGAAGTCAATTTTGACGAAAACTAAAATTGCGTGATTAGATTTTTTTTAAATCCATTTTTCCAGTCAGGAATCGAACCCGATGATTTTGAAAAATGTAACACACATTGCATTATTGCATCATGCTATAGTGTTGTTAATAAGGATCAAATTCTGGAAAGTAATGACGTTTAACAAAGTAAAGAAAAGAAAAAAAATTAACACAGTTTTTAACAAATTAATTTTTTTATTCATCAGGCTAGCATCCGGACTACAGAAAAGCCCTAAGAGTTAGTAGATTAAAATAATAATTTTATTTTACAGATTATATCGCAAAACATCCCAATACAGAAATAATGAGAATTTATTTATGAATTCCTCCTGCATCTCAATGTTAAGCATCGCTTCAAATAATGATAGCCAATCACTGAGTAGTACAGATTGCTCTCTCGCTGATTTACGTGATAAATTAAAAACCGTTTTTGAGGAACCGAATTTAAAAGACGGCCTTCTAGTTCTGGATGAGGTCAATGAAAAAAGATTTGTCGAGGCGTTCGATATTGGTTGTAAAATATTGATAACCACACGTGATACTGATGTCGTCGCCAACCTACAACCGCAAATTATCAAGGTATACCGTATTCTATATAAAATTAAGAGTCCGCCTGACTGATGATGGTTACGTCCTAGGGCACACGCTTTTCCAGAGGTCACCCATGAAGTGACTTTTTTTTTAATTGTAGCTCAGCGTATGACAACACTCTGCCTGATGTAAAGCTAGATTGTGTTGCATGAAAAACAACAACTGCTACTAGGAGAAATCTCTACAGGAACCAGTCGCTTCCGCTATGTCAGCTTAAGAAGATGAATATGCACTGACGGTGTACACTCTTTTCGCTATACCGGACTACTTCCAAACTGTTCACGTAGCACGCCCATGAGGTGACCTAGTAGAAGTATAATTTAGAGTAGTGTGCATTGTCAACGTAAATATCTTAACAAGCGTGTATTATATATGACAGAACGGGAGAGCGGTCCAAGGCTTCTCACCTCCATTTGTGGGTGTTAACTAAGCAAATATGCTGAAACACGACAGTTCCTCCGCACAAACAAGTCACAACGTGTCCTCCGCGTGACGTGTTTTCAGAGACTCTGTCAAAGCGTAACGACGCTTTTGTTTCATATTCAGTTAGTGCTTGTACTCATGACCGCGTGTTCGTTTTGTTCCAAGTTAGTTTCCGTAATCGTTCAAATCAGAGTCCGTATTCATGACCGTTCCGACATATAGATGTCGTTTCTCGCTTACGGGTCGCATTTTAGTTTAACATTAAGGTTACATGTCGAACTTGTTATTGTATATAAAATTAGAAAATATATATTGATATTTCTATGTATTCAAAATAATCACGTGCGGTTTTGAAATAATATTGAAATTTTCAGATAGTGTCAAACTTTGAAGAGGAGGAAACTCTTCAATTATTCGCGTCATGCCTCGATGTTGACGTATCAAATTTGCCATTCCCGTCTAAAGCGAAAAAACTCCATGCCATTTGTAAAAATCTAAACCCTTTTCTAATTGCCTTAATTGGTGCTCAATTTGCCGAAAATCGTGCTTGGTTACTAGACGATAGCAAACGTTGGGATTATTATATTAAGAAGCTAAGCAAGAATGATTTTATGTCTATGTAAGTATGTTTCAACAACAGTATTTTTATATAGTAGCTCGGCATGTGACCGCACTACGCCTGATGTTTAGCTAGAGTGCGGTCTATGATACTACAGAGAAATACAGGCTGGAGTCGCTGTCTTTGTCGAATGGCTGAGGACTTGTCCTATCGCCGACGAGGAAGAGTCTAGCTATCGACTATTTCTCACTCAAGAATCGTACACGTGTAAATAGAATAGATACGTGTATCAATAGACAATCGGTGGCTGTTCATACTGCCGGCGATCAACTACAAAGCGGAAAACATACTGGAACAGATCTGTCGTGCCGACAGTCCTTTCCTTGTTGGACAGCTACTTTCAAGCCGATTCCGTTATACGGTTGGGTTACATACACTTGAAAGGATCAGCAGATTGGGCTAGATTGTAGATTCCTAACGACTTCTTTTCTGCAATTGAGCAGCTATAGATCCGCATCACTGCAGCCACCTGATATTCATCCAGGAAAGCCGGGAGACTTCACGTTCCTGCACTACTAACCATCATCAGTCTGCAAACCAAATTATTATTATACTAATATATAGCTGCAATACCACTGACTCACTCACTGATCTATTGACATCAATTATTTCGTACTTGCCGGTATAGTGGAGGGTAGCGGTTTTTTGAGTCGTATAGAGGGTGTTCCAAAACCGTCGAGAAAAATACGACTTTGACCGGAAGTCGATTCTGGACCGGAAGTGGTAGCGATATCTCGGAAACGGGGCGAGTCGGGGCAGTCACCCCGAAGAGAAAGTTGTAGGGAATGCCCTATAATTTCGAAAACGATACTTTTTTTTTCAAAATTGCTCGAAAAAATACTAATATATAGCTGCAATACCACTGACTCACTCACTGATCTATTGACATCAATTATTTCGTACTTGCCGGTATAGTGGAGGGTAGCGGTTTTTTGAGTCGTATAGAGGGCGTCCCAAAACCGTCGAGAAAAATACGACTTTGACCGGAAGTCGATTCTGGACCGGAAGTAGTAGCGATATCTCGGAAACGGGGCGAGTCAGGGCAGTCACCCCGTAGAAAAAGTTGTAGGGAATGCCCTATAATTTCGAAAACGATACTTTTTTTTTCAAAATTGCTCAAAAAAAATTTTTCCTCGATCGTATTTATATCCTTTTCCCGCCGGTACGCCAATATGAAACGGAGCATGGCGGTGGGCGTGGCCTAACAGCATGCGCGACGAGGCATTTTCGGGACGAACGACCGAAACGGCTTTACCTCGGTCAGTCGGACGGTGAGCGCGGCCGCGTGAACATCGAATTTGCTCCGCGCGGCGGGCTTTCTTTTAAATATCTCAAGAAGTAGATACGTCAGAGTAACCATGTAAAGAACAATTTTGTTCAGTGTGACCAGCACTATTTTTTTAAATTTTTGTTTTAGTTTTTTTTTTTATTTTTTAAAATCTTCATATCTCGAAAAGTAGATACGTTAGCGTCACCGTGTAAAGACCAATATTGTTCAGTATGACCAGCACTACTTTTTTTTTAAAATTTTTGTTTTTTTTTTAATTTTTTAAAATCGCCATATCTCGAAAAGTAGATACGTTAGCGTCACCGTGTAAAGACCAATATTGTTCAGTATGACCAGCACTAATTTTTTTTTAAACTTTTGTTTTTTTTTTTAATTTTTTAAAATCGCCATATCTCGAAAAGTTGATACGTTAGCGTCACCGTGTAAAGACCAATTTTGTTCAGTATGACCAGCACTTTTTTTTTTAAATTTTTTTTTTTTTTTTTTTTTAATTTTTTAAAATCTTCATATCTCGAAAAGTAGATACGTTAGCGTCACCGTGTAAAGATCAATATTGTTCAGTATGACCAGCTATACTTTTTTTTAATTTTTTTTTTTTTAATTTTTTAAAATCGCCATATCTCGAAAAGTAGATACGTTAGCGTCACCGTGTAAAGACCAATTTTGTTCAGAAACGTAAACGCTTTTAGATGGCGAGCTAAATATTTTCAAAACTGCCTAAAATCTATTCGATCTAATACGTTTTACGACAAAAAGGGCCTCCGCGGGCCGCTTGCGCCCGCGGCTTTTACCCAACAGCTAGTACTAATATATAGCTGCAATACCACTCACTCACTCACTGATCTATTGACATCAATTATTTCGTACTTGCCGGTATAGTGGAGGGTAGCGGTTTTTTGAGTCGTATAGAGGGCGTTCCAAAACCGTCGAGAAAAATACGACTTTGACCGGAAGTCGATTCTGGACCGGAAGTGGTAGCGATATCTCGGAAACGGGGCGAGTCGGGGCAGTCACCCCGAAGAGAAAGTTGTAGGGAATGCCCTATAATTTCGAAAACGATACTTTTTTTTTCAAAATTGCTCGAAAAAAATTTTTCCTCGATCGTATTTTTATCCTTTTCCCGCCGGTACGCCAATATGAAACGGAGCATGGCGGTGGGCGTGGCTTAACAGCATCCGCGACGAGGCATTTTCGGGACGAACGATCGAAACGGCTTTACCTCGGTCAGTCGGACGGTGAGCGCGGCCGCGTGAACATCGAATTTGCTCCGCGCGGCGGGCTTTCTTTTAAATATCTCAAGAAGTAGATACGTCAGAGTAACCATGTAAAGAACAATTTTGTTCAGTGTGACCAGCACTATTTTTTTAAATTTTTGTTTTAGTTTTTTTTTTAATTTTTTAAAATCTTCATATCTCGAAAAGTAGATACGTTAGCGTCACCGTGTAAAGACCAATATTGTTCAGTATGACCAGCACTATTTTTTTTTTTAATTTTTTTTTTTTTTTAATTTTTTAAAATCGCCATATCTCGAAAAGTTGATACGTTAGCGTCACCGTGTAAAGACCAATTTTGTTCAGTATGACCAGCACTTTTTTTTTTAAATTTTTGTTTTTTTTTTTTTAATTTTTTAAAATCTTCATATCTCGAAAAGTAGATACGTTAGCGTCACCGTGTAAAGATCAATATTGTTCAGTATGACCAGCACTATTTGCTTTTTTTTTTTTAATTTTCTAAAATAGCTATTACTCAAAAAGTACATACGTTAGCGTCACCGTGTAAAGACCAATATTGTTCAGTATGACCAGCACTACTTTTTTTTTAATTTTTTAAAATCGCCATATCTCGAAAAGTAGATACGTTAG
The DNA here is from genome assembly GCA_948150575.1 of Tinea pellionella. NCBI lineage: Eukaryota > Metazoa > Arthropoda > Insecta > Lepidoptera > Tineidae > Tinea > Tinea pellionella. The sequence continues at coordinate 2,827,597 of OX411254.1, read as the reverse complement.
CGTCACCGTGTAAAGACCAATTTTGTTCAGTATGACCAGCACTAATTTTTTTTTAAATTTTGTTTTTTTTTTAATTTTTTAAAATCGCCATATCTCGAAAAGTAGATACGTTAGCGTCACCGTGTAAAGACCAATTTTGTTCAGAAACGTAAACGCTTTTAGATGGCGAGCTAAATATTTTCGAAACTGCCTAAAATCTATTCGATCTAATACGTTTTACGACAAAAAGGGCCTCCGCGGGCCGCTTGCGCCCGCGGCTTTTACCCAACAGCTAGTTATGTTATATTATTTCTTTCAGACTTGGCATAAGTTCGGAGATGAAAATTAAACCAATACAAATGTGTATTAATTCACTTAAGGACGAGATATTACCGTTGTTTAAAAAGCTCGCTGTGTTACCAGATAACGTTAAAGTGTCAGCAAAAGTAATCAAAGTATTGTGGAATGAAGATATACATACTGTGGAAAAAATTATGCAACAGTTACGGAGCAAATCGCTCGTTAATGAAACTTATGTCTCTGAACAGAAAAGCTATGTTTATGATATACACGACCTTATTATGAACTACTTAAGATTGAGTCATACTGCAGCAGAGCTGAGTAAACTCCATACACTTTTTCTTAAGAACTATGGATTTGATAATGTTTGCGATTTGCCTGTCGAATTACCTGATGACAAGTATATAGCATACTATATTGGATATCATCTCGATCAGTCAAAATGCCCTAATTCAGCGTTGATTTTCAACAAGTTATTCTTGAATCTGAAGTTCTTGGGTAATAAAGTTAGACTTACTGGTGCTGCGGATGTAATGTTGGATTTAGAAAAGTATGGTGGGACTATCTGTAAACATGTATGTTTCCTTTATTTATTTATATTTTTAAGTGCTTCTTTTAAGAGCGGCCGTGGTCTAGCGGTAAGACGCGTGAACTTACGATCGATGAAACCCGTGTTCGAACCTCGCTAATTCTGACCGGTACCAATGTAACCTTGTTATATGTACTTTGGTCGCTCAGTGCCTATAGGCACTATTAAAGAGTGGTAGGCAGACTGATGATGGTTATTTTTCCAGTCTGCCGTCCTGGGCACCACTTTGCCGACCACCACTTTCGAATGTAACACCCGTGAAGTGACTTTGTCGCGTTTCGGTAATAGTTTGAAAGTAGCCAGGTATACCGGGAGGAGAGTGCACTGTGAATCTATGATGGTACATGCTCGTCTCCTCAAGCCGGCATAGTGGAGGCGACTGCTACCCGCACAGGTTTCTTTTTTTTTTTTTTTTTTTTTTTATTGTAGCTCGACATGTGACAACACTCCGCCTGATGTAAAGCTAGAGTGCGGTCCATGAATGGAAACAACTGCTACCACAGAGAAATCTCTACGGGCTGCAGTCGCCTCCACTATGCCGGCTTGAGGAGACGAGCATGTACCATCTAGATTGACAGTGCACACTCCTCTCTTATTCCTGGCTACTTTCAAACTATCCCCGAAACGCGACAAGGTCACTTCACGGGTGTTACATTCGAAAGTGGTGGTACTGCCCCAGGACGACAGACTGGACAAATAACCATCATCAGTCTGCCTACCACTCTTTAATAGTGCCTATAGGCACTGAGCGACCAAAGTACATATAACAAAGTTACATTGGTACCGGTCTTTAGCGAGGTTCGAACACGGGTCTCATTGATCGTGAGTTCACGCGTCTTACCGCTAGACCACGGCCGCTGTATTGTTTGTAGTGTAGTAGCAGTTGTTTCCATTCATGGACCGCACTCTAGCTTTACATCAGGCGGAGTGTTGTCACATGCCGAGCTACAATTAAAATAAAAATGCCTATACTAAGCTTGTATCATAGGCACTGAGTTACCAAAGTGCATATAACATAGTTACATTGGTACCTGTCAGAATTTAGGGAGATTTGAAGACTCGTAGATCATGAATTTACGCCTTCTACCGCTAGATTACGGTCGCTCTTTCTTATAATTACGTTTTTTAAGTTTTTCTTTTGTTATCCATTAGTGTATTTTAAATTTTACCTTTATTTTATGTTATACTACATTTTAACTACAAATTTTTCTATTGAATTTTTAAATTTTCATTGTAATTTAATAATAACAACTCAAATAATAATTAATAATAAGTCAAATGGTGTTTGACGCTTTGTCTTCAGGGACCCAGGCAATCCAATCGGTGGGTGGATCTCCAAAAACCCACTAGAGCCACTATCCAAAAAAACGTATTAAAAATATAACAAAGACATTTTTCTATTATTCTACCCTATGTTCATGGGCGGACTAAAGACTAGGCAAATACCTAGGGCCCACTTTAGCATAGTCTGCTACTGCCTATGTTAAATTTAACTGTAATCATCTTATTTATATAATTATTTCAGGCAGTAGACAAAGAGCTGATCATCCAAATTAAGGAATATTTAAATAGACATGGCAATGATCTATATCGATATCCTGCCACAGATATAGTACAAAGTATTTTACAATACGAAAAGAATGGTGCATTATATCAAAGAGCATACGAGGATGCGCAAGATGGTTGCCGTAAGAGACAACTATATTTTGAGTTTCTGTAAGTAGTAAATAGATGACAATGCCCGTTTTATAATACAATAGTTCAACAAAACAATATTCTAAAATAATATTTTTTTTTTTTTTCATTATTTTATTGCAATAATATCAATACATGGTTTACCGTCTACCGACCCCTTTCTTCTATCGGACGTCCAGGCACCCGGAGAGGTACCATCCGTTTATGGTTCAAGTTCCCAAAGTGCGTATGAGACGTTTTGACAACACGTTCCTCGTGCGTACTGCGAAACTGTGGAACTCCCTCCCGGTGTCTGCCTCCCGACACGTACAACATGCATCTCTTCAAATCGAAGGTCATCAGGTACCTCATAGGCAGGCGTGCTCCACCTTAGACCACATCACTGCTTAACACCAGGCAGGGTGTGGTCAAACGCTTGCCTATTAAGCATAAAAAATAAAATAAAAAAAATCAATCAATAGACAACATTTAATTACATAAAAAAACACAGATATCAGCAATTAAATATAATAATAACCTTAAATATTCCATCAGAAAAAGTCTAATTACTGAAAAAATCTAATTATGATCATGAATGTAGATTTATTTTTCTACTAATTAACTAAAAATTATTGACAATAGTATAGGTAATATAATATAACTTAAAAAAAAAATATCAACTTAAGAAAAAAAATTACGTGCCCATTTCTTTTAGGCGAATAGACATTCTCTTTTATTGATTATATTATTAATCAGGCTGACGAACCAATCTTCAGCAAATACTTTATATTTATAAATTATGTTTTTTTTTTAATATTGTGGCTCAGCACTCTGTCTGATGACACTATAGTGCGGTCCATGAACAGAAGCAACTGCTACCACGGAGATATTTCTTCAGGTAGCAGCCGCCTCCGCTATGCTGGCTTGACGAGACTATTGTGCGCCATTCAGATTGACAGTGCACTAAGTAGGTCACGGATGTCACATTCGAAAGTGCTGGGGTAGTACCAGAATTGCACTTCTGTTTTTATCTAATTGTAACAACTCCATTTCTTCCTCTTCGACAATTTATTCCCTAAATTTTCAGGCACGAAAGAAAAGTGGACGACACTGAAAAAATACAATGTATTAAAGAAATTCACGTGAAACAAGACTTAACTTCTGTGTGTTTTCTAAATGATTTCATACTTGTTGGTACATTGCAAGGGACTGTCAAGGTAAAAAAAAAATAGACAACAATTAATGGCTATAACATCCAAGAATCTTTAATTAATTTCAAAGATTTTATATGGCTTATGATTTTGAATAATTTAACCCGTTGGCCAGCTCATTCGAAAGCTTTGAAACCGGCATAGTGGAGTTGTTTTAGCAATAACATCGCTTTGAGTGTGCTGAGTCACATGCCCAGCCACTCTAAAAAAAAGGTAACGTCTGAATTAATTATTCAAAATAGGCGTGAAATAGTCAACTGCTCATTTTTTTTTTAGCTTGGCATGTGACAACTCTTCCCATGATGTAAAGCTAGAGTGCGGTCCATGAATGGAAACAACTGCTAAATTAATTCGTATTTTTGGTACTTAAATTATTATAAAATAAAATAATTAAGAGCAAACTTATTGCGTCGCATTATTCGCAATATACACAGTGCATTCAAAAAGTTCTGGGACTGAACTAAAAATTGATTTATAATTATCAATTGATGTATTAGTGCACTGTGTTATAATTATACCTATCGGGTCGGATTTATAATTAGATAGACTAAAATGACGTTTGGAGGGATGCCGAGTTTTGGAAAAAAATAAATAGTGTTGTTATTATGCGACCTAGCAGTTAATTGAAAATTCAATTAACTTTATATTTAATATATCTTTATGTTCGTTGTTTGTTACTGGCTCAGCAATTATGAATTCGTATACGCAATCGCGAGCGAAGGAATACTAATTCGAATCGAAATTGATAAAAACGATTTTTACTTGCACAAAATTGTTTCGTTTTATTTTTATTATTATTAACATATTTCTTGCCTGAATAATTAAAAAAAAAACCCTATTACTAAGCGAAATGCTATTTTAAGATAATTCAATTAATCAATCATTTCTAACTTGGCAACATTTTGGGAGAATGTACACACTTCGAACTGTTAATTTAGTCTATCTAATTATAAATCCTTAAATACATGTTTTATTTTACTAATTAATTTCTTTGTACATAACTTTTTTGATTCTCATAAAATATATATTACATTAATTTAAACAAAAAGTATTTGTCAATTATCGTAACTAACGGAGTTTGCAAGATAATAAATAATAATACTAATTGGAACTAATACCACATTATGTTTTTAGATATACGAAATAATAACGGGTACATTAAAGAAAGAATTAACAAATTCCACTCACCCTATTAAATATCTGTGTGTATGTCCTCGACAACCATTTAAAGTTGCTGCACTTAACAGTAAGGGCGAATTGCACCTTTGGTACTTAGACGACTTGTATGCTGACAACTACGATCACACTATCGAAGAAGGTAATAATATGTTGTGTAATAATAATTAAGGTCACTGAACTCACAGTAATAAACTAATAACTAATATATTTTTTTTATTTATTTTTTTTTTTTTTTTTTATTGTAGCTCGACATGTGACAATACTCCGCCTGATGTAAAGCTAGAGTGCGGTCCATGAATGGAAACAACTGCTACCACAGAGAAATCTACGGGCTGCAGTCGCCTCCACTATGCCGGCTTGAGGAGACGAGCATGTACCATCTAGATTGACAGTGCACACTCCTCTCGTTATACCTGGCTACTTTTAAACTATTCCCGAAACGCGACAAGGTCGCTTATGTTGTTTATTCCAAAGAAATACGTCTCATTCTATCTCTTCATCTTGTCAGACCCCCTCTAAGCCCGACTAGAGATTAGAGAAAGACTGAACAATAATAAATTTAAAGATTTAAAAAATAAAACAATTTAGAACAAACAAACATTTAATTTTCTAATCCGAAAAAACAAAAAGAAATAAATTTAAAAGATTACTTAAATATTAAAATTATCCAAGTCCTCCCAGTCTCTCAAAATTCCAAATCCTTTCTCCCTGTCGTCTGATAACCACCTTTCAAAAAACCTTTTTTCTATTTTTCATTCTTCAATCAATAAACTATTTTAAATAAAATATCAAATAAAACGTTACGTTACAATCTACATCCCTTTTTTCTGTTCAATTTTTATCATATTTCCAGGTCTAATTGCACCAAAAGGCCCGTTAAAGTTACTTTGTTACATTATATGATTACTTTAACGGTTACGTTGACATTTACTCCACACGCGTTGCACTATCATGTAAATTCATAACGCTATCGATAAAAGGGTGGCTGATGTAATTAGAAGTACATTGCCGAAAAATTTATAGAAAAACATATTTGACCTCTTTTCAAATACTTGACGTTAGTGACATTGGTTTAACTATTACTTTAATTTTGACCAGCCAATATTCGCTGGTTACGGTTAGCGTTAAAGTAAGCGTCAAAATCGTAAGGTTTTTTTTTTTTTTTGAAGCAACCTCATTTTAATTTTAACTTGAAAGTAATAGTTAAGTCATGTGGTGCAGTTGGACCTTATAATAGTCAGGGGGTCAGAGTGGTGTTTTTAATCTCCACCGATAGGATCGCTTGCTTAAAAATCACTACTCAGCCTTCTGTATTATAATTTTTTCTGTTAATATTCCCGCATGAATTTAAATCGTGTATGTGGTAGACAGGCAGACTGAGGAAGGTGAAGTTTTGGTGGAAGACCCAGTATGCTGCTTTGGGGTGGTAACACTATCTCTTTTTAAATTTCCAGAACATGAAACTGCTAGTTCGGATTGCGAAGAAAATGGTTATAACAGTTTGACAGGTTTAACAACAAAGGTCGGCCCGTTTATCGGCTTCTCGTGGGCAAATAATAATGGCGCGTATATATCTCACGCCGCAAACATGGCCGTCATAAACGACGAAAACGGAATACAAACTCATGTCATTGATATATTTAGTAAAGAAATAAAAATGTCGCATTGTGTGTTTTCACACGATGACAATTTTGTGATAGCTGGATATCAACTGAACGGGTCTTCCTATGTTAACGTTGTCGATTATAAGAAGAACAAAAAATTAGCGACGTTCAATGAAATTGGACCTATTTTGGGTATTATATGTGTTCCTGGTAAGTTTTTTATTTTACATTTATAGCTCAGCGTATTAAAAGAGTGGTAGGCAGACTGATGATGGTTATTTGTCCAGTCTGCCGTCCTGGGGTAGTACCACCACCTTCGAATGTAACACCCGTGAAGTGACTTTGTCGCGTTTCGGGAATAGTTTGAAAGTAGCCAGGTTTATACACCTCTCGTTATCGAGAGGAGTGTGCACTGTCAATCTAAGATGGTACATGCTCGTCTCCTCAAGCCGGCATAGTGGACGCGACTGCTACCGCACTCTAGCTTTACATCAGGTGGAGTGTTGTCACATGCCGAACTACAATTTAAAAAAAAGCGCTGTCTGCTACTATAAGGAAATTTGTGCCAGCAGCAGTCACCTCCACTATGCTTGAGGAGACGAGTATGTACCATCCATTGACAGAGCACATTTATTATACCCTGCTACTTCCAAACTATTACCAATACGTGACTTGATCACTCATTCAAAGATATGGCAGTTTTTTAAGTGTTACACTGAAGATACTAGTTAACCTAGATCGTGTACAGTCATCTTCTCAAGCCGGCATAATAGAGGCGACCTAACTAACCTAACCAAATTTTTTTTTTTTTTTCAGTAAACACGATCTCAAGACATTGCATCTTGGTAATAAACGAAACGGTCGTACAGCGTCACGAATGGAACATGGTTAAAAAACAATTCAACATGGATAAAAGTGAAAATATAATATGTGCTACAAATATTAAGGAAAATGTGAAGTTTGTTTCGGCAGTACTCAATAAGTCTGGCACGGTACTATTTGTTTCGACAAATGATAGCAGAATTATTTGTTTTGATATTAATACGAAAGAATATATTGATTTTGATAATAGAAGAGGGTGAGTTCTTCAATTCCTTAATAAATTAGGGTAAATAGGTACGTTATAGACTTGACATCAGGCAGGATGTGGTCAAACGCTTGCCTATTAAGAATTTTAAAAAAATGCTCCCAATACGCGTTGGGCCAAGACTATCTGCGTGTCTTAGCCCAGGGTATACAGTGCCTATTTGCGTGTTTTTGCCGTTTGTTAGTTCCTGTTCACGTTGGGCCAAGGTGCTCAGCCAGTCTTGGCCCAAAGTGTACTGGACGCATTAGCAATTAGTATTGATTGCTTCTGTTAAAGTTTTTCGACCGGGCCGAAATATTGACTGGCTCACCTTCAAACCAGCATTCGAGATAAATGATGTCGTCTATATGCGATGGTAACACCCCTGGCAGTGACATCACACGCGTTCAAAAATCCACTTTTGATCCGTTCTAAAATCAAGTGTATAATATTTATGGATTCGTGGCGTATAAAATGAATTCAAAATTATTTTAAAATGATTTTTCCTTTTCCTTTCCTTTAAGTAAACTGTTTCAAAAAGAACTCAATATTGGACAATTACAGATGAATGAAGAATTTCAAGTTGGTACTTAAAGAAAGCAAGTCTCACCATGCCACCTGCTTATAGTTGGAAAGTGATTAAGAAAAAATACTTTATTATTACAGGAACGTTGTGTCAATGGCCGTTAGCGAGTATGACCCTGAAGAATATATACCAGATTATGGTATTTTGGCAACTGGGACGGGTGGTGGAGAGAATTCTGTAAAGATTTATGGTTTCAACCCAGTTTTTGTGAGTCAAGCTACCAAAAAGCACAGGTAATTGATTTATTATACCAGTAGTAATCCTATATTAATTTGATATGAGCTGCCGTGGTCTTAAGACGGACCTCATAATCGATAAGATTTTTTTTTATTGTAGCTCGGCATGTGACAACACTCAGCCTGATGTAAAACTAGAGTGCGGTCCAAGAATGGAAACTACAGAGAAACCTGTGCGGGTAGCAGTCGCCTCCACTTTGCCGGCTTGGGGAGACGAGCATGTACCATCTTAGATTGACAGTGCACACTCCTCTCGTTATACCCGGCTACTTTCAAACTATTCCCGAAACGCGACAGTCACTTCACGGGTGTTACATTCTAAAGTGGTGGTACTACCCCAGGACGGCAGACTGGACAAATAACCATTATCAGTCTGCCTACCACTCTTAACTTGTGTTCAAACCTCTCTAAATTGTGTCCGGTACCAATGTAATTGTATTATGTACTTTGGTAGTTCAGTGCCTGTGATACAAACACTAGGCTAAGTACAGGCATTTAAAAAATATATATAAAAAGCTGAAATGAAAGCTGGGCTGCCTAGTGCCTATAGCCATCGAGCTTGTATAAAGAGAATTGTGGAAGTGAAGGAAGCGAGGGAGTTGTGTCAAGTTTGTGGCAAATAGCATTGCGTTGTCTCTGCCAATTCCTCGGGGAAAAAGACATCAGTTGCTGGTAATTATATATTTTTTTAAATTAAACATGCCCATTTCTTATGTTTCAGAAAAGTGAGATTGTCACCATGTTTTGACGTCAGTTTCACGAGTCCCACGTCACCAAAAATATCGTACGAATGTGACACCCCACCTAGTGAGCAACCAAGTTTATCATCTACGCCAAAAAGACATCAATCATTCATGACGACGAGAGAACAAAAACCATTGGCTAAGAAAACGTCGAGTTTAGATAGGCATTCATTAAAATCATTAAATTTAAAAGGCATATCGAATGGTGGTGACGACCGTGGGTTACAGCCTTTGTTGGCTGTCGTCGATGATAGGAATAATATTCAGGTACTTTTTTTTATTGTAGCTCGGCATGTGACAACACTCCGCCTGGTGTAAAGCCAGAGTGCGGTCCATGAATAGATACAACTGCTACTACAGAGAAATCTTTGCAAGCAGCAGTCGCCTCCACTATGCTGGCTTGAAGAGACGAGCATGTACCATCCAGATTGACAGTGCACACTCCTCTCGTTATACCTGGCTACTTTCAAACTATTCTCGAAACGCGACCCGTCACTTCAAGGTTTTACGTTCGAAAGTAGCTTTATATTTCATAAAAAAATATATAACATATTTCATTTCCTTATTAATTTTTATCACGACATTACAGCCATAGTCTTGGTAGTGGAAGGCGTGAACTCATCATCGATGAGACCCGTGTTCGGATCTCGGTAAATTCTGACCTATGTTATCTGTAGTAGTTTAAGATCCAATTGCTTTATTGGTTCCCAAACCAATGATAACAATAAAGAATGATGTTAATTTTGATTGTTTTTTTTTATTGTAGCTCGACATGTGACAACACTCCGCCTGATGTAAAGCTAGAGTGCGGTCTATGAATGGAAACAACTGCTACCACAGAGAAATCCCTACGGGCTGCAGTCGCCTCCACTATGCCGGCTCGAGGAGACGAGCATGTACCATCTAAATTGACAGTGCACACTCCTCTCCTATACCTGGCTACTTTCAAACTATTCCTGAAACGCGACAAGGTCGCTTCGCGGGTGTTACATTCGAAAATTACATTGAACTAATAACCATCATCAGTCTTCCTACCACTCTTAATAGTGCCTATAGCACATATAACATTCGAACACGGGTCTCGTCGATCGTGAGTTCACGCGTCCTACCGCTAGACCACGGGCGTTTATGCGTATTGAAATAAATGAAATTATCCATCAGGTACTCCGTGGACATGAGCTTCTAACCGAAATATCTTTGAAACCTGATTGTGAAGTGACAGTTGTAAGAATATCACCATGTAACCAATATATCATATATGGCCTACATTCTGGAACAGTAAATAGATTTACAATAAGAACAAAAGAGACGAAAGTACTCATGGACGTTTATAGCAGAGTACAATATTTGAATTATATAAATTCGAACATATTGATTGTTTTTGGTAAAAATCGTTGCATGATGGGCTATAAGTTTGATAATGGTGAGTGGAAATTAGAAATGTTACAGAAGGGTGACTGTCATCTGGGTTCTGAGGAGGTTTTAAATGATATCCAAGGTATTGTTTTCTAAATTTTGTTTTGCTATTTACTAACTACTTCTCTCTAAATAATACATACGAGTGTAAAAGGATTGCGGGGAATCCCCTTTAAGATAACATTACCTTATTCAAATGTATTTTTTTATCATAAACTTCACATAAACGAAGCCGCAAAGGTTTTAATAACATTGCTAAAGCATTTGCGCTTGGTCATCTATCACCTGTGAGTTGAATGACCTCGACGCTCGTCTGTATATCAATCCTTTCACATTGATTACCTTTGATATTTCGATGATGTTTTTTGTTTTTTTTTTTTTCAATTATTAATGTTACATACATTGCCATTCGATCAATAAATGTCAAAAAATTAAGGACGATGTTAACAACTTCCGGTTCGAGGGGATGCCGTTTTTTTTTTACACTCTGTGTTAACAAAGATGAGAGACCGCGTTTTACTTAATCACTAATAATTTCAGTCATCAATTTATTAACTTCCTCAAAAAGTACTCGTACATATACACTTGTCGCGTTTCCAGGTATAACGAGAGGAGTGTGCCCTGTCAATCTCAGATGGTACATGCTCGTCTCCTCAAGCCGGCATAGTGGAGGCGACTGCTACCCGCACAGGTTTCTCTGTAGTAGCAGTTGTTTCCGTTCATGGACCGCACTCTAGCTTTACATCAGGCGGAGTGTTGTCACATGCCGAGTTACAAAAAAGACACATATTTCAAGGTATAACGAAAGGAATATGCAATGTCAACCTGGACAGTGCACATTCATTAGCTGACAAAGCGGTGGCAACTGCTGACTGCAATCATTTCTTTGTAATAGCAGTGTCGAGCTACTATAAGTTGTACATATCTAAGTGTCCATATCATATCATGCTTTTCCGGTTTTAGGTAATAAAAAGAAAATGGACTCCATTTCGAGTTCCGGAAGCGAAACCAGTATCAATTCGAAAGATCGTAGACCTTATCCGAGAGGTCGCTTGAACAATGGCGGTTGTTTAGTGCAGTGTTTCTGGGTCGAAGGTATCGGGATACTGTCAGTTGAAGATAATGCTACAGTAAAATTGTGGAATAACGAACTTAAATTCATAACAGTCCTTATTGGACGACAGAGTGATGTCTGTATTAACTGTGCCGCTTTCCAGAATAATATTTTAGTTATTTGCGATGATTATGGAATGTTCCAAGTAAGTTTTGGCATTTTTATCATTATGCTGCGTTCATTTTGATTAATTCAATCTGACATTTTGAAAGCTTTGCAGCCACCGTCAGCTTCTACTTTCAAACCCTGTACAATCAAAATAGTAAAGTAGTAGGTAGTTTTGTTAACTTTTAACCAACACCTGGGTCTCCGAGACCACGTCGGCTTTAATACTTTCAAGTTGTATCAAATCAAAGTATGTTCTAATAGATAAATTTTTCTTTGAAGATTTTCTTCTATTTAGTTAGTTTTTATAGCTATCATATTTTGTTACAATTAAAAAAAAATTGTGATATGTAACGTCGACCCAGCATGGAGCAGTTGAAAGGGCTGCCGATGGGCACAATACGGCTTAGTGGTCAGAGCATCCATGCGCTTTGCGAAGGACGTGCGTTCAATTCCCATAATTTAACAATATTTCTTTCAGATATTTGAACTTCGTAAGAGTTCGTCGTCATATTCATTTTGTACAATTCAAGATGAAAATAATAAATTGAACAATAAAATAACATCTTGCGATCTTACCAAGGATGGTAAAATTTTAGCCATGGGTTTAGATAACGGCGCTGTTGTTGTAAGTATAGTTGAAAATAAATATATTACGCAGCAAATTTTAATGTTCTCTTTGAAGTTGAGCGGCCGTGGTCTAGCGGTGAGACGCGTGAACGCACGATCGATGCGTCCCGTGTTCGAACCTCGCTAAATTCTGACCGGCACCAATGTAACTTTCCTATATGTACTTTGGTCGCTCAGTGCCTATAGGCACTATTAAAGAGTGGTCGGCAGACATGCTGATTATTTGCCCAGTCTGCCGCCCTGGGGCAGTACCACCACTTTCGAATGTAACACCCGTGAAGTGACCTTGTCACGTTTCCAGGTATAACGAGAGGAGTGTGCACTGTCACTCTAGATGATGCACATTCGTCTCCTCACGCCGGCATAGCGGAGGCGACTGCTGCCCGTAGATATTTATCTATAGTAGTAGTTGTTTCAACTCTTGGACCATACTCTAGCTCTACATCAGGCGGAGTGTTGTCATATGCCGAGCTACAATAAAGAAAATGTTTGTGAGGAGGTGCTGGGTTCGTTTCCTCGAGAAACAAACTTTTTTATATTAGCATCCCTCTTGTGCTAACACATATCACCACATATCACATGTGGTGTTCGGACCCGTACCGAGTATTTCTATTTTTTGTTTTTTTGTGACAGATAATCTAATCTTGAACCTCCGTGTTCCCACCCCCTCCAGAAACAGACTAGCACCACTGCGCCACAGGGACTGTAAATAATTGAATTAAAATAATATTGTCTATTTCAGTTATGGAACGTACCGGCAAAAACACAACTAGTATTACTAAAATACAGCAAAATATTATCACCTATACAAGCATGTGTGTTTTCACCAGTGCCTAAGAAATTGTTGAAGAGTGCCGCTCAATCGCCAGTTGTTAATAAAACATTTAATTATCCGAATAATAATGATCACAGCCAAGATGACGAGGCGCCTTTGGTGTTGGTTACGATGGCTTCGGAGATATTTTGGTGGGATGTGAGTTATTTGATTAAAATGCGTTCCAGTAAGAGGCCGCATTTAAGGTTTGTGTTTTCTTTTGTTTTATTATTATTATTTTTAATTTATTGTAGCTCGGTATGTGTCGACACTCCGCCTGATGTAAAGCTAGAGGGCGGTCCATGAATGGAAACAACTGCTACTACAGAGAAATCTACAGGCAGCAGTCGCCTCCACTATGCCGGCTTGACAGTGCACACTCCTCTCGTTATACCTGGCTACTTTCAAACTATTCCCGAAACGCGACAAGGTCGCTTCGCGGGTGTCACATTCGAAAGTGGTGGTACTAACCCAGGACGGCAGACTGGACAAATAACCATCATCAGTCTGCCTACCACTCTTTAATAGTGCCTATAGGCATTGAGCGGGAAAAATACATATAACAAAGTTATATAACACTAATTCATCGATTGTCATTTCTGTTCACGCGTCTTACCGCTAGACCACGGCCGCTCTAAATTGATATTTTAGGTCCACTGTCCACTGAAGCTTCGCATCTTTAACATTACAATCAGAAATATATTATTATTTACGGTTATTTTCTAAAGCGTGGCAGGACAACTATTGATGAGGTTAATTAGGACTATCCATCGGTATAAAGAAAAAAGAAAGTACTCCACAGGTCTTAACTCCTTCTTCAAACCTTCTCCTTCTCGAATAACTAATTTTTTTTTATTTAGAAATCGTCACAGAAATGTAATATTATCACCGCTGGCAACACCTGTGGAAAACAGGACGGACCTGACCTCAAGTCTAGAAAATTTAGACTTGAATAGAAGCAATTATTTCTTTGGAAATGGATATTTTAAGACTGAATCGTGGGAGTACTTGTGGAAACGTAAAACGTAAGTGAAAATAGATATTTGACTTGTAACTCGACTAAAAAATTTATAGAAAAAATATATTTGACTTATTTTCATACACTTGACGTTAGTGACATTGGTTTAACTATTACTTTAACTTTGACCGGCCAAAATTCGCTGGTTACGGTTACGTTAAAGTAAACGTCAAAACTGACAGGTTTTTTTTATGCAACCCAATTTTAATTTTAACCATCACTTTAACGTGAAAGTAATGGTTAAGTCATCTGGCAATTGGACGTTAATGGTAATTTATTTCTCTTATTTCGTAGGTATAAGGAAGGCTCCGAAAAGAAAGAGTTATTAGCCTGCATCAAGATCTCTGGTATGAACGCTAGAAAATTATGTGTGGACGATAAATTCTCATGTTTTGTGACTGTTGACAATTCCGGTCATATTCACATTATGAATGTTATGAAAACAATGATTTCTTAAATACTGCCAAATAGCATTTATTTTATTATGTATTGAGGTGCAATTTTAGTAACAAGGTACGCTATTATTAGACAAAGAGTTCACGCTTTAGAGAATTAGACACTCGGAAAAAATATATTTTTTAAATGTCTGGTTAATACTAAACTTTAAGGTAAATTGTGAGGATTTTTACGACTCAAAACTGTATCAAGTTTCGTATCTATCCGATGGTATCTGGTACATTGCACTCGATTCAAATATCCGAAACAACGGATACTCAGGTATCTGGTGGTACGTGTGACCATTTTGACCACGGACGAAGAAACTTGGTACAAACGTATTTGCATCGGACACAATTATTTTGTAATATAACTTGATAATATCACAACAGGATTGTCGAAGAGCTATTTTGATATTATTTATTTATGTTAGACATTTTTTAACCTAACCCAACGAAATTCTCCTAGATAATCTTATTTTGATCGCCAATGTAAAAAATTCAAATGAAGTGATCCCATTGGCGAAGAGCTCTCACTTTACGCAGTGACAGTGTAAATTTAAACTCGTACTCGGGCCTCTGATTATTGTTTGTTGGTGTTGCCAACGAATATTATAAATTCCCATACAAAATGTGTCCGAAATGAAATTTCGATAATTTTTTATAATTTCATCATACTTTTAGCTCTTTGTTTAATCATACTGTACTTTGTTTAGTAAATGTAAATAAACGAAATATCAAGAACAATTTTTTTAGAACAATTTTATTAGGTAATTTTTTTTTTAGAATTATGATTTTATACACTACAAAATATTTCTTCTTTTTTTTTACAAGTCCTGGATTTAGTTGCATATTTTTTTATATTATATTTAGGGTTAGTTTCTAAGATATTTTATAGTTGAACAACAAATATGAACTGAATGTAACGCACAAAATTTTCTTGCAACGAAATGCTCAATTTTATATGTATACGTAGATTGTACGTAAGTTTATTGTTAAGGGAAGGAGTCTGCTAAACTGTCGCGCCAGTTATTGTATTGAAGTTTGTATCTCGCGAAAGACCAAGCCTGTAGCAAGTTTCCACAAAAATAATATCGTCTCAAAGTTTGTATCACAAATATTTTTATATTTTTTTAGTTAATTACGAAATAATATTTAAATATAACCCAGTTTATGTGTTATTTGGTTGTATTTATTATAAATTTATTTTTATATTTTTTACAATTCGGCGTGTAATTTTTTTTTTAGTAAAAATATTTAAAATCTTAGTTATAGAGAAGGGAATAAAAGAATCGTTGTCAAATATAATAGTAAATCATGCAAATGGTAGGAAAAGCGATCTTTATATTGTAGAAGAAATTTTAATTTATTTACGAGCTAATTTTTTATTGTTTAGTTAAGGGTCGAACATCTTCCGATGCCTTCGAGCGTACGGTCGCTTCGGCCTTGTTACTTTTACATTATGCGTAATTAATTGTTTTGGGAGCAGTTTGAAAGTAGCCAGGTATAGCGAGAGGAGTGTGCACTGTCAATCTAGATGGTGCATACTCGTCTCCTCAGGCTGACATAGCGGAGACGACTGCTGCCCGTAGAGATTTATCCGTAGTAGCAGTTGTTTCCGTTCCTCGACCGTACTCGAGCTTTACATCAGGCAGAGTGTTGTCATATGTCGAGCTACAATGAAAGAATTTTTTTTTGTTGTTCAAAAGTGGTACTTATAAGTTTTAAGGTGTTACAGCTGGCAACATTAAATGTTTATACTTGCTTAGCTATTGTCCGCAGTTTAGTATGCGTATAATCAGTATTTAGTCGCTTCTCGTTTCATCCCCGGGGACCCACGCTCACTCCACTGCACCTTCCTCTTCGGTTGATGTGGTCCTCTCTCATCTCATTTGTCGCAAGAGCTGGGCGCTTCACGTCTGTTCCACCTTTCAGTCATGCTGTAAAAACCCTATCGGGTTAGCAGCGATTCTCATTTAGATGAAAAAAAAAATACAGACAATGAAACTTTTCGCTAATAAAAAAAATAGTTTTCTAATTGCTCCGGTATGGAGACTGGACAAACAAACATTTATTGTTTATATAGATAGATGCATTATATTTTAATATTTGTTTGTTTATTATCTATAGTTTTAAATATATTTTAATTATAATCTTTTATTTTACCGAATATGCTGTGTATTTGTAACAACGAATAGTGATTTTAATAATAGAAATGTGCTCATAATATTATTTTTAAATGATCTCGGAATTCGTCTTTTTTTTAATTTTATAATTTTTTTTAAAGTACATATTCCTACATAATTAGTTTCCTTTTTAAATAGTTTTTAATATAATAATATGTTAATTATATCACATATTAACTTGGTCGAATAAAAATGGCTTTGAAGATATTGGATACGGCCTCGGTACAGTACTGTATATATTATTGTCTTGTATAAAAAAAATATTTGTGAATTTTTTATAAATAAAAAAAAAACTTGTGACCTAGGGAAACGCGCTTCCGAGATACCACTTCTGTCAAGCGTGTTTTTTAATTCCAGTCTTTAAAAAAATGTGAAAATTAGATTTTTTTAAAAAAATTTTGAATTATAAAAATACGTCTAATAGAAGTGATATCTTGAAATGGTTTTCGTTTCTCATAGGTTAATTTTTAGACCTTACCAGAAAGTAATAACCACATCCTTTTTTTTTTTAATTTGTCGCTTTTCTCAAGCCAAGCAGTTCGTTAAGGAACCGGATTAGTTAATTTTCTAATTCTTCGTAGTATGCCTTGAAATAATGGGAAAAAATGTATCTATAAATATTTTGTCTGCTCTCTCTCCTATTTTATGTTATACCCATGTCACATTTTGCATTTAAATTTATTATTTCATAGGTATGTTTTAGTGAAATTATCTACATCATCATCTTCATCATCTTTTATCAAATATTTTTATTCAGTTGTTTAATATTTACAAATGTGTTTTATTATTATTTTTATTTCACATGTTACCGTTTTGTTATTTTACATAGATTTAACCCTTAAATGCATGGATTTTTGTTTTGAATTAATAAAATATTATAAGAAAGGAGAATGCCCATTTCTGGGCCCATTTGATCCCTAATAGTATGGTAACAAAACAATATTCTAACATTTTCTCATTTGAATTATATCAACACATCATTTACCAATCAATAGACAATGTTTAATTACATAAAAAAAACAGATATAATCAATTGTTAAAGCATCTAATATAATAATAACCTCAAATATTGCATCAGAAAAAGTCTAATTACTCAATAACCCGGGTGAAAAAATAAAAACTGATTGGTAAGATTAATGATTAAATTAAAATTAACTAAAAATCATATACAAATTGTCAGCCCATCGTTTTTAGACGGATGGGCATTCTCCTTTGTCATAGATTATGTGAATCACAAGAAAAATCATTTCCGATTTTTGTTATGACACAAGGCAACCTTGCATTTGATGCACTGAGTACGTGAAAGTCCTGTGCGAACGCACTCAGGTTTTTGAATAATTTTATGTGAAAATGAATGTAGACAATTGGCAACAATATGCATTTAAGGGTTAAGTGCATTGCAATATATCAGACTGCTTATATTTATGCGGATAATTATCAATTGATAATTCGCTGTCTTCTGAACTAGAAAGGACAGTGATATCTATCAGTTTTAAAATAAAACCAATATTCTAAAATAATATCTTATTTTTTAAATAATTTATTTCAATTATATCAACACATCGTTTACCAATGTATAGACAATTTTTAATTATTATACGTAAAAAAATACTTATCAATTATTAAAGCATTTAATGTAATAATAACCCAAATATTGCATTAGAAAAAGTCTAATTAGAAAAAGCAGATTTATTTTCCTATAGAATGAACTAATAATCATCGACGAACTAGAGAAAAATTTTTTAGGTCCATTTTTTTAGGCAAATGGGTATTCTACTTCCAAAAAAATGATTGTAAACTAATGTTTACACTATCAACCATTAGCAAAAAAAAAAAAGCAATTTTGCTGATATCCGAATAAGTAAATACCAAATAATCAAACTCATATTCTACGATTTGACAGTTAAAACCATTGATATATATACAACTAGATAAGAATAACGCTTCTAATGTGACGCGAAAGAAAAGATGACCTCAGTCACTTAGGTTTCTCTGTCTGTTAGTATTTGATTTGACGACAACATTGTCAAATGTTTGAAGCGACTTACGCTTTTTTCATGTCGAATGTATAAAGTTTGCTTTTGTTTTTTTTGTTATTCTTGATAATTATCTGATAAATATCGGATCTACTGTTTAAAGAAATTTAGTAGCAATTACTTTGACATTTTTTTTATTCCTTCCATTTTAGATGACTTAAAAATTATTAAAGTGCCATTAGAATTAAATTATTAATGGTAGGTCTTGAATAGGTTAGGTTTTGGCATGTGGCCTCTGTTAGTGGTACCTACTTAGGAATAACAATTCATATCTACAGACACCGTACGTGGCAGACACGATAGTCATAGATAGCCAACATGATTTTTTCCTTTATGCCCGTTCTGGTACGTGTCTGCCACGTACGGTGTCAGTAGATATGAATTGAGCTTTATTTAACATGCTGATCACGCTTAAACTTGATCATGCCAAATTTTAATTCCATATACTATGAAATTTAATATTAGTAAATAGATCAAGACCTATCATTGACTAAATAAATTATTGTAAATATTTCTAATCACAAAGTCGATAATGCAATTTGATTTTGTGATCTTATTGTAAGAAATTATATGGTGCTACGTGTAGGCATGTATTGAATTACTTTTTTTTATATAAATTTAAGCAATATTTTAATGAAGCTCAAATTGCATTTTTTTTATTATCTGTATCTTTTTTTTTTTGTTCCTTTTATTACATTATAAGTATGGATTAAAGATTTAAGTATTAGGTAAAATGAGATCAATTACATTATATTGGTGCATAATTTGTTTCTTTTTTTCGAATTCAACTTGTATCACTCTATTTTATGAATAATTTTGATTATTATAATGTTTATATGATTTCGTTGTTTTATTTACCCTTATGAAAAAGTCTTTCAACAAACTAAGGTTAACGATTAATCATTTTGCTGGTTATTTGAATGGATAATAATTGATATTAGCCAGAGAATATATTAATGCTTAATTTTGAGTAAATAGTCGTGTCATTATTTCACATTAATGATAAATGATCACAATATGAAAAATATACGAAAATAACCGATATTTGTTTCGTCCTCCCTGCCTACCCGCGTTTCATTAAAGACAGGGATTGTGGCCCATACAGTTACACCCTAATGTGCTGTAATAAACGATTGTTATCCAAAGGGTTTGTGTACTGGATGTGGACGAATGATTCAAAATAAGAAAACGTGAGTTTCCTTTTCCAAAATAAATATTCAATAGGTAAATCTACTACAATGCGTGCATTGGCAATGATGCCTATAGTAAAACAATATAAAAATAGAATCGTGTTATGGTAGATAACCTGTTTTTCTCCAAGTTAATGCACTGTTAATTCATGATTTTATAATCATTTCTTATATTATTATAAGAAAAAGTAGAAGAAACGGCAGCAAAGTTGATCGTTTCATTCACACTACAACAAAAGCAGCTGCATTTGTTTTTGTTTTATTTTTGCCTGTTGTAAAAGATAAATTAAAAATAATCACAAAAACTAAATACTACAATATTTCTAGAAAGATTTATCTTTCAATTTATATCAATTTGTTAGGGCAACCCCATTGAATTCGTTTGTTGGACATCCCTAATAACGGACGACGGTTATTTTGAACCGCTGTCACAGTGTCTACGGATGGTGAGCGACGGTTTTCGATTTGTATTATGCGTGTTTTTTTGCGAAATACTGACAAGGGTAAAAGTTATATATACCGCAATAATATAATAGTATATAGCGAATAAAGTGCCACTTTTATATAATTATCAGTTGTGACTCGTGCGCGATGGCTCAATTTAACTATTTAAATGAAATTAACAGTTTAGCTACTATGGATGGCCCAATAACGAGAGGCCCTCTCCAAAGATGGGCTAAAAAAGGTAACAGCGAGAACATCAATCCCAGTAATTCATTTAAAAGCGTTTCTAATATAAGTATTAATCAATCGATGCAAAAACTTTCAATTTCTAACCAAAGCTGTAATACCAGTCTGTTGAATAGTAACAAAACACCAACTCGAAATGAACCTAAGAAAGGAAAGAAGACTCCATCTAAAAACAAGTCACCTGGTAAGGTTTTATTTGTAACTACTCCAAGACTTTGTTTGTTGAATGTTTACCTATATTGCGATAATTTTTATAAGGTCGCTCGACTACCCCTACTCCCAGCAAAGCATCGAAGACTCCAAATAAAGCTGACAGGTTCATCCCTTCAAGAAGCAATTCCAACTATGACTTGTGTCATTATATGGTAAGATTAATAATAACAAATTTATTTATTTATGTTGAAATTAATATTATTTGTAACAAGTTGAGTTTGCACTGCCAATCTGGTCGGTGCGTATTTGCCTCCTGAAGCCGATATAGCGGAGGCGACTTGCCTGTAGAAATTAATCTGTAATAGCAGTTGTTTCCGTTCATAGACCGCACTCTAGCTTTACATCAGGCGGAGTGTTGTCAAATGCTATAGATTATAGATACAGCAGATTCAACATCAACAGTGCCCTAAGCTAGCACCTCTGGCGACCACCTATAATAGTTTTTATTTGTGAAATGCTGTAAATATTTTTAAAAAAAATTAACATGCTGTTGGTACCTAGTTTTTGTAGAATGTAATGCATTAAATCGAAGTCAGATTTAGTTCAGTCTTAAACAAACTACCTGTTTACTATCCAGATGAATCGCGATGAGGACAAAGGGGAAGAGGTAGTTGCACTAGCGGCTGCAAGTGAAGCTCTCGGAAGAGCGCTAAATGATACAGAACCTGGTAGACTGCTCCAGTACACCTGTAAGGCACCAGCAGCTCCGGAAGGTTATCAAAATAGATTGCGTGTTGTTTATTCACAGGTATTATTGAAGATCATTTTTAATAGCCATTTTTATAAGGTTGAATGTAAACATAGAATTTTATTTAATTTTTCTGTTTCATTTTCATTTAATTATTATTAATAACAAATTAAATAAATTTATAAATGCATCTAAATTTCCAATACTAGACTCATCATCTTGAGATGTTCCAAATTTAAAATATTCAAAAATAAATATTTTTTTTTATTTGTAGGCAAAGGTACCTTCCACAATTAAATCGAATACTCGCTACATACCGCAAGCACCTGATAGAATTTTGGATGCTCCTGAGATTTTGGATGACTATTGTAAGTATTACGTATCCATGCACGGCAAAATTATTAAACAAGTGTTTTTTTTTTGCAGCTCGGCATGTGACAACACTCCGCCTGATGTAAAGCTAGAGTGCGGTCCATGAATGGATACAACTGCTACTACAGAGAAACCTGTGCGGGTAGCAGTCGCCTCCACTATGCTAGCTTGAGGAGACGAGCATGTACCATCTTAGATTGACAGTGCACACTCCTCTCGTTATACCTGGCTACTTTCAAACTATTCCCGAAACGCGACTAAGTCACTTCACGGGTGTTACATTCGAAAGTGGTGGTACTACCCAAGGACGGCAGACTGGACAAGTAACCATCATCAGTCTGCCTACCACTCTTTAATAGTGCCTTTTCTTGTCTTAGTGTTCTATGTTTGTCTAGTCCTTTTTAGTCGCTAATAGTTAGTGGCAGACTATCTTTTAGGCAAACTAACTAAACTAGGCATTTGCCTGAGACTGCGGAAATATTTAAACAAAAAAATGTAATATGTTTAAAGTATTTCGGAGGAGACAGGTGTGCACTGTCAATCTGGTTGGTGCACATTCATTTCCTCAAGTCGGCATAGTGGAGGTGACTGCTGCCTCTAGAAATTTATCTGTAGTAGCAGTTGTTTCTGTTCATGGACTGCACAGAGTTTTGTTATATGCCAAGCTACAATAAAAAAATCACATTTTCTGCAATTCTATCTACATTGCATAATCTACATTGGCAGACTTAAACCTGGTAGACTGGAGCGCATCAAACATCTTAGCAGTTGCATTAGGGAATACAGTATACTTGTGGAATGCGGGGACAGGACAAATAGAACAGTTGATGTCGTTGGAGGGTGCTGATACTATAACATCTGTGGCGTGGGTGCAAGGTGGTGGGTCACATCTCGCTGTTGGCACCTCGTTGGCTACTGTTGAACTATGGGATTGTGAGAGAATTAAACGGCTCAGGGTAAAAATAAATTTAATTAATTAATAGTTATTTAATACACCATTTTTTCCTTTTTAAACATCTACTCTATTTCTAGATCTCTTTATTTTGTAAATAATTATAATTTATTGGTAATTTATTTATAAATTATTGGCATATTGATGTGCTGGGTTTATTGTGGTTGGTTTAGTATTAATTTATAATGAAAATTGTTTTTATTATAGTGTATTCAGTTTTAATCATTATAAAACATTTAAAAAAAAATCTAACATTAACAGCTTATGTGACTGTATACCTACCCTCACTAACATTGATTAGAGGAAAGTAGTTGCAAAGTAGTGTTTAAAAAATAATTTTACAATAGCAATTGATTTCACATATTTATCTTCAATTATTCCATAATAAGAGTATTTTTAATATAATTTGTAGGTGATGGAGGGACACAGTGGCCGCGTAGGTTCTCTTGCGTGGAACATGTATATACTGAGCAGTGGTGCTAGGGATGGTAATATATTACATCATGACGTGAGACAACGTGATCATGTTGTGAGCACTGTTAATGCTCATACGCAGGAGGTGAGAGGAACTTCTTCTAAATGTCTATACTAAGCTTGTTCTGCACTAAGGGACCAAAGTACATATAACGTAATTACATCAGTCAGAATCAGTTTTTTATTGTAGCTCGAGATATGACATTTCGCTTGATGTAAAGCTAGAGTGCTGTTCATGAACGGAAACAACTGTTACTACAGATGAATTTCTACAGGCATCAGTCGCCTCCGCTGTGCCGGCTTGAGACAAATGTGCACTATCTAAATTGACAGTGCACACTCCTCTCGTTATACCTGGTAACTGGACAAGGTAACATTACTGGTATTACCCCAGAACGGCAGACTGGGCTAATAAAAAGATTAGATCATAGGTCCCAGCTATTGTGAGTTTACATTTTGTACTGCTAGACCACGGCTGCTCAAAATTAAATGAATTTGTTTATTATTATTAAACTGAATAATAAATTTTATTTTGATGCTAATAGTTTTAAAAATTTATAAAAATAGATGTTTCATAATAAAGGATTCTTGTCTAGATGGCTACATAATGACGTCTAGTCCCTTTATGTAGTTTTAATTACCGATAATGCAATTTTTTTTTAAATTAGACTCAGTCGCGCCATGAAAAAGGATTATATTTTATACTCTTTTTCAGATTTGTGGTTTGAAGTGGTCACCAGACGGGAAATATTTAGCTTCAGGTGGCAATGACAATCTACTCAATATTTGGCCGCAAGCACAGGGCAACCATTTTGGCGCGTCACAACCTCTTTATACCTTTAAGTAAATATATATTTTAACATACTAAAAATTCTTAAAAGTCTGCCGTACCCTTTCTTCTAAGGGAGGTACAGGCACCCGGGGAGGTGCCATCCGTTTATAATTCAAATCCCAAAGGTGCTCCACCGCAGACTGCATCGCAGCTTAACATCAGGCAGGGTGGTCAAATATACAAATTACTGTAATTAGATACATATTATTATATTTTCTGTAGTCAGCATTTAGCAGCAGTGAAGGGCCTGTCGTGGTGTCCATGGAATGCGGGTATATTAGCGTCTGGAGGAGGCACGGCTGATCGTACTCTCAGATTATGGAACATTAGTACAGGAACTAATATTAACACTGTTGACACTAAATCACAGGTTTGTGTAACTTTTAATTATATTTTATTTCCTTTAAAATTACACATATCTCAAATCTAATCAAAACATTGTAAAGACAATTCGCGAATTTAAAATAAATTTAAACGCATAGCTTTTAATTTCAAAAAATTTTTTAGCCAAAATGAAATCATTTCCTTAAAGCGTGCATTATCATAACATTAAAAAAATAATATAAAACAACTTTAAATTCATATTTAGATTAGAATAGATTAGATTCACAATTGGATCCGGTAGATGGCGCCACCATTGTCTGTTTAGTTACATAGTATATACAGGGTAATTTTTTTAACTGGGACAGTATGGGGAAATCCTAAACCACAGGAGATACGGGAAAACTGTCTTAGGAACCATTTGCTCTTATTTCAGGAAAACGAATTTGGCATAGTAATTTTTCTGGTCAAGCTTGAGTTGTCCATGGAAATGAGTCATTTTGATGAAATTTTTTTGATGCTGTTCGACTCAGTTTCTTGTAAGGATCATCTCATTGTATCGGAAGAAAAAAATTACAGGGATCACATCAATTACAAGATACAGGGATCTCCTGTGGTTTAGGATTTCCCCATACTGTCCCAGTTAAAAAAATTACCCTGTATATTAATTATCGACAGGTTTGCTCAATTCTATGGAGCACACACTACCGTGAGTTGATATCGGGCCACGGTTATGTGAATAACCAATTAATAATATGGAAGTATCCGACAATGAGTCGTGTGGCTGAACTTAGCGGGCATACGGCCAGAGTATTACATATGGCTATGTCTCCTGATGGATCTACAGTATTGTCTGCTGGAGCTGATGAAACTCTCAGGTAAGACGTCGTAACTCGATTTTTAAGGAACTGTTAATATGACAAACAATGTCATTTCCAAAGTTCCATCTGAAATAATAAGTAAATGATAATAACTTGCGTTAAATTGCGAACAACTCAAACCGCCTGATGTAAAGCTAGAGTGCGGTCCATGAATGGAAACAACTGCTACTACAGCGAAACCTGTGCGGGCAGCAGTCGCCTCCACTATGCCGGCTTGAGGAGACGAGCATATGTATCATCTAGATTGACCGTGCATACTCCTCTCGTTATACCTGGCTACTTTCAAACTATTCCCGAAACGAGACTTCACGGGTCTTACATTTGAAAGTGGCGGTACTACCCCAGGACGGCAGACTGGACAAATAACCATCATCAGTCTACCTACCACTCTTTAAAAGCTGTATAGCTTAGTGGCCAGATTATCCTTGCGCATAGCGAATGACGCTAATTCGATTCCTACCTTAGCTCAGACTGTGTTAATTTTTCCGTACAATTTTCGCACTAATTTAATAATAAAGTCATAGTTAATTTTATGTATTTATTAGGTTATGGAAATGCTTCATGTTGGACCCGTCAAAGAAGAAGGAACCCGGCGACTCGAGAGCAGCGAAAAATTTGTCTAATTTTATTCCATTGATAAGATAATTTTAGTTTCTGTTTGACTGATTTGTTATAAATTTTAGAATGTAATGACTGCCATGTAATATTAATAGTAATTTTAAACGTAATATTTTGTCATTATTATGTAATGTTTGTAATATTATTTTGTCGTTTTGTTTAGTGACTCTCCTTTTATCTTCTTAAGGATTGCTTTTTTTTGACCTTGTATTAATTGATATTACCCAATGATCATAACGCACTTGTCCCACAGTGGATGATGAGGAAGCGACTGTAAACTATATGTTAGTAACCCCGGCAGCGTGAACAGTCAGCTTGCTAGTCGCTTCTCTAGGACAAATGCGTGGTTATGTTCCTAGTTGTGTCGGAAACAATGCTTCTGTTGTGTGCATTGGTCCTAGATTAATTAGGTTTTTTTTATTAGGTATAAAAATTAGACGCTATACAAAATTAAATTTGTAAGAGGGGAATTAAGGGGTCATGTGTGTAATTTTTTTAGTATAATATTATCTAAATGTATGTGATTTCTGAACGCCTTTACGATTTTGTGATTGTATTTTTTTACAAGACTACCCTAAAATATTGTTTTTATTACTATGGTATTATTTTTATACAAATAAAGAATTTTGAGACCAATATTTTAATTTTTCATTAAAATCTATTTCATCCTTCTTAAGAGCCTGCTCTATATTCTATATTAATAATAATGGACATTTGTCGCCGCTGATCTAGTTCAGATGATTCGTATAAGAGGGAATCAATGATGCACTTATGAGGTAAAAGTTTTTCACCGAGGAAGAGGTCAGATTTGAGAGTCGAATTCTACTAGATTATAATACCGAAATGCAAACCACAAAATAGACTAAAATAAAAACAGAGCATGCACGCGTAGACGCAGCCCCTATGTAGGAGAAAAGTTGCGACAGGTGCCTTCAAAAATGTTCTAATAAAAAAATTTGGATGAGAATTTTATTAAAGTCTAATGCAAAATATATTTTAAAGCATAATATGTATATTAGGAAAAGAAACTAACAATATAAAAACTACAGGTGACGTCATTTCATGTGTCAATAAATAAAATAAAAACTTCGGCGACAAAATAAACATTTTATTATTTATTACAACAAAGTGGAATGTAACACAAAAGAAAAATATCTAGGTAGGTACTTAAGTGCAAATATTTAGGCTGATTTGTGTTTTGCTGAACAGAAAAATTGTATAATTATTCATTTAGCTTCTGTACATTTTTTCAAAGTGAGACTTCTAAAGCCTCCCTTGGCACTACAATGGGGAGCAAAACCGGTGCACGATAACGATTTGTTACCGCGGCATGTAATTTTTACTCGCGTGTGACACTATGTATGCTAAACTAATTTTTAACTACATATTGATAAACTGCCGAACATAGTTCCTGTACTTTTATCAAATTGAAATTTTTAAATACACTAGTAAATTATCTGCCATCCATTAGGTTGCTGAGTCAAGGCGAATGTAATCACAAAAATTAGCTATAACATTGCGCCATTAGAAAGGAGCAGCAATGCACCAGGTGGAGCATCATCAAGCGATTTTCTCACTTAATTGGCAAATTGGTGCTATTTTACTATATTGGGCGCACGAGGAAATAAAATACTCGATTCGGAACGTCTCAATTCATCTCTAGTGAACGGCAGCCTTAAGCGTCTTGTCAGCGTGTTTAACCGGTAAAGTTGATGTTGCATTATAACGCATCAACGTGATACTAAAATCAGCCTTAATAAGATCAATTTTTTAAACTAAATTAAATCTAAACAACATGGGCCTTATTTTTTAAATAAAAGTTAAAAGAACAATGTGATGTGTTTGTAAAAAAAAAAATAGAATAGATTTTCAAACTTTTAAAGTATTGACTAGTACTCTACAAAAAATCTTAACTATAAAATAGGAATGAACGAGAATAAATGCTTATTATATTATAATAATAAAATATTATATTTGGTCAAATAAATAATGGTTAAAAAATGCCGACATTTCTATTTGTACCGTCGTCGTTGTATATGCCTGTATGGATAGTAAAATATATTTTTTATAATTTTATATTGACCATCAAAAGCGACCAATAAAGTACGAATAAAAATAAAAAATTCAAATATGGATAATTTTTTTGACACTAGTTGCTTCTTCTTCAATACCATCCTTTATTCGACCAAGTAGTAATCGCAAACATCTTATTAGAAATAATCTAAAAATTAATAAACACGCCCGCAATTCTAGAACGAAGTACACTTAAAACCTTCTAAAGTTAACCAACATCTTTATTTTATACAATACAATACAATACAATACAATTGTCACGCCTTTTTCCCACAGGGATAGGCAGAGACAAAACGCCACTTACTACGAACCTGACACAACTGGTGCTTCCCTCACATTCACAATTCTTTATGACGGTTATGGGCACTAGGCAGCCCAGCTTTCATAAGGATGTCTCCGATTTGATCAGAAAACACCCTTCTGAGTCTGCTTTGTTTAACGCGTCCATTCACATCAGATCTTCACATCAGAATTTAAAAAGTTGTGTAAAATTATTTTAAAATAAAATACATTAAACATAACACAAACTACTATAGAAAACACGCTTTCTTGTTGTCTATCAAAACTAGTAGAAAGGAAAAAATACATTTTGAGTATACTTACATTTAAGAATTGCGTCTCGACATCGACTCCTATATTTAAATTATAACAAAAGTAATACTTATTTATTCCATGTTATACATACCTACATATATAATATTAATTAATGCAGTACTGGGTATATATATTTACTTTTATTTATATGGGATTACATTAAAAATTTCTAATCGCAATTTATGTGTAAAAAAGTTATGGACGATACTAAAAATATCACTATTAAACACAAAGGTTTAACACATACTGTTGTTTTCTTTTTAAATCTAAACATTAATAAAAAAATCAAATATCTAAATTCTAGTGAGAACACATTTACAAGTCAGTGGGTTCACACAAAAAAAATGGCCACAATACAAGATGGGGCACGTTAAAAATATTAAATCTACTTAAGCTCGTAAATTTTTTACTTAAACGGCGCATTTGAAGTCTTCTCAGTGGAAATAATTAACCAATTTATTTTAAACTGTGTACAACTTCGTATAAGTCGCACAGAAAGGTTTTTACGCGTTTATTTTTCCACCCTTCGGGAATGTTTTATAGGGACCTTTATCTAGAGAAAAAAAAATGTCTCCAAAACCTTCCCTAATAAACAAAGTATCTAACGTAAAAACAATTTTTCAAATTAGACGAGAAATCGAGACAAACATTTATTTTTATACATTAAGATTTGTCTACTTTGGAATCAGTTTTATTGTAATAATTAATATCTACTAAAATCGAATCCTAATTTTATACGTTTACCGACCTTTAAACACCGCATATAGCGGGGACACGCTGCCGCAAGCCATAGCGGAGGCGACTGTTGCATGCAAAGATCTCTCTGTAGTGGCAGTTGTTTCTGCTTATGGACCGCACTCTAACTTATTATTATTATTATTTGTTTTCATTTTTATTGTAGCTCGGCATGTGACAACACTCCGCCTGATGTAAAGCTAGAATGCGGTCCATGAATGGAAACAGTGTGTGCTAAATCTCTATTCCTCAAATTAATAAAAAAATTAGTTAACTATTTCCATTTTTTTTAAACTTAATTGTACCATGTTATTTTGTAAACAAACTAAAAACTATAAGGCGAATTTATTGTTTCATTTCTCATAAATATCACAATGAATATTTTAAAACGCATTTCTATGACAAAATTTCTATTAAATGCTCATCGATTACATTTAAGTATTTCTTGTACTAAGTATACATATTTTTTGAGCTTGGCTAAACATTTTAATACCTACTTATACCTAAAAAAATACATTTCGTTTAAGAAAACAGAATCTAAAATTCAAGTGTAAATATAAAAAAATAAAAATTGTGATATTCGATGTAAAAAAAAAAGCGATGATTCATTACTGAGATTACTGAGCTGGGTGCCGATTATGAATCCAGCTCACCGGTGAGTAGCTGCTGACTTCCTTCGAGCTCTCTTTGTAATATGATTGGACGAGCCACTTACAGTCCAATTACATTACAAAGCGAGCTCGAAGGAAGTCACCAGCTACTCACCATGACTCACCGGTGAGCTGAGTCCGTAATCAGCACCCTGAACTTAAAATTAAAATGACTTAGTTATTATTATTACAAAAAAAATACGCTAGAAAATGGAGGCGCTGACGAAGAAATAAAAACAGATTTGATGTCGCTTCACACATGTACTGATTGAACTGGCATCAGAATTGTGTTTGTCAGCGACCCAAACCCCAGTTTTAAAGTTAAGATTCGAGGTTCCATGGAGCTATTATCGAGAGTTGTCACTTGAACAAATCGACAACAAAATATGTAGGACATGACGTTTCACTGCCACATATAAGAGTGGTAGGCAGACTGATGATGGTTATTCACCCAGTCTGCCGTTCTGGGGCAGTACCGCCACTTTGGAATGTAACACCCGTGAAGTGAGTCGCGTTTCGGGAATAGTTTGAAAGTAGCCAGGTATAACGAGAGGAGTGTGTACTGTCAATCTGAATGGTGCATGCTCGTCTCTTCAGGCCGGCATTGCGGAGGCGACTGCTGCCGATTCGATCAAATGACAACTGTCGATTGGCTTTTGACTTTAGCACCTAGTCTTATTAAAAAAAAAACTAATTAACTGTAAATTAAATCAAAAATGTAGGTTTTCTATCATTATAAGCTAAATAAATCATTGAAATAAAATAATTAACTAAAGTTCAATGAACTTCACAACTAGGCACATAATCCGAGTGGCTATTTCATATAATAGAGGCTCTAGTGTGAGAAGGAGATTCTCTAGTATCCAACATGGCTGACATTGCTACAGTATTAGATATAGGTTCAGCATCCCCGACCAAATGCTCATGACTGGTAGTCAAATTACCACCATAACGAAAGCTTCTCCTCAAACTGGACCTTATGCTTTTAGCCGAATCGCTCTTAGTTATAAATGAACGTCGTAGAATATCTCTTGTAAGAGATAATGAAGTTCTAGAAGATTGTGTACGATTTTGAGTGGTATTTCCATCTACTTCGTCCGATATTGTAAATGTAGGCGTGTTGAATACTCCGCTGTACTCCGGTGGCTGGAGTGAGATTGGTGCTTCGTTATCAACAGATTCACTTAGAGTTATCGGTATTTGTGTCTCTGCTGATGTAGTTTCCGTCCGTGATGTTACTCTGGAATTTTAAGAATTAAGAATTAGAAATACATATCTTTTTTTTCTTACATTTTTATGTCCACTTAGTGGCCGTGGTCTAGCCATATTTGTACCTCGTTCAGTGCCTATAAGCACTATTAAAGAGTGGTAGGGAGACTAATGGTGGTCAGTCTGTTATCCTGGAGTACTACCACCACTTTCGAATGTAACACTTGTGAAGTGCCTTTGTCGCGTTTTGGGAACAGTTTGGTAGTGACCAGGTATAACGAGTGTGCACTGTCAATCTGGATGGTGCACATTCGTCTCCCCAAGCCGGCATAGTGGAGGCGGCTGTTGCATTTTATAAGTATTGGTTACCTGCGCAACGTTCGGAAGCTAGTACGTAAAGTTCTTAATAATCTCGCTCCTGTGGCTGTTGAATATGATGGTGGTGGAGTATACTTGGGAGGTGGATCTGGTGCGGTGACAATAACAGGTGGTGGTTGCATTGATTGTGGACGTACTTCACTCGGTGAGCCCATGTGTGGACGATATAGGTTTTGCACGCGCTGTAATTAAGATAAAACATTTATTAAATTAACCATGTTTTTCTTCCCATCCTTTCCACCGAGATGCGAGGCGTCCTGACATCTGATGCTGCCAGATAGGGTGCCAACAGTACTATAATACTTAATTGTACTATATTTCGAATCTGCATACTATTTTATTTGTATATTTATTTGTTAGACCCATCCAGATTGACAGTGCACACTCCTCTCGTTCACACGGTCACTTCACAGGTGTTACATTCAAAAGTGGTGGTACTACCCCAGAGCGACAGACTGGGTTAATAATCACCATCAAAGTAATCGCATTTATATTTTAAAAAAAGAGATTTAATAAATTTCCTCACCAACTCCTCGATACAATCATGTGTCTCAAAATCCTAGCAGCGTTAAAAGTAAATAAATAAAATAGTAATTCACAATTTTATTCTTGCACAAAACTATCTTAGCAGAACATTTATACAGAGTGATTTTTTCAAGTACGCAGAAATCCGATTTTTTTTTATTTAAACACGAAAACCTACTTGAAAAAATCAACCTCTATAGCAGAATCCCCTTATAGTTGTAACGTTTTGTGTGCTTGGAATACTGCTTGGAAATTATAAATAAAACAAGCAGCATAACGACAAGAGATATATTGTATAAGTGTGTGTCAGACTTGACATTGAAAATGGCGGGAACGAACGGAATCGCTGCGTTCCGAAATAATTAAAGGTTCTTATCTAATATAATAACACGTTTCGTTTTTTCTTTTTTTAATAAATTGTAATATAAAAATAATAACTTACATCCAAAATATCAGGTGGCCCTTTACTCATATAACGCCACGTTTGTATGAAAGCAACAACAGGTACAACCAATAATGGTATTTGTTGTAATGCCACAGCAACTTGACGATTTATTATTGGCCAATATCTAAAACAAAAATTCTAACATAATTATATACACTAGCAGGCCCGACAGATGTTGTACTGCCGGAACGTTGGCTTGTCTGCTATTAGCAGGTTCAATAAACGTTTTTCTTAAACTTTTTTTAAACAGCAAACGTTTTTTTTAAATATTCTAAGGTGACATTTGACATAAAAAAAACCTAGAATCAAATTTTAGCGCCACCTACCACTCAAACACACAACTTTTTTATCAAAATTGGTCCAGCCATTTAGGAAGAGTTCAGTACACACGTACCAGCATATTGAACTAAAATTATTTATACTCAACCTACCAGGCTACCGTAAAAAATATATATCTTACCCTGTAGGACGTCTCCAGCTGTACAACTGCCGTTGAATTCCAGTACGAAAATCAACAACGCACACCGCCTACAAAACATTACTAATTAACAAACAATTTTGCAATAATAGAGAATAGAAGAGTAGGGATCGTCTCATCAAGCCGGCATAGCGGAGGCGACTGCTGTCTGTAGAAATTTATTCCTATTAGCAGTTGTTTCAGTCCATGGACTCTAAGTTAACATCTGATTAGCCCATTCTGCCGTCCTGGGGTAGTAACCACCACTTTCGAATGTAACACCCATGAAGTGACCTTGTCGCATTTGGGGGGGGCAGTTTAAAAGTAGCCCGGTATAGCGAGAGGAGTGTGTACTGTCAATCTAGATAGTGCATCCTCGTCTACTCAGGCCGGCATAGCGGAGGCGACTGCTGCTTGTAGAAATTTATCTCCCTAGCTTAACATCAGATGGAGTGTTGCTATATGCAAAAATATTAACAAAAAAAAAATACGTACACACAAAACAACAGGCAATATAACATTCCACGTGAAGCTCAGCAATGCCCCGAGTGTGGCGGCCATCTTGCCTTTAGAGAACAACGCTGCGACCACGACATCACCCGAATACGGTCTACCACGGACCACGAACACCCCGCATATTAATGCCACGTGAATTAGACACTGCCACCACGAACCAGCCCATATGTAATCTATATAATGGACCATGCGAACACCGGCCTGAAAATTAAAAATGAAACTCAAACTGGATTATTATTTTTAAATGTAACACTCGCGAGTTATCAAGTGGGCCCACAAACGGGGATTGTTCTTTGACATTATTTATTATTGTTATAATTATTTCTTAATTAATTCGCGAATAAAATCCTGCAATAAAAGCTGCATTTGTTGTGAAAAATAAAATTGTGACAAGTAAATTTTTTTTTTATTGTAGCTCGACATGTGACAACCCTCCGCCTGAAGTAAAGCTAGAGTGCGGTCCATGAATGGAAACAACTGCTACTACAGAGAAACCTGTGCGGACAGCAGTCGCCTCCACTATGCCAGCTTGAGGAGACAAGCATGTACCATCTAGATTGACAGTGCACACTTCTCTCGCTATACCTGGCTACTTTTAAACTATTCCCGAAACGCGACAAGGTCACTTGGAAAGTGGTGGTACTACCCCAGGACGGTAGACTGGGCAAATAACCATCATCAGTCTGCTTACCACTTTTTAATAGTGCCTATAGGCACTGAGCGACCAAAGTACATATAACAAAGTTACATTGGTACTGGTCAGAATTTAGCGAGGTTCGAACACGGGTCTCATCAATCGTGAGTTCACGGGTCTTACCGCTGAACCACGGCCGCTCTGAATGAAATAAATAAATAATAAAAATTCTTACCTCAGTAGTAAACAATAATCCAACCAATAAACCAAAAATACAACTTAAGAATGTGATAGATGTCTCCCATACACGCAGCACTTTAGGTCTGAACGCCATTATTGAACAAATAACACAATGCCATATGGCCAATTGTTGTGCTATTCCGAATAGTATCAATATTAAATAGAATATAACAGCCCATACTGGTGATAACTGTAAAAAAAAAACAATTGCAAAAGAGAGAAAGAGGTGAAGGCAAATGGATCAAAGCATACAGCCACGTTTTTTTTTAAATAAGTTTTAGTAAAAATTCTACCACTTTACTAAAAGCTATTTTTGACTTGACTGGACTGGACGACTATTTAAACTTATTTAAAGTGATAAAAGACCCGTGCGTGATGCCCAATAATATTAACTTGATGTAAATATTTACTTTGACAGTGGCAAATTGTTATAATGCCATATAAAACTAAAATAAAAAATTAATAAGTAACTATTATTCTATTTTAGACGTTAGTGGTCGATATTATGTTACAGTTTTGTTTGTCAACAAGTAAAAAAGTCCCAACTTACAAATTCAGTAGGAAATTTAGCCAACGTAGCCGGTACTATCTGTGTTGCAAGTTGCAATGGTTGCCAACCACTCAACTGATGTACTAATCCGCCACTCCGCCATACCGTAACTCCCACTATGCTGCCATAATGACCCATATAACGAATAGGCGTGGACGCAGCGCTACCCGGTAACGGCTCTTGGCGTGACCACAAAAACTGACTGGACCTTATGGATTCTGTGAAGAAAAAAATCACTAACCGACTAAAAAAGTCGCAGAATAATGAAATTGCCTTCCCAGAATAGGAGAGCATGATTTAAAAAAAAATGAAAGCGCGGGAAGAGTCTCACATCGTGAGCAACCCATTACAATTGGTTGAACTGCACCTATCTTCACTCAGCCGCTTTATCGCGCTGTACATAAGTTCGTGTCGGTTAATAATTTATTATTTTGGTACAAACTTAGTCCAATTTACCAAAATTTTTCTCGACATTATGATTGGCGTCCACTAAGTTCTTTTCTTCCCTAGTGGACGCCTTGGTTACTTATTTTGTTTTACAGACAATAACATAAAAAATCACTCACCAAAACTACCCGGTAAATAATGATATTCTCTATTGAGCACCTGCATACAAGTGTTAGCAAACAATGCAGCCAACAAAAGTATAATAAACGTGAGGCAGACAACGAATGCACTCTCTCTCCGAAGCTGCGTCTGCGTTTTGTTTTTCATACTTCTATGCGATGTTAGTTGCATTACACACGCACCGAGTAGACCCCAAGTCAAAAAAGTTTCTTGTGCAGCCGCCGCCCAACTCTATTAATTGCAGAGTATATTATTGAGATATATATTTTTTACAGTAGCTCAACATATGACAACACAACATGAACGGAAACAACCGCTATCCCTGAGAAATTAGTGCAGGCAGCAGTCGTCTCCGTTATACCGACTCGAGCAGCCAAATGATCGCCGCTCAAATTGACAAAACACACTCCTCTTGTTAACTTGTTATACCCGGCTACTTCACAAGCTGATCTCGAAATAACATGGTGGTACTATCCCAGAACCTAACCAGGCAGTCTGCGTTAAAACCAATATTGGTAACAAAACAATATTCTAAAATGATATCTTATTTTTTCTTAATTCATTTTAATTATATCAACACATAGTTTACCAATCATTAGACAATATTTAATTATATTTAAAAAAATACATCTTCAATTATTAAAGCATTTAAAATAATAATAATCTCAAATATTTCATTAGAAAACATCTGTATATTAATTTATTTATTATATATTTTTTTCTACAAAATTAACTGAAAATCATCGAGAACTCAAGAAAAAAATTGTGGGCCCATATTTCTTAGGCGAATGGACATTCTCCTTTAATTTAAATTTCCAAAAATTATTAATATTATAAGTTTAACTAAACAAACTAAACTAATGCTTCAATTTTTTGGATTTTTTATCTGTACCTTATTTATTATTATTTTTGTTTTTTATTTTATTTTTGCTTTGCTTTACCGTAGTCGGACTAACATTTAATTTTTATTCATTATTGTTAGTACTTTCTCGGCACTATTGGGTCTACTTATCATGTAATTCTTTCATTTTGTAAACTGATTTTTCTGATGACTGTTTGTTGCCAAAATAAAATACATAAATAAAGTTTTAAATATTAATAAAATACAAAACTTACATGGCTATTCATAAAGAATTCACTCCATTCTGTGTCTGAGAATAAATTGAGGACAGAATCGTAGGGAACCATTGTCAAAATCTTCGTACACAATATTACAATACCACAAATCGGTAGAAATATCAGCAAATACACGGTCTGAAATTAAATTAAAAAAAAAATACATGCAGACAGTGGCTAATTATCCTTTACTTGAACTAGGCACGTGTCTGGATACCCAAGATTCCAGTGACGCGTAAACGTACAAAAAATATAACGGATTAAACGTATAAACATATCGCACAAAAAAAACCCGCTCATCAAATCATCTACCGCTTTTTTCCTTACACGACAACACTCCGCCTGATGTAAAGCTAGAGTGCGGCCCATAAACTGAAACAACTGCTATCACAGATAAATTTCTGCAGGCAGCAGTCGCCTCCGCTATGACGGCTTGCTACGCCTCCAGTATACACCTTCTAGTTTGACATTGCACACTCCTCTCGTTATACCTGGCTATTTCCAAACTTTTCCCAAAACGTAACAAGGTCACCTCACGGGTGTTGCTTTCGAAAGTGGTAGTGCTACCCCAGGACGGCAGACTGGGCTAATAACTACCACCCAGGTAAAAAACTAAAACTGTTTGGTGATAAGGAATGTAGATTTATTTTCCTACAAAATGAACTAAAAAATCATTGATAACCTCGAGAACAAAATTTGTGGGCCCATTTCTCACCGTCACAAACCAAACACTAAAAAAAATTATAAAGCTTTACCTTTCCATAAGATCGAAGTCCTTTACTAAGTACAACAAAAATGATCATCCATATTATAGACAAGTTGAAAGCAACTTGAAACTTAATTGAGCCATAATTAGTACTATTGCCGCTTAAAGTCCTTTGAAGCACCTCACCATGAAAATATTGGGGCAAAGTTTCTTGTATCTTGAATATTGTACTTCTATTTGTAAATTCTCTAATTTCTAAAGATTGGAAAAATTCATTTTTTTTATTGTAGTCTGGCATATGACAACACTCCTAAAAAGAAGGCTAAAGAGTGGTCCATGGACGAAAACAACCGTTACTACAGATAACTTAGTACAGGCAGCAGTCGCCTCCGCTACCACTACTTTCGAATGTAACATCCGTGAGTCACTTAAGCAGTTGTTTCCGTCCATGGACCGCACTCAAGCTTTACACCAGGCGGAGTGTTGTATTATGGCGAGCTACGATTTAAAATAGTTACATTAGTACTGGATTTGAACACGGGTCTTTTATTCGCAAGACCACAGTTTTAGTAAATAATAATAAATAAATAAATAAATAAAAAATAATAATAATAATTAGAAAAAAAATAAATAAAAAAATGTATATATGTATGAAATGATTAACTTAATGTGTGACAATATTGGTGAAACTGCTTAGTTGGACTGTATTTGTAAGACAATGTTAAGATAACTGCATAAAAATTTGTATTGAATTGTATTAATTTGTATTGTATTGTACTTATAGTATGCGCACATGCTTTGGCATGCAAGCCAGCCTAACTCCCGACTGTATTCGTACTATGACATGTATATGCTTGCATGCCGTTTTGTGCGTCGAATTTAATAAATAAATAAATTGTCTCAAAATTCAAACACAAGACATAATTTGAATACAATTGTAATGAAGGTCATCGATGATTATTTACAACCTTGAATTGAAATCTGTTAGCGCCTAGCACACTCATTATTGTGTAGGTGTACACAGTCACGACTATTTAATCCCTATATGGTAGGCAGATGTTTAGAAATAGATTTATGTATACAGGCAACAAAATCGTAATAGGTAGTATACTTTTAAAATTATAGGCATTTAAGAAAAATCAATAAAATCGACATCCTGTGATGACAGTGCCGGATTAGCCACGTAGCAAGAGTAGCAAATGCTACGGGCCCCGCGAATTTGGGGGCCCCGCGCTCCAACGCCTGTCTGACCGTAATATAAAAATATTAATTTAAATAGGAACGTTAAATGCCTTAAACTTATAAACCTTAAATTTAATACCCTAAACTTGAGAACCTAAAGCAAACCAAGGGCCCCTTGACAGAATTTGCTACAGGCCCCGCGCTGGCTTAATGCGGCACTGTGTGATGATATTTATCTCACTAAGACAGCTAATAATTTATTT
Source organism: Tinea pellionella (assembly GCA_948150575.1). NCBI lineage: Eukaryota > Metazoa > Arthropoda > Insecta > Lepidoptera > Tineidae > Tinea > Tinea pellionella. The sequence goes on along the minus strand of OX411254.1, from coordinate 2,788,606 downwards.
AGAAACCAACAGCATTATAATTAAAAAAACTATTTGTATAAATTAAAAATAAAGTCAATTACAGGTTCCTCAGTATTGCTTTGCTAGTGTGTGGAATTTAAAGGATACAAAAAAAAAACAGAACTACATAACATAACTTTGAATAACATAACATAAAATAATAATTATAATAACCATTATATTAGGCAAGTAGCATAAATTAAATCAAATCCATTGCTTCAATAAACAAACAAAATTCTTACCATAGCCATTAAAATCTATTGGTAAAGTCCATTTGTAATGATCATGGGCTGATATAAATGAATCTCTGAAGTATACAAATATCCATGAAAGTCCAATAATGCTGTATATACCAAGTACCGATTGTATAATCAGTATTGAAATCCCAACGCCTTGAAATATTGGTGATATTTTCCACATATCAATCGGACCAGATTTCAATATTTGTCCGAGGCATAAATATAAAGTAAACAATGGTATTCCAACCAGCAGTGACAGTATCAAAAACTGAATTATAAAACTGGCTGTAAAGAAAATAGTATTTGTTATTACATATACCTATAGTAGATAGACGTGTGAAGTTAAGCTAGAGTGCGATAATTATTGTGCGAGATTAATGAGGCGGCAGTCGGCTCCACTATGCCTGCTTGAGGAGACGAATATGCACAATCTATGCACATTCCTCTCTAAGTGTATGTGTGTGAGGAATGTGCACTGTCAATCTGGATGGTGGGAATCACATTCGTCTCCTTAAGCCGACATACTAGTAGAAATTTATCAGTAGTAGCAGTCGTTTCCGTTCATGGTCCGCACTCTAGCCTAACATCAGGCGTGGTATCATATGCTGAGCTACAAATAATAAAGAAATATATTCAGTAAGTTTTTAAATCCCATGTAGAATGTAAAGGTTACTATATCAAGACAGACTATTTGCGGATTAATTGTTAAATATTTAATATTTTTAATGATAGAAGTATCAAAGCATATTTTCATAACAAATTAACTATTGAATAATAACTTTAAAATTTACTAATTACGTTTGTATGGTTACATAACATGATATAATTTATAAACTTTCTATAAAATTCAATTACTATATCTAGTGTACACAATTCGTTTTTGAACAAACAAATACCTGACAAATACAATACTTTATAGGCAAGCGTGCTCCACCTTAGACCGCATAACTGCTTAGCATCAGGCAGGGTGTGGTCAAACGCTTGCCTACTAATTAAAAAAAAAAGGGGAGAAACTTGGATCAATTATTACTCATTATCAAAGCAGGCAAAAGCTGCGTGTTATGGTTGGGGCCATTACAGGAGACCAGGCCCTAAACAGGCACTACTACAATATGTTACAGACAGCCCTCTATGCAGGGGATGTCTGGAATAGGAGGAAACGGTGCAACACTCCCTGAGGCGTGCCAGAACGTCGACGGCGTACTGGCCCTCATGGAGGAGATAGGATGGCTTGCATAAGTACGGATGGACGCATCAGGGGCCTCCATGGAGGGTCTGCGTGCAGAAACCAGCCCGGAAAATTGAAGATTTCAGGATTCAAGATTACTCTTTATCAACCCCTTTTCATCCTCTTCCTTTACTGAGATTATAGACATCAAAAATCGATATACAAATAAACCTTAACTTAGTAATTTATTAAGGAAACTCTCACCTCCAAAATGAACACTAAAAATGGCGAATCTTGAAATATTAAAGAGACCCACGGTACAGCTCAAGCAAGCTAACATAGAACTAAATCTATGCGGCCATATACCAAAAGGCGGATCTTCAGTCTCATCGCTGAAAAATAAAAAAAGTCTTAAAAACACTAAACACCAGTCTGCGTCCTGGGGTAGTACCGTCATTTTCGAATGTAACACCCGTGAAACGACCTTGTCGCGTTTCGGGAATAGTTTGAAAGTAGCCAGGTATAACGAGAGGAGTGTGCACTACTGTGCACTGTTAATTTAGATGGTACATGCTCATCTCCTCAAGCCGGCATAGTGGAGGTTGAGACTGCTGCCCACACAGGTTTCTCTGTAGTAGTAGTTGTTCCATTCATGGACTGCACTCTAGCTTTACATCAGGTGGAGTGTTGTCACATGCCGAGCTACAATAAAAAAAAATAGGGAACTTATAACCCGGTCTGTCGTCCTAGGGTAGTATCACCGCTTTCAAGTGTAGCACATGTAAAGTGACCTAGCCATGTTTCAGGACTAGTTTGGAAGCTGGGAAGTATAACGAGAGAAGTGTGTACTGTCAACCTGATGGAGCTTATAGCAGTAGCAGTTGTTTCTATTCATGGACCACACTCTAACTTAACATCAAGCGGAGCATTATTTGTTAAATTTCACTTACATTTCATCAGGAGCTGATGGCAAATGTTGCGGTGATAATACGCCATTCAATGACTCAGTTGATGTGCTAGAGGCACTAGCACTACGAGCTATACTTTGTGCCGTAGTCCTCCCAGTCCAATCTCCAAGAGTAGCTTCACTACCACCAGGAGACGGTAGTGAAAGCGCACGGTTCATTAACAAAGTCCTCCGACCGACAATCAAAGGTGCGGAGCCAGCCTCACTACTTAAATTGGCAGCTGTAACTTGTAATTGTATTGGAGCACTTGTAGGTCTTAAATTAATATTGTGCTCCAAGAACAAAATAACAGGTAAAGTTAAGGGTTCACATGAAGTTTCAGCTGGTATCGCTGGCAGTAATATAGGATCCAATCTCCTCATTGACGATCGTAATTCTTCCACAGGTCCAGCCTGTTCAACATTACTTACTTCTACATTATGAGATAACTCGGATAAGCTCTTAGATCTGCCACGAGTAAACTGTGGTTTTTCTCTTGTAATTTCTACAGTAGACACTTGAGCAGTCACATTCAGTACAACTTGAGTATCATCATCCACTGAGGTACTTAGACCTTCTGTGTAAGTATCTGAGTCTTCATCATCTCTATTTAACTTACAAACTACATCATCTTCGTCACTATCAAATCTAGCACCTTCATCAAGACAGGCCAATAGTGATTTATCCAAGACCTCATCCAGATCATTCAAAATATCCATAAACTGACACAAGGCTGTCGCTTGTAGTTCATCTTGATTGGTGACTTCACTACTTGTAGAACTCAGATCTGATTTATAACATTCTGGTATAGTTCTCTGCAAATCACTCTTTAAATCTTGTTCTTCTTCAGAAGATTTGTCAAAATCATCACTTAGTTGATCTGTGCTGTCATACCCATCGGATTCAGTTGTGCATGATGTAACAGCATTCTCCTGCAGTAGACTTTCTTGCTGTTCACAATTAACTTCATTTGCATCTAACACATCCATCTTAATTACGTAACCTAACTCATATCCCGCTCTTCTAGGACCCCACCCTGAAACAAATTTTAATTACAGTAATATGAAGTATAATAGGTCTCTCAGTACTACTTCAATAAGAGTGCTAAGCAGACTGACGATGGTTGTTATCCCAGTCTACTGTCCTAAAGTAGTACCACCACTTTCAAGTATTACACCCATGTATAACATATAAAGTAATACATACACACAGTCAATGGACAGTGCGCATCTTTCTCCACCCGGCCTAGTAGAGGTAACAGCTGTCTGTGGTGGCCATTGTCTCCAAGAACTGCACTCTAGCTCAACATCTAGTGAAGTGTCACATGTCAGTCTACTATAAAAGAAAAACAATAATTTAAACCTACAGTGTTTACTAAGAACGTAATTCCACAACTTGTACATACTGTGCTGCATCTGGATGCTGAGTAAATATTTACATAAGAATCCTGGCACTAATAGGTGTAATTAGCACTAAATACTCTGAGAGACAGTAACTTATTGTCATAGAAGCGTTAAAACAATAATAATGTAATAGTTATGGTGTTTTAAATTTTTGAACAAATGTACCTAGGTCTTAATTATGATTTTTGTGTGTATTAAATATATTATATATAATATATTATTTAAATAACACTGTGGAAAAAACATATGATCAAAATGAGTAGAGTTCATAAGCTTCTTTTTTTTTAACTTCTGACTAGAATCCTTTAGAATTGAAATTGTTTTATTTAATGTCCTAAACTTTATTATAAATTATACTCATCAAATAGCATAATAGTGGGCAGAATACATCCATTTTTTCACAAGCGTTTTTAGAGATTTTTAAGAGAAATTGGATGCATCGGTAAAACAAAGTCGTGCGAGATCCCTTTGATTTGGCTTTGGTTTGCCGCCGTGCATTATATTGTCTTCACCCTGTGTCGTTGACCTTTTTTCATTAAATATGAAATGAATTTCGGTGACCATGATATTGAAAATTTCCAGGACTTTTTCGCAACTTGAAAGTAACAAATTGACTTTCTTAAAGATTCATTAATCATGTTGCTATATGTCACCCAGTATTTAAAAATTAATTAATAGCTTTTTAACCTAAGCTTTAAGCTGCATAAAGTTAAACAGCTTATCTTTATATTTTTTATATAAAAATAGGTGTTTGTTGAGTTTTATTCTTTCCTAGATAAAAGAAATCCTAGGGATAAAATGAGAATAGTGAATTAATACCGCATAATAGTAGTCAAATAAAAAAGTAATTTTTAAGAGTTACAATCACTCAGTCACTTGTTTAATTTTACAAATACTGATAAGAATTGCTTCATGGTTGAATTTTTTTATCTACATTGTACAGTTAACTTATTACGCTAAGATTCCTTATCAAATGACATCATTACCTTTAATCACCACTAGTAGTGAATTTAATGAGAAATTATAAATAATGCAATTAATATGTACACACTTTTAAACCAAACTAGATCCATTATATTGAACTTTTTAATATTCATACACAATTAAGATTAGGCCCAATCTAGGATTAGGCAAGTGTATCTCAAGTACATGGGCAGACTAAGGCCTAGGCAACCTAGGCACGTGCCTTGGGCCCGTAATTTTAATTATGTTTATTTAATTTTTGTACATGCATTTTTTCCTATTTTTCTTAGATTCCGATAATTAAATAGAACTACATACTATATGTTTTAAAACCAAACAACCAAATGCAAAGTATGTATCATGACTGAAAAATAAGCCCGGAATTACAATGTTGCCTAGGACCCGCTTTAACCTTAGTCTGCTCCTGCCCAAGTACCAGATTAAGTAAATAAATTTTGTTTCACTATTATACCAGTTTTGTCTTGTTGGTATTGTCTGGAAAAGAGATGTCACAACAAAGCTAAGAAGTATACCAGCTTGACTGAGACTAAGTATATTGTTTTTTGAACAAAGTTATCTTTTACTTCCGGTTTGCTAAAACTTTATGGATCTATGAGGTTGCTTAAGATTTATATTTTAAATTATATATTGAGAAAAAAATAGTCCCATAAAGTTAAGCTAGATGTATGTTTATTAGTATTAGTTAGTGTATTAATAATTATCTTTTAAAAAAGAATCTGACTTTACCCACAATGGATAATGTAAAAATGAATGGATACGTTAATATCAAAGTACTTGAACTTATTGAACGAATTACTTTGAAAAGTATATAGTTAGTAATTCATAAAATCAATAAAGTTGATAATATTTACCTCAATTCGTTCGCTTGATTTTGAACCGCACTTCTATCAGGTATACCTACTAACACACTAACATCTTGTGTAAATTATGACGCATTCATAACTTTAGACTTTAAAAATTGTTTAGAAAAATGTATAATAAAATCGTTTACTCACAAAACTAATAATGAAAACACGAAATAGTATTCCTATTAAATAATTCATTTAAAAAAAAACATCCTTTTATAATATCTCAAACCAAATTGTTGTGGCAACCGTTCAGAAATTGGATACAAACATTGAAACGTTGACTAAAATCTTGCGGAAATAATTTCTGAACAGTTACTCGACTACTTTGTAAATTCACCGTTTTTATTAGACGTTTGTTTTTATCATCGAGATCTTGCTCTAATTATCAACGAAATCAAATAAACAAATAGTAATAATAAAATATACTGTTTCCAACAAAATACAAATAGATAACCGTTAATGTTATCGGTATCATAGTGTATTAATAATATGCGAGATTTAATTGATTTTTCGAAATAGATATACGAAGTGAAACTAATAGTAGTTAATTAAATAAGTCGAATAAGTAAACAGAGAATTTAACAAAGCATACCCCCAATAAAGTTTCATAGGTCAAAGTTCTCTCAATCATTATTTTTTGAATCTCGATTTTAGACCGTATCTCTCAGTAATACAGCATAAAGTTTCAAATCAGAGTTATATTATACATGATAACTTGTTTATACAGATTCTTATTTTACATTGATAACTTTTTATTTGTTCAATTCATTTGTACCGTAGTTATTGTGCTTATTACACGTTCCTTAGTTTTCTAAAGAATACATTATGATTTTAATCCAGGGAAGCCGAGCATTTAGCATAAAAATGCATTGTGCAAAAAAGGTATTGAATTCCTCAGTCACATGCGTGCTTTCTATTTTCAAGTTATCACTAATAGTCAGTTGACTTGTAACCACATACCGCTTTTGTAGGTTAACATAACGGCATCGAATTAACTTGACTTTAAAACTAATGTACGGTTCTCCTGCCGTTCAATTCTCGCGTAAAGTCACAATCAAACTACGGTGTTATCATCACTTTTTATTTTAGTTTTTAGCTACTATGGCTGCATTTTCCACGAAAGTGTCCCTAAATGATGTGGTTATCGCGTCAGCTGTGAGGACTCCGATGGGAAGTTTCAGAGGAAGTTTAGCCAGCTTATCAGCAACAGAATTAGGCGCGGTCGCCGTAAAATCAGCTGTTGAACGGGCTGGAATTCCTAAGGAGGAAATCAAGGAGGTTGGTAATGTCTTTCATAACTTTGTAATGTGTAATATAGACTTATGTTTATTATAAAAATGGAATATAATATATTATAAGCCATATACTTGTTTCTAATAAGATATTGTACCCATAACTAATCAAATATCTGATAACAACAATTTTTTCTTAATTATATAATTATGTAAACATTATAATATGTACTCATTTGCATTCACTCAAATATTGTTTGTACTAGTTAGTGATGTTAAGAAAAGATCAATGTTAACATGTATTATCCTTACTTAATTAAATAATGTAATTTTAGGTATACCTTGGAAATGTATGCTCTGGAAATTTGGGGCAAGCTCCGGCTCGTCAAGCAGTAATATTCGCTGGTTTACCGAAAAGCACCATTTGCACGACAGTTAATAAAGTATGTGCTTCAGGCATGAAATCTGTTATGTTAGCTACACAAGGACTACAAACTGGTACACAAGATGTCATTCTAGCTGGTGGAATGGAGTCCATGTCAAATGTACCTTTTTATCTCAAAAGAGGAGATACTTCTTATGGAGGAATGCAACTAGTCGATGGTATAGTATTTGATGGATTAACTGATGTATACAATAAATTCCATATGGGTAATTGTGCAGAGAATACAGCTAAGAAACTAGAGATTTCAAGACAACAACAAGATGATTATGCCATCTCCAGTTATAAACGTAGTGCAGCAGCGTATGAAACCAAAGCCTTTGCTGACGAATTAGTACCTGTACCGGTACCACAAAAACGTGGTGCACCACCAGTTCTATTTACAGAAGACGAAGAATACAAAAAAGTTAACTTTGAAAAGTTCAACAAATTAGCTACAGTATTCCAAAAAGATAACGGAACAGTCACTGCTGGTAATGCTTCGACTCTCAATGATGGTGCGGCAGCTTTAGTTCTAATGACAGCAGCCGCTGCTCAGAGGCTGAACGTGAAGCCCATTGCGAGAGTAGTAGGATATGCTGATGGTGAATGTGATCCGATTGATTTCCCAATTGCTCCAGCCGTTGCCATTCCAAAGCTATTAGAGAAGACTGGAGTAAACAAGGATGATGTAGCACTATGGGAAATTAACGAAGCCTTCAGTGTTGTTGCCGTCGCTAACCAGAAGATTTTAAATTTGGACCCAAAGAAAATCAACGTGCATGGTGGAGCTGTAAGTTTGGGACACCCTATAGGCATGTCAGGTGCAAGATTAGTTGTACATCTTTGTCATGCTCTTAAGAAAGGCCAAAAAGGCGTCGCTTCAATCTGCAATGGAGGTGGTGGTGCCTCTTCCATCATGATTGAAAGATTGTAAGTCCCTAATATGTAGAGAACCAGTAAACATCCATATTTATAATATATTAAAACTGGTTTGGCTGGTGATTTTAATGCTCATGGTGCCTTTTTTTAGATTTCCAGTTTAAAGTACCTTGAACAGTCTCGTTATGGCTGTAAAACAGCTCAGTTTTATATTTACGAATTATTATTGTTATTTATGTTAAGCACAATAAAAATTGTATATTTTATATTAAGACGAATCTTTCATAGTAAATTGTATGAAATTAAATTATATTTTTTTATTTATTTTATGATCGATTATAAGCGAAGGATTGTTTTCAGACCGGATGCTGAACCTGCAGGTTTACCAATAGTAACAATGTACACAAAAGACCCATGCCAATTATGTGATATAGTAATTGAAGAGTTAGAACCGTTCAAAGAGAGAATTAAAATTAATAAAGTTTATATAACAGATAAGAATAATCTAAGATGGTTAAGACTCTATAAACATGATATTCCCGTTTTATTTTTAAATGGTCAGTTTTTGTGTATGCATAGATTAGATAAAGACTTATTGGAGCGAAGATTGAATGCTATTGAGTCATGTTAAGTCATAATAATGAACCGAGATAAATGTATTAATATACCAAAAATAGATCTAAGATGTACCTATTTATTTTACTTATGTAATAAAAATCTTATAGCTTGAAAAACAGGTTGCACAATAAAAATTTTATTAATTTTTAATCAAAGTATTATATATTTTTTGATAACGATAATAACCTTGAACTTTCTTTATGTAAGTCGCCATACGGAGCTACGATCTTAAAGTTCATAAATTAAAGTAGGGCAGACATAAATATATAATTATAGTAGTCTAGCATGAGCGGGAACAGCCGCTACCGCAGAGAAATGTCTGCAGACAGTAGTCGCCTCCGCTATGCCGACATGAGAAGACGAATCCCACCTGATCCCGACCGGGTAGTACTCGGCAGACTGAGTTAATAAACATCGTCAGACCGCTTACCACTCTATTCTAAAACTATTTGCATTCAACATCTAGGAATTTGAACTCTAATCTCGACCTCTACAGTCGGGATGTATCTTGTTAAAGAATATTTAATCATATCCAGCAATGAAAAACACTTCTAAAGATTTGGTAAGTATATTTGTCCACATTGTCAAGTCCACAAGTGAAATGACTTTAATAAAAATAAAAGTATAAATTATAGTTTTTATTATTTCAAAATTATCCCATCATTATTATAACACTTCTTTTTTTTATAAAGCTTTTCCAGAAGTTAAAATAAGTAGTTTAATTACGCCAATATTGATGGCTTTATAACTTCACTATCCTGATTAAAGAAACACAAAAAGATTAATTAAAAAAAAAGATAATGCACCCTGTTACTCACAATTCAGGCGTTTGTTAACTTGTCCAGCAAAAACAAAACATGGTATTGCTAACAATAAATTACACTATTTTTATAGTCCTATCATAAAAAATGTATTTTAAAACTTTGTGGCGGCATTCGGGGGTTGTAGAGAAATGCAAAGAGAGAACTTCAAGAACGGGAATTCTTATAAGTGCTAAACCTAAAAGTACAACAAAAGTCATATCTACACATGTTATCAATTATTTAAATTACATTCATAGTACGTACATGCTAGATAATATAACGTTTTTGTTCTTGCACTGACAATAGCACCTATTCAAACAAAATAACTTATTTACATTTCTTTTATTATATTCTCGAAATAATTCTATTGTTATATTAAACCGAGAACAGATTTAAATGATATAAAATCTTATAAAAGCGTGGGCGCTTCGTTTTGGTTAATATTTAAAAATTGATATTTTTAACATATTTAAATTATAGGTACACAAAACTACTTATTAAAATGTCTCGTAAAATTTCATTAAATGAAGTCGTGATAGTCTCAGCCGTTAGAACTCCTATTGGAAGCTATAGGGGTGGATTGTCGAGTTTGTCCGCGACGGAGTTAGGTTCTATAGCAGTAAAGGCTGCAGTAGAACGTGCTGGAATATCTAGAAATGACATCAAAGAGGTAGGGAATATATATATTTTTATATTAATTTTTATAGAGGTAAATTAACGACCTAAATGAAACGGATCTCATATTCTTTAAAAACTAAAGGAGAGTAATTCTGAATTGTTATGTTACGATTCTGTAGCACGTTACACCTAGTATTTGGCACGTAATCCTCACTCAGAAAATCTTGCACCCACTAAAAGTTGAGCATTCAATTTTTTCTAATAATAAACTTTAGAAAACTTAGATAGAAATATTTATTTAGGTGGTATCGTTTTTTTTTTATTAAATATTTCCGTAAGCTAATTGAATATAAATAAATTCATGGGTTCTAGATTAATTTTATGACTTATTATTGCAGGCATGCATAGGCAACGTTTGTTCTGCGAATCTTGGGCAAGGCCCCGCTCGCCAAGCTGTAATATACGCTGATCTTCCAAATAGCATTATTTGCTCAACTGTAAATAAATTATGTGCTTCCGGAATGAAAGCAATCATACATGCCACACAAAGTATTCAAACTGGAACCCATGATGTAGTATTAGCAGGAGGAATGGAATCATTGTCCAATGTACCATATTATTTAAATAGAGGAGAAATACCGTATGGAGGGTCAAAATTGGTGGATGGAATTGTTTTTGATGCCTTCACTGATGTCTATACTAACTTTCACGCGGGGAAATGTGCAGAGATTATAGCTAAGAAATATAACATCTCCAGGATGGAACAGGATGATTATGCGATATTGAGTTATAAGAGAAGTGCTAACGCTTATAAAACAAAAGCATTCAGGAATGAAATCATTCCTGTTACCTTACCTCTGAAGAATGGTACTATTACTAAAATTATATCTGAAGACGAGGAATATAAACGAGTGAACTACGACAAAATTAGAAAATTGCCCGCTGTTTTTCTAAAAGAGAATGGTACGGTTACAGCGGCTAATGCATCGACATTGAGCGACGGAGCTGCAGCATTGGTGCTGATGACTGCAGACGCCGCAGAGAGACTATCTGTGGCACCTTTAGCGAGAATAATTGATTACGCAGAAGCGGAAATTGATTCAGTAGAATTCCCTCGCGCACCTTCTGTTGCTATTTCCAAGTTATTACAAAAAACTGGTGTGAAAAAAGAAGATGTAGCATTGTGGGAAATAAACGAAGCATTTAGTGCTGTCGCTATTGCAAATCAAAGAATATTAGATTTAGACATAAATAAAATTAATATTCACGGTGGGGCTGTGAGCTTAGGGCACCCTCTTGGAATGTCTGGCAGTAGAATAGTGACTCATTTAGTTCATGCATTAAAGACAAATGAGAAAGGAGTAGCAGCTATTTGCAATGGCGGCGGTGGTGCTTCAGCTATTATGATTGAAAAAATATTTAAACAGACATAAACAGCGAAGTTAAAAGGCAGTTTAATGCCTTTTAACTTCGCTGAGCATAACTTAAGTAGGGACTTATAGTTTTCATTTTTTGATTTGTACGCCAAGTCTGCATGCGGCAAAACACAAATATAGTAAGCACAAAGTAATTTATGTTTTATATTCTTATATTATTTTATATCAGGTATTTTATTTTTAATTATTTAATAAATTTAAAAAGTTTTTTGCAAAAGTAAATTATTTTTAATATTTCTGTTATTTTATCAATAGATGATATCGGAACGTTAGTTGTCAAATCATGTAAAAATTCTCGGGATCGTCCTGCGAGGTACGATGTTTTCAGCGATATTATAAATTACAATATGCGTGTGAAAATAAAATAAGTGGGTTAATTTATGTAGCAGCTTCCGTTAAATAGTATTTTTGTAGTTTTACATGTGTATTACAATATAATATTACGGAAAGAGCCTGTCCACCATGGGGGAGTCAGCCATACAAACATTGGAAGCTGCGGCTCAAGTATTCTTGGTAATATTTAAGTTATTTACTTATAATATAATCTATTTGCTAACGCTAGTATCTAGGTATTTCTGCCTTTTATTTCTGAAATAATATACTTTAAAAAGTATGATATCTGTTAATATTGTCTTACAAATGGGGTAATTTTCATGCAGGCGGCGCCTAACTTAGTGACAACAGAACAAAGAAGGCAAGCAGAGAATGTCTTTCATGAATTCCGAAGCACAAAAAATCCTTACCAATTATGTAGAGAAATATTGGAGAAATCTGGGTCGGAATATGTTCTCTTTGAAGCTGCAAGCTTAATTAAAACAGCTTTAGTTAAGGAATGGGAATTAATGTCTGAAGCAGATACTATTTCTTTAAGGCAATATATGCTTGAATATTTATTGAATAGAGATACTCCTCTCTTTTTGAAAGAAAAGCTTGTACAGGTAACTTTTTTATTATTTAAATAAATTTTAAAATATTTTCTATAGAAATAAATTTCTTTACATCTAAATTCTAATTTAACACTGCTTAACCAGCTTCTCTGCTGTCTCATTACAGACAATCGCAATAATCATAAAAAGAGGAAGTCTACAAGATGGTGGAAGGAAAAGAAAGGCATTTTTATCTGAGTTAGAGAAAATAATTGTCGGCTCACCGTCACCAAAACATCAGAAACTAGCTTGTTCAATAATATTAGCTATAATGCAAGAGTTTACAACTACAGTAAAGTCAGCTGATGTCGGTTTAGCATGGGAAGTACATTTCCGATTAAAGAAAAACTTTGAAGCGTTAGAATTGAAAAGAATATTCAGATTCGGAGTGAGTGCGTTGGAACAGATTGTACAAGTCGGTCCACATCCTGAAGGAGATCTAGAAGTTATATTAAAACAATTGCTGACTATAGTTGAAATGGTGCTTTGTTGGGGTCAAGTTTCACCTCTCTTAACGAAGAGATTAATAGGTGCATTTGAGGCTATTTATGAAAGCGATCAACCTCCAGCTCTTAGGTTGCCTGGAATTTGGAAGGATACAATTTTACAGCCTGATCTTATTGCATTGTTTTTTAAAATACATATGTATGTACGCCTACATCCACATTTGGCCATTTCATCACTAACTTGTCTCGTTCAGTTAGCAAGTTTAAGTGGCATGATTGTTACTGATTTGACAGTTAGAAAGGAATACCTGGTGAATTATGTGAAACCTTTTATGAATATGTTATCAACAATTCAGCCTATTCAGAGGGAAATGTTGAGTTTTGCTGATATTTATCGTAGATTAGTGCAGTTTTTCTTACCAAGCATGATAGCCACATTGCCTATAGATTTGCTGCAAAATTTAACTAAATTGACTATTCGATGTATTGAAGCTGCCGTAATGGAGGAATCTGTAAGTTTAATTTTAATAAAATAACATAACTATATAATATTTTATGTATTATTTTTTATTAATTTATAGCATTTTAATTAAGGATTGGCCTCCTTTTTTTCCATTCAATTTTCAATGTAACTTAAAAATTTTAAAAAAACCTAGGTGTTAAAATGGCAAAAATTTATAAAAAAATAACTTCTCCAGCATGATAAGACCTCCAGATCAGTGGTCAAAACGTCTGCGTGCACTGTGGGAGGCGTGGTTTCGAATACCACCTCTACTCGGGCTGTTGACTGTTGTATGCATGTCGTTGTTTTTTTTTTAAATAAAATATTTTATTGTGTTTGATATTGGGTTAAGTTTGCTGTAAGTTTACATTGTCCAACTAATACCTACCTTTACAGGTGTACACACATTTGTCAATTTTTAATATAATTTAAACTTTTTTTAGGTAAGTGAAGATACAATATGGAAAGAAGCTTTAAACAAATTTTTACACACATGGGGCTCCTTAATCCAAGACACTGATGGATATTCAAACGAGGTCCTTCGAGACCCATGTATCGAAATATTTAATAAATATTTACAATGTAGATTGGCACCACCTGATGGTACACGGTATGATACACATATTACAAGACCTTATGTATTCTTAGTAGTTTGGGATAAAATAATCTACCTTCCCTTAACATATATGTGTTGTTAGGGTAAGCCTATTTTTACATATTGGTAAAATACATTGTTATTGATGCCTGGCCTGTCTAAGTCGTAACTACTTGATAATTGATATGTGGGCGAAATCCACATTGGTGTGTTTAAACAATTATGCTAGATTTATTATATCACACCCCCAGAGTAATAGAGCATAAGCCTTTTTATGGTGGTTTTGAGTTATTGGTACGGTTAGATAATCCTAATACGGCTACATAAGCTCAATTTTTTTCGTAATTTTATCGACAAAATTCGCAATTTTATACATGAAATTATATAATACGTCGTTTGACAGTTCCGATCTTTTTATTAACAAATAACAGAATAAAATTTACACAAAATTGTTATTGTTTAATTAAACGTAACGACTCATATGATTGTACTTTTAAAGGACGTTTTAAACATTCTTTTAGGTCAAAGGAAAAAAGTTATATCCATTTAGCCATATAAACACTCTTTTTGCTCTCCTGTAAAATTGACTTTTTTATCTTATGCCTTTTTTCCCTGGCGATATCTACAATAATATCAATACTAATTTAACATGGATGCCACATCATCCCGGCTGAACCAGAAAAACTTTCCATTCTACAAAGTTTCTGCCTAAATAGAAACTGTTCTCTGAAAAGTGTTATGTTTTTGTATTGTAACTTTTAAAAAATATTTTTACATTGCAAAATAAAGATAACCTTATAACAAGCATCTTTTTTAACTCTAACAAACGTGCTCATTGAAAAAGTTATAGGTCATGTGGTAAAAAAAAACCACATTTCATTAATTAATTAAGGAGTTGTATGTTTCCACTATTTTTTTTTATTACACCTCTGTTAGTTTTAAAAATTAACTTCTTATTTATTTTAAACAGATGCATGCATTACAATGAATCTGCTGAAGACATAGAAGTTGATATGGAAGAAGATGAGCGACAGCAACACGCGTATGTGTTAGTTATATTAGGTAACATTGCACGGAAGGCTCCAGAACATTGTAGTCACATATTATTTTCATTACTACAGAACCGTGGTAAAAAGTAAGTTATTTTAGCTGGTAGAGAATGCCTTTAGGATTTTATTTTTTAATTTTATGCATTAAAGAATTTACTATTATTATTATTATAAATGAGTATGCCCATTCGCCCAAAACAAATGGGCCCATTATTTTTTTTTCTCGAGTTTGTTGATGATTTTTTGTTAATTTTGTAGAAAAATAAATCTACTTCCAATCAGTTTTAATTTTTTCACCCGGGTTATTGAGTAATTAGATGTTTTCTGATGCAATATTTGAGGTTTAATTATTATTATTATTTTAAATGCATCAAGTAATTAATTTAAGATATCTGTTTTTATGTAAGTAAACATTGTCTATTAATTGGTAAATGATGTGTTGATATAATTAAAATGAATTAATAAAAAAATAAAATAAGATAATAGACTTAGGTAGGTAAAAATGGGCATTCTCCTTTATATGTGTTTCAAGTGGTAACACCAGTGAAGTGACCTTGTCGCGTTTCGGTATCTATTTTAACTATTATTTATAAATAGATATTTGTTTTGACTGGGAATCAAACCTGAATACCATCACCTCTGCGTCATAGAGTTCATCGTTTTTAACGTAAGATTCCTTTGTGATTTTGTATTTTATAAGACATTTCTTTTTAGGCTAGAAGAGCAATTACGTATAATGTACACTGGTGTAATGCCAATAAGTGCTGGTGAAGCCATGTTAGCACTATTTGATGACTTGCATTGGATCTTGATGATTACTGGTAAGATTTTGTGACCATGTTTAGTCATTTACAGATGTCTTCCCAAGATATTGAGTTAAATTAGCCATTTGTTAATTTTAATAGAAATCCAATACAAATTGCTGTTATAATTGTGAAAATTTTACTATAGTCACGTTTAACCATGGTTCAATAAATTAGGCCTTAATTATAGTACTTTTTATTCTCATAAGTATTACTTTGTAATATACAGAGTGTCCCGTAAGTAGTGGTGTCAACGGTATTTTAGAGATAGAGGGGTTCAATATCTAGAATATAATTTGTTGAATTTTTTTATACCCCTGGTTTAAAAGTTATGACATTTTTAAGGAATTATCATTTTTTCCCCCGTTTTATCACAAAATAATAAAAGTATAAAAAAAATCACCAAATTATATTGTAGATATTGAACCCATCTATCTGTAAAATACCGTTGACACCACTACTTACGGGACACTCTGTATATTTATAAATGTTATATATGTATTTTATTCATTGATTTTTAACTTCTTAATTTGCATCACACAATTGCACTAAGGTTGTATAATTTTTTGTGTGTTGAAGTTCCTTATGTAACATTTAATTTTATTATTATTGGGTATGTTTGCATCATATAATTTTCAGGTCACTTCCTGTCACTGGATTGTATTGAGGGTGAAACTGTGATGATACCACCTGAAATAATTCAGTATAGCATCAGGGAGAATGCAAATATTGAGGCTTCACTTCGTTATATGGTCGGTGAATCGACTTCCATCAATAATGTTGATCCTATTTTGAGGTAATATTATAAACAAAAGGAAAATTATTGGGTCCATTTGATATCTAATAGTTTGTTATTAAAACAATATTCTATATTTTTTCACTAATTTATTGCAATTATTTTAACACATCCTAAAGACAATGTTTAATTACATAAAAAAACAGATATTATTAATTATTAAAGCATTTAATATATAAGTAATTTCAAATATTGCATTGGAATGTCTAATTAATTACTTAATAACCCAGGTAAAAAATTAAAACTGATTGGTGATAAGGTAGATTTGTTTTTCAACAAAATAAATTAAAAATCATTGTCGAATATATGAAAAAAAATTGTGGGCCCATTTCTCTTAGGGCATGGGCATTTTCCTTTCTATATTTTTTCATTAGTTTAACCTGACGTTTTGGTGAATTTGTTGTATTCAGTTTGGTGGGAGAAGTGCTTCGCGTAAGTGCATGCGAATGCGCCGCTTTAGAAGCGGGTTTAGGACCCGGGTTCAGTCCAGAAGTGTCGGCTACAATATCCTGGCTCCTCAAGATTTGGGCGAACTCTTATCTCATGCATCAAACTTCTTTTTATTCTGAGGTATAATTATTTTGTTTATACTAAATTAAAAGAGTTTATGCAGCTTATTATTTTGAATATTTTAAGATGAATATTAATTAATTGTATGCTGCATGAGATCTTTTAGTAAAGTGTGCAAACCTAAGGAACAATATGACCTAAATGTTTTTTTTTTTCTCCAAAAGTCTACTTTTCAAGTTCAATATTTATATATTATTAAACTGATTATCTACAGATGTCTACTGCGATAGAGTGTGCGTGGGGTCCAGAGTCTTCGGGAGTCTCGTGGGTTTTGAGTAGATTGGTGCAGCGTGCTGTTACTGTATTGAAACATATGGTGTCACTACCTCCGGCACCGACTCAAGCACTGCAGTTACTCACTACAATTGCTTATATACCTGATAAGTTAGTATTTACTTTTTCTTTCATAATACTATGGCTTCACTTTTTTTTATTGTAGCTCTGCATATGACAACACTCCGCCTCATGTAAAGCTAGAGGGCGGCAGATAATTTCATAAAATGAAACTATAGACAAATTTCTACAGGCAGCAGTCACCTCCGCTATGCCGGCTTGAGGAGAATTACAGTGCACACTTCTCTCGCTATACCTGGCTACTTCCAAACTGTTCCCGAAACGCGACAAAGCAAATAACAAGTGACACCGTACAGCGACCGAAGGCTATCCAGCTACTATCGTACCACTACTACTTCCACGTTATTGTGTGTCGTATGCAATAAACTGGTGTGAAGACCGAAGTCGTGTATTTTTGTATCCCCCACGAACGTAACAGTGTTTTAATTTTTACAGGAAGGCTCGCCTAGCAAATTCTGAAGACTTTCTTGCGCTCGTTGCTTGGGAAGCGACCGGTAGTAATTTGCCAGGACATATGCGGAAGGAATTGCATCGCGCATTCACTGTTGCATCTACGTACGCCACAGGTAATTCAATTTTCTTAATGTAAAATGATAGATAACAATCATTGAAGAATGTTTAAATATACATTTTACATAAAAAACAGATATCATAAATTTTTAAAGCATTTAAATTCATAAAAAGTCTAATTACTCAATAACCTGGATGAAAAAATTAAAACTGATCAGTGATAAGGAATGTAGGTTTATTTTTCTACAAAATATATAAGGTATAAGAGAGGAGTGTCAATCTAGATGGTACATGCTCGTCTCCTCGAGCCGGCATAGTGGAGGCGACTGCAGCCCGTAGCGATTTCTCTGTGGTAGCAGTTGTTTCCATTCATGGACCGCACTCTAGCTTTACATCAGGCGGAGTGTTGTCACATGTCGAGCTACAATAAAAATAAAAAAAAGAACTAAAAATAATCGTCAAACTCGAGAAAAAAATTGTGGGCCCATTTCTCTTAAGCGACTGGGCATTCTCCTTTCCATGAAAAAAAAAGTTATGATAGTATTTACACCGTTTTATAAGTGAATTTATTTTAAAGGTGACGTGAAGAATCGTTTTGAAGCCAGCACCATAGCGCTACAATCAAAATTAGCTAATTTTATTGCTATGGAAAATGATACGGAACCTTTACGTAACATGATTGCTGATTCATTGGAATGCCTTATTGGTGTTGTTGAAGGAGCACGAGAGGTAAATAATAATTAGGATACAGGGATAGGCAGAGACGACGGAACGCCACTTACCACGATCCTGACACAATACCCTCGCTTCCCTCACATCCACAATTCTCTTCATGCACGCCCGACGGTTATGAGCACTAGGCAGCCCAGCTTGCATAAGGTGTCTCCGATTTGATCGGAAAACACCCTTCTGGGTCTGCCTTGTTTAACGCATCCATTCACATCAGATTTATATATTCCTTTCGATGTGGTCGAAGTGAAAGTGGTATTAGAGAAAGATACCTCTGCCTATCTCAGTAGGAACAAGGCGTGAATTAAGTAGTAATATAATATAAAGTGTGGTAGGCAGACTGATGATGATTATAAGCTCAGATGGCGTCCTGGAGTAGCACTACCGTTTTCAAGTGTAACATCTGTGAAGTGACCTGGTTGCGTTTCAGGATCAGCCAGGTATAACACGAGAAGTGTGCACTGTCAACTAGTGTGTGTTTTGTGCACATTATTCTCACCATTTCATGTCTTTTTTTGTAGGAAAGGTTTCCGCTCTCTGGCTTAACATGTTGAGTTACTATAAAATATATGTTTCTATAATTCTATAATCTTATTGAGATGTGGAGAAACAAGTTATATTATATGTTACTCTTACATTATCTTTTCAATTTGATTTAATATAATAAATTTCAGGTCAGTTCAATGAATAAACATTGTACACAATTAATGAGTTCTCTGGAAAGCGTTCCAGTTCTATTGTATAGATACCATAATTATTCGACGATTGTTTTGCCCGCGTTCCAGTTGTTGGCTAAATGTGCTAAAAGATTACTTCATACTATGCAACTTGAGAATGCTACCAAGTAAGTGATTTTTAAAATAATTATAAATTACCTCAAACTCAGTGACAAACATATATGTTAAACTCAGACCCAAAGCCTAAAAACTTTTAAAAATATTGTTTTATCATTAAATATTTATACTATTATAAAATTATAACGAGAGGAATGTGCACTGTCAATCTAGATCGTGCATACTCGTCTCCTCAAGCCGGCACAGCGAAGGCGACTGCTGCCTGTAGAGATTTCTCTGTAGTAGCAGATGTTTTCTTTCATGGACCGCACTCTAGCTACAATAAAAAAAGTTATAAAAGTGAAGAATATAGTGATTAAATTAAATGAAAAAAATAATTGTTTATAGGTTCATAAATATTTGTAACACATCGTTTGATGTTTATGGTCGATGGAATTCTGGGAAGATATCTTCTATACCTCATGATGCAGAAGAAGAAACATATGATGTACGTATTTTTAGGGTTATATTAATAATCTCATTTAATAAAAAGGAATATAAAAAACAATTCCCATTTTTGGGCCCACCGACCAATATTTTAAAATAATAGTATTTTTTTTATTTAAGACCTTTTGGAGAGTCTCACCCGCTTGAAGTGAGTGAGACGCTCCATTATTATTTAAAATAAAATTTGGTAAAATAACACGTCGTGGTTGTGTTCAAAGTAAAATGTATTCTCTCTAAAAATAATAACAATCGACAATTCAAATTGTCATTGTGACAATCTCTTTTTATGTTGAGGTGAAAAGAGGTTGCCACAAGCTGCTTTGGTCTAGCGGTAATAAGCATGAACTCACGTCTCGTCCCGTGTTCGAACCTCGCTAATTCTGACCAATACCAATGTAAATTTGTTATATGTACTTTGGTCGCTCAGTGCCTATAGGCACTATTAAAGAGTGGTAGGCAGACTGACGGTGGCTATTAGCCCAGTCTGCCGTCCTGGGGTAGTGCCACCACTTTCGAATGTAACACCCGTGAAGTGACCCTTGTCGCGTTTCGGGAATAGTTTGAAAGTAGCCAGGTATAATGGGAGGAGTGTGCAATGTCAATCTAGATGGTACATGCGCGTCTCCTCAAGGCGGTATGATGGAGGCGACTGTAGTAGCAGTTGTTTCCATTCATGGATCGCACTCTAGCTTTAGTGTTGTCATATGCCGAGCTACAATAAAATAAAATATAATCTAATTATCCAGGACTTATGCGCTTTGATGGAGCTAATATGCAGTATTGCGCGTAGTACCGCAATAGTGGATGTTCATCAGACGTGCGCCGCTGGACTGCGACTGACTTTACCGCTCATTACAGCAACATTGTTAGCATTACCGAGATTAGCGCACGCGGCTTATAAAATGCTACGGGATCTGGAAACTTGTGATCAGGTAATATATCCCTTCCTATTTCCTTTTTGTTTTTTTTGTATTGTAGCTCGACATGTGACAACACTCCACCTGATGTAAAGCTAGAGTGCGGTCCATGAATAGAAACTTTGTATGCATATAAACGTGAAGTGACTTTGTCGCGTATCGGGAACAATTTGAAAGTAGCCAGGTATAGAGAGAGAAGTGTGCACTGTCAATCTAGATGGTACATGCTCGTCTCCTCAAGCCGGCATAGTGGAGGCGACTGCTGCCCGCACAGGTTTCTCTATAGTAGCAGTTGTTTCCATTCATGGACCGCACTCTAGCTTTACATCAGGCGGAGTATTGTCACATGCCGTGCTACAATAAAAAAAAACACAGTACTCGGCCTAACGCTGAGGACAGAGCAATTTTTATTTGTTGGAACTTATTGTTTTACTAAATAAAGTGTTCACCCCTCGTGATGACAGTTATAGTGATGTGCTGGCGCAGTAGGGCTGTACCCGCTACGTTAATCGATTCCTTTTTGATTCATTTATTGCAATAAATAAAATATTTTGCTTTATTTAATGTTTTTTTTTCCAGTTAAAGCATCTACCTATAGAAGATTTCCAAACAATAATAAACGCACTGCGCGTCGGTCTGACGGCCGTATCTTGTGACGTATCAGCGCTATGCTGCGATACCATAATCGGATTGGGGAATAAAATGCTAGGTACCACTGAAGACAATGTTTATGCAAAATCATTATTGACTCTATCAGAAATACTTCTAGTACTTGTACTGAAACGGGAATTGCCTTTGGACTCTATCCCTTCAGCCGGTGCGGCAATTTATTGTCTCACCTGCATACGACCGGTGTTATTCGAAGAGATTGCCAGACAATTGATTAGTGTGTTTTCGGGAGATGATGCGACTCTCGCTGAAAGATTGCAAGATGCTTTTCGTATATTAACAAATGGAGTAATTTTTGACGGAATGAGGAGTAACAGGCTCAAGTTTCAAGAGAATTTTGATAAGTTCTCAACGGCTGTTAACGCTTTTCTTGTTGTGAGATAATGTTGTTGTTTTTTTTAAATCTGGGTATGAGACACCAAATTGTATTAAGGTTTTGAATGAACTGAATATTTTAGGCATTTGGATGATTTACTATTTAGGTGTTAAGAATGAATATCGAAGTGATTGAATGAAAATTTGGGGTCAATTTTTTTTTTTATAATAAACGAGAAAAAGTCTGAATTTGTACATTTGATGTAATTCATTGAGTGTCCGTAAATGTGCGTGAGTGTTTTTTTTTAATGTTTAACACACAAGCGTTTGACGACCCTTTTTAGAAATTGACATATTACTGAAGACTATGCTGCATGGGCAATGAACCCTTTGCCTTGATTAAAATGACTAACATTATATTTAAAAATAATATCTTTACACATAAATTAGTATTTGTGCGATAGTCACACGATGGTAATTGATATTCAAATTACACTGTCTAATTTATCGAAATATAAAGTTACTATTTTAGAAGGTTATAGGAATACTAACAGCCCAGAAAGGAGAATGTCCATTCACCTAAAAGAAATGGGTCCACAATTTTTTTCTCCAGTTCGTCGATGTTTTTTAGTTAATTTTGTAGAAAAGGTAATTTACATTCCTTATCATCAATCAATTTTAATTTTTCTACTAGAGTTATTGAATAATTAGACTATCGATGCAATATTTGAGGTCGTTATTTTATTAAATGCTTTAATAATTGCTGATATCGGTTTTTATGTAATTAAAAATTTGTTCCAATAATTGATAAAATAAGATATTATTTTAGAATACTGTTTTGTTATTAAAGTATTTCATATCAAATGGGCCTAAAAATGGCCATTGTCCTTTGACGTTCCATCGTTACCGACGTGATTACTATGGCATTTTTCTCGTTTATTGTAAAAAATATATGAAAGGTTTTTGGCGGTTTATATATATAAATAGTATATAAGTTTGTTTATCCCTTCTTGGGCTGTGTCGAAAAATCTATTTATTCGATTTGTATTAGTTTATTAGTTATATTATTGTACTATAGTCAAGATGTCTGACTGAAGAAGTTAAGCTACGTTTGGTTTGCTGCTTTCTTTTTCAAAGAATATATTTAAATTATGTAAAATGTTTTGTATAAAAGGTTGAAATAGGAGTCGTGACCAGAACCAAATATTCGTGGTTGCTGGTTCGAATCCCGTCCGTGTGAACTGCGTGTTTCTTAGTTTTAAGAAGAACTATTTCAAACAATGAACAAATTTTTAAGATGTATTATTATTGTGGTAGTGTATAAAGTTATGTTATTATGTGAGTCAACTAAGAATAGCACCGGACGTGATTGTTTTTTTTTTATTTACCAAATAAATATGTAGTTAACGTTTTCGATTCGTCATAATCATATTTAATTGGCTGGCAGACTGATAGTGGTTATTGGCCCAGTCTGCCGCCGTCCTGGGGTAGTACCACCACTTTCGCATGTAACACCCGTGAAGTGACCTTGTCGCGTTTCGGGAACGGTTTGAAAGTAACCAGCTATAACGAGAGGAGTGTGCACTGTAATTCTCCTCAAGCCGGCATAGTGGAGGCGACTGCTACCCGCACAGGTTTCTCTGTAGTAGCAGTTGTTTCCGTTCATTGACTGCACTCTAGCTTTTTACATCAGGCGGCGTGTAGTCATATGCCGAGCTACAATTTAAAAAAATAACGACAAACTCCCTAAAACGTCGAAATTACCTGACTATGCTTGGTTTACATTGTTTTCCATGCCGGCACCACTATGCCGGCTTAAGGAGACGAGCATGTACCATCTTAGATTGACAGTGCACACTCCTCTCGTTATACCTGGCTACTTTTAAACTATTCCCGAGAGGCGACAAGGTCAGTTCACGGGTGTTACATTCGAAAGTGGTGGTACTACCCGAGGAAGGCAGGCTGGACAAATAACCTTCATCAGTCTGCCTACCACTCTTTAGTAGTGCCTGTGGGCACTGAGCGACCGAAGTACATATAACAAAGTTACATCGGTACCGGTCAGAATTAGCGAGGTTCGCACACGGGTCTCATCGATCGTGAGTTCACGCGTATTACCGCCAGACCACGGCCACTCTTAAATCGAGTTACTACAGTATAGTAGTTACATATTAGTGGTTTCTACTATATTCAAAATGGCATCTTGCCACTCCTGTTGTTAGTTGTCTCGCGTAGTATAAATGTGTATGGTGCCATGAATGTTTTGATATGAGGGCGGATGGCCTAAACATGTATACAGGGTGCTCCTCATTATCAATACACTTTGTTACGGAGCTTCGATGGGATTGTGATTTATATAGACGCATCATTATTATGTATTTATATTAATATTAATAAGAAATGTATTATTATTATAATGCTACGGCTTCACCTGCCTCTTAACGGGCTAATTAGTACTTTAACGCGTTAAAATAACGTTAATACTATTGGCATTATACATTAAATGCTAATTCAAGCGGAACTTTTTTTTTGTAGCTCGGCATATGAGGTGGTAGTCGCCTCCGCTATGCCGGCTTGGTGAGAAGAATGTACACCATTCAGATTGACAGTGCACACTCCTCTCGTAATTTTTAGTCCGCTAATTATCGCGCAGTTCTACGCAGACATTAATGTTAACGCAGGAGGAGCCGTAGTATACATTCTTTGTATATAATATATTGTATACTAAAATATATTATTTTACATCACTTTTTAACACTAATTTTCTTTTTAAATACAAAAGGCATATATTAATTATTAAAAAGTTTTGTCTAAATATTGGCGGATATTATGTGGAATTTCTTATATTTTATTATACAATATACAAGTTAAATTATATTCCGCCATTTTAATATTCACTTTTTTAATCTAACGCATGGATTTGAGAGTGAAGTTAATGCAAGTGAAATGGGGAAAACAGCAGAGGGACAAGTATAGGTTTACATTTACACCGTCACGACGTAAAGTGACCGCCACCAATTCGGCTATGTTCATTCAACCGCCCATGTAAAAGAAAACTGAACGAAGCGATACTTTTGGCAAAAAATTGTCACTTTACGCCGTGACAACGTAATGTAACCTTGGCCTCTGAACATTTTTAAGGTATTTAACACGCTAATGTGGCAAGGAATGGTAAATCTGGCTAAAAAATATTTTTTAAACACTACTTTGCAACTAATTCCTCTAATCAATGTTAGTGAGGGTGGGTAATGCAAATACCTCTCGACACGTTTCGCCACTCCACGCGACGGAGTGTCGTCGAAGCGACCACACGTCTCCTGACGATGCCACGTGGGGTAGCGAAACGCGTGGAGAAGTATTTGCATGTTGGTGAAGGGTCTAACATTGACAGTTGATGTGACTGTGTACCTATCCTCACTAACATTGATTAGCGGTAATTAGTTACAAAGTAGAGTTAAAAAAAATTGGTTATGGATTTCCGCAAAATAACCCCTAATGCTATTAAACGTAAAGCTTGCTGCCCACGGTGCGTGTCGTCAGAGATTTTTAGTCTGGATGCTATTAATTTAGCACGTGTCTTGCATGTCCACTATAGTGCGTACAAACTGGCATGACAAAAGTAAATACATATTATTTTTGTATTAACTTTGTATACATTGGCATCTGTGAATCAGTCAAATCAAACAATGGTTCAAGTTCCTAAAGTGCGTACGAGGCGTTTTGACAACACGTCCCTCGTGCGTACTGCGAAACTGTGGAACTCCCTCCCGGTGTCTGTGTTTCCCGACACGTACAACATAGGTCTCTTCAAATCGAAGGTGAACAGGTACCTCATAGGCAGGCGTGCTCCACCTTAGACCACATCACTGCTTAACACCAGGCAGGGTGTGGTCAAACGCTTGCCTATTAAGCATTAAAAAAAAAAATGTTAGTGTGACCACACTTTAAAATGCTACCTGTGGACAGATAGCTTTATTTAATGTTTGAACTAAACTTTGTTTCTTCTTGGCGGTTGTGAATGGGAATAAACTCACTTTTTCGTAAACCTCTTTATATATTAGTATTAGTGTTAAGAATTTATCGATAAAAAATAAATTTAAATGATATTTGCACAATTATAACTTCGAATATGATATTGATATTGTGGGTGGAGTTTATAATTATATAATGCCATTTTTTAAATTTAATACTTAGTTTTTATTTAGCTAATTTGGCTGAGATAGTTTGTGATGGGGTCTAGTCAAGAGCATTCTCGCAAGGCCAATGCGAGAAGCGCCGGCGAACAAATGTATGAAATTTGACATTTCAAACAGTGACCCATTCTTGGGCCCACTAATAGTTTGGTAACAAAACAATATTCTAAAATAATATCTTATTTTTTAATTAATTCATTTTAATTATATTAACACATCATTTACCAATCAATAGACAATGTTTAATTACATAAAAAACAGATATCATCAATTATTGAAGCATTTAAACTAATAATAACCTCAAATATTGCATCAGAAGACAACTAATTACTCAATAACTTGAGTGAAAAAATTAAAACTGATTATTAGGAGGAACTGCTTATTATTTTTCTACAAAAGTAACTAAAAATCATAGACAAACTCGAGAAAAAAATTGTGGGCCCATTTCTCTTAGGCGAAAACCTTCGAAACGTCCTATAATGTTTTAGTTCGGCGCTTCTCGCATTCCCCATGCGTGAATGATCTTGACTAGACCCCAAAGTCCACCTATATATGTTTGATTATGAAGTACCTATTCGTAAATGACGTTAGAGAGTTATATTTTAATTGATCGTATATTCTTTCAATCCTAAAATGTTAGGCCCAAAAATAAATTTAGGCATATGCTAATTAAAGTTGTCGAGCATATTTACAATAATTTTTTTTTTCAAAAATAATAATACATAATAGGCATATGAGTCGTTTCATTATTATTAATATCATCTCGGATCATTTATTGTTTTTACTGTTACTATTAGTTAATTATTATATTGTAAAATGTTTTCAATAGATTTGTTTAAAAAAATAATTACATAAGTGTATGAACGTCCTTATTGTTTTTTTATCATATTTTGTGAGACAACTACACATTTTATGTAAAAAAATTTTGAAATCAAGGCCCTTACAACTAAAAGTTTTATACAATTAAAAAAACTAGTCATGAAGAAAGCCTATTAATTTGATTCTTGTGTGAAATTTTGAACTATGATGATGCTTCCAAATGTATGTTTGTATTTGTATGTTTTGATGTTGTCATGTTATCTTTCCTCGTTATATGGACGAGAAAATGACTTAAATTGAGCATTGATCTCTCTAAAAATTATATGCTTTATTTTTAAAAATATGAGCTAATGTATGCTTAGCTTTGTCGGATTGATTCCTAATTAAAGTCGGTTATAATGATAGATGCTTGTTACGGCATATGGAAACAGATTTTGCAAATACTATGGATGTACTATCAGATTTATTTCTAATTATATCTTGAATATTCAAATAAAATCTTACTTTTGTAAATGTTGTTTTATTGGATTGATCTTTCGAAGTTTTCTGTTTTTTATTTTTTTGTTTTCCCATTCTGGGAAGGCATAGGGATCAAAGCCCATACGGTCACGTTTTCAGTATTATAATTTCTTCGTTTTTTAAGTTGAATTGAAGGTGTTTTACAACTCGATGTTTTCTTAGAGCGTTTGGCAGCAACATTCAGGAACATCAATATATGAGCATTTTCACGGCATAGGATACCACTAAATTACCGTAGTTTACTGCACCATATAAAAAAATAATAAAGAAAACTGACAATACTGTTAATTATTCGTAATAATATTATTAGTTAAAGAAATAAAGCTAAATTCAAACTAAATAAATTCACGCCTGCTACCACTACATACCCACACAAAATAATAATGATAGTTAAATTCTTAAATAATAAAAATAACTACAATAATAGTAATAATAATAACACCCAAAGGAAGCACCATCCGACCCCCCCATATCAAGCCCCAGCCAACATCCGCCAGTGTTGTTTACTTTCTTCCGTAGCACATCATTATACAAATTAATAACAGTTTTATACAATAACAACTACTAAACAATTTATTAAAAAGATAAAAAAACTGCTGAACGTTCCCGCGCGAATGTCTGTAAAACACTCGGAAGATTTGTTATCATTTCTGAACGTATATGACAGCTGTCATTATTTGTCTCGGTTTTTATGATGGGGTGTTTTTCGTATTTATTAATGTTTATAAATGTGTAATTGCAGTCTATTTAATTCCGAAAATTTTGTTTCGCGATATGTTGGTGGTGGAGCACGCGAATATGTCATCGCCCACTACAGATGCAACCTTTGCTAAGTTGAAAAACCATACCAAAAATGTTTTTAAGGGCAGAGTGTTTTTGGGTCGTTACATCGAACGGCGACTTGCAGAAAAAGTTGGTTACAGAGATGTCGTTGTAATAAGCGACGCCGAAGTGGAACTAAAGAAAGATTTGCTTCAAGCGAGGCACGATTTGTATTCATTGAGTGACAAAATTTGGGTCGGTGTGACGGATACCACTGATGTTGGTTTAAGTAAATCTGGTGTTTGCATATGGACAGAAATAGATTATGAGCCTTTCGGGGCGTTCTGGTTTCAAATCAAAAGTGTTACATTTAGAGAAATTGAAGTTATTTTTAAAGTAAAATGTATAAGGCACATTACTGATGCATATTTAGAAATTGAACCTTTGTTGACACGAGGAGTAAAAGCTGCAGAAAGTAACACATCTGAATCTCTTGTAACAAGTCAAGAATCAATACAAGATGCAGTGAAGACATTAAAAAGTATAGTTTCATTACAAAATATAATAGATATAACAAAACATATGTTTGCATTTATGCTATTTGTGTGTACAAGTGGTATTGAGCTTGTTTACTTTTTGGGTAACTTTGTATTGGCATTGGTAAGGGAAACATCAAATTTTATAAATAATGCTACACCTGGATTTCTAGGATTATTAGACTTCTTTTCTAAAATTGTAGGTGGTTTTTATATATTGATAGCAATGTTATTTAGAGACAATGCCCGGCCTCCACAGAGAAATCCTAGGATGATCAAATATACAAATCATAACAATGAAAATAGTTTTAATGGACAGTTTGACTAAGAACTGTAGGCTTTTTTTTAACTAGGATACCTTTCATGATACTATTTTGTAATAAACTCTTTTTTTTTTACAGAACAATAGTTTACTATTAAATATACAATTATGATTTATTCATATTTATTATGTTGACCTATTGTTACATAAACATTATGAAGATTATGAATTTTCATATCTTCCAAATAAATAAGATATCCATTTTTTAAATTATTTTTGGCATGTTAAAATGCTGGATTTGTTTTTTTTTTGTATGTTTAAATTAAACAAAAGAAATCATGCATACAGCCTGAGGTGATGTGGGAATTAAAGCCTCATTTCCCTTTACACAGTCATTGAAACTCCTCTGTTCTATCTTTCCATTGCAACAATCGGCAGGTTGATGTCACATTTACTGGTGTTTTAATTTCTTCTCATTTTCTTCTGTTCAGTTATCATCATAATTTATTAAGAAATATGTGCATTTTGTAAATAAATTCACTTTATGATAAACAGGCGTTCATGCCTTTATGGAACTTCCAATAGTATAAATTTTAATTTGTTTGTTTAATTGAACTAGATCAGGTTGTAAGTTTTTAAAATTAAATTGGTCCCACTGTTATTCTTGTTGCTTCGGGCTGGTCTTCTCGTCGACCGACATTGATCGATGTTGTGGTATTTTGTTTTAGTATAAATCTATTCCAAATGTTATAACTGCATTTACTTAGTAATAACATACAGTGATCAATATATTACTAACAAGTTCTTTTATTTGTTTTGTGGCTAGAAAAAAATTCTATATTTTGTGGGGTAATACTAAGTACGGTCCATTGGTGATGGATTTTTTATGTTGTGAGATTTTTTTCCAAAGAATATAATTACTGTTGACTATGATATTTAAAAATAATAATAATAAAGTTTTATATACCTAAAGACATTTTATATAGATTCTGTTAATGCATAATAATGCCTAGCTTCACTAATCCTTGGTGGTTTGTGGTGACTGGCATTAATATAAACTTTTATATGCATATTTTTATTTTGTATTCATATTTAAGGTAATAAATAAAAATTCCTGTTTAGCTTTATTTCTTACGTATATTTTTAGATGTGCATTTTGCTTATTGTGATATTATTTAAATAAAATTTTATTTATATCTAACGTTTGTTTCAATTGGGACTATGATGGCCGCTTTTCTACCTGAAATGATAATTTATTAATTAAATTATAAACTTCATACATTTATAATTCTGGTTAAGAATTCTGAGTTCTTATTGATTGATAATTTTGAGCTTTTATTGGGAGTTTACCCGGAACTCATAAAAGGAGAATGCCCATTCGCCTAAGAAAAATGGGCCCACAATTTTTTTCTCCTGTTTGTTGATGATTTTTAGTTAATTTTGTAGAAAAATAAATCTACTTCCTTATTACCAATCAGTTTTAATTTTTTCACCCGAGTTACTGAGTAATTAAATGTTTTCTGATGCAATATTTGAGGTTATTATTTTATACTCATGTTTTAATAATAATTGAAGATATCTGTTTTTTATGTAATTAAACATTGTCTATTGATTGGTAAATGTATCGATATAATTACAATTAATTAATATAAATAAGATATTATTTTACAACATTGTTTTTTTTACCATACTATTAGGTATCAAGTGGGCCTAAAAATGGGCATTCTCCTTTAATATATTGTTGAGAACATAGATTGATAATGATACCATGAAAAATAACTATCTCTGATTTTTAACGATAATTCAAAAAGTACTGCTATTTTTATATCAATACTGAAAACCGAGGGTGTAAATATTTCAATTAAAATTTCCTTACTATTACTGGAACTGCTTGTCTTAAAGGAAGCTATAGCATTTGGTATTTTACTAAATTCAATTTCATTAAGCTTAATAGGCTTGTCAATATCAGCTTCATAGTCTTTGTATTCTGTTATTTTCGCGTCTTTCTACAAAATAATATTCATTTTCATATTATTCCATCAAATTGTGGAACGACCTTCCCAGCCAGCAAGCACAGTGTGAAAAGGCATCTCATCAAACCAGCATAGCGGACGCGACCGCTGCCTGCAGATCCCTTTCTCTGACAGCAGTCGCCTCCGTTCATGAATCGCACTCTAGCTTAACATCAGGCGGAGTGCGGTCATATGACGTGCTAAAATTTGAAAAAATATATCAAAATAATGAATATAATACTCAAAAGATTCATAATCCTAAAGTAATGTATTAATTTTGGGGAAACAACCGTAGTCACATGGTATTAAAGATTGAATGGGGTAATCTATATCCCTGGGGTTTTCACTTAACTACCTCACCGCGTAAAGTGAGTACTTTGCGCCAATCAGAGAGCTAAGTATGATCTTACATTTCGCTGTCACGGCCTATTGGTAAAGAGACCTCACTTTACACTGTGACAACGTAAATGTTTACACTCATACTTAGCCTTCAGATAATATAATTTTGACAGTCAAGGTAGAGAAAGAAATAAAGGGATCCTATTGGCGTAGAGAATTCACTTTACGCGGTAGTTAAATCATACAATACAATACAAATGTCACGCCTTTTTCCCACAGGGATAGGCAGACACATATAGTACAAACTAATCGCTCAGTGCCTATAGGCACTATTAAAGAGTGGTAGGCAGACTGATGATGGTTATTTGTCTAGTCTACCATCCTGGGGTAGTACCACAACTTTCGAATGTAACACCCGTGAAGTGACCTAGTCGCGTTTTGGGAATGGCTTGAAAGTAGCCAGGTATACCGAGAAGAGTGTGCACTGTCAATATAGATGGTGCGTGCTAGTCTCCTCAAGCCGGCATAGTGGAGGTGACTGCTACCCGCATAGGTTTCTCTGTGGTAGCAGTTGTTTCCATTCATGGACCGCACTCACGCTTTACATCAGGCGGAGTGTTGTCACATGCCGAGCTACAATAAAAAAAAATTAAACTTAATAAGCAAACTTACTATCGTTTTATTAGATTCCTTTTGCGGTAAAATGTTATCTAATATAATAGTAATAAGGATATTAATTCCGCTGACATCGAGATGTAATAATTGACGAAATAATACCAAAATACTATGCATGTCTTCTTCCAATTCTTTTTTGTTATAATCTGATGAACTTATGTTGCGTAGAATTTCTAAATGTGACAGTATTTCAGTTTGTGTCATATTCTGTGTGCTATCTTTTAGTCTTTGAATAATTTTTCTGGCCATACCTGAAACACCAAAAATCGCGCGTACTCCTTTTCTAACTTATTATATTCATAAACTCTTTTAAGAATGTATGGTGTAATACCCGGTATTCATGGGGTCAAAGGGTCCGTCCTTACGTTGTAATTCAATAACATTTTTTTTTTAATTGTAGCTCGGCATGTGACAACACTCCGCCTGATGTAAAGCTAGAATGCGGTTCATGAATGGATGCAACTGCTACAACAGAGAAATCTCTACAGGCAGCAGTCGCCTCCACTATGCACGTGCACGCTTCACTCGTTATCCCTTTAAGGAATTAACTCATTTTTAATAATACATATCTCTATTAAAATTTCTAATTAAACTATTTAAAGTTTTTTTAAACGGGAATAAAAATATACGTCTAATAGAAGTTATAACTCGAAATGTTTTGTTTACTTAACTCGTTACCATATGAAGATTTTTTGAATTGGCCGCGGACACGACTTACCGACTAGCATTTACGCATGGCTTTTTTGTACCTAAGTATAGTTTTTATTTAATTTTGATTTACCATATTTATAATTAGACGAGTCCATCATTTGAACAACTTTCATTGTATCAAAACCAACTGGGATTAATAAAGCGTTCAAAGTACGTTTTAACAATTCTAAACTTCCCAAGTCGAATTTCATTCCTTTTTTGCGTATAGTTTTATTCATTTCGTCAAATAATCTTGAATTAAGGGTCATATAATACTTTCCTTTATCTATTAGTGATAATTCGTGAATAAAATTTGCTGCTAACGCCTGAAAAAAAAAATGAGTTACTTCTTCTTCACAAATGTCATAACAACGACAATTCTGCCAACGTCGAGTAGTAAATTCTTAATGTTTTTGCATCAAATTGCAATGGTGTTTTACAATTAGACGCTTTCTTGGAGTATTTGGCGGCAATTCACTCGGTCACGTCACAATATGAGCGTTTTCACGGGCGGCGTGGGATAACCACAAAAAAAAAACCACTTCCGTTGCCTCATATAGAGTGAATTTTAATGTTCCCACAATTACTCACAGGAGCAGCATAAAATTACGCAAAATAACACCAATTTTACACAATAATAACCACTAAACTAATTAAGGAAAGGGATAAAAACACCTCAACCTTCCCGGGCAAAAGCGTGCCAGACACTCTTACTATAATTAATGTGTTTAAAATTACATAGACCTGCAAAACATAATCTTGATCGGTATAACAATTATGTGTCCAAGATAAACAATGTCTAACAAAAGAGTAATCTTCGAAAATGTTAAAAATATCAGCAAACGCACACGCGTCTGCTATTTTCAGTTTCTGTTTAGTCAATGATGTCGTAAAGCCCTGAAACATAACATATAAATTCAACAATAACCGTTAGTAATCCGTGTTTAGTTCGAATTAAAAAAAAAAACGATAGTTAAGAAAATATGGTCAGCATATTTACAGAATAAAAAAATTGATAATATTGTTTTATGTTAAATTATTATTAGCTGAATAAAACCGAAAAACTATTTCTTATCAACATTATATATTTTTTACAACGTCTTAAAATAACATCACAAATTCAGAATCCCTGTAAATAGTATTTACCTCATTCAAAAATGCCAACGCATTTTTCGTATAATTTCCGCCCAAATATAAAATCTTTTTTACAGTTTTCATATTTTTTACAATATTTCCCATTGTAGTGATTTTATGTTTTAAATTACCCTCATTGAAATGCATCATTAAGTCGTTATACGTAGTTCGATTGAAACATCGACACTTTCCGGTCAATCGGTCATATATTGTACATTTATCAACTTGATCATCATCATCGTCACTCTACAAAAAATACCGGTAAATATAGTGGTGGCAAGGGCATCGCCAAGGGGGGGCAGGGAGGGGCAGTTGCCCCCCCCCCTAGAGAATCTAAAAAAAGTTGTCAAATGTAAAGCAACCAAAGTCCTAAGCCTAAGTTGTCGACCACTATAATATTATAATCTGGTAATTTCAAAAACAAAATACACTTATTCAAATTCAAAGTCCCAAATTATTTTTATTCTATTTTTCTAATAAATAACTTATTTACACATTTTATTTATTGTACAGTCAAAAGCTCGTGAAGCTTTACACGTTAGACTCTGCACCGATGTTATTACAATCGCCATAGATGTAATGCTCGTACAAGTGAAAAGCTTCATGTGCTCTCGATTTTACCTACAATTCATATTTTTCTCATCCTCCATATCAACTTGCCCCCCCTAGGCCATCGGCTGGCGACGCCCTTGAGTGGTGGTGAATGCATAGAGGATAATGAACACTAGGATATAAAGTGGTCACTCCCGCTTTTATTCCGAAATAAAGGAAAGTACCCTACAACCGCTAAATGAACTAACGACGATAAACAATACACATAGCTATAAGTCATGTTTGTTATAAATGTAAACTTACGAGGAAGGTTTTTTAGATAAAAAATAATAAAAAATTGATGCAATGTGTACTTACGTCCACGTGAGGCATAAATGAAGTATCACAATTTTTATTTCTCGATGAATTTGAGGAGGGAAAGCACTCGATTTGCAAGTTATCTACGAGTCGTAACAGTTGCTTAGTACTTTCTTTTAGACTAATAGAGTCCTGCAATATAGGGGATTAAAAATATATATACTTTAAATCGCAAAAACGTGTATTTATTTACTGAATTACTGACCATTTTTTCCTCGCTGTTAGGTTGACGCTGGCTTTCTTCCATTTTAAATATTTTATTATTTTATAACCTACATTAAATTAATTGTACATAATAGGTAGCTATTCGCTTATTTTGATTAATAGAATTTGAAACTAACTGAAATACTGTCCAGAAGCCGCCATTTTTCTTTCTATTGTCGATCGTTGTGTTTTAGTGTTCCAATATTCAAGGCAAAGGAGTCATGCTCCATACAGTCTAGTAATATTTTAATTTTCTTCCGGAAAGTGTTGCACTAAATACTTCAATTTTTTAAGAGTTGTTTAATAAAGTATGGTGGAATCTCGGAGTTTTAACTTCGACCGTAAAAAATAAATATTGTGTGATTAGTGGAGAATATCACTTTACGTTGCGAAAGAGTATAATAAATCTCACACTTGGTCCTTAGAGTACTTGTATGGGCCTTGTTCCCTTTGCCTTCTTAAGTGCTTCTCAAATAGGAATTTAAAAAAAAACCCACCAAAACTTTGTGAACTGTTTTTGACTGTTTCCATCTTTGTAAACAAAAATAAAATAAATAGTTTTTATTAATCAAAAAACTTACCGTTATGCAATTTAATTGTAAGATATAACATGAATTCGTTTAACAATAAAGTGAATTATGAGAGCCCTTGCGATACTGACAACGATTGGGCATCATCGGATAGTTCAAAATATACAGATCCAGAGAGGTATTTAGTTTCTTTTTTAATTTATTGTTCTTATTTAAAAGAATGTAAAATTAATATTTATTAAATACGGTTTTTTTTAAACTTTAATAACCGTATATATTTTTGAATTACCTACATCACCTTAAGATAAGTTTCTAATTTTAGTTCAGTGCCTGAATGGGATTCAGATGTGGAAGAAGATGGGGAATTGGTTTACATAAAAATTAAGACACTGAATGAGAAGTCGGATAATGAAAATGCTGCGTTGTTGGAAAATTGTGAATCTTTTAAGTTAAGAAATGATTTTAAAAGAACTTCCACAAGGAGATCTACAAAAGGTAAAGTTCTGTTTTCTAACAAAAACTTTGAATTTTAACTATATTACATGAAGTTTAGACATGGATGTATATGGGATGGACATTTACTTTGGGTAGCATGTCCATTTTTTTGTGAGTGTGACTTTCCAGACCTGCTTATGAGGGAAGTAGCCACCTGATTATTTGATAGATATCCAGATAGAAGAGCCGTAAAACGTAATAGGTCCCTCATCCGAGAGTCCGAGAGTGGTAGGCAGACTGATAATGATTATTAGCATAGTCTGCAACCCGAAAACCATTTTTTAATGTAACACCTGTGAAGTGACCTTGTCAAGTTTCATGATATTAATGTCTCTGATTAGAAGTAGCCAGGCATAACGAGAGGAGTGTGTACTGTCAATCTTGATTCGCATAATGGAAGTGACTGCTGTCTGTAGAAAATTATCTGTAGTAGCAGTTGTTTCCATTCCTGGACAGCACTCTAGCCTAACATCAGGCGGAGGGTCGTCATATGCTGAGCTACAATAAAATGGAATGAATGAAACGGAAAATATAATAATTATGAGCAAACTGGTATTTGCAGCTCGGTGCTTCTGAAGAAGCTCACATCAATAGTATAAGTTCTAATGTATGTGAATATTTTAGGAAGACTATTTAAAGTATTAAAACCTAGAAAGACTAAGGTAGACGTTTTTGGCAAAAATAGCAATGGGGAAAGCAGTGACAGTGCTAAAAATATAAGTAAACCAACTGATGATAACAGTGTTGTGGTTGTTCAGGTAAACAATAATAAAATAATAAAGAATAATAAAAAGTCAGTGGCATAATTATAGTTAAAATTATAAATAGTATAATAATATGTATATTGTATATATTGTAAATATGTATTTGTTTATTGCGTTATATATAGCTCACTGATTACAAATAGACCAAACTAGGTTTTGTGACCTGGTAGTGTAAAATTGTATAGATTTAATTATTATTCATAAATTAATAAAATAAAAATAAATAAGATAGTGGTGAGCCTCCTCAGATGTAAGGTTTGCGTAAACCAAACAAACAAAAAAACATTCAACCTTTCGTCTGCTTGTGGCTCTTATTTCATGTAAAACAAAGCAAAAATTTTTTAAACACAGGCAAAGCTTCGCAACAAAGTAATGCATTTAAAAATTAACCGTCTGATCTCAGGAATAAAAACATGCCCTTTTTATTTTTAGCCAATTAGGGATGTAAAAGTTGATTGTAAACCAATTTCTTAAGTTAATATTTTCGCTAATATAATGAGAGACCATTTAATTCTTGGTGAACCTTCATTTTGTGGTGTTTCACTTCACTAAACATTTCTAGTATAAGGCATGTGTGCTACTGGCATGTATATTTGGAATAGCAGTACCTAGCATGCCACCTACTGGCGTGTGTATCAAAGACCTAAGTTTAATGTAATAAAATTTTCAGGTAAAAAGAAACATATTATATAACAGTGAAAGAAATTGTCAAATTGAGAAACATTTCGGTATTAGTATAGAGACAGAATCAGATGGCAAATCTCTGATAGTATCTCATGTCTTACCGGAAGCTATATCTTTATACAATTCGAAAATAGAGAAGGGATATAAATTAATTAAAGTAAATGGTGTAGACATTTATAGCTACAATATAAATAGTGTTCTAACAAGAGTATTAGAAGATGTGGACAATCCAAAATTAACTTTTAAATCTCCGATAAAAGATAAAATGAATTTAGAAATAGAAAAGTTGCTGACAATGAAAACTTCGGATACTTTTACACAAATTATTAAGGAATCAATGTGCTCTGTTTTGTATGTCTGTTGTAATGATATGGAAATTGATAGTAATGATGATAAAGGAGTTTTGTATTGCTTCCCTCGGCCTTACAAACAAAATTTTTTGTATAATACAAGAGGGGCCTATGTAACGTTGAACCATTTGATTCCAAAATCATTAGGATCCAGCTCGCCATTGAGTTCAACGATTTTATATAACGGAGAACTTGTGAATGTAGTTTACATGACAAATAAAAAGGATTTGTTTTTAATTGCATTTCCAAATAGATTAGTTAATTTATTTTCGGCTAAACTAGCAATACATGACATTTGCAGAATATTAGAGTTGTCGTATGGAAGTCTAAAGAAAGCATTTACTAAGCCTAATAATGTAGATAAACTTGATTGTTTATTTGCGAGAATTTTTCTCTTATATTTAAGTAAAATTCGTGATAATAAATTGATAATTATTAGTGAAGATTGTGTTAAAGATCATGGTTTTGAAGAAGCATTGCCAATTGCTCATACAATTGCTCTGCCGATGGAAGCAAAAATACAAATTGATGATGCTATAACAGAATTAGAGGCTGCTGATTACCGTGAATGGGTATTTATATATATATTTTTTAAATTATAAATTAATTAGGGTTGTATATTATGACCCGTGAGTAACAGTGTTCACTATTGGAGTTGCTGGTCTCCCATCGTGGTATCAGGGGGTGGATAGAGGGTCCCGGGATACCTCCCTGAGGTATCCCAGCGTGAACCAAAACAAGCTAGGTTAATGAGGTTGGGGCCTAACGGCCAAGCATTGGTAGGGTCACGGATGAATGCAAAAGCGTGCCTGTGACCTCAATATATGACGTAGAGAGGGACACTGTGACGATTTTAGTCGTGTATACCCGGTATCCAGGAGTCCGACATCGCGCGAGGTATCTTTATAGGATTTCCATGCTCATGGACTCTGTGGTCACTTATTTTATTGCTCCATAAAAAATATATTTGTTTCTTTGTAAAAGTATCTTATTGTTACAGACAGATGACATAATAAATTTCCAACGGGTTTATACAGTTGTAGGAAGTTGTTTATACTATGAAGGACATCTCCTAAGTACACACCTTCAAGATGATGATCTCATAGAAATTAATGCCTTTTTAAAATTAAATGGAATATTAAAATTAAGTACAATGAAGGATATCGAAAAACTTGTCATTTGGAAGGAAATTTTTATACATGAATTTCGGAATGGGAGTAATAATAATGAGTATAGGTAATATTTATTTATTTTGACCAATGGCATTGCTTTATTTAAAACTACCTAGTCAATATTGTTTTCTGATTGGCGGAACGTACTCGCACTATATGTTTTTGTACCTGACCCATAATCTGCTGTATGATTGACTTACATGCCTTGTTCTTGCTTGTTAAAGTTAAAAATGTTCATGCTGACCTTCCCTGATTTATTTTTTGTAGGATTCCAGATGGACGTTGGTTTCTTCTTATAGTTGGAAAAGGGCGTTTTATTTTAGCCACTATAATGGAAGCTGGTGGTTGTACTGAAGATGTAAGTTTCTTCTTCTTATCAAGTCCCTATTAACCTCGAAGTTGACAGAATTGATATCTCTCTATGTATTACGTTTGTTATATGGTAGCACAGCTTAGCCGGATGTTAAGCCAGAGTGCGTTGCATGAGCGAATACAATTACTTCCATAGAGAAAATGACTGCAGACAACAGTCGCCATCACTATGTCTGCTTAAGGAGATGAGTAACGGGACATACCCGGCTCTCCTCTAACATGACTGGGTTACACTTTGAAAGTTGTGGCACTACCCCAGGCAGGCTAACCAAACAAATAACCATTATCATACTGTCTATATTTACAGGCTATAGCTGTAACGGCGCCTTCACCGTTTTATGTAGAAGAATGCGAAAGCTGCTTAGATTTATTGTACGAAGTTGGTTTGGACAAGTTTCTACCTGGATGGTTAAAATCTAACACACGGCCTCAAGTTGAAACACGACCCGAATATCTCACTAAACAAGGCAAGAAATTACGTGATATAACAAAATTAGATGCACCAAAAACATCGTCAAAAGCACAAGATGCTCGTACAGATGTAAAAAGAAGACACCATTCTACTGAACAAATTAATTTTGGTTCAAGCACTAGTGAGAATTCTATAAACAATTTTACGACGAGCCATCATAATCTGTACAGTCAATGGTATAACGGTGCGCAGAAATATAGACATTCAAGTAGCTTAGATATTAGTTACTCTGAAGATTCTAATAGTTTAAAGAGTAATAGGTAAGTTTTAACCAAGTTTATCAATTTTTTTTTATCTTAAATTTTTGAGTCCACTTGACATCTAATAGATTGTTAACCAAACAATATTCTAAAATAATGTCTTATTTTTTCATTGATTTATTTTAATTATATCAACACATCGTTTACCAATAAAAGACAATTATTAAAGCATTCAATATAATAATAAAATATGCATCAGAAAAAGTTTAATTATTCAATAACTCAGGAAAAAAATAATTAAAACTGATTAACTGAGGAATGTTGAAATCAACAGTTTCCTTTGGTTTGCCGTATATCATTACTTCTTAGAATTTCATCGTTATTAGCGACACTATCGGATGGTGAAATAATACAGTGTGTTTTTTATTTATCAAATCAATGGCATCGCTTTCTTTTATAGTTTGGAATTTGACCTTAAGAACCGACTTAAAAAATTCAGCCTGTATATGTTTTCAGTGAGATAAGTGGGGAAGAACGCGTGCAAGGTAGAAGAGCAGATAGAGAACAGAGAAGCCGACGTGATTCTTCTGGTTCCGATTCTGATTGGGATAGACAGGTGAATTAACTTATTGTAACTTATGTGGAAGCCGCTGAGAAAAATGTGAGCATTTATAATGCCTGTTTTCCCCAAACAGACGAAATTTCGTTTTACCAACACTGGCAGTCCTCAGATTATTGCTGAAAACAGATCATTATCATGAAAGCTTATTTTTTTTAGAATGGTAGCAGAGCGAGTGGCAGTTTAGATATGTCAGATATAAGGAAGTCTTTGCTTGCTGATATAAACAATATAGCAGTACATAGGTTGGTATTTTATTTAAATTATAAAAGGATTATTTTTATAGTAATACGGCAATATGATCACATTCCGCCTGATGTGCTATAGTGCGGTCTGTGGGCATAGACAACTACTACTACAAGAAGTATCTGTGGGCAGCAGTCACCTCCGCTATGCCGGCTTATGGCGAATGTACATAGTCTAATTTGACAGGGCACACTCTTGACTATGTCTGACCGCTTACAGCATACCAACACTTGAAAGTGTACCAAAACTACCGTATGTTCTTTACGAAGACCAGAATTTTCAGACCACCCTCATTTAGTATTGAAGAATTTTTTACAGTCAACATATAAATAAAATGTTTATTTTTTAGAATAACAGCTGGAGACGAAAATGTACTATTTCATTTTGTACAACTAGAGTCCGAGAAAGGTGTATTAATAGCGCCAGTTAAAAATATACAAGAAATATCGAACAGTATTCTATATGCACATATTATGAAAGTTTTCAGAGCTGCTAGTACAAAAATTCACGTGCTTTTACAACATTCTATTAGGTAAGTATGCAATATTCTCTAGTTAGTTGACTGGAAGATATGTGTGGCAGGCAGACTGATTATTATTTTAGCCCAGTCTGCCGTCCTGGGTTAGTACTATCACTTTTAAGTATGAAGGTATAACGGGAATAGTGTGCATTGTCAACCTGATGGTATACATTTGTGTTCTTTAGTCAACTAACTAATTAACTACCGCCAAGGTAAAAGAAAAACAAGTGAAGCGATCAGATTTGTGGAGCGTTCACACTTTACGCAGTGAGTGCGTGAATTGAAACTATCACTCATCCCTCAGATAAGGATTGCGCAAATCTTTTTTTTTTTATAGTAGCTCAGCATGTGACAACACTCCGCCTGATGTAAAGCTAGAGTGCGGTCCATGAATGGAGACAACTGCTACTACAGAGAAACCTGTGCGGGCAGCAGTCGCCTCCACAATGCCGGCTTGAGGTGACGAGCATGTACCATCTAGATTGACAGTGCACACTCCTCTCGTTATACCTGGCTACTTTCAAACTATTCCCGAAACGCGACAAAGTCACTTCACGGGTGTTACATTCGAAAGTGGTGGTACTACCCCAGGACGGCAGACTGGACTAATAACATCATCAGTCTGCCTACCACTCTTTAATAGTGCCTATAGGCACTGAGCGACCAAAGTACATATAACAAAGTTACATTGGTATTGGTCAGAATTAGCGAGGTTCGAATACGGGTCTCATCGAACGTGAGTTCACGCGTCTTACCGCTAGACCACGGCCGCTCTGCTAATCTATAAGTGCAAAATTTAGATCATGTCCCCTTTGTAGAAATATCAACTTTTATTTTGACAGGTTTAAGAAAAACATCACTACAACAAGCCAGCTAAATAAAACTTTAGTAGCTGTCAAAGAATATGGTATGTTATTCCAAGTACCTCAAGATGTATTGGTTCGAAGTGGTGTTAACAAAAAACAGGCTGAAGTCTTTCAATTTTGGGTTGTTGGGTATGATTTTAGTTATTTATCACATAATAAATGTGTATATTATAAGCTAAGAAAAATTCTTACTTATTCTTTAATTTTACAGGTTCCATTTTAGCGAACCAGAACCTCGTGAACTTTATATCTGTTATCATGAAAGTATACCTCAAGATTTAACAGAAATGGCTTATTTATTATCTTACTTAGAATGAACATATAAATCTATTGTAAGAGTTTTATTCCGTCCAATTATTGTGATAAATATATGTTTATTTTTTAATTATTAAACAATTTGATATAAATAATTGTTTTACTTAATATTTATATTATTATACAGTAATAGCCCGCTTTACGCGAGGGATACGTTCCGCAAAAACTGGCGTTAAGTGAAGTTCGCGTATAAAGGGGTCACGTTTTAGCATAACCAAGTCAGTACAAAATGCAAATTCTAATTTTTTTTTAGACATTTTAGCGCGAAATTTAAAATTCGCTTAAACCGAAGACGCGCAGGTCGCGTAAAGTGGGGTGTTCTGTAATTTAATTTCAATGGTACTCGTGGAAAAACAGCTGTTGAAATCATGAAATGCATTGACTGCCGAATCAGTCCGACATCGATGATTCTATAGCTCCACCTGCCTTAGATGATGCCGTGTCCAACTATTAATAGCTGGTAGACAGGTGTGCTCCGAAATCGGCCACCGATATCGATCAAAACTATCCGACCACTCAGAACAGAATATAATTTTAGAAATAAAGACCAATGTTTTCCATTCCTACTTGGCCCCGCCAAAACGCAAAATTAAAAAAAAGTTAATATGTTATCACGAGGATATCAACACTGAATTTTAATCAAATGATGTTTAAAACCCGGTAAGTTTATATAATCGCGCGACTGAACCGGATGTACCGATATTGGCGTATATCATAGATAATTTCCGTCAACAATCGCTACATTGTTTGCCTAATCTATGGTTAAATGGCGTCATTTCCGTCCGAGTTGTACGTGGGCCGTTGTGCACCGCGCCCGCTCTTCGATCGCTGCTGGTGGTTTTTCACATAGTCAAGTCATTGTATTATTTTGTGGTGATTTAAATGAAAATATATGTGAGACAATGTTTGAATGTAAATGATTTAAAAAGAACTACGTGCGTGTGAACAGAGTCGTTTTAATTTTTATTTTACGTTGTGTGTTTTGACTTTGCCAAAATGATTCCTCAAACCAATGTCGTGATTCCACAATCCGTAACTACACAACCTCAACAAATAGTTGGCGTCACTGGAAATGCGGTGATATTGAAAATGGCTGATATCTCACAGATATCCAGCGCGGGTGAGTGACTACAATTCGTATAATATCTGTCCATCTTTACATTGTTGCGAGCTTGTTTAAAGTTGGTTTGATGATGAGATAACAAAGGTTTAAAATGTATATTATGATTATTTTAAGGTTTATTGGAGTTAGCTCATAGGGAGTATCAAGCTGGTGATTATGAGAGTGCTGAACTCCATTGTATGCAATTATGGCGACAGGATAGCACCAACACGGGTGTGCTTTTGTTGCTTTCTTCAATACACTTTCAATGCAGGAGATTGGATAAATCGGCACACTTCTCAAGTTTAGCTATCAAACAAAATCCTTTGTTAGCAGAGGCTTACAGGTGAGATTTGTCAAAATAAATAATTTATCTTTGCACACTTATCTGTTACCATTTTTTAATTCAATATTATTTTTAAAAATGCTTAAA
Organism: Tinea pellionella; assembly: GCA_948150575.1. Classification (NCBI taxonomy): domain Eukaryota; kingdom Metazoa; phylum Arthropoda; class Insecta; order Lepidoptera; family Tineidae; genus Tinea; species Tinea pellionella. The sequence goes on along the minus strand of OX411254.1, from coordinate 2,744,352 downwards.
TGAAATATCTATGACATTCTGGCAATAAAAAAAGCATGTTTAATTTATTATAACAGCTTGGCTAACATTAATTTAAGAAAATAATTAAAAATATCTGGAACTATTCCAATAATCATTTTCAATAACAAGTTTACAAGAGCAAACTTCCATTTTAAAACATGTTTGCCACTAATCAGGTTGTTGCCTGTTTAACCCCTGCAAATGTAATAGAATACCTCATATTACTTATATCATTGTAAATTAAAGTATTAAAGACATCTATAAATTAACAAACATGGGCTACTGTTATCTTTTATTAGGAATATGAAAAAAGATAAACAATTGTATTAAAAGGCAGCTTTATTTTATTATAGGTTTATTCCTAAAGTATTAGATATAAATGTCTAGATAAGCAGGTGTGTTTTCTTTTAGTATTTTTCATGATTTTCATAAAAAAAATACAACTCAAAATAGATCTAGGTTACATTAGTTCACCCTATGCCCTTATTGGGGTAGGCAGAAACTATGGCCAGCAACTCCTCTCTCTGCCTACTCTTTGATAATGTGCCTCACTCGAGCCTTCCTGAGAAAATCCTTTTTAGGGTGTGGGGCGCTGGTCGGGAAGGGCTGAGCAAGGTGTTTTGACTCTCTCATAGATCTCTTTTGTTAATCTTCTCTAATACGTCATTTCAATAACATGTACACAACAGCCTGAGTAAAAAAAACTAATAATTCATGTTATTCTACAGCAACCTCGGTAATGTATTCAAGGAAAGAGGGCAGTTGCAAGAGGCTCTCGAGAACTATAGACATGCGGTCAGACTAAAGCCAGATTTTATTGATGGTTACATCAATTTGGCTGCAGCGCTTGTCGCTGCCGGCGATATGGAGCAAGCTGTACAAGCTTACGTCACAGCACTGCAGTACAATCCAGTGAGTTATCTTTTTTAAAATGTACTAAGTAGTAAGTACTAAGCTAGTGCTTGTATCACAGGCACTAAGCAACCAAAGTATAGTAACATTGGTTGCTACACGGCTGCTGAATCTATATCTTGCTAGATATACCATTACTAACACAGGACAAAATATGCTTGACTATTTTTCTTGTAATATTTAAATACTAAGTGATTGTATTGTTGGCATTGAGTATGTATGCCTGGCCTGTGACACTCACTCTGCTGGCTGTTGAGCTAGAGCTGTGAGTGACAACTTCTACTATAGAGAAATGTGTAGACAGAATTCGCCTCTACTATGCTGACTTGAGATGAATGTGCACCGTCCAGGTTGACAGTGTGTCCTCTCGTTATACTCAGCTCCTTCCAAGCTATGAAAAGACATGGACAGCATAGTTATGATCTCTCCACTACCTCGGCGCTCAAAATAACATTGATTTTTCACTCTACATTGTCACGGCGAAAACGTAAACTCGTGCTAGGACTTCTGTGAAGAGCTTGGAACTGGTGGTACTACTCCACGGACAGCAGCCCGGGTCAGTCTGCATAACCCTCTTTCGTATAGCAAAGTACCAATATAGGTACTGGCTGGGATTTTTAACTAAAAGATACTTTGAGATTTGTGTATTAAATTACATAGTTTGTTTCCAATCAACAAACAAAATCTTAATCATCAAACACACACTTAAACATAATAATTAATATTAATGTTTATTTTAATTATTACGACGTTATTTCTCCATCAAATATTCCATAGACAGATATGTACTGTTATATTTATCTAACCGCGCCCTAAGGTCGACAATTGGACTTTATTGGATCAAGGTTAATGAAGCCATATCCAACTAGCCCACACGTTAATATCAAGTTACGTGCGATGGGCGGGTTCCCTACTTTTTTTTAATATTAAACACGATGTCAAGCTGTAGGAATACGGTCCATGAGTGGAAACAATAAATTATTCGGATTAAAGCGGTTCAAGTTTCATTAGCGCCTAAACTTTTAGTTCCTTTAGTCCTTGCCGAGGCGAAAGGCAAGTAACAAGTCATACAAAACAAGTTTAGATTATTGGCGTATTTTTCCAGCCTTATTACTTTATGATTTATTTCCGGTGTACTTATTTATGGAAAGAAACAAGTCTGTTTTCTTGAAATAAAGGGTTGCAATTAAATAGTTTCAAAGAAACATCCGTGTAACATGAAGCGATCTTGTTGCGTTCCGGGAACCCTTTGAAAGTAGCCAGGTATAACGAGAGCATGGTGCATATTCGTCTCCTTCGGCCGGCATAGTGTTGTCATATGCCATATAAAAAAACAATAGTGTAAAAGTCCGCGTTTGTTAACTAACATTCGTAATATAACGATTGTTCATCCAAGGCCTTATGGAAAATTTCATAATAGGCAGACTTACGACGTTTTAATAATAATATTGATTTAGTGAGGAAGGATTTGTTTTCCTATGCCGGGCTGTACAAGGAGGTTGTTATTTTTTTATATGTTTGTTTAAGTATAAATATTATGTACGATTTAACATATTAAAATGTATTTACTCGCCGTAGATATACTTTTGTGAATTGTTTACAGGCAAACTTATAAAATGATTACTAGGTTTCTCCTTGTACAGTGGATTAAATACGTATGTGTGTAAACGGGATACCGTTTCGTCCCTAGGGACCCTTGCCTAGGGACGTAGCAGTACACACACGGTAATAAAGTTCGAATCTTTCCCAATCTATTGCAAAAAAAAGAACATATAACGCAAAAATAATTAATTTCTTTTTTTTTTAAATATTTTTGTTTTGACCCGGAAACGAACCGTGGACCAGGTGCGCTAAACGTGGTGACCGACAAATTGTTTTATTTTTAAATGCCATGTTTTCTATTGATAACTACAATGTGGCCTTCTTTATTATCACGTATTCCTTCCTCACTATGTCTACAGCGGTGCGTTGTCATTGTTGTTTTAAATAAGATGAATCACCATCATTGCTTGTTTATATAATAAACTATTATTCTTTTTTTTTTTAACTCTGCATATTGCAACACTTCGCCTGATGTAAAGCTAGAGTGCTGTCCATGAACCGAAACAACTGCCACTATAGATTTTCTACAGGCAGCAGTCGCTTCCGCTATGCTTCCCAGGACGACAGACTGGGCTAATAACCATGATCAGTCTGTCTACCGCTCTTTCATTTTCCGTTCAAAAACAATGTCGGATAAAATTATAATGTTATATGTGAGAATTAAGATAGGGTCTAAACATTATGTATTTTTAAGTATTAATTAATCAACATTGACCTTGAGAGAGACGAACTTGCACTCTGACTATTGATACAGTCAAATCTCAATTAAAAGAACTTTACACCTCGCGATTTTACACACACTTTTTACAGTACAATGAATTCACAGTTCAGTGCTCGTCGTCGTATACTTTTTACGGCTGCCACTAGTGGAATCGAATCGCAAGAATTCGCTTAAATATATTTTCAATGAAATTACGTCCATTAGGAAGCTCGTTAATGCGATGCGGTTCTTCTATGATAGACTTACGCGGAAGAAATGAGATTCGATTCGGCGCGTCTCGTTTCATCTTTAGTGGTCTGCCTTTACAATGAGTTGTTTGTGTGCACTGTCTATCTGCATAGTTCGTCTCCTCGGGCCGACATAGCGGAGGCAACTGCTGCCTGTGGTAATTAATCTGCAGTTGCAGTTGTTTCCATTCATGGGCCGCATTTTGACTTTACATCAGATGGAGTGTTGTCAGATGCCGACCTAAAAAGGTTATAAATAAATATTCGCTTTCCATCTTGAATTAGTTATGTACTTTGAGTAAAGTATATTATATTTTCAGGATCTGTATTGTGTCCGAAGTGATTTGGGTAATCTGCTAAAAGCTCTTGGACGTTTAGATGAGGCGAAGGTAATGCTAATTATAATATAATTTTTCTAGTTTGTTTCACAAGTAAACAGGATCATTCTGCATTTGTTTTTGTGATGAAATTCAATTAATTATACTCCGTTTATTATGAAGCATTTGGCGTTGGCGTAGTGACAGTGGCGTAGCTAATGAGGTGCGAAGTGGTGCAGACTGCACCGAGCCCACCTGACACTTGGTCGTCGGTCTAGTCATGTTTGGCCTGCTTGGAAGGCGTCATTCGCAGAGTAGAGATCGTTGATGGGTTAATATCTCTATTTCCGTCCTGAAATACTACTATGGGTGAAAGGGGGCCCAAGTTCTCTGCACCTGTGGCTTTGACCGTCTAGCTACGCCATTGTGAATTTTTTTGAGCATTTGGCGTCGTTAAAATGTAAATGATAATGATTTCTGGTATGTTATTGTTTATTGCGTATATGTTTGGACTCATAAAAGAATCTTGTATTATATTGTTGTTTTGAAATCATTACCATTGTGTTTTCAAGGGCAATGTGGGTGACGTTTGTTTCTTACATTGTTCTTTTCTCTTATATATCACAATATTAAATGTCATGGTTTGATTTGTGACTGCAACTTGCGTACATTTTTTATACATACTTTCAGCATAACATTTTAATAGTACATACTTTTTAAAATTATTTATCAGGACCTTGGTTGTTTACGAATGTAGATACATACATACATTGATAAAATGTATTACCACTATGTGATACTTTTATTTATATTATGTTATACTGAAGGTTTGGAAACACGGAGTATATTAATGTGCTAAATGTAAATTGATTTTGTTTTATTAAGTATCCTGTTTTCTTTCTTTCTTCTTTACATTATTTACTCGTGCTTGTAGTGTTATATTTCTATTCATTGCAACGGAGGATCAAATATCACTAGCGATAATGTGGTAGATATTAGAATCTTTATACAAAGTCATCCGCATTCAAGCCTGACGGAATGTATGCATACTGCTGTAGGTACAACGACCGATCCTCCGATAGATAACGCTTACATGAGAATCGGGTATGAACTTCCTTCCACTCAAAATCAACTAATTGTGTTATATTTTCACAAGGTGTTGTCTGGTAAGACAGTAGGTGTGTCTGCTCGCGGGTTTGGGGCGGCGAAGGCGTCTGCGGTCTCAGGTAACGAGTCATCGCGGGAAGTGCTTAGCGTCCACACATGGTTTGCATTTCCTTGTGATGTCTGTCGCAGTTTGCGTAGCGTAGAGTCTCGTAGGGCAATTGGCGTACAGATAGTGCAACTGCAATGCGTACTTTTTATATGCAACTTGCGTAAATTTCACGAGCCCTTGATTTTGTTAACTGTTATAAGCTCGAGTCATTACATGGATGTGTAATATTTGTATCTTTTGTGTAGGCATGTTACTTGAAGGCCATAGAGACGAGACCTGATTTCGCAGTGGCCTGGAGCAATTTAGGATGCGTGTTCAATGCGCAGAGTGAAATATGGTTGGCCATACATCATTTCGAAAAAGCTGTGGCCTTAGATCCTAATTTCTTGGACGCATATATTAATTTGGGAAACGTGCTGAAGGAAGCGAGGATTTTTGATAGGCAAGTAGATCTCGGTGCTATTTTTATAATGGTTATCTTATCTCTTAAATTTAGGCATACTAAAATTTATTTTGCCGTAAATAACCTCGTGCTTTGTTTGCCCGTTCATTACAGGGCAGTAGCGGCGTACCTTCGGGCTCTGAATTTGTCTCCTAACAATGCAATAGTTCATGGAAACTTGGCATGCGTGTACTATGAACAAGGACTTATAGATTTGGCAATAGACACATATAGACGGGCTATTGAATTACAACACAACTTCCCAGATGCATATTGTAATCTCGCCAATGCCCTCAAGGAGAAGGGTCAAGTCCACGAATCTGAGGAATGTTACAATACTGCTTTACGTTTGTGCCCGTCTCATGCCGATTCACTCAATAATTTGGCGAATATTAAGCGTGAACAGGGATATATTGAAGAGGCTACTAGACTTTACTTGAAGGCTTTGGAGGTCTTCCCTGAATTTGCCGCCGCTCATAGCAATTTAGCCTCGGTTTTGCAACAACAAGGTTTGTTTAACATACTTTTAAAATTTAACTGCAAATCTCAATTAGCATTCTCATAAAATTTTAGCACAATCATTGATGGATGTCATAATTAAGTACTAAACTTAAATTCAAAACCAAATTCACTAAGCTGAGAAATCCAACTATAGATAGAATTTACTTTACAGGTAAACTGAATGAAGCTCTCATGCATTACAAGGAAGCTATACGCATCCAACCCACGTTCGCAGATGCGTACAGTAACATGGGAAACACTTTAAAAGAGATGCAAGACGTCGCCGGTGCCTTACAATGCTATACACGCGCTATACAAATCAACCCGGCTTATGCTGATGCCCATAGCAATCTTGCCAGTATTCATAAAGATTCTGGAAATGTACCAGAAGCTATACAATCATATAGGACTGCTCTGAAACTAAAACCGGATTTCCCAGATGCTTATTGCAATTTAGCTCATTGTCTGCAAATTGTGTGCGACTGGACTGACTATGAAGCTCGGATGAAGAAGTTAGTGAGCATTGTAGCTGAACAACTAGAGAAGAACAGATTGCCGTCAGTTCATCCTCATCATTCTATGTTGTACCCGTTAAGTCATGATTTTAGGAAGGCTATTGCCGCTCGTCATGCCAATCTTTGCTCTGAGAAAGTGCAAGTACTGCATAAACCGACTTATAAGTTTAATCGTGATTTGCAAGGCAGACTTCGCATCGGCTATGTCAGCAGTGACTATGGCAATCATCCCACATCGCATCTGATGCAATCTATTCCAGGATTACACGATCGCTCTAAAGTTGAAATATTCTGTTACGCTCTCAGTCCCGATGATGGGACGTCGTTCCGTTCTAAAATAGCGAGAGAAGCAGAACATTTCGTCGATTTATCTCAGGTCCCGTGCAATGGGAAGGCAGCTGACAAAATTTATAATGACGGAATACACATTCTTGTTAACATGAACGGATATACAAAGGGAGCTAGAAATGAAATATTCGCACTCAGACCTGCGCCTATCCAGGTCATGTGGTTGGGTTATCCCGGAACGAGTGGCGCTAATTATATGGATTATTTGATAACTGATGCTGTGACGTCACCGTTGGAATTGGCGAGCCAGTACAGCGAGAAGTTGGCGTACATGCCGCATACGTTCTTTGTTGGAGATCATAAACAGATGTTCCCGCATTTACAAGAGCGTTTAATTTTAAGCGACAAAGTGAGGTCGCATAACAATCTGGGCAGTGTGGCGGATAATGTTGCTATAATCAATGCGGCGGATTTATCGCCGTTGGTTGAGAATACTGAAGTTAAAGAGATTAAAGAGATAGTAAGGGCCGCTAGACCTGTCGAGATATCATTGAAAGTTGCAGAATTACCAACAACAACACCCATTGAAACTATGATTGCTTCTGGACAATTACAGGTAAAATTATATTACTTTACAATATACAAGGTGTCCCAAAACTCAACGATAAGCGGGCACCAGAGGGTGGTCCTGCTCATGACTACTCGAGAAAAAAATATAAGAAAAAATAATCTCCTATTTTTAAAAAAATACAACAAAAAATTAAAATCTTTCGAAAATTGACAACTCTTATGATATTTTTAACTACCATGACCACAATTTTCCAAATATTTATAATTTTTTTTTTGTATCGGCAACCTAAGTAGCACTGCTATCCACCACAACCCTTAAAAATCCCAGATTACCTGTAGTTTTTACACAAAAATCAATCAAAACTACTTTTTACATTAAAATTTCAAAAGATTTTTACTTACAGTCCATTTTAACACATAGTTGTGTAAAAAAAAAGTATGGACACTACTATGGCAAGTTTTTTTAAAAATTGACGCAACTAACCAAGTTTCTAAAATGGTACAATACTCTAGGAAAACTGGCCACACAAAAAAACCATGCGTACTATTTCTAAACAAGAACCAACTTTCATAAATCGTTGTTTGTTGATAATAAACGCTTTTACCTACCAAAAATTGTTTTTTTGTTGCAACTTCTTGGAATTTGCATGAAAGCGTGCGTAGGCAATAAAATTTAGAAGTTAAATAGTAGATATTCGTTGTTGAATAACAATAGGGCCCTTTGAGTTAGAAGGAAACTTAGATGGCAATAGTTATTTAAACTTTTTACAAAATGACTTGCCAGAATTATTGGAAGACGTGCCCATAATAGATTTACAAAACATGTGGTTTCAAAATGATGGTTACCCTGCTCACTATGCCCGTCCTGTGCGAGAATACTTAAATCAAGAGTATCCAGGGCGTTGGATTGGGCGACTTGATATTGGCTTTCTATTGGGGTTGTCTCAAAGACAGGGTCTACTCAAAATCAATTGCAACATTGGACGAGCTTCGCTAAAAAACTACTCAGGCTGCGGAACATATCAATGGTAGAAGATATGCACGACAAATAAAACGATCTTTTTTAAGACGATGTTGTGCCTGTATTATTGCCGGTAGCGAATAATTCGAATATTTGCTGTAATATTAATAAAATTATAAATTGATTTTTTTAATGCTTAATAAGCAAGCGTTTGACCACACTCTGCCTGGTGTTAAGCAGTGATGCGGTCTAAGGTGGAGCACGCCTGCCTATGAGGTACCTGTTCACCTTCGATTTGAAGAGACCTATGTTGTACGTGTCGGGAAACACAGACACCGGGAGGGAGTTTCACAGTTTCGCAGTACATACGAGGAACGTGTTGTCGAAACGCCTCGTACGCACTTTAGGGACTTGAACTATAAATGGATGGTACCTCTCCGCCTGGACGTCCGATAGAAGAAAGGGGACGGTAGAACCAGGTTTTGTAGCTCTTGCGCATAAATGTCACTTGTTGTACCATTTGTTTTGTTGCATTCAATATTTTTTAACAAGAAAAAAAAACAATTTTTGGTAGGTAAAAGTGTTTACTATCAACAAACAACGATTTGTGAAAGTTGGTTCTTGTTTAGTACTATACGCATGGTTTTTTTTTGTGGCCAGTTTTCCTAGAGTATTATACCATTTTAGAATCCTGGATACTTGCGTCAATTTTTAAAAAAACTTGCCATAGTAGTATCCATACTTTTTTTTTACACAACGATGTGTTAAAATGGACTGTAAGTAAAAATCTTTTGAAATTTTAAAGTAAAAAGTAGTTTTGATTGATTTTTGTGTAAAAACTACAGGTAATCTGGGATTTTTAAGGATTGTGATGGATAGCAGTGCTATTTAGGTTGCCGATACAAAAAAAACATTATAAATATTTGGAAAATTGTGGTCATGGTAGTTAAAAATATCATAAGGGTTGTCAATTTTCGAAAGATTTTAATTTTTTGTTGTATTTTTTTAAAAATAGGAGATTATTTTTTCTTATATTTTTTTCTCGAGTAGTCATGAGCAGGACCACCCTCTGGTGCCCGCTTATCGTTGAGTTTTGGGACACCTTGTATATACATAATTTAATTTTTCATATGTACAATAATATAATATATAAATGCGAAAGTAGTTCAGTCTGTTTGTTAAGATCGCTGAAGAGATTTTCACAAAATTTGGCAAGGACAGACCTTGTCTCGGAAAGAAGATTGGAGGGGGATGAAAGCTTATATGAGAAATTCATAATTTTTCAAATTAAACGCATTCAAATAGCTGGTTTTATATAAATGTATTATTTCCAGACATCCGTTAACGGCGTGATACTACAAAACGGTTTAGCAACAACCCAGACTAATAACAAAGCTGCAACCGGCGAAGAAGTACCACAAAGTATTGTCATAACATCACGACAACAGTATGGATTACCCGATGACGCTGTTGTATTTTGTAACTTCAATCAATTGTACAAAGTAGATCCTTTGACATTACACATGTGGGTTCATATATTGAGACATGTGCCTAATAGCGTATTGTGGTTATTGAGATTCCCCGCTGTCGGAGAACCTAATATTCATACAACTGCACAACAACTTGGTGAGTAATTTAGTTTTAGAGGAGTTAAGAACAGAAGTAGGTTAGTATTCCTCTATATTTATGAGTGGCCGTGGCGTAGCAGGGGTAGAAGGCATCGACTACATACAATACAATACAATTGTCACGCCCTGAAAGTAGGTGGTTATTAGCTTAGTCTGTCGTCGTGTACTCCGATGCAGTTTCTCACATGCTATTAAGAAAAATTATTTTAAAAACCTTCCATAAACATGCTAGATTAAACAGATTCTTCACAAAATTATATAATTATTTTATTCACCTCATTCAGGTCTTCCTCCCGGTCGTATAATATTTTCAAACGTAGCGGCTAAAGAGGAACACGTCCGTCGCGGTCAATTGGCAGACGTGTGTCTGGACACACCTCTCTGCAATGGGCATACAACAAGTATGGATATATTATGGACTGGTACACCTGTCGTCACATTGCCAGGCGAAACTCTGGCGTCACGGTACGTATATTTAGTGTTTTGGTGCCAATATGTCGCGCGAAGGTCCCGGGTTTGATTACTAAGTAAAGTATCTTTTTCGGGTCTGGGTGTTATGCTTGTAATCTAGAGCGGCTGTGGTCTAGCGGTAAGACGCGTGGACTCACGATCGATAAGACCCGAGTTCGAACCTCGCTAATTCTGACCAGTGTATCAATGTAACTTTGTTATATGTACTTTGGTCGCTTTTGGTAAAGAGTGGTAAGCAGACTGGTGATTTGTCCAGTCTGCGGTCCTGGGGTAGTACCACCACTTTCGAATGTAACACCCGTGAAGTGACCTTGTCGCGTTTCGAGAATAGTTTGAAAGTAGCCAGGTATAACGAGAGGAGTGTGCACTGTCAATCTGTATGGTACACGCTCGTCTCCTCGAGCCGGCATAGTGGAGGCGACTGCTGCCCGTACAGGTTCTCTGTAGTAACATTTGTTTCCATTGATGGACAGCACTAGCTTTACATCAGGCGGAGTGTTGTCACATGCCGAGCTAGACAAGATGAGAAGAACCACTGCAGTTTCTGTATTTTATTATACTTTCTTTTTTATGTTTTTGTAGCAGAACTATATTAAACATTTTGTTCTTATAGTGTTGCCGCATCACAGTTGAACGCTCTCGGATGCCCGGAATTGATTGCCAGGACACGACAGGAATATCAGGACATTGCAGTCAGACTTGGCACTGATAGAGAATAGTAAGTATTCAATTGTTTTGACTTACTATATTTAATGATTAACTAAATTTAATGATTAAATATGTAATGATTAACTAATAGGATGTAAGGATGTCCTACCATTGTAGTGCTGCCCCATGTCGATTGTTTCTTTGTCATGATTCAATGGTCTCTATTACAACACTATTTGAAACATAATTTAATTTAATTTTCAGTTTGAAGGCAATCCGCGCTAAAGTATGGACGGCTCGTACTATCAGTCCATTGTTTGACTGTAAAGCGTACTCAAACGGTCTAGAAATGCTCTATTCGCGAATGTGGACGAAGCACGCACGAGGCGATCGACCTGATCATATACAGGCTATTCCGTTGTAATATAAACGCTTCTACAGTACGGCTGCAAACTCCATGTGCATTTCTTTTAATATGGTCTTAATTATTGTATTACATAGAACTATAGATGTTGCTCGTTTGTTACTAAATTATAGTAAAAAAGCATTGATATGCAACTAGATAATCGCTAACGACGTTAATGAGTGACAAGAGAGACTAGATTTTCTGTCAATTGATATTGTGTAAACGTGCAATTCGGAATCCTAAATACACTAAACAGTAGACGGGATTGGAAGAACAAAATGGCGTCTTGACTGTTCTATTCCTGGTTGGCTCGCATATTAACTTCTAAATAGCTGAACATAAAGATAAATGAAGTTTGTGCAGTGTCTCTCTAGTTTTATATGTCTATGTAAAAAGGGTAGTTGTTAATACATTTGTATTAAAGACAGTTTTAATATTCAAACTTTAATTAGATCTATATTAGACGAAATGTGTAGGGAGGGAGTAGGACTTGAGTGGTTTTAGTTTCGGTGCTGCAGTGTTAAGTTTTAATAGACTTTGTGATTTGAAAAGACGTGTATACTGGAGATGCAACCTCAATAGTTCGTATGTGACAAATATCTGTGACTAAATTAAGTTGATGCTCTAGGTTCTTATTGGGTGGGGTCTGGATACTATGAAAATGTTTGACAAAGTCCAGTAAGCTAAAGAATGTCGCAATTTTAACTGTTTTATTTGACTTTATGTACAATAAAAATAAAATGTGGCGGTCCAGTTTCTTTATAGATAGAAATCTTCCCGCCACACATTGGATCGAAATTGATAAAAAAGGGACTTAAGATTTTTTTTCACAAAATCGCTTCACAAGTTATGCCAATCGAGAGAGCATATTGATATAATGAAATTATCTTAGTAATTTTTTTCTCTAAAATAATTACTTAGTGAGATAAAAAATTAAGTTGAAAAATTTTGTTTGAAACGAAACGTTGACGTCTGTATTTTAAAAATTATAAGAGGTCTTGCCTCGATATTCTAACTCGTTATTCTCTGAGTTGTCCCTTTTTTGTCAATTTCGATCCAATGTGCACCAGTTGTCGACCCTTGCCTTCAGGGGGCGTTATCAAATTAGTTTTATTAAATAATGTTGTTTTATTTCTACTATAATGTAATGTGTATTGTTTTAATGTTTTACACTTTATATAAAATATAAATCATAGACAGGAATTTATTTAAATTATTATTTTATTTCTAGTGAATTTTTAAACAATATATTGAACTATAAAAAACTAATGTTTTGTATCTCTGTATTAATTATAGAGTTACTTAAATACTGTTAATTTACTTGGCAGTAAATAGTACTTTAGAAAGAGATAATCGGCTATAGCACTGTCTCTGTTATTCGTGTTACTTTCGTGCTTTGTGCGAAGGAGACGACGAAGCCGAAGTTAACCGATCTCTTTTTAATGTGTATTATTTACTACCGGGTACTGTTGATATTTGTGTAATACAATGTTTTCGCAGCGTTACGTATTTGTGATCTCTCTTAACATTATATTTTTCAGATTTCTTGCCTTTTTTTATAAATTTAAAACACACTAGTACGTGTGTTTTATTTTACAATATCTTTTAATATATCAATAATCAAATTAATCGCGTAATCGTCACCTCTAGTCAGTTTGATAAAAAATTAATGATCACATTTTTTAATTAATATTAAAATAAATTCCTCCATTGAACTTTTTCCTCTTTACTTAATTAAATAGGTTAAGAATTTTAAATTAGTAAACTATTTTATGTAGGAAGAGTATATTTTTGAAGCAATGAAGGCTGAAAACGTGTTTCCAGTTAACGTAAAATTATATTTTATTGGACAAGTGAAAATTAAATATAAATTGACACACGACGCGCGGTGGACTGAAAGTCGAGTCCTCTCGTGCCACGTGGGAATGTGTTTTCGGCCAAAGGAGTAGTAATGTATTTTCTTAAATCTTGTATTGTAAAATAATATTTAGATGAAAGCGTTGTATCTAGGTGCCACTCGAAACGATTATGTTAATGACGTAAGATAAAGAAATAACATTAAGTTACTCATTTGTTTTTTTAAATTATTTTTTTTGTATTGGCAATGTGGATAAGTTTAAATTTAAAGAGTTTTTTTATTTAAAGTTTAAATTTAAAGAGTGGTAGACAGACCGATGATGGTTATTTGTCCAGTCTGTCGTCCTGGGGCAGTACCACCACTTTCGAATGTAACACTCGTGAAGTGACCTTGTCGCGTTTCGGGAATAGTTTGAAAGTAGCCAGGTATAAGAGAGAGGAGTGTGCACTGTCAATCTAGATGGTACATGCTCGTCTCCTCAAGCCGGCATAGTGGTGGCGACTGCTACCCGCACAGGTTTCTCTGTAGTAGCAGTTGTTTCCATTCATGGACCGCACTCTAGCTTTACATCAGGCGGAGTGTTGTCACATGTTGAGCTACAAAAAAAAAAAGTGGCATTTAATTTAAACTTAGCCGGCTAGAAATAACGTAATCGAGTACAGGTTTATCTAAATATTATTAAAATAGTAATCTTAGTGTAGTGAACTATATGTATATGAAATTTTAGGTTAGTGTATAATTAAAACGTGTATACCCGATAGTTAAGGGCTTTTAGATTATTTTGTATTTATGTTTTTGTGTTTTGTTACTTTTTAGTGTTAATAAGTTTTGGAATTGCACCCTTACGACGAGGGAACAATGAGGCTGGCCGCGAACGTATGTTTCCCGTACACGTCCCCCGCACTCCTTTTTCGCGCTTGCATACATTTTGTTTAGAAAGGACAGTGCCCAGTTTTGGGTCCACTTGATGTCTAATAGTTTATTAACAAAACGATTTTCTTAAATAATCTCTCCTTTATTTGAATTATATCAAAACATCGGTTACCGATCAATGTTTAATTAGATAAAAACAGATATAATCAATTATTAAAGCATTTAATATAATAATAACCTCAAATAATGCATCAGAAATAGTTTAATTTCTCGATAACCGGGGTAAAAAAATTAATACTGATTGGTGATAAGGGATGTAGATTTATTTCTTTACAAAATAAACTAAAAATCATTGACAAAGTCGTGAAAAAAATTGTGGGCCCATTTCTCTTAGGCGAATGGGCATTCTCCTTTCTGTTCAGAAAATTAGAACCCCGCCTACTAACGTTTACCGTAAGCTCATGGAATATCGAATTTGTTTTCCGCATTAGGAATCGATAGCTTATACAAAGAAATGTTTAGATGCCAGGATAAAAGAGTGCGCCAGTATAGTGGGGGCTACTTACTATTTTATTACTATAAAACTTCAGTATCTGGCTAAAAGTAGTATTTCGCATGCAATGCCGCGGTTCGACTGCTTGTTTGTGAATATAATGTAGTTTAAGTAACGCATTTTCATGTATAAGGTAATTTTAATTGCTTTAATTCAATATCTACTTAATTTTTCTTAAAGTTATACTTGCTACGGAGCTTAGAATAAATAAGTTTATTTTTGTAAGAAAGTTCGTAATTGTTTAACTTTTCTTATTTTTGGCAAGTATAATTGTGAAATTTGTAGCTCGATGTTAATAAATAACATTGTTTTAAATTACGATTATAAAGTATCCAAAGAAAATTGTTTTTGTTTTATTTTCGACGATCTTCAGGAAAGTACCATCAGCGAAACGGTCGTATGATGTGTAGGTGGACGCATGGGCCGTAATCTTCATAGAGATGATATCGGTTCTACGTCTATGGGTCTCTTGCATTTTAAAAATTCTTTGTCAAGCGGTGGTTTGACAGGAGAGGGGCTCGGACAATATAGACATTTTTTTTTGTTTTTGTTTTATATGGCATTATAATAGTTCGTCAGTGTCAAAGTAAATATTTTTGCATCAAGTTAATATTGTGCATTACGAGTCGTGATGTGATTCATTCATCACACTAAACAGTCAGGTCAAGTCTCAGTCGAGTCAAAAATTGTTCTAGTAAAGTGGTTGAATTTTTACTGAAACTTCCTACGGAGTTTTGGAGAGAAAATGGAAACAGGTTTTCTTCTTTTGTATTATTTGCCCACACTCACGCACGTTCACGAACACTTAATGGTTAATAATCCACCATTATTACACATTAACACTCGAAGAAACGCAAGTTTAGGAAAATAATTCAAGGCAGATAACCTGTCTCAAGATGGCCGCCAAAACTCCAATATAGACTAGACATAATAGGCTGACGTTTTAAACCGAGTGGTATTCAAAAAAAGGTTGCAAAATATCAGAGGTAGGCAGACTGATGATCTGTCCAGTCTGCCGTCTTCTGATAGTACCGCTACTTTCAAATGTAATGCCCGTGAAGTGACCTTGTCGCGTTTCGGGAACGGTTTCTAAGTAGCCAGATATAACGAGAGCTGTTGATGTTTGTTAAAATGCTGTGGACTAGGGCTTGAAATCTTTATCGCGACCTTTCAAGTTACTTGGCCACCATGTGTTCTGCCGCGGATTACACCCATCCAGTGTTCTTTAATCTCTGTGCACCCATGCTAGCTACGTCACTGGCTTGCAAATATTTATAATACCTATTATGTAATGACCGGAAGTGGTTCGGTCATATGGAATGGATGGATGAGAGGAGATTACCAACACAAGATCTAGGGCATGGTTTCTTTATTTTTTAATTCGATATATATTAAGCGTAATAATTTATTTATGTATTGCGCGTCAAGGTCGAAGTAATCGTATGATAAAGGTGATTAGCTCTTAAAAGTAATACATAGTTAATAAAAATATATAATAAGATATTCTTAAATGTCAGTATGTTTTTTATATGATACTACTGATGGACGTAATTAATTATCCAAGACGAGCTATGAAGCCTGTCATGAGCGTACGATAACAATAATAATAAGGGCTAAGCTCCGCCCGTCGAGGCTGTGTTGTTTTCACTGTTTATAATAGTATACGAGCGAAAGGGAGGAGATTACTTTATCTATTACTAGACTTAGCTAGATTAGATAATGGTAAAAAGCCTAAACAAAATTCGTAATATATTTTATAGATAATGTATTTATTCAGGCGTTACTGAAATAATGAAACTACGAAAAGCATTGAGATATATAACTAGAGGCGCAAACCCCATACATTTGACATGAAAAAGCCGTAGGACGTTTCAAACGATTTGACAATGTCAAACTTAGTGTTGCCGGTATAATTAAAAATTTTCCCCACATTAATTTTTTTTTGTTTAGATATTTTTATTCAGTGTCGATTATAATATATCTAGAGGCATGCATTTTAAGCTAAATAAAATAAAGTTCAATGTTTTAATTGTTTAATATAAGTTGAAAATCTTCTTTCTTAAAAATAAAATATTTCTTTTTTTTATATTATAATACGGGTTATGGGAAACGATGTTTTACTAGCAACACTAAATGTAAAAAATATCCCTAATTTTATTTGTTTTTTTTTGTTGTTTAAGGACAATATAGATGTTGAAAGGATATATTTACGTGTGAAACGTAATCCCGCTTTTTTTGTTGTGCATTTGGGATCGAGAATTGCACGTTTTCACCACATATTTGCCCATTATGAGTTTATATACGTCCTGTTAAATACCAACTGACAGAAAGCTTAATTATGGCTGTGGGCAGATCTTCACTCGCCTCACGTTGGGAGCGTCATTGCGCCTCTAGTATATATCTCAATGACGAAAAGTATTTATATAAAAAGTAACATATTTAATAATATTGTAACGTATTCAATTAAAATGTAGAAAATGCTGAGTTGTATTTTACTATTACAGTAAGGAAATAACATCCAATTCCAAACAATGGTTAGACGACACAACGGTTTCCGTTTTAAACGAAACACAAAAATTATGAGGGTTACTTAGTATGCGGCAATTCAATTCGTTTTGTGCGGTCGGGGATCCCTTTCCTACGGCCCTACTCAGCGCGGGGCCGCAAAACGCATTCATGGCATTTCATTCCGCTACGGCAGTTGGGGCCTCGCCATCGCACGAGGACCGCGCGCTCGTGTCGTAACTATTATTACATTCTGTTCCCACCGAAAACATCTCACGGTACATCTATCTATACACAAGTTATAATCGTCGTAATTAAATATACTGCTCTCCGAACGCAAACATGGACGAGTGTGTGAAACAGACACGTAACTTTCATTCATGATTCATTACAAACGATCGTACTACAAGTGACAAAATGAAATGGACACAGTGCCGTTTAAAATGATAGTTAACGTAATTTTCTTTTGTCTAGTGATGGGCGCGGTGCTCACGGAAGCACCTGAATATTCGGATGCTTGTTCGCGTGTGGTCGGTGAGAACAGTTCTGTTGAGTGCAACGTACGGACCTTATCGTCTGATGGTGATTTCACTAGTCCGATGCACTTCGATGGTGCGGAACGGCTGCTGATCAACTGCGACCAGAAGCTTCACGCCGAGAGTACAGTTAGAGATCATCACTTTTCGAAAATACAAGGTTTGGCGGAGATTGCCGTACAAAGTTGTAAAATTTTGCGTCTTCCTGGGAACGTATTTGAAGGTCTCAGGGGACTTAAAACCTTGACCTTGCGCTCCAAAAATAATGAATGGAACGAGAACAAAGAATTAGATTTATCTTTTGGTGCTTTTAATGGGCTCAGAGAGCTACATTTGTTGGATTTGGGCTACAATAATATTCGTAAAGTTCCATCTGATTTGTTTTGTGCTTTAGAAAATTTGATATCATTAAATTTAACCCACAATAAGATCAAATATGTCGACGAATTGGGATTTGGTCACAAATGTGGGTCGACGGTGCAAGCAATAGATCTAAGTCACAATCACATCACTTCGGTGCCGGGTGATTCAGAAGTTATGCATTTACGCAGATTAACACAACTTTATTTGCAAGATAACAAAATCCTAGAGTTACCGGCTGATGTTTTTAGCGACCTTTTATCTTTGAAAGTGGTGAATATTTCCAATAATGTTTTAAAAACTTTGCCAAAAGATTTATTTTCGAACACGAAGGAAATTAGAGAAATTTATATGCAAAATAATTTGTTGGAAAATCTACCTAAGGGAATATTTAATCGTTTGGAACAATTGCTCGTTTTGGATCTCTCAGCAAATAAATTGAAAAGCGACCATATAGAAGATGAAATGTTTAGCGGTCTAATAAGATTAATCGTACTCGACTTATCACATAACTACGTAACACGAGTCACCGCTAACATGTTCAAGGACTTATTTTTCTTACAAATACTTAATTTGAAAAATAATTCAATATCATCCATTGAAGAAAACACATTTCTCCCCTTATTCAATTTACATACATTAAATTTAGGCGACAATAAATTACATGCTATCGAGGAAAACATGTTCAATGGGCTGTACATTTTGAATAAACTGAGTATAAACAATAATATAATCACTTACGTCGCTGAAAATGTCTTCAAAAATTGTTCAGAATTGAAGGAATTGGATTTGAGTTCGAATCAGCTGACGAAGATACCTGAAGCTATAATCCACTTGTCATTTTTAAAATCGTTGGATTTCGGGGAAAATTTAATAAATGAAATTTCCAACCATTCTTTTCGAAATCTGTCACAGTTGACGGGATTACGTTTAATTGACAATCAAATTGGAAATCTCACCGCAGGCATGTTCCGGGATTTACCGAATTTACAAGTACTCAATTTAGCAAAAAATAAAATACAGGCGATCGAAAGAGAAACTTTTCAGAGAAACACGCAGTTGGAAGCGGTCAGATTAGATGGAAATTTCATTACCGATATTAATGGCGTATTCGTATCACTCACAAAATTGCTGTGGTTGAATTTGTCCGAAAATCATTTGGTGTGGTTCGATTACGCATTCATTCCAGAAAGTTTAAAATGGCTAGATATACACGCCAACTTCATCGAAATATTAGGGAATTATTACAAAATGAACAATTTGAATATTAAAACAGTAGACGCTAGTCATAATAGATTAGTAACTTTATATCCTTTAGCGATACCAAATAGTGTCGAGTTGTTATTTATTAATAATAATTATATATCGAGGATAGACGCGGACACTTTTATAGAGAAAAAGAATTTAACCCGCGTCGACTTGTACATGAACGAGATAGAGTATCTTTATTTATATAGTTTACGTGTGGCGCGGGTGCCTGACGACAGAGCCTTGCCGGAGTTCTATATTAGCGGGAATCCATTCATGTGCGATTGTATAATGAGATGGATTCTTTTCATTAACAATGATACATCAAGAGAATTCCCTCGCATAATGGATATTGAAAGCGTTATGTGCAAAGATTTACATATAAGAGGAGCCAAAAATGTGCCTGCTAATGCATTAACAGATAAGGATTTCTTATGTAAATACGACAGTCATTGTTCTGAACAGTGCCACTGTTGCGATTATAATAATTGTAGTTGTAAAGTTATTTGTCCAAAAAGATGTTCTTGTTATCACGACACTTTAGAGAGTGTGAGTGTTGTTGATTGTTCTGTTCAATTAAACAAAACGGTGCCTGATAGTCTTCCGAGCGATGCCACGCATATTTACCTCGATGGTAATGTTTTTAGAAATATTAATAGTAAATACTTTGTAGGGATAAACCACGTGCGCGTGATATATTTAAACGCGAGTTCCATTGAGACGATACATAACGATACATTTTCACATTTAAGTCAATTGGAAATATTACATTTGGAGGATAATAAATTAAAACAACTACGAGGCCTCGAGTTTGTGAAGTTGAGTAATTTAAAAGAACTCTTTTTACACAATAACAAAATTGAGCACATTTCAAATGAGACTTTTACATATTTAGGCTCATTAGAGCTTTTACGTTTAGACGGTAATAGGTTAACAAACTTCGCACTTTGGAATTTAGATAATAATAAAAAGTTGAGATATCTATTTATTGGCAATAACAGTTGGTCTTGTCAATGTAAATACTTGCAAGGATTCTTGATGTATTTATCGCAGAACGCGGAGAAAGTTTTAGATATAAATGATTTGTGGTGTTTGAATGATAATTTAAAGCCGTCAGACAAGAAGGCATTGCATTCGAACGAGACCAACTGTAGTGACGTGGGCGGTAACATCATGATAAGTGCGTTTCTGGTTTCCAATAACTTGCCTTTATTGGCTTCTGTATTGACCGGTATCATGCTTATATTACTAATATTAGCCTTGGTATTCACATTTAGATATACGTGTAGAATGTGGCTCTACTCGAATTGCGGCATCAAACTTTCTCCATTGAGTGACGCTCTCGAGGAAGCTGATAAACTTTACGACGCCTACATCTGTTACAGTCCTAAAGACGAGGAATTCGTAATCGAGAGTCTAGCGCGAGAACTAGAAAATGGTTATCCTTCTTACCATTTGTGTTTGCATTATAGAGATGTGCCCCAATTCGAAGCGACTTACGCACAATTCCCTGACTTAGTCGTTGAAGCTTCAGAAGCCTCAAAAAGAATAATCGTAGTGTTGACGAAGAACTTCATAAGAACCGAGTGGTCACATTTAGATTTCCGACAGGCATTACAAAAAGCATTACAAAAGAATACACATAAATTAATAGTGATCGCCGTAGGACCCGTCCCACGAGACCCGGAATTGAAACCATATTTCAAAACGGGTTTAGAGATATCATGGAAAGAGAAACGCTTTTGGGAAAGATTACGATACGCGATGCCGACCTCCAAACGACACGGTCAAAAGTTAAAAAGACTTAATTACGGAAGGCAATCGAACACGTACACAATGGACGCATCCGCTTTAAACAGTACGTGTCAAACGCTTTGCGGGAAGTCTGCGAACTCCGCTGAGAGGTCGCCCTGTGACAGGCCGCTATCGGAACACATTTATTCGACAATAGATTCAGACTACTCAGACAGAGCCGAGTATAGAGTGAGACCCAATCATTCTAATGCTGTCATCCACGAGCACACCGTTCAAACGTACCTGGTATGAGTCTCGATATTATCATTCGATCTCTTAATTTATACATTGAATCTTTAGATGTAACTTTAGACAATATTTTATTTAGATAAGCTTTTTAGAATGTAAGTTATGATTATAAGAATTTTGTAAAATATGTAGTTATATAGAAATTTTGTACAAGTTCGATACCAAATTATGCATTTGAAATTTAATATATTTGCTTTTGTAATTTATTCATTGTTATAAATTATTCATGTACAAGACTGTAATTTATTATGTAGAAAATTTCTAAAATTTTGCCGAAATGTGTACTAAATATTATAATACATTTTATTGCATTTTAATACTGCTGTTTTATTAATAATGTCCTTCGCAGTGTATTGTTGAAACAGTTGTAAAAAAATTGTTATGAGTACAGTCATTAAAATATATGTTTTATGCTTTTTCTGGTTCAATTTTTACGAGTCAGATGCGAGATGAGGCAGCTGCTATGTGTAAACAAAATAAAACTGAAGACGAACAATTCTGACTGTTGTTAATGAACATAATAATGTTCATTTCATCTATATTAAAATTGCCTTTAATATTTGAATTAATTTATGGTCTAATAAAATGTTGTTTTTATAAATATCTACAAGTTCCCAAGTACAAAATACACTAGCGACTATGATCCTTATATTTAAAAAAAAACCAGAACTTTTGTTAAATACATTTAGGTGTATTTAAATTCGTATTAAGATCGTACGAAACGTTTAAAAGTTCACATACTCAAAGTTTATTTCAAGAAAGATCCTAAAATTAGCTTGGAATTGAAGCAATAAAAGTAGAAGTAATTTAAATAGGTGCTCAACACTGGTTAGGTATGGAAAAGCTCCATAAAATCCTACTTCAGGAGCTAGCAATTGAAAAGGTTAATGATTTTTTTTCACTTCCAATTATTTTTCTTTGGACAACATTTATTTTTGTAATACTTTTATTTATTTATTTTTTGAAACAAGCAATGCAAAGGTTTTTATTTTATTTTCTTGGCATACTTTTTTTTTTATTATTTTTCTTTTTAGTAAAATTTAATAAAAAAAGTAGCTTTTATTAGTAAAATTGTTAATTTATGATGGAAATAGAACAATAGAAAACAAACAAATTTTCATCATACTTAAAATAAAATAAAATAAATTCACTTAAAACTTCTAAGCTATTTTCGTAACATTCGTAAAATTGATAGCACATCCGATTATATACGTACGAGGCCTCTTTTACAGTATTTTTTTCACGCAACAGTTACCCGAGATCTGTTAGTGTTGATTCTTTAAGAGTTAACAATATTAAAAACCTAAAGTTTTTATATCTTTAGGTATACATTTACAGTACAGATATACAAGTATACTTTAAGCACAGATTTAATTATTGGCAATCCACAAAACAATTAAAATATGAACGCGAAAGTAAATAAATAGTAAACAATAAATCTAGTGTTAATAAAACATCGCATTTTAATTTTTTTTTGTTATTATTTCAATTAAAATTACAAC
Organism: Tinea pellionella; assembly: GCA_948150575.1. Lineage (NCBI taxonomy): Eukaryota > Metazoa > Arthropoda > Insecta > Lepidoptera > Tineidae > Tinea > Tinea pellionella. The sequence continues at coordinate 2,721,449 of OX411254.1, read as the reverse complement.
TTAAAAGATATTTAGAATAGACCATTTTACTGTTACAACGTTACGTAATAGCTACAGTTGTTATCCACGTTTTCAACGCTAGTTATTGCAATTACTATAATCGTATAGTGGGTAAGAAAAATAAAAAAATATCTTTACTGTTTATTTTCTTAGGTATTGCTTTAGAATAATATCTTTAAATAAAATAATTGATTTGACCTTTTTCTTATTTTTTTAGGTTAATCATCTTGTGGCCAAAAAGAGTATAAGCGAAGACAATTGCTACTTACCTCCGTTATACCGGCTAAAGGAATTGATAGTGCACATTTCTGTCGTTGTACCCTTGGATGGCAGGCTAGTCTAATAACTATGATCAGTCTGCCTACCATACGTAAAGTATTAACGTATCGTATAACTCTGATATCACTCCTAGGATAGAACTCTAGAGTTCAAATCTCCTAAAATCTCAGTCGGTACCGATGTAACTTTGTTATATGTATGTACTTTGGTGATTCTGTATCTGTGATTAATAATCATCAGCTTAGCATAGATAAATTTAAAAGAAACTATTTACTGTTATCGACAAAAGTTAAAGTTTATTTTTTCAATTAGTTAAAATTCTCATAGTGAATGGTTTTAGTTGTTTTAACCACTGATTAACGATTAGTCATGACTAACCCTGACCAACTCCATAGAACATTAATTAATAAAACCAACAATAGTTCTAGAATAGTGCGAGGTCAAAATACTAAGTACGTATACTTAGTTAGTTATTGAAATAACTCACTGTCTAAAATTAGAACAATAGTTTTGTTGGTGTTCTTTGAACTCGGAATAAAGTAGCCTTACATATTCGAGTTTTTACTTATAAATATCCTTAATACATGCAATGAGACGCAAAATTTCCGGGTCTTACAAAAACCGCAATTCTCCCAAATTATTTTAGTTTTTATTTAAGGAGTAGATTGGTAACAAAACAATATTCTAAAATAATATCATATTTTTTTCATTAATTCATTTTAATTATATAAAACACATCATTTACCAATCTATAGACGATAAACAGATATAATAAACTCGAATATTGCATCAGAAAACATTTAATAACTCAATAATCTGGGTGAAAAGATTGGTAATAAGGAATATACATTTATTTTTCTACAAAATTAACTAAAAATCATCGACAAACTCGAACGAGATAAAAATTGTGGGCCCATTTCTCCTATCCGAATGGGCATTCTCCTTTAAAAAGCTAACAAAAGTTTCTGTGTGATTTAATAAGTCATTTACATACATCGTACTATTATTTTATTTATAAATCAATTTCAAGTATTAAGTACCTATTTATCCAAATCCAAATCCGTCTGATGTTAAGCTAGAATGCAGTCCATGAGGATATAATTGCTGCAACACAGAAAACAAGCAACAGTCACGTACACTATGCTAGTTTGAGATGAGTGCAATGTTTAATTGTTTATTATATCCGGCTACTTCCAAGTTAATAATTGTGTTAATAAACACAACTAAATAGGTAACATTTGAAAATAGTGTTTTTTTTTAAATTGCATGTGACAACACTCCCCCTGATGTAAAGCTAGAGTGCGGTCCATGAATGGAAACAACTGCTACTGCAGAGAAACCTCCACTATGCCGGCTTGAGTAGATAGAGCATGTACCATCCAGATTGACAGTGCACACTCCTCTTGTGTGCACTATCAATATCTGCGCTAATAACCATCATTAGTCTACTTATTATTCTTTAATTAATGCTTACTTAGGGCACTGAGCGACCAATGGACATATTACAAAATTATATTGGCATCGGCCGCTAGGCAATGGCTGCTCTAACATGCAATAATAAAATAAAAAAGTTATAGAATAGTCACAGTTTTACAGTTTACGATTTAAATATAGTTCATTGTTAGTATAAAAAAATGTCCGCCTTTACTCTATTGATTCACGGTACACTGCATTACCATTATCGTGCATTTACTTGTCTTTATTTAGATATAGTCAGCCGGATACAGGGGGGCTACTTTCAAATGACAGAAAACGAAGTTTCGACCAATAATTCGGACTCAAAACTTAGATTTACGAAGTTTTTACGAGAAATCTTCTACGTTAGAATATTTGCTTTCTCGAACCTACCAGATGTTTTGATTTGACAGGTATTTCTTCGCTCGTTTATCATCATTGTATTCGACCAAATGTAAAATGAAACAATTCAAAATCGCAGTAGGCCTCCTAGCTTCCAAATTATAGTTACGTAACTTATGCTTCATCATGATCATTTTGAAAAAGTACCACCTTAAACAATTGAAATATTGACGTTCCAGGTTGATAATTTCCACTATTACTAGTACATACTTACTTATATGAGCGGCCGTGGTCTAGCGGTAAGACGCGTAAACTTACGATCAATGAGACCCGTGTTCGAACCTCGCTAATTCTGACCGGTACCAATGTAACTTTGTTATATGTACTTTGGTCGCTCAGTGCCTATAGGCACTATTAAAGAGTGGTAGGCAGACTGATTATGGTTATTTGTCCAGTCTGCCGTCCTAGGGTAGTACCACCACTTTCGAATGTAATCAACCGTGAAGTGACCTTGTCGCGTTTCGGGAATAGTTTGAAAGTAGCCAGGTATAGCGAGAGGAGTGTGCACTGTCAATCTAGAAGGTGCATGCTCGTCTCCTCAAGCCGGCATAGTGGAGGCGACTGCACAGGTTTCTCTGTAGTAGCAGTTGTTTCCATTCATAGACCGCACTCGAGCTTTATATCTTTACAGGCGGAGTGTTGTTACATGCCGAGCTACAATAAAAAAAAAAATTGTTTAAAAATATTTTTTCAGAGAATAATGAAAATCTTTCTAGGCGGACTGATGATGATTTATTTGTCATCTGGGGTAGTACCACCACTTTCAAGTGTAACATCCGCGAAGTGACCTAGTCGCGCTTGGAATTAGTTGTGGAGGTCTTGTTAATCTGGACTCCACGAACCAGCATAACGGGCTCTCAACGTCAGGTGGATGTGCAAATGCTTGGTGCTTTATTAACAACAAAAAAGCGTGACACTATGTAATTATAAACTAGTATTTCTTTTAATTAAAGTTACATTACGTCGCTAATGTAATTAATTTGGTATTATCTAAATTAAATGTCATTAGTTGAGAGGCTGCTGCCAAGAAGAGTAAGACTTTGGCAATTACTTTCTCTAAGAATTATGCTATTAGTTGAAGACTAAGCTCATTAAGGTTGATTTCTTTAAATGAAACTTAGTCGCGTATACGTACAATAGCATTGTACGCGTATGTGACGATACGCCTCATTAGGTATGTGCGCTTTGTGTATTGTATAATAATAAAGCCATTTGTCCGCGACGTCGTATGTTTTTAATTAGTATTATGCATTTAACTTATATATAGGAGGAAGAATGAATTGCAAAAATACTGAAACACGTAATTCTTTTTTTCTTATCAAAAATCTAAATATGTATTTTCAAATCGCACTTGATGATGAGTTCTCAATAAATCTTTATCAACTATTTCAATCCTTTCAGTATTTTCAGACGAATGTCCTTGCCTGCATGCAATCTGTCTTCTTCTCTATTGAAATCTGTTCAGCGGTTTATGCGTGTAAAAGTAACAAACAGACAGAGTTACTTTCACATTAATATTAGTATAGATATTATGCGAAATCGTTTATTAAAAGAAAATAAAGGAGCCCATTGTTTTACTATCATTGTATAAAGTTGCATAAACTTTTAGATATCAATTAAAACGGATGTTCCAAATGATAAGATTCCTAGAATATATAATGAGTATCTTTTTTCATAATATAAAAACGATATATTGTTACGTATAATAATGATGTAGGTATTTCTTTCCTGACTTCATTGTTGGTATAAATATTCTGTCAATGAATATAAAGTGTTTGACTTGCATGTACTCGTAATTTTGCGTCTGGTATAAACACACGTTGCGCCCCCAAATCCTGACGCCCTCATAAAACTAATTACCATAGTTGAGTTTCACCACGCGCCCATCATGTGTAGAGCTTCCAGATCAATTTTCAATCTAAGAAGGAAACTGCAAAAACTTATTCATTCGATCTTAATATTTAATATACTTGTAATATAATAAAAAAGTACGTATATATTATTTTTGTTTCGGTTCTGGGTGTTGTGTTTTTCTTGTCCTTGTTCAGTGCAGGGTATTCTACGAGTAGTTTGGTGTCAGGGCATTTTTAATATTACATACTTTTAAAATAAAATCTTAATTAATAAATTATAAATCTGATCTTTCATTAATAATACGTGAAAGTTGTATGTAGATGTTTCGGTGATAAAATGTCTAATTTTTTAACCCTAATCTGGCAAAGCTATTCATAAATTTAACAAAATTGTCACAATGTTAAAAATTAGTGGCAGGGCCCTTTCCCCAGCGGGAAACTCTGTAGGAGCCTATTAAATTTATTGCTTGTAAAACGAGGAGCTAATTTTGAGTTACGTTTTATTGTGTTGGGTTGAACGTCTCTGTTGATGTGTGAGGGTGATTGCCCAGCCATTCGGTTTAAATTGACTAATTAAATAAAGTGTAAATTAATGTTTATATGTATATAAATTAGGCACCGGAATAGGTTTTGTTTTAAATCAATGCAAAAATTGCTTCAAAATTTTCTTTGTAAAATGATGACCAGTAGACTATATAAAAAAATAATTTATTTCTATTAGTTTTCCTACCTACCTAAAACTAAGATTAATTTAATTAAACTTGACCGCTCTTCTTGCCGCACATTTTATTGTTATCGATAACTTCGTAAATTTGTTCGAGTGATTTGCCCTTGGTTTCTGGTACAAACAATAGTGTGAAGATTGTCCCAAAGTAACAGATACCAGTGAACATCCAGAAGACACCGTGAATATCAATAAGATTAGCTAATGGTGTGAAAGTAGCGGTTTGCAAGAAGTCTGAGAGACCAGTCATTGCCACTCCAATCGACGATACCACTCCACGAAGCTGAAATTAAAGAGAATAAAATAGAGAATAAGAAGACAATAAGTAACAATATTTAAGTAAACAACTAAACAAATAATAAAAAATGTTGGATGAATGATGAAATAATTAAAATTAGATGAAATAATAAAAATATAAAAAATAATAAATACCTGGAAATTGAACATTTCAGGCAATAATACATAGGGCACAGGTTGGAAACCAGCGGCAGTACAGAAAATACTGACACACATAGCGGCAATAGGTATCCAACCAGGCAAATCATGTGATCCATTGAAGAAGAACCATGTTCCCAGCACCAACATCGCCGTACCAGTCATAAATGACATCAACAGTAGAAGGGACTAAAAAATATTTAGAAATATAATAAAGAACTCGTATATGTACATTATTAGTAATTCGGAGCGGCCGTGTTCAAACCTCGTTAAATTCTGACCGGTATCAATGTACGAGTAACTATGTTATATGTACTTTGGTCGTTCAGTACCTGTGATACAAGCACAAGGCACAGGTTTTTAATAATAATTTAAAAAAATTGCATATAATTAATCAGCATTTTACCTTTCTTCCCATTTTTTCAATCAAAAACAAAGCAGAAATTGATCCTGCGAGTTGGACAGCTGCCAACACCATAGCTTGTTGATTTGGAGTAACAGTAGATGCTGAACCAGCCTTGTTGAACACCAGAGATGCATATGTCATGAGAATCAAGAAACCACATGACTCTTGAATGGTGAGAGATGTAACACTGATACCGAACGCCTTTAGTCTTGTTGCACTTGAAGCTGATTAAAATTAAAATTAATGAAAAAATAAATACATCGTTTTTTTTCAATGAATCAAGTTTTGTCAACTTGCAGGTTCATTATACTAGGTGTAGAATTAAAATTTATAATTAAAATTAAATTTGATTACTTAGTGATTTCCATGCAGATTCTGATCGTGATTCGATTTCTTTGACTTCGGCTTGTAATTTTTCAATATCTTCAACAACTTTTTTGTCGCTCGTTTCGACGCTTCTAAGCCACGCTAATACTTCTAGTGCTTCCTAAAACATATGTATTTACTATTTATATAGGACATAACTTGTATATGAAGAATCTCATGTTTATATCTTTTACAAACCTCGACTCTTCCTTTCTTCACCAAATACGACGGTGTGTCTGGCAATAGGAGGAATAATGCGAAATGAACTGTGGGTATGATGAAAGATATCCATAAAACAGTATTAAACGAGAGCAGATCTCCGCAAATGTACATAATTAAAAATCCGAGATTCTGTGCCAAAATTAACATAGATCCAAGTGACCCTCGGATATTTTCATCACTAATTTCATTGGTATACATCGGTGGGATTACGTAGCACCCAGCGTTACCTACACCAGATACGGCACGTGCCAATATAAGCCATTTACTTTGTACCCATACTAATTTCATCAACCAGCATGCCTGAAATGAACAATTCAAAAGGTATCAGTCGTATGAAAATGAATGTTTATAAAAAATATTATGCATATTTATAATTCGTGGAAAAAAAGTATAGCATCCACGAAAACATGTCACAAGGATTTCTCGGAACAATTAACAGTAAATATCGATATACAGCAACCGAATGCACATTTTAAAACATTTAGCACTATTGTAACACTTACTAAGAAAGAAAACGAAGTAATTAAAATAGTATTTTTTCTGCCAATCATATCAGCTAAACCTCCAGCAACTAACATGCAAGGAAATGCGACTAAGAAAGTTGATGACGCAAGCCATGATAGATCACTGTCTTGGATAGGTTCAGGAAGAGGTCCTTCTACATCTTGAAGTATGGGTATCGTGGGTGACATCCAACCAAGCAGCATTCCGACCATCATGGTAGGCATTGTTACTGTTGACAAGTAAAATTAATGTAATGATAATTTGTGCATGCATTGCATTCTTTATATTATTTTGTTAAGGTTAGCTATGGATTTATGAAAATGTTTTATTAGTTCTATAACTAAGCCCCAATGTTCTTATAGGATTGCCAGAAACTTTTGCTTGTACCACATCCTTTACTTTCCTCATGTATGCATGTAACAACGCGACTGGAGAATGCACTTCGCACCTGACCCTTCCCTATCATTTTTTTTTCGACATATGACGGCTTGACGTTAAGCTAGAGTGCGGTTCATGAATGGAAACGACTACGACCACAGAGAAATCTGTACAGGCAGCAGTCGCCTACTTGAGGAAACGAATGTTCAACATCCGGTTAGACAATACACATTCCTCTCTGATCCAGAAATGCGGCTAGTCCACTTCACGGGTGTACCCCAGAACGGCAGACTGGGCTGATAACCATCATCGGTTTGTCTACCATTCCTTTCTTTCTCCAATATAATATAATCTCAATAATTCTCTCCAATGTTTATATTTTAATAATTTTATAGTAGCAGCAAAATTTGTTTTGGAAGCCACATTTCGAGTCCATGTTCATCAATCCCATTAGGATTAATTTAAATAAAGCGTAAGAAGAGTATGAGTACATTATCTGTCTTTAGAATCGGCGTTTTATCATTACGATATGATATTTTACAAGTCAATAACACATATAATAAAATACATAATCATGAATGAAGTACTTATGATAGGCTACCACTTATAATAAGTAGGTATATCAGTAAAATCTGGTGTTTTATAAAAAAGCTTATGTTTGTAGAGATTGCGCGTGTATTTCTGAAGTATTTACAGGATATAATTTTCAATGTAAGTGTCAATGAAGTGGTTTTAGGATTTTTTTTGTTGATATTTTTACTCAACAAATATAATCTATTGCAGTTGATAAAAAATAATTTACCAGCTTTACATAGTGAAAAGTAAAATAAAATTAATTAATCTGTCAAAATCGAACTGAAATGGGACTAAGGTAAAAAATTGTTAAAATAAAAAAATGAATGAGAGAAAATATCAGGAATGATAATGGTCGTTACGCATTCTTCTCATAAAGCTTGCATGGTGGAGGCGACTGCTGCCTGAAGACTTTTCTTTCTAGCAGTAGTTAAGCAATTGTAAATAGAAGAGTCGGAAATGATCGATAAAATAAACAATTTAATATAATAATACACTTAATCTTTATGCAATTTCTTCTCTCAAGTTGTCACGCATATCTTATTATATAAAATGTCATAATTCAAAATGCATTGAAGTAGACATAGTAGTAGGTAGGTACATATGTCAACAGTACACCACTTGAAATTATATAAATAGTCTTATCTATATTATTGTGAATCTTTTCATGTAAAGATACAACGATGAAGATTTGCCGTTTTATTCATAAAAACTTGTAGAAAGTTTATCAGCTTGTTATAAGTAGATTCCCGTAAAACGTCACACTAAAACGTATGTATTCAAACACACTTTATAATACGGTTATTAGACCTAATAAACGTATTAGCTAAAGAACGTTATAAACCAATTTTTATGAGTAACATGGCTAGTAATGCTACGTTTTTATAGTAGTTCGGCATGTGACCAGACTCCGCCTGATTAGGCTAGAGTGAGCGGAGGCAGCTGCAGTCACCACCGCTATGGCTGTTTCCAATGTAATCTTTAAAAACTTGAAAGTGATGGTGACGGCAAACTGGTCTAATAATAACCATGATTAGTCTGCTTACCACTCTTTTAAATTAATATTCGCAAATCGAGTGTTAGATAGTATATTTGTCTTGAACAATGACATGTTGAGTATGATGGACAGTTATTATGATTAATGAGGGAATAAGGTCTCGGTTATCGCTGGTTACGTCCTCTTGTTGACACGTCGAAAGACGCAATCGGATGACTGAGATGCTTATCTTTCTCTAATAAAACCATTTAACGTAAACTATATTGGATAGGTAAACTAAGTTTTAATAAAGATTATAACAACACAATTGAAAAAAGATATTGACTATGATCTCATAATTTGGCACATTGATACGTGCTAAGTTCGAGCTGATGCTAGAATCGTTGGGGTCATACGGAAAGGAAGGCAGATTAATGAAGGATAATGAAGGAAGGATTTAAAAAAAGCCGCGGATAGACAGAGTGGACGCGTTCGAAATGTTTGGCGCCGTATGCTGAGGATCCTCTGAACCGCTCATCGAACGAATGCTTCTGTTCTGTCAGAATTGGGCATCGAAAATCAATCCCGTCATCCTGAAAAACTTCAGCCACACAGCGCGCAAGAATGGTGACAATCTAGAAAGACTTGTGGTGACAGGGAGGTTGATGACAGAAGACGGCGCGGTAGAAGCCCAAGCCCCTGGACAGACCAGGTATTTAATTGTCTGGAGATGCCGGTCCATAAAGCCAATGGAGACATCTAATTGAGCGAGCCACCAGGAGTCACGATCCTCAATAATGAGGGACTGACGAGGAGAGAGAGAGAGAAAGCTAAAAAGAATTAATTAAAATTTAATGTGGATCCAAATTAACGCATGTATGGTCCATGTTCTCTGTCTACTCCTGAGGGTCAATGATGGGTATGAGATTCAGTCATTTCATTTGTTATTGTTGCTTAAGCAAAGGGATTATTGTCTACGCAGCCTAGTCTTCAATAATACTTACTTTTACTCACACAATCTTTTTAAAACTTTCAATGGAGTTTTGGTGGGAAAAAGAAAATAAACGTTTTCCTATTTTGAATTCTTTGCCAATACTCAGATGTTCATGAACAATGAACATGGATAACAATCATCCATTAAAACACATTAAATAGGTTTAGGAGGAATAATTCAAGAACTTAACATAATAACACCAGATGCCCACCAATAAATACTTTCTTAATTTGGATATTCAGAGCTTCTTCCACAAATATGTAATGACTTATATTTACAAATACTTACATTAAAATGGAAACTTAATGAATGTAACATAAATATCATACTTTTGTAAATAAATTAATATAATGTAAGGTTTCGTTAGGATTAAATTGTCCATCAAAAAATCTAGTTTTGTGTTACAAGTTATAAATAACGGACTTAACGTTTTGTGAATAATAAATACATGAATTAGAGTACTGATATAGTTTTCTTTGTGTTTTATTTGTATAGTTAAAATAGATAAGAGTTTGATTTAGGAAAATGGCTATTTGATGGGGTAAACAGTGTAATTCACTGAAAACTGGAGTTTGATATAATATTTTTAGAATACACTAAAACATTGTGCACATACAGGAAAATCTTTCATATACTGAACCACGTATTTAATTTTCACTGAAATGTCTCTGCTTTTCATGTCATTTTAAATACATTAGTCTCTCTTTAAGTATTTTTCTAAACTTGTATTTCTTCGAATGTTAATGTGTAATAATGATCCAATAATCCATTACGTGTGGGTAAATATTTCAAAATAGAAAAATAACTAGTTTTAATTTTTCTTCTAAATCTCTGCTGAAAGTTTTAGTAGAGATTTCAGCGTTTTATTAGAAATAATTGAAGAGCAAAATTAAAAACTAGGCATTAAGGCAATTTCTTTTGAAAAAAAAATTAATAATACTGAATAGGTTATACTGACTAGGTTGCTTGGACAATTTACTTAATTAACCTTTACCTTTAATAAAAAAAATAACAAGAATTAAAATTATGCTACTTGAGCTGAAATAAAATTCGGCTATTTCCAATTGAAATGTCAAGTGATACAAATTGTTCAATCATGATTAAGTGAAGTCTTTAAGGTTGCAGTTTTTACACAACGTATTTTTGATAATATTTTTATTACTTATTGATTTTTTTTGTAACAGTATTTTCTAGTTTTTATAATAAAAATATGATCACTGATATCTTTTTAATTTGTTGTTAAGCTTTTTAAGCTGATAAGTATATTTTTTTAGTTTTTGATTTGTGAGCACTTTTTGACTGAGGTTACAAATACGTATTTTGGTCTTAATAAAATATTATATTTATTTTTTATTTAAGTAGCTTTTTTATTTAAGAAATAAATCTTTTACACATATTTTATAGCGATAATCTTGAAGTACTCTAATACCATTTCATTAAATATTTTGCTTGGATATTATTGGTATTGATTTTTTAGACTTAAGTGTTATTTGATAAATTTCATTGATGTTAATTTTTAAATGTTATATGAGTGTTTAATTGTTGTCTTTATGAATTATTATTTTTAAATATTAAATAAATATCGATGTCTAAAAATGTCGTGGAACAAAAAGAATTAAACACCAAAGTTCAGTAAAGAAAATGTATTGAATCTGAAAATAAATGTAGGTTTTGTATAATTATTAGCATACCCATGATGGCCATGATGTACTGGTTCATCTGACTTCCATGACACCATTTGCATTTCTTTAATAAATTAATAACATTCATTTTGGCACTATTTACAAGTTAATTCATCAAATGAAATAGTCAAACTTATATTAATCTCATTTTAAGGATCACGTCTATTCGCGGAGATCTACTAAAGAAAACTGATAGTGAGGGAAATTAGTTGATATTGGTTAACTATGATGCTGTATACATCAGCAAGGTTTTCATATCACATGTTACTTAAATTATCTATTTATAAACTGTAAAGGTGACAGTTCCATGATTACGGGTATGTTGGCATTGCATTGCTTTTATGATTGATAGTTATTTATATTAACCTATATATATTATGGAATATACGTTACGATAAGATTGGCCTTGATTTTCTTAATTTATTTTATGAAAAAACTTCTGAACACTTTTCTGTAACACTAGTGAAGCGGATATTGTATGCGAAGACATATTTTCTCCGCGGTAGCAGTTGTCTTCGTCTAAGACCCCATCTGATATTGTGATAACAACACGTAACACGAAAACAATTGACTATTCCTGCATACTTTTCTTGTATGGAACTAAATTCATAATAAAAACAGTTATCAGTAATTTACTAACAATTCACATACATCGTGTTTATTAGTATGCTCTTTGGGGTATAAGGCAATCGTAGACGCGTGTTGAATGCATGCCTGTAATAATAACGACATTGTATTTTGCCAAATTATTGCTGGACATGTCTTGAATTTTAATTATATTTCCTTCATGGAACATAAGATTCAAAACAAAAAATATTAAATTGTAGAAAATAACGCAATAAATAATAAATTAAAAAATAAAATATTGGAGAACAAATTTTAATCTCGGAATGTGAATAAAATTATTAACAATACCTTTATGATAATAATATTACTTATAATTCTTAACTAAATATTTAATAAATGTTTTAATTAAGCGTGATAAATTGCTTGTATCGGTGAGATAAGATAAAAATGACGTGGAAAATCCGCTATTTGATCATTTATAGTGTGTCAACAAAAATGAAAATTCGGCTCTTTTGTAGTAGTCTCTTTAACCAATTAGGCATTTAAGTGTAAGTTACTAGACCTTTTTTTTCACCCCACGGTGTTTCACTCGACGCATAGTGGACGGAGTCTGGGCACATGTTAGCATTCATCCAGGCCCCGCCCTGCGGAGGTCCAAGACCTCATTTAACATCAGACGTGATTATACTTTTTTTAAACATTATATTATTATATAAAATTTTCCTTTATATAATAAATATTTTAAACTTAAGACGATGATATCATACTTTGACTTTAATAAAATTATAATCGTGCAATTTTACTTTAAAAAATTTATTGAAAATTATTTTAATATTATTACTTGTAATAATAGCAAATACATTATTACTCATGCAGCTTAGTCTTCAGTTTTTATTTTCAATTATTCTTGGAATCTACAAAAATCTTATTGATTTCCTTTTGTGTTTTGAATCGCTTGCCCACTCTCACGCACGCGCACGAACACTTAATGAATAATAATACACCTACTCTAAATACTCTATATCTAGAAGTATCTCCAGAATCCCTCTAAAACTCTGATATAACAATTGTGTAAAATTCAGTAAACCTCATAATAACACCCGAAGACAAAATCATAATGTCTTAGTTCTCGTCATTCCATCACGTACACCTACCTAATTTAGTGTTCAGAATGCGCATGACGCAGTTTCATTTATCTACTTTTTAACACTGACAATCGAAATTCAATTCTATTGTGTGGGGAATAGAGTGTGATATTTTAATTTTAATATTGAAACAAAATGTGTAGCAAATTATGTTGTAGTCCAAAACACCATACAGTGAAATTGGACAGTTGGATTGCGCTATAAATGCTTGGTTGTTCGTTTTGGCACGTGTCACGATGTTGCTACAAAACGCTTACTTTACGAGGGTCGTTGCACGAAACTTTGTCGGTATCAAATTATAGACGTAGTTCTAAGACCGGACGTTTCTTTTTGGTGCGATTAAAATAATAATAATTGCAGGTCAATTTTATTGCGCACGCGACTCTACTATTTATTACGTAGTCTCTTTTTTACATTTATTTAGTTAAATGCGAATAAGTAGAGAGAGATGCGGTTAATAATGTGCCCGAGGAGGAATTAAACAATCTTTTATTTTTGGCGTAGAATATTTTGACGAAGCTTTTGATAAAGATATAATATTATAATGAAACAATAGGATTATTATTTTTACATAACATTATTTTATTATAATACACTTGGCTTATAAATTTTAAGATAATCTAAAAAAGTTTAATAAAGTTGTTTTTCTATACAATAAGTAAATTGAATAAATATTTGAGTTGGTTCAAATAGTTTTTTATTTATTCTCTCAGAGAGCAAACATGAGTAGCAAACATTGTATCCATCCATATATTAGGATTCCACGTAAGGCGTAGGATGTAGGGTCTGGTCCGTACGTTGCCAGGGGCCCTCATAAATAACGGAAACAGTAACACCTGTCCTCGGGCAAAATGTCGACCAAGGGAAAGCAACATTCAACAGAAAACTCAAAGAACTCATTCAATACGTACTTAAATTCACATCAGCTGTTATTATTATTATGTACCTACAATTTTGCCGTTCAAAGTGGGATTTCATTTCGTATATTTAGGCTATTTTGCTAATGATATTAGAAATTTCCAGTTACAAAATGAGCCGACGAAATTGTAGCTTGTAATATTATGTTTTAAGTCCAATATACACAGAGACATCTGGCAATTATTTTATACGTAGCAACAATGACGTAATAAACAATGACGCTTTTGTTAAAATGTTGATTTGTAAAACATCACTATAATATCATACACAACATATACAATAATATACATATATAAAAATATACCTATTTGTATATTAATTCATAGGTAATAACAAGGTAAATCTACGAATATTTTGAAAGTTTTATCTACCTAAGTATAATTGAATAACTAGCTATTAATCGGTTGTTATAACACAATATAATTTAATTAAAATATTTAGAATTGTATATAGATTATATATAGATTAGTTAATTTACGTTTATTTTTAAAATTTTTTGAAATAAAAGTTTTGCAGTCACAGTTATCGTAGTCCCACATCAAATTAATCAAAATAAACGTGATAGTAATCCGTATAAAAAAATAATTCAGTGCATAATAGCATATCAAATTCAAAACAAAAAGTAAAATCTTGGTATACTCATATGGGTAGAAACACAATTCATAGTCTAATATTTTTGTTGCAATATAAAATGTCAGAGCCAATTTAGTTTGAAGTAGTTGTAGCTACGGCGATACGAGTGTCATCAAAAGTGTCAATTTCTGACATTGCATTCTACTGTAGGTGCAATCCTTGAGGAATGAAACCAATTATTCTAGTATTGTATGAAGGTCCTTCCAATTTGTAAGGCAAATTTATTAGGAATAAAAACACTCTCGTTGACTTACAATATTCTAATTGGATATCGAATAATTTCTTTTTCATTAAGAAATTAATAATATTTTACATTTATTTTGGAAAAACAAAAATATTTTACAAGAAAGACATTTCTTCAGGTAGGGGTCACTCCTGCTGCTTTAATGTGACGAGTGTGCGTCGACCAGGTTGACAGAGTAGACCCGAAACGCGCCTCAATGTACCGGTGGTGTGTTGATAAGTTTTGTCATAAGTTTTGATTGAGAATAATAAAAAAACAAACGCAAAAAAATCCAATTTAGTTAATGATTATTAAATCAGTTAGCTGTTAGAATATTTATTAGAAACACTAATAAATTGTAACTGTTAATAAATTCTGTTTTTAACAAACGAATAGTTATTAAATGTTGAATGCGGTGTTTTGACAAATGGAATTGTTAGTTGTGTCCCGATATCAGTCTGAGAGGATCTAAGCAATGTATAATTAGCCTGACTAAGCAAAATCTATGGGATTTGTTACTTCTACAACTAGATTTAAGAGTCTTTGTTCTTTTATGGGAATTCGATACTTGTATCTCGAATTGTGGATACAATATTAATTTCGGGCGTTAGTAAGTAATCTGGCATGTGATCATATACCGTCTGATATCAAACTAGAGTGTGGCATAAAATATCACTACAGCTATGCCGACTTGGGGAGGTGAATTTACATTATCTAGATTGACATTCCGCCTTAATGGGAGGAATAAAAAAAACTATTGTAATTTATTAAAATTTGAAAGCTAAATAATTACCCAACTTCCAAAAGCGTCCTTGAAAGGTGACTAGGTCATTTCACGAATCCTAGAAACTGGTGGTACTATCCCAGGATAGCAGACCGAACTGCTAATAAATCATCATTATTCTGCCTAATCACTAACGATAACCGAGCTTTAAATTTTATTAAATTACAATAGTTTAAATTTATAACTTGTCTCCTCATAGCGGAGGCGACTGCTGCCTGTAGAAATTTATCTGTAGTAGCAGTCACCTCCGGTCATGGATCGCACTCTAGCTTTACATCAGGCGGAGTATTGACATATGCCGTACTAATAAAAACTAATATTTAACTAAATGAATGTTATAAACAATTAATAATTATTAAATTCTGTATAGCTAGCTACATTTAAATTCATCTCGTAAAAGCTATTTGTCATTAGTATTTACACAGTCCACCCACGTCGTAGACAGGACATTAAATGCGAAGAGAGATGCTCGTAGGAAGCAAAACAATTATTTTCAATAACACAAATAAATTGTATAATACGACGAGTATGTAGGACGACACTTATAACTTTTTGAACTAAATCGAGATTTATCTTTTGAGGAAATTATTAAGAAAACTAAAATACCTACATTATATAAAGCTTGATTACCACTCACTGACTGACACCAATTATAGAGCACTTGTCGGGGGGTTAGAGGAATGATGTTATTGATTTGTTATTGTTATTTTCTCACTTATAATATTATGTTGTATTGTATTGTATTGTATTTCTATTGTATTTCATTGTATTTCTATTGTTATTATTTTACATTTTTTGTGTTCTGTAACTATAATTTATGTAAAACTGTAAAAGTATAATTTGTTTTGATTAAACCTTTTTAAATTTGTTGTGTAAACTATTATTTTGTTTTAGGCCATGTATTTATGTATTAAATAACTTGTGCTCTGTTGGTATACCTCTTAAATAAATAAATAATTCCTTTTTTACGTACAGGGGTCCCACGTGACCTCAGATTATACGTTCCGTCCGGTTCCAGTACACGATATCTCCGGAACGGAATGAGTGTCAAAGTTCCGGAACAAAAGAAAATATCATCTCATATCGATCTGAAATTTTTTTTTAAACTATCCTTACGCTCGCGAAACGCACCACAAAAAACTAGTTTTTTTGGTACCAAAAACTACTACTAGCAGATGTTGTCCTGTCTAAATATAATGGTATAGCTACATGGTACTGAAAATTCAGGGTTGCTAATATTTTTTCGTTAGAATTAGCTATAAAAATATAGTAGATACGTTTCAAAAAATATTTTTTTCATGAAGAGAGTAAAAAATGTAAATTAAAATAATTTATTGCAAATAGACCTACTTGGGCATCCATAATATAATATTACATAATATGGCTACATAATATGAATGCTTTATCATTGATAAATTGAAATATAGTAGATATGTTTCTACAACAGTATACAGACGCAGAACCCAAATCTAGTACAATACCATCAGCAAAGTCATCTCGTGGCGAGTTACAACAAAATTCATATCGTATGATATTTTTATAGACTTTATAGACTAGTGGAAAAACTACTTCTAGAAACAGGAAAAGAAACATTTTGATCTTTCAGCTAAATGCCAAACGGTGTCGAAGTCTATTTATTAATTTCTTATATACCAGCATCCATCTTTATAATTATGAAAAAATAATATAATTTTTATATAATAGACATTTATATTTTTGAGAAACCAAGTTATTAATAATCGTTGAGTGTCTAATTAAAAAAATGCAATTGGAATGTTGAGGTCAAATATAAAATACCTTCCCCCCTGTATCAGGGAAAATAGAAGCGTGAATAAAACATATAATATTTTGATAGTTTTATAGTCGTATAATAGTATATTTCCCCTAACACACTGCCGTTACCAATTAGCTATCTCTTACATTAGATCAAATTAGATCTCTCGGTCGTTGGTCCCATTAAATTGCATCACAATGGATGGTCAGGACAGAAAATACAAGTCACGGTGAGATGCGATCAACACGAGTAAAAACTTTTTTTTATTATGAAATAGTTTAATTTACTTTAACTTAAAATATTTGTACAAAAATGTCAATATATATAGACTAGAGAAGTAGGTAAGTAAAATATCGCGCAGTCATTCGCGATACATCAACGTTGAAATCTATATAATAAGGCCTCTAGCAATTTTCACATGATCAAAACGACGACGTTCAATACTAGCTAGTTCTCATTATCCCGGCTACTTTTTTACCTATCAATTCTGATTACAGATTCGTGTCGTGGTATACGAAACGTTTAGATTTAGATGACATTTAGTTTAACTTTTAGATAAGGGTGGTGGAGAAACTGATGGTTATTAGTCCAGATTGCCATTCTGGATTCTATCATGACTTTCAAATGTTACAAAGTGTGAAGTGATCTAGTCGCGTTTAGGGATCAGCTTGGAAGTCGAGTATAAGGAGAAGAGTATGTCCTGGCCTGTCCTGACGCATGCTGACATGGTGGAGGTGACTGCTGCGTGTAGTTTGTCTTTGTGACAGTTTTTTCCGTTCATACCGGTTTTTCTATTTTTTACCTATCAATTGTGGTTGCAAATTTGTTCTATGTGTACCTAGCTATTTAGTAGAGTTGGTAGGTAATAACCAAATTATTAGGTACTTAATATTTTCATAGAAATCGTGTTGTGAGCATATTGAGTGTGGGTATTTCGGAATCAAAATAGATACAACTGTAATTGAATATGGTGTTAAAAGGAATTATGTACCGGATAATATAGTAACAATGCGGGTGTCTATTAAACTCTTAAATTAACAAGCACTTTATCTAAAGGAAATGTCCATTATTTTACCTACTTACTATTTTTATAGGAATCCGGCATGTAGCATTATAGCTCGGCATATAACAACACTTTATCTGATGGTAAGTTTGATTGCAACCACAAATAAAGGAGAATGCCCATTCGCCTAAGTGGGCCCATACCACTATGTTTTTCTCGAGTTTGTCGATGATTTTTAATTTTTTCACCCAGGTTATTGAGTAGTTAGATGTTTTCTGATGCAATATTTGAGGTTATTATTATTGTTTTAAATGCCTTAACAATTGAAGATATCTGTTTTTTTATGTAATTAAACATAGTCTATTGATTAATTTGAATCTTGATAAATTGAGTAAATGATGTGTTGATATAATTAAAATGAATTAATAAATATAAGATATTATTTTGGATTATTGTTTTAGTACCAAACTATTGGGCATTAAGTGGATCCAAAAATGGGCATTGTCCTTTCTGCTGGCATCAGTCGCCTTCGCTATGTCGGCTTAGAAGCGGTTGGCGCAAATTATGTAGGTACATAATTCAGGCTACGAACGTGCAAATGTGAAGTTTAAATTCTAATTGTTATATTAGATTTTATATTTAAAAAAATAAGTAGGCAGTTGTTTTCCGTGGTCTGGATATTTGTTATGTTTACGTAGTTCTTGTCCTGATTCTCGTGGTACAGGGTTCTAGTCTGGAGTAGGCATGATATTAAAAATTGTTACTCAAAAGGTGGGATGCAAGGACGACATTAGCTAAAAATATTTTAAATCACATATGAAATGTAAGACTTATATGTTTTTTTTTTCTACCTGATGATGACGAGGGATTGCTCTTTGAAGCGCGTCGGGACGTTATGATAATTATGTAAGTGGTGAGGGGCTTTTTTTGTCGTCGACCCTGGAAATATGTGAATTTTAAAGTACAGTCCGGACGAACCATTTCATTGTTTTAAAAGCAATCTAAAAAAGGGACGCGGGGTCGATGTAATGACATGTTATTATTGTGCTTAAAACTTTTTTTTAACTTAATGGAATTAATAAGACGACCAGGGGGCCAATTCTCGAATGTAATAGACTCGAAAAATATAGTTGTAAGTTATATAAAAAGTATATTTGCATTATCGTAATTTTAAACATCTTTTTAATTTATACTTACGTATATGAAATAAATAATAACTTAAGTAAGTTAACACTAGTGCCAATAAAAGTGATAGGTTTTAAGTATTCACATTCGTTTTAGCATTCGAGAATAGCCCCCCAGGGTCTAGTTTTTTGCCACAAATTTTTAAATTAAATCGAGACAGAATTGTGGGTTTTGTCTCCAGAAATGCGCGTTTAATATAATCAGGAAAGTTTAGAATTATTTTTTGGGCCGGACATTTAGCTAAGTTGTTTTTTGCGCTAAGCCGTAGAGATAAGGAGTCGGGATTCATTTATTTTGTAATAGGCTCTAGAGTTTGTTTCTTTAGTGGGGTTTATCGTGTTGTTTCTTTGTGATCAAAGGTATAAAAGGCATCTGAAGGCAAGGGTAACAATAATCCTTGGCCCGGAGATGGGATCAAGCGGGGTTCAGCTTGTCCTTTAATATACTTGATAGGTCACTCCGCCTAAGGCGTAGATTAAATAACCCCTTATATTACGAGTATCTGTATAACTTAGGAGCGTACAATATTGCTCAATTTTATGATTACTTTTCTTTATTAAGAGGGATGTAAAACAATATTATTTATTTGTTAAATTATATTAAAATAGTAATAATAATATGAAACTAGCTTGCTAACTAGTGTGAGGGCCTTATTTTCTAATTAACACAAATATATATGTATATGAACCCGTTAATACTGTATTTACATAATTACGAATATAGAAGTACAACCGTATTGCTTTTATCATATTACGTTTAGGACACTGCGCCGGCCGCCATTAGCAACTCTTGACCCTTTTTATGACAGGTATAGTGATGTGCAGTAGGGTTGTGCCCGTTACGATAATCGATTGATCATGAATTTATGTTCTAACAGTTCGGCCATCCTGAACGTCGGTGTCCCCAACGACGTCCTCTACATGCAAAGATATGCATGTGAATTATTAATAGCAGGCTAGTTGGTTGCTGCTACTCATTTGTGCTCTGATCTCCAAATAACTGCTCAATAATTATCAAATCTCTCTTCAAATTGACTCTCATTTTGAAACCTTGTAGCGTATCTCTGTACTTCGCTGATGTATGTTTTTGACTATTAACATCAGTAATCGCTACATATAATTCACCAAACAGACGTGTGCGAGAGCAGTATATTAAGCATGATGACACGTCGAGCGTATTGAGAGCGTATCAAGAACGCAACACGTCAACTCTGACACATCGATCCCGTTGAGTGTGACGACACGTCAACCCCGATGAGTGCGGACGACACTTCGACCACTTCGACCACGTCGACCCCGTTGAGTGCGATGACACGTCGACCATGTCGAGTGCGACGGCACGTCGATCCCGATGAGTACGGACGACACGTTGATCATGTCGAGTGTAACGACACGTCGACCACGTTGAGTGCGTCCATGTTGAGTGCGATGCGTGCGACGGCACAGTGAGTGCAAGGCGTGCGACGGCACAGAGTGTAGTGAGTGCGACGGCACAGTGAGTGTAATGAGTGCGACAGCACAGTGAATGTGTGGCGTGCGACGGCACAGTGAGTGTAATGAGTGCGACAGCACAGTGAATGTGTGGCGTGCGACGGCACAGTGAGTGTAATGAGTGCTACAGCACCGTGAATGTGTGGCGTGCGACGGCACAGTGAGTGTAATGAGTGCGACAGCACAGTGAATGTGTGGCGTGCGACGGCACTAGAGTGTAATGAGTGCGACGGCACATTGAGTGAGATGCGTGCGACGGCACATTGAGTGAGATGAGTGCGACGGCACTAGAGTGAGATGCGTGCGACGGCACATTGAGTGAGATGCGTGCGACGGCACATTGAGTGAGATGAGTGCGACGGCACTAGTGTGTGATGAGTGCGACGGCACTAGAGTGTGATAAGTGCGACGGCACATTGAGTGAGATGCGTGCGACGGCACATTGAGTGTGATGAGTGCGACGGCACATTGAGTGAGATGAGTGCGACGGCACATTGAGTGAGATGCGTGCGACGGCACATTGAGTGTGATGAGTGCGACGGCACATTGAGTGAGATGCGTGCGACGGCACATTGAGTGAGATGAGTGCGACGGCACTTTGAGTGTGATGAGTGCGACGGCACTAGAGTGTGATAAGTGCGACGGCACATTGAGTGAGATGCGTGCGACGGCACATTGAGTGTAGTGACGTGCGACGGCACAGGGAGTATAGTGACGTGCGACGGCACAGTGAGTGTAGTGACGTGCGACGGCACAGTGAGTGTAGTGACGTGCGACGGCACAGTGAGTGTAATAATAATAATAATAAAATTCTTTATTGCACAAAAAATACAAAGGCGAGCTTAATGCCTAAAGGCATTCTCTACCAGCTAACCAGAAAGATTATGTGGTGATTTGGAGGG
The DNA here is from genome assembly GCA_948150575.1 of Tinea pellionella. Taxonomy (NCBI): domain Eukaryota; kingdom Metazoa; phylum Arthropoda; class Insecta; order Lepidoptera; family Tineidae; genus Tinea; species Tinea pellionella. The sequence continues at coordinate 2,699,576 of OX411254.1, read as the reverse complement.
TGCAGGATAGAAATATAGGGAAATAGTGAGATAAGTAGTAGGATAGGACAGTAAGTATATAAATAGTAAATACATAGATAAATATATATATACACACATACATAAACATACATACATACATAAACTTACATATATACGTATATAAATATATAATATACATATAATATACAATGTGTAAGATAATACATATAATATATTTTTATAGTTTTTAATTATTATTCCTTTGTTTATTTAGAAAATGTTTATAGAGTAAATTTTTGAATCGGTTCGGAGACTGAGCATTTCTGATGCAAAGTGGTAATTTGTTCCATTGGCGAGCTGTCGAGACTGTGAAGGAGTCAGAGTAGGTAGAAGTATTATGCTGTGGAATTTCTAGTTGGTTGTTGTGGGAAGAACGTAGAGAGAGAGTGTGCGAGTCGCATAGGAATTTAAAACGGTCACGCAGATAGGCGGGAGAGTTCGGATTGTACAAGGTACCATAAAGAAGAGAAAGAGTGTGTAACGACCTGCGATATCGTATGTTGAGCCAGTTTAGCTCATTTCTATATTCAGAAACGTGATCATATTTGCGCAGGCCGTATACATAACGTATGCATAGATTGAGCAGTCTGTCCAGTTTGTTGAGAAGGTCTTCAGTGATATCGGGATAGCAGACATCTGCATAGTCTATGATAGGAAGAAGAAGGGAGTTGACAAGAGTGAGTTTGGTGGGAGAAGGGATAAAGTTTTGGTATCTCTTCAAGAAGTGCATAGCCGCGAATATCTTTTTGCTAATTTCAGTGACATGGTGGTTCCAGGTGAGATCGCTGCTGATATAGAGACCTAGATTCTTCACGACCGGGCTTAGTGACAGTGATACATTGTTGAGAGTGAGAGGAGGTAAAGCAACCGAGTTCAACCTACCAACTGCTCGCCTTGTCCCCACCACTATAGCTTGAGTCTTACTGGCGTTGAGTTTTAGTCCAATTTCTTGGGCCCTGGAGTTGATGGCTTCCAAGTCGGTGTTCATTTTCGAAAAAGAACTCCCTATATCCGCTAAGTTGAAGTTTAAGTAAAGTTGCAGGTCATCAGCATAAAGATGGTAAGAGGAGAATTTAATATAGGAAGTAATATTGTTAATAAAAACGGAAAATAGGAGGGGGGATAGGATTCCACCTTGTGGCACACCAGCTGCTAGCGAAGACCAGTCAGAGAGATCGTCATCTACACGGATTCGCTGCTGGCGCCCATATAGGTAGGATTGAAACCACTGTTGTGCGGACAATGAGATGTTGAGAGAGCGAAGGATTGCAAGAAGTATGTCAAAGTCTACGCAGTTGAAGGCGCAACTGAAGTCCAGAAGTATGAGTAGAGTGACTCTGCCCTCATCCATAGCACCCCGCAGGTCGTCGGTGATCTTCGCCAGCGCCGAGGAAGTGCTATGGGAGGGACGAAAGCCACTTTGGAGAGGGTTGAGGTGATTATTAGAGAATAGGAAGGTAGAAAATTGACGAAGAGCAGCACGTTCCAGAATCTTGGAGAGGAAAGGAAGGATAGATATAGGACGAAAGTGGGAGAAATCAGTTGCCGCCGCCTTCTTGGGTATAGGAACGACATATGCATTTTTCCAGATATTGGGGAAAGTGCCAGTCGACAAGGAGCAGTTAATGATGTTAGTGATAGGTAGGAGAATGGTATCAAGAATAGGAAGGAGAAGAGTGCGACCAATATTGTCATGACCCACAGCTTTAGTTGACAACGACGTTAGGATTTTCTTGATCTGCATGGCAGTAACCGGTTGAAAAGAGAAAGAGATATGATTAGGAAGAGGAACAGATTCAATACGAGAGATAGTGTTGGCTTTAGTCATAGGATCTATAGCGTCGGAGAGAGAAGTGAAAAACCGGTTCATTCCATTCAGATCCAGAAGAGCAGTTGTCGTGGATTTAGACTTACCGATCCCCAATGTTTTTAAAAATCTCCACAGCGTTTGAGAATCTGAATCTTCAATGTTTTTATGAATATACCGACGCTTAGAGTTCCTGCACATTTGATTAACGCGGTTTCTAGCAGTTTTAAAGTTTCTCCAGTTTGACTCATTTGGTGACTTTTTGTATTTAAGTCTCAGCCTGTCCCTGCGTTTCATGGCTGATGTAATTTCTTCGTTCAGCCATGGAGCAGGCGGTCGTTTCATTCGTACAGGATGTAATGGTGCATGTCTGTCATACAAAGCAAGAAGCAGTCGATTGAACACCGTCACTTTCTCGTCCGGCGTTTCAGCGAGCTCCACTTCATGCCAGTTGATGTTTTTAGCATCTGACTGTAGTAGATCAATATTCATCTTAGCTAAGTTCCGTTGGAAGATAACCTTGGGTTTAAATTTTGGTGTCTTGATTTTATAGGATGCATAAATGAGGTCATGGTTTGAGAAGCCAGGGGCCAGGAATTGACCATGAGAGGGGATTCTAGAAGAGTTTGAAGTGAGGATAAGGTCAAGAAGACTATGAGCGTTATTTACATGGAAAGTGGAATCAAGAGGGAGAAGAGAGGCATTGACAGAGGTGGTGAGCTGTTTAAGTTTACGACTACGAGAGTCGTCCTTTAACAGACAAGTATTGAAGTCACCCATTAGTAGGAAATGCTCATAGCAAGGGAGTGTAGTGACGTGCGACGGCACAGTGAGTGTAGTGACGTGCGACGGCACAGTGAGTGTAGTGACGTGCGACGGCACAGTGACTGTGAGACGTCATATGCAGCCTGCGAAAGCAGGTCAACATCCAGTAACCAACCCGATGCAACCCGCGACGGCAGGTCCACATCATATGCAGCCTGCGAAAGCAGGTCAGCATCCACCAAAACCATTAACAACATGCAGCCCACGAAAGCAGGTCAGCATCCCGTAACCAACTCGATGCAGCCCGCGACGGCAGGTCCACATCACACGCAGCCTGCGAAAGCAGGTCAGCATCTACTAAAGCATCTAAGCAACTCAGGAAGGATGTAGTGGGTGCGACGGCACTATGTGTGTAGTGAGTGCGACGGCACGGTGAGTTTAGCAAGTGCGACGGCACGGAGCGTTCGGTGAGTGCGACAGCACACTGAGTATATTAGGTGACAGCCTGCGATGGCAGGACAGCATCAACCCGCGGCAGTCAATCAGCATCATAGCATCATTACACAGCAGCAATTGCTCCTGCACAAACAAACTTTAAAAACGTTCACATAACACTATAATATTTGAATTTCACCTCAATTCCATGCTGATGCCGCAACAACTCCACACAACTTGCAGTTTTGCTTCAAAGCTTGAAACCTCCTCAAGTCCAGTTTGATTGTCTCACCGGATGTCATGATCAGTTGCATCAATAACTTACGGGCTAGACAGCTCCGGCTCGATACCACAACACCAAGGATTGAACCCTGTATACTGAAAAACTTATGAATGATTTTTATATTTCAATGATTTAAATGTCACCTGAATAATTGTCCAATTCTGTATCAAACACAGATGTGGTGTCCCAGTACAACACGTTAGCTCCATGACTGCCAATGCTGGATGGTGCATCAATCATTAGACATCAATTTTGTAAATTGACTTCAATTGTAAACATTCCGGACAATCAGGGATGTAAAGTAATATGTGTGATAATAGAAATAAGTTATTCAATATTATCTGCTTCATGCTCACTCATCAAATCATGATATTGCCACTTTTTAATTATTTTTTTTTTTGCCACAATATTTTTGTATCCAGATCATATTCTCTAGTTTCTTTAACCGCTTCTCCTTGGCTTTACGCTTTTTGTTAACAGTGGTAGTACTATCATTTGACGTAGACGAAACAGGCGAATAAGCCCGCCTTGACTGTTTTCTCTTATGGCGGCGTCCCATTCTACACTATAGGTTAATATACACGTAACTAAATCGAGTTCGTTATCAATTAAAATTATTCTTCACAACACAAAATCTATACATATCTTGTTAAATATTCTAAATAACGTTCAACTCGCGTATATTCACCAAAGTTCACAATGTACCAACGGATACATATCGGTTATTGCGCACAATCTACAAGTCCTAGGATGTAGGGTGAAATTCGTTATGCCACTTCTGAAACTGTGAGGGCCTTATTTTCTAATTAACACAAATATATATGTATATGAACCCGTTAATACTGTATTTACATAATTACGAATATAGAAGTACAACCGTATTGCTTTTATCATATTACGTTTAGGACACTGCGCCGGCCGCCATTAGCAACTCTTGACCCTTTTTATGACAGGTATAGTGATGTGCGGGCGCAGTAGGGTTGTGCCCGCTACGATAATCGATTGATCATGAATTTATGTTCTAACACTAGTTGTAATTATTCGTTTAGTATGCCCGTTTTATACACAAATTTAAACAGGTTAAAATAACTGCGTTTTCATGTACGTTAATTTCAAAGAAGCCTCAGAACCATCCTCAACAAACAGAACTTACGCAAAAAGCTTTGTTTTTAATCGGACTGGCAGATTCGGAACGCATAAAGAACTAATGAAAAAACATTTTATTTTAAGAAGATAATATTGCGTGAAGGTATAGAAGACTACGATAGGAGTCGTATAAGAGACGATTAAAAAAATTGTTATAATATTACCTATATTATTTAATTATATCGAAAATGGCGGGTCGGTAGCAAGAAAATTGGAATAGGAAATAGGAAAGAATGAAAGAACAGTTTAACATAGATACTAAAACCAGTAAAAAGTAAAGTTTGTCTTAAATTGCATTGTAGTTAATCCAAGTTGATTGTTATTAATTGGCGAGTGTTTGCCAGTTGAGTTGGCTACGTTGCATTGCAGTGCCACCACGATGACCAATTAGCGGTCTTGAGCCTTTACTCGCCTTTGTTTTTGCTACTCCACGCCAAGGATTCTATTCTCTATAAACATTTAACGAAATTATATTTGCAATATTACAATATTTAGAATTGAAATTATTTCGTTAGGTACAAATAAGTCTAATATAGTTTACTATGTATGAGGTTAACTGGTAGAAATGCCTCCTAGGCAATATGTAGTCTATGTTAATTAATTTATGTGCAATATTTAAAGTGTATTTATTATAATCTATTTTGATTGCTATCTATTTTTTTTTAAATTAATCTTTGGTATATTTTGCTGACTTTGTTTTTTATTAAAATTACGATTAAAACTACGACGAACAAACGACGACGCGCGGAATTCAGTTTTTTTGTTCAATTTTCATCATAATCTTAAATTATATTCGATAGAAATATATTATAATAGTTTTAAAATTATTAAACTGTATGGAAGTTTGTGTAGTTATTTGTAGAGAATATTGTATTTATCTCGTCCCGGTGCAACGGCTGCGGATTGTTGTTTTTATGTAATGGCATAAAAATAAAAGTCACTAATGGATCTTCCTTTTTTGTTAGTTGATATCCATAATTGTACAAAGTGGCCGCTAAAATTATTCTTGTCACGCTTTAAATTATTATTTTTGCAATGTTCCTGAAACATCAAACAATAAAAAACAACTTAAATGCATGTACTATCAAGAGCAGGGGAGCAGTCCCAGTTTTGTTTTCAAAATTGTTTGTAGGAATATTACAGTTGCCTTCTCTTTCTGATTGCATTATAAGTAAAGGACATCAATATTGTTGTCAATGTTTCTATATGTTTTTTACATATTGCACCTCATTTAGTTGTCAATGTTATGAGGGAAAAACGAAAAATAATGACATGTAAATATCAATCAACTTGACATTGTCATTAAATTTCAATATTCAAAATATATAATATAACTATTAGATTAATCTACACAAGTCAGTTGTCATAGCAATGCAAACATAAGTTATATTTAAAGTAGGAGCTGAGAGAAACATAAAAATATGCAAGTAACACTAGTCCTTAAGGTGGGACTGCTCCCCTGCTCTTGATAGTACATGTATATTGTAGAAAATAATCAATACTAAACTAATATATAAATTTAAAAGTTACTGTATCTGTTTGTTACATTTTCACGCCTAAACCGCTAAATAGATTTCTATAAAAATTGCCAAGAAGATAGATTGCAGCTTGAGAAAGGATGTAGGCTACGTTTTGACTAAAAATGAATCAAGATTGTGAAATAGGGGGTAAAGGAGAATGCCCATTCCCTTAAGAGAAATGGGCTCACAATTATTTCCTCGAGTTTGTCAATGATTTTTAGTTAATTTTGTAGAAGAATAAATCTACTTCCGTATTTACGAATCAGTTTTAATTTTTTCACCCGAGTTATTGAGTAATTAAATGTTTTCTGATGCAATATTTAAGGTTATTATTATTTTAAATGCTTTAATAATTGAATATATCTGTTTTTTATGTAATTAAACATTGTCTATTGATTGGTGAACGATGTGTTGATATAATTGCAATAAATTAATTAAAAAATAAGATATAATTTCAGAATATTGTTTTGTTAACAAACTATTAGATACCAAGTGGGCCCAAGAATGGGCATTCTTCTTTGTATAAAGGACCCACAATTTCTCAAGTTCAACGCGTAATAAGAAGTTTCGGGTAATATCAGCTAAGTAGTATTGTGTTGTTAATAAAGTAACGTTCAATGTAGGTAAGCAATAAAAACATATTTAATACAACACTATTTGCCAGAATAAACATTAATGGCAAACAACTCTACCACCCACTAGGAGCTCTTATCTTTTACTATTAGTTCTATCAATTTCCAGTGGCTATGTGTTATATTTATAAGGCAATAAGTGTAATAACATTTTTTTGCTGGTCCGGTGTTATGATGCATGGGCCTGACTTGCCGGCTCGCAATGTTGGCTCTACGCCAGTCGCTGGTCACGCGACCCTATTTATCACTGGTAATGGTTTGGAAGACGAGTTCTGAATTATGACACTTACTGTATTGCCCTCAGTATACATCAATGTTACTCTTACTTCAAACTTGACACAAACATTCTTATATCTCTATATATACAGGATGAATTTTTCAAGTGGGCTTTCATGGTCAAATCCTAAACTATAAGAGATATCGAAAAATGCTGAAAGGAGTCTCGATGCCGATTTTGATGAAAACTAAAACTGTTTTATTAGATTTTTGATAAATCCATTTTCCCGGCCAGGAATCGAACCTGTTGATTTTGAAAAAATAAAAACACTCTGTATTTTTGCACCATCCGATAGTGTTCCCGATAAGGATCAAATTCTGGGAAGTAATGATATACGGCAAATCAAAGAAAAGTGTTGATTTTTAACAAATTGTCTTTTATTTCCATGTATTTATACATAAAAATCAATTGCTGTTCGTTAGTCTCGCTAAAACTCGAGAACGGCTGGACTGATTTAGCTAATTTTGGTTTTAAATTATTTGCGGAAGTCCAGGGAAGGTTTAAAAGGTGAGTAAATATGAAAAAATGCTTGGAATATAGTAAAAACAACAATTTCGCTTTCCCTTAGAAACTATTTCTTTGGTTTTGAATGTCAAACATTTGATGTTCGTCCCGTCGTTTAGAAATCAATTAAATTTAAAAGAGTCAACTAGTATTAATATAAACGTCTATAAATCAATATAGATTATTTCGGTGTAAAAAGATAGATAACAAGCTTAACACTAGTAATACTAAAACGTTTTATTATTAGCTTTTTTTAAAGATTTTCATGTAAAATCACGCCGCAATGTTATAATAACATCGCTAAGGCAAGCGCGCTTGGCCGTCTATCAGATGTGAGTAAAATGACCTCGCGTCTTCTAAGAGGCCGTTGCGATACCAGCTGCATATCATTTTGATATTTCGATGATGTTTTGTGTTTTTTTTTAAATAAATATGTTATGTAGTTGATAGTAGACCAATCAATGTTAAAAATGGTGCAAATTTTGTTTAAAAAATAGGGTTCTAAAAAAAAAGAAGTACTTGGACAGTACCAGTATGATGTACACAACTTCTGTTTCGCGGTATTGATAGCTGTCTTTTTACAGCCTGTATACATACCTGTCAATATCCTGACCGCTGACCAAATGTACCCCCGAAACCCCGTAACCGAAATAAATTCTTATTTTTTTAAATAACATCAAGTTTGTAATATATTACTAAATATTTGTTTCGACCGGGAATCGAACCCCGGGACTTCCGCGTAATAGACGTGTTAATAACTATTTCGCCATAGAAGCTTGAGCGGCCGTGGTCTAGCGGTAAGACGCGTAAACTCACGATCGATGAGACCCGTGTTTGAACCTAGATAATTCTGACCGGTACTAATGTAACTTTGTTATATGTACTTTGGTCGCTCAGTGCCTATAGGCACTATTAAAGAGTGGTAGGCAGACTGATGATGGTTATTTTGTCCAGTCTGCCGTCCTGGAGTAGTACCACCACTTTCGAATGTAACACCCGTAAAGTGACTTTGTCGCGTTTCGGGAATAGTTTGAAAGTTGCCAGGTATAACGAGAGGAGTGCACACTGTCAATCTAAGATGGTACATGCTCGTCTCCTCAAGCCGGCATAGTGGAGGCGACTGGGTAGCAGGTTTATCTGTAGTAGCAGTTGTTTCCATTCATGGACCGCACTCTAGCTTTACATCAGGTGTTGTCACATGCCGTGCTATAATAAAAAAAAAGCTGTCCATAAATATTGTGTATGTAATGAAGGTGAGCTTAGAAAACACATGTTACAACTCATTACGCACAACGGGTATCGATTAGCAATCCAAGTGTTATAGGTAGCCAGTTGCCAAATTAGGGCGCTCAAAATAACTTCAATGAACAGTAACACTGTTACTTTAGTACCGAACAGTGTTAGCTTAACGAGAGGAAATGTATTTCCTGGCGTCGAGTGATTAACAATATTAAGATTTTGTAATACGGTAGTCTAACTTTTTTTAAAGTAACGTGACATGTGACTACTAGTCTAGACTAGCTAGACTAGAGTGCGATCAACAGTCCTCTCCCTTATGCCGGCGTGAGGAGACGTATGTGCTTCATCCATTGTCAGGGTACACTCCTCTGACATAACGGTCAGTTTATTTCTCTAAGGTCCTTTTGCATCGGAAGGCCCGTTAAAGTTACTTTAACTATTACTTTAACCGTTACGTTTAAATTATGGTTTACACTTACTCCACACGAGTTACACCATCGTCGCGCCTGTCATTTTTGACGTTTACTTTAACGCTAACCGTAACCTACTAACCAATGTCATTAACATCAAATGTATGAAAAGAAGCCAAATATGTTTTTCTATAATTTTTTTTGGATCAGCCACCCTTTAAACTATAACAATATGAATTTACACGATATTGCAACGCGTGTGGAGTAAATGTAAACGTTTAACGGTTGCGACGACCGTAAAAGTAAATAGTTAAAGTAACTTTAACGGGCCAACTGGTGCAAACGGACCTTAGTAGAAAGTACTGGTACTACTTACCCCAGGACAATAGAAAGGGCTAATAATTACGATCAGTCTGCGTACTACGCTCGTACCTACTAAATTCGTGCGTCAACCATACTCATAAATGTAAATGGTTTTAACAATATAAACAAATGAATATTGAATACTGTTCTCCAGCCCTCGATAGATAAGGAATGGGTAATAAAATACGTTTACTGTTTAAAATTTAAATAGATATTGTATTCTAATTTCAATGAAAGGGTGAAGTGACTGATCGTAATCGATGAAATTATTATTGGAGGGCTCTGGCGCCCGTCAGTTGCGTGACCGGAGTCCTGAACAGTCTTAGCGTAGGCCCGTGACGTCCCACCAAGGGACACTATCACGCCAATGACTCATATTACAAATGGGGTTGTTAAAATGACTCATGGCTAACCCTCACATTACTTACCCTTATATAACGAAATTGTGTCATGAATTACAACTAAAGACTAGGTATCTTAACTGGGATACATCAGTTTTGCAAGCCAGGTCAGTAAGCCAGTAAGTTAGTACTTTTGCTAGGAACTTCGTATGTTTATAATTAATACTTTGTGTTTAACGTTTCAGTCCTATCTCTAGGGAACGTTTTGTTAAGATAAAATAGCTGTGCAACGCGGTTTTAGCCTCTACTAAAATAAGCCTAAGCCGAAAAGAAACGGATCTAGTACTTTTTTTTCAAATCTGACCTACAAGCAAGGAAACAGTTATTTTTATATTAATAAAATAAATATAATGCAATTTAATGCAATATAATGAATTTAATTAAATTATGAGAAAAAATAATAGAAAAGAATAACTGATGAAATAGATCGCTATTATTATTATAACATATTTAAAATAAGTTATATTTAATATTAGGAATATGTATTGTATTTGTGTAAGTACATATATTATAATATTTTCATAATTTATATGTAACCAGATTTCTCAGATATAGGGCAGATGGAAAATTATGCATACATCTCTCATGATAGAGGTTGCATGAATAAATTAATATATTATGCATATAGTAGTCGTTCAGGTTAATCTGACGAGAAACGGAAATACTAATAAATGGCTTAATGCAGTTGAGGCTTATAGTTGCTTTGAGATGTGCGTGGGTGTGAAATAACCTTAGGTCGATGACCCCGGAAAGCAAACAACGGATGTTGCAGTACCTCATGATTTATTTAATTAATTTAAATTTATTAGGTCACAATTATATAGGACTTCTTAACTATATATTTCATGACGTAATTTGACACAATGTGACGTCATAACTTATGAACAATAATAAAAAATAAGGGCCGGTAGTTTAATCCTTAATTATAAAGAGTGGTAGGCATGATGATGATTATTAGCCAAGTCTGTCGTCCTGGCAAAATAATTAACAATAACATATCCACGGCCATCTTGAGATATAAGGTTATCTGCCTTGAATTATTTTCCTAAACTTGTGTTTCTTCGAGTGTTAATGTGTAATACTCGTAATGGTGGATTATTAACCATTAAGTGTTCGTGAACGTGCGTCAGTGTGGGCAAACAATTCAAAAGAAGAGAAGTGTTTCCATTTTCCCTCCAAAATTCCGTAGAAAGTTTCAGTAAAGATTCTAACAGGTTACTGAAGCAATTTTTGACTTGACTAAGACTTGACCTGGCTGTTTAGTGTGATGAATAAATAACTGTTATAATGGCATATAAAACTAAAAATAAAAAATCAATACGTAAAGAGAGTAAATTTAAGTTAAGAGTGGCTGTGCTCTAGCGGTTGAGACAGACTTCCGATCGATTTAACCCGTGTTCAAACCTCACTCAATTCTGACCGGTACCAATGTAACTATGTTATGTTATGGCGGCCGTAGTCTAGCGGTAAGACGCGTGAACTCACGATCGATGAGACCCGTGTTCGAACCTCGCTAATTTTGACCGGTATCAATGTGACTTTGTTATATGTACTTTGGTCGCTCAGTGCCTTTAGGCACTATTAAAGAGTGGTAGGCAGACTGATGATGGTTATTTGTCCTGTCTGCCGTCCTGGGGTAGTACCACCACTTTCGAATGTAACACCCGTGAAGTGACTTTGTCGCGTTTCGGGAATAGTTTGAAAGTAGCCAGGTATAACGAGAGGAGTGTGCACCGTCAATCTAAGATGGTACATGCTCGTCTCCTCAAGCCGGCATAGTGGAGGCGACTGCTGCCCGCACAGGTTTCTCCGTAGTAGTAGTTGTTTCCATTCATGGACTGCACTCTAGATTTACATCAGGCGGAGTGTTGTCACATGCCGAGCTACAATAAAAAAAAATGCGCTTTGGTAGCTCAGTCCCTGTGATACAAGTACTAGCGTAGTACAGAATTTGAATTAAAAAAATACATAGAAAAAAAACTATGCACGTTGTTTTGTATGAAGATCCTTTGAAGGTTATTGACCCAGATATAACAATTTAGTTTATTGTATTTCACAGTTGGATTTCGAGCGATCGGTTAATACTCGTGTTGATAAGAACGTTCAGGAAGTTATTTAATAGAGAAGTAAAAATATTTTTTTATTGACGTCAATTGATAAAAAGAAATATCAATCAAAATATGTTCAATGTTATGGAGGCATGTAATTTTTTTTACACGAGTTGTAACATAAAATGCGCTGCCTAACCTTGTGCGAAAAAAACCGTGTTAATATAGAAAGATAGGTAAAAGACTGAAATAAAACAAACTATAGTTTTTTCCTTTGCAAGTAAACGAAGTCGCTAGTATTGATGGTATAAATATTTGGGTTTACACAACATCCGCCTCTTAATTAATTAGTAGATTTGTACTATTTTGGAAGTTATAAACAATAAATTATAGTATAAAGAGACAGACTGTGTAATGGTTATCAGCGCAGTCTGTTGCTCTGGGGCAGTGTCACCTTTCGAGTGTTATACTCTGACTGGACGGTAGCCAGGTATATCGAGAGGAGTGTGCACTGTCTATCTGTATGCACATTCGTCTCCTCAAGCCGGCATAGCGGATGCGACTGCTGTCTGTAGAAATTTATATGTAGTAGCAGTTGTTTCTGTCCATAGACCGTACTCAAGCTTTAAATCAGGCGAAGTATTGTAAAAAAAAATTGAAATGCATGTATGTATTATTGCATGTATTTAACAATATTTATCGGTATTTTCCAGATGCATATACGCCTTTATGGTCTAGTTTAACTGATATTTTCGCCACAAAACTGAAAGCGGAGGCAAATTGACTAAATGACTAACAGTACTTTCATTATACTTCTTAAATGAGTCAGTGTCATAAAATTTTATGTCTCGACCGACGTTAGATAGTGTTGATGGCGGAAAGAAAGTGCCTATAAAGTAAATTGATGAAACCCATCACGAGGTCCCCATAATGTCATATTGATGGTGACATCGCTTTTGTATGTTGTGCTGATATTTATAATAGAACATCAGGGTTGTTGTGGAATTCTATTTACATTGCCGTCACCTTATACTCGTGTAATATGTTATACTAGCGACGAAACCCCCGGCGTTGCTCGGGTCAAAACTCAAAATACATCGCATGTTTAATGGTATAAAAAGTGTTTAAGGATCCGTTTTTAACGTAGATATTGTAGATTTCTATCTTAGATATTGAGAGACTTATTTGACCATTAATCATACGGTGTTTATAGAGTTAATCAAATCAAATTGATTAACTAATTAACGAATTGAAAATCAGGAATACTCTAGTAAATGTGTAAACAGAAATTTGTGGAACTTTCTAGAACGTTCTATATCGATTTTAGCAGCTATACAGTATACACATTTTTAATGTTTGTAGATCATTCTAGAAGTTTTTAGAACTTTCTAAAACATTTCATGTTGATTTTAACAGTTGCACTCATTTTGGAACTTTCTAGATCATTCCAGAAATTTGTAGAGCTTTCTCGAACATTCTATTTCGATTTTAGCAGTTGATAAAGTTTTAGAACTTTCTAGATCATTCCTGAATTTTTTAGATCCTTCTAGAACATTCTAGATCGATTTTAGCAGTTGATAAAGTTTTAGAACTTTCTAGATCATTCCTGAAATTTTTAGAACCTTCTAGAACCTTCTAGATCGATTTCAACAGTTTCGCTCATTTTGGAACTTTTTAGATCATTCCTGAAATTTTTAGAACCTTCTAGAACATTCTAGATCGATTTTAGCAGTTGATAACGTTTTGGAACTTTCTAGATCATTCCTGAAATTTTTAGAACCTTCTAGAACATTCCATATCGATTTTAACAGTTGCGCTCATTTTGGAACTTTCTAGATCATTCCGGAAATTTGTAGAACTTTCTAGAACATTGTATATCGATTTTAGCAGTTAATAACGTTTTGGAACTTTCTAGATCATTCTTGAAACTTTTAGAACCTTCTAGATATATTGTAACAGTTGCACACATTTTGAAGTTTTCTAGATTATTTCAAAAAATTTTAGAACACTATACTTAGTACTCTCTCTCTCTATACTTCGTAGTTAGAAAAGGACAGATATAAATTTTTTGAGATTTTCGCCTCCCACAAACACCCTCTTCCACCCACCGCGTCCAAACTCCCTTACTTTCACCAGGAGACCAAGGGGTATCTACCACCCCAACGGGAAGCAGATTGGAGTTGGTGATCATGGAGAAAACCCTGTCTTTACGTACTAACATTAGCATTTTATATAAGTACTAGCGACGAAACCCCCGGCGTCGCTCGGGTTAAAATACATCGCATGTTTAATGGTATAAAAAGTATTTAAGGATCCGTTTTTAACGTAGATATTGTGGATTTCTATCTTAGATATTGAGATACTTATTTGACCAATTTGACGATGTTTATAGAGTTAATCAAATCAAGTTAATTAACTAATTAACGAATTGAAAATAAGAAATACTCTAGTAAGAAATTTGTAGAACTTTCTAGAACATTCTATATTGATTTTAGCAGCTATACCTACACATTTTTAATGTTTGTAGATAATTCTAGAAGTTTTTAGAACTTTCTCTAGAACATGTTCTAACATTCCATATCGATTTTACCGGTTCCGCTCATTTTGGAACATTTGGGAAGCAGATTGGAGTTGGTGACCATGGAGAAAACCCTGTCTTTACGTACTAACATTAGCATTTTATATAAGTATTTAGATTTAGATTTACAACCATAAATAATAAGTTTTACTTTTCAATATTTTGTAATACAAGGGGCCGTGGTCTAGCGGCGTGATCGATGAGATTTGTGTTCGAACCTTGCTAATTCTGACTGGTACCAATGTAACTTTGTTATATGTACTTTAGTCGCTCAGAGCCTTTAGGCACTATTAAAGAGTGGTAGGAAGACTGACGTTGGTTATTTGTCCAGTCTGCCGTCCTGGGGTAGTTTCACCACTTTCGAATGTTACACCCGTGAAGTGACCTTGTCGCGTTTCGATAATAGAACATCGGTTGTTGTGGAATTCTATTTACATTGCCGTCACCTTAACACGTTTATTTGGAGGTAAGAAGATATAAAAGTTGATTTTTTAAATTCTTCTCTGCAACACTATCTGTCACAGTAAGGATATTCAGCATTGGTTATGGGTTATTTGGCCGTACATGTCCAGTGACATGTCCTTCTCAATATCAGCAGAGGAGCTCCTTCTTAACATCCTCCAGATTTGGGCTATGCGAGGTCTCTTGGCACTTTCCTTTTTAATCATCGTCTAGGTTTTGTCTTCGTGAGGAGCTCGAAAGCAAGTTTATTTACTGTTTGTATTTACTGAATAAAATAATATGTATATTGTATTACATAAAAAATGAATCGTTAGCTAATTTTGAACAAGTAATAAAGGTTTAAATAATAATTATTTTTAAATTAATGAACTGTAATTATTGTCTTTTTAGGTTCTGTGTGAAGATGTTTTAACTAAATAAAATATTTTATGTGGCTTACTATAGGGTTTAATTTGATTAGATTCGAGGTTTCGAAAGCTTTGCAGGCTTCTCTCCAGTCTCCGCGACCATGATAGCTGGAAAGATTCCTTAACGTTTTTCGGATCAAATTAATCAAAACAAATTTAAACAAATTAAAAAAAAACTTTAAAAATTTCGCCCCCACTATGCCGGCTTGAGGAGAGGTATGTGCACCATCCATGTGGTCAGTCGTCGTCATACATACATTTCAAACTAATCCTGAAACGTGACTATGTCACTACGGAAATTATACTCGTATTTAAAAGTGATTTTACTACTCCAGGACGGCAGACTGGGATAAGAACCATCAGACTGACCATTCGTCTCGCAATGTAGTGATAAATGATTCATATAGTTTTCTCATTCATTGTCTGAGTCATGAAATTGATTTACGTAAGACGACCTTATCATATCTTAAGACAGATTTAATATTTAGCTACTATGGAAACTGATTTCCTTTTTTGTTTCGCACTTCTCCCGTTGATATAAGGCTACTTCCAAACTGGTCTCGAAACACGACTACATGTGTTGAAAACTAATAAACAAATAAACTGTAATCTTTTTTTTATATAAGACTTATTAGTAAAAACATAAAAGTAATGGTTTACACTATTCTTGTAAACTTATAAAGCTTCTTGAAGTTGAATAGATTTAAACTCCGCGGCCATTAAACAAAGTGAATTGTCACTCCAGAATTTACGCTCATACGCAGCCATGCTCGGTTCACATCCGAGAGTATTTTGCATAGAAATGAGCCGAGACTTCAAAGTGGCAGAGTCGTATGAGAAAGTATGTAGGGTTACCATATTTATTCTCATGTATTTTAAATTACAATTCTTGAAATTACGGTTCTAAATTCTTCTTCCTCCGGGAGCCCACTCCCTCCTACACACACGCATACTTCTATACTTATATATAGTTGGACATGACTCCTGATATTAAGATAGCATGCTGTTTATGAACAGAGACAAGGAGCATTTAGGCCTCTACTATTTTGGTTTGAGCAGATGATTGTTCACCGACTAGTCGAGGTCATATTTATCTTGTTTCCCGGCTTCTTCCAAGATGATCCAAAACCTGGAGTAGGTCACTTAATGGGTGTTACTTACTACCCCAGAATGGTAGACTAGGCTAAATATGAGAAATATTACAATTTAAACCGAAATCTTGCAGAATAAGGGAATTTATATTTTATAAGGTTTTTGTGGTGTTATTTATTATGACGAAATACAATTGGTTTAATTTTAAACGTGTTTAGGGTAAAATGGCAACCCTAACATAACCGACATTTCACACTGAATAAATAAAACGTTTGGGGCTACTGAACTGTTTATATAAATGTGTATCTATATTGGACTTGTTTACAAAGTTATAAGTTTTATGTGAAAAATTGACGAACACATGGTCTCCTGTGCAGTACAGGTAAATAGGTCAGATGAAGAAATAGAAAAACGTATACTTATAAATAAATTCTAAAATGTCATCGTCTTTGAGGTATTGCTAATAATAATAGGTTAAATATACAGTCGCCTCCACTCTGCTGACTTGATTAGACGCCTACTTCCAAATGAATCTCGAAAATAGTAAGGCGTTAATGACCATCATCAGTCAACCTACCACTATTTGTTTCTTACAGGAAAAGTAAGATAAATAAAAATATAAGTCTTCAAACTACATAATATATTGTTCACGTAGCTAATGAAATAACCTTGGTTGCATCCGAGTTCTCTTTTGTTTTCTGTATAAACGTTTCACGGTTGGCCTCTTCTATTGACAAAATGCTCATCAAATGCAGCAGGTACATGTTTAATAACCATGTTCCACAACAGAGTCCCATTTAAAATAAAAGACAATATCATTCGATCGACAAGACCATGGCTCTCGATTGTTTTCATGTAACACAAGGTTTATGTTTGTACGTACTATTGTGCTATTAATAGATTTACCGTATTGTTTTAATGGTACCTTCTTGATGATATTGTGTCTTTGAAACAAAACAACACAATCATGAAATAATACTTCTCTTTAGCTTACATAGAATAGATTACATACACATTGTTACGGTTGCTCAGTTAATGTGTTGAAAATTATCATTTTTATTTGTTCTATTACTTTTGTGAATTTTTTTATTATTTTATTTCGCGGCACTGTTGGTCTACTTTGTATGTAATTCTTTTTTTTTTGTATTCTACTTTTTAGAATGTCAGTTTATTATGAAAATAAAATACATCACAAAATAATACATAAATAAGATCTTTGTTACAGTTATTTTGTATTTCTTCTGAAAAATATGTGCCATAAAATACGAATACAGTAATGTAACATTCAATTGAAAAATTCTGCTCTCTTTCGCAACGCTATGAAGATACAAAGTGTATAAGCCGTCAGAAACATTTTACAGTTGAACGCGTTCCCGATGTTCTTTTCACTGAAAACGAGTGAATATAAGCAACAAGAGAACATTGAAAATAACCCATTTCAGTTTCTCACTAAAGTTAAAAATTCATTGATCAACTCTACAAATAAACAAGTCGTTTATAAATAAAGCCATGACGAGAAAGAGCGTGGAAATGGGAGAAATATTTTATAGCAAACAAAACGGTACGGGTGGTATTTGGTTTAATAAATTTAACTCGCTCTATTACGGATAGTCAAAGTAGGAAAATAGCAGAAAGCACACATATCACCGCCCACTCGAAGATCGCTCGTAAATCAATACAACTTAGCCTTCAATGCATAAAGCTATTACTGCATGTGCAATGTGCATATTTTAGCAGTACACTATATTAAAACCATAGACTATTTACAATCATATAGAAACTCGTAACCAGCATTGCCAATGCTAGTTTTTCAAATTCCCTAAAAATGTAGATCGAATTATTCCCCACAAATTCTTCACATGATTAGGTAAGAAAGGTGAAGTAGAAACAAGTTTTATTGGAAAATTGAAAAATTTCGCACCTGAATTCATACTCAAAAATATCGATTTCCTAAAGTATTACAAATAATCTAATTTTATCGCCTCTATCCCCGCTGCCATCTCTCAATGATTAGATTAGAAAATGCTCAATTACATACATTAAGCTCGCTATTGCACAACGATTTTAAATTTTTGCTATAAAAAAAAATAATAGTTCATTCATCATAATGTTTTTATCATCAACTGCTAAAAATCTGAAACAAACTCATAAACATGGCACCACTTACGTATGGTTACGGATCCCTAAATCGATCATCTAAATAAGTTATAACATATCAAGTTCCTAGTACGTGAATCGAATGCCCTTGTATGCAAAACAAATGGAATATTTATACACCGTTGTAATCGGAAAATCTTCAATCAAAAGAATTTTGATTTGATATGTGTTGTAGATTTATTGTACCATATCGCTTTAGTCTCGAGTGGAACATGATTTATTATGTGTTCTAAAGAATAAATGTTAGATATTTATATCATTACTTGTAGTTTTTATTCAATTTATACTTTATTATTGTTATTCATTTATTTGTATATCGTAGTAGTTTTTTTTAAATTTTAATTAAAAAGAATTACCTATTTTATTGAGCCTCTATTATACGATACCTTAACGATGCACTTTTTTAAAAAAATCGAATTATTCGTTTGCAATCGAATATAAGTTATTCGATAGTTGTTCGATTGTTCCTACGCACGTCGGATCAAGACAATTGATGAAGCGTATTTATTATATATCAGTCTTTATTTGATCGTTTTTCGTTCAAATATACGATTCTTCGATTGTCAACTCATTCGATTGTTTGTATTGCAACAAACGCGGCAAACGCCTACCTCTACTGTGCCTAAGTCAAAGGACCTAATTGTACAAGAGCCTTAATTGGAAACCGCTAACCAAATCCATAATGAATATTTATCCTATTGCGGGTTTAAGTAAATACTAGGTCACCTAGATATTTCTTTAGATAACTAGGTTCATGTTTTAGAAAATTCAAATAATATTGTTATACATATACCTATACCATATATTCATGATTGGTCACTGCTCGCACTCAATGTCGCGTCGGAGCGCGTGCGGTGACCAATCATAAATCTGTGATATATACATTATACATATGACAGAACGGAAGAGCGGTTCAAGGCTTCTACTGTCCGTTCACAGTTATTTTACCTCTAGCTATTAGGTTGGCTAGCCTGAGCTCTGTGTTGCTACATTTGGTTTCCACGACTTCCCTGTTCGAATTATTTTAAATATTTCAATATAATTCCGTATTATAAGTTTATTAAAAATCAAACTTTATTTAAGTTTATTTTAAACAGAGTTGAATATTGGTAGACCTTTAAATATGTACCTAAAGTGTTTACGAGTAATTTAATACAATATAATTTAATTTCGTTAATTTTATTTACAAATTATTTATTACAATGCTGCTTGCTTCCTGCCCTACGTTTTTACTGGCTACTCGCCTTTTTAAAAGGCTCCACATAAACTCTATGGCGTTTAAGTCACAGTGGTATGGTGGTAATCTAGCCACTTTATGTCCATGAGACTCAAGCAATTGGTCAGCCTCGTATATTGGAGCTTCTTTATGATCCTTTATAATTTCAGAAAGTTGAGCTTTCACCATAGTAGGCAGATAAGATAATCCCTTACTTTTGATCCAATTTTGCATATCGGCTTTAGAAGAGTTTGTTGTTGGTGCCTTATTTACCGTAACAGTATGATAAGGCGCATTGTCCATAACTATTAAACTGTTAGGCGGTAAATTGGGTATCAATTTCTCCTTTAACCATTTCATAAAATTGGTTTTGTTCATGTCGTCATGATAATCTCCCGATTTTGATTGTGATTTAAATATCAATTGCGCGTTTGGTATGAAACCCATTTCACCACCTGCATGAACAATAATCCAGCGCGCACCAGTAGAGTCGCTTTTTAGGACACCTTCCTCATCCTCAGTTTGCCAACATTTTTTAACGAAGTACGAAGCGTGTATATATGTCTCATCAAGAAATACGACAGGTCGGCCTTCAGTACGATTTTGTCTCAAAACGTCTAAATATCTGTGTCTCCAAGCTACAATATCATATCGTTCCATAAGTAGTTTTCTTTTAGAGCCACATTTTTTAAAACGAAATCCTATTTGTCGAATAATTTTCCATAATGTGGTCCGACCGCCACTAAAGTTAATGTCAATTCTTAACTCAGCTAATAGCTTTCCCAAAGTCGGTACCTCTTTTCTGACTGTGTACATAGTGTAAAGAAACTCAGAATTTATTAATTAAATCATTTAATCAATACAGTAAATAAGAGAATGTACACATTATAAATACAAATAGACATATTAGTACATAGTTCCTAACAATAGAGTGTATTTTATTTCTGATTGCACAGAGATCAAAGTCATCTAAATTAATTTTCTTTTGTTGATTACGTTTTTTTCTAGGTGTAGAAATCTTTTGTGATGTGGAAGCTGCAACCTCACCTTCTTTAGTAATAGTACTGACGGTTTTCTCAGATATACCTGAAATAATAAAAATAAAAGATTTAAAAAAATAAATAATAAGTACATTTTAAAAACAAATTACGTATGAAATCACTGAACTTGGGAACTTTTAGTTGTTATTGTAAGATTTAAGATTACAATGAAAGTATTAATACACGACAGTGACTGAAGTTTGAAAAATCCCAGTTGTCGATAGTACAAACTGTACTGCGTCATTACGAATTACCACTAATACGGGGAAAAATTAATTGTTGGTAGCACTATTTTACATACCTGTCATGGCAGCTACACGCTGACGAACATTTTCAAATGGGATTAGAGGGGCTTTATTAGCCTTTTCCCTTTCACAAAAATCACGCACGGACAGTACAATTTCTCTACCGCTACTTTGAATCCTTTTTGGCATCTTTTAAGCTTAAATAATCACCGAAACAATAGAATAATAGAGAAGCTGCACGAAACGACCGATACACTTCATAGCAAGTACTGCCAACCTAACGGAAAATTAAAATGACATCTGTCAGAGGTAAAATAAATGTGAACGGGCTGTATCCTCCATTTGTGGGCGATAACTAAGCAAATATACTGAAACACGACAGTTCCTCAGGACAAACAAGTCACAACGTGTTCGCCGCATCGTGTGTTTTCAGAGACTCTGTCAAAGCGTAACGACGCTTTTGTTTCATATTCAGTTAGTGCTTGTACTCATGACCACGTATTTATTTTGTTCCAAGTTAGTTTCCTTAATCGTTCAAATTAGAGACCGTATTCATGACCGTTCCGACACATACAATACCCTGACCCCTTGAACTATGGATATTATGCAGACCTGAAACTTATGGTTTTTTTTAATAGTCCAATATTTATAACTTATTTATTATAAATATTTGTATCGAACCTGGTATCTCAGCGTAACAGATCGGGTGGCGCCCACGACCACTACGTCCGCGTCACAAAAGCTGACAAAGAAGAAACTATTATTTTTTTGACAATCTAAAAATCTGAACATTGGCGTTGATTACAAACAATAGTGTCTAATATTTTTTGTTGTGCACTATTTTTCAGGTTTAGCATTTAAACATTCTATGCGGCTCACACCTTTGTTTTGAAACCATTGTGGTCGCAGTGTTATTATTATTATATTATTCATTTTTTGTTGTGATTGTAATTAAATTACTTTTTAAGAATATCAAACTTCTTTATTCGCCGCTACATTTAGTTTTGGTAATAACACTGTATGAATAAGTACTGAAATACTTTTTAAATAAATTTTCACGTAGGTAGTATTAAGTGTAATTAGCGTAATCAGTGTTAATTGTGTCCGGTGTGAGGACAGCTGTCCGGTGTTGTCAGAACAATGCCTTAAACAACATTTTCAGTTATACAAATCTGATTAATTTTATTACACATTGTAACCTTTATGTGTAGTACATTAAGTTTCAAAATACAATGTTGTATTTTTTTTTTGTAATTCTTTGTTGGAGTATGTTTCATTTGTAGATATGAAATTATTTCAACTGTCTCGTTATGGGAGACAGATGTCTATTGGTTGTTGCGATGATAATTACTGCATTATGTTGTTTTTATGTAATTACTTGTACATAACGATTTGTCATTATTAATACATGCCTTAAAGGGCTCAAGCGTTGAATAGTAATTTTTATTTTATATTCTTATTAAAGTTTTTATAGGTTTTAAAGAAAGTCAGACAGGCTGATGATGGTTATTGTGAGTTCCTTGTGGCAGTCATACCATACGCCTTTCCGAAGCCATTAGCAAATATCTATGCTAATAATTAAAAAAAAAAATACGAGAACATTTTTCGTATAAACAAGAAAAAACGGCAGATTCCAGAAGCTAAGAGTGAAGCATTCCGTATGCGTCGGTCGATGCACTTAGATATATTTAAATCGGCGCAAACGCAGCAATTAACGTCGCCGACCCGTGCTCGCGGCTCATTACACGTTCGATCTTGGAAATCATTCTAATAATACTACTTACAACTAGTTAATGTCTAGTTAGTTGTATTTTATAATTGTTAAGAATCGATAAACAAGTATAATATGTGTAAATAAATAACAGTTAGGCTAGTAAACATCTAGTATAACGATACAGCAAGTTGAGGGTTCGATTCACTGTTACTCTGCAAATTTTAAAGTGGAATAGGCAGACTGATGGTTATTAGACGAGTCTGCCGGTCTACCACCAGTATCAAATGAAGTGATCTCCTTTCGTCCACGTTCGTAATTAAGTTTTTATAACCAGCTACGAATATGGGATAAATGTCTTTTTTGATAACCAGCTACGAAAACAGAGTCTGCTCATGGATCGCACTTTAACTTCTGTTATAAAAAAATATTTACAGATGTATAGGCATATTTTTTTTTAAATTGTAGACAACACTCCGCCTGATGTAAAGCTAGAGTTCGGTCCATGAATGGAAACAACTGCTACTACAGAGAAACCTGCGCGGGCAGCAGTCGCCTCCACTATGCCGGCTTGAGGAGACGAGCATGTACCATCTAGATTGATAGTGCACACTCCTCTCGCTATACCTGGCTACTTTCAAACTATTCCCGAAACGTGACAAGGTCACTCCACGGGTGTTACATTCGAAAGTGGTGGTACTACCCCAACACGGCAGACTGGGCAAATAACCATCATCAGTCTGCCTACCACTCTTTAACATGAACATTTATAAATATTTTGGAAATGTATTTAGTGATGTTACTCATCGTTTATAGTATTTATCTATGCTTTGACAGTTGAAACACTTAAGGCATTTGGTGAGAAATCATAATCGATAATGACGTATCATGACGCTCAACTCTGCCGGCATTCCAAATCGGAGATTCGATATTAAACGACGAATGTACGACATTAAATCAGCCAGAAACATTTACCCATTTACAACAATGAAAACGTTGTACGTAACAATACTATTCACAGTAATATAGCATTTAATGCGAGAGAAATAAGTGTCGTTATTGTTTGAATACTGCGAGCTTTCAAATGTATTGCGTTATCGGGAGGTCTATTGCTGATAGTATAATATTCGCCTAATGAGTTCGTGTTCCTCGCATACAACCGCAGTTGCCGGAAGGGAAGCAGCTTGATTGCAAACTTGTGTTTATTAAATACCTTCTTGAGCTATAGATAATTGATAGTGACCTTTGTTTAAAGATTTCTGAGGGATAACTGATAAGATTTATCATTGAAATTAGGATAACGTTGGCTTAAATTAATAATTATAAAATACTTTATGTTTTATATTGAAATATTGTATTAAATAGGCTGACTGATGATCGTTATTTGTCCAGTCTGCTGTCCTGAGGTAGTACCACCACTTTCGAATGTAACACCCGTGAAGTGGCCTTGTCGTGTCTCGGGAATAGTTTGAAAGTAGCCAGTTATAACGAGAGGAGTGTGCACTGTCAATCTCGATGGTGATCGTCTCCTCAAGCCGGCGTAGTGGAGGCGACTGCTGCCTGTAGAGATTTCTCTGTAATAGCAGTTGTTTTCATTCATGGACCGCACTCTAGCTTTACATCAGGCGGAGTGTTGTCACATGCCGAGCTACAATATAAAAATAATTACATATTAAAGGATTTGTTTATCATGATAAAAAATGAAGAGAACAAAATCAGCCTGGGTTGTGTACGTGTTAATTATTTTCTGCAGAATTTTTATTATAATTTAATAATAAAGAAATATTCTATTTTTGCAAAATACAAATGAATATAGAAACGCCAGATAACCAAAAATTCAAGTTTAATATCTTCACGATTTATGTGAAAATGTTTGAGAATGATTTATCTTTAGGCGCTCCACCGCGCGGAGGGTCTGTGATCAAAGCCCAATTTGAATGAAGCTGCTAAGTATCAATAATACAATTTTCCATCGGCGAGATTATTAAATCTTAATTCAGAATTCTGCGGAGTAGGATTTTTGCAAAGAAATGCTTTTGTGGATTAAAAATATATATATTTTCTGTTGAATGTAGAATATCATTTTCCAAAAAATATTATCTAAATAAATCCCGGTGGTTTATAATATAAATATTAATAATATATATATTATGTAATCGCCAGGGCCGCTTTTTGGCTATGAAGACAAAAGCGCGAAACAAAAAAACACTTTTTAAAAGCACGAGTTAATCAGATTTATATTATATTTAATATTAATTTCGATCGGGATTTGGGAATCAAACCCAGAACTCCCACTTAACCGTAAAGCGCTAACCACTACGACATAGATACTACATGTTGAGACGCATTGTAGACAGAGGATTTAGCTAAGGCTAATACATTATTTCATGCGATAATTGTCAAAAGACATAACAAAGTATTTAAAAAAAACAAATTACATCATGCATGTCAAAACAACAGACTAATAAATCGAGTGTTGCACACATAAATACAGATGCAGTACGCAATACAAAGAGACGGTATTAAACTGCCTCTGAACAAAATGGCACATTAAAATGTCAAAACATCCGCGTGGAAATACACACGTTTTACGTTGACAATATCGAGCCGAAAAGCGCTACTGCGACACACCCAAATTTTTGATATGGGTTGAATATCAGAGCGAGTTAGTTATGTACGTTGTAGCGTTTATTTGGTTTTAATCTAATAATTTACACTTTTTGAAATAAAATATTGTTTTTGGTATTTTTGTAAATTATTTTATCGAGCCACTATTTCTAGTATCAACAGAAAACCATATTGTTTTACAATTTGATCTACACATCGAAGAAGATGATAATTTATTACTATTACGATTTATCATGAATGAAATGATTGTGTTTTTAGTTTGTACAACCTAAATACAAAACTATAAATTTCTAAATTCGTATTAAACTGTTTTAGGATTTATTGCTTCCTAAATTAATTAAAACCAACGTTCTAATTGTTTATATTTACTATTTTGCGTAAAAATCCTTTCTTTTTTATTGTAGCTCGGCATATGACAACACTCTGCCTGATGTAAACCTAGATTGCGGTCCATGAACGGAAACAACTGCTACTACGGATAAATCTCTACAGGCAGCAGTCGCCTCCGCTATGCCGACTCGAGGAGACGAATATGCACCATCCACATTGACTGTGCACACTCCTCTCGTTATACCTGGTTACTTCCAAACTGTTCCCGAAACGCGACAAAGTTACGTTACCACGAAAGTGATGGTACTTTCCTTTCCATTTATATCCAATAAGAAAGGAGAATGCCCATTTTTGGGCCCACTTGATACCTAATAGTTTGGTAACAAAACAATACTCTAAATTAATATCTTTTTTTTTATTAATTCATTTTAATTATATCAACACATCGTTCACCAATCAATAGATAATGTTTATTTACATAAAAAATAGATAGTTTCAATTATTAAAGCATTTAAAATAACAATAACCACAAATATTGCATCAGAAAACATCTAATTACTCAATAACCCGGGTGAAAAAATTTAAACTGATTGGTAATAAGGAAGTAGATTTATTTTTCTACAAAATTAACTAAAAATCATCATGACACTAGAGAAAAAAAATTGTGGGCCCATTTTCCTTAGGCGAATGGACATTCTCCTTTTATATTTAATTTTGTATTATCATGACTAGTCGCTCAGGATAGGCAGGTAATTATAAAGTAAAGTAAATTATGTATATTTAGATATTAATTGCAGCATTTGTTAAGATGAATATGTGAAGAAAATTGCATCAACTAATGTACGAGTATTGCATCGGTTAGAACATAATAACTCTATTAACTCACCCATAGTGAGTAATTCCGTGTGCATCTCGTAAATTGAGATAGCAATAAAATCTCTACCTCTTGCAGTTTTATTGTGTAGCTTCATTCGAGTTTCTTTGATCGAGTGAGTTTGAAAAGGCGCAGGTGTAGGAAGGGAAAACTGTTAAAGTTTCTACGCTCATAAACTTTAGCTTCCGTTTAAAAATGAGAATCAAAGAATTAAATTTTGCAACAATAAAATTTAAAGACTGTTGTTGTGCTGGGAATGTGACAACACTCCGCCTGATGTAAAGCTAGAGTGCGGTCCATGAATGGAAACAACTGCTACTACAAAGAAATCTCTACAGGCAACAGTTGCCTCCACTATGCCGGCTTGAAGAGACGAGCATGTACCATCCAGATTGACAGTGCACACTCCCTCTCGTTATACTTGGCTACTTAAAAACTGTCCTCTAAACGCGACAAGCTCACTTTAGGGGTATTACATCTAAAAGTGGTGGTGCTACCCCAGGACGGCAGACTGGGCTAATAACCATCATCAGGCTGCCTACCACTCTTTCATGAAGATAAATATAAATCGAGTGCTCAAGAATTTGGCCCCAATACTTTCCTTAGGGCAAGAGATAAAACACACCTGTTCTAATTTCTGGTTGTCCAAGCTATATTTATCGTTCATATACAAAGATTCACGACTATATAAAATACACAAAAGATATAATCGGATATATTTTGCATAATGTATCTATAGGTCTCTATCTCTATCTTATAAATATATAATTAATGTTTAAATTGAAATGATGTAATTATTTACAAAAATAGGCTCAGGTTATCACTTTAGTGTAAATCGTTTTAGTTTTTTTTTCTTCTTAGTTCTTTAGTCGCGTTTTAGAAGCCCAGAAACCCAGTTTAAAAGAAACCAAGAGATGTGTACATTGTCAACCTGGATGGTGCACATTTATCTTCTCAAGCCGATATAGTGGATACAACCTCTGCAAAAATTTCTCTGTGGTAGCAGTTGTTTTCATGGACCGCACTCTAGCTTAATGGGGCGGAGTATTGTTATATGCGAGAGTTACTATAAAAATCTTATTAATATTAGACCACCTGCGTACTTACTAAAATATTTTTTTAATCCTATGTTCCTAGAATTTATTTATAGATATTTTCTTAGTATGATATGAACCCGACACCATAAAGCACGACCCAGTTCAACTATCAAGGCGACATGCATTTCAAATACATAACATCTATTAATCATGTACGTGGCATAACTTCTAACAATATTATTCATGACGTCATATTGCATAATAACATTCATTCAACATAATTATGATGGAAATTAAAGGCAGAAATTGTGATGCAAAAACCCAGCAATATCTCAGACCAGCAGTTAGTTGGAAGGGCTGCAAAATGGAAAGATAGAATAGAAGAATTTCGCGACATACGTGTTGGTATGTTTTATTCATTTTGGCGCATTAATGTCAAAAATTATTATAATAAAATAATAACTGTTGATAATCAATATATGTATAGAATACTACAATATTGTAATTTTGAAATTATTTTAGAATAAAAATAAGACGCACGTATTATACTTCCATATTTATATATTAAATACTAATTCTTATTAGTTTAGTTGATTCTTAATAATAATATTTAAAGAATAAATATTTTTAATTAAAAACAAGAAACTAAATGCATTAGAACATTTATTTAGTTATTCTTCAAGTCGATGTGTTCACTTTATTGCCACCGCATCATATTACTCATGACGAACATTCGCATGTCTCATAAATACTCATAATTCATACTTAAATCCGAGATTTAGGCGCCTATCCGGATAATAAAACATACACTATACACAGGGTTGCCAGTACGCCGAATATCAGTTCAGCGCAAATAAACCATGTCATCCCAACCTCCTGCCGCGTGGTTACCTTTTTAGGTAATTTAGAGCATTTTTTATATGATATATAAGCGGAATCTGGACCTATTTTGAGATAAGGGGAGAGGAAATCGAAAACAGATCTTCATTAGTGTTTCCCTAGCAACGGTACAACATAGATACACACAATTCATTGTTAGATACGTGGATACAAGAGCCGCAACACGTATTGCTCTGTTCATTAGACGAATGGATTCAGGTGTTCCGGCTTTTTGATGTCCAGCCATATATAAATCCGGCCTGTCCGGATTTTGTTTGTCGCTTTGAAATTAATTACATAACGCATAACTAAGGCATAAATCGAAACTAATTAAGAAAATTGAGCGCTTCGTTGTTGTAATAATTACAAATGGTGATTATTGTTAACTTTTTTTTAGTTTATAGTTAATCTAGAAATAAAACAACTGTAATAATAAATAATAAACGATTAAAAATACCCAACTGAATTCTATTTCTATTTATTATAGAATAGATAGTCCGGCTTTTAAGGCAAAATGTCCACCTAAATATAACGAAGAGTCTTTTCTATTTCTGGACCTGGCAACCCTGACTACGCGTCTACTTAACATAATCTGTTTATTCAAAAGTTAGATGATGATATCCGTATGATATATTGGTTTTTGTTGTTATAAATAAGACATTATTCAAGTATTGAGGTTAGGTATAAAAAAGAAATAAATAAAAAAGGCGGATTAGAATGTAATTCGAGTTTTTTTTTGTTTTTATAAAATTTATATATTACATTTTCAAATAGTATTATAATGATTTGTAGTTAACGATTATACTACTTTAAAAGAATACTAAGAAAGCTTCATAGTTTACAAACAATAATTACCGTATAAATATAAACCTAACAACAATTGAAAAGTTTTATGGTGGAAACAGCGCTGGAACTATGTTATAATTTACGCGAACATGACTGGACTCATTAATTAAATATTCAACTTAATAACTGGAAAAAAGTACATATCTACTATATTTTTATAGTAATTCGACATGTAACGACGCTGCGTCTGATGTTCAGCACGTGCAAATCATGAGCTGAAACAACTGCTACTACAGGTTACAGTCGTCTTCGCTATGCTGGCCTGAGTGGACGAATATGTACACTTCTTTTGTTATACCCGGCCGATCTCGTAATAAGACGCGGTACTCACGTACCTACTTGAATGTTTACCACTTTTTTTCTAAAAAAAGTATTGTACACAAATCAGACTTTTGTATAAAGCAATTTAATAGAAGTTAAATCTTGTTATAGTTTGTGAATTTAGCCAAAGTTTACGTCATAATGTAATACTCGCTGACATCCTGACCGCACTGTGGACTCTGTCAACTTTGCTTACACCAAAGCTGGCTGGTGGAATTCACTAAACACTAACGAGTCAAGCGATAACTTAAAATAACGTTAAAGTTTTCGTTAGAGCAAAACCTAAACTATATATGTATATTAGAAAATTGATAATTAAGAACTGTGCTACGACTCTTTACAGATTTATTGATTAAAGCAGATGTTCTTACAATTTTTCACTTCGGGTTAGTTACCACAGGCAGTCTTTTCACTCCCGTGGCTCGCGGTCCTTTGACCGTAAGTGACAGTGTCCTATGGGAGGTACTGTTGGAGTTGCTGGTCTCCCATCGGGCGCGTCCTCAGGTGGTGGATAGAGGGGAAAAAGGCAGTCTTTCCACTCTCACGCAAGTCATCTAATTACCTCCATGAGGATCAGTACGCCATCAACATTCCGGAGCACACCTCAGGGATTTTTCGTCTCTCCGTCGGTGTTCAGGAACTTCCTTCTTGGTATATCACCACTGCTACACTCTCAGGAATATGTGCTGTACGTTTTCTCTTGTTCCAAATAGCCTCCGCACAAAGGGCTGTCTGAAACATTGATATTGTATTAGTGTTTCTTTAGGGCTAGGTATTCTGTAATGACTTCTACCATAACAAGCAGCCTTTGCCTACTTAATCGGAGTTATCGACTGGCTAACTTCCCATTATAGCACGGCAGTACTTCACGAGCACGTCGTCAAACCTCAGTTTGTGTGATCCATGACACACAAATTTCCATCATAAACTAACATATTTTAACGATATTGTCGTTAAGTGTATACTGAATGTAATTCAAATTTGTGTTTAGCTAATAAACATTGCAGCGGGTTTTGCCTAATATACATGATCAATGCCAAACATCGTGCATCGTTCGGTCAGCGTTTTCGCTTCCATATTTACTATTTTAGTAAAGACTTTGACCGATGCTAAGCTAGAAACAGAAACATCTGCTACCACAAAGAAATATCTGCAGACAGCAGTTGCCTTGAGGAGATGAAATAGTGTATAGCACCATCCAGTTTGACTGTGCATACTCCTCTCGTTATATCTGGCTAGTTCTAAACTCATACCGAAATGCGACAACGTTACTTCAGGGGTGTTCACTTGAATGTGTTGCTACTTATTACCGCAGGACGGTACTGGTACGGACTGAGCTAATAACCATCACAATCTGCCTACCATTCTTATTATCTTATTCGCAAATTAAAGCCAATTACTTATAAATGTAACTTTTTTATTTGTTATATATGGCGTATAACAATTTTCCAGTGTCAAAGTACATATTTTTTTTGCATTAAGTTAATTGTGCATCATGAGTCAGTCATTTATCACACTAAACAGTCAGGTCAAGTCTCAGTCAAGTCAAAAATTGCTCCAGTAAAGTGGGAGAATCTTTACTGAAACTTCCTACGGAGTTTTGGAGGGAAGATAGGAACATAGAAGGGAACCTCCTGCTTTTTAATTGTTTGCCCACACTCACGCACATTAACGAACACTTAATGGTTAATAATCTACCATTATTACACATTAACACTCGAAGAAACACAAGTTTAGGAAAATATTCAAGACTGATAACCTGACGTCTCAAGATGGCCTCCAAAACTCAAATGTAACTTTATGTATTATCTTCATATTATTATAACGAAAAGCTCTTGTTCAAAGTTGTGAATGTGACATGTATTTAAAACTTTGACCGTGGCGAGGTAGTGCTCCAGTTAACAATAAACTTGTAATATCTCACTACAAACGCTGTTACGTTAATATGTAACAAGAAAATTTTCTTATATTGAAGTAAAATAGGTATACACTAACTATGTGAATACTTATTGTTAGAGTATTCAAGAATCAATTCAAGAAGTAATCGATTAACGTAGTAACGTAGTCTTACTGCGCCTGCACATCACTATAGGGGGTGACATCTCATGGCTATAAACAATGTAACCACAGAACATTAATAAACGAATAAGTCTTTGTTAATTAAAACAAAATTATGGTTTTTACTACATAGGTATATATAACTTTAGTGAAGAATCCGTAAACTTTCGTCCAACGTGTGCCAGTGGAAGTGTCATAAGAAACACCAACAAATGTTATAATATATTGCATGGATGATGTGTTTAATTTTTTTTTAAATTTTGATATCAAAAACATTATAATTACTAACTTTCGAAACTTTTGCTTAGGAATAAAAGTAATCAAAATAAACGCATCAATAAGCCGCGCCAAACTCAAGAAATAAACTACAATCTTTTAATGATACGAAAATATATTAGTATTCTTATCAACAAAATGTCTTAACACCTACAATGATTAACACTTTCACCATATCTTGTGTAAAAAAAATCTTTTAATCGTTATCATTGCTTTGTTTTGCCAACCGTCCTAGTTTTTGTTTTAATTTGTCGAAAATGTTTTGTACTGCGATGAGATCTCTAGTGTTTTTTTTGTATTGTTTGTAAATGAAAGTGGTTTTAAAAAATTAGAACAATATAAATTGGTATTTAACGAGAACGGAACTTGCTTAATTTTTTTTTTGTGAAAGTAATGGACGTTCATTTGTTTTTATTGAAAATAATATTTAATTAATTTAATTAATGAATTATACTGTAAAAATTCTTTCTGTAAATGAATCGCTTTCTAACTTATTATCAGGAGAAGTGTGGTCATATGTTGAGCTACTATAAAAAGAGTAAATAAATCTACATATTATTAATGTACTCACACATAAGTATGATAATTAATTGGTAATACATTTGTTAATTGATTGAGTTCGTAGTTAAATCATTCAACCGCGGCCGTACGATCAAATTCTCCGTGACGAATTTATGGCCCCTGTAATAGCTATCATGCATTTCCTATTATTATAATATGCTAATATATGTTCCTGCATCAATTCAGAATGTATTATGAGAAATATTACATTCGAATTGTATTTACATTTTGTTATAGATTTCCCAAATATTAAAAAAAATATATTTCGTTAATGTTAATTTACAATTTACATAATGTTTTTAAGTAAAATGAAAATTGTACAAAAAAAAATTGAAAATATTATTATTGAAGAAAGTACTTTACTCTTGTTTTTATAATATTATTCTAGGATATATATTATAGGATAAGTCTTTAAATAAATGTAATATTTGTAAGAAATGCAAGATACTTCTATTAGGTAGGTATTTGTATACTTATTTATCTATCCTTAAATAACAATTTACATTTAATTTGGATGTCGTTTAGGTTACAAATTGTAACTTTATTTCTGCGTTTGTACGTGTAAATGCCAGAGCCATTATAATAACTGCATTGCGGTGTTTTGTTTCATTCTCGAAAATTAAATGTATATTTTTAATTCTAATAATTGTTAATAATAAAACTTGCTTTTATCACATCATTAGATTAAAACAGAACCTTTTTTTATTGTCGCTCGGCATATGACAACACTCCGCCTGATGTAAAGCTAGAGTGTGGTACATAATATAGTTAAGTATTTCTAAGTTATATATAAGACTTTTTTTATTATTATTATTATTATTTACTACCCAAGCTAGAACCTTTCTGCTTCCTGAAGGCCACCTGGAAGAAAATGCCTTGCGGCATTAAGCGCGCCTTTTGTTGTATAACAATAAAGTTTTTAAAATAAAAATAAATAAATAAACGGAAACAACTGCTACTACAGATAAATCTCTATGGGCAGCAGTCCGCTATGCCAGCTTGAGGAGACGAGTATATACCATCTATATTGACAGTGCACACTGCTCTCGTTTGTAGATTTAAATAAATAAAAAGATTGAATAGTAATAATTATATGAACTAAACGACTAAGTATACCGTTTATTGTAATTATTTTGCTTCGGACGTGTTCATTTAATTAATTTAATTCAAATTAGAACCATCAGGACGAGGATAACATAAACATAATATTACATCATAAAACATTTTTTTTATAATATCATATTTATAAACTAGGTAACTTGATTGACTGATAAAACCTGTTAATAGCAGTTTCTAAGAAAATTCAACTTATGTATATTATATTAGAATTTTGATCATATTGTAACGTAATCGGAACATATCTTATGTCAAATACACCATACTTCACATCCCCCTAGTTGTATTTGATTTGTTATCCCGAACCAAAAGAGACGGTTTGTCAGTCGTATTGATGTGTAGCGAAATTGGAAAGTTGAGGCTCGCTTATCTCTCAGATTTAGATAGTAAAGCAATTTATAAAATGGGAATTCTTTCCCCTAAATATAAGACTTGACAGCAAGTAGAAGGTTTTGCGAGGCCTAAATGCATGTGCAGTGTTTAATAAACTCAGAAAATATTAAGAACAGTATTATTTATTTATTTATTCGAAATTTACATGTTTGGGCGTGTAAATATTTATTATGTCATAAAAATATATAATAATAATAATAAAAATAACAATTATATGTGTACAAAAATCATGTTCACAGACGGACAGGCGAGTTGGAGAAATACTTTCGAGGCTTTGGGCATCAAATTAAATCCCACATATATTTAAGTCCAGAATTCACATTATGTCAAACTAAAAAAAATTAAAAATGTCAAAATCTGATATAATAAACACGCATTTAATATTATTCAATTTTTATAACATATGAAGACAATTACTACCTCAGAGAAATATTTGCAGATGGCAGACGAGTGTGCACCTTGGTTGAACCGGCTACTTCCAAATTATTCTGAAATAAGTCTAGACCAAAAGGTGATTACCTAGCTCGGCATATGGTGCGCGGAGTGGAAATAACTGCTACTACATAGAGATTTCTGCAGACAGAAGTCGCCTCCGCTATACCGGCTTGAAAAGAATGTGCACCAAGCACACGTTAAATCTGGCTACAAACGGCGGAGTGTTGTCATATACCGAGCTACAATAAAAAAAAATATATATATTATATTTAGAATTTGGTGTAAACATTCCTAGCAGTGACAGGCGGCCGGACCATTATCACGATTTAGGTAGTCTGGGATCGCCTCTGCATTCCGTGGAATCCTTCCTCGATTCTCGTAGTTACTTCACAAAGCGAGTTAGGAAATGAATATTTATGGAGGATCGTTCGTCTGTAACGAGACCGCTTTAATTACTTTTGCCGACGAACACCATTCATGACATGTATTGATCATAAAGTTTTGCATATTTTAATAAATTATGAAGAGATTACTGATTCAACCTTCATCATACACACAATAAAACGACAATAAAACTGTAAATCAGAGGTCCGCAAACTTTTTTGTCTCATAGACCACTTGCCACGTTTTTCGATTTTGTGGAGACAGGCAGTTCAGTGGTGAAAAACAAGGTCGTGACAGTGGTAATATTAACCTAGGACGGCAGATTGAGCTAATCAAATAATGATTATCTGTCTGCCTACCACTCTTAAATTATGCGTCTTTTTAAAATCAAAATAATTAAAATCGTGATTTGGAGTTTGGACCCCCATTAACATCTAATAGAACTCTCAAAATTTTTTTTGGCAGACATGGACCCCTAGGGGTAAAAGTAGACCACTGTTCGAATCATAGTCGTAAATTAAAAACAAAAATTTTCTATCTAATAAATGTAATAACTCTATAATTTTAATTAAAGCGGGAAAATTATATCAAAACATAATATTAAAGGAAAATGGCCATTTTTGAGCCCACTTGATATCTAATAGTTTGGCAACAAATCAACATTCTAAAATAATATCTTATTTATTATTAATTCATTTTAATTATATCGACACATAATTTACCAATCAATAGACAATGTTTAATTACATAAAAAACAGATATCTTCAATTATTAAAGCATTTAAAATAATAATAACCTCAAATATTTCATCAGAAATCATCTAATTACTTAATAACCCGGGTGATTTTTTTTAACTGAAAGAATACAGATTTATTTTCCTACAAAATGAATTAAAAATCATAGACAAACTCAAGAAAAAAATTGTGGGCCAATTTTTCTTAGGCGAATAGGCATTCTCCTTTTATATATAATATGTCTAATTATAATGGTATTAGTAACAGACCTACATAATAGTACATAATAAATTTATGTATGACAAAAAATAGTGAAACGTAAAAGACTAGTGTGACCATAGCCTAATTAAAAGTATAGAATAGACTTTTTCATATTTATAGGTATTTATTTATTGCATGTCACATATATAATTTTACACTCCATATAATGTGACGCCCGGGTAGGGCCTAGCAAAGAACATATAATTAAAATATGAAAAAGGAGAATGCCCATTTTTGGGCCCACTTGATACCTAATAGTTTGTTAACAAAACAATATTTTAAAATAGTACCTTATTTCTTCATTTATTTATTTTAATTATATCAAAACATCGTTTCCCAATCAATATATAATGTTTAATATTATAAAAAATAAATATTACCAATTATTAAAGCTTTTAATACAATAATAACCTCAAATATTGCATTAGAAAACCCCTTATTACACAATAACCCGGGTGAAAAAATTAAAACTGATTGGTAATAAGTAGATTTATTTGCCTACAAAATTAACTAAAAATCGTCGACAAACTCGAGAAAAAAATTGAGGGCCCATTTTGATCAGGCGAATGAGCATTCTCCTTTAAATTGTTAAATTAAATATAAATAGAAATAAGACCAAAATATAATTAAGTAATTATTAGGCACCGCAACTTGAAAGAGGGAGGGAGGTAGCATTAGTTCATTAAAAAATATCTTAAAGCTGAAATTACTGCAATCAATAGTAAATATGATCGGCGTTTCTTCGCGTCATCTAAACTATCATTAGAAAATACTTAGAGATGACTTGTTTTCTGTAAAAAAATGTCGTCTACAAAACTGGTAGTACTTGTATGACAAAGTTAGGGTTGATAACATTTACGCGGAATATAGTAGTTTTTGTTTTTTGTTTTATTATTGTAGCTCGACATATGATAACACTCTGCCGTATGTTAAACTTGGGCTATCACAGAGAAAGAAGAATGCCCATTCACCTAGGAAAAATGGGCCCACAATTTTTTTCTCTAGTATCATCATGATTTTTAGTTTATTTTGTAGAAAAATAAATCTACTTCCTTATTACTAATAAGTTTTAATTTTTTCACCCGGGTTATTGAGTAATTAGATGTTTTCTGATCCAATATTTTAGGTTCTTGTTATTTTAAATGCTTTAATAAATTGAAGCTATCTATTTTTTGTGTAATTGGTAAATAATGTGTTGATATAAATAAAATGAATTAATAAAAAAATAAGATATTATTTTGTTACCAATCTATTAGGTATCAAGTGGGCCCAAACATGGGCATTCTCCTTTTTGCAGGCAGCAGTCGCCTCTGCTATACCTGCCTAATCAGACGAATGTGCACCATCAGGGTTAACAGTGCACACTTCTCAGGTTATACCTGGTTACTTCCAACTGACCCCGAAACGCGACAAGGTTACTTCACGGGTGTTACACTTACTACTCCAGAACGGCAGACAGGGTTAATAACTACCATCAGTCTGCCTACCATTTTTAAAATTAGCTATAGAAATATATTAAAATAAAAATTATGATCAAACTTAAATAAAAAAAAAAATGTGATGAGAAACCTAGTAGTAGGAAAAGCCGTCAGCGTTGATGGACCCGAAATACAATTACAATACAATTTTGTTTGTTTGGCAACCCTAGATGAAGTATGCGAACTACAATTTGTTTTTATTATACCTAGGCTATGGAAGATGAATGGAAGGTTAGGTTTATTTATAATCTCTGTTCTTCTATTTTATATTTTTTTATTTACCTACGAGTATGTAATTATCTTAAAAGGTTTTTTTTGTTGTTGCAAATGTCAAGTTTTTTCTTGTAATAGTTTAATTAATTTTGTATATTTCCTATTACCAATAGGTAGATCTTGATTAACTGATTTTATTGATATCGAAAAAAACAGTTAAAATAAAAAATATATATTTGTATCACGTCTTTTGCGTACAGGTATAGGCGATACAATGGATCGCTGATAAATATTATCCTTATAAATATATGATAATAATATTAGGATTTATTAAGGATTTGGTTTTGGTATGAGTAGCCGTGGTCGAGCGGTAGAGAGCGGACCTCGCGATCGATGAGACCCGTTTGAACACCACTCTAAATTCTAACTGGCATCAATGTAAATATGTTGTAAGTACTTTGGTTGCTCAGAGCCTGTGATGCAATCATTAACTTAGTACAGGCATTTAGAAAAAAAGTACGTTACCCCACCAATTTAACCAATTTGAAGTTTTTTTTTATTGTAGCTACATTATATGACAACATTCCGCCCGATGTAAAGCAAGAGTGTGCAGTCCATGAACGGAAACAACTGCTACTATAAAACAACTGATATTTTGTGCAATAAAGTTTTTTTTAAAATTTATTTATCTATGTTGACATTTCACTCTTCTCTCGCTATACCTGGCTTTGCAGTTGTAGAACACTTCACAGGCGTATACTTCAAAGTGCTGGTTTAGTCCAAAACTAGACTGAACATAGTCACCATGCATTATTTAGGAGATTAATAGTTAATATTAATATATGAGTTTTCCTCTATAATGTTTGTTAATAAATTAAGACATTTACATATTAATAATTATAATTAGTTTTTTTTTAACTTCTAACGATGAGACATAGTAAACCTTTGTTTACTTTTTTGTATAATTAACTTTATATCTCGGAAATTGGGATATATAAAAAAGTTAATTTAACCTTCATGGTGAGTGTTTACACACATATATATAGGATACGATTCGAATGATGATTTAGTATTGTATTAGCTTTGGGTGAAATAGTATAAATTGTTATAATGTATAGAATAATTTATTTTTTAATCGGTGCTTTGTATGTGATTTTTGTTAGTGGAAATGTTGGTACGTTACTAGGGTTTTTTTCTTTCCTTTTTTTTAAATATCTATATATAGTGATTGTCTCATACACTGAGCGTTCAAAGCACATATAAAAGTTACTTTAACGTTTAAAAACTTCTATTTCTAACAATTATTTCTTGCTTTCTTAGAATTTAATTCTGAAAACTATTTTAGATGGGTATAAGTAGGTTTGTCGTCGAAAATGTATTTGCTGAATATATAAAATAAATATTTAATTTAGCAATCTAATAAAGCAATGTTTAATTTTTCCTGTGATTTTTTAATCTTTTTTATTAAAATAGTCTAATAAGACAAACGTAACGAAAGTGCAGTAAATATGCTGTTATTTATATTAAATAAATTATGTTAAAATTGTGGTAGGAATCGAACCTAAATCCTTCTTCCTTTGCTCACGGATGTTCCGTCGTGACCGTGTCGTGTGACCTCTATTTTATATTTCACATCATCATATGAACTGGGGTTTATACCAAATTTTTATTTTTAATAATTTTGAATAAAATTGTACGCGTCTATGACGATACGCTTTAACATTATTATGATTTTTAGTGCCATTTATCACACCATGTAAAGGGACTGATAAAGAATGCCTGATGAAGTCAACGCAAGTAGCTCTACCAAAGGTCGCAGTTGGTCTGCCAGAACTCGGTGTAGAGTCAGCAGATCCTCTTAAAATAGATGAAGCGGTTGGTGATCAAGGTGATTTAAAATTGAGGTTTACCGACATTACGATCACCGGAGCGAGTAAATGCAAGATTATTAATGTTGAGTAAGTGCTTTTGTGTCATTTTAAAATGACATTTTTTTTGTATAAATAATAAACATGTGCTTATATTTATATTTTGTAATCCTATTTTTTAGGCATCCTATTTTTCCTTTTTACTAACTATGGCCTTGGTGATGGAATAGTTAGTTTGCCATTATGTTATGTGGGTGGTCCTAGGTTCGTTTTCCGGTCGGAACTAAGCATTATTTATTTTGATAATTAATATTACAGACGTAATTTAGAAACATCAGCTCTTCAATTCGAAGTGGAATGTCCACTGTCGATTGTTGGCAACTATGAAGTTGGAGGAAAAATTCTTGTCATTAAAGTTGAAGGAAAGGATACATTCAAGATTTATAGCGGTAAATATATTTTTATAGTAGCCCGGCATGTGACCACATTTCGTCGGATATTAAGCCAAAGTGCTTTCTATGAGCCGAGTCAACTACTACCAGAGAGATAAGGCTGCAAGTCCCAATTCACTATGCTGACTTCAGAAAACAAATGTGCACTATCCATTGACAGGGTACACTCATCTTGTTATACCCAGCTACTTTCAAACTGATTAAGTCACTTCACAGGTGTTAGTGATGACCGCGACTCCAGACTGGGCTTATATCCGTCATCAGTTTTTTTTGGTGCTTTTATATTTTTTCTCAATGTATGGCATTATAACAAATTTCACATGTCACAGAAATATTGGCATCAAGTTAATAATATTGTGAATCATAGGTCATTCATTCATCACACTATACAGTTAGGTCAAGCCTCAGTCAAGTCAAAAATAGCCTCAGTAAAGTGGTAAAATCTTTACAAACTTCCCACGAAGTTTTGAAGAGAAAATGAAAACAAATGTTTTCTTCTTTTGACTTGTTTGCCCACATTCACGCACGTTCACGAACACTTAATGGTTAATAATCCACCATTATTACATATTAACACTTTAGAAAAATAATTCAAGACAGGCAACCTAACGTTCGACGAAAACTTTTTTAAAAATAATTAAATTATAATTAATAAACTTTTTATTACAGATAACATTAGGATATCAGTTGAAGCCCGTCTAGAAACAGTCGACGGTAAAGATGGAAAGAAGCACTGGAGCATTAAAGATTGGACTCACTCTTACGAACCTTTAGAGAAAGTTCATATCGAGTTGAATAACTTATTCAATGGAAACAAAGATCTTAGTAAGTATTGAATTCAGTACTTCACTACTTCTCTTTTTGTTATAATTGAAATTTTAAAGTTAACTAATGTCTCCAGTAAGATTAATATTACCTTCTATACGTGTATGAGAGGCCGTGACCTAGCTACCGCTATCGAAAATGGACCTTACGATCGATGAGACCCATGTTCAAACCTCACTAAATTCTGAGTGCTTGTGATACAAGTACTAGCTTACAGTCCAAGTGACTAGAGGACAAACAAACATACTTTATTATTTATATATGTATTTAATAACTTTAATATTAGCTTTGTTGAAAAAACAAAAGAAAAATCGTCGGGCCGTCCAACATTGTTAAAAACTATAAGGTTTAAAATCTTTCTCTATTTAGGTGTTCCTGTAGAGAAATTGCTAGATGAGAATTGGAAGGAAGTGACTGCAGAAATTGGGAAACCGATCGTGGAAAAGTTCATTTCAAAAGCTATCGATGTAGTCA
The DNA here is from genome assembly GCA_948150575.1 of Tinea pellionella. Lineage (NCBI taxonomy): Eukaryota > Metazoa > Arthropoda > Insecta > Lepidoptera > Tineidae > Tinea > Tinea pellionella. The sequence continues at coordinate 2,658,374 of OX411254.1, read as the reverse complement.
GCAATTTCATCGCTGCCGTACCATCTGACGAGCTCGAGATAGCTTAAGTTTGCTATATTATATAGTTCATATAACTTGAAGTGTAGATAAATGAAATAATGAAGTGATTCAATTTAACTTTCTTTTATTAAATTTTTGCACACATTTATGATTTTAACGAATTGATTAAAATATTAAATTCAATTATTTTAACGAGAATAATGTGTTTTTTTTTGAGTGGCCGTGTTTTAGCGATACCAGTGACCCATGTTCAAACCTCGCTAAATTCTGACCGGTACGGTACGGTACGGTAACGGATAGAAATCACAACTCTATTTACAACTAAGTGACTTTGTTCGGATGGAGCCTGCAAAGTTTGTTGTTAAAATTAAACAAGTCTACATTGTTTGCTTAATATTGGCAAAGCTGTATTGCACGTTTTGAATAAGTCTTGGTCACTGATATATACAATTAGATGAAAGATAGAAAAAAAAGATGACCGCAGTCACTTTTAGGTTTTCTGTCGATGACATTCTTCTGAAGCCGTTTACGCTTTTTTCATGACCGATGTATGGGTGATGTTCCTCTAATATATAAATATCTCTATGGTCTTGGTTGTATGTACGTTGATAGTGGTTCGCTTTTTCAGTGTATATACCATAGACAGTTTTTCTTTGTCTCTTAATGAAGTATTTAACCCCATTATTCTTGTTGGCAAATCATTAATTCTTGTGACAAACCGCTAGTGTATAGACAATTAGACAGTTCTCCCCTAATGAGAAGCTGTTCGTTTATTCTTCTTGGAAATGTAAACTTTTTTTTATAGTAGCTCGACGTGTAACCACACAACTAATATTAAGTTAAAATACGAACGCAGAGATAACTGCGTTAGAGATATGACTGCTATTCCGATTTCCGGAGATGAATGTACAATACAATACAATACAATACAATTGTCACGCCTTTTTCCTGCAGGGATAGGCAGAGACAACGGAACGCCACTTACAACGATCCTGACACAACACTCTCGTTTCCTTCTGATGATGATGGTTATTTGTCCAGTCTGTCGACCTGGGGTAGTACCACCACTTTCGAATGTAACACCCGTGAAATGACCTTGTCGCGTTTCGGGAAGTAGCCGGGTATGCACTGTCAATCTAGATTGTACATGCTCGTCTCCTCAAGCCGGCATAGTGGAGGCGACTGCTGCCCGTAGAGATTCCTCTGTAGTAGCAGTTGTTTCCATTCAGTGGCTACACTCTAGCTTTACATCAGGAGGAGTGTTGTCACATGCCGAGCTACAATAAAAAAAAATCAGCTTAGAGTAAATAAATAAATAAATAAATAATAATTCTTTATTGCACACATGTTGTACAATGGCGAGCTTAATGCCATTAGGCATTTTCTCCCAGCTAACCATTGGGAGATGGAAGCGGAGATAGGGGCAATAAAATATGAGTAATATAAATACTATGGGTACATACATAAAAATAAATAAATAGATAAGTAAATATCTACATAATAATATAAATACATATTGTATACATATAATATATACATAAATACATACATACAATATAAATACTACATACATATAATATATAAATTATGTCATAATTTGTTTGTGGAGAAGGTGCTTGAAGAGTTTGTGTTTGAAGACGCCTACTGTTGGCGATTGCCTGATGGCGAGAGGCAACTTATTCCACTGACGAGATGAAGACACAGTAAAGGAAGAAGAATATTTGGAGGAAGAGTGAGAAGGAATTTTGAGTTGGTTATTGTTTGAAGAGCGTAAGGAGCGTGAGTGAGAATCAGACAGGAAATCGAAACGATCATTCAGGTAAGGGGGAGCGAGAGGGTCATACAAAATGTTATATAAAGAGATGAGAAGATGAAAAGACCTACGAAGTCGGATATTGAGCCACTGTAACTTATTACGGTATTGAGAGATGTGATCATACTTACGTAGGTCGAAAACGTAACGGATACACATATTAAGAAGTCGATCAAGTTTATCAAGTACTCAGGTAAAAAAGGGTGTGTACACTGTCAACTTGGATGGTTAACATTTCTCTGTAATAGCAGTTGTTTCTGCTGATGAATTGCACTCTAACAACAACAACATCAGCTGGAATCCATCATAATATATTATGAGAACTTACGAGCGACCGTGGCCATGTTTGTATAGTAGACGTGCGAATCCACGCACGAAAATTCTAGTCTGATATCAATGTAGATACGTACAAAAAAAAATCGACGAACGCTGTAAAAATAAACAAATAGGTACTAAACTAAAACAGAACTGATGGTTAAATTGTAAGAGAAAATAGAAAAACAAAACGTTTGGTTTTGATGTTTTAAGTAGCTTTGTAGTTTGTGTCTTCGTCGATCAACGTAATTACAAACAATTTACATATAGAAACAAGTGTTCTTTAGTTAATTACTGAGAATTGTTTAATATAAATGTATAAGTACCTACCTTAGTACATAAGTGATCTAAGTAAAGTTTTAAGTTACAACAGCCGAACAAGCTCTAACTGTTTTTAAATATTTCCGGGTATAACGAGAGGATATGCCTAGTAAAGGGCGTCGCCAAGGGGGGGGGGGGGGCAGGGAGGGGCAGCTGCCCTCCCCCCTTAGAGATTCTAAAAAAGTTGTTAAATGTAAATTTATTTATTATTTACAATCAAGAGCTCGTGTAGCTTTACACGTTAGACTCTGTACCGTTGTTATTACAATCGCCGTAGATGTAAGGCTCGTATTACAAGTGAAAAGCTTCATGTGCTTTACTTACAATTCATACTTTTCTCATCCTCCATATCAACTTGCCCCCCCCCGGCCATCTGCTGGCGACGCTCTTGTGCCCAGTCAATGGGATAGTGCACATTTGTTTCCACGAGCCAGCATAGTGGAGGGGACTGCTACAAGCAGAACTTTCTCTGTGGTAGCAAGTCTCCAATCACGAATTTCCCACAGGGATAGGCAGAGACAACTGAACGCCACTTGCCACGATCCTGATACAACTCCCTCGCATTCACAATTCTCTTCATACTATAAAAATCGGTGATAAAAATGTGGATAAATATTTACTTTTAGAGGCGTAAAAACGGGCACACAAAACAACGTGGGTACTCGTATTAATAAGTAAATTATACTTTTAACACAAAACATTGTAATAAATCTTCTAAATAAGGCCGAGAATATACATTAATTGAACCATTCAGTAAGCATAAGGTAATAAAATTAGTACGTTAGTTTCAACTTAACTCCTGGTAGGTGGCGTGGCGGCTGTTAAATTATTTTTAAATCATAAATTAATATTTATAGTAATTTAATTGAGCTATTAAAAAGTGTAAGCTTAATTTTAATTAAAGTTGCCGGAGAACAGCGGTGAAAGAACGGCAGAAACCAATAATAAAATCACTTTATGGTCCTAAGAAAAATGTGTTCTATAAATTATGTTATTAATTATATTTTATTACCCAGTGTATTTTCAATTTGTTGTAAATATTTATAAATTTATGTAACCATATTATAAATTGTTTAGATAGAGAATTAGAAATTTAATAATTTAGTTAATAGTTTGGTATTGTCATGAATTTACAGGACGGTTTGGGTGGTACAGTGGTTTCACAGATATCTCGGGTTCGATTCCTGATCAAAACAAATATGTATTTATTATAAACGCCATACTGTTTAAATGAAAGGTAGATACCAACATAGGTTGTTCTAGTCAGGATGTTATGTGTTTCTGTTGTTCTTGTCCTGGTACACGCTATACAGAGTGTTCTAATTTGGGGTTGGGACATTGTGTGTACTTTTTAAATATAAACGTTATTTCATTTCGAAGACCAATTTCACACTATTTCAAGTTAATTTGCTGATGTAGCATTTGCATTTTGCTGCTTGTCAACTGTTTCATCAACTTTTTTTTAAGACTTTCATTAACAACTGGTCATCCAAAATCCAGAGTGACCTCCTTCCAATTCCCATTAAGTAAAGTTAGTATTGGGTCACCTGAAATATATTTTAATTAAGACCCCTGAATTAATTTGGGGTCAAGCCTAGGGATCCATTATTGCCGGGCACAAGGCTTTAAGTGGCAGTAGAAAAGTGTAATTTACTTTTTATAGCCCCTTAATTCATTTTCAAAAATATTTCATTTTTATTCACTATCTTTAAGGTTTTACGACATCGTTCATAATCTAGCATGAATAGGGTAGGCAACCAGCCCACATACTTTGCGATGAATTAGACTATACGTAGAAGTAGTAAAACATTGCGAGCAGTTTGAAATGATTTGTATTTATCTATCTAACTTAGGTCACGCGCCAGTGACATTTCTCTGTACTGCAACTCTCCCGACTCCTGGCTGAGAAAGGCCTTTCTGGGCGCTCCATTGCTTCGTTTTTTTTCACTCTAAATGACCGAACTATCTCGTTGAAAATATTAAAAAAGAAAAAGAAATATAGGTTACAAAGTTATCAAGTGTTCCTAACAAAGTAATTAATTTAAACTTTTTTGGTTATTATGGTACCTTATATCGTTTTCCTTTGAGGATTCATTTTAGACGAAGTCCAATCATGCTACTGTTATATTTGTGAGATATTTATCGATTTATTGAATGTTGAATTGAAGTATCAATAAAAGAAAATTTTATGTGATAAAGTAGCACGAAATTGGTCAATAAAACTTACTAAGTTTATGGTTTCCATTGAACAAGTTTCTCAGATCTATGTGAACTTTTTCAAGAGTATCGTATGTATGTTTTCAATTGGCAATGTTCCAATGTTTCTTGCCGTCGTCGTCACCGTCTCTAGGTCTATCTATATCAAGGAAAACTTTTCATTTTTTCTGTAACTAAAATTGGCAATATTTGGCAGTTTTTCGTATCTATAATGGCAATAAAAAACTCTTATCATTTGAAGCGATTCGGAATGGTTAAAGAACGGTTCGATTTATCAAATTGATAATTTAGGCTAATAATATAGTTTTGGAATTATTTATTTATGATGAAAGTTGAATAGAAATAAACGATTTGTGTCAGTTAGCCATATACTGGTATGACGTCAAGTTGGTAGGGCTGTCAACGAAAAATAAAATAGAGGAATTTTGTCATGACCACGTAAAGCACCAATGCATTGCGGGGGACGTGGATTCGTTCCCCATCTCAGACCAGGTTAATGCGTGTGTGTTGATTTTATTTTTTATTATTTTTTTCATTATGATGTAATAATAAACAAATCTAGCTTTTAAAAAATAATAATATAAAAATATTAAATTTAATTATATACATATTTATCTGCAGTGATTTTGACTAAACACGGCCTTTGGTTAGTAAAAGATAATATATAAATAATTTCCGGACGTTTTCAGACTTAAATCCATTGTACGATAGCTTCGAGTATCTTATTTGAGTCACGATACGATTATCGTATAGAGAACTGGGCTATGAAATGTGGTGTGAAGGCACGTTCCACACACATAGTTGTCAACGCTCCGAGATGATTGGGACAGGTGCACTACATACTGCATCCAATTATTCGCATTCAAACGTTTCACACAGACTGTGGATGCGTGAGATACGTTAAATGATCATAGTTAAGCAATTTCTCTACAACAATTGGTTGTCTAAAAGAAATTGCTTTTTAGTGATAAAACCGCCAATTGCACTAAGTTATGTATATCCTTTTTTGTATGTTCTGTATTTTTGTTAAATTTATTTGCAATGAACAATTAAGGGTACATCTTAAACATGGTTAATGAATCTCTATTTATTTTATGGTATTGGTGATGAAATTGGTTTTGGTTCTAGTTTGTCTGCCTATGTCTATACCGCCTATTGTTAATCTAGAGTGAGGTCCATGAACGGAGACAACTGCTGCGGGATAGATGAATGTCTGCCGTCTTCATTATGCCGGCTTGAGGAGATGAATGTGCTTTGTCCAAGGTACACTCCTCTCGTATATACCAGCTTGTATAAAAAATTCAAGAACTGTAAATCAGAATTCCATTCAGGGGTAATGTCAAACTTTTTGTGTGGTCCAAAACTTTTATTATTGTCAATACTAATGGCTAGCTCGAACTAGTTTTAACGTAACTAATAATATTAAAATTAGAGCGGCCGTGGTCTAACGGTAAGATGCGTGAACTCGATGAGTGTTCGAACCTCGCTAAATTCTGACCGGTACCAAAGTAACTTTGTTATATGTACTTTGGTCGCACAGTGCCTATAATCACTATTAAAGAGTGGTGGGCAGACTAATGATGGTTATTCGGCCAGTCTGCTGTCCTGGGACAGTACCACCACTTTCGAATGTAATACCCGTGAAGTGACCTTGTCGCGTTTTGGGAATAGTTTGAAAGTAGCCAGACATAACGAGAGGAGGGTGCACTGTCTATCTGGATGGTACATGCTCGTCTCTTCAAGCCGGCATAGTGGAGGCGACTGCAGCCTGTAGAGATTTCTCTGTAGTAGCAGTTGTTTCCATTCATGGACCGCACTCTAGCTTTACATCAGGCGGAGTGTTGTCACATGCCGAATTCCAAAAAAAACAACTATAGTTTTAATGTGCTAATTATCGCGCAGTTAGGTAGAGCAGTAGCATTGCAGAATTATTATAATGGCATCTCTAAAATAAGAATGATAGTTTTAATTGAGCATCGTACAGGCAACTCCATAAAAGAAGTTTTGGTACCAAATGTACATTCATTTCATTTAAAATTCAAGAAGCATGCCACTCTCGGAACATTCGTTTTTACAGTTTCTCCAGTCTGGATCGGTCATACATCTTTCTCATTGCATACGGACTTCTGCACTTAGGATATAAAGTTCTAGAAACTCTCTAATGTATTAGGTTTTAATTTAATGCGATATTGGTATTAGGGTTTAGATCTATACATTCGTTTTACTAATTTGAGCTTTAATATTCTTTGAAGACGGTTATTAACCTTTTCTGCCTTCCTGGTACTCATGCGTACCGTGTAGAAATAAAAGAGTTGAGTGTGTCCTGTCAATGTATGGTGTACATCGTCTTCTCAAGCCGGCAAAGTGGAGGTGATCTTTACAGATATTTCTCTGCATTTTAACGTCAGGCTTGGTAACATCACACATGCAGTGTTACTATAAAAAAAGAACGAATACTGGTGCCTATGATACAAGAACTAGCTTAGTTAACATGAAAGCCAACACCTGAATGCATTTTAAATATAACCAATATAAAATATTTAAAATGCACTTTATATATTCTGTGCTGTATCTATTTGTTTATTATAGTGATTTGCGATAATAATTAGTGCTGAGAAAGTTATAAAATTACTTAATTTCAACATAAATCTGCTATGTTTCCAACAATGTTGTAAAACAAAACGTATGGACGCTAAGGTATTGGCTTTCACGTAAAGCATAAATAAAAAAAATATATATAGAAACATGTATGTAAAATTTTCTGCAACACCAAATACATTTGAGTTTATTAAATTTTTATATCCCAGAAGATCGACTACGGTGATGGACCGCTCACGTAACAGAAGCCAAAGCACGAATTACTTTAGAAATTGATGCTTTGAAATATTTCTACTGGGAAATGCTTCATGTAAATTTTAACAAGTATGTTTTAACCATAAATTTTACCTTTGGGATATGCGATCTTCTTTTTTGGACTAATATTTGAAACATTTTTATTTTTGGGTTGCATTCTATACACGGCCGTGGTCTAGCGATGGTAGATAAGTGAACTTCACAATCAATGAGACCCGTGTTCAAATCTCCCTAAATTCTGTCTCGGTACCAAAGTTTTAATATGGATTTTGGTCGTTCAATGCTGATGATTACCTTACTTTAAGCTTTAGGAAAAATGTATACTTTTAATTCTATAGACAATAGCTTATCAAAGCCCAGCTGATTTTATATAGATTTAAAGGAGATAATATATATAATATTTAGTATGTTAATGTTACACAATATTTAAATACACCAGTGTATCAGTGAGCGCTTATATCTAGGGATGTCGAAATATAGCTAGTAGGCACTGGGCTTTTTTCATTGTAGCTCGGCATATGACAACACTCCGCTTGATGTTAAGCTAGAGTGCGGTCCATGAACAGTCGCCTCCACTATACTGGCTTGAAAAGATGAATGTGCACATTTCTCTCGTTGTTGGCTACTTCCGAACTGATTCCGAAACGCGATAAGGATACTTCATGGATGTAACGTCATCCTAAGAATTCATAAAATAGTTCGTAGCTCAGCAGGCGCTGTACACCACTATTGAACTTGATTAGCATATTAGAGAATTTCTAGAACACACAGGTACGCTATTGCGTGTAAAAGCTGATTAGACAGGACATTGTGACATATGATGTGTTCCGGTAGCGGACCACATTTGCATACAAATGCATCGGACCTGCGGGTTGTGGTCATATTATTCTGTTAGGGAATGTTTACATTATTTACCTGGACTATGTAACGTAACAAACTATATTAGATTCACTGAAGGACGTTCAACGTGCTACATAATGCTAATTTATGTTTAGTTTCTCCTATGAACTTGCATGAAAAGCAGTTTTGGCTACAAAATAATTTTAAGTTAAACTAGAATACGGACTTTTTATTGTAGCTCGGCATGTGACAACACTCCGCCTGATGTAAAGCTAGAGTACCGTCCATGAATGGAAACAACTGCTACTACAGAGAAACCTGTGCGGGCAGCAGTCGCCTCCACTATGCTAGCTTGAGGAGACGAGTATTCACCATCTAGATTGACAGTGCACACTTGTCTCGTACAACAAGTACAACAAGTCTCGTAATACAAGGCTACTTTCAAACTATTTCCGAAATGTGACAAGGTTTGCTTAATCGAGGCCCTCAAATCGTTTGTGGTTAACTGTTGAAAGTTAAGGTCAAGGTAAAGAAGAGACTAACTAAATAAGTTGGCTAACACAAAATTTAAAACAAAACTCAGTATTTTTTTGTTTCTACTGAGCCTTTATCGATTTAATTTTTTTTTTTTGTGGTGTGGTGGCGGCCCATAGGCAATTGCATATGTAGCCTATGCTTAAATCCGGCACTGCCGGTACCAATATTATGTCAGTTTTTGTTTAACTGCGCTATTATTTTAAATAGAGCCAGCTTCACCAATTAATCTCTTCCCCGGGCTCTATCTTGGGTATTCTCGCATAGTTAAGACCATTAGCCTCTTCATACGGGAGAATAGTTTGCCCCCGGCATTACTTGGATGGCCCATCTCTATCTCATGTAATCCTCTGGTTTTAAGCTACGTCTTGACTTGCGAGTTTATCAGTGAGCCCACTCACAATACAAATTCCTTTAGTAATACGTTTATATTGAGTGTGTGTACGCCTTAAAATACATTAGCTTTTGTTTATGCGGTAAATATTAATTAATGTGTAGGTATATACATTTATTATAATTAAACGGTCATTAATGCTTCTAATAATTGCAACTTCATAATAATATTGTTTGTGTAATTTCATTATTGTATAATTATAATGTAAAAAAAAATTAAAGCTTATAATTACTTCGTGTATGTTAGAAATCTTAAAGTGTAGTGTTTTGTAGTAACACGACATGGTCACAATCCGTTTAATATTAAGTTAGAGTGCGGTCCGCGAGCGAAGACAGTCTGCAGCTTTCACCTCCACTATGCCGACTTGACGAGATGAACACTTGTCCCATTATACTTGGCTATTTGGCGGTTAGGCCTTTTCACGGGTGTTACACTTGAAAGTACTACTCCAGGACGGTAGACCAACAGTATGCCTACCATACTATAAAGCTTAGAAGGCAACCCTTTATTGTATTTGTAACTGTCGACATATCACAAGGAATCACCCTTCGTGTCATTATCATGAAGTGCACTCCAAATGTCGATCCCCTAAAGTATAAAGGATTTGTCTTTGAAAGAGAACTTTGCAATTATAGCTTGGTGAACACGCACAGACGCACGCACACACAGACAATATCAAGATGTATATTATATTATCAAAATTTTATGGGGGAATGCGTTTATTAAAGTCTATCAAAGTTTCGTCAAAACACTTATTAAACAAGCTATGACTTTTGTACTCCTATTATATATTATTGGACGCAAATATGCACAAGATAAATTAAATAAAATTTTAATAAATAATTTATATACAAAAACGTGATATATTTTTTGCTGTCCATAGTCGATGATGTACATGATGCCAATATTTTAAATATTTGTGCTTATAAGCACCTTCATCTTTAATTGTAATCTAATGAATGGTAGGCAATAGCTGCGCCTCTGCTATGCCAGCTTCAAAAGACAGACGATAGTGCACCATCCAGGTTGACAGTGTACACTCCTTCCGTTATACCTGGCTACTTCCAAACTGATCCCCAAATTCATGGGTGTTACATTCGAAAGTAGTGGTACTATTCTAGGAAGGTAGACTGGGCTAATAACCATCATCAGTCTGCCTACCCAAAAATGTCTATTCCTAATACATAAACGTTTTCAAAATACATTTGCCATTAATTATAATAACATATCCAAACGCAAATCTTGTTAAATATTAATTTACATAACACGTTATTTAATAATTAAATTCCCACAATAAAAAAATTAACTCTAAAATTATTAAGGTTATAATAAATTATTTACAATAGACATTTTTGTGAGTTGCACATCCTTGAGTGGTAGCCAGACTGTTGATGGTTATCAGCCCAGTCTGTCGTCCTGGGGTAGTACCACCACTTTAAAGTGTAACACACGTTTGCTCGACTGCACCCGTGAGTTTATTAAATTAATAATACTCGTATATATGTATAATAAAATAAATAAATGAAATGTTATTTTTTGTAGAAAATAAATAAATAAACGAAGTTATTTTAAAAGAAAAACAACTATGTGTGTAACGTAAGTGCAGGTAAAAGAGTCTCATCACTTTGTTTATGGCAAACTTAAATTTTGAAACTTTTTAAATTTTCTCCTCCGAGTACCTACTCAACTTATTCGCAAGACGTGTTGTGGAAAAACTGGGAAACCCTAAGTGTTGCATTTTATCTTAAGCTGTTATTTTATTATCTAACTAATAATATGACGCTATAGAAATAGAAAAATAGGAGACTGATTTGGTAGGCAGACTGATGATGGCTGTCTGTCCAGTCTGCCGTCCTGGGGTAGTACCACCACTTTCGAATGTAACACCCGTGAAGTGACCTTGTCGCGTTTCGGGAATAGTTTGAAAGTAGCCAGGTATATCAAGGGGAGTGTGCACTGTCAATCTAGATGGTACATGCTCGTCTCCTCAAGCCGGCATAGTGGAGGGGACTGCTGCCCGCACAGGTTTCTCTGTAGTAGCTGTTGCACTCTAGCTTTACATCAAGCACATGCCGAACTACAATAAAAAAACGATTTTAGCGTAAATTTGGCCTGTCTGCGTTTTGTTCGAATCATGGTAACGAATGATTAACCATTTTATTATGAAAACCAGGCTGGACGGGCCGGCGAGGATCGTCACGATCCTGACCGTTGAGCCGGCCCAGGCGGGGATGAGGGAAAATCAGGGGTTATGAGAAAACGAATCACTCACCTTTGTTACCGGCGAATCACGTCGAGCACTATTTGTCGTGTGAGTGATGTATTCGTATTATTGTATGTATGTGCGGTGTGTACTGTGCTATCGCTTTGTCGCGGTGAATACAGAAAATAGCGGGTGAAATTGGAATAAAAGCGGTGACCGTGAACAGAAAAGCGAATCGCAACGGACGACGAGAAGCGGAAGACGACAACTAAAAGGAAACGTCAAAGTGACGTTTGGGCAGAGACCACGAACATACTAGCGCCATCTACCTGTGGCGAATGGCGCGTCCACAGGCCTACTATTTATTCCATAGTTCTTGTGCGCCCAATTAATTTATTATACTGAAATATTTTCACACTAATTATTTAAATTTTTTAAGTATTTTTCTTTAAGGATTTTAATTATTTTAGTTTTTTTTTTAAATAGTTAAAAAAGCTTCGTATACTTAATGCTTATAATAAAAATATATATATAAAATAAACACAAACGTCTAGTATTTTTGACTTTTGTTGCATCGTATCTGCTAAAGTAAGTAAATAAAAATTAAAAATAAATAAATAACTGTAAATAAAGCATATAAGGTATCTATACAGTTATACAAGTATCATCTACACACGTCGCCTATAGAATATTCATGTTGATACACTCGCCTTTACGAAACTTGTCGTTTTAATTACATACACCGTCTGAATTAGTTATAGCATAGCGAACTTTTGCCGCGTTCCCACCTGCATTATCAAACTTTATACCGGATATATTAATATATATATCGTATATTTCTTTATATACTTCTTTAAAGAGTGGTCACTACCACACTGATGAATGGTTTTTAGCTCAGTTTGCCGCCTGACCAGTGAAGAGATCTAGTCGCGCTTTGGGAACAGTTTGATATAATGAGAGGAATGTACAATGTCAAACCTTTCTCACTGACAAAATATAAAATACTTATTAAGAGGATAATGACATGATTAATAATTTGTTACATTTTTTAAATATTTTTTTTATATGACATAATAATTTTTGTTTTATTTTTACTATTTTTTAACTATTTTTGACATTTTATTTTATTGCATTGTTTTATTTTTTGATTTTTCTCTTAATTCCTATTTTCATTGTATACTTTTTGTTTATTCTTTTGTACATTTGATTATTCTATTACAAATATTGTATGCCCTATGAGCAAAACATAGAGGACTTAAAAATTATTTTTACATCTACAAATGTAAAACCTATGTTTACCATAAATGATTTTGATTTAATTTGATGGTGCATACGTCATCTCAAGCCGGCACAGTGGAGGCGATTGTTGCCCATAGACATTTCTTTGTGATAGCAGTTGTTTCGTTTTATTACTAAACAAATAAAATAAAATAAATTAACTGCACTGGTTTATACTAATTAATGCGTATTTAAAAAGATATATTCATATATTTTCTGTTTTAATAATTTTAATAAAGTCCCTTACAAGGCATAAGTTGTCATAGCAATCCATCTTCAAGAATTATGACGACAGGGAAGTCTAGTTTACGATTTCCTCAGTTTAACTGCGTCCAACATGTGAGTGAATGTATGTTATTTTCTCACGGGTGACTACTTTGATTGGTTCACATTCTGGTGCGAGTGTAATTGTTCGAGTTGCAGAAGTGGGCATACTTCGTAGTTCGCTGACGGATAACATGAATTCCAACCCCTTTGCAAAAACTTTTAATTGTATGTGTAATTACGTTTTTTTTCTTTGATTAAAATTTAAAAAAGTTTAAACTTTAGACATCTAGTATTTATACTTTTAATGGTAGAAAATAATTATGAGAAAATTGCTCATAATTATTCTTTTAATTACAAATAAAAAACTTTATATTATTGTTCTAAAAAAAATATATATAAGATGTTAATTTTTAAAGGCATTTATCTTTTTGTTTGAGTCATGAGAACTTGATGCGTGTGCGGTGTCATATAAAATAATTGACCATTGATCATCGTCAATTGGATATAAATATGTGGTGAGATTTAATCACGTAAGGCCTCATTGAGATATATACTAGAGGCGCAAACCTCATACATTTGACATGAAAAAGGCGTAGGTCGTTTCAAACGATTTGACAATGTCAATCTTGGTGTTGCCGTTACAGTTAAAAATTTCCCCACTTTATTTTTTTTTAAATTATACATTTTTATTCAGTGTCGATTATAATATATCTAGAGACATGCATTTTCTTAAAAATAAAATATTTCTTTTTTTATATTATAATACGGGTTATGTGAAACGATGCTTTACTAGCAACACTAAATGTAAAAAATATTCCTAATTTTATTTGTTTTTTTGGTTGTTTAAGGACAATATAGATGTTGAAAGGATATATTTACGTGTGAAACGTAATCCCGCTTTTTTTGTTGTCCATTTGGGATCGAGAATTGCACGTTTTCACCACACATTTGCCCATTATGAGTTTATTAATTCTACACGCCACACGGCTTACGTCAAGTCAAATACCAACTGACAGAAAACTTAATTATGGCTGTGGGCAGATCTTCTCTCGCCTCACATTAGGAGCGTTATTGCTTATCTAGTTATGTATATCAAAGTTATTTTTTTTATAACGACATCTGACCAATCGTTAGAGTAGAGTAGAGCCTCCGCTGTGCCGGCTTCAGGAATTCGAATACATTCACGTTAATAGATCACATCTGGTGGTACATGGCGCCTACCAAGCTGAAACGCGACTGGGTTACTTCACGGGTGTTACACTTGAAATAGGTGGTACTAAATATACGACCACAAATCAATCAGAAAGAATCACATTCTGACAAGTATCTTTGTGTTTCAACTACTGCATGTTCGTGGGCGTGGATGAGGCGTGATCAGTGTCTGAGGTAATCTACTACGTTTATTTCACATCTTTGCAAATTTTTTTTTTTGCTGTTATTAAACAAGAATTTATATATAAAAAGTTTATAATTCGTAAAGTATTTTATACGTATATTTAATATATAGGAATTATTATTATTAATATGTATTAAGGACATAAATACACACAATATAATCTAAGTAGAAAGAAAGTATAATATGCCGAGTTTCAATAAAAATAAATAAATATTGGTATGGTCAGAAATTTTAAAAATTAAAATATCTACTATTTTGATATTGTTATACATACCTACGTATATTAAAGAAAATTAATTTTAATTAATGTTTAGGTGAAGTGTTCGCACTATATTGGTTGGGTCGTGATGGTATCAAATCCACTTGTGTGGGTACCATGGAGCGTGTAATGAATGGGTGCTGCTTGCCCTCGTCATTCTACAGATATATCGCTATTTTTAGCTACTAAGCTTGTGCCGCAACTAAGCTATTATTAAAAGAAGTACAAGTGCTTTTACGATGAAGAACACTCAAAACAAAAGAACTCAACTTCTGATGAACTAATATAGAATAATTTGACATTGGTATTGTTATTTATTTTTAATAAATAAAACAAGTTTTATTATTAAATTATAATGTAAATTGAATAGAAAAAATTAACACCCACACGGCTGTCTAAACGGGTGGGATTCGAACCTGCGTCATTCATTAAGCGTGGGGATGTTCTGTCGACCACTAACAAATTGTGGTGAATTAGCCTAGTAATATATTATGACGTCATCCCAATAGTTGTAGGGCTGCTTATGGAAATATAGAATAGAGGAATCTCGACACGTAATCGTGCGACTTATTCTAGTAAATTTTTGTCAAAATTATATAAAAAAAGAAATAACGAATACTTCTTATTGTAAAAAATAAATAAATAAAAAAAAACAAATGACATAAAGTTCACTACCAAACTGTCATATCTCGTTTCAACAAAGAAATGCAGCGGGACATTTAACATCGCACATAAGTTTCAAGACACTTCTCCACTTTCCAGCTGCCATACTTGCAGTTGGCGTTTATAAAGTGCCTTTACACTTTGAATTGTTATGCTGACAGCGGAAAGGAGTTGATGGTTCAACGCTCATGAGTTTGAACTTTATGCGGACATAAGAAAATTTGCTCGCAAGTTTTTGTTTAAAGAACGAAGTACACATTCCATTGTTTCAAAAACGTATTTTAGTTTCTCAATTGAAATGTATTTTTCTTTTAAACTTAAACCTAATTTGTCGCCCAAAGCAAGGACGAACTTTGTAATGGACAAAGCAATACGTGCTGTTACTATTGTAACAGTGTATGAACGATCATAGAGGTCTGAAATGTCATATTAACAAATCATGTTATCCGAAGAAATGTACCGTTCACTCCATTCTTATCATATTCCATGGCTAAATTTTGACGAATTAGTGGACCATAACTATACTAAACTGGTACTGAGGGAAGTGAGTTCGCTTCGAACTCTCACAAATTAATAAACTTTCATAATTTAAAATTAGAATTGTTTATGGCAGTTTTACAACTTGCATTCCACCTTCAAAACTTCGCAATTTATGGTCTACGACATCTCAACACCTGTTTATTAATATTACACTTAATAATTCTTTATTTAGCTGAAGATTAAGTCAAGTCAAATCAAATCCTTTATTGTAAATAGGATTACTTTAGCTTTTTAGAATTGTTAATTAATTCTTTTGGCAACTACTTACAGTTGGATTAGGAAAGGCTTAGTCGAAAAGGAGACTACAAGAAACAAATCATTGAATAGCATTAATTGTTAATAATACAAAAATATAATATAGTACAAAAAATAGTTAACCTAAAATATAGAAACAACTTATATGTAGAAAGTTGAAACCTAAAAACGTTAAAAACATACCATAAATCCATTAACTGTTCAAAAGCAAAAAATCGAGTCGTAGCAATAAAAAACTGAAGAAGAAAATTTCCCTATTTCTGGTACATTTTCATTACATTTAAAGTAACTTGACCGAGTTTCACCACAAAGGAATCGAACTTTCTTTTATCTCTTTAGTGAGGCATTTATTGCGGTCAGCCAAAGGTTGCTAGATCAAAGGATACTATAAAATATATTGTTAAAAATGAACAAGACAGTTGTGAGGCTTCGGTCGTTTTTTTGTATTTGTTTTTGTAAAAGAATTGAGAGATAGAGGCAAATGTTAAAAATAATGTCTTAGTGACCTAGTCGCATTTTCGGGATTAATTTGAAACCTGGACGTTAGACCTCGTCTCCGCCGTGCAGGTAAGCGGAGGCAACTCTGGCCTGTAGACATTTCAGTGTAGTGGTAGCACGTTCATAGAGTGCACTAGGCGGAGTCTCTACTAATAATAAGTGCATTTGTTTTATTAGTAACTCCGCCTAATGTTAAGTTAGATTATGACCCATGAGCGGTCGTAAACAACTGCTACTAGAGAGAAATATCTCCAGCAGCAATAGCTTCCTCTATGCCGCCTAGACGATATGAATTTGCATCATCCATTGGCAAAAAATTGGCAGTAGGTGCCTATAATTGAAGAAAATAAAGGTATTTAAATATATTTGAGTTTTTGATCTTTTAAGTTTTTCGTGTCCATAAAGCGTGGCGATCCATTGCCTCTATCTATCCCTTTGAAACTAAATATATGTTTTTAGTGATCTTGCTATACATTGCTTTAATTTTTATACAAGACACGCTTCGATCCGTTTTAAGCTTGTTTTGCTCAAGGTTATCTTTTAGATTAGAATCTACTTAATTATTTCGGCAAGTAAAAAACAAAAATGAAAAAAAATATTAATTGTTATTCGTTTTTCGCTGCTGAATTGAATTTTTTTTTATGCTTAATAGGCAAGCGTTTGACCACACCCTGCCTGGTGTTAAGCAGTGATGTGGTCTATGGTGGAGCACGCCTGCCTATGAGGTACCTATTCACCTTCGATTTGAAGAGACCTATGTTGTACGTGTCGGGAAACACAGACACCGGGAGGGAGTTCCACAGTTTCTCTCGGATCTCATCGATCGTGAGTCCACGCGCCTTACCGCTAGACCACGGCCGCTCTTTAAATTTTAATTAAAATGTCGAAAAAGTCATTCAGACGAGTTTCATTTCCCCTATTTGTCATGGCCAAAGCTGGGCTGCCTAGTGCCCATAACCGTCGGGCGTGCATGAAGAGAATTGTGGATGTGAAGGAAGCGAGGGTGTTTTGTCAGGATCGTGGTAAGTGGCGTTCCGTTGTCTCTGCCTATCCCTGTGCCTGTATTTACCATGAGATTTATCATTATTCATGAGACCTATATAGTTAGCTCACGTCTGGTTGCCACTGGGGCAGGCAGAAACTATGTAGCGCCAGCGACTCCATTATCTACATACCACATTCGCTTCGACCACATCCATTACTTCCCTAACGCATGTACGTCGTTTGAGGATGCTCCTCATCTGACCCTTTCTGAGCAGTTGATCAAATACATATACCCTATCTACACGATCGATGAGACCCATGTTCACATCTTGCTACTGGTGAGACTTTGGCCGCTCAGTGCTCAGTCAAGCACTTATTATGGGCTAATAAATATATATACATATAATTATGAAAGCATTTTTGTTTGTTCTTCTAATCACGCACGAACGTAGTTTATAAGCTTGAATAGTTTGTCGGATGTTCTTTTTTGTCTTACCAATTAAAAAAATATATAAAACGTTCCCTATGGATGGAATGCTAAATTCTAAGACGCATATGAAGATGTGGGTAATAGCAATAATATTTTTTTTTTTAAATTCTAGCTCGGCATGTGTCAACACTCCGCCTGATGTAAAGCTAGACTGCGGTCCATTAATGGAAATGACTGCTACTACAGAGAAACCGGTGCGGGCAGCAGTCACCTCCACTATACCGGCTTGAGGAGACGAGCATGTACCATCTTAGATTGACAGTGTACACTCCTCTCGTTATACCTGGCTACTTTCAAACTATTCCCGAAACGCGACATAGTCACTTCACGGGTGTTACATTCGAAAGTGGTGGTAATACCCCAGGACGGCAGACTGGACAAATAACCATCATCAGTCTGCCTACCACTCTTATTTTTTTATTTTTATATTTATATTAAAATATAATTATTTTATAGTAAAATCATAACAAAGTCATATTATTACAACCTTATAAATGTTGTGGCTCTTCCTTTGAGTTTTCAGTAGGTTTATCTTTTTACTGTAAGAGATTTATTAACCACAAATCCGATTTTAATGGGTCAATGTACGAATGAATAATATTATTTACTAGCAGCGAAGGTAGTTTGTTTTCTGTTCATCCTTCTGCTAGCAGGATTCGGATCTTTAGAGACTTGCGATATGCGTTGGTAAAGGGGACTTTGAAAGAGACGAGAATTTGAGTTAATTTTGTAAACTAGAAGAACGGAAACAACTGTTATTACAGAAAAATTGCTATTATATTTGCCTCCTCTTTGCCGACCTACAACTCTTAATACACACATAGGTGTAATGAGAGATTAAAGTTAATAAATGAGCAGCTGTAAGAAACCCCTAAACTATTTAATAGGATTTTGAAGATAATGAAGGGCTCGTGTGGCCTGTGATTGTAATTATTGAACAGTTGGCAGGACTTAATCCATTTTGTTGAGAGTGAAGTGGATTTAGTGCGGGTTAGTAGTGTCAGAATAACTGACTTTAAAAGTTCATAAGCTTCATATTCTTTTTCTACTTTAATGTGTATTTAAGCTTTTGTCGAGCTGAAGTGAACGGAAACGACTGGTGTTACCACAGAAGCACAGAGCATGTCGTCTCCGATATGGCGACTGAAGAATGAGGTAAATATAATAACCTGAGCTCAAACGAAAATTTACAAAAAATTTAGAACTGAATCGAACTCTGGACTTGCCAAGTAACAGACTGTTATTTTAACTACTTCGCCACAGAGTACCCAAAAACTTCTTAAAAGAGAATATGTATATTTTTTATTGTAGCTCGGCATGTGACAACACTCCGCCTGATGTAAAGCAAGAGCGCGGTCCATGAATGAAAACAACTGCTACTACAGAGAAATCTCTACAGGCAGCAGTCACCTCCACTGTGCCGGATTGAAGAGACGAGCATGCACCATCTAGATTGACAGTGCACACTCCTCTCTTATACCTGGCTACTTTCAAACTATTCCCGAAACGCGAAGCTCTAACCACTCTTACATTTAACTTGGAAACATTAGGAATTTGTACTCGATAAGTGTTAAACTTGTCAATCTCGATCTTAGATGTCACTTGATATCCGCTGTGGTTTTCACAGACACATTAGAGGATTATTAATCAGAAAATGTGGTTCCATTTAATTGACAAGTCTGGGAATGGAATTAATAATTGGTTAGGCGTTGTTTGTTTGCTTTTAAAATCTATTCTTATTTACACTTATTTAATTTTTTTTTTAAATTCAGGTATAGTTTTTATTTTAAAATAATATTTATATAAAATACAATAAAAATAAGAATAACAAAAAGAACATTGTCACGAGTTTACCTATACGTTCTATTTAGAAGCCCAAGCCGCCAGACAGACCAGGTTTCCATTTGTCTGGAGATGCCGGTCCATAAAGCTCTCCATCAGGTAAGCAGTCGCAGCCGATGGAGACATCTAATTGAGCAAGCCACCAGGAGTCACGATCCTCAACAATGAGGGACCGACGAGGAGAGAGAGACTATTTACATCCACATTCCTCTAATTGAGCAGGCATAATGGAAGCTACTCATGTTTCTAGTCGCTTTTCTGTGAACAACACTTTTGCTTAAAATATCAGGCGAAGTATATGCTTATTATAAATTTATGAAAGTTGTTATAAATATAAAAATTAATTATAACGTAAAAGAATAATACAAATAAAGAAGACTGCAATATATGCACCAGTTTAGACATTAATAAAGATATAAATTATAATATTAAGTAATTAATACACGAGCGGGTCGTGTATGAAGTCCATAGGATGCATATTTCATGACCAAACCACAAATTATGCAAAACTCCCGTGAACTGATTTCATCTTTTGTTTGCTCGATATAATTAAAGCTACCTTAATATTTATGATTGTAATAAATTTATGAGCAGTTGGGTATCTTTGTTTTGTTGTTTTTATAAATGGGAATAAATTTATAGGTTTCCAGATAAATCTGTATGATAATACGGCAAAATTATTACTAAATCTCGTTTATTTAATTGAATTTTATTCTACTTATAAAATGTTTCAATTTAATATTTAAAAGAATATTTGTTTACAAAAACATATAGATTTTTAAGTTTAATTAAAGTCATTCTTATTAATTTAAAAATTTATGTTACATATTTAATAAGCATATAATTTATAGAAATTATAAATTGTTGTTCCAAAACATATTTTATACTTGGATATAATTTAAATTAAAGTCGCTGTAATTAGGAAACCTGTTTTAAATATTCCGTATTCACACTATTAAAAAGCTATTTTAACGGAATTTCAATATGGTGAGAAAATTTTGCAATTAAATTAGAAGTCGTCGATCATTTTTTTAATTTTTAATTTTCTAATTAAACACATTGATCAAAATATTAACGAAGATACATTGTTACCTCTTGGAGATTTAATTTTAATAATATAATTTTTATTTATTTTCATTTTATTTTATACACACATCAAAAAAAGTCTGCGATCAATTGGAAAAGTTTATTCTTTAAAGATTTAAAATATAAATAAAAAATAAATTATGGTTTTGTTATTTATTTAAAAACACAGTCAATGGTAGTTGACTTTAATTCTTGTTTCTGCTTGAAAGTTTCAGTCAATTTCACTAAAATTGCATGTGAAGCGCCACCACGGCCGTGTAACTCCATCGTCAGAGCATACGTAGGCGAGTGAGGCATAGAGGAGGTGGGTTCAACTTCAGGTTAGATTGTTGCGTGAGTGTTGTTTTTTTTCTCGCACTCTAACATCAAGCGGTGTGTTGTCATATGCCGAGGCACTATAAGAACATTTTTTACAATTATAAACTTGTTGCAATCAAAATATTTAAAGCAATTAAATTATTATTTATGATATCTATATTTTAAGATGAAACCACCCAGACTCACCGTTCACACGGCTACCTAGGTGACTCGATCAATAAAATTGTCAATACATACAATGTTATCTAAATTCTCGCCTTGTAACTCAGTTTGGGGTCTATTAAATTTATTGCCTGTGAAACGAGAAGTCTAATTTGGTATTTGGCCGTTGTATTGTCAATAAGTGAGTTAGTCGCGAGATTTACTACATAACTGCGGGGGGTGATACGAGTGGACTGACTACGATGTTTAATTATAATTTGAATTTAACTTTGTTGGTTTTTATGAGGGGACCTCTCGTTTACTTGTTAAGTCTTTGATTTTTTTATTTCTTTTTTATTGCATTTTAACAATTTGTTGTATCAAAATATTTCTTACTCTTTTGAAGTTGGGTGACTAAAGTTGTTATCAAATTGTCAACGAATTAAATAAAATGTAATCAAATTGTAATGTAATTATTTGTTCTTTTTTGGGTTTACAATTGAAGAAAAACAAAATTGAATAATATTAAGAGTAAAAGAAATTGATTCAAATAAAAGATATAGTCAGCTGTCTTCAGAATAACGAGCTAAGCAGATTTCGGTAAAAAGACAAAAGTTACGGCGGCCGTAGATCAGGAAAGCGGTCGCTGTCCCTCGGGAGAGTTCGATGAAGTGACTTATGTATTTGGGTTTGATTCCTAAGAAAATAGAAGTTACATTTATCTATTGAATTTATCATTTTCAAATCTTTTTGTTATTGTATGCTTGAACAAATGTGAAATGAAAAAGTAATGACGATAGTAAAATTAGAATTGAGTCGTGTACAGAACAATTTTAACACGTTTTTATTGTCACTTTTGACGTGAAGAAATTGCTTGTATTTGCAGTTGATCCTGAAGCGCATGTTGAAATTTACGTGTTCAGCAGCAGCTCTTTATATATGCCGTCAAAATGGAGAAAATTTATGTTCGGTTAAAAGTAATAGTATTTTTCGCTAAAAGATGTGCATTTTTATAACCTAAATCCATTATGTTTATAACTTAAACATGATATAGAAAATTCTATTTTTATTACTATAAAGCACTTTTTAAGTTATGGAATTTAAATTTAAAATAACTATACCAATATATTTATTTTTGAGCGTCCGTGGCCGAGTTGCTGTTAATGTATAGAGGTACCAGTCGCAATAATATGCGTTCGAGTCTCCTAAAAATCTCGAACAGTATCAATAAGGTCCCTTATTTGGTATCTCAAGTTCCTATAGACATTATAATAAAAAAAAGTAATTCGAACTATGAGTCCAATTCGAACATTCGTCGTTATTACGAGGGTCTATACATGTGGACACTTGAAGCTACAAATTGGTACTTTTCCCTGTAGCCAAGTGCTCTCGATCTCGATTATGGTCACTAAATTGTCTGTCAAATTTATGCCTTTGAATCGAATCAAGTGCCCATATTTTTTAGTTATTTGCTTCATACGTTTCAATTAATATTTACAATGCTTTTATAAATAAATCACTGTCTTATAAAATAATATAATTAAAATTAAAAATGTTTTGGCTGTTTTATTCTAAAAAAAGCAATTCTAAACAGAATTTGCGTAGTAGAGAATTTCCAATATCAGGTACAAAGGAGGCTCCTTGCGTCAAAGAAAGAATAGATTCGTTGCAGTAGATTGAATTTGCAGTTTGACACTAAATCAATACGGAACTATGCGGTCGGGCTGCAACGAACAGTTCCGAGTGAAATTTCCTTCTTAGTAGTCATGATCCGTGACAATATCGCAGCACAAAAGCTCAGTTTATAAAAGGTGAGTGTAATAATAACACATTTACCATAAACGGTCGAGTTAACGGTCCAGCCTATTGCTGTGTCCCACCAGTATCTCTAGATCTAAATAAGGGACTCGGAGGTTGTAGCCCATTTTCCTGCTCCGCCTACAAACATTCGCTGCACTCTTGTAATGTATGATGTTATAAGATATGGGCAATGGGTCTGTTAGCTCCTGGCCTATTTGCGTGTACGTAACTAACTATTTATATGTAAATTTATTAAATTGCAATGCAGCTTGTCTGCTCATGTATTTATTGATATCTACTCGACTTGAAGTTGATCTAGTTTGTTTAGTATTATTATTACGGTTGGCGCCATTTTGAAATTAAATTCTTAAGTATTAAGTATATATCCTTGTAAATAATTTCCAAATAACTTCATTTGTATTATCTTTATTATCTTTTATTTGTTTAATTTAAATATTCTTTCATTGGAGTTATACGTAGACGTTAATCCGCGATAGCATTTGTAAAAATAACCTTACGTGGTACCTCTTTGTTGCCCTGTAGTCCAATAGATACAATTTTTTTTAAATAATAAAAATTAACTAATTTTCAAAATATAGGTAAGAAAAATTATTTTAACAATTCAGTAAACGGTTGTGAGTTAAAAAATATGTATTATATTTTAATAAGAATTGAAAACAAATGTCGTAAATTGAATTACTTTGCTTTGTTCATAATTTTGTCTATTATATTATAAATTATAATGTTTATAAAAAATGAATAAAATAATAATTATAATTGTAAGGACATAGAATCAGATTTAATGAAGATAGAATGAAGAGTCGTAACTTCCCTTTGTCTTTTCTAACGAAGCTGTAACCGGAACAATTAGGTACTGTTCTGTCTTTGTTCCTACAACATAAGAAACAACTTACAATAATAATATAAAAGTCTGTTCTGTTCTCTTTGTTAGAAAATATAAATAGTCAAATGAAATTGTTGTATGAACAAAATTTTTATTAAGTTTGCGGTTGAATCGTTTGAAACAAACGAAAGAATTTTATTATTCTTCTATACACAATATTATTATTTAATAATTTTAATTAAATTAAAAGATTTCCGAGCTTATTACTGCATTTATTTAAATTAAATTGAATCCGACTTGTCGAAAGTTTCACGGAAATTCAACTAAAATTTCACGTGATCGCGGGACTCGTCGGAATTAAGGTGTTGTTGTTTAATTTATTTAGAAGCAGCTATTTCCTGCAACTTTTTACGCGTATAAACAACCCATACAAACCTCCCTCCGCTATTTCACTTCTTTCAGTTTTTTTTTAAAACAAAATGTAGCTTATGTTTTTTTTTTTAATTGTAGCTCGGCATTTGACAACACTCCACCTGATGTAAAGCTGGAGTGGAAACAACCTGTGACCATTTATTTTTTCCTCAAAACGCGACATTAAGTTATTTAGGGCAATAACTCCCCTCCCCCTCTCTTCTCAATCAATAAATTAAAAACAACGTGTTTATAACCTATATTTTGGTACGAGATTTTTTTTATTGAAAATCTCGAAATACAATTCTTTTATATCTTTTTATTACTCTAAGAACATTACATTCTCTAAATAATGCTATTTTCAAAATGTTCTTATATAGAATATGTGTAAATATACATCGATCGTCTCGTTCAAAACGGGATGTATGGTCGGGTTAGAATCAAGATTTATTTTTACATATACTTTTATTTAGATATTAAACATCGCTGTCAAACTCAGAAGTAGTTTTCTATGCACATTATATGTATGTTTAGATATCAGGTACATACATTTGTCTATATAATAAAGGTGCACAATAAACAGTAGTGTATGTATGGAGTCCATCTACGTCACCTATTTACTCGTACGTTAGCTTACAATAGAGAACATCTACAACAGACCATTGTGCCTCTTGTCAATTGAACTAGACCTGTGCATGTTTACACGTTTCAAGTGGAATTTAGATTTAATTTAGTTATAATTATGTTTGATGTTAAACCGCCCCGAGTTGTGTAGTTTTTCTTTGCGTTTGAACACGGGTCTCATCGATCGTCATCACGCGTCCTAACGTCAGTTTTTTATTTTTTATTGTAGCTCGGCATGTGACAACACTCCGCCTTATGTAAAGCTAGAGTGCGGTCAATGAATGGAAACAACTCGATCGTGAGTTCACGCGTCTTACCGCTAGACTACGGCCGCTCTAAAAGTGTAGTAACTAGAATCGTGTAAAGCACACCTAAATATAAATCTTTAGACTTAGATCTAGGTCCCTAGATGGTACTACCTGTCCGTCAGAATATTATAATGAACGGGTTACTAAATTTAGTACATGTTAACGGCAAGTAAACACGTCATAAACGGTGAGAATTAAATTGATGTGACAAGTGGCCGATCTATTTATGTACGTAAGCTTTAATGATTGATTTGATTTTTTACAACATTGCTTGTATCATAGTATCACTACAAACAATATTTACTTTACTAAGTTTTTTTTAATTGTAGCTCGACATGTGACAACACTCCGCCTGATGTAAAGCTAGAGCGCGGTCCATAAATGGAAACAACTACTACTACTACAGAGAAACCTGTGTTCGCCTCCACTATGCTGGCTTGAGGAGACGAGCGTGTACCATCTAGATTGACAGTGCACACTCCTCTTGTTATACCTGGCTACTTTCAAACTATTCCCGAAACGCGACAAAGTCACTTCACGGGTGTTACATTCGAAAGTGGTGGTACTACCCCTGGACGGCAGACTGGATAAATAACCATCATCAGTCTGCTACCTCTCTTTAATAGTGCCTATAGGCACTGAGCGACGAAGTACATATAACAAAGTTACATTGGTACCGGTCAGAATTAGCGAGGTTCGAACACGGGTCTCATCGATCGTGAGTTCAGCGTCTTACCGCTAGACCACGGCCGCTCTTGTTGTCTAGCAGTTGTTTCTGTTCATCGCATTCTAGTTTAATATCAGACGGACTGTTGTCAAAGAATAAAAAATAGAGCAGTTGTCATGTATGACACGCGCATATTTTGTGGTCTGACTAAAGTTTGAATATAAAACAAAGAATGTACTTCCATTAAAAGATTATTTAATTACAATTTGTAAAAGGTTGGTTATATTTTTTAAAATATCTTGTGTCTGAGAATGAAACTAGGGTACAAAAAGTACACTTAATTAAGAATATTTTCATAGCTGTACTTCAGTTTAATTACCGTCACAAAGAAGTCTTGCATTTAAATGTTCTTTAAGAACAAATTAGATTTGTGTGTTCTACGTTGTAAGAATTTACAAAATTAAGGTTAAACTCGGTTACTAATATGAAGACAAAATGAAGATATTTTTACAGTATAATTTAGATTTCTTAATTAACCTTTTAATAAAAACAGTAAATAAATAATTAAATTATGAAGAAAATTTAACAGAAAATTGATGATGGTTATTTGTCCAGTCTGCCGTCCTGGGGTAATACCTCCACTTTCGAA
Organism: Tinea pellionella; assembly: GCA_948150575.1. Classification (NCBI taxonomy): domain Eukaryota; kingdom Metazoa; phylum Arthropoda; class Insecta; order Lepidoptera; family Tineidae; genus Tinea; species Tinea pellionella. Next base: position 2,631,564 of record OX411254.1, on the reverse strand, counting down.
TGTAACACCCGTGAAGTGAACTTGTCGCGTTTCGGGAATAGTTTGAAAGTAGCCAGGTATAACGAGAGGAGTGTGCACTGTCAATCTAAGATGGTACATGCTCGTCTCCTCAAGGCTCAAGGTTTCTCTGTAGTAGCAGTTGTTTCCATTCATGGACTGGACTCTAGCTTTACATCAGGCGGAGTGTTGTCACATGCCGAGCTACAATAAAAATATATATATACAAGGTGTCCCAAAACTCAACGATAAGCGGGCACCAGAGGGTGGTCCTGCTCATGACTACTCGAGAAAAAAATATAAGAAAAAATAATCTCCTATTTTTAAAAAAATACAACAAAAAATTAAAATCTTTCAAAAATTTACAACTCTTATGATATTTTTAACTACCATGACCACAATTTTCCAAATATTTAAAAAATTTTTTTTGTATCGGCAACCTAAGTAGCACTGCTATCCACCACAACCCTTAAAAATCCCAGATTACCTGTAGTTTTTACACAAAAATCAATCAAAACTACTTTTTACATTAAAATTTCAAAAGGTTTTTACTTACAGTCCATTTTAACACATCGTTATGTAAAAAAAAAGTATGGACACTACTATGGCAAGTTTTTTTAAAAATTGACGCAACTAACCAAGATTCTAAAATGGTATAATACTCTAGGAAAACTGGCCACAAAAAAAAAACATGCGTACTATTTCTAAACAAGAACCAACTTTCATAAACCATTGTTTGTTGATAGTAAACGTTTTTACCTACCAAAAATTGGTTTTTTGTTGCAACTTCTTGGAATTTGCATGAAAACGTGCGTAGGCAATAAAATTTAGAAGTTAAATAGTAGATATCCCCCCAATAGGCCCTTTGAGTTAGAAGGAAACTTAGATGGCAATAGTTATTTAAACTTTTTACAAAATGACTTGCCAGAATTATTCGAAGACGTGCCCATAATAGATTTACAAAACACGTGGTTTCAAAATGATGGTTGCCCTGCTCACTATGCTCGTCCTGTGCGAGAATACTTAAATCAAGAGTATCCAGGGCGTTGGATTGGGCGACTTGGTCATATCATATCTCTGGACTTCTTCTATTGGGGTTGTCTCAAAGACAGAGTCTACTCAAAATCAATTGCAACATTGGACGAGCTTCGCCAAAAAATTACTCAGGCTGCGGAACATATCAATGGTAGAAGATATGCACGACAAATAAAACGATCTTTTTTTAAGACGATGTTGTGCCTGTATTATTGCCGGTAGCGAATAATTCAAATATTTGCTGTAATATTAATAAAATTATAAATTGATTTTTTTAATGCTTAATAAGCAAGCGTTTGACCACACCCTGCCTGTTGTTAAGCAGTGATGCGGTCTAAGGTGGAGCACGCCTGCCTATGAGGTACCTGTTCACCTTCGATTTGAAGACACCGGGAGGGAGTTCCACAGTTTCGCAGTACGCACGAGGAACGTGTTGTCGAAACGCCTCGTACGCACTTTAAGGACTTGAACCATAAATGGATGGTACCTCTACGGGTGCCTGGACGTCCGATAGAAGAAAGAGGACGGTAGAACCAGGTTGTGTAGCTCTTGCGCACACTCCCCGAAATGTATCCGCCAAAAAATTAATGTCATTTGTTGTACCATTTATTTCGTCGCATTCAATATTTTTTAACAAGAAAAAAAAAGCAATTTTTGGTAGGTAAAAGTGTTTACTATCAACAAACAACGATTTGTGAAAGTTGGTTCTTGTTTAGTACTATACGCATGGTTTTTTTTTGTGGCCAGTTTTCCTAGAGTATTATACCATTTTAGAATCCTGGTTACTTGCGTCAATTTTTAAAAAAACTTGCCATAGTAGTGTCCATACTTTTTTTTTACACAACGATGTGTTAAAATGGACTTTAAGTAAAAATCTTTTGAAATTTTAAAGTAAAAAGTAGTTTTGATTGATTTTTGTGTAAAAACTACAGGTAATCTGGGATTTTTAAGGGTTGTGGTGGATAGCAGTGCTACTTAGGTTGCCGATACAAAAAAATTTTTTTAAATATTTGGAAAATTGTGGTCATGGTAGTTAAAAATATCATAAGGGTTGACAATTTCCGAAAGATTTTAATTTTTTGTTGTATTTTTTTTAAAATAGGAGATTATTTTTTCTTATATTTTTTTCTCGAATAGTCATGAGCAGGACCACCCTCTGGTGCCCGCTTATCGTTGAGTTTTGGGACACCTTGTATATATACGTGACAAGGACCAGAACGGGCTTACTTCTTGAAAATATATACTCATTTTGTATTGTATTATTATACAAACTTCGATAAAAAATATTTTATAATAGGAAATCTAAATAAATTTTAAAATTCAAATTAAAAATGAATTAGTATGAGTGACGTGGTGATGAGATTACTACTCCAGTGCTTTTATTTGCTAGAATATTTTAACTAAATCTGTATGCAGTCGACCTATTTTTCCACTCAATACAATACAATTCTGTGGCACGATATTTATGCTTACAAAAAAATTGTTTCATGATACAATTTATTATTAAAATCACAGAAACGAGAGAAGTGTACACAGTCAACCTGGATGGGTCAACACTCTATCTTAACATGAGCCGAAATGTTGTCATAAAATATTCTGAGATACGTTAAAAATAGAAAATGAATGGACGCGGAAATTTTCACGAAAATTTGCAGAAATTTTTCAATAAAAAAAAGTTTGCGAATGCAATTAAAAACAAAAATGTCTATATTTTATAGAGGCTTATGTTATTCGTGCAAAAGAAGCAATTTCGCTGAAGATAGAAGATAAATATTAGAAAACGGGAGAGTCAAAGACGATGGGATCAGGCTGGATTTGGGAGGGTCTGACGGACAACCAACACTTATACTTACACAATCCTCAAAAATTTACGTACAATTTTGAATTTTAATATAAGAACAATAAGGATCGTATACCAAATTTTTTGATTAATTAACAATGTGGTAGTCTATACTCGCAGAAGTATTAGCAATGGCCGCCCGTAGGGTGAATTTACAAAGGATGTCACGGAAAGTGTTAGGTGTTTGAATCTTTTACCAATCTGTTCTTTTGAACATTATAGGCTTCTCGAATTGTAACTCGATGGAAATGAAAAGGTATTTCTGAAAATAGCAATATAATTTTGGAAACAATTTTTTTTATTTATAGTAGTAGTCAGGCATGTGATGTATTTAGCAGTCGTTTCCGCTATGCCGACTTGAGATGGGTGTGCACAGTCGTAAGTGACAGGGCTTCTCTCGTTAGATCCAGCTACTTCCAAGCTAATCAGAGAAAAGTGTTTTAATAGTATAATAATACTTTCACTACTCAGCGATAGATGGCGTTACTTGTAGTCATTTTGCGATCCTACATCGAAGCACCTGCAAAGAAGAAAACGTTGTTAATGATAATTTTTATATTATGTAACAATAACACTCGTGTGCACTGTCTACATGGATTGTGCACATTCATTTCCTCAAGCATACCTCTACTTCTTAACATCAGACGGAATGTTCGTGGATACAAGTCGGACCACTATAAAATAATTATTTATTAATTTTTAAAATGTCTGTACTAAGCTAGTGTCACAGGCACTAGGCGACCACAGTACATACTTACATTGGTACCGATCACAATATGGGTCACATCGATCGTCAGTTCACACCTTCTACCGCTTTTAATTTTTAGAAGAAATAAAAGAGTGGTAGGCAGACTGATGATGGTTATTTGCCTAGTCTGCCGTCCTGGGATAGTTAGTGCCACCATTTTCGAATGTAACACTTAACGTGTTACCTTGTCGCGTTTCGGAAGCAGTTTAAAAGTAGCCATGTAGGTATAACGAGAGGAGTGTGCATTGTTAATCTGAATGGTGCATACTCGTATCCTCAAGCCGGCATAGCGGAGGCGCCTGCTGTCTGTAGAGCTTACTCTGTAGTAGCAGTTGTTTCCGTTCATAGACTAGTAATTCGCTCACAATGAGATAAAAATAAATATAGCATTTAAAATGCCAATAATTAATTTTAAAACAAACTGATAACTAATGTTTTACGTAAGATTATCTGAAATAAAAATATGATTAATTAAGGAATTATTTTACAAGTTTATTAAGCGGAACCGTATTTCAGTATCCCTTTCTGTTGTACAGATTGTGTACAAATGAATGGGTTTAGTTTAGAAGGTAGTCTTTATCACACGCCTTTCAAAACTGATCACTATCGAATTACTAAAACAGTCACGGGTTTTAGAATAAAAAGTGCCGACAATTGGGCGACAACTCGCCGCTCATCCGTTCATTGCTAAAGTCGGTGGCGACGATGTTTTTTCTAAATAGGGCGCCATGTCTAACCACACCTGCCTTGAATGTCGATTCGACAGGAACTCTCACCAAAAAAGGGTTGTAAACTTTTGGAAATATGCTTTCAAACCATCATTCCAACGAACATTCTGAATTAAAAATGTTGCACAACTTTTGCAGTCGAGTTTCAAGATGTTTTTCTTCTATTGTTAAATTATAACAAAAGGCGTTTTAATCCAGTTTTCATTTTATTCTTGTTTATGAGGTGACTTTTTGTTATTTTATTCTTATGGTAGCCCGGCATGTCATCATACTTCGCCTGATTTTAAAAAGTGCGGAGACAATTGCAACCAGTATAATCACTTCACGCACATTCTTGTGTAACTTTACTTACAGATATGCAATGATGTACCTAGGGGTGGATTTATTAAATTGGAACACGTCGTTTCGCTTTCTTTTTTGTTGCAAGTAAAAACTAGTAAATCAATAAGCGACGTCGTATTCAAGGTGTTTTAAAATATTAATATCTTCACGGTATAAAGTGAAATCCGTGAAGCAGGTGTATCCAAGTCGCAGTGTATTGATGCAGTTCACAGGACCATGTGACAGCGAGACACTACGATTGGTCAAAGATTAATAAAGTTAACGAATCGACATTTAGTACAAACCTAAATAGTTTAATATTTTTATAATAATCTAATGAATATATTAGCAAATATGTTTACACAAATATATATATTTATAAATCTCTTGAAAAATTTGAAAGCTCTGAAGGTATAAAACTCGTGGCATATCTGAATATTTAGGTCTCACCTTCTTTGTTGATTAACCCACAAACAAAAGGCACCTGCGTTGGGTTTAGTTTTTTACAAAGACATCCCTTATCGTCGGTTTTTAAGGTGGCAAGTGAAAACAAAATGAAACCTTATCTTAAGTCAAAGATAGCAACGTAGAAATATTTAGTTGTCGCGTCTAGTGTTAATTGAGGGCTTTTAAGATTTTTTTTCCACTCCTTTCTGGATTTAAAAATAGATTTAGAATAGATTAATTAAATTATTATTTAATATTATTACTTAATTTTTATTTGTTATTTTAATTAATATTTTATCTGTAATACATTAAGGGTTTTGAGAGACACGTATGAATAAATGATTTTGAAAAAGGTAATAGAAAACTGGTATTTATTATGGGAAATCGTTTTTTTATATATATTTATGTATGGAGAAGGATTGTTAAAATTAAAAAAAAAAACATTTTGCTTTTAGATGCAAAAAAAAAACCTTTTACAACGATAGTATGTAAAGAGAACGTTACTCAGACAGCAGACTATGACTGTTATAAAATTTTGGGGTTGAATGGGTATTTGCTGAGTCATCATTACTTTTTATTTTCCCATAATAAATGCAATTTTATTTTAGAAGCATAACTAATGTATATTGGTTTATGGTGAGATAATTATAGTTATTATTGACCCTAATGTCTATTTTTAATTAATGTGTGATTTAAAATAATTTTACAAACGATCTATAGATGTCATTAGTAACAACATAGGCATTCTTATTAAAAAAAAGTAAAATGTTTAATGAAATTAATTATTTGAAGGAATTATAATAAAATTGCGATATTATCGTGAGGAGGTGTCGTCTTGATTTAGTACGACGTTTTACCTTCTAAAGATAAGTTAAAGATTATCTTAAGACTGGAGCTCGGCTAATGGAGGTTTTAATGAATCATTTTAAACTAGGTTACCGCTATTAAAGGTTTATTTCTTCTGTAAAGAAAATGAGAAATTTTGTTCAAAGCGCGAATGTAATTAAATAATAATAATGTGTTACTTTATTTTGATTTTAATTTGAATTATCTCTCATTAGTCCAGTCAACCAATCACCACAATCCTTCACAACCCACTATCTCTTTTCACATTTTTTTTTTAATTTTGAGTAAAAGGTTTTATTTTATTGTATATATTTTCATGTATAATACTTACAAGTATACTATACTTTAGCTTGTATCATAGGCATTAAAGTACATATAACAAAGTTACATTGGTACCGGTCGGGGTTTTTGGGCCAAGTTTATACCTCCTCGGCCACGGCTGTTTTCTTTCGTATACTAAGCTATTTCAAATATAGAATTAGCATGGGATGTGATTGCACTCCATCGGATGCAGCTATGCCGATTTGGAAGTATTTGGTAACATTGTTCCACAAATTAATTTGAACTATAGAGAAGAGATTTCAATTCGTAATTATCCTAATAAAGTTTTTTTTTTCATAATAATAATAAATTAATTATGTAAATTAAATTTATTGTAGATATAGTTATGAATTTTTTTATGTCGAGATCTCTAACACATTGTGTTAGGTTTTAACGAGAAATAAAGTAAAGTAAAAACATTACAGTGCATTTAAAAATATAATTAAGTACTTTTTTTAATTACTAAGGGTCGCCATTTTATTAATACTCTTTATTAATATTTATGATCATCATTAAAATCTCATAAAGAAAGACGAGACTATAAACTGAAAAGGAAATTCTTGTTTTGAAGGTAAAGTTTTACGCCTAATACGATGGAATATGCTAATCTTGTTGTTTTTATAATAAATTTATAGCTTCATTAAATAAACTAAAAGCAGTTCTTTAATTATACTTTTTATTTGTGTCAAAATAGAGTAGTCGATAAACGATTATATTCTTTGACGTTAACAATATTTCTTCTTGACTCTTATTGACATCTCTTCGGGCCTCTGTGGCGTAGTGATCGTGTTGGTGTGTTGGTCCCTATATTATTAAAAAAAACTAACTAAATAAAAAAATAAAAATAAGAAAGGAATAATTGTAAAAATCTTGATGTTACATTTTGACACTTGACATAGCTAGAGCTTGAGGATTTAGTAGCAATTATACTGTTCGCTGAAACTTGACAATTAGAGAAATTCCTAGTTCACGATCGTATGTGTGTGGGAGAATTATTTTTACTTAACGAACAGAGGGTTTACACACATGCGTTATACAATTTACTAAAATTTCATTCAAAACTGGACCTTTTGTCGGTGAATTAAGGTTATTATGAATTTAAATTAATTTTCTTAGTATAGCGTGTTGTTTAGTTGCAATAAAGCCGAAGCTTCGCGCTGACTTATACAAACGTCTCATGAGAAAATTATTTTTTGTAAGTTAAAATTGTTAGGGCTTTATAATTGCATCGTGTTAAGGAAATTATGCAATTTTTGAAATTGTTTAAAAACGTAATTACTTGGTTGTTTTCGTTGTGACTTTGTGAGGTTTAATATATATTAAAAAATAATAATGTGAAAATATCAAACCGTTTTTCCACTGTAATAGTTTTTAGTGGTCTAATTTTAAATTTCAAAAATTCTAATACATTTTAAAATATATGATGTGTTTATTGTACTTTAGTTATTTAATGAAGAAAAATACCTTTAAATTAGTAAATAAAACTACAAGCTCGATACCTAGCCTAATGAAGAATGCGCGAAAAAAAAATTTTGTTAAAAGCTCATAGAGCGAGTGTTTTAAAATATTCTTTTGAGCTTAATAAAATTCTATAAACCTAAAATAAATAGTATATATGTAATCTTTACCCTATTATATTTAACGCCAGTTTAAAAAAAGGTCGTATTTTGCTGGAAGTTTAATTCCGGTCGTCGCAAGTGCCGCTCACCTGACTACGTAGTCACGGAGTTTTAATATTGAAGAGGTAAATCATTTTGGTTTGTTCTTGAACGCTTCCTTGCAAAAAAACTTGTGGGATCTGACTGTCTTTAATATACCAAAAGTTTTTTTGCTTGCTCGTCCCTTTCACATACCTACTATATTTACTAATAAGAGAATGATAATATTTTTTACCTAGTTCCATGTTGGCATATGTCAACGCTCCAATGTGCGGTCCAGCAACGGAAACAACTGCTACCATATAGAGATTTTTGTTAGCAGCAGTCGTCTCCGCTGTGCCAGTTTGAGGAGACATTACAATTATCACGCCTTTTTACATTCTACAATTTTATGCAGTTGTCTCAACATTGTTATACAAATACAAATACAGTCTAATTAAGCAGTTTTACCAACATTGTCATACATTAAACAAATCATTTGATACAATACTATGCACACAAACACACTATATTTTGAGATGTCTCAAACTATTCCTGAACACAGAGAGTCTATCATTGTAAATAAAGTGTAAGCTACCAAAATACCCAAAAAGACATTTCATTATGTGGAAAATATTATTGAAAATTAATTTGAAGTAGACAGACGGTGAATTCACACAACTATAGTTCTGATATTCAGAGAACCATGAGTATATTGCAAATCTACAGTGTCCCCTCTATATATGTCAACTAAAATGCATCCAGACATGACAGATAGGGGAATGCGCCACCCCCTACACAGCCCCCGAAATCAAGCAAAATTACATACAAATTTGGGCTGTGTATATATTGTAATAAGTTCGATATTACTGTATTACTATTATTGATTTGACATAAATAGTTATTGAGGGTGGGCGATGAGCAGGGCACTTGGTAATCCTGGTGGAAACGATCTGACGCGTTGTCAAGTCTTACTTGATTAATGATGTGATAGGAATAGACAGTGGGATGACAATTTGTAATTATATTATTTATTATGATTAAAAAAAAAACAAATGATATGTATTTTTTAAAAAATAAAATATGACGAATATTAGAATGTATATTTTAATACTATGTCGAAAATTAATGAAAAAATACTGATAATAAATTAAAAAAATATTTTGTTGAAAATTAGGATTTTAGGATTTTATATATACATACTTATGCATCTACTTATTTTCCTTACTTTTATTAAATATTTTCTCTGCGATTGTAAGTGGAGAGAGCTTGCAAGGACCGGTGAGTTGTGAATGAGAAGAAATGCCTTAGCAGTGGGACAATAATAATAATAGAATTTACTAATAATTAACAATTAAACTTAAAGCAAATAAAAGATTTTATACGGCTGATTATCACGATTGTAAATAAAAAAAAATAAATAAAATAAAAAACGATATTAATTTAGTTTAGCATATAGTTGTGTTTTTTTAATTGTTTGAGTCATTTCCGCGCATAACCTAAAAGAAACGACCTACAAGTGTAACTTTTGTAATTTATCCCATAGAGATATTAGAGGTGTAACTTTATTAATCTGACATAAAAAAACCGTAGGCCGCTTCAAACGATTTGACAATATAGCCGTCAAGTTAAATACTAACTGGCAGAGAACCTAAACCTGGCCATATTTTCTCTCGCGTCACATTGGGAGCGTTACTGCACATCTAGTTGTATATATCAATGATTTATCCATTCTAACTGATCTACGATAATTTATTCCTAAAACAACACGTTCAACTTCAAATAAAATTAATCTATTTATAAATTGTCGTATAATTTCTTAATGGATAACAAGAAGAGCAGTAAAGCATTAGTACGAAACGGCTACTGTCGACTTAATATCCATCGTTGCAATAAAATATGTTTTCGCAGAAACATCGCGCTCGCTCAAACGTATATGAATTATGTGTCATACAAATATTTTAATGTGAAACCCACCACCAAGATTCATTGTAAAAATAAGACTGCTACACAAATGATATTAGATCAACCGTGTAGTAATTAATCATCTGTAACGAGTTTCACATGCTTTTGTTTACTGCAAACTATATTTAATGGAAGATTAAGTACAGGTATCATTTATTAGGTCCTAAATAGAGACATTGATAGATTTAAGTTTATATTTTGGTTGGAAGGGGTGCCATAGGAAGATCTTTCTCGTTCAGTGCCTCAATCAGAGTCATCGATGGGGATGAAGCGAAAGTAATATATAGAAAGAAGACGTTCCATGCCTGCTAATGGACGTGGTTGTGAGTTCATGTATGTAATTGTAGGCATATAAAAACGTGCAAAAAATGTTTAACATGTTATATTTTTTTATTATTATTTTTATTTTATATTTTTAATGGCGACCAGTGGTGGGAATCATTGAATTATGCTTAACAGTGATTGATTAATTTTTTGGTAAATGATCCACCTTTAGGTGCCACATCGTGTCGTCATTCACAATGAATAGAAAAAAAAGTTAAAATTAAATCACAATTAAAATTAAATTAAAATCAAAATTAAAGTTAAAGTTATCCATTAAAATAAATATAAAATAAATAATTGTATATAATTTTAGCGTCATAAATCAGGCGCCGTATTTAAAGAAGCTTGTCGAGCTTGCCTTCTACTAGGAGGGGAAAAACAATAAGCCCTAATAATTGCATATGCACAAAGCATGGCACTTTGCAAGTTTGCTGCAATCACTTACGTCGGGCTAACTGATCGCATGGCGCACGGCACATGCTTCTAATGACCGTTCATTTATTGCAAGTTGCGCCTGTGGGAGGCAATATGCATTGCTGTCTTGCTATATGCAAAAACATTGCTTATGAGCTGTTTAAGTGATTGCTAATTATTTTGTGTTATTGAGTTCTTAGTGCGTAGGGTTGAAATATATCAGGAATATAATACAATTTTATTAATGCGATCGTTTTAAACGTGGGCGATATTTTACGACTTTCCTTTGGGCGTTGTACTAAATTATTATCAAAGAGTCTCTATTCGTTTATAACTGCTTATATGAAACAAAGACCTCGAGTTGTCTTTCAATAAAAACAAGTGCAGTTAATTCGACGTAGGTGTTCGTCACATCCTAATCACGTGCTTTGAGATGTAATTGGCGCAATTCCCAGAGAGATACAGTTAGATCTTGATATCGATCAGATAGCGGTATCAGAACCAATATATTGTTTAATTTTGATTGTGCGGTCGTCATTGTCAGTCAGCAACTTTAATTAACTATAAAAACTATTGTGTAAGCTGTACGAATACCAATCAGATTTCTAAATGAATTATATATTGGGCTATAGTGTTGTGAAGCATGATCAACAGGAATCTTGAAGTTATTTATAGGAATCTATTGTCTCTGCCTTTCCCTGTTTACTATCATAAAACACAGTCAAATATAAATCAATTTATGTCAAAAAAGAGAAATTTAATTTCCGCCCAAATATTGGTAACGGGTGTAAAAAAAAATTTAATCAAAATCTGCTTTCTATTTCCTTTTAGGAATTGATATCATGAATGAAATAAATAGAAAACAATATGTTGTTGATTAGGTCTTGTGTGGTCTTGCGAATTTTATTCGGCTAATTAATCCGAATTGACTCAGTTCAGTTGAACTTAATTTTTCTCATTGTGTGAGTGAGTGAGTGAGCGAAATGTTACTTTTTTTTTATTATAGCTGTGTGTGACAACACTCTTTATGTTAAGCTAGAGGGCGGTCCATGAACAATTGCTACTATAGATAATTTTTTATAGGCAGCAGTCGCCTTTGCTTTGATTGAGGAGACGCACCATCCAGATTGACAACGCCAAACTGATCCGGAGACGTGACTAGGTCACTCACTTCACAGATGTTACATTCGAAAGTGGTGGGACTATTCCGGGACACCAGATTGACCTAATAACCATCATCAGTTTGCCTACCACTCTTTAATAACGACCAAAGTAAATAGAAAATAGTTACATTGGTACTGGTCAGAATTTTGAGTTCGAACACGGGTCTCAACGATCGTGAGTTCTTACCACTCGATCACGGCCGCTTTAAAACTTCCTAAAGATCCTAAAACCCGACTAAGTGTTACATTTGAAACGTTACATTTTTGACTGACTAAATTTAACTAAAATATTTTCTTTTATTCAATAATTTCAGATTTATTTATTTATTAGTTTCTGCACTGAAAACACTTTTCACATCCCTCAAAGGTTAGCTGGTAGAAAATGCCTTAAGGCATTAAGATCGCCTTTTGCAAAATGTTAAAATATTTTGATTTTTTTTCGACATCATTTCAATTATTTTTTTTTGTATTTTAACGTTTGAATGTAATAGTCAAATCCAGTAAACAATACAATAGCTGCATGATACTTTCATACAATAGACTGGAAAGTTATTAATAGTTCACATCGGTCAATGAACTTGTTTACAAATTTGTGTGGTGTATGAAAAGAGAATGACTTGCGAAGTTGAAGGTACCTCAAAGAGGTCAAGATTAAAATGTTTTGTTATAACATTTGTGTAATACATCGCATTGTTCACAGGTTTCAGTAGTAATTATTGGCGGTAGAGGATGGATGTTACGATCGAGGAGACCAGTGTTCAAACCTCGTTAAATTCTGACTGGTACCAATGTAACTATGTTATATGTACTTTAGTCGCCCCTGATTTGCGACAAGCACTAGCTTAGTATAGACATTTAAAAAATACATAATAATAATGTGATTTATATATTTTTGTATTTTAAAGAGTTGTGTGCCGTCCCAGAGTAGTTTCATGTACCATTCATGAAGTGATCTAATCTCGTTTCGGATCATCTTCTCAGAACAGTGTGCCTTGTGAATGGATGGTGAATATTCGTCTCCTTAAGCCGGCATAGCGGAGGCGACTGCTGCCTGTAGTTATTTGTAGTAGCAGTTGTTTCCGTTCATGGACCGCACTCTAGTTTTACATCAGGAGTGCGGTTCTATTCCTAGCTGTTATAAAAAAAATCTTTTTATATATCAGTTATTTTCGTAAAAATAATTTTTAATTAAAAAAAAACAACATTTTATTGTTTCATGTGGAAATATACTACAAAGTATGTGGTAATTGGTTTATTATCTTGACTGGTTGCTATTTTTGTCAAATAATTGTTTAAAAATAAAATATTCTATAACGTGCAGTTAATACGTGGTTGCGACCTAGACAGGGTTGCCACATACTCTATTCAAATATATTTTTTTGCAATGGCAACCCACTAATTAAATAAATAAACTCACACTTAACAGCTTAAGGTGTGGTGGGATTCGAATCCACGTCTTCCCTTATATTATACGCATGGATATTCTTACCACTGAACTTCTCTGCTATTAGACATTTTTAATGTGAAAATTATTTGTTATATGGGAACCCTAACAAAATACGTTTGCGATCGTTACGTTAAATTATATCGTGTGATAACCCATAATTATAAATGTTAGGCCTGTTGCACACAGATTTGATATACAGTGCATTCGTGGCTTTATATACGACATGCAATACGCCCCTAAAACAAGGGTTAAAATCAAATTATATCGCTTATCAGTTAGAGATAACACCTAGTTAGAAAGGTATTCGTTAGGATTTAAAAACGTTCGCGCTTGGTTGCTTGTGTGTATAGTTTTAATCCAGTGCCTTGGCCCAACGTACTGGGCACATAATAATAAGTGTTATAGTCGAATCATTAAGCATTTATTACAATAACATGTTTAATATAAGTTGATATTTAAAATATTATAACATTAATATTCCAAAGCGTACTTTATGGTTAAGCTAAACAATAAAATATAATATTTAATTGCTGAGAAACGTATGGAAATTATGATTCAATTTAATACAGATGTTTATTTAACGTAGACGCGTTTAAATAACAAAAGAAAATAAGAGTTTTCATATATAGTTTCCAAATAATAAATAGATAATTTAAAAAATCTGTTTAGATGGTGCATACTCGTAGCAGCAGTTTTAGTTTCTGTAGCAGCAGTTGTTTCCGTTCATGGACCGCACTTTAGCTTTACATCAGACGGAGTGTTGTCATATGCCGAGATACAATAATAAAGAAAAGATATTGATAGAGTACAAACATCCAAATATCATTATATAAAATATGATACCTGAATACTACCTAAACTTAAAAAAAAAGTAACAATTTATATGTTTATATATTTATATTTATACCTACTCTACTCTCCACACTCCCGTCAAAATATACTTAAGCGTACAATTAGGATTTACTCTAAAAATAAAAAAATGACTAAGCAAGTTTTTTGCTCCACGCAGTGATTTGGTGTAATTTAGAGGGACCGAAGAGTCTTCAACGATGTCTGATGAAAGATATGGCTAATTGGAGATAATAGACGATGGAAACAGAGCTATTATAAGTTGTTTAATAAAACTTTTGAAGTGATGTTGTTGAACAAATGCCGACTTTGTGCTTCAAGTGCCATACCTTGACCATACGATTGCTTGACGGCGCGTGAACCCTTATAACGCTTAATTTATTATATTAAATTTAAATAAAAGAAGAAAAAACTATGCCCTAGATCATGATTTTGCAAATATAATGTTGTGAAAGAAAATTTTATTCGATAAGTTTTCACCGAGCAAAACTGCATCAAAAATTGATTGACTCAATTCACAATTTTTTTCTCTTATATTTATAAGAGGCAATTATTATGAAAAGGACTTCTATACGAATATCCTTTTACACATGGAGAGAATAAGTCATAAGGGTACAGTTATGGGGAGGTAAAAGCTGATGTGCAACTTTGAACGTCAAAGGACAAGGGCCCATTTGAAATCTAATGGTATGTTAACTAAACAATATTCTAAAATAATATCTTATTTTTTTTACTTATTACTTTAATTATATCAACACGTTATTTACCAATCAATAGTCAATGTTTAATTACATAAAAAAACAGATTTCATCAAGCATTAAAGCATTTAATATAATAATAACCTCAAATATTACATCCAAAAAAGTTTAATTACTCCATAACCTGGGTAAAAAAACTAAAACTGATTGGTGATAAGGAATGTAGATTTGTTTTCCTACAAAATAAACTAAAAATCATCGATAAACTCGTTAAAAAAAATGTGGGCCCATTGCTCTTAGGTTAATGAACATTCTCCTTTATAAAAAAATGTGGGTATAGCGAAGAGCTAGCAACAAAAAATTAATGTGATAGGGTACATATTTTCAATTTTTTTTCAATATACCTATATTCTCCATTGAGTGAGAATATAGAACATAATTTTATTAATATCAAATGCTAATTTAAAAACAAAACTAAATAAATGTGTTTTTATGTTCGTCATCACTTGTAATTGTCGATCCATTTATAGACTGTATCAAAGTTAATGTTTATTTGATATCTCTAGATCCTATCTTGTTATTTTTTTGTTCGTTTGTTTTAATTATACCTAAATATTATTTTTAAATAAGGACTTACAAACTCCAGAGATGTAAAATAAGATTGCAAGTTTGGAAGGAAGAAATCCTAAATGGTGTAATAAAGAAAGACAACGCAAACGTATACAATCTACACTATTAATGAATCGATTCGATCAGGGAATTGAGAGCGGCCGTGGAGCGCTTATAATCGATGAGACTTGTGTTCAAACCAAAATTCTGACCGGTACCAACATAGTTAACCTTTAAGTATGGACATGGGGTCTCACAGACCTTTCATACTTTTCAATTTTCGAGAATCATATACTTTCCGCGCTCCCCTGCGACCGAGTGTCTATATAGCTTCCAATTTAGCCACCTAGTGCTCGATCCGAAAGAACGTTGTATCATCTAGTGAGTTACAAGTAAGTTATATCAATTCAAAGTTCGGACGGAGTCTGTGAGATCCTATGTCCATGTCAGTGATAAGAAAAAAAAGTGTCCATACTTAAAGGTTAATCTTATATTATGTACTTTGGTTGCTCGGTATCTGTGATACAAGCTTAGTAAAGGCATAAAAAAATGAACCCCGGGACTTCCGCGTAAATGATTGGTATGGTAACCTCTGCGCTACAGAAGTCGTTGACATTTATAAAGCAATATTATTATCTGATTTTAAAGGATATTAAAGGAATAATTTTGTATAATATTATCTTAAATCAGACGTGACCTTTTTAATATTAAAACCTTATAATTTTATCCGCACTTATCTTAAAGATTAAATCCAAACGGTCACTGCCTTATATTTTTCGAAAACGATTCAGAAAATAACATATAATTTCGAGAGAACGCTTTTATTAATAAACATAGGTATAAAGTAAATGGTTCACTCGACCTGTATTATAATTTTTCAATGATCATCGAGGCGTAGAATAGTGGCCTGTGTAACCGTGATAGGCCGGCTGTGATGAGAATTAACCACGCGGCGTTAACACGGGTCAAAACGATATAGAGGTGAATCCAATTGGAAATCCCAAACTCGAATAGGGTTAAATCTAAAGTAAAATTACAATATGTGGTATATGTTTTTATTGCTCGTAGCTCTTTGATAATTTAATTTGTTATTTTGTTTTAAAGTATAATAAAGAAATATACATATGTAGCTACTTGAGCTCCCACTATGTCCACTTTCTCATTCTCTCATTTCTTTGTCACTTTGGAACACTTACGAATAACTTTAATTCAAGCGCTGTGCTTCTTCCAGGTTAATCATCATCTATGTTCTTTCATTTTATTTTTTTTTGTAGCTCGGCATGTGACAACACTCCGTCTGATGGAAAGCTAGAGTGCGGTCCATGAATGGAAACAACTGCTACTACAGAGAAACCTGTGCGGGTAGCAGTCGCCTCCACTATGCCGGCTTGAGGAGACGAGCATGTACGATCTTAGATTGACAGTTCACACTTCTCTCGTTATACCTGGCTACATTCAAACTATTCCCGAAACGCGACAAAGTCACTTTTATTTTATTTTAGCTCAGTATATGACCACACTCTCCAATGTTAAGCTAGAGTGCAGTCCATGATTGCTACAGATAAATTTCGGCAGACAACAGTCACCTCCGTTATGCCGGCTTGCATATCCATATCGATAGTGCACACTTGTCTCATTCTTTTTATTGCCTACATTAAATTACTACTTGTATCATAGGCACTGAACAGTCGCCTCAGTTATGCCGGCTTGCATATCCATATCGATAGTGCACACATTCTTTTTTTTATTGTCTACATTAAATTAGTATTTGTATCACAGTACATTTAATATAGCTACATTGGTACCGGTTAGAATTCAGTGAGGTTTGAATACGGGTTTCATGGATCGTGAGGTCCGCTAGACTAATATAACGCGACTAGGTTACTCGCGTTCACGGATGTTCCTATTTGAAAGTGTAGATTTGAAAGTATTACTCCAGGAGGGCAGGGCAAAGTCATAAAAATAGTAAAATAATAAAATATGGGCATGTGTTTAAAATATTTGTTGCTACTGGTGACAGCTTTATCGAAGTTAGTGTGAGAATATGTTTCTTTATAGTTTATTGTTATACCAACGGGATGTTTAGTCAAACGTAATAGTTGTTGACAGAATGATAGTGTACTAATAAAATTTATTGACTAATTAAATTTTTTCTTAAGCCTTTGCTGTTATGATTTAAGTGTTCATTTATTTTATAGGTTATTTGTTAATAGTTTAAGCGGATGCATTTATAGTAGGTTTTATTTTGAGTGGTAGGCAGACTGATGACGGTTATTTGTCCAGTCCATCGTCCTGAGGTAGTACCCTCACTTTCGAATGTAACACCCGTGAAGTGACCTTGTCGTGTTTCGGGAATAGTTTGAAAGTAGCCAGGTATAAGAGAGAAGTGTGAACTGTCAATCTAGATGGTACATGCTCGTCTCCTCAAGCCGGCATAGTGGAGGCGACTGCTGCCCGTAGATTTCTCTGTAGTAGCAGTTGTTTCTATTCATGGACCGCACTCTAGCTTTACATCAGGCGGAGTGTTGTCACATGCCGAGCTACAATAAAAAAAAATAGTTTGAAAGTAGCCAGGTATAAGAGAGAAGTGTGAACTGTCAATCTAGATGGTACATGCTCGTCTCATCAAGCCGGCAAAGTGGAGGCGACTACTGCCCGTAGATTTCTCTGTAGTAGCAGTAGTTTCCATTCATGGATCGCACTCTAGCTTTACATCAGGCGGAGTGTTGTGACATGTCGAGCTACAATAAAAAAAATTACCATACTCCGCTTGCGTTTCAGTTAGAGTGCTTTCCATGAGCGAAGGGAAACAACTGCTAACACAAACAACTCTATGCAGGCAGCAGTCCCCTTTAGGTTACACTTGAAAGTGGCGGTACTATTAAAGACGGCAGACTGGGTTAACGACCACCATCAGTCTGCCTACTACTCTCAAAGAAAAACTTTACAGTGATTACAAAGTTTGAGCTAGATATAGGCGGAGATATAGGTGTTAATTGGTATTAGCCATGTGTGCCGTCCTATGAAGTGACCTAATCACGTTTCGCGTTCAGCTTGTAAGTAACGAAAGTGTCTATGGTTGGTGCACAAATGTGGAGGCGACTGCTGCCTTGAGATATTATTTTCTAGTAGCAGTTGTTACGTCTGCCTGATCTATTTGGAAATAAAAAATAAAGTTTTATATATTTTTTTATTAAGTAATTAAAGCTAATAAATTTTTATTTAAATTTGTTAACTAAGGTCCTCCGTTCACAAAGGCATCTAGTTATCTTTGTATGAGGTCCAAAATTAAGAGATGCCTCGATGGATAGTTATCCTTAAATTCGGTATAATTATTTATTATCTTAGGATAAAGTAAGTTCATCTATGGGTACCGCATGGAATAACAAATTTGCATTATCTACAACATGCTGCATTATAGCTTTCATTAAAGGTGGTCCTAGTTCTGTCGTAATCTCTTTCCACCCTGTTCTGAATAATTCTGCTGCTGCTTGGGCTGAAATAAAATTAAAAATCACATTAATTAACGCAAAAAATAAATCATGAATTAAAAGATTTTATTGTCTAAAAGATTGTCGTGTCTTTTTTAAATTATAATTATCGCAATTACGATGACTGAAAACGCTTTCGAAACCAAAATAAATGTCCTTACGCTCCGTTAAATATTTTAATTTAGATGAAATTGTGTTTTTATAATGTAAGATAATTGTATAATTAATTTTTTTACTTGATATTACCTAATATTTCATTTCCATTGAACATATTTTCAAATAAAAGATCAGATTTTTCTTTAACATCATATTCGTGTGTCCATGATTTTACATCCCAATATTTTTTACCATTTTTCTCGATTTCTTGCAAATCTGCTTCAACACTTAATGAAACTTTTCCTGCAAAATTTATATTAATTCATATTCAAAACCTGCAATATACAGCTTTGTCAATATTAAATAAAAAAATGTACAAAGTTAATATGTTTAATTTTAACAACAACACGGTGTAAATAGCAATAACTTGCTTATTTGCAGCCGTTAGGTTTTCTCAATGTAAATAAGTGAAAATTTTCCTATATTAATATGGATAATTATGTACTTAATTATTATTGCATGCTTACTGAGAACAAGGTGGGTTTTTCCTTTTCCTTGCACTGGTAAAATTAGTAATTGTCCAGACATCTCGTATTGTCCATCTACGGTTGCATCACACACACCTTTACCTTTTATTTTTAAACCTATACGTCTGAAAATATTAAAGTTTTTATGGATGAAAATTCCACCTTCTCCTAATTTCCATTCTTAATTTTAGGGAATGAAAATCACTTTTTTTTTATATTTGCGAAGAGTCCATGAAAGCCGATTCGTATAGACTTCCCTTTTGACATAATTTAAATAAAAATACAGCCTCTTCCAATATAAGTACAACAAGAAAATAAAATTATTTGTTTTTTAACAAGGGTCGCTAACTCTATACTATACAAAAAATGCCTTAAGTCGCTATATTTTAACTTTACATATACTATATACGATACTCCCAGTCTCTAAGATGACCTTAGCTTACAGATAACTTAAGTCAGAATTCACCCTTTACGGAACGTTTCCGGTTTGGAAAAGATCTGACAACACATGTCGGATCAAAATCATCAAAAATAATGCTGAAGTAATATTGTTAAAAGCGTTACATAAACTTGTTTTAAGAATATATTCTTGTTCGACTACACTACTGTGACGTCAGCATCATATAATATAAACATAGCAAATTAGAATTAATATATTAATACTATGTTAACTGTGTAATATTTATTAATAAAAATAATATATTAATTTAACTATATAGGTAGGTTTTGATCCGGTTTAATATGTTATATTTATATTTAATACTAATTGACATATAACATATATAAAAGCAAAAACATATTTAAAAAATCTTATGAAGTAGAGACAATACTACTAGATTTAGCTATCAACTAGGATTCTTACATAATACAGTTACTACGAAAACTAACGTTATTCCACCGATTTTACCGGTATTCCAAAAATATCGATATTGAAAACAACCAAAGAAATACCAATATTATTATAGATAATTATATAAACGTTACCGGTCCGCGTCGTCGAGGTGACAAAGAGTAATTATAAGAAAGTGATAAACAATGGTTAACGTTATTAGTGTTGGTAATGCTCAGAAGCACACCTACTGAAAAAGGGTAGGGGGTGGGTATAAAAAGAAAATACTTACTCCATTTTCTTCACATGACAATTTTTTATTCCAACAACACTAATATTTTTTAATATTAATTTCAAACTTCCTGTACTTAGATCGACTCTCTTCAGAAATAGTGGATCTGTTTTATCTATACCGAGTTCTGGTACTCCTGCCAGTAATTTTGGTAAAACCTCTTGGGTCGTTTCTTTTACACATTTAGCATCATTATTGTTACATGGTTTTATTTCTAAACCTGTAATTTATTAAATTGTATCTAAATTTAACCTTTCTTGTATTGATTTTTGTATAATTGTTATAATTGTTTATTAAAACATAAATTTAGAGTAATCGTGGTCTAGCAGTAGAAAGCGTAAACTCACGATCGATGAAACTCGTGTTCAAATCTCGTTAAATTCTGACCGGTACCAATGTAACTATACTTTAGGCGCTCAGAGTATAGGCATTAAAAATATATTATAAATAAAGTGAAAGAAAAATAAACTTTGATAATTAGAATAATATAATAAATAGATAGTTTGAAAGTAGCCAGGTATAAGAGAGGAGTGTGCACTGTCAATCTAGATGGTACATGCTCGTCTCCTTAAGCCGGGATAGTGGAGGCGACTGCAGCCCGTAGAGATTTCTCTGTGGTAGCAGTTGTTTCCATTCATGGACCGCACTCTAGCTTTACAAGTTTACATCAGGCGGAGTGTTGTCACATGCCGAGCTACAATAAAAAAAATAGACGTATACACACCCACACACTCAAACACACAGTATTGCATGTTACTGAAACACAATCATAAATATTAATAATAATAATAAAATTCTTTATTGCACAAAAAATATTTTTGTACAGGCGAGCATAATGCCTAAAGGCATTCTCTACCAGCTATCCAGTAATCTACGTAGTGATTTGGAGGGTGCAGGATAGAAATATAGGGAAATAGTGAAATAAGGTGTAAGCAAGAACAGTAGTATATAATAGTAAATACATAGATAAATATATATATATATATATAATACACACATACATAAACATACATAAATATTACACTAAACATTAGAATTTATTATCAGAAATTAACTCGCAACTTTATCGATGGAGACCAATTTAAATCAATATAAAAACACTTACTTGCAGTTTGTATTCCCAAAATAAAACACAAATAAATAAATATAAAACCGTAAAGTTTAATAATCATTTTAAAGTATCAAAAAATAAATTTGCAAATTAAATAATTTCGATGAACTTGAATCGAAGAATTCCGCTACTCAAATGAGTGAATTAAAATCATCAACACTTATAAATGTCCTCGAAGGATTGTGAAAATACATAGTATATATGTAATAATTATAATATGCAGATAATTTCCGTGCATTCGATATATGAATGTATCCTGATTAATTTATTTTTTATTTTAAATTATTGAGAATCGAATATAATTTGGTATTTTATTTAATTTTCGTTTTAAATTTAAAACTTGTTTTGTATTATAATTATTTAATTGAATTCTTTGGTTTGTATCTATACCGATATTTCTTTGTTTTCTGATGAAAGTTGCTTTATAATTGTATTAATCTATTGTGACATCTGCCGCCCTACAGGTATAAACAATCTCCCAACAACTTCTTTAGTCTCTCTAGACACTATCTTCCATTCGTTTTTTAATGACGTCACCGAATGGATCAATCTTTTTTCAGGATTCCTCTTTTATAATACTTCTTATATTTTTTATATTTGCTTTCCTTGTATATATTTTTATGTAGTCCGATATAAAAAACTAATTATGATATAAACTAATTATGGTGAATAAGCGGAGATAACTGCTGACACGGAGGAAATTGAATATCTCTAGATACTAGTCGCTTCCCCTATGCCGATTTGAGGAGACAAATATGAACGAATCGACGTGAATCAACGCCTTCAATCGCTGTAGCACGACCCGCTCTAAACCTACTAATTAATTTTCATTTCAATGAATACCTAATTGAGGAAAATTATAATATTCTATAGTCGAAAATATTTACTACTTTTATAATTATCAACAACGAAAATTACCCACGTATATAAAGGTACCTAATTAATAAATCTATTCAAATATCAACAAATATTATTTAAAGACCTAATGACTAATCGAATAAACTGGCTTTACTAACAGGTTTAATAACTATTTATAATTAATTAAAAGCTTTACAACGTATTTTATAGTCTTTTTTTACTAGAATTACAACTTTGTATTTTTTTATTTCTTATAATAGCATAATATCTATTATTAAGTTAGCTAACACATCAGAGATCCTGCATTTAACTGCCCACACTAAAGGCTTGTGTTCATTAAACTTAACTCATATTTAAATTAACTTGCATTAAAACCTCATTGATTACTTACTGATTGACAATCTTAGTAGTCAATTAGGCGGTGTATCTCGGGTTCGATCCCCGATCATAACAATAGGTGCTTATTAATAAATGTGATATTACAAAACGCGTATATATCGGTAAACATTTTAAAGAGTGGGAGGTGGACTGATGATGGATATTAGCCCAGCCTGCGATAGTACCACCACTTTCGGATGTAACACCCGTGAAGTGACCTCGTCGCGTTTGAAAGTAGTCAGGTATAGCGAGAGAAGTGTGCACTGTCAATTTAGATAGTGTGTACTCGTCTCCCAGCTAAGCTCCAGGCTAGCATAACAGAAGGGACTGCTGACCGTAGAGATTTACTACAAGCAGTTGTTTCTGTTTATGGACGGAGTGTTACCGGGCTACAATAAGAAAAAAAAACGTGATTTAGGCAAGTAATGTTGATTTCTTATTATGCCGGGGCCTCACAGGCCTAACGTTGGTATTTATGTAAGTTTTTTTTGTTTACATTATTATTAGAATATGGTGCTAATTTATATTTATTTTAGTTACTGTCTTCAAATATGGATATTCCTGGGTAGTTGGTAGTCGGTAGCGGTAAACGAAGTTTATCTACAAATAATCTACGACATCCTGAAAGCCTACAGGCACTTCTGAATCTGTCGGATTCAAATAACGGAGCATTGTATGAGGGCTCGCGTTCAAGGCGATGAAGAAAAAAAAAAGGATTTTTTTTTTAATGCTTAATAAGCAAACGTTTCACCGCACTTAATTACGTCTTCTCCACTTGAACTCTAGAAAATCAAACTATCGATGTAAGTAATAAAAAAAATAATATAAAAATAGGGCCAAAGATTGCAATTAATTTTACTTCGAAGTTTAATAAAGTTCATTATTTATTTTATTTATATACCATAAATTTTTAATTATGAACAACAGTGAGACGCGGAAAGCATTATTTTCCTACTAAACTCAATATTGAATTTACGGTCTCTTAGACCCTACCTCGGTACTAATGTTACAATAAAACTACGCTGGTACTTAAAGGTTAAGTAAAAGTACCATAGAAAAATGTCTGAAGTCACGTTCGGCTGAAAACGCAGACACGGAGTTATACCTGAATATAGCTGATTGTACCGATTTTTTAAGTTGATCCCGCAACGCTACTAGGTCACTTTACGGGTGTTACTTTAGGAAAATAGTACCTCGGGTAACTCGTCCTATTGTAACCTCGCATACGTTCATTAAATGCAGTAACGTAAGTTTGTAGGTCCCCTTTGTTTCTCAGTTTTCGTTATGTACTCGCAGCTTAGGAATTTGGAATAAAGTTTGCAAACTAAAATAACCCTGTACTAATAACGTAACATGTTGAGACGAAACTTTTCGTATTACAAAATAGGATGTTTGTGTTATTCTAAAGTTTTGTTTACAATGTTAACAATACGGGAGGATATGCTATTGCATACGTTATACATTTTTTATTTTAATTAAATTGCAAAAGGTAATTTTTAAAATAATTTTGCAATTAAAATATTATAAGAACATATCATTAAAATTTGTTATAATATTTATTTACACTGTAACTGAATGAGCTATAAAAGATTGAGGTTGTGAAGGAAATATTGAATGAATGAATATTGAGTGAATTACTATTCTATTTTATTCTTATAACGAATAAACGTCTGGGGTCTAGTAGAAAAGATTTCTTCCGCATGTGTCGTTCATATACGTATCGTTATGTAGTAAGTTTAAAAATTTTTTTTTTTTTATTGTAGCTCGGCATGTAACAACACTCCGCCTGATGTAAAGCTAGAGTGCGGTCCATGAGTGGAAACAACTACTACTACTACAGAGAAATCTTTACAGGCAGCAGTCGCCTCCACTATGCCGGCTTGAAGAGACGAGCATGTACCATCCAGATTAACAGTGCACACTCCTCTCGCTATACCTGGCTACTTTCAAACTATTCCTGAAACGCGACAAGGTCACTTCACGGGTGTTACATTCGAAATTCGTTACTCGGCTTGGCCCCTTTTTAGTTTACGTATTTTCATAATAAATATAGGTAAACGAATGTATGCGATTCGATTCGGTGAGCATCGGAAAAAAGAAACAACGATAGTAAATACTATATTAATTAATTTATTTAAAAATTAATAGGAAATTATTTATAACTAATTTAATTAAATCCGTTTCTTTAATCATAATAATAATCGTCGTAAGGTAGATTTTTCAGAAATCTATTGGCTGTTTTCATGACTTTCTTGTAAAGATTATCGATAATCGGTTGTCCTAATTCACCGAGGACTTCTCGATAATTTGAATTCACAAATGCGAGTACTGGATCCGCTGTAAGAAATTTTAGAAATATAATTAGTAACATCAAAATAATTAGGTTGTACAATTGCACATACACCAATATTAATATACGTGTATTAAAAATATTTTTATTGGAGAGAAGTTTTTATAATCTAAGTTAATTGTTTTCTAATAATAAATAATAATAATGTATAAATAAATAAGTTTTTTACAGTGCCCCAACGGGGTTCTTAGATAAATAAAGATTTTGATTTTATATCGCATTGGCAATCTTTGCGGCAATATATGTTTGTGTCCTTAACACCGTCCTGAGTCCTGATGCAAAGGCTGAAAGTCATGCGGCTGTTCAACTTTGTTGATGCTTCGGTTTTTTAAAATAAAATAAATAACTTTATAGGTTATAAATAATTTAAGATAAATCGCTGGTCCCAGAGCTAGTTCAAGGACTGTGTTGCTAGGGGTAATGCTCTTTCGTTTTACAAGTACATGTTATAAACGCAGACAAATAAATTATTCTCAAAGTTTTGCGTAACTAATTGCTTGACAACGATCTAATACTATTTCTTATAAACCATCTAATCGCGAAATAACAATCAACTTTTTTGTATCTAATATTTAAATAATTGGCATTGTATTTTATTGTTGGTAAAAAAACCTCTTTCGCTGGTCACTGCTTAATAAGATCTTGGGTTGAACAAGGTCACGATCAAGTTTTTAGATGGCACAACTTTATAAATAGACCTTATATATAGACTTTATAATTGTAACAAAAATAAAGAGTGTAACATAAGAGTGATACAAATTTTGATATAAAAAAATAATGTGATAACGTTTTTTTACATTTATCAGCAGAAATGTTACCTATCATAATTTAATACTTAACAGTAAACACAACACAGTTAAAAAATTATTAAAAAAATAAAACATTGTTGTTTGAACTCTAAGCTCACCAAAACTAACTTTAATTCATATTTTTTGACTCTAATTTATACATTGCTTCCTATTACTTAGTTGCTTATGTATATTCAGAAACAAAAGCCGCAATGAACAACGATTATAAATAAACTTACATAATTGTTTATTCCCGTTGAATAAATTATTAAATTGAAACACAATCGGAGCTTCAATTTCAGTTTCATGATTAAATCTAGGAATGTTCAGATAAGAATAACCTTCTGCTTTTTTAACTAAATCTCCTTTTAGTTTAACTTTTAGTTTTTCTGAAATTAAATAAATATTTTTATAATATTATTGTAGTTTGGCATATGACAATACTCCGCCTGATGTTAAGTTAGAGTGCGGTCCATGAACGGAAACAACAGCAGTTTCAGTTAGCAGTGTTTCGGCTTCTCTCGTTATACCTGGCTACTTCTGAACTGATCCCGAAATGTGGCAAGGTTACGCTTAAGGTGTTACGCTTGAAAGTTGTGGTACTACCCCAGGCTGGTAGACTGGGCTAATAACCATCATCAGTCTGCCTACAACTGCTTGCAGTAAGATACTGCAAATTAAACATTTTACTCGTTTTATGATGGACTGAGCAGATAATGAATAATCTAATTTCAATAAAATACTTACGAATGTCAATTTGGAAATCTCCATCTCCAGTGACTGGTAACACAAGGACTCGTCCAGAAATATTATAATTACCAGAAACAAAAAATTTGCATACCACCTCGATTCCGAATGTCATTGCATTTGAATTGATTCTAAAAAAAGTTATATTTATACATTTAAAAATAAAACAGATAATAATATAACTGTTGGAAGATTCTCTTATTTATATGGCGTTTGCGAAGAAGACCGAACGAGTTATTACATAAAATTCGAACAAATATGTACATATAATATTTAAATTTTTTAGACAAAATCATAAACTCATAAACAATCTTTATGCTAAGTTTCAAGATCTGTTCAGTCGTTTGAGTGTGAGTAGGAAACAAACATCCATAAATTCACATTTATAATATTACAATAGATTACTAACGTGATATCAAGAACATTGCAAGTTTTAAGTCCAGTAATGACTACATCTTTAAAATGAATATCTAGTCCCGATTTGTCACTTTCAATAGATTTTATATTCAACGGATCAGATGGTGGTATTCCTAGTTCTGGTATACCATCAGCTACAATTGGCCACGCTACTTGACCAGATTTTGTTGTACATTCTCTGTCTGACGTTTTACATTTAAGTATAAAATCTGAAACAATTTTTTAGGATTTATTAGTTGCATAAAAAAACACGATTTGATGTTAAGCTAGAGTGGGTTTCATTTACGGAGTGAATTGCTAAGCACAACGAAATGTCTGTTGACAGCGGTTATTTTTGTCGGCTTGAAGAAATACATTTTCGGCGATCAGGTTAACAATGCACACTCTTTTTATTATAAAATATATATCAGTTAGGTGTTAAGTCAAAATTAAGCAAGATCACTTATTCAAGGTTAGTAAGCAAACTAAAAATAGGTTTATTTTTATAAATATTACAAAGCTTTTTTGAGGTTATTTTTTAATTAAAAAAAAAGTACGAACCTAAAGTTGAACTAGCAGAATTCACAGAAGACACACAATAAATGACATTTACTAATAAAAAAATATTTTTAAGAAACATTATTTATATTGTCTTGGTTCCAATCTCAACAACCACACAGCAACGAATAACGAGTAACGAATGGTAACAAAACTTCCACAGATCTCGTATTTAGCTTTATAAGAAATTTAAATGTAAAAAAATTGCGAGAATTAAGACATGCTGACACGTGTATGGGTTCCGTGATTTGTTGAATAAATTTACATATATAAATTAACAAATAGTTAGTGTTTAATTTCTTTAATTCCTGTAAAGTCTACGCTAAATGACCCATGCCACACACTTACATATTTATACTATTAACCTAGAATACTATCAACTGATATAAATAGATTAAGGAATCCTAAATTATACAATACGTTTTAATTATATGTATAAAATATGTATATCTAACTAGTTCTTTTAATGTATTTTATATTAGTTGTGGAAATCCTTGAAATTCGTAACTTTGAACGTCTTGTTTATTTTTGCATTATTATAAACATTTTTAGTTCCGGCATTTCATCTCTTTGATCTTTTAACACGGAACTCTGATTCCCAAACAGCATGTTTTAACTTTAATATGCGTATTAGACAGTAAGTAGATTAAATTAAAAAAACATTGACAGATATCACAATTGTCATTGTCATATTACAATATGTCTTACACAAAATACAATGAGATAAATAGCTATACGACTATTTATTAGTGGCGACGAGGATAATAATGGACATTGCTAAACTAAAAAAAGCACGCAGCTCGATTAAAGGTCAGATCACCCGTTTACATACACACCTGACAACAAATGTGATACAATTACATGAGGCGAAAGTACATCTTCAATCTATAAAACAGTTCCAAGAAAAATACAATAAAATACAGGATGAGTACGAACTACTAGTACCTGACGAAGAGTTCGAACAAGAATTGGAGAATAGACACTGCACAGAACAAACGATCACCCAAATCAAAATAATTATACAAAAAGTCTTAAACGAATATCCCACCCCACAGAACCGCCATGAACCGATGCAGTTAAAAGTTGCGTTTCAGCCGTTCCAATTAACTGAATCATTCAGATGTTTTATAAAAAGGTTAGACGTATACCTAAAATTTAACAATCAGTCGGACGGTAAGGTCAAAGTGTACACACTTTTATCTACCTTGCCCCCAGACTTACATCAGAAAGCATACGACCTATGCTCTCCTGAAGACCCTACAACATACACTTTTGAAGATCTGGCAAACACATTAGAAGGACACATAGACCCCCCAGAGCTACATCAGAAAGCATACGACCTATGCTCTCCTGAAGACCCTACAACATACACTTTTGAAGATCTGGCAAACACATTAGAAGGATACATAGACCCCCCAGAGCTACATCAGAAAGCATACGACCTATGCTCTCTTGAAGACCCTACAACATACACTTTCGAAGATCTGGCGAACACATTAGAAGGATACATAGACCCCCCAGAGCTACATCAGAAAGCATACGACCTATGCTCTCCTGAAGACCCTACAACATACACTTTCGAAGATCTGGCGAATACGAGTACATTAGAAGAATACATAAAAGGCACGATACACCCAACTGATGATAGAATGAAGACGGACACCGGCGAGATTTTCAACACAGTCGGCGTTGCACATGTTACGTGCACCTACAAAGAACCTACATGTAAAATGACACTATACTATATTTTACAAAGATACCCGTGGGACAGAGGGCGGGGTATATGCACCCAAGTAAATACCGGTGGAGGACTGACAGATACACCAGGACCAGCTACGGACTACGAAAATAGCGACGGAGGACCTGACAGATATCACAATTGTCATTGTCATATTACAATATGTCTTACACAAAATACAATGAGATAAATAGCTATACGACTATTTATTAAACATAAACATAATTAATCTATACTTTTTTTTTTGAACTATGTACCGGTATGGTTTAACCGAATTAAAACATTTTATGTGACTTTATGCAAGTCGTTTCGAAAGCTTTGCAGCGATCGTTTCACTGCGACCACGATGGTTGCATAGCTTTTAATTTCGCTATTGTAAGGAAAAATCTTTTTATTTGGTTAATAGGTACGTTCAATTCAAATAATAATAATATGTAATAATAATATTGAAACAAATCTTTGAGTTATTGAAAACAACAAAATTTTATAAAGTTTCATGTTGTACGATAAACTTATACAAATTTAGGGCTACCGCTATAAAAGATAAAAGCAAAGTTTTAACGAAATAGATCCGAAGTGAGTTTTTATCAGATTTTACCAGAAATTTTCTCCACAAACATTTTTCAAATTTGTACAATGTTCAGATTATCTACAAAACGTTATATACTCGTATACCTATATGAGGATGTTTTATTACTATTTATTATGTTTAAGTACCATTTAACAATAGTTTCAAATACTCGAATTATTATTATAAATAGTTAAATATAATACTTATTTTATTTTTTATTTTTCATGTATTTTAGATTCAGGCCAGGATAAAGGATACATAAACAAAAAACAAACGTAAGCCTATTTTCCCATTCAATATTTTAAAAATTCATCACGGTAATACCCTCGCGAGTTAAGAAGGTAGTTTGGTATATAGCCTCCGTCGATATCTGCTAGACCTTAAGCCAGCACTTTGCGCGGCATCTACCATGCCATTCTATTAGAATAGTGAATACAATGGAGTCGAAATTATGTAACAATTTTATGTCTTTTATTATTTTGTCGTCCTTATATGTATGTACGTATTTATCTTGCTGTGCGCGACAATAGCAGAACTAAGTATTGTATTTTTAAAAGTATTAACAGTGGATTGTAAGGTCAATTAACTGGGCAAAAGCAGCTTTAGCATGTAAAATAAATGTTATTATATGCAAATATATTAAATTAATTATTTTGTTAAACTTTATTTTTAATGGCACGTAAGGAAAAAGGTAGTTCTCATAAGGTGTCAGAATCAAATAATATTATAATAGTGTAATGATAATAAAATTCGTGTCTATTCATTTTTATATTCAATGTAACGCTCCATTTGCGCGGTGAGCTTTATGATTATCTTCCACGAACAATTTAATATTGTTCGTTATAGCGAACATTTAGCTCATAAATTAAAAGTTGCAATCTCTGCCGCTACCGGTCTTTCCGAGCGTGAAGATATTCCTTTACCACACAACTTTTATTAATTCCCCCCTTCTCTGTGTTTTAAAGCGTCAAGATTTTATTAATAAACGTGTCTTAAGTTATTTTTTATCGTAATTGTTTTTTTCACTTAACTTGAGCTTTTTATTGTAGTCTGGCATGTGACCATACTTATCTGACAAATCAGATAAATGTCTGCAGGCAGTATACGCTTCCGCTATACCGGCTTGTGAGGATTAATGTAAACCGTCCAGATTGACAGTGTATAATAATATAATATCCATATTCATTGTGTTAACAATAATAAATAACACGATCTCTCTAAAATTCTATTGCTAACTTCCCATAATAAAATTAATATTAAGAGTTTGTTGTAGCGCCATCTATTGGTGACAAGCAAAACTATACGAAAAAGAAGGCTTCAAAGATGACTGATTTTTAGCATAACGTGAAGATGTCCTCACTGTGCTGTGTAGGTAATATAAATAATTATTTATTCTTCTCCATATCATACAGCACGTGATATTTATACCGAATAATTAGTAAAGTAAAAAAGGAATTTAATTAACAATGGTACGGTATTGAATTACTAATCCAAACACATACTGGAAAATATTAAAAGAAAAAAATCAAATACACAATCGCGCTAACTCATCGAACGTTTGGACGTGTACGTCGACTATAACTTGAAAATACTGGTAAATACTGAATACAATAAAATGTAAAGAATCCCATTAAATTGATCAGCAAAAACCGCACGTTCTTGTGAGCGAGATGATGTGTGGCCAACTTGGTAGAGCATTGTTTGGTAATCCATGTAGTACCTACTGAGAATTGTGCAAAAACATTACGGTTTAGTGACGTACTAATTAAATTATCGATTACTGTATCGATAAAAGTTTAAACTTTGAAGTTGCAATTCCTGTACGCTCCTAATTTTACTGATACAATATACAAGTAAGACACACGTTGCCTATTGTAGGGATATAATTTTATTTCATTATAACACGCAAATAAACATTATGTTACGCGAGTTTTTCAGTGTAAGTATGTGTTTGTTCTTTTGAATTACATTTTATCGATATAATGATATAATAACATCACTAAACTATTCCCATGTGCGTAAAGTTGACTGCAGCCGCATTGATTTGGGTTCTGACAGAATAATGACGACCGTACGCGCCCACCTCCGGATCGTATTGAAAGCCCACATTTGACAAAAGCTTGGCAAATAGTCTAGTCTATTATTAACATTATCGTTGTAAGAATAGAACAGTCTATCCATGATATACGTAAGCCCTTGCCGATAATAATTCAGGGAGTCTATTAACGAGGGGTTGGTTTGTGGTTTTTTCGCATATTTTTTTGTTGTTTATAGTTTATAGTTGACAATTTATAAATTTAATTGTGACAGTGCATTTAAGGAACGAAATTTGATGATACGTTTATAATTAAATGGTAAACTTGAATGCGGTCCAGACAAAATATTTCCTATATCGGCTTATAGAGACGAGTATGCAGGTGCACTGGCTACTTCAAAGTTTCAAGTGCTTGTGATATAAGGACTAGTTTAGTATAAATTAAAAATAAAACAAAAATTTGAGCGGCCGTGGTCTAGAGGTAAGGCGCGTGAACTCACGATCGATGAGACCCGTGTTTGAACCTCGCTAATTGTGACCGGTACCAATGTATCTTTGATATATGTACTTTGGTCGCTCAGTGCCTATAGGTACTATAAAAGAGTGGTAGGCAGGCTGCCGTCCTGGGGTAGTACCACCTCTTTCGAATGTAACACCCGTAAAGTGACCTGTTGCGTTTCGGGAATAGTTTGAAAGTAGTCAGGTATAGCGAGAGGAGTGAGCACTGTCAATCTAGATGGTACATGATCGTCTCCTCAAGCCGGCATAGTGGAGACGACTGCTGCACCGGTTTCTCTGTAGTAGCAGTTGTTTCCATTTATGGACCGCATTTTAGCTTTACATCAGGCGGAGTGTTGTCACATGCCGAGCTACAAAAAAAAAAACCCGAAACGCGAGGGGTCACTTCTCGGGTATGAAATGAAATAAAGTGTTAGTACTTTTTAAATAAGTACATTAAAATAATGGTTTGACAATAAAAATATTCTAAAACAACATTATAAACGATCCCATTCTAAAATTTCACATGAGCAATATTTCAATTGTTTAATCTTCATTGTTCTCTTTTATTGAGAGATATTGTACCAAAAATACGTCAAATTGTATTTATTCCCTAGGGGGGACTTTTTACTCGATGGTCATCATTCTTCCGTCACGAATTGCAGTTTAAAAAGCATTGTTATTTTTTTTTGCTAAAGCTTTTGTACTGTTATCAAAATAGACTATAAATAAAACACGCCTACTTTTGTATTTTAGTAAAAAGAGACAGTACGCACAATACTATAGAGCAGAACGATGAATAAAATTTGGCCTTTAATTTGGTATAGTTGTAGACTGAACCCATTCATAGATACGATATTCTACGAAAAAATCAAGGCAATATTAAACAATTACAAATTCGGTAAATCCTTAATTGAAACGCCAAACCAAACATGATCATCTTTATACAAATATCCTACTATTTGTTCCCTTAGTCTAGGTACAAGCCGAGAAGTGATAGCTTTAAAATCGTTAGGTAAATGAATGAATCATATCTAACGCAAAAATATTTGTTTAATATGTCGTTAACATTATTGTATACTTTTAAGATCTACTTTTTTCAAGGAAGTTTGGTTTGTGACAAAAAAATTGCGGTCCAAAAGTTTTGTCATATGATTAATCCGGAAGATAAGGGACATGTACAAATGTATGCCGAAAAGATTTCAGATTGAAAGCCGATAAAGGACTTTTCGGGGTCGCAGGGGTTTTCGAGTGACTTATCAAAAATCTAACGTTGCGGTCTTGGCGCACGTGTTCTCATTCTTGGGTTAATTTTTTTGACCTAAACTGGTGCAAAAGAAACATCTTTTTGTTACGTTACATTGCAAATTGTTATTTTTCCGCTTAGCTGTAGCATTGTACGTAATTCGCTCTACGGGAATGTTTTGGATGTATCCAGGCATAACGAGAGGAGTTGCACTGTCTATCTGGATGGTGTACATTCGTTCTCAAGCCGACACAGCGGAGGCGAGTTGTTTCCGTTCATAGATGGCACTTTAGCTTTACATCAGGCGAAGTGGTGTCATATGCCGAGCTACAATATTCTTTTTTTATTAATAATTTAGATGATTCAGATGTTTATAGTTCTATATATTTTCAGATATAAAATGTTGATTTATTAGATTAATAACAAATTGATTATATTACTATGCCTGTGGGGAAAAGGCGTGACTATTGATGATGATTACATTATTTACTGGAAATTGAAAAATGGAGGTTGATAGTGGCGATCCATCGTCTGTATATAACGTATATGACAATATACATAAATGTATAAAGGAACAAAAACATGAAATATTAGATTAATTGCTCATAAGTGTGTTCACATTAACAACGTGTGTGGTTCCTAAAAAAATTTTTAGATAAAAATTACGATAATCGTTAGTTAGAAGGATAATAAAATTCCTCAGATTTACGTCACGAATGTCATTAAATTCCTTCACTTTTTGTGTCTTTGTTGTCCCTATAGTTTTATATTAAAGACTATAGCGACCTTTATAATTCGACCTCTCTCGTTCTAACCATGTTATGTTTTAGATTTGAACTCTATACGGATTCTCTTTGATTTATTTATTGATTTCTTTCATTTTTCTTTATTTAAGAACAAATGCTTTAAAAACATTAAATAAATGCTCAGTTATACTGTTTAATTAGAGTACTTAGGTATATTAAAAAGGGTCAAATTTTATAGGTCTAATTGGGATTAAAGTGACATCCATGTTGAGGTTGATAATCTAAATACCATGCCTACAATGACTGATGGCTGGATAAAGCGTGTAGTGGTTGAACCCATTCACTTTGTTTTCTATTCAATGGGATGAGTTTCTTGTGTCTAAAAATGTTGTATTATATTTTTTAAGTTACTTCATCTTAATTTTTATAGGGATTTAAGTATTAATAAAGAAGAGAAAGTCACTAAATTTTTTTTAATGAAAAGAAGATGTATTTATGTTGAATATTTTTTTGATTTAAATTATTTTTAAAATATCATGAAAATTTAATAGAAGAAATTAACATGCACACAACAGCCTGAGGTGAGATGGGATTTGAAGGCACACCTTACGGATATTTTGACTACTAAAGGGCTGTTAATGTAAAGATAAAATAGAGCGATTTCAACACGATCACGTAAGGCACTAATGGCGGAGTAGCAGGTATATCTAATTTTTATCAAAATTGATTTATTTATTTTTAATTACAGGAGAAAGATGATTACGATGGACTAAAAGGAATTGTTTATTTCTGCATGTGGCTGGCAGT
The DNA here is from genome assembly GCA_948150575.1 of Tinea pellionella. Taxonomy (NCBI): domain Eukaryota; kingdom Metazoa; phylum Arthropoda; class Insecta; order Lepidoptera; family Tineidae; genus Tinea; species Tinea pellionella. The sequence goes on along the minus strand of OX411254.1, from coordinate 2,596,113 downwards.
CCAATTTATATACCGTTTTATTAACGAATATGTACTATTGTAGTTAAACAAATTGTCATTATTGTTAATACGAAACACAATTTTGGTAGAAAAAAAAAACGCATTGTGTCCATATCCGTGCGGTTGACAGAATATCTGTGTAAACAGTCTTTGCGAGCTTTTTGTCTGCCAGATATTTGATAGTCAGGGAGTTAGCAGCTTTATGGCTGTTACTTTGTTTTGCCAAATAAAAGAAAGGCCCATAATAATTTTCTGTTGAATTAATATTCCCTTAAAAATAGGGCACCGTGAAAGATGGCGATGCCAATGCGTTGTTTATACGCATTCCCGTGAAATTAAAAGCTAGCAAAATAAATAAAGTTTATATTTACAGAATAAATAAAGGAAACGCACATTTTCAATGTAATATAATAATAATTCGTATGGTCAAGTAAATAATGGGTTTCAGATAATGGCGCGTGGCACCTGTACCGACGGAGTATAAATAAAAGACTATTTAAAAAAAAACATTATTATTGTGAATTTTTTTGCTGTCTATACAAGTATATGTTGAATATAGATGGTAGAGTGTTGTCTAGATTTATAAATACAACATTTATAATTGTTTAAAAATCTACTTCTCTTCGCTCACATGTGTCAAAAATACGGAGGTTAGCTGGAAGAGAATGCTAATTAGCATTAAGTTCGTCTTTGTACAAGCTACACTAAGTTTTATATAAATAAATAAATAAAAATAAAAAAAATTACATTTTTTTGTGTTTTAGGACTTATAGGTAGTAAAATTATATTTAAGGAACATTGTGATCAGCTCCCTAACTATGAGCTGTTCCTTATAATCTTGTGAAAACAATTTCATCAGAATTGTTATTCTTAGTTATTCTGGAAGTATTGTTGTCTTTTGCTCAATCGTTCGCTTAATCTGCGAAGACCCAGTCGGTGGCTTTTAGGAATTTACTTCTTATTTGCTTTGGGATAAATTATTGAGATGGGCTGATAGTGTGAGGTGTTATTCACAAAATTTTACTTATACTCGTACAGGTAAGAAAGTTAAAAACTTAAAAACAAATAGGAAATATGTATATATTTTCTTGTCGTGCTAGTAATTATGATTTGTCGAGATTTAATAAAAAAATCATAAAGGGTGGTAAATAGACTGATATTGTTATTAGCCCAGTCTGCAGTCAGGACTGCCCCCAGGGGGTAGTACCACTTTAGAATGTAACAACCGTGTTTATGTCGTGTTTCGGGAACAGTTTGGAAGTAGCCAGGTATAGCGAGAGGAGTGTGTACTATTAATCAGGATAGTGCACATTCGTCTTCGCAAGCCGGCACAGCGGAGGCGACTACTGCATGTAAAAAATCCTTTGTAGTAGCAGTTGTTTCCGTTCGTGGACCGCACTCTAGCTTTACATCAGACGGAGTGTTGTTAATACCGAACTGCGTTAAATAAACTTATATTTTTTATGTTTATTTATGAAGAGCGTATTCTAGGAACATTTCTAAGTATCTATTTGACACCAGCGAAATAGATGGCTCAGTAATTAGGCCAGTTGTATAACGTGTTACGTGATCGCAGTAAATCATTTCACAGTTTCAGTCTGCCTACCTAAATATTTGTTTAGTTACTTTAGTACGTCGCGTGTTTATATTTACTTACGATTGTAAAATTATATTTAAGAATAGTATTTTATTATACCGTCGCCATTTTAAATATGATTTTTATAGCAACGGTTTGTTCAAATATGACTTGATTTTAGTATAAAATTATTAATATTTTTTATAGCTGCTCGGCATATGTTAGCACACTCCATCTGATTTTAAGCTAGACTGCTAGCCACTGAAATTACAGAGAAGTTAATGTAGGCATCTCACAAGTTAAATCTCTTTCCTCCTTCCTACAATCTCCCTCAAGCGCAGTGTGAAGAGGGATCTAACAAAGCCAGCATAACGGGGGCGACTGCTGTCTGCCCATGTCCTCTGATAGCAGTCATCTCCATTCATGGACCGCACTCTGGCTTACCATCACTTTAAACTGTACCATATTTTACAATTGCCCTGTTAAGTCTAAGTACATCCGGTCATTTTTATGGTAATAAAAGTAGCCGGAAGTAGCAGTAAACATATTTGTTTATAACCAAATAATTAATGAATTTAATAAGCACCGAATAAAAACTACTTTTACGATATTATATTTTCCGTAATACATTTGACCTAGTTTCCGTGTAGTTGTTATTGTTAGGGAGGTTACTGATGTTTATGGAATATTTAAGGGACTTGTTTTTTAGTGTTTGTTTTGTACTAAACTAAATCTGGAAACAACGCAATTTTTGAATGCAGTCTTTTATGTTGTAATTTTTACGGTTATTACAATTACTTACATTAAAATATTTCAAGGCACCAACCAATCTTTGTTTATATTTAAATTTACATACACAGTATATGTTATTGTAGCTCGGCATAATATGACAACATTCCGCCTCTGGCTGTCAAAACAATGGTTTTAAGTAATTTTAAAATTATATACAATATAAAACTAAATGTTAGTTTGCATAATATGGGATGGTTATGCTGGTACGTGATCTGCTGAATTGCACGTTTAAAAGATTTATTATATCTTCTACGTTTATATCTATTTAATATTAAGATAGCGAGTTACTAATTGGGATTTTCTAAATGTAAAGTTGATTTATTCTTTAACGCTTAACTCACACGTACTACTTTCTGCTCACATTAGAACCACAAAAAGTGGTTGTGCGTTGAGAGTGTGTTTAGTTTGGATTTTGGGATTTAGGGTTAGTATGGAATGATATCGTGATAGTGCTCACAAAACTTTCGCAGATGCTAACCGAACTCTACTCACAACGGTCGATACAGTCGACAGTTTAACCACTGTTTCAATGTGGAAAGTGGTACGCGTAAGTTAACATAAGCATAAACAGTATAAATTAAAGCTATACTAACTAAATAATAATAAATAGATACATATACATTACACATACATACAATACTCTGATCTAAACCTGGATACAAAATGGGTATCAGGACAAGAACAACATAAACATATAACATCTAAATCTGAAACTTTTAAGATTTACTTTGTTCTTTTATTATAAATAACTTTAGTCTGTCATCCTGGGATAATAGGTAGGTACTACGAATTTCGAATGTGACGTGATCACACCGTCTCTATGCCTATAGACATTTCCATGTGGTAGCGATTGTAGCCGCTCATAAAACGCATAGCTCAAACGTCAGGCCGAGTGTGGTATCATGTCGGACTACTATAAAAAAGAGAATTGATTCGGAATTAGAATTCGAAAGATTAAAACAAAATCCTTGCTTTCACAAAGGTTTTAATGTTAATAAAAATTGTCTCAACATTCCTTTCTACATTAAAGGCGACTAAAAATAAACGAATTACTCAATTTAATCTTATTAGACGTGTATTCTTTTAAGTATCGTTCCCAGCGCGGCCGAGTTGAAGATGATCTGTCTTTTCTACGACAAACGAAGCACCTTCATTGTTCCGAGGATGAGCTAGTTTAAAAGGCGCGACTCAAATATTGTCACAATGGTCTGTGGAGCCTTGTGACAAAGAGATACGAATAATTAATGACGGATACCACAAAATGTCGCGTCTTACGACTACGTACAAATCTGCTACGGAGTTAATAGAGATGTTATAACTATAAATTTTACATACATATTTATATGTAATATATGGAAAATATATCAAAAAAACAAAAGTGTTAGCCAGAGCCATGATATGTTTAATAGTATTAGGCGTTACTTTGCGGAAATTCATAACCAAAATTATTTTACTTTGCAACTAATTTTCGTTAATCAAGTTGTTAGACCCTTCACCAACATGCAAAAACCTCTTGACGTGTTTCGCCACTCCACGTGGCATCCTCAGGAGACGTGTGGTCGCTTCGACTTCGCACCGACTACTCGCCTCGATGAAGGGTCTAACATTGACAGCTGATGTGACTAAGTACCTACCCTCACTAACATTGATTAGCGGAAATTAGTTGCAAAGTAATGTTTAAAAAATAATTTCAGAGCGATGATGGTTATTAACTCAGTCTGCCGTCGTGGGATAGAAGTACTTCAATTTTTAAGTGATTTCACCTTGTCTGCATAGTCGGGATCAACTTGGAGGTAATCAGATACAACAAGGGCACTGACAATCGGGATGGTGCATATTTGTCTCCTCGAGTCTGCTTAGCTTAGGCTTTAGGCAAATGCTGCCTGAACACATTTGTGTCACTCAAGGACTTAATCGTGATCGGGCTTATTAACATTAAGTAAAAAACCGAGTAAAACTAAAAGAGGTGAAAGATACCTACATAATTACAAATTAGAGATTGATAGAAAATATATATTTCAATTGACACTAGATATTTATTTGATGATACATTTCAAACTATTCTTTGGATGATATAATATTTATAGGAATAAAGAATAATAGTTACACAAAAAGTAAGAAAAGGTTTCCAAGAAACAACTCAATATATTTTCTTGTTCCACCTCACAAAGTGTTGGTGTCTACAACATTAGATTAAGATAAAAGTAAAACAATAATCCTTTTCATTTAGACGAGAGTCCTTTATTTCAAGTAACAATGAATATAATAGGTAATATCTACATATTCATCGTCGTTGATGACAAAAATTCGTGTGGGATGATCTTAACTGTTGAGATCATTATGAAGAGTCGCATTCCAACATTGAATGAAGTAACGAGTGAATTATGACTGTAACTAAGCTTTGTGAATGTACGGATTATATACATCTATGTATACTTTATATAACGTATTTATCCATTTTTATTATCAGCGTAAATCTTGTTATTATTGTGTGAAAATGATTTAAATTTTGTTTTGTATATTTAATGCCTACAAACAAAACTTTGATTTACATAGACACTGAGCAATTGAGAGCTTTGGTAGAGATTTTGTGATGGTGACCGAGCCCGTGATTGTTTCAGCTGTGAAACAGGGATAGGCAGTGACACCTCCATCCATAATTTGCTTCAGGCATATATTAAGACCATGGACATTTAGAAACGGCAATCTCACCCAATTTGGTTGATGAATATTCTTTGTTTTTGTATGGTTGTGATGCATGATAGTGGTGGTGCACGCAAGTGTTTTTTTAATCTTAAAATGTACCTAAATTAAATAATAAAGATACTTATACATATAAAATCTTAATACATCATGACAAATAACCTTTCAGAAATTCTCATTAACTATTCATGTTCATGGTTTACGATTGAAGCCCTCTGTGTGCAGTAACGTAAGTTCTTAATAAAGGAAAGGTGTTTAATTGGCTGACAAACTGTTCGCGAAGTAATTACGTTTTGGCTGGCAACGCTTCAAACAACGCGTCAAACTGGTAACGATGGCGATGATAGTGATGGACATGCATTTTATCGATTATAAATAAATACGAGTACAATGCTCTGACACTACACTAGATAATATAATCGTCAGGATAAGGATAAAAAAAACAACATATAACACCCAGAACCGAAACAAATAGTGTTTATCCTTAATCTTCATACTTAATATTTATAATATATAAATTATAAAGAAGTATTACAAAAATATAGAATTTCGACGGGGAATTGAATCCGGAACATCTGCATAACATCGACATAAGCATTGCGCCACAGAAGCCGTCGAATGAAAACATATACTTTTTATGTGCTTTGGTTTTTAAGTAGCCTCACTATGATATGAGCTGTGATAACGTGATAACTAAGATTTTTGATTACCAAATAAAATTAGATTCTCGTACATGACCACTTAATATTAAAAAATAATAATTAAGACGTCTTTTAATCAACGAAAAAATACATGAATAGTTTATCTTTTTATGTTATCGATAGTTTAACAATACAACCTTATCTAGAAATTCGCGAATGTTTCTATTTCACAGCTCCATCATTGTGGGCTGAGTAAGACTTGGCTTTATAAAGGCTGCGAATATAGCAGCTGCTGTGGTTAACTTTTAGCTTGCACTTGCCAGATTCTATAGTTGTTAAGCTTTCAGATAGGTACCACTATAGTGTTAGCTATTTTGACATAAGTACTTTCAAATTTGCATGATTTGTTCGTATTGCCTTAGGTTTTTATTTTTATTTGCTTATATTATGTTTAACAAATTACTTGTGGACTAGGAACTAAATATGGCAGGATTTTTTAAGAAGTAGATAATTTTTTTTTGTCTGGATTTTATAATATGTTTGTGTTGCTTTTGTCCTGATACCCATAGTACTCGTATTTATGCATATACAATACTGACTGTATTATTTTGCAAATTAATATGAGTACCTATATACATTTTTCTTTCAAAGATGTATAAATGTTAAAGTATATTTTGTTAAATTTAAAATGTAATACTAAAGTCATAAGTTTCATTTTACAAACCTTTTATTCGTCGAATAAGAATATGGTCGATTAGTTTTAGTAGTCAAATTTAGATAAATGGTTAATATGCACACATTGTAAGCAATTTTAACCCAAATACATTAGGGGATGATGAATAACGTTGAGAGGGTTTCATATGTAATAATCCCGTGGACGCGACGCGACTCAGCGACGACGTAGGGATCAGGGTTCAGTATTATTAACGTAGAACAAATTAACAGTTTAATTAAAGTACGCCGTACAGTGAAAATTTGTTTTTAAGGCGGTATTTTGAATATACTACTAATTACTAATAATAATTATAATGATAGTTGAATAAGAATAAGATGAAAGCGGTAGTCGTGAGTCCCGTAGAAAGAAGACGCTGTGTTCGATTCCCATCTCGGATTGTGCTTTTTACTATTCTGAGCATAATTTAATATTACACATTAGTAACATAAATATTTCAGTCTTGCAGCTAAAAAGATTTTAAAAGTTTTCGAAACGACCTGAATCTAGTTAATATTCGTTATTTCATTTGACACTATTATTTTCTTGGGATGAATTATAATTATCCATCTCAAATGCATATTTTTAATCGATTATTACGGGACTGAATCGGCACTAATTTTGCTTAATGAAAGATAGTAAATGAAGATACACGTTGAAACAGCACCTTAAATCATATCACAGAAGTTGATAGATGTATTTGTTTACTACTAATATTATATAGCTCTCTACTGTATTATTACGTTTCAATCGATTAATAATATTAGTACATTTATTCTTTAAAGGAGAATGTCCATTCGCCTAAAAGAAATGGGCCCACAATATATTTTTGTAGAAATAGAAATATACGTTCCTTATCACTAATCAGTAATTAAGACTTTTTTGATGGAACTTGTTATTATTATATTAAATGTTTAAATAATTGATTTTTTATGTAATTATACACCGTCTATTGATGAGTAAAGGATGTGTTGACATGTTTGATATAAATTATTAAAAAAAAAAAGATATAATATATAATACTCATAAAATTAAAATAGTTTTTTTTACGACAATAGAGATAAATGTACAAAGAAGAAAATTTATTATACGGGTTTATTTTAAACAGTAATTAATGTAGTTATTATTATCTACTCCTCTTTGACAAGATGAAAGGTTATTTGGTGACATGCACTAATTTTATTTAGTACCCTAAAGAGAATTAGGGTAATTACTCGAACTGAAAGTGTACTTTGTTAAAATATATGAGAGAAGGTCTACCCACTAAATGAAGACGGATAATCCAGCTAAATAAAGTTGTTCTCAATAATTTTGAGTTAGTAAGATCATAACCGCAAACACTAAACTTTTGACCTCGATACGCACCGTTAAATAACCTAACTTGATATACTAATATTAATTAAATACCTAAATCAAACGCTGGAGTTATGACATTGAATAATATGCCTACAAGATGTCTATATTAATATTTATTAAACAGTTTTAGACTGAGTTTAGAGAGAAGGTCAAAAGGGTTACACGTGGTAGAAACGCTTAAATCAATCTCTTGAAATTAATAATAAAAATGAAAGTCATATTATAACCGCAAGCGGGCGGGTCGGTACGGCTAACAAGCCAATCCTTTGAAGATTAGTGGTCAGTTGGGCCCATAAAGACGAAGGATGACCGCGATCGTCGTCCCACCCGGCCGCAATGTGACGCTATATTTCAACCCCTATGAATTACTGTTACGACCCTAAGCCGTCGGTTGACGTCAATAAAGGTGAAAAATATTTGTTACCATATTACGAGGGAACAACATTCTTTGTGTTTTGTTAAATTCATCTTATTTATTTTATTGTAGGTTTATGTTTTAAAAAGAATATAAAATAGTGACAGTACTAGATACGAGTAGGTGAAGTAGTCAAGTTTTGGTATCATTTGTATCCGAAGTAGGTACGAACCGAAGTGTCCTACCAACTATGTAAACTTGGATGCTGCATATGCAACTCGTTTTATCAGGTCAGTATAGCGTAGGCGACTGTTTTTCGTTTTCGACTACGAATAAAGAGTGTCAATAAACTTGAACAAAAATAAAAAAAATCTTCCTCCTTATTATCGCATTTATTTCAATTATGTTTTAAATGCTTTGCAGCCATCGCGATCGCGGCAGTATAGCATCGCGTTCGTATAGTAAAACTTATAATAAAATTTAGAACAAATACGTAGAACAGTTTTCCTTATAACACTATTTATACCGTGCAGTTTTTAGCCTATATTTTCTTCAAATAGCTAGTGCTTGTATCGTAGGCACTGAAAACCGAAGTACATATAGGTAACAGGTTTCATCGGTCCTGCGTTTATGCCGTCTACTGCCAAACCACGGCCGCTAAAGAAATCTCCGAGTGTATTAAGGAATTATTTATTTAAAACAATATACATCCTGTAATAGGAGGGGAAGTTATCCAGTCTATATTCCAATAATCGAAGCTTGTCAGATGTCAACGGTGAAAGTAAACTTCCGAAAGAGTTACAAAAGTAATATCGTCCCTCGAGTATCAAGTAAATAATAAACAAAAGGGGGTATGATATACTTGTAAACTAATAATACACTCCCTTCATCCAATCCAGTTGGTAACTCGATATTAATAAATAATACAAAATTGAAATCTTACGAAGAAATAACAAATAGATTTTTATGAAAATATCATATTTTTTTGTACGAATAATAGCTTTTTTGTTGATTTATTTGGATCGTATATGGAAAAATTGGTAAGTCAATATAATAGTATTTCTTTAAGATCAAATAAATGAAGAAAATATACACAATATAATCATAAGTTCCTCAGAGCGGCCGTGGTCTAGCGGTAAGACGCGTGAACTCACGATGAGCCCCGTGTTCGAACCTCGCTAATTCTGACCGGTACCAATGTAACTTTGTTATATGTACTTTGGTCGCTCAGTGCCTATAGGCACTATTAAAGAGTGGTAGGCAGGATGGTGGTGGTTATTAGCCCAATTTGTCGTCCTGGAGTTGTCCCACCACTTTCGAATGTAACGTCCGATTTGTCTGTAGTAGCAGTTGTTTCCGTTACATGGACCACCCTCTATTTTTTGCTGCTTTGGTTGTTGTGTTGTCATATGCCGAGGTACAATAATTTTTTTTCTGTTTTTCACGAAGTGTAAGAATCGTAGGAGGTTCCAAACTGGTTCAACTTCAGTTAAAGTTATTAATAAGATATTTCTAAATTAGTTGAAGCGACAAATAAGGGTTAGGAATATTGCAAAACTTAGTACTTCAAAGACCTTGTGGCGAATCTCCAATTAATGACAATCTCGCAAGTTCGAGAACTTCCAATGAGCCTAATAAATTATCCCTTCTAAGACGAACTCAGATTAACTTCGATGCCGGTAATGGGTCTATTAGTAAATAAAGCACTAATAAACTAAATAACATTTAAACAATATTTTTAATAATAATTATTTAAACAAAAAATATCCCAAAATCTTCTAAAGAGATTATTTAGTGATTCCGGAAAGATTATTAGCAGTCTTCCCAGGATAGTAGTGACACAAACTTATTCTCAGAAATCACCCGTTAATTGTTATTATTACTTTTTTTTATATGAAAATGCTGAGATTATTGTTTTCTGTCCAATTTTCATCAAAATTTAAAATAAGAAATTCAGAATTGTAATGTTTTTCATATTAATTAATTTAAAAAATATAACCGATAATTTAATCACCCGTTACGTTATCGAGGTGCACTCTATAAACAAACAATGTACTAAAGAAATAATATTTCTCACGTAAAGAATTAAATGAGCGTCGAAACTTTTAGATAGAAACACTTGTACAAGACACGTAATTGTTGTAGTTAAGTAAAAACGTTCAAGAATCTAGATGAAACGGTTTTATTATAATTTACGTTGTGCTGTGTTTTACGAGCGTCCTATAAAAGTAAGCGCACTTAGCTGTCACATTTATGTTTACTATGTTTCGTAATATAGGAGATATAATAGAAGTTACGAGCACATGACTGAACAAATAAAAATGACCAGACGCGGACTTACATTTTGAGTAATTCGCAATTTCCATTTGCAACTTTCTTTACAAATATTATGACCCTAAGCTCTATGCTAGGTGTAACATAACAAGGACAACATAAATATGAAACACGCAGATTTACCTTTTTTATTATTTAAATATTTTTTCTATTCAAAAAGGAACCAAGCAAGATCTTCGCTAGCTCACTTACTGCGCAGTTTCTTTTTTTTTACGTTTGTAAATAAAGCTTTTTCGAATTTCATTATCATATCTATGTATCGCTTTCACATGCAATTACATCGTGATTATATTAATTAAATTTATTTTTAATACATATAATTGAATTAATTATAGTTGACGATTTTTTTTTTATATTCTAGCTCGGACATATTATGACAACATTCTGAAAGTACATATAACATAGTTACAATGGTACTGGTTAGAATGGAAAAAAACAGGCTTGTAACAGTCTTCTCGTCTTTCCGAAGCCATGGTAGAGTCTGAGGATGAGCAAGTGCATGCTTAGGCCATGCCGATGCTAATAAAATATATTCATCTCATTAGAAATAATGTAATTAATCATGTTTCTATCGCAGTCATAATTGACTTTCAGAAGCGGCGGCATCTTCACTTTGCACGGTATAATTATTTCTCCCCTAGATACGATAATATTTGATACCGTATATTAAAATCAATTATCCTTTCTACTAGCAAGGAAGATGTCATCAATTTTTTTTCTTTAGTTTTTCCTCACGAACAAACAATAGACTGACACGGTCCTGTTGCCTTCTAATCTTTGAAATATCGTAATTATTCGGCCCATGGGACGAATAAATAAATTACTCCAAAAACTTTCATATTAAGTTTTATTTTTATTAAGATTATTGTTGCTAACATTTATTCGTATATTAAATATTTTAATATAATAAAAAGCACCAATCACGTGGTATAATCCCGATATTTCAATAGGGTACGGCCTATGGAAATCTGTGGCCCGAAAAATTTAGTGGTACTGAGAGATATTCAGGTAGGTTGCGGCAGAACGATTTCATTATTTACAATCCGTCACGCAAAAGAGTCTGCGTCCAAAAACTGTAACGTGAAATCTCATTTCCTTAAGTTTACTTTGTCCCTGTGTCAGCAAAAAATGAATAAAGGGTTCCTTTGTGTGTTCTTCCGTTACACTTTATAAATCTATTTAATTATTGAAGAATATTAATTTTATTTGTATATGTTATTGACATATTGCAACAAATGGTTTGACTTATTTTTAGTCAATACAAAAGATAATGCCCAATTTTGGTAACAAAACTTCTAAAATAATATCTTATTTTTTCTTTAATTCATTTTAATTACATCAACACATCATTTACCAATCAATAGACAATGTTTAATTACATAAAAAAACAGATATCTTCAATTATTAAAGCATTTAAAATAATAATAACCTCAAATATCAGAACGTCTAATTACTCAAAAACCCAGGTGAAAAATTTAAAACTGATCAGTAATAAGGAAGTAGATTTATTATTCTACAAAATTAACTAAAAATCATCGACAAACTTGAGAAAAAAAATTGTGGGCCCATTTTTCTTAGGCGAATGGGCATTCTCCTTTCCTAGTTAGTTTTCATAGTGGTAGGCGGTTATTAACTTAGTCTGTCGTCCTGGGGGAATAACAAGAGGAGTGTGACTTGCCAATGGATCGTACACATTCGTTTCGTCAAGTTAGCTGTATAGCTAACTTGCAGCTTGCAGACATTTTCTTTGTATCGCAGTTGTTTCCACTCTAGCTTAAAATCGGGGGGAATGTGGCTAACACGGTTGTTATAAATAAATAAAAAACATTGAAATAACTTCCATAAAGAATTCTGAAATAGAGCCTTTATATCTGACCGTCATATTAGAAGTCTAAAGAATTTTAAAAAATAATTAATAATTTAAAGAATGAACGCAGTGCTGTGCTCATATTCCGAGCATTGGACGTGAGTCGCGTGCAGTGATCGCGTGTTGCGGTGTTACCCTCAAATTAAACCTTTTGCCGATAAGATTCTTGAGCCTCACGACTGTCGCACAACGCGTCGTCTTTAATTACGCACCAAAAGCCTTCCACTTGTTTTTCTTTTAAATATCCATTTGGTAAAATGCTAAACGATGGTATCAATTTTGCTCTATGAACGCTAATTGTGAGATTTATATGGCGATAGATATCTTCGTTAAAAGGGAAGAAATTTTAATTATATTAAGTGTTTTTAATCTCATTGAATAAAATTGTATAGAAATAACATAATGTTATTTTTTTATTGTACCAAATTCGTATGGAATCGCAAAAGGTTGAGATATTTTTTTGGGAATTCTATATACTCGTAGAGTAATTCCAGAGATGTGCCACATTAATTTGGAGCTCAATAACTTAGTATTTATTATAAATGAAACATATAAAATATAGCAATCATTTAAAAAAAAAGTGGTATATTATATGTAAATGATACTAGTCTGGTAGAAATCAAGATGGTCCATCTCACCCTCTGGTCAATTTCTCATTGATTTACTCTATTAAGTTGTTATATAATTTATCACTATAAATTATATACTATCTTTTCATTTATTTAGTAAAGGGCACATTTGCATTTATAACGTGTACCAAATAACTGAACCGAATTCGATACATCGTGCATCGTTTTAAATGGATATCTTAATTAACACTACATATTATGAACTCGTTAAATGAAATGCTTCACAGAATATATTCACCAAACACCAACCGAAGTATTCGAATGAATAAAATTAATGATATCGATTAACAAGGTACCTACGTCTCGCAGTTCGATCGCGTGCATATGATGCTTCGAGCGACACCTTTTGGAAGCTGCTAGTGTCAATTTTAATTGGGACAGACTTGTTTTCGTATTCGATCCCGTACTTGATTGGCTCCTCCTTATTTATGTAGGGTCACGAATTTAAAAAGAAAATGAGTATAAAATGGACCGAATAAAATGTTAGTTACACGGTCGCGTTATGCAAAATGCTTGATACAATTGTACACAAATATAGTAATTTTTAAAAATTTATTCATTAAAATTTAATAATATTTTAAAGTTTGACTAAAGCTATATTTCATAAATATGTTTTCGCTAAATTAAAATACTTTATGTGGCTTACGATGTCTTACTAGTCAATAAAATATTTGAATTTAAATAACGTACTCGTAAAAAGTAATAAACATTATTACATAGAAAATATTATTAGGTGCTTACATATCAAATTGGCGTTTTTCGTACTGGCCACTTTAATCACGATTTTCTCCTCTTTGGTAAGGAATTCCAAATTCAAATTTTCACAGCTATTTACTCATGTATTTATCCTTCGATGACCGTCATTCATTTGTTTTTTTCTTCTGTTTTTTTCTGTTTGCGTCACTCATTTTACAAAATGGAAAACTTAAAATATCGCATTATTTACGAGTACGAGTTCCGCCGTGGCACTAGTGCAGCGGAAACGACTCGAAGGGTGAATGATGAGTATGACGTACATGTCGCAAAAGAAAACACAGTTCGTTTTTGGTTCCAACGTTTTCGTTCTGGAAATTTCGACCTGCAGAACAAGCCCCTTGGACGGCCTGAGACCCAAGTTGATAATGAAGTATTGAAGGCTATTGTGGAAGCGGATCCATCGCAAACCACGTCCGAGTTAGCTGCAGGCTGCGGTGTTAGTGATAAAACTGTTTTAATTCACTTGAAGCAAATTGGGAAGATTAAAAAGCTTGAAAGGTGGGTACCTCACGAATTGACTGAAGCAAACCGGTAAACGCGCGTCGACTGCTGCGTTACATTACTGAACCGGCACAATAATGAAGGTATTTTAAACCGAATCATTACCTGTGATGAAAAATGGATTCTTTACGATAATCGAAAGCGCTCAGCGCAATGGTTGGATCCTGGCCAACCAGCCAAATCCTGCCCCAAGCGAAAATTAACCCCAAAAAAGTTACTTGTAAGCGTTTGGTGGACTAGTGCCGGTATTGTTCAATACAGTTTTCTCAAATCTGGCCAGACTATTACGGCTGATGTCTATTGTCAGCAATTGCAAACCATGATGGAAAAGCTAGCGGCTAAACAACCTAGGCTGGTCAATCGCTCCACGCCACTGCTGCTTCACGACAACGCTAGACCACACACTGCACAACAGACGGCTACCAAATTAGAAGAGCTTCAATTGGAATGTCTAAGACATCCTCCGTACTCCCCGGACCTTGCTCCAACAGATTACCATTTTTTTCGAAATTTGGACAACTTCTTGCAAGGGAAAAAATTCAACTCTGATGGGGCAGTCCAAATCGCCTTCACAGATTTTATTGATTCCCGTCCGACTGATTTTTTTAGTAAAGGGATCAATGAACTACCTATGAGATGGCAAAAGTGCATAGAAAACAATGGTTCATACTTTGATTAATTAAATATATTATATTTAAAAATATTCGACTTTTTGTTCCTCCCATACAAAACGCCAATTTCATATGTAAGCACCAATATATAGGTACAAAAATGTTTAATAGAACTAGAACTTTAACTAAAATAGAATAAAAATATAATAGTAGAAGAAACACATTTCCTGACGCGAGTTAAGGTTATGAAGAAAGATTCTTCTAATTTTATGCAACGAGATACCGCATCTCATTCTACGGTCGATTACTACGAGCACAAATTGCACTATTCATTTTAAGAGCGGCAATGCACTCCGATCTAGTCGCAGAGCTTCTACAGCTACTCGGCAACTTGAGAGAGTCGCTTGTATTAATTATTTTCGAGTACGATTATATTAACAATTCATTTCTGCTATACCTAATAATCTATACTTATAATTGTGAAAGAAACTTTGTATGTTATACTTTCACATCTAAATCGCTGAACAGATTTCGATAAAAATTGCCAAGGAGATAGATTACATCCTGGATAAGGACCTAGGCTACCTTAACTCTAAAGACAATTGAAGGGGTGTGAAATAGGGGATGAAAATTTGTACTTATTTGTGATTTTGGTAAAATACAAAGAATTTGTGTTTCAGCGTTTTTAAAAATCATCCCTTAAGGGGGTAAAATCAGGGATCAAAGTTTGTGTGGGAAATCCATAATTTCTCTGGTTATTCGCCTAATATTTATTATAATTATACGCATACAAATTTGCGGGCAAGTTGTTCTATAAATGAAAAAATATGTTTCATTTTCTTATTTAATGGAAGCACAAGTATAGTTAGCAGCAGATAAATAATTGCCACCGTTCCGATATTTAATTGTATTTTATTTCCCACAATACTTCCCTCTAGATGACCTTTCACGCATGCGATCGGGCACTAACTAATAGTTCAGCGCCCACACTACAATCGTAATTTTGTTACAATCATTTCCTAACTGAAACCGTTGTCTAATTATATTCTTCAATTCATTCAATTTTATAACGAATTTAGATATTCCGAAATATTAAAAAAAAACCTTAACACTCTTTTTTTTTATTGTTCGGCGCAAAATCAAATTTATACAGACAGCAGTTTGCCCCCGCTATGCTGGCTTGAAGAGAAGAATGTGCACCATCCATATTGACAGTCTGGTCTTCTCGTTAATCAGGCTACTTTCAAACTCGCGAAACGCGACAAATATGATAATTGTATTTTTACTAATTTTTTTTCTAACGATTGTTTAATAATTTGATTCTATTTGTATAATTTATTAATTTTATAAATTGTGGGTAATATACCCACAATACCAACAATTAATATGTAATTTTGCATGTCGAGAGACATAGCACTTGAATAATGCTCCTCTGCTTTC
This sequence comes from Tinea pellionella, assembly GCA_948150575.1. Taxonomy (NCBI): domain Eukaryota; kingdom Metazoa; phylum Arthropoda; class Insecta; order Lepidoptera; family Tineidae; genus Tinea; species Tinea pellionella. Next base: position 2,579,840 of record OX411254.1, on the reverse strand, counting down.
ATTTCACATCATTTCATTTCAAGGTCACTTCACGGATGTTACATTTGAAAGCGGCAGTGCCCCAGGATGGCAGGCTGGTCTAATAACAATCATTCTGCCTACCACTCTTTAATAGCGCCAATAGGCACTGAGCGACAAAGCATATCCACCAGTTATATTGATTCCGGTCAGTATTTAGCGAGGTTTGAACACGGTTCACATCGATCGTGACTTTTAGTTAAGGTCGACCAAGGCCTGTCTTAAAAATAATATATTCTTAATCTTCATTACGTATCTTAAGTCTCAAGTGTAGTTGTCCAGAATAAGGTGTTATAAATCTTATATATAGGACTTTTGTTCGTAATGTTGGAATAGAATTAAGGTAGTTAAAGTCTAGAATTTAATTACATTTCCAGTCATTAAGAGCGATTTGTTTCATTTTATTGAGCCATTTCCTTTGAATATTAAGTTTCTCAGTTTTCCTTTTTGTTTTATCTTGGTTTTTCTATTAAATATTATGGTCTATTATTTCAATTAATTATTTATTAACTCTTATTAGCTTACTTTTAAAAATACCTATTTGTTTTAAATTTTTTTTCATGCTTTGAATTGTAATTTAAAAATAATTAAAGTAAGTTATGTCTCTCATCATTATAATAATTATAACATACAAAAAAAAAAAAAAAGAAGATACAATCCGAATAAATTCGTGTACATGTTTAAAAACATCGACAGTAACATGCGATACTTAAAAGTTGTAATTATAAAAGTGGTGCTAATAAATTCGTGTGGTTGTAAACAAACGATTGAGCGTTAAACCTTCCATTAGAACTCACGAAACGGCGTCTTTTTAATGAACGTCTCTCTAATTGCTACCGACTAAGATTGTCAGCTATATAACTAACATGTAGGAGTTAATGAGTTTATATACGCCTCTACTTTTTATTGTGTTTATGAAAAAATTAAGGCAATTTAATTCCAATAAAATTCCATGTTTTTTTATAGTAGCTCGGCATAAGGACAATATTCCGCCTGATGTAAAGCTAGAGTGCGGTCCTTGAATGGAAACCACTACAGAGAAATCTCTACAGACAGTAGTCGCCTCCGCTATGTCGGCTTGAGTCAGTCAGTCAGTACGAGTATGTGCTATCTACATTGACAGTGCACACTCCAGTGTTATAGTTCAAAGTCAGTCAGTTACATTAGTACCGGTCCGAATTACTAGGTCGCTGTATGTCCCTATTAAATCTATTAAATCTATCTGAAAGATCTGATCTATACTATTTATACAAAACATTACGCAATATAAATATGGCACCCGTGGCTTAATTATATCCCAGGATTAGCTTTGAATAACGAGAGGAGTAACATAGCAGAGGCGACTGCTGTGCAGACAGCTGAAGACTTTTCTCTGTGTGTTACCATAGAGTTGTGTCCTCATTGATCGCATCGATAGATTAATATCTATGGAAAAAAGTAGAGAAAAAATGTCTCAATTTCTATTTACGTTAGTTAATGCACTTTTCAATGATACCATCTCATCCTAGCCACAGATAAAAAAATACACTACAAAATAGAACACCAAAATGCAGTATGCATATTAGGTTTAGGTTTAAAGAATTTTATTAGGCTCAAAAGAATATTTAAAACATTCGCTCTATGAGCTTTTAACAAAATAAATAAATTGCCTGTTAACAAAAATTAATAAACTTAGTCTAGTGTTAGTTTAAATAATAAATATACAACAAAACATCAATCGGTGGCTGACTAGAGCGGGCCACACACGCTCGGCCCCAACCGACAGCTTTAACTGCAGTCAAGACCGAGCGTGTGTAGCGCGCTCTAGTCTATGGTCATGTGCACTGAGAGTGGAGAATGTGCTGCTTGATATTTATTTAACATTTAAAAACTTTACTAACAACATTGTCACGTGTCCATGCATTAATAGTGTTGAAATGAGAGCGGAAGACATCAATCATAAAGCAGGAAACCTCAGTAGGAGTCCTATATCGCCCCAGTTTGTCGGGCTTCGTCATCTAAGAGGGAAATTATGCGAGGAATGCATCATTAAGTCGTGCCCTTCACCTTACCTACAGCGACGATCATCTCTCAAAAGTGTCTTTCAACGGATCTTTTTAGGGAGGATAAAAGTTATAAATGCTCATTAGTACAACATCAACGTTCAGGTGGGCGTTACAATGTGGGTACAAAATTAAATAGCCAGGTGTATTTATATCGTTTATTACTTTATTCTTGAATACTGTATTTATGGAGCCATTACGCGCAATTTAAGTCTAAATTTACATTAGCGACAAAACAAATGTATAAAGATAATAGAATTTGGTTTTAAAACGAAATTAGTGCCTATACTAACTAGTACATATAACTTAGTAACTGAATTGATACCCGTCGGAATTTAATGAGATTTGAACACAGATCTCATCGATTGTGAGCCTTTTACCGCTAGACTACGGCCGCTCTTTATTTTAAAGACTCCACAAAAAAAGAGCGACAACCCTGATTTCGAAGTTTTTGTTATTAGGTATTTTAGCTTTCGAGTGCCTATCATTAGCTTAGTATAATCATGTACAAAAACAATGTTCATCATAAAAAAACTATTTTAAAAATTAATTCTGTATCGATTTGAAGTAAACACGAGTATTTCTCTAAAATTTTCCTACGACTAAACTCATATTAAAAATGAATTGATAGACATTCAAGAGGACTTTAGGGAAATACTATTTTCAGGTGCCATAACTACGTTTCTTTCCACGAGCTTATTCATGTCGATAATTTAAACGTTAGCAACTAGCCAATATTATCTATCTTTCATGAAACAAACTACTTGGTTAACTTAGAAAAGGAAGCTTTAGCAAAGTACCAATTTGGTTTTTGGCTTTTGGCAAAATTATTCGACAACCTTTTTTTTTATTTTTTTTATCGTAGCTCGGCATGTGACAACACTCCGCCTGATGTAAAGCTAGAGTGCGGTCAATACTGAAGGATACAACTGAAACCATTGATTTTATAACATCATTTTTAACTCTTTGTTTGATGATAAGCGTGGCGTAGTGTAATTATTTCGTGCATAATTCATATTAAGTTAATGTCAAGAGTAGGTCTGTGCACGTGTCTGGGCAGCTATAATTGAATCATCATTTATACATAAGTTTTGTAAACACGACCTTAACTCGATATGTTGTAGGTGTTATTCGTGAAAGTATAATAACTTTACCTATATATTAGATACCTTTTGCAAATTTATTTAACATTAGTTTAAGTAAATAATAAAAACCTAAAATTGAGTTAGGGTTCTTTCTTATTGACAACACTCCACCTGATCATAAGTTGCGACTATGTTATGTGTACTTTGATCACTCAGTACCTTACTTACTACATTAAAAAAAAGTGGTCGATTACGTCAGTCGTTCCTCAGTTATGGTTAATGAAATGTCGTTAGAGAATTTTTGGTGCATATTTTGGTCGTGACCCAAGCGCGTGCGATAGACGTGATGCTGATCATCGTGACTGACAACTACGTATGTTAACTACCACACCCCACTCACGGAGCCTATTTAAAGGTTAGGTATGTACCTATAATGTAACTTGACTTTTATGTCAAAATATTAGTTATGATCTTGAAAATAACTAATTAAATGACTGAATTATTATTAAATTGAACATTGAATGGAAAAAAAATCTTACTTCAGCTCAGGCTGTTTTTCTATTCAATTTTCAGGATATTTTAATAAAAATAAATTATCCGAGAACTTATTGAACTAATAAATAATTATCAACCAGTGGAGGTCCATCCTTTATTATTTTAAAATTTAGATGGTATTATTGTGACTAAAGATATGGACTACAGAGATGCATTTGAATTTTGGAAATTGTGTGAATGTATATAATTTAAGCTTTAACCTTGGATACTTCAAGCGGGTCGGTATTGGGTCGGTATAGTGACGGCGACGAGGGCCACCGTGTACTGCGGTCCTCCAGTCGTCGGCGCTCATGGACCCCCACTGTGCTTACCACCAAGCCAGTTGACGTCACATGTCGAGTCAATATAAAAAAAGTATAGATTCTTACATTTTCATAGTTTATAATAAAATGTGGAAAACACGAATATATCTACGTCAGACTTGTATGTCTCCATATTAAAAGTGACTCGCACAAAGCTCTTGACGGCATGTTCTGACATTTTAATTAACGAAAATTATTTATGTTTTGCAATGAAATGAAATTATTATTGTTAGATTCTTAAAGCTAATCGGAATCCTATTTACTTCACAATTATTTATTAATAATTTAAAAAGAATAATAAAAGCTTTTTTTCCTTTAATGCTTGTAGGTACTAAGCTAGTGCTAGCATTGAGCGAACAAAGTACATCTAACATAATTACATTGGTATCAGTCAGAATTTAGCGAGGTTTGAACATGAGTCTCATCGATCGTGAGGTTCGTTTTCTACCGCTAGACCACGGCCGCTCTATATCTATGAGTTATTGCACGTTTAGGATTTCATATCCTAAAACCTATGCCATTGGAACATTAAAAGTATGAAAGTACGTCGAGCATCGATTTAAAAAAAATTAAACCAATTACGTGTGTTAATCTTGACTTTGTGTACATTGAGTAAGATTACATCATGTCATACATGTTTTGATATTTCATTTCTTATCATCATATAAGTAGGTAATTGGCGTAAAAATTTATGTCGTTAGATAAAAATGATAATAACATCAGTGTATCTTAGTATAAACCCATCGCTTCAGCTTTGTTCCACTGTCAGTCAACCGCGATGCATTACGGGCTTATACACCGCAAGTAATTTACCAATGCAAATTGTTCAATCCACCTTCTAAGGAGGGAAAGAAAAAATGATTCAATTAATCAAATAGTCACGCCGTGACTCTGAAGATCTTTCCAAAGGAGAATTGACGACATTATTAGTCTTCCCTTGTAACGAGTCATCGAGGGCGTATTTCAATTTCATCTAATGCAAATTTAATACGCTCCCTACGGCCGGTTGAAGGGTTCCAAATCGAGTTTCTTTGTTTTCCTGTTCACGTTCTTTGGCAGTCTCCCCTTAGTGGCTTCCCTGAGGCTAAAGACGTCTGTTCCAAAGAAAACAAACGTTTGTGATGATACTAACGGGAGGGCTCTAAGATTGAAGAGTTCAGAAAATAATGAAATCTTTATTAAACTTTTTATCTCCGTCTTCATTTTGCATACCTATTTCTTTATAATTTTCTAGGAGAAAAAAAAAGATAAGTTGTTTGCGAAATATTTAATATTAACAGCTATTTTTAAAAATAACTAAATTAGGTACATACTAGCGACACAAACCTCAACTGTATGCCTTAATAAAATAGTAAAAGTCAACACTATATTTTGTAAACAAAATTATACCAATTATTTTAATTAGTACAAAGATGTACAGAAATAAGGGATTATTTTATAGCCCGAGGATATACAAAGATCCACAAGAAACGTGTTTAATCAGTTATATCTGGTGGCATGGAGCCGGAACGATCTAAATTTTTGATATTTTCTGGCACCCAAAGCGGTCCTACGTTACAGTTAGATAAGAGGCGTTTTATTTTTAGGAGCTTAGCATATGCAGGTGGCTTTTCCACTAAATAATAGCGGTAATATTTTATCTGCATGGCTTTATGGAGGATCTATAGATACTTTACGAGTATTTCGTTACACGTTCGCATAAGTAAAAAATACTTTGTTCCTATTAAGTATTTAGAACAATATAAAAATATATAGTACCGTGAAGTTAGTAGTCACGTTTTGGGATCAGTTTGGAAATATCCAGGTTATACAAGAATGTGCATTATCAACCTGGATGGTGCACATTCGTATCCTCAAGTCGGCATAGCGGAGGCGATTTCTGCCTGCAGAAATTTCTCTATGGTAGTAAGAAGTTGTTTCTGTTCATGGGCTGCAGTCTAGCTTAACAACAGGCGGAGTGTTATCATATGACGAGGTATAATAAAAAAAAGTTATACATACATATTGAAACTTAATAATAATTGTTGATCCAACTTATTAAAATAGATATCTAAATAAAACGATATATTTATTATACTAATAAATTTATAAAAGATACAAATTACATTAAGAAAGAAACCATTGAAAATGATAAACATGATGGATCTAATATAACCTTAAAAACAATATAGGTCAAAAGATACCAGAAAATTCTTAAGAATTATGAAGTTTATCGTGCAAACCTTTATAGATGCGGGGTAATGTTTTTCCAATAAAGAAATTCTTGTACATTTTTTTGGCGAAAACGAAAACGCCGTACGTGCCCGAATTTCGTTCTACTGGCGAAGATACATTATCGTAAAACGTAACCAATGGACACTTATTTACTTTTCCACAATTTGTATTCAGTTTTCGCAGGAGAATGTGTTAGTGTATGTACACATTAACACAACTATTACACATCAATATTTTCTTGAAACTAAAATATTTGAGACTAAACTTTCTTATAATTTATTGTTTTTATTCGTAACACCTTAGTATGTATTTCTCTGTTGATTTTGTTAAAAAAAAAAATTTAGTTAATAAATAGGTAGTTAAGGTGATGTGCCTCTCAAATAAGCCCATGTGGACATTGAGAGGCACAAGATTGTTGTATTTTATAAATTGTAAATATAGTGAATAAATGTATAAAAAAAAGTATTTAAATTTGAAATATGTAAGTGATAAAATGTAATATTAATATTATTGATTAGTTACAACTAACTCTTAAACTTTTACACGATTTTTATTCGTAGTTAAAAAATATTTACCATATAAAGTATTTTTATTCTATAAAGGTGGGTAGAAAATTTGTTTTGTAGCTCGTTGGAGCAAACTAAACGCTAAATTTAACGAAGGCCCTCTTCTGATATTTATCACGGGCACAGGAGAAAACAATTTGCTACAATGTTTACGTTTTGTGATATGGACGTGGTTTATATCTGCGTTTAAAAGTACATTCCTTTCAAGAGACCTTTTGCTTTAACTAATCTGATGTATTCGTTGATTACTACTATTATTTTATTATTTTGTTTTGTTTATACCTAAGATAACAAAAATAAAATTTTATTCTTTAGCTAAGTAAGAGAAAAAAACAAAAATAATTATTTTATTTAACCATTAAATGCTAAATTCGCTTGGAATTTTAATACATTCTAAGTCATAATTTCTGTGATAAATGTTAAAAGAGAATAAGAAAAGTCGTAAGTCCACAAGTCATAAACCTTACAGACTTTGACATTGTAATGAGAGATGTATGACTAGTGAGTCGCAAAACAATTTCAACTGTAACTGCTCTGGAAACGGAAAATGAACCCACTTTCCTTAACCAAAGAAAATTACGAGTAGATTGCGAATTGGTTTTGTTACGGGTGTTTTGGGTCGATGCAAATATAATATTTAGTAGAATAAACCTTTCCTCAAAATACATAATGTTCTTGTTAGAGGAAAAGAGTTCTTTGAAATTATTTGTGTATTTTTTTCCTATTAATAATATATGTGGGTGCTACCTAATTGGCCAAACAAATAATGGAATTGAATTGCGGATCTTTTTAAAAATTATTCGTAAAATAACGTACAGAATATCTGCCAGGCCCTTGCCAAATTCAATACCATACTTACTCGACAAAGTAGTACATATTTCAATGTAAAAGAAAGCAAAGTTCAGGTTACAAAAATAAATAATATAATACATAAATAGTAAATAATATGACAAGTTTATTTAAGCAAATGATATGCGAAAACATGTGAAACCACAAAAGCTGGAGCACAAAGCTGATGTTCATACAACATATCTTCTTACGCATCCGAGGTTCGCATCCGGCTTACCATTGATATTAACTCGTAATAGCTTTAGATATTTGCGATAAGTCGTAAGAGGTCGCGTATCTGTATTTCTCTAACATGAAAGTAGAAAATCTTTCAGTTTCTTAACAAAGTTTTATTTGTTACTTCTTTCTGTCTTGCTATTGTCTTCTTTTAAAACAATGTTATTTTTCCAAAGTTATTGTGTTTTTCGTGTTATTTATTTTGCTCGTAAAGGTCGCTTTTTATTAATTTGTAGTTTATTGAATATTTACAATATTATAAAGTTATATATATACAAAGTTATAATGAAAATTGGACAGATATATGTACTATATTAACTCGCATAAAGCATCCTGAACGGAGAACATCCGTGAGCATGGCGGAAAATGTGGGTTCGAATCCCACCTCAGCTCAGCTTGTCAAATCTGTTAAGCAAAATCTAATAAAAAAAATACGGTTAATTAAATTATCTAAATATAAAATATTTTCTCCAAAATAAATAAAATAAAATAAAATATATGTTTTAGAGCAGAAATTGTGAAATTTAAAAAAAAGTTAACAATGACACGATGGTTGTAAAGCTTCCAAAATAAATAGCTAAGTAAAATAATTAAATTTTACACGATAGTTAAATTATATAAAATTATTTTTGTTTTTGTCTCGGAAAAATAACGGAAAAGTAATCTGGTGGTATATGAATCTTTACATAAAATAAAATTCTTTAAAAACAAAGTTCTGAACAATAAAGTTCCATTAATTTTTAAAGGAAATTCCTATCGGTTTTGTTGGTCTGTTGAAATATACTTTCTTATTAGTTTCATGTCGTTAGGCTGTATATTGTATCGTAGAACGGAACCGGAAACGCTCTCCCGAAGGATGCGGGTGGCGACGACGACGAACGCGCAGAACCTCCAAGTTAAGTTTATATGGAAAAACATTATTTTTATTAACTAACACATTCTATATAAATACACACACAATTTATATTTATATATTTAATCATCGTACACAAAAATATAAAATATTTAAAAAATAGGAAAACTGTACGTATAATAACAAAACTTAATAAATAAAAAAAACTTAACGAGGAGGATGTACTGTTAACCTAATGATGCACTTTCGTCTCCTTAAGCCGGCATATAAAATATACATATATAAAAATTATTGTTAAGTTATGATGAAAATTGAATATAAAAAACATCAACATAGCGAGTTGGAGTCAAGATCGAACCCATGTCCTCCGCTATGACACTAAGCCGCATGACCGCGTCAAAATTTCTTTAATTATACAAATTGTATAAATTCAAACATTTCTAACTTAATTTATCCATACATTAATAGCAGACTGAAAGTCACCCCATGAGACCCCCTTCGTCTACAAACACGAAGTCTTATCTGCATTGTTGAGAACCTCTTATTGCGGCCATATAATGATGTTAACACATTATGGGCGGGGCTACACTACAAAATATGTTTCTAGCATAATACTGACAACCTATCCTGCCCTTCTCCAGCATGAAAATAGCTTTTCATAAAGAATTTCCAACGCGATTCGCAAATGTTTTTCTTAGAAACATGCTATGGAAAACTCGCCATGTACATTTACATAATATTTTAGTTCTTGTTTTACTTATTTTCCAAGAATTTACGTAGTTTACTTCGAGAAATGACTACGCTCCGCCCGATGTCAAGCTAGACTGACGGCGGCAGTCACCTTCGCTATGTCGGCTTGTGCACCGTTTAGGTTGACATTGTAAAGTTCTCTCGTAGTCTCGTGATACCCGGATACATTCTCAGCTTTCTTTTATCACAAAACAATATTTATGTTAAGTATAGTGTAGTTTATTAGTAGTTAACGTGAAAGGGAATACTTATTTTGCGCATACCTACCTACTGCAAACAATGCACGGGTCGCATTTTTTGCAACATTGCGGAAGACTGCAGGTATCTATTTTGCTAATCGCTGATACTAAACAAAGGTTTGTTTTGCGATTACGTCTTATATTTTTTGCTCAAACAATAGTCGCTTCTGGAAACTTATTTTATCTTTGCTTTTTGTAATATTGACAATGTAAAATTAAAGGTTTTTAGTTCATTACTACTATGGGAATGTCTACATTTAAATTTGTACTCGTATTAAATAAATATCACTAGAGAAAATCGTTTGGTTGTATTACATTTGTACTCGTACTTTTTTAATTGCCTAGTGCTTCTATCATAGGTACTGATCGACTTGTTCCGATCGAGTTATTTAATAAAGTATTTATAAAGAAAGCTTACGGAACATGTGTTTGCGTTATTTACTTTATTATTTTTTAATTTAGATAATAGTCTAGTGGTTGAAGCGTGGATTTACGATTTTGAGACCTGAATATTTTGGCCTGTACCAATGTCACGTTGTTATATTATTTACATTGGTCGCTCAACAATATAACAACCGTATAGCAAGGCAGCATAGTAAAGGCGATGTTTATCTGCGGTAGGAGTTGATTCCGCTCAAGGACTGCACTTCAGGTTATCATCACGCAATTATATAAAAAAACAAATAAAAAAAACAATTGAATTAATAAAAGAGAGAAATTACGAATCATCTGTAACAAAAGAATTATATTCTGCTTTTTAACTTAAATATTATGACTACCTGAATTACGTGGTTTTAGATCTATTGTAATAGGAACAATAAAAATGGCGCCTTCAGGTAAAGTGACGTGTAAAAAAGTTGATAAAAATCGTGCGAACCAGAAAGCAAACTCTAATGAGTTTTCGGAAATGTTTGAGAAGTTAGGAATTAAAAAAAGCTCTCACGGTAAGCATTGGCTATATATTTATATAATTGTTATATTTATTTAAAAATAGCTGTTGCCCGCAACTTCGTGTGCACATAATCGGTATTATACGTTTAATGTACCTGTCTCATCCATAGGGAACAAACACGCCCTAAATCTTGTAATTAACTTATTTTATAGCAAAAGAGTGAACGTACTGCGTTAAGAGGCACTATTAAAGAGTGGTAGGCAGATTGATAGTAGCTACTAGACCATTTTGTAGTACCACCACTTTCGAATATAACACTCGTGAAGTGACCTTGTCGCATTTCGGGAACAGTAGATAGAAAAGTAGCTAGATATAACGAGAGAAGTGTGTACTGTCAATCTAGATGGTACTTACTCGTTTCCTCAAGGCGGCATAGCGGAGGCGACTGCTGCTAGTAGAGATTTATCTGTAGTAGCAGTTGTTTCCGTTCATGGACCGTACTCTAGTTTTACATCAGGCGGAGTGTTGTCATATGCTGAGCTACAATAAAAAAAAAAGTTAAATTGAAGTGCAGTCTTGCCGGCCCCGTGTTAAACTTGGCTAGTAAGTAATAAGAAATGGTGTTTATATTGGTAACTGAGATCAAATAGATATTTAACAGACAGGCTATAGTTGTAATCGTATGCAGAGTCGGTTTAAACCACAGCCGCCCGCATTTGCGGTTGGACACACAGCGTGGATAGTTTTTGCTGTAATTTTATTAAAGTGCTATTTATGCCCGAGATTAATTTCAATTTTGCGCAGTTTGTTTTCGCGGTGAAAGCTAACTTACCTTCATTTAGATCTATGATTCTTAAAGTGGTATATTCGACCTCCAGACACGACGACCTGCAAGGGGTCCATGTCAACGACTAATATTTGGGGGTCTATTAGATGTAATTGGAAGTCCAAGATAGTAGATGATGGTTATTTTATTAACCTAGTCTGCCGTCCTGGGTTAGTACCACCATTGCCACGACCTTTTTTGGTACTAAACTTAATGAATTTTAAAATTTAATACTAGATAAGCGAAGTAGAAAATATGGCAAGTGGTCTATTAAACAAAAAAGTTTGGGAACCTCTGGTTTAGATATTATTGCAACATTATAGGCAAATCTTGTGGTTGTAAATATATACGTATACACACAAGATATATAAATTATAAGCTACGATTGGTATTTGAAAAAATAAATAGTATTTCTAACCAGCCAGACAAAAAAAATTGTAATATTTATTTTTATTATATTATAATTAAAATATTATTTGAATGCGTGTAGGATAACTATATATACTATATAACGAGAGGGGTGTGAAGTCAATCAGGGTGGTGCACATTCGTCTCCCTAGGCCGGCAAAGCGGAGGCGACTGTTGCCTGTAGAAATTAATCTGTAGTAGCAGTCGTTGCTTCATATCGGCGGAGTGTTGTCATAAGCCGGGTTACAATTTAAAAAAATATAATAATAAAAATAAAGATGCTTTAACTAGGTGTAGGCTGTATAACTTATATGTATTGTATTATCATAAGTTATAGCATAATTTTAAAGCTTTTAAGCTAAATATAGTTATTTTACCCATAAATGTGGCAATTTATTTATAAAGGTTTGTTATGTAAAATAGGATGCATTTTGTCCTCTTTGCGCTGTGATTCTTACATGAGTTTTCCATTGTTCCCCCGCTGAGTAAAGCTCCGGTTTCCGCAAGAAACATTCGAAAATAATGTGAAGTGACACAATTCTACTCCGTAATTGGTTGTTCTAACGGGATTTATTGTTATAAAAAAACTTGGACTGATTAAAATGTTGTTACAATAGGTTTAGCAGGATATTATTAATTCTTAATGCTAACTGAAACTTTTGTGGGATTGGATTTGGGTGGTTATTAGTTTTAAATGTATATTAAATAAACGCCACTGTTATACATACATATACTATACTATATACAGATTATATGATAAGATAGGAAATTTCGTAATTTAAGGTTTTCGTTACCATATTACTTACGCTACTCACCGCTAGATGGCGACTCACGTCGAGCTTTTTATAAAGTGCCAAGCGGTGAGGTGAGAGGGGTAGGGTCTGCGCCCCCCGGCCTGATTCCCTGTACAGAGCGAACGATTCAGCTCGCCAGTCTCAACGCAGTCACGACGCGAGGTGGTCGGGTGACCATCGTGTATTTACAAAGTGCTCGCTCTAGTAAATTGTACTTATAAATTTATTAAACGATATTCATGAGTGAAAAAAATAAAGTAAAGCAATTTCAAATGACTATTTATATTTTATATCATAGAAACTGTGATGTGGTGAAATGTTAACAAGTTTTTCTTACAAACTAAGTGTCTCGGGGACTTTGTTTCGGAAATGGTGATATCGACCCAAGGGGTGTGTTTATGAGACATTACCTAGTAAAATGAAAATTCTGTGATATAGCTTGAACATGTATAAGGTTGTGATTTCGGTTTGTGCTCTGCTGCACGTAGGCTGGACTGTGCTCCCGCCGACTGCAGACAAATGCGGTCGGGTATCGGATGCAGTCGCCGGCGGCGGAGTGCTCTGCAAAGTGCGTACTTTGGACAGTGACGGTGGCAATATTGTATCAGTGTCTTCAGATACTTCACGTTTATCCATCGAGTGCAATCATCTTCTGCTGTTCGAGAGCATTCTCCGAGCTTTTTACTTCAATCAATTCAGCGGATTGACAGATTTGACAATATCCAACTGTAAATTATTACAACTGCCAGAAAATACATTCCAAGGCTTACATAAACTAAAAAGACTGAATATTCGTTCAAAAAATTACGAATGGAGTCCTATTAAGAACTTAGAAGTAACAGTCAGCGCTTTCAATGGATTAACAGAACTTCAGTCGCTGGATCTCGCACAGAATAACATCAAGTTCGTGCCCTCCGGTTCATTCTGTTCAATGGATAATTTACACACATTAAATTTGACTCATAACAAAATTAAGACTGTCGCACAGCTCGGTTTCGGTCAAGGATGCGGTTCTAACTTGCACAGCTTGGATTTAAGTCACAATGAAATTAAAAGCTTGCCAGAAGAATCAGAACTTGTTAAATTAAGAAGTTTGCAACATTTATATTTACAACATAATAACATTACTGATATATCAAGTGAAGCATTCAACGGGTTAGTGTCATTAAGAGTATTAAACATATCGCACAATCGGCTACAAGTATTACCTGAGGGCATTTTTACTAATTCAAGAGAATTAAGAGAGATTTATTTAAATGATAATGCATTGATTGAGCTGGCCAAAGGGATATTCCATCGTTTAGAACAATTAATTGTCCTGAATCTATCCAGCAACCAACTATCGAGTGAGCATATCGACGAGGGAACCTTTGTCGGCTTGATACGCTTAATTGTATTAAATTTATCAAATAATGCCATAACTAAAATTGATGGAAAAACATTTAAAGATTTATACTTTCTACAAATACTGAATTTAAGGAATAATTCGATTGGATACATAGAGGAAAATTCATTTTTACCGCTCTACAATCTGCATACACTAAATTTAGCAGAAAATCGACTTCATACTATCGATCAAAGCTTATTTAACGGGTTGTTTGTTCTTAGCAAGTTAACTCTAAATAATAATTTGCTAGTCAACATCGACCCAAAAGCTTTCAAAAATTGTTCAGATTTAAAAGAACTAGATCTTAGTTCAAACCAGCTAATGGATGTACCTGAAGCTTTATGGGAGCTCTCCTTATTAAAAACATTGGATTTGGGAGAAAATCAAATATCCGATTTTAGAAACGGTTCTTTTAAAAACTTGAACCAACTTACTGGACTACGATTGATCGATAATCAAATCGGGAACCTTTCTGTTGGAATGTTTTGGGATTTACCGAGTTTGCAAGTATTAAACATTGCCAAAAATAAAATTCAAGCAATCGAGAGGGGAACATTTAGCCGAAACACGCAGCTGGAGGCCATACGACTTGATGGGAATTTCTTGTCGGATATCAATGGAGTTTTTTCAACTCTAGCGAGTCTATTGTGGCTCAACCTGTCCGAAAATCATTTAGTGTGGTTCGATTACGCCTTCGTGCCGAGCAATTTAAAGTGGTTGGACATTCATAGAAATTTTATTGAACATCTAGGAAATTATTATAGGCTACAAGATCAAATTCGCATAAAGACTTTAGACGTTAGTCATAACCGTATAGTGGAAATCTCGCCTATGTCTATTCCTAATAGTGTAGAATTGTTGTTCATAAATAATAACTATTTAAATAAAATTCATGTGAATACGTTTTTCGATAAAAAGAATTTAACGCGAGTGGACATGTACGCTAACGAAATAGTGCATTTAGAACTAAATAGTTTACGTTTGTCTCCGGTACAAAATAATAAAAGTTTACCTGAGTTTTACATCGGTGGCAATCCGTTTCAGTGTGATTGTACAATAGAATGGCTACCGATAATAAACAATATGACTGCTATGCGGCAGTATCCCCGTGTTATGGACTTGGAAAACGTGTTGTGTAAAATGACAAATACACGAAGCGGAACACATGTGCCGTTAACTAATCTTAAGACAACTGACTTTTTGTGTAAGTACGAAACGCATTGTTTTGCTATATGCCATTGTTGTGACTTTGACGCCTGTGATTGTGAGATGACTTGTCCGCAAAATTGCACATGTTATCATGATCCCTTATGGAACACTAATGTTGTTGATTGTTCCGGTCAGTCGACTGGTGAAATACCGGATAAAATTCCTATGGACGCCACGGAGGTATTTTTAGATGGGAATAATATAAAAGAATTACAAAATCACGGGTTTATCGGAAGAAAAAATATGCGATCATTATATGTAAATAATAGCGGAGTAGAAACTATACAAAATAGAACCTTTGCAGGGCTTACTGCCCTACAGATACTACATCTAGGACAGAATAGATTAACAGAACTGAAGGGATACGAATTTGATCAACTGAGTAATCTTAAAGAGTTGTTTCTACAAAATAACCTTATAAGTCATATCGCTAACATATCATTTACATCGTTGAAATCTCTAGAAATTCTTCGACTTGATGGTAACAGACTCGTCGACTTCAGTATTTGGACGTTCAACAACAATCAAAACCTCCGGGCTCTTTCATTGGGAAATAACTTATGGTCATGTAAATGTCGATATTTACAAGAATTGACCGCCTATTTAGCTGAGAATGCTCAAAAGATAGTCGATATTACCGATGTGTGGTGTTGGAATGGTGAAGCAAAACCGCCACAGAAAAAAGAGCTTAATTTGAATGGGACGGCATGTAGCGATTATTATGCTGATAACTCAGTGATTGGAAACATGTTGGTATCGAACTATGTTCCTATGATGGTATCGACTCTGACCGGTTTTATGCTAATTTTATTGGCCCTTGTCATTCTATTTCTATTCAGAGATTCTCTTAGAATATGGTTATACACAAACTGTGGTGTAAGAGTATTCTCGTTTGCGGGAGCTTTTGAAGAAAGCGATAAGTTATACGACGCGTATGTATGCTATAGCCCTAAAGATGAGGAATTTGTTGTGCAATCGTTAGCAGCAGAATTAGAAAACGGAAGCCCCTCGTATCATTTGTGTTTGCATTATAGAGACATTCCACACCACGGCGCACAATATATGCAGTGCGCGCCACCTGTCGTCGAAGCCGCAGAGGCATCTAAACGAATTATAATAGTACTGACTAGAAATTTTATGCAAACTGAGTGGTCGAGATATGAATTTCGACAAGGGCTTCACGAAGCGCTTAAAGGGTGCATTTATAAATTGGTGCTAATAGAAGAATACTCCGTTATTCCCGACGCCATGTGCGATCCCGATTTACGACCGTACTTAAAAACAGGGTCACGCATACAATTGGGCCAAAAGAGGTTTTGGGAAAGGTTAAGATATATGATGCCGGATTCTTCCCACCGAAGCCATAAAGCAAGGTCGCATAACTATAGAAAAAATATTAATACTTACACATTAGATTCGTCTGTTCCTAATGGCGGAAATCGCACTCTTTCTTATCCTAATAAATCTCCTGTTTTAAGTAATGGAAGTCCAAGCGTGAGTGCACCGCCCGAGTATAGCAGTGAAGTACGCCAATCGCCTGCGCGACAGACTCAACCCGTGTACGGACCGGATGGACGTCCGATCTCAGATCATATTTATTCTTCAATAGATTCTGATTACTCCTCGTTAGAGCACGGTATGGCGCCCGGGCGTAGAAGGGATCCGCGTCAATGGGCAGCGCCACCGATACTCGACTCGGGAAGTGCCGTGCAAGCTTACCTAGTCTAGTGAGTGTGATCGTAGCACTCGACTTCCAGTCATAAGTAATTATTTAAATAGTTATAGATGTAAAGTGTATGTAGTAAATGTACATATTGTAATATAGTTAGAATCTGTAAGCGCTATACCAAATGTATGTAAATTGTAGGTGTATGATACTGCCTGTTCGTTATCCTGTGTATAGAGTTCGTAAAAAAACTTAAAGACTGCTGTAGAATAAATAATATGAATATTGTAAATAGCAAATACAAGTGATCATAATAATAATTAATTAATTATCAATATAATTGTGTTATTTATACAGAAAATAAACATAATGATGAAATTTTAAATCTTTGTTTTTATTGCTTTCAAGTCAATAGAAACCTGTTTGGTACATTACCACAATCTCAAAGTACACATAAAATTTAACTTCTTTGGGTTGAGATGTCGAGACTAAGTTGGTAAATAAATATACTTAACTAAAAAATAAAAAAGGGATAGAAAAATAGTTATAATGTTATGTAAAATTGTGATTGTTGTTGAAAGAAATTTCTAAGCAAAAACCTTGACCATTCTTCCACAATAAGAGTTGTAGGTACACGAGTAAATCAATAGCAATTAAAGAATTCTTTCAAAACAATTTGTTTTGAATTTTATGTCAAAATACGTGTACTTGTTTTGAAATTACAAACAGTAGGCGACTTCTATACCTACGAATAACTTATTCCTTTGTTATTTTTCGCTTTGTTCACCAAGACTTACCGTTAATATAAACAAATAATGGTATTACCCTTATAAACAAAAGTCGAGATGTTTCTATGCTAAAAGTTCTTAAAAAACAATAAACGATGTTTGCCATAACGTAATACGAGTAGCTTGACGATCTAGGTATTTATTTTTATTGTTTTTATGGTTTGTATGTACAAAATTTAATTACAATTACACGTAATTATGACAATATATGTGGTGCTATCGCTAGTCTGATACCCGGAGGTTCTCGTATCGATTTCCAATCAAAATTCTGAAGGAAGAATGTAAGTATTTAATTTTGATCTGTATAAGTACTGTTATTCTCCTGGTAGTTGATGCCTAGTATGTAGTAGGGAATCCTAATTTGGGTAAGGTGCAATATACGTATATATAGATATATTATAATTATTATGTACATAACAACCATCAAAGTACAGACTTTCAAAATACTGATATTTGCTTTAGGTAAAGGTAATAAAATATTATATTTATTTTACCAAATCATATGAAGATATTTGTAACACAAATTACAAAATTGTTTACATAACATTATGTAGCAGAATCATCAAAGGGGATTATGAAAAAAATGTATGAAATTTATGAACATATACCAGTCATAAAAGTCGTGCGGCTGAAAATTTTACTTCATTGTTTACTGCCAGTTTCAGATGCAGTTTTGGTAATAACATTTTGTTACAGTACTCTGACAGATATTATCATAGAAATGTTTTATCTATTTTCCAATCCCAATTTTGCCTAACTTTATTTGAAATATGACCAGATTTAAAAAGGATTTCTGGCGCCTGGAATTATCAACATTAGAAAGCTTCTCTGGTGCAGTGGTTAACACCCAAACGCTAAAAAATATTTTATATAAAATATGATACCTAATAATGATGAAAGTTTTCCTCCTTTCTCCTATTCCTACGATCTGACAAGTGCAGTGTGCCATGAATCGCACTCTAACTTAACATCAGGCGTCATATGACCAGCTGTAATAATAAAAAAAATTGAACTTTGAATCGAGGTCTTTGTATTTATTTCTTTATTTATTAACATATTGCATAAACATTGTTTGCTGTATTGGACAAATATAATTGTTTAAATCCAATGCCTCTATTAAACGAAACGGTAAATTGTTATTTGTAGTTTTAAAACGTTACCTAACTTATTGTTTTTACAAAATTCGATTCTAAATATTTTTGTCACGTTTCGTTAACATTGAAATCAAATTGTACATTCTTCAAACGAGCTGTATCATGATTTTATTTTATTACTTTGCCAAATAAACTAAAATCAAAATAAACTTATCTTTTATTGATAACTTCTAGTTAAAAAGTGGTAGGCAGACTGATGGTGGTTATTAGCCCTGTCCTTGGGTAGTGTAACACCAGCGAAGTGACCTTGCCATGTTTTGGGATTTAGAAGTATCCAGGTAAAACGAGAGGAACTGTCAACCTGGATGCTGAACGTAGTCTACTCAAGTCGGCATAGTGGAGGTGAATGCTGTCTGCAGAAATTTCTCTGTGGTTGTTGTTTCAGTTTATGACCAGCACTCTGGCTTAGCAGCAGGCGTAGTGTTATCATTATTAAAAAATATATTATGTTGCTTTGTAATATTTTTTAAATATTTATCTTTTATAGTATAATATTAATATGTATGGAAAATCTCTTTATGCATTCTTAAATCTTGGTGAACGGATGCAGAATATGAACAATTCACATTATTTACCACAAACTGCTCTTTGGATTTCAGCCAGAATCTAGAAGTAGGTTCTTCCCGTTTTCTATTGAATAATATCGTTAAAAATTCGCTTGGACAACTCAACTTACATTGAACTGTGATAACAATTCACTCATACATTTTGAAAAGGCACTCTTTACACTTACAGAATAACAAACACATACGATACACGTGTATAAATCGCATCGAACTTTATAGCGTCTCGGAAGTTAGCTGCGGGCGCAATTTAGCGCAGGTACGGTCAAGTTTACAATAATATTTTAAAATAAGATTAAGGAGAATGCCTATTCGCCTAAGAAAAATGGGCCCACAATTTTTTTCTCGAGTTTGTCGATGATTTTTAGTCCAATTTGTAGAAAAATAAATCTACTTCCTTTTTACTAATCAGTTTTAATTTTTTCACCCGGGTTATTGAATAATTAGATGTTTTCTGATGCAATATTTGAGGTTATTATTATTT
This sequence comes from Tinea pellionella, assembly GCA_948150575.1. Lineage (NCBI taxonomy): Eukaryota > Metazoa > Arthropoda > Insecta > Lepidoptera > Tineidae > Tinea > Tinea pellionella. The sequence goes on along the minus strand of OX411254.1, from coordinate 2,559,980 downwards.
TAAATGCTTTAGTAATTGATGATATCTGTTTTTTATGTAATTAAACATTGTTTATGGATTTGTAAACGATGCTATGATATAAATTAATTAAATGAAAAACTCTAAAATTATTTTAGAATATTGTTTTGTTAACAAACTATCAGGTAGCAAGTGGGCCCAAAAATGGGCATTCTCCTTTAAATACGAATAACAGTGGGCGAGTAACTCGGAAGTGTGCCCTTACCTCTCACGTTCATCGTGCCCTGCTGATTGCTAGTGCCCTCAACTAGTGTACAGCACTGCGCAGCGACTTGTGCCTAACTTCTGAGCCGTCATAAAGTTTGATTTGGACTACGAGTATAATAAATATAATAATTGAGAAAATAGGTTCAAAAAGGGAAGACACTAATGTCTGTCAGGCTGTCAAAACTATTGTTGCTAGACTTTTATTCTTCGACTACTTCTCTCTCTCTTTCCTCGTTGGTCCCTCATTGTTGAGGATTGTGACTCCTGGTGGCTCGCTCAATTAGATGTCTCCATCGGCTGCGACTGATGATGAGAGCTTTATGGACCGGTATCTCCAGACAAACGAAAACCTGGTCTGTCCAGCGGCTTGGGCTTCTACCGCGCGGTCTTCTGCCATCAACCTTCCCTGTCACCACAAGCCTTTCCAGATTACGGAAACAATCGTAATATTAATTTAATACGTATTTAAAGAGTGGTAGGCAGACCCGGCCGCCCTGGGGTAGTACCGCCACTTTCGAATGTAACACCCGTGAAGTGACTTTGTAGCGTTTGGGGAATAGTTTGAAAGTAGCCGGGTATAACGAGAGGAGTATGCACTGTCAATCTGGATGGTACATGCTCGTTTCTTTAAGCCGGCATAGTTGAGGCGACTGCTGCCTAGAGAAATTCTATAGTAGGATGTTTCCGTTTATGGACTGCACTCTAGCTTTACATCAGGCCGAGTGTTGTCATATGACCGAGTTGCAATTAAAAACAGTAATTAATTATATTGAACAATACCATTTACTATTAATAACTTCTATTATAAATACTAATAAAATCTATAATATTACGTAACAATCTATTAGTTTTAAATGTATATAAATACCATTAATATACGAATTTAAACAGGAATAAAGCTTATGAAATTACCAATTCATAGCTCCTAGTGTTCCAGTGGTCGACAACTTCAACGTCCGGCGAAGCACGTGAGCCGCCTAGCCGTCTTCGTCCGTGCTATCCGGAGCTTTGACACTGCCGGCTTAACATAAACTCACTTTATACAACCCGTGAATACTTAATACTGTATTACCTCATCCAGACTATGCTCAGACTAACAATGAACTTAATAAGAACTTATGGAAAGTGTCCTGTCTAAGTAAGACGGTATAGAGTATGGCGCGTGTCTAGAGTCCAATGAATTGGATTAATGGTGTACCGTATTAGTTTCTATAGAGAATTAAATTATGTTTTTATGTATTTATGTTGTATTATGTAAGAAAAGTTTATTGTTCATTTATTTACTTAGCTCAAGCCCATATCCTAATCGGGATAGATTATGTAGCGCCAGTGACTTCTCTCAACATACTACTTTCGGCATCTACCGCATCCGTTATGCCTGGGCTACACGCAGCCAATTTTACAACCATTCTATTAAACTTCCCTGGCTTGAGACACTGGTTTAGTGGCTGAGGAATAAAGTTAGTTCAGTACAAACGTAGCGAGAAGTACCAGATGCTAGCTTACTGGCGTACTTGGCCTGGCTTCCAAAACAGGCCTCGTGTACTCCGGGCGTTACTCTCTTCATGCATGTACGTCGGTTGTGGGTGCACCTGTTGATTTTACTGGTTGAGAACGGTCTTCTTAGACCCTTCTACGCTTGAAAGTTGTGATACTACCCTAGTATGACAGACCGGGCTTAACAACTTTATTGGTTAACTTATAAATAGAGAATTATGAGCGTGTGACTCCAGTCTTCGTGACACAATTTCGTTACAGTTTCATTACATTCCAAATTCAACATGCAAACTCACTAACAAAACCCCATTTCGTTTACACGCCACGTTTAAATTAGCACCTCATAATGGAAATAATATATATTTAGCAAAAAATAAAGGACTTTTTAATTAACTTAATATTAATGTCAATGCGTATTTAATTTATTTTATTACATTTTAGCAAATTACATTTTGTATGTAGTAAATGTTGTACTCGTATTTATTGGTTATATGTATATTTGAAAAAAAAAACACATCATCTAATAAAATGCAATATATAATATTCTTAAATTAATATCTAATAAAAAAAAGTTTTAGCAAGATCTAATAAATTAAAAAAAACCAAAACAAAAGGAGAATGTCCATGTTTGGGCCCACTTGATACCTAATAGTATGGTAACAAAACAATATTCTAAAATAATATCTTATTTTTTTATTAATTCGTTTTAACTTTTTAATACATCATTAACCAATTACTAGACAATGTTTATTTACATAAAAAACAGATATCTTCAATTATTAAAGCATTTAAAATAATAATAACCTCAAATATTGAATCAGAAAACATATAATTACTCAATAACGCGGGTGAAAAAATTTAAACTGATTAGTGATAAGGAAGTTGATTTATTTTTCTACAAGATTAACTAAAAATCATCGACAAACGAAAAAAATCGTGGGTCAATTTTTATTAGGCAAATGGGCTTTAAGTTCTTAAAAATATATCAACTTTTCTAAGTGATCACAGACTTTTTGATGTGTGTAAATCTTAAAATGGTCTAGTTTTAGAATTATCAAAGGATCTCATGCATTATTCTCTACAAGTCGAAACTCTGGAAAGCAATAATTAAATTATTTGTAGATATAAATATCTTTTTAATATAGGTGTTGTCCCTGGCATAGATGTTTCCATGGATTTCCGCGGCCCTATACCGAACTGAACGCAAACTGCCTATGGGTCGCCCGACGCAGACTATATAGCCTCGGAACAAAAGCTCGCTGTTCTTACTGATTCAAATTAAATGAAATTCTAACTTCAAACCTGAAAAAAAAGAAAGAATTTAAATAACCTCCTTGGTACTTACCTCTCCGTCGATGCCTGTCATCGACAGGTGTTATACGACTGTGACGTGATAGTCGCGTTTCGAGATCGCTTGTCAATCTGGATGGTGCAGATAGTATTTTCTTCATAGCGGAGGCGACTGCTGCGCGGAGTTGTCTTTGTTGTAGCAGTTAATGTCGCTCATCGACTGTACTTTAGCTATAAAATAAGTTTTGAGTAAATCTCTAGTGATCTTGAGTGAGCTCTATCTTTGACACGAACTGATGACATTGAAATTACACTATATTGTACATTCGAGAAGCTAGAAAAAATTAATAGTAATGTTAAAATAATACGTGTAGATAATTACAGAATCTATTTGTCTGTATTTATATTTTAATTCATTAACTCTATTGATAAGGAGTGGTCAAAATTGATCGAATATTGACGGAACTTTGGTTGTAATTACTTCATTACGTAATCATTAATGCCACATAACATAATCTTTGAATCTATTTAAAGGTATATATATCTTTATTTTATGAATATAATAACATACATACACAAACAAATAGGATTGTGTACTAAAATTAATAAACACAATGTAATTGAAATAATACTTTAATATGAAATGTATATTGTAATCCAAAAGCCAGTATTAAACAGACAACAGTTCTAAAATTACGTTGTCAAAACCTTCACAAATTCATAAAATAACATTATTATTCGTTAGTTTTACGTACGGTAATGAATGCGGGTATATTTTGTAGATCATTAATATTCGCCATGACACGCAATTTCATCTCTGTTTGGTATAAATTACCAATGCAAATGTTTGTCCAGTGAAGGTGGGTAAATAAAATTGTTGCAACTAGCCGTGGGAATATTTCCGACTCGAATTAATTAAATTTTCTAAAGCTTATTTAACATTAATTACCGTTAATATAATGTATCTACTCATTTAAGTTTAAATGAAATTATCGATTATTTTCTTTTTCAACAATGAACGTTTTTCAGCGAGTTAATTAGACAACAACACATCTGTTGTCGTAGACATATGTATGCCAGCAGCAGTTGCCTCCGCTATGCCGGCTTAGGGAGACCAAAATGTTCCATTCAATTTGACAGTGCAGTGTGCCTCGCCCGCACAACGGCAGCTACCACTCTTTCAATGCCTTTATTATACTATAGTGACATTGGTACCTGTCAGAATTTTGCGAGATGTGAACGCGGTCTTGATTGATCGTAAGTTCACGCGTTCAACCGCTATGTCACGACCACCCTAGATTACGTACATAATAATAATAAAAAATAAAAATAAACATGTTTTATTTAATTTTATTTATAATTTTAATGATTAATTTTAAGTAATCTTAGTATCTATTAGTGTTGGGATTTAATATTTCTCCCTTTAAATATTTTAATAAGCAGAGTTTTATTAACTATATAGGTACTGCGTAAAAAAAGTAAACAAAAGGAAGTTTTTTCCTAATTCTGAATAATCTTTGTGCCTAACAGATTAACTGTTATTGGTTAATTAAAGCATTTAGGTGTCGGTTTTAGTGCAACGAAACTCAGCTAAATATGTTAAACTAACGTGTGACATCTGTGTTTGAATTAAACCAGGTTGCATTCCATCTATGTTTGCGAACTATCACAACAAGTATAGGTAGACAAACTTTTACTTTAATAGTGAAATTATATCTGTCAGCATCAATTCACATTTCATTTGAAAATGTAATTTCATGGCATTGACAACACTTCACCTAATATTAAGCTGGTCCCTGATCGGAAACAACAACTAGGCACCATCTGCAGGGAGAAGGCGCCTCCGCTATGCCGGCTGGAGAAGACAAATGTGCACCATTAGTTGGCTGGGTATACCCCGCTTGTTATATCCGGCTGCTTCTAAGCCGATCCCGAAACGCAAGGTAACACGGGTGTTACGTTCGAAAGTGGTGGTACTACCCCAGGATGACAGACTGGACTTAAAAATTAGCATTCTGTTGCAGCGTCAGACTCATGAGTAATGTATGCGGAAGTGTTAAAACTGCAGTGCTACGTCCGCCGATACCGAAGTAACTTTAATGGATATATTTCGATCGCTCCATGCTTGATACAAAAATTAATTAATAAAGTTTGTAAATAATAATAATTTTAAATAAAATACACTTTCGCTATTACATAAAAATATACTTTCACTTTGCGGTTAGTGGAAACATAAAACGAAGCATTATTTCCACATCTATCTACCTATGAAATTTGGTGTTCACGGATGAGTGCAAGCGAAGTCATCATATTGTGACGGTAGATTAACATCACTTTCACGTTATCACTTAAGATAAAAATTCACACTTAATTTAGCTTTAGATGTTTTTAAATACATCTTTGTTAGATATAAACATGAATGTTTGTTTGAAGTCCCATTTGAAAATTGTTTTTGCCTTAGATTTGTGTTTATTGAGGCAAGTTTTAGCTTTTTTTTAATGAGTGAAGGGGGCATAACTATTAACATGAATAGTTGCACCCTCGACTAATTAAGATGATTAAGTAGGCAGGCAGACTGCGGTCGTATGCCGGATTACTGTAAAAATAATTATAATGTAATGTGATTTTTTTTTCATAGAATGCAAAATATTTAATATTAAAAATCCCACTTAGAACTTATTAAAGCATAAAACCGTTTTGTTTCAATTCGTTTAACAAATATGAATCTAAATCAACAACGAGATTTGAAGTCGGCGTGTTCATCTTTTTGCCACATCAACGACTAAGTAAAACAATTGACCATAAAATCTGGCGTACGTGTCCCTTACAAAAAGAGAAAGCCTCGGGTCCATTCTAATGTCCCGTTTCTTAGAACATTATGTCTTATTTAAGATACGACAAAAAATAAAATAGCTCGCGCTGTGAAAGAATAAGGCGAAATGGGCTATAATAAACGTGCCGCGCTCTTGGATTTTAAGACGAAAGTCGTTGAGCTACCGACGCAGAAATATTTGGGCTTCTGTAAAGTGTGTTTCTAACTTTATTACGACATTGTTACACATCTGTATAAAATATACATTCTTCCGGTGAGCTTTGTTAATAGAACAATAAATGACTACTGTTCCGAGTTAATGCACAAAAGGATGTTGACTGCAGTAAATAAGTGCCGAAACACAATCTTGGCTGTCAACAATTTTTTTGCTACTTCTTGTAACATTTTAGAATAGGTATTAGTTGAATAACTTCTATGTATTTACCGTAATAACTTACGAATGGAAAAAATTAGACAACCTAGGCTTAATTAGCGTATAAAATCTTGGTGTTCTTATTGACTGCACAGTAACACATACAAATATAAATATCTCTAGCTAAGAGAATAAATACATTTAAACAATATACAATCCCCTAGCCCCAAACTAGGATATCCTGTATAATGGGTATCATCATCACAAAGAAAATACTAAGATAATAATAACACCCAGGTCTATATTCATTAATAAGTATTTATAAATAAGACTTTATTCCGACTGGCAATAGAACCTGGGAGCTTCGCATAACACACTGGCCTCCTGACCCAATGGTCCGTGGCTGCACTACAAAGGCCGACCACTTAAATAATACTATACAAGGGATCTTTGATTTTATTTTGTTATAAACTGCGGTATATTAGCCGAAAGTTTAATATTTATTGGTTTTATTCATGCAGACGTGAATATTAAGATCACAGACCAGAACCGAAGTTTGCATATATATATTCTACGCGTTGTATTAGGTGGAAACAACGTCGTCGTGACGTCCTGTTTACGCACAATACTCTTCAAATCCCCATTCAGTAGCTGACGGTTGTCATCAAATAAAATTTAATTTGCCCATTGTTTTTTTCTATCCCATAAAAAGTTATATATAAAAACCCTCATTTAACAAAACTTGCCGATAAACACATGTTTGTATCTATTCATAGCTAGTTTATTTGAAAAGTTTCAAGCAATTGTGTCCCAGTTTTGTCGTAAATCAACTAAGAACTCCTGTTGCTTGCTACCGAACACTGAATTGGTCGTTTTATGATTCTTTTGTTTAAAACTTTTATTGGCTTGTCCGCTCCAAAAGCTAATTTATTCAGGATCTAAACGGTCACAGCCTTGGAACTTTCTAATGGTTGCCCCATTTACTTTTTTTTTTGTATTACCAAACTTCAACTTTGTTTAACTTCTGTAAATGGCAGTGTCAAATTGTCCATCAATTGTATCGATTTCATAAATATTTTATCAAATGAAACCTAAATGCGGCTTTACTCTGAATTGGCAATAAATTTCAACTTCTATTTTTTGGCAAACCTGGCATAGAAATTGCAAACTTTATGTCTATAACCATTTTTAAATTTATTATCTATTTTAGTTATTACACAAATTATATTGAAACTATTTTTCAAATATGTATAAAGAGTTAAACATTTTCCTCACTCCGTTTAAGTTCAATATCTGTGGCGTAAAATTCTTTGCTCTTAAGCTGTAATGGTTCCAAAACGAATTTCTTTAAACGTAATGAGTTTTAAAGGTTATTAACGCAAATTGCCTTTGAAAATGGTCCGTGGCACGATCAATAACGTCCATAATATGTTAGTTTGATGGGTCGGTAGGCGTTCTCAGCTCAGAAGCTGGTTCTGACTGAAGCTACCAGTGAAATTAATGACGGCTTCTAGTATTGTGCTTCGCTATTAACACGATTATTTATGAGCAGCTATTTTGATTAAGAATCTGTTAAAGGTTGTCAAAATGTAAGAAACTATAGATTGAATAAGTTATGTTAAAAAGTAATATTATGTAGACTCACTTGTTCGAAAAACTAACACATAAAAGTCTATGCTAATAATAATATAGCATATAAATTATTAAAAAGGCAAATGGAAAAAAAGGATACATGGTTGATTGATATTGATGATCTAAATTGGCAGTATTCTATTTGCCTATGTAATATTATGGATTTTCAATACTTTTGTTAACAGAAAAAGTATTTTATATTTACTTGGAAAATATTGTAATATGTATGTCAGTGGGAAATGTAAAAAAAGTAAATGACATGACGAAGTAAACAATTTCTGAAAATAACATGCTCCATTATTAAGCAATATTTACACTGCAGGTGCTCCAAGATATTTTTGGATTTTGTAATGTCCGCCACACAACAATATTTCCGAGCATACTCGCGTTCACAAAATTACATTTATTTTTAATTTATTAAACCGATGGAATGTTGACAAAACCACCGCGTATATTTTACTAAAATTATTGAGCAAACTTTATTAAAAATTATATCTATCATTCATCAGAACTGAGCGTCAATCGTGTTGAATAAAAAATACCCATCGATGATCGTTTAGGCAGAGATGGAACGCCGAAATGGGTATTTAATGTGAAAAAATTATACAACTCTTTTTTAGTTTAAAGTTCTGGTTATGACTGACTTAATTACTGGCTTACTATGATTTATTATATAACGCAGGAATAATTTTAAGCCCGTCCAATGACGTATGACTGCTTGCTCTCTCCGAGGAAACAGGTCTGGATGCCGCCGGCGTTACGAGCTACGACTACCAAAGAATAGCTAACCATTTTATTAAAATTTACTCTAGAATATTTTAACGAAAAAATCGACAAATCATATTATGGTATATTTCAAAAATAGTACCTTCTACTACTAATTACTAGCTTTTTTCTTCATACATCCATTTATTGATTTAAATTTGAAGAAAGGTTTACGCTATGTAATAATATTATGCCGTTCTCTGTTCTGTTATTATTTATTCTATAATAAAACCCAACGTTCTTTCAACTCGTGTGTTGTGCTTTGGTTATAAATAATAGTATAATGACAACGAATTACCGTGTTTGCTGCCATACTAAACGTTTTGTTTCCTCTCACAAAACTGACATTAAAAGGTTTTTTAAAATATAAATATTATAAATCGTTTATGTTATTTAATTAATTAAATAAAATTATTTTTGATAATGTAACAAGCGAGGAAAAATATAATATGTAGTTTCATTTTTTACTAGTTGCTTAGTCTGGCATGTTATAGTACACCCCCGCAAGCTTCAGTGTGGTCTTAACGTCAAGGACCAAAGAAAGTCGGCTTAAACCGTTCCATTAGCTCGAAACCACTTTTACATAGAAGAAGCATTATTACTTTAATATATAATATAAATACAAACATTTACTAATACAATACACAAGTTCTAAAATAAATTCTAAAAAAAAATAATCTAAACACAAAGAGTGGTAGGCAGATTGATTATGGTTATAAGCTCAATCTGCCGTCCTGGGGTAGTACCACCACTTTAAAATGTAACACCCGTGAAGTGACTTTGTCGCGTTTCGGGAATAGTTTGAAAGTAGCCAGGTATAGCGAGAGGACTGTCAATAGATGGTATATGCTCGTCTCCTCAAGCCGGCATAGTGGAGGCGACTGCTGCCCGCACAGGTTTCTCTGTAGTAGCAGTTGTTTCCATTCATGGACCGCACTCTAGCTTTACATCAGGCGGAGTGTTGTCACATGTCGAGCTACAATAAAAAATAAATTACTGAAAATATTTTTTATTATAACTAGCGACGAAACCCCCGGCGTTGCTCGGGTCAAAATACATCGCATGTTTAATAGTATAAAAAATATTTAAGGATCCGTTTTTAAAGTAGATATTGTAGATTTCTATTTTAGATATTGAGAGACTTATTTGACCATTAAACATACGGTGTTTAAAGAGTTAATCAAATCAAATTAATTAACTAATTAACGAATTGAAAATAAAAAATACTCTAGTAAATGTGTAAACAGAAATTTGTAGAACATTCTATATCGATTTTAGCAGTTGATAACGTTTCGGAACTTTCAAGATCATTCTTGAAACTTTTAGAAACTTTTAGAACCTTCTAAAACCTTCTAGATCAATTGTAACAGATTCTAGATTAATTCAAAAATTTTTAGAACTCTATACTTAGTACTCAACATGTCATAAGTTAGAAAGAGACAGATATAATTTTTTTGAGATTTTCGCCTCCCACAACCACCCTCTTCCACCCACCGCGACCAAACTCCCTTACTTTCACCAGGAGGCCAAGGGGTATCTACCACCACAACGGGAAGTAGATTGGAGTTGGTGGTCATAGAGAAAACCCTGTCTTTACGTACTAACATTAACATTTTATATAAGAATTTAGATTTAGATTTAGATTAGATTTAGATTAGTTAGTATAATTAGTATTAGAAAATATATATTTTTAATTATTTAAGAAATCATGCAAACGATCTTCTGCTATTTGTTTTTGTTAAAGAGTTATTAAATAGTCAGGGTCCCCCACTTTTTATGGTACATATATTATAATATTAACTAAGTAAAGAGAGGCAGGCAGACTGATGATGGTTATCAGCCCAGTCTGCTGTCCTGGCAAATACAATACTTTTAAAAACCTAGTGACCTAGTCGCGTTTAGTGATCAGCTTAGGTATAACTAGAGAAATGTGTATTGTCAACCTGAAAGTGGTAGCAGTTATTTCTGTTCATATACCGTATTTTAGTGTAGCCTAACACCAAGCGAAGTGTTGTCCTTTAAAATTTGTCGAGCTGCATGCGATTCACAATTTTGTCGTTAAAATAATTATCAGTAGTGATAAATAGTAATTACGATATTTTTACGCGTGATCATATTTTGATACAGTTTAATTTATATAGATGCAAAAGTAGACACATATAGTTTTAAATAGATACAAAAGAACCAATAAAAAAACTTGCATTTATCGAACGAACATTATGAGCTATTAAATCTTTGTCATGCATCAACGTTCTTTTGAAAATGCACTGTTTGTTTTACGCTCATTGGATGGCTGAGTTCAGACAATGAGTCGTCATTACATCAATAAAATACCAATATACTCGTACATTACGTTTGAGATTTTACACGTTTCGTTTACTATTAAAAGTACTTTTGCTTTAGTACTTTATTACCTTGAATTACAAGTTTGATTTCTCTATTGAGTTGCTTTATTTATTTCGCTTTCTACTTTTTTTTTTTTTTTTTATTGTAGCTCGGCATGTGACAATACTCCGCCTGATGTAAAGCTAGAGTGCGGTCCATGAATGGAAACAACTGCTACTACAGAGAAACCTGTGCGGGTATCAGTCACCTCCACTATCCCGGCTTGAGGAGACGAGCATGTACCATGTTAGATTGACAGTGCACACTCCTCTCGTTATGGTATATGGTATAAACCTGGCTACTTTCAAACTATTCCCAAAACGCGACAAAGTCATTTCACGGGTGTTACATTCGAAAGTGGTGGTACTACCCCAGGACGGGGTTTATTTGATTACTAACATTATGAATGTTAAAGTGTGTTTGTTTGTCTCCCAATTACTCCCAAAAGGCTGAACGGATCTTTTTTGATTTGTTTTTTGTTATGCTCGGCATTTGCGGTCCATGAACGAAAACAACTGCTAATACACAGAAAAGCTCTCCGCCATGCCGGCCCGAGGAGACGAGTAAGCACCATCCAGATGGACATTGAACACTCGCTATTCCTGGCTACTTTCAAACTGCTCCCGAAACGCGACAAGGTCTGGACTGGATTAATAACCATTGTCAGTTTGCCTTCCACTTTTAAATCTTGATAGGATATATGTATTTTTTTAATTCGTTAGATTGCATTAAGGAAGGTTTGAGATATTAATTTCTTTAAATTAATGCAAAGTATAGTTATTCTAAACAAATAATCATATTATTATTTTAATATTTTAATGAAAATTTAACAGAAACAATTAAACATGCAACAAGGATCATTTTATTATGCAAAAAATAAACAATAACTGAAAAATTCTTTAATAGTGATGTACCCACTTCCGTTTACGTGTATTCCTAGAGTCATTTGATACGTTAGCAACAATACATTTACGTCAAGGATCGTATTACCACACAAGCAGCCATTATTTATCGATAACAATATTTAAACATATCGTAAGGATATGCGCACGAGTCGTTAATTACAAACAAACATGACACTGCTGGTTACTTATGATCCAAGTTAGACCGAGAGCGGACATAACTTCAGACTTAATTTAAGCGTACTACATTTTAGAGCGTATCGTCATCGACACGTACAACTTGATTCAATAGTAGTAGCAGATAAATGATTGCTGTTAGAGACTGCAGTCGTCTGGGTAGCTTCACCATTTTCAAGTGTAACTAACACTTTTTTTACGAATATTTTGGTATATATTATATACTATTTAGGTAATAGCTATATGTATTAAAACCCTAAGACCCACATAATAATATTAGAAAGGAGAATGCCCATTTTTGGGCCCACTTGATACCTATTAGTTTGGTAACAAAACAATATTCTAAAATAATATCTTATTTTATTAATTCATTTTAATTATATGAACAAATCATTTGCTAATCAATAGACAATGTTTAATTACATAAAAAATAGATATCTTCAATTATTAAAGCATTTAAAATAATTATAACCTCAAATATTGGATCAAAAAACATCTAATTACTCAATAACCCGAGTGAAAAAATTCAAACTGATTGGTAATAAGGAAGTAGATTTATTTTTCTACAAAATTAACTAAAAATCATCGAAAAACTCGAGAAAAAAATTGGGGGCCCATTTGTCTTAGGCGAAATGTAACGATCAGAAAACAAAAATCAAAATTAAAGATTTGAACTTAAAAACAGTTTTATCGTATTTAAATTGTATACTTCAGAGTATAATTCTAAGAATAGATACAGTTATTTTCAAGACTCCTAACTTGTTAACAACCTATTATTAGCGTCACAGGTTTTCCCTTCAACAATGTTGTGCTTTGAGTTTCTTCCGCTTTTATTTGTATTCATCCATAACCGCAACTCTATGGTTGTTATTTGCTTCTCAAAATTATGCAAGCTCCTTGACTAAAAGCGGCTCCTGTGAAGTTGTGAAAGACTCCATTGTATTTAAGGTACGCTACTCAACTTAACCCTATATACATACGCGTACACTTTATTCCAAATGTCAGAAATAAAGTCGACTGTTTCTTTTTTTTTTTATTGTAGCTCGGCATGTGACAACACTCCGCCTGATGTAAAGCTAGAGTGTGGTCCATGAATGGAAACAACTGCTACTACAGAGAAACCTGTGGGGTAGCAGTCGCCTCCACTATGCCGGCTTGAGGAGACGAGCATGTACCATCTTAGATTGACAGTGCACACTCCTCTCGTTATATCTGGCTACTTTCAAACTATTCCTGAAACGCGACAAACGTTACGGGTGTTACATTCGAAAATGGTGGTACTACCCCAGGACGGCAGACTGGACTAATACCCATCATAAGTCTGCCTACCACTCTTTAATAGTGCCTATAGGCACTGAGCGACCAAAGTACATATAACTTTCTCGCAAACTAAATTAACTACAAGCAAAACCTTATCATACACACGATCGCAACCTCAGATCAGGTGGTCATATGCTGATGATGGTTATTAGTCCAGTCTACCGTCCTGGGGTAGTACTACAACTTTCGAATGTAACACCCGTGAAGTGACCTTGTCGCGTTTCGGGAGCAGTTTGAAAGTAGCCAGGTATAGCGAGAGGAGTATGCACTGTCAATCTGGATGGTGCATACTCCTCTCCTCAGGCCGGCATAGTGGAGGCGACTGCTGCCCGTAGAGGTAATAACCATTATCAGTCTGCCTGCAACTCTTTATAATTTTCAAATAGTTCTAATACAAACTGCATATATTAGTGGTTGTATGGTCACCTAGCTGTGTGGTACTCATGAGACGTGAAGCAAAGACTTCCGTGTTGGAAGTGTCGCTATTGCCCATTGTACTTTAATCCGTTATGATGTGGACTATGCAATTTACGAACACATGTCTCTAGTTGTTGTTGGTTCAATACTTAAGCGATGAGATTCTTTTATTATTTTATTTTGGCATGAGCTGGATAACTGCAATTACAGTCTTCAGGCAATCGCCTTCATTATGATAGCTAGAAAAGACGACCTAGTTAAAAGTAGTGGTACTATATCATGACGGCATACATAGTATATATAATTAATCACTCTACATACTACCCTTTAAACTGTGCCTCATGTAGTAAGCTATTTATCTTACGGAATTGTCACAAGCATTGCAACAATTTTTTTATTGTAGTTCGACATATGGCAACATTCCGCCTGATGTAAAGCTAGAGTGCGGATCATGAACAGAAACAACTGCTACAACAGTTCAATTCTACAGGTGGCTGTCGCCGCCGCTATGCCAGCCTGAGGAAACGAGTATGTACCATCTAGATTGACAGTGTAAACTCCTCTCGTTATACCTGGCTGCTTTTAAACTGTTTTCGAAACGCGACGATGTCACTTCACGGTATTAACTATATCTCCTGCCAGTTCCTTTGAGTCAATAAACTTTTTGTATCTTGTGAGCGTCTCATTCATTAGAGTAAGAAAAGTCTAAGCCTATATAAACTAAATCTTAATACTGAAAATACCACGATTTTCAATTTTAATATTCTTTATCCTGTCATGTCAGTCTAGAAAAATACCCGACGGAATAACTGCATCGCTTTTTAAAACGTTACAAATAGCTGGTTGATTGACGTGCAATCGCATTCGGCACTTTATTCTATTCTACAGCTATCGTTTTGTTTGTGAAAATCGCTCTCGCTAAAGTCTAATAATTGGGTTGTCGATTTATATTAAAGCCCAGTAACCAAGTGCTAACGGTTTTGTATGTTTAAACTATAGACAATTTATTCTTGGAATAATATTATAGTTGCATTGGGTTCACGGTACTATTCCGTACAGATAATACTGAGACACTGAGTCAAGTATTAACAGTTAGACGCAGATAAGCACCTGTTTCTAGAAACATGTTTATATAGGCATATTGAAAACGTTGTAGCCAACGTTTCTGAGATTTTTTTTACTAATCATGTTTACTTTAGCACTGTTAATATGTAATATAATATTTTTTCTTTGCCTGAATTTCTGGAACCCGATCGATTTAATTTTAATACACCATCTCAAAACATTGGTTCGGTCTGGTTTTCTATCTATCTATCTAAATCGTTATTAGGTTTTTTTTTATTTAGTGGTTCTGTACCTTCTAGTTTCCAATGAAATTAAAACTCAAGAGTGGTAGACAGACAGATGATAATTAAATTATTAGTCAACTTTGTCTTCCTTATTACCACTATCAAATAACGCGTTTTGAATCAGCTTGAAAGTAGCCGGACATAACGAGACGAGCGTGCCCTGTCAACCTAGATGATGCATATTTTCCTGTATAACGGAGGCTAATACTGCCTCCAGAAATTTATCTGTGATACTTAGCAGTTTTCTTCAGGAAGAGTGTGGTCTAAGGACGAGCTAAAAATCAAGAAGGGATTGCAGTTGTAGTTTTTCACTTCGCTAGTAGACGTACTTTGCGGTCCATGAACAACTGCTACCACAGATAAATTTCTGTAAACAGCAGACCCCTCCACCGTTGACAGTGTACGCTCCTCACGTGCAGCAAATTAAGCAAATTCATAATTTCTTTCATAGTATTAGGCGTTACTTTGCGAAAATTCATAACCAAAATTATTTCTTAAACACTACTTTGCAACTAATTTTCGCTAATCAATGTTAGTGAGGGTAGGTGCACAGTCACATCAGCTGTCAATGTTAGACCCTTCACCAACATGAAAAAAAAATCATAATTATAAAAGCAATGAATTTACAATAATCTTTGTACACCTGTGTATAATTATTTACCTGTAAAATTATCTCTTAGTGTCGGTTTCTTGGAAAGTAATTTGGCCTTGTGCGGTCTACTTACTGAATCGATAATGTTTGCAAACAAAAAGTACAGAATTAAAATCATTTAATTAAGAAAATAATTTACAGGCTTATGTACTTATTGGTCATATCATATCTCGGTAGTTAGAACTCGCTTGGGTGGCGCTGTTCGGCACGTGAGCGATGCGCGCAAACCACCGCCTTTGGGTACCGCCTCCTGCGCACAAGTCAAAGATTATGTAACTTGTTAAAGTTCATTGTAAAAAGTCAAAATAAAGCGCAATGTAAAATTTGTGTTATATAAAACAGTCATACATTTATTTGTATTTAATGAAATTAATATAAATAAATACTAGTTGTAGACCAAAGTAATATTTAATATAGTTTTATATTAATTAAGAAGTTAAATGAATAATCTTCAAAGCCTAATGTCACGTCTTTTAATAGTTTATCATTATTATCCAGTGCTAGAGCTCAACGTCCGCGCAGACTCCCATCCCCACCCCGCGTCAAATCGAAGCCGGCGCATCGAGGCCTTCATCTACATAATTACTCAGAGCTCATTGGTGACTATTAAGCTCATGATAATTCATGAGGCCGGGTCGGTGTGTTTAATTAATACCATATCATGTGGGATGTCAGATAAGACATAATGAAAGTTGATCGTTCTGTTGTTATGCCGCTCCCAAATGAAGATCAACTAATAAACAAAATGTTATAGAAATTATACTAACACCTGTTTATTAAAAGGACCTCCCATACTTAATTTTAAACACGCTTAACGCAAACAATGAAGCCTATATGATCGTTAACGTGTTCATAACCAAAACATTGCTAAATATATCCTAAAACAAGCAAGTGTGTTATGTTTAGTTGGGGCTAACTTGTTCAGACTTGTTTTAGGTTTTCTATTTGAAAGAAAAATACACCAGAATGTATTTGGTATTAGCACATATAAATAAAAGTTTTTGTTTCTTTAGTAAAATTAAAAACAAAATATTGAAAAAGGAACTTTTGGTTGCAATGAAAATATTTTTCAAACAAAAGTTTCATTTGTAATGGGGAACTGAATGAATGTATTATAAGGAATTCCTAAGTTATGAGTTTAAAATATTACCACCACAGTGTGTCGAGATGTTTGATGAGTCTACATCTATAAACTCTGTGCCAACAGAAATTTTAATAATTCACAGGAAATGTGAATTTAGGATGTTCAGGTCAAAGGATCAGGTATACAAACTTTTTTGTTGACGGTTGTTTTAATAAGAAATTTACGCGTTCTTTACGTCCTAATAACAGTCCAAATTGGGTGCGAAGTGTTTTTTCTTGTTGTTTATTAATAGCTACAAATTTTTGTTTGTATTAATTTCTGTGTGTGTTCTTTCCGTTGGTTGTGAAATTAAATCGGGTCTGGTTTTTTTTAGCGACCCTTTCTAATTTGGTAAATTGGTTTAAGTATAATTAATGGCGGTCTAATTTTATTCTAATTAGCTAATTTAACTAATTGTTTCTATTTTCATAAGACGATCGAATCGAACTAATTGCAATGCTTGATATGTATATAAGATCAGAACTGTTTTAGAGATAAAGTGATCATTGCATTAGTTATGTACATGAATAACATCATAACTAAAAACACAAACAAAACCTAACAAAAGTTATTAAACTTTCACAGTGTTAGTTATTACAAAGGATAATAATCGCTTATACAACAAAGAAAGTAGACAGAATTTTCACGACATCTTTTGTGTGATATGTTTACGGAAAAGCTTTTCTATAGTCGTTGGATCTCGCAAATGTCCAGAACTTACTCAAATTATACCGAAGACGCCGTATCAAAGGCTAGCAATACCCATAGAACGTATCGGTCCCTTTGTCGGTAACAAAACGGCACAGGTTGTAATTTGATAAAGTCGGCCCGCCTACAACATGGACCTTTTCTTTGAGGGTGAACCCACGCAGCCTTCTTCTTAGCTCAAATTAAGAAAAAGTTCTCGGCTAAGGAGGATGTGGTAAATTTTTGACACTGGCATAAAAATTCAATCTATACGGAAATAACATTTTACAGAACAAAATTTCTGAGAATTCCAAATTTAAATAGCTTATAGAAAATACTATAATATAATTTGAAATTCCGAAATAATAACTACCTTCAACTAATACTTAATACTTAGAACACCGAGATCTCGATGAAGATTATATAGAGTAAATAATTTATGAAATACCAATCAATAAGTCGTTAGAACATAAACCACTAATATTAAATATTTACGTGGTAATATAAAATGTTTTAAATAGTCTAAGAAATATTTATTAAAAAATTCCCTTAATGAATTTCATTTGTTTTTATTATTTTAATTTAACTGACTACGGTATCACATATTCCTATTCAAAAATACAAAAGCCGCATCCAAATTTCGGTTTAATTCTAGTTCCTAGACTATGCCTTCGTGAGACAGGATCAAAATTATACAGGTTTAATTAAATCGACATTAATCCGGGAGTATTTGGGATAGAAGTCGCGTTTTATGGCTACGGGTTGCTGTCATAATGTCGTTGGAGTCAGTTTTTGGGAAGGCACTGGTGAGGAATTTGTTAAGAATCTCTAATAAGTGTTACAACTAACCAGATTCTTGTACTTAACATTGGTGTAATTAAGTCAACAACATCTATACCTACCTATTTTTATCTATAATTATTTTATTTTAATTAATCTGAACATATGGTGGTAGGCAGACTGATGATGGTTGTTTGTCCAGTCTGCCGTCCTGGGGTAGTACCACCACTTTTGAATGTAACACCCGCGAAGCGACTTTGTCGCGTTTCGGGAATAGTTTGAAAGTAGCCAGGTATAACGAGAGGAGTGTGCACTGTCAATCTAAGATGGCTCGTCTCCTCAAGCCGGCATAGTGGAGGCGACTGCTACTCGCACAGGTTTCTCTGTAGTAACAGTTGTTTCCATTCATGGACCGCACATCAGGCGGAGTGTTGTCACATGTCGAGCTACAATAAATAAATAAAAAAAACATATTGACATTATTTAGGAACAATTGTCAATTTCAGAATAAGTTATTGAACTTTGGATAGAATTATTTCTTTAAAAGTTATTTTTATGTTCTGTTTTGCATTTAGTCAATAGTTAATTTTCTTAAGGATAAATTTAATATTATTTTTATATAATATAAATAATATATTATTATTTATTATACATTTTAATTGAAAAAAAAAAAATATTATTGTTATTGTTCCTTAAATAAAATACATTATTATTAATTTTATTTAGATAATATTATTTTACTTTAGTTTACTTTTAATTAACTTTATTAATCTTCAAGTAGCTATTCCTTTTTCTTTTATTTAAGTTTTTTATCTGTTGAAATGACTTATTAAGCTTGGTGAGTATTTTATCTGATTACGATAATAATAATGAAGTGCCAGTTGAAGACATAATTTCCGTTGGAATAATTCATATAGATAATAATTCTCTTCGAAAAAAATACACATAATATATTCAGAACTGTGTAGAAAGAATATCATCATAATTCAATATGTATTTTTATAATAATATGTAAACATTTGTAGGTAGGTCGGTATTTATAAGATGAATGCCAACTATTCGCAAGGGATTAATATAATTTATTGCTATAATAATTCAACATGTTTAATCCTCCTGAGATGTGTCGTGGGTTTTTCATTATTAACTTGGCCCCACATATTTTGCATATAAGAAAGAATTCGGTTCAAAGGTGAACGATACTATAAATTCCATTTTAAACAGTATTAAATTATGACTTTGATTAATTTTAATAAAATCAAGTAATTACTACAAAATGTTTTCTTTTTGTGTTAATAACATTTTCAGAAAGTAGTGATTTACCTAATTAAAATAAAATATAGGGGAATAAAATATTTTTATAGAATCTTTTGAGGTTTTCGTGTGAGTTAATTAAATTTAATTAAATAAAAAAAATAGAAGCTTTAGGTATAATTTATCTCATTATTTAGTCGTTCAGACACAAGATGAGAGTGAGAGTGAGATGGGGGAAGAGCAGGGTGTATTGCTAGAACGCACAGTCGTTGTGTTAGGAGAGTGCTAGAGTGGCGACCCTGCAGATTGACAGTTGGTGACCGGCAACTGGCCAATACGAACGAAGACGACGGAAACAGCAAAGGCATTAGAAAATCGCACATATACACGCGAGTATCAGGTTACACCCTGTACGTCACGCATTGTACGCGTACATGTGGCCTGACTTTTAAGTAGGATACGCGTAAGCTTTGAGAAGGATGTAGAGAGAGATGGGTTAAAGTATATCAATATTCTTGTTGAACAAAAAAAATATATGAAGGAGTGTAATGTGTACTTAATAAAGAATAAGTACACAACTCTCACACATACGTCCTGTATAGAGGATTAACGTCAGACAACCCGTTTCCTGTTACCTGCCTCTGGAGCAAAAACCAGACCTCCTTAGTAATTTAGAATTAATTTCACATTTGAAATCAAAGCAAAATTTCTCGTTTGTATGTGGTTAAACTTAATATATAGCAGCGAAAACACGACACTACTAGAATTTCAATTAAGGAATATAAATATAATATACGAGTAACACCTATTACTTGAGCGTCAGAAGCTTAGCTTAGCTTTTGAGAGAAATTAATTAACACACGTATTAAATTGCATATATGAAATTGGGGCAACTTAATGAACAAACGTTTATCAATATCCATACTATATCTATACGTAAAATATATATTTAATTTTATCCGGAAACCCTCTGTAATAAATCTCAACGGAAAAGGCGAGCCATGAACGCTTAAAACAAACAATTACTTTGCTTTATTTGAAAAGGAGAGCAAAAACCAGAGCAATCAAATCGGTGCAGCTCCCGTGCAGCAAAAAACAGGGGCCAACTCGGTCGATGTAACGGCGCGCGAGGCGGGCGTAATAAGGTAGTCGACGAAGCGGGAATGTTCCGCTCGCTATCGAGGCTTTCACCCGACATGCCTTTATTTAGTGAAAAATTATCTAATCAGAGGTCACTAATCCAAATTATTATTGCGTACAACTTTTTAACCATTCATCCGATAACAGGAAATGCTGTATCATAGTTTTTAACAGTTGATTCGCTAACAAGTACCAGGCGTATGTTGATCGATGCATCAGCTGGGATTGCGTGACGAATCCTAGACTAGTGACACATTTTCAGCTGTATAGTCCACTGAATATGGGTACCATGGCTAAATGTAAAATGACTTCGGATTTTCATAAATAACCTAAGATTTGAACAATAAATAAAATGATTCGTTTCGCCCGAAGCAGCTGCGCTAAGGAGCGCGCTGAATCGTGCGATTTGATACGCGCTTCCATCATCTCGATCTTTGTCAAAAGGCAAACTAATAAACTTAAGCAGATGTGATTTTCTCAACTAGACATTTATAAATGGATGTAGTGAAATAGATGTTACTTAATTGCCTTCATTACGAATATCGGTTATCATAATTGCAGCATTGACTTTCTTGCCGCAATTTATTAGAGTTGGAGGAAATTGTTATAAATATTTACTGAAAAGTAAATTATATATTTCTATCTATGTTAATTATCAGTAGGAGAAAAACAGCAGTAGGGATCTTTTGAAACTATCGATAATGATTCGTTGTACAACAATAAAAACAAAACAATTTATTCACATGCCTATCTCCACACGATCGAACTAAACAGTTTGAGGTCGTAGCTTGAATTCCATACTTCGAATTCTTAATGTCCTACAAAATTTTGATGTGGACAAAGAAACTGGCCCGCATCATTATGTGCTATTGTTGCGATTTAAAATTTTCGAAAAGCGAATTCGTCAAACGTAAAACAATTCGATACGCATTTGAATTTGTTGTTCGGTCCGACTTCAATTCAATTTCTTCTAAACCGTTCGCGTGAATTGGGTCGCGTAAACGGGTCCGCCCTTTTGGGACCAAAACGTTATTTTTTTTTCACACAGATTGCGCGTTCTTTGATCTCCAAAGTGTGTGCGTTAGCGTTTCCTTCGCTTTGTATCGGGCGTGTGTGTGTCTTGAGTGAGTACGCCGTTCGACAACGACCCCCAATGGGATGTAAAAGTGAAGCAAGAGCGATTTGAAATTATTTTCTTTTTTCACCTACATAAGAAAAATTTCGTTTTTTTTTCTTTATTATATAAATAATCGCCCTTAACATTTGACATGATTAAATAGGGCAAAAAGATAGTCAAATCTTAAGTAATATTATAATAGGTCCGAGAGATAATTATTTAAATATGAAACAGGAATTCTACGAAGCTAGGACTTTCACCGTATATTTGGGTCCTTGACACAGTTCGAACGTTATGAAAGTTACTTCATCCACATCCAGAGTGCAGGTTTAGCACCTCATAAACTGTAGGATCCATTACGCCTCGCTTCAAGATTACTCGCCGGAGTCTACTTTATGTGCTACCGTTGAACATTCGAGAATACTTTTATAGTAAATCAGAAGTATTATAAATTCTTTGACGTCAATTCTATTTGATATTTGTAAGTAATAACGGCTAAAGATGGGTAGTAATTTTCATTTATTTATGTTTTATATGTAATAGAAAAAAGTAATTTAATTCTATAACAATTCACAAAACTTCTAAATTCTTAATAAATCTTCTGTCAACACCTAAACAGACTACAATTTGACAAATTGAGAATTAAACTAAGACAGAAAGCATAGAGAAAGACGATGTAACGATCTTCAACTTGATAATGAATGATTTAATCTAGTGTAAAGGTACGTACGTGCCAAGAACTCGTTCGAATGGGAACTGCAGTAATAAGAGATGCGAGAGCAGTCTCTTGTTGAAGTAGCGCGCAAGTGTACCTCATAAAGTCTAAACTTTACGTCTTGTACCTTTATCTTCGAATCTAGTTCAAAGTGACACGACAAATGTGGTTGTAGGTATATGTTTAAATTGAATATTTGATTCCTTTGTATTTAATGTTCCTTAAGAAGGAATCGAATTCATTCCGATACTATTTATTCTTAGTTAAAAAAAAAACCATTTAGTCGTGTACCTATTAATACCTATATCAATTATTATGATGTGGGTACAAATTCCTAACCTTTTAATATGACTACCATAAATATTTATAAAATATCACTAGTATGACAAAATAAAAAGATAAAAAAACACATTCGGGTGGGTCTCATAAGTTCCCGTGGGGTCGATGCGGACAAACGTATTTCATTATAGGTAGTTGAATGAATTGCCGTAGCACCAAAATACGCCGCATTGTAATATGTGTGCGGGCGGCTTTTTCGGCTCAGGTGACACTGCTGCGTTACTAATCGTGACTTCATTTCAACAAAAAATGTATACAGAAAGGGAAATGAAATTAACGTAAAAACAGCGTAACATCTTATTGTTGTTATACTTTTAACAAAATACCGACAACGCACATGCTGAGCGCTAATTTTTCGCCTCCACGGGGTTAAGTTCTCAACTTATTTGACAAAAGAATCACCGTTACAAATGTCAAAAGTGTAGAAATTAATGGCGACAACCTTTTATTTGGTTCTTTTGTCTCGAACAAAGTTGCTTTGTCTATTTCTGAGGTAATAATGGGAATGTTTAGCTACACAACCTTTGTTATACTGTTTGGAAAAATGGACATAGCTCTGTGAATAGGCCACGCGTCGTCGCATTGAATGCATTTTTAGACGAAACTGTACACCTTATTCTTACAAGTTACAAATTTTTATATCACAATAGAGGAATTAAAAGTTTTTTTATACGTACCTAATACATACCTACTCATTTTAGTATTTACCATTTTCACCACAATTCGCCTGATGTTAAACTAAAGTGGAGTTTATGAACGGAGACAACTGCTATCATAAAGTAATGATACATGCAGCATGCAGCCTTCGTTATGCCGGCTTGAAGAGACGAAAGTGCACTGTGAATGTGCTCATTTCTCTTCATAAGGTTACACTTAAAAGTGGTGATACTACCTCAAAATATAAGGAATAGTTGCGAGTTACTGTCCATATTGTGACCAGAGCGGAAAGGAGTTAAGGTGGTTCGGTCATTTAAAAAGGATGAATCAAAGGAGATTAACTAAAAAGATTTACTGCGCGAAAGTGGATGGCAGTGTCGGAAGAGGACGCCCTAGGAAGACCTTTCTCAGACAGATTAGTCAACTAGTCAGAAAGGGTTAGGTGAGGAGCACCCTCAACCGAACGTGCATGCATGAGGGGAGTAATAGATGTGGTCAAAGCTAAAGTAGTATGCAGTTTTTGCCTACCCTAATGGGAAGAGAGCGTGAGCTAAGTAGTATTAGTACCCCAAGATATCAGATGGACTAATAACCTGCCTACCTACCACTCGCGAGATTGACTCTAGTTGTCAATCGACTTTAGTAGAGTCGCATATGAAAGTATAAATAAATAAATCGACTTGAAATACAGAGAGTTGTCTGTATTCCTTTTGCAGATAGTTTCTGCAGTTGAAGACGTAATTTAAATTTGATGTATTACATAGCACAGCCTCGTGTTTTAAGCTTAGGTTTCACACGATACAAAACCGAGAACAGACTTAATGCGACATATTATTATAAATAACAACTTAAGTTAGCTTTATGTCTCTGTACACGTAATATAAACACCAGATTTATGCAAGCGATGTTGATCTAACTCGAACAGGTTTGCGAAAGGAAATGCGTGCAGAAAATGATAAAGATTTTAGCTTTGGACACGCTCTCTAGCATGATCTGGTTTATACGGTCAAACTTTTTTTTAAGAAAACGAGTGCATTTGCTACTTCATGCGACACGAAATGAAATAGAAATGTTTCATTACTAATATTAAATAATTTAATCATACATGTAATGAAGGATGTCGCTTCCGCTGGTTTACTATGTGGAACTTGTTTATTTAGATTTAAATAATTACAACTGATATCCGATTTGTTATTTAGTTTACAACAGTTTTAGTCTTTCATTATTCAGAATATTAATTAGGTAATTAATTTTGGAGTTAAATTATATTATGTAGGTATTCGCTTATGTAATTAATATTTCTCGGAATAAATATTCGTTGTCTACATCAGAAGGAATTAGATATCGGTAACTATTCTAAGAAGCCCTACTAAATTTTAATAATGTCTCCATAAAACAAGACCCGATCTAAATTATATTTTGACATGAGAACGAAAAATATTCTGTCGCTAATCGACGGCAATAAATTTCACATGCAAATTTTAACACGCTATTTTATTTGGTTCAATAAGAAGAATAGCATTCTACGAAAGGGAGATTTTTATATGGACTTTTTAACTTTTTTATAAAACAATCGTCACGGCTGGAATTCTGTGGGTAGCTTCGATTTTTAGACGTTAGCAGGAAATGGTTATTAGCATAATGCATTCGGGTGCCTTAGGATATTTACAACAGACAAAAGCTTTTGAATATTTTATAGAAGGAATCGACATGGCGCCGGTTCGAAGAAGATAAACCATGCACCTTGCAGACGAGATTGTTTTAAGTGTTGCAAGTCCGGTACAAGTTTTTTCTGTAAATCTTTAATGACTGTCTCGCCATAGTATGCAAAACAAAAGTACACGTGCCTTTGGTTCTTAACGCTTCCGGTCATGACTTTTATTAAACCTTCGGCTTACTTTAACAAAAACCTTATCTATTTCTCTTTACTTTCTTGTTTCTTTTTAAAGACGGTTAATGCTTAAAAAATCTGTATTTTTGGAATTATTTTTTATATTCATGACTAACGCTTATTTATTATCAAAATATATTATGTACTTTTGACTTCACTAATGAAAATTGAACAAAAAAAAGGCTCAGACTATTGGGTGCGTGTTAAATTTATTTCTATTTAATTTTTAACATAATTTTACTAATCTGTAAGGCTTTCCTGCGCCGATTTAAATGTATATAAATATGTATATACTCGTATTACGTTTTAATATGCCAAGAATAAATAAATAAATAATTCATAAAAAAAAGAAATTATTGCAAATAGGTATTAATGTCGACGGTAGCGTCAATTATACACACAATAGTACATCAGCTACATACAATAGACAGTTGTATTACATCGTGGGTGGGCGTTGCGTATGCGCATTCTCACAACATAACCAGTGTAAGCAATTGATGATAATACATGTGGAGATTATTGTTCTCCGTGTTCATCAAATGATAACTATAAATATCCAACAGACCTGTTTTTATTGTTCCTGATAATAAGAAATTCGATATGTTATCAATTCCTTTATAAATAATAGTTACGCAATTCTCGTACTTATGTTCACATTTTTTTTTATTGACATTCAGCCTGATGTAAAGCGGAACGGAAACAACTGCTACCTACTACAGATAAATTTCTATAGTCAGCTCTACTACACTGGCTTAAGGAAATGATTAGCACCATCCAGATTGACAGTGCACATTCCTTTAGTTATAGCTGGCTGCTTTCAAACTTTTCCCAAAAAGAGACAAAGAAGTATCACGGCTGTTACATTCAATTATGTATTGTATAGGCGTAAACATGTAATAGAAATACTACGGCAATCAAAGTCCGCGGTCTGAAATCTTAAAATAGAAATTCTAATAAGCAAAGTTATTTTCAGTACAAAGTTTGATCTATTTTTAAGTGCCCGACAAATACGAGGCGGATCTGTATATCCGATATGGTCTAGTGGCTAGGATACCTGGCTCTCACCCAGGAGGCTCGGGTTCGATTCCCGGTATCGGAATACAATTTTTTTTTACTTTTTTTTTTATATAAAACATAATAATTGCACTTTAAAAAAAAATCATTTTTTTTTATTATAGTCATATGGGAAGTCTACTCAAAAATATATCTACGAGTATAGTATGAAGTAATAAAAACAATATTGCTCCAAAGCAGACCCTCACGTCAATCAGATGAAGGGCCCAGTAACACAAAACATATGCCAAGAGCTTCAATAACCACGTTAGATACAGAATTAGTATCTTGTAAGGAACCTATTTATCAAAGATGTATTAGTAAGTGACACCCTCAAGGCGCCAAACCATATGGCTATGGATAATTTAGTATTTTCCGCTATTGTAGTAATGGCCCAATTTATTTATTAACCAACTGTTGCGGTCAATCGTTAATGTCCGGTAGAAAATTTGTTCGTCTCGATTCACACTTGCATAAACTCAAACACACGATACGATGTAATTTGTACTAATTTACCAAAAGATACATCTGTGGTAATAAACTCTGTGATGGCAAAGTGAGTCAATTCGAGTCAACATCTGCATTAGGCACAACCGGCGGCAGGTTACGATCGAATTTCGTATAACAAATAATTTACTAAAAAACGTACAAAAACAAATTTATGTCTCTTCAGGGACGCTTCTCCGTGGTGTCCGTTACACGATATCCTACTTGATTTATTAACCTGAATATCTGGCCGCGAATAAGTATAAAATAATACATGCCTGTGAGGTCTGACAGTCGCTCGTAATCAAAAAGGTGGGTGGGTGGTGGAGTTTTTATCGTTGTCAAGTCGTGTCAGATGCTCCACGTTCGTTACAAACTTCCTTACTTACACATATTTAATACCGAATGCTATTTATATGTTTATATATATTGTTGGTGATTCTGTTCAAGTTTGGTGTGACATTGACGACTTAACAAAATTGTCATCGAGACCGCGACCTCACCGTGAACTCCGACAAACGAAACAAAGGCGGCTACACTTTGTAAATAGGCATAAGAACTCTTAACACTTATACCATTCATCATTCACTCACTAAACGATGGAACCGTCGAGTCTCGACTTTACGAGAAGCGCAGATACCTCTTCAGCAACAAAGCAAGTTTATTGTCTGAAAACAAAGGCACGAGTTCAACAATAGATCAAGGCTTAGAGTGACAGCGTGTAGCCGGCGATACAACGGCATGCCAATTACGAGGCTAACGTGGCTCGAGCACGCGAACCCGCAGAGTCAATTTCGAACCTTGAGAACTCCTAGGAGCTTCTACAGTTTATGAGTGCTTAGTGCACCGTTTATCTATGCAATATACGACTTCCTCATACATGTACCTTTCTTTGTTCGAATGTTTATTTATATTTCATCACTTGTCGACGCATAAATAGTATGTGGCGACGTTATTAAAGTAGGTAATGTTGTTGTAAAGCTTCACATATTATTGTTGTAGGTACACGTTGTCACCAAATTAGATGACGATAAGAAAGGCAAAAACTATTTTCATAAAAAAAAACATCAATTGATGTTAGTTCGGTGATACACATTAATGATCATTTTGAGCCAGGTTTGAGTCTTAATGTCTTTATAAGTGCTGTCTGACATAAAGTTAATGAAACGGCCAGTTTTATTGATCTACCTGCGAGGGTGACACGAATCCAGTCGCTTCTAACCCGATATTATGTTTTTCTTCAAATAATTTTCTGTCTCTGTTGAACATTGAAATTATAATTCACCGAAAAGAGATGCAGATAGACCTTTAACAGCATTAAGTTGAGGCATTTCATTTGAAAACGACGACCTCCATCATTCGATAAGCCGATGAGGGCATTTTTAGCATTAATCCATTATATTAGGAGATGACTAACAAATATTTCAATTATAATCGAATTTGTGTCGAATTTTAAAACAATTTATGTTAATACTTGATTGAGGTTCCCTATCTTTAATAGATAATAATTCTAATAAAAAACATATTTAATAAAATAAAGGAATAAATAATATGAAATTTTTAATCTAATATTTTATTAGATTCACTAAACAAGCTGTCGTCACCCGCATGCGAGACAATTGGGTGTAATCATCGCCAATGAGATTTTGGGGTGTCTAAAGCGGAAACATAATTGCATTTGTTGCACTAAAATTACAGATATATATATAGTAACCATTCAATGATAATTCCATTTCGTGGTTCTGCGGGCAAAGGGCGTCGTGGTAATTGTGACGTAACAAAAATATTTTATGAAATAGATGGAGGGATCAACAAACTAGATAAGCAACTCGTTAAAGTTATGTTTCAATTAAGCATTAACAATAATATTTTTTCCGATGTGTTAGAAATATTGTTAAAAATAAGGATGTTATTTGGAATATTGATAAGAGAATTATCAGCATCGTAATAAATTTAAAATGTATATAAAAATGTCACTTTAATCTCACAAAACTGTAGCCCAAGATTAAGTTTTATTTAAAATGGAGTAGGTATGAAATGCTCGAAAAATATGTGTACAACATTGTAAGAAACTGATAAATTTCATCCTGTTTCCATTATTTTTGGAATAGTATCAACTTCGTAAACAATGTTCCTTTCATTGGAGTTTCCGAGTAAACTGTATCGTGGAATTTGACTTGAATAACAACAGTTCGGTTATTAATGGGTGTCGGTGCATTAGACAATGGTTTAGTAGGGAGTGGTATCTGAACCACCAACCACTCTGGTATAGAGGGGAGCGTCGACAACTACATTTATTTGCGGCTAGCTTGAAAATGTACGGTAAATGTCCCACAAGATTTATTTTCAAACATGCCGTAATCTTGTATTTTGTGGGCGTCGACGTATTTGTCTCAACGGAGGAAGAGAATTTCTCGATCTTATATCCACAACGAGTAACCCCTTGTTTCTGCTGTATATTTTTGTTTTAAGTTGATAAGAGTCGGGTCAGAAGGGACCACCATATTCCGCGATAAGGGAAAATATGTTAATTTAGTTGTTACGTATATGCCGATATGGCGTACTAAGTGATTGGGTTTCTGCTGCGTTGGCGTATTTAGAATTTGGAAGTTATATCAATTTCATTATTTTGGATATATTAATTATAATAATAACATGAAAAAGCTTAATTATGAACATACGGGAACAAGATAATAATTAATTCATAAACAAGGAAAGTACATATCACAATAACGACTTTTAACCACGGTGGAGTAAATTAGGCCAGAATAGATCGCGGCATAAATCTATTTAAAGATGCAAAGTATAGCTAAAATGAATGCCTTTTCTCACAATATGGCGCCACTAAAATTTCCATCTTTTATGAAATATTACGGATTACGACGACGGCCGTTTCATAAAATCTAATTTTAATTAAAAAATAAGCAAACGGTAATTAATTTCGTTGGTCGCTTCTCGCGGATACAATAGAGTAGAAATTAAACGTTTTGAGCCGAAACGCCCGCGGATAAATTGTAGGTACTCACCGAGCCTTCCCTCTCAGTATTTATTTTTAAAATTGATATTAGAAGAAAATTAATTTAAGAGTCGATTTTTTCTTATTAGATTTTTTTACATATTCATTAACAAAAATCGAGAGCTAAACTTATACGAAAACAAAAAACAAACGAAGAAAACTAATAAGACACTAAATTAACAAAGACATTAGGAATAAAAACTTATTTAAGACGACGGATTTGATAAACGCATTCTGTTTCGTATAGTCCACCCGAACGACCTAATTCCCTAACGCTCGAGGCGAGTTATTTTATTTGTCGGCATAACATTCTAAAATAATTATACTGAGAATTTATAGATGTCATCGGAGGGTTCCTGATTTAAGGGAATGAATGCTTGGGGTTTGTATCCGCATTGTTTTAATAGAATGATCGAATCTGCGTCCCGTCTTATCAGCTAAGAAGAGCGCGACATAGATTTAATCTTATGCTGAGATAAACCAATTTTTTAATAGGTTGTTTATTGTAATACGTTTATTTTTATTGATTAGATAAACATTCTTTTTTGTAGTAGTTTGACTTGGCTAAAGTTGAAAAAATATGAGGGGTAACAATTGCTACATATAGAAATGGCTGCAGTTTGAGGAGAAATTGAGAAAACGAATATCCACTATCCAGGACAGCATTATTTGACGCTGATGGTGTTACCCCGGGACGGCAGACTAGACTAATACCCACAATCAGTCTGCCTTACCACTTTTTAATTCTTAATAAATTGCATTTGTTTTTTTATTTAAATATATTTACATTAAATATATTGTGTTTTTAGAACGCGAAGAACTCATTTTTAGTGAATCAATAACGCTCGTGACGTACGCAGAGTGTTTTGTACACATGAATGGATAAAACAAACATGATACAAAACAGATAACGCGTCAACAAAAATCTTAAATAAACTGAGTACCTACCTACATATTGAATAATAAAATGAACTGAAATAGATTTTGATGTGTAAGTATATTTTATATTTATTACAAATATTCTTAATAAAAGCGTTTATACACAACGCTTATGACCAGGGAAAGAAGATGATGTTAACCCAGTAGCACAACCACTTCAAAGTAGCCGGATATAACGAGAGAAGTGTGCTCTGTCTTTAGCAACGCATAGAGGGAGCGACTGCTACCAGTTTGCCACTGTATCAGGCAGGGCGTTGTAGCCTCGACTTTTTTCTATAATGATGCAGAAATCACTGTAGAGAATAGAGTAGTCACAGTCTTTCCATGATATTTTGATGAAAAATAAACAAGTAATTTGTGTAATGCTTTTCTACATAAATATATTATGTATGTATAATGTATATAACATGTAGCAAGGCTGAGCAAGGTAAATAGCGTGAGTGAACTCTTATTTCAGTCCTGGTTTTGACATTTATTAATGAGTATAATATGTAAGTAAGTATTTAAGGATTCTTGCTACTTGAGACAGTAAAAATAATCGTCCTTGTCTATTTAAAACTTGAAAATATAATTACATTATTCATCATATTTAATCACATCATATTGCATTGTATTGTATCACATTTAATTTTAATAAATTAAACAAAAAATAATTAAACATATTACCAGGGAGTAGAGAGATAAACCCTTTCTATAGCGTGGTAGAAACGCGTAAGTATGTTTCAAACAATTTAAATTGTTTTTTTTTTATTGTAACTCGGTATATGACAACAATGAGGCCTATGAACAGAAACCACTACTACTAATGATAAATTTCTACATGCATCAGTTGTCTCCGCTTCGCCACGAAAATGCATAATGCTAATTGATCAAAAACCCCTAAAAAACCGCAATTGTGTATAAATACATATTATAACAATATTGAATGTTCTTAGGTTTCTCAAGCAAATTTCTGTTTGTAAGTACGTTTTAGTACTTAACCATAATAGTAGCATTCTATAATCTATTAATAACATAACATGGAGAGAGTTTATAAAACGTGACTTACTGTTATAACAATACGAACATTGTTGCAAGAAACAAAACATGTGTCGATATTATGATATTATATAATAAGTAAGCATTAAACTAAAATTATGATTAACTATTATCCAATGATGTTGGTTTTTACTTATTTAATTTTTGACATATTATATATGCTGAATTTGTTATTATCAAATTATGATGAAAATTGAGCAGAAAAAAACATCGTGCACACAATAATAGCCATAGCTTCCAACAGCTTCGCTTGACCACGTCGAAATTCCTCAGTTGTTGATATCTTTTCACCTGACCAATTGACTGAATCGGCTGCTTAAACCTGCATAGCGGAGGCGACTGCTGTCTGTAGAAAGTTGTTTCCGTTCACGAACCGCAATCGCACTGTTATATGTCGAGCTACAATAAAAAAATAATCTCATCTAAATAACAAGGATGCGTGAAGCAACCCCATGTAATCATCAAAAAATTCGTTTTTTTATCTCCAACAATACACAAATCTATGATCGGCGTTCGCCAACAACTCCGGAACTACTGAATCAGATCGCAATCGTTCAAAATGACAAATGTCGCGCACAGCTCCTTATTTATAGTCCACGTTCCAAGTAAAATTAACTCGATTGGAATAACGAAAGACATTGTATTAATCACTGCCTTTTCTAACAAATTGTTGGTATATGCCCTCCGAATTTTGGTTATAAACAAGCTTTCTCTAGTCTTTCTTCAAGGGTGACATTGTTTGTTTTTTGTCATGGTTTATTTTTCGGATTAATTGTCCCTTCCGGTTCTAAGCTATTATTATATTGTATATTGATTTTTGTGTTATTAACGGCTTAATTATTATTCAGCGGCCTTTACAGCGTAGTGGTTGTGTCGTCAATTTTTGACGTGATAGTCCCGAGTTCGATCGTAAAATATTTTTTAAATGTGTACTAGCTAATGCTTGAATTACAGGTACTGCGCGACCAAAGTACATATAACATAGTTACATTGGTACCGGTTAGAATTTAGTGAGGTTTGAACACGGGTCACATCAATCGTGCGATTTGTCCTCTATAGACCAAGGCCGCTCATTAATTTATTATAAATACGATTCGAAGAGAAAAAAGTAATTATGGGTTATAATTGTTTTTTTGTATCTTTCGTTTTATTATTAAATTATGATGAAAATTTACGAGAAAAAAATTACGGAAGCGTGTGTGTAGGTTCGAATCCTACGCGTCGTATGTATTTTGTACACATGTATGACTAATTATATATTATGAACTATCCTTGATTCGTTTCTTAAGCACCTAAAGCAGGAATTTTTAACATTTCTAACATCCAATTTAACTAAATAAATTTGTTACAAAGTAGGTGGATATAAAATGTTCAATATAGAGTATTATAGGGTAAGCATTTTTATGATTTTTATTATTTCATCTTCCGAAGTGGTGGATTTAGGAGTGCTGCGTCCTGTTAGCCGTAATAAATATAAAAGTTATAGCGACTGGGAGCCTTAACCCTTCGCTTAAGGCTCACCACAAGCGGATTACCGTCATTACTCATTCCTACCGTCGAGAAAGCCTTCGGGCAGAGGCTTCGACCACGTGAGACATTGTAGCTACGTAAAAGAAAATATCTCAGGTAAGAATCCACTTACGACTAGACATTGCGATATCTATCTAAGTGATTTTACTATTCTCAGCACGATCAACTTAAAATATATGATTTTTTTATACCAATTTTTTCTCGTACGTAATTTTCAACAAATTTCAGGTGTGACGTTTTAAAACCAGCTTGGGAGTAGGTCTATGTAACGAGAGGAATATACCCTGTCAGCCTAAATGGTGCACATTCGTATTGAAATCAGTATAGCGGAGTCGACTCACTGCATGTGTGCCAGACATTTCTCTATAGTCAGCCGGTCTCATGCCAGAAAACACAAAAGAGAATGCCCAGTCGCCTAAGAGAAATGGGCCCACAATTTTTTTCTCGAGTTTGTTCATGATTTTTAGTTAATTTTGTAGAAACATAAATCTACTTCCTTATTACCAATCAGTTTTAATTTTTTCACCCGGTTTATTAAGTAATTACTTAGTAGATGTTTTCTGATGCAATATTAAAATATTTTAAATGCTTTAATAATTGAAGATATCTATTTTTTATGTAATTAAATATTGTCTACTGATTGGTAAATGATGTGTTGATATAATTAACATGAATTAATAACAAAATAAGGTATTATTTTAGAATATTGTTTTGTTACCAAACTATTAGGTATCATGTGGGCCCAAAAATGGGCATTCTCCTTTCAGTAGTATTTTTGTATATTAGTATTTATATTATTATTTCTTAATATGAATAATATCTCTCTTAATATTTCCCATTACCTTTTACTTAAGAAATAATGGTAATAAGGCGTAATAAGCTTCGATAATAGACCAAAATATCAAACTATTTGTGTGGCATTCGAGACAAAAAGCTTTCGGTGAAGAATTTACGATGTTTATTTTCTACTAACAACGGACACAATGAAATGTCATTTACGCTCGCTTTATTCGAAAAGGACTTCTAAACAATTGGCGAGTTTGACAAGCGTCACTAAAATGACAAAAAGGATTACATGCACGCCAAAATACATGTTTTTTTAGGCTGCACATCCGTAGATTTGAACAAATAATCTTCGCTACAGGGTATTTATCACGGCCGATTTAATTTAGTAAATTATTTTCATAGTCACTTTATGACAATATACGAAGTTCTATTTTAACTCTTTGCAATGACAATACTTTTGGAATAATAAAGCCTTGTTCTTATCAAAATATATTTAACAATGTTTCAATACAAACTGATATCTTAAGCATTTTATTTTTCTTTTACAGTTAAACATACATTTTTTTGCCTGTTCATCCATCTAAAACATTTATGTAGAAGATAAATGTAGCTTCTCGGTAATAAGTCTACAACTAACGGCTAAACTAAGATAATTAATGCAAAAACCTTTTAATGCTAATGCCATATTGACTTATAGTTCTGAAGGAGTCTCAAAAATATTTAAAAATACAAAAGTAACGTCTCCAAATTGAAATGTCATCAATTGATGTTCCCTTACCATAACACGGTACAATGTTTTTCTTATGTTTGTTCTCAAGAAGATTACAAACAAACGTAAGACGTGCATATGGCAATCTTTTCTCTTGAAACCCTCCAATCGATGGTTCCCTCTCGACATGACATCAAAACTATTTGTCTTTGAAATAACTTGGCGACTTTCTCCGAGGGGTTCGTTGTGAAGTATAAAATATGACTATGTCATCTGTTGAAACACAACTCTTCGTGTCTGAACTATGTATCACGTCTATTCACGACGATGTACATAGCTTTATTTTAATAGTGCAGTCGCTTTCAACTCTCAATAAACATAACTAGGTGCAGATCATTGTTCTCTATGAATATTCTACTCGTCTACCACGAATAACTATTAGCTTTTAAACACCGACAGTGATTTGTTTCAGTTATTAATTAAATTTTTAACTTTTATTAGTAGCTAATTAGTTTTTTGTCTTAAAAAAAAAGTGTTAAAAACTATTAAGTAAATAGCGTTGTGCTATTAAACAACAATTTTATGAAATCCGATCGCTTAAACTAAAAATGTTTATGTTAGTTAAATTTAGCCCCGAAGCAATGAGAATGGTAGTTTAAACGCACAACCGCAGCCACTTATTAAAACAGTTCTACTATGTCATTATTCTCGAAACAAAAAAAAAGTTGGATTCGTAACAGGCGCGCCACATATCATCGCTCGGGGAACTGGCACTTATACGCGTAGTTTCTATCGTAAATCAAAGATATTAAACGGGATGGCGGAACCTCTTTCGAGTTCACAATATAAATCATGGAGGCGCAAGAAGACCTTTGCTGCCACCAATAGGGCCTTTGCATGCGCGGCATTCTTATAAATCAAAATAAAAACAAAATTATTTTAACATTGTAGTATCATTGAAAAATATCTGCATATATAAACATGCATTACAACACACACGTGTTTAAAAATTACACATATTATATCTTTATAACATTACTATTCTTGCATAATTCTGTGATGTGATAACAAAAGAATGTTAATTACAAAAGATTATGATAACAAATATGCATTTACGATTCTTGCATCTTACATTGTTTATTTGTACAAATATTATATAAAGCATAATATAAAAATATCTGCTTTCACTGTTTGCGCACGCGACTAAGAACGTGATCACGGCAGTCGCGGTTATTCCAATTTCAAATACTAACGCCGATAAACCAAAGCTTCATTGACTTTCAGTTTCGTTTATCAAATAAAAGTCGAGTTCCGACTTCAAATTGATTCGTTCTTTTGTAACAGTATGATTCCAAATAAAGATACACACAATCGCTCCAAAATAACACTTTCACTTGAGCGCTTTTTCTTCATTATTGGCAGAAAAGAGTTACACAATTTTATATCATTTTTTAATATCTTAAAAAGTGCTTCGTCACGGGGTATTATAGAAGTATTTTTGTTTGTATAGTATCACCAGAAAGTTACCTTGTTGGAATCGTGATGCGATGTACAAGATAGCTGTTTATAATTACAAATACTATTGGTTTCCTTGTCACTAGATATCAATAGTAAAAATAACAATGTTTTTTATTATTATAAAAGTTATCTTTAAACATCTACGAGTAATAAATACTTTTATTTTTTAATTTAAACTAAGAGAAAGTAATTAAGAATTTTAAGGTTATTACTTTTTAAATCGTATAAAATTTAACATCTGTGAAGTGACCTATTAGCCCTATTAGCAGGGCATGACGAAGGGAGTTTGCCCTGTCAATAGATGGCGAAATTTATCTCCTAAACCCGGAATAGCGGAGGCGACAGCTACTTGCAGGCGTGGATCGTACTCTATTTCAACATCAGGCGGAGTGTGGTCACGTGTCGAGCTACCGATATTTCCGTTCCTTATTTAAAGTGATTTCAAGGAAAAAAAAAGAATTAATTCTAAACTAAATCTTCGACGTTCTATATGTATATTCTCGTAAAGAATTATGTGGTTTTATAAAAGCGGTCTTCACAAATCTCTTTTCCTTCACACAAAGCTACTTTATTTATACGCATCGATTCGAGACGCGCTGTGGTAAATTGAAAAATATGTAAACGAGAAGTGCGATATTGAAAGCATCGGCTGAAAAAACATGAAGCTGTCATCTTTAACGCAGGATAGATGGTGTCTAACGTAGATAAATCGTTTGGAAGACGCGTGCTGCCTTGTTCGCTACATTGCTTTCCTTAACGACATCGGAGAAATCAGTTTAAGGTAAATATTATATGATTTTTTTCTATGTTTTATGAGATATATTGTCGAATCGTACATTTTTTGATTATAAAATAAATAAATATTAATGATAATTAATAATTTTAACAAAATAATCACTATTGGAGATAATAATATGTTACGATTAACGAAGCTGTGAAAGTTTTCATATTTTTTTTATTGTAGCTTTGAGTGCGGTCCATGAACGGAAACAACTGCTACTACAGAGAAATCTCTACAGGTAGCAGTCGCCCCCTCACTCCCCTCATTGTTCCCAAAGCGCGTTAGGCCACTTCACAGATATCTTATCTAGACACATCAAGATAGACACTTTGTAACACTTTTTTAAACTTCATGTCAAACAAAGCCTTACTAAATAACCTAAATATAGTAGTTCTACACGTGTCTACACTCCCGGCCATTACAATCTAAGCAGTCAAAGTCAGTAGTGACCAAGGACACTAAAGATTGGACGTGGTCAGATCAATTTAACAACCCGATCTGTCCATGAATACTACACGGCCTGATGTTAAGCTAGAGTGCAGTCCATGAACGGAAACTGCTATATGAATGTGAACCATTCAGCTTAGTCCTCTTGCTATACCTGGCTACTTCCAAGATTATCACGAAATGCGAATTTACGGGTGTTAAAATTACCACCCCAGGACGGCCGACCAATTCTTAAACAAGTTATACATGATCTAGTTGAGTTCTTTGCCATATTTTATTTATTTGATCAATTAATAAAAATCGATTGCCTTTGTTAGTTATGGAAAAAGTCGAAGGACAACATGGCTTTATTATGTAATTAACAGTATACTAGCAGACTGGTCAAGGGCAAATTAAAGAAAAATGGGTAAGTAATTCATTTACAAAGTTCAGGCCACATACATGCGTGTCATGCGTGACGTTAGTGTCCAATTACATTTGTAATCTATGAATCTGTCGAAAGTTTTCGTTTTGATTTTTTTACATAAGAAAAAAATTAGATTTACAAAAAAAAAAGAGCGGCCGTGGTCTAGCGGTAAGCCGCGTGAACTCACGATCGATGAGACCCGTGTTCGAACCTCGCTAATTCTGACTTGTCGCTCAGTGCCTATAGGCACTATTAAAGAGTGGTAGGCAGACTGACGATGGTTATTTGTCCAGTCTGCCGTCCTGGGTTGGTACCACCACTTTCGAATGTAACACCCGTGAAGTGACTTTGTGGCGTTTCGGGAATAGTTTGAAAGTAGCCAGATATAACGAGAGGAGTGTGCACTGTCAATCTAAGATGGTACATGCTCGTCTCCTCAAGCCGGCATAGTGGAGGCGACTGCTACCCGCACAGGTTTTTCTGTATTAGCAGTTGTTTCCATTAATGGACCGCACTCTAGCTTTACGTCAGGCGGAGTGTTGTCACATGCCGAGCTACAATAAAAAAAAATGTTTTTGAGCAATGCAAGTGACAATTGTCGCTTGATCGAATCGCCAACAAAATGTATAGGTTTTGACGTTTCGTTATCACTTGGGTGACAGGTATTTTGTTTTCGATTCGATCAAGTGACAATTATCGATTGGCTTTTGACTTCAGGCCCAGAAAGCATTGTTTACTGACTTTTTTTTTATTATCGTAGCTCGGCATGTGACAACACTCCGCCTCATGTAAAGCTAGAGTGCGGTCCATGAATGGAAACAACTGCTATTATAGAGAAACCTGTGCGGGTAGCAGTCGCCTCCACTATGCCGGCTTGAGGAGACGAGCAGGTACCATCTTAGATTGACAGTGCACACTCCTCTCGTTATACCTGGTTACTTTCAAACTATTCCCGAAACGCGACAAAGTCACTTCACGGGTGTTACATTTGAAAGTAGTGGTACTGCCCCAGGACGGCAGACTGGACAAATAACCATCATCAGTCTGCCTACCACTCTTTTATAGTGCCTATAGGCACTGAGCGACCAAAGTACATATAACAAAGTTACATTGGTACCGGTCAGAATTAGCGAGGTTCGAACACGGGTCTCATCGATCAATTTTTGAGGAACGAGTGAAGTTATCCAGTGGCGCTTAGAGATCATCGGCTTGAAGCCCATTACCATTGTCATCAAGTTTACGCGAGACTCACAGCTAACCTAACATGAAAAAAAGAGGGAAACTGGACTTCATACTTATCTCATCAAAGCGGTACAGCAGAGGTGAGTGCGGAATATGAATTCAATATGATTAAGATGTAAATTCCATATGCCCTAAGTAACGGCTTTAATAGTGACATATCTAATTCAATACACAAAAGGTAGGGGGCGTACACGCACAAACTTATTCTCAACAGTTACATAGATTAATGTGCGTTCCAGACATCGAATTGTACCAACACTATTCTTAGCGATTGAGTTGTTATATACATCTGTCTCTATTTTATTACATACGTGTGACTGAGACATAAACACCAAATAACTCGATTGTCAAATATGAATTGACACGGTAAAGTGTAACGAAAGATGTTGTGGGAACAGAATTTTGGGTTCGGTTTACTTGAATCACTTCTTAGGATCTACAGGGGGATCTTTATTTTTTCCTTTATGATCCACCAGTCTTATATTATTTGTCGTCTTTTAAGAGGTCTAACAGAACTAAAATGTGTATTTGGATCTCTCTGTGAATTCAAGTAGAATAAGCAGATTTTAGGATAGTTGCCTTGTTCAATAAATATCCTTTACCTCTCTTAAAGGGTTCTAAGAGAACGAAAATGTGCATCTGGATCTCCCTGTGGATCCAAGTGGAGTGAGAGGAATTTGGGAACGGCTTGTGATTTAGTTTGTCGTTCCCTTTG
The DNA here is from genome assembly GCA_948150575.1 of Tinea pellionella. Taxonomy (NCBI): domain Eukaryota; kingdom Metazoa; phylum Arthropoda; class Insecta; order Lepidoptera; family Tineidae; genus Tinea; species Tinea pellionella. The sequence continues at coordinate 2,519,818 of OX411254.1, read as the reverse complement.
TCTTTGACACCCCCCCTAAAGTCATTTGATTTATTGATCTTCCACATAGTGTCCCTGTCTGTTGATGCTTATTAATGAATTTATTTAAACGCTAATGAACAAGTTTCGTTCGGGACAAGTGAAACCAATTTATCTGCAGCTCCAATGGAAATGTATTTTAAGATATGATGAAATTAATTATTTTTAATTGTAATTGTCAGTACGGTGAACGGGTCCATTTATTAATAAAATGGTCTCTTATGCATTGTTACCAATAACTTATTTTTCATTTTATTTACTTTTAAGTATCGTAATTTTATTTATAATTCTAATCGGCGCTATGGATTAATTGACAAATATGAATTAGTGTCTAAAGTGTTCTTTTATATTATAATTATTTATATTTATAGGCTTTGAGCGCACTGAGAAAATATTTTATGGTTTCAGTGCGATTTTTTTTTTTTTTTTTTTTTTTTTTTTATGCTTAATAGGCAAGCGTTTGACCACACCCTGCCTGGTGTTAAGCAGTGATGTGGTCTATGGTGGAGCACGCCTGCCTATGAGGTACCTGTTCACCTTCGATTTGAAGAGACCTATGTTGTACGTGTCGGGAAACACAGACACCGGGAGGGAGTTCCACAGTTTCGCAGTACGCACGAGGAACGTGTTGTCAAAACGCCTCGTACGTACTTTAGGAACTTGAACCATAAACGGATGGTACCTCTCCGGGTGCCTGGACGTCCGATAGAAGAAAGGGGACGGTAGAACCAGGTTGTGTAGCTCTTGCGCACACTCCCCGAAATGTATCCGGTAATTATTATGATGGCTGTAAAGCTTTCGAATAATTGGATCAGATTATTCAATATAAACGACAGTAAAGCATATAAAAGATTTTATTTATTATAATTATATTGATATTATGCTAGAGACATGCTTAAAGTAAAGTAAAACAAGTTTTTTCTAATGCAATAAAAACGAAACCTGAAAGCACGTAGTTTCTACTGCAATTTAGTTTTCTACATACGAATAGAAACTCAAGATTAAAAGTTAAATCGAGGCTTAATAAAAGCCTTTTTATTAATGATGTTCTCAGTGTGCAAAAAGTTAATTAACATCTACTTCAATGAATAGAGGAGTGGATTTAATACGAGTTGAAATGCATCCTTTATCAAACATTTTTTTTATTGTAGCTCGGCATGTGACAACACTGCCAGATGTAAAGCTAGAGTGCGGTCCATGAATGGAAACAACTGCTACCACAAAGAAATCTCTACGGACAGTAGTCGCCTCCACTATGCCGGCTTGAGGAGACGAGCATGTACCATCCAGATTGACAGTGCACACCCTCCCGTTATACCCGGCTACCTCCCAAAACGTGACAAGGTCGCTTCACGGGTGTTACATTCGAAAGTGGTGGTACTACCCCAGGACGACAGACTGGATAAATAGCCATCATCAGTCTGCCTACCACTCTATGATGTATATAATATTAGTATATCTATATGTAGGTAAATAACAAAAAGCTCTTCGCTTTATTACAATAAACAGTAGCTTGTAGGTGTATTTTAAAGACCAGTGATCCTCGCTTAACTCGGTTTATCTTCCAGTAAGTAGTGGTACTATACTTTCAAGACTCGTGAAGTGATCAACGTATATAGCGAAGGCGAGTGCTGACATGTTTTTAGTATTTGTTTCCGCATTTGAACAGCAAGTGTGGTCACATGCCGGGCTACTATAATATAAAAAATATATATATGTGAACATAATTGTTTGCATTACGTACACCTTTCATAATATTTTGTTTGTATATTGATTTACATATTCATAATATACATAAACTTAAACTTACATAATTTGATGATCTTTTCTTTCCTTAAAAATTAATTTACCAGGAAAAAAGGTTTTACTCTATCTTCAAATAATAAAAATAATAATAAAATTAATCAGCAAAGTTGTTTTTTTTCCAAACTACTATGAACACACATTATAAATAATTAATGTAACGTACGTCAATAAATTACAATGAGACATGAAAATATATCTCTCGAGTGAATAATATTCCATAGGTGCGTAATTTTTTTACTTCATTTTTATAATTAAATCCGAACTCCTACCACTCAAATAAGAGACAACGGAAAATACTCAAAGGAGTGTCGAGGGCGATTTTGATGTAAACGAAAACTGCTTTATTAGATTTTTGAAAATCCAGGAATCGAACTCATTGATTCTGAAAAATAAAACACATACTGTATTATTGCACCATCCGATAGTTTTCTTTAAATATTTTTTTATTGTAGCTCGACATGTGACAACACTCCGCCTGATGTAAAGCTAGAGTGCGGTCCATGAATGGAAACAACTGCTACCACAGAGAAATCTCTACGGCTGCAGTCGCCTCCACTATGCCGGCTTGAGGAGACGAGCATGTACCATCTAGATTGACAGTGCACACTCCTATCTTATACCTGGCTACTTTCAAACTATTCCCGAAACGCGTAATCTAGAATCTAATAATGATAAATTTCTAGTAAACTGTTTCGGGTTACGTGTTATAGGTTTGTGTTGTTCTTGTCTCGATACCCATAATACTGGGTATCCTAGTTAGGACTCGTAATTTATAAAGCAAATAATATTGTAGCCTAATACAATAGATATGTTAAGAACACATAAAACAGACAAAGTTAATGAAATTTCCAATTTTGTTACCGCAGTTATACATTTCAATTTAAAATCGCTCCAGATGTTCCGATGCAAATAACTTTACCAAAATGAACCTTAAATCTTATACGCGTGAATCAACATGAGCATTAAATGTAGGAAAATGGAAACCTAAAGGTATCATACAATTCATCTATATTTATTTTCTATTATTTATTTATTATTCAATCTATCCAGAACAATCGAGAACAAAACAAAAATTAAAAACATCCCAAGATTTTATGACTAAATTTTTTTTTATTGTAGCTCGGCATATGGCAACACTCCTTAAGCTAGAGTGCGGTCAATGAACTAAAAAAACTGCTATCACAGAGAAATTTCTGTAGGCAGCAGTCGCCTCCGCCATGCCGACTTCAGGAAACGAATGTGCAGTATTCATATCACATCACACAGCACCAACACACTGGAGACGGGAATAATCCCATAAATCAGGCAATTTTATTTGAAACAAAATTGGTGGCTAATAATATTTGACAGATACAGGACTTAGCTAATAAATAAATAAAATATGTTGTATATAAATAAATTAATTGTTTTTGCATATTACAACAAAAAAGCTTTATAATTCAATGTTGCACATCAAGGCACTTTCTTCCTTTATTTACAGCATTTTCTTTGAGTCTAGTGCAGGCAACGCTTGCACATAAATTACTATAAAATAAGACATAAATAGTCCGCAATTCCTAGTAGGAAAGGGAAACATCAAAGAGTCCATTCAGGGAAGCCAGTTGAGGCAGTAGTATATAGAACAGAACGGAGATTTTTTGCGGACGCCTGTCGTTTGTTCTCCATCGCAAGATTAATTAAAAAATTGAATAGACTTCTAATAGTCATATTGTTATTTCTTGAATGGCCTTTAATGAATTTCCATTGAGCGAAGTAGGTCGGAAGCGGGAAGTCGAGTAATTGCAATTGGAAGGATGGAGTTGGAACCGGGATCTGAAACCACGACCGCCGCGTCACGCGTATTCGGCTCCGATTTTGGTTTATTGTTTCAATAATTGCTCCGAAGAAACCTTTGAAGTGTTAATTAATCACAAATTTTGTTTAACTTGATCTAGTGTTATTTTAGTTTTAGTGTGAAAGTGGGACAGGAAACTCTGTCGTAACTGGGTTGCTGAGAGCCGCAGCAACTGTTACGTTAACGTACCTGTCATATGCAGTTTCCTTTATACATAAATCTTATATGTATATCATACGGACAAAGATGGGAGCTATCTACATTATTATTCTGATAAATTGATGTTATTAATAATACGAAAATGTTTAGATTTAATTATTTCCTGTTGAACTTAGACCTAAACAGTTTTTAATAGATTTGAATAGAATGCCAGTAGGTTTACGGTGTTTAAGCTTTGACAAATGCTTATATGCATTCTTCCTTGACCACACGAGTAGGTTACACTATATAACGGGTATGGACACACTATCAGAGTCTCTCCACATTAAGACGAAGTAACGATAAATCGTGTCCACTTAATATCTAACCGCGATCATTCATTACGAGGGCATTAGCTTAATATATTTTGGTCGATTTGACGTTTAAAGATTTCTCTCGGACTAAAGATTAGGGACACCCACATGTTTTATCAATAATCCATTATGTGTATGGCAAACAATGAGGTGCGTTATCAGGAGCGAGTGTATCGGTGGCCGGCATGATGAATAGCCGGCGTGGTACATTAGAAAATGACAATAAATAAAAAGTCAATATCTTAGCGCGCATCTCAGGGAACGACGCGGGCCGGACCGCGGCACGGTGAGAAACTTGAGATGATGCGTTGTTAGTATGTGCCCACTATACAGTATGAACAAAATTGCAAACTCTTTTTTAATATTGTGCCATAAACAATTAACACTACAAACTTTTCAAGAACTAACAGAGTTCACTTCAAGTTTAAATACTGGTGCAAAAAAAATACAATGAATCTATTTCATTATGAAAATATACTATAGGTATGCATTAAATATATCTATTTAAAAAATCCATTTAAATACATATCGAAAAAGTTCTTGCATAAATACATCCCCCTGTACGACAATAGAGAAACCGGTAGCTTTGTACCGCGGTGGCTCGTTGCTAGATAAGTGGAGTTATGCATGGCCTTAGCTCTTAGCTCAAGAATCAGGTTCAATAACACGCTATAGTGTCAGCTCCTACGCGCTCAATTTGCTTCTACAAACTCAAACATATCCCATGTGGTACAGATCGTTTATTTGCTTCATGAATTAGTTAATGGCTAATGTTTTGTTAATGCATATTCGTTTGTTTTCGGGATTTGCTCGAACGTTTAGCTTTATAGATTAATCTTACTTTATTAGAATTTAGTAATTATTAAATACGTGATCATCATTTTAGTTAAAACGTGTTCTGAACTTTGTAGAATCCGAATTTTGTATTAGAATAGGTAATTTAAAATTTAGTTTCAGCTATTGTCGTTTTTTTATTGTAGCTCGGCATATGACAACACTTTAAATGATGTAGAGCTAGAGTGCGGTCCATGAACGGAAACAACTGCTACTACAGATAAATTTTTGCGTCCTATCGCTAGACCACGGCCGCATTTTGATTATTTTTACCTTTAAATATAAGTATTGATAAATTTTCTGTTTTCTGATTGGTCTAGATATAATAGATATTTTCTATCTAAGGCAATACGCCTCGGGCCTAGTGCGTTTGAAAAGTAATCCAGCAACGATCCAGTTCGATGATCAAAATAGATAGCCTATCAATTTCTTTTACCCCAAAAACGGTAACTAATTAAGCATGCTCTCTAAAATAAACAGTTTACAATACAAACATGCCATCAAAGGAAATTTTACGGTAAATTAAGACATCCGCTAGCAACTACCGTAAATAATTTACTAAAAAATAACTCTTGGTGACAATTTATTTTATGTCATCAATGTTTTACAGATAATATATTTTTTATTTTTATGTATAAATACCACCACCCACTTGCCCAAATAAAGTATGGGAGTGAAGATGTCAGCGGCCCTCTTAGGTACTATCAGCGTATAAAACAAGATTTAAAAAAATACATATTCTTATAATTTTTGTTCAGTACATTGTTGAACGCGATTAGACAATATGTATTTTAAAAGAACATATTAAATATTAAATTAAAAAAATATATGAGAATGTTTCTGCAGACACTAGTCGCCTCCGCTATGCTGGCTTGAGAAGACGAACGTGGACACTCCACTATACTATCGAACTACACCAAGGACCGCAGACTAGGCTAATAACCTGTGCTAATAACCATCACTAGTTTGTAGTTTGTCTACCACTCTACGTTTGAATGAAATTCGAATATCAAATAGGTATCTGTATTTACTAGTAATCTTATTACCGAATATAATAGCTTTAAATTGCTTTAAACATTTAATATAATTCAATAACAATACAAAAATGTTCTCTCAAATATCAATTTAAAAATCTATCAGGTATGTACTTATAATATTAGAGATGCAGTTAATACACAATCACGTAAGCTTCTTTTATAGATGACTCCTATATTCTTATCAATAAAAATCTCGATATGAAGAATGGTCTTGCCTACCGTACTATGCCACATCGTTAAGATTTTATCCCTTATGAACGCGGTATGACAAAACTTAGTTATTAAGGATTTATAATTCAATTATTATTAATTATGTTTTTTTTATATTATGTAATATGAGTTTATTTAACATAAATAAATAATATGGTATTTACAAGTAGAGACGATTGTTACCACATTGGAATGTCTGTAGGTAACAGTCCGTTCCACTATGCTAGCTTGAGGAACGATATACTGAGGCAATAACTTATATTTCAAAATACTCTCACGTATGAGATGAACAATAATAACGTGAACTATAGTATTTTTAATTTTAAAAAGTTAATTAAAGTGCATTTTACCATTGCATGGCAACCATTCTCAACGAGACTAATCTACGGTGTCGCGTAGACCTTTTGATAATATTACAATAGGATAGAAGGGGTGAATAATGGGGAACATTTTTTTATATTTTATTTTGTAGGATGGATGAACGTTGTGTTATATGATTGATCTAAGCTTTTTCCTCGGATAAAAGACCTCATGGGACACTTTTGTAGCTTCAAACATTATTGTCACAAACGTTTTTGGATGTAACAGGTACCTTTGAAATATTTCATATTAAGGATTTTTTTTTATGAATCAGATATTAGGTTCGCATTACGTCATAAAATAATTCAGTTCCAACTTTCTAAATCTTTATAAAATCCTAGAACTAAAGTGGTTTGAAGTACATGTATATTGTATCCATCTGCATTAAGTCTTCGGTTAAGTCTATTAAGTTTAAAAATATCATAGACAAAAATGTGTTCATGTCAAAGGTCACAAAAGGATTACATGTATATAAATAGACATGATAATATTGAACCACACACGTCTGAGTATAGCGGGTCACTTCTAACATCAAAACTACTTATGATACGCCCATAGCTAATTTAGGTAGCATTGTGAACTCACAAGAGAGGTGCGTTTGAATAAGATTATCATGAGAGCCCGTTGGGAGTCATTGGTCATAAATCATAACCCATAAAATGCGACTGACAATAACCTCTTTCTTCAACCAACACGATTCTTAACCGAATATTGTAGCGAATAAAAATCTACGCTCGTGTCATGGAATAAAGCTTCAAATCAAACTCTTAATTTCGACATAAACTCGATGTTCGTTCGGTGAAGCAAGAGGATAGTTGTTAAAATGACAGGCGACTTAATACTCCGTTTGATCGGACCAATTGTTGGTATTGTGTTTTTGAAAATTTTAGAAAGCGAAAAAAGAAATGTGTAGACTTAATAAGCATGCGGTGCTGTGTCGGATGCATCTAGCGGGAATGTAGGCATGGAGGACAAACATCAATCAACTTCGACGGCTCGTCATTTTCAAATAATCTATCAGAGCGGTAAAGCATGGATGATCAATGAGAAATTGTTTGTAATGAGCTATAAGCTATTGGCATAAAAAAATGACTGACAGTTGTTTTGTACGAAAATAAATTTTGTTTTAATACTAAAGAATTGTTATAAAAGATAGCAATCATATTAATTCGATGCTTCAAAGTCACAACAACATTATTTTAACACAATGAAAGAGCTATTAAGGCAAACATTGATAAGGTATCATCCTCGGGCGATGTGACTTTCTTTTTATTGCTCTCTTCATGTTCTGACTAAATTGGAATTCGTGTGTGTTATTGTGGCCAAGGGAATTAGATCTGTCGCATTCAGAACTCCGAGTATGCTATTGAGTTCTCTCGGAAGGGAAACTGAATCAGATAAGATAGATCGTCGATAGGGCTCCTTTTTCTTTGCGCGACACCTTTGTCATGACAAAGGGACTGTTTGGCCTGCGTAGTGGCGTCTGAATGGTCTTGCAATAACGCGTCCCGGCCTGAAGCTCGCATCCCGCGAGATCGGCTACAGATAGTTTCCACTTTCTAAAGATTTATTAATCTTCCTCGTTCACTGGAACAATGAGCGGTTTGGGGAGCGGCACCTGGTAATTTTTTTCTCGTCTCTCAAGTATGCTTGAACCGTGTATGCAGTTTTTACTCTTCACTGTTGAAAGGTACGGGTAGCTTTAGTAATAATGTAAGCTTTGAGTATGAAGGTCGTCTGTAGTATCGTCTATGTAATAGAAAACGGAGGGTTTTATTTCAACGTGTTTAATGTTTAAGTAAGTGTATAAAAGTTGACTTCTTATCTTTCACGAAATACATCATTGTGTCCCTTCATAACTTATTATCTCACTCTTCACTGATCAAGTTACGTATTTAATTTGTCTAGATTGCGTGCGAGGGGACAGCCGTAATAAATAAAGATTTTTATCTTTTACCCCTACATCGAAGCCTCTAGGCAGAAATTCTTACACGTTCATTCGCTGAACTAAGAGACTTAACACTTCTCCCATGATCTAAGAAATATATGTTATCATATCATTTATAAACCTAGCTGCACTATCTTCGAGTCGATCTAGTTTCTTCCCCACGAGTTCTTCGTAGCGTTTGGGCTGACATGAATTATGCTCTCTCTATTGAGATATTTGCACATTTTAATAGGATTCCAGATGCCCCAAACTGCCAATGTATATTTTATTGACTGCAACAATGAACAACATCAGCTGCATCGTGTGTTGGTTCTTATAAATCTTGATAAGAACCCCTATTTTGGCAAATGGTTCGCCGCAGGATGCCATCACAATATTTAACTATCTTAGATGAATCTTTATTATGATACCACAACGTGACACTTTTAGTAAAATCACGAACATCTGAATAATATGGATAAGATATATATTATTATGTCATTTTTTCGTTTGTGACAATTGTTCTATAGTAGTTATTGTATTGTATAAATAGTAGACCAGCATATGACTACACTTCACCTGATGTTGAGCCAGGCTACGGTAAGTTAATGGAGATAACTGCTACTACAGAGAAACATTCTCGCAACAGTCACCTCCGCTATCCCGGTTTGAGGAGATGAATGTTCTTTTCCAATATTAACAGCGTACACACCACTCTAGGTTTCAGTTATAAGTAGCGGGCGGCAGACTGGGTTAATAACCAACATTAGTCTGCCTACCATTCTTAAAATAAACCCAGTGATAATGTAAATTCTTCTCCGTATTAACAATGGAGATATAAATTATAAAGTTTATAAATACGTTTATTTTTAATGTTTTGATCACTCCTCTTGTTCCCGGAAGGTTGCACAAAAGAAAAGTAAAAATCACTCAAATTTTGCTTAAAAAAAGCTTTGGTGTAGTCCCAAACCTCAGTCTATTGTGATTTGGTTTTATACTAAACCGCCCTTTTTGAAATTTATTGTCGTTGAATTATATGATGTCTTTATGTTGGGAGTCTTTTGTATGACACTTATCAGATCGCCCTTAGCATTGTGTACTATTGTTTGTATACTCGTATGATTACTGCTTCAACTTAAGGCCTGGTTTTTAATCGATAAGATTTAAGAAAGTTTTTCTTTACAATAACAAAAATTTCGGCAATACAACAATGTCTCTTAATATTTTATTGTTGATAAGGAATTCTTTTTAATGCGATTGTTGTCTCATTGCAGCTATTTGTCATTTTTGTTTAATTTAATTCGTAACCAGACTGATGGATATTCCTGCTCGTACAATCACTTTCAAGTGTAACACCCGTGAAGTGTGTCGCTTAGTTTAGAAGTCAAGCCGGTGTAGTGGAGGCGACCGTCATTAGCCTAGATCTAGTCTCTCAGCTTCACCAGACAGTTGTCATAAGCTTGATATTATAAAAGAAAAATAAATTGCGACATGTTCGGCTTCTTAAAGATGACAAATATTTATGTAATTTATAATCCATGTAAACATCATTAACGATTAAGTTATTCAATAAAAAAATCTATATTGCATTTTACTTCATTGGGAGTCAAACAGTGACAGAGCTTTTTGCGGTTCGTTTACAATAATAAACGTACGTTTTTACTTGCGGTCGGCGCACGGATCACTCGATTAGTATGCTGCGGTAGCATGGAACACTGTCATCGGTTTATCGAATTTCATGTTTCCAATATCAATTTAATTTAAAAATAAACCGCTGATAAACGGCAGCCTCTTGTGGTTTAGCATTACGATGTGATTTAATGTTTTTGTTGTTTTTTTGTTTCTATAAATTGGATAACAAGAGATAACAAAATAAATAACACGTAATGGAACAAGATTTAACAAATAAGAAATATATATTTGAAGGTAGAAATGACGTCTTTTATAAAGTTATTAACGAAGGTTTTATGCGGCTTATTCCCCTGTTTTATTAATCCGACACGACGACGCGACGGTTCGAAAGCTTTGCGGAGTACTGCGACCGCGACGACGCGGACGACTGTAAAGCTTTCGAAACTCAGAATAAAATATTTAAAATAAATAGTTTTAAAAATAAAAGAAATAGTAAGATAGACGTGCGTTCCGAAACGTACGGTACTAGTCTGATATGAAAAAAAATCGATTTGCATTTGAGCTGTTTTGGTTCTCTACCGATAAAAGGTACTGGACACGCTAAACGTATTATGCTAATTATACCCATATGAAGTTGTAGGCAACAGTTAGTAAATAAAAATGTTGTTACGGATAATGTTAAACTATTAAAGGCAAAAGGCTTTAAGTTAAAAACAAATGTTATTAGAAATGTATGCAAATGTAAACATTTTTGTATCATTTCAAATTACTCGCCTTTGATAAGCTCCTCAGATTGGATAACGAGGAATTAAGATATTCTCACTATCCAAAGTCGATGTGCGTTTCCATTGTTTAAGTTAATAATTACATCACCTTTTAAATCGTTTTCTTTTTAATAAATAATTAATTTTTAAAATAAAACATTAGAAAAAATAACTAATATTTTGCATAAAGAAACGAAAGATTACTTTAATGAAATTAGTGTTATATAAAATAAAAATGTAAACAATGGAAACAGACAAAGTAGAAGAATCGAAGCCAATCGAATAATTAAGATCGGGAGGCCTTTAAGCTTGAAACTTACTCTGAGCCAGTTCGGATTTCGTAACTTAAATACGTATTTTAAATCGTGTGGGGATAAACATTTATTCGGAATTTATTTAGTTTCTAACTAATTTCGGATTTGTTTTTTTTTAAATTTTATTTATATTAAAAAAAGCATAAATATGAGTACGAACTTTAGATATATTAGTACTGATTTAATTAAAAATAAAAACGTGATAATTATCTAGATATATGCGACCTAGTTATGTTTCGGAATATATTTAGAAGGGTAGAAGTCCTGTCACGAGCTGAACGGTGCACATACGACTTCTCAAGCGAGCATAGTCTGCAAAGCCGACGCGATTACATCCTGCAAATACTCTGTGGTAGTTTTCTCCGCTCTTGGACCGCACTCTAGCTTCCCATTGAGCGGAATGTGGTCCCATCATGTCGGAACTACTATGCTATAAATAAATTTGTTTTTCTAAGTAATATTGACTTTGTAATAATTTATTTTTTTAGGTACATTCTTTCGATGTAAACGCATTTTTAGAATAATTTTGTCTTCTTTTTGTATTAAGCTGTAATTTCTATAAATAAATAACTTTACATACATACATATAATATACAGATACGTCATATATTGCGACGCGACGTTTTATAGTGAAGTTAATGGAGTGATTTTGTAGATTCGAACGACAAGGAATTGATGGAGACATGTGCGCTGTCAAAATAGTCTTAGTTGCTAAGCTTCAAGTGAACTTTTCCAAAGTTACTCTTGCTTCCGAGATTCAATATTAGGTGTATTGTACACTAAATATACTTAATATGTATATGTTAAAGTGGGTCTGGATGGTGAAATCCGAAACTATAAGAGAATAATTTAAAAATAAATGAAAATAAAATACTCAAAGAAGTCTGGAGGTTGATTTTAGTGAAATTTAAAACTGCATCATTAGATTTTTATAATCGTAACTAATATTGATTTAATTATTTCTTAAAATTATTTATTTATATTTCAAATAATTATTATTTACTATTATTTTTATTGCTGCAATAATAAATAAATAGTTAAAAAACATTTCATTGCACAATTGTACATAGGCGAGCTTAATGCCTTTGGCATTGTCTACCAGCTAACCTTTTATTATATATAAAATTGCATTAAATTATTTGTGCTTCTTCCCAATTGTATAGTGTGGAAAAACCTTAATTGATTTTAGGCAAGTGTTACCTGTCTTCTATTTCATATGGCTCTATCTATACCTTTCCTTTGATAGTGTTGAAGTCATGCACACTAATACTCTGATGGTAACTTTGAGATTCACAATGTAATCAATAATTTATTAAGAAGGAACGTTATATTATTCTTATTAGCTTAAAGTCTGATGTTAAGCTAGAGTGCGGCCTATGAACGGAAACAACTGCTACTATAGATAAACTACAGGCAGTAGTCACCTCCGTTTTGCCGGCTCGACTGAATGTGCACCATCTAGGTTCCCGAAACGCGACAAGGTCACTTTACGGGTGTTACCATCATCAGTCTGTTAATCACTCTCAATTCCTTTTAAACTGAAATACTTGTAAAATCAAATATTTACAACAAAAACAAAGACCTGTTTTACTCGTACTCAAAGCTAAGGAATTGTTACGTATGCATTTCCATAAAAGCAGTATTATGTCAGGTTCCACTTGCTAATGCTCAATGTTTCAACATATCTTCTCTTTGTTATGAATACCGGTCATGACCATCCATATTTGAATAATGTAAACCTGACTGGAGATGACTTAGCGTAATAATGCACGGGGCTGTACATTGCAGCATCCTATGTGATGCTGTACTGATATCAATGTTGTAGATTATGTAAGAAAAAGTTGGAATAAAATAATCCAGTAATTTTTTTAAATTTTTTTTTTATTATAGCTCGGCTCCAGAGTGAGTGAGTGCGGTCCATGGTGGAAACAACTGCTATACAGATAAATTTCTACAGGCACCAATCGCCTCCGTTATGCCGGCTTGAGGAGACGAATGTGCACCACCAGAACTGTTCTAGAAACGCAACAAGGTCACTTCAGTTATAATAACTAAATATTTATATCTCATTATTGATATCGAATTTATTTTATTTTTTAAATTATTCCTATTGCCTATCAAAACTAGTAGAATTTAAAAGTGATAGAAATAGTCTACTATATTGGGCTCAATATGTACGTAAAACATATTATGCATAATTATATAGAAATATGTATGTTTTTTTTATTTAAGAATTTAAAATATCAAAATATAAAATGTAATATTCGTAATTCATAACATCAAGAAGCACTCGCATTAAATCATGTCCATATTATCATAACGGGTGATTGTTAGGGCCGAGCACTAGCTCCCAGGAGCCAAGAGGAAAGGTTACAAATTATTCCTCCCACATACTTATGTAGCTGCAACTGAATCAATCAAAATACATATTATTTGTTCCGCTAACGCATAATGCGTTTTGTTTATTGAAATTTTATGACACATTTGCTTGAGTTGATACACCTATTCTTTGTACTGCGTCTGACAGTTCGTAAGTTCATGACGTTTATTGTTTATTATAGACATTGTTAAATGTTATACATACCTACGTAATGCATGCACATGTTGCATACACAAGATAAAAGTTTTTTAGCTTAATATGTGACCATTAGATCTAGAGTGCGAAACATGAATTTCTGCAGGAAAAAGTTAAGAGCGGCCGAGGTCTAGCGGTAAGATGCGTGAACTCACGATCGATGAGACCGTGTTCGAACCTCGCTGTTCTGGCCGGTGTTTATTATATGCACTTTGGTCAGTGCCTATAGGCACTTTTAAAGAATGGTAGGCAGATTGATTAGTGGTAGGTTATTTGTCCAGTCTGCCGTCCTGGGGTAGTACCACCACTTTCGAATGTAACACCCGTGAAGTGACCTTGTCGTGTTTTGGGAATAGTTCGAAAGTAGCAATCAGTCAATCTAGACATGCTCGTTTCCTGAAGTCGGCATAGTCCCCTCCGCTATGCCGGCTTGATATAGGACTACCCTTGGATGTCAGCATTCTTTTTTAATCACACATCTTTATCCTTGACCACAGCTTTCTGTAACTTCAGAATCACTATTGATATTTTTACATTATTGTTTTTGTAGAAATACTGAAAATGAAACGTGAGAATTTCAGTTAAACTTAACATTATGACGTCAATTTTCCGCAATTATCAATTTGCCACTAAGTGACCTTTTATAACAATTTCTTTACTGCACGATACAAAAATTACTCACATTTTCTACTTACTAATTCATTCGCAACCTTTATATGTCGTATTAGTCGTTCATTTGCGACGGTTATGCCTGTACGTGTACATGATTGGTATGTGATAGGGAATCCCACTTTAACCAGACTGAAGCTAGCTGCATAATTGACAAGCAAACGACTATCACCGTTATCGATTTCTGTACCTACTTCTGTAATTGTTATTTCTTGTTGTAGAGCAGATATCAGTCTAGAAGAAGTAGGATACCTGCAGACATCTCTCCGTGGTAGCAGTTCTGCTCATGGATCGTATTTACAGCAGGAAATTGCTATGGATATGGTGGTACTAACCCATGACGCAGACCAAGCTAATAACGTTAAAGCTAACTGAATAACAAACTCTTCTAAATAATATCTATATTACCTATACCATAGACACTGAGTATAAATAAGAATTTTACATTGGTACAGGTGACAATTTTTGCGAGATTTGAACAATAATTACTAACTAAAGCCAATAATTTCTACGGTATAAGAATAACTGTGGTAGCAGCTGTTTCCATTCATGGACCGCACTCTAGCTTTACATCAGGCGGACCGCGGAGTGTTGTCACATGTCGAGCTACAATAAAAAAATAAAATTAAAAAAATAACACCTATATAATCCTAATTAACAATTTGTCATCGGAAATAAGGAATAGCTTAAATAATAAAAATAATCTGAAAAACTATTGTACTTTTTGAAGCAACCTGTATATTATGTGTATTATATATACCCTTTATTTATTTTTAACTTTGTTTATTATTTGTTTATAATGTAATTTGTTTGAAATATATACATTTCAATAATTAAACTGTGTCAGTAATTTTATCTTAATTAGGAACGAATGTACAACGCCAAGACAAATCATTGTGGTTTACTGGCGCCAAACTAAAATTGTAAAACATATAACTAAATACTACGAAAAAACGTTTATTATTATTTATTTAATTTTTGCATATTCTCGGTCTGTAGCCGGTTACTAACATGTTCGCGGGCCTAGGTTTGTTTGCAAGAATTTGCGGACAATTCTGCAGGTGTTCAGTATGGTGGCCTTCTGTAATGCTATATATATATATTATTATTATTATATCACGGGATCTTAATAGCTAGTTTACGCTTTCTACCACTAGGTCACAGCCGCTTATAAAACGTATGAAATTTTACGAATAATGCCTTGCTGTTATTGTGAATGGCGAATTGCTGAAATATAATATAATTAGACAATGTATCAATAATAATTAAGTGCTAAATGTCTAATTTAAGCCGAAATCCCACTTGCATGTGATCACATTGTTCAGAACGGATTGGATTGCATTGTCTCGTGAATTGCGCGCCTATTTAGTATATACCTACCCATTGTCGCCTCCTACGACAAATTTTGTATTACAATGCTGTTTCCATGTTCTGCTTGATCACATTAACCTTTTATGATTTGGTTATAGCTTTAAAAGGTAAATAGTTTTTTGGGCGCGCTTCGCGAGCGCAGAAATTTTTTTTTGGGTATTTTTGAAAAAAAAAATAAAATAAAACAAATCATGGATTTCGAAATTAGAGGGAATTCCCTACAACCTTTGTTTTGGAACTTCGGCCCTATCTCATTCCGTTTCGGAGATAATGCGTTCCGGAACCGGACGGAACGGAGTTCCGGAACATGTCGAGGTTTTTCTGAGGTCGCGGGAACGCCCCCTACACGCCCCAAAAAGAATCATCTCTCTAACCCCCCGGCAAGTGCTCCATAATTGATGTCAGTGAGTGAGTGAGTGAGTCAGTCAGTCAGTCAGTGGTAATCGAGCTTTATATAATATGATCAGAGTTCCTAAGTTTAATTTTACCCTGAAAGACTGGATAAAAAAGAACAGTAACAATTTGAACGAAGGACATAACTTTTACATATTTTTAAGTTAAAATAAAACATTATTTTCACCAGTATTTACTTTGAAAGTATTTACTTTCGCATTCTGAATGGGAGAAATGGACCCATAATTTTTTTCCGAGTTTGTTCATGATATTTAGTTTATTTTGTAGAAAAATAAATATATTCCATATCACCAATTTATTTATTTTTTTACCTGGATTATTGAGTAATTAGACTTTTTTGATGCAATATTTGGGGTTATTATTATAATAATTGCTTCAATAATTGATGTTACCTTTTTTTTAATAATTAAACATTGTTTATAGATTGGTAAACGATGTGTTGACATAATTGAATTAAATTAATAAAAAACTAAGATATTATTTAAGAATATTCATCAAACTATTAGATATCAAGTGTTATATACACTTAAACCAGAAGTGTATGCATATTTTTGCACTTGACTGTACAGTCTGACTGTGTAAGAACATAATGACAATGGATACAATGAGGGATCTTTTCAGATGTTTCACATACATGGCACCAGACAGGGTGTGGTTGGAAGATTTGTGGATGACAACGGAAATAAAGAATGCCGTTTCGTACAGTTTGGGAATGAAATAGAAACTGAATTGCGTTTATCGATCACCTCAAGAATAGCCAGTATTAATAATAGCAACTGCAATTAAATCTGGCTATTTTTAATCACGTGTCATTCAATTATATACTTTATTAACGCGGTGTATGGACGAATATTAAATGCTTTTTGTATGAAATTGGTTATGAACATACAAAATATGATATAATTTTTTTGTAAGCACAAACGTAATATAAATACGTCGAGATACTCGTACATACGTCAAGGTATTGATTGAACAGAATTCAGAAAAGCCCATCAACGGCAAACCTTTTATACTCACTGTGTCCTACATTCGAACGAATTTGTGATCGACGAAAAACGAGAAGAGGGACTGAATCTAGTTGTAAGGGTGACATTTATTTTAATAATATTTGGGACGATACTTAAAAAAAATAAATTAAATCACAGGTTTATTTTATTTTATTTTTTATATTTTAAGGGCGACCAGTGGTGGGAATCATTATATCATGCTTGCTGCTATGTTAACCAGACCAATCCTATGGCGAATGATCCACCTTTAGGTGCCACATCTTACATAATAAACCAAAAAAAAAAAAAAAACAATAATAATATTTAAAAAAAAAAAAAAAAAAAAAAAAAAAAAAAAAAAAAAAAAAAAATTAAAATCAGAATTAAAGTCTAAATTAAAATCAAAATTACAAGTCAAAATCAAAATTAAAATCAGAATTAAAATTAAAATCTAAATTAGAATTAAAATCAAACCTAAAACCATTATTAAAATCAAAGTCAAAATAAAATTCAAAATTAAAAATAAAGTTAAAGATTAAAATCAATGTCAGATAGAATCAGATAAGAGTCAACAGGAGGCAGAACCAGCGACCACCTTAGACCTAAATATGCCAAGCGAGTCGCCGAACATATCCACTCCAAGCTCATTATATTTTTTCGTCAGCCTTGATATTGCGGCGTGACGTTTCAGATTGGTTTTAAATCTTGGTGGGTGGAGTAACGCTCTAGGATGCCGAGGTATACGTCGAGGAATTTGAAAATGAAACGATTCTAGTAGGGCTGGGCAGTCTATTTGGTTCGTAAATAGTTTGTAGAGGAGACTCATGTCGAGCGCGACTCTACGAACCGCGAGGCTGTCAATTTTAAAATGATGCAATTTGTCTCGGTATGTTAGGAGCCTATTGTGCATTTTTGAGCTGTAAGTTAAATGCCTTAAAAACCTTTTCTGCACTCGTTCGATGCGTAATTGGTGTACAGCATAGTGCGGTGACCACACTACACTGCAGTACTCGAGAGTGCTCCTTACGAACGCATTGTAGATCACTATTTTGGTACTTGGGTGTTTAAAGACTTTGCCATTTCTGATGATAAAACCGAGTGTTTTTGAAGCTTTATTTATAATATTATCTAGATGGGGAACGAAAGTTAGTTTTGCATCGAATGTGACCCCCAGGTCGCGGACTGCATCACACTCCCGCAGAACCTTACCGTTTAAATGATAGCTCGTCTTTATGATGTTGTTTTGGTGTTTGCGCGTGAATTTTATGTGATGACATTTTGAGATATTCAACAGCATATCGTTATCTAGGCACCATTTCAACACTCTATTTAAGTCGTCTTGCAATAGAAGACTGTCCTCGGCTGATGAAACTTTTCTACATAGTTTAAGATCGTCTGCAAAGAGGTAAACCTTACTATGCTTGATTGTAGAGACTATATCGTTGATAAATAAGTTGAACAGCCAGGGTCCGATGTGAGAACCCTGGCTTACTCCAGATGTAGCGGTATAATCTTGGGATCTATGGCCTTTGAGGACAATATACTGCTTACGATCAGCCAAGTATGACGTGAACCATCTCAGTATGTTGCCAGCGATACCGCAACGCTCTAACTTCTCTATCAGAATTGTGTGCGAGACGCGGTCGAACGCTTTGGAGAAATCTGTGTAAAATCTGGTTAATTATAATGAAAGAATTAAATTGGATAGAAATATGTAGCGTAATCGTGCTTATTTAGCATTTTTATAGCAGTTTGAAAGTAGCCAGGTATAGCGAGAGGTGTGTGAGTGTGAAGATTGACGGTGAGTCTAGATGGTGCATACGTCTCCTCAAGCCAGCATAGCGGAGGCGACTGCTGCCCGTAAAGATTTCTCTGTAGTAGCAGTTGTTTCCATTCATGGGCCGCATTCTAGCGTTAGAAAAAGGAGGTTGTCATATGCCGAGCTTCAATAAAAAAAACTTGTCTCTATTTTAGAAATAGATTATGGTGTCCACAACACTAGTCCCAAGCTCTCTACATTCTCACTAGTCGGCTCGGTTGCAATCTCCCACACGATTTAGGCAGTTCTTTCTGTTTGTTTTTCACACGTCAGAATGCGGTTGTCGATAGCTTTGCCAGACCGCATGCTTCTTCCTCGTTACATACACAATTGCTATTTGCTATTTGATACCGTTTGTGTGCTGTTTTTTACGTTAAATATATATAATTAGATATAAATATTAATGTTAGATGAGATTGAGAAAAGAGCAAACTAGTAATTAGACAAAAAACTGGAATGTAATAGAAATTATAATTATAATATACTTCAAGTTGAATATTTATAAGATCAAGAAAGAAGCGCTGATCCACTAACAGTACAGTAACTAAATATTAATATGTATAATATAGAAATAGAACACGCTACGTCTATCAAAGAAAACGGCTTTTCGAGCCAATTTCACTCTCCAGTGGTCCAAGGAACACCTTCGGATACCGTAGCCTTTGTACAAAAGTTGTACTCAAATAAATGTTTCCTTTGAAAAGTCTAGAAGGATTAGACACAACTATATCGGTTTAGCGTGAAAAACTAATATTTGTTTGAAAAGAATTTATTCGGTATTCCATTACTTCTCAATGTAGAAAGCAGTTTTTAAAAATAACAATTTCTCTGTGGCTAGGACAATATTTAAACAGTGATGTTAATTTATATCACAGGGAAATTTCAATGAATATGGAAACGGGTTTAGGTGCAACCTAACTCGATTCCAGGTATATCAGCGGTGCGGTATTGACTCAGCAGCATCGCAACCTCACAAACATAATACTAATTAGAAATTCATTGCATCTTAAGTTATACGAAGCATATGATGACATAATTAGCAATTTAATTGCATTGCAGTATAAATATTGAATTAGGTACGTACAATCTAGTACCGATTAAATATCAGTTTCTATGTAAATAAATAAGAACATTTTATGTAGCTTACTATCGCCAAAACTTCCCAAAAAGTATTGGCAAGATTCTGGAGATATTATCGGTGTTTAACTATTTTTCTAAACTTCTGTTTCTTCGAGTGTTAATGTGTAATAATGATCAAATAATCCATTAAGTGTTGGTGACTGTGCGTGAGAATGAACAAATGATTCGAAATATTTGTTATAACAAAGGTAGGTTTTTATTT
Source organism: Tinea pellionella (assembly GCA_948150575.1). Classification (NCBI taxonomy): domain Eukaryota; kingdom Metazoa; phylum Arthropoda; class Insecta; order Lepidoptera; family Tineidae; genus Tinea; species Tinea pellionella. Next base: position 2,499,394 of record OX411254.1, on the reverse strand, counting down.
TTTCGCCAAACCTTCGTTGAAAGTTTCAGTAAAGATTCCATCACTTTATCAAAAATAATTATAAAGGAAAACGGATTAAGGAGACATTACTGAAGCTCTATTTGCTTTGAATAAAAGAATAACAAAAGAAAATCGCATACAATGTTTTATTCTAATTACAACACGTTAGGGAATAAACAGAAAATTATAAAATTTATAGTTTCTATGTAGATAAAGATGCATATGAATATAACAAAATATTAAAACGCTTAGATGTTATTAATGTTTTCACACATGTTCTCTCAGATTGTAATATAATAACTAATTTATTTTGTACAAAATGCAATAAATTATAGATAAAAATCTATAAAACCAGATGGCGGTGTTAAAAGCCGTGTAAAAAGGATGATATGTTTTATCTTTAACAAAGCACAATGACTTGATAGTATTTGGAATCATTTAAACAATTTAGTTGGCTCCTTTGTAGAAATGTATTAGACTAACTCAATACAGATATCCCGTCGCGAATCTAATGAGTTATCGGATAACATAAAAGAAAGGTTTTATAAATGAAGCGATCATATTGATGAACATATGGTCAAGCTATCACATAACTAATTAAACATAAGTATAAAAATTTGCTAATTAATTTTGGACTTTAAATAATCGGCTCAAGGTTGAAAAATATAGTTTTATACTTTTTTATTATGCTTACTGAATATGTGATTTTTTGTTGATACCACACAATTTGAAACAGTGCTGTACTATCTATCAAATTCGATTGAGGTTTTTGCTAGCACTTTTCGTTGTATTTACGAATAATTTATTCTAAATAACGTATTCAATTGAATGGTTGTAAAAAACGGTTAATATGTAAGCGATAACTCTATAGACGTTTTAAATTGTGGTAGTTCAATGCGGTAGGCAACATTTGTGAAATAGGAACTTATTATGTTTTAAGTCGCCCACACGCAAGGCTCAGAAGTACGTGCCTTAACGAGAAAAAACTGAAGAAAAAGGAATAAAAAACAATTTGTTGTGCGCCAGAAAGGCTTACGTAAGCATGTTTAGTTTGTGCTGTACTATAATGTTCACAATTGCTTTTATACAAACCTTTATTTTTTAAATTAAACCTTATTTCAAAGGAATAAGGTTAAAAAATAACTCATTTAACAATGTTATGGTAAGGTATGTTCTCTAACACTACATTGCTACTAAATTCCTGTTATTGAAATTTCTTGTGATAGTTCAGTTAATTTTTAATACACAAAAATGTATAGTATTTCAGAAAAAATAGTTAAATAAAATTGCATCCATAAATCACACGTCATCAGGTTTTGGCAGATATGTACTAAAAACACAAGTATCATCTCTTATAAGATACACTTTACGTTAACGCTAACATGTCAGAATCTGCCAGGAATCAAGGGAAGCACAAAATTGATGACTCCCCAAATCTTATAAGCCTTCAACCTTAACTACAAAAAGAACGAATTCACCCTCTGGTACCAAGAAATAGTAAAAAGTAATCTATTCTGATAAGCTAAGAGCTTGCTAGTTTTTATTTTGTCCATTCCTCAAGGCTTAAGAAGCATGACGTTGCATTCGCCTCCCTCGACCTTAATCTTTGTATTTATCTACGATAATGTGTGTGGACCTTCTAATACATGATTCTTAAATGATGCGGTTAGTGAACCACACAAGTTTTAGAATAGAACTAGCTTGGATATATTAATAAATTGTTTTTAAAGAAACTAGGCACTAGAGCGGAGAGAACCTATCACACAGAAGTATCAGCCTCCGCTATGCCGACTTGATTAGACACGAGTATCCACTATTCAGACTGACAGTACTGATTCTACTCAGCTTATACTCAGTTATTTCTAAGCGGATTTCAAAAACGCGACTAGGTGTTCTTAAAAAAAGGTACAATACAATACAATTGTCACGCTTTTTCCCACCGGGACAGGCAGAGACAACGGAACGCCACTTACCACGATCCTGACACAACACCCTCGCTTCTTTCACATCCACAGTTCTCTTCATGCACGCCCGACGGTTATGGGCACTAGAAAATGAAAGCTGGGCTGCCTTAAAAAAAGGTGGACTTCAAAAAAGTTGATAGATGGGCAAATGACCATCATTAGCCTGCCTACCTTTAGTGAAATTATTGATACCTAACTAAATAAACATGTTAAGACTAAGAATAGAGACGCGTATATTAGAATTATTAGGAATCAGTTAAATTATATTATAAATACTTTAAATTTTCTCTTTGAAGAATAACATTTCAAATCTACCATTTCTCGCATTCCACTCCTATTCAAATATTTAAGAATCGAAGCACAAAAGTTTAAATTCACCGCATTCCGTCGACCACCCCTCTACGTGATCTAGATAAGCGCGTAATAACCCATTTAATAACAAATTATATTGCATTTAATCGCCCGAGACAAAGGACCCTTTTCGATTGTCGGCAGGTTTTCAACATAATTTAGAAGTCGTATTGTTATTTTGTTTTTAGTCACGAAACAAGCTTCTTATTAGAATATTTTCTAATAATTTGGAAATAGTCATTTTATTCTACGTGCCTTGTCAGCATTGAGTCGTTCGATTCGTCTCCTCAGAGCTTAAGACTTCTACACATCTACAGACATTTCTCTATGGTAGTAGTTGTCTCCACTCGTGGAATGTATTATTGTAATTTTAATTGTGTTATTTAAAGTTAAAATTTTAAGTGTTCACACTTTGAGTTGTAGCCCAGTTTTACTGATCAGATTTTAAAACATATGTATGTGACTTTTTTCGGCTGCAACTTGTAGTGAGCATCCAATTAAATAAATAAATAAATATTATGATAAAATCTAATTGAATGCGTATAAAGCAATAATAATTTACTGCATTCTAATAGAAGTACCTCTCAAAGAATGTTAGTACCTATTAATGGTTATTGATGTTCTGTTATCCAACTCTGGTTTTAATTAATAACCTACTATCACAACATTGATACATTGGTACATCTATGCACTACAATAAAGGTTATTCTGTCTTCGTGCTGCAGTACTTCTTCTTCGCTTTGCTTTTTAGTTCTTTTTACGTTATTACCTCATTCTCTAGTTTACTTCTTCAGGCCTGATCCTCGTCTCTTGCAGCTGCCTTGACCGGTTAGGTGTAGTTTTCTCTCAATCAATTTTCTCTTGGCTTTATCCTACTTTAATATATTTGGCTTACGAATCAGTTATTTCACGACACACTCGACTCACGCTGAAGAGCCTCTTAACTGGTCATAGCGGCTCCTACAACAAAAAAAAGATCTTAAATGGAACAAAAAAAAACTTCAAAAGTGTTTTCGATGCCAACATTACATTTGGGAGATTTCCAGACAAGAGACCAAACCGAGAAACTAGGTCTTGAGGCCAAAACCTAAGTGTTTTATTGCTAAGTCAGTGATTTTAATTATGGCCCAGTTCGCCCCCGTCGCATACGACGTATCGCCTTGCCGATCTAAACTCGGGCAGGGTCCAAAACGACTACTTCCTTCATGGGTAACTGCGGTATGTAAGTACAGTAGGTATTAAGATTTACGAGAGCAATTATTTTGTATACGCGCGTGGAGAATAATGAACACGCGTCAATAATTAATGATCCTACGTGTTTGTTACAAAAATACTTTTTGCACCAAATATTCAATTTAAATGTAATATTCTCACGACATTGTATGTTAACTGAATTTAAATCAGTGGTAACAAAAAATGGACTGCATTTAGTAGCGTTCACACTGTACGGATTGTTCTAAGAAAGGTCGGTAATAGCTGGCTTAAAAAGTCAGACAACGTCCTTTATCAGTATTTCATATCTCGATGCATTAGTTTAACGAGAAGCGGTGAGTCCCCAAATGAATTTTAATCTTAACGTCAGACACCGCGAATTCATAAACCAACAAAATCGCATAATTTAAGCACCTCGAACGAGTGTTATCGGGGCATCTCGTGTGAGCCTGTTTGTTTTATTAATGTTAGGTTATGAGACCTGCTTTATGAAGGGATGTGTCTTCGTAGTGAAGGGCTATAAAGTTTAGAGATAATGTTATTTTCTATTTTTTTTAGATCTATTAGATTACATCTTATTTGTATGTATATAATATAATATGTAAATGTAAGACACTAAAGCAGTAACATAAGAATTTGTATCTTACTCTATTCAAAGTTAAACTTCAGCGTTGTTTATTGAAGTTAAGATAACAGTATTCGTTCTTTTACGACAAAATAGAACAAACTACACAACTTCTCGGGGCTCTAGGTTAAAGTTTTCGCTTGTTAGCGGATTTCCATGAAATAACTTTAAATAATGCCTTCCCTTGCTTTCCCTTTGTGAGCGATTTTTGACTTCTTCGAACAACCTATTCTTATGTGAAAGGTTTGTTTGGGTATTGAGTTTAAGTAGTTCTAAGTTTCTGGTTGTTATTATAGATAAATACTTGGAGAGTCACATAAGTTTGCCTATTGGATTGGACAAAATATCATTAATTTTTACGAAACTCCAAATAAATTTAAAAAAAATATAACATGGACATATTTTATTGTTGTTCTGTGCAACTGGTCTTCACATTGAAATAACAAATGGCATCGAAAAAATGAAAGCTTTTATTCACCAAATAAAACGTCCGAAAACAAACAGACCTCAGAATTCGTTCTCTGTCAAAACAAGAATGACGATAAATTGTTTGCTGTACGTACAATCGAAATCATGTGGCGATGTTTCAGATCAAATCGCATCGATACCATAAACTATAAAGCCAAAAAATGCATTCGCTGACAGAATATTAATTCTAAATTATTGCTCAACAGCCACCCCCTGCAGAACTGACTACGCAAAAACAAAACACGAGATTGTATAAGTTATAACAATAAACACTAACGTTGTCAGCGATAAATTAAGAATTTTACGGCGTGCGGCGTCTTTATTAACCAGTTGGTCCGTCACGGGTGTGATTTTATATGGCAAAGTGCGTCTCAGCTCGGAAATTCATTCTTATCAAATCATATCGCGGAAAAAAATATTTTTATATCGTCACAATAATGGAAATCTTAAAAAGTGTAAAATAATCTTCATTAAGATTTGTGTCAGATTTATCATTGTAGGTTATTTCGGGTGTGATTTTTTTATTAAAGCTGATTGATTAATAAAATTATTTCAGGACGAGGACAACAGGAATATATGACACCCAGAAGCGACAACTTATTTTTTCTTTTTTGATAAACTATTATTTATAAGTATTTGTTTTGGCTAGAAATTGCATCCTGGGCCTCATCATGATTTCTGCCACCACCAAAGTGGTTTGCAATTGTTTTATAATACACATTTCCATTTATGAAAACAAAAGATCTTAGAGCAATATGAACCGAGTAAATTTATTTTTACACAAGAGCTCGGAACAAAAATGAAAATTGTCTTTGCAATGGGCTCATACAAAGAAAGAAGCGTCCTCGACGTCAACTAACTGGGTCAGGTTTTCAGGTTTTACTGCAAAAAGTGAAGCATGTGGTCATTAGAGCGTCAGGGGTTGCTCTGGAAACAAAGCCTCGTTTGATACTCTTCTGGTTAAGAAATTGCTATATTGTCTCAGCAATTATTAGCTTTAGATGAAAGGCTATTCATCTTTGACCTTTCGCGCGCAAAATAGCTTTTGTTTTAAGGTTTATGGTTCGTTTAAGCTCGAGTCAAATTTTTGTATGGAATTTATTTTATGTGAAAAAATTTGGTATCACATTTTTCCTGTTTTAATAAGATTTTCTAACCTAACAACAACAAAAATAACACTTAAATACTTTTAACTAAAGACTGTTTTTAAATAAACTATGAATAGATTTTTATAACTTTGGACTAATTTTGAATTGTGTTAAATATTATATTAGGCTGGAATAAAAATAAAAAATCACGAAAGCCTAAAGCGATTTATTAATCCTTCTAAATCCGCCAGTACCATCACTGTCGGTAACATTCAATAAACAAAGGGGACATGTATTCCAATACTAACCCTTTTGTCTCAAATCTATTGAAGCAGAAACTTGTATTTACTAACATGAAACCGGAACCAGGAAATAGGTAACTAAACGAATACTATATCTCTTACAGCAATATAAATAACACACATACTATCTTTAACAGATGGGAAAACTTAATTGCTTTCGCGTGCCTTTTGATTGGCAGTTACTCTAATATTCTATATTTAAATTCTACACTTGCTATTTTTTTCAATTAATAAATTATAGGTTTCGTTACTATTGTTATGGTTAGATACATTGTAGATATTAAATAGTTATAATTTAATACATATATGTGCGTACACAGGTAAATGTAGGTACCTAATTATTTGTAATTAAAAATAATTATCTGTGCTTAACAATATAGCATACGGCACACTCCTCTCGTTATACATGGCTACTTATAAGCTTCTTCTAAGTAGCCAGGTATAACGAGAGGAGTTTGCACTGTCAATCTGGATGGTACATGCTCGTCTCTTCAAGCCGACATAGTGGCGGCGACTGCTGCCTGTAGAGATTTCTCTGTAGTAGCAGTTGTATCCATTCATGGACCGCACTCTAGCTTTATATCAGGCGGAGCGTTGTCATATGCCGAGCTACAATAAAAAAAAAGTTGATCCTGAAATATTACTAGGGTACTTCACGGGTTACACTTGAAAGTGGTGGTACTACACCAGGACAGCTGGTCGGGTTAATAACCATCATCAATCTGCCTACTACTCTTTAAATGACTGACTTTAAATAAACGCTGAACGACAAAAGTACATACAACAAAGTTACATTGGTACTGCGCCGGATTTTAGTGAGACTTGAACACGGTTAAGTCCACGTCTTTTACCGCTGGGCCACTGGTACTATTAAATACAGTCAAATGCATATAAAATAATAATTTAATTATTAAATATGAATTTTCGGTAGCATAAATTATATTAATGAATATCGAGTAGGCAGTCAGTGGTAAGTAAGACATGCGCATTGCGCATTGAACCGGTTCGAGTAAGTAATAATAACGTAGTACACCGGTTGCAGTCCGGGGCGTCTCGTTATCAATTAATTTTTCTTTTAATAACATTTTCTAGTGATCTTTATCTGAAATTACTTTATTTTCTGCTGAGTATACGAAGATGCTATATGAAGTGAATTCCTAATAGTAAATAATTAACTTTGTATATTTCATTTTCATACGTCTACTTTTTTTGGGTATACTATTTATTATATTGTGTATACAATTACAATTTATTACATGTTTAATTTTTTTTTGTTTTAATTGTGCTACTACGGATAAATTTCTAAAGGCAACAGTCGCCTCCGCTATGCCGGCTTAAGGATAACTTTAATGTAAAACTTCTTTATCATACTTCTATAAGCCTATCTCTGACTTTTTCACCTAAATATATACATTTTTCTTCATTCAGCACAAATCTAAAATTAAAACAAAATATTTTAATTATCGCGATAACTTTTATTCAAAGGTCACTTAAAAAAAAAAATTAAAATACTCTTAGTATACTGAATGCAACCGAACCGTATCTGCTCACCGCAAGAAGTATTCCGCAAAGGAGAGTCGCGTGCCGAAGCAATGGCGCGCGGCGATCCAATGTTGTGGAGTAATGATCCTGCATATGCATTGATATTGTGCGTTCCAACGGACAATTTACTACTGCGGGCTATTTGCCGCCCACCGAGAAATGCAGTGATATATGTTCTTGCTACGGAAGTGAATTGAAGTCTCATTTTTGTTTTAACTCGAGTTACAGATCGGAGTTACAGTTCTAATGTTTAACGTGCTGAAATCATCATAATTTCTTAGTTTTAACAGTTTAGTATATTGAAGTAAATTAGACGCAATAATGTTACAAATGTAACAATACCCGTGAAGTGATATGTCGCGTTTCGTCAATCTTTTCATTGTCAATCTAGATGGTGTACATTTGTCTCCACAAGCCGGCATTGCGGAGGCGACTGCTGCCTCTAGACCTTTGTCTGTGGTAGCAGTTGTTTCCGTTCATCGATCGCACTCTATATTTTTTCAGACGGAATGTTGTTTTGTTATTTCTCGTGGTACAATAATAAAAAAATTCAATAAAAAAATGTAGATTATATAACATCACAGAATATAGAAACGACACAGAATAAAAAATAAAACAATACAATAATAATTAGGTATTGAAGACATACAATTACGTATAAAAGAAATGGCCGATGTCTGCGGACAGATCAGACGTGATGCAAGACGTCCACGGCATATATAAAACATAGCCAACACCCCTCCCTTGTGTGGAGCCAAATAACTTACAATTAGGTACAAAAAACTTCTGTGCGGTAAGCGCTTTTTGATGCGATCGCCCGGTTGTTTGCTAGCCGTACACGATTTCATTAGCGACTCACTTTCATATACGAAACGTGGATGAGATATAAATTCTCAATTATAGTTGAATTATTATTATCTAATTTTGTGTTATAAATATTTTTAAATATATCAAAGTTTTATGTTAATTAAGTTTTAATATAAACGAAAAAACTGTACCACCTAATATAAGTAATTATTTTCTACATAATTTAATTGCAAATTGTAAAATGTACGTATGTAGGTAGGTAGGCATATCAATTATGTGATAAAACAGAAAGATATAAAAACAGATTTAAACACAATTAAAGTTGCTCATTACAGACGCATTTTTTATTCCGTAACGGGAATGATCACATGGTTTAAAAAAGAAAATACCACGTCCAATTGGAGTAAAATTTTTTCCCTGATTTACGAGAGTGGAGCTACTTTTTGCTGCTTTCGCGACTACACCGAGTTGTCCGCTTCAAGTTTTTACGGTGACGACGAACGACACGCCAAAGATTTTTTGTAGATCCAAAACTCATTTCGGATAGCCTACCAAACTATCTACCTATACTGAAGAAAGGTATATTTCGGAACTTAACGTACTTCTTATGTCTATATATGTATTTTACAGATACTACTTTCTGCCTATGAGTGAAAACAACTGTCACCACAGGGAAAGTTATGTCTGCTGCCAGGATATTTATTTTATTTAATATTATATTTAATATTTTATATAATTGAATTTGTAAATTCAGAAGAGAAATGTGAAAGCATTAAAAATTGACGTCGAGTCATAAAACTTGCATACTATCAGACACTAAAGCAGTTAGTACGATTGCATCGCTATAAATTATGTATAACACAAAACGGAATCGGCAAGAAGCGATGGCATCTTCAGAGGGAGAAATCACGGAGATGAATGAATCGATAAGCGAAAGCAATCTGCGAGCTCCTCAGAAGGCGTGAACCACACAGATAACTTACAGCTAACGATAAATTGGACAAAATCAACATATTAACAAAACAGTGTGCATTGATTACTATCTTTCAATTAAACTGTATTAAATTCGGGAGATTCAACAAATAATAAGCGAGATCACTATCAATATTTTAATAAAACAGATGGGAAACGACTTCCTATATCCGGCTCATTTTTTTTATTGTAAAAAGCAAGAAAAACAACACCCTCAACGGCAACCGATGATAATAGAAACAACGGGGGCACCATTTGAAAGGGGTTATCTTGTTTTTATTTGCACCTATCTACTGTTTTTTTTATAATGCGTTAAAAAGGAGGAAATGTCCTGTCGAGCGTGAGAGGGCGAAATATACCGGTTCAATTGTTTAATAATGATTTTATTCTATTTCATAGTGTCCTATGAACTCCTATGTACATTTTTTTTTTATTGTAGCTCGACATGTGACAACACTCCGCCTGATGTAAAGCTAGAGTGCGGTCCATGAATGGAAACAACTGCTACTACAGAGAAACCTGTGCGGGTAGCAGTCGCCTCCACTATGCCGGCTTGAGGAGACGAGCATGTACCATCTAGATTGACAGTGCACACTCCTCTCTTATACCTGGCTACTTTCAAACTATTCCCGAAACGCGACAAGGTCGCTTCACGGGTGTTACATTCGAAAGTGGTGGTACCGCCCCAGGACGACAGACTAGACAAATAACCATCATCAGTCTGCCTACCACTCTTTAATAGTGCCTATAGGCACTGAGCGACCAAAGTACATGTAACAAAGTTACATTGGTACCGGTCTTTTTAGCGAGGTTCGAACACGGGTCTCATCGATCGTGAGTTCACGCGTCTTACCGCTAGACCACGGCTGCTCTAAAACTTATTACATAACCTATTCGTTTTTTTTATTGTAGCTCGGCATATGACAACATTCCGCTGATGTAAGGCTAGAGTGCGGTCCATGAACGGAAACAACTGCTACTACAGATAAATTTCTACAGGCTGCAGTCGATCCAGGTTGACAGTGCACACCACTTTCGTTATACCTGTGTACCTCCAAACTGATCGCAAAACGCGACAAGGTCACTTCACGGGTGTTATATTCGAAAGTAGTGGTTATAACTACGGCAGACTGGGTTAATAACCATCATCAATCTGTCTACCACAAGCCTATCTTTATTTGAAGGTATTTAAGTATCTTTCTTTATTCAAATTGATTGTGAAAACACAGGGCACAGGTTTTTTTTTGGTAAAATCGGGAAAAATATAATCTTTTGTTAAAAATGTCATAGCTTTATAACTAACAGGTAAAGAAAAATGAAATTTAATGTACCTTGTAGATAATGACCTCCTTCATCACTAGAAGTTGATACCAACCAGAGATTGATACCACTACTTATGGGACATCCTGTAGAATAATGTCTGAAAAACTTTTCGTTTATAAAACCTTTAACGCAATAGGTATCACAACTCAGCAGCGATTTGTGAATTTATAACCAACATATACTTAGAAACTTGGCAGTTTATCCGATTATTATTGTAACAAATGGCATTTCTATAAGAAATCCTGCCTAATTGGAAACAAACAGTCACGCTATAGAGCGTGACTAGCTGTGGTGACAATCTGAATTGTTAATTAGAAACTTATTCATGTGCACTGCCTATTTTCCAGCTTTTGTTTATTTTACACTTGAAGTTGTGACGTCAACGGACAATGACGAGAGAAACGAGTCGGCATAGAGTAGGCGACTGCTGCTTTCTGAAATTTATCTGTAGTAGCAGTTGTTTCTATTCATGGATTTCATTCTAGTTTTACATCAGGCGCAGTGTTGTGATATGCCTAGCTAAGTTTAATAAAATAAAAACTGTACTTAGACTAGTATAAGATAAAGTTTTATCATAAACACCGCCGAACATGGCTTTAAACATCTTATTAGTACTTATAAGGAAAGAACACTCTCTTCGATACAATATTGGAACGCGTGGGACGTTTATATCTTCGCAAGATTTACAATTTTATAGTCATATGATTTTGCTCTATTGGAAGGATTCAAAATCGTCAATAAATTTACTAAATATTTCCTTATAACTTATTAGTTAATAAGTAAATAAGTTAAATATTCATTCCATGGGAAGAAAATAATACCCGAAATGGTTTGTCTATAGATAGATAGATAGATACTAGTAGAACCATTGTATTTATTTTTAGATATTTCCTACAAATGCGTACCACTACATTTCCTGAATGTATAGTTTGATTATTCCTTTTTTTTCCGTAAAACGCGTAGATCGTCGATACAAAAAATAAGTTGAAAAACATGTCGGCAAATATAAAATTATAGGTGAATATACGGTAAACTGTTAAAGAACCAATAAAAGCGATACACAAAAAACAACAGCGGTTTTTCGGTTTTCGTTTTAAAATTTTAGGTGAATTCCATGTTTGGATAAGAATATTTTCTACCAAAAAAGGGGTGTGAGGATAAAAAATACATAAAACTAAGGTCTTTGCTCCATTGGTGACGTGTAGAATGAGTTTTATTCCACAAAACGCGCTGACGAATAGGGCGTAAAACACTACAATATAAATACAAAGATGAATTCTTTACAGAATGGGAAGTTCATACAATTTGTTTTCAGAAACTATTTTACTAAAACAAAAAAGAAATATTTTCGTCCTAATTATGTGTATTTAAAAGCAATGTAAGGAGTCTAGGACATTTTAGTTCAGAATTATAGAGAACACTCAATCGAAGATGCCAGTCTACCAGTCCATAGTCTCTATATACCCCTAGCTAGTTTGAGCTTTTAATAATAATAAGATTTGAAACCTTTTGAAAATGCAGACTCAAATTCCAAATTCTATATTTATTTTCACTTTTTCTTCACCATAACTACATCGTCACTATTTTTTTTTATTGTTTTAAATATATTTTTAGTCGAATCTTTATCTAACGTGTTCTATGTAACGGTGGGCACGGCCAGGCCACTACTTCGCGTGACAAAACAGCGCAACACGCACGCTGTCAAATGATAACTCCATGTCTATCAATTTTCAGTGGAATGGAACACTGTGGTGTGCTTAAACTTTATTATGGCCTTCGTAGATAAAGCAACCCAATAGAATTAGTAAGTCACAACGGCATAATATTTACATTAAGAGGACCTACGACAATGAAATAAATCAATAATTTATATCCCTCTTTATTATGTTTTATCGCCATTTTTAAAGCATATAACTTTTATTATCATGTAGATAATATTGAATAAGTTTTGCATTTTTTTTCTGTTCTTTCCGTTAGGACACACATGTCAAGTGCTATAAAAATAATAAAAAATATTATCAAACATAAATAAAGACTATAATAATATTCTTTTATATATACTATATATATATATAATAAATACTCTTTTTACATAATTATATTTAAAACAATTAATAAGTATAATATATAAGAGGTATGGTAGATTTATATGCATGAGGAAAGGAGTGCCTTGAAATCGAGTGCTACTCTTTAAAAAATAAAATTACATTAACATAAAACACAGAATACTGATGCCGCACGGGCCAATGTATCCTCATCATTTTTATTAATGGGTGCAAATTAAAGCTTGTTTAAACCCGTCGGATTCAGATTTTTCTCTTTCAACCCGTAAATGAAGTACAGCAAATGCTACTTAAACCACCAACGGCCAGATATTAATGCTAGGGTTATTAACTGAAATGGATCGCAAATAATTGTCGTTGAAATATTATTTGTACAAGTCAAATGGTACTGCTAATTTTTGAATTATTTTAGATAGGATACTGTTAAAAATAAAGTTTTGTTTTTTTTCATATGATATGGAAAACAGAAATAGAAAAGCTATGACTAACTACAAAAAAAGAATCATAACTAACTGAAGCAAAAAGTTCAGTATAAATTTTAAATGGAATTTTGTGCGACATTCACGGGTGCTGCTTTTTTATTTGGACTCTGTTTCATAATTACTTCGGTGGTGCGCGGCGCGAATGTCGCGAGTGCATGTGACAGGTGGTGCAAGTGGTAATTGCCGCCTCGGGTGAATTCGGGCCCCTTCTTTCAAAGGCGTTTAATGATCAAAACACAAAATATATATAAAAAAAGTAATATGACAAATGTTATTTTGCCTAACAAAAATACATACAAAAATTGTTGTGGTAATAAATTATCTAATAATATAGGTACAAAAATATAATTTTATAGCAACTGTAGTTAGACCTGGGAATTGGGCTTTACATTGCGTTTTGAATTAAATTAATCAAAAAAACATATTCGTGTATCGACGAACAAAATTAGTATTATTTGAAAATAAAATGTATATCTGTGTAAATGGATACATTGTAAATGTCATTTGAAATCCTTTGAAAATTTTTTTGAATAAATATTTTTCCTAAAGGATGAATGAAGTGTTTTAATATTAAGAAAGTAATTTCGTCGTGAGGTGCGTAGTACCACGACAAAGACAGAAAGCTATGACATTTTTCTCCTTGAATTTAAATTAAAATTAATTTGAAATGTCCCCGGCGGCTCTTTTAAAGACGAGTGGCTTTTAATTCTTAATTCGTATTAGGCTTAGCATTAGGATTTTGCTGGTAAAAGTAATTTATAATTGGAGAAGACATCTGTACTCTAATTGAAGATTTCTGTAATTTTATTAACATTTTCTTCGCATTTTTTTTTGTTTACAGTTTCATTTATAATATTTAATATAAAGCATAATTTTATTAGGGTTTTGTAAACACATTTCTCAGTTCATAATACCATTTTACTATAATTTTTGTTCACTTACCAACAACTTACAGGTTGCAATGTAACGTAAAATGTGGCGGACTAAGACTAAAGCAGTCTCTAGGCAATATTGTTTTTCCGGGCCTGTTTTTCAGTCATATTTTGCGTTTCGTAAAAACCTAATTTTCGGGCCCCAAAATTACGGGTCCTAGGTTGCCTAGGCCTTAGTCCGCCCATGGGTTACATAGTTCTTATTCTACTGACCCAAGATTAACTCTAACATTTGCATATTGATCTTCTATTTTGTTAGTTAAAATTATTCAAGCAAGGGCTTTAAATACTAAAAATGTGTAAGTATTACCTTCTCAAGTCGGACTGATTCTCTGTGGTAGCAGTTGTGGATGGACCGCACTCTAACATCAGGCACATTTTCGGCTATTATAAGAAAGAGAAAAATAGATTCAAATGAAGGTTTTCTTTTGTCCGCCATTGGAAGACAATTGCAAAACTGTCCAAGTGACAGATGTTTGTAGGCGGGCGTTATTAAAATGATGTTTAATCACCATAAGAAACCGGTCTCAGGAAGCAAATTTAAAGAGACACTTGTATACCTCGAATTGGTTGGTAGTTATGTATGTATAATGTATATGTATGTATATGTATATCTTTTTTGTGTTACTAATGAAATTTATATAAACGTATGTTAATCATTACTTTATCATTTATTTATATACTCAAAACTTAAAATATATGTTTCGACCTCTTTCTAAAATGCATGGTCTACATTCGTGTAATGAACCCGAATAGCGGTGGCGACTGCTGCCTGCAGACATTTCTCTATATTACAGTTAAAGAGATCAGAGGTTACATGATCAACTAACTCTAACTAATAATAATTTATTTATTAAAATTCAACTTAGCCTAAAACAAAAGAAACAAATTAAAACTATAACAAAAAAAAAATTTTACAATAAAAACCTTAATATCAATAATATTTTAATTCATGTCTTTTTTTACGTGGGGGAATCTTTTATAGATGCCTCGCCGTCTCGGGGAAGACGACGAGGTTGTGTCGGACTCCCTGGTACTTCCCAATACCGGGTATACGAGGCTAAAAACCCCACGGTGTCCCTCTTTACGTCATATGGTGAGGTGGATGGATGGTGAGAAAGGTGAGGTCACGGACACGCTTTCGCATTCATCCGCGACTACACCGACGCCCGGCCGTTAGGCCCCACCTCATTCTCCACCTCGGGAAGAAACACCATTCCAGCCAAGTAAATGAGCGGCAGTCCAACCCCGGGATTACCGCTCTTGGCTCGGGGCCAAGGAGATAACGCTTGGTACCTCGTTACCGCCTCCGCCCATGCGATGAAGGGTAGTCTCTCACTCAGGTCTTCTCTGAAAGCAGAGTGTGACCCGAGGAGAGACCCGACCTTGCTGGTTTTGGTTCGCGCCGGGGTACCTCAGGGAGGTAGTCCAGCAACTCCCAGTGCCTCCCATACGACACTATCACTCACGGTCAAAGGACTGCGAGCCATGGGATTTTAATTCATGCCTGCAAAAAGTAATAATAAAAAATAAAATAAAAAAGAAACATATAAAATAAGATAATACATGAAAACATTGAGATATACATTGATAACTGTTGGGAATCAGTATATGAATTTGTTATTTTGTAAAATTAAAGTATTATGTTAATTATTCGTTTTGTATACTCCATAAACTCTCCAATGCGCAATTTAATTCGAAAATAAGCGAGTATTAAGTCCGCGTTGGGTTAGTTATCCAATGTTTTAGACCGCAGACTACGTCGCGCTGTATGTGTGAGCACTAAACCAAGATTAATTAGAAGCATGCCTGCTTTCAAGGAACATTTTACTTTATAAAATATTCAAGTTCTAATTCAACTAACGAGCTTTTTTTATTTTTTTAAATTGTAGCTCGGCATGTGACAACACTCCGCCTGATGTAAAGCTAGAATGCGGTCCATGAATGGAAACAACTGCTACTACAGAGAAACCTGTGCCTGTGAGTCGCCTCCACTATGCCGGCTTGAGGAGACGGTCATGTACCATCTAGATTGACAGTGCACACTCCTCTCGCGGGTGTTACATTCGAAAGTGGTGGTACTACGCCAGCACGGCAGACAGGACAAATAAGGAGCTTAAACGACCTACAGAAATGCAACAAAAATTCAGTAAAGCTATATAATATTAATTGATGTTTATTTAATAAAATTGCGTGATGTATTATAAACAAAATATTTTAGATTTACGTTTAGAAAAGATAAATTAGAATAAAAAAGATTTTTCTTACATTTAAGTTTTAAAATCTGTGACAAAAATATTTATGGAGGGGGTAGAGGCCATTGGATGAGCTATTTCGATTGTCATAAAATCTTTCCCCACTTTCAAAGAATTTATCACACTTGCTGGTATTTTCTAAAAATAATCTGAAGATTGTGAGTCTATTTCGAGAGTCTTTAAATTTAAAAGAACCATCGAAGAGTTTAATCATACAAGTAAATTAGTTCTATATATTTTATTATACCTACAAACTATAAATACCTATACTAAAAAAGTCTGATTGTTCTTATCCCAGTCTGCCGTAGTAGTGTAATAATGGCGCTTCGGGATCGGTTTTGAAGTAGCCAGAATACAACGAGGGGAGTGTGCACTGTCAATCTGAATAGTGCATTTCAAGCCGGCACAATGACGGCGATTGATGTCTGCAGAAATTTATGTGGTAACCGTTATCTTCGTTCATGAACCGCATTCTAGTTTAACAACAGGCGGAGTTTCTAAATCCATATAATCATTAATAAACCCGGAGAATCATGAAAGGATAAACTTCGTTTAATAAATTATGACAATGTCCTACTTTTCAATAGATTCCGAATTCGTAACGAATATTGTGCTCATGGATACGGATAATAATGATGCCCAGAAATATAAAAAAATACTTGGTAGGTAGCTAACGAAATTTAAAGCTTAATTTTACATCCTTTTGTATTTATCTTGAATATAATTTTACATTATTTTTCGTTTTGGACCGCACACTTTATTGTCCATATCAAAGAGTCTGTTTGTGTACATATATGTTGTTTGGTCACAAAGGTTCAAAATGTCAACGAATTCCTGACGAGATGAGGTCGCTTCAAGTGTCCGGACAAATTGGGAACCTGTCTTTTACTACGGCATTGACTACCGTTTTAGTATGTCGTTATAACTCGGTGAGTAGATTGTAGTTACGGTCTACTCGTAGTTTCTATAGAAAGAGTCATAAAATTTGTTTTCAAAGGCCGGTTGTTTATCATCTATTATAAAAGTTTGAGTAGCTCATACTGAAGTGCTGTAAATAATCAGAAAATATACGTGATATTTCTTTAAACGTTAAGGCGGATACTAATCTCAGTGAACTTTTTTGAATCGGTTTTACTAGGTACTATAACGCTTAAGAGTCTTAAGAACATATATATTAAACTTTAAGATATATAGTTTTTCCTGCGTTTGTTATTTTTCTTAATTTACGTCTTATAAATATGAGAAAAGTGAGTGGGTTCTAAAAGATATGGTTTTGCTTGGTGAAAACTTATCCAATAAAGTTTCCTTTTACATATTTTTTTTTAAATTTCTTTTCATTGTGGCTCGGCATGTGTCAAAAGTCCGCCTGATGTAAAGCTAGAATGCGGTCAATGAATGGAAACAACTGCTACTACAGAGAAATCTTTACTGGCATCAGTCGCTTCAAGAGACCAGCATGTACTATCCAGCTTAACAGTACAGACTCCTCTCGTTATACCTGGCTACTTTCAATGTATTCCCGAAACGAGTCAAGGTCACTTCACTGGTGTTACATTCGAAAGTGGTGGTACTACCCAAGGACGGCAGACTGGGCTAATAACCATCATTAGTCTGCCTACCACTCTTTAATAGTGCCTATAGGCACTGAGCGACCAAAGTACATATAACAAAGTTACGGTCAGAATTTAGCGAGGTTCGATCACGGATCTCATCGATCGTGAGTTCACGCGTCTAACTGCTAGACCACGGCCGCTCATTAAATTTGCGTCAAACATCATTATATTTGCAAAATCTTGATTTATAGCATCTTTTTTTTGTGATTACGCGCTGTCACGATCGAAGAAAGGTTGATTGGCAGCAGTAGGGCCCTTAAAGGGTGTTTATGCATTATTCAATGAACTAATAACTTTGTCCTAATACGTCGTATCGTGGTTGCGTAAATACAATGACTTGAGGTAGTAAATAACATTTTTGTGGTTTCATCGCGTGCAGGAAATTCGTGAACGAATCAGTCGGGAGGTGTACAGGTTGTCACTTTTTGCATTCCCACGGTCGCACCTTCAGGTGAGGGTTAAAATAGCCCTAATGACTAATAATATAGTGCTCAAAACGAGTTCGGGTGTTCTGCAGGATGTCATAGTACGAATTAAAAGCACGTAGTGATTGGAAAATAATTTGCGATAAAAAATAACTCAACAAATGTTGTCAGATTTTGTTATCGAATACACATTACGTGTAATTTATGTCCATGTTATCGCGTTACAATTTTTTTAACGGTATTGGAAAAATATCAACCGAAAGTGCCTATACAGGATGTGTCAAAGGACAGCAGGCATTCCCTTTGGCTATGGGATACACTAACAATACTGAAACGTTATTCAAATTTTTTTTTAATTGTTAGCATTTTTTAATATTTTCAAATAAAATAAGCCGCAGTATCACAAGTGCGGTGTAAGTCTCGCGCGTGCTTCAGGACCGTCGCGACACTAGTCGTATATCGACTTGCATTCACATTGCTTGTTTTTCATATATAAACAAATAATGGTACTATAATGTTATGTAGTTGATATTAGACAAATAAATGTCAAGAAATGAGGCAAATGAAAATTAATCTCAATAATAAGAATGAAATACTTATACCGCATCAGAATGATGTATACAACTTCTGGCTCCTTTTTTATTTACTTATTATTAGATACTAATTAAATATAAATATTGTAGTACACAAGTTAGGTGTAAACAGTATTAGGATTAGGCGTATTAGGATGTCTCGTAGCATCGTAGACTATGATTTATTACAGACGAATAAACCTTTCTCACATTACTCTGAAGTGAGGACGATCTCGCGTGAAACACATTATTTAATTTTGAGCTGAGATGAGTTATGGTATACATTTAAAAAGTGATTTTTGTTTTTTCATATTATAATACAACTTAGCCGTACTAAGCTATAACTGTAATACTAAAAGCTAGATGTTGTATACTATTTATTACTTCAAAATTAATGCGATAGATTAAGATAACTTCCTAATGAAATCCTTCTATATACTTTTGAATAATTTAAAATAAATCCTATTAATTATATTTACCTAGTAAAATTATAAGAAATAAATGTCAATAAAGAAAGTGCTATATTAGGCTCCGAAAATAAGGGCTGTGGCGCAAATGTTGTACGTTCTGCCTGACTTTTATAGGTCATAAAACGGGATAATGTGCCAGTGTAAGCGTATTTCTGAATCGTACAAATTTAGCCTAGAGGCGCCCGACTGGTCCGCTTCACGTTATGAACCAATATGTAACCGAACTTTCTCAATGCGAGTGCTTTGGGGGGCGTTTATATATTCTATAATGGCAATACAATCTCAAAGGGGTTTTATCAGTTCGAGACGCTTCCTTTTACGACGCCGCTTTTTGTCGCCTCTAGCTATGTGTATCTAACCTAAGCCAAATTTTCCTTAAAGTATATTTTCTAATATTTATAAAATTCTAACATATCTACATACTGTACATATTTATGTAGTGTTTTATAGTAGTTAAGTCTATGAGCGAATAGAACTGAAATTACAGTGCTGTTTCCTTTACTATGATGGCTCTATAAGTCGAATTATAAAGAGCTCTATTTTTTCGACTGTAACTCGGTAGATGACGTCACCCCGCCTGACGTGAAGCTAAAATGCGACTCATGAACTGAAACAACTGCTTATCTCAGAGAAACTTCTGCACCATCCACCACTGCAATGGGCACCATCACAATCCGTGCTATACCTGGCTACTTCCAAATTGATCTCAAAACGCGTCACTTCTTGGGTGTTGCATTCGAAAGTGGTGGTACTATTCGAAGACTGCAGACTGGGCTGATAACCATCAGCAGTCTGCCTACCACTCTTTAATAGTGCCTATAGCGTGAGCGAGTTTTTTTGTATATTTTCAGTATAATTTTCTGTTCAGTTTGATTGAGCGGCCGTGGTCTAGCGGTAAGACGCGTGAATTCACGATCGATGAGACCCGTGTTCGAACCTCGCTAATTCTGACCGGTACCACTGTAACTTTGTTATATGTACTTTGGTCGCTCAGTGTCTATAGACACTAATAAAGAGTGGTAGGCAGACTGATGATGGTTATTTGTCGGTCGTCGATGGTCGAATGTAACACCCGTGAAGTGACTTTGTCGCGTTTCGGGAATAGTTTGAAAGTAGCCAGGTATAACGAGAGGAGTGTGCACTGTCAATCTAGATGGTACATGCTCGTCTCCTCAAGCCGGCATAGTGGAGGCGACTGCTACCCGCACAGGTTTCTCTGTAGTAGCAGTTGTTTCCATTCTTGGACCTCACTCTAGCTTTACATCAGGCGGAGTGTTGTCACATGCCGAGCTACAATAAAAAAAAAAGAAATTTTTTTTTTGTTAAATTTAGGTTAGGTAAGGTGCTGTGCCTTTCAAATAAGCCCTTGTGGGCTTTGAGAGGCACAAAATTTTTCTATAGTAAAATTGTAGAAATATAATGAATAAAAATTAAAAAAAAACCCCGTACATACTATTCTCCTTAATAAGGATTGTTTCTAATCATTAGTAAATAGATATCTGATTAATTTGATTCGAATAAATAATAATAAAAAGTGTGTTATTGACATTTTTAGTGTGATTAACGGGCTTTACATAAAATTTAAGATGAAGCCTTAATGTAATTAATGTCAAAGTAATATTGTTAAATGATGACGGTTCGAAAAGGGTTCTCTCGAGGGAACCAATAAAGTTAGTTTCTATCCTAATCCTTTTAAACATATTATAGATATTAAAATTTTACGTTTTATTATACGTCAAAATATTATTACGAGAAAATTAGTGAATATAAACATATTAGGATATATCTAATATGCTTTTAAACTACCTTAATTAATTTTTTAAGCTATCTTAGTTAATTTTAATAGCTGCGTCATAAATAGCGCGTTAAAAATTAGGGCATTAAACTATGGCTACATTGGTTTTACTCAAGCGTTTAACGTGTTATGCGAATAGTATTGACGTTAATAGACTAGCACGTTAAAGTTTCAGATTAACTTTAATTATTGCACTAATTAACTATTAGGACGCAGGTGGTAGAATCGTAGACAGTGAAGTGTAACCCTAGTTGTCAATGTGAAGTAGCGAATATAACAATAGGATTGTGGCCTATCAACTTGGACGGCATAGGGGAGGCGACGGCAGATATTTCTCTGTGGTAATAGTTGTCTCTGCTCCTAGACCCGTTCTCTAGCTCAATATCAGAGTGTGGTCAAATGGTGGTCAATTATATAAAAAAAATTACAACCAACAATAAACAAGAATGGTTACATATGAATTGAATCATGAACTACAATATAAATACTTGTAAATAAAAAAAGAACAAATGTTAATACACAAAATGTCATTCGTAGAATACCTGTTCTGAATATAACCTCTAAAACAATACAATCCTGATTGGTTTAGTTACAGTGTGCCAACTTCTGAACTCGAACGACGGGACAGTTTCGGGACGTGATCGGAATACGTATTAATTTCACACTTTTTACAACCTGCGAATAGGAATTTAGAAAAAAAACTTTTCCTGAACGCAAAGTGCTTTCGAATAGGTTACTTAAAACTTTTTCTTTACTTGTAAATTGTTACTTATTAAATATATTTGAACCCCTGATACATATTACCTGATAGTATAAGAATCCCGCTTTTTTCACTCAAAAAGTTCCGAAATCCCGAATTGGCAAAAAAAAATCTGGTAACGCTGCTATGCACCATCTAGATTGACAGTGCACAGTCTTTTTGTTATACCGGACCACTTCCAAACTAATAAGGTCACTTTAAAGTGGTGGTACTATCCCAGGAAGGCAAACTGCAAACATAACCCTGTCAGTGCATACCACTCTTTAGAATTTGTAAAATTGTTTAAGGTGAAAGCCAACACCTGAGCGTCCATACATTTTGTTATACCACATTGTTTGAAGCATAGCAGATTTATGTTGAAATTTAGTAATTTTATAACTTTCTCAGCACTAATTATTATCGCAAATGTCTATGATAAACAAATAGCTACGGCACAGAATATATAAAATGCATTTTAAATATTTTATATTAGTTATATTTCACAAGCATTTTATATATTCTGTGCAGTAGCTATTAGTTTATTGTAGACATTTGCGATAATACAATGTGGTAAAACTAAATGTATGGACGCTCATGTGTTGGCTTTCACCTTAAGGAAAACATGTAAAAGTAAATATAAATGTAAAAATCAACATAAAAATTACAGATGTAGTTCTTCATAAACAAAGAGCGAGACGAATTGTTTTGATAAAATCTTTAACAACTGCTAAATCTATACATAATTTTGTTTAAACAATATAATTGTTTGCACCATCAATCATTGTAGAGTTTCAACAAAAATTAAATCCACATTTACGCAACGATCCCTATCATTCTATCCGCTATTTCGAGCTGCCACAAATAGCATATAAAAGCAATTATAAAAACAGCCATCACACAATCTTTATTATAAAGATGTGTATCTAGTATCCGAGGCGTGAGATCTTTCATAGAAAATAAAATTTAATTGGTACTTTGAAATATAAAGTTCTTTTTGTATAATGTTAAATAGTGTTACGACTTAATCGTCTTCGAATTGGCGGTTAATGAGCGGAAAGATTATAAATATATTAGAGCGAGGTAACTTAATAAACTCGGAGAAACACGCCACATATACGCGTGTCATACGTGACATGAGCGTCGATGACATTCGCTATCTATGAAAAAAATGCAAGCAGTAAAAAGTAAATATATACTCTGTGTAATTTAAGAGAGACTGGTGATGGTTATTAGCTCAGTCTGCTATGCCGCCCTGGCCTTGCCATCTTTCAAAACCAGCATAGCGGAGGCGATTGCTGTCTGAAGAAATTTCTCTGAATCAACTACTACAAGTAGTTGTTTCCGTTCATAGGTCGGACTCTAATTTAACATCAGGTGTGTTATATATTATATGTACCTATATATTAAATAAGCAGAGCAAGAATAAAACAAAAATATATAAATTATTAGTTTCAGTCGGGAATCGAAACTGGGACTTCCGCGCCTTTAACTTTAAGAACTCCTCTATATGACCGTCGTGGGTAGTCGCCCGATTTAAAAAATAGGGTAGCCCACAAAAAAATAAGAAAGCTTTATTAACGAGGAAAGGTTAATTATAAAAACTGAGTAAAGTCTTCAATCAATGTTTCCTTTCTTGAAAACACATAACACTGCCAATTTGTGAAGGTTCCGTAATATTGTTACTTATTAAGGCAATTTATATAACTGCCTACATTTTTAACAAACTATTCGTTAATTTTACGTTACCTACCATTATAAAATAAGCTATTAAAGAGTAGTAGGCAGATTGATGATGGTTATTTGCCCAGTCTGCCATCCTGGGTCCGTACCACCACTTTCGAATGTAACATCTGTGAAGTGACCTTGTCGCGTTTTGGGAGCAATTTGAATGTAGCCAGGGATAGCGAGAGGAGTGTGCACTGTAAATCTAGATGGTGCATATTTGTCTCCTCAGGCCGGCATAGCGGAGGCGACTGCTGCTCGTGGAGATTTCTCTGTAGTAGCAGTTGTTTCTGTTCATGGACCGCACTTTACATCAGACGGAGTGTCGTTATAATATGTCAAACTACAATAAAAAAAAAGAATGCGGTCCATGAGCTACCATATAACAATACTTCGACAAGTAGCAGTCGCCTCCGCTATGCTATTCCAAGCCGATCCCGAACAGTTGAATACGGCTGTTAACATCTTACGAGTATTGTGTATGGTGTAACACCCGTGATGCGTTTCGAGGTCAGTTCGGTAGTAGCTAGATATAAAGAAAGGAGTGTGCGTGTCAACCTGATGGTGCACATTCGTCTCCTTAAGCCGGCATAGTGGAGGCGACTGTTGTCTGCAGAAGTTTCTATGTAGTAGCAGTTGTTTCTGTTCATGAATCGTACTCTAGAATGACATCAGGCAGAGTGTTGCCATATAATAAAACAATAATCAAAATCGAGTATCGATGAAAAAACAAATGGATCATAAAATTAATGTATTGTATCTAAGTTATTAAATGATCATAGAGTTTGAAAATAAAAAGAAGCCAATCATCAAATATGTGGAGCCTGAATCTATTATATTGGTAATGAATGACAGTGGATATCTGATAGGACCGGTGCCGTCATTTTTGAGGTCTCTAATCGAATAATTGATTATAATAGTGAAACAATAAAGTGATTAGTAAAACAAAAAGTTAGACAATGAGTTATTATTCTTGAGATGGGTTGCTATTGTTGCTTGTCGGCGATAGACTACATTGAAGTTTATCTATGGGCGGTAAGTCGATGACCTGGGTCTTGGATCGAATTTTATTCATCGGGATATCAATTTAGAAGAATTTAGAATGTGTGATCGGGCGTAATCATATTGAAAACAAGGTAAATTGCTTCTAACCTTTGACACGAATTACTAGCTATTCATAACTGCTTATTTCGAACAGTACTTTTATATTTCGCAATGTAACATTTATACCTAAGGTTTGTATTAAAATACTACTAATGTAGTATTCTACTATATAATATACGATTTTTTTATTTGAGCTCTGCATAAGACAACTCCGTCAGATGTTAAGTTAAAGTGCGATAAATGAAAACAAATTCTAACACAAAAAAATGTCTGCAGACAGCAGCTGACTTCGTTTCTGCCGGCTTGAGGAGACGCACTATTCAGGTTGACAGTGTACACTCTTTTTATTATACCGGGCTTTAAGGTTACACTTAAAAGTGGTGGATCGACCAAGGACGACAGACTGGGCAGTTTGCCCATCATTCTTTTAAAATACATTACGAATAATAACAAGTTTTCTTTTAAATTTTTTTTTTAACTATCAGCTTGGCATGTGACCACTGTATGTCTGATATTAAGCTAGGATGTGATCTATAAGCGAAAACAATTACTAACGAGGAATAATTGTTGTCTGGAGGCAACAGTCGCCTATTCTATGCCGGCTTGACGTGCCGAAGCTCCACTATCCATTGACAGTTAATATTGATCCGCTTCTCTCGTTATACCTACTTCCAAGCGTTCCTTCGAAACGCGAGTTTTGAGAAAAATAATTGGCATTAAGTTGACATTACAGTTTTAATTTAATGTACATTCAATTTTAAAGGTAAAAGTTACGTCGATATGTAATTAAATTAATAGTATTGAATACTTGCTTGGTAGCTTTTCTCTGAGCTGCTTCGTCCCTTGGAAAGCACGTTAAGCTGTCGGTTCCGGGTGATAACACTAGATGGCAGTTAAGCTAGTTAAGTCTTTGGAAAGCTTGATCAACTTTTACAATTTAATAAACCTTATATCTACAAGAATATTTATATTATGTCATGTTTTATGGTATCTCATATATTGTGACGAAAAATTATACAGTATTTCAAGTTACTTAACTCATATTGTTATTTCAATATAATAAAATATCATGGAAACTAAATTTCTAATAAAACTTGATTCATTATACTCTATTAATAAAATAAACAAAATTGACTTAATGGATTTCAAAATAATAGTGGTTTAATCCAACTCCGGAAACTGGGTTTAATAGAAGCATTGAAAACTTTAAACAGTTCTCAAATGATTTCCGATATTAAACTCGTTCAATTCCGCAGTTGGTTAGCGGAAAATATTCTGATAAAGATTTTATTTACTCAATCCTCCATATCGTCGATGCAAATGGCGGTAACATCTTTATAGCGTTTTCTCTACATTCGATTCATAAATTCTAGTTGGATTATGTTCTAAAAATACGTATTGCTCAGCTGCCGCGTATTTTACGCACATGTCTTTAGCACACCTTAGGTAGAAGCGAAATAAACGGATAAATATATCAGTCTTTAGGCCCACACTTAATAAGTTCTTGGACTTAAGCCGATTACCGACCAGTCGGCAGAGCGAGGCAATAAATTGTGGAATCTTTATAATTTTTAGACTCAAACGATGCCTTATCATCATAAATTGAATATCGTTAAGTATGCAGCGTCTGTTTAGAATATGTGCTTATGTAGCTTTTATTTGAAAAGATAAAGTTGTTAAAAAGTTATTTATTTAGCAACTGTCTCGACTCGAACTTATTAAACATTTTTGAAGTATTTTCTCAATAAAATATAAGATTCCAAAGGTCAAACAGTTCGAGCTCAGATGAAAATAAGTGAATTGAAATATAAAAAATACCAAAAGAAACACGAAAAGAGTTTAACTTTGATATTTGAAGCAGAACTTATTTTGATGGTACCTTTTAGATTCTTTTAATTTTATTTTTATGTTTATTCATTATTTTCTTTGGGAACAATAATAATTTATAAACATACTTTTCGCGTAAAGCACATTTTAATGTCTATATATTTAGACTGAGAATATAATCTATTCAAAGATACTTTGGTTGTCGAGTAGTCATAAACTTCACGTCGCCGCGTCGCACGTTAGCACAAATGTGTGTTCCTAACACATTTATGAGACGGCCTATGACAACAAATTACACATTAAAATGTTTAACGGGCGCTTTGCTTTGTTTTTGGAAAACAATTTTATAGTGACACGACAAGGACTGTACCACACAAATCCGTTATTTCCGTTTACTTTAAAGCCTGCATAGTAAATTTAGATAATCCTTTGCTTCGTAAATGTTAAAAATATCTTGAACAGATCAGATATTTTATTACCGAAATATTCATTCAGAGTGTTTGAAACATAAACAAACACTCGGAGAACGAATTAAGTTTAATGATTTTATGAGAGCGGCTGTGGTCCAGCGTGAACTTCTAATCGATGAGACCCATATTCAAATCTCGCTGAATTCTGACCGGTTCTGACCAATGTAACTATGGTGCCTATGCTGTGCTTGTACGAGCTTATTATAGGAATTTAAAAGTGGTTTTATATTGATTCTAGTATATTCTGTTTTACCATTTATTTATTAAAGTTAATGCACCTATAACTTACATCAACTATTATTTGTTAAGCAAAAAAAAAAAGAAGTAGAATAAGAAAGAAAAGTTATGGCGCTATAGTTTAATATTTATAAACTTTAATATAAAAATTTATAAGTATTTTTATAATAGCAGTTCTCCCTGCAATAAAACTGTATGATAATACTAATAGTTGAAGATCGAACATACATGAAGCCTTTACATCCCGCAGCGCCCAGCTTCGTGCCC
The DNA here is from genome assembly GCA_948150575.1 of Tinea pellionella. Lineage (NCBI taxonomy): Eukaryota > Metazoa > Arthropoda > Insecta > Lepidoptera > Tineidae > Tinea > Tinea pellionella. The sequence goes on along the minus strand of OX411254.1, from coordinate 2,471,767 downwards.
TGTCCATATGATTTCGACTTTATAGCTTAATTCCACTGCTGCTAATATCAATAAATAACAATTTTATTGAATAAACGGATCGTTCCAAAACAAAGTGGGTGAACATCCAATCGTATTGGAATTTCAATTGTTTTAGAATTGTTAATATAATAACGAACTTAATATAATTAACTATATATGATATGCAGACTGAAAATTATCTTCTAACAGGAATACACCTCTTTGGTGGCATAGTGGAGGCGAATGTGAACAGTTGTCTACACTTAACTTCAGGCGTCTACTTCATATACTACAAAAAGAAAAATATATTGACAACGATATTTCTGAGAGAAATACTGGATCCACATTTCACTAGTTTTGATGTACTATGGTGTTAGCATTTAAAAGGTGAAAGATTTGAAGATTTGAAGGGAAACCTGGGAAAACCTTCTATAGTTTCAGCTTCTTCGTGCTCTTCGTTTCATCTTCCCCGTCTTCATCTCACTTTTAGTTCTTGTCGTACGTCTTTCTTTCTTCTTTTTTTTTTTGCAGGGTCGGTGACCTTTCTACCTCTCATTTCAAAATGACCTGACCGGTCAGCTGCAGTCTTTTCTCAACCCATTTGTCTCTATTCGCGACGGGGCTACACCCTAAAATTGAGACTGTCAATCTTACTTTTCGTTCTAATGAATTAGATGCTCAGGTCTGTGCAAACTCTAGCAGGTTAGCAGTGATTCAGAAATGTTAGCATTTACTACAATTCTTAATAAATTAATATAAACTTTATACGAATGATGGTGGCCATCAAAAGAAATTTTCTAGCAAATGACTTTCCGGCTAGCAGTGTAATTTATAACAAGCGTGATGGTACGCTCTACTTTGTAAACGGAGATGTCACTCATTCACAGTTTAACGATCGGCTTAATAGCGTTTTTAACGCCGCTCCTCAAATCCTGTATACGTGACTCAAATGTCAACAAAATTTAAAAATGAATACGTTCGGTCGGCTTAACTTCTAAACGCATGTGGAATAATATAAATTAAAGATTTTTATGAAAATTGCACTCTAAACACCAGTATTAAGGTTGTATTTTAATCGGCTTTAATTGCTTTTTTAATATTTGATCCAACTCTAAATTGATAATCATTAAATAACTCAATTAATATTATGAAATTTATGTCAACTTTTTAGTCTTTAGGCAATATAAAAAATTTAAATATATGCTTTATTTTTGTTATTAATATTTTTTTTTATTGTATGCTCGGCATGTGACAACACTCCGACTGATGTAAAGCTAGAGTGCGATCCATGAATGAAAACAACTGCTACTACAGAGAAACCTGTGCGGGCAGCAGTCGCCTCCACTATGTCGGCTTGAGGAGACGAGCATGTACCATCTATTGACAGTGCACACTCCTCTCGCTATACCTGGCTACTTTCAAACTATTCCCGAAACGCGACATTTATATGAGATGATTGGGATTTGTATGTTAGAAAGAAAAGATTGTATTGATTCTGCGTCACACTATATATTCTAAGTACACACGAGCGGAAACGAGTCGAACTGCGAAACTTCATTGCAGACAGGAGTAATCCGTTCAATTGAAGAGTTCTATGTGAACTTTACTGGTGAGCAAATGAACTAAATTGGATTTGATTTCCGCCTTCGACTATCATTTTGAGATACGAGGAGTCACAAATCTTCGAATACGCTCGTATAGAAAAGTTGAATTTTGTTTTTGTTTCATTTATTTTTGCAACGAGTTATTTTGTTTTGGTTACTCTCTCAGACATTTGCTACCACTGAGAAATGTCTGCAATTAACACTCACCTCCGCTATGCTGACTCGAGTAGACCACAGTACAACTAGGTTACTGCAACTAGGTAGGTTGACGGTAGGCATTAACAGTTAAAAAAAAAGACTTGAACCTGTCACAATAGAACATAAAAAGTGTTGTTTATAAAGTCTAAAGTTACTTTTACTATAAAACTAGGGTAAAATCTTAAAGTATACTAATGAAATCAAACCTTAAAAGTTCTACCCATATTAACAGTATCGAGTTACCTAACATAAACCCTCGTGAATGAGCGTATTGATGCGCGGGAGTCGATAAAATGAATCGTGAGTAGCATATCACTAGCTTCTGCTCCATTAGGATCAATTTAATGTTTGTCTTGTAAATAAACCACATGATTTGTGCAATTAAAATTCTTGTTTGCATTTGTTTTGCATGTTAATTATTTATTTTAAAATTTATTTATTTATTTTTATTTATTTATTTATTTGGTCCTGAGTACAAGGTGCACTGCCATTGAAACTAGTCTGGCGACTGTATCTCCAATTGGTCTATTGATGTGTGAATAAAGTGAAATGTACAATATAAAACATTTTAACGTAGTGTTTTTTTTATTGTAGCTCGGCATGTGATAACAGTTCCCCCGATGTAAAGCTAGATTGCGGTCCTTGAATGTAAACAAGTGCTACTACAGAGAAATCTTTACAGGCATCAATCGCCTCCACTATGCCGGCTTGAAAGGCGGGCATGTACGATCCAGATTGACAATGCACACTCCTCTCGTTATACCTGGCTACTTTTAAACTATTCCCAAAACGCGACAAGGTCACTTCACGGGTGTTACAATCGAAACTTAAAAAATTATTAATATTCATTGTTCATCTACATTTAAAAGAAAATACGAATACTTTTATTTTAAATTAGAAATCGTTTTAATTAAATTGCAAATAAATTCTCTATACTAGCTATCTGATTTAAAAATATAAAAAATAAACAATATTACGAAAGATTTATTGGAAAATATAATTAGAAAATATCGATTCGTAATAAAATAGGCAATAATAGCATCAATTCAATACCTTGAACTTTTCCTTTACGTTATTCTTAGATTTTTATTCTAAATTAAATTATTTTTCTTGTAAAAATACATTTAGAAGCTTAATTAGTTTTTGTATTTAGTAGTATATATTATTTGGAAATTCAATGAAGTAATTATCTCTGTGTCGAATTTATGTGCCCCAATAGACCAGGTAAAGTACAATGCCAACATAATGGGGTGCATCACGTCGTCTTTGCAATTAAGTGCCCGTTCTTAGCCTTTAATTTAGCCATCACGAGTTCTTAACCTGAATATATTGCGGGTCCAGTAATTAACGGACAGTTGGGTACAACACATTACATGCTATACATGTAATTTAATTCTTAGCCCTTAAGTCTATACAAGAAAGGTCTGAATGGAATGTACAAGTTTTAATGAAGGTGTATAAGGAATTCTGTTGTAATAGCGGGGCCTAGGTGGAAAGCTCTAAATTCTAAATTGTAAAGGGGACATGAAATGCTGCAATTGCTTTGACAATGACTTTGTCTTGGCATTAGTTTGAGACTGGGCTTCTATTATGATTGTTAGAAGAGCTTTAGTTCTATTGATACGAAAATTCAATGTTCTGTTCTTATGTAACTAGACGACAGGTTCTAAGTTTGGGTCTCGGTCACTACGAATACTTATTTACATACAATGTAATCTCGCCCTTCTCGAGGGGGTAGGTAGATACTATAATGCGCTAACGACACGATAAAACACTTATTTTTAATTTATATTATTTAATCATGACACTAAAACAAAATTAGAGAAGCTGAAACCGTTTTGTGTTATCTTGTCCAGGGTCAGTTCATTGTGTGTAGGTTGTATGTAATATCGAATAATCCAAGATACAAGACAAAATTTTATTTTATTTTTCCTTTTTTTTCTTTTAAAGTGGAGTCACTACCACATACATATTATTGTCGTAATTACATATAAATACAAAAATATTAATGCAGGTCAAATGTGATGGTCTCGCTCGAATAAATGGTCTGTAATCATTGGAGGCTTCTAAAATCATCTCTTATTAAAGATGGCTATATGACCTTAATGCAAGTTTTTTTAGTACTTTATAAAAGACTTGTAAAATTTTTGTTTATATATTCTTATGATGAGCGATAAACTGTAGATTAATGTGTTAAAATGCTCATTCCATGATTTATATTTTATATATATTTTGATGAGGTATAAGTTACGATAATAATAATAAAGGAGTAAGTCCGGGGGAGTTGAAACAATGTTATCTTTGGACGTTTAAAATATTTTAGGGATTTTTTTTTATTTGATTACCCAAATAATAAAAATAAAGACTGTGTCTTTATTAAAGAGGGTGTCTTTCCTGGAGTGTCCGAGGGAGAGACAGTTACATTTACGAGTTTTAATTAAAAAATATTAACAAATTTGATAATATTACATTATTAATTATTTCAAATTAGATATTATTATATTATAATTATTTATTGTTAAAAAGGATAGTTTTAGGGGATTCAATTATCAGAAAAGCACCAGACTGTGAAATCTTGTCAAAACAGCAACCAGCTGCATGGTCACATCTTAGGTAACTAATTGTTAGACATTATTAAAGGAATATACGCCTTATGAGTATGTAGGATAAAGCTTTGATTGGTGTGTAATTATTTAGTTTGTTATATAAACAGTATTAAGTCCATATCGAAGCAACTAAGTAGTCGCAAAGATAAAGATAATTGAAGTTGACAGCCGTGTGATCCGTGCGACCCGTTTCACTGTTCGTTACTTCGTTTCAAAAGGTTTCAAAGTAGTAATCGGGAACAGTGCGTCTCAACGCTTTTTGTTCATTTAAAATATAATTAACTATTTTTTCTGCCAATTAATTTCGTTGCTATAATAATAATTTTAAAAAATTAAAAAAAAAATTAAAAAAAAAAAAAAAAAAAAAATCAAAAGAAAAATAAAAGAATTCTACCTATCTACCTGTTCCTAATATTCTCTTCTCCTCAATTACGTCTTCCTACTAAATATAAATATCCTATAAGTATTTTGTTATATAATATATATTCTATCTATTTATTTATTTATTATTTTCCTATTGTGCACTTTGTTTCTATATCTCTCATACTATTCTTCATCACATAGGTTGCCTGGAAGAAATTGCTGCTTAGCAATAAGGCCGCCTATTGTGCTACCTAATTTAATAATTGTATGTTCTGTTTGTTTTTTTTCGCACAATAAAGAGTTTTTATTATTATTATTATTATTATTTAAATTTGTTAGTAACTAAATTATAGTACATAACGATGTAGACATGAGCCCTAGCTCTAAACTAGGATACCCTGTACTATGGGTATCGGGGGTATATTACTCAGACTTGAAACAAACTGACTGGAAATCGAATCCGGGGCCTCCGCGTAACAGAAGCTGTCAAATTTAATATGATACGCACGATGCTACCGAGACAAGGTTTCATAATTCCTGGAAATTGAAGAAACAAAAAACTAGTGTCTGACATACGACCACACTCTGCTTGAAAGGTAGAATGCAGTCCATGAGAACAAAAAAAATGTCTACAGGAAGCAGTTACCTCCAGGCTGCATATGCAGGCTTGGCAGTGTACGCTGTTCTCGTTATACCTAGCTACTTATCCCTAAACACGACTAGGTCACTACACAGGCTTTTTTAAATTGTAGCTCGGCATGTGATAACACTCCGTCTGATGTAAAGCTAGAGGGCGATCCATGAACTAAATCAACTGCTTCCACAGAGGAATTTCTACAGACAGCAGTAGACTCCGCTATGCCGGTCTAAGGGGACTAATGTGCATCATCCAAATAGATCCTCTCATTATAACTGGCTACTTCCAAATTGTTCCCAGTTACACTTGAATAAAATTGACGAATGCATCTCAAAAATAAACATTTTGTGTCATGAGATTTTTTTATTGCTAGCCACAATTTGTAGTAATACAAATTCATTACTTTAATACTTTAAAAGCAAAGCCTATAAAGTTTTGTCAATCAAACGGTCAACAGAGCTTTACCGTTAGCCGAATTGCTACGTTTGAAAAGAGGCTTACTCGTGTTTTTGAGTCTAAACTCACTAAGCGGTGTGCCCGTACAAAGTAAAATGCTATCTACGATAAACGAAACCGTTCACTAATAATACGAGTTATTCTCGTCATGAGTAATCCGATTAGAAATTAAATCCCTTGACATGTAGCGGTCCAGATTCGACATATTTGAATATTTCAATCGATATCATGTGTCATTAATATATACTACTAGCTGTTACCTGGAACTTCGTTCGCGTTTAATATATTATGAGTTTAACGTTCCTTTTCTATCCTCAGGGAGATATCATGGTTTTACAAAATATAGAAGCTATCAAACAAAATTTAAAAAAAAAAAGAATCTAACTAACAAATAAACATTCATTTAATATTGTTATTATTACTAAACGTTTTGTTAAGTACAAATATTTAAATAGTGCATGTGATTTTTTAAATTTCCTTACGATTACATAATATGAATTTTCATATCCCTAGCTTAAGAAACATAGCGCGCAAGAATGGCGACAACCTGGAAAGGCTTGTGGTGACAGGGAAGGTTGATGGCAGAAGACCGCGCGGTCTAAGCCCAAGCCGCTGGACAGACCAGTTTTCCATTTGTCTGGAGATGCCGGTCCATAAAGCTCTCCATCAGGCAAGTAGTCGCAGCCGACGACGCAACCAACGAGGAGAGAGAGAGAGCTTAAGAAATGGTGGTTTCCCATATAAACTTTCATTTCCAATTTCACACCCTATGGGCTTATTTTATTTCTTATTACCAAAAGCCTAAGTATGATCTTTTTTCCTCACTTGAGAAATAGTGGGTTTCTCATACAAACTTTCAACTCATATTTTACTCCTTTTTTTGAGTCTTTGTCTTTCCTCATTATTGCATCTATCTCCTTACAAAGTCTATCGAAATCTATTTAGCGAGTAGTTTAGGCGTGAGAATGTAACAAACAAACAGATTCACTTCCACATTTATAATATTAGTATAGATAGTATCGATTACAAAGGAGAGTGTAATAAAAGGTGTTACAGAGTTCCGTTGTCACACTATACATACTCGTATACGGATGGTATCTCGTTTGCGGTTACATGAATTTGTTAGTAAAAATATCACAATGTTATTATATTAGACTTTGATATCGTTAAAGGTTCCGTAGATTTTTTAAATTATTATTTTTATTAATATAAAATGAAATGTATGCGTCACCTTACGGCTCATTGCGGAGGCGACTGCTTGCAATTAATTATTTCTCTGTGGTAACAGTTATTTCCGCTGATAGACCGCACTCATGTGACCACAATATGCAGAACTATAAAAATATATATATAAAAAATATACTATAAAAAGTCCAAGAGAACTTCAAAAAACTTTATACGACCATGCCAACCAATGTGTGAAGCTGATTTGGTTCGAGATAGCCAAACGGTGACAGTATAGTTGGGTTCAAATACGACGTAGAGCGAACTTACATTATATGAATTGAAATTTTATGGTCTCGTGTAATGAATAAAATTTTATGTTTCAGTATTGGAAGCACTCCAAATGGACACGAAACTAGTTATTGCTTTTTAAAATAATAAAAAAACTTGTGTATACTTGATATTGCTTTCATTCTGTATAACATTAATATAATTATTTTTAAAGCTGGTCAATTTAGCGAGGTTTGAACTCGGGTCTCATCGATCGTGAGGTTCGTACCGCTAGACCACGGCCGCTCATTAGCGATATGAAGTTTTGCTCATAATTTTATAGAAGCTTTTTTTGTGTATTTTAAAGTAGTCTGTCTGATGTTAAAGACTGTCCGCCCAAATTGACAGGGCATACTCCTTTCGTTATACTATAAGATGAACTTGAAACTCACTTTTTATATTTCAATTTAATATCAACAAATATGTATCTACTCCTTTATTCTGAACATTATTGTTTCTGGAAATAATAACATTTCACAATACAATATAGTGCAAATAGAAATTTATAGTCCAATTGAGTTGCAAATATTAATCTATATCTCATGTAAGAAGCACTTCTTGGGACACAAAATATAGTTTTAAGTGCACTTTATCAGACCTAATCCTCCTACACTACATGCCCTTCTATCTAAATTTAACCCTTTAAAGCCTACACTAGAAATGACCGCCACATTATCCACACAGTTTTCCCTCTCAGAGTTAAGATATAATCATAAAGCAGGGCGATCATGAACGTGAATCACCTTTGGCATAGTCATGTACATAGTTTGTGCTCAATTTTCTCGCAAGCTTGATTTCACATGCGACTGATTTAGCGTAAACTATCCATAAACCTTTGTCACGCTTTCAATAGATGGTTATTTTAGATAGTATCTTATTTAGAATCTGGAACCACTGAATCTTTATTGACCTCACGATCGAATTAAGTGTCAAGAAAGATATGATTCACATACCAAGTCAGTGTTTACATGTCTTTGTATGACTTTTATGGGAAATAGTACCACCATTTTCGAATGTAAGGTCTTGACGCGTTTCGGGAGCAGTTTAGCAGTAGCAGTAGATGGTGCATGCTCGTCGCCTAAGGCCGCCATAGCGGAGGCGACTGCTGCCCGTAGAGATTTCTCTGTAGTAGCAGTTGTTTCCGTCCACGGAGCGCACTCTAACATTGTCATATGCCGAGCTAAATGGTGTACATTTATTTCCTTAAGCGAGCATATCGAATAGTACTGCTGTCTGTCGAAGTTTATCTGTGGTAGCAGTTGTTTCCGTTCATGTACCACATTCTAGCTTATTAGGTGGAGTGTTGTCATATGCCGAGCTACAATAAAAAAGTATAATACTATTAAAATCTCTACTTCAAGTACATTATATAAGAATAGAGCTCCAGAAAAGCTGAGCTTCTTTAAAATGCAATTGTACACTCAACATTTGTTCCGTATCTATTGTCACATGCCTCACACTTGGGTATGGAATATCTTTCCCAATTCTTTAAGATGAATGACATAAAATTTAATATATAGTCACTCATAAAATCTGAATACACAACCTTCTGAAGTACACAAAGTATGACTTGCTAAATGAAATTTTTAATCGCTTTAAAATCTTTCCGTGTGATTATTATAATGGCATTAAACAGGGCAGTCGTGGCTCATGAGTTGCGCTGTTACGTATCGTGAACTTAATTGGATGCGGCCCATGTCACTCATGATAATCCTTTAACGGTATCTCGATCGCGAAATCTGAATCTCATTCAAAGGCTGCTGTTTCAGACACCTTAAAGTGGGCTATTTTTCTCTCAAAACACACTTAATTGACAGTCAGCGTTAAAGCGATTTATTTAACAAGTTCTTAAACGAAAAACCTTTTAAAATGATTAACAATAAAAACAGCAAATCTTATACGATTTGATTGGTACGAGTATAAACAAAGAGTGATAATCAGACTGATAATGGTTATTGGCCCAGTCTGCCGTCCTAGGTCAGCTAAAATATATAATAGCCTGCCAGAGGAAATTAAAGACATAACCGGCAACGCAGCATTTGAACGAGGGCTAAAGAAATTTTTAATAGAAAAAGGCTTCTATAGCCTAAATGAATTCTTTGAAAATTGTATTTCTACCTAATATTAAGCTGACATGAATTTTGACATATAATTATCAACTTATGACATTGTAATGTAATTTAAAAATGTATTTTTGCTATTTAATTAATGATACATATGACATGATAAATATTTACACGCCCAAATGGGCAGTTATGGTGAAACTAACATAGATATAAGACCTTACTAACCCATAACATGTAAATAAATAAATAAATAAATAAATAGGATTGTACCACCACTTTCGAATGTAACACCCGTGAAGTGGCCTTATTGCGTTTTGGGAACAATTTGGAAATAGCCAGGTAACAAGAGGAACGTGCACTGTCAATCTGGATAGTGCACATTCGTTCAGAAGCCGGCATAGTGGATGCGACGACTGCTGTGTGTAGAAATTTATCTGTACTCTAGCTTTACATCAGACAGAGTATTGTCATTTGCTGAGCTACAATAAAAAAAATTAAGTCAATGTTAAAATACAGTTAAAAAAGACAATAACATGTAACTTTTATTAAATAATAGCGACTACAAATGACACTACGATAACAAATCTCTTGATTATTTCAATAAATAAAAACACAAACCTGAGAATTATCGCTCGTGAAGCAAACATGTGAAATAATGAAATAAAAAGTCACGTCAACTTTAACGACTTTTTAATTTTCACTATGCGCCTTGTTTGCATGGTAACAACCATTATACCGTAAATCTTTCTCTAAAATTTTCAATTTGTTAGCGAGTATTTTGAACAACTGTTGGAAAAGTATTATAATTGCCTTTGAGTGTTTGTAAATAATTGCTTTTCAACAAAAAATACATAAAACTATTAGATTATTTTTAAAAAAATCACGTAGTTTTAGCAGCTATATTTTAGACTATTTTTAATTTGAATTAACAAACATAAATAACTGATTCTCAATAGAAATGTCCAGTACGCATTAACACAAAAGCCCAATGCTGCACCATCAATCCTAATTCACGAATCTATTTTAAATTCCATTAGTTGATGCGATTGCTAAAAGTACTCGTAAAGCAATGTACGTTCACACCTAGCGACTGGTCGTGCACTGGCCTATAATTACGCCGGTCGGTACTTCTTTCGCCGCCGCCTTATCTGGACAATTTATCTGGTTTATCTGAAGGCAGCACCGGTAGTGCTGTTTGTATGCTAATGTGCTTCGTAGAGAGTCGCCGCCTGCTACGGACGGACACCTATTAGATGGACGTCACTATGGGGGGTATACGATCGGTGCATACTATTTCGGAATAGTACAACATGTTATTAATTTCAATTTCAGATTCGATTATGTTTTTGTTTATTAAAACATAAATATTTATTGTATTTTATTGCTATAAAATGCATAGTTTTTTTAGTTCAATAGAAATAAAATTAAAAATATTTGACATAAGTAATGAAAGCTTCTGAGTAGAAAAAATGTTGTATTATACATATTTTTAAATAAATTGTTAATTAATATAGAGATATGGCTAACAGATTAAGCCTTGTAGGTGCCTATAAAACACATTACACTTTCACCTATTCTTGCGAATGTCAGACTCAGGTGTGGAACGACAAGTATCTAGCGATGTCGTCACGACAACACCGAACTCTCACTTCTCGCTATTATCTTATTTCGTGAGATTACTCTCAAGAGAATGGTCTATAATTTGACAAATAGAGAATGAGATGCATTAACCTGCATTACCTGTGTAATGGTAGACTTTGATGTATAATTTAACGGTGAGGTCGCAGAGGGACGCATTATTTTAAAGCGAATGATAATGTAAAATGTAACAACAATAAGATTTGGTTTGTTTTTACATATTATTACTTCCTGTTCTTATATAAAATAATAACTGAGTTATTCACTGAAGTATACTTTTTATAGCAGCCTGGAATATGATCACAATCCATCCGATATACTACGCTAGAGTGATGTAGGAATAATACTGCAGGTCACCTCCGCTATGCTGACTTGAGGGACGATTATGCTCCATTCTTTGATAGTGTACACCCTTATCCTTATATGACGCGACTATGTTACTTCACGGATTGTCGTGGATCGAAAGCGTGCCCGTGACCTCTCCATGTTATGACGTAGAGAGGGACACAATGAGTGTTTTAGTTGTGTATACCCCGTATTGGGGAGTCCGACATGCCTCATCGTCTTCCCCGAAACACGTGGTCTATAAAAAAGGTCCTTTCACGGGTGCTGGTTTTACTTTAGGACGAGCTAATAACCATCATCAGTCCGCTTCCCATTCTTGTTTCGTTTTGTAAATATGTTCGGGTACAAAAGTGAAGAAAGTACAACTTTGTATGTAATTTTATACTGGATGGGCATGTATGTGCCCGCGATATCGTATGCATCATAAACGCTTCATATCCTAATAAAACACAATTTGTAAAGAGAAATGCTAAAACTTGAAACTTGCATCGGATCTTTATAGTTGTCGTAAAGATAGGTAAGTCGATATTTATGATTATCTCATGCTTTTATTGTTAGCGAGTAATGATTTTGATAACTTTTGAGTGCTCGTAGTTCTACATCGTTCGGGTTTTCAAAGAGTTTTATGTGTAATAAAATAAGTGCTAATATATTTCAAAGCATTTCTTTAAAAACGGAATTTCCATATTACACATAAACGCTATTTGAGAGAGATTTGCTCCTAATAATAGACTCCATCAAGTGACACCATAAAAATATGATGTTTTTTGAATTGTGTCATTCCGACTCCCGACTCAGATAAGGGACTTATAAAATATCTATGAATTAAATTATCACAAGTGGTTTAAGAACTTTATTATGTACTTAAGAATATTATACTCGTAATAGTCTCCAAATGAAAATAAACCCGTGAAGTGACCTTGTCGCGTTTCGGGAATAGTTTGAAAGTAGCCAGGTATAACGAGAGGAGTATGCATTGTCAATCTGGATGGTACATGCTCGTCTCCTCACGCCGGCATAGTGGAGGCGACTGCTGCCCGGACAGGTCTCTCTGTAGTAGCAGTTGTTTCTATTCATGGACGGCACTCTAGCTTTACATCAGGCGGAGACTTGTCACATGCCGAGCTACAATAAAAAAAAAGACGAACAAAAAATTTCAAAAATATTTATTTATTTATCCAAATTTCAATTAGCAGTTTTTCTTATTTATATTTATAAAGAAATGCGTACGTTCAGAAGAGAGGTAATTAGGTTAAGGTATTTATTTGATCTTGAACTGCCTAAAATAATGGGATAGCCCGTAAAAATAACCAGAGACTGAAATACTGGTATAAGTTTTGTATCGATACCCAGAAAATACCGTTAAAATTAATGTTACTAAAATATACCGTTAAATTTAAATATCTGTATTTTTCGTCACTTTCGGTATCGATATAAAAATATAAATATTTTTTGGAATACTAGTAAAAATCAGAGAAAAATACCTAGATGTAATAAAATCCATAAACTATAAATTACATAAAATATTTATCTATGAACAAAGTGCTTTAGTAATACATAAAAAAGGTTAATATTTATAATTACCAAAAAGATACGACAAAAAATTATCAGCCGTAATCCTGTCACAGAGATCTCAAAAAGATCTGACACGTACTCGCGTGCGTATCCATACGAAGTGACAAGTGGAGACATATGCCGTGAAATCTCTCTCACGATCTAAAAGAGAACGGGTTAAGTATAATTAATTAGAAATAATCTACTATGTAATATGTTTAAAACGGTAATTAAGTTGATAATTAGCAAAAAATTATATATTTCTAATGATAATGGGTACATAATTTTCTTAATAAATTAGAATTTATTTAATGAATCTGTTTCCAACCTAGGATCAAGATAATAAACGAGGATAAAGACGGAAACAACTGCTAACACAGATAAATTTCTACAGGCAGCAGTCGTCTCCGCTATGCCGGCTTGAGGTCACTTCACACTTCACGGGTGTTACATTCGAAATTATCTAATCACTACAATCGTTTCGTTATCGCTATTTTCAAAGTGACCCTGGCACGCGTCTAGGTCACTTTATAGATGTTACACTTACCAATGATTTGTAAAAGACGAAAGACTAGGTTAACTATCTGCCAAAGAATAATTAAAGCCCATGCTTAGACCCACTTGATATCTAGTAGTTTGTTAACAAAACAATATTCTAAAATAATATATAATTTTCTCATTAATTTATTTCAATTATATCAACATATCGTTTACCGATCAATAAACAATGTAAACAAATTACTCAATTAATTACTCAATAACCCGGGTAAAAACTGATTGGCGATAAGAAATATAGATTTATTTTTCTACAAAATGAACTAAATATCAAAAACAAATTAGAGAAAAAAATTGTGGGCCCATTTCTCTTAGGCGAATGGGCATTCTCCTTTATATATTAAAGATTTCTTTCGAGTCTGACGTGTTTGTTTTTTTCTTGACCTGACACTCTTAGCAGGCTATTCCTGTTTGGGGTCGTTCTGATAATTATTATGCCTTCATTTTTGTTTCATCTCGAGGCTAATTAAGTTGTAAATCTATACAAAACAAATACAAGAGACGCGGTAGGAGGCGAAAAACATCAAATCAATTATTATAATTGTGAACGTATTTAATGTCTTTAAAAATGAATATGTAGATACATAAATAACTAATGCCAAATCTCTAACAAGATCATAAAGCTAATGACAGTGAAGAGGTTGTGTAAAGTCAAAATGAATTGAAATTTATATGACGTGATATTCATGAATTTAGTTCCGATTATAATAGGCGACGCTCCTGGCAGGTGGTAAATAGAAAAGCTACAATAGTCAAGCATTTCTTGTATTAAGACTCAGGTTCCGTAAGTCCGTTTTCCTTATTATTAAAGAGCGAGCTTTTTTTATTAATGCTATGAAATTATTATGCAAGTAGATTTTTGAAAAGAATTTGCTTCGGATTTATGATATTTGAACTTTTTCTGGCACTTCAATTAACTTCTACGGGTATACCTACACTAGTTCACGTTGCAGCACTTTAAAAAATAAACGTCTGATTTGTCAGGAGTATAATATTTATTTTATTTATTTATTTAAAAACTTTATTGTTACAAAACAAAAGGCGAGCTTCATGCCGCAAGCAGAAAGATAGTAATAATATTGTAGTAGGTATTAATAAAACATACGCATGACTATTTACTTCCAGAGAAACAAATCAAGCATATTAAAAGAAATGCATTTTACATTTTTTTTCCTTCTAGATAAAATGACATGACAATCAACGACACATAGGGTTAGTTTATAAAAAGAAAAATATTCCAAGTAGGTAGTAGTATCCATCAATTATGTATGACAACTATCTTATAGTAACTAACCCAAATTCGGTTAGTCCAAGCGACAAGAGTGACTTGAAAATATACCTATACTATAGTATAGTACATAACAAATAAAATGCATTCAAATATTGTTGCAGTACCCTAAAAAGGTAGTTACAAGCCCGCGGTGAGTCGGGTGTGACCGATTTGACATCACGTCGACGCGACACCTGCTGGGTTCGTTTGTTTTTGACATTCGTAATATTGACAGTTAAGGCGGTCCGTCATAAGCGGAGGTTGAAAATTCACTCATTATCAAAAAACGGACTTGGTAAAAAAAAAACTATAAAATAATATGTATGAATAGCAATTAATGGTTTTTAATAGAAAACTTATTTACATTAGTGACAGAATGGAATTTAAAACTTGTTATGATTGGGATTATTTACGACTTGATTATAATAATGATATCTCTATTTTAAATGCAGCATGAGGATAGAAATGGTGATAAAAACAGAGCCATTTAGGATAATAATCTATCTAATTAACAACGATCAAAATTCAATACGTTATTTAAAAAACAGAAACGATCGTAATATTAAACGGTTTAAAAAAGAATTAAATTAGTTGATAGTAATCCTTTTTAAAAATTTGAATACGAAGCTTATTATAGACGTATTGAATTCACCCTCAGTTTTATATTTCCTCCCCTTTCATATCGATGTGGTGGATTCGAAAATTACTGATTCCCTAATGATCACACTTCAACAGAATTCTCCAGAGGAAAATATAAAAAAGAATGCACTAACAAGGTATTCATCATATTTTTGTAAATTGCTCTCTATTTTTCAGTATTATTATTTTATCAACGATTAGTGAAATAAATGATAATTTATAATACATATAATAGTTACATTGCTTTAACCACAACCTAGGATACTCTGATCAAGAACAAGAACTAGGACAACCCAAACATAATATATTAAACCCAAGCTCGAAACAAATACTTTTACCTATATTTTTAAATACAAAAAAATATTACAAAAATATTTGTTTCGACCGTTAATCTTAAGTTAGAACAGACTGGGTCGTAACTATTGCGTCACAAATATCAACGATCTATTCAAATGTAATACGTTTATTTTGCTAAACTTACAATCTCTGTGTTGTTTTGTATTAATTGTTTTTATTTATTCTTATATTATTGTGTATGTTTAAGGTTCAATGAGGCTAACATCGCCACTTCTGCGCGCCACAAGCAACGTAGGCCTAAAAAACTATCTGGAAAGGCTTCACAGCATCAAGTGCAAGTACTTGACCCGAATGACTCTAATGGCTAGCGTTCACAAAGCTCGTAGAATCGAATCGCAAAAATTCATTCGTTAAGCGAATTTCGCTAAACACTAAACAAATTGCAATTCAATTCGGAGCGCTTCTAGTGGACGCCAGGTTTAATAATAATGTGTGAAGACAATCGTTATTTATTATTAGAAACATACGTACGGGTAAAAATTGGTAAGAAAACAGAAATAAGATAAAACGGAAGAAAATCATAATCGAGCTAAGGGTGGATTTATTAACTCCGGTTTAACTGTTGCCACAAATTATCTCTCTTAGGCGATTTATTAATAATAATGATCTGGCATTAATATGTCCAAAGACTAATGATCCATATCTTTGGACGTCTAGAGGTTTAATATACGGATTTTCTTCACCCTTCTTGTTTATTGACACAACAAATAGGTCTTGGGCCGTAGTTTATGACTCTTAACGAGCGTAAAATGTTAGCTGTGAATATTTATAATAGCTTTTAAGCACAACGTTAGTTGCAAACATGAAAACTTTGCAACTATGAAAGTATTACAAGTTTCATATTTATTAGACTAACCTAAATATTACTATGCAATATTACTTACTCAATTAACTTTGTTAATAAAGTAAGTAGTTATAAACAACATATTATATTTCGATACCTTTGTTTCTTTAAGTAATTTCACAAGTTTCAAGATATTGAACAGAAGAATGCTCTAACTAACTAATTAGTACTTTTTTTATTTTAGCTTGTCATATGACCGTACTCCGCCTGATGTTAGGCTAGAATGCGATCCATGAACGGAGGCAAGAGGGAGGTGAGAGGCTACGTCGGTTTTGTGAGATACCTCTTCACACTGCCCTTCAAGGATCCCAGGTTGTAGGAAGGAGGAAAGACGTGGTTGGGAAGGTCGTTCGCTCCAATATCTACCAGGAGGGGCAAAGGCAATGGATCGCCGGTTGCGTTCCTCTCCACATATCACTTTTATCATCTCCTCACCTGCGCCTTTTTGAGCAGTGGACTAACAAGATTGAGAAATATATTCCAGCACAAACATTTATAACAAACATGTAGATATTCATCACTTCACGGGTGTTACATTTGAAAGTGGTGGTTCAGAACGGCACACTGGGCTAATAACCTCTGAAGAAATAAAGAAACAAAAAAAAACAATTTTAGCTTTTTTTTCTTGTAAATTTTGAGGGGTTTTTAATATATCCTGTAGTGGGCGCGGTGTATTTTGGGGTCCCTTACTCATTGCCTGAAGAAGTACTGAACGTTGCAAATCAAATGTGGGGCAATGAATGAAAATGTGCTGTAGAGATTGCAATTGATTTCTATTACAATATGTACATAGCTTTTATTTTAAGAAGTAATATCAATAAACACAAGCAAGAGGGTATGTCTGACAAATTGACATTCGAGTTTTAAAACTCTAGTATTTTAATTTTGATTAACGATCCCTGCTTATGGATACGACGTGTATTTCCCTAGGGCGACTATTTTCCTTTAGACCGTAAACATATTCCCCTTGTCTCCAACCCCACATAAGGTAAACTTTACCCCAAAGATGTACGAGAAAGTTCCCCTAATAAGCCGACGCTCACCTTAGGGCGAACTTTGTTGCAGTAGAGGTCAAAGATGGTTAGAAAATTCCGTAGATGGTCAACCTTTGTGGTTTTGTAATTAGGGTTTAGAAGTGTTAAGAGTTGAATGGTTACTGCTAAAACTTGTATAAATGCCTTTTACTTGTCACAACTCAGTAAATTAAAGGCAATGAAGATGTTGACAACTTCTTTTGTCTCTAGTTCATAATAATGCCGACTACACTCCGTACGTGTCTGTATGGACAGCAAAAAGAAAGTTTAACAACAGTTATGTTAAATAAACATACATGTCCTTTTGTTGAATTTTCTTTGGATGAATAAAACAAATTTTATATGCTAACGGTACAGTTGGTATGCGCCGCTATTTTCAATCCAATTTTAGTCATTTGAATTGCAATATCAAATGTTTTAAGATTATGTTTTGACTATCCCCCGTTACACCAAACATTCAAATCGCATTATATTATGTAGAATAAAATTAAGTCATAATACTTTATTAAAAAAAAAACTAGTTGAGTCAATGGATAGTGCACATTAACGTCTCCTCGAAGGTGACACGATATTATTTTGGTAGTAGTTGTTTCCGTTCATGGACCGCACTCTAGCGTCAGACTGTGTTACTATAAATAATTGCCTCTAAGAGACAGTATTTGTTTAGGTACCTACCCTAAATCTGTTATATTAAGCTTTGATATGGGAGGTGAGGTCACGTGATTAATGGTACTGCTGGCGTGACGTGCAGGATAAACGCACCCGCCCGTCGCCGATCATCAACAAGTTGCAAATTAATATTGTGCTCAGAATGGCCAGCCGTTCGTATGACACGATGGCTGGACTCGAGGAAGTCCGGTTTATTTACGACCATTTCTATTAAGAAGAAAAGTTTTAGTAGACATAGTATACCTACAGCAGCATTGTTACTATACAAAGTAGTAAGAATCATACAATTGTAATGTGATAGGTAAACTAATACATGTCACGGTCATTAATGTGTACAAATCACCGGCACGTTTATGTAGTTCACAGAAATCTTAAGAAATAAATCTGTAGTAGTAGTTATATCTGTTCATGGACCGCACTCTAGCTTTACTAGCTCAGGCGGAGTGTTGAGATATGCCGAGCTACAATAATAATTTTAAAAAGTACTGAAAGAAGAATTAGTCAAACAAATAAATTGCTCTAAAACGAAAATTATAACAAAAATTACTAAAGTTTTATTACTAATAAACCACAAACTTTGTACAATAATATTTTACTAAATATTAAAATTTGTTTAATATCAACAAAATTTATGTTAACATTTTATTAACCTTTGATGTACATGTGATCGATTAGGAGCTACTCTTTTTACACTCCGCCTAATGTTAAGCTAGAGTGCTGTCCATGAATGGAAACAACTGCTATTACAGATAAATAACTACAGGCAGCAGTCGCCTCCCCTATACCGGCTCAAGGAAACGAATAACAGAAGTACTGGTATCATAAAAAATATTGGATTAGATATAACTAGAATTTATATTCGTATTTTAGGATTTAAGTTTTTTTTTTTTTGGTAAAACAGACCCCTTATGGTGAAGCCAAAAGAGCATTGAGAGCCATTTGTTATATTGTGCGAAAATAATTTATGATGTATGAAGTTTTGTTCCATTGGCTTATTTGGATGAACTAGAGGGGTTGTTAATGACTTCGGTTGATATTACACGCAAAATTTACTTGCGCTAACGAGATCGTAAAATTTTCCACCAAATTGATATAATAATATGACGAAGAAACTTGAATCAATGAATTTGATACTAAACTAAGAGCTGCCATCGATCGATGGGACCCGTGTTCGAACCTCGCTAAATTCTGACCAGTACTAATGTTAATATGGACTATGGTCGCTCATTAGGCACTACTAAAGAGTGGTAAGCAGATTGATGACGGTTATTATCCCTGTCTGCCGTCCTGGAATAGTACTACCACTTTCGATTGTGACCTTCTCGCGTTTCAGAAACAGTTTGGAAGTAGTCAGCCATAATTAAAGTGTATAATAACAGTGCACTGTCGATCTGGCAGGCGAATATTCCTCAAGCCGGTATAACGAAAGCGACAGCTACCTGTAGAAATTTATCTGTGTTAGGAGTTGTTTCCGTTCATGGGCCGCACTCTAACTTGCGCGGAGTGTTGCCATACGCCGAGCTTTTTTTTATTGTAGCTCGGCATGTGACAACACTCCGCCTGATGTAAAGCTAGAGTGCGGTCCATGAATGAAAACAACTGCTACTACAGGGAAACCTAGTAGGGTAGCAGTCGCCTCCACTATGCTGGCGTGAGGAGACGAGCATGTACCATCTTAGATTGACAGTGCACACTCCTCTCGTTATACCTGGCTAGTTTCAAACTATTCCCGAAACGCGACAAGGTCACTTCACGGGTGTTACATTCGAAAGTGGTGGTACTACCCCAGGACGGCAGACTGGATAAATAACCATCATCATTACAATAAAAAAGTAGCAATCAGAATCAGGTATGTAGAACAAAGTCTAACACGTTTTATATTATAGAAATAGACATTCATTATGTTGAATAAAAAGTCGTTGAATCATGAAAGAAGATACAATCGCTAGACCGACGACGTCGCACAAAAACCTAGGACCGGTTAGATAGTGGATAAGAGCTTTGTTTTACATAATATATGTGTTTGAATACTGTATGTATTTCTTAGTACTTGTAATCTTAAAACCATTTTTCTTTGTTTAGTGAACAAAAAAATGCAATAAATTATGTTTTATTTCTTATAAGTAACTGTTGCCAGCTACACAATATTATTTTGACCACCAACCTTAAAACAAGCAATCCTATCCGAGCAGCCGTAGTCTAGCGGTAAGACGCGTGAACTCACGATCGATGAGACCCGTGTCGCTAATTCTGACCAGTACCAATGTAACTTTGTTATATATACTTTGGTCGCTCAGTGCCTATAGGCATGATGTTATTAGTCCAGCCTGCCGTCCTGGAGTAGTACCACCACTTTCGAATGTAACACCCGTGAAGTGACTTTGTCGCGTTTCGGGAATAGTTTGAAAGTAGCCAGGTATAACGAGAGGAGTTTGCACTGTAAATCTAGATTGTACATGCTCGCCTCCTCAAGCCGGCATAGTGGAGGCGACTGTTGCCCGCACAGGCTTCTCTGTAGTAGCAGTTGTTTCCATTCATAAACCGCAGTCTAGCTTTACATCAGGCGGAGTGTTGTCACATGTCGAGCTACAATAAAAAAAAAAAAAAAAAATATTGGTGGGGAGATCTCACTTTACGCCGTGTAAGTGTAAAATGTAAAGTCATACTTGGCCCTTCTAGTTTCAGTTCCAATTTCGCCCACGTTAATCATAGAAAAATGTTTAAACATTCTTTAATTAACGGCTATCTAACGCTGAAATAATTCTGCCATTCGGTCTGTAAAGTTCCAGAACGCATATTGGACAAACAAAGAAACATAAATTTCTATGTTTTTAAAAGACTCCTACTATCTCGGATGTTTTCGTTTTCACTTTGGAAATATATTCATGGTTAGGAACAAATTTAGTTCGAGCATACCTCTTCCCAGACAATCAACATCATAGTTCAGCGAATTTACGCAAAGCTTTCATAAATTGTACCCCTAAAGTTTGCCCGTGAAACAATCTGTATATTTATTGGTGAAAACCTATAGGCAGAGTACAAAAAATGATCACCAAGTTATCCATATCAGAAACTTTTATATAGGCATCTCGATTTACATATAACAAAGTATGTAGGTAAAGTTTCTTTTTTTTTTCAAGATCTTTATCCTGTGCGCAACAATGACCTGCCCACTGCATATAGAGCAACTAAGATCCTACATTGTTCATTTGTTTACGGTATAATGCGCACACATTATTTATAATTAATTTTCAGCCTTTTGTCGTGGGCTTTAGAGTGCATTTTATTTATTAAAATGTATTGCATACTTTTTACGTGTAAAATTTCGTTTGTTGAAGCTCGGCATATGCCAATATACCGCCTAATGTTAAACTAGATTGCAGTCCAACAACTGCTACCACATAGAAATTTTTGCATGCATCAGTACCTCTGCTATGCCGGATTGAAAAGAAGAATGTGCAGCATCCATCTTGACAGTGCACAGTCCTCTCGTTGTACCTGGCTACTTCCTAACAGATCCCAAAGCGAGACAAGATCACACGGGTTTTACACTTGAAAGTGTTGACACCAATCTAGAAAGGAGACTGCATTAATAACTATGATTATTCTGTTTAGCACTCTTTTAAATAAATAAAAAAAAAATGGAATGCTTTGCCCTCCCTGTATTCTCCCAGTCCATTCACTTTGGATCCTTCAAGCGGGGCGTGAAAAAGCACCTTCTCAGACCGGCATAGTAATAGCAACTGGAGCCTCCGTGTAAGTGGTTCTCTAGTCGTCAGTGCTCATGGATCTTCACTGAGCTTAACATCAGGCCAGTCGAAGTCACATGTCGTGTCATCATAAAAAAAAATAGTTCCTTCGTGAAAAGTGGACACATTTTAAGTAAAATTATATTTAATAGATAAATACCTCGTTACTTAAAGCATTTAGTTTAATAACTAAATAATTGGGGTACTTTTCTCGCATGTCTCTTCGCTTATTACCCAACGTAATAATAATTGCGACTTAACTCATCCTGTTATCTACAATATTACTGGAAACAAGAACACTCTCTTTGGTTAGTCTAACTAAGGTATTGCGTACCATCACGACATCCTGTTTCATAGCATTGCATAATGAACGGTAATTTATTTACATACCATTTATAAGTGGGGATTGCATTAGAAAAACATTTCTGCGAGCTTCCGTTTTTATAAATTGTAACAACACTCCGTCTGATGTAAAGCTGTGGTCCGTGAAAAGAAAACAACTGCTTCCGCAGAAATTTCTACAGGCAACAGTCGCCTCCGCTATGACGTTCTGCGTTCGTGCACCATCCCGATTGACAGAGCACACTCCTCTCGTTATACCTGGCTACTCCCAAAGCGATCCCGAAACGCGGCATAGTTACTTCACGGCTGTTACATTCGACTGTGCTAATAACCATCATCAGTCTGCCACTATACCAAGATTTCTTTGTGGTAATAGTTGTCCATCTTTCTGAGATGAAAGGGAATGTAAGCAATAATAAACAGGGGATGTTTTGAATCATTAATCCAATTTTATATAAAACGATAAACAAGTTTTATCGACATCGATAAACTATAAAACATTTATGACATCTTGTGACATTTTTGAACCAGTCTTGAATGCTCACGAGCGACAGATGTCTTCTACGAAAGGGCACTAACCCAATATGTAACACTACCTTATAAAGCCTTCTTCCCGTTGAACTTGTCAGTTTATGAATATGCATCCGTTTATCCATTTCGATGTAATTGGAAAGTAATCTATGTAAATTTAAGATTGGTAGGCAGATTTGTGATGATTAGTAACACCTGTTAACCGACCAACCCGCGTTCTCGGATCAGCTTCGAAATCGGGTAGTGTTCGCACTCAACTCTTTAAGCCGGCATCGCGGGTAACAGTCATCTTCGCCAATGGACAACATTTTTTTTTTGTTTTATATGGCGTATAACAATTTGCCAGTGTCAAAGTAAATATTTTTGCATCAAGTTAACAACATTGTGCATCACGAGTCATTCATTCATCTCACCAAACAGTCAGGTCAAATCTCAGTCAAGTCAAAAATTGTTCCAGTAAAGTGGTAGAATCTTGACTGAAACTTCCTAGGGAGTTTTGGAGGAAAAATCGACACACAGGTTCTCTTCTTTTGAATTGTTTACCCACACCCACACTCACGCACGTTCACGAACACTTAATGGTTAATAATCCAGCATTATTACACATTAACACTCGATGAAACACAAGTTTAGGAAAATAATTCAAAACAGATAACCTGACGTCTTAAGATGGCTCCCAAAAAACCTCTTCAACATTTTAACAAAAGACGTTGTAATGTCACCAAAAACAAATGAAAAAAAAATATAACAATTATGTGAATAACGTAACTGCGGAAATATCTACCAACATATTCTATATATTGTGTAGAAGCTGAATTATATTATTTATATTCACACATACTATGAAGTGGTTCACCAGCACATGCAGACATATTTGCATTTCATTACCGCATCTCCGCTTTGATACTACTACCATGACATTTCGCTTAGTACATTCAAACCCAATGAAATTCCTCTTAAACTATATAAGTTATCACTTTATAATAGATCATAGTAATCCTCCATTTTGTAGAGCGCTATATTGTGTTTATATTAAGTGGATAATGCCGGGAATTTACTTACCTTTCAGGTATGTACAATTTTAGATAAGTTATTTTGGAAGGTTTTATTTGAACAAGCGACGATTCTCTGCAATTAATATTTCCTGTTTATTTACTCTGTGTTCGGTAATTAATTATAGGTAATTATAAGTAATATATAGATATAGTATGTTGAAGATTCGTAGATCCCTCGTTGGAAAAATGTTTCTATTCAGCCAGCACTGAGCATAGACAATTAATCGCGTGACAGTGCACACTTCTTTCGTTATACCTGGCTAGTTCCAAGTTGATCCCGAAACGCTATTAGGTCACTTCAAGGGCTTACACTTAAAAGTAGTGGTACATCTGTGAATTAGCGGAACAACTTAAACGTAAAACAAAACGATTACTCTAAAAATCGTCTTATTGAAAGAAATTGAAAAAAAGTATATTAAAAAACTTTGAAAGTTTTCATACTCTTTGGTAAATATATCCATGCGTACTAATACGAAAAAAACGTGCTTATAGAGGAGAAAATAATAAAAAAACAGTACGGGGATTATTAAAATATGCTCGAAAATTATTGGAACGTGATTTTCCCCTTATTTTCGCTTTGTATGAATCCCGGGACGCGGAATCTCGACGTGGATTAATGTTATTTCAAGGCTTGTGTCCCAATACATATTTCATTGTTTACATTACACAAGTCTAGTGGTGAACATAAACACGTTTTCAATCCGAAGTATTGGTTTCGATCCGAACTGCATACATGATGTGTAGTGAGTGAGAATTAAGTTTTAATTATTAGGTATCCAGAATTACTCTATTACTAAATGAGCTGCCTAAAAAATAATAGGCCAATAAAGAAATGATTTATAAATAAATGGTTTGGTACTTATAGTACGGTCAGCAAAAGTAATAATAGTACAGTAATTTAATTTATTTATAAATTGCTGTTTATGGGTAAAAATATATTTTATATGAGAAATTACTGAAAACAGAAGTGTTTATTTATAGTAAAACAAATTTTAAAATTACCTAATTAACTAAAGACTAGTTTTTTGGGAACCTTACCTTAGTGTGTGAGTGTAGACGGAAATATAATATGAACGAGGTAGCATGCGCGTGGACGCCATTTATAAATCGTTTCTTTATAGGTGCGGGTTATACACATATAAATCTAATTATTGTATGCTCGCATACATTCTGCCTAGTCGTGTAGTCGTGGGAAATCAGTGCTGCAGAGAAAATCGATTGCATTACGAATTCCGTATTGTGTGATATGTAATTTGGTATCCAAATATAGATTTTAAACGGCGTATTGGAGGCTAATAAATATTTCCATCAAATTGTGGAACGACCTTCCCAGTCACGTCTTTCCCCCTTCCTATAACATGGGATCCTTCAAGCGCAGTGTGAAGAGGCATCTCATTAAGCCGGCATAGCGGGCACGACTGCTGTTTGCAGATCCCCTTCTCTGACAGCAGTCGCCTCCGCTCATGGATCGCACTCTAGCTTAACACCAGGCGGAGTGCGGTCATATGACGTGCTAAAATAAAAAAAAATCTTACGATATTTCTATTTAGTGCAATACTTTTACAAAACTTTTGTACAAAATATATTATAAATTAAAAATAAAAGTAATAAAAAGACGAAATAATATAGAATTTTATTAAAATATTCTCTACTATTATTATTTTAAAATACATTTTTTTTATTAATATTTACTTTTACAAAATTAATTAATTTTGTTGCTTATTTTGCTTTCAGTGTCCGTGCGCATGGACGTGGGTTTAATCCACACCACAGCTAAGACTGTTGTGTGCTTGTTGTATTTTCAATTAGAAAAATCTAATATAAAATTATTAATTAATATTAATAGATGTTAGAAACTTAATTTGAGAGGTCACGTAGATGGGTCTCATCTTGTCAAACTTTGACCGGTACCAATGAAGCACCGGCTTAGTATATGAATAAAAACAGTAAAAAGTAGGTATGGAAGATCTATTTACATATTATATATTATTGTTCTTATTTTAGTGGCTAATAACGATCATAATGATGTTAATTTAAAATAGTTTTCTGGTGATTAGTATTCGCGTACTCCGTAAACTATCAGGATTATAGTTGCAAGTAAAAATAAAAGTTTTGGACTGAGATTCGTACGTGGTGGCATGCTAACAACTAGATGGAGGATAGTGTACGTGCAGGCACTAGATTATGTTTGAGCTAAGTGTCGACGACGTGATAATGGATAGTAAAGCTAGCGTCATCTCTCATGTGGCCCAGGAATATGTGACGTCATTAACTACATTGTATAGTTTGAATTCGTGAACAGGTACAATATTTAGAGAGCACGAAGAGAGTTTTTTATTACTTTTACTTACCTACTTGCCACATAATTATATTTTCATATACATATATTTCTTATACAGGAACAGGATCGGCATATGACAACACTCCGCCTGATGTAAAGCTAGAGTGCGGTCCATGAACATGAGGCAGCAGTAGCCACCGCTATGCCGGCCTGAGGAGACGAGTATGCACCAACAGTGCACACTCCTCTCGCTATACCTGGCTACTTACAAACTGCTCCCGAAACGCGACAAGACTACATTCAAAAGTGATGGTACTACCCCAGGACGGCAGACTGGGCTAATCACCATCAGTCCATCATCAGTCTGCCTACCATTCTTTTAAGTATATATTATTATATTGTATTAAATGTAATGTATTTTGTCAGAAACTGGGGCTTTCTGGAGGGTTAGTCTTTACTCTCTGTCACCGACTCAGTAACGACAACATGTCGGCGACGATTTTCTATAGTAAGTGGGTACATTATGAATTCCCCCATCACCATTCAAGTAAGCATTATAATAGGCAACGAACCCATGTTTATTTGCCTCTCTCAGTCCACCCACTTTTTTATTTATTACGAAATACTCATTTGCTTTGCAAATTAATTCTCCAATTCACTTACAGATTGCGAAATTGATGTGGATTGAGCCGTATGGATGGAAATCCAGCTGGCGATTCCCATCGGATTTATGCATGCAGAGCTGCGGTTCTATCATTAACTATGGCAAATTTAAAATCTGTTTTATCAAGTTTGCTACTTACATTAGGGTGTACTTATTACGTCATGATCTGACTCATCTATATATATAAAAATCAATTGCTGTTTGTTAGTCTCGCTAAAACTCGAAAACGACTAGACTGATTTGGTTAATTTTGGTTTTGAATTATTTGTGGAAGTGCAGGGAAGGTTTAAAAGATGAAAAAATGCTTGGAATATAGTAAAAAAAACAATTTCGCTTTCCCTTAGAAACTATTTCTTTGGTTTTAAATGTCAAACATTTGATGTCCCGTCGTCGTTTAGAAATTCTTTTTTATTTATTGATTCTGAGGCGGTACGAAGTTTGTCGGGTCAGCTAGTAAATTACTAATAGTTTTGCGGTATTGATTACCATTTCAGCGCATTCGTCTCCCTCAGCCGGTATAGCGGAGGTGATTGCGGTTGTTTACCGTTATGGACTACATTTTAGCTTGATATCAGTTAGAGTTTTCGTATGTTTTTCTTTTAAAAAAATGTGCATTAAGAGATTTTATTATAGCCATCGAGTGGCAAGTACCCAAATCAACTATTGAACGCCCACTGCCTACAAAAAAACCACTTTCAAGGACTTGTTGCGAAGATGTTCCCCGTGATTTTTGTTCAATTAAATTCTAAGTACAAAGAGGAGGTCGTAGAAACGCCGACGTTATGAATCTTATTATGAGTTAGTTATTCACGTCATAAGGAATAGTCGCGAGATTAAAGACGGTATAGTGGGTGGTTTGATGATTTAGAAGGGAGGTCTGAGAAGAGATTAACTAAACAGATTTCTCAGGCAGGTTGCTTAACTACTTAGAAAGAATAAAATGAGGAGTATTCTTAACCGACCTGCGCGCATCGAGAAATTGATATTTGAGGCGAATGGTATTAAGAGAGAAAAGTCATTAGCACTCCATAGTCTTCTTCTACCTCGGTAGGGCATGATATGGACGCCAACTAAGTAAGATATTCCCATCTTCATACGTAAACAAGGTTTAATACCTATACTCAGCCATACAAATACAATTGTCACGCCTTTTTCCCACAGGGATAGGCAGAGACAACGGAACGCCACTTACCACGATCCTGACACAACACCCTCGCTTCCTTCACATCCACAATTCTCTTCATGCAGGCCCGACGGTTATGGGCACTATTTGATCGGAAAACACCCTTCTGGGTCTGCCTTGTTTAACGCATCCATTTACATCAGATTTATATATTCCTTTCGTCAATCTCCTTTCACTCATCCTAACGCCATACTAACGTAGTTACATTGTTACCAGTCAGAGTTTAGCGAAATTTGAACACGGGTCTCATCGATCGTGAGTTCACGCCTTTTACAACAATACGAATACTACTACAAGAAGTGGATCTTGTAGTAACATATCTTAACAAACTCTTTGCATTGTCCTTTGATATACTCGTACTGCTGTAAGTGACATTTCTTTTGTGTATTCTTTGTTATTCTAAATACAGATATTTGTTTTTGACGTAAAACGTGTTTTAATACATATGTAACAACCTATACATTATACATATTTCATATGAATGTTTATGTTAAGGTATTAAAAATGTTTTTGTTCGCTGTTATTGTGAGTTTTGAATATGTATGCACTTACAAAAATAGATATAAATAAATAACTACATATAAAATCCAATATTTATATAAAAAAAAAGAAAATTTTTGACATGATGGATTAGTTTATTATTTTTTGGTGTGTCTGCCCATCAGCAAGCTTTCGGCTACAATGGCCTACCTCTCTGGCCGCTTTTCGTTTGCCCGTTTGTCGTACAGGACGAGCTCCAACGAGCAAATGCCTCTGCCTTCAGTTTTGCGTAATCTGAAGTGCTGTACGCTATCTTTTGTTGAATTGTTGATATTTTTGCTTTTCATATTTCATTGTATATTTCAAATATTATAATTTCTGCTAATTGTTAAACGAATTCTATATCTGTAGTGTTCTTAACGACTAAATAAAGGTCATGCCACACATGTTCGTGAAATGTTTGTTGACTACAGAACTTGTGATGTGTGAAACTGGTACCTCATGTTATGTGGCTCGAGCATAAATACTTATCTATTACGATGCCATTTCTAATTCTACCATACTGCGATTCAAGATATAAATATAACCATTATAGAAAATAGGTTTTAATGATGAATGACAAGTGTAATAATTTGAGTGGGTTTAACAATTAATTTCCAACATGCCATAAATGAACAATGTACCCTAATTGCACCCACAATTGTATATACTATCGCGAGTGACAATCGGTAGGGTAACTGCGCCTAATTTTGACAGTTGAAAATCCGCTATATTTGTTGCAATGCTATATGAAACTAGATCTACAATACATATGGCTTTTATTTGATTTTATTCACCTCTGAATGGGAGGGTTAACATTAAATTTATGTCATATTTGTGACAAAACTCCCGAGCGTTCAATGCTGATAATTGTATTATTAAATACAGGATGTTTCTATTTGTTGTTTAAATAAATAAATCATAATAATATTATATATATTTCATTTTAAACAATAGTGGTAGGGTGGTCATCGTCGAAGATCGCGCGGATTGGAAGTACCTAAAAGAGTGTGCACTGTCAACCTGAGCAATGCACATTCGTCACTTCAAACCGGAGAAACGGAGACGCCTGTGGTCTGCAAACATTTCCGTAACAACTGTCTCCGCTCATGGACCGCACTCTAACATCAGGCGGAGTGCAGTCACATGACGGGCTACAATAAAAAGAAAATAAATGTGGTACGTTTTCTTATAATCTTCTATAAAGGAACATAACACAAATCAATTTCGACTATGCAAGACTATTTTAAGTTCTTCTTTTTTTTTTTGACTAATCCGTGTGCATTTTTATAGTTCATAAAATGGCACACTCTTTACATAAATATCTCATGAGAGTAACAAAATATTGTAATGCTAGCGCGAGTCCGACTGAGAGGTTAATCATTTTATTCAACAGTATACGGTTACCGGAATTATTATTGACTCACCAACTGTTTGTAAGGGGGAACATTTCCAAATTGAATGTACTTCAATATACAGCTAGATATTTCGTGATAAAAACGCATTAATATCTATAAATCATTAAAAAAATATAATCCAATATTCAATAATACGGCAATAATAATTTTGTTGTATTGAAAGGCAATCTTTAATAAGAAATCTAAGGCGGAGATCTGCTATAAGTTATCAATACATTTCATCGAATCGGGCATCAGTGAAATGAAATCAATTTCTCGGACGATTCATCAGTTCACGTTACGCCCTTGAGTTGTTATCTGCGATAGGATTTGCCTCAATTCAATTCCATTGCTTCCTCTATATTGACTACATTAACAACAATTTAAAATGAACGCGGCAATGTATGTTAAATATTTGGTTGAGTAATTTTTTTTTAGTTTGGCAGATGTAAAATTTTTCAGTAAAGATTTTGATACCAAACGATTCTCATCTCAAGTCCCGTTCTTCATTAGCCCGATTTTATCAAGAGCATTTTTAATAATTGGAACTCCTCAGAGTTTTTGACGCGGCCATTAAAATTTTTTAACCTTTGAAGATAAATCTTCGTCCTTTTAACTTCCGTGAAAATCGAAAAGTGTGCGTCCTACAATAGCCGATTATTTTATACAATTATTATTATTTTTTATAATAAAATTAATTATTCAGTTACGAAATGTTTTATTAGAAAATATTTAGTTTTTAGTTTTAAATAAAATACTATACATACAGCGGTATAAAGTTTTTCTACAAAATAGCGCAAAGAAAAAATAAATTTGTTTAGAATCTTTACAAAGTTGTGTAAATGAACCTATTGTAGCTGGTTCCCCATGATTTTATCGAAAGCAAAATGTTTCAGAACAAAATTGGTCGCGCTCGTACGAATCGGCAGGGTTATTGTGTATCATTCGCAGATATTTTGCATACAGCGACAGCTGCGCGACAGCCGCGCGAACGATTGCTAATCGCTATAAAAATTCGTATTATGTACGGCTATTGCTCTGCTGTCGTCCGCTTCTTGTCAAATGCACTTTTAGCAATGAAATCAGCGCCACTAGCGATTAATTAGCAATAGGTGGAACTAAGGTGGGAATGTCAAGTGTTTTCTTTATAATGGTGCTTCGTCGGTGTTTTAAAATGATGTGACCAAATTAGTAAAAAAAAACATTCTCAAGTGGGTGTCGAACGGCATTTGAGAGCCAACTTTTCAAACTATAAAGTCTGCTTGCAACAAATAACCTAAGTAAGTATAACAAGTTACTTTTGTTTAGTAGGTTGTGGCTTATAGGTTATAAAAATCTATTACAATTATTGTAATTCTTTTAGTTTACAATGGAGCATGATACATCCAACTGACATCTACAAGGACTCTTAGACTACTTGGCGATGCATCTAGCATTAGCTACGGGGTTGGTCTTGGTGGAAGATCAAAGGAAAACATAGAACGAAATCATCCAAAAATTAAATGCCCATGGTTCTGGTGAATCTAAAAATGGACAGCAGTGGAAACAAGTGAGTGACCTCTATAGTATTATGTAGGTCTATTCACCGAATGTATCGCTTTTTTAAAAACATACAAATCCTAATTAATCAATTCTAATTTTGTAGTGCCGAGCTGATTGACGTAGATCCAAATTTATGGCCGCAACAAAATACTGGGATGATATTGGCATAGGTTGTGGGCTTTCCGCCCAAGGAGTCGGTGACAGACCAGAAAATAGTATCATTTGAGAAGCCACCGTGCTTAGGGACACTCAACTGTATGTGCCTGTTTTTGTAAGAAAGTATGGGCCACAGTCCATACGTTGGTATTTCTAAAAACTTTGTGTTTTGACAATAAATTAGTAAAACAAAAATGGTAGTTTCTTTATATAAATGGTATAAACTATAAATGAAAAAAATATATTATTAATTACAATTTATTGACTGACTGATATAGTTATTTTGTCTTTAAAATTTTACTTATTACATATACCTACATACATACACTTTGTTTTTATTTTACAATATATAGGTACATATAACTAAACTTGATATTCAATTATTGTTACACATAGATCAAGTTCAAATTTAGGTATATACACCAAAACATCTAAGGCATATGATTTCAATTGCTTATATTAAAATTACACAAAACAAAAGCTTATTCATTTTATCACTCACAAAGATGATCTATTAACAACTATGCATGACAACTTTGTGTAAGTACTGGGAGCTGTGCCTGTTGACAATGTTATGCAACACAGCATACACATTAATAATCTGCATGGGTGTTATAATGCAGTGTACCAGCAGACATCACCGATGGCGTTTTAACATTTATATGCAACGCAGTGTTCCTTGACAGCTGATAGTGTTTATTGAATTGATAGTGGTCACTCCATAGGTCTTGTCTGGTCTCATATACTACGTTGATAATTAACCTAAAAAAATAACACAATCACGCTCATTAGAATGTTGATATAACTTTTTAATGTAATTTATCACAATGCTACACTGTTTTAAAGCATAACTCACTTTAAATATTATCGAAAACACCATGTTCGAACATTAACAATAGGTAAGCAACAAGGGGAGAAGTTGTCGCGTTTTGACAGATCAAATTGTCTGCCGATTGCTGTCGCATTGCTACCGACCGTCTTACATAATACGAATTTTTTCGCACGCAAAGGACTTTGATGCACTTTTAGTTCCCCGATTGCTCTGTAGTGGCGCCACTATCGCTTATCGCGCTGAGACGTTGCTGTTGCTAATATGTAATACCAAATTGATGTTTGACAGCGATTATTGTACAATTTACGCCTGTCGCATTGCTTATGCAAGATACATAATAGCCCCGCCGATCTCGGCAGCATCGATGGGTGATTCGATCGTATTCGATACCGTTTCCTGATCCTATCGGTAACTCGCCGATGTTACGTAATTACAGAGTAGTTTTACGACCCGTTTATTCATTGGAGAATTTTTTCGCATGCATAATTCCTTTGAATTATCTTTAGACTCCGTTATGTGAACTAAAGTTTTTTTACTAGTAGGTGTACGTTGTTTATTCGTGACTACAACCCATAGTAAAAGCTTATCAACTGAGTAAATAACAACGGTTATAATTAACTTACTGTGTAGTCAATTTATAAAGGACGATAACAAGGTTTTACACCAGGGCCAATAATTCTTGAGACAATAAAAATCTTAACAATACGAGTATGTGGATAGTAACCACATACTGTTAAGATTTTGGCACCTGTTTGGCACTAGTCTATTTGGCTAAATATAATATAAAACATATAAGGTT
The DNA here is from genome assembly GCA_948150575.1 of Tinea pellionella. Taxonomy (NCBI): domain Eukaryota; kingdom Metazoa; phylum Arthropoda; class Insecta; order Lepidoptera; family Tineidae; genus Tinea; species Tinea pellionella. The sequence continues at coordinate 2,438,388 of OX411254.1, read as the reverse complement.
TTAAACATTTGAGACAATATTGTTAGGTATTCCTTAAATTGCTCGAACATGTTTAAACCAAATTAAAGGGTTTTATGAGGCCGATTATAGCGTTTATTTTGATTATATTAATTCGACATTTAGAAATCTTTTTAGGCATCGGGCTTAAATACGTAACCTAAATAAAATATTTTATTTTAGTGACAGTTAATATTTCTGCAATAGGATAAAATCCTATGATGTAGACAGCTTTGTTTACTAAAACATATGCTAAATTATGTAATGTGGCACATTAATTACTACAAAACAAATACAATACAGTACTAATAATAAATTATTTCAAAATATAAATTGAAATAAGTAAATTATTCGAAAAGCAAATTTTAATAAAGACTAAAACGGAAACGGTTTTAATTGTAAATGCTCTTAATTTACGCATATTCGGTTTTTGAAAGCTTACGTTGTTTGATAACTTTCACACAGCAGTTGGTATTTCACACGGAGATTAGGTAGGCACCCATAAGTAAACGGAAACAATAAGCCATGTTTGAAATTGTGCAAATTAAAATGCTCAGCAATGTTTATACACTCTTAACTAAGATTTAAGGTCGCAAATCCGATTTTGTTACTCAATTTATGTTAGAATAAGGTAAGGATTTTCTTAAATTTCGCGAACATGTTTTAATTAAAGAATTTTATGCAACTTACTATTACGTTTATTTCGTTCTTTATGTCCAATCATGTTGTGGCCACGATGGTTGCAAAACGCAAAGAAAGCCAAATAAAATCTTTTAATATGACAAAGAAAACTTTGGTTTACATGCCTTAATAAAAAATAACCAATAATAAATTAATTTGGAATCAAGAAAAAGGGCAATTTTCTTTGAATATTTCCCATATGCCTATCATACCTAAATTCCAAAGTCTGTTAATAAAATATATGTTGATTTGTTCCCCATAATTTCTATATAATAATGAGGAACAGATCAATAGTCATAATAACCAAAATTAATTCAAAATTCCGCTTAGATTTTTAAATTATCTATCGCCCATTTACTATAAATAAATTGGTTATTATGAGTATGATCAATAAACGTTAAGGGCCCACAAACGAGGATCTACTTTTAAATTTATAATTTATACAATGTATATTTGTGTACAGAAAAATAAACAATCATCGAAATAGATAAATTAAATAAATAATAATTTTCCTAATGAAATTGACGCTACAAACGATAACGTCATATTAAAGGTACACATTTGTAAATCGTTTTAAAAATTCATGGTGTACTCATTAATATAAGTGAGGTAACGACCAATAATAACCACCGTTCGAGCTGAGCTTACACGACGCCCTCGTGACAATGTTGTCAATAATGACAGTTCGGAAGGGCTTAAAATGTCACCCCAGGCGAACAAGTGCACTCGCTACACGTTATCCAGATATGCCGTGAATTTGCGCCGGCACTTTCAATGACGACTAATTCCATTGTTAACCCAGCATATGGGCTACATGACGAGAACGGTTAACAGCGCTTTCCAATATTTATATCGTAATTTCAACGGTGTTCTTTTAATTATTACGTAAATAATAAAAAAAAATAAGTGGCGTCAGGGTACGTCCAATGGAAGCCGAGCGAAACAAACTGCAGAGACAGTCCTAGTCGCATTTCAGGATCAGCTTAGAAGAGTCTGGTATAATGAAAGATGCTCTGTTTTGATGGTGCACACTAGTCTCCTTAAGTCGGTATAGCGGAGGTGTCTAGTGATCGCCGGCTTATATTTATCTCTAATAGCAAATAGTAGGTACTTAAAATATTGAAATTATATTTTGATAACCTCTTAAAAATAATAATTTAAGAATCAGACACAAAAACATTGTATTGTTCCTAAAATAAAAGGGTAGCTGACATTCACATACGAACAGTTGCCAAAATTAGCACAAACTTTAGTAACAATGTAAAAGTTTGAGAATCACAGAGCGGGAAATATCACGGAGACATTCGGCCGTAAAATAGCAAACAAAAACACAATTAGCAGCGGGACAGGGGGTGCGAGTACAATGGCCGGCTATACAACGTACTCGCAAGCTCGGCTACAGTCGCTTACCCTAATTTATATTTACTGACATTGAGATGAAGTACTCGCGGTTACTTTATGCTAATATCCACACGATTTGCCGCCTTCCAGGAACATTAATAATTTAATTTTTCACAAAATTCTCGTTCGGCAGGCCATTGAATGGTTTCAAACTAATACATGAATATTCAATAATACGATAAATTTAAATATCGATTCAGGAACTGCATGCATTAATGAATACTCCTTCCTATCTTCAAAGTAGATGTCTAGATTTGCATAATTTCTTGAAACTTAAATTTTAATGTTTCTTGATATTTCAAGGAGATCCTTGTTTGTGGGCTTAATAACTAATTTATTATAGTAAATGAACTTGAATGAAATAATAAAAAAATGTAACTGGAATAATGAATTCATATTTAGGTTATGATTATTGATCTATTTCTCATTACTCTGGTTAGACATGATAAAACTAATTATATTGTCACTGTATTGTAAAAATTAAAAGGAACAAAAAATGGTGAGCCTATACCTTTATGCCTACACACAAAGAATTGCTCATTTAAATCCTATAAAACGACAAGTAATACGAGGTGTACTTAGGGACTGGAATTCCGTTTTAAAGGTATCGATCCAACAAAATATTGTTAAAAGTAACGTTACAAAAATATAGCGAAATAGCCTTACCTGTCCGTTGTCTCTATCTCTTTCTTATAACTATTGTTTTTGCCACGGTGACGAATAGGTAACGTTTTTTTTTTATTGTAGCTCAGCATATGACAACACTCCGCCTGATGTAAAGCTAGAGTGCAGTCCATGAATGGAAACAACTGCTACTACAGAGAAACCTGTGCAAGCAGCAGTCGCCTCCACTATGCCGGTTTGAGGTGACGAGCATGTACCATCTAAATTGACAGTACACACTCCTCTCGTTATACCTGGCTACTTTCAAACTATTCCCGAAACGCGACAAAGTCACTTCACGGGTGTTACATTCGAAAGAGGTGGTACTACCCCAGGACGGCAGACAGGACTAATAACATCATCAGTCAGCCTACCACTCTTTAATAGTACCTATAGGCACCGAGCGACCAAAGTACGTATAACAAAGTTACATTGGTACCGGTCAGAATTAGCGAGGTTCGAACACGGCTCTCATCGATCGTGAGTTCACGCGTCTTACCGCTAGACCACGGCCGCTATTTTCTAAACTGGTATTTTTCGTTTTCAATTTCTAAATAAAATTCGAAAAAAACGTCAGAGAAATAACATTACTTTTCATGGTATCATTATCAATCCCTGTTTGAATTAATGTACATCAAATAAGACAATAGTAATTTTACCATATATCAAAGATAATATCTACAGCATCAATCATTCATAGAATCCATAGTATTTTGTTAACAAATATCTACTTTATTATTATCGCAAGCCATTGGACATTTTATCAATTCACTATCATTCATTTTATTACTTGAAGGTTGCATTATGTAAAGGAGTAATATCATAAATCATGCACGACATTGTCAGGTCTCCAATGTAGCGAAGCGAGTAGTTCAGCGAACTTATTTTGTTGAAATTATTATGTACCGTTTGAATTGATCTCAAACCTATGTAATAATTCATAACTTTTGGGTCGAAACGACGTTTATCATGTTCAAAAATAGCAATCTATTATTTTTCTTTTTTTATTAAGGACAAAGGAGTTATTAGCCCTGTCTGCCGTCCCACCACTTTTAAATGAAAGTTAGCTCTTTTCGCACGTTCATCTCCGGGCAGCGAGCATAGTGGATGGGACTGCTATATATAAAAAGTAATTTTAGGCTCTATTTGCTTTGGCTTTAATTAGTTACACAATGATTTCTCCAAGGACTTATCAACAACAAGACATTTATAAATGCACTTATTATCAGAAAAAGGATAACTTGTAGGTATAGAAAACTGGCACGTACCAATATTGTACTTTTGTACCAATTTGTACCGTACCAATTGCAGTAACTTATTTATGATTTTATTTCTTTAACTGTGTTTTATATGCAATAAAGAATTTATTATTATTATTATTATTATTACTTTCAAACAATATCGTGCTAACATGTGATAAAACTATGAAAGGTGCTTCAGTAGAAGCTATTTGTTTTCGTTCAGCACTTTATTAATGGTGGTAACATTGAAAATCGTTTGTTTTACCTAAGGTTCTACGTCGCGTTAGTCATTTTTCATGGTGTCCTTGACAGGGTTACACATAGTGATATTGATTTTAAATTTATATTACCATAACCTTAAACAATAAAAATTATAAAAATAAGCTAAAAACTATTATACTTTTTGAAGCAACCTGTATATAAAAGTACAATATAAGTTTTTCAGAATACTCTTTATTTATTTTTAATTTTGTATAGTCTTTTGTTTATTATTTGTTTAAAAGTATATCTATTTATTATCTAAATAAATCGTGTGTGTAATTTTATCTAAATAAGGAACGGATGTGCAACGCCGAGACAAACCATTGTGGTTTAATGGCGTAGAGCTAAAATTTGTAAATACCTAAAAACTACGAATAAACGTTTGTTATTATTATAAATTTGTCGTCAAAATTGGTTAAATAAAACGCGAGAAATTAAAACATAAACTAATTGAAAACATGTTAAGCCAGTATAAAATACTAGGTACGTATATTAGTAAAAGTCGCAGTTTCAAATTTAAAGTCAAACCTAATAAACTTCAAAGAAAGATTTATAGTAAAGTAAATAATAAATCTCTTTTATCACGTAAATATTTAAATCAGTCACTATTAGACCGGTTTTGTAAGGGAACGGCCGAAGCTAAGTAACGCAGATAAAGTGCACAATACTAGCTTTTACAAATGACACTTTTTGATATAACCCTGACATATTGCTCGGCATACCGTTCAGATTTCAATGGAATTACATGTTCTATTGATACATAAATTTACAATAAATTATTTAAATATTCACTTTTGTTTTGGTCAACGATAACGTACGGCCGCACTACCAACCATTTAAATTGGGTTGAGGTATTTTTATTAATTTCACTTTTTTTTTATAGTCGTGGTCGTATCCCTATACAGGGCGGACCTCACGATCGATGGGAGTCGAGTTCAAACCATGCTGAAGTTATACTCGTATGTACTTTGATCAACATTCATCGTTTCGGAAGAAGTACTCGGATATAACGAAAGTGATTATTTGTTTCTTGACGGACGGGTGCACAATCGTCTCATCAAGCCGGCAGAGTGTGGTCATTTAACTTACTATATTATGTATAAAAAAAGAGAATGCCCATTCGCCTAAGAGAAATGGGCCCACAATTTTTTTCTGGAGTTTGTAGATGATTTTGAGTTAATTTTGTAGAAAAATAAATCTACATTCCTTATTACCAAACAATTTAAATTTTTTCACCCAGGTTATTGAGTAATTAGATGTTATCTGATGCAATAATTGATGTTATTATTATATTAAATGCTTTAATAATTGATGATATATGTTTTTTATGTAATTCAACATAGTCTATTAATTATTAAATGATTATATCAGCATAATTAAAATGAATTAATGAAAAATAAGGTATAATTTTAGAATATTGTTTTGTTACCAAACTATTAGGTATCAAGTGGGTCCAAAAATGGGCCTTTAGTTTCTAGTAAAAAAATTGTTAGTAACTCACTAACGTACGTAAATAACAAAACGGTCAAACGAATGTGACTCATATAGCACTTGTATAAACGATTTGTCGTTTCATATCAACACCCATAAATCCCCGCTCGTGTTAAATATTACCGCCACGTTGTTCTTTTGAAATATACTTATATAAAATGCATTTTTCATCGTTTTCGTGAATCCATAATGCAAGTCTTAAATCACTTGAGGGACAGTCGGGCCGCCACATTTGCATGTGAGTGGGGCGACAAAGAAACAAAGGAGTTTGTCTTTTTTAATTTTTGAACGCTATGGCCTTACGTCTTTTGAATAATGCGCCGAAATGGGATACTTTTTTATCTTGCGTTTAAGAAAGGCAAGAATTTCTGTGCAGAACAATATTTAACAGTTTGTATAAATATTTTTTATCCCTTTTTTTATTATTTAAGTTTTTGTTTTTAATTTTAAACTAACATTATTTATAATTATTTGCATATCAGAAAAAAAATTATACTGTATTACATAGAGTCTGTATAATATGTTAACTGTTAATAAGCCACTAAATAAATAATAAATTCTCATCTCAAAAGCGTTCTGTACCTACGAGTTTTTTTCTTCGCTGTTTTTATAATAATTGTAATTCTAAGTTTGTCCGCATACGTTGAATAATAGCGCACGCGTTTTTAAATGTGAAGTGAATCTTTAATTTTGACATTTGATCAAGGTTCTACATGTTTTTTTTTTTAAATATATTAACACTCTGCCTAATGTTAAGCTTGAGTGTGGTTCATGAACGAAAAGAAATACGAAAACGCTACCACAGACAAACTGCAAGCAACAGTCTTAATACCAAGCGGGATGTGGAACGACCTTCCCAGCCACGTCTTTCCTCCTTCAAGCGTAGTGTGAAGAGGCCTCTCATCAAGCCGACATAGTGGACGCGACTGCTGTCTGCAGATCTCTTTCTCTGACAGCAGTCGCCTCCGTTCATGGATCGCACTCTAGCTCGACATCAGGCGGAGTGCGGTCATATGACTTGCAAAAATAAAAAAATAAAAAAACGTGTATTAAAAAAAGAGTACGACTGTTTTCCCATACGAATACAATTGGGGAGGTGTCTCTGTTGACAGCTATCTTTTTTACATATTTTTTAGATAATATAGATTAATTTAGTCGACACGTGTTTCTGGAAAACTTTTGTAATTGCTTTGTTCTTTTTTTATTAATTTTTAAAAATTGCGATCGTAATATTGGCAAACCTGAGGATTCGTTCGGAACTAAACCATTGCCAATGAACAAAAAAAAAATCGTTTGTCAAAAGTTCAAACAAAACTTTTGATTTTTAAAAGTTCCTGTTAATTAAAACATCGTGTTTATAGTGTAGTTTTGTTTTAAAAATTACAATAGTTATTCGTATAAAACACTGTTATTGTTAGGAAACACAAACAAAAGATATTTGACAAACTTGTGAGGCGACAACCATAGACAACATAATAATCTACAAAACTGTTAGGTTGGTACTTTGTATTCTATCTTGTCAAACGGTACGAAAGTCGAAGTGAAAGGTCGAAGACGGTCATTACAGTTTTTCAAATATCTCCTCGATTTTTAAGAATTTTCAGACGAGAATCAAAAAATTCTTCTAATTGAAGTGATATCTCGAAATGGTTTTCGATTCACCATGGGTTAGTTTTTTTGGACCTTGCCCATTGAAGGAAAGACTAATTAATATTTACTTATTTATTTCTAATAAAAACTGAAACAATGTAAACAGATTTAGTCAACTTGTTTATCTCTTCCATTAGCGAACAAATAAGTAAAACTCTTAATAAACGTTTCCGAGCACGTCCTAATTAAATGCCGAATTTAATCGCGAATTGATTTCGATGTCCACAAAAGAACAATTAAAATGCAAATTACCGTGATCAAGCCCCGTCTGAGACCAGCTAATGTAACAATAAAAAGAAAAGAAAATCCATGGGACCGTCTCTCTCTGACCGTCATTGTGTACAATGTTTTGTACAAAATTCGCATCTTTGCCTTTTATTTTTAAAGTAACATGCCATTGTTGTAAGGAATGTAATTAATTTAATTTGACATTGTTATTTGAAAATTGTGACTTATTTTAAAAAATAGGCAAACTGATGATTATTATTAGCCTAGTCTACCGCCACTTTCAAATGTAACACTTTGTCGCGTTTGGTGCACATCGTCTCCTCGGGCCGGCATAGCGGAAGCGACTCTTTACATTTACGCTGGCTAACGCATATGTTTCTTAAAAAATAATATAAATAATGCACGCAAGTTTAGTATCTACATATTTGTGTTTAACAGCCGAATTTAAAAAAATAGGAACCTAAAAGAAATCGCCATACATGGTGTAGTAACTAGAAAGTAAAGTAGAAAGGCTTGTGGTGACAGAGAAGGTTGATGGCAGAAGACCGCGCGGTAGAATCCTAAGCCGCTGGACAGACCAGTTTTCCGTTTGTCTGGAGATGCCGGTCCATAAAGCTCTCCATCAGGCAAGCAGTCGCAGCCGATGGAGACATCTAATTGAGCGACCCACCAGGAGTCACGATCCTCAACAATGAGGTACCGACGAGGAGAGAGAGGTATAGTAACAACAAACATGCCTGATGTAAAGCTAGAGTGTGGTCCATGAATGGAAACAACTGCTACTACAGAGAAATCTCTACAGGCAGTAGTCACCTCCACTACGCCGGCTTGAGGAGACGAGTATGCACCATCGTGGATTGACAGTGCACACTCCTCTCGTTCTATCTGGCTACTTTCAAACTATTCCCGAAACGCGACTAGGTCACTGGACGGACGACGTCACACGGCAGACTGGACAAATGTCACTGTCACATGTCACAAAAAAATTGGCACTGAGCGACCAAAGTACATATAACAATGTTACATTGGTACCGGTCAGAATTTAGCCAGATTCGAACACGGTCTCATCGATCGTGAGTTCACGCATCTTACCGCTAGACCACGGCCGCTCTAAAAAAATTATTTTAACTTAAAAAGTTTAAAAGAAATTATTATAACACTTTAAACTCTAAATTAATAATATTCCATTCCATACGTGAACAAGCATATGGAATAGTAATGAGGCAAAGATCATACATTTTCTTATCGGAGCCACCCTTCCATTGAATGGTCGGGCCGTTCGTACAATATGTCATAATTATTTAATTAATGCAGCCCCACCCTCGGGGTTATCTGCTAATGTCATGGCTCAATCCGCCTACAGTATTAACCGACGCGCCATTACCTCAAGCTATACACACTAAAATATTTGGTTTTTCTTTTATTTATACTTATTCTAAGTCAATGTTTGTACTATAGGCACATATAACTTAGTTACGAGCGGCATGAAGAGCGGCCGTGGTCTAGCGGTAAGACGCGTGAACTCACGATCGATGAGACCCGTGTTCAAACCTCGCTTAATTGGCACTATTAAAGAGTGGTAGGCAGACGGATGATGGCTTTATCGCAATCTGCCGTCCTGGGGTAGTACCACCACTTTCAAGTGTAACATCCGTGTGATCCCATTCGTCTTCTTAAGCCGGCATGGCGAAGGTGACTGCTGTCTGCAGGAATTTAATTTATTTATAGGCCGCACTTTTTTAACATCAGGCGGAGTATAGTCACAATAATATGCCGCGCTGCAATAAAAAAAAATAACCTATCAGTGTTCGCTGGTCGATCAGAGCAATTCAGTCTGCCTACGCATATGTTAATTATGAGGTTGTATGCCTACGCTCTGTGTCAATTGGTAGACGTAAATTTTTACTCGAACATGAACATTACAAATAAATTGTACATGGCGTACTAAGTATAATGTATTACCAACACATTTTCTCGTAAGATATTTAAGTTTAATAATTTTAACATTTAGTTATTAATGATACATTATATTGTACTCATAAAGCATCTTGTCTAGACAGAATATATCTACGCTTCATTAATATGCACTCAAACTGTTCAAACTTAATTAGTAATATAGTTATAACATTTTAGAAGTAATTAGTAGCTACTTAAATATTGTAATTTTTTTTAATTATTTTTTTTTATTTTGGCTCGACATGTGACCTCGACTGGTCTGATGGTAAACGCAGTGGAGGTCCATGAGCATTGACGACTAGAGAACCGCTCGCACGGTTGCTCCAGTCGCCACCACTATGCTGGCCTGAGAAGGTGCTTTTTCACGCTCCGCTTGAAGGATCCAAGGTGAAAGGATTGGGAGAATACATGGGAGGGCAAAGCATTCCACTTGTCAATTGTGCGACACAAAAAGTTTTTTTTGTTTTATGTTTATGTTTAAAACATAATAAAGTTCAAAGTTATATATGTCCAAATGACTAGTCATAACTAAAGGGCGACGTTAAATTCAATCATGACATTTGAAGGAAAACAATTTCGTACAAATGTCAAGATCATAAAGAAATCGACTCTGAGATACGCATGAGTAACGAAGAACTGAGTACAGAAACTCATCCGAATGATAAATAGAAACGTGACTTACATTTCTTTCTTATTTCTTGAAACTCCATAAATAAAGATTTGTTACTTCTGACTGCAGATAAACACATATAAAACTAGTATCGTAATGATTGTCCCTAAGTGGTTTGTGGATAATTTCGTTCATATCAGCTCTCAATAGAAAACTTTTAGGCAGAATCTTTTTTTACTTGTTATACTGTGTAGCAGTAGGGTCCTGGATTCAATTTGCAGTCGAAACAGTTATCAAATATGATATTACATAATAAAGGCAAGTTTTTTTGGTTGATGGTACATGTTTGCGTTATTCTTGTTATGATACCCATTCACCGTATGATTAATACATCCTGTATTCCAGTTTGGAATTAGGACATTGCTCGTATTGAAATACTAGCCTTAGAAGAGTTATAATAATAAATTTTAATAGAGTAACAAAATTGCACCCTGAGAAATTCTTACATAATTATTGATGCAAATTTTTCGCATTAAGGTTGTCCGAGAAAATTTAAAAGCTTCCAGAGTAATTGTTATAGCGATTGGGAGGAAGGCCACGGGAATAATGGTTGGTTTTTCTTAGGAGATAAAATCGTTTTGTGTCTCCTCACGCCAAGGAACACTGGCGCTGCAAAAACTCTGTTCCTTAGCATCTACAGCATGATTAAATATTTACATCATAATTTAATTAAATTCGTTTAATAATAAAAAAATGATTAATTTTATCTTAATATTAATCGCATGTACACTTTCTTATGGATAACATTCACTTTATGTTATCTGATAATTAAATTTTTATCATACCTTATTTAATAATAAACGATACCTATTTCAATAAAAATAAGAAATAGTTGTAATTAAAAAGTTTCAACATATTACTTTTTCTTACAACCTGTACATTCGCTGCTCACTATATTTTACGTAATTCCGTCCTTGCATATTTGCGAACGCCGAGTCCATTTTTATCCTGCCGATGCAGCACTTCTGCGTTGCCGGTAATTGGTTGAAGTTATCTCCATCATTACATCTCCACTCTTCCCTTTTTTGCCGGCTTTTATTTCTCCCTTTCTCGCGCTGCTTTCGTTTGTTTTTGATTCAATTACTTTTAATGCCTGGCACTCATATCTTAGATTATTAGCGGTTGAAAGCGTCTTGCGCAAATTAAACTATAAAAATGTATTCTGAATGTTTGCAAGAGCGTCGTCATATGCAGATGTTGCTAAGTACGTAACCAGTAAAGGAACACACTCATAATGATCCTACAAAGAAGTTCATTGTTTAAATATTCACAACTGCTTGCATTACTTTGTAGAGTTTGCATTTTCGCACATTAAAGTAAGTCATAAGATCGGTGAAGCTGTTCATTTTTATGGGTTTAAGCTTACAATATAAAACTTTAACGCAACCGCCAACAATTTCACTTTTTTAGTCAACTCGTAAAGAAGATCTAAAAGACACGATATAATTCATGCAGTATCGTAATCCTCATCGGTATTTCACTAAATGAACGCGTCCGAAGGCGACTTGATATTTATAGCTGTTGTGGACATAATTTAATAAACAAAGCAGGGCCAAGCCGACATTTTAATGCCACCCCGGGCACAGGATCAGATAGTGCATCATAACCTGTTCTCAGCCTTGGAAGATAGCATTGTAAGGAACTAGTCCTACTTCGTTACCGACTACCAAGTAAAATGTGCTCTGGCAAAATCGTTAAGCGAAAACCCTATCTACCTTTAGGCCATTAACATTATTACTTACTGTTAAATCTGATAAAACGAAAACGCATATTTTATATATAGGCCATTCGTTTTAATTGTTTTTGATGGCAACAGATGATAACGAAATATCTCTGATGTTAAAACCTTTATTATTTCATTTATATTAGATTCTATCAATTAATTTACATTATCCATATCATTGTTTTTGTTGTTTTGTTTAACATAAATATACAATTTCACATATTCATAATACTACTATTACTTATCTTACCACCGTGTCCCTGCCGAGGTAGGAAGAAGTGCCAGTCACTTCTCTCTCTCACTCTCTGCATACCATTTTTATCTCGACTGGTTATTCATTGAATATAGCTAATATAACAAATTAAATAATATCTAGAGTTTTTATGAATATTTGAAAAATATGAAATAAGAAAACCCCTTAAAATATAATGCTATCAACATTTATTATTACGTCTCAATATAACAAGTTCAATGTCCTCAAAATAATCGAAGCAGACTTTTATAGAACAGTACATGACAAATGACTGGCACCTATAACCACGTCAAAAGATGAAATCTTCTTCGAACAATAATCGAGAAAGTATAAACATTTACATTTTGAAGGACGACTTTACACAACAAAAGGGCACCGATACCAGTCTATCGCGGTTCAATTTCCAAGTTATCTAACGGGGGCTTTGTTTCCTTGACAGGTGCATTAGTGTGCTATCATGCAACAATTAAATGCATCGATCTAGCTACATCATGATGAGTGGGTGTAAAGTTATATAGGAGAATGTTGCCCGCTGGACGTACGACTATCGCACACTTGTGATCTAAACTACGGATACAGGAATTCCTTTGTTTTGCGTCTGTATAAACTTTCCATAAGGTCTATAATTATACTTGGAAGTTTCCTAAACACACTCCTCGGTACCTTCATCACCAAAAGTTACTTCATTAGCTTTCAGCTACGTTCGGAACTACATAGTTGTTCTAATAACCTATATTAATTCTCCACATATATAAAATCAAAGTAAATTAAATTATACTCTATTTTATTTATACATATTTTCATCATACGACCTCTGTGATGTTCGTTTCAAATTTGATTTCCGGTTGTTAATCCATGAATATGAAGTTCAAAATCTTCCAAGAATAAGAAATGTATCCTGTAACCATTCTATGTAAGCTAGAATCTACCTCTATGCTAAATTTCGTCAAGATCCGTTTAGACAAACAAACATACTTTTACATTTATAATAATACTATAAATTTAATTTTATCTATATATTATGAAGTCAAATGTAAAATCAACAATTACTTAACGTGTCAGGGATTACAATCAAATCATTAAACCGCTCCAATCATTTTCATTTCAATACAAAAACAGAAACGAGCATTAATTTAGTAACCTGAATCGAAAGTATGTTAAGCGTATTATAATTTCGTTAACAACGTACCAAAGGTCACGCATATTCGTAGAACGGACAATCTAATTCATTTGCGCATTAAAACATAAATTGAATTGCCTTTAAATCCTCTGTTTATAAAGTCATTTAGACGAAAATCTAAAAATAAGAGTCGATTATAATATAAATTCGTTTGCCCACAAGGCATTCCACACTAGAAACGAAGCGAGAGAAATTCGACTATTAAAAGACCATATTTTTACTAACCCAATATTTAGTGTAGAACTGAGTGTGTTCTAAAAAGTAGTTTTATTACTTTTAAATGGTAGGTAACCGTGAGAGGCCGTTAAAATTGACATAAAAACTTGTGACTATCATGCGACTGACATTCAACTAGCTGATATACACTGTAATAACATTTATTGAGAGCAATCATCACTTACCACAAAATTATCTGGATTTAGAAATTCAATGACGAAAGTTTTGGTAACCAAAATTTATTTACTCACTTGAATTTCCTATTGTATAACAAATAAAATTATTAACACATAAATAAGACTATTAAATGGTAAACAATAATATTATGACAGCTATAAACAATTGTAATAATGAGAAGTCAAGTTCAGCGCATACGCATCAAAGGTCACGTCTAAGTATCAATTGCAGCATCTTAAAGATATCAAATTCCAAATTCATAAAAGCTACTCGTAAGTTAATATATAACAAATGTATTGTTAGATATAATTTCCCACGTACCATGTTCCAATATCGGCTCTCCTGTTATGGGCACTCGCGGGCCCACACACGTCGGGTTAAATACCTTATTTATAGCACACTTGTGCTGACCTTTACTGCTAGTTCTAAATACGGTTGGTCCCGACCAGTGTTCGGTTTGTAGTTCAATATTTTGTTTGCTTTAACTATAGAAATAACGGATGTTGTAGGGAGAGAATCGGTACATGGAATCCATTGGATTAAGAATGTGTTTAAATCGTTACATCGGGGCTATAACGAGCTTACATGCTGATGATGGATGACGTCATAACACGCATCTTCAGACGTAAGGGGAAGTTGTTTACTTGAAGTGATCAGCATACGAAATTCACATTTCTGAACGAAATAAGACTAAACATAAAACCTTTATGTGAAATATATGTATGTTCTATTCTTTAGTACCAATATTAAGGAAATGTAGAAACAAGTAGCTTCGGTAAAATATCAAATGATTCCTGAAAGTAATTCCCATCATGCTTTTCTCCAACAAATCGCCTGAGTAGTTAATAAACATTTCTCAGATTTTATGACGTATAGACCTATCCCAAGTTCAGTTTTATGGTTTCCATTGAAAATATTAAAATATCTTAATACCAAGCTTTTAGAGCTTTTGTTGTATTTTAAAATATACTTCTTAGTTCAGCTACTGATAGTAGAAAATATAGAATAGGCATTAAAATAAATTTAAAAAAATCTTGTAAATAGTCAAAGTAATTACGATTAACTAGTTTTGCTTCTGTAGTAAGTTGCTTAAGATTGTATTTTAAAATAAAATTAAAAACCGAAACGAAGTATCAAAACTATCAGATCATACTAAACTTGAAAACGATGCACAAAAAATAAAATAAAATAATAAAGTAAATAATCTTTTGCCTAGTATAGGTATTACGAACCGTTTTGTTCAGCTTCCAATCCTGTCGACACATTGTGGATGCTTCCCCCGTCCAGTGCGGGTGTTACGGGTGTTACTTTTTAATAAAGTTTTATACTAGTAGATTCATACGAACCAGTGGTGTCGTTAACGGTCTGCAGCTGCAGTCTGCAACCAATTCCCAAGTTCAGAATCATCGATAGTTGAACCGAGACAAGGCAGTGCAAGCATTAGTATTACCGCTATCATTTTGAAATATTATATGTATTTAGGAACCATATTACAATATTCATAATAATTATAGTAGTATAAAATAATGAGTTAATACTAGTAAATAACACTAATATTTATTTGATGAAAAGAGCAATGTTAAATCATGATAAAAGTATATTGCCGGTGACTAAGGCAAAAATGAATATAATTCCGCTGGAAGCGTAGTTGAGAGCGTGGGTCGACGTAAATGGCACTCATGCCCTTGCTCTGTTTCTATATGAGACACTGTATCATTTGCAATTACATGTTATTGTGCTTTTGCTATTAAATGTCCGGTGGACTGTTCCCTGCCTTTAAGTCCCCATTGAAAATGTAGCATTGTAAGCAAAGCATTTCATGTTGTATATTATTCTTATATTTACATTTTTCATAAAGATTAAAATTAGTAGTACATTGTTTAGATATTAATTATCACGGTGTGCCTATAGAATGTGAAGTGACCTAGTCGCGTTACGAGATTAGTTGGAAGTATCTGGGTATAATGAGTGCACATGGGACGGCATGTTGGAGGGCACTGCTGCTTCTAGTCGTTTTTCTGTAGTAGCAGTTATTCTCGCTCATAGATCGCACTCTAGCTAATATGAAATCTATCAACAAACCAAATTAGAGCGGCCGTGATCTAGCGGGAGAAGGGTAAACTTACGATCCCTGAGATGAGACGCCTGATCAAATCTCGCTAAATTCTGACAGGTACCAATGTAACTGTTACATGTACTTTGATCGAACAGTGTTGATAAATTTCCTATCGTCTTTACGTATCGAGAATTATTATACTTTAGTCTTATGTCTGCAAAATTTTCCTCGTGATAACATTTGGAGATAAGCTAATAACTTGAAATGCTACTACATGTCCGTCTATTTAAAAAAATAAAAGTTATTACCTAAAAAAGATAATAATATTGTAATTTCCGAAAATACATATAAAGTTGTAATGTATAAGGTTACCCATATAAATAAGGATTCAGCGACATAGACAAATTAGTTAATCAGAAAGGGATCGTACATAATTACTTATTAAACCTTTTAGTTAAACTTCTAAAGCATAAACTTGATACTCGTAGCGTTTTATTAGCGTAAACTTGAACATTAGCGCTCATTAATACTTTAGAACATAAATTTGTCGCATTAAGAGAATCTCAAGTAATCTACTCATATACTCGACAAGTTGCTGTCAACACTGTGAACACGATTTTCTTGGCAAGCGGTGAAGTTCCAGATGTATTTACATTTTCACACATAAAGCGAATTCCTCATATCCAAAGTTTAGGAGTGGTGGAAAACGAAATAGCGATTCATCACAAGTTTTAATCTGTTTCCAAGTTGGGTCCCACTCCGTGTTGCGTTTGTAAATACTGAATTTAAAATGTATTTTAATCAGTAATTAGAAATTCTCATTAATTCATTTATTTATTACCTGTCGCCTGCAACTTCGTATGTAAATAATTTTATGCGTTTAGCAAATAGCAATATCTCGCGATTTCACCCATGTTAAACTAAAAATATCCCAAAATCTGTAAAATATTGATCGGACTATCTAACAAAAACAATTATTCGAATCGGACTGTATATTAGGATTTTGTATATTAGAAGATATAATAAATACAGATAATACCAAACCTCTTTAATAAGTAGTATTTTTTAAATTGTATTTGCTATCGATTGTATGATGATATGATATTAGTCCTGTTTTAATTCATGTTTTAATAAATTTTGATTGCAGCGTTACGTTTTATCACCAACTTTACTGTCAAGAAGGAAGTTCAATTTGACGTGCAGTATTTAGTCAGAGTCATGAAGTTAACACGACTCTACTAACATTTCAAAAAAGAAAATACAAAAAAAAACTGATGTTAATAATACTGAGTTTTATTACCAAGAAATAGAATAGTTTTTTAAACGGACTATTAACAAAAATGTACTGTCCTACGCGAGCCAAAACATTTTTATTTGGAAAAGAAAATATTTTTACGAGTATTTTGATTGCGTGACGACGTGACCGAACACGCGAACTAAAATTAGATTAATACTTAAATAGAAAAATATTCTATTGTTTTTAGTTTTTTTTTTTTTCTGAATTAATTATACATGTTAATTTAAATAATCAATTATTACTAAATACAACAAAGTATTAAACAAACAACTTTTTACTGTAATAATTGCACAAAACATCGCTCTCAAAAGAATTAAGCACCCTTTTAAAAGAGATTATTTTACTTTTAAAATGTCAAACATAAACATAATTTCTTTCATCGCAAAACGTATTTTAATATTAATAGTACATTACTTCTAAGTCTCTTTAACGCTATTGTAATCTAACACCGCAACGTCAAACATTAATTGATGCTGTCAGTCAAAATAAAATGGGCCCTAGGCTCGTATGTATCCTTTTAATGGTCCCCTGGGAACGTTCCAGTTCTTATTCGATTAAAGAGCCCGTTTTTATTTTATTACAGAAAATGCACCCTCGTTTTAATTCAAGAGTCACTCGTGAGATGCACCCGTAAATTTTGTAGTGCATTTTATTTTCTAAAATAATGCATGTTGCATTTTTTATTTACTTTTTTTTTGCGAAATGAAAGACTTTCTAAGTATAACCATTAATATGAAAATGGTTTTCTTAATTAAAAAAAGATGAGAAATATTCATAAAATCAAATTTTAATTTTATTTAGCATACCATATTCTAAGCCTTGATCTATTTCCATGTGAAAACTCATCAATATTCTTTCAGTCATTTGAGCGTGATTGTATAACAAACAACCACACTTTTACATTTCTAATAGGTATTATTATAGATATATTTTTATTTTTATCTAATTATATTAAAACTAGTTCTGATATCACAGTATTTAGGAGTTGAATGTAAAATTTTAGGAGACTAGTATATTGGTATAGACTATACCAACACCTCATCTTGACTTTTGACTAATACATATTTTTAATTAACGATAGTTAATAAAAGTCTTATAATAAAAAGCTTTTTGTACTTAACTTCATATCGATAAGAGCATTAGTGATTGTTCAACTAAATAAGCAATATTGATTATAAAAGGGTCTAAAAGAGAGAAAAAATCAGGATTAATCAGCCCTATTTCGGCTTAGTCAAATGCTTATTCGTGCATGACTTTTATGACATCTGCTGTAACCAGATTTGCTTTTTGATATAAAATATAATCAAGTAGCCATTGATAATGTACTTTTGAAATAATGCTGTTTACTTTTTTTTTCAGAAACTACTGCAGGTAGCAGTCGCTATTCCTGCTTGAGGGGACGAATGGAATTTCACGGGTGTTAATAATAATCAAGCTGCCTACCACTCTTCAAATTTTAAAATTACTGGATTAAAATAATAACCAGGTGTAAAAATTTCATTGCATGTAATCCAGTAAAACTAGTTTTATGTTTTAGGGATCTAATGGCTTCCTTAAAATTTATATCGGTCATCCAGACAAAAGACTAACGATGAATGTTTACAAATCCAGTGGCCATATAACTCACAATGATTTGAAACGTTAGTTGCTTTCTTTTGTTCATACTGACTACACTAATCCTATATAAAACGAATTCAAACACGTACGCGTTAAATGTTAAGATTGTTTAGATCTGGGTGCAATAAAAATTTACGATGTTTCTATAATAATATCGATAAAATCTAAATTTTTAATACATTGTACTGTTAAGGATGAAGATTAAAGTTAATCATCAATAAAATGCATCGTTAGTATTTTGATAGTTCACGTTGCAATGTATAAATTGACGGGTTTATTGATAGTAAATTGTTCATAGTTTTATGTTCATATTTTTATAGAATTCACAGGAAATATTTAGATGAAGATTACATTTACAAAAATAAAAATCTCATTCTGTGTAACACGTTTAATTTTTTTATTACTACATAATATACAAATCTACGTCTTTCGAGGAGAAATCAGACATACTCTAGAAATATTTAATTTTTAAACATTTTAAAGTGTCCTAAAATTAAGAAAAACAAGTATCATAATTTAGTGATATTTATACACAGAATAATATAAGTTTAAAACGTCTTAAAACGGGCAATGTCTTAATTATCTTTTCAAAGTCCCTGACATCGTCTCCAATTGATTTTAACTGCCGACCATTTTGCATTGATGGCAGATAAAACCTTTTTATTTAAACGTATTTGTTTATTATTTTTAAATCAATATTTTAATTATTTAGAGGATGATACGATTACGATGCGGTTTAATGATCTTGTTTTAAACACAACTTAATTATAGTGGAGTTTATTAAAAGAATCGAACGTCTATAAAGTAATAAATTATTGTCAACATAATCAGAGTATAAAATCAAATTTTGTCAAGAAATTAAAATTGAATCATTGTGAGATGTTATATTATATTATTGTTGTTATTATTATTTAGTATTGATTAAACAAATTGAAATTTTAGAGCGGCAGTTGTCTAGTGGTACAAAGCGTATTATTAAATTATTTATATCATTTTTAAACTTATATTATAGTATAATTTATATTTGTGCGTTATTTATACAATGTACAATTTTGTTTTATTTAAAAAATATATTTTAATAGCTATAAGGATTCAGATCCTTTGGCACGCTATAAAAATTCATTTTAAATTCTAATTTACATGCGAATAAAATATTTAAAAAACTCATCGACTTTTAATTACGCAATTGTAACATAATGTCAATAAAGTTGTATTTTATAGGCGATGAGTGCAAGTTGCCGTAACCGAAATTCGTATAAGGAAACCGCTTTGTTAACAAATCAAATTATTAATAAAAAATATGATCACCGAATGTGGAGTTTTAAGCACTTTTTTATATTCTCAAAAAGGATAATGTAAACCAATCGTCGGCAATGAAGTTTATAAAAAGCAAAGTAAATGAGGTTTAAGGTAGGTTCTTGTTTGTTTTTAGACGCAATTACGTAAATGGGTTACTTTTTATGCGATCCTGAAGATAATCCTCGATCGGCCGCTGTATTTTGAATAAGAAATTCTTTGAAAACTTTCACACAATAAAACTTGTTAAGGAATTTCATGGTCTGACAACATTTCAATGAATTAACGCTTTTTTTATTTTAGGATTTATTTATTTACCTGATTTTAAAACGAAATTGTAATCCATGTTGATAGATAGAAGCTAAAATAAAAGCTATACGATGTTGAAATTGTAAGGCTCTATTGTATTTAATGTTTCAATTTGCACTTCGCGTAAGTTTAATGGATTTGTCTGGTACACAAATTGTGTGAAATAAAGAAGTTTTAAAACCTACAATTCAAATTATTTTTAAAAATAAACCTTATGTTATATAATACAATGATCTTTTTTACATGTTGATATCTAATTCATTATTCATACATAATACATAAAATTTCACGAGTGTATCTTTGAGGTAAGCAGGCACCTCGACTGGCTTCCCTTAAAATTTCGTGATAAACATGCACAAAAGGACGTTATTAATAAATAAAATAGACAAACATATTGTTCGCAGACATTTAAAATTCATATCAAGGTGTTTATGATTCCGGTCATTGGCCTCCATACGGAACGGACGATTGGATTAGCCCGTTTAGGTCACTTTTATCACGTCATTCATTCCGTGGAAGACATTTATTAATGATATGCTGACGGTAAGAATTTTGATACGGCCGTTTTAAACTGGACAATAAAATAACAATGTTTAAAAATATTTACGAATATAAAATGAAGTTTCTTCTTGATAGAATTTCAGATATTTTTATTTATCATAAAAATCTATAAATACTGTGATACGTCCACGGCCGAAGCAACATAATGTTGAATATTTAGTAATTCAAATAATATCAATTTATTTTTAATGTGTTTGTTTTTCCGTAAGCGTTCCAGAAGTGTCCGAATTTTTATTTTTATTTTATGTGAGATAGCGTTTTTGGATTAACAGCGCTATTCGATTATTTTATATCTAAGTATAAAAGTTTCTTTCAGAATGAAACGCATACGAAGCAAGGCAACATATAGTAATATGCTATAAAAGACGGATATAGCCATGGCTCGTGCGTAGGAGTAAATGACAAAGTCACACATTTTTAACTGTCAAGCGACGTATAGTAGTGATGCTTCCACAGCAGTACTGTGGCTCGCGCATCATCGGTCAATTACAAAGAGGTAATCCCGAGGAGGCACTTAATGAATCATTATGGCTGGCGGCGTGCGAGATGGATACTAGCACCTTATTCATAGTACATAGATTAAAATTAAAAAAAAAACTAGTTTAGAAGTAGCCAGGTATAACGAGAGGAGTTTGCACTATGAATCTTAATGGTTCACATTCGTCTCTTCAAGCCGGCATAGACGATTACTGTCTGTAGAAATTATGACGAGCTAAATTTAAAAAAAACTTGCAGACATTATTCGCTATTCCGGCTTTAAAAGACGAATGTACTCTGTTAACAGTCCTCTCGTTATACCTGGCTACTTCTAAGCTAATCTCGAAAAGCGACTACGTTACACGGTGCAACCGACGGTTGAAAGTGGTCTACCAAAGAATGGCAACAGTTAAACTGGCCAACTTACCATTATTTCAACTCATGCCTGTGTTATTGCATAACAATGTTATTAGAATTCAACATATAGTTTATTTTCTTAATTTATTTATTCGTTTAATCGACGAATATTAGTGTTTTTAAAAGCTTACTTATATCAGAAAGTTACACACTGTAGCAAATTTAATTAATTTTAATACCAAGTCTATTAATACGACACAAACAAAACGTTAGATGGACAGGCATTTGAACGGAACGAAGTCAAAGGGGACTCCCGTCAACATCACTCATAATAGTAAATGTAATGTAGCGGTAAGTGTGTGACCTTGCTTTTATAAAGCCTAACTTCTATGCTGCGTAAGCTATGAATTTTTTTTGGTAATTATAATTGAACAATACCGTCTAATATTTCTGAAAAGTATTGGAAAAAAAATATATATTTTTTTTTAATTTCTTGATTCTTTTGTAAGTCATAATAATTAACCATCGACTATCGTGTACCTAAATAGAGAAAAAAACTGAAAATATAATATGAATAACAAATAATTTATTATGTATAAAGGTCGTTATATAAAATTTCAAGGAAAAGTCTTATTTTTACGGTTTTTATTTGCAAAATTTGCATTTTCCGCTCTCAAAATGTAATTCATTATTTTTTCTGTTTTCCATCAAAAAGATTCTTTTTAAAAATTGTCGTCTAATTAATAATTTATTATACCTTTTGGAGAGACGGAAGGTAGAAGTAATGAGAATTTTATAAAATACATAAAGACGTGTGCACATTAATTTAATGCTTTATTTTACAAAAATAGCACTAAACATTCTTATCGCACTACGGTTGCAATTGCATAAGAGCGGTGAGAAAGAACTAATTATTTATGTATTTTGAATTTTAAAATATTATTCAGATTTCCACCTACGATCCATTGACTCGGTGAGCTTAGTGAATAAGTACAGTTATAAAAAATATATAATTAAATTAACTAATAAAATAAATCTGATCACATGTGAATGCGCCTTTAAAGTAGGCCGTGTATGCAGAAGCATTTTAAGATCATGTAACTCAGTTTAATCGGTCTTCAGAAAAGGTTATTTCATAATGCTTACACAGCCATTGGCGATACGTCGTATGCGCCCTCTTAACCGGGGTTGTTATAAAACGATTAAAGTAAATGCGCGATTTTATACAGCATTTATAATGAAAAATTTAATGTAAATTAACTTCTGACGCCGTATGTAAATCAAGTTGCTATTGCATCGATCCGAGCGTTAAGCTTTTAAAGTGTTTTATTATCTGTACGTGCTGCGGAGAAAATTGTAACATGGAAAGTAAACTTAAGGAAAATATTCACAATATAAAAATATCTATGTCTATTGTAAAAGTAACTCTGACTGTTTGTTACATTTTTATGTTCAAATCGATGAAATATTTCGATACAATAATTTTGCAACAAGATAGATGCATTCTAGGAAAGAAAACAGGTTCGTCTCGAAAAAAAAATACATAAGATAAAAGATGAATCTTGAAAGATGAATTTTATATGGAAACCATCATGAAGTTAGAAATATGAAAATTCATATTTAAGATTTCTTACAATACAAACTTTCACCTCCTATTTTACCCCATTGAGGCGTTTGCAAAAGAAATAGTAATAGTTAGTTAAAAGTGTTTTAACACAACACTGAAAACATTCAAAATCAACACTTTCCTTTGGTTTGTCGCAAATCATTACTTCACAGAATTAGATCCTTATTAGCGAAACTATCGAATGGTGTAATAATACAGTATGTGTTTTTTTTCTTAAAAATTACACAAAGGAGAATGCCCATTCGCCTAAGAAACATGGGCCCACAATTCTTTTTCTCGAGTTTGTCGATGATTTTTAGTTAATTTTGTAGAAAAATAAATTTATTTCCTTATTACCAATCAGTTTTGATTTTTTTCACCCGGGTTATTGAGTAATTAGATGTATTCTGATGCAATATTTGAGGTTATTACTAATTCAAATGCTTTATTAATTGATGATATCTGTTTTTTTATGTAATTAAACATTGTCTATTGATTGGTAAATGACGTGTTGATATAATTAAAACGAATTAATAAAAAAATAAGATATTATATTAGAATATTGTTTTGTTACCAATTTATTAGGTATCAAGTGGGCCCAAAAATGGACATTCTCCTTTAGTTTTAAGAAAATCTGCCTCGTGACTCCTTTGAGTATTTTTCGCTATCTCTTATAGTTTCGGATTTCACCATCCAAGCTCACTTGAAACATTCTATATCAGGATTTACAGTAATATTTCTTCAATAAAGAATCGGATTGAGGATGGTAGTGCGCGGCAAACCTGTGACGTCATTTTTTTATTATTATGTGTTTTATCCATACTTCATTGGACGCAATTGGACACTGTAAATAATTTAAAAAAAAAAGTACGTATTTATTAATTATTAGAAAATGAAAACATGATTATTACAATCTTCTTTTTTTTCCATACAGGCGTATGCGAATAGAAATACAATTAAATGGGCCACCATCTTTTGGAATCGTTATTTATTTGATCAAGTAGGTAAACAACCAACCTGTTATGTATGTAGGTAGTTACATAATAATAATATTTTGTACGGTGCGGTGGAGGGTTAATTTAAATAATAAAATTAGTCTGCTCTGAACTGTGGTTTCATTCATACATATCACTGGCGACGAGGAAAATTTTTGTTACTTATTCGGGACGCGTGTTAGTTGTAACAATGCCGATTGGAAAAATAGAACCTTTCGAGATGGGTGAACATAATTGGGGGGCATATGTACGACGAATAAAGCAATACATCGCATTAAATTCGATCGAAGTGAATCTGCATGTGGCGTTGTTGGTGACACATGTCGGCTCAAAATGTTATGAGCTGATGTGCGATCTGTGTGCACCCATGCCGCCCGAGGAGAAGTCATTCGACGAATTGGTCGATATTGTGAAAGACCATTTGGAGCCACAACGTTCAGAAATCGCAGAGCGTCACATCTTCCGGCAAAGGAAGCAACAGCGGGGCGAGTCGGTGAGCGACTACCTGCAAGGCCTTAAACATTTGGCTAAGACCTGCGAGTTCAAGCAGTCCCTAGAGGAGAATCTGAGGGATCAGTTCGTCTCCGGGCTGCACGGCGAAGAGATGAGGTCCAGGCTGTTTGCCGAGAAGAACATCGATTACAAACGAGCAGTCGAGTTGGCTCTGGCGCTAGAAGCGGCTGAAAGGCACGCGGTGACCGCGACAGGAGCGGGCGCCGCCGGAGCGTACGGCTGCGAAGGGGACGCGGCGGACAGGTTGCTGAGGTACGGAGCTTCCAAGGCGCGCGGGCCGCTCGGCGGGTCGCTGGCGCAGGGCCCGTGCGCTCGATGCGGCAAGGGACACGTGACGGCGAGGTGTCGGTTCAAAGCGTATACGTGTGATCGATGTGGTGAAAAAGGGCATTTAAAAATGATGTGTCAAAAAAGTGAAAGTGGTAAAAGTGTTAGTAAAAATAAAATGAAAAGTCAATTTTTTTTAAATGATTCCAATGAGGATGACGATAGCGACTGTAAGTTTTATAATATCATTAATTGTGGAGGTAACAACCCGTTTTATATAAGTTTATTGGTAAACGATTTTAAAATTAAATTCGAAATAGACACAGGAAGCAAAATATCCGCTATTTCAAAAAATTATTATAATAAGTATTTTCTTAATAACACACTATTTAAATGTACATTAATTTTAAAATCGTATACAGGTGACATAATAAAACCGTTAGGTTATATGAATGTATTAGTTAAATATGGTGAAATGTCAGCCCAATTAAAATTATATGTTATTGAGAATGGGGGCCCTCCATTAATGGGTCGTAATTGGATTAAATCATTACAATTGAATATAGCGAGTTGTTTTAAATTGAGCGGTTTAGATAGTAGGGAGGAATCTTTAGTGTCGAGTTTGCGTGATGAATTTTCTGAGGTCTTCGCTGATGGTCTAGGAACTTTTAAGTCTAAAATACGTTTACAGCTAATAGAGGGCGCCAACCCAGTATTTGTGAAGGCTAGAACGTTACCGTTAGCATTGCGGTCGCGGGTCGAATCTGAGTTGATGCGTCTGCAACGCGAAGATGTTATTGAAAAGGTAGAACGGTCGGACTTCGGAACGCCTATCGTTCCCATTGTTAAACGCGATGGAAGTATACGAATATGCGGAGATTACAAAATAACAATTAATCCCGTACTGAAAGACTTTCATTATCCCTTACCGCGCATAGATGAATTGTTTGCTATTTTAGGTGGGGGGGAACATTATACTAAATTAGATTTATCACACGCTTATCAACAGTGTGTACTCGAAGAGGATTCTAGACCTATGACCGCTATCACTACACATGTCGGGACTTTTGTATATAAACGGGTGCCGTTCGGTATTAAATGTATTCCCGAGAATTTTCAAAAATTAATGGAGGAAACTTTGAGTGGTTTATCGGGCACGGTAGTATTTTTGGATGACATATGTGTCACCGGTCACAATAAATTTGAACATTTAAATAATATTAAAGCGGTATTGAAGAGATTACAACAGGCGGGTTTGAGAATTAATTGGTCGAAATGTGCATTTTTTAAAAATAGTGTTAATTACTTAGGATACCGTATTGACAAACAAGGTTTACATACGGACGAGACGAAAATTGCTGCAATTAAATCGGCGCCGGCGCCGTGTGACGTCACTCAATTGAAGGCATTCATGGGACTTGTAAATTTTTATTCTAAATTTTGTAAAAACATGAGTGATATTTTAAAACCATTATATATTTTACTTAAGAAAAATAAACAGTGGGAATGGACGGATGAATGTGACAGGGCGTTTAATACAATTAAAAATATAATGTGTAACGCGCCGGTATTGGCGCATTTCGATAATAAATTACCGTTAATTTTATCGGTCGACAGTAGTGCGTATGGACTGGGCGCCGTGTTATCTCATCGTTACCCCGACGGCACGGAGCGGCCCGTGAGCTGCGCGTCGCGTACTTTAAATGCAGCGGAAGTAAATTACTCGCAACTCGATAAGGAGGCGCTCGCTATTGTGTTCGGAGTGAGGAAGCATCACCATTATTTGTACGGTCGGCGATTCACATTACGTAGCGATCACCGAGCGCTGAGTTATATTTTTGGTAAAAATAAAGGGCTGCCACAGACAGCCGCGAGTAGAATACAACGCTATGCGGTGCGACTCGCCGGTTATGATTTTGATATTGAGTTCGTTCCTTCTACTCGTAATTGTGAAGCAGATGCGTTATCGAGATTACCGCTGCGATGCGATCATAAGGAACAGCGCGAAGATGACAATTTTGTTAATTATTTAAATTTTGTACAAGAAAATTTTCCAATTAGTTTTAAAGAGGTAAAAGTTGAATCGAGAAAAGATAGTATTTTAAATAAAATAATTGGTTACGTAATGTTCGGGTGGCCGCCTACAAATGTGGTAGATGAAGAAAAAGCGTATTTTAATAGGAGAGAGAATTTACATTTAGAACACGGATGTTTAATTTGGGGATATAGAATTGTTATTCCGACGGTGTTGCGTGATGTTATTCTGAAAGAAATACATATGGGACATCCAGGTGTCGTTAAAATGAAGCAAATAGCGCGTAATTATGTATGGTGGAGTGGCATCGATGAGGACATCGAACGGTTGTGTCGCGAGTGCGCGGCGTGTGTGGCGGAACGCGCGATGCCGCCGGCAGCACCCCTGCATACTTGGGAGTGGCCGGCCGAACCGTGGTCAAGACTGCATGTCGATTTTTTAGGGCCGTTCAAGAATAAGCATTATTTTGTTTTAGTAGACTCCCATTCAAAATGGATAGAAACGGAAATGTTTAATAATATTACGGCGAATGCGGTTATCACATATTTACGAAAAACGTTCGCACGATTCGGCTTGCCCAAGCAGGTAGTGAGCGACAATGGACCACCGTTCTCGTCTTCAGAGTATGGTGATTATTTACAACGCAATGGAATTAAGCGTATTTTGGTCGCCCCGTATCATCCGTCGAGCAACGGAGCTGCGGAGAATGCTGTTCGAAGTGTAAAAAGAGCATTAAAAAAGGCGGTCAACGAAAATGTCGATATCGCGACCGCGTTGAGTAGGTTTTTATTTTCGTATAGAAATACGGAACATAGTACGACGGGCGTATCACCAGCCGTGGCTTTGGTCGGCCGACGACTCCGAGGACGGTTGGATCTGTTGCGCCCGGACACTAATGAGATCGTTCGTCAGGCGCAACATGAACAGCGTGAGCGATACGGAGGTCGAGAACGCGAGGTCACACCGGGTGATGAGGTGTTAATACGAGATTATTCAAAACGTAACAGTAACAACAGATGGCAACGCGGGACCGTGTTGGAAAAAACGGGACCGGTCTCGTGTAAAGTACAGACGCAAAATAATCAAATCGTTAGAAGACATATGGATCAAATACACCTTAATAAAAAACCAAATTCGCGGTTCTCATTGTCCTTGATAGGCGAAAATAGGCCGTCGGCTCAGAGTCATAAGGACGATGTCGATAAAACATATGAATTTGGTGATTATTCCACACCACTAACGAGTTCAAAGAATAGTGCAAACTTTGAGGAGTGTAGTGGGGAGGGGGTGATAAATGTAGATTCCTCATTTGAGGACTTATCAGTGAGAGATTCATCACGTGAACCTCAATATTCCTCCCCGGTCAATTCTTATGTTACATTACGTCCGCAAAATATTAATAAGTAAATTGTTTTAAATTTCATGTTAAATAGGATAAGTATGTACGTTTATTATTTACTAATAAGATGATTGGTTAGCAATGTTTATTGTAATAATATTGTTAGCCGGTTATATTAGGATTTAGTTTTTGTTATTAATTAATTTGTATATATTATATAGATGAATTAAAAAGGAGGATGATGTTATGTATGTAGGTAGTTACATAATAATAATATTTTGTACGGTGCGGTGGAGGGTTAATTTAAATAATAAAATTAGTCTGCTCTGAACTGTGGTTTCATTCATACATATCACAACCTATGAATTATAATTTTATATGAGTCTTTGTAACTATTAAATCGGTTTGGTTCTTTTTCTTTTTGTTTAATATGGCGTTATAACAATTTGCCAGTGTCAAAGTAAATATTTTTGCATCAAGTTAATAATATTGTGCATCACGAGTCATTCATTCATCACATCAAATAGTCAAGCCAAGTTACAGTCATGTCAAAAATTATTCCAGTAAAGTGGTAGAATCTTTACTGAAACTTCCTATTGAGTTTTGGAGGGAAAATGGAAACACTCTCTTCTTTTGAATTGTTTGCCCACACTCACGCACGTTCACGAACACTTAATGGTTAATAATCCACCATTATTACACATTAACACTCGAAGAAACACGAGTTTACGAAAATAATTCAAAACAGATAACCTGACGTCTCAAGATGGCCGCCAAAACTATCGGTTTGGTTAACACAATAACGTATTGTATTATTAATTACATCTTTTAAAAAAGCAGTAACACATGAAATAAAATATAAATTCGCCGTCACATGTAACTAAGAACGTTTAATTGCATGCCATGACGCTCAACAATCATGAGATATCGCCCCAAGGTATAACCGACTTTATACACCAAAACACCCAAGGGTTGCCCCATGCTTTGTTTTCTTTTGAGATATTTTTAAAAAATTTAATTTTTCAAAATCTTTAAATGTTTTGAACTGTTATGCTTATGTTATATTGTTAATATCGTTGTACAGATTTTTTTTTAATATACAGGTTGTAAAAGGACAGTGGGCATTGTCCATAAACTACCAATCCTGAAACGGTATTCCAACGTATATTTTTTTAAATTATTATTAATGGCTTTGTAAATAAATAAATCAAGCCGTATATATCAATCTTTGTATTGCTGTTAATACTTCGATGATGTTTTGCGTCTTTTTAACAAATGCTAGTACCTATCATGTTATGTAGAACGAGAGGAGTATGCACTGTCAATCTAGATGGTACATGCTCGTCTCCTCAAGCCGCCATAGTGGAAGCGACTGCTGCCTGTAGAGATTTCTCAGTAGTGGCAGTTGTTTCCATTCATGGACCGCACTCTAGCTTTACATCAGGCGGAGTGTTGTCACATGTTGAGCTACAATTAAAAAAATGTAGTTGAAAATTAGACCAATTGTGAACTCAAGAATTAAAAAGAAACACTTTTACCTCATCAGAATGGTGTATACAACATTTGGTTCGCTGAATTCCGTCTCTCTTTTTACACCAAGTTCAGTTGGTAACCCTATTTCAAAAAACATATTATAAAAAAAAATAAGTATGCAGCTGAAATCATGACTTTATTAGAGCAATTATGATGATTATACTTTTACTCCGATTATTATGAACGATCAAATAATGCAACTTAAATTACGTAAAAGGTTATTTTGAAATATTTGTTTTCAAACGTAAATAGACATTGACACGTAATAGTCAAATTACTGTATAATTTGTTCGCTTCCAACAGTTGAGGAGATTCAAATTTAAGTATCTCGAATTTTGTAATAATAATATGTAAATTACTAATTTTCGACGGCGAATTGTGCGTAAACTACAGACTTGCCCCAGTTCAGTAATGCAACTAATAATTTTGTTAAGTATATTTTTGTTTTATTGTAGTTAAATAACCGTTTTATTTAAATTTAAAAACTTTAATATTTTTTAAACATTTAAAAAATAAATTATTGTTTGCTATCCTGGGTAGTACCACCATTCTCGAATGTAACGCCCGTGAGGTGGCCTTGTCGCGTTTCGGGTGCAGTTTGAAAGTAGCCGGGTATAGCGAGTAGAGTGTGCACTGTCAATCTAAATAGCGCACACTCCTCTCCTCAGGCCGGATTAGCGTAGGCGACTGCTGCCCGTAGAGATTTTCTCTGTAGTAGCAGTTGTTTTCGTTCATAAATCACACTCTAGCTTTACAACATGTTGTTATATGCCGATCTATAAAAAATAAATGGTCCTACACGTGACCATGACTCCGCTATGTCATGCTGACTGAATGAGACGTATAATAATATGTACCGGCCACAGTTGCTCACTCCTTTGATTATACTCATTTACCTCCCAAAAAGCTACTAAAGGTCACTTTTAAAAATAACTTTTTTTTTATTATTTACAAATTTCTGAAACAAAATATCGGTCAATAACATTCAACAAAACCTAGGTTCTAATTAGTATGGAGTATCTATACCATACAATCATTATAATGATATGTTTGATTCCCTCTAGCACTTCCACTGAATAATCACTGATTCGTATATTTATTTTACTTACTGGTTAGGGCTATGACTCGCTTAATTGTCACGTTGGATTTAGTAAAATATTCATTCATTCAACCAGAAATATCTACATTTAAAATTAGAATACTTTCTTTTGTTTATTTGCGGTATCAATAAATAGTTAAGCAATTGAAAATTTAATTGCTTACTTTGAACCTACTGTTTTTTCTAGACTGGAATGCCCAATTTGACCACACCAACAAGCGATACCACAGAGAAATGCCTGCAGACAGAAGTGACGTGAAATAGTATCACTAATCTTGTTTTGCCGGTTTAAAAACCATTAAAAAATTAAACAAAATTAATTATTTTACGATATCTGTTCGTCATGAAGATGAATTATTCAAAAGGAGAATGCCCATTCGCCTAAGAAAAATGGGCCCACAATTTTATTCTCGAGTTTGTCGATGATTTTTAATTCACTTTATAGGAAAATAAATCTACATTCCTTATTACCAATCAGTTTTAAATTTTTCACCCGGGTTATTGAGTAATTAGATGTTTTCTAATGCAATATTTGAGGTTATTATTATTTTAAATGCTTTCATAATTAATTGAAGATATATGTTTTTTATGTAACTAAACATTGTCTATTGATTGGTAAATTATGTGTTGATTTAATTAAAATTAATTAATAAAAAAATAAGATATTATTTTAGAATATTGTTTTGTTACCAAACTGTTAGGTATCAAGTGGGCACAAAAACGGACATTCTCCTTTAAGTTATACATACATATACGCAATATAATATCGAGTCAAAAAATAACCCCTCTTTTAATCGAACGTATGCCAAGTGAGTATTAATTTCGCGAAGATAAAAGCCAAGAGTTGTTCATTGTAAAAAAACAAAAGCGGAGAGGTCTTTATTCAAAAATTCAAAACGACCATAACCTGTGCCTTAAAGATCGCAATCACATGAAGTAGTTTATTTGTTTGAATGCCTCCCGGTTTCTGATTACGGCCCTGTGTGGGACGATCTAAAAATAAAAGAACTGAGAGCTACCAAACACATGTCATTTGTCAGCGTTTCGCTTACATGACATCAAGTAATTTACGATATCCTTCGTTATTGCTTTTCAGTGGCCGTGCTCTTTTTAAAATTATTTTAATAATACTCATATATTATTTTATTGTTTCTGCGGTCTGTTGCCTCGATTAAATAAATGCTTTTTACGCATTAAATATGCTTAAAATATGAATTATAATAACATAGGTTTTTTTCTAATTTTCTTCAATTATCTCAAAAGTAGCTCCCCCTGTCGTAATTATATTATATTCGCAAATGTTTAAGATCACCAACAACATTAATTCAAATATTATCATAATCAAACATAAATACTTCTATCTCATATGATACTAGATTCATCCAACGAAACCTCCTTTAAAAGAAAATCTCATATTATTAAGAGTATTTTGTGTAAATTTATTTATATAAACGGCAACGTTAACTATTTATTAAAGGTTTAAATCGGTTCGTATTAAGATTCCAAGTTAACACTCTGTAGTCATTATTCACATGACATATAACGTACAAAATTAGGTCGGATTAGTGATTTCACAGAGTTTTCCACGATTTGCTTTCATTTTTGCTCATATTGGATTACTTTCGACCCAACCGTATCCTTGTCGGAACTTAACAAAAAGCTTTTGAGTAGCCCTAAGTGCTTTTAATTTTAAACAAATGTAAAATAAATTTTCTTTGATATAAACTTTTTTTTATATTGACGCGACATAATATGGACTCGACAGGCCTGATGGTAATCACAGTATATAGTGACCCAGTCGCCACGTAGTCACTATGCCGGCCCAAAAAGGTGCTGTTTCTGAATTGAATGAAATCTGCTGGTGCTGAAATCTCTTTCTATTACGGCATTGCATATGTATTAGTGATTATACCAGAGGCTCTGTGTTGCCAAATTATTAAAAATAATATATATGTTAGAAGATTCGAACATAGGGGCCTCCACGTCCACGAAACCACGTCTATAATCACTCGACCACGGTCGCATTAAATAAATATTTGACCAATTATGATATGTTCAGTGCCCACCAATAAACAATGTACTTGTAATTAAATAAGTTTAGACATTAAGACTTACTTATAAACGGTGCTGCCCGCTTGTGTAGTTTTCCATTTTCATTATATTTTGTGGTTGAAAGGTGGGTTTGTATAAACCTATATAATTTCTTTTATTTTGGTGTACAATTATTAATATTGTTATTATTATTTTTTTTATTTTGAATTTAAAATTCAGTTTTTTTTACTTGTTATAGGCATGCACAGTATAAGAAAGTACAAGTATTGACGAGATTCTTGTGACGGTATTCTCTTCATACAGCTTTCTGAAGCCCTGGTAGAGTCAGCCTGGTTGACTCGATGAGCAAGTCCATGCTAATAAAATAATTTCATTCAATTTCATTAGGTATATAATTATGTAAGCAAATTATATTTTTTTTAAAACTATTAAATTTAATGTTCTTAAAGACGGGTTGTATTTCACTTTACAATATTTTAAATACACTGCTGTTTTTTTAAAAACAAAAAAAAGTCTTCTGTCACCTGTTACCAAAGCCCTTCCTGTTTTTGGGTTAAACTTTATTTTTAAAAAAGTGTCTGGGAAAAGAATGTAAGCAGTATATTACATTGTGAAATTATTCTTAAACTACTTTCTAATCAATCACAATATACTTGGAACTTACGGCTTCACCTAGTTTTAGTAAAAAGACCATCAACACGGATCATACTTTCAAAGAAAATGTCGCTCGTCATGTACTTGTAACATAATTATTTTATACTATGCAATACAGTATTATCGGCAAACTGATGATGCCCATTAACCCAGTCTGCCGTCCTGGGGTAGTAGGTACTCTATTTTCAACACCTGTTAAGTGATCTAGTCCCGTTTTGGAATTAGCGTCTGAGTGTAACGAGAGGAGCGTACCATGTCAATTGATAGTGCACATTCGTCTCCTCAAGTCGGTATAGCGAGAGCGACTGTTGCCTGCATCAAGGGGCACTTACCGAGTTACTATTAAAAAAACTATATTACTTGTATATGAACCTGAATAAAAACGTAACTACGAGCAGGCATCATACGGTAACGTCGATTACTTGTTACAAAACATCTCAGACAAGTACATCGGTAACTCATTCTTGTATCTCATACCATGCACTCATAACGTCGATAAGTTATAATCTTAAGACTGTAGTTAACAATCACATCAACAGTCCTGAACGCTGTTCTCCGCGTAAATTGTCCCCTCAAGGTAGTATGGAGCACGCACTTAGAAAAATCTCTTCAGCCTCAGGCCATCTGAGATGACCGCACCGCCCGTGTTCTAAATTGACTACCAACTACACATTCTACTAAAGCGCTTACTATAAATATTGTGATACTGCTCGTTTGTTAAAGCTTGTTATGTGATTTTTGTAGTCTGCATTAAGTCTGTTAGTTTGAACACGAAAATAATGTTCGGTGGGAAGTAAAGCCAATTTGGGAAGGTTTTCATTGGAAGCATGTGCGTCTAATAAAGAAACCTTACTAGTGTTGGAATGTGACAGGTGAATTCCATTACGTTATTTCTTTATCAATTGTTTTGTAACTATATTTAGAGACGAAATAGCTTCACAAGAAAGAAAAAACAATATTTATTTTCGCATTCTTAGAAAAATTAATTAGGAAAAATTACTCATAAGCTATTTTTAATTTGAAGGGTAAAGTTTTGAGCAGCTAACGTTGACAGTGACGAAAATAGACGAGTAAAAATAATTAAAAAAAAAACATCTGACGCACGTATTCATGTTATGGTGCAAGAAAAGTCGCAGTAAGGGATAATTGGCTGTTCTCGTAAACAGTACAGACTACGGGCCGGGTGCTGGCGCCTTGGGCAACAAACAAATGAAGCACGGCCTCACGTTCACAGCGCAATGCTACAAAATTACATAGGTACGTTTTCACTTGTATTTATTAAATTTTAAAGCATTAATAAAATGATTGGCCAACTGAAACGTGTTGACAATGGATTCGGAATTCGATTATTCGAGACGAATTGATCGAGAGGGACGTCAATGATGTACTAGTAGCTTTATTATTTCCAATTCATTGTTATTTGTTTTAATTTGATTTTAGTTTATTGAAATTTTGATATATTTCCAATTCAATTTCAATATTTGTATAAATTTTATTATTCAGACGTACATTTGAACGATTTATTTATTTTATTTCGGTAAAAGTCATTAACTTCACAAAATTGTGGGTAAATTATAGTTAATTACAATACAGGTAAACATATATTCATCAATAATATTTAAATAATAAACAAACAACGTTCTTTTGTTACCTATAATGTAATATTGAAAAAAATATATCCTATTTCAATGAAGATTTTTAAGTAAAGGTGTTTTAAGGATCTTGTTTATTTATTGCTCCACTAATTTGTAGCGAAAATATTAACTATCTTGGTCATTTGTCTGAATACACAATACCTATAGCCTATCGCTATCTTGCTTCGTTCCGTTTTACGTTTGGTCGGATCCGATTTCGAGAAACGAAACATTGGATCACAACGAACAAAGAATGTCTGTCAAATCGAAATGTAATTCGAGTCTTTCAACGTCAAGTTACTCTGTAAATTTGTCCCGAATTATTGTCTGAAACTTTGTTTTCGATCATTTGAAAGTAGCCACCCTGATCGCAGAAGAAATAGCGACAGGCCCAGACCGAAATGATGAGTTGAAGGAGCTCGTAGTACCGTTGTGAAAGGGACGAGGAAAGCATTTGCCTAATGGACGGTTAGTATAATTTTGGTCATATTTTGAATATCGATTAGTTCAGTGTACTTTTCCAATGACATTAATATAAACTAAACGTACAAATAGAACAGGACTAAAATTACTTTTTACGACGTTTTGTAGGCTTGATCTTTGTGCAAACTAAGTCTGGTAAACGCGCCCCAAAGGTCTCATAGAGAGTATCTGTTTAATCTAGCAGCGGAAAATATCGCACATCATGTTTATTAATGTGGTGTGCTTTTATTGCTTCAACCGTAAGCAATTTATATTCATCGCTATACAGTATGTACAAGTTGGTAGATTACTTGGCTTAAAGCTGACGCCATTTAAAAAAAAAGTTTATTACTCGAGAGCATGCGAAGATGAGTTAATCATGTGAGATGTTTGGTGGATGCTATGAATTTAACAGTTCTCTATTTTATATCGAATACAGCTGTCACTGGTAGCTGATATAATAAGTAAAATCATGTATTTATTCCTTTTATGATTGTACATAAATTGAGTACATATATCTGCTCATATTTTATATTTATTGTGTATATGCTAAGCTAGTGCCTTGAACTACGAAAGTTCATTGGTATCAGCTGGGATTTAAGTCTCTACTAGCCGGTATTTTTATTTTTACAAGTACATTATCATACATAGAACATTAGGACATAGATGTAGGTAAGTAATAAAAGATGCATTATTATCGGAGTTTTGGTTGATATAGTTTGAATTGTACAGCAGGCTACAATATCTATCACTAATAGCCATACTTAATAATGCATGACATTAGTACAGCAGTTAGTAATCCAGAAGAGAGGAATAGATATAGATTTTTTTTTTATTGTAGCTCGGCATGTGACAACACTCCGCCTGATGTAAAGCTAGAGTGCGGTCCATGAATGGAAACAACTGCTGCTACAGAGAAACCTGTGCGGTTAGCAGTCGCCTCCACTATGCCGGCTTGAGGAGACGAGCATGTACCATCTTAGATTGACAGTGCGCACTCCTCTCGTTATACCTGGCTACTTTCAAACTATTCCCGAAACGCGATAAAGTCACTTCACGGGTGTTACTACCCCAGGACGGCAGACTGGACAAATAACCATCATCAGTCTGCCTACCACTCTTTAAGTGGTGGTACTAAAATAGAAATGTCTGTATAGTTTAGGTGTCAGAACATGCACGCATGAACACGCTATGAACGACATGGATTCGAACCTCAACTGTTGTTTTTTTTTTTAATTTCATCATAATTTAAAAATAAAAATATTCAACCATCACAATACAAATATGGGTCTTTTTTTCTCTAGCCTGAAATGAACCGGTGTGATAGATTTTTGAAAATAAGTCTTCAAGCAAAAATCACCAAAATCTCAAATTTTCAACCATCTCTATTTAAAAAAAAATCCTCGAACATCGATATAGAACCCGTAAAAAAAGTTTCAGCCAAATCAAGAATGGGTCGGTCATTTTTTGTTCAATTTTGTAAGGTTTATAAAAGAATGACCCATATACCTGAATCCATCCATTACAAACTTTCTATAGAGTAGTTACTAAACTATGCAGTATAAATCACGAGTACCTACTAACAAGAACTTTACCTGAGACATACGAATAATTTAACATAACCTAACAACTACTCAAATCTTCAAACATTCCGCATATCCAAAGATTAAGATGTGAAACGTCTCAAAATGTTCCCAACATTACAAATACAAGATTACTTCGTCGTACCAAATTAGATTATGTTTCAAGTAAAATTACATTGTATATAATTTGGATTTTGTTACGGAAACAAATATAAAGCTAAATTCTTGTGAATAATTCACTGAATTTATATTGATTTAAAGAACAATGAGCATTTTTGGGCCTAATTAATATCCGAGGGTTAGTTCACAATGTTTAATTACATAATAAACACATATCATTAATTTTTAATAGGCACTTAATATAATAGTAGATTTATTTTTCTATAAAATTAAATAAAATCATCGATAAACTTGAAATAAAATGTGGGCTAATTTCCCTTAGATGAATAGGCATTGTCCTTTAATATGATGTGGTCAACCTTTTCTACAAATTCCAATTAGATTTACCTCCAAGATCTTTTTGCTTATTTTACATTGATCACATACATTGAAATTTTTATGGATCCTTTGGTAAATATTTACTCATCTATCTATTAGGTTTTTTTTTATTGTAGTTTGGGCATATCGCACTCCGTCTGATGTAAAGCTAGAGTGCGGTCCAATGACGGAAACAACTGCTACTACAGACAAATTTATACAGACAGTCGCCTCTTCTATGTCGGCTTGAAGAGATGAGTATGCACCATCTAGATTAATAGTGCACACTCCTCTTGCTATATCTGGCTACTTTTAAACTACTCCCGAAACGCGACAAGGTCACTTCACGGGTGTTACATTCGAAAGTGGTGGGTCGAAGGATGGCAGACTGGGCTAATAACCATCATCAGTCTGCCTACCACTCTTATTTGAGAGTTTTCGTTCGGTCAGCGGGTGTATAGTACGTCGAAGAATGCAACACTTCGCCTAATGTTAAGCTAAAGTGCAATCCTAAGAGGAAATAACTACTACCATTGATTTGCCGGTAGTCTCCAATTCTGTGCCAACTTGGGAAGACGAATGTAAAACATCTATTGCTACCGGTACCGATTGATTGATTGAGATTCAAATTTAATAAATCATACGGAACCTTTGCTTGTAAATTTATTTTTATTATTGTCATAGCATTTACGTCTTAGCAGCCTTTCCATGTATATGATTAGCTTATTGTATTCCTGGCTACTGTAACGTGACAAGGCCTCTTATAATAAGTACTATTTGACTATAATTAAGTTACTTTTGCCGGATTGCGGTTTTGCAACCCTATTACGTAAAATGAAGTAATATTAATTGAATATTACGTTTGATTGACGAGTATTTATTGTGTGGAAGACATTTGCTAGATTTT
Source organism: Tinea pellionella (assembly GCA_948150575.1). NCBI lineage: Eukaryota > Metazoa > Arthropoda > Insecta > Lepidoptera > Tineidae > Tinea > Tinea pellionella. The sequence continues at coordinate 2,399,474 of OX411254.1, read as the reverse complement.
ATTTAGGTTCAAGAATAAAATTGATGGTTCAATAACTGTAGGTAATTATTACCATATTAGCATGAATATTACAACACATATACCTGCAACTGAGGCTTTTTTTTGCAGTGTTTTTCACGACATATACTAGCATGTAAACGTAATAAAAATTCCACTTCATTTCATATAGACAACTATGTGTACTGCAGACATCAGTCCCCTCCGCTATGCTGGCTTGGGGAGACGAATGTACACCACCCATTGACATGGTATACTTTACATAAGGTCACTTCACGGATGTTATATTTGAAAGTAGTGGTACTCTCCGAGAACGGCAGACTAACTATCACCAATCTGTCATGAAATTCTTTAAAATATAAGTATAATATAAATAGGTGCACTCCTTAGGCCGGCATAGCGGAGACGACGGCTGCCCGTAAAGATTTCTCTCTAGTAGCAGTTGTTTCCGTTCATGGACCGCACTCTAACTTTACATCAGGCCATGGGTTGCCATATGCCGTGCTACAATAATAAAAAAAAGAGAGTCTACATTTAATTAGATGAAAGAAGGTCATTTGTCAGATAATATAGTATTATTTAAATTTCACAATAAAACCATTTAAGTTTTTGATCTAAGCAACAGAATGATGACCACAACAGATGCGCGGGCGCAACAATCGAACCAGGAATTGTATGACCCAATATAATTTTCCATATGGACATGAAGCAGATGTCAGTAAACCACTAAGCGTAATTTTTTTTAATATCGGCCCTAATTGACTCGATGTTGTGACCCCAAAATATATTAAAAAATTTCTGCAGATAGCAGTTGCCTCCGCTGTGCCGGATCCTTAAACGCGACAAAGTCACTTCACAGGAGTTACATTCGAAAGTCGTGGTGCTACCCCAGGAGAACAGACTGAGCTAATAACCATCATTATTTCAAAGAGTGGTAGGCAGACTCATGATGGTTCTTAGCCCAGTCTGCCATCCTGGCGTAGTACCACCACTTTCAAATGAAGTGACCTTGTCGCATTTCGAGAATAGTTTAAGAGTAGCCAGATATAGAGAGAGGAATGTGCACTGTCAATCTAGATGATGCATATTCGTGAGCTCAAGCCAGCATAGCGGAGGCGACTACTGCCCGTAGAGATTTCTCTGTAGTAGCAGTTGTTTCCATTCATGGACCGTACTCTAGCTTTACATCAGACGACATGTCACATGCCGAGCTACAATAAAAAAAACAGTTGGCTTACCATTCATAACATGTCTTAACCCCGTTGGAATCAGGACAAAGACAACAATACATATTCGTTTTAAAATATTACTATATTGTATTCGACCTGAAACTGGCGCTTTAACCGTCGAGGTCTGAAATAAAAGGTACAATCAAAAACTTACTGCACAGGAATAAGCAAATTACGCAGGTTCAACTATAATTAGCTGGACAATTGTTGGGGAGGTGAACCGCGGAGAATGTTTGATGGGCCGAGCCTAGGGAGATCCGGGTTTTGAGCAATTAAAATAGTGAAGCGAAGCACGTATCTTTGCAACAAAAAATAACCTGTTTTAATTAAAATTTACAGCTATGTTTTCGTATTAATTTATATAAAATAAAATTTACTATTTAATATTTATTACTAGTTAATAATTAATATAAAATAGATTTTAATTTCTATGTATCTATAGGTATTTCTTTATTTATTATATATATGTTTACTTATCGAGCCTTTAATTGTCGTACATCTTCCTGGAATTTACTAAATTGATTTGCGAAGTAAATTCATTTTCAAGATTCTATGATTTACGTGTAAGTAATCGAAAAACCATATGCTATTAGAAACTACAGTATGCTTTAATATAAGCAATGCAATACTTTATATTTGGCACCAGCTATTTGGCAGTAGCCAGGTATAGCGAGAGGAGTGTGCACTGTCAATCTGGATGGTGGATATTCGTCTCCCCAAGCCAGCATAGCGGAGGAGACTGTTGACTGTAGAAATTCATCTGTAGTAGCACTTGTTTCCGTTCATGGACCGCATTCTAGCTTTACACCAGGCGGAGTGTCGTCATATATCGAGCTACAATAAAAAAAAATCGATCATAAATCTCAATTAGTTAGTTAATATATTATTCAAACAACTTTCTATTAAAAGCAATACCGTAACAAAAATATTTCACAATGATGCAAACGACGGTAGTTCAGTTTATAAAAAAGTTAAACGTTTTCCCAACAGTCGATGCAGTCGTTTAAACATTGAATGTATTATTCAGCATCGCCGCATACTCGTTAGCGCTGAGTGCATTGTGGTGACCCGAGAGTTTAACAACAAAGGAAATATTTTAACAATTGCGTCTTCTATCAATTTGTGTTGCCATAATATTGTACAGTACTTGCATTTGCATGTAGCGGCCGTGGTCTAGCGGTGAGACGCGTGAACTCACGGTCGATGAGACCCGTGTTCGAACCTCGCTAAAGACCGGCACCAATGTAACTTTAGTCGCTCAGTGCCTAGTACATAGGCACTAATAAAGAGTGGTAGTCAGAATGATAATGGTTATTAGCCCAATCTGCCGTCCTGGGGTAGTACCACCACTTTCGAATGTAGCACCCGCGAAGTGGCCTTGTCGCGTTTCGGAAGCAATTTGAATGTAGCCATTTATAACAAGAGAAGTGTGCACTGTTGGTCGTATCCTCAGGCCGGCATGGAGGAGGCTGCCCGTAGAGATTTCTCTGCAGTAGCAGTTGTTTCCGTTCATGGACCGCACTCTAGCTTTACATCAAGCGGAATGTTGTCATACGCCGAGCTTCAATAAAAAATATACAATTTTGTAGCTATTATGTATGTCTTGAAGTAGGTAAAAGTGTAACACTAGAAAAGCGACCTAGTCGTGTTCGGGATTAGTTTGAAAGTAGGAAGGTATAACGAGAAGACACTCTTCTTCGCATTCGTCTCTTTAAGCCTGTAGCAATTGTTTACGCTCATGGACCGCACTTTACCTTAACTGAGGCCGTGTAATGTGTGACATAGTTAGTATAAAAATATAGTTTGAATTGCATTGCAATAAAAATATAGCTAGTTTCAAAGTATAAGTGTTTGAGAATCGAGTCGTCGAAGTCGTTATTCAATTAAAAGTTAGTAAAAATGGTTACGAAAAAGTAAAAACTTTTACCCCGTTATCGATACAAATCTGTTTATTGTAGCGAATTTTAAAACGTTTAAAATGATGATTAAATTGCCTGCGACCCAGATCCGTAAAAGAGGTCGCAACGTCAATCCTGAATAATAGAAAAACGAACCACCCTACAATTTGTGCGGTTGCACTGACTATAACTACCGAGTCCGGAATAACCTCACGACACAAATTTATTATGAGCAAATCATTTTAAATGATTGCGGTGAAATCGCTTGTAATAGTTAGGTAAAAATATTTTATTTTCTTCCTTGACAATTTTCCTAACGCTCGTAGCTAACGAGACCGTTTCCATTTACGTTACGAAGTCTTATTGAAATTTAGACGCTCCAGATGGAAAATGTCAAGTAAAATAATGTTATTGTTTAATGTAATACTCAAATTAATTGCGTCAAGAGTCATTAAACTAAATTGCTTTACCCTTTAGTGCTAGTTAATTTAACGTACATTATAATTTATACTAGCGACGAAGCCCGGCGTTGCTCGGGTTTCTAGATCATTCTTGAAACTTTTAGAACCTTCTAGATCAATTGTAACACTTGCACACATTTTTGAGTGTTCTAGATTATTTCAAAAATTTTAGAACTCTGTAAATACTCAACATGTCATAAGTTAGAAAAAGACAGACTTAGTAGTCAATATGTCATAAGTTAGAAAAGGACAGATATACATTTTTTGAGATTTTCGCCTCCCACAACCACCCTTTTCCACCCACCGCGACCAAACTCCCTTACTTTCACCAGGAGACCAAGGGGTATCTACCACCGCAACGGGAAGTAGATTGGAGTTGGTGGTCATAGAGAAAACCCTGTCTTTACGTACTAACATTAACATTTTATATAAGTATTTAGATTTATATTAGTTTAAAATAAACAAATGTTTTAAATTTAATATTAATTAAAATATAAACTAAAAGTAAACAAACCTTTCACAATTTGTCTAATTCATTTATTATCTTTATTTTTAGCATATAAAAAATGCTGAATTTATTTATTTTTAGAATATGAATGTCTTTCCGGACGTTTTGAACAACTACAATGAACTCAACTGCAATGTTCAGGATGCGGTGAAAAAGAAAAAATCCTAGTAATATAAATGACATCAACCCAGCTGTAGAAAAGGATAGAATAGACGAATTTCGACGCAATCACGAAGACCACCAATGACTCAGTGGTCAGAGCATCCGTGTTCAAAGCAGCATAAATTGTGTGCGCGTTGACTCTTTCTGTTTTTTTTTTTTAAATTTATTATTTCATACTGATTATAAATTTAAATAGTGAAAGTACAAATGAATTAATTAGTATTATGTAGTATTAAATATGTAACCAATCTGCTCTGATCTACAAATAACCCTGCACCTGGTGGACCAGAATACATTGATAACTTGTTTTCCTAGGACAGGTTGACGTTAACTAAATCTATATTACAAGTGAAGGTTGCTATATTTAATTTGTGCCATATGGTGTAATGGTTTTTGATGCAAGACAGGTGACAGGAAATATTGTCATTTTATTCTTTTAAATTAATTAATTAAGAAGTCACGCTTAGAAGCTATGGTGGGAACGTGGAGGACTTGAGTTAATTTCCTAAAGATTCCTTTTTCTGTAAGATGTAAACTTTTCACAAAATTGTAGAATTACCCTAGCCACGACTTTCCTTCTACCTACATCATGGGATCTTTCAAGTGCAGTGTGAAGAGGCATCTCCCTAAGCCGGCATAGCGAACACGATTTCAACACGATACCTTTTTTACTCTAAATAAAACTTAGCACATTTTCTTGCTTATAAAAAATTAAATGAAGTTCCTATGTAATTATTATTACGCTGTTTTTATTATAGTTTTATCGTCTCTGCTTTGCAGCTGTATAGTTGAAGCGCGACATCCAACATGACAAGTTTATGTATTGCAAAGATCACCAAGTTATTTATAGAGCAAAAACTTGTCTGGAAGACTGGACTAGGGTGAGGTGATAATGACATATTATTTTAAGCACTCAGATGTAAGTAGTAGCTATGCCTAAAGAAAAATTCGTTGTGTGATTAAAGTAGAGGATTGAAGTAATTTTAAAATGGAGAAAGGAACGAAAAATATTATCATAAAAGCTCAACAATTTTCAAGGAATATTAGGTAATGATTATCATAATAATAAACTAAAATTTATTTAAATTGTATCTGAGAATCTCATCTGTTTTCCAAGAAATTACTCATTCAATAATTCTGCCTCGAGAAAAGAAGCGTTTTTGAAATACGTTTTATTGCTGCTTGTCGCGCGCCCTACCAAGTAATTGTTGTGAAACTAGTATTTCAAAAGTCGTTCCTAATTAACAGGTTGAAGAACTTGCATCTGCGGTCTGTCGCGAGCTATTTGGTGATTAACAACTGTCTCTTCAAGTTTTTACGTTGTATTGCGAACCGTTTAAAGTTAGCCCCGCGGCAACTGCCTTCTTTAACAAAACCCTCAATGTCATATTGTTAAAGCATCTCTTGTTATAGGGTTTAATTAAACCCTTCGTATCCTTGGCGATCGTTTTGATTTGTTTGCCGAGTTCTACCTATTTTATATAATTATACCTATGTATAATACATAATTCTTTTGATTTATATTTTTTCTTTTTAGTTGAAATGTGTATTCATTATTGCGTTTTTATGAAAGAGAGAGGTGAGAATTGTGTCGATTTATAAAATTTATGATAGATATAATTCAGTATAATAAACAATATTATTTACGATCTCATCAACTTGAAACTACCGAAATATCTCACTGAAAACGGCCCCTCATAAACCACTATTAAGCCGAACAAACTGCCGTGGACGTCATAAAATATATTTCCGATAGTCAAATTGCAGCATCGGCGTCGCCCACAAATCTTTTTCGATAAATTTTCCCCAGTTTGGACGGCAGTTTGCGGTCGGCTCGCCCGCGGTCGTAAATGCATTTTGTGAATTATGCCGTGTCGATGTGGTGACTGGTGAATTTGTTGGCGAGTCGGCATCCGTACGGCACCTGCCTCCTTAAACTTCTCACATAGATTGATCGTTTGCATATTTTTACATAAACACATACTCGATCGATTACGTTTAAACAGGTAATAATACAACATGTATTATCCCTTTGAGTGTTGTCATTCTCAGCCGAATTGTAAACTCAGGGACCTCTACGTAACACATAGACGTGTGCTAATTGATCACTCCACCATTTTTTCATAATTTTTAATACATAGTTTAGTATAAATTAAACACGACAAAAAGAAGATGTTGTGGCAACCTCTTTTCACCTCAACATAAAAAAAGATTGTCACAATGACAATTTGAATTGTCAATTGTTATTATTTTTAAAGAGAATACATTTTACTTAGAACACGACCACTACGTATTATTTTACCAAATTTTATTTTAATTAATAATGGAGTGTCTCACTCACTTCAAGCGGGTGAGACACTCCAACTGATTGGATATTTGAATTTAGAAATATAGATTATCTAATATAAATAAAATAAAGAAATATATAATTGTGCACCGAAGCTGATGTTAAATAAAAGTGAGAGGTAAATTGATTCAGTAGAATAGTGGTCGCAACTCAATCGCTATTTTATTCTGTCACGTCCATTTTGACATTCTATGGCATTTACCTATTACAAATTTATAAACGTCCTATGACAAATTTGTATCGGTCCATGTCACGTTCGGTTACGCAGTGTACGCTTATCATAATCATCTATGGAATTTTATGTAAATATTTCTTTGTTAACTTAATATTTTGTTACGCTGATCCAATCTGGTATTTTGGAAAAGTAAATGTTTTTAGGTTATTAAACAATTTCGTATCTTTCTAAACACAAATTTGGTAAGCTTGCAGTTTTGCAATGGTTTCTAAGAATAGTAGAAGTTTTGGTGACTTAAATTGACTCGCAAAGTCGTAAGCCGTACGCAAAAACCTAAATGTCCATGCAAGAAAAAAAATTATGGTTACAAACAACTAGTTCAAGCACTAGTTACTTAAATACTTCATCCTCAACAATGTTCATCCATTTGAAAGCAAGACAATTAAATAAAAAATCTTTCTAATCACTATTTTTAATTTTTAAAAAGTCAAAAACACAAATTAACAAAAAATACATATTGTGCAAAAATTCCCAATTCTTTATTTTACACTATTAATTTTTTATTAATTTAAATTATAATGCGTTTTGTTACAGTGACGTACAAAAATATTTAGGGCGAATTTTATTTTTGTAAGATGCAAAAATGTTTTCAAGTCGGCTAGACAGAGACAACATAAATTTCAAATAGCTGAATATACCAATGCAGGACCCGGCGCTCATGTAGACAAAATATGGCACTATATTTCTAAAACTTTGGATGTCATATTGAGGAAACGAAACGAATTTTTCTAACTTTATCACTTAATATGATCTGGAATAGAAAAATAAAGTAGAAGCCATATTGTAAGGTCGTTGTTTTTTCGAATTTCTTTATTTTCTAATGCATCGTATATTTTTATAGCGATTATGTATCTCTCAAAATTAAGCTAAATTATAGCTAGTTACTGAAACAATTTAATACGTGCATATAGGTATTATAGTATACCAACATACAAAGTAATACAGTGCACATAGGAGATAGAGTATCGCAGTGCCCTCGGTGTCGAACTTCCGCGCTCGAATTGTGTAGAAAGTTCCAGAAGTTCAACCAAAAGGTGCACTCGTAAACGAACCTATTCAAAGTTTTAATTATGAACACACAAATTTCGGGCTTACGTTGTCCAAATTGCTTGCGGTTTATCGCCGTCTCTACTGTATCTCGAAATTAGGGGAATACTACGTTTTAGAGGGTTGTTTACAGTTAGTGTATTTTGATTAAAAAGTAAAATATTAAAATAATATTCTGCTTTATTATTAAATTATAATCAAAACTGAATAAAAACGTGTAATACACATGTGGAATTAGTATAGCTGAGGTGATTGCTGCCGGAAAAAAAAAATGTTGTAGTAATAATTGCTTCCATTCGTGAAGCGCACTCTAGCTCAAGATCAGAGCTTACAATAAAAAAATATACCTCAAAAATTAACCTAGATTAATTATAATTATTAAATCTTTAATCATTTCTAAAATGGTCCAAGTCTTGAATTATGAGAAAAACTCTGAGAATTATGTATTCATTTTGCAAACACGAGACTAAGTTATTGTTTTATCGATAGTAATTGTAAGGAACCTCAATAAATATCGGTTTCCATTACTCTCACGCGCTCGCAATGAAATTATTGACTGATGGCATTTTAATGCGACCGTCTCATTATAATTCCTTCCTTGCATCTCGAGCATAAATTCCCCTCGCGATTCATGGGCAAATTTCAATATCCCATTAAAGATTTCATAAATTGTCGCCAGTACCTTTAGAGGTAGAGGACATATCTTTGCCGGAGTTTGCCAGTTTGTTACGAGCGCACTGTCTTGGCAAAATTGCAGCAAGACAAATGCGTCTGGGCGCGGAGTGGCTTGTACCTCGCTCCGTTAGTGCTCTAGTTCCCAGGAGCCTTTGTCACAAGGCCCGTGCTTGACTCTATCTGGATCACACACTGCTACCGCGCGGGCACCGTACCTAGAACACGACACATTGGTCAAGCGGTAGCGTTACTAGGATTTATAAGGGTTATTTATGCTCTGAGTTACAGATTGCTACAGTTAACGTAAACGTACGCGTAAATCTTAAAGTCTTAGAGCAATAATGAAAACGTTGAGGTCCACTAGTCGTAACAGACTGAGGTTCCGGGTTTCCGATCGAAACAAATGCAAAACACATGGGTTTTTTTTAAAGTACGAATATGCATTTGTTTAGGTATGATAACCTGTAATATCGGACGGGATATTTAAGTACCTGTATTTATAGATTAATGTGAAAAGATATAAAATTGTCGGGTCCTTTTTTTTCTCGGCGTCCGAAATCGCTCGAAGCTTTTCATTGAACTATGTTCTGCACCCGGATAGCAAGTTACAATTTCCTATACTCTACAACGGGCGAACTTACTTCATTATACATTGTATTTTGCTTCACGGCGATATTAAACACTAACATAAGGGCTTAAGAGTGATATTTATATACAGATAAATAAACTGTAATGTTATGTTGTATATCAATTATAGCCATGGCCTTGCTTTCTAACAACTGATCGAAATGGGGTCGACTATTTTAATCAGCTAAATAATACCATGTCCAAGGTTCGCATAGCCGATGAGAAGATAAAATTAATATTTGTATTTAAGACTTAATTATCTTTTATATAAAGAATGATAGATAAAGATCGGTCCAGTATTTTTGTCGTATCTGATTCTAGTCAGGTTGTTCGATATAAAACCAATAGCCACTGTTACCCAATCAATATAACAATTCTTTTTTTTGTCACTTTACAAATCTAATTGTGCAATAAGTAGACAGGCTGTCGATGGTTAGCTCAGTCTGCCGTTCTTTGGTAATACTACTTTCAAATGAATACCCGTGAAGAGACCTAATCGCGTTCCGGGATCCGCTTGATCCGCTACTGACGAAAGCAGTCTTTTTTGTGGCATGAATTCACGATCGATGAGACTCGTATTCAAATCCCGCTAAGTTCTGACCGTACCAATGTATCAGATCGCTTCAGATCAGTTGGGAAGTTGCATTGTCCTGCATGGTCTGCATTCGTCTTCTCAAGTCGGCATAGCGAAGGCGACGGTTGCCTGCAAAATATTATCTGAGGTAGCAGTTGCCTCGCTACGCGAAATTACTACCAGGTTACTCATTTTTTTTTGTTTTTTTTTCCTCCTTATCTGCCCTATCAGTCAGTCTGACTTTTAGCAGGTTTGTGGTGCGGCAATGGACGTGTTGAGGAGTGCACATCTGGTTACTAAATAACAAAAGAAAGTAAACACATTACTCAACGCCTAATAATATAAGCTTTTACTCAAACTTCCTAGAATTAAATAGATAAGTATCTCACTAGATAGACACCGTCCTTCTCCTATTTACGTGTAACACCAAAGTGATGAAATAATAATACACTATTCACGCCGTATAATTATAAATATTTAAGTTGTTCACTGACTGTGTGAAAAGATATGAAAACAATTAAATATATTCGTATAGCCTATGCCAGCTGTCCGTCACGGCGTCATAATGTTTCGACTACGACTTGGACGAATGTAATTTGCTTATATTATGTGTAATTAGTATTAAGTGAAGCGAATATCCTTGAGCGAGCGAATCCCAAACAGTGTGATAAGAAATCGCTGCGAGCTCAAGAACAGTATTGTGACCAGAGTGGAAAGGGGTATGCTAAGGTGGTTCGGTCATTTGGAAAGGATGGAAGAAAAGAGATTAACAAAAAAGATCTATTGCGCGAAAGTGGATAGCAGTGTCAGAAGGGGGCGCCCTAGGAATCCTTTCTCAGCCAGATCGGTCAACTGCTGAGAAAGGGTCAGATGAGGAGGACCCTCAACCGACGCGCATGCATGAGGGGAATAATGGATGTAGTCGAAGCGAAAGTGGTATGTAGAGAGTCGCTGGGGCTCCATAGTTTCTGCCTACCCCAGTGGGAATAAGGCGTGAGCTAAGTAGTAGTTGTATTGTTTCTAGCCGTTACGATTGAACGGCGTTTCCAAACCTTATCTTAGTACACATCAGGATATTAGCCGAAACCCACTTGCGGTTTTGTATTCTTGGAATACGCAAGATTTTAAGCTTATTAGAGACGTCAAAGAATAAAAAGTGGAGTTGATGAGCTAGTTAAGTTATCACGTGTTCCATGATTCACGTTCGACGTTTTTATAACAACTCTATATCAAAATTTCATTTTCATAATAAACATTGGTTTCGAAACACTAACATATAGGACGCGTGTTATTTTATGTAAATGTTCTTTATGAAATGTAAACAAACGAAGAATTAATATGATTTATGAGGAACATGGCGCGCATGTTATTAATAATCTTCTGCGAATCGCTAACACGACGATCTAAAGGACGGAGCTTGTCAACTGTTATTTTGTTGAAGAAAGTAATGGAGAATAAAATATACGAGAATAGGTAACGGTTGAAGTTGGATTCACCACAGCAAGCAGCGATAACTGTCGTACAAGCGCTTATTGCAGGTTCACGAAGCCATGCCATAAATCCGACTCTTGTACCAACTACGAGCGGAAGACATTTTCGATTTCAAATATCAGATGCTTTGTAATCCCCGCTAGTATCATTCTCTTGTGAATAGTATGCTTACGAGTATTTCCAAATGTCGTTTCACTTGTTGCGGAGACAGTTTTATATGCATAGAGTGGATGTGTTAATATTTTATGGCGAGTGACCATACTCCGCCTGATGTTAAGTTAGAGTTGGTCTACGAGCAGAGACTTAACTATAGAAGTTAACAGTGCCCACTCCTCTCGGTATTCCCGGTTAGTTTTAAGCTGATACCGAAACTCGTAACTATACGGGAAAAGGAAAGTGTCTATGAATGATTTTTCCACTCCTTGAATATTTTAGAAGCTAGTCGACAATCATCATATTATATAAAACTCGATTACCACTCACTAACTTACTGACAGCAATTATGGAGTACTTACGGGGGGGTCAGAGAGATGATTCCTTTTGATGCGTATAGAGGGCGCCCCCGTGACCTCGGGAAAACCTCGACATGTTCCGAAAGTCCGTTCCATCTGGTTCAGGAACGCGTCATCTCCAGAACGGAACGAGATAAGGCCGAACTGCCGGAACAAAGGTTGTAGGAAATGCCGTCTAATTTCGAAATCGACAATCTTTTTTTCAAAATTTTGCTTTTTTAAAACTACCCACAAAACTCTTCCAGCGCTACTTGTTCATTATACAAACAATCTCAGATTAGCGAATAATTTAATAGTAAATTAGTCAATCATGCACGCTGCTGGTCAACATTGTATTATTAATGGAATATCAATACATTTCCCCCGTCTCAAACAAAGGCACTAATCCATAAATTGTACCAGTACATGCTGAATCCACTTACAATAGGATATTGCCGTCCAGATAATATGAGGATATTTGCAGTCGGGCTTTGCATATAGCCTTGTAGATTTATCAATTAACAATTATATAGAGGTATGCACTGTCGACCTGGATGGTTAAAATTTAAAAATTCTTTCTCAGCCAGATTGATCGACTGTTCAGAAAGGATCAGGTGAGGAACACCGTCAACCGATGCAAACATGGGGAGAGTAATGGAAGTAGTCGAAGCGAAATTTAAATGTAGTTTCTGCCTACCCCAGTGAGAACAGGGCGTGAATTAAGTAGTAGTAAAACAACATCTGCCGGCTTTTACTAGTGAAACATGAAGTAATCAGATTAAAATTAAATCAATTAAAATTAAAAACAAATGAGATAACCGATAATGGGATGCGATATTGAATAATAAAATAAAAAGCTCGTCTATAAAATCGAGGTCCTACTGGCAAATTATTTGATGTGATTAATTAAAAGTCATAATTAATGAAAGAGCAATATAAAATGAGCACACAGGGTGCGCCATTGCGGTGCGGCATGTCATGTGTACTCTCATAAAATATGTACAAATTAATATAAATCATTACTTTGCTATTTTATTAATTAATTAAATCTATAATAAGTACTTGCAATATCACAACGCCTTCGCTGCCCACACTTAGTTCGGTTTCTTATGACAATGTCAAATTAAATTAAAGGTCTAACTAGAAGGGCGTTAAGACTTGGTGTCTTAGAAAATGTAGGTAGATATAACAAATAGGTAGACAGATATAGTTACATTGGTACCGGTTAGAATTTAGAGAGATTTGAACACTTGTATCATCGATCGCGAGTTCACGCGTTCTACAGCTAGACAACGGCCGTTCTGAAAGTAGTCTAAGATCAATAATATGAAGTCGTAAAAATCAAACAAATTGAAACAGCCCAAACAAGAAAGTAAAAAGAACTATATTATTCAATTATTTAACTGCGAATGTTCGTAACCTTTCACGAAGTAAACAAGCTCCAAATGTTTTGAGGAAATCAGAACTTCACAAATTTATCGGCGAATCCCGTTACTTCATCCCATAGAAGGAGAAAGTTGTAACTCAATCAAACTCCTAACAGGATCGGACCAGATTAGAGCGCCTTCAGGGCGGAGCAAACATTAAACATAATCTGGAAGCAATGGGAAGCAACAAGTTATTTAATACAATATTATTTTATTATTATTGTGTTAATAATGCTCGTAAATTGTGACAACTTTGGACTTGCAGTTTGTTATTTAAAATTTTAAAGAGCGGTAGGTACGATGGCTATTAGCAAACAGTACCCGTGAGAAGATCTAGTCCAGTTTCAGGAGCTGTTTGATCTGCCATGTATAACGAGAGGACTGTCTCTTGTTATTGGCAAATTAGCGGAAACGACTGTTACAGCGCCTTTTTAGCTGAATGTTCTGTGGTAGCTTAACAATAAGCGGAGTGTGGTCACAATGCCAAGGTACTATAAAACAGTAAAAATGCAAGTGAATACTTTTTTTTAGAAATAGAAAGATTTATGATGTAGCTTTGCAACGGATAACGTTGGTATCCCTGATTTTATTTTACCCGCCTCATTTTTGTCATCTTCGAAGCATACAATGTGAGATTATTATAAATAATAAAAACTATTTAAAGAACTAATAATGCATTACAAAATAAAGTCAAACAAAAGCAGCGTCAATAAACCGTAATAAATTTTATTGTAGTACACTTAAAGTCGAGGTCGCTTTATTATAAAAACGACTTCGCAAATGAATGCTAAGGATATAAAGGTAATGGTTGCTATTCTATATGTTATTGTTCAAGAACGAGAGACGCGATTGCCTCAAATGGGTTAAGTACTAAGTTACATTAAGTATTAAAAATGATACGAAATCAAATAAAATACGTTTTAAAATTAAACCCATTATGAAGATAATTTTTATGTTCTTAAAAATTAACAACTAATGATTGACCTATTTGGGTATTGACATGAATTTATTCCAATTATCTTTTTTCTTTCTTTCAACTTTTAAATTAATATAATATTATAATACAATTTTTTTCATGTCTGTTCAAGTCTGTTTTCTTAGCTAGAGTATGAGTAACAAATAAGACATTTATTAGAAAAAATACGCGTGAATTTTTGTTTTTCTATTCAATTTTCATCATAATATTCTAATATAGTTTTTTATTATTCTAAAAATTTATAAAAAATAAATAAATAGATGAAACATGTATTTCGTTTATGTTTAAATACAATCTACTAAATATGTCGTATTAAAAGACGAACAAATTTGAATGTAAAAGTGTTTCACAACACAATCACAACTTAAATTGTTATTTGTGGCATAGTGGTAGGTGGGTAATTCGGTAATACGACCTTTTTACATAATACAGCCGACGGTAAATGAATTCAAATGTTCACTTATAGACATTTTGAAGCAATTCTAACCGCAGAATGAGATTGTTACGATGTTTAACATTTGTATACTGATTTAGGTGTCTCCTCGTGTTTTGCAAATGTCAAGGTTTAATAAAGTAATGCTCTTTAAAGAGATGTAAATACCTATGTACTATATTTTGAGCGGCCGTGGTCTAGCAGTAAGACGCATGAACTCAGGATCGGTGAGACCCGTGTTCGAACCTCACTAAATTCTGTCCGGTACCAATGTTATACGTATTTTGGTCGCTCAGTGCCACTATTACGTAGGCACTATTAAAAAGTGTAAGCAGATTGATAATTTGTGATTGATGGTTATTAGCCCAGTCTGTCGTTCTGGGGTAGTACCACCACTTTCGAATGTCACAGCCAGTTTGGAAGTAGCCAGGAATAACGAGAGTAGTGTGCACTGTCAATCTCGATGGTGCATTTCGTCTCCTCAAGTCGAGGAGGCGTAGCAGAGGCTACTGCTGCCTGTAGTTTTTTTTGACGTAACGGTTTGGTGCGACTTCTATAAAAATATTTTAATTTGGATCTACTTTTTTTGAAGATAATTGTAATGCCAAAATTATTATTAACCGGTATACGGATTATATAAACTTTAAAAAAGAGAAATGTTTAGACCAATTTTTTGTCCATATAACTAATGAGAAATGCTTGTAATCTTTGGCTACTGACAAAGATAATCCTTAGGAGTTTGAGTAGCAATTTTATCAATTAGCATCCATCAATTTATCTTACTTTTGTATCGGCTTACAGTTACTTTTATGGAGGTGTAACCCTCGTCAACTGATAATTGTCGTGTTTTGGGATCTGTGTTCGAACTTTGATAATAATATGCCTGTTTACTTTGTTTTTTAGTGATATTAACTAATTTACAATCACTTTTGTACCAAGACACACTCACAAACATACATAGTTCTTTTTTGTAGCTCGGCATATGACAACACTTCGCCTGATATGAAGCTAGAATGCGGTCCATGAACGGAAACAACTACTACTACAGATAAATCTCTACAGGCAGCAGTCACCACAGCTATGCCGGCTGGAGGAGACGAATTTGCAGCATCTAGATTTATACCGCACACTCCTCTCGTTATACCTGGCTATTTTTAAACTGTTCCCGAAACTCGACAAGGTCACTTCACGGGTGTTACATTCGAAAGTGATGGCTAATAGTAATCCCCAGGTCGGCAGACAGGGCTAATAACCATCATCAGTTTGCCTACCACTTTTTGATTAGTTAAGATAATAATAAAATAATTAAGTTAAATATATCAAATAGGGAAGGTCCAATGCCTGTAACCCTCCATGCCTGTAACACAGTCATTCAAGATAATGTAATCAGTCAGGCTCCAGGGCTCAACTGATATTGTGCAAATAAAGTTTTTATTTATTATTATTTTATTATTAATTAAATCGTTACTAGTTTTTTTAATACGATACTAATAAATCAATTGTAACATCGTCTAATGAAGTCGTCCTTTATAGTGGTCTAGCGATTTACATAATTTATAATCTGATACAATATAAATACATTTATTTTCTCAACGTAGACTTTTTTCCTAATTTGTAACATTTAAGTTATACATTAATTTGTTTTATTTCCCAATTTGTCTACACTAAGGCCCCCTAAATTATCTCTATTTTAAGACAGTGGGGAATCTATTGTAAAGTGACCTTGAGCGAAGTTTCGGTAAATATTGAGGACTTTTCCTGCTCAGAACTGTGTGAATAGGGATGCGCAAAATACATCGATATATCGAAATACCAATATTTTTAATCGATATATCGATATATATTTTTATAATGATAGATTCGTCTAGACTTACGTTTTAAAAAAAATGTCACTTTATGTAAGTGTCATAAAACTTGGGTTCCTTGCACTTGCAGCGGTTTATCGAAATAGTATCGTGGAATAAAAGTCTATATTATATCGACATTTTTCAAATAATATAACGATATAATATATTTCGTACATCATTTTGTGATGTATTCGACAAAACGAAATAAGGTCCTCCAACCAAGAGCTACCTTCTCTGTCTCGGCGAATAATTTTTCGATTTACCTTCAAAAGATACACAATCTGACTTAGGTAATATCTAAAGCAGTAATCCTTGGCAATAGTAATTTTATCAATTAGTATACATCGTATTATCTCAGTCCATATCAGCGGTTCGATTCTCAAATTCGGGTCACCAATAGTGCTGCGACACGATTGCGCAAAACTCAATTTGCATTGAGACATATTTAATAGAGCATTATTACGACACGAATCACATTTCACTTCATGCATTCATGCATCAAATATTACATCAAACACTTTTGTATTGTACGATTGACATTTTGTTATACTGTTCCATACATTAGCATATATTATAATACATAATATGTTAAGAACACTAAGAAAACGACGCTTTAGCAAGGTACCAATTTGTCTTGGTATTACCAGACTTATTCAAAACGTGCAATACAATTTTGTCAATATTAAGCGAACAATGTATGTTAACAAAGTTGACTTATTTAATTTTAACAACAAACTTTGCAAACGCCCTCTGAAAGTCACTCGGTCATTTCTTTTTTAATGTAGCTCGGCATATGACAACACTTTGCCTGATGTTAAGCGTTTCATAAACTGACGGTGCACAGTTGCCTCCGCTGTGCCGGCTTGAGGAGACGAATACTCTCGCTATACCTAGCAACTCTCTCATCCTTCCTTTCCGTAGACCGTAGTGGGGTATTAAGTTATAAAATTTTATTCTTCTTGCAGGTTCAACTTTAGTGTTCTAGTTTTTCTTTACTATGATTACTTTTAATGATGTAGTAATTTTATACGCCAACGTTTTTGAAGGAACAAAGCTTGCACAGACCAATTATTTATTAATTATTATTATAAACAAATATTACTGGATTTCTACGAACACTTACTACGATTTTATAATAATATTTATCTTACATCTCATTAAAAAACATTGCTTGCCTACTTTTAAACCTTATTTTTTTAAAGAAAACATTACTATAAAAGCCTCAGAAGAAAAGTCAGCTTTAATAAACAAAGCGTAAACATGCAAATAATGACATAAAGTTAATGTCCATTATGATACAACTTTCCTGGATTAACTATAACTAGCTGCGTTATTCTTGATCGGTTTCATATCAAAATCAAATCGAATTAAATTGTTTAAATGAAGTTTTATTCAATTGTTATTGGAACTGAATGAAACTATAAAAAGAATAGAGAACTCCCTTTTACGAACTAAGTACGAGGTTACATGAATTTGTCAAGCTTAGTATAAGTTATGGTTTCTTACTTAAGGTCATATGAAACTAGATCTGCTAGCATTTAACCAAGGTAAAGTAAATGCCAAATATCTTTTATATTCTTTGTTAGTAAATATAATATGTAGAAGGTTCTATGATGCACTCATTTTAAATACAATTTTATCGTAGTTTATATCACTGAAAATATTTTACTATACAACACTTTTTTTTTGTAATTTCAACCCGATACTAAATATTACCTATATTTTTACCTAATTATAAAAAATATATATAATACACACTATGTACATAATGTATATCTCAAATTCCGGTGTATAAGTAGAACAACCAATTAATATCCAATTAAAAAAAAAAATTGTAATTAATCTGTAATAAATTATCATGAAAACCTTTTTTATTTTTATGTGGCGGACCTGTTACATACTGGCTATATGAACTTCATTTCATTAAGTCTAAAATACATTATTCTGTTAAGGTTCTCTTCTAAAATAGTTCTGTCTAAAATCTGTAGACAGTAGTCTCCGGGGTAGGCAGAAAGTTATGTAGTTGATATTAGACATATTACCTGTATATCATAATGCATTTGTTTTTTTTTTAAATTTTGTTTTCAAAAATAAAAAGTGATATTTGGACCGCATCAGTATCTGGTATAACTACCTTCTGATTCACAGGATTGATTGCTATCTTTTAACACCCTGTACACTTTATGTATTTTGCTTGTTAACACTGAAGAATCATACGACAAAGTTGCAGTTACATTCGTGACAGAGTCGCATTGTCTTCACCATAAGCAATACTTAGGGATTGCCCAAGCAAAGGTCGCTTATTTGCAGAATGGTTTATTGCGTATCATACATAAATGTCAAATGTTGTTAACTGATCCATTATATTTTAAGTGAGATATAAATCAGCTACTTAGTTTTTTAAACTGCTATCTTTAACGTAAGGCTATTTGTCTAGTTTATTCTTTGCGTTTTGTAATAGGTGCAAGGGTTTTATGAGACGAAATAGGTGTGACGGCAATTTGTTCTTTAATAATAAATTTCTATTATATTTATGTGTTATATATCATTATAATTCTATCAAACATATATAAAATAGCAGGTATATCGTACCACTTGAATGTACGTATCACTTGTTGGTGTACTTTAGTTTTAAATTTGAGTTTTTTTCTTATTTTTTACACCTGTCTATAGGCACTATTAAAGAGTGGTAGGCAGACTAACGATGGTAGGTCAGTCTGCCGTCCTGGGGTAGTACCACCACTTTCGAATGTAACACCCGTAAAGTGACTTTGTCGCGTTTCGGGAATAGTTTGAAAATGGCCAGGAGTGTGTACTGTCAATCTAGATGGTACATGCTCGTCTCCTCAAGCCGGCATAGTGGAGGCGACTGCGCCCGCACAGGTTTCTCTGTAGTAGCAGTTGTTTCCATTCATGAAGCGCACTCTAGCTTTACATCAGACGGAGTGTTGTCACATGCCGAGCTACAATAAAAAAAAACTTATCATTCAGTGTGTCATTTTCATAATACGGTTTGCACAACATTTATAAAGTTAAAAAATAAATGCCTATAGAACAAGTTATGTTTGGTACATAGCCCAAACATTTGTAACCTTCTTTTTATAAAGCTTATGAAACAGATATTTCTCGGAACAAACTAATATAAAATGGACAATTACATCATATTATGCTTTCTTATCTACATCATAGGCACCGCAATTCGTGTGAAAGAATAACCTGTTACACGACAACAATAACCTGCGGCGGTATACACTTTATAGGCTGTTAGAGTGGGCAAGTCTCATTTAGTAGCTAAGTTTATGTTCCAACAAAATGTCTTAAGTCTTGTTTCATTGCTTTTTTACCATTGAATGAATACAGTTGTTTTCCTTTCTTTTTTCAATTATAATTTATGACTTTGGGATCTAGTATTGTATAATTAAATTTAAAATTGAGCGATTTCTTAATTTTTTTACGGTGGCCCATGAGCGGGGATAACCGCTACTACAGAAAATTGTCTGCATACAGCAGTCGACTCTGCTATTCCCTATGTTTCTTGATAGTCTATTTCGGATATAGTTAGTCCAAGCTAATCCCAAAACGAGTTTAGGTCACTTAAAAATGGTAGTTCGTAACAGCATACTTGGCTAATAATCCCAATATATACATTCTAAGGTTTTTAGGATTTCTATGGTATAATCATGCCCATTCGCCTAAGAAAAATGGGCCCATAATTTTTTTCCCGAGTTTATCGATAAGTTTCAGTTAATTTTGGAGAAAAATAAATCTACTTTCTTATTACCAATCAGTTTTAAATTTTCACCCGGGTTTTTGTGTAATTAGATATTTTATGATGTTATAATATTTGAGGTTATTATTATATTAAATGCTTTAACAATTTATGATTTTTTTTGTCTAATTGAACATTGTCTATTGATTGGTAAACGATGTTTTTATATAATTGAAATAAATTAGTTAAAAAATAAGATAATATTTTAGAATATTGTTTTGTTAACAAACTATTAGATATCATGTGGGCTCAAAAATGGTTTATTTTAGCAGAAAACAATGAATACGTATCATCAATAATAACAAAAACAAAAAAGTAACTGATAATCCTATGGTATGATTTTATATGATTATTTTATAATATTATGTTAAAAAATATATATTTTATTTTTAATATGCGTTCGTAATGTAACATAATAAAAAAGTAATAATGAAATGTGTCAATAAAATTAACAATTTCAAGACTTTTTAAGATGCCTCAACTTGGTAAAGAAAAACTTAATAAGTAAGAAAGAACAATTACTTTATACTATAAAAAATGTTTTGTAGGTTGTTTTAAAAACATAAAAAAAATGTGTTATCACGTTTTAAGGTGAAAGATGTAGATATAACGGGTTTCAGTGATTTTTGTTGAACCTGCGTCCACTACGGGTCATTTTCTTGTCGACAAAACTGTGGGAATTCTCTTTGTCATGGTTGTTTTGACAAAATTTATTTGACGCACTACTTTTACAATTATTATATTTTTATTTCGTTGTTACCATTTATTTGATGAGCGGCCGTGGTCTAGCGGACGGATCTTATGATCGATGAGACTCGTGTTCAAATCTCGCTAATTTCTGACCGGTACCAATGTAACTAAATTATATGTACTTTGGTTACTCAGTAAAAAAAAATTGTTAGGATCAGTTTGAAAGTACTCGTGCATAACGAGGGGAGTGTGCACTGTCAATTTGGATGGTATACATTCGTTTCCTTAATTCAACATAGCGGAGGCAACTGCTGGCGAGAACTTCTCTGTGGTTGCAGTTGTTTACGTTCGTGGACCGCACTTTAGCTACTAAAAATAAATTAAAGTATAGCCAATATTAAAAAATACAATAAACAAGACTTGATCCATATTTTTTTAGGAATATTAACTTGTAAATATTTCTAATATTCCGATATTATGTCATGTAAAGAGGTGATGTAGGATGAGTAAGATCGGAGATGTGTAAAGATCATAGATGTATTTTCTCTTCCTTCGTTGTAGGACTAAAGACGTGATACTGTAGATATAAACTCGTATTTATTTCTATAATAAACTTAAATTTCTTCAAACATGTTATTGACAAACCCTGGGTTTATAGCAAACATTGTGGGTAAACCTTGTAATACTCCCACATCCAAAAGGATAGTATCGGGTATCTTATTGTAGTAATTTTAGTACAGGCTTTACTTGTTCCTGTGTACTTCCTGTTTAAAACATACAGAATACAGATATTTATTTACGATAACAATATCAAAACTACATTACCAAAACCAATTTAGTTAACTTTCGCAATAGACTCTTATCTTAATTAAGCTATATGAATTAATTCCTATTTAGTCCGTACATAACTACAATTTCGACACCGCCACTATTATTTATAAACAAAAACATTATTTTTTTAAATTGTAGATTATTAGCGGATTCCTTATCCGCAATTGAGCTATGGCCGTTGATTGTGCGTGAAGTGGTCCGCATCACTGGAGCTACCCGATATCCTTTAAGAAGGCCAAGAGACTACATGTTCTTGCACATTTCCAGGAGCGTCTCGGCCGTGTTGAGGAATTTTTCACGTGGTTCGTTCACGCTGCAAGAGCACATGTGTGACTCTTCAGCCCCCATCCGACATGTAACCACACTCCACCTGATGCGTATCTACTATGTCAGCTTGGTGAGATGATAACGCACTAAACGTCAAATTTTAAGAACGGTTGTACGAGTAGTCTAGCAGTAAAGGAACCTCTCGATCGATGAGAGCCGTGTTCAAACCTCGCTAAATGAAGACCGGTACCAATGTAACTATGTTATAATATGTACTTTGATTTGTCAGTGCCTGTGATACAAACACTAACTATGCTGGCATTAAAAATAAAATAAAAAAGGGTACATTTCTCACGTTATGTAATGTATTATATAAATACAGAAATTATGTCAAAAAGTAAACATTTCAAACAATTATTGTGTTCTAATTAAAGACATAAACATAAAATAAATATGCTTTTATCGACTCAAGGACATTGACCAATGTGTTGGTATTTTCCATGTAAAAATACAAATATTTTTATGTTAGTGTAACACGAATGAATAGTATAAATATAGTGGTGGCCCTCAAAGTAATTCGGCTTAGTGATCCTAAATTTCTTTAGAAGTAAAAATATCTCTGTCCTTCCCAGAAGGTTAAACCTTGCCTAAGATAAGAAAGATAAGTTGTCCCCTGAGAAAATTATTTTAACCCAAATCATTATGTAAATAACTGAAAATAAACCTGTTTCTAAATAACTTATTTCCTACTCATTTTACGTCATAATTTTTGTTTCTTAATTTCTAGGGGTTGGGTATAATGGGTACTACCATTTTTAAGTGTTACACCCGTGACGAGATCTAGTCACATCTCGACACCCAAACCGGCATAGCGGAGGCGATTGTTGCTTGTGAATTTTTTTTATGGTATCATTAATCACGATTTATTATAAAAAAAGTGTCATGTTACATTGGCGGGCTTAGAGCTGGAATGCGCTACCTTTATTCGTCCTCAAGCTGCCGTAGGGACGTTCAGTAATGATTTGGAGTACTCTACATTGAATCATAATTGTTCCTTTAATAGCAAAAACAATAAAAAAAGAGTGACACATCATTGCCCTATAGCAGACAAATTAAAAGTAATTCAAATAACCACTAAAGAATTAATTAATTATTAAAAAGACCTTCAACATAACAAATTGTTTGATTAAAAAAAAATATAATACACCTCATGTTGTGACCTTATAATATAATTATCGCCAAATTCGATAATTATCATTGTATTCTAATAAAATTTTGTAATACTCCGTGAAGACCAAATTACAGGCCTTTGTATGCCACCGTTACTCTATAATTATTTTAGACGATACTAAAGTTATTATGAAAGTATTTGATACTTAATTTCATTGAAATCTTAGGTAAGATGTTATGCGAAGCTGTGAACACAATGCAGTCACGTCCAAATGTGGTAGCTGTCAGTTAATGAAAGCTATTAATTATAAAGTTTCATTAGTAGTAGTTTGTGTAATATCTGATGAGAAGTCTTATTTAGGTCAACGATGCTTCTACAAAACAATTAACTGTTCATCCTTTGTGATAAGTGAAGTAGTTATTTTCTATGATCATCAATTAGTTAATTGTGATGAATCAATGACGATCACGACTTCCTTTTCGTTAAAAGCTAGTTATTATTGAATTATTTTTTAATACACCTATTATTATATTTTTGTTGTAAAGCTTTCTAAAATGAAGTAATTATAAACTTGTCTAAAAGTGATTTGCACAAAGTCGAACAAATAACGTTTAAAATATTTATAACTTTAATCCAGGTTGGTGCACAAGTGGCATCTGTGGCATGGCACGTTGTCCAAGCCTCAGGGCACCGGCCACTCTGTAATCACCCGCCATTTTGAAGGACATAATTGCCCAACTAATGAGTGACTGCCCACGGCGTTGCTCCAGTTTATGCAATGATGAAATCTACAACCATGTCATTGTGCCTTTAAATGTTGGTATGGACGATTCTTTTTTCCTAAAGATTTTTGTAAAGATTTTTTTACAAGTCAATTCACGACTTTATTTAAAGAAATATCAGGTTTTTAAAACGAAAATCTGTATATAATTAAATTGTGACTTATACATAACAATATATTCGGTTTTCTTTTTTTTTATTAATATTTTTAGCAATTAAAACTATCAAGTTATTAGATCTAACCTTCAAATTATTATTTTTTAAATTAATTTATAAATAAAGTAAACTTAACTAAGTATAGATACTAAGTGCAACAACAAAATCAACAGACATTTGTGTTCGAGATTCAATTCAAATCCCCCAGATGACCTCTCTGTAAATGCACAAAATAGATTTGTCCGGTAAACGGGGCGGACGTTCAATGGACTGTGGCTAACATCGTTATTCGATTTAATATAAACTAGAAATTCTCCAAAGCACTGTCCTATCCAATGTAGAGGCTGTTGTAAAGTCTATTACGGTAAAGTGGCTTTGTCTCTTATTAAAATTTGTTGTTTGTTTCACAATAATTATTTTCTTTTAGAGAAAATATACTATTTTTATGACGACTAAGCTTTAAAGCGACCACGGCTCAGCTGGTATCTATAGACGTAAACTTGCAATCGATAATCCTCGTGTTCAAATCTCCAAATATTCCAATATTTTTGAATTGAATCGAATGCTTTGACACAGGTCGGACTTGGCTTAGTGTTCCAAAATAATTAATAATTGAAAATAACTCTGAAGTAAACACAAAAGTGTTTTGTTTACCATTAGTAAGTATTCATTATTGTTAACTTAAATAGAAGTCTAGCAATAAAAGCATAGGAGAACTATCTTCTGACTAATTTAGATAGCAAAACACAATTTGTTCACCATTTATTAAATAGATATATTATCGGTTATTTTATTAACTTATATCCTTAAAAATGCCATAATATTATTAAATTATTATAAACAAACATAGAAAGATAGATTTCTATTCAATTTTTTTATTAATTCCTTAAAATTTGGTCACATCATAGTTCCATAACAAATAAAAGTATAAACTATAAGGTCTGCGACTAGCATGTTTAGCGTCACACATGATAGAGATTTACCTTGACAAATCATTTGGTAACATTTGAATTTAATTATCAGCTTAATTTCCTATACTTCGGAGCCCAGGATTATCCCAAGACGTCCCACATCACCCCACAAAGATTTACTATCGAATTAATCACTGTTTATCTTGGGGGTGTATTCTATTGCCATATTAAATAGTTAATCTCTTCTAAACAATGTTTGGTTAGTTTGATCTTCCGGTTTGATTCGCCTATGTGTTGTAAATTAATGGTTTTCAATTTTCGGCTTTGTTTAGGTACTATCAGAAAAACTTGCGCTGAATCACTGTAGAAAATAATCAATAATGATAGTCAATAGCCTTTCTATTTCAACAGGAAAGGGGCGTGTCATTTTGTTATGACGTCATAATTTAAGTCAATGCCCAGTACGCCTTTACCTATTACATATTTAATAAAATTAATTAATAATAATTAAGTAGTGATACATAATTTGATATCCGATACCTCCTACAGATTAATCGTTACAAATAGCGACCTTAATTTCTGATGCATAGAATTTAGAATGCGCTAATTACATTAGTTAATGTTGTGGGTTAAGAAATTCCGTTTACAATGTAGTTTGTATGCGTAGAAATGATATCAAAAATGTATTTTGATTGAATTTATTTGATAATTATAATGAATATGTTGATGAGTTCCAATAAATTGTAGTGTTGTTATAAGTAGGCGTATCTCGTCTAATTATTGTGACAATGATTGATACTAATGTGCATTGGAACGTCAAATCCAAGTGAGTAATTGATTGTCGCTACATGATATATAATGTAATAAAAATTAAGAATAAAAAAGATATTGCTACCTAAATACGAAATGCATCGAGTTACATCATTCTTTTTTTATTGTAACTCGGCATGTGACAACACTCCGCCTGGTGTAAAGCTAGAGTGCGGTCCATGAATGGAAACAACAGCTACTACAGAGAAATGACTGTAGTCACTTCCGTCAACTCAGCTTGAGGAGACGAATGTGCACCATCCAGATTGACAGTGCACCTACCTTTCGGCTACTTCCAAACTGTTCCCGAAACGCGACAAGGTCACCTCACGAATGTTATATTCAAAAGTGGTGGTACTACCTCAGGATCTTTTTAGCAATTCACCATAGTTTTCAGGAATATTTTAATTTTTAAAAGGCATTGCCCTGTCTTTAACAGCTAGTGGACTTTTGGGGAAAAACGTTAACACACACACTTTATATTTCGAATTTGTCTACATCACGTATTTACATACATACATTGATCGCACATTGATACTCGAAAAAACACAAGTTTAGGAAAATAATTCAAGACCGACAACACTTAAAGATCCCGCAAAATCTCCAAAGTTAGTACTTATCCTAATTCCTAATGAGGGACTAAAGTACGCAAAGTTACAATATTATACCACTTCGTTCCCGATTTAGACGAAGAGCTAGCGAATTTAAGAGATGATTTTATTTAATATTTATTCTCTATTTTTACTTCATCCTATTTATATAGAGTTTTTAGATTACCTAACTGTCAATTTACAAATTGACAAAAATAAGGCACATTTCACGTATTTTTCAGTATTTTCAGCATTTCCAAGCTGAATTCTCTCAATCGAGCTTTTACTGAATCTAGAATACTGCTAACATTTTAGGCAAAAATTACACTTGTATCTTATTTAATCTTAGACCGATTTTTATTGCAGGTCTATCTTTATTCATACCTTACATTTCTATCCAGTCTGCAAATCTAGCCAAGCGATAATTTAACATTACAATACTTAATATAAATAAATACCTTAATGCATGTAATAAAACTTATCGAAAATGTTAAATTTGTTCAACGATAACACAAAAAAGCTTAACTTTACAATAACTAAATATTTATTTATTCAACACAGAAGTGAGAGTGACGACATTGACGTACGTACACGCGTTTCTTTATTCAAACACTTATAAATCTAAAACTTGGTAGTACCCACACCATTACTAAAAATAACACGGGGCCGAACAAAACTAAACACAGTAATCGGCGCGACCCGATAAAACAAATATTAGTGACACCTGCGATTGTGTGCTCAAGCAAATGGACGAGTTTGTAAACTTAAAAGGATCCCATATAGTAGTCCCTATTGATCTTTTAACTACTTTTAAATATTTACTTTCGTGTTAGTTTCAAGAATATTCGACTTTATTGTCACATTGTTAAATAATAAAAAATACTTCCTTGTATATATGACTCCAAATAATCTGCCTCTAGAGTAGTTATAACGGAAGTAATCTGTCCTGTCAACCTGGATTGCATAGCGGAGGTGACTGATAGACAGTATCAATAGTAACAGTTATCTGCATTCTTAGCCTTTAGCTAATTGAATCCAGGACAATTTAACCAATCTAAGCAGCTCGTCCTAAAAAATAAACCAAAAAATAACATACTTATAACTCGTAAAATGAAAACGTAGGGGAACTTATAAAAACAAAGTTTAGTTTTAAAAGTAGTGTTAGAACATTTTAAGTAAAGAGATCCGTCTTAACGTTCACGAGTGCAAAGTACCTTTTTCGCAAAATTTTATCCAGGAAGTCCGAATTTTGTAAAACTTTGTCTCTGACGAAAAATACTCTTAAAATGTTGACGATAAAACAATGTTGTCAAGTGTAATTTTACGACATGCACTTTTCTCTTACCCCTTTTACAGTTCTCTAGTGTTATCTTGAAATAGTAAGTTATTGGTCTTTTTTTGCAGACCATACTCCGCCTGGTATTAACTGGATTCAGGTGACAAAGGAGAGACAGAAGTGGAAAAATGATGAGGAGGTCTACTTTCGAAGATGGCAACAATAAAAAGCCTGTAATAGATATTGAAAGCGGCTTTAGAGCGGCCGTGGTCTAGCGGTAAAACGCGTGAACTCACGATCAATGAGGCCCGTGTTCAAACCTCGCTAATTCTGACCGGCACCAATGTAACTTTGTTATATGTACTTTGGTCGCTAAGTGCCTATAAGCACTATCAAAGGCAGACTGATGATGGTGTTTTGTCCAGTCTGCCGTCCTGGGGTAGTACCACCACTTTCGAATGAAACACCCGTGAAGTGACTTTCGTTTGTTTGAAGTTTGAAAGTAGCCAGGTATAACGAGAGGAGCGTCTCCTCAAGCCGGCATAGTGGAGGCGACTGCTACCCGCACAGGTTTCTCTGTAGTAGCAGTTATTTCCATTCATGGACCGCACTCTAGCTTTACATCAGGTGGAGTGTCGTCACATGCCGCGCTACAACAAAAAAAAAATTGTTTAAGTTACTGAAAATTATTTTAATTTAAGAAATGCAATTAATGCTGTACGAGAAACGGTTCAAATATCCAATTTAAAATCAATGAGCTAAACGCTAGTAAACTTTTTGCAAATATCATGCAAGCTTTTTATAGAAACGAGATATAATATTATGGATATGGTTTCTAAAATTAATATTTTGTGTTATTCACACTAAAAAGGCTGTTTCAAGCGTAATCGTGAATAGAATCAGTCGCGTTCGGGATCAATTTTGAAGTAGCCGAGAAGAATCTCGAAGAAGGGGATTAAAACCTTTTTTTATGCATAACCCGTAACGAAATTATCTTAAAAAATATATGTTAATCTAAACTGTACAAAACATGTCCTCTTCATTTAAAAAAATTAATAGTTTGAATGTCATTAAAATAACCCCTGTTTTAGAAATATAAAACCATTTTCCTACTAACCTATTATTAGCTAGGTTTTTTTTATTTTCATTATGATAATTGACAATACAAAACCCTGGGGCGCCGGGTCTAAGGGGGCGCCGAGCACCCTCTAATCTAATGCGACACCTCCAAAGACACTACTCATTTCCCGACATCATTTAAAATTGCACTATTTGCACCCGAATTTCCGTTTGAAAATATAACTAAGTATTTTATTTTCACCTTGCTCCTACTAGAGGGCGCCATGGTATTGGTTGCACACGGGCGCCACAAGGGCTAGAGCCGCCTCTGTTTGTATCAGCACATCTAAATACCTAATACGTAATAATAAGTAATCAACAAAGATTAAAAAAAAAAAAGAAGTACTTATCCATAATATTTTTTAGTCGACTTATGTTTATTTGGAATGCATTTTTATGGTTTTTTGAACAATGGTGGAGTTTTGAGTATTTAACCCTTGGATTAATTAACATATTTACTGAGCGTATCTAATTACCTCCCTCTTTTAATTAAAACTTAAAGTGCGCAGCTTTGTTTGCTTTCGTCGAACGTAAAAGGCTTAAACTACTTATTGCTGTTCGTTGAGCTTTAAGTTTCCTCAATACGTTCACTTACTAAGACCTAAATCGTTAACTACTACTCTTGGAGTTTACAATTTAAATTGTTTAAAAAGAAAACGTTCGTTCGTCTCCTGAAGCCGGCATAGCGGAGGCGACCGCCACCTGTAGAGATTTATGTGTAGTAGCAGTTGTTTCTGTTTATGGACCGCACTCTAGCTTTACATCAGAGGGAGTGTTGTCATAATTATGCCGTGTTATAACAAAAAATAAATGATTTAATTAATGAAATGAAAATATTCACAAACTTTTTATTTCTAACTAGCTGACCAGGCAAACTTCGTACCGCCTCAGAGTTTGATTTCTGAACGACGGGACGAACATCAAATGTTTGACATTCAAAACCAAAGGAATAGTTTCTAAGGGAAAGCGAAAATGTTGTTTTTACTATATTCCAAGCATTATTTTTTTTCATATTTACTCATCTTTTAAACCTTCCCTGGACTTCCACAAATAAATCAAAACCAAAATTAGCCAAATCAGTCCAGCCGTTCTCTAGTTTAAGCGAGACTAACGAACAGCAATTGATTTATATATATATATATATATATATATATATATAGAATAATATAATCAGTTTTTTTTTTATAAAACATCCATTTATTTATTTATTGCTAACTAAATATTAATTATGTGATTTTATACATATACAAAAAAGTAAGTATTTATTTCGGATCTGGGTTGTCCTTGTCCTTGTCCTCTTTGTTTTATAAAAGAAATATTGCTTAAAAGCTCAAATGAACAAATGATATTAATTAAATTTAATTTTAAAACACAGTTGATTTATGCCACAAATGTTTATGCAAATTAATTGCTATGGTTTAAATTTAGTAGCTGATAGACAATGATAGCGGCCGTATTGGATATCAGATGCTGTGGTACGGTCAGCTTCTCGGGCAGGACAGGTTAACAACCTACAGTCTACACCAACATTCCGTTTGCTCCTTAATGATCCACATTTATATAGAGTTGATATATATTTTTAATTTAGCTCGGCATACTTGACAACACAGAAATTACTGCTACTACAGAGGATTTTCTGCAGGAAGCAGTTGCCTCTGCAAAAACCCCACGGTGTCCCTCTCTACATCATATGGTGAAGTCACGGGCACGCTTTCGCATTTATCCGCGACCCCACCGACGCTTGGCCGTCAGGCCCCACCTCATCGACAAGAAACACCATTCCAGCCAAGTAAATGGCTTGGCTCGGGGCGAAGGAGATAACGCTTGGTACCCCGCTACCGCCTCCGCCCACGCGATGAAGGGTGGTCTCTCACTCAGGTCTTCTCTGAAAGCAGAGTGTGACCCGAGGAGAGACCCCACTTTGCTGGTTTTGGTTCGCGCCAGGGTACCTCAGGGAGGTATTCCGGGACCCTCTATCCACCACCTGAGGACGCGCCCGATGGGAGACCAGCAACTCCAACAGTGCCTCCCATACGAGATTGTCACTTACGGTCAAAGGACCGCGAGCCACGGGTCCTGTCGCCAAACCTGGCTACTTCCAAACTGATCGCGAAACAAAACAAGATCACTTCACGGGTGTTACAGCAGACTGGGCTAATAACCAACATCAGTCCGAAATCAATTGTGTTGCAAATATTGTTTACGATATACTAATTCCATAATTATATTTTTATAATTTAAATACTGGTCTACATTGAATATTAACCTATATTTTTAATTCTAGGTCGTGCGTACTTGCGTGTGACAGTTACTTACAAAATTAAATACACTGACCGGCACGAAAAGGAATCCACGCAGAAAATCTCGTTTATTAAAAAAAGTATTACTTAATAATATAATTCAAATACTCTAATCAATTATAAAATGATAATTTAGATGGTTATTTCTTTTTATATTATAATATATAATAGTATTATATGTAGCCTAGCTACACTCTGCCTTATAAACTAAAATACGATCCAAAAACGGAGACAGCTATAAGCGTAACGTAGTCAGTTACAGCCATGGAGGACATTCTATATTATCTTTGGTTACAGCAGACAGTGGTGTTAAGAAGACAGACTGGACTAACAAACATCTTTTTTACTGTAGTTCGACATATGACAACACTTCTGATGTAAAGCTAGAATACGGTCCATGAAAGCAGTTGCTACTACCGAGAAATCTCTACGAGCAGTAGTCGCCACCGCTATGCCGACCTGAGGAGACGAGTATGCACCATCTAGATTGACATTGCACACTCCTCTCGCTATACCTGGCTACTTTCAAACTGTTTTTTATTTAGAAAAGTAAATCTAAATGAGGTTGTATTAACTCTGTATACATAAATTTAGGTAATGTAGAGCGCTGTTTACTGGCTATTAAATACAAATGTGATTCAATTCCGCCAACATGTAATATAAATATAAAAGGTAGGTATAGATATATCAAACGTTTTATTAGTCTTTTAATGAAGCCGTGATGACTGGTCCAGTCGCCTAGGGTGCTTAATAAAAGATACGTCTTAAGTTTCGTTCTGAATATAATTAACTTTATCGCTAACTATCGTCTGCAAATAGTTAATTTTAATAGCTATAGTACGCAAATTAGAGGAAACCTTTATTTTTATATGATTTTTACGAGTTTAACACTTATACAAAAATAAATATATATTTATTTATTTAAAACCCAGTATAGCGTGCACACAGGCGAACTTAGTGCTAATTAGCATTCTCCTTTAGCTAACATCTGTGTTTATGACAGATGTGAGCGAAGAGAGACAGATTTTTAAACAAGAAGACTAAATTGTAGGTTTGAAAATAAAGTCCTGTGTTTTCCGTTAACAAAATAATACCTGTAGTATCAGATTATAGATAACTCATATTATCATTTTTATAGTAGACATACATGCGACTCTATTCCGCCTGATGTTAAAAGCTAGAGTGCGGTGTATAAGCGAAGACAAATGGTTGCAGGCAGTAATCGTTTCAACTTGACAGAGCACACACCTCTCGTTATACCTGGCTACTTCCAAGTTGATCCCAAAACGCGACAAGGTCACTTCACGGATGTAGGAGCTGGAAGTGGTGGTACTGCTTCGGGACGGTGTAATAGGTTAATAACCATCATCATTCTTAAATGTAACGTCCAAAAATCTATATATTTGTAATAAATCACGCTTTTAGTCACACGGGTATAAACAAAGACAATTGTCACTTCTACCGATTCTTACACGCTCTAGCTCTCTTGTTA
The DNA here is from genome assembly GCA_948150575.1 of Tinea pellionella. Classification (NCBI taxonomy): domain Eukaryota; kingdom Metazoa; phylum Arthropoda; class Insecta; order Lepidoptera; family Tineidae; genus Tinea; species Tinea pellionella. The sequence goes on along the minus strand of OX411254.1, from coordinate 2,366,887 downwards.
TTGTCGCAATGAACTTCCGTTAAAAAGTAAAACGTCATGATTATTGACCTTTCCAGTCTACAGGCGGTCACTAATTAATTAAATACTATATCAAATTAAACCTGTCGAATTATAATTATATTATCTAACTTATAGATTAGAATCGCTCACGACATTCAAAATTACAGCACAATGCCAATCAAACCATTTTCTTTACATCACGTAGGATATTATTATGTGATCACAATCGATTGACAGACAATTTTTGACTATATCATTTTATAGATTGTGAAATATTATCAGGTGCTATTTTATTGCAAAACACGCTGTCCTTTCTATCTTATATCAGCTGCCGTATTCGACCGGTTTGGTAGATAATTGTGAACTATTTTAATCCTATGTAACCATTTGAGCTAAAGGAATTTATTAAGTACTACAACCGCTAAGAGAGAACTTAACAATACGTAAAATAAATGATAACATATTATTATTACATGGAATATGTACAATGTACCTTGCCGTCACTCTTATAGAAACTTTTAATACATTCGAGCAATAAAAATATTTCTAGTGGGCAAATTCTAGATTATTATTCTTAGATGTCTAAATTTTTATTTATATGAATACGATGTGCTGTCTACCAAGGTAGCGGAACCGACTGCTGCTCCAGAGAATTCTCTGCAGCAGCAGTTGTATCTGCGCACGGACTGCACATATCTGACTACTATTAAAAAGAAATGGAATACAACATTTAAGTTCATATAGAACGAGTTCGCTTACTACTTATGCTTTTACAAGCAATACTTTTGTCTGGAATATAAGTTTAGATAGTGTTTGAATACGGTACGGTAGTCGGAATGTCGTTATAATTAAAAGAAAAAAGTCGAGACATACCAATTTACTGTGTTGACAAGTGTATGTAGGTCCAAAAATTTTAATATTTCTTATCTCAATTATCCTTCAAAGAAAAGCCGATTAAGAATAGCATTAAATTCGTTCTGTATAAGTACAATATTTATAATATGCAATAAAAACTTTTATTATTATTAACTTCTAATGGTATTTTGTGTATATTATTAGTGTATTTACTAATTATACGTGTACATTATTATGAAAGGTATTCTGACCCTTTTCACTAATGAGCGCGTTGGAGCGTGGGTGTTACAGTGATTTTGGCTGTCTCTAAAGTTTTAACTAATGTCAAACAAATAGCATGTCTTGACATTGTGTGTGTAGGCTATACCTTTTGACAACTGTTTTATACAATACATTATATATTTAGATTTAAAAAAAAATTGAAATGTAATTTAATATTATTTTGACGTAAATAATATCAAGTAAAAAATAATTATATTAAACAATAAAGCGTCACAAACAAAATTTAATTTCATGCGCCAAAAATAATTTCAAAAAGGAAATAAATATTATATATTCTGGGAAACAATTCAAAACCCACCCGAGTTTAATTTCTTTTTAAGAGATTTTAGCTCGAGCTTTATCGAATTCGGCCTGTGAGAGTGAAAATGAAACAATTATGCAAATAGGCAACAAAATAAAACTCATTTTATTAATAATCAAATAACGGGACTTCGCAGTCGCAAATGAAATAAAATTTCGTAAATGGTGGCATTAATTGTCGAGAGGACGGAAACTGAAAGTCCGAAGTCCTCTCGTCGACGACGCCGCGCCCGCCGACCTCCTTGTGGACTCTGCTACTGGATTCTATCAAATAAAAGTTATCTCAAAGGGGGAAAAGTTTTAATAAAATTCCGAATGCCGGAGGCTGTTAGACAGATTCAGATGTTATATGCATATCTTCGCCAGTTATAAAATATGCTTGGTTTGCGTTGTGAAGACTCCCTCGATTGAGAAGACGTCGCGCTCGATACCCGTCTGAAGATAAACCTAGTTGGAAGTCTTTGTGAGTGCTGGCGCAGTCTTTTCTTTGAGTTTTTTGAATTAACTTTTCAATAGTGAAGTAATATAAATAAATTTTTTTCAAAGAGATTCTTTGTTAACATAAATATGCTTAGTTTTAAATACATTTACTATATATATTATATTGCAGCTCGGTCTAGGTTTTTAAAACTCTTATGGTAAGCTAGTGGTTTACATAGTGCGAGTAGTTATAATGGTTCCGGTCAGAATTTAACGAGATTTCAACACGAGTCTCATCGATAATGAGTTCACGCCTTCAACGCTAGGCCACAACGATTCTTTAAAATATATATATATATATATTATCATTTATATTTATTTTCTCATTTAATTTTACTCAGGTCATAAGATTATTGGGTCATATTAGAGAGAGAATCTTGTATTTATTCATTTGTGATAATAAGTAATAAGTGTAAATACTGTTTATTGCGATATTTTACTTCAAAGAGACCATAAGAAATTTCATTAACTCAATTAAAACGTTCAGAAGCTTTGTAAATACTTGACTGCTATATCAGCAGCTATTTATGTCGTTGGAGTGCTTAATTAAGGCATCTTTGATGTTTTGATCAACATTCAGAAATATTGCGAACACGATTGAGACCTTAGGTGCACGAATTTTCCTTTTGATTAACGTAAAATTAATGTTGCTTATTAAAATTAGGTCTGAGTTTGATTTTTAATTCATCTAATAAATGGGATCAAATTTATTTAATTTTTTGCCTGCTGTTAAGCTAGAGTGCGATCAATGAACGAAGGTGACTGCTGTTAGAGAAGGAGATCTGTAGTCGTGTCCGCTATGCCGGCTTTGTGAGATGCCTCTTCTTACTGCGCTTGAAGGATTCCAGGTAATAGGATATAATAATAATTTATTTTATTTATTTAACATATTCAAATTAAAGGGCTTCGAATTTTGAAATAAACAAGGATATCAGAAACTGTATTTACTACAATTCTCATATTCCAATTTTCTCTCAGTAAAATAAATTAATCTGATACAACACAAAAACTTAATTAACCCAAATATATACGGAGTCTATAAACAAACAGGAGTTACAAAGTTACTCCCTCCTCCCACGGGACTTATACGCGGAGACTATTTCGTGTAATGATTCCAAAATGAGGATATACACCCCACAATGTACGAGGCTGAACTTAAACATACAGTCCGTAATTCATACACATCACGTAGGTACGCGTTGAGGCATTCCTACTAAATTAGCGATACTAAGGGCTAGTGACTTGAAGACACTTGAAGGAAGCTCACATATGTTTCTCATTATTTGAGTAAAAGAATTTAGGTCGATAGATGAAGTCGCCTTCTTCGGACATTTTATTCGGACATCCTGGACATGGTATTATATAAGTAAATATATAGTCAATATTTTTATACACTAATTTAATTTTTATATTTTATGAATTGTGTGCGTGATTGTACACGCGTAAACCACGCCCCCAGCGCTCTTAACTCGTGGCATTAGCTATACACAGGTGATATCAGTAACTGAAATTTGTTACACGGTAGATCCAGGATTCGATTCTCGTTCAAGACTTATAATAAATACAATTAATTACATAATTTTCGACAAAGTACTCTTTCTGAAAAATCCTGAATATATTGAAAATGTCTATAAATAAACTGAATTTTACTTTAAGTAATATTAGATGATAAAATAAGGTATAGATAGTAGGCGTAGATTAATAAGTTTTGAAGTAGCAAAACAGATATTTTAGGATGTAAAGTACCAGATTTGTGTCTTTGTTTCCCCTTAGGGGATAAGCGTGACGTAAATATCTTTATTATTATAATTTATGTACTAAAATTTTGAAACTAATGCTCCATTTCACCAACAAACTCCCAACACATTCCTACTCATTTAGGTGTTTTTTTTTTGGTTTAAAGTTCCCTAAATCTTAAATAGATCTAGATCTTAAATGATAGAGTATTTTCTGAAGTTATTTTATTAATTTAAGTTAACTAAAAAAAATTATCGGAAACAATTGCTGCTAAGCTTTTGAAATGAAAATAGGCGTGGGAATCGAACCCAGGTCCACCGTTTTGGGCGCAGATGCTCTGATTATGCTCCTACTCGAAAATGTAGACACTCTCTTAATAGTAGTAATTTAGGTATATTAGAAATAAATGATTATTTACTTTTTACTATCCATAATAAAAACGTAAAAGCTATGTGAATTATTTTAATAAAAAAAAAGAAAAAAGTGGAATAGTAGAAGTGGGAAGTTTTATTATTTTTTCTACATAGTCATAACTCGACTCATTGAAATTTTCACTTAGTGCGCTGTAAGCGAAGCACGCAACCACCCCTCATACTTTAATATGAATATTTGTCTCAATGAAAACGGAATTATGAAACGACCCCTTCCTTTTTGGGTCATACAGTTTATGCGCTGCTGTCATATATCTACTGGAATTTTTCATATGAAAAGAAATTGCGATATTATTTTAAAGTAGAACTTCATTTAGATTTATACGACTGAATTACGTATTTTATTTATGTTAATGTGATTTTATAATTTATAAGCTTTTATGAAATATAGCAATTGCTTTCTGACCATGTACTTACCAAGTCTATCGTCTGAGGTAAGCACCGCCACTTTCTAATGTAACACCATCAAGTTCCGGGATCAGCTTGTAACGGGTGTAACTAGGCGTATGCTGGCATCGGGGAAGAAAAATACTGCTTGCAAGCGTTCCTATTTGGTAGCAGTTGTCTCTGCTCATGAACCGCATTCCAGTTTAACATTAGGCGGAGTGTTGTCACATGCATAAAAAACTCGAAACAATTAGCAACGTAAAATGTTCCTATGATTTGTTAGGTATAACTATACTATTATATTAAGTTAATCTATGTATCGGAATTTTTGGCTCAAAATTAACTCGTAATAAAGTTGAAAATAGCATAATTACAACTTACAATCATACACATAACACTCAATAAGCCGTATAAAATAAGTTATCAAACGTCATTAAACAAAAATAAAACCGTATACCAACTCGATTGTGTTTATAAGTATACGCCCCCCATGTTATGTTCTTACGATTCATACCTACAGTTTAATAGATGCCTTCTTCGCTCACTAATAAATGAGACTAATTAATCTAGAGTGGCGTCTGTCATGATAAAGAATAGTCAAGCTTCAGGGCGACGACCAAGAGTTGCAGACTCTGAGCAATTTGCTTTTGTTAAATCGACACCGTTCCCCCTCACAACATTTTGGTAGTAGTTACTTCGAAATAAACGTGGCAATTAGTTGTTTGTCAGTAAGTTAAAATGTAGGAATAGTCATTTTAGCACTAGTGAAATTGCTGCTAAAGTAAAAGTTGACAGAGAATAATGTTAGTCGCTTCTTTTATTTTCAAATAACGCACTTATTACTTTAAAATACTTAATGAATGGAAACAACTGCTACTACAGAGAAACCTGTGAGGGCGGCAGTCGCCTCCACAATGCCGGCTTGAGGAGACGAGCATGTACCATCTAGATTGACCGTGCACACTCCTCTCGCTATACCTGGCTACTTTGAAACTATTCCCTAAACGCGACAAGGTCACTTCACGGGTGTTACATTCGAAAGTGGTGGTCTACCCCAGGACGGCAGACAGGACAAATAACCATCATCAGTCTGTCTACCATTCTTTAATAGTGCTTATAGGTGCCGAGCTACAATAAAAAAAAATCTCGTTCATTCAATAATGTATTTTTAAAAATATTCTATTATTATCTAAGAAAGTATGAAATATATTTAGAGATGAAGGAAAAAGTTAAATTCAGTGTTAAATCAAAGATTATATAACAGCAACGTTATATTGGAAGAGTGCTCTGAAATATCAGATTTGCGATGCAAATAACCGAGCATTGGCGGAAAATTTCCAGACTGACTGATGAGTCGGCTCGCGCAAATGCCTATAATGACTAATATTTCACTTTTATGTCGCTCGAAGGCTGTTCTAAAAAAAGTAATTATTCCTGTAGAAAGTTGCCAGCGATCTTCTTCGACGATGCCTGTGATTACGCGATCGTAAAGTCGTCTCGAATGACTGTTTTTTATCAAAGATTTTCGAGTAACCGATGCTTTGGGTAGGCGGTGACGATAATGGTTATCAGTGTTACCAGTTCCGTGATTTTAAACTCACAATAGAACGAGGGAGTGAGAGAAGTGAATTGTAATATAATATTGGACAACAATACGATCATTGTTGCATCGATACTTCATTATGTTTCATCGTATATTATTATTACTTATTACAAAATTACTATAAATATTGCGTAATAAGAGAGTTTGTATTTATTATTTTATATTAATTTCGTTTTAATTAATATTTTATTTGTGACCATGTATTTTGAATTCGCGGGAACAATATTCAAACAGTATGTTATTCGTGACCCACTTATAAAAACACTTTACTGAATAAACCTCGTAGATACAGGTAATAAATTTCTGCCTTTCGAGCTTCGTTTTGCGCTTAACTCAAAATATGCCCGTAAATTTTGACTTTTCACAGTATCGAGAGTTTACAAGCTCACAATTCGACCGCGGGCTAAGCGTGCACTATAGATTAATTCTTATTCAGAATTATCGAAAGAATTCGAGCGTTTTTTATATGCCAGGTGAGCTCGTGAGCGGGCGTCGATATCGATGCATCGTGCCACCTCGCCGCATTTTAACCGTCGCGTCGGGTTAAACGAGAGTCAATTTATTGACAAGACCTTCTTAAATATCAACCTGTGCACTTATTGGTGGGTCGCACAAAGCTCGCACGTCGTCGGTCGATGGTTAACGGCAGTCGTGAACGATTTAAGATTTATCTGCAGAGGTGTTGCTTAAATATTTGTCTTAATATTGAGAATTTAAAAAGAAGCAAGTGTGGTTTTATTGTGAGTTAAAAATATTTTATAAGAATCTAATTTTTTTAAATATTTTAAAATACATTTTTATTTTAAAAAAAACAGAAACTTTAGAAATATCACTATTCCATAAAGATTATGAAGTACTGTTGTTATTATAAAATTATATATTTATGAATTTAATATGTATATAGAACTTTAATATAAAACCTTGAACTGTTCCAATATTGATAAGTTGAATCAATGTTCCCACCATCACAGCCTCAGTAACCTTTTCTTCAAAGCTTAAACCTGCAAACATATTTAACAATCTCTTATATTTATTACCATTTTAAAATTTTCAACAATGAACTTTATTTAATAGAATTTAAGTGTTATAATCAAACTGACATGTTTAAGCAATAAAGTTGGAAATCGTTAAGCTAAGGGCACACGAACTTAAACGCGGCTCGTTTGCCAAACAAAGAGTTATCGGATCCACGATTTTTTCGGGCTGGACGCCTTTGGAGCTAAAATTAAGGGAAACATTATGACGTAGAAACTGACCTGCCAGCGTTTAATAAACATTAATGTTCTTCCTTTAACAATAAGCTGAGCCCTTTATGCATTCGCCGTGAGTTCGCTTACGACATTTCTTTCTTTATTTATTTTTTTATCGAGCAAGTAAATCGTTTTAATGAGGAAAAGGAAATAAGGCGTTAATAACAAACTGTCAACTTGGAATACAAGAAGGCTTTATAAATTACGGTAAAATTGTAATTAAATATCACGGCATCATGCGCTTAAAACACGTCCCTTATCGCACTAAATATAAGGCATAGTATCACGCCATTTACCTACCGAATAAGCAGTGACAATTTTAATATAAAATTTATAATAAATTCTTTGTCGTTTCTACTTTTTTTCGTTAATTATTTTAGTTAAACGGGAAATAATGTAATATTGTACACGTTTACAGCGCCGCGCCGTCTGTTTACAAGAACATAGTAAGTAACGAGTGCAACTGACAAATTTTTGTCGCTAAACAAAGGAAATTCTTCAGTTATTTCACACGTGCTCCTTGCTCACGTTCGTCCATGTGCCTCGCTAAGTGAAGGTGCACCCAACACCACTTCCAGTTAAAATACAGTACCAATTAAAGTTGACATCGCTCCGTCAGTTCACACCTCGCACGCTAACCTTCCCCGACTCGAGTTCTCATGTGGTTATAGGATATTGTACGCGAAGTTTCTACTTTAATACACATTAATAAGAGGCTTTAAACACGTAACCTTTCAGTAACTTAAGCGGTTTAATTAAATATTCTGTCTGGGCTACATAGCTGCGAAATTATTCGACAACTCTAGTGGCTTTCTTTAAGAAATTATTACATTGTTTATCTACGTGGAAGTTATATCGTAATATGTTGATTATTATTTTATTCGTTTATAAATATTTCAATATATCTTTTACATATGTAAAATAGTGAGACAAATGAAATAAGAATGCCAAGATTCAAACAATGCGGGAAATGTGTCAAGTTTCGAATACTATTACATATAAAGTTTTTAGATGCGAATAACAATATCCTATACATTTTTAGTATATATTTTGAGTAAAAGACACCTATTATATGGCATGCGTCATGTATGTGTACATTGTACAATAAAATAACAAATGACAATTATGTTTGGCCCAAAAAAATTAACTGCTACAAAGAATTTCCGCTTTAAGACAAAAAGTAAGAGTGCGCAATATACTCAAAGCTTTGTTTTAACAATGTACCTTCAATCGAATTTAATAACGTATTCGCGCGACCATTGGCAGTTAGTTTAAAGAGTGGCAGACTGAAACCATTTGCGTCAAAGTGGGTGCTTCACCCCTCCTTCCATTCCGCGACCTCCTGCCGTTATTGCATGCATTTTTGTAGCGCGAAAGCCTCGTGCATAGTCGCCATATTTCTTCACTCACTCACGTACACATCCGAGTGTGACAGCCCTTGAACTAACGAATACCAAATGCATAGAGTAGACTTATTTATATTTAGCATATTTACGCAAATAATTATTATGTAGGTAGATTCGATAGACAGTTGATTATTATTATTGTGTATCAAATTCTTGACATTCAGAATTACATTTAAAAAATGTAAAGAAAAAATGTGATTTATTTTTAAACTACTTTATTTATGTCTATAGTCTACTATCCGAGGCCCTAACACCAGCGAGCTATGACTCTTCAAATGCAAAATATGTTTAGGCGTACATACCCCAATACATAATACGACGGTACAGTCAACACCAGAATCCGATAATACCTTCCTTTTGTGAGCATAAAGCCACCTATCAAACTCGTTTTATTTACCCAAACCCTACAAGTAACATGGGTTTCAGGTTGAGATATTTCACGTTTATAGAATTTCCTATAATGTAATGTTATAGATTTTTTTTGTGTTAGCAAGTGTACCTACAAAGGGGTGATATAAAATAGCATGCTCCCCTGTCTCGCGTGAATTTTGAGCGTACCGTAAAGAATGTTTCGTGCAAATCGTTTCATGGTAGTTTTTCATTGAAATCATATTTGAATTTGTAATTCTGACTACTTTCTAAGATAAATTGTGTCTGGCTGTCTACCGTGGTACTGCTTGTGTTTTCAAATGTTTTATTGCACTTTTTTTTAAATTCGGCATTTGACCAGACTCGTCGTTATTGGCAGGTTAATTGGCAGAAATGTCTTAAAGCATTAAGTTCACCTTATGCAATTTTTATATTTCATAAATTGTACAATCAAGTAAGTATTATATGATTAGTCCATGAGCGAAGATAGGTCAAGCACAAGTCGCCTCTGTTATGCCAGCTTTATAGGGACAGTCTTCTCGTCGTACTAGACTACTTCTAAGCTGATTCTGAAACGTGATTAGGTTACGTTGGTATTTAAAAAGTATTTAAAATTATAAAAAGTATTTTCTCCCATGACGGTAAAAAAGAAAGAAAAATTTAACTGAACTATAAGACATATATTATAATAAATAATAAAATAAATATCAAATTTGGTATTAATAATGTACATAAACATAAAAATAATATAATACTTAAAATTCATCAATAACAATTAATTTAATTTAATTGTTACAATCATAAACAAATTCAGACAACTTTACAATGAAAATTAATATCCTGTGAGCGAAATGTTGTTTCTTAAAAGCTGTCAAAGCAAATTGTTCGGAAGGAGGGACTCATCTCAGCATCCCCGCAGGTCAACGACCTCATGTATTCTCCCTTCACTACCTAGCCCCTAATGTATGCGACCCATATAATAAAGGATGTCAAATTTTATACCGAACATCGCCTTATCTGAAACCGAAACCGCTTTTAGCTTTTTATGAAGAAAACTATAGTAAAAAGGGTTAGTAAATGAAATATTTTTTTGGTGATATTTTTTTATGAAATCCATTCTTTATCTACCTACTAAAAATACTTTTAAAAAATTAAATTAACTACCTAACAATCATATTATTATTGGAAAAATTGAGAACAGATAGATACAGTAAAATTGTATTAAAGCTATATTCATACTAATATATATACATGTAATGTACGTACGAGTACGTAATTTGCATCAAAACATAGACCTAAAAAGTCCCAAATCGTATATGTCAAAGCTTTAAATTTTGCAGAAAAAAAGATCACCCACACACACGTGACGGAGAAGGGTTCAAATTGAAATAAATAGGATTTCAATAAAAGGAACTTATTGAGGTTCATTCAAAAGAAAATAAAGACAAATGTGTTTTTGCTTTTATACTGTACGTTTCAAATAGACCTCTATTTCAAATATACAGATATATAGTACACGAGTTTACATATCTTAAATATAATTTCGAGGACTGGTAATCGAAAAGCATGTACTCGATTTACACTTCATCAATTCACTATCTACAATCTAAGGACTTTGCCTGATGGTACTTCACAATTTGACTCTAACCCTACGTCCACGTATTGGCCCAGTAAGCCGAACTATCCGCCTAACAATCCGTTTGGCAATCCGCTTCCCTTGCTTGTAATAAAGCAAGAACCCACACAGTAAAACCTCGACATCTGGAATTCCGAACATTGTAGACGTCGAGGTAACCTAACATATTTTTATTCTAGTTAGATTTTAGAGGGATTTGTTACTTATCATTGACCGAAATGATTAGTTGATAAAAATATATTATTTTATAATGTTCACAAATACAGAGGTGACTGCTGAGAAATGTCTACGGACAGTTGCAGGCGATTGCAGGCAAGTTGATATTTGGGCCTCTTTCAAATAGATTCCAAAATGCGACTAAGTTACTTCACGAATTTCTCTCAAAGCGATGATACTTACTACGTACTACTCAGAATGACAGACTAATAATCACTATCAGTGTGTATAAAAAAATACTATTATCGATTAACATAAGAAAACTGCAAAATTATATAATTTTATCCCTTCGTGGGACTGTATAATAAATACCCTTTACCCCTATCAGATTTTCGCGCTTTTGAGGTAGTTTCCTTTAAACATACCGTTATTATTGTCTTCGAAATTACTATTTTATGACCTCATGTTTGAGAACCAAATTTCACCTTTACGACTATTGTTTTCAAAATAAAAATGTAATAAAAGTTTATCTTCAAATTTTATTTCAAATAACGTTGACCCACTGAGTATACGAGCCATTAAATGCGTGAGTTTAGTTTTTTGTTATACCTTCTAATACAGAGAAAGGGCTGCAGATTTTGATTACTTTTATCTATCTATTCTATTCATAAATAAATACATACATATATCTAGATATCTTTTTTTGTGTTATATTACTAACTACTAATTCTTTTTAGAAATGATGTCGAATTCTTGTGGCTATCTTAAGAACGGAACGTTTCTGAAGCCGATATATAAATAATATAAATAAATAAATAAATTACCTACATACATTGTATCTAAAACTGATTTAATTAGAATATCCAAGTTTTTTAGTTAAGATTCAAATTTTCTTTGATTTTCGACAGAGGATCGAAACTCATTTTTGTAGCGCTAGAAACTGCATCAAAAATTATAACAAATTGTTATTATTAAGTTATTATAATATTCCTATTTATAAATAGTTTATTTTGATAAACATATTTCTAAAATTTGTGGTACATTTAACACCGTTTACCCAAACAATAAGTTTCACAAACTTTTACTCGCACACGTGGTTTTCGCGCAGAAAATACACTGTATTAAAATGGGATACTTTACATGATTTATTTATGAAAATTTTTAAGCTTTACAAAAGTTTAGTTGAAAAGTTTTATATACTGTTATTTTCACATAAATTTCATGTGTAGATATCGAAATTATTCCAAAGGACAATGCCCATTTTTGGGCCCACTGAATTTCTACTAGTTTGTTAACAAAACAATATTCTAAAATGTGATAAGGAATATAGATTTAATTTTCTACCAAATGAACTAAATTCGAGAAAATTGTGGGAATTGGGGTTGATTCATAAGTGTTGAAATATTAAACACAAATAAAACCATTACTTCGGTTATAACTTTATTCCTGTTGCTTTACATATTTACTCTTAAACAATACAATTATCTTAATTCTTTAACCACGGGCAATTACACTACCTTTCTACATATTTGACAAAGAACATATCATAGATCACCGACCATTCTAACAACACTTTCATGTCAAAGACTAAATAACAGTTTTCTATAATATAAAAATCATTCTTTCAACAATAAGTTTTAGTATTTGTTTGTTTCTTAATAATAATAATATTCTATAACGTATCAAAACAATTTGTATAAAATGTATAACGATAGTTGGTCCCGCCTGCATTGTTACTTTTAATAATCAATTACTAGTAGGAGCTCCTCACGTAACTATTACTAGATTTTGTTCTCTTATCGATTGGAAAGACTCAGAAGCAATTGAAACTGCGACTTTATCATTTATATAAATTGTTCGTTTAAACGAGTTAAGCCTATATGTTTGTTCTATAATGGTAGCAAAGTTTGCATTCAGTTTATGATTTAAACATGTTCAAACGTGAAAGTCGTCATTTGTTTAACATTATTAGTACCTAATTCTTAAATTGTATTTTTTTTGTCTATATTAATCTAGTGTTTGTGTCAGGCACTAAGCAACCAAAGCACATATAATATGTACATTGGTACAGGTCAGTAAGTCGACTGCTACCACGTAAAACTGTCTGCAGGCACAGGCAGTAGTCGCCTCCGCTATGCTGACTTGAAGAGACGAGTGCACCATTCAGGTTGATGAGAAATGAATATTTGATGACCATTATAGAACAAGTTTATAGCTGTGACAAGATACAATCCTCGGCCGCTACCTCCGTACGTGACGCCCGTTATCTCGCGGGCCGAGTTTAATTGAACACGGAGAGGGCTGGCCGACTCTGCTATTAGTCGGGATGGGCCTTAACTTAGTCTGCTCATGCACCTACATCATTGCATAGAATATTATAATACTTAATGAGCTTCTACAATATTAGATAGAAAAAAGATTAAACATTATTTATTTATTTCTAAGTTCTATTTTTTTTTCTCAACTTAATTTAGGGACTTTTAACCCATCAGGTTACGCCAGTCCCATCATACCTTAAACATTTAAAAAAATCTATTATAACTTATAACTATTACTTAAATCGACTTATTTTTCATAATTTTACAAGAAATTCTATTACTTTCTAAGATTAAATATTTTCTTATTTAGTTTAAAAAAACTAATACATGTTGAAATATTCTTAATAGAGTAGTAGCAAATAAAATGACTGCACTACACTATCCTCGATTGAGTTCGATTCTTTCAGTCATAGAGTCGTAGATTTTTTGTAGTCCGGCATAATAACTAGAATACGGTACATTACCAACAATTATTACCACAAAAAGAAATTCAAATATACAGTCACCTCCACTATGCCAGTCTGAGGAGACAAACGTGTTCTAATTAATTATACCCGAACACTCCCATGCTGATACCGGAACGCAGCCTGCCAACCGTTCTTAAAAATATTTGAATCTCTTTGTCTTCAAGCAACTAGCTAGCTATATATGCTAACATGAAGTAAATATGTAGTAATTACTAAGGTATATTATTTCCATACAAAAACACAAACTTCTTCATCATTAAGGATTATAATACCAGCACTAAATTTCCTTCAGCATTAAAAGTTTTAACTCAAACTTAAGTTAGAAATGTATCGTATTTCTAACATTACCGATGCAATTCACACTCGACACGGATTCGACTCAGGTAATTTTATCACTTTTTTTTATTATTATTATCAGTTTGAATCATGAATCATTTTATCAGACAAAAGAATGTTTCCCAATGAGTTATTAACTAACGAAGATACCGTTTTCAATCTCATGCGACCTTCGACTGTGTACCAAAATCACATTGTGACCTGGATAAAATAAATAACCTGTCACAACAAAACGGGACACACAACGTACAAGACCGCGTTGCGAGATCAAGCCGTCGATAATAAAATAATTTGACTTGCACGCGTTGATACCCTTGTGTTGTGAGAACGCGTTTGTGACTGTAGGATTTTTTTTTAATTACTTTCCGTCAATAGAACGAGCGGTCATCAATCAATAAGTCAAAGAGATTGATGGATGAGCCCACTAAAATCAATTCAGTGATGATGAGAAGTTGCCAAATACAATAAACTTTTCGTTTATTTTGTTGCTTAATTTGACATTAAACATGTGTCGACGATGGCGTGGGTCATAATGGACTGAGACCTGCTACAATGATTTGATTGAAAAATCAATCGGTTTTTAATTACGATTGCATAATAATTTTTTCTATGAATAACAAATTACTGTTGAACGATATCTATGCAGGTTGATATATTCAACTAATAAATTACAGAAACAATATAACATTTTCTTTTTAAAATAATACCATATAGTAACAGCTCAACTGAACGAAGGTTTTAAACGTATTTTAACCCTACAAAACGACGCGGCATCACTCGAAGCAATCCAAGCACCTTGCTATCAACAGTCAAATCTCAGTTCTTGGCACAATGAAGCTCTAAATAACCGCAGCGGACGTCGGCGAGGCGCCTGAGCGGACGTCAGCGCGCGCGCCTACCGACGTCGTGCGAGTAAACTGACGGACAATGTGGATGGTCTGACTGCATTGCCACAAACATTCATCCTGGGTCGCTGAGACTTAAATGAGTACTCGAGCGTTAACTGATAACGTTCTTTTACTATTTTTCTTTGCAATGTTGCAATTCACTGTTTCTGTGTAAAGTAAAAGATATCTCTTTATCTTAAAGGGAGATGATACTTAAATAGTAAAGTTACATTTTATATGCATCTAATATCAAAACTATTTGAAAAATAAACCTTACTAATTACACTTTCATTTTCGTTTAAGACTTATTTCTAGCACAAAATCAATGGGTGGATATCACACTAATGTATTTACAGCAAACAAATTAAATTGATCGACTTACATTGTATCATTATTATTTTCTACTTTATTACTTGTCGTCATGAAAATTCATTATAACATATGAGCTTTACTAACATTTCCTTTCAGGATCTTCATGTCTTTCCACGTCACATTAATTGACACTTCTGACACGGAAAATGAAGTCACGTTATAATTATGAAAACATGAGTCGTTAAACTTGTCATATAATAATGTATGTTGTTATTAGAAGCAAATATAGATATAATATTTTGAAAGGTTACACGTAAAAGATTATGGGCTTATTTTGTCTTAAACATTGCTTAATAATGTGAACTGATAAGATACAATTAGGTGACGCAAACACAAAGATCGCTGTCGCAAAAGATTGATAGCTAAACATAATCTCATATCAAAGAGATAGGCAGACTGACGTCACCATCAGCAGACTGGACTAATAACTATTTATTACTCTATCACTTTTAAGTATAACACACCTGTGAAGTGACCTATTTTATAGTCGCGTTTTGGGATCGGTTTGGAAATAGCCGAGTATAACGAGAAGACTGTGCCCTGTTAATGGACGGTGCATGTTCCTTTCCTTGAGCCGTCATAGCGGAGGGGACTACTGCCCGATTTCTGTGGTAGCAGTTGTTTCTGCTAATGGATCGCACTTTACCTTAACATCAGGTGGCATGTCGAGCTAAAAATATAATCTTAAACACATATATTCAAATGTGAAATATTGACGCAAAATTCACACAGTAACTTCAAAAGACCATTAATAACGTGCAAAACGAGTCCAATCTCGGCATTTCCAAGCAACTGCTCTGAGATTGTACACAAGTTTAATATCTCGGGGCGCGAGACAGCGGCGTGCAATCACGAGAAACGTCTGCGGCCGCGCGTCACCTCGTGCCGGCTGCTTTGTGCCTTGACGTTTCTTGTTAACTCGCTACTACAACTATTTCAAAGTGTTGGTGGTCTTTGAAATGTTAGATGCTCAATATAAACCCATTTAATATGGAATATGATCAAACCATTTCATTTTGTGCATTCTTTTAAAATAAATCTAACTGAATTCTTAACGTTAATGTATATTTTTTATAGTAGCTCGACATGTGACCACACTCCGCCTAATATTAAGCTAAAGTGCGATCAATGAGCGGAAACAACTGCCTTCACTATGCCAGCTTAAGGAGACGAATGTGTACCATTAATTGATAGTGCACACTTCTCGTCATAGTATATAAATTTTCACGGTTTAGATCTTGACAAGTCTAGGCACCTTTTTTGCCTAAGTTACATTCATCTTTTGCCTCAACGTATTAATAGTAAAGCAGTCAAAAAAAATCTCAAACGTCATACAATCAATTTATTTAAAGGGAAATCAATCAAACACAATAACAACACTCTTAAAATATCACCCTAATTTGAGGCTATAAAAATATTGTTTTTCTTAAAAGAGTGTTATTCGTAAAACAATTTTCTGCCCCTCTCTTAAACGAAAAATGAGAGTAAATATTTAGATATTGTATGCATTAGTTAAATGAAGGTCCTTGGCAATGTGTACGCAGTGCCTGCACGTATAATGGATGGTCTGGAGTCTATCAGTTGACGCACCCCTGCAATAACGTTAAAGCCTTCTTTGTCTCCCTGTCGTCTGCTGCTGAAACTCAATTCACGCTATTTTGTTTTCCTCATAAACACTTATTACATGTAACTATACTTAATGATATTATATTTCCTAGGATTTGTTATAAAAATGCAGTGATTTTCTCTAGTAAATTTAGTTTATAAACATTTTTATATACCTAATCTTTAAATAATTTTATATTAGAGTAATTTAGGTAAAAATGCATGTCTGCCTAGACTAACTTCAATAGGATTACCTACCACCTATATCAAGTGATCATGATTCTGGTCCTGGTCATTTGGGATTAACTTGGAAGTAACCCGGTTGTAATGAGACGAACCCGTGGTTTCTTCCTGGACGGCTCGCGCTCGTTACACTAGTATAGCGGTGGCGAATGTTGCCTGAATGTATTTCTCTGTAGTAGTAATTGTTCATGGGTCAGCAGAGAGTGGTCAGATGCCGGACTACTATATATTTTTGTAAATAGATAATAGGTTATTAGATACGACAACAAAGTCTATGTTTCAAGCTACCGGGTAAAAGAGGTCGCTGTGAATATGTTTTTTTATTATAAAATACGCAAATGACGCTACGTAAGATAGTACCAGCGTAGATTTTCATTATTAAAAGAAAGGCGATCGTACTCGTAAACCCAAATTATTATGATAAGAAAATAATTAATTAAAATTGCAACGCTTTTTCAAATATTGCACGTTTAAAAAAATATGGCTGCTAAGTTATCTTTATGAACGAAATTTATATCAACATTTTTAATTTAATGAAGACTGCTTGCGCTCGTAAGCAGACATAAACTACATTATGTAAGTCGGCAAGTATACAGAATAAGGTCTTTATATATAAAAAAAATATTCGGGGAAAAAGAAGAATAATTTTTAAAGAGTGGTAGGCAGACCAGTCATCATGGGTTATTAGCCTAGCTTGCCGTACTGCCTATCTAAACATCCGTCGCGTTTTGGGTTTGAAAGTAATCAGGTATAACGAGAGGAGTGTACACTGTCAATCTAATGGTACAGATTCGTCTCGTTAAGTCGGCATATCTCTGTGGTCCATTTCCAAGATAGCATTTATTTTTTATAATCTTGCATAGAACGTACTCTCTATATTTTTAAAAATTAATTTATTTACGAAATTTTTACAATTTTTTTTTACATGTTTAGAAACATGTAAGAATCATGAAAGCGTAAAAAATATAAGTACGACTCGCCTTATTTATTTATTTTTTACAATATTATAATAATAAGTTTGCAAAGTACGGTGTAAGCCATTAATTATAATGACCCAGTTAAAATACATGCAAAAAGCTGAAATACCTCATCTGTAAAAGCACGAAGCTGGATCCGCCCACTTCTGTTTACACTTCCTTTTGACCAACCCCGGTCGTTATTCTTTTCAACTTTAATCTGGATTATAAGAAATAAGTTATTTAACTCTAAAAGTCAGAACGAAGTTTTTATATTGTGGGTTTTATGGGTCAGTTTATCTTCAACGTTTCAGGTGAGGAAATCCAATATTTGTTTTATTAAGAAACTGTTTTGGGTTGATTAAAATATCAATTTTAATTGAACCTTTGTTTGTGGTAGGCATGATTATGACGGTTACTAGCTCGTCTTTCGTTTCTTACGAAGTGTACGGGTAGGATACTCTTTTAACTTGGACAATGCGTTATCTGCCATTGCTACTTGCAGACATTACTCTGAGGTAGCAGTTGTCACCGCACGAGGTAGCTGTTGTCAGGCGAAGTGTGGTCATATGCCGGACTATTATACAGGATGTAAAAAAACACGGCGTCAACGCGAATCAGAAGTTTGTATACTTTTACGCTTTCACGGCGTAAAGTACGCGTTCTCCAAAAATGATATTTATCTGATTGGTGGAGAACTCACTTTACGCCGTGACAACGTAAATGTAAAGTCATACTTGGCCTTCTGATGAGGTATAAGTATTTTTTTTTATTATTGAGTATGTGCTGCACCAGTATAATGTATAAAAAGGATATTGCTGTGTTTTTTTTTACACTGATACAATTAGTGTAAAACAGTAATATGACAAAAACAAAATCTCTTATAATAATGTAATATAAAATTATTTAATGTAGCTCACATAGTTATAAAACAAATGCATAGGAATAGAGAAATTAAAATGCAACTCTAGGAATTAAACAACATTTTCTACAACTTAGCATTTGTATAATAAATCGTGCAGTTAACATTGTTAACATGTCAGCTTTTTGTAGTAACAGAACTTGCCAAATGTAAACAAGGCAAAGTTTATTTTGTTCAAAATACGAGTAAATAAATAACTTCACCATTAACATGCGATGTAAATTTAAAAAAAAAACTTGACTCGTTCCTTTTGCTATTAAACAAAAAAAATTGACCAAGTTTTTCTTTAAATGGATTTACTTTTACAAAGATTGTTGTTATTAAATCAGAAATATGTTGACTCGTGGTATGAAGACATTTGTTTTTATTTACAGTAGCTAGCAACAACCACATTTCGCCTGATGTTAATCTGGAGTGGAAACAACTGCTGCTAGCTACAGAGAAATGTATGCAGGCAACAGTTCCCTCCACTATGCCGGACGGGAGGAGACGAATGTGCACCATCCCTTAACACTTTAAGGGGGTTACAGGTGTAAATACCTGAAATACTTTCTATATAGTCGAGTAAAGTATGAGGTAGTTGTTAGACTAGATAGAAGTAGCATTTATTTAGTCTAGAATTTTTTGAATAAGGTTAGTGCACACGGAGGTCCCGGGTTCGAATACCATTGTTTTCATAAATATGAATACATTTTGTAGGTATGTATCATGCGTACGCGTGTTATATTATGCTTGTCATACCCATAACCCAAGGTACCCTATATGTAGGCTTAATATTTCAAATTTTAATAAAGTAAAATTAGGAAAAATGCAACTGTCAAAACAAAATTCTACCAACGACGAAAATCAACGCTGACACATCACTATAAACATCTCGTAATAAGGCTTGACTGATGCGTGTATTAGTCACAAGGCGCACCCCTACTTTCTTTCCTTTCGCAGGCTGCATCTGCCACCCTCAGCTTAACTTATACTCATATTTTTCACCATCATTAACCACGTCATACTACGAAAATAGGCTATTGTTATTTTCGACATTGTACTATTTCGTCACGATATTTTGTCTAATAAAGTTAGATAATTCTATTACATTGAATATTGAATAACTCATTTTTGTTTATTTTTATACTAACCCAGCCTCCGCCTGATATTGGGCTCCTCAACTCCTCAGCAGACGTCATTAATCGTACAGATAAGCAGAAATAGTGGATAGCCATTTTCCACGATTTTTACACGCATCTTTCATAATTTTATTTAATTTAATTAAATCGCTGCTTTTAGAGAATTTTACCGATGAGGTCGTTCATTTGAATCTTATATATGAATTCAATTATATAGGTAATTAAAAAAGTGTGAACCTGACAAAAGTGAAATGTGCACTAACCCAGGAAAAAAGGATAATGCTTTTACTATGTGCCTAAAATTATCTCAAATGGAAAATTCGTGGTACAGGTGAAGTTAACTTTGTTTTGGTAAAAGTTCCCGGTTTCATTTATTCATGTTATTACATAGGGGGTGTATGATGAATATGGTTTTATAGAAGGTGGTGCAATTCAGCGAATATAACGATCTTTTTATGTTATTTTCACTTATTCATAAACATCAAATATAAAAGCTGCTCTTACCTCAATACAAAATTTAAATACGACTAAAAACGGTGCTACAGAATTTACAATTTTCTATTTTTTTTTCTATCCCAATTTGAATTAATTGTAGGCGCGAATCATTTGTGTAATAGAGTTTAAATATAGAAAATTGTATTACAATTTATGTATTTTATACACTTGGGAAATTACTCATACACGACGACATCTATTATTAAGAGCAATTAAGTCATTATTATATCACATTTTACTCTTCTTAATTAAGAAAGTCTCAAACTTCGTGTGACATGTTTAATTTTCTTTATTAAAGGCGGGTGCACATTGCCGCCCATTAATATATTAGTACGTATGCTTCTCACTCTTGACTTTATGCGTTTAAGGTTTGGTTTCTATTTCTTTATGTTAGCTTTATCAAGAAACTATTAAAGGTTACAGTGTGTGTTAGATTTTGTAACCACGGCTAAATTAATATTAAAATGTTAAACAATAATCATGAGCATGGTGTACTTAAACCGTAGGTTTGCGTGTTTGTTCCTCAAGTAAGCAAGAAAGCGTTGTTTCGCCAAATTTAGCACGTGCCACGAAATATAAAACCGGAGCTCACAAGCTATGTGCGCTATTGGTTATACGCTGGTATAACACGCGATGCCAGTATCGCTTTTCAAAAGAAAATGTGTTCAATTAAGGAAAATAGAGTGAAACTTGTGAAAAAGGAAATTTCATTTTTATAAAAAATATTACTTACTCTTTGTAATTAACTATAATTACAATATATTTCGTACAACGTACTTATTATTGTTATTTCGTTCAAGTATTTTTAAACAAAATGAACAATACTTTTATGTCATTTTGTGGTAACCATAAAACTTTTGTATCCCACGAACTTAAAAGCTCAAGAAAAAACAAAATCAGTTAGAAGGCCATTGCTAACCCAAAAAGCAAGAAAAACACTATGCACTTAAAGTTGTAGGTATTAAGACCTACGTTTTGTTCTCGCACTAGTTCGCTATCACACTGGTACGTTCACTTAGCTCTAATGCGATTTCCAGGATTCCAACACTTGCGGTCTCAAAACACACTTAAAACTTTAACCGAAACCAAGCACCGGGTTTTAAGTTTGAAATAAAGGGAAAAATGAAAGTTTGATCCCGACAGTTGTTCAGAAATTGTTTGCCCTAAACTAAACTGATTAGAGTTTTTTAGAAAATCTCCACCGTATGGTTACCTCGAAAAAGTAAGTGAAAAAACGTTACGCTACGTTTATATAATAGCGCTTTTATAATTTAAAAAAAAAACTTGTCAAACTTTCTAATCACTAATGACTCATTTTCATTAGTTATTAGGAAAATTGCGGAAAACACGCTGTGTGAGGACAGTTTGACTACGCCGCTTCGTGCCGTTGTGTGCTGTTACACTAGTCGCAACGATACATAATATTATGTATACTTACATTAAATGTAGTAATCGATTATGTATGGATCTTTCTTATCGTAGTAAGTAATAAAATCTACGATTGCAATAAAAATAAAAGTTTTAAGGCAAATCGGAGTAATTCCGACACCACACGGTTTGTTGAATATAAAATTGTATTAAGGTCAATATCTCTTTTTGAAACTTGATACAACATTGCACCATTTTCTACCTACACAAACATGAATAATATATTTCCATTTTTCCACAGCCAAGGTAACATCAGAACGTTACAACTGCAACTGCTGATTCCTGTAATGACCTTAAGCGCAAATTTATTTTTATTAAAATAAAATGGAATGCGGTTTCTTCATTATTAAACATAGAATTTTAAATTATTATCATTATGTTGTTTAAATTAGCAAGTTTATTTACATGTGTACTAGTGTATATTTCTACAAATGTACATTTGTTATCTAATATTAACATAAAGAATAAATTAATGGAAAAGACAGAAAAATTTATGACTTTACGGATTGTTTATCGTCATCAGTCAAAACTATCGCAAGCAATAGATAAATTTGATGCTAATGTCGCCATCAAGACCACACATGCTCTATTTGGCCCAGATTCTTGATCTCCATTATATAATTTTCATCTCACGCCCATTTGTTGGACTAACGTTGTTTCGGACGGCGACGAAAGCGTGGAAATTAATGACTATAATAAAATAAATGTGCGACATTCGTTTACACGTCCCTCTGTTTATGTCTCATTTAAGACGACATATACTTTTACAACCAGATCGTAAAAGACACGCCGACACCCATGTGGCTGGGTTTATCAAACTGAATGACTTGAGGAGACAATTGATAGAAAAGAACTTTCTAATCACATGAAAGTTTCAATGGTTCATTGGGACCAAAGCGAATTCACAATTTACAAGATGAGACAGTGTGCTAACTGGTTAAGTCTACTAAAACTGAGATTATTTTTGTTGTAGCTCAGTATGTGACAACACTCCGCGTGATGTAAAGCTAGAGTGCGATCCATGAATGGAAACAACTGCTACTACAGAGAAATGACTGCAGTCACTTCCGCTAAGTCAGCTTGAGGAGACGAGCATGTACCATCTAGATTGGCAGTGCACATCCTGGATACTTCCAAACTGTTCCCAAAACGCGATAAGGTCACTTCACGAGTGTTACATTCGAAAGTGGTAGTACTACCCCAGGACGGCAGACTGGACAAATAACCATCATTAGTCTGTCTACCAGTGTCTGTCTAATAGTGCCTATGGTCGGGATACCGTGTACTATGGTCATCACCATCATTGTCATACCTATCATATTTAAAATGGATTAGAAATATAAATAATGATGATTATAATAGTTATAAATTTGCAAACTGAACAATAAAGTAGAATTGCAGCAACTGAATTACGTAAATTCAGAAGCGAAAACTTTGCATCGAATGAAACAATGAACAAACTACGACTAAGAATAAGTCGAAGGAAATGGATCGTGTGAAATAGAGCACCGCTGCAAAGTTTGTTTATCGACATTATCTACACAATAATCGCATATTCTCAAAGCTGAAGTTCAACACATTTTGTTCATGCATAAATTTATTTTCTTTCACGGTTTAGGAATCCTATTAACAGTTGAAGAAAAGAAAAGTGAACTAATAGTCTAGTGTAAAAACAATTCAAGTAACATAAGTGAGACACAGTGAAGTAACAACAATGGGCCGCGGGAATCGTGTTTGCAAACAAACGTCTGATATCAAACACATTTGTTTGCTGAGATCTTTTTGACGTGAGAAAAAATGGGATGACGGAAGAATGTTGCAAAGAAACATAACGTGAGGACCGTTTTATTTACTTACCAAACGTTTGATGGTTTGATGTGTGGGGAATTTAATATTGTAACCTTTTCTATTGTTGACTGTTTTTGTTTCATCATATTTTATTATACACGCTTATAAATCATCCGTTTCGTTTATTAATTTGTAAGATCGAATGTCATGATGTAACTCGAACAAAAATATTGAGATGTGCTCGTAAAATTTTGCAAGATAGATATTTATTGTAGTTCGGCATATGACAACACTTCGCCTGATGTAAAGCTAGAGTGCGGTCCATGAAGGGAAACAACTGCTACTATAGATAAATCTCTACAGGCAGCAGTCGCCTCTGCTATGCCGGCCTAAGAAGACGAGTATCTAGATCGATAATGCACACTCCTCTCACTATATCTGGCTACTTTCAAACTGCTCCCGAAACGGGACAATGTCACTTCACGGGTGTTACATTGGTGGTACTCCAGGATGGCAGCATGAGCTAATAACCATTATCAGTCTGCCTACCATTCTTTTTATAAATGATACAATACCGCAACTTAATGTGCATCTACTCAAACATAATTTTATACTTGACAAATTTGAATAATGCATTTGGTCGATTCATATCGTATTTCACACTTCCATTAGTGACCTCCCCTTTTACGAGATGCTTTGTCGCCTTCTATTTAGTTTCAAAAATATGCCACAATTTTCCTTCAAACCTTAACTTCCTGACGTTAAAGTTGAATCTTCTATTTACACGAAATTTGCGTTTAAATATGTCGTGACATGTATTAAATTATCAGGTAGATATTATGAGCACGGTATTAAACGAGGTATCATGTTCACCCTTAATGCCGTTTATCTGCGGTTAGGGGGCGGCAGATCACTGCTCGTGAATGAAATTTGATACGAACCACCTAAAATTTTGTTGGCGTAATACCTAGTTAACAAGCATGTCTGAAAATTAAACTTAATATCTTGTTTCTATACGAAGTGGAAATTCCATCGATAAACGTAAACAATGTTATATTAAATCTATTTATATTATTAAAACGTCCTAATGTTTTATTCCTTTTCATGAAGTTCGGAACTATGACGTAGGTTCCTGGATGTGCCCTTACATAGTTCATTAATCAAATTAGAAGACAAAGAGCAGAAAATGTATATGAAGTCAAGCATGAATTGTAAATGAATGTCGCTCATACAAATTTAATCCACTTCTAAAAGCTTCTTGGAAACGGATATTACGAGTATCTTGAAAAACACCAACTTCCATCAAAGTAATGTTAAAAGAGAAGAAAGGCTTTATGTTGTAGCGGAACGGCAAACTTGTATTTCAGAAAAAAAACCATCTACAAAGAGTTCGTTTAGCCGCTTGACAAGTGACATCGCAATTCGAGTGTACCCTTTTCATATTTCTTTCAGAGCAAATGTTGCATTAAAAAGAAAAACTTCTTTCGAGTTATCATAGTTAGGTTAGCAAGGTTTTACAAAAAGTTTTGTAGTATATATATAATAATTCGTGAAAAAGACTGAAAGAAGAATGCCCATTCTTCTAAGAGAATTATTTTTCTCAACTTGTCTTGGCGATGATTTTTAGTTTATTTTGTAGGAAAATAAACCTAAATTCCTTATCACCAATCAGTTTTAGTTTTTTCATCGGGGTTATTGAGCAATTAGACTTTTTCTGATGTAATATTCAAGGTTATTATTATATTAAATGCTTTAATAATTTGTTTTTTTTTTTGTGTAATTAAACATCGTCTTTTGATTGGTGAACGATGTGTTTGATGTATTTGAAATAAATTAATGAAAAAATAATATATTATAATATATACTCGTATTTTAGAATATTGGTTTGTTAATTATTAGACATCGAGTGGGCCCAAAAATGGGCATTATCCTTTACTAGTAATTTTATACAATCCTTACCTTGATAACAGGGTTCCTAAAATTGATTATTAAAAAAACAATACACGGAAATTTAATAGCATATTTTTTAGTTAGTTGTAATTCTGAAAACTACCTTTATTATAAGTTCTTGTAATTGCCTCAAGGCTCGATAATACGGGACAGTGTTTGCATGAAGCGAACGGTAGGCATTATTTTTGCACGTACTCAATTTCCCGGCTCACTGGAGGCGGTCTCGGGGAATAGATATTAATTTACATGAATAAATAAAATTTGCATTAAGAGCGAGTCCAAGACGTGCTATGGGCGACACTTAAGAGATGCAGGAACAAACTCACGCTTACACGTAAGTGCATACTTCTTTGTTAAAAATTCAATTTAATTATACACAATTTATCGCATGACAAACATATTTAAAGAATATAGTTACTGATAGTGGGCACTGCCATTTTCTTATTTATTTATTTTTGTACTGTTTTACCATATGCCGACTGATGTTAAGCAGAAGTGCGGTATGAGCGAAGAACACAACTTCTACCACAGTGAAGTCAACATATAAATCACCTCCGATATGCTGGCTTAAGACAACGAATGTGGTTGGCAGTATACGCTCCACTCGTTATACCCGGTTGCTTCCAACTGATTCATGGGTGTTACATTTGAAAGTGAAGGTTCTGCCCTAGAACGATAAACTAGGCTAATAATCATCCTCATAGAGGTCCCACTCCAGTGACGACAACAAGTCGGAAAAAAAAGAACGTATCAAGAAAATAAAATAATTTCCAAAAAATAAACTTGTGGACTAGAATGCCACAAATCCAATATCCCATACCAAATAGAATGCCAGACTGTAGAAGACATCGCAGCAGATCCAGATGGAGATGACAGAACAAAATCCGCATTTGCTACAGTAATAATAATAGCTTTCGACGACTATGCAACATATACAATGAAAAAAGATTTATTAATATTATAAGATGTTATTTAAGAATATATCAGTTAAAAATACTTTATATTGAATAACACGTATGTTTATTATGAATAATTTCACGGGCTGTTTATTGCTACTTTAAAAATAATAATGGAACCACCCCTTGCAGGAAAATTCTTATTTCCTAGAGAGAGGGAGGTTTTTGTTGTAGAGTCGATTTCATTTAAACATACTCTATCCTTCAATTGGCTGGTTTTCCTGTTAATTTTTTATCATAATTCGATAATATGTATTGTTTTAAGTAGATAATCATCATCTAGTGGTGACAGCAGTTACAGATGATGTAAGTAAATATTGTTTATATTTGACTGTTTACTGGTGTACACTGTACAATGACATTTTAATGTATGGAAGTCTATCAAAGCATTTAGAATTGTGTATACATTTTGAGTAGATCCAACTGAAATAAAGCGTACATATAGGGAGTTCATGCTAATATGTTTTGTTAATGCAAATGTAATTTGTTCTATCTCTTTTCAAAGATTTCGAGGGAACGAATACTTTGAAGATTTTATTAGAATATTTTTTCTAAGCAATTCTGAGATTAAGTTGTATTATTTTTAGAAATTAATTGTTATCTAATGTGCTATACAAAATACCTAAAATCATAACAGGAAATAATTAGAAAATACGCATTAAAATTATAACGAATGATTGAATGGAATGAATTGTTATTTGGAAATACGTGTTAATATTTATAACATTCTACGGAACCCTAAAAGCTTCCCACGCTAATAAAACAAAACCTGGTTTAATAAAAAGAAAATAGTTTTAACATTTACACGCGGTTGCAAATGTAATTCTGAGGACGCACTCGGCGAGTTTCAATTTGTCATAAAATTTATTACGGGCGAGCCTTCGCCACTGCCACAAAGAGATTGGAAAATTGTTTCCAACTATTCCCTTATTAGATCCCCAGACTATTCAACCATGATAAAATGGACTAAACACTATAAAATCATATAGGTCGAGTATACATATCAATATATTTAGTAAAACTCATTTCACAATGCAAACATGCCTCAATAAATAGAATGGTAGGTACACGCCGTCGTACAATACAATACAATTGTCACGCTATCGTCAGCGGTAATAAACCCAGTCTTCGGTCCTGGAATAATACCACCACTTTCAAGTGTAACAACCGAGGCATAGTCTACTCGGGATCAGCTTGAAAGTAGCCGGATATAATGAGACGAGTACACACTGTGCACATTTGTCTCCTCAAGCCGGTATAGCGGAAACGATTGTTGCCTGCAGATATTTATCTATGGTAGTAGTTGTATTCGCTAGTAACTCGTACTCTAGTTTAACATTAGGTGGTGTATGTAAAAAATATCTAATTTATATTTTAATTTAAACAAATCTATGTTTTGCCATATAACAACAAAGCTTTCATGAAAACCATTCGATTTTAGGACGTCGAAGGACGAGAAGGTCCGAATTATAACCCTGCATTGAATTGATGATTACTTATGTAAAGTTAAATGAAAGTTATTGAGGTTATATTTACAAAAAAACTGATTTTTGTGACCTTTGACCTTGAATATCTCAAGAAGCGTACATGAGATTATATACAGACAACTTTCAGTATACCAAAATAAAGATTTATACAAATTTATAGCTTTTATCTTACATTCGCCGCTGTCGAGTTGTATATATTTGTTAGTTTTAATATAATAATATAATTTATATTGTCTACTAATATATCCCTATACGATAAAAAATCTGAAATTGACATTGCGTATTAGAAAGCTATTCGTAAAAAGATTCTTTTTTTTCGACACAAAAACAAAGGCGGATTCAAGTTCATTTGAATCTCAATGAAAAAAGAACTAATAAAAACAGTGGACTGCGCCAATGCACCAATAATGAAACTTATACTGGTTCTAGTTGGAGTTTTATATAAATCGAAAAGCAATCCTCGCCTCTAATATGCAATAAAACTGTAGCAGGAATGTACAATGCAAATTGGACCTCACAGATATTTCGATGTTTTACGGCAGCAATAAAAACTCAGGCTTTTCTTATTGCTTCCACGTACTGGGTTTAAGTTTAAGCCTTAATATTCAATATCCTATCGAACCCACGACACGACAAAATCTTTGCTGAAATTATTGATTTTCCGAGTATTATCCGTCTACTCTATTTATTATTTTATTTTCAATATAATCGTTACGATTATTACAAGTAATACAGATATTACTAAATGCCAATGAAAGCTACGACAGCTCATAATTTTGATTTTTCAAATTTTTTTATAGATTAATAAAATACTTCCTTTTGTATATGCAAGAAGTTAATTTTAAAAAGAACTAATTTAATACAATATTTTTAAAATGAGCTTTTATTCAAAGTGAACAAACACGCAAATCAAATAAAACCTATTTTTAAACGTCCAGTCTGAAAGGGGATTTGGTGACCCATTAAGCCGGGTGCGGACCTCGCTAAGGTCTTACATTTCACCCGTATCCCAGTAGACGGTGATAGATTGCTCCGGCCAACATCCAATGCTCAATAAGCCTGAATAATTTGTGCGAAAAAAAAACTCGGAATAAATAAAGAAGATCTAAGCGAATCCGAAGAGAACAAAGAAAATATCCAATTTCCTCTCCCAGTTTTAATTAAATAGATTTAGGTAATCACTTTTGATAGGTCTTCACATGCTCTGAATTATCGAATCTTTTAAAGTTTCGGTTGTTTAGAATTTATTTCAAAGAGTGATAAGCAGACTGATGATGGTTATTAGTTCAAATAATCAAGTGTAACACCCTTGATGTATCAGATGTATCACCCTGTATAATGAGAGAAGTGTGCCCTATCAATATATGATGCACATTTGTCTCCTCAAACAGGGATAGCGGAGGGAACTGCTGTTTGCAACGATTTCTCTGTGATAACAGTTGTTTCTGCTCATGAATCGCACTCTAGCTTAACATAAAAGATGGTTACATGAACCTACATGTAGGGCTACTATAAAAATATCTACTATTATCTTGGAAAAAGATTCACGTGTACCTTTACCTTTCATGTGGCACGTAAGATTTTTAGAGGTATGATACAATTTATTGACTATAAATAGCGAACCTATTTTGATATGATACTTTGACAAATCCCCTCATTGAGTCCCCATAATATATCCTAGATATAAACAGGTTTTCCAACTAGAATTTTTCTTATTAAGTATTTTGTTGAAAGCCCTCGCCACGCCACCCTTCTCGCTACTATATCCGATATCATCCCCTCAAAATTATGAAAGTGTATAAACATTTTCACACCCCCGCTGGCTGGTTTTCGCCCCCTGATTTCCACATTTCCCGGGTGTAACTTATTATTATCAAATCAAGTTATAGATACCTGCGTAGATAACCAGCTATGTCGATTTACACAGTGAGGGGTGTATTAATGTAAAAAATGAGGCACAACTCCAAACTCATTATAGCATTGCAACAAACTTTTTGAAAAGCAGTAATACATGTATTTTTTTCTATAAAATATATTTAAGGAGTGATCGGCAGATTAATGATGGTTATTAGTCAAGTCTTTCATCCTAGAGTAGTACCACAACTTTCAAGTGTAACACTTGCAAAGTAAGCTAGTCGCGTCGCGAGATTAGCTTGCAAATAGACGAGTATACCGACTGTACTGTCGACCAGGCTGGTGTACATTCGTCTCCTCAAGTTTGCTCTCCCTATTTTCTTCATTTTGGTGCCCCATATTGTGGTTTAGTTATGTTTGTTTAATTAGTTACGACTATTATTATTATTATTTTTTTCTGAATTTATAAATCAGTTTTTTTTGTTATTACAAACACAGGCTATATTTATATAGCTATATAATTGACGAGATTCTTATCTTCTCGTCGTATGCCTTTCCGAAGCCAAAAGTAGATTCTGACGATGAAGAAGTGCATGCCACGTCCATGCCTACGTTATTGAAGGATTTTCATTTCATTTCAAGCCGGCATAGAAAAGGCGACCATATGTGAGTACACTCCAACTAGTATTAAGTTTATATTTGTAAGCAACGGTCACCTTCGATGGTTTGAAGAGACGATTCCTATTTTTTTATATTTTTAGGTCAATGTCGTTTAAATTTAAAATATTCATGTATGTAGTTTGGAAACTAAAATAATATAATAATATACTCGTATTTATAGCAACTTAACAATTTACTATAAAGTTCTAGTTTCCTCAAGACGTGGAAGTAACAACACCGATCGTCAAAAGGCGCCTCTAAAAGCGAAATGTAAACATCAAGTTATTTATGCAGAACTCCTTAATCCTTCCAATGTAGAATTAATTAACCAAAGTCGAAGAACCAAAACACTGAATATTTAGCGGGCAAGAACTTCTCTATACTAATTGTCTCGTCAACTGAGCTATTAAAACTCATTTAGGGTACGTGATAACAAAGAGCTCGAGAGGATGTGCTGCTTCATTTACATAATCCATGCATCAAATTCCGTTAATTTTCTTTTAATGCACGCCAGTGGCAACGCTTGCAGCCGCATCGGAATCCCATCACGCCAACGTAAATATGAATTGTGATTCTTTCTTACTAATATCAAAATAATATTTTATAAAGTATAATTAAAATCTATTTAACAGTTTACCTTGCAACTTATATCTCAATTTTACATTACATTAGCCGGTATAGTGTCGACGACTGCAGTCACTCTTGTACTTTCCACGAAGCTAGTTGAGGTCACATGTCACGTCCTTATAAAAAAGAAAACATAAACTATGTATTGGCCCAACGTATACATTTGCTAACAAACGGCAAAATCACGCAAATAGACTCTGTATATTTTGGGCCAAGGTGTTGGCCCAACGTGCCCAATATGTGTGCGATATTGGCCAAGACGCGCACAATATTACTGTTCTAATTAGCAATATGTCAAAACAATATTGTAAAGTGTAAGCGGCAGACGTCGTTTCTGCCGTCAACGCATTCATGTACATAAGATATCTCTCCTACACTATTTCCTCTCTATTAATATTCATTAAGGCTTCTGGCAAAGGGAGTTTGTATAAACCGACACCGTTGTCTCAACTCCGCAGACTGTTTAGTTGAGACGCCTCTAGAGACTGTAGGAACTAAAATGGTTTACCGGAGTAGTTCCTAATAATAACATGTCTCGACAAAAATAATAATTACATAATACAATTAATATATACATACACCCTGTAGGTAACATATTAAAAACCTATCAGAATGAATCAGAATAATGATATCACAAACCAAAAACACTCAGTTTTTTGTTAAACCATAAATATTTATAAAGAAATATTATAAATAAAAATTAGTTTCTATCGGGAATCGAACCCCTTACCACTGCGAGAAAATACAGTTTCAAATGTTTAAAGAAACTCGTTTTTTTTATTAAATGCCGTTACTAAGCTAGTGATTCTTGTATCACTGACACAGAGCGACCAAAGTGCATATAACATAGTTACATTGGTATCAGTCAAAATTTAACATGGTTTGAACACGGGTCTCATCGATCGTAAGGAACTTACCACATCATGGAAATAAAGTCTAGAAAAATGTAGAAATAATTTTGGGCATCTAGACTAGTATAATAGAAATAAAAGTACCTACGCTTTTTTAAAAGTAAATAAGTAACGTTGCCATTTTAGACCCACAACGAATATTCTGAGCAGTTGTAATAACATGATATGGGGACGGATAATTTGCGCAGCTCTTTTTACTCACGGTTGAAAGCTCATCTACGAGACTACGCCGTTTGGATGCGGCAAAATTAAATTGCAAATGGTTCTGTAATATTATTTTAATTTTCACGTTTCTTTTGAAGTCTCTCGCTTTTGTTTACGAGTGACATTGTTTTTACTTTTTAGAGATTTTTGTGTTTGTATTTGATCTTTAAATATTTTAATGTCAATGTTAATTATAAATATTAAAATAACAAGTATTATTTGAAAATTATTATTTATTTGAATTTGCATAATATAAACAAAGGGAAAAACTTATTCAGTAAAATTAATAGAAATAGTATTCATGAACTGAATAATAAAAGCAGGCGGTCCAATTATTGAAATTCTATTATTCTGAATTCTCAGTGAAGAAATCTCCAGACAAAAAAGAATATTGGGGTTGGTTGGAGCACGTCTAGGGGTGGATCGTGACGTCACGGTCGGAAGTGCAACAGAACCTAATAGGAAATGCGATCGTTCGGTTTAATCGAATCTACTGACTTTCTGCCGTCTGCGGCGCCCATAACTAAGTCACTTTTGTTTGAGTATTTGTTTGTTGTATTCATTCTATCTTGATTTACAATTTATTTAGCGAGGGAAGTGTGCACTGTCAATCTGGACGGTGCGAATTGATTTCCTCAAGCCGGCACAGTGGAGACGACTGGTGCAATTGCAGACATTTCCCTATAGGAGGAGTTGTTGTTGTCTCCGCATTCCATGGACTGTGGTCACATAACGAGCTAAAAAAAGAAAAAGGAAACAGTATATTATCATCGCCACATAGACATTATGGATCCACAACCTCTTTGTCTCACCGACAACGTCACAAGCAATTATTTTTTAATCTTAATAAAACATCGTTAATTAAATAAAACTCCTAAAAATATATTTTTAGAAAACACATCTGGTAGACAAAAGAGAGAAAGTGAAATAAAAATAATCAAATTAAAAAGTATATAAATTTTAATCTTTGCACTTCCTCAGACAAGTGTAAGCTGGTTGCAGAGTTAATAAGATTTTTACACCGCAACCTGCCTATGAATCTTTATTATTTCCTAATAGAGATGCAATGCGGTTCTTCGTTGTTACAACTCTCGGGGAAAGCTCTTTAAATCCCCGGAGTGCTTCTCTAGAAATCTAAATATTGTTCAGTAAAATTCTCATTAATGCAAGTTATTTGCAAGTATCGCGGAACAAATGAAAAAAATATATGTTACCTACCATTGAGATATATACTAGAGGCGCAATAACGCTCCCAACGTGAGGCGAGTGAAGATCTGCCCACAGCCATAATTAAGCTTACTGTCAGTTGGTATTTGACAGGACGTATATAAATTCATAATGGGCAAATATGTGGTGAAAACGTGCAATTCTCGATCCCAAATGCACAACAAAAAAAGCGGGATTACGTTTCACACGTAAATATATCCTTTCAACATCTATATTGTCCTTAAACAACAAAAAAACAAATAAAATTAGGGATATTTTTTACATTTAGTGTTGCTAGTAAAACATCGTTTCCCATAACCCGTATTATAATATAAAAAAAAAGAAAGAATAATTTCAACTTATATTAAACAATTAAAACATTGAACTTTATTTTATTTAGCTGAAAATGCATGCCTCTAGACACTATAATCGACACTGAATAAAAATATCTAAAGAAAAAAAAAATTGTGTGTGGAAAATTTTTAACTATACCGGCAACACTAAGACACTAAGTCAAATCGTTTGAAACGGCCTACGGCTTTTTCATGTCAAATGTATGGGGTTTGCGCCTCTAGTATAATATCTCAATGTTACCTACATATTATTTCTGAAGCCAGATTAACACATATTAAAAAAAAAATCCTTATTTGGAAATTTGGGCTTTCTAATGTCATTCTGAACACGCACAGAAATGCCTCTAATCTCCAATAAAATATTCATAAAGGCGCGGCTTTATAATTTCCGATATATTATAGTTACTTCTCATCTTAAACCACTATGGTATAGTTTAAGAAAACCTCGTACTTTCGTGAGAAAATTGTTAATTTTGTTCAGCGCAAGTGCAGATGACATATAATGAAAATTGAAACAAAGTTTAAAATTTTATTGCACTTGTATAAAGTGTAGATTTTTAGCCTCATTTTTAAAAAAACATATTTTTTTTATTTTTTTTTTATTGTAGCTCGGCATGTGAAAACACTCCGCCTGATGTAAAGCTAGAGTGCGGTCCATGAATAGAAACAACTGCTACTACAGAGAGACCTGTCCGGGCAGCAGTCGCCTCCACTATGCCGGCTTGAGGAGACGAGCATGTACCATCCAGATTGATAGTGCATACTCCTCTCGTTATACCTGACTACTTTCAAACTGTTCCTAGTGTTACATTCGAAAGTGGTGGTACTACCCCAGGACGGCAGACTGGACAAATTACCATCATCAGTCTGCCTACCACTCTTTAATAGTGCCTATAGGCACTGAGTGACTAAATTACATATAACATTATCACATTGCTACCGGTCAGAATTTTGCGAGATTGGAACACGGGTCTCATCGTTCACGCCTTCAACTGCAAGACGAAGTGACGAAGTAGTTAGAGCACAAGGCGGATACGCTACGGGTCTAGGCAAGATTTCCGGTCTAAACAAATATTTATTTACATATACTAATATGTCGATTGTTGTTAAGATAAACAGCGGCCTTGCAAATGCAACCATAAAAAATATATAGGTAATACTATACAGGTATATACATTATGGATATATATATTAAAAAAATTGTTTATGACAGGGTTTGAGGTTAAGACATTGTACGAGTATGTGAATGTAGGTGTTGTATATGCATTTATTTAATTATTATAAACCGCGACCTTGTTAAACATTCTAAAGGGTCTTAAACTCGTCCAAAATCTTGACCTAATTACCTACCTGAGTAAGGCACCCGAACACAGCTTAGGTGTATTAAATTTTCACAACTTTTGGTTGATATCAATATTAAAATCAACTAAACAGCCACTCGAACGACAGAGAAAACCTTTGTGCTTCAGATTGCGTATTTAGACAGCCATTGACATGTAAATTGTAAATGGCTGAAAGATATTAAATTTGCATTCTAATTAAAACAAGACACTGATATTGAACAACCTACCGCTCTGTTTGAAAGGTGCCTTCACCTTAATTAGTTAAAACAAAGTATGTTAATTCAATTTGTGAAGATATGACATGTTTGAGTTGTGTAAATGCATTTACGACTTCCAATTTACATTTGTGACATAAAAAAATTAAACCTAAAGTTTCTAAGTAATAAATCAGAATTTATTTCTATATTTACAATAGAAATGCATAAATAAGGTACCTAAAGGTTTTCTACGTCTATCAGCACAATAATATATTAGTATGTATATATGTAGAAAGATGTAGATACCTGTAGATAGTGAAATTTTAAGTGCTAACTCCTCGTGAATAATTTCTGCTTGACCATTCTCTTGCGGATTCGACCCTACGCGTGATAATGCATTATTTATACGACCTAAGACGACCGAAATGAATGCAATACTAACGAAAAAGAAGCCGAAGAGCTAGCATCTCTCCTTTTGTCTCGACGACAAAACGTGCCTCTTGAATAAATAACACAAATAAAAATCCTATAAATATTGAACAATCGTATATTTCACACTTTAGCCAGAGAGCGGTAACTGAGATATATTATGACACGGTTTTATGTCGATGCTGGTTTTTTGGGTGGCGATGTTTTTACGAATCTTTGTTTGTAAACGAATCCGAACAATGCATAAGTTTTTATGCTTGTCTTGTTTATTTTCCTGCGAGCAACGTTCTTGGTGGTGAAGAACAGCAAAAAATTCGCGAAAGGAAACCTAACACATAAAATCCGAGATGACAGGGTTCGCTTGGAAGCTGTGTATTTTTGGTACCTTTCAGAGATCGTCCGATATGTGGCGACTTTTTGTTAAAGTTTTTAAGATGTTAACAAAATTGTGCCCGTGAGAGAGAGTAACGAGCTTTTTGTGCAACGAACTTTTCAATTTTTCTGCACAGATTTAATTACGGAAACTCCATTCGGTTTATTCAGAATTCATTGAATAATATAGCTTACGTTGGTAGTGGAACATGAACGTAGATTTGTTTAGTTTCCATCAATATTTCACCGTCATAGGCAGCCGGTCACAGTCCAATGCCATCTCACTGCCAAAGCTGTATTTGAAAATGTGGAAGGTATTCAGTAGTCAAATTTTATTCTAGTTTTGAAAACATTTTGATTTAGTTAAGCCAGATTGACAATAAAACTGTCCTATTTTGTTTAAATATTTAAATTCAACGAATTGAGATTTTTTGCATTTATTTTATTTACTTTAATTGTTAGCATAGCTTTAATATTTAATTGTGAGTACATTCACGGTAAACATTGCAGCGAATTAACATGATATTTTTCTGAAGAAATACAAGTATAATTATCCGGGATTTGTAAGGGCCAATTTATTGATCCGTGGTTAAAGTAACCTGTTGATAATTTAATTTTCTTTTTTTACTTTTTTTTTATTGTAGCTCGGCATGTGACAACACTCCTGATGCAAAGCTAAAGTGTAGTCCATGAATGGAAACAACTGCTACTACAGAGAAACCTGTGCGGGTAGCAGTCGCCTCCACTATGCCGGCTTGAGTTTTAGTGTAATTAATGTGAGGTTAAATTATTTTGCTATATATGCAATTTATATTTGAAATAAAATGTATTAATTTATAAAAATAAGATTTAAATTATACATGTATTAACTATTTGAATACTAAAAAACCTTAAATTACACTCAATTCTGCAAATCCTACGTTAATACACTCGTATACCTTTGGCTAAATATCCGTTAATTCCCTGCAATGTTCACCGTAAACTAGTATCTTAATTCCTAACCTCTAAAGCCCTTTAACTGCTAGAACGAACTAAACTTCTCTATAATTTGGATAGTCCTGGATCATTAGTGCTGTCGCAGGGTCCGCCAAGTTGTTTTGTGACTTCTACTTAATCTGAACCAAATTGCCTGTTATCTGCCAGAGCAGTTCTCTCGCATAATTGGAGTTTTTGATCCCGTTAGCCTCCCTAGATCTAACTTGTTAATTAAAGGCGGCTTTAAGTTTCCTGCTTCGGGTCCCGGTTACCTTTGTTACATGAATAGACATCATTTTTGTTTGTTTAACAATATGTTATTATGTTTTGTGTATATTTGCCCGATAAGGTTTATTGACCAGTTCGTGTTAGGCATTGTGTGTAATCTTCTTTTGTTTTCCGATATACGTATTTGTATTATTATTAAAGGGTTTATTAGAGAGTTCTTACTAGATTAACGTTTTACCCTTAACTATATTGTATAAAATGTTATAAAATTATAAAACTAGTTTCGTAAATCTAGTTTTTCAAATTGTTATTATTATATTTGGTTTAACACATAATTTGCTACACCTGACTGCATAATCTGCACCTGACGTGCAGAGTAATGGACATCCATCGAGGTCGGGGCAAAAGTAGCATAGAGTAGTGATAGGAGAGACCGCTCCATAGTCTCTGCCTACCTTGGCCCTAATCTCACGATCGATGAGATCCGTATTCAAACCTAGCTAAATGATAGTCTTTAGTCTTGGAGTAGTACCACCACTTTCGGATGTAAAACTCGTGAAGTAACCTTGTCGCGTTTCGCGATCAGTTTGGAGGTAGACAGGTATAACGAGAGGTGAACACTGTCAACCTGGATGATTACATTCGTCTCCTCAAAGACGCGACTGCTGACTGGACAATACCCTAGCCTCTAGCATCAGGTGGAGTGATGACATATGCCAAGCTACAATAATAAATAAATAAATAAATAAACAGGTTTTTATTCAATAATAATAGTTTCGAGGAAATATTAAATTTTAATTTGTTTAAATGTAACTGACAAACGCATGCAAATATTTCACATCATCGATGGTTCAACACATTATATTAATTTGATATATTTAAATTGTTCAAATTATAATCGTCTCTTACACAGATTAATAAATTCCCGTTAAATTTTGTACAATAATTGCAGTATTTAAAGAGAAATATTCCTTAAGTTACATTCTGTGGTGTTTCGAAGGAGGGCATCACTTGCAATAAATTAATTTTGGCCACACTGAGTTAAACGAAATGAGGCTCGAGTGCGAAATATGAGTAATAAAATGAATTATTGGCCGCTCGGGACATTTAAACACATTTATATAATTTTCTGGTTATTCTCTGAATTCTTCCTTCCACATATACATATATATATGTATGTATGTCAAATGGCATATAGAAATCCCTTCGACCACGTGTTACTCTAACAATACTTATTTTTTTATTGTAGCTCGACATGTGACAACACTCCGCCTGATGTAAAGCTAGAGTGCGGTCCATGAATGGAAACAACTGCTACTACAGAGAAACCTGTGCGGGTAGCAGTCGCCTCCACTATGCCGGCTTGAGGAGACGAGCATGTACCATCTTAGATTGACAGTTCACACTCCTCTCGCTATACCTGACTACTTTCAAACTATTCCCGAAACGCGACAAAGTCACTTCACGGGTGTTACATTCGAAAGTGGTGGTACTACCCCAGGACGTCAGACTGGACAAATAACCATCATCAGTCTGCCTACCACTCTTAAGACGTTATTGCAAGATAATTTTTAATATATTTTTTTTTTATTGTA
Source organism: Tinea pellionella (assembly GCA_948150575.1). Taxonomy (NCBI): domain Eukaryota; kingdom Metazoa; phylum Arthropoda; class Insecta; order Lepidoptera; family Tineidae; genus Tinea; species Tinea pellionella. Next base: position 2,327,710 of record OX411254.1, on the reverse strand, counting down.
GCTCGACATGTGACAACACTCCGCCTGATGTAAAGCTAGAGTGCGGTCCATGAATGGAAACAACTGCTACCACAGATAAATCTCTACGGGCTGCAGTCGCCTCCACTATGCCGGCTCGAGGAGACGAGCATGTACCATCTAGATTGGTATATGAAGTTTTTTTAAAAATTTTCACGTAAAATCAAACTGCAATGGATGCTTAAATTATTAACGCCAGCACGCCCAGCCGAATGAAGGTTTAATGACTGCGACACTAGTCGTTATCAATGATTGCATTTGTTATACATTACTTGTTTTTGATATTTCAAATATATTTTGTTCTTTTTAACAAGTAATACTACCAAAATGTTATGCAACAATTCACAGTATTGCCATATATACATATAATGCCACATATATTTTTTATAGTAGTCCGGCATGTGACCACCCTTCGCCTAAAGTGAACATTAGCCGGCACTCTAGCAGTCCATAAATGGAGACAACTGTTACCACAGAGAAATGTTTAATTTCACATGGATAATCAGATACAATGGATTGTCTCCTTCAACATAACTTACATTATAATTATCATCTAATTACAATACTACAGCGAAAGCAAAAATATATATTTGTAATAAATCATAAAACTGTTGTTTCTGCAACAGAAACTCGGATCCTGTTCCAAGCCGCTGTTTATCTTGCAATCCATTACCATAATTAACTACAAACATTACCTTGCAGCAGCGGTGACAAACTCAAACAGGTTAGTATCGGTGAAAATTGCGAGTAAATAATATCCGAATCGTACCTCTGTTTACTTTCAGGAACTTTCAACGAGAATAGGCAACCTTCTGTTTGCAGATGCAATTTAATCATGGAAGGAAATTATTTGAAATCAAATATACTTGGTTAAAGTTTATTAATATTAATATTATCTAAACAGTAACTAATAAGGAAATAGCAGTACTGTAGACTACAGTACAGTAGACTAGACCTGGTGTTTTCTTTATGCTTAATAGGCAAGCGTTTGACCACACCCTGCCTGGTGTTAAGTGATGCTGTCTAAGGTGGAGAATGCTTGCCTATGAGGTACTTATTCACCTTCAATTGATTGTTGTACGTGTCGGGAAACACAGACACCGGGAGGGAGTTCCACAGTTTCGCAGTACGCACGAGGAACGTGTTGTCAAAACGCCTCGTACGCACTTTAGGAACTTGAATCATAAATGGATGGTACCTCTTCAGGCGGACGTCCGATGGAAGAAGGGGGACGGCAGAACTAAATTGTGTAGCTCTTATGCACACTCCCCGAAATGTATCCGGTAAAAAACCGATCAACAGGCGACATTTCGGTTTGCGGTTGTGTGATACACCACTTTCAATTAGTCCAAGTCTCATCGTGCTTGCAGTACTGTCAACCTAGCTGCTGCACATTCGTCTCCTCAAGCATTCTTCAGGAGCAGATGTCTCCACTCATGGACCCGACCGCACTCTAACTTAACATCAGAGAGTGTGGTCATATTTTATTGAAATATTTAAAGATGATATCTAACATCGGAATCGAAACGTGAATAGATAGCAAAATTAACTCGACCAAACCGATGAACATTGATGAAATCCTTTTGAGCGTACCGTAGATACACAACATACTCGTAGAACGGGCGTCGATATCGATTGACACACATACACAAATCAGTAGCGTCCCACTGAACTCTAGATTAATCAGCGAATGTTTCGACGAAAGCTCTATTGAGGCCACTCGGAAAACTCGACTTGACGAGCAATCTGTCCGTAATATCCTACACAAGACAACTCAATTACAATGTTCAAGCGGCTGTAGCGCCTTTAATTTCCTCAGCACACGAACTTCGCGCCTTCCTGTTTTAAACAGTTCGCTAGTGGAAAACTATTCATGGCTTCTCACGAATGTCGGGAAAGTTGAATGGGGTTGAAGGGTTGAGATTTTTGCAACTATCCTCCTCGACCGCTGCCGGTTAGCACTTTGCCTTTGTAATTTTACATCGAATTATTAACAGACAGTTTAATCTTTCTTATTTAATGCCTTGCATAGATTAATACTATCAAAAGTTACGGTATGTTTATAGTAGTAATCATGGACAGCTGAATGTTAATCTACAGTGCCGGCCATGAGCAGAGGGAGACAACGGCTGTCGACAGACAGAAGTCTGCTCCGCTCTTTCGACTATTACACTGTTTGACAGTTACACTGGAAAGGTTTGGGTAATTCCACCAAACTACTAATAACTAGAATCAGTCTATTTGCCACTCTTATCTACATTATTTTATTTTGTGCTAAGAGTTTCGCGTGAAGATAGTAAAACTTTAATGTATATGTATACACACACACACACACACACACACTTTATTGTATAACATTAAATAATTCACTAACCGCTTTGAGCCGATCTCTATTGTCGATAGCAACGCATTATTGTATAGGCAATTGCAAGCGATATAATTTGAATATTACAAGTGGCGCAGTTGTCGCGGTAGTCTTCGTAGACGGGCAAACATAGCCGCAGGTGGCGATTACACCAGATCATACGGATATAAGCAAAGCATAGTATAGATTAGATACCTTTATTATTATATATTATTTATTTATGTATTTGTCTATTTATCATTTATATTGCTAATTTTCTTACAGTTTCTCCCAAGAGTTCTCTGAAGGAAATAGCTTTTTAGTGATAAGACTCAAATGTTAGAATTCATATAATATAATTATATTTATTTATGCAAGGGTAATAATAACGATTAAATACTCGTACCTATTTGGTGGCCTTCTCAAATAACTAAGAAAAGATTTTATTTTATTATTAAAGTTTGTGAAAATAATTCACATTGAAAATGGATGGTAACTGAAACTTCAATTTAAGTATCTCAAATTCAGAATTGATACGCGAAAATGCGTTAGTAAAAGATCATTCGGTAGTCGGAACACGTCGTCGGTACGGCTGCGACATCTAGCTACCAGATACCAAAAAAAAACACGTCTAACTTTCACGAAAGTGGAAGAAGTCATTTATCAAGGAAACGCTAAGAACTCACGACAGGCAAAAGTTTTGATACAGGATACGCGACACGACGCCTCTAAACATTAATATTAAGGATATCTTACTTACACTTTGCGCGATATGATGGTTTTTGCTTTATCACCAAGATGAGCATGTTTAAGAAAAACTTTCGCTGTTCATATGATGCTGATTTATATCAGAACTTTAAATCTATTCATAAAGAGTCAATTTAGACTTTTATCTATCAGAATACTTAAATATTCGCCATAAAATAAGTACTTTAAAATATATAAACTAAACGACAAAGTGTTAAAGATTTATTCCATGTTGCTTCAACTTTTTCTCGGCTTAAAGCTACGGGGGAATGTATTCTAGTTAGACTCGTAAACGACTTTATGTGTCGAACAGGGAAATCAAATTATCAACTCCTACCAACTTCCCACCTCCCAGTGAGAACAAGGCACGAAATTTAGCCAAAAACGGAAGCCCTTCGTCGCTTGAAAATTCTGAACGTTTCTCGACACAAAAATAAAGTTTAAGGGGAGCTAAAAGTATCTGTCCTATAAGCTTTATTAGATCTCTTTGGTAAAGTAATTGGGTGTAAGAATCCAATATGTATTACGAATTTACGATGGACATGATTGTGAACGGAAGGCTCTTAGGTATAACCAAACAAATTTATTCTTTTTATTTTAATGGATCAACTTTTTTTTAGGAAGATATCATAATACGTGTATACTCACAATAAACAAAAGTATCTAGCTTCTTTTTTTTCGAAACCGTAAATTGGATGTAATTTGTATTAGTGCTTTAATAAAATATGAACAAATATGCAACCATGTGATTTTGACGAGACGCGTGACGGGGACATCCAGTAAGGCGGGCGGTGCGGCAGGGTGCCGACTATTGGTGGCGGAGGGGCGCGCTCGTTTCGCGCCACTCTCGTTCACTAGACTGGCGAGCCGGGTGGCTCGTCAGTCGCAGATAAGCCATCATGCGGAAGGTACGGGCGCGTTAAATATAGACGCGATCACTCTCGCACTCGTAAATACTCGTATAAAATTTTCGTAGTGAAGCTGCAGGGACTCTGTGATAATGTAAATAATAATTGTTATGTGTGAATGAAAAACTTGTTCTATAATAGTGTAGTGTTTGTTACTAATAGAGACATAATAGACCGATGTGTGAACTAAAATGTTTAAATCGCTGACTTTTTTGTTAGTGACTATTAGTGTCAGTTCCGCTTATGCCCCCAGAGGTGTATTTGATGACAACTGTCAAAAGGTGACGGACCATGCCGGTTTGGAAAGGACACTGTGCCGGGTGCGAACTTTGGAAGCTAGCGGTGCCAGCATCGCATCGGCACCCACAGATGGTATCTCTCGCCTCACTGTCGAGTGCAATCAATTATTACTTTTTGAAAGTTTCCTCGAGGCAAATTATTTTCAAAAATTTTCAACACTCGCCGAGTTAACAATTAATAACTGTAAGCTGCTTAGAATACCCGGAAATGCTTTTGAAGGTTTACGAGAACTGAAAAAAATTACTATTCAATCTAGAAATCATGATTGGAGCCCTAATAAGAATTTGGAACTATCTCATGGCACTTTCAACGGCCTTCGAGAGCTGCAAGTCCTGAATTTGAGCAACAACAGTATAAAGGCTATCCCTTTAGATGTATTCTGTCCGCTCGATAATTTACAAATACTAAATTTGACACAAAACAGGATCAAAACAGTGGAGCGCCTCGGCTTTGGAAATACATGCGGTTCGAATTTACAAAGTTTGGATTTAAGTAATAATGAAATTAAGTCTCTAACTGAAGAATCTGAAATCGTTAGCTTGAAACGACTGCAAGAATTGAGATTGCAACATAACAACATAACAGATTTATCTAGAGAAACTTTTAATGGTTTAATTACTTTAAGAATTTTAAATATTTCATACAACAACATTCAATATCTTCCCGATGGAACGTTTGCAAGTACTAAAGAACTGAGGGAAATATATTTAAATAATAATTTGCTGATAGATTTGGCAAGAGGCGTTTTTCATCGTCTAGAACAGTTGCTCATCTTAGATTTATCGAGTAATCAATTACGTAGCACCCATATTGACGGAGGTACGTTTGTTGAGCTAATCCGTTTAGTAATTTTAAATTTATCTAATAATGCATTAACTAGAATTGATGGAAAAACATTCAAAGATCTATTTTGTTTACAAATACTTGATCTGAAAAATAATTCAATTGGATACATAGAAGAGAACACGTTTTTGCCTTTATATAACTTACACACTCTTAACTTGGCTGAGAATAGATTACACACTATAGATGAATATTTATTCAATGGTCTTTTTGTGCTTAGTAAATTAAATTTAAATAATAATCTTGTAATTAATATAGATAGTAAAGCATTTAAAAATTGTTCAGATTTAAAAGAACTAGATTTAAGTTCGAATCAATTAAACGAAGTTCCCAATGCTATTTGGGAATTATCTCTGCTGAAAACTTTAGACCTAGGCGAAAATCAGATATCAGATATTAAAAATGGATCTTTCAAAAATCTAGAACAATTAACAGGATTAAGACTTATAGATAATGAAGTTGGAAATTTAACTGTAGGAATGTTTTGGGATTTGCCAAGTTTACAAGTATTAAATTTAGCAAAGAACAAGATACAATCAATAGAAAGAGGAAGTTTTGCAAGAAATAAACAATTAGAAGCAATAAGATTAGATGGAAATTTTATATCAGATGTAAATGGAGTATTTTCCGCCTTGCTCACATTATTATGGCTTAATTTATCAGATAATCATTTAGTATGGTTTGACTACGCTTTTGTGCCGCCAAATTTAAAATGGCTAGATGTGCATGGTAATTATATTGAACATTTAGGCAACTACTACAAATTACAGAATGAATTGCACATTAAGACATTAGACGTTAGTCACAACCGCATTACTGATATATCCGCTATGGCTATACCTAACAGTGTCGAACTTTTATTCATAAACGATAATCATATAAACAACATTCTACCCAACACATTCACTGACAAACGGAACCTTACGCGCGTAGATATTTACGCAAATGAGATATCTCATTTAGATATCAACAGCTTAAGGCTCGCTCCGGTGCCGCTCAATAAATCATTGCCAGAATTCTATATCGCCGGAAATCCCTTTAACTGTGATTGTTCTATGGAGTGGTTACCCTCGATTAACAACATGACTGCGATGAGACAACATCCACGAATAATGGACCTCGAAAATATATTATGCAAAATGACACATACTAGAGGAGTCTCTGATATACCACTCAGTAATTTAAAATCTACCGATTTCTTATGCACATATGAAACTCATTGTTTTGCTTTATGTCATTGTTGTGAATTTGATGCGTGTGACTGCGAAATGACATGTCCAAATAATTGTTCCTGTTATCATGATCCTATGTGGCACACCAACGTCGTCGATTGCTCGAGTCAAAATGCTGTGGATTTCCCAGAAAGGATACCAATGGACGCTACAGAATTATATCTCGATGGAAACAATTTTAAAGAACTACAAAACCACGTATTTATAGGCCGAAAAAATGTTAGGTCTCTATATGTTAATGCGAGTGGCGTAGAAAATATTCAAAACCGAACATTTGCTGGTCTGTCGTCATTGCTGGTCTTACATCTAGCCAATAATAAACTAAAACATTTGAATGGATATGAATTTGAACGACTCACAAGTCTCAATGAACTATTCCTCCAAGATAATTTCATAACATTCATTGCAAACTCGACCTTCTCGGCATTACAGTCGTTAAAAACTTTGAGGCTAGATGGAAATAGATTAGTAGACTTTCCAGTTTGGAATTTAATCCCCAATCAAAACTTACAAGCACTTTCTTTAGGAAATAATATGTGGTCTTGCAAGTGTAGATATCTGCAGAAATTCACTAGTTTTATTTCTGAAAATTCTGCAAAATTAATAGATATAAATGACTTATGGTGTTGGAATTCAGATGCGAAAGCGACACAAAAAAGAGAGCTCAATTTAAATGGCACAATATGCAGTGATTATTATGCAGGCGACTCGGCAATAGAAAATATGTTGGTTTCTAATTATATACCCATGATGGTAACAACTATAACAGGATTTATGCTAATAATATTAGTCGTTTTGCTCATATTTTTGTTTAGAGAAACCATACGTATCTGGTTGTTTACAACTTGTGGTATTAGATTATATCTATTTTCTGGAGCTTACGACGACACAGATAAATTGTATGATGCTTATATCTGCTATAGCCCCAAAGACGATGACTTTGTTATTCAAACTTTAGCGACGGAACTAGAACATGGAAATCCATCTTATCACCTCTGCTTACATTATAGAGATATACCTCAACAAGGAATAGCGTATATGCAATGTACATTACCGCTCCCAGAGGCGGCGGAGGCGTCTAAAAGAATCGTTATTATTTTAACAAGAAATTTTATAGAAACGGAGTGGTCTCGGTTTGAATTTCGCCAAGCTTTGCATGAAGTACTAAAAACTCGTATGTACGATTTAATCTTAGTTGAAGAGAACGTTGTTTTACCGGAAGCTCAATGTGATCCAGAACTAAGAACATATTTAAAAACGGGATGTAGAATAAAATGGGGCAAAAATAAGTTTTGGGAAAAGTTACGGTTTGCTTTACCGGATGCTAAAACTAAGTGTAAAACTCAGAATTATAGAAAAAATATTAATGCGTTTACCATGAGATCTAATATGCAGAATGGAACAACTAGATCGTTTTCATTCACAGAGAAGATCCGTAACCCCGCAGAAGGTTTAAATGTTCCTCCTGAGTTTCTAGTGGAGTCACATCCACACATGCAAGCTGCTTCATACGGTCCAGATGGGAGACCACCATCGGATCATATTTACTCATCTATAGACTCGGATTACTCGTCGTTAGAACGTGCAGGTAGTGGAATAGCCAATAGAAGACGAGACTTCAGGCATTGGCCGCCACCACCTCCTTTAATTGACACACGATCTTCTTCTGGCCAAGCTTATCTCGTCTAGTCATTAAAATTTTCAAAATATTGTATAATTTATATTTAAAAAAAGCTTCTTGTGAATAAACTATTGTAATTTGTAATGTGCGCTTACCAAATAATAAGAATGTACAAGTAAACTATTTTTGTAATTATACGCCGTTGCAAAGGGCGTTCATTTCAAATGTAAATAGATCATTCTATAAGACTGCTGTAGAATATTTTAACTGTAAATATTGTGTAAATAATTGTATATGTAAGTCGCAAGTATACTATTTATATACTAAAATAAAGCCAATGTGATAATTTCCTAAAAAAAAAACGCATTTTTATTTTTTAATTAACCTTCCTATACAATACTGTATAGATAAGCAAGATAGATATACATAAACTTAAAGTAGGTATACAAATATTTAATTAGAAAGACGCCTACTAATGAAAAGCAATTCTAATAGCACTATAAACATTTATTTATATTACAACTTGTAGCGTTGAAGTAATTTCAGCTAACTAGCAATTAAATGAGCCATTCTATTGTACTCATTTTCGCAAATCATGATTACGCTTAAGTTGTAATAGGCTACATACTAAAGACACAAAGTACGAGCAGAGAACGTGACAAGAATCCAACGGTCATCTGCGTCGTAACCGCTATCTTGCGAGACTCATATCATAATCACCGGTCCAAAGCACAAACAGAATTTAAAGTAACTCTTCTAAAAAAGTAAGTAGGTATAATCTACAAAAAGTCAGGTCCGCCACGGTTTGCGGACTGACAAACGACAAACGAGCCTTGTCAAATTGCCTACTTGAGATCTGTGATTGGAATTCTAATTGTGTTTTAGGTATGTTTATAAAATAATTAACTTTTATTAAGAAAAACAGAGGACATGGTTTCGATCTCTCCTGATTCTATTAAAAAAATAAAAAACATTTTATTGCACATATACCTAAATGGTACATAGGCGAGCTTAATGCCGTTGGCAATGTCCAGCTAACCTTTGTCAGTGTATAATAAAAGAACACCAACAATAAATAAATATGTAAACAATATATTATAACACATACATTACATAAAATATATAGGTACATAAATAAATAAAATAAACAATATAGAATAGGCATAGATATTGTCAGTAGATAATTCTAAATAGCTGAAGCCTCCGCTTCTAATATTTTTTATATATGTCATTCCAATACGACATAAATAAAGAAAATGATTTAACTATCTGCAAGCATACATTTTATAATGATTCATAAGTCTACTTAGTGCAGTTAACTCGACTCGACACTTCTTATCTGATGACTTTCTAGATTAGCTCAAATTAAATTTAATTGATGAGTCGCCCACGACAATATAACAACAAAATATTCTAAGAAATTATATAATTAAGTTCACAACTTCAGACTAAAATATTTAGGTAGGTAAATTTGGATAAAAGTTAACTAACTTATAAATACAAAACCAATAATAAAGTTTACAATTTCCTCTTCAGCGAACTCGTTGAAATTATTAGAGGCAAAGAAACAAAAAATTAAGATTCTATGTATTATTTCAAATAATTAATAAACTTGAATTAGTAGTCTTTTTATCCTTAACTATACTTAATCCTTTTTTTCTTTTCTTTTTTAGGTATTATATACAGGGAACAAAGATTATAAATATATTTAATAAGTGCTTAATATAAATTGATTAAAGGGAGAAATGAGGGAACATTTCTATATTTGTTAACTTTTTAGATAGCCGGACCACCAACTTTCTTTAATAGAGATAAAGGAAACGGAAATTAACAATAAAAATACATAAATGATGAGAGAAAAAAGATGATTCTTTTATCAATAAAAATTGTTATTGTAAAAAGGGTGATATTTTTAGAAGGCAGTTGATCGAGGTCGAGGATGTTCCACAGTTATTCAATGAAGAAACTAATGAATAGGTATCATTTCTGACTACTTTTATTTACGAGTTATTACCTATATGCTTTACGTATCCTATTATTTTGTGTATTGTATAATTTAATATTTTTAAAGTGCATCTAACCGGCACCGGCAATTTCATCGATCGTAAGTAATTCACACCACAGCCGCCTTTTTTTGTTGCATATTATAATTAAAGAAAAAAAAACTTAACAAATAGTATTGTTCTGAAACAGAAGGTGTCATAAAAGTGTTTCATAAAAAAAAACATCCTTGCTTACCAACTCAAAGCACGTTGTTTCTTATTGTTGCTACTGTTGCTGCTAAATTATTTATATACAGTCATAAAACTATAAACATTAACAATGAAACATATCTATTATTGAAATTGTGATTGTTCAATAACATTCAAAAACTTTTTATGACAATACAACAAAAAAGCAGTAAATATTTCATCCTGTTTTAGGTTATTTTATATTGAATTGGCTCTTGCCCGCCACTTCGGAAGAGGAGGATCTTGAGACAATATACATCTTTTGAAAAGGTAACAAACAAACCGGGTTACTTTCACATTTATATATTAGTATAGAAGTATAGATATTCCTACATATATATAGAATCTATAAATATACATTCAATATAAAATAAATAATAATTTAGGCCAATCTAATCTATCTTTAGAACAAAAAGTTGAGTAAAAAGTATAAATAAATATAACGAAATCTAGCACATTCAGCAATTGAATATGCTGAAATTATTAATAATAAAAAACAGATAATTAATAATTGTACAAAAGATTTCTAAATAAATCCGCTAGTACGCTGCGTTATGTGTTTTTTTAATTCAGTGAAATTAATTAACATTTAATTTTAAAATAATTATAGCACTGCTGCTGCTATACTGCTGCTTCTGTAATAATTATTCGCAAATTACTCGAAATTATTATTTCGACCATAAAATATTACATTAATTGCGAAATTATAATCTGACTATTCAATGGTATCATATTCAACATGTTATATGTATGATACATTGCCGGGAAGCATTAAATTTGCGAACCACGTAATCTGCCAAAATAATTACCTTAATGCTTGTTCCGCAAACCTAACACTGAGTATTTTGACGTATTAGCCTAAAATTGTTTATGGATGACACAATGTAGTAATAAAAAAAAAGAAATAATTAAGAAATTATGAGAAAATTGAATAGAAAAAAAATTAACTCTCACATAAGAGTCTGAGCTGGAGTGGGATTTATTAACCCACCATCCGCTATTGTTTTTGTAATTTGGGATTCATCAAAAGTTCATTTAAAGTTGATACCAAAACATATCTAAAGTTCTTGTTATCATAATTATAATATACCTAACTAATGAATACAGTGTGGTCGAGGAAGCGTCTTGTTATAGACGCGTACGATTGATATGACAAATACAAGGTGCGCCAGAGAAACTTACTTCTTTGAAAGGTCAATAAAAACAATAGTACTTCAGTTATTGTTTTAATTCTTTTTTATTTCAGAATACAATATCCCAATTTTTTTTTATACAGTCTTGAAAATGACATCGGTTAAATGGCGACCCCCATTGCGCACTTTTTCAGTTTCTCTGGCGCACCTTGTACATACACATTTTCTGTTTGCAGACCTACAGCGCATTGAGCATTGCGATCGTATTTAAAATCTTCCTTTGGAAATACGCATAGGAACTACGAGCTTAACACTTAAACTCCTAAAACTTAAAAAACTGAAGCAAAATAAAAAAGAGATTAAAATGAATTGTAATAAAAATTACATAATGAATTAGAGGTCATTATACAATGTTTTGACATAACACAACTGAATATCCATCATATAAGTTGTTTATTCAACACTGATTGATTACACTCAACTAATGAGAATTTTGGAATAAGCAATTAACTAATGTAGCTACGCATTTCGTGCCAAATGATTGTTCATAATTGTCATATAAACATAGCTTTGTGGTAATAAATTAATTAACGATTGCACAGTTCTAGCTATTTAATATCATGAAATATCATTGCGTACGTAATGTTTGAATTAATCATTGATGACAACTTCTGTTTTGAAATTAAAATATTTATTAGATTTCACAAAGAACGTATTCACTATTTAAATAAAACTGAAAATAGTTAAAATTTTAACGTGACTTACAAAATAACAAAAGAAGCTCTAATCATTAAAAAGTTATGTTTGAAATTGTTCACATCGCTTTAGCCGGATTATAAAGCGATCCAAATAAAGTCCATCACGTATCCATTCATCAACAACTCCTCCACAACTTTAATAACGTTCGTGGCGTTAATTACACAATGAACTAACACTTCATTAAATTGTCACTCACTTTGAAACGTTCATATTATAACCTGCCGTACTTCATTCGCGAGTCTTTTCGAAATAAAAGTGTTGTAACATGATCGTTTTTGTTACTTCTTTTAATCACAATATTGTCTAATTTATAAAGGTCTCGTCACATAATCAAATTAAATCATTTAATGTAAATAGACGTAAATAATAAATAAGCTTTTTTACATTGTCAGAATGATTCTAGAACTAGATACATTAAGTTTCGGAAAGGCTCCGCAAGAAGAAAACTAGAATAAAGCCGAAAAAATTGTCTTTAAAAACAGTTAGGGGTTAGTATATAAACACAAAACAACACAAAGTAATACAAACAATAATAAACAGTTATACAATATAGAAATTAGATAAAACATATACAAACATGTACGGAATAAAGAAAGGGTTTACAAATATATATTTTAATGCCAATATTCAGCTAACAATGCCTCTATCAAAGACGCTGAGCGACTAAAGTAAACACAGTTACATGGATACCGATTAGAATTCAGCGAGATTTGAACACGGGTCCCGTTGATTGCGAGTTCGAGTCTGCTACCGTCCGAGACCACTAATATAAATAAATAAATTATGAATATTGAACGCTTACATTTCACACGTACATCCCTTTAGTCCAAACAATTACTTATTTTTTTATAGAAAGCATTATTTACACAAAAATGGCATTGGCAGAATTGCAATTGAACATGCAATGGCAAACGGACGCTATACGTCATAATGATATTAATATTAACCCTATTGATACGTCACGCATTGTACACGTTATATGTGGCCTAACCATTAACACAACTGTTATATTAGATGTTTTCTGCTTTTAAAAGATAATTACATACACCAAATACGTAATAAAAAATCAATAAAATAATTATTTAAGTGTGGTGTTTGTAAAAAAAGAAATACATTTTGATATTTTGTTTATTAATATAGAATTTATTATTTAGCAAATGTTTGTATAAGTTTTACATTGTTGAACTTTCGAGATCACGTACTACGTAGCCTAATTCTTTTGTTTTCAATTGTAAATACATAACGGCCGTGTTGCTTTAACCCATACTAAATAAAAAAAAATGTAAATATGTTTTCAGCATATAAATTATATTATTTTTTAATTTAATTTTCTATCAGTTCAAAAGATTATCATGAGTCAGTTTTATGTCAACAAGTAAGTATACTTGAGTAATTAAACAAAAAACATGTCGCGCCTGTGCAAACTTAAGCCCCTAATAAATATTTCCAAATATTAGACAGTGATAACAAACTTTACCGACTTTATAATGAAGTTATGAGGAACCATTATACAGTATTCAAACACCTATAACGAAGCAAAGTCGAGGTTTTTTATTTGCTCGTGTCAACCGCTGTCCTTTGTTTGAATTTGGTGACTTTCTCTCCCGTTTTACCTGGAAGTGTAGATGATAATAAATTTTGTGGACCTCTCGGACTATAACCCTTTGTTTGTTTTATATTTTAACACGATTAAGAATGTAAATAATTGTATAATAACATTTGTTTAGTTTAGTTTTTTTGTACGTTTCATTAGGTCATTGGTCGATGCGATTTTCTATAAAGTTAGTCTCTATGTAGGATATTCAAAAGATATGGAAAATGATAAAATATATTTAACGACGATATTATAATTCAATTTTTGGGCAAATCCTCCGTTTTGAGCCAAATATACTGAAGCGGACGCAATTTACAACGCAATGAATACAAGCCGCGAACTCATAAATTAAGAATTTAATGAACAGTTTTATTTGCTTAATAGTACAACGCCGTTCAGGGTTGCCAACTTAAAGCAGCTTATTTAACGTTCGCACAAAAACATTGTTAGGAGACAAATTTTCTGGTAGTATGCTCTTAATTACTATAATATAATTCGCGCTCTCCTTTTCTTCAATGTGCCTATTATTTTCATTCACGGTTTGTTGAACACCTTAAATGGTTACATTATTTTACCGTCTAATTTTCATTGTGCAAAATTTCATTATGTTCGCCATGAGACTTCGCAATTAGGGAGGTACGTGTTTTGCCACATACTAGTCGTTTTCGAACGTGTTCATTGCTTCTATGCCGTAAAATTATATGTTTTATGATAGTAATGAATGACTTATTCTTTATCGTTTTGTTAAAATAATTCATACAACCGACTATTGTTATTTCTAATTTATACTTTCATATTAAACGTTTCCGTTGAATTACAAATTAATTATTTTTAAATTGAAATAAAAAAAGTTACAAAGCGCAATATTGTGTCTTTGCGGATCTTTGCTGAATGCTACATTATTATAATCTAAGCTCGAAGAACACAACAAACGTAACAAAGGGCTGTTATTTCAAGTGTACCTTCAAAGTTGTATCAACATGTTACAGTCCATTCACATTGCCAACCGTCCGATGCGTTTCAAAGAATTAATTTTGGTCATACACGTATTTCTATAGTTTGTTTGGTTAGTAAACAAACGGGGTCCGCTTATAGCATGTGTTTTTTATTTGCTTTGGTGACATCTGACGTCTTATTTATTTGTAGATTTGTTGAAAAACAAGTGATAGTTTAATATACTCACATAACTCTGTCTGTTTGCTACTTTTTTAAGTCTAAACCGCTGAAGAGTAACAGGGAGATCACATTGACTACATCGGGCCTAAAAACAATTAAAGAGCTGAAAGTTCATTTGAAACTCATCGTTTTTAAGTTAAATGCGGCTACTAAAAAACTGAGCGGCCGTGGTCTAGCGATAAGACGTGTGAACTCACGATCGATGAGACCCGTGTTCGAACCTCGCTAATTCTGACTGGTACTAATGTAACTTTGTTATATATACTTTGGTTGCTCAGTGCCTATACGCACTATTAAAGAGTGGTGGTAGCCAGACTGATGATGGTTATTTGTTCAGTCTGCCGTCCTGGAATAGTACCGTCACTTTCGAATATAACACCCGTGAAGTGATCTTGTCGCGTTTCTGGAATAGTTTTAAAGTAGCCAGGTATAACGAGAGGAGTGTGCACTGAATGGGCATTCTCCTTTAAAATATAAAAACGTTATAATAAAATGTTTAAATAAATACTTGTTTTGACACAGAATCGAACCCAGAACCTCCGCAACACAGACTAGTGCGCTAACCACTGCACGACAGAGGTCTATATACAATATATTATGTAGGTACAAATATAAATTAAATTCTGCGGTTGTCATAATTTAGAATTACTTTGAACAAAAGCCTTTTTATGTTTCGATATAACCTTGTGGTTGACGTGTAGTCGTATTTTTAAAGAATATTTTAGAAATTATATGACAGTTAATAAAAATATTTATTTCTTGTTGCTTTCAATACAAAATAAAAAAAAACGAATTATTCGTAGAAAATTGAGCTTTAGGCGTTTTACCTTATATCATTGAAAGCTTTAAAGATGAGCTACTATACCTGTTATAATAAGTATATAGTTATAGATATAAAACTAGCTGTTGGGTAAAGGCCGCGGGCGCAAGCGGCCCGCGGAGGCCCTTTTTGTCGTATAACGCATTAGATCGAATAGATTTTAGCGTAGTTTTGAAAAAATTCAGCTCGCCATCTAAAAGCGTTCACCTTTCTGACCAATATTGGTCTTTACACGGTTACGCTAACGTATGTACTTTTTGAGTAATAGCGATTTTAGAAAATTAAAAAAAAACAAAAAATTTAAAAAAATATAGTGCTGGTCACACTGATCAAAATTAGTCTTTACACGATTACGCTAACGAATGTAGTTTTTGAGATATGGCGATTTTTAAAAATTAAAAAAAAACAAAAATAAAAAAATTGTGCTGGTCACACTGAACAATATTGGTCTTTACACGGTGACGCTAACGTATGTACTTTTTGAGTAATAGTAATTTTAGAAAATTAAAAAAAAAACAAAAATTAAAAAAAATAAATAGTGCTGGTCATACTGAACAATATTGGTCTTTACACGGTGACGCTAACGTATCTACTTTCCGAGATATGACGATTTTAAAAAATTAAAAAAATAATAATAATAAAATAAAAAAATAGTGCTGGTCATACTGAACAATATTGGTCTTTACACGGTGACGCTAACGTATGTACTTTTTGAGATACGGCGATTTTAAAAAATTGAAAAAAAAATAAAAAAACAAATAGTGCTGGTCATACTGAACAAAATTGTTCTTTACATGATCACTCTGACGTATCTACTTCCTGAGATATTCGAAAACAAGCCCGCCGCGCGGAGCAAATTTGATGTTCACGCGGCCGCGCTCACCGTCCAACTGACCGAGGTAAAGCCGTTTCGATCGTTCGTCCCGAAAATGCGTTGTTATATTTTCATTGCGCGCTCTGAACGGGCGGATGCTGTTAGGCCACGCCCAAGCGCCATGCTCCGTTTCATATTGGCGTACCGGCGGGAAAAGGATATAAATACGATCGAGGAAAAAAAATTTTTGAGCAATTTTGAAAAAAAAAGTATCGTTTTCGAAATTAGAGGGCATTCCCTACAACGTTTGTTCCGGCACTTTTGCCCCATCTCTTTCCGTTTCCGAGATATCGCTACCACTTCCGGTCCAGAATCGACTTCCGGTCAAAGTCGTATTTTTCTCGACGGTTTTGGGACGTCCTCTATACGACTCAAAAAACCGCTACCCTCCACCATACCGGCAAGTACGAAATAATTGATGTCAGTCAGTGAGTCAGTGAGTGGTATTGCAGCTATATATTAGTACTAGCTGTTGGGTAAAAGCCGCGGGCGCAAGCGGCCCGCGGAGGCCCTTTTTGTCGTAAAACGTATTAGATCGAATAGATTTTAGGGCAGTTTTGAAAATATTTAGCTCGCCATCTAAAGGCGTTTAAGTTTCTGAACAAAATTGACCTTTACACGGTTACGCTAACGTATGTACTTTTTGAGAAATAGCGATTTTAGAAAATAAAAAAAAATAAAATAAAAAAGTAGTGCTGGTCATACTGAACAATATTGGTCTTTACACGGTTACGTTAACGTATGTACTTTTTGAGTAATAGCGATTTTAGAAAATTAAAAAAAAAATCAAAATTAAAAAAAAAAGTAGTGCTGGTCATACTGAACAATATTGGTCTTTACACGGTGACGCTAACGTATGTACTTTTTGAGATACGGCGATTTAAAAAAAATTGAAAAAAAAATAAAAAAAACAAATAGTGCTGGTCATACTGAACAAAATTGTTCTTTACATGGTTACTCTGACGTATCTACGTATTCTTCGTCGTATTCTTGAGATATTTTAAAAAAGCCTGCCGCGCGGAGCAAATTTGATGTTCACGCGGCCGCGCTCACCGTCCGACTGACCGAGGTAAAACCGTTTCGATCGTTCGTCCCGAAAATGCGTCGTTATATTTTCATTGCGCGCTCTGAACGGGCGGAACATAGAGAGCGCGAGCCCCGACGAGCGATCGACGCGGATGCTGTTAGGCCACGCCCACCGCCATGCTCCGTTTCATATTGGCGTACCGGCGGGAAAAGGATATAAATACGATCGAGGAAAAATTTTTTTTGAGCAATTTTGAAAAAAAAAGTATCGTTTTCGAAATTAGAGGGCATTCCCTACAACGTTTGTTCCGGCACTTTTGCCTCATCTCTTTCCGTTTCCGAGATATCGCTACCACTTCCGGTCCAGAATCGACTTCCGGTCAATGTCGTATTTTTCTCGACGGTTTTGGAACGCCCTCTATACGACTCAAAAAACCGCTACCCTCCACCATACCGGCAAGTGCGAAATAATTGATGTCAGTGAGTGAGTGAGTCAGTCAGTGGTATTGCAGCTATATATTAGTATAATAATAAATATATGCTAATATAATAACAAGAATTGTTATTCTTTCCCCACATGCATATTTCGTGCGCTACTTATGTAAATTAATTCATAATAAATATTTTGATTCATTTTAACGAGTTGTGACTGTGGTTATAGCAGAACCCGTTCCACTCTCGTTAGGTCTAAATACGGTGTAATATTATCATAATATTATTTATTGCGGAACCTTTTATCTTTTGCAAAATATAAATCTATAAAAAAGTATTTGTATGTAAACTCTCACGAACTACTTTTATAAAATGCTTTCAGTTTATTAATTTATAATTGAATTAAATTGTATCGGATACTGACGGAATTATATTCCAATATTTTAACTTTTATTGCTGTTATTCATTTACATTTTTACAGTTAATGGTTTTTAAATGGTGAAATCTCTGCAGCGGAGTAGTCAGAGCATTAGTCTGTTATGTGGCAGTTACCAAGTTTGGTTACCGACCACAACATAATTATTAAAGATAATTATTATTATTTTTATATAATATTATTATTTTTATTATATAATATATTATTATTATATAATATATTAAAAATAAAAATAAAAAAAAAAAAAAGAAAAAAAAAAAAAGAAAAAAAAACTACTAACCACACTTGACTATTAAAATAATTTAAATAATTTATGTATTAATGTAGTGTTCACACTTTGAGTTGCAGCCCAGCTTTACTGATCAGATCTTAAAATATATGTATGTGACTTTTTTCGGCTGCAACTTGTAGTGAGCATCTAATAAATAAAAAAAAAATAAATAAATAAATAGGCATAAATAGATTAAAGAGGATGGATTTTCGAACAATTTCACATTGTCGAGTACGGTCCGTGAGCGTATAAGAGAGACATATCTTCAGGCAGCAGCCAGGTCCGCTATGCCGACTTAAGGAACGAATGGTTGACAAACTCGTCTAAAATCCTGTCGTTTGTGAATGTAAATTTAAATAATTATTATTTTGATATAATTGTTTACAAAATCCACAGCATAATATTAGCGTTGCATTCAAAGTGTTGACAGTTATTCATATACCACAAGTATAAACGGTTTACCTAAACAATGTTATTATGTAGGCGTAAAATAATATCCTACGATCAAAATAAAACGTTCTAAAGACTCGTAGTCTGTGTTACAAAGTAATACTTTCATATAAAAATACTTAAGTCCATTATTTTGTTGTTGCGCTCATTAATTCGTTTAAAATACACGCAGTATTGCAAATAAAGAATGTAAAAATACTGCCGGTGTGTCCTGATTGACAGGAGTGCTTGTTAAAACTTCTAGTTCCCCCACCATCCATTATTTTGACATTTCTCATATAATGAACTGGTTTGAATTTTACATTTCCGTTGTGCATACTTTTGTAAAGGAAATCATGTCTCTATGTGAAAATGATTCCACCCAATTAGTGACTTTAAAACTTTTAATGATTCAAGTTTTCATCCCGGATAGAATCATTCTAATTTGACTGAACAAAGAGGGTCGTTTATGTTTTATTATTGTAAATACGATATAATATGCGTACATAATAGAACTATCGGAAAGTTAAATTAACTATTTCGTGTTTACATTTGAAAGTTCAAGATATTAGAGAACAAAGAGCACCTATTTGTTGTTTTCAAAGTAATTTATTTTGTACAGTATTACGAATAATGGATCAGCCAATCAAAGCTAAATAAAAGTTTAGAGATGTAGTCTGACTGGTGATGGTTTTCGGGCCTGTATGACCTGCCTTTTAAGTGTAGTGCAGTGAGTTATTCGCGTCTCGGATTTAGCTTGCAAATAGCCGGGTTAACCACGACGGTGCACACTCGTCTCAAACCAGCATCATAGCGGAGGCACCTACTGCTTTCAGGCATAGAGAGTTAGACAAACGAAAACTTATATGCACAATCTCTAATTCAATGGTTGAAAACAGATTAAATAAATAATACTAATTAGTAACACTTAATACCTAAGTAGTTGCTTTAAGAATAGTTACAAGAAATGCTAAGTTTTATCGAAAATCGATCCATTAGTGGCGAGACGTGGACATCAATCACTTGGGTGCAAACAGAGGGCTCCATTATATTGTACAAACACGCGCTACCGTACACATTGCTTGCCCAACCGCACTACGTGTAACCTTTAACGATATTATTTGTTGAATAAATTGCTACTAAATAGAAATTGCAATAAATAATCATAGAGAATTCAAGGTCAAGCATGCCTAAATGAAATTGGTTAATATTTATATCTACCAGTCCTATCTCTAAATCTTTAAAATTAATTAAGGCGCGTTTTGTTAAAACAGCTTAATTAAAAAGACCACACGCAGTTAAACGTCAATAATTGTCAAATTCGCTTGCATAACTTAGCTATAATACGACAAAATGTAAAATCATGACTTCGCCCACGTGCTATTAGGCCCTAATAGGCGATGCTAATCTGACAGGGTAATGGAGACGTCAGTGTTGTGTGCGGAAAATGACCATACTCAGAGCCATTATCTTCGCGTTTTCTTATTCATTCCACGATTCTACGCACGGGTCACAAAGCAATTTCATTGCATGTATTACATTGGGTTAATATTTGTTTTGCTTTTAAAATTACGGAGTTTGTAATGTTTACTATCATACAATTATACAATAAATAGTTTGTATTAATTTATAACAATTTATTAAAAAATTAAATAACTCGTATATAAAATTTAGGTTTACCATGTGATAGTACCTTAATGATCTATAAAATTATTTGAATAACCGGTACGTTCTCTTGCATTATAAAAAGTAATTAGCACCTGGTAACTTCTAAAGTTTTAAAATGTTAAAAAACACAAATTTAATGAGCACAAAATTGGTAGAAACAGTCGCAGTGAAGGGCATTGATCTTCATCGAAGCGGCGGCGGTGCGCATCCGGCAAATAATTAAAACTTTAACCGACGAAGTGAAATGTAGAAGAAAGAAATAAATTTTCTACTCGAATGGACACTTTCGTTTTTATCCTTCCCTCGGAGTAGTGATTTAGCGTTGCCTTGAATTGAAACGTTGTCGCTGGTTTTTGCTGTGACAGATTCTGACAGCTTTCTGTTTTAGAATTTTTTCCAATACTGTCTTTTTTGTTTTTACCTTTTTTTGCTCCTGAAAGACGTTTTTAATGACAATTAAAAGGAATGATAATAAAGAAAAACTTGGGAGAAAATTTAGCTTTTGTGTTTTATTTTGTCGAGATTCACAGATTCGTATTATTTGCTACATAGTTTTATTTGTACATTAGCTTTTTATTATTGACTTTGAGGTTTAAATAATGAACATTTTTCTTACAGTCCCAAATTAAAAGACAATATGGTTTTTGTTTATTAGCGAATTTGTAACGGGAAAATAATGTTTTTACTTGTACGTTAACCTACACTTTTTTGTGGTTTATTGTCAAGACTGTTTATGTTCAAGAAAAAATGTTTTCAGATGAAATAGGCCAATTCGTTTAGAGCTTATTAAAAATTTAATTTATGTAACTTTTATTTTATTTATTTATTTGTGTAGCTAGCGTACCTACTCCGCGCGGTGGGGCAATTGGTGTGAGTGAGAGAGACAAAGACAGAGTTAATTTAAAAAGAACAAGAGCCCATATCTTAATTCAATAATATACAAACAATAAGATAATCCGTTGTCTCTGCCTATATACTATATAGAAAATAAATAAATACAAGCATAGCTGAACCAGATCCCCGATTTTTATGGATTTATGTCCAAATGGCCGAGTGAGTTTGTGAGGTACAAGCGAATATGGCCCTTAAGGTGATGCAGCTAACAGTTTGCTTATGGACAAAATACGTATAACAACATGTATCTAAAGTTCTTTGTAAAGGGCTGATAAACTTTAAAGGGTGGTTTAATGTTTCTCGTATATGCTCTTGCTGCGTTAGTAGATAGACAAATGGTTGTCATGTTTAAGTTTAAAGCCAGGACTTGTGGCTTTCCTTGTGGTACGTTAAGGATTCCTAAATCCCCTCCCTAAGTGCCTAGAGGTAATAAGTTTTCGCAAGTAATGTACGTGTTTGGTAAATTGGCAAGTTAATACAAAATTTTATTCAAAAATATATATGAGCTGTCGTGGTCTAGCGGTAAGACGCATGAACTCACGATCGATAAGACCCGTGTTCGAATCTCGCTAATTCTGACCGGTACCAATGTTATGTTATGTGTACTTTGGTCGCTCAGTACCTATAGGTACTATTAAAGAGTGGTAGGCAGACTAATGATGGTTATTTGTCCAGTCTGCCGTCCTGGGGTAGTACCACCAAATTCGAATGTAACACCCGTGAAGTGATCTTGTCGCGTTTCGAGAATAGTTTGCAAATAGCTAGGTATTATATAATGATAGGAGTGTGCACTGTCAATCTAGATGGTATGGTACATGCTCGTCTCCTCAAGCCGGCATAATGGAGGCGACTGCTGCCCATAGAGATTTCTCTGTAGTAGCAGTTTTTTGCATTCATTCATATATTTACTATCGCGTTAATGATTAGTACACACTAATGCATTTTACAAATTTTAATTAAACCAAAAGCGTGTACGCGTGGATGTCGCTTCAAATAAAGGGGTCGTCTATACCGCGAATTGTTTAATAAATATACGATTGTGGTCCTAACAAAATTTTACCTTTATACGGATGAACAAACTTTCTATTGATGTGTGAATATGTATCACAGACTCGAGTAGCTAACAACAAAAAGCCCTCACTGAATTCCAGACATGGCGTTAAATTAATTACCACTATACCGGACCAAACCGCGCTACTGCCCCCTACTCGTATGGATTTTACGCTGTAGCACGTAACATAAGCGATCGTCAATTAAAAAAACTAAGTCAAGTGTTTTTAATATAAGCGAGTATTTAAAAAAATATTAATTTATTTATTTATTTATTAATTTTGATCAGTGTGGAAATCTTTGCAGTCAACAAGTGGTGAGGTAACAAGCAATATTTGTTTTTTTTTATTGTAGCTCGGCATGTGACAACACTCCGCCTGATGCAAACCTAGAGTGCGGTCCATGAATAGAAACAACTGCTACAACAGAGAGACCTGTCCGGGCAGCAGTCGCCTCCACTATGCCGGCTCGTGGAGACGAGCATGTACCATCCAGATTGACAGTGCACACTCCTCTCGTTATACCTGGCTACTTTCAAACTATTCCCGAAACGCGACAAGGTCACTTCACGGGTGTTACATTCGAAAGTGGTGGTACTACCCCAGGACGGCAGACTGGACAAATTACCATCATCAGTCTGCCTACCACTCTTTAATAGTGCCTATACTGAGCGACCAAAGTACATATAACAAAGTTGCATTGGTACCGGTCTTTAGCGAGGTTCGAACACGGGTCTCATTGATCGTGAGTTCACGCGTCTCACCGCTAGACCACGGCCGCTTGTTTTACAGAACAGCTAATTTAAATAATTTAAAGTATGTAATCTCAACAAAAAAAAAACTATAACTATAAATATGCAAAAACTCTAATACATATAAGTATTTGAATTATTTAACTTAAACAATACTCCGAAATATATGATGTTATGTTAAAGTCACTAAAATCGCTTATCGCTTCTCCCGTTATTGTAAACCCAGACATAGTAGATGTAGAGGAACGGTTCGTCTGGCCGATACGCCACCACCGCTGGTCCACACACGCCGACAAAGCCGGACCAATTTGCAGATTAGGTGATGCGTAAATTGTTGCATTAGTTGAGGCGTGTTCTTGAGGCAAAAGTTTGTGGTCCGCGCAATTATTAATGGTATTTGATAACTCAGCTGCCTTTCTCTATTTTGTAATAAAAATTCTAAAGCTATTATTTCCAATTAATGTTTTTTGTATAATTAGGATTTTTAAAAATGTAAGTTCATGTTTACACAATAGTATACGGGCTGCAGTCGTCTCCACTATTCCGGCTATGGCACTAAACTCACTCTCGTACCATCTCATACCCTCGTTGTATGATGTGTTCTACAGTTTACTTTTTGTTTAGTATAGCTCGCTAGAGTGCATCAGAGACAGAGACGGAAACAGAGAATTTTCTACAGGCAGCAGTCGCCTCCGCTATGTCGGCTTAAGAAGACGAATGTAAACCATCCCGGTTGACAGTACACAATCCTCTCGTTATCCCGAAACGCAACTAAGTGACTTCACGGGTGTTACATTCGAAGTGGTGGTACTACCGCAGAACTGCAGACAGGGTTAATAACCATCATCAGTCTGCCTACCATTCTTTAATTTCTGCCTACCCGCAGTCAGAATTACTGTTGTAAACATATAAACGAGTAGATTTGTATCGAAGTACAGTGATGAATGTTTCGTATAGTAAACAGTGTCTATTTTTCCTGCCTCACAGTAATAAATATGTAGATTGCGTTCTAGTTTTGGAAGAAAAATTGTTCAGCAAACAAAATATCCGATAAATACTTTCCAAGTCTAAATAAAATATATTGAAATTTTATGGACTATGGAAATAATACTGTTAATTGTATAGGACTTAAACAGGCTAAGCTAGAGTGCGGTCCATGAGAGGAGATAACTACCACCACAGATAAAATTTTAATGTCTGAAGGCGGCAGTCTCCTCGCTTGAGTTTGAGGAGACGGTCGTCTGTCTACACCTCCCATATTGACAGAACGTTCAATTTCTACTAAATTAAAAAAACTACTAATAAAAAAAAAACAATAATGTCGTCTGTGTAGCGCAGTGGTTCCCGTGCCAATCTGTCACGCGGAGGTGCCAGATTCGATTCCCGTCGAAACAAATATCATTTATTAACAATTATTATTATTAGGCATTCGTTTTAGGTCTGAGTCTTACGGTTATGTTTATGTTGTCCTTGTTCTGATATTGATTGCTGAGGGTCCAAGTTTTTGGGGAAGGTATATACTTTTTCATAATCTGTAATTCAGAGTCTAAAATGCAGTTTTAAAAACTAAGTGACATTCAACCCTTAAATCACACGTTGACAATTTTAATAACAAACAAAATAGAGACGTATTCGAGTACTCCCAAGGATGAAATATTAAACTCTCGTAAAAAAACATAACAATCAATTCTGAATCCAATATTTTTACAAGTACTTAAATTTGAGCAACACAACCTTTCCTGTAGACAATTAAAATACATTTAAGATCCTGCAAGCTGCACCTGGCCGCGATAAACATCAAACTATTGTAGAACTTGAGAAATTTGAACCTCAATTTTGACAACAAAAAGGTTCTAATCGATTTTAGACGTTCAAAAGGACCATTATATTTGACAAGTCGACTGTACAAACCCTGTTTGCGGTAAAGATTATTTCGGTTGAAAAGAATTAAAGCAAAACATGACGAGACGATGTACAGTGAATATGTTGTTCTATAATTGAAATTTGAGCGACGTAACGCCCCTAAACGGAGGTTTGGGACGTTTTTATTGTAAGCTTTTTAAAAAATATTTCTATGACAACTTTCAGAATTGCGTCAGTAGGATTTGTGGGAGATTTTTATGCAACTTATAGAAAAATTTTATGAGCTTAATTTTAATAAAAACATGATTTTTTATCATCAAAAATTACTTATAAATGATCAATATGATGATGATAAATATAGCGGTAGAGGGTTACTATCGATGAGACTCGCTAAATTCTGACTGATACTGGTTGTTCTAGTCGTTCACTGCACAATACAAGCACTAGCTATACAAGCACTTAATTTAAAAAAATGGCCAGCGGTAATCTATATAGTAAAAATCAATTGCTGTTCGTTAGCTCGCTAAAACTCGAGAACGGATGGACTGATTTGGCTAATTTTGGTTTTGAATTATTTGTAGAAGTCCAGGGAAGGTTTAAGGTGAGTAAATGTGAAAAAAATGCTTGGAATATAGTAAAAACAACAATTTCGCTTTTCCTTAGAGTTCATTTGGTTTTCAATGTTCGTCGCGTCGTTTAGGTATCAATTAAAGGAGAATGCCCATTTTTGGGCCCGCTAGTTTGGTAAAAAAAAATATTCTAAAAGAATATCATAATTTTTTATATATTAATTTTAATTATTTCAACACATCATTTACCAATCAATAGACAATGTTTAATTACATAAAAAACAGATATCTACAATTATTAAGGTACTTAAAATAATAATAACCTCAAATATTGCATCAGAAAACATCTAATTACTCAATAACCCGGGTGAAAAAATTAAAACTGATTGGCAATAAGGAAGTAGATTAATTTTTCTACAAAATTAACTAAAAATCATCGACAAACTCGAGAAAAAAATTGTGGGCATATTTTTCTTAGGCGAATGAGCATTCTCCTTTAAAAGTCGTTCAAAAATGCTTTTTTATTTATTGATTCTGAGGTGGTACAATGTTTGCCGGGTCAGCTAGTATTATATAAGCTTTGCTCGCTCAGTGCATATGATACCAGCGCTAAAAATAAAAGCTTGTCATGTTTCGTTGTACAGTTTAAATTAAAAAAAAAAACCAATGGTTAAAAAAATAAAGAATAAATTGAAACACAGCTATAAAATTTCATTGTTTTAAACAAAAATAAACTACAATACTGTATATAGACTAATAACGTAACAATAATAATAGAACATTATCTTAAACATGATATTCAAAGGAAGCGTGTGGTCGATGTTGAAAAGGGTTTGTTTCGATGTAAATAATGATTAATTATGTTATAGTATAGTCCAAATGATTCGGACCACCACATGTTCTCGACCCTCCCACAATTTAATCTTAGTCCAGGTGCTTACTTATCTGATTCTACTGTGAAAAGGGTTGGTTAGGGTAGCATCATGATAACTGTTTTAAGAGTTTAGCGCCCCTATTTTTTATTGTATGTAGGTAATAATAAAATACAATAGTTTTGAATAAACTTTTATGTTTTCATTAAAATGCGAATGATATAAAGGGGTTTATAGAAATAAACAAACTTTGCTGAATGTATTACTATAACCATACTAAATTTAAAGAGTGTTAGACAGACTGAAAATGGTTGGTAGTCCAGTCTGTCGTCGTGATGTAGTACCCCCACTTAAAAGCGGTCTACTACCACTCGTGGATTAATGTAATCGCGTTTCGGGATCGAAGTAACCAGGTATAATGAGAGAAGCGTGCCCCGTTGAAGATGGTGCATATTCGTCTCCCCAAGCCAGCATAGTAGTGACGATGGATGTCTACATATATTCTCTCTAACTTAACATCAGATGTCGAGCTACTATAAAATACTCGTCGATCTCCAACTCTTAATAACAGTCCAAAATTTTTAGTAACAAAGAAGACACATTAAAAAAGTATTACAAAAAGAAAAAAAAAAGAAAGTCCAAGTTTGCTTTTTTAGAAAATGTTTTACTAATTGCTCGGAAACTTT
The DNA here is from genome assembly GCA_948150575.1 of Tinea pellionella. Classification (NCBI taxonomy): domain Eukaryota; kingdom Metazoa; phylum Arthropoda; class Insecta; order Lepidoptera; family Tineidae; genus Tinea; species Tinea pellionella. Next base: position 2,300,163 of record OX411254.1, on the reverse strand, counting down.
TTAATGAATAGACGGTACTTTTTTATAAAGATTAAGATTCAATTTTCTAATACAATACTTGAATGAATTAAATAAATTAAAAAAAAAAAGGAATTAACATCGCTGAAAAAAATCAATACAAATTAAATTTACAAACAATAGTAGATAGCTTTTTTCATTGCAGCTCGGCATATGACAATACTCCACCTGATGTAAAACTAGGTAAAACTAGAACGGAAACAATTGATAATACAGATAAATCTACAGGCAGCAGTCGCCTTCGCTATACCGGCTTGAAGAGTCGAATATGTACTATCTAGATTAACAGTGCAAACTAATCTAGCTACTTTCAAATTGCTCCCGAAACGCGACAAGGTCACTTCACGGCTGTTTTAATGTTCTACAATATCAAATATATTAAACGTTTCAACATGAAATATCAGCACACGCTACAATAGACAGAAACATGGGCCACACACAAAACATAGAATAACATCAAACAACAAAAACAGAACCCACTCAACAATCGAGCTAACACTATCATTTACGCAACGATTTGTCATCGAGAATCTGCCTGATGCAGTCGCTGAATAGGGTGACCATATTTTACACGAATTTTAGAACTTGGAACTATAATAATGTTGAACAATGTGTCGCATCATTGTTCGGTAAAATTAGTGAAGAGGAATAGAGACAGTAGTAAGAACACGTAGACCTGTATTTGATAGCCCAGTGGGCAAATCTTCCAATACTTTTTTTATTGCAGCTCGGCATATGACAACACTCCGCCTGATGTAAACTAACTAAAGCTACAGAGAAATCTCTATAGGCAGCAGTCGCATCCGCTATGCCGGCTTAAGGGGACTAGTATACACCATCTAGATTAATAGTGCACACTTCTCTCGTTATCTCAATGTACGAGTGACTAAGGTGCCGATGATACAAGAACAAGTTTAGTTTTGGCTTTTTTCAAGGGAAAATATTATGATACCCTACTCCTTTTCTGGTGGAGAGTGAGAGGGGAGCATCAAACAGGAAACTGGATTAACGCTTGTCAACGTGATGAACGATGTGCGTAAGTTACACGACAATGGAATGTGAGCATCCACCGCAATGGCTCCCGCTATGCTCGATACACTCCATGGCCAATAATTAATTATAGAATTTTTGACAGCGCATAAAAAACATCGGGAAGTCGTTAATATATTTTACGATTTTTTTTCGATGTTACGAATTTTTTACAACATATGTAGCTATGCGGCTATTAAATATCTTCGTTCTCCTATCATTTATTAATCTTTAGCTTCATTTTAAAACTAAGAAATGTTTTATTTTATTGTAGCTCGGCATAATTATGACAACATTCCGCTTGATGTAAAGCTAGAGTGCGGTCCTTGAACGGAAACAACTGCTACTACAAATTATCTACAAGCAACGGTTGTCTCCGCTATGCGGGCTTGAGGAGATGATCATGCACCATCTAAACACTCCGCCTGATGTAAAGCTAGAGTGCGGTCCATGAATGAAAACAACTACAACTACAAAGAAACCTGTGCATACAGCAGTCGCCTCCACTATGCCGGCTTGAGGAGACGAGCACGCACCATCTAGATTGACAGTGCACACTCCTCTCGTTATACCTGGATACTTGCAAACTATTCCCGAAACGCGACAAGGTCACTTCACGGCTGTTACATTCGAAAGTGGTGGTACTACCCCAGAACGGCAGACTGGACAAATTACCATCATCAGTGTACCTACCACTCTTTGATAGTGCTTATAAGCAGTGAGCGACCAAAGTACATATAACAAAGTTACATTGGTACCGGTCATTAGTGAGGTTCGAACACGGGTCTCATCGATCGTGAGTTCACGCGTCTTACCGCTAGCCCACGGCCGCTCTTAAAGTTTTGTAAAAAATATTGATAATAGTGTCTTATCACTTGTTAACATGACATGACAACGTTCGACATCGCCCTTTCAACGCAAAGCCATAAAATTTCGCGCAACAATACGAATACTACATAAAGGTTGATTACAAATGTCAATTGAATCTTATTGCCACAATCATCCTGACCTATACCTAACCTAAGATCCTAACTATTCTTATGTCTGGGGGAATGTTGGTAACTTCACGATTTATTGTTTAATCACAAGCAGTCAGCGAGTATGTATTGCCTCGGTAAATTGTGTAAACGGGTCCCATTGCCCGGCCCGTACATGTGTATAGACGCCGGCCTAGTTGTTACATATAAAGTTTTCTGATCCTTCACAGAAATTTGAACCTTATAAAATAGGATTATAAGTTGAAATTCTTCAATTTCTGCATGATGGTGTAACCAACAATATTTTTACGTTTAGGGTGCCACAAGCATTGTCGGCATAGCTGTGGCATAGTTAAATATTGCTGTCACTATCATTCTATTTGGGGGAACTTATTTGTTAAATAGGCACATCGTGTAAGGAAGTCGAAACTCTATTAATATTTAAAATGACCTAAATAAAACTGTTAATATGCAAACAACTGAAATAATTAAATGATTCATAAAACTAAATATTTTAATTGCTTGTACAAAGCTACCCGAGTAGGTAATCGGTTTTGTCAGTGTGTGGTCCCCGTCATGGTTCTCTGGATTTGATGGTTACACTGATAATATTCACAGAGTCCCCTTGGACACCTCCAAATTCCTCGGGGTCAAAATACAATGAACTTTTTGTCCCTAAAAACTTTTCTAGAGATTAAATACTTTTTCGAGGTGACATGATTCTGACATGAAATGTAAATGCGACGGTAAATTAAAATTCGTTTAAAATATTCGTGTCAAATTAATCCTATTAATATGACATGTGGGACAGGTGAATATTTGAAACACATTTGGTTGTTAAAATATAATTATTTTTAAAGATTTAAAATAGATAAATGTCTAATATGACATGAGCATTGAGCAGTTAAATACATAAAGAAATCAGTAAAAAAATATTACCATTATCTACGCACGTTATTAATATTCATTTTATAAAGTCATTTGCGACGGGGAACACTGTAATATTTAAAATAATACTAAACAATTTATCATAAATAGAACTTTCAGAAAAAAATAAGCGCTGCTAGAAACTTATCCACGTTATTACGTAATAGAGATAACATAAAAAGTTATTACCAGACAGTAGCGTCTCAAACGGCACTCCTCATGCGCTCTGTTATTGTCTACACGCCTTTTTACAACAACTGCTTCCATGAAATGAGAGTTAATGAGATCCCGCGGCGAGGATGAACAATTGCGAATAGTTGCATACAGAACGTAAGTAGGTCGTCTCATAAAACAACCCGAAAGACCGGCCTCCTCGTGCCATCTTCATGCAGTTATTGTTTAAAAGTTGTGAATAATGGGAACCCAATTGAAAAGGCAGTAGCGAGTGCATTGTCATAAATTGCTCGAAAATAGAGACGTCCGTCTTTAGCCAATAAATCTACGTCCATACTAGGTGGTTCGGACAATAGAGGAACGAGACACTACAGCCCTAATGACCCAGAAAGTGACACATGACTGCCACTTTGTTCCTTTTATTAAGCGTTTTAAAATTTATGTTAGGATTGATGTGTTCAATTTTGGGAAGGCAAGATGTGATTACACGCCTTCGTATTGTTCTATTGTTAGTAACGATGTTTGTAAGAATGCTCTCTATAAGCTACTTGTGAGTATTTATAGAGAATAATATCAGAGAGGAGAATTGTTAGCTCTATAAAAAATTGTTCAGTAATCGTTACATCTTGTTATACAAGATACAAGGTACGAAGGAATATCTTTAAAATGACGAGTCATTGTAAATCAGGGACTTATCAGTCCCAGATCGATAATTTGGCCCAGATGCCATATAACATTTTATAAGTTTTCATATCATGATGTCATTAAGCCTCGAGGTATCTCGATAATTAGTTCCGAGCGAATTATTTTTTCTACTCGTCGTTTTAAAATCGATATCTAAAAAGCAATTCATAATTACCTCATAAATTATAAGTATACGATCAAATATGATCAAAGAAATATTAAATTTTCATTTAATTATGAATAAAATTAAACAGAATAAAACTGCCGATGGAAAAATAGAATAGGTTTAGATGCACTTAGTAGACAGAGCGCTAAGAACGACCGTGCGCAAAGCGGACGACGTAGGTTTGGTTCCCATCTCAGCAAGCTGTACCTCCACGGTGAATTTTTCCTGTATTATTTTCATTATAATTTAATTAACAATGTCAGGATTTGAATATGCCAAAAATATATAATAAAAAAGCAGATATTTTTATAACGCAATTGATAGGGTTATGCAATATTAATCTTCCTTTTGGAAAGAAATGTTTTGTAACAAACAAAAGCACATAATACGTATTAATGATTCAGGATAAACGCGTTAAATCAATAAGCATAAACTAAGAGAACATCTCTATAGAAAGACCGAATTTACATAAACATCGGTCCGAATACGTTTCGATTGCTCTTCGGTCACAGTTTGAATATATTATTGTCGCGTTCAGTTTTATTACTCTAATAATTTAAGAATTAAATTGTTCTCTCGTGCTGAGTACGAGCTTTTTTTATCCGGCTCTAGTCACTCCCTGTGGATAAATAGAGGGATCGACACACGAAGACTGGTTTATTCCAGCGTTCAGGATCGTAAAAATCAATTGTTTTATTTCCTAAAACAAAACATAATTATTACATTAAGAATAGAAAGAACCCCAAGCACCTTTATTATCCTGTCTATTAAATGAAAATATCCGATATTTACTTTTTCACTTCTTACCCGGATGTTTATTATCTAAGAAAAGAAAAAAGTTATCGGACTTTAATTTATTGGTCGACTATTAATTGACAGTCAATTAAAGAATTATAATATATTTTACAAATTAGTTTTAAGTGACAATTTCTCGAACATTGATTATTAAATAGAAACCAGTTTAAATTGAATTTATTAAACAAAAATAACGCCGCAATAAAAACACCCACGAATTTACATTACAACATAACTGCACCCCAACATCTGATAAAGTGCGAGAATATAAAAAAAGCTGCCATATACTCGTAGCAACAGTAGCAGTAAAAATTTATAGACGAGGTCAATATCTCAATTTCGATTCGGTTCTATCGGCGTTTATCAGCGGCATCTAATGATCGGGCGGCTTATAATACGAATGTGAGTGTCAAACTAATGAGAATATATTCCACCTTTGTATACAATAATTTAGAGAAGTTTCCATTGAACGGCATATTAATTGGAAATTAGTAAGCGTCGACACCTCTAAAGCAAAATACGAACGTTTTAAAAGCGATTGTGCACGTGAAAGAATTTTGGGTAAGTTTGAAAAACAAGAAAGAATAGTAATTAAAGCATTCAAATTTGCAAGTCAAAGTTGTACAAATTACGTTCGAGAAGATTGAACGCGCTATCACTAAAAACTTGTAAATGATAAGGCCATAGACAAATGTGAATACTAAAGTTTCCAAGTACCAGCTTCGTGAAAGTTTGATCTAGACTAATGCCGAGGAAAGGATGCCAAACGAGAGTGAGGAAATGAGAGACGTTAAGAAGTTTCCTTTAGAAAAATGAGAGAATAAGTTTAAAGAAAAGGGTGATTTGGAAAAGACATTACTTTTGCTTTAGCAAATTGAATTTCACAAAACCTTCTAAGAAGATTGACTGACCACAAATTGGGGATTCGTTGTCAGCCGAGATAACATCGGAGGAATCTCATTACATTGGTACATTGGTCTCAAAGTTTTAAAGACATTTACACCCTACGTTTTAACACAGTTACACAAGTAGTAATTGTTCAGAATAAAACTAAAGAATATGTTTATAAAGTTTAAAATGCATTTAGTTTAATACACTTACGACTTATTAAAAATATGTAGATACGAGTGTTTCAATTTTAATCGTGAACACATCTAATTCTAATCTTAATTAAATAAAATAAAATTGTGTATAAAATAAATAAAACATAAGAAAATAAATCGCCTGAAGATTAGAAAAAAAGGGGACAAACAGCTGAATAACTTCTCAAAAGCTTCCTTATTTTGTTTTCTCTTTGCCATTTAAATACCCAAAGCAAAGCCGAACGGACGATAGACATATCGTATTTTTACCGTGAGCTCTAAAGTGCTTTCGCATAGGGTGAGGTGGAGGGTGGACGGAAAATTAAAAAGCAAAGTGGAGACGGCTTCCTAGCTATTCTTTTTAATTTCTACACCACGGCGGTGGCGTCGATGGACGTAGTGGAATCATTAAAATTTCCACCGTGCTGCTTTTCTGTGTGAATTTATTTGATGTGGAATGATAAAGTTACTCGACTTATGGAATTCACAATGAGGAGCATTAATCACGCCTCGGCCGTACTGAAGTGTAAATCAGGCAAAGTTTCAGCACTTTTTTTGGTTCATTCGCTAATTATTACAAATATTTGCACTCTGTTTTGCAGCTTTTTTATATTCACTTCATTAACTTTTATGAGATTTTCGAAATCAATCTTTTGGACGTTCTGATTGATATCAGAATATTTTTTGGCGGATTCCAATATGAGTGGTAATATAAAAATAGATTTGGACATTAATTTGTAAAGAAAAAGCCACCGTGAAATTTGCTATTTATGTAAATTAATTACGAGGTGTTATCGTGCTTGTTTTTTGTTTCGTATATTTATTGCTTAGAATTTAGATAATGCGGTACAACTTTTAAAAATAGTTCTTCTATATTTTTTTTACCAGGAGCTCGTCATGCATTGGTCATTATTAAAATTTATTTTACACAATTCGTTTTAAATTGCATTAAATTAAAATACGGCGAATGGTATGTAACGGATCCACATTTTTAAACTATAATTTGTTTTATAATTTATTTTATAAAATAGTACGTATTATGTATGATTACATCAAACCAAACGGAAGCATTATTCCTAACATAATTTCCATAATCCGCTTAACATAATGCCAAAAGTAAATAGGATATTTGACGCATACATCATAAACTTCTAACTTTACTATTCATATAAATATAAGCGCATGATTAATAATAAACGAATTTTTTTAACATGTTTATTTATAACAATTCGTCTCCTTAAGTCGACATAGCGGTGGCGACTCCAGATTCATATTATATTATGAGGTAGTAGTTTTCTCCGGACGTGGATCGCACTCCACTTAGGTTGTGTGAAATATTTATTTTTTAATTTTATTTTACATTTTTATCTAGATTATAATTATCTCTAATAAAAATCTGTGCAGTAATTTCTTGTTAAGGTTTTTTTTTTTATTGTAGCTCGGCATGTGATAACACTCCGCCTGATGTAAAGCCAGAGTGCGGCCATGAATGGAAAGAACTGCTACTACAGAAAAACCTGTACGGGCAGCACTATGCCGGCTTGAGGAGACGAGCACGCACCATCTAGATTGAGTGTCAACTCGCTATACCCGGCTACTTTCAAACTATTCCCAAAACGCGATAAGGTCACTTGACGGATGTTACATTCGAAAGTGGTGGTACTACCCCAAGACGGCAGACTGGACAAATAACCATCATCAGTCTGCCTACCACTATTTAAAGGTAACACGCGCCGGGCCATTGTTATGATCAAAAATGGATAAAAACCGGTAAGGTACGCGTAGGTGACCACTGACCACGGACAAATGTGAAAAATTTGCTAAATTTATTATAACTGCCTTTAAATTGGCAATTTGAGAGGTCCGCTTGTCATCGTGAGCCCAAATTAATGTGTTCGGAAACCGATAACTTGTTATTAAACAACTCTATTTATTTTGCACTAGGTGGAATGGTTTTTGGGCGAGTTCCAAAGGATCCGTTTATATTTTAGGAGTTGGTTATTGTTTGGAAGTGTTTTATATTTTGCCACTACATTAGTATCGTACATCTGGTTGGCAGCTGTGTTGTTTCGACCTACTTATACAATTATTACATATGTTTAACACAATGGGAAATGTTTCTTTTTTTTATAACAATTTGAGTACTTTATTAATTTACATGATAAGCTGTCATCAGTAACAATGAAAATAATGTCTATCGGACCTTTTATTGTTTTAAGTGTGAAATAAACTTTGTTGATTTATGAACCTGCGATGCGTAACTGAATTATAATAAATATTACTTGCAAATGAAGTGATACGATCGCTGAATTGAAATCACAAGTCGCGTTGAACAGCACTGCTAAAGTAAACATCACCGAATGTTTATTATCAAAGCAATTAAAATAATCAAAATAGAAGTATTCTGTTGTACTGACATTTCAAGCCGAACCATTTTTATCTCTTTGCTCCTCTTCCTCTTTGGGCCAGCATAGTGACGGTGACTGAAGACACCGTGTACTAACTACTAGGCCAGTCGAGGCCACATATCGCGCAAATATAATAAAAAGATAATGTTTATTCGTTTGTCCCTGCGCACAAAAAGTTTATTTTTTAAATTTCATTCTGCAGCAACGTGGGTGAAAACGCGGAGCACAATTATTATTATATCCTTACAAATAGAAGGTCTCTTAAGGACGTCAGACTTCAGATCCCAATTGTATTAGATACACATAATAATTAAGGACATGTTACTCGTACTTGTATGCTTATAAAAGTTTATTTATTTAGGGTGGCAACTATTCTAATCGGCAGGTGTTCCTTGTTCACACTAGTGATGCCCAACTCCGACCATATATCAAGTAGATGCTCGCTACCCGACAAACTTTAGGACACAATAAAGCTCTATGAAACGACATTAATTACAACTTATCGTAAAACATGAGGCACTCGCGCGCACTCCTCGCCATCCTCAATAAATAAGTCGCCGGGACATTTGCATGCTTGGAAGCACAAAGAAGTCGATATCGGTAATTATGAATAGTTACAAGACACGATAGCCTCTCTGATTTATCGTGGCTTATGGTTGACCATAAATCGTGAACTGGATTTGCGTGTTTTATTTTATAATGCCGCCAATTTCGAACGCTCGCGGCTAGATGTCGTACCCATTTGATTAATCGGATAATAGCGAAGATAATCCATGATTAGGTAGGCATATTCGTCTCCTCAAGCCGGCATAACGGAGTGTACCTCTGGCTGCATAAATTTATCTGTACTAGCAGTTGTTTCCGTTCATGGACCGCTGGCTTTACATCAGGCGCAGTAGTTTGGGTAATTTTTGAGATCTGTACAATTTTTTACTGGTATTTCGGAACTTTCTTGTAATATTTTAAAATATATCTTCATAGACGCGCTGGTAAATAATATTAAAGGCACGAGAAGACAGTAAACTGCACGTAGACCACGTAAAATGTAATAAACAAGAATGACAAACGAGACCTAATGAGAAAATTGTGCAATCGGAAGCTTATACTTTACAAATTTTACACTCTACTTTAAAAACGTTTTAGATACTTTTTACTATGAAAATTGTACCACACCTCTGATCTGACGGTGGCGTTTCTTAATATATTTAACTACCTTTTTTTAATTAAAGGAAAATGCCTATTCGCTTAAGAGAAATGTGCCCACATCAATATAACTATGTTATGTGTACTTTGGTAGGCACTATTAAAGAGTGGTAGGTAGACTGACGATGGTTATTAACCTAGTCTGCCGTCCTAGGGTAGTGCCATCACACCCGTATAACAAAGTACCCAGGTATAACGAGAGGAAGGTGCACTGTCAATGTGGAAGGTTGTTTTCATACTGCTAAAAGGTACAGTTTTAATGTAAACTTATGGAAATAAAACGTAACTAACTACTTAAATTGCACATTCGTCTCCTCAAGCCGGCATAGCGGAGGCGACTGCTGTCTATAAAAATGTTTTGTAGTAGCAGTTATTTCCGTTTTTGGATCACACTCCAGGAGTGTTGTCATATGCCGAGCTACAATAAAAAAAACTGACTATTATCTTTATTATCCTGTCTCCTAAACTACAATATTGATGAAATACGGGTAGTAATTACTAACCTAACTGCAAATTAATAACTGATATATCTAAATATAAATTATTATTAATATATTTGCAAATACAACAACCGCAAAAAGGGTCGCTTCGCCATAAAAGCGCAGAAGCACAAAATTACAAATATGCGTAAGAGGAATTTGATTGGTCTGCGGTAGCGGCACGTAGAGATAATTGAAAAAATTGTCCCTCTCAAGCGCAATGCACTCCAACCGCAATAATAAGATGGGATTATATTCAAGCCGTGTAATTACATAACCTGGAGAAGCAAGGGCTGCTTCCAATTACTACTTACGCGTTTGGATGCAAAACAACCTGGGAAGCCTGTACCATTTTATAATTGTGTTTTAATCTGTTAGGCTCATTGCACCACATGACTTAACTATTACTTTCACGTTAAAGTAATAGTTAAAATTAAAATTGGGTTGCTTCAAAAAGAAAACCTTTGACGTTTCGACGTTTACATTAACGCTAACCGTAACCAGCGAAATTTGGCTGGTCAAAGTTAAACTAATAGTTAAACCAATATCACTAACGTCAAGTGTATAAAAAGAAGCCAAATATATTTTTTTATTAATTTTTCGGAAATGTACTTCTCATTACATCAGCCACCTTTTTATCGATATTTTATCGAATTTACACGATGGTGCAACGCGTGTGGAGTAAAAGTAAACGTAACCGTTAAAGTCATCGTAAAATGTGACAGTCAAAGTAATTTTAACAGGCCTTTTGGTGGAATTGGACCTAAGTTATAAATTAGTTAGTAATTACTTCATTGTAATTTGTTGTTATTTTTTAAAATTCTAGTGCTCACAAACACCGACCGATCAAAGTACATATAACAAAGTTATATTGGAATTTAGCGAGATTTGAGCACGGGTCTCATCGATCGTAAGTTTACACCTTCTACCGCTAGATCACGGCCGCTTTATTTATTCGAACAATTAAAGTCGATAACGAAAAAGTAATAATATTTAATCGTTAACGAAACAAGGGTGCTAATAAATTAATTAAGCTAAACTAAAATAAGAAATATTCAAAGACAAAAATAATTAGCGCGTTAACTTTTTAATTAATTTACGACTAACAACAATTTGCATAGTTAATAACTCTCCAACAATTTTTATAGAATGACGTCAACATGCCTGTTATAAGAGAAATGAACTTTCTTAAACTTGCTCTTCGTGAAGCTGCTTCCATGTAAACTAATTTGACATTATCTTAAAAGTCGTTTCCCATAAATCAAACACGAGTCAATATAAGAAGTTTTGCATAAAAATATTGATAAAGGCACTTTTATCAACCATTCAGCCAAATTAATGTTGAAACTTGGAAACTGCTTTTCCCCAATCTCTTTCAAGTACTCCTCAACGATATTTCAGATTAAAACGTTTCAGCCATCACGGACCAAGTTAATAGATAGGCAAAGTTCTTATTAATTACAACAGTTTGGAGTTTTGAAAGCAAGCCCAAGTTACGTACAAATAGAGAGCTTCTCATCGATGTAATCTGTTCCCGAGTAAATGTTTCCAACTGAATAAAATGTAAATAAGGTGAAGGATCAAAGTACCCTTTGATATAATTTGCTGAAGGCAAAAATAAGTTTTTTCGCTAAGCATATGTTTAAAGATTTCGCTTTGGAGCAAAAGTTAGAAAAGCTTTGGATTTAATTCCATAAACAACAAAGTTTGTTATGTATTCCCTCGCTGATGCAATAAAGAAATTAATTCTTTTTGGTTTTGAATGTATTTACAAAACTTGTACAATTTTACATTTAACTAACTTTGTATTATTTTATTTATTAATACCTGACATCTTATATTTGAATTAAATTATTATTATTATTTTAATGCCTGTACTAATCTAGAAGGATGTTTTCCGATCAAATCGGAGGCATCCTTATGAAAGCTGGGCTGCCTAGTGCCCATAACCGTCGGGCTTATATCAAAAGAATTGTGAATGTGAGGGAAGCGAGGATGTTGTGTCAGGATTGTGGTAAGTGACGTTCCGTTGTCTCTGCCTATCCCTGTGGGAAAAAGGCGTTACAATTGTATTGTATTGTACTAATCTAGAGCTTGTATCAAATCAAATAAGGCACTGAGCGGCCAAATTGCTTATAATATTATTGATACCTATATACATTGATACCGGTCAGAATTTAGCGGAATTTGAACACGGGACTTATCGATTGTGAGGTCTTTCCTAATTCCTCTGCCGCTAAACCACAGACCACCGCTCAATCGTATCAAAACAATTTATGCGAATTATTATTTTACCTCATTAAAAGGACGTCTTAGCTAAGAAAGTCTAAAATATAACAGTATTGCTTATAACATAACATTAGCTGCATATAAACATGTTCGCAGATGTTATCGACGATACCATTTATTGCATTTTAACTAGCAGATATTTGCAACAATTAAACGCAGTTATGAAACGCTAACGAACCAATTGTCTTCTCTATTAACATCAATACTTTTAACTAATTTATCGTTTATTATGAATATTGTTTGATATGTTGCATAGTTTAAAAAAAACAGTGAGCAAAGATCTAATAAATTTTACAGTAGCAGGGTCGATTCATCCAGAACAAAATCAAAATATTTATATTGTATATAGAAAGTAGCTAGGTATAAGAGAGGAGTGTGCACTGTCAATCTAGATGGTACATGCTCGTCTCCTCAAGCCGGCATAGTGGAGGCGACTGCAGCCCGTAGAGATTTCTCTGTGGTAGCAGTTGTTTCTATTCATGGACCGCACTCTAGCTTTATATCAGGCGGAGTGTTGTCACATGTCGAGCTACAATAAAAAAAAAATATTTATAAAACCGATATTATTAAATAACTTAGTAATAAATTTTCTTGTGTAATTTTAGCGTAGCTACTCCATTTAAGTCATTATTACTTTCCGGTTAATGAAAATCTATTGACAGTTAACCCGTTTCTCTGAAATCATTAGTCAAAGAAAAACCATTCGTATAATAATGAAGTAACGACGAAGTTTCGTCCAAAAGCTCAGTTCGGGATTTTGATCAGTTTTTTTTGCTAAAAAGTTGACGCTTTTAATTAAATTAATCTTTCATTTACATTATTTTTGACAGATGCTTATGTTTCCTTTTATAATTTGTCTAATTTATTTGTCAAAAATGTAATTTCTGACAACTTGAAGCACTTAATTAATTTTTCTCAGAAATTCTTACTTATGAGACTAATAGAAAGGAATATCCTAATTTTATTTTACAAATAGACCCAAAGCAAGAAATGTACTACGATCTCAACTATAAGGTAGATCTTGCAATTATGATGAAAAAACCCAATAATATATGACGATGAAATAGAATAACGAAGTAGTTTAGTGGTCAAAAACTCACAGTCACGTCCATAGCGGAAGGCTTGGGTTGAAAACCTACCTCAGCTGTTGTGATTTTTTTTAAATTGTAGCTCGGCATAGGACAACACTTCGCCTCATGTAAGGGTAGAATACCATAGACAGCAGTCACCTCCGCTATGGCGGCTTGATGAGACGAGTATGCACCATCTCTCGTTATACCTGACTACTTTAAAACTGTTTCCCACCAAACCACACCGCGGATGTTACATTCGAAAGTGGTGGATTTTTTATCTATTAAATTTAATTATACTTAATTAATAATAATAAAATAATAATATATATATTTGGAAGAAGTCGTGACGGACTTCGCGTTACTACTTCGCTCCATACAGACGCGCGTCAAACAAAATGTATGAATGCATTTCAATATTTACTCTATTAATATGTACTAATAATTTCCAAACATGTTCACATACTTGTCTTACGCAATGTTTATTGTTCTATACATAGGTATTTATATAAATACTGTGTAATACTATATCTCACGAGTTTTCCATTAATCTCGACTTTAAGGGTCATTATTTGCGTTGTACAAGAGCGATGGCGTTTAGCAATAGTAAGAAAACAATTTAATGGAATTCTGCGGTGGCCGACAAGTCACTTAACCGTAACCGGAGAGGTGTGTTGATGGGTTACGTGTTTACAGTGAAATAGAATATTCCAGACGTTTGTTGAGACTCCAGAATGCAATACTCAATTCTTCTGTGTGACACGTGTTCTTAAGACAGGATGCGGAAAAATAACCTTGTCTTATTCTATACTCTATAGTAGTCGTACACTAAAATGCTCATAAACAAACGCTATTGCAACATTAAAAAAATAGATACCTCTATCTTTACATCTACCTAGAAACAACCTCCTCTAAAGCAAATAATCCAGAAGCATTGCTTTTTTTTAAATTGTATATCTGCATATGACAACGGTCCTCCAGATGTAAAGCTAGAGTGCGGTCCACGAACAGAAACAACTGCAGCTAAAAGATAAATTTCTACTGACAGCAGTCGCCTCCGCTTTGTTGGCTTGATTAGACAACAAAGTGCACCACCCAGATTGACCATTCATACTCATATCTTTATATGCCCCATATCACCCACAGGCTCTGTATCGCTATACCAAACGGCAATCAAATCGAATCAAATCGATGCCGTCGTTTAGGCGTGATTACCAAATATCCAATTAATAGACATTAACTCGTTAGTGTATTATACTACTATATAAAAATAAGATCTTATTAAAATAAAAAAATATAAAATAAAATATTGCTAAAATATGGTTTCAGGGATATTTGTTAAAAATAATTAATTTAAATCTGAGTCAATAGCAGCTAATAAAACGCTACTCCAATTCTTTATTAAATTTGTCACACATAAAAACCATAATAAATAGATTCCCATCACATCTGGTTGACTATAAAACTGTTTCTAATATTCTTTAATCAAATTTATTATGTTTTTATTAAATAAACGGCCACGCGACTAGAAACATTATGATAAGGAACCGCACATAAATTTCATCTACTATTAGATTATTCTAGCGCTAATCTCCACACTAGCTTAGACATTATCTATGAAAGCATAAATTATTTAAGTTAAATAAGCCGTCCCTGGCGAGTTGTGGAAGAATAATTTTATGCCCACTCGGATTAAATTCTTTTTATCTCGACCCCACGCAGTATGCGCGTGGTTTGGGTCAGAAATCACAATAACTTTATTGAATTATCATATGAATATGATATATTGCGATACAGATCCGGGGTGCTAACAATTGTATTGAAATTGACAATTTCTGCGCGTACTGTTTATATTTAACAACACTGGGAAAACGAAGCTTTAGTAAAGTACCAATTTGACTTGTATTTATAGCAAATTATTCGACAACATACAATCAAGACTTATTCAATACGTTATAGCTTTGTCAGTATTAAGCAAGCAATGTACATTAACAAAGTTAACTCGTTTAATTTTAAAAACAAACTTTGCAAACTCCCTCCGAACATAGTCACTCGGTTGTAACTAGCAATGTCTTGTTTATTTGTAGCCGTTACGTTTTTTCAGTGAAGGTTTTTATTTACCACTAGATTGGTTTACAAAAAAATTACATCCATAATTGACTAAAAATAAGTAATTTTCTAGTGTTGCAGAGCCAACTATGCTGATAGTATGTATTCCTAAAGTAATTAATTTCGTATAAGCATAAACCTAGCATCAGATTGTGTATTTCATGATACTTTTTTTTTATTATTTTGTGACAAAATATTCCAAAAATATGTGAACATCCTCATCGGTATAAACCAATTTGTCTTTAAATAGCTTTACAGTTGGCGCGCGACGGTGGCCCAGCTGCAAAGTTTCATCAGAAAGGGAGCCCTTTGAAACAATTAAAATATCTAGCTAATGGACTCAGAGGAATCCGAACTACGTTAATGAACATATCGCCTGTCGTATTCTTGTTGTCGCCGTCGATACACCCAAAATTTCTCAATTTTTAAGAAAAAACTGTCATTAATTTCGGCTTGTAAAACTCACATTTGCTATCAGCTTGTTGTAACAGATCTAGATTTTTTACTTCTTTCAACAGTTAAATAAGGTACTTTAATTATACTTAAATGTAAAAAGGAATATCATGTTATATAAGTACTTAGATAAATTAAAAGATAAATTCACACAATAAATAACAACCCTTTGAACAAAAAACAAAATAAACACGCACTCATAAATAAAAATTAAACATTAAAATTTCAACTAACCGCTGGGACTTCACTTGAAATATTTACCGAAGATTAAAAAGAAAATAAACAAAAGACATTTAACAAAAAATAATCACCAACTTAATTCAGTTTGTAAACCTTGATGGGCTATTCGTTCCCCTAAAAGTGAGTGTTGTTGATTTTAGCCCCAAACGAGAGGGTAATAGAGTATGCAGTAATAATAGAAATATGCAAATGTCTGCGGACACCGCAAAATTATACTCAAACAAGATTACGTGTGTAAACGTTGACAGACGTACCTTCCATGAATGTGAAAATATCAACCCGAAATTTTGATTTAATGCTCATCCCTTGTGATTTGCTTTTTCTTGATACAATCGGTCTCGTTTTAAAACAAAAAACAATCCACGTTTTAGAACTAGAATTATTTCCGTGTTATATAATATATTAATAATTACAAAACCACAACATGGCTAATTTAAAAAAAGAAATCCATATTAGTCTCCAAAAATATGATTGTAATATCAATATATTTTGCCTTACCTTTTTGTTTTAATCAAAAAATTAACTAGGCTTGTAAAATTAACAAAAAAAAAAAAACACAATCCTTTACATAAGCAAATACGCGAGACAAACAGCATATTTGCGTCCTCTCATGGTATTAGTGAGAAAATGTCTCAGTAAGCCGTCCGCCGGTAAAATCTCTTAATTTACGCCCATGAGGGATTTACTAAAGCCAAACATTGTTCGCTAATTATTACGAAGCGAGGCGCACATGGCCTCTGTCCCACGGAGATAAACATACGACGTACCACATTTGTATTTCTATATTTAGACAAATTCAACTTTGCATTTATTGCTTTATCAATTAAACAACTTATATTACAAACAATGAATTAAACGTTATTTAGATTGTTGATAACGATGTACACGATATACATAGAGATATCAAACACCTCGACTTCATAGACCGTAATGTATATTTATGACAAAATCAAATCCTTTGTCCTGGACGTCATCGAACGCATGACGTCTCGTATCTGAGCGAACCCATCTGCATATTGAGGTGGGGTGCGTTAATCTCTACAGCTGAACCATTCTAGATCGTTTAAAAGCATCTCTATCCAGTCCCCTTCTTTGTTATTGTTTATTTAGGACGACGATTCGCGGTGAAAGCGGGTTTTTCGAGGCGTGTTTTAATGCGATTGTCCAGAGCCACGGAGAGTACTCGTAGAATGATACGTGGAAGTTAGTGGACGCACTTCACCGAGTGTCCAAATGGACGAAGTGGCTCGACGAGGGACAGCTTAATGTGACTCGTTAGAAGGGTTGCGGTTGATTGAGATATTAATGCGATAAATGAAAATAAAATACAGCTCACTCTGTTGACTCAGTCACTTTGAATGTTTACTTCACGTTATAATTATGCTTTAACTAATTCAACATTTTTGCCACAAATTTAAAATAAAATGAGATATTCGTTAACCTGTCACCTGAATAAATGAATATCTGTGAAATTCAATCAAAAGCAATTGCTCCAATAACTTTGATTAAGATTCCTAATCTAAATCCAATGGATAGACAAATCATGATGGGAGTATTAAAAGCGGACAAAGGCACAATTAAGTACAGCAGGGACAGATAACAAAGGCGAGGGAGAGCACACAATTTGTTGCAGCCATCTTTATCTGACCCACTACTGACCCCTTAACCCTAATTTACTGAATGTCCCTTCTTTTAAACACAAATACGCTCCCTACACAAAACCAGCCATATACTTCACATTTTACAATCTGCAATATTAGGTATTGAAGCACATAGGATTTTTGCAGTCTGTGTAACATGAAGGGTAGAAATCGTTCTGTGTACGGGTTGTCGATTTATTATTATTATACGTAAATGTGAAAAGAGCATGTGGTCGGCGTTCACGAATTATGTTCGCTTTAGTGACAGTTTGAGAGTGATTCGCAAATCCCCTACATTGATGCGTTGCTAATGATAGTATTCGTGCCATCGTATACTATTCAAAACGCACGTGTACTTTTTGTAACTGAATTTTAATGTTCCACGTCATTGTGGGTGAGTTATATACTCCATTACAGTTCAAGGGTGTGATAATTAACATTTAATAGACAGGGTGAGTTTAAATTTTACTATAATTTTGAAATGGAGGGGTAAATGTTTTTCTACCAACTCTGATAGTGCATAAAGGCTTCAAACTGCTCCAAACTTTATTTTAGCAAACATTGTGTTAAAACAATACTGACAGACTGATTTTCAGTCATAGAAAAATGCCACTGCGTTCGTTCTGGTGTGAAACATTCCGCATCAACGAACACTGTAATTAGTTACGAAGAGAATTCCAACCGTTGTTATTCGTTACCTACCATACGAAAGTTGGGGAGCGAAAAAAAATCAAAATACGCGCCCTATCCCATGCACATAACATCGTTTCCATATTTACATTTTTCATGTTAGCTCTTTCAACAACGTCAGTTTTGCATTTTCAAAATATTCGGATGGTGTAACCGAATTATGATTTATAAAGCATGTACAGTATTGTACAGTATAAACCTTTCAGTCATTTAGGTTTTTAAATAAAATTAGGATTAATACGTTATTAACCTAATATTTTAATGCCTGAAATCTAGTCTCGTAAGTAAAAGTTATTTCATCCAAAACAGTACTATGGTTTAAATTGGAAACTTAAAACGTACTCAGGTAACAGAGAAAGCTTGTTACACTTTTCCAAACTTTTCCTGTCTATTGAATAGCACTGAATGTACTAATTAGTGTCCCCAGTTGCTCTTCAGACTTATTTTCTAAGTGCAATATAAAGTCCGCTTAATTCTTGACTCCTTTAACTTCAGATTTATGATCGTATTTATATTTTTAAATTTTACTCGAATTTCCAATAAACAATACTTAGATAATTTCACGATATAAACGTTACGTATGCTAAACGTATGTTATTAACTGAATGAACAATAGGCCAAATTTGCAGCTCGCTTATTTTAAGTCAGATTTTATATTACGCGATATAAAACAAAAGAAGTTTATTATAAACTATTATGATGTTTTTGAATCGTGTTAAAAATGACATCGAATTAAATTCGAGAATAATACTTTTCGAATACTTAGCAGTGCTGTCGACACAATGAATGGTCCAACGCTTGCTCATTTTGTATTTTTGTGGTATCTTCTTAACTTAATTACATTTTCACATACAGAGAACAAAATTAATATTCTTTGAAGTGCAGGTACTGGTAGAAAATATAATATTTTATTTTAATTAATTTATTAATTAAATTTTGCTTTTTTAATTAACTTTTATAAATAGCTAAATAAAAGATCTGTGTTTTCTATTTTAATATTACTAATATATTAGCCCAATGTGAAAACTTTTTAATTACACAGACTTTCAGGTAGGTACTACAATGTAAAAGACATATTAAAAAAAAACTGAATATATTTTCTTTTGATTTCGTGAGAAAACTCGCTAACATGACAAAGCAATAATCAAGCCTGATTACTCTCATTACGAATTCCTGTGAACTTATTTCATTACTTTGATTACCCATTGAAGTTAACAGAAGCATATCTTAAATGACATACGCAACAAAGTCGAGATTTACAATTTGTTACATTGTTTTAAATTAGCATATACATAGGTACTTATTTATTTAGATTGTAATTAACTTACTTTAATAATTACTTTATTATTACAGACTCGTGTAACGTGATTCTGATATTTGTTTGATTATTATGTCGGAAGGAAAGGTTTACTATGAACGTTTATGATCAGTCTTTATTAGGATTTATTTTTTGATTAAATTCATCATAAACTTAAGAAGTCCTTTATAAACGACATTATATATATGTTGCAACGGCCATGAATACGATGGAGGATTGGACCGCTCTCCCATATATATGTATTTGTATTTTGACTCAAATTAAGTTTAACTCCCCTGAAGGAGGCCAATATGTTATTCTCGCGTCAATGCGAATCAACCTCTATGGAAGATTTCCTGAATATCAACGGGCAAACATTTTTTTTCTAATTATACACCAATTTTAATAGATATTTTTGTAATAATCTTAGAATATCAATCAACACTATTATAAATAAACTCAATTGAAAAAAAAAGTTTTGGGGATTACGTTCACAATCGTGGTGATGTCAGCCCAAAACCTTAATTATAAACTCATTAAAAAAACCTTTACGTACTTAGTGATTTCATCAAAAACTCCATATTTCAATTATTTTTAATATGTTAGTACCAAAAAGTGTATCATCATAGTAGACCCGTCTATTTTCTTTGTAACGTGATATTCACAGAGCTGTGACAAACAGGGAATCATAATTAGGATTCCAAAGTAGTACGTCCATTGCTATTCGTATCACAAAGAAAGTCAATTTGCACTTATATGTAATTATGTAACTTAATTACCTTTGTCATGGGCTCAAACCCTTGGGGAGGATGAGAAATAGACGCTGAGAAGTTTTTTTTCCTTTACTTTGTAATAAATAAACTTATTACATTCTCTTTACGTCCATTGAGGATGTAATGCAATTAATAACAGTTCAATATTAATGTCACTAAATTAAAAAGGGTTTGAGAATTGCATTTATTTAAGATGCTTGTTATTTTTTAAATTAGTCGTATAATACGTTTTAGTATAGACGAATATTTTAAATTTTCATAATTAGTCTGCCGTCCTAGGGTGTTAACCACCACTTACGTGACGTGATCTTATCGCGTTTCGGGAACCATTTCAATATAGTAAAGAAGTAAAGAGTATAACCATACTCGAAGCGAGTATGCTCAAGCCGTCATAGCGGAGGTGACTGCTGCCTGTAAAGATTTATCTGTAGTAGCTGTTGGTTCCGTACATGGACTGCACTCTTTACATTATTTACATCGCTTTACATGGCGGAGTGTTGTCTTAGGCAGAGTTACAATTAAAAAAAACTAGCGGATTATTTTGGTATAGTGATTGTATTGGTAAATAGGGGAATTTGATTTGATTTGAAGGGGAAATTGGATTGAAAGATCTTGATACTGATTATTTTTTACATCTTTACATATTTACTAATGAGTAATTAAATATACCATAGTAGGTTTTTTAATGTGAAAATCGCATTAATTATTATTTTTTCAATGCCATGGGTTCCTGGTACACCTATACACATATGCAAAAGGATTTTATATAATATTATTATAAAATAAATAAACTGAACTAGTAAAATACCTTTTCTTATCATTCAGCCATTTTTTTACGGCTAACGAGCCTCTTTTGTTACGTTGTCCCATAATATGGAATCCTTCTTGAAAATATTACCAGCCATACTTCAATTTTATAGTTCATAGTTCACAAAAGTCGGTGCTATTTATAGAAGAATAGGGGCTAAGTATTGAATGATTTAGTGCGGTCATATAATCTGGATAATCGGTGGTTAGCACTTAAATGCATTGCTTTTCGACTTGAACACTCCTTGGAAGGATAAGTGTAAGTAGATGACAGATTTCTATATCCAAATTATGATAAGACCGTGACTAAGATTTTTTTTTTAAATTTTAGTACGGCATGTGACAACACTCCGCCTGATGTAAAGCTAGAGTGCCGTCCATGAATGGAAACAACTACTGCTACAGAGAAACCTGTGCGGGCAGCAATCGCTTACACTATGCCGGCTTGAGGAGACGAGCACGTACCATCTAGATTGACAGTGCACACTCCTCTCGTTATACCTGGCTACTTTCAAACTATTCCCGAAACGCGACAAAGTCACTTCACGGGTGTTACATTTGAAAGTGGTACTACCACAGGACGGCAGACTGGACTAATATTTAGTCTTAGTCAATAATTATTTTTTACTAATAAATTGTTCCCCGAAAGGATCCTTCGAGCGCAGTGTCTCATGAAGCCGGCATAGCAGACACGACTCCGTCTGCAAATATTTCGACAGATTTTCACAGAGATTCTCTGACAACAGTCGCCTCCGTTCATGGATCGCACTCTAGCTTAACATCAGGCGCAGTGGAGTCATATGACGTGCTATAATAAAAAAAAATGTTAAGCGACTGAGACCTGCAACTCAGGCTTGACCTTTTGCGAGTGACAGTACTATAATGTACTCTAGTTTTTAAATCGAAATAAACTTTTTTAATTTTTATTTTTAGTAATACATTTTAGATCTTAGCTTAGTATGCAGCTCTAAAAACGTATAATGTTTAAATTAGTTTTGTTTGACAGTTACTTATTATAAAACATCATTTCTCTTCTGACTGAAATCACAAGATAATATAATAAAGGTACAAAAACGCTAATAGGTTTTTTAAATATTATTATTTTTATTATCATTTTCATTATTATTTATAATTATTATAAATACGTAAATACTTTTGTAAGTATGTATATGGTCTGACTCTGTAGGAATGACACGCGAACATAAAATAAATATGCACGAAAAAATATTTATATATTTAATAAAAAAATTGGTCCGACCGGGAATTGCACCCGAGACCTTCCGCGTAACTAACCACTTTGCTAGAGAGCGAATTATGTTGGGAATCTAAATGACTGGTAATTTCTAGACTTTATTTTGAGGTTTATAATCACACTACCATTCTAACTCCTTGAAGTTAATACAGCCATAAGTTTCAAATCCGTCTAACAGAAAACACATCCTGTAATTACTGAGTTTCAACATTGTCCATAAAAAGCGGTTCACATTATATATACGATCAAATTAGTCATCGCTACGAGCGATCTCATTTCCAGAGAAGCCATCATTATAATGTTGTTACGAACATAGAACTAAAATATAATTTTATATTAGCATTTAATTTTCCGGGCCAACGAACAGCTTTGGTATATGTCGATAAGTGTTCCCACAACAGAACATCATTTAAATTATAATAGAGTAATATGTTGATCGTCTATGAGTAGTTAGTGTTTTACTTGTGACAGTTTATTATTTTTTTTTATTTATTTATTTTAAAACTTTATTGTTAAACATGAACAAAAGGCGAGCTTAATGCCGCAAGGCATTTTCTTCCAGCTAGCCTTCAGGAAGCAGAAAGGTTCTACCTTGGGTAGTAAATAATTTTAAAAAAAAGTCTTATATATAACTTAGAAATACTATATACTATTCAGATACCTACGCATACACATACACACACACACACACATTACTAATAATATACATAAACTAATCGAAATATAATACAATACTATAATATATACTATATATACAATAACAAATATATACAATAATATAATAAAATTATTGAGATTTCAGAAAATGCTCATAAAGCTGTCTTTTAAATACGCCCCGACTTGGCGCTTGCCGTATAGTCAGTGGCAAACTGTTCCACAGAGAGGACGTGACGACGACGAAGGATTTAGAGACAAAGTTAGTGGAATGGGAAGGAGTTGCAAGGGTTAGGTTATGTGAGGAGCGCAAGGATCTGTTGTGAAGAGAACCAAGAAAGGAGAACATTTCTTTAAGGTAAATTGGCGTATTCGGTTCATTTAGAATAGAATACACCAAACACAGCATTCGTAAGTTCCTACGGGATCGAATGTTCAACCATTTGAGCTTAGAGCGGTACTCTGAAATGTGATCATACTTACGTAAAGAAAATATGAACCTAATGCAACAGTTTTGGATACGTTCTAGTTTATCAAGCTGAGCCTCAGTCATATTCACGCTGCAGACATCACCATAATCTATGAGTGGGAGTAGTAAGCTTTGCGCCAGTACTATTTTGGTTTTTATGGGTAAAAAATTTTTGTGTTTATTCAACTGGTGTAGTGACGCAAAAACCTTCCTGTTAACAGTAGTAAGTTGAGAAGCCCAACCGAGATTGGAATCAAGAGACACGCCCAGATTTTTTACGGTCGTACTAAAAGTGATTGGTGTATTATCATACCGAATAGTGTCAATAGTAGAAGATTCAAGTTTAGATAGAAGTTTGTTACTTCCAATAATGATGGACTGACACTTACTCGGATTGACAACCACCCCGTACCGCTCGGCCCAGGAATTAATATAACTGAGATCAGAATTCACCCAGGCTATTGCGCTGTTAATCGCTGTGATATCCGTATGCACGTACAGCTGCAGGTCATCGGCGTAAAGGTGATAGTGACAGTGCAGAGAAGAAGAGATAGAGTTAATAAATATGGAAAATAGTAAGGGAGAAAGTATTCCACCCTGAGGGACTCCCGTACT
Source organism: Tinea pellionella (assembly GCA_948150575.1). Taxonomy (NCBI): domain Eukaryota; kingdom Metazoa; phylum Arthropoda; class Insecta; order Lepidoptera; family Tineidae; genus Tinea; species Tinea pellionella. The sequence continues at coordinate 2,275,863 of OX411254.1, read as the reverse complement.
CAAGTCGCACCAATCTGAGAACTCATCACCCATACGAACTCTCTGCCGCCGACCATGTAGATAATGAGAAAACCATTCTAAAGCCTTTGAAGACACATTGAGTCGCGATAGCTTGGCTACTAGCAAATCGGGGTCGACTGTGTTGAAGGCACTAGTAAAGTCAATCAAGACTAATACAGTGACTCTGGTCTTATCCATACCATTTCTGATGTCTTCGGTAACCTTCAGCAAGGCAGAGGTCGTGCTGTGACCACTGCGAAAGCCTGATTGTAAAGGATTGAGTGAGCCATACATATTCAGGAAGGCAGAGAATTGCTTGTAAGCTATGTATTCCAGGATTTTAGATAGAAAAGGTAAGATGGAGACAGGTCTGTAGTTATTAGGCAAAGTAGGTAGAGAAGTTTTAGGTAGTGGAATGATGTGTGCTTGACGCCACAGAGACGGAAATTGTCCAGTAGTAAGCGAAAAATTAATTAGGTGACAGATTATAGGAAGGAGAAGATCAATAAGGTTGACAATCATAACACGTCCAATACCGTCACAACCGATAGCTTTAGAAGATATAGAATTAATTGCCTTTTTTATTATGTCCTCAGAAACTTCAGCGAAAGAGAATTCTTCGGTATCAGGGACCGGGCTCGAAGCAATTTCAGACAGAGTACAAGACTTAATAGCATTAGAAAGTATAGGATGAGAAGAAAAATGAGAATTTAGTTCGTCAAGTGTGATGGTGCCGAGATTAGTTTGGTTGTGAGAGCGACAGATCCCAACAGATTTTAGAAACTTCCAGTTTTGAGAAGTTGAGTTGTTTTTCAAGTTCTCATAGAGGAAATGCCGCTTGGCAACACGACACATCTGGTTGCACCGGTTCCTCGCAGCTCTAAACGCAGCCATGGTCTCGTCACAGCGGTTTTTGTGGTAAATGCGGTACGCCCTGTCGCGTTTCTTCATTGCGAGTCTAATGTCATCATTTATCCATGGCGCAGGGGGACGCTTAATCTTAGTACGGCGTAAGGGAGCATGTCTGTCATATACTTTTAAGACCTCATGATTGAAAGTAGATACCTTTACTTCAATCGAAGCAGAGTCTAGAAGAGGAGACCAGTCTATATTTACAACATCACGCCGCATCTCATCCATGTTAACTCGTTTGAGATGACGCATAAGAATAGTAGGAGGTCGAAACTTCGGCGGTTTTAGTTTATAAGATGCGAAAAGAAGATCATGACGAGAAAAGTACGGTGCGAGAAGCTGCCCATGAGACGAAATTAAATCAGGGCGAGAGGTGAACATCAGGTCAAGAAGCGTGTCAGACGTAGGAAGATGATGTGTAGGTCCGGTGGGAAGAAGAGTCAAATTAACAGAAGAGATAATATTCAAAAGTTTGGCCGCACGTGAACTTGTGATAGAGGTGTCATTCATGAGGCAGGTATTAAAGTCACCCATTATAATGTGATGTGAGTACACACCGACTACCTCTTCCAGCACCGCCTCAAATTTGGAAAAGTAGTTAATTAAAGGAGGACAGTAGACGACACCTAAGAGAATCCTGGAGCCAGAGAATAGCACTTCAATAAATAAATACTCAGGAGAGGCAGAATACTCATTAGGAGAAGAAGATATGATTTTATAAGGTAAGTCTGAGCGAAGGTAGATCGCCACGCCACCCCCTCTAGAACCAGTTCGGTCGATACGGATGAGGACATAACCCGGCAAAGCGTAAGATGTAGAAGACAAACTTGGTTTGAACCACGACTCTGATATAAGTATCGCATCAACAACATCTGCTGCAGGAAATGTGCACAGGAGATCAGTATAATGTGCGGGCACACTTTGAGCGTTGATGTGACACACATTAAAATTCTTTTTAAAGCTACCTAGCACGCTGATGACTGATGCATCCAAGTCACAGGCACTGCTAAATGAATCGTCAGAACTAAGGGAGTCAGCATCATATGAGGTCAACAAAGAGCTCATATTACAAATAATAACAACTTTACAATGAATATAATATAATTAAATAGATAAAAACATAAAAAGTAAAAAATTACATAAATTATATATATAACTATATATAAATTTAAAAATAAAAAATATAATACAACAAATTATTAGATATTAATGTGATAAAGTGCTTATAAACACTAATAATAATAGACAAAAAAAAAAAAAAATTATTAACAATAAAATAAATAAATGCCTTATAAAAGTATATAATGGTATAATATCAAATCAATTCAGAAATATATTAAAACAAAATTTTTTTGTTATAATATGTATTGTAATATTTATGATTTTAATATTTATAATTGTTATGTACAAATTAGTAGTATCAGAGTAAAAATAAGTAAGTAAATAATAATAGTAATAACAACAGGATAAATATAATTATTAAAAATAAAAATATGGAGTTCCTACTATAAAATATTAAGTATATGTATGATGAAGTGTAATAATGGAGACTAAACAGTAAAATATATATAATAAAATAATAACAGCAATATGTGATGTGTATGCGCATTAATTTAATACAATATATGCGCATGTATCTGTACAATCGTCAATTTCTGTATTTCTAACCGATGAGTATTTAAGATTATTTGAATCGAGTAACAATGAGAAATAAGTTATTTATATTTTACAATAACGAATCTGCGAGTCCTGCTGGCCCACTGTTAACAAATAAAACCTAGAAATTACAAATTAGAATTAACAAAGATATAGCTAGAGTTAGGAAAATTAAAATATGTATCGATTATAAAATTGAATGTTTCGATGGCACGACATAACACACTCGTGAAGTGCACTGCCCTATGGAGCATAAAAAAAAAGAAAGTCATTCTATATGAATACAGATGCGGATTGCACAATGCATAAATCACGTTTGGTAAAATAATAAGCGAAACTACAAAAGTTAATAAAGTATAGAATAGAAATCAGTTACACTAAAACATAAGGTTGTGTGAAAAATTTAAAATTAATAACATATTGAAGCAGTTGAAAGAAACATTCACTCTGCATACCATATTAATAATTAATGTTATTCACTGCTTCACTTTTAGTGTTCTTTTATGGCGTTCCTTTGATAGATGAGACTGTGCAGGAGCTGTTACAAGAACACTACTACGCAGTGCGATGAGGTCGGAGTGGTTTACCAACTTATGTTTGGACCCATCCGCAAGCTTGACTACCACCTTGCCATCCTGGGTCCAACAGTTTTTGATACCGAACGCCTCGCGAGCTTCTATAAACATCTGCTGTCTACTTTTGATCAAAAACTCCGAGCAACTAATCGAAGATCCCTTAAACTTTGTCTTATTATTCCACACAAGCTGCCGGAGTTTAATGTCACTGAATCTTACTAGTATGGATCGGGTCGAGGATTGGCCTTGTCTTCCCAGACGATGACACGAACGCAATGAGCCTGAAGAGACATCACCAATACCGAGTTTTTGTCGCAAAATATCGATTACGCTCTGAGGGACGTTTTCATCGTGTTTCTCCGGTAGACCTTTCAGCAGCAAACAATCTGATCTACTTCTAGTCTCAAGGCTGTCGACAGTGGCCTGTAGGTCTGCAACTTGTTGTCTGAGTAATGATAACATTTCCACAGCAAACGACTTAAAATCATAAAATTCCTTAGCGAGTGACTCAATTTTAACATTATGAGAGTTCCCCTTGGCTGCAGCGAGTTGGGATTCAAACTCATTCATCCTTTTTACCAGTTTGTCTTCAAGAAGCTGCTGTGTTTGTGAAATTTTATCAGTGGAAGCCATTGTGCACTGTCACTAGGTTCTTTGAAAGTAAACAAATTAAATAACCAGCAGGACGGTGCAGAAAGTCTAAATTATTGCATCTAGGATTATTATCAGTCTACTACAACACTTAACTGCAGTGAAATCACTTTTAATCGCATATAAAATTAAATAAATTAGGGAGCAAAAAAATAGACTTGTTATTTATTCTACACCTACCCACTATATTCTTATCTTATCTTATATCTTAGACACGATTATTTTAATTTTTTTCAAAAACATTTGTTGTTTGTTATTTATTAAAAATCAATTTTGGGGATTTTGTATACAGACACCGACCTCATCTAAGTAGATGTAGTAGCTGGGGTGGCCAGATGAGTTGAGAAATAAAAAGGACCCACTAGACAAAGTTTATAACTCAATAACTTAACCACAAAAAATAGTAAAATTACATATTATTTTCCGGTTGATTGCGATTTTTCAGACCGGACAGACATGCGAAAAACCGGACATATGACAACCTTATCGGTAGGATTTGTCCAGTCAAAGATTTAGCCATCGAGGCTTACCAGACAAAATACGGACACATGAAAATGGCAGCCTAATGAAATATAAAACAAATCTCAACAAACCTAACAAAATGGAACGTCATTCAGAAAGTTACAAACACTTTAATTTGCAGTATAATAAGAACATTAAACGAATTTTAATTCTTATAATTATATTTTTTGGTAACAGTTCCGAGGATTACTAATACTCAGAGGGGTCAAGATATTATGTATTATGACGCATCTTTAATGCTCAGGAATTTATTAATATATGAGAATTGACAAGACTAAAGACTGCACCCTTATTTAATAACGATATTTCGAAAGTTTTTTTTTATTTAAAAAAGTTTGATCAAATAATTAACTGATTTTAAATTCATCAAGATTGTGTTATAAAAGAAAACATTGTCTAACTAAACAAATATTTCATTGACATCTTTACCTAGATTTAGAAGCTTAAAATCCGTGTGAGAAATAAAGTGCTAATTTCCAAACATTTTTTACTATAGGAATACAACACAAGCTTTGTTTATTTAATATCTAAGTTTAGCCACAAATTGAGGTCGCTAAAACCACGTAAATTTTATACAACACATCTACTTAGTAGACGGTGATTTATAAATAGGTCTAGCTGCCTTTTGGGATCATACAGAGTATAATAATATTAAAAAATATATTAAACATGAAAGTGTAATTAATATTAATAACATAAAAACTATTATCGTTTAACGCGTCGTACAAAGGAGCCAGAGTATTTAGCCATCGTAAATTTCTTATTAAGGATAATAACACGAAAGCAAGCGACCATAACATCACGACGATTACGACGATATATTTAATTTGTATCATAAAGAATTTAGATTCATTAAACGCTTGATGACATAATGGGATAGGTAATTTTGGGGTCTGCGCGAACGCATCGCATGTGAAGATCGGCGAGCCTCGAACCTCATGAATAAATAATATAGAATCACAATTTAGGCTTGTCATTAAGCAATTATCCTGTTGTTACCATTATAATGTTTTGGAAATGCTTTTAATTTTTTATTAGATCAAATTATCGTTTGGCTAAGGCGTTCGGGTCAGAAAGGCCCGTTGCCAATATAAACGGTCTGCTATTAAATATCAATCAAATGGCCATCGGATGCGTGCGACTGAGCACCTTATATGAAAAGCAGGTTGTAATTTTTGAAATTAGGTTGTGGAACAACAATATTTTGCTCAATTTCTAATATCTATTTGAGATAATGAGTCGACAAGTAATTTTAAATTGTTACTTTCTCTTTGTATAAGTACTTGCTTGTTTGTAGTTTTTTTGTAATTACCGTTTGTTGGATTAACTGTTTGCTTTGTTGTTTTTATTGTTATCGAATGTTTTTGTGGAGCTTTCAATTAACGATTTTTTCTGTTCCTAATAATTATTTATTTAAAATTAAAAATGTAGATTAAAATATATTATTATAATATTTTAAAACTCCTCTTTATGGTAATAATATTTGGAACGTAAAGTCATAATAATTTACATTCCCAAGACATGAATATTATAAAAATTACACTGTTTTCTTTGTAACAAAATGTTGTCTCAGTCCACCTATCATTATACAAAACGTTAAACACAACCTTTTTTTTTCAATTAATAGACTTTTAAATATTGTTACGTGCACCTGGGGTACGAGAGAGATAGCATGCGTCGAAGTTTCTAGAAAGTTCTCGTATAAGCGGCGTAGCGTAAACAACTTGGCCACGCCCACAAAAGTGGCGTGACCTGTGACCTTGTTTACATTATAATTAGTAAACAACTTCGACGAGATCTTTCTAGAAACTTCCTCCTGTTTGGGTATAAATACCGACACCCGAGTGTCCCAAAAAAAGTAGTCCTATTTTGGATGCGATACAAGCAACACCTGCGATAACAAGCGATACTGAACAGCGACTGAAGGCTATCCAGCGACTATCGTACCACTCCTGCTTCTACGTTATTGTGTGTCGTATGCAATAAATCGGTGTGAAGTCCGAAGTCGTGTATTATTTGTTTTGTAGCCCCCCACGAACGTAACAATTGGTGTCAGAAGTGGGATACACGATGATGTTCACATCGGCAGAGAAGCACGAGAGGATTGGCACGAGAAGCCGGGATGCGAGCGAGTCTGCGGGTTCGATGGAGACTGCATCCAGTGGTGAAGCAGTTACGTGTGGAAGTCTACCTGTTGCGCGTGGACTGATACCCTCCGGTTTAGAGGGGTGCGGGGGAAGTTCAGATGACTACAGATTATTTAAAGCTGTCCTGGAGGAGATACAAAAATTCTCCTTGCGACATCGCGAATATCTTAATAGGATGGAGAACCTTCTCAAGGGAAACTTGAAACCAGTCCAGAAGAAGGTTCAGGAAGACGATGTCTCGAAGACCAACGAGTGCATCCCTCAGCTGGAGCTTGACGACATGGAGGTCGACCAAAGCATTGTTGCGACTGAGTCCACGGTAGAGTGCGGCGAACCTCATGAGAAAGCTGTTGTACCTGTGAGTAGTCCACAGGTAGAGGTTCCATCAAATGAGGTCGAGCAAAGCATTGTTGCAAATGAGTCCTGGGTAGAGTGCGGCGAACCTCATGAGAAAGCTGTTGTACCTGCGAGTAGTCCACAGGTAGAGGTTCCATCAAATGAGGTCGAGCAAAGCATTGTTGCAAATGAGTCCTGGGTAGAGTGCGGCGAAATTGAGAAAGCTGTTGTACCTGCGAGCAGTTCACAAGAAAATGTTTCGCCGTTTGACGGTACGACATCGTGGCATGAGTTTCGCCAGCAGTTCCAGGCCGTTATCAGTGTGAACGGCTGGAGTAGTGAGCAGAGCCTGACAGCGCTCACTGTAGCTTTGCGAGGAGAGGCTCTCGCGATAATAGATGCTCTGCCGAGTGGACACAGCATTGAGGCACTCCTGGAGGCTTTAGAGCTGAGATTCGGAGATAAGCACCCGAAAGATGGGTTCCGCAAGAGAACACAAGACCGCGACGTGGGATTGCAGCAGCGGGCCCTACAAACTAGAAAAAGAGTCCGTGAAGCCTGCCCGTCTGCTGACGTACAACTTGATTTGATTGTCGTCGATGACTTCCGGGATTCGGAAGTACGATCACTGCTACAACTACGGCACCATACTCTGCTGAAAGAGGTTCTCGCACGTACGCTTAAAGTTGAAGCCGTGCGACAGAGTCATTTACACGGAGTGCGAAAAATTGTAGCGAGAAGAGCACCAAGGTTGCTGATGAAGAAAGGTCCGCATAGAGAAGTCCGAATCGATGACGTAACCTACCGCATTCGGAAGAGCTCTGAGAAGCCTGATGGAATGTGGAACCCTTGGCGGAACGTCAAGGGTTAAACAGTGCTCGGGACGAGCACGTCTTAGGAGGGGGCAGTGTTACGTGCACCTGGGGTACGAGAGAGATAGCATGCGTCGAAGTTTCTAGAAAGTTCTCGTATAAGCGGCGTAGCGTAAACAACTTGGCCACGCCCACAAAAGTGGCGTGACCTGTGACCTTGTTTACATTATAATTAGTAAACAACTTCGACGAGATCTTTCTAGAAACTTCCTCCTGTTTGGGTATAAATACCGACACCCGAGTGTCCCAAAAAAAGTAGTCCTATTTTGGATGCGATACAAGCAACACCTGCGATAACAAGCGATACTGAACAGCGACTGAAGGCTATCCAGCGACTATCGTACCACTCCTGCTTCTACGTTATTGTGTGTCGTATGCAATAAATCGGTGTGAAGTCCGAAGTCGTGTATTATTTGTTTTGTAGCCCCCCACGAACGTAACAATATAATACCACTTTCATCTTCAAAATGCAGCATCATTTATTAAATTGCTTATTGAGTATGGGTTTATATTATTTTTAATAAGAAAAGTTTTAGTAAGAAAAAACAAGACAATTTTATTAACAATGATAATACAGTTTTTTTTATATATATTTTACGAGTTATAGGTGTTTTTCTGAAAGATATATCCTGGGTGTTCAAGGCTTAGAATTGCAAGTCCATGTCGTCTATTTCAATTTACAAAAAAATAAAAAACTATACCAAAACTAGTGTTTGTATTGTAGACATAAAATTATGTTATAGTTACATTGGTACCGGTCGAGATTTTCAGTCTCCCGTGTATTTATTTGTCACGTACAAATACTTATTCAAAGGAAAATCGCAAAATAAACAATTCTGTTTTCTAAAATATAGACAGAGGCAAAATTGTCAAACAGAAAGAGTGGCTGACCCTCCAATTATTGGCTTCAGTAAATGACACAGAAAAACGGACAAACATAAGATCCTTTGATTATTGTGGGCTCAGCAAATACTAGATGATCTCTATTTGAACGATAACGATGTCCGAGTATATACCTCCCTACTCCAATTGGACCCTTGAACAGTCTCTGACCTTTCTATCGATCTACAACCAATTTAAACTTTTCCTATACACACGTTTTGCTGTATACAATTTTGGTTATATCGAGCTATAGTGAACGTTTTAGCTTTGAAACTATAATTGTATAAATACCCGTACTATTTGATTACCATGTTTTTAAATTTAGAATATGTATTTTTTTTTATTGTAGCTCGACATGTGACAACACTCCGCCTGATGTAAAGCTAGAGTGCGGTCCATGAATGGAAACAACTGCTACCACAGAGAAATCTCTACGGGCTGCAGTCGCCTTCGCTATGCCGGCTTGAGGAGACGAGCATGTACCATCTAGATTGACAGTGCACACTCCTCTCTTATGTATTTCTTGTATATCGGAGTAACCATCACTTTTAAGTGTAACACCCATGAAGTGACCTAGTCCCGTTTCGGGATCGAGTGTGTCCTGGCAATGAATGGTACACATTCGCGACTGCTGCTTGCAGACATTTTTATGAACCACACATTAGCATAACATCAGACGGAATATTGTTATATGGCGAGCCACTATAAAACAATTTAACTTCCTTTGTGTGAAATATAATATAATACAATCGAGCTAAATTACATTATTGTTATGAAACGAAAGCAATGTTAGTTTGTTAGTTTTCTGTAGTTTCTGGTCGTTGCCCGCAACTTCGCATGAGTATAATGGATAATGCGTTTAACGTTCTCGCTCCATGTCTCTTTAAAGAACCTTTTTGTAGAGTTCGCTCACGATATTAAGAAGAAACCTAAAACGTTTCTCAATAAACGGGCAATTTAACGCAAAACAGGTGTTTTCAAATCTGACCTGTAATTATTTTTAGAGATAGCATAATACATAATAAAAATATTAAAATTAAATTAATGACATTTATTAAATTATAATTTTTTTTAAAATAACTACTAAAATTGTGAAATGTTACAAAAAAAATTACGTGAATTTTTCATTGGGAATATAACAAAGAGTGCCTATTAAAGAGTGGTAGGCAAACTGATGATGGTTATTTGTCCAGCCTGCCGTCCTGGGGTAGTACCACCACTTTCGAATGTAACACCCGTGAAGTGACCTTGTCGCGTTTCGGAAACAGTTTGAAAGTAGTCAGGTATAACAAGAGGACTGTGCACTATCAATCCAGATGGTACATGCTTGTCTCCTCAAGCCGGCATAGTGAAGGCGACTGCTGCCCGCACTGGTTTCTCTGTAGTAGCAGTTGTTTCCATTCATGGACCGCACTCTAGCTTTACATCAGGCGGAGTGTTGTCACATGGCGAGCTACAATAAAAAAAAAATAGAACCACAGACAAAATCCACCTTGATATAAAAACAGCGACATAAATAGTAATTTAGGAGGATATACTTCCAGAATTACAAACAGCCCATAAAACCATTTCCAATTTTCACACCCTCGCTATTGTCTACAAAATTGCATCTTATAGGCTTTGATACTGGTACTTAGGACTAGGACAAATCTACCGGTTAGTACCTCACCCTACCTTGTCAGAGATACATCCCATCACTCTTAATAATGACGGATCATGATGCAGATTGATAAGCATTAGGTACCCCACACACATTGGCAAAGACTAATTTAATGTAGATGCCACACTAGGTATAAAAACTCATAATTTAATTCTCTCTAAGGTCCACACTACAAAGCTTTCGATGCGTCTTAGATTGTAAACGCGATACTAATCGAAATAGTTATGTTTACACTTACTTACCAGTACATAGATATTATTTTATTTTAGAGCATAATTCAAATAAAAAATATCTTGAAAATATTATTACCAATCTACAGAAATGAACACAAAATCCCTAAGGCGTATTCAAGATAAATTCACAATGTTTATGTGCATTTTAAAATAAAGTAAAAAATCACATCTGATTAAACTACTCACTAGTCTATGTCCTAAGGGGATGGTGCAAAATGCCTATCTACTCATTACTTAAAAGGATTACAGTTTTATCCTCCGAGAGGGCTGTCCGGGCACCTACCGCATGTTTTACTTAATCTTCACATGCCCTGAGTTTCCTCCATGATTGATGCGGATCGGACTTTCATTAAAGTAATTAATGTTTATATTCTATGGGGAGTTCGTTTCATTAGCTTCCGTACAATTTAACTTTTCTAATAGGTAGTTGTTAACAATTCATGAGGCTGACAAATGATCGTTTACTAAAATATATCACGTGGATAATTTAGATTTTAGAGTAAAATGAAGACGTGTTCGAATCTCACAAAAACTCGGCGTCTCTCAGTACTTATAAACAGCATGAATTAAAAGGGGATTTTAAAAAATTACCTACATCGGTAGCATGTCAGTCTCAGCCTCCGTTATGTCGGCCATGGTGCAACGTCCATTGACAGGGTGTTTCTTTGTTCTCATAGCATTATACCCGGTTACTTTCAAGCTTTTGATAGTTTATGCAGAACTTTCATGTATAAAGTCCTGGTCAATAAATTGTTTAATATCTTTATATTAATAAAAGTTTAATACAATTATCATAAATCTAAGTTCTATAAGTTTTTACAGCGTAATTCTCGTTACAACCGATTTCATAATATTATAACCTCAATATAAATCAACGATATTAACTTTATTGGCTATTTATTCTCCTTATAAAATTTTGTCCAACAAGCACTAAATATGAATACCCTATGAACATATAATTTAACGGCAAAATCATAAAATATGTGCAATAAAAATTTAGGCAGAACAGCAAAAAAATGTCCAAGGGTTCATACTGTTAAAGAGAGGACATATTGCAATTTTATTTCCTAATTTCGGAATTTACTATTTGTAAAAAGCCAATATAAAAAATTATAATGGAAAATAATTCAGATATTATATTTGATAAATACATAACTTGAAATATATATATATATATATATTATTGTAGCTCGGCATGTGACAACACTGCGCCTGATGTAAATAAAAAAATAAAATAAAAAAGCTATGTAAAGCTGGAGTGCCGTCCATGAATAGAAACAACTGCTACTACAGAGAAACCTGTACGGGCAGCAGTCGCCCATACTATACCGGCTTGAGGTGCACACTCTCCTGTGACAGTGCTCCTCTCGTTATACCTGGCTACTTTCAAACTATTCCCGAAACGCAACAAGGTCACTTCACGGACGTTACCTTCGAAAGTGGTGGTACTACCCCAGGACGGCAGACTGGACAAATAACCATTATCAGTCTACCTCTTTAATAATGCCTATAGGCACTGAGCGACCAAAGTACATATAACAAAGTTACATTGGTACCGTTCAGACTTAGCGAGGTTCGAACACGGATCTCATTGATCGTGAGTTCACGCGTCTTACTCCAAAACTCTTCAAAGTGGGCAGACTGATAACGATTATTAGCCCAGTCAACGGTCCTGTAGTAGTAACACTACTTTCAAGTGTAACAGACACGGCGGATCAGCTTGAACGGGCATAATAAGTGGAGTCTAACTAATCAATGGATAGTGCATTTCGTCTTCTCAAGCCGGCATAGCGAAGAGAGACGTTTCTCTGTGGATCGCACTCTAGCTTAACATCGGCTACTATATTAAAATAAATGTACTCAGTAATTTAATGAACATGTAAAAAAACTTTCGTAAGAAGTTAGTAATGACTCAAAATGAAATGTTAAGTAAGTTTTGAGCACGTAGGTAAGTAGAAGTAGTCACTAACGAAATTTAAGACAATTTCGCATTAACGTAGAAGGTAAAGCTGGAAATATGTGTACAATGTTCACGGCACAGAGTTCTTGAATTACTCGAAGGAACCCTAGATGTGGAACTTACTACCTAACATCTACGAGGACAGGTTATGCACTTACACACATGACCTATATAGCTTCGACTGCGACCACAGATTATAAATATTTAAACAAAATTGTATGAAAAATTGCAGTACCCAAAACCTAAATTCAGAATTATCGTATGTTTAAATCTAGGGTAGCGTTGTGTGTGAGAGGATGTGGAGAAGGTCCTCAAAGCTGTCGAGGGCCCCTTTTGCCAGGGGCTCGAGCCCCTTTAGGCCCCTTTCCGTGAAGCGGTGCCTCTAATGAGTCGCCGGAGCACTAGAGCTGTAGGTCGCGTTAAAACTTACCAGTCTCCCCCAACACTTGTGCGTTGCTTCTAGCGGAAATACGAACCAAGTTTGTCCATTATTTTTCTTTTAACTCTAAGAAAATATAGGTACTATTACTATAGGTACTAATGTGACTTAACTATGCCTGATGTAGAGTATGATCTATAATTAGTGAAATGTATGTCGCCTCCTCTATGTCGACTTGATGAGACGAGTTGACTGGACATAGGTCCTTTTGTTATATCCAGCTACTTCCTAGCGACTTCACGAGTTCTCACTTCTTGAAAGTGGTGGAAGGGCTCAGGACTGCAAACTAGTTTAATAAACATCATAAGTCTGCCTACTACTCTCTATTATTTATAATATTAATTAAATCCGATCAAATTGTATCAAAATAATGTTGATTACACCTACAAGTGTTCCAGATATGACGACACAAAATCCATTGAAGGTATCGTATTAAGCGTACTTTGGTATTCACCATTCGATTCATTTCGTCGCAATCTTACAATGAACCATGTGGGTGTCGATAAATAAGAGATATCAATTCGTGTGTAGGCGTTATTATTACTTTATTGTCTCTACTCAAAGCTTTGTAAAATAAAACAGCTATAAAGTCAGTGACGTTGCATTAAACTTTAGGACCTTATTATAGGGAATGTTTAATGAATATTTTACTGTTTTTATACGAGACTAGTTTATTATCTTAATAAGATAATACGTATATAAACTTATATTTATACACTTTTTTGTAAGAGTTCCGTGAGTGTCACTTGGTCTTTCCCTCATTGTTGAGAATTGTGGCTTTCTTAATTAGATTCCACCATTAGCGACATCTCTAGGTTGATGATCGACGTATATCGAGAGGAGTGTTCACTGTCAATCTAAGATGGTACATGCTCGTCTCCTCAAGCCGGCATAGTTGAGGCGACTGCTACCCGCACAGGTTTCTCTGTAGTAGCAGTTGTTTCCATTCATGGACCGCACTCTAGCTTTACATCAGGCGGAGTATTGTCACATGCCGAGCTACAATAAAAAAAAAAGTGGTCGGTATAGCAACTTGGGCGTCCCACGCGCGGATTTCGGACATCTACTTTCCTCGTCACCACAAGCTTCCTTGCAGAAATATTTTAAGAAGCGCACGCAAAATAGGGTGAATTTTAGCATATAATCAAGATGGTCTTGTGTGTAAAAAAAAAAATGTGTTCCAACACCATCTGATTGTGGTTAGAATTGAGTTACCGGCCCCTAATCACGCTTAAACGGCTGAACCGAATTCGAAATTTAAAATGATGAAACCGCACGGTTGAAGCTACTTATAATAAACTTCGTTTCGTCGTGGGTCTGTTGCTAATTTAAGAATAAAAGTAACACGTGTAATTCTGCTAATCCGAAATAATTGCAACCGTGAACGTTGAGCTGTTTTGTCTTTGTTCAGACGAGAATGCATGTTCTTTTGTTTCTATTTTAACCGAAGACAACCAGTAAAACGGCAATTTTCAGCCCCCGCTGTAATATTGCTATTTATACTTCTAAAGCTATAACTCAGTCTTCACACCCCAACCGTCACCAATCGCAAGAGCTGTGAAAATTTTCTTTAGAGTTTAGGCAAAATAAACTTTATTAAAATATAAACAAACAAAATATATAATATTTAATTATAGTGTACATTTATTTCGATTTTATTTTTGTTAATAAAAATAAATTTTATGTTAAAAAAAACATGTCTTTTAAATTTTAAATGTTTAACAAATAAATTACTTTTGTTAAAAAAAGAGGAATACCTAAGTATATATTTCAAGTAATCCTAATAAATATAATAATATTGCAATGAAAATTCAATAATATTATAAACCAAATGTAGCATTTAAAATGTCAAAAATTAACAAAATAAACCGATATTATTTACATTCTTGGAATTATTTTTATGTTTTTATATACCTATTATGTATATTTTAAAGTGTGTCGTTAACGAGTGCATGGTCATGTCCACGAGTCACCCCCATGCCTAATTGAGACATTTACACTGAAAGGATGTGATTATGACCGAACATAAAGCTGTGTAATATTTTTGTAACGCTCGTTTGAAGACTTAAAAATAACTCTGTAAGTTCTAGTTGATTATCGCGGTGACAAACCGAATTTGTAAATAATAAACACTGTTATTTTTATTGTAGATGGTAAAATAATTCAAATAACTAAGATGACTCTTAGTGTTAAAATAGAGACAACTGCTCTGCAGGCAATAGTCACCTCCGCTATGCTGGCTTGAGGAGGCCATTGTGCACCGTTAAAGTAAACAGTGCACACTCATTACTACCTCAGGTAGTTACTTGTCTTCGCTTGAACTCCAAAATAAATAGTATTTCAAACAATTTTAAAGAGTAGCAGACTAATGATACTGATCACCACAGTCTGCCGTCCTGGAGTAATGTCACCACTTTCGAACATAACACTCGTGAAATGAACTTGCGTTTCGGGAACAGTTTGAAAGTAGCCAAGTATAATGAGATGAGTGTGCACTTTCAATCTAGATGATGCATACTCGTCTTCTCAAGCCAGCATAGCGAAGGTAACAGGCGGAATGTTGTCATTGCACAAAAAAATAGGTCTTACATGATTTTTTTCGAAATAAACTCTAAAAGAAAAAAAAAACTTTAATAAAAATTATCCGTAGCATCGTCTAATATGATCAAACGATGCGACTTGAAACTTGGTACCTACTCGAATGCTGTGAATAAAATTATTCCTAAATTTTAAATGAGATTTGTTCCTTTGACACGTGAAACTCCTAATTTAAAGAGAATGGTTTCACTAGTTTTTTGAAATATGACGCTGAGCTTTTTTAATGATTAGAACTTTTCCTTCAAAGACTTTGAAGGATTTTATAAAAATAACTTAATTTTAGTACTATTAATTATAAATTATTTTCTTAGGTTTTAAATGAATAAAATGTGAGGGAGAATAAATAAAAAAGTGAGTTAAATACTCCTTCTTCTTCTTCTTTTGTTAAATGGCCTCAGATGTCGACAATTCTGCCAATGTTGAGTAGTAAATTCTTAATGTTTTTGCATCAAATTGCAATGGCGTTTTAAAATTTGACGCTTTCTTGGAGTATTTGGCGGCAATTCACCCGGTCAAGTTACAATATGAGCGTTTCCAGGCGTGGGATAACCACAAAAAAAAACCGCTTCCGTTGCCTCATATAGAGTGAATTTTAATGTTTCCACAATTACTCACATGCGTAGCATAACATTACGCAAAATAACACCAATTTTACACAATAATAACCGCTAAACTAATTAAGGAAAGGGATAAAAAAACACCTCAACCTTTCCGGGTAAAAGCGCGTCAAACACTCCCGAATTAAATACGGGACCTAGATCGAAGCATACGTTATTATAATGACAAAAACATGGGTTTGAAACAAATAGTACAATAAAAAACTGTAAAAAGCTCATTCACAGATCGACGATTTTTTTTCGGTTCTGCATTTAATACGAACCGTTTTTGTTCTATTGGTAATTCATAAACTCTTAAGGCCTTGATTCGATGTTCACAAACCGTGAAAAAATAAGAATTCGCCGAAAAAATAGTAATTAATACCTAGTAAAATAGTAATTAACTAATCGGGAATAGTTTGAAAGTAGCCAGGTATAACGAGAGGAGTATGCACTGTCAATCTAGATGGCACATGCTCGTCTCGTCAAGCCGGCATAGTGGAAGTGACTTTTGCCCGTAGAGATAGTAGTAGCAGAGCGGAATGTTGTCACATGTCCAGCTACAATAAAAAAAAATCAGAATAGAAATGGCTAAATGTGAACGTTTATATTGATCTTCAACGAATCGTTATTAATATCGTATCGTCAATGTCGGATGAATATGAAGTGTGAACGAGCCTTAAGAGTAGCAATCCAAACAATCAATCACGAATCACGTACAGTTAAAATAGTAACAATCAATGTTGCCAATGTAAAAAACATTCGTACACAAAGCGTTCGGAAGGCAATGGGCTGGACAATAACATATCCATTGGTGTCACGATCGAACTGCACTGATTGTATGCACTCGTAGGTACGTTACTTAACAATCATGACTACTCTTTTTGTTATCTTTTTTTTATAGTAGCTCGGCAAAAGAACACACTGCGTCTGATATTTTAGAGCGGACGTGGTCTAGCGGTAAGACGCGTGAAGTCCGTGAGAGGCCCATGTTCGGACCTCGCTAAATCTGATCGGTACCAATGTAAATTTGTTATATGTACTTTGGTCGCTCAGTGCCTATAGGCACTATTAAAGAGTAGTAGGCAGACTGATGATGGTTATTTGCCCAGTCTGCCGTCTTGGGGCAGTACCACGACTTTTCGCGCTTCGGGAGCAGTTTGAAAGTAGCCAGATATAACGAGAGGAGTGTGCACTGTCAATCTAGATAGTGCATTCTCGTCTCCTCAGGCCAGCATAGCGGAGGCGACTGCTGCCCGTAGAGATTTCTCTGCAGTAGTAGTAGTTGTTTCCACTAATGGACCGTACCCTAGCTTTACATCAGGCGGGCGAGTGTTGTCATATGCCGAGCTACAATAAAAAAAAAAAAAAAAAAATAATTTAAAGTGCCGTACACGAAACAACTACTATCACAAACAAATATAAAGACAGCAGTCTTCTCCGTCAAGACGGCTTATCCACCACCACTGCCTGCTTTTAAGATATAATTTGATTTTAGTTACGCGAGGTATTTAGAATAAACGAAACTTTTTTTACGTTAGCTAGGCCATATATTGTTGAATGTTTTGGACTTTTTTTATTAACATGGGATGTGACTGCGATTATCCTTATAAAAGGTTCCCTGGGGATAGAACGGGAACAGGAACGCTAAATTACTTATTAAACAATAAAAAGGGGTCACAATTTAACCCAATCAGTCGTCATTCAGTAAAAAAGCGTGTCTTGTTGAATTGATAGAGACAGTTTGTTTGTCCAAAAATCCCCTTTAAAACAGAAGTATTACAGCAGATTAGAGCCGCAAACAAAACGCACCCATGATCTATGAACCACTTAGATACGTCTGCAAATTTAAAATATATCTCCTTTATTTGCTTTGGCTTGAAACATTGTTAGCACATTAACTGCTTAATGGGGGGCCATGTAGGGAGTTTATTTTTAGTTTTATTTTGTAAAACGGCACGTGCTACTGGGATTTTGGGATGGGATATTTTGCGCTTCCCCAGTTTGGAGCAATATTAGTGTCGACACGCGTTCGCCACGTGGCATCAGTGTGTAAAATCCTTTATCTGTACACGGAATGCACATTCACATTTCACCGCATATTGTAGATCTCGGATTGTTGTTTAATTAAAATCCCTCGCTCTTTCTTACACGTTTTAGTTGAGATTTTTATTACATTAAATTATAATTTATTCTTATGTCTGTATACATATACATCTTGTATATTTCGATTTATACTTTTCAGAAAAAAAAGAATTGAAAAAAACAAAGAACATTCCTTATTAACTCCGCCAACGATCTTTACTGTTTTTTGTCTTGTATTAAGTTGTCGTTTACAATAACGGACAATTCATTATAATATACCTACCTATTATATGTAGGTATATTGTATAATATCCAATCACAATACAGTAAATATTGTCAATGAATAATTCTGGTGACACTACTAACTATAGAAAAGTATGTAGACAAACTTGCGTATTATAAACGCGCTGTTTATGGAATCATAAGCGCGGCATAGGTTTCTGGTGTCTGTGTTTCCCGACACGTACAACAAAGGTCTCTTCAAATCGAAGGTGAACAGGTACCTCATAGGCAGGCGTGCTCCACCTTAGACCACATCACTGCTTAACACCAGGCAGGGTGTGGTCAAACGCTTGTCTATTAAGCATAAAAAAAAAGGTTTATTTAAAAGTAGAATCGAGAAAAACGACGACTTTTTTGCATGTTCCAAATACTGACGTTGTTATTAATAAATTATGATAAAAACTGAATAGAAATACTCGCCGCGCTCACACAGCCTGAGCTGACGTGCGAATTGGACCCATATCCTTAGCTAAGCGCACGAATACTCTGGTCGCTATAAGCTGGACGCATCGAAATTTTTCTGTTCTATTTTTTTAGCAGTCCTTCTAAACGCTACATTGTACATACACTAGGTACATCAAATATTATTAGATACTGGGTTTTATATAATACTTTAGATGTAAATTGAAGATTTCTTGCTGGCTCCTTTTTCACAATTGAGCATCTCGTGTCGCTCGTTGTACGTGAGGGAACTTTTATATCAATAATTAAAAAATATATATCTTTATAATTCAGTAATACTTATAATTTACAACTAATAGCGAATTTCTGGATGATTTGACTTCTCATATCACAGATTTGGAATTGTTTCTAATTGAAAATTTGTTTTGAAATGTATTTGTTACTTATTCCATTTAATGTTGTTTTGCCTCTTTTATTTATCTTTTCTCTAACAAGAAGCGAACATATAGTAACTTTCGAATATTCGACCGGAACTCTGATAGGTCGGCTGCGGTAGGTAGATAGATAATTTTAGAAGATGGCGGAGTAAATAACGTACAACTTGGTTTCATCTTCAAATGCTCAAATATATACCTATACTCATTACTGTCCGTCATTACTGTTTAATTTTGCTCACAACAAATTTAAAGTAAATATTGCATAATAGAAAACAAAAATAGCTAAAAATAGTATAAACACGACGCGAGGTCGTTTTGCCCCATAACTTCTAATTTAGCTACAAGACAATGAACAACATTAATTATTCCAGAACAAATATTGTCTTGACCTTTAAAGGTATACAACGGAATAGTCGCGGATCTCATAACTAACCGAGGGTATGTAAACAATCGAATCGTTTGTTTGTTGAATCCCAAAACCAGTACATGCGTTAAGTTTGTCGTGGGCGTGCGATTCCGGTAACATAGACGTAATTAGCATAATCTAAATTTATAGACGCTCCTTTTGAATTGTTTTTTCTTTCTTTTATAACTGGATAGCTGAGTCTTTTAATTTGTGTCAATTTTTTATTGTGTAAGCCGAAAAGTTGTTTTGGAGTTAACTAATACGCTTAATTTTTCTGTCGGACATCTTTATTGTAGACATAAATTAATACTATCATTATTCTTTTTAGTAAATTAAATAGACAAGAAATTTATATAATTTTTTAAATTATCGATTTTGTAATTTATTATAAATTGTAATGAATTATTACCTTAGTTATCTTGCTATCGATTTTTCATTTAAAATTAATTCGGAATTAATTAAATTTATTATTCAGTATGTATTTACTGTTGACAGAATTTGCATGCGCCGAATATACCAGGTTTAATCCTTATACATTTTAAAATTTTACAATTTTCACCGGTTTTATTTAATCAGCTTAAGATAAGTTTGTTTATGTAAAATTACTTAATCTATTGAGATATTTGGGGTGCAGTGCTTAGCGCCCCCGTCTGTTACAGTGAAGTTATTTTGATTTGTAATATTAATAATTTACATATAATGTTATAAAGAAGAAAAATTTAATAATACTATGTAACAAATACTGTGTTTCGAATGTAACATCCGTGAAATCTTGTCCCGTTTCAATTTAGGATCCCTTTGAACCCAATCTGCAATCTGGATGGTGCACATTTTCATCAAGCCAACATAGCAGAGGTGACTGCTAGAAAATCTGTGGTAGCAGTTGTTTCCGTTCATGGACCGCACAATATCTTAATAGATATTAGATCCTAATCACATTAAATATTTTTTACCTACTGTTATATTTAAATTTTAAACAATTGAATCGCAGCAATAAATAGTAGATTTATGGATTGAATAGATAAACAGAAACTGATGAATAACATTTGAAATATAAGTTGATACAGGTCGTCGGATCTTAAAGAGAAAATCACGACTAAGATGAAAGGTTTCTAGAGGATAGCTTGTTACAGTAAATACATAAAAGAGGGTGCGAATTTCAATAGGAAATTCTTATTATAGTCAATAAACAGGTGGAGCTATTAAATTCTGAAAAAGATATTAATCTTTGGCTGAAAATATACACAATTTTAACTCAAATTATTTTATTTGAAATTTAAATATTAAACGATTTTTGTTCTCTTTTTTATTTAACTAGGTAACAGTCCAGGTTTATCAAGTTAACAGCTCCCAAAGTATGAAATCTCTTCTCCGCATACCTCTCTCTCTCTCTCACTCGACTTATGCAATATCCGTGAGATATGATCGAGAAACGACGAATAGGGATTTTTATAGTAGTCCGGCATGTAACCACTCTGCACTGGTATTACGCTACAGAGCGGAAGCAACTGTTACTACAAAGAAACTCCGCTATGCCGACTTGTGGCGACAAACGCGCATTATCTATTGACCTGGCCCTGATTCCCTAAGTTACATTTGTTTTTTTTTTAAACAAGTAGGCTGATTTTTAACATTTTTGTACGTCAACAATTACAATATTACACAATTATTAATATTACAAAATAATAACAAAAACAACAACTTCACACTCACTACCCCCTGACTGCAGACTAGGCTATTAACCACGAGTTCTTGTACCCAAATCATTCGTTTAAATTTATTATCTTGATATAAAGCACATAATAGCAAATAATAAGAGATTAATGTAATTTATTTTGAAGTAAAGTTTTAATAGTAACAATATTCACCACAATCGCACTCGATTTTATTTAATCGGCAATACAATATAATGGTTTGATTATTCGCACCTCTACAGGTCGGATAGTTAGCGCAATAAGGTCTATCTCACCACGATTTAATGTTGCATTAAAGCCGCCACTCTGCCGCAATGCACTTCAACTGCATTTATAGTAAGTAGATACTTACGAATACAATTTTATTTTTTATAGTAGACATTCCGCCTGATATTATCTATTACTAGAGTGCGGAAACAATTACTGCTCTGTGGCATGTCTGTGGACAGCCGTCACCTCCGCTATGCTATCGGTTGACAGAGCACACTACTTCCATTATGTGTTGAGAAGTAAACGATCGAAAGTAAACTTTAAATAATTATATATAGTTTGAGACGCATGATCAATGAACGAAAGAACTGCTATCACAGAGAAAAAACTGCAGACAGGAGTCGCCGCCGCTATGCCGTCTTGAGGAGACCAATATGCACCATACAGGTTTACAGTGACACTTATCTCGTTATACCTGGCTACTTCCAATTTGATCCCGAAACGCGAAAAGGTCACATCACAGGTGTTACATTCGAAAGTGGTGGTACAACCCCAGGACGGCAGACCAGGCTAATAGCTATGATATAAAATAAAAATAAAAACATTCTATTAATACGGTAAGAAATGTATCAGATCGCATTGGACGTCAAAGAGACAAAGACTACGGCAAAACGCATCACTCATCACACCCTTACTTCACCACCGTACCATGGCGCCAACATGGAACAATAAACAACCAATAATAATCTTTATTATTGCCGGAATAAAGCTGAAAGTTGCTTGTCAATTATATTTGTTGGACAAGTTTCACACGAAGCAGATGCCCTAACGTGTCGGTCTGTAATTCAATAAGGACTACCCAAATTGACTCAGATGGGCTTCGAACCTCGTGGGTTCGCTAATTTGTTAGCAAACATATTGTTTGGTAGACTGACAGACTTATATTTGTACATGCTCAGTTATATAATTTGATATGTTATAGCGGCCGTGGTCTGGCGGTAAGACGCGTGAACTCACGATCAATGAGACCCGTGTTCGAACCTCGCTAAAGACCGGTACCAATGTAACTTTGTTATATGTACTTTGGTCGCTCAGTGCCTATAGGCACTAATAAAGAGTGTTAGGCAGACTGATGATGGTTATTTATCCAGTCTGCCATCCTGGGGTAGTACCACCACTTTCGAATGTAACACCCGTGAAGCGAGCTTGTCGCGTTTCGGGAATAGTTTGAAAGTAGCCAGGTATAACGAGAGGAGTGTGCACTGTCAATATAAGATGGTACATGCTCGTCTCCTCAAGCCGGCATAGTGGAGGCGACTGCTACCCGCACAGGTTTCTCTGTAGTAGCAGTTGTTTCCATTCATGGACCGCACTCTAGCTTTACATCGGGCGGAGTGTTGTCACATGCCGAGCTACAATAAAAAAAAAAAAAAAATATAATATGATATGTAAGCGTTTTTTTTTAATGTAGCTTGTTATATCAACTGCTAAGAAAGGGTCAGAGGAGCACCCTCAACCGAAGTGCAAGCATGAGGGGAGTAATGGATGTGGTCGAAGCGTAAGTGGTATGTAGAGAGAGGAGTCGCTGGCGCCCCATAGTTTCTGTCTACCCCAGTGGGAATAAGGCGTGAGCTAAGTAGTAGTAGCTTGGCATATAACAACACTCCGCCTGATGTAAAGCTAGAGTGCGGTCCATAAACAGAAACAACTTCTACTACAGAGAAAATTGTACAGGCAGCAGCCGCCTCCAGGACGGCAGACTGGGCTAATAACCATCATCAGTCTGCCTACCACTCTTTAATAGCACTGAGTGACCAAAGTACATAATATGACAAAGTTCTCGTACATTGGTACGAACACGGGTCTTATCGATCGTGAGTTCACGCGTCTTACCGCTAGTCCACGGCCGCCCTAACAATAATAACTATATTGAAGTGTTAAGTTTACATAAAGAAATTAAAGTAGAGTAAGTGGTTTGTAAATAAATTTATTTGTTTATTTTTACAGTGTAAATGTGTTTAACAAGTATCTTAGTGTTTATTGAGTAGACAGATGTTTTTAAGTACGATATATTGGCCCAGTCTGTCGTTCTGGGGTAGTACCAATATTTTTTAAATCACGTGACCTAGTCCGTAACCAGCCAAGAGGACAACCTTTCAACCCGAAGTCTTATCTTCTTATATTATATCTTCTTCTTCTCTTATTATATTATATTGTGTATATTTATAATATGTTTATTTACTCGTATGTAATATTATATTATATTATATTATATGAATGTATTATATTTTAATACCTTAAATCTTTTATTTTTACTTTATACTTTATTTATTAGTTTATTCTATAAATTTTGTCAATATTTATTTATTTTTTCATTGCACTGTACATATCTCCGCTCACACCGACAAAGGTGTGGTAGCTGGTAGACAATGCCAAATGCATTAAGCTCGCCTATGTACGATTTACATGTGCAATAAAGTGTTTTTTATTTTATTTATGTTTTATTCTCAAACCGGTATAGCGGAGGCGAGTTTTGTTTGCAGACATTTCTCTGTGATAACTGATCTCTAGCTTTTTATTGAAGTTTTAGAGGAAATATTCTTATAATATTAATTTAAGTGATTTTAAAATTTATATGACTGCATAATAATTTTACAAAATAGAACAAAAGAAGTGCACTTTCATTGCTACCACTTTACACACACATTAGAACATTTATCACCTGCACCCACTTGCTACAAGAATATGCTATTATCAATAATAGTAAACTTAATTAGTACTTATATACTCATAATTTCTTAATGTAGGAAGTGACATAAACTGATAATGGATATAAACATAAAATAGTCGTAAATTTTTATTTACACTTACGCGCACCTAGACGTACTTTTATTGTTTAAATTTAAAACTTTAAAAATGTCAATTTGGATGGTGTACATTCGTCTCATTAAGCCGGCATAGCGAAGGGGGCTGCTGCCTGTAGAAATTTATCTGTAGTAGCAATTGTTTCGTTCATGCACCAGTCTGCCTTGAGAATATGGGGAGTGTTGCCAACTAATAATAATTAATTTTCAAGGCAAAGGTGTAAAGGTGAACCTTTGCAACAACAGGAAGGTGCAAAGAGGTAAAAGTAAAAAAAAAGAAAAATTGTAAAGACGAAGAAAAATAATATGTTATAATTAACTACTGCAAATGTAACACCCGTGAAGTGACCTTGTCGCGTTTCGGGAATAGTTTGAAAGTAGCCAGGTATAACGAGGGGTGTGCACTGTCAATCTGGATGGTACATGCTCGTCTCCTTAAGCCGGCATAGTGAGGTGACAGCTGCCCGCACACATTTCTCTGTAGTAGCAGTTGTTTCCATTCATGGACCGCACGAAGCGGAAAAAGGAACTTTACCATAGGAGACTAGATTTTTCTTTATTCTATATTTATGACCCGTTCACGTTTAAAATATACACTGTGATGAGTGTAATATGTCATAATTACAAATATCTACACGTACGTCACGTAGCGTTGGTACGCAGAATATCCCAAGTTATTTACATTAGTACTGCTGACAATTTAGCCAGGTTTGAACACGGGTCTCATCGATCGTAAGAGATCTGTCCCATACCGCTAGACCACGGTCATCTTTTATATTATGTATATTTTAATATAATATATTACAAAATATTTGATTTTAATTTTAATTTTTTTTTTACTTCAGTTTATTGTGTAAGATGTGTCACCTAAAGGTGGATCATTCGCCATAAGATTAATCAACTTCTATTAAGCACGATTTAATGATTTCCACCATTGGTCGCCCTTAAAAATATTTTTAAAAAAACATATATACATCAATAATGTATAAAAATTGTGAAAGTTCGCAAATGGAATACAACATAACAAGAAAATGGGGTTCACAACCTAAACGAATCCATGCGTTAAAAATAAAATTTCATATATTTCATACCTCGTCAATTCAACACAATGGAGTACACTGATTGGCAATAACATTCTTAATTTTTACTGCCGTTCCCAAAACTTGGTATATAAAAAACTTTATGAAACTTAAAAAAAAAAGATATTCATTATTAAGAGCTTTTTTAAGCAATGTCGAGTATGATTTATAATAGTCGATTAGTTTTATTACTCGCTCGAGGCTTCGTACATGTAGATTTGGACGTCTCCATTTCTTTGTTTCATTCAATTAAAAATCTTCATGATTAAGAAAACTTTGACAGTTCAAATAAATACAAAACGACGGTGCACATTCGTCTCTTCAAGCCGGAATAGCGGATGCGAATGTTGTCAACAGACATGACTGCTCTTGGACTGAACTTAATACCAAAAGAAGTGTTCTTTCTTTTGTTAAAATCATTTATTCACTTGTTTTACTATTCATATTAATTCATAGAAATAATAAACATATGTACAAAATTAAACGGTTAAGTGGTTATTGTTAAAAAAGTAGTTACCCAAAATGAAACGTGCAGACACTTCGGAAATGTTATGAGTGCATTTTTCAAAGGCATCGGACGTCTCATAAAAATTAAATCCCATGAGATTTATGGTCTTTAACTTTGAGATATAATAACATGAGAGTTCGGGTTACGATCTGACTGCCATAATTTACTTTTAAATCATGAGTTAAAGAAAGGCTCGGGAATGATATATATAATCGGAAATACGTCAGTTTTAATTACTTTCCTTCAATGAATAATATCCACAAAAATATGAAGGTAGGTAGATAGAATGCTTTTGTATAATTCCTCAACTTTTGTGAACAGTTGAACACTAAAAAGATCATAAAAAATGAAAATATACATAAGAATATAAAGTATAAAGGTAGTGAAGGGCCGAACTTGTCAACCTAACGGTGCAAATTCGTCCTCAAAGTCGGCATAGTGGAGGCGACTTGCATTTATATGTGATAGCAGTTATCTCCACTCAAGAACCGCGCTCTCGTCTAACATCAAGCGGAGCCTGGTCAGAATGACGGACTGCAATCTATAAATAAATATATGTAAAAAAGCACATCAACAAATTCCAATACTTTCATAGGAGGGACTCAATTTCACAGCGAAATGAACGAAATTGGTAAAAAAAAGCCCTTCAGTTGGGTCAGTGATTTGTGGGCAACATCTATTGTAGTGACAGCCTTGTTTGAACCAAACACGCATGTGACATACTGGCTTTACTGATTGACATTCAGTTTGATTTGAACATAAAAAAAAATTATAAAAAAAACATTGTAAATACCTATAACACGATAATTTTGAATTGTAATTCGTTTTATATTTTATAGATGACTTTATCAATAAACCTGAATGTGTTTCCTAAATGAACCGTAAAAGACGTTTATAAAGTACATAATATGCGCCGGGATAGTGGGAGCTAAATTTAACAAAATATTAAAAAAAACTAACTAGCTAAATTATTAATAAATGCGTTTATTAATTGAATTTACAATAGCTAAGTAAAATAATTAAATTTCAATAGAAAATGTCAAAATCTTGCAAGAAATCAAAATTTCCTAATTGGACAACCAATCAGTAAGATTCTGATACGATTTTTGGGTGATTTATAAGAATATCTTTTACCATTAACGATGATTTTATTAGCCTACAATGTTTATACTCCCAGCGAAAAACGATTTTGTTTAACATTACTTAATTTTAATCAATGTAATTTATTATTTTAAAATTTCATTGATTTCAAAATTTTTTTGAACTTGCATTTGTATGAGTTTACATTTACGCTTTCACGGCGTTAAGTGAGTTCTCTCCACTAATCAGACAATATTATTTTTACCGCCAAGGTTTAAAAAAATCTAAGCTCCTACTCAGACCTCTGTTCTGTCATTCCACCCAGCAATTGGAAGGGCTGCCGGACGTTGCTTCGAATCCGACTTCGGCTCAGGCTGTTTTGTGAGCAGTCATTTTTTTGTTTAATTTTCATCATAACTTAATAATAAATGTTATAAATTAATAAGCGTGTCTACAAAGTTTATTGTGATAGATCTTTACATTCATTTCTACATAATTAATAAAGTTCCCTATTATATTACAAAAAATGCTAATTTTGCCTTTATTTTCGGTTCTAAAAGTGCTTAGTTAAAAGCATAATTGGTTTCAAGTGGTTCTGTTAAGCAGCCCTATAAGGATCCTTAACATTTTAACAATGAGTCGCGTGGTTGCTGTTTTATCGAAACTTACGCCCACTCTTCACGGAGGCGTCTTATCATTATTTTGTACGCTTGTTTAGACGGTACTTGTTCCTACATTAATGTATGGAAGTGAATGTTGGGTATGGCAGAAGAAGCAAGGGAGTAGGATTAATGTAGCAGAAATGCGGTCATTAATGAGTGTATGTGGAGTCACGATAGCGGATAGATTGTGGCGAGGATTGAGAAAGGAATGCTTCGATGGTTTGGACACATGGAAAAGATGAATGAAAGGGGATTGACGAAAGGAATATATAAATTTAATGTGAATGGATGCGTTAAACAAGGCAGACCCGAAGGGTGTTTTCCTATAAAATCGGAGACATCCTTATGAAAGCTGGGCTGCCTAGTGCCCATAACCGTCGGGCGTGCATGAAGATAATTGTGGAAGTGAGGGAAGCGAGGGTGTTGTGTCAGGATCGTGGTAAGTCGCGTTCCATTGTTAAGCTAGAGTGCGATCTATGAGACACCTGCTACCAGAGTTAAATGTTTGCAGGCAGCAGCCGTCTTCACTATGCGGTTGACATTACTCACTCCTCACGTTTGACCCAACTAGTAGTAGTAGTTAGAGCTGAACTGACGTTTTTGATCTTGTTTTGTTTACCAGATAAAAGGTTACGTATACGAAATTGCTGAGAACAGTTAACACCTACCTTCAATATAAAATTAATTAATGTTACAATGGTTTTTTTTCAAATAAACAAATCTAGCAAGTATGTTTCTCAACAATTACAATTCGGAATGAATACATAATAAAAGCTCAAAGAAGTGTATCCTTCAAAGTAACTTAATTAGTATAAATCATGCGTTTTGAAATAACAGTGGGTACTTCTTCAAAGTTATTTATTATGTTGTTGTCTAAAAACATGACTTATGTAATTTCTTAATTAGTAAACATTGTTATTTTGAAAGTAAATACAAAGAATTTAATCCTGAGACTAACTTTAATAGCGGTCATGGTCTTGCGGGAGAGGACAGGACTCATGATCGATGAGACCCGTGTTGAAATCTCGCTAAATACTGGCCGGTACCAATGTAACTATGTTATATGTACTTTAATCATTCAGTGCCTGTCATACAAGCACTAACTTAGTACAGGTATCAAAAAAAATAGTTACAATTAACTCTTAATTACTGGCATGGGGTATATTTTACACCACGACACATTTGAAGCGCCAAATCTCCGCCATTTTCGAAGATACTTTCACACAGTTTTCAGTGGCTGCCTAAATACCTCTCCCTATCACGGAACAGTCGTACGCGTCGCCCTGTACCATATTGCTTTGTCAGAGTGCGTCTGAGGTATATATTACCCCACACGAAGTTGTGTAAGTTGTTAGTATGCGAGTAATTAAGGGTTGATAGTAATTATTTGTATAGTTTATAGAACATGCTTATGGAAAATCTGGCTCAAGAGCAGAAACAACTGCTACCACAGATACGTGTCTGTCTGCTAGCTGCCGCCTATGTAAAGACAGAGGCACACTCTTCTTGCTGCTTCTAAGCTGATTTCGAAATGCAACTAACTCACACATGTTACACGTGAAAGTGGCAAATATTACAACACGCCGCCCGCAACAATATTATTAAACAAAGAAGAGAAGGATATCATCAAAATCGTTATCTAAATGTGTTTTTTCTCTTGTAAAAAGTAGCTCAAAGCCGGCGTTGTTAGATGACACACGTTTTTAAAGTGTTGACATCCCGCTGCTGACTGTACCCCATTCAATCATCATCAAGGCCGCCGCCAAATTCTCAAGGGGAGATCGTAATAGCTCGTGTGAAAATTAACAACATCAGTGTTGTACAAGCGGGCGTGATCAAATTGGGGTACTAAACAGAATGCTTGTCAGAGACTAAAAAATAAAGCAACAATTTAGTAGAAGATAAAATATGGCGTTAGCCCAATAATTTCCATCTGTGGTTCTCGTGTATTCGTATTTGAACACATTTTTAGCACATCCGTCGTTTTTTACATGTGATATTCCATTGCCATTATCGATGATGATCAGTCCTCGAGTTTTTTACTTAGCTTAGCTGCTGGAAGGAAATAGAAGAAAGTGGGATAACGTGGTGTTCATTAACTTTTCTCTGAAGATAAAAATATATTCCAATGTTTTTTTTTTATTGTGATGTCATAAAGTGACAATATCACCTATAATTCTATACTTTTTATTATAAGTAGAAAAGACTTGTCTGAAATGTCTGCAGGCAGCAGTAGCCTCCTCTACAGAGACTTCAGAAGACGACGTATAACGCTCATACAAACTGATCCCGAAATGGCTGTTGTGAACGTGGTGGTTCGACAGACAGGGCTAATTTGTTTAAATGTCTATACTACACTAATACTTATATCACAGGCTTAGAGTCCTTATAATATCTTATTTATCTTTAGTTACAAGTTATTGCCACCGTGAATGTTCAGCAGAAATCCATGATTTAATCCCTCCTACCCCACATCGCTTGAGGTCAACGCGTGCAGGCGGTCGAATGCATCGCCTCACCGTCGAAACAATCCCCTCGCGGACCAAAAAGTTCGGGCAATCCTTCTTCTGTCGTTCCATCAAATTGTGGAACGACCTTCCCAGTTACGTCTTTCCTCCTTCCTATAACATGGGATCCTTAAAGCGCAGTGTGAAGAGGCATCTCATCAAGCCGGCATAGCGGACGCGACTGCTGGTTGCAGATCCCCTTCTCTGACAGCAGTCGCCTCCGTTCATGGATCGCACTCTAGCTTAACATCAGGCGGAGTGCGGTCATATGACATGCTAAAATAAAAAAAATAAAAAACAAAAAAAAAAAGGTGATATAAGATAGATAACGTACGTCACTTTAAATCTATCTTCAGTAAAAGGAACAAAAGAAAAGTATCTAAATCATTACAGATTTCATCCCAAACAGGTGGCAGCGTTTATTATAATCCACGTTAATGCCGAACTGTCTGTCTAAAATATTGTTTTTAAAATGTTTGCCTTTTCTCGGCGCTTCAAGTTAAAATATACCTTCATTTCTGTCATATGTTGAACCCATGTGCCAGAAATATGCGCGCGGCTTGCGACCCACGACATATTTTTTTATGATTCGCTCATGTTGAAACATATCATGTTGAAAAGCAGGAATATTATCTTTTTATATTGCGTTTGTGAGCCACTGTGGCCTACTTACTTATGTTAAACAAATGTAATCCTTGTTCATTTCGAAAAACATTCTAACTTACACTGAAAAAACCGCTACAAGTTATTGCTGTTTGCAACCGAGTGACTTTGTTCGTAGGGAGCCTGCAAAGGTTGTTGTTAAAATTAAACGAGTAAACTTTGTTAACGTACACTACTTGCTTAATATTGACAAGCTGTATTGCACGTTTTAAATAAGTCTTGGTTATCTGAATCATTTTTAACAAAGTCAAATTGATACTTCATAACTGATAAAATTAAAAGAATATAGATTAAACAGATTTTTATAGCAGCTAGACGTGTGACCACACTCCGCCTGACGTAAAGCAAGTATGCGGTCCACGTACGGAAACAACTGTTACTACAGATAAATTTCTAGAGGCAGCAGTCGCCTCCGCTATGCCGGCTTGGAGAGACGAATGCGCATCATCCAGATTGACAGCGCCCGAAACCCGACAAAGACACTTCACGGGTGTTACATTCGAAACGGAGGACGGGTACCCCAGGACGGCAAACTATGCTAATAGCCTTTATTTTGATCTTACTTGCATTAGCATAATATTTCTCAGGTTTTTCTGGGAGATAATTATACCTAATTTATGACTAATTCTAAATTCTTCGAACTTAATATATTACTAAATTTTAAAACGATAAACCACACACGATTGATGAGGGAAACCGCTGCAAAACATTGATACATAAGTTTCATATTTAAGTTCCACCGACGCAGTCGTTATTCCATGACATATGGCTGTCAGAATTAGTCGGATTAGTGATTTCACGGAGCTCCAGACGCCTGTAGTATCCAATTACATCGCCGGAACTGCCGAATTAAAGGAAAAAAAAACAAACACGACAATTGTCTCTAAAATATGGAATGGAACGTAATAAATTGGGATATGTTAATTTTAAACACATTGCGTTACGGATGTTAAACTAGAATTTCACTGCTTAATGCGTTGTAGGTTTATGAAATGCATTCATAACGGGAACAACAGTTCTTGATTATTTTATTAATAAAAAATCATTATTAACAACAAATAAATAACAATAACATTTTTTAAATCTGATGTGAATGGATGGATAATTAAGACAGACCCAGAAGGGTGCTTTTTAATCAAATCGGAGGCATCCGTATGAAAGCTTGGCTGCATAGTGCCCATAACCGTTGAGCGTGCAAGAAGAGAATTGTGGATTGATAGGCGAGGGAGTTGTGTCAGAATCGTGGCAAGTAGCGTTCTTTTGTCTCTGCCATCAGTTCTCTGCAAGAAAAGGCGTGACAATTGATGATGTTAAACCCAAACCTTAGAATAAAATAATGATTATCATACGAATCTATAATAGTGCCCTGATGTGAATGGGTGTGAAAGAGATGCATAAGGTCGGAAAAGGTCTAAAATTGTCTCTGCCAATCCCCACAGGTTAAAAGTCGTGACAATATTAATTTTCGAATAATTAACATTAAGTTAGTTAATCGTGTACACAAGTTGCGCACGCGCAACAGAGTCATCTAGCGCCATCTATTTAAATTGGGGGTAAATATTAGTTTTGCTACTCACCGACAGGTGGTGTGTTTAATATTAATACTAATAACATTGAAGTTTTTTTTACAACAAAAATTTGTTGATAAACGATTATTGTAAATTATGTATTTGTTGCTAAAATAAACTAGTTCGTAAATAGTTTTTATCATTAATTCAAATTAATTCTGCAGTAGTGTTAATGTCCATCAATCTTTCAAACCTAAATCCCTCGTCTCCAAGATGCATCAATTTATATTTTATCCCCTTTTCCTCCTTCCCTGTAGCTTAAATTAACAAAACTTCATCCTTATTCGAAAATTATAAAATTATTTCGTGTCTAAAGCCGCCTGTCAGCTGAACAATTCGATACAGTCCATCAAAATTAATCTAACCTAATCCTGCTCTGTCTCGAGTTTAAACAAAGATATTGAAAACTGAATATCAAGTGTAAGGGGGCTCGACGATTGTTACACCTATGTTACATACCATAAGCTTATAGCGAAAACAAAAAAGCCAATAAAAAGAATAACTTTACTGCGTTTTTGACAACCTTGTCTTAATCTACGACCAAATATTATTATTTCTATTTCATACTGTATATTTTGACAGTTTATTATTTTTGCTACTCGTACTAATGATAATATAATTCGTAAAGAACATACATGCATTACCACCGTCAGCATGTAAAACTAGTTTTTTAAAATATTGATCATAGACAAACCAAATGAGGTTTTGTGATCTGGTAGTGCAAAACTGGATAGATTAAGTACCTACTGTAAATAAATAAATAAAATAAATAAATATCCGTGCT
Organism: Tinea pellionella; assembly: GCA_948150575.1. Classification (NCBI taxonomy): domain Eukaryota; kingdom Metazoa; phylum Arthropoda; class Insecta; order Lepidoptera; family Tineidae; genus Tinea; species Tinea pellionella. Next base: position 2,242,593 of record OX411254.1, on the reverse strand, counting down.
TCATTGGATGCAAATGAGCAAGGTAAATGAAACAAAATTATAAAATAACACATTTATTAAATATTAAAATTGTCTTTTTGCTATATATACAGGCATCTACAAATGTAAGCGATACAAGAATAGGTCCACCTCTATCTCTAATTCCATTTTTTTTATTTGTCAAGCAACAATACAAAATAAAACATAAAACAATAATAATAAACAGTTTGTATATTCAGAGGAGTTAAATGGCTATAACTAGTTAAGATTCAGACGTCTGCTTGCAGAGGTGTATAGGACCTGTCTGTAGCAAATAACTTAATGGTGTTATCGTAATATTGCCGCAAACTCCTCGGCTTTACGGGAATTCCGAGTTATTGGATCCAAACTATCTATACAGCCAATTAAACTTGTGGACATTTGCAAATGTTTGAGACAGCGGAATTTATCAGTTACTCGTACCAACGTTCTCGCTAACCGCTACCTCTCGTAGTGTAAACTGAGCGAGTTTCTCTTTATTGTTAGAATTGGAACCCCGCCTTTTAATCATCGCTTATTATTAAAGCTTTCACTCACCCTTCAATAAGGAAACTTGTAACCATGGCTTCAGAAGGGGTCCTTCTTTTACAAAACAATGTAAGAGGAAGCTGTGAAATTTTGGGGATAATAAGTGTTGTGTTTGAGTTTTTCCTTATTGTTTCAAATTAATTGGATTCGAAAGTTAAGTGATTGAGTAACCCTTTAAATTATGTATATTTTTCATGACCCCAAGTATTGGAAGTGGCACATATTTAAATCTATTTAAGTAAATTTTAAAGTGCTTACATTATTTTATATCGCTTTACATAATATTAGCATATACATACATAGATATAATGTATGGCTATAGTCTTTTGTGAATATATTCCTTTGACTAGAAAGCGCACATTTCAAATTGAAAAAGAGGGGTAAGACAATATAACATTTGCAGTACAAGAAGATAGACATGCACGCTACATAAAAGAACCTAGCTCGCAATTTTTCAATTGGATGATTGCGATTTCTGGCTGTAGAAACACGAAATTTTATCACGCTATATGTTTGTTTAATGAATTAAAATAATAATATTATTTATATATTTTTTTAAACTATTTAAATAAACGTAACTGTAGCAACCATCTAAAGGCCATTTCTATTTTCAAATATATATAAAAATTTTGATTTTTCGGACGTTTAATGTAAATTGAAAAAGGGATGATACAGTATTATTTCAATTGTACATTCTCCACCTAATTACCGTAGCAATTTTGTTTTTATCGTTATTTCTTATTAAAAATACGTACTACATACGTAATAAACTGGAACACCAAAAGCGACTTAGTTGAAATTAAATAAGTTGTTACTACGTAGTAATAAAAAATCTCATGAAACGTATGTTACAAATTTCTAACCCTCACAGAATTTCCACAACAGTATAAAGGGAAAGAAAATACCATAATAATAAATCGATCAGTGCAACAACATCAATAACTTACTAAACTACGCGTCATACGAACACTCATTATTTTTAACAAGCATGTAGGGTATTGTTCCCCAAAAATAATGGCAATCAGACTATGTGACACGGCAATGGCAATACCAATTTATTTTTTACAGTTCCACCCCTTTTTAGAGACTGATGATGATCATTAGCTCAGTCTGCCGTCTTGGGGTAACACCACCACCTTCGAATGTGACCAGTGACCAGTTTGGAAATAGTACGAGAGGAGGAGAGGAGAAGTGGTGCACATTCGTCTCCTCAAGTCGGCATAGCGGAAGCGAGTGCTGCCTGTAGTAGCAGTTGTTTCCGTTCATGGACTGTAGTCTAGCTTAACATCAGGCGCCGTGGTGTCATATGGCAAGAAACAATTAAAAAATACCCGAAAAAAAAAATTGTAAAATTATTCTTGGTTACAAACAACTTTTAGTTCGAGTACTACTTCTCAATCATCGTTATAGTTCGGTCAATTTACGCAAAACCTTCATAAATTATACACCTAAAGTTTCCTCGTGAATCAATCTACCTATTGGTTAAAATCGAATGAAGATCCCTTCATATAATTTTACTACTACCAGCCACATAAACTTTTCCAATTTAATTCCTACAAACGTGTCTACTTATATAATAACCTATCTATATATTTTTTTACATATTACATAGTGATCTTGAAGGCTTGTGGTGACAGGGAAGGTTGATGGCAGAAGACCGCGCGGTAGAAGCCCAAGCCGCTGGACAGACCAGGTTTCCATTTGTCTGGAGATGCCGGTCCATAAAGCTCTCCATCAGGCAAGCAGTCGCAGCCGACGCGATGGAGACATCTAATTAAGCGAGCCACCAGGAGAGAGAAAGACATAATATTCTAACGCTCATGTATGCATCTTAAAACGGACGTAAAAGGCGTTAAGCTTAAACCAAACATACCTATTTTTTTTTTATTGTAGCTCGACATGTGACAACACTCCGCCTGATGTGAAGCTAGAGTGCGGTCCATTTTTTTTTTTTTTTTTTTTTTTTTTTTTTTTTTTTTTTTATGCTTAATAGGCAAACGTTTGACCGCACCCTGCCTGATGTTAAGCAGTGATGCGGTCTAAGATGGAGCACGCTTGCCTATGAGGTACCTGTTTACCCTTAATTTGAAGAGGCCCATATTGTACTTCTCGGGATATGATATGATATGATATGAATAGAAACAACTGCTACTACAGAGAAACCGTACGTAACTGTGCGGGCAGCGGTCACCTCCACTATGCCGGCTTGAGAAGACGAGCTTGTACCATCTTTTTTTTTATTTTGACACGACATGTGACCTCGACTGGCTGGTAAGCGCAGCGGAGGTCCATGAGCACTGACGACTGGAGAACCGCTAACACGGTGGCTGCAGTCGCCACTACTATGCTGGCCTGAGAAGGTGCTTTTTCACACTCCGCTTGAAGGATCCGAGGACACGAGATCTATAAATATAATAAATTAAATTAACAAAACAGTTTTCATTAAAGTTTACGTATTAGATATTATTATGACTATTTATTTGCAATTGTTTCAGTGATTACAAATAGTTTTTTTTTTTTAATTTTACGAAATATCTGTCCTTCCCCTAACTAAAATACTAAATAATCGCTCGCTATTGTACCGGTGAGGAAAAATTCCCGACACGCAATAAATTCTGGTAGTCTCGACTTGGATACGACAATAACCAATCAGTGAGACCAAGTGACGGTAGAGTTACACATGTGACATTTGTGCATGAAGTTAGCGGGACCAGACTTTTAGCAAAAAGCCAACTTAAAATCAATACAACAATACAATACAATTGGCACGCCTTTTTCCCATAGGGATTGGCTGAGACAACGGACGGACTTAAAATCAATTGCCTCAAAAAAAAAGATACAAGATTTTAACCCTATAAATGGGTAAAGATTACCACGGGAGTAAAGTCTATTTCTTAGTATATAGTTATCTTGTAATTGTGGTTTATACTCGTATAACAACAATTTCGCACAACTCTAAGGTTGCCCAGACGAGATCATATTTAGTAATTACACCGTAATTTTAATAATGTTTAATAATGTTTATAATATCTTATGATAAAATATTTAAATTGGTTAAATTATATTTACACATAACATAATAGTTTGAAAGTAGCCAGGTATAAGGAGAGGAGTTTGCACTGTCAATCTGGATGGTACATGCTCGCCTCTTCAAGCCGGCATAGTGGAGGCGACTGCTGCCTGTAGAGAGTTCTCTGTAGTAGCAGTTGTATCCATTCATGGACCGCACTCTAGCTTTTCATCAGGCGGACATGTGACATGCCGAGCTACAATAAAAAAAAATTACGAAAGGGCAAAGGGCAATAAAATATTTGTATGATGTCGCACGTGTTATTTTTTAATGACATTTGTTTTCTTCGTCGGATGCTAATAAGGAAAAATAAGGTCGATTATAAGGAATAAAAATTTAAGAGTAATTTTATAGATCCCGCTAATACATTACACAAATTGCAAAAGATCGGAGGGGTCAATGCAATAGCGGGTGTCAACCGCGTCGGCTATAAAAAAATATTACTCCAGCAGCCGGTGCCGAGGGTGAGAGCAATTACCCTTACAAATACCGATATTGGAAATGTCCTTTGAGAGCTAAAAATATTTCAAGCTTATTAAAAACTAAAATATTATCGTAGCTCGGCATGCGACAACACTCCGCCTGATGTAAAGCTAGAGTGCGGTCCATGAACGGAAACAACTGCTACTACAGAGAAACCTGTGCGGCCGGCTTGAGGAGTCGAGCATGTACCATCTAGATTGACAGTGTACACTCCTCTCGTTATACCTGGCTACTTTCAAACTATACCCGAAACGCGACAAGGTCGCTTCACGGGTGTTACATTCGAAAGTGGTGGTTCACCCCAAGACGACAGACTGGACAAATAACCATCATCAGTCTGCCTACCACTCTTTCATAGTGCCTATAGGCACTGAGTGACCAAAGTAAATATACGTTACATTGGTACCGGTTAGATTTAGCGAGGTTCGAACAGGCGTCTCATCGATCGTGAGTTCACGCGTCTTACCGCTAGACCACGACCGCTCTAACTCTACATAATAATTATAACTTGTTTAATAATAATATACATACATATAACTTGCCTGTAATATGTAGATATGTACCTAGCATTCCGTCATATTTAAAATGAATATGTACATCATAAGAGTACAATTTCGACAATGCACTTCATAACTCAATTTAATTTTATACAATAACGTAATGTACATACCAAACACGTCTGGAATTCAGCTTTGAGTTAGTAAAACAATAAAATCTCACCCGAACTCGCCACAACTTTTAGTCACTGCAATTAAATAAATTGAATGTCGCCAAGCAACGCAATTCATTATGGGACATCCTTAGTGATGTAACTATTATTACAATGTATTTAAGGCTCTATTTAATTTACTAAACTTTTAAATAAAATAAAGGTTTAAAGGAAAGATTTATTTATTTATTTTATTTTACAATTTTTAGTTTACAAAAAACAAGGAGTTTCGTGGACCCGCACTAGGCAAAGCCTGTCCTGTGGGTCCATGGTTATACAGATTTCCTCCAGTGTTATAAATACAGAAAAATACTATTATTATAAGCTCACCATCACCATAAAAATAACAAATTAAACTAAAACTTAATACAACAATAATATAGCAACTACTCAAATTAACTAATTATACTAACACCACCATCAAATAACAAATATTATAATGCTACAATAATAATTAATTAATACAACTACTTTAACATAGTATTTGGAAAAACCTATTTATCCACTCTTATAAAGGATAGTCCCAAAATACACCTAAATTTTTGCGTTAATTTTTATTAATTTAATCCTCCTTTCGAACGGTGCGCAACGACTATGATTTCTGCAAAACCATAGTAGGCCGTATAAAATCTTTTAATTTTATTATATATATTTTTTGTACGAATAAATAAGTATGAAGAAACACTAACAATTATTTATTTATTTATTTTTGGGAATCTCTTACCACGAACGATTACATTAAGAGATATTATAGTTCTCAGAACGTGAATTAAAAGTTTTCAATAGTAGACAACGAATGCAACGAATAAATAAAATCAGATATACGACTAAAATCAAATTAAAGAACAATTAATATTTTTGCGTAAGTATTTAATTGAAATAAAAAAAATTACAGTCTTAGTAACAATAATTACTGTTTATTTTAATTTATTTCTAACACTAGCTAAATATTTAGAAAACTACTCCGGTTTACTTTGTTTTTATATATTAAGAAAATGCTCACTGTAGTGGTAATTTCGTAACTTGTTCCCAACACTAAAATGCAGACTAGTGTCAGTGGTCGGGTTAGAAAAGTAAATGTCCCGTTCTTCTCCTGCATTTGTACCCTCTGACCGCAGCATTAATTTAAACTTGTATTAAAAGAACTGTTTATTTTTGCTAAGAACTACAAGTTTATAATTAATTATTTTTAAGTTTTTGTTATTGTTTATAAATTGTGTATTGCTTTAAATTTCCGGGTATAACAAGAGGAAGAGTGTACTGTCGATAGACGGTGTACATCGTCTCTTAACGCCGGCATAGCGCAGGGGACTACTGTTTGCAGACATTTCTAATTTTGTCAATTTTTTTTATTATATTAATTGTAGTTTTAAACATTCCACAACTTATTATATTCTTATGAGTATAATATAAATAAGTTCAGTTGTTTTTAAGAACTGAATTTATTTAGGTACTGCAGTTAAAATTTTACAGCAAAAGTTTTAATGAACGGTAAAAAAACTAAAAGTTCTCATCGCCACCTTGAGGACTATCATAACACCAGAATGTTTTACGAGTTGTTTTCTTTAAGTTTTTCTTAATTTAATAAAATTTTCTACTTTCCCATACGCCTGGAGAATTGCAAAACTCTGACGCAAATATTTTTATTTTTTTATTTTATTTATTTATTGTAACTCACACTCCGCCCGGTGTAAAGCTAGAGTGCAGTCCATGAACGGAAACAACTGGTACTACAGAGAAATCTCTACGGATAGCAGTCGCCTCCGCTATACCGGCCTGAGGCGCCGAGTATGCACTTTCTACATCGACAGTGCACACTCCTCTCGTTATTTTTATTGTAATTTAATTTGATTATATTCCGAATAATTTGTAAAGCTGTAATAATACTTAATAAACAAATTACAATGTGTATGACGCAACAAAAATATATTTGTATACATAGAATGCAAAAATTTCTAGAATTTACTTTAAATAATATTGTAGAGTTACACACAAGTATTTCGTTACAAAAAAAGCAATCTAAATATACATACGAGTATATTTCCACAAAATATGGTAAATCAAACAAAACCAAACGGTCTTCACACATCAGTAAATTTATCAAAAAAGAACACAAAATTGAACCCCTGACGCACCAATCAAGGCGAACGCGGAGTAGACGACAAAATGTGCGAAGCTGCAAAAGATCACCGACATAAAGGGTGACAAATTCCAATTTTCCGTAACGTTCATCCGTCCCTGAATCCCAGAGATGATTGAGTTGTCCGCGGCAGAGTTTCCATGTCCCAGACGGTTTAAGTATATCTCCGTACTTAGCGACATATCTACGCATATATAAACTTTTATAAACTAAATTCTTTTAATTTTTACGCCCCTTACTATTGTACGTTATCTAGGTTTATCGCGGTAAAGGCAAGAGTTTAATTAATTAATAAATAGAAGAGAGATTAATTAATAAATTATAAGTATGTAAACTTAATTAAAAATAATTTAAATAGTATTTTCCTTATAGAAGACATTAAGTGTAAAAAGTTCCATAAAATTTACTTAGAAAACACATTAAGCAGCGGTAACTAAAAAACCAATTAACAATAAATTAAATTAGTCACCATTAAGTTAAAATCTAAAATGGCAGATTTATATCCATCCTTTAACCGCAGAACAATATCCACTAAATTAGTCATTCTAGAAATAAATCCAGTAAAAATTTACCGACCGACATAATATATGGGCCAACAGTGACGTAAGCATCGTAAATTCGCCATAGTGTAGTCTCAATAAATTGCTGAATTTGGTTAAAACATTCAATTCCCAAATTTAACTTATATTCGCTGTAAATCTGTAACGTTTTATTGGAATTGCGCTGCCGTTAACAACGGAAAATTATTAATTACTAAAGTGAATTAACTTTGGCATTTTATTTATTAAGAGCCTATAAATTAAATATTTTTTACTAAATAGTGTAAGCACCTACTTTTAACTGATAATTGCCTAAACGAAAAATACGATAGAAAATGGCGAAAAATCTATTTGCATGTTGCTCGCATAATATTTACGTCTGTATACACTATACACACATGCCTATAAATAAACCTTAATAATAATGTTCAACAATGTAATTTTTTATTTTGTAATTAAAGTTTTTTTTAATTACATTGTCGATAATTTCCGGTAAAAGGCGCTAGGGACACACAAATACAAAAAAACGCAATTTTAAAACTATATATAAAGGTATACACAGATTACAGAAAGGGTGTATATAATACCTATATAATTATAAACGTACATATTGTAAATTGAACAAAAAAAACTTTGTGGGAATCAAACGTACGTCCTTCGTTATCTACGCCACCGTTAAGCTGCATGGCGCTTTTTCAGCATTTTGAAATGAAAAAATCAATATAAAAAATATATAATTTACATACAATCATTTCATCCATATATGCTTGTCGTCCAAATAATCACTTATTTTATTATGTATTATAATACATCCTCGTAAATATTATTATCATTTGTAACATAACAAATGAGGTAAAAGAGACAGTATGAGTCAACTTCGTAGAAATGTTTAATATCTTTTGTAATTTATGTAGGTGTGTAAATTTAATTACTTTTTTACCATTCTTGAGAGTTTTACGATCTACTAGTTCCGTTGTAATAGATTATTTTTACGTGTGTCTTTTCGTTTTTTTTTTTCATTTTTAAACCATACAAATATTTTGTATTTAATACCGATTACATTAATCAAGCTTATCTCAATTTTTTGCGTAGGATAGATTGCCTATAAATAACTTTGGTTTGATATTTAAAGCGAAAATATTCTATAAAAATATTGTTCAACCATGTATAGACGACCTACATAGATTTCATTAAATTAATCTCCAGGAATAGAAATTCTCTATGAATTAATAATATTCCAGAGCTTAGTTAGGTACTAATTAATTCAATTACAACTCAGATTAATAATCAAACTATGGCCTTTATAAATCAATTATATTAAAAATAGAAATCACATTTCTATCATTTACTCGTATTAAAATGTTTTTTTATTCTAACTATTTAGATTAAATTGTATTTGGTTGAGCTTTCAATTAACTAGTCGTAGATTCAGCTGACGGTAAATAAGAATATTGCTTCAAGAACAGACGCCTAGCCTGTAGAAACTTAATTAAATGCTTCATACCCAGTCACATCGGACGACATCTGGTTATTTCGCTTAGACTCTTTAGAAAAATATTGCTCAAAATATAGTAGACGACATAAATTTAATGAAATTTACCTACATTATATATTAAGCTAATTATTATCATAATAATCCCATTGGGTCAGTTTCTAGTGAGTCCAGATGACCACTAACTCTACTAGTATTTATTATAAATATTATTTTATTAAAATAAAAACCCAGAGAGAAATTATCTTCAATTGAAAATAGTTTAAAATAAATAAGAAGTGAATTATAATTTTTTTTTTCTTAATATTGTTTTAAAGATTTTTTTTATAATTATAGCATTCCGTATGTGACACACAATACAATATCTTCTCTTCTTCAATCCCGTTTTTTATTTAACATCAAGTAAATGGATTGATTTTGTTCATTATTCAAATCAACATTACCAATGCTATTTTTGAAAAGACCTCTCAGGGCCGTTTTTAAAGGGAACTTCAAACCATTAACTTGTAATGAAGTTCACGTCGATTTTCCAAGTTTTAACTAAAGTTATTCGTTTGAATTGATCACATTGATATCGAATGTTGATTTAAAATTTTAAAGTTCAATTGAGTTTACATTAAAATAGCAGAAAAGTTGTTACGAGCTTTGATTGTATTATAAACTCACCCTATGTTATAACTTAAAATAACTTTCCGATAAAAAAGAGAAATTCTAGAGCTCTTATTAAATTTTTCAGTGGAAGTGGTTCTCCTTTGACGTCTACAACTTTTTAGTATTAAAATGCAAGAATATTAAGAAGGGGAACCGATGCACTCTGTTATCTTGTCCATTCTTCAGACGTGATTCTATGTCTTCAGTTACCAAAGATTAACTAACAATTTTATATTCGAGTTTATTGTAAAAACATGTTCACTCTTTTATTTAACTTTTCTTTTGTACATTTTTTTTTCATTACGAGTTCGTAATTTTTTAGATAATAATAATCTACAGAATATGCATACAAATTCCCGGACCGGAAACTAGGATGCTCTGTGTAAAGAAAATTAAGACAAGAACATTAACGTATGTGTAATTTCCGAAAAATCCTGTATTTTTAAAATAAGATTTATATAAGTGTGTTTCTGGTCAAGGAAATTGAACCTGGTACCTCCACGGAACACACTGATACGCAAATAACTAAGCAGACAATCTTTAATATTATGTAAATATGTATGTAGTGTTAGAGTATAAATTCAAGAAAGAATTGATTTAAGTAGCACATCCCTACTGCGCCCGCACATCACTATAGCTGACATATTACGAGTCGCGCGATAACCATGGCCGCTTAATAAAAGCTAAACAAGCCATGCTTAATGTATATAATCTATGTAATTATAAATGAGTTAAATATATCTATTTGTGTCAATAAATAGTAAAAGCTCCTTTAGTAGGTATAAAAAAAAATATTCAGATGCACTTTAATTAGGGACGTCATATCTTAAATACAAACTCAATGATGCATTTTCCCCGAGGACATTTTGCACTTTTCCATCCCGTTGTTTCTCAATTTGACGATATTGAAAAATTGTTACGAAAGATCGCAATTGCCGCGTAGTCTCGGGAGACGAATGGAACTACTTTCATAGATTGCACTGTCACTTATTTTTTACTTTGAATCCCATCAGAGAGTGACTTAGTTATAACTGTGACATTTCAACAGCAGTCTGCGATTTCCTCTTTAATATTACACTTTATATTTTTTCTGAAGTACTTAGAACGTTTAACTTTAAAGTGAAAATTGTTTATTCATGAAAGCCTTTCTAGACTGTTTTATTATTATGGTTTTAGTTCTTTCAGAAAAATTCATGCTAAAGGTCGTTTAAGTGAAATTTTCAAAAATAGGAATCATTTTTTTTTATTGCAATAAAATTACGATAAAAATGAACAGAAATGCGCACAGACAGTTTTTTCTAATTAGTTTTCGACATAATTTATAAAATTAAAAATATTATGCATAAATTACAAAATTATATAGTGTATTCCTGTATAAAAAGAAATTATCGCATGTATAAAGTTAGTAATCGTGCATAGGAACCTTCGAAAAGTTATATCGTAACTACTTCATTAAAACTAGCAGTTTCAGTTCGGAAATGCCCTAACTATTCAAACTGGTGACTCGGATTAGGCGTATAAGTTTTGGAAGTTTAAAACAAATCTGGACAAAGTCATTTATTCTGTTCATTTATTTATTTTTTGTATGTAAAATAATAGAAATTTGTTTTTTATTCGTGATAGGCTCGTGCCTGTGTTAAGCAAGGATGCACTCTATAATGGGATACTATTTATTCTCGATTTAAAGAAACCCATATACTTATGAAGAAACCAATTATTAAATTATGATGTAAATTGAACTAAAAAAAATCACCGTGCACACAACAGCCTGGGTTGAGTTGAATGGGCGGGCTATCTAATAAATTTTTATTTAATAAATCTAATTGACTTTCTAAATAAAATACTTCCTCTAAGACGAGATAATTATAATTATAAATTAAGCTAATTGTTTACTACGTGTTATCAATTTAATTATTATCATTTCTAAGCTAACGAACTTAATAGAGAATACAAGTTTCAAAGTTGCATGGCCGAGTCCCCACCAGATGTCGCCTACGTCGGTGGTGGCTCTGGATATGATGTCTTTAATTAAGACCCCTTGGCTTTGCAAACTCTGAGACTAACTCCATTTAATGTTACGTTATTCGCTCTCTTGAACTTTGCCATATTTTTTCATTGCAAATAAAAAATATTTAAAAACATAAATGCATAATTCACTTATTTTGAGAATTATATAACTGTTTTACCTTCGACCTTATTAATTTGGTTCTACCGTAAGTCGATAGCTTTCTAACCATGCATCGTATTGAAAGCTATATTCACGGTATATTCACTATTTAAACTTAAAAGATCTTGAACCCCCATTATGTTGCCGTCCTCTAAAAAAATGGAAACCAACAGTACTAAATTTAACTAAACTTTTAAAATGCAAAGATTGAGCGGCCCTGCTAGGAGTAGAAGACGTGAACTCACGATTAATAAGACCCGTGTTCATCTCTCTAAATTCCGACCAGTACCAATGTGTCTATGAAATCACTAGCTTAATATAGACATTTAAAAAAAACTTATACAGTTCTAATGTATAGCATTAGACCATCTTATCTTATACAATCTTATATATAGGCATCCTATATAAAACTGATTAATTATTTACATGTACTAAGAAAAATGTGCTGTACCTAGATATTTATCACAATTATAATCTAAATTGATACAACGAAGAATTAAAACAAAGGGCTAATAAAGAACGCAGGGACAATGTTTAATCGACGTCAAAATATTCAAGCAGTGTTTAATTGAGGAGTTAATTAAAACATTGGTTTAGTAAATTATTAACATCAACATGAATTCTTTATACCATGACTAAAACAAAGTTATGTGATACCAATTAAGATCTTCGGCTTCTTATAAGATATAGACATTTGCATATTAAACACTAAAGCGATAAACTGAGCTACGAGGAAGGTTTGGATATGGTACTTTAAAAAAAATAGATTTTTAATAGTAGTCCGGAGGAGACAACTGCTACCACAGATGTCACCTCCGCTATACCAACATTATTATTTTTTATTATAATTTAATGTACTCGTCTTTTTTTTCTTTAATTTTAATCAAATTTTTTTTTTGTCAGGATCGTGGTAAGTGGCGTTCCGTTGTCTCTGCCTATCCCTAAAAGGCGTGACAATTATATTGTATTGTATTGTATTATCTTTTTTAACTTATTCATTAGTTATTTAGAAGACTCACTTATTTAGAAGCTTGCTTATAAGACTTATTTAGAAGAAAACTCGAAAGTATCTCAATGAAATTGTGTATTTCAGGCGGAGTGTTTGAGTTACACTACTAGGGCAGTATGAAAACATGAGGCTACTTTCCTTAATTAATAATTTCCTCGTGACAGCAAACAAAGCTAAGAGCAGAGTGCACTATGATAACAAAATGTGTGTTTAGTTCTCTAGGAGCTAGTTTGTAGCCCAATTAATTCATATTTTGTTCGCATATTTGGTGGCTCAGTGCCTATAACACTATTAAAGAGTGGTGGGCAGATTAATTATGGTTATTAACCCAATCTGCCTTCTTCTGATCTAAAGCTACATGTGGTCCATAAATGAAAAGAACTGCTACTACAGAGAAATCTGTGCGGGCAGCAGTCGCCTCCACTATGCCGGCTTGAGGAGACGAGCATGCACCATTTAGATTGACACTGCACCCTCCTCTCGTTATACCTTCTACTACTACCTATCTTCCTTGCTACCTTCAAACTATTCCCGAAACGCGACAAGGTCACTTCACAGGTGTTACATTCGAAAGAGGGACGCACTACCCAAGACTGGACAAATAACCATCATCAGTCTGCCTACCACTCTTTAAAAACGTATGGCCTTATCCAAAAGTTTTACATCCGTGTCGTATACAAGTACGACGTCGGCATTTACTGACGGTTTGATCACGTATTTTAGTTTTTTTATCTCTCAAGATCTCTTTTAAAAGCGTCCGTAAGTGGCTATAATTTTGTCGCTTATCTACACCTGTGTCACCAATCAAGCAGTGGGTGAAATAATTTCGAATTAATTTATTTCTTTTTGACGGGTAAGCCGTAAACTTGTTCATTTCCGTACATTACCGATAGCTATCTATTTTATATTGGCTCCAATAAAATAATTAAATCCTTCTTTTTAGTATAAATCGATATTTATTTCAAGTTTTATTAGGAGTTGAAACAACGGTTTTGCACAAAAAACAGGATTTAATAAAATATTGCTTCCTACGCTATTAGTTGATTATTGAGTTGTTGATATTTTATTATCTTGTTTGTTAAACTACCTCGTTATTGTTTAACCATATTTTTAACGATTTTTTTTTAAACACGTATAACACTTCAATATTAAAATGTTTAACGCAGCAGCTGCTATTGTGTTGTTTTTTTTTATTGTAGCTCGGCATGTGAAAACACTCCGCCTGGTGTAAAGCTAGAGTGCGGTCCATGAATGGAAACAACTGCTACCACAGAGACGCGTTCCCGAAACGCGACAAGGTCACTTCACGGGTGTTACATTCGAAAGTGGTGGTACTACCCCAGGACGGCAGACTGGACAAATTACCATCATCAGTCTGCCTACCACTCTTTAATTGTGCCTATAGGCACTGAGCGACCAAAGTACACATAACAAAGTTACATTGCTACCGGTCAGAATTAGCGAGGTTCGAACACGGGTCTCATCGATCGTGAGTTCACGCGCCTTACCGCTAGACCACGGCCGCTTTATTAATTTTAATTTCAAAGATAGGTTTGGTTTTGTGTTTTTTAGATTAAGTTTCAATATGGCTGACACCGCCACGATTGCGAGCGTTAGCCCCAAAACAAAATAAAGATTTAAAAAATGTTAAACGCATTAGTTGCTGTTTTTTGTTTTGAATATATAGCAAGACGAAATTCTCGTTTGAAGTTCAATCACAATTTTCGTTGATAACTTATCTCGCTATTAATTTTTCAATCCATTTATCATTGTATATACCTAAGTATAGAGCGGCGTCGTTTCATGTAATCGAGCTTTGGTATATTTATTAAATTTATCGATAAACAGAATTTACGCTGATGAGAAGTATTGAACTGCATACTAAATACGGCTTAGATGCGCGTACGCATTGGTAGACTTCAAGGATTTAATAATCATACAATATAATACCATGTTTTATATTAATATTATAGAGCTTTATATAAAACTTGCTTCTTAACTTAAATGTCGTAAAAGAGTGGTGGGCAGACTGATGATGCTTCTCAATCCCAATTTGCCGTAGTACCAGAACTTTCAAGAGAAGTGACCTCGCCGTCTCACGGAATCAGTTTCGAAGCAACAACGAAAGGAGGATGCATATTTGATTCCTCAACCCAGCATAGTGGAGGTCGTTTTACCAGTCAAAGTGTGGTCACATGTCGAGCTTCTACATAAAAAAGTAACAATGTATGAACATAAATTTAAAGACCCGCAGTATATTGTTCAGTTGATGCTGTGATAACTAAGATTATCTTGCATGAAAAGCAACCGCCGCGTACGCACTATCTCAGATCAAGGCTTCCATACGATGAATATTTTTGTACCTGCTAATATGTACCTAAATAACAAAAATCTGTTATTAATTTTGTGCGAATGATTTGGTGTTATTTCTTATCGGTACAATCTTTTTGATAGTTGTTCAAACTTATGATTAACCAATTTTATAACTACCATGACTTAAAAATATGCATCTAAACGGTGAATTTTATTTATGAGTCAGAAATCGCCGTTTCTTGTATAAACTTATAACTATTTGCACGGGCAACAGTTCCTTTCGCTATGCCAGCTTGAGTAGAAGATTGTGCATCATCCATTTATAACCCGACTGCTCCCAGTTGATCCCGAAACGCGACGTTACTCTTTAAATTTTTAAAAAGATTACACTACCACAAGTCTGCCGCGATTCGGCTAAAACATCATCAGTCTGCCTACCACTCTTTAAATGTTATATTTCCTTTAGAAATATTGTGACCAATCATAAGTGTCCTATTTATTGCGTCAATTAGAGTTTACTACTAGTGAAGTTTACCTTGTTAACCTGAACTAAGTCAGTATAACGGAGGCTACTGATGCTTACAGAAATGTCACTGTGGTTGCAATTACTCGTATCTATCTCATGAGTCGCACTTAAGCTTAGCTTAACATAAAAAAAATACTTGTAAATATTGATAAATAAAAGCTTACAAGTTAAATTGTTATTGTGAAGAAATATATATATATTTCTTTCTTCTTTCTTTTATCATATATTGTTTATATTCTGGATTTTTTATTTTTTATTTTGGAAGGGTACTGTTATGTATTGTAATAGTTTAAGTTTAATTGTACCGCTATTCTGTTTTGTGTACAAATAAATGAATTAGTTGAAACGAGACCACATGCCAAAAGACTACTTATAAAAAAAGTAATAGTACATAAAGTATATTTTTATATTTTATTATGTTTATGAGTAGATCATATAAACGCCTTTTATGTCCGTTGTTGTTTGTTGGTCCTCGCTTGTCGTAACAGATATGAAAATCAAATTTCGAAACACAAACGCCCATTAGGTGATATCACCAGAAATTTCATCTCTAAAATGTAAACAGATAAAAGTAAATAGACACGCTTCACTGTCGTTAAATTTCTAACGACTTTATGTTTTGTAGGGCTGCCATAAACTTTGGAATGTTTCTACAACTTTGTACAATAATTTTGAGTTTGTTTTTTTAAATGATGAAACAATAGATGAATGGCTGCCCTAACTTTACAATAATAAGTAGCTATTAAAGCATTATCATAACGAGCATCTATGTTTGTCATCCTTTTATTATCCAGAAATAGAACTCGTCTATTGTTTTATTTGCAAAGCTTAATTCTATTAGTTTCGATGCGTGGTGATGATGTCTTGTATAATAGAAATTGTAGTCCCATGTTCTAACGACTTTTATAAAGTTTAAAATAACTACTACTACTTAACTCACGCCTTGTTCCAACTGGGGTAGGCAGAAACTATGGAGCGCTGGCGATTCCTCTCACTACATACCACATCCGTTACTCCCCTCATGCATGCACTTCGCTTAAGGGTGCTCCTCATCTGATCTCTTTCTGAGCAGCATTTTCATACCCCAGGAACTACTCTATCAACAACCGTTCAATGCACCCAATGGAAGATCAGCAACTCCAACATTGCCATCCACAAGAAACTGTCACTTGCGTTCAAAGGACCATAAGCCATAAGATTATTTTCATGTCTCCTAAAGGCTCCTAACATCATAAGACTTATCAATCTTTATTATTATTTATATATAATATATATCTGAAACTCAATTATGAGAACATTCTGCCTGGTGCTAAGGTAGAGTGCGGTCCATGAACGGAAACAACTATTACCGACGAGAAATTTCTTCAAACAGCAGTCGTCTTCGCTATGCCGGCTTGAGGATAGGAATATGCACCATCCAGGTTGTCATTACACACTCCTGTCGTAAACGTTGTCTAGTACAGACCGCTTGCATTAAGTTCATCTGTGTCCACTTTAGCTCATCAAGTTTGGAATAAATAATAAAATATCGATACAAAATCTTTACATCTCTCATTGTTTCTTTTTTTTAATCTATTGAAAACTGCTCGACGCGAACGCCAATGCGACGCTAGCCAACCGGAAGGAATATACAAAGAGTGGTCGCTATACGAGTAGCGAGTAGCTCAGAGGCATAGCTACCATATCACTATTATAGGGTTCCGTGGAAAGGAATAATATAATTTTATTCATGTTGTTTAATATAAAAAAAAACGTCTTAGCTATTATGTGGGTAGGTTATAAAATTGTTCTGATATTAAAATTGCTTTTATGTGTTCCAACAGAAATGAATGGGCACAAAATTAATTATATCAAATTTCCCTAATATTATATTTTAATTATATCACTCCATCTATTTGGGTCCGTATAAAATAATATACGATATAATATAATACACTTTAAAACAATAAAACCTTTTTGCACCCAAAAATATATTGTTTTATTTGCTTAGTATTCGCCTACTAAAAATATTACGGCTTCATTGCCGAACGTCGTTATGCCAAACGGAACCAATTTTCAAAAAAAAAAAATATTGAAACGAGATTTCTAGTACATCATTAGGGTTGCAAGAATACTGCAATGGTCCTTTTGGGACTTGATTATACGGGCCGGAGTGACACTGAAGACAATGGGTGTCTGTGCAGTGTAGGTTTCATTTCACGGTCTAGGAGTCTGAAACGAGCGAAATATTTTATTTGAATTATTTCTTAATATGTTTTGTCTAGAAAATTTTAATAAAGTAAAGTACGGTCCATGAACAGAGATAATAGTTACTACAGGTAGCAGTCGCCTCTTCTATGCCGGCTTAATGAGACAAATATGCACTACAAACGCGACATGGCCACTTTACTGGTACACCTGTAAGTGGTATTTCATTTTAGGTAAGAAAGTAATGGATAATACAGTTCTTTTGATACCTACCTGGAGGCAGAATTTAGGTTATAATTCTAAAAATAATATTAAACTTTAATATTGTTTTAAGAACTTTATTATGTACTCAAGAACATCATAATATTCACTAAATTAGATACATTATATTATGAAACTAAATATTGTACAAAAAATAAAATAATAACTTGTATTTAAAGACGATAATTAAAGCAGGACTTGTTTTGAGGAGAATCTAGTATATTATTACCTTTTACTTGTCACAAAGATTATACAGAAAATTGTACTATAATTATTAACAACAAGTTACTTTAATTACTGCAATTCTGACTTTCCATTGCGATTTAAACCTCTTATTAGTGATAAAATAAAAAGAAGATAAAAGTTAACTACTTGTCTAAAGTTATTCGAAAATATAAATCATATAAATAAATTATTATTATTCGACTTTATGTGCCTTACTATTGTGTTTATTTAATAATTTAATCAGACCTGTTGAAAGCTTTACAGCTATCGTCAGTCTTGTAAATTAGTTATGTTTTTTTTATTATTGTAGCTCGGCATGTGACAACACTGCGCTAGAGAGCGGTCCATGAATGGAAACAACTGCTACTACACAGAAGCCTGTACGGGCAACAGTCGCTTCCACTACGCTGGCTTGAGGAGACGAGCATGTACCATCTAGATTGACTATGCACACTCCTCCCGTTATTGTTTTACAATAAAAAAAAACTAAATATTTAAACTATTTCAAACTAATCAGTTGTCGACTTTGTATAGCTATAGAAATAGAAGTTCGAACTAATTGTGTCTAGAATTCAATATTCTCATACTTACTCTATATACATAATAGATTCTAACTAGTAGTATTTTGTTCACCGTACTTAGAAATTCAACTTGCTTGTACGTCATTTCGTAAGGTCTGCTTCACATTGAAATTTTTAAAATACTATATTATTTTATTTTATGGTAAACGCAAAGCTAGTGTGTGGCTCATGAACGGAAACAACTGCTACTACAGATTAATTTCCACAGGCAGCAGTCGCCTCCGCTACGCTGGCTTGAGGAGACGAGCATGTACTATCTAGATCACATATGGGCAACAACCGGCCCGCGGGCCGGATCCGGCCCGCTGTAAGATATGATCCGGCCCGCGAGACATTTTGAAAAACCCAATTTAAAAAATATTACATTAGGTACTTATACTCACGGGAGTGACAGTGAGGCGGCAAAAAAAAAAATTATCACTACTTTAAAATGCACTAAGTACTTTTAAACGCGGCCCGCGAACGTATTTGCACGCTAAAGTTTGGCCCTCAACATGTCAAAGGTTGCCCATAGCGGATCTAGATAGACAGTGCACACTGCTCTCATTATACCGATATATTTGAAAGTAGTGGTACTACCCCAGAGCGGCAGACTAGGCTAATAACCATCATCAGTATGAATACCATTGTTTTATAGTGTATTTTACAAACGTTCATAATGTAAATAGTAAATACCTAAAGCTTAATTTAGATTAAGAAAATAATTATTTTCACACATCATTAATTGAAAACTACCGCATAGTAGGAGGTTTTTTTTAAACCATTTTCTGTTTTTTAATAAGCAAAGCTTTCGAAAGATCTGATGAAGTTGTTGTTAAAATTTGTAATATCATAACATAGGTTTAGATTTTAAATTAAAGATTATGTTCATAATAATATGTAGTAGGTACATAGTCCCTCATATGCTAGTCAATAGCTTTGTCCTCGTCGACTGATGGCTGCGAAAATAAAACAACCAGGAGTTGGGAGCTCAAATCACACACGTCCCGTGAAGTTGAAAGATGCCGAGACGCCGCGGGGCGCCTGGCCTCGCTCCCGGGAACTCATCTCGCTGCCTTAAAACAAAACCAACATTTTATCATTGATGTAATATTTTATAGACGGTTATAAGGGTTATTAGTTACTCTCAGAGGCCACGTGATTTAAATATTGCTGTTGTTTGACAAAAATTTGTTTTAGACGAATTTTCATTATAAAATATTATTTTATACAGACAAAAAAGCTTTCCAGTCATAATGATCGCGGCGAATTTACATGTTATTCATCCTAGATAAAATCTTTAAAGTATTATATATATAAAAAACATATAAAGTTCGGGCAGTCCTTCTTCTGTCGTACCAATAAATTGTGGAACGACCTTCCCAGCCACGTCTTTCCTCCTTCCTACAACATGGGGTGTATCAAGCCGGCATAGCGGACTCGACTGCTGTCTTTAGATCCCCTTCTCTGACAGCAGTCGCCTCCGTTCATGAACCGTACTTTAGCTTAACATCAGGCAGAGTGCGGTCATATGACGTGCTAAAATAAAATAAAAAATTTAAAAAATGCAAACCAACCTTTTTTTATATTGCCGCAACTTGTGACGTCGACTGGCCAGATAGAGGTCAATAAGCGCCAGCCAGCACGCGGTGGCTCCAGTCGCCGCCGCCGTTACAAATCAAAATCTTCGATGATTTTGAGATGATGATTGACAAGGCAAGCAAGGCAGCACTGCCAACTTAAAATAATCACGACAATAAACCGCACAAAATAATAATATTTATGTTAAGAGATTTCACGTCTGTTAAATATAAGTTTTTGTTACTCTTTGAGAACAAGAACATCATTTCGACTTAATTGATGGTAACTCGAGATTACCGTGCCTTCATATGATCACAAATGAGAAATAAGTTGCCTGTGCGTCGTTTTAATGGGTTATTCATTAGTTTTTATGCACCATGTTTATATTTACCGGTGTTTCTTTAATGCAACTTTGCTAACGTCAAAATAGATCGTTAATTTTCACGCGATGACCGGTTTTGAAATTTACCTACATTCATATTGAAAGTAAATTGTCTCAAAAATAAATATTATCTTAAAGAACCGACGTTTAATTTTATATTCCAGTTAATTATAATAATATAAAGTAGTTATTAATCTAAATATAGTATCTAAGTTAGATACTAGTTTATTGTGGACAGACCTATCGAAATGACTGAGTGGTTCGTAAAAATTTAATAGCTTTAATCTTTTTAAAGCCCTCCAAAAGTTTTGGGACGATAACCTAACTTTTATGGGTAGCTCGTAAACTGACTTCATATTAAGTGGCCCTCCACTACTTTGTATGAAAGAAACTTATATTATTGTTTTTATTGTGGCTCAGCTTATGAGAACACTCCGCCTGATGTTAAGCTAGAGTGCAGTCTATGAACGGAAACAACAGCTACCACAGAGAAATTTCTGCAAGTAGCAGAATGCGCACTATCCAAGTTGAAGTGCCCACTTATACGTTCAAACTGATCCTGAAAGAACATAGCAGAATATAAGGAGATAAATCATTTAGTAATTAAAGTCAATTTAAGATAGATATATTCCATTGTTCAATTATTAATTAGTCAATAATAATAATCAATTGCTTAATTCTTACAAATTTGTTGTAAGCTAATTTGGCAAAGGGTACCTATTGTTACGTTTCAATGCATAAATAATTGGGCGGGTGGCGTGTCAACTGGGCATAAAGTATCGTTTAGAAATGAAAGCGTGCTTATTGTTTTAAACTGCCGCCCGCCCGCCCAGTCATAACGCGAAGCTGTCAAGGGCGGAATGCGTAGGTAAACTTTCACATCATGCGTTAGCAAAATAACCTCTAAGGTTTACTTTTAATCTCTCATCGAGTCAGAATAGTGGAGGTGATTACTGGTCGCAGATATTGTGGTAGCAGTTGGACCGCATAAAATCGAGTGGAAAGCGGTCGCATGTTATATGAAGAGCTTAGTTTCAAGGCTTTTAGAAATATTTCGCGATTTAAATTAATAGTTTATTAATTTTTGTGATGTTATATCAAATTTATTTCGTAACCGAAAATCCTATGTGGAAACCTACAATTTGGACAAATAAACAATGGGTTCGAAGCAGGCACGCGGTAGCTGTACCGGGGACAATTTTCGAACGTATAGATTAATTTCTATCATTTTTCATCACCAATAGGAACTACTACTACTTCTGAAAAAAAAAAACGATTTCCTATCAGATATATGTCTGATAAAGTTTTTTCTTACTAACCATTTTAAATTTTTAATCCTATTTTGATTAAAACAAAATTATAAAAGCACGCATTATTATTGCAAAATCTTTTCTTTTTTTTTTGCTGTCGTGCAAATAGAGAGCAATATTATTTAATGGAGACACATATATGTGCGCCCGCGCCGTCGTTTTCTATCTCATTCTTTATTTGCTCAAGTAGTATATATAATATTACAAAATACAAAATCGGTAAAGTCGCAATAGTCAAAATTAAGCTAATTTAATCGGGTGACCGCGCACGTGAGTCTCACATTCCGACCAACAATATTTAAATCTAGTGGTACTCAAACTATTTTATACTATTTAATTCCAAAAAGATTATGAAAAAGTATGAAAAAATTTAATTAAGTAATGAGAAATCGATAAGACTTGTGTTTAATCGGTAATAAAGGGTAAATCATAAGTAACGTATTTTAAATAGTCAGTTAAATAATCGTCATTATGAAGAGCTATTAAAGTTTAGGAAACATTGTTCGGACCAAAAAGTGTTAACATAAAAAACGTTAATGTTAAATTATAAACGAAAAACCTCAGAAATTAAGGCCATTATAAGACTTTTACAGCATTTTTTAACCATAATAACGATAATGTTTTATGTACGTTTTTCTTTTCCGTAAAAAAATTGGAATAGCCGTTCGTTAAAATATTATGAATATTTTTTGGCCGCTAAAAATGATAGCGAAATGTTATTAAAAAAGCAGAGTAAATATTGCTTCAGGTTATTTATTCGCTAATTTAATTAAACGTATGTTTTACAATTTTGTTTGATTTTCAATATAATTTATATCCAACGTTATTTAAATATCTCGTTTTAATAAAACTTAATTATATTTATTGAAAACTAAATTTTCAATTGATATTTATAGTCTAGAGAATGTGGCATCCTATCTGTGACGCCTGACTTATTATTTCAGCTGTATATTTATTAGAAAAAACGAGGCGTTTACTACAAAATAAACAGAGCCATTGACATATCGCACAGGGCTGTTGCCCGCGCCTTTTAATCATATACAACATCTAAACAAAACAATTTCTAATATAAACTATACATTAATATTTATGAATGATAAGTCAGAATGTATAGTATAATATAAGAAGCAATGTACGGCATTGTGAGACAAAATAACGGTAGAGTGTTAGTGTATTGAGGGAACGTGTTACAAAGATAGGTCGCGTGCCCTGTCTTGCGTGATTTGTGAGTTCTGCCGTAGCGCGTGACGGGTTCGCTTGGACCCCCTTAACCCCCTGGAGGGGACCTCTACAACCCTCCTCGCATACCAGTGCCGGGTGCAGCCTGTAACATGTCCGACCCCGTTTTAGTATCAAACGACAGTTTTATTTCCCCTCCGAGTCAAGAGATCGCTGAAATCTAATTTCATAAAGCAAAGAAATATAAGAGTTAATGTTTAAAGAATGGTAGACAGACTGATGACGGTTATTAGCCCAGTGTAACACCATGTCGCGTTCCGGGATCAGCTTGGTGCCTGGTGTAACGAGAGGAGTCTACCCTGTCATTAAGGTACACATTTCAAGCAGACATAGTGGATGCGACTGCCACCTTCAGTCTCACAACTGTGGTCATACGCCGAGCTACTAAACTATAAAAAAAGAGTTGAAAGAATTATATGTAGAATTCTTATTGGCTCCAATTTAAAAATCTATTTTAATATTACCCATAATAAAAGGGCAATTAATCCATAGCTGAAATGAAATTAAAAATACATGTTACTTACTTACAGTTAAACTTAATAAAAAAATTCTCAAAAATGTACGAAGAAATATATCAGACTTAATTTACGAGAAGACGATACGAAAACTTTCAATTTGTGTAAAACCTCTTAAGAAAATAAACAGTATTAATCTCCCACAGCAACCTAATAAGTTCTTCCGTCCACTACATCAAACTTAAGAGTATTAAATGTAAAAAAGGCCCCACACGACTTGGAAACTTCGTCTGGCGCAGCTCCAAGAATCCGATTTCCTAGCACTCTTATGTCAAAATGAAATAAAACAACTTTTCAATTTAACTTTATTGTTTATTGAAAATATATTAACTGCTATTATAGGTATGTAGAATACATATTACACACACATTCGTACATTATTATTTATTATATTATACTAATATATAGCTGCAATACCACTCACTGACTCACTCACTCACTGACTGACATCAATTATTTAGTACTTGCCGGGGGGGTGCGGGGGTGAAATTTTCGGGGTGTATAGGGGGTGTCGAAAAAACCTCGAGAAAAATACGACTTTGACCGGAAGTCGATTCTGGACCGGAAGTGACAGCGATATCTCGGAAACGGGACGAATCGGGGCAGTCACCCCGAAGAGAAAGTTGTAGGGAATGTCATTTTATGCCGAAATAAAAAAAAAATTTCAAAATCGGGCAAAAAAAAAACCCATACAATTTTCGGGGTGTTTAGGGGCGATCCTTGTGACCTCAGAAAAAATACGACTTTGACCGGAAGTGGATTCTAGACCGGAAGTGACAGCGATATCTCGGAAACGGGGCGAGTCAGGGCAGTCACCCCGAAGAGAAAGTTGTAGAGAATGTCGTCTTATGGCGAAATCAAAAAAAAAAATTTCAAGATCGGGCAATTAAAAAAATTCCCATACAAATCCATCGGCCCTCGTTAATACTTCTATCTCGCTCTTTTCCAACAGTCAGTGCATGAGGCGAGAGCGGGACGAACGATCGAAATGGCTTTACCTCGGTCAGTCGGACGATGAGCGCGGCCGCGTGAACATCGAATTTGCTCCGCGTGGCGGGCTTTTTTTTAATATCTCAAGAAGTAGATACGTCAGAGTAACCGTGTAAAGACCAATATTGTTCAGTATGACCAGCATTATTTGTTTTTATTTTTTTAAAATTATTTTTTTTAATTTTCGAAAATCGCTATTACTCAAAAAGTACACACGTTAGCGTAACCGTGTAAAGACCAATATTGTTCAGTATTACCAGCTCTACTTTTTTTTAAAATTTTTGTTTTTTTTTATTTTTTTTAAATCGCCATATCTCAAAAAGTAGATACGTTAGCGTCACCGTGTAAAGACCAATTTTGTTCAGTATGACCAGCACTATTTGTTTTTTAATTTTTTTTTTTTAATTTTTTAAAATCGCCATATCTCAAAAAGTACATACATTAGCGTAACCGTGTAAAGATCAATTTTGTTCAGAAAGGTAAACTCTTTTATACGGCGAGCTAAACTTTTTTTCAAAACTACCCTAAAATTTATTCGATCTAATACGTTTTACGACAAAAAGGGCCTCCGCGGGCCGCTTGCGCCCGCGGCCTTTACCCAACAGCTAGTTATACTAATATATAGCTGCAATACCACTGACTCACTCACTCACTGACATCAATTATTTCGTACTTGCCGGTATGGTGGAGGGTAGCGGTTTTTTGAGTCGTATAGAGGACGTCCCAAAACCGTCGAGAAAAATACGACTTTGACCGGAAGTCGATTCTGGACCGGAAGTGGTAGCGATATCTCGGAAACGGGGCGAGTCGGGGCAGTCACCCCGAAGAGAAAGTTGTAGAGAATGTCGTCTTATGGCGAAATCAAAAAAAAAATTTTCAAAATCGGGCAAAAAAAATTTTTCCTCGATCGTATTTATATCCTTTTCCCGCCGGTACGCCAATATGAAACGGAGCATGGCGGTGGGCGTGGCCTAACAGCATCCGCGACGAGGCATTTTCGGGACGAACGATCGAAACGGCTTTACCTCGGTCAGTCGGACGGTGAGCGCGGCCGCGTGAACATCGAATTTGCTCCGCGCGGCGGGCTTTCTTTTAAATATCTCAAGAAGTAGATACGTCAGAGAAACCATGTAAAGAACAATTTTGTTCAGTGTGACCAGCACTATTTTTTTAAATTTTTGTTTTAGTTTTTTTTTTAATTTTTTAAAATCTTCATATCTCGAAAAGTAGATACGTTAGCGTCACCGTGTAAAGACCAATATTGTTCAGTATGACCAGCACTACTTTTTTTTTTTAAATTTTTGTTTTTTTTTTTAATTTTTTAAAATCGCCATATCTCGAAAAGTAGATACGTTAGCGTCACCGTGTAAAGACCAATATTGTTCAGTATGACCAGCACTAATTTTTTTTTAAACTTTTGTTTTTTTTTTAATTTTTTAAAATCGCCATATCTCGAAAAGTTGATACGTTAGCGTCACCGTGTAAAGATCAATATTGTTCAGTATGACCAGCACTATTTGCTTTTTTTTTTTAATTTTCTAAAATAGCTATTACTCAAAAAGTACATACGTTAGCGTCACCGTGTAAAGACCAATATTGTTCAGTATGACCAGCACTACTTTTTTTAATTTTTTTTTTTTTTAATTTTTTGAAATCGCCATATCTCGAAAAGTAGATACGTTAGCGTCACCGTGTAAAGACCAATTTTGTTCAGTATGACCAGCACTAATTTTTTTTTAAATTTTTTAAAATCGCCATATCTCGAAAAGTAGATACGTTAGCGTCACCGTGTAAAGACCAATTTTGTTCAGAAACGTAAACGCTTTTAGATGTCGAGCTAAATATTTTCAAAACTGCCTAAAATCTATTCGATCTAATACGTTTTACGACAAAAAGGGCCTCCGCGGGCCGCTTGCGCCCGCGGCCTTTACCCAACAGCTAGTACTAATATATAGCTGCAATACCACTCACTCACTCACTCACTGACATCAATTATTTCGCACTTGCCGGTATAGTAGAGGGTAGCGGTTTTTTGGATCGTATAGAGGGCGTCCCAAAACCGTCGAGAAAAATACGATTTTGACCGGAAGTCGATTCTGGACCGGAAGTGGTAGCGATATCTCGGAAACAGGGCGAGTCGGGGTAGTCACCCCGTAGAGAAAGTTGTAGAGAATGTCGTCTTATGCCGAAATCAAAAAAAAAATTTTCAAAATCGGGCAAAAAAAATTTTTCCTCGATCGTATTTATATCCTTTTCCCGCCGGTACGCCAATATGAAACGGAGCATGGCGGTGGGCGTGGCCTAACAGCATCCGCGACGAGGCATTTTCGGGACGAACGATCGAAACGGCTTTACCTCGGTCAGTCGGACGGTGAGCGCGGCCGCGTGAACATCGAATTTGCTCCGCGCGGCGGGCTTTCTTTTAAATATCTCAAGAAGTAGATGCGTCAGAGTAACCATGTAAAGAACAATTTTGTTCAGTGTGACCAGCAATATTTTTTTAAATTTTTGTTTTAGTTTTTTTTTAATTTTTTAAAATCTTCATATCTCGAAAAGTAGATACGTTAGCGTCACCGTGTAAAGACCAATATTGTTCAGTATGACCAGCACTATATTTTTTTTTTAATTTTTGGTTTTTTTTTTTAATTTTTTAAAATCGCCATATCTCGAAAAGTTGATACGTTAGCGTCACCGTGTAAAGACCAATTTTGTTCAGTATGACCAGCACTTTTTTTTTTAAATTTTTTTTTTTTTTTTTTTAATTTTTTAAAATCTTCATATCTCGAAAAGTAGATACGTTAGCGTCACCGTGTAAAGATCAATATTGTTCAGTATGACCAGCACTATTTGCTTTTTTTTTTTTTTTTAATTTTCTAAAATAGCTATTACTCAAAAAGTACATACGTTAGCGTCACCGTGTAAAGACCAATTTTGTTCAGTATGACCAGCACTAATTTTTTTAAATTTTGTTTTTTTTTAAATTTTTTAAAATCGCCATATCTCGAAAAGTAGATACGTTAGCGTCACCGTGTAAAGACCAATTTTGTTCAGAAACGTAAACGCTTTTAGATGGCGAGCTAAATATTTTCAAAACTGCCTAAAATCTATTCGATCTAATACGTTTTACGACAAAAAGGGCCTCCGCGGGCCGCTTGCGCCCGCGGCTTTTACCCAACAGCTAGTACTAATATATAGCTGCAATACCACTGACTGACTCACTCACTGACTGACATCAATTATTTCGCACTTGCCGGTATGGTGGAGGGTAGCGGTTTTTTGAGTCGTATAGAGGGCGTCCCAAAACCGTCGAGAAAAATACGACTTTGACCGGAAGTCGATTCTGGACCGGAAGTGGTAGCGATATCTCGGAAACGGAAAGAGATGAGGCAAAAGTGCCGGAACAAACGTCGTAGGGAATGCCCTCTAATTTCGAAAACGATACTTTTTTTTTCAAAATTGCTCAAAAAAATTTTTTTCTCGATCGTATTTCTATCCTTTTCCCGCCGGTACGCCAATATGAAACGGAGCATGGCGCTTGGGCGTGGCCTAACAGCATCCGCGTCGATCGCTCGTCGGGGCTCGCGCTCTCTATGTTCCGCCCGTTCAGAGCGCGCAATGAAAATATAACGACGCATTTTCGGGACGAACGATCGAAACGGCTTTACCTCGGTCAGTCGGACGGTGAGCGCGGCCGCGTGAACATCTAATTTGCTCCGCGCGGCGGGCTTTTTTAAAATATCTCAAGAAGTAGATACGTCAGAGTAACCATGTAAAGAACAATTTTGTTCAGTATGACCAGCACTATTTGTTTTTTTATTTTATTTTATTTTTATTTTTTTCAATTTTTTAAAATCGCCGTATCTCAAAAAGTACATACGTTAGCGTCACCATGTAAAGAACAATTTTGTTCAGTATGACCAGCACTATTTGTTTTTTTATTTTATTTTTTTATTATTATTTTTTTTTCAATTTTTTAAAATCGCCGTATCTCAAAAAGTACATACGTTAGCGTCACCGTGTAAAGACCAATATTGTTCAGTATGACCAGCACTACTTTTTTTTTAAATTTTGTTTTTTTTTTAATTTTCTAAAATCGCTATTACTCAAAAAGTACACACGTTAGCGTAACCGTGTAAAGACCAATATTGTTCAGTATGACCAGCACTAATTTTTTTTTAATTTTTTGTTTTTTTTTTAATTTTTTAAAATCGCCATATCTCGAAAAGTAGATACGTTAGCGTCACCGTGTAAAGACCAATTTTGTTCAGTATGACCAGCACTAATTTTTTTTTAAATTTTGTTTTTTTTTTAATTTTTTAAAATCGCCATATCTCGAAAAGTAGATACGTTAGCGTCACCGTGTAAAGACCAATTTTGTTCAGTATGACCAGCACTAATTTTTTTTTAAATTTTGTTTTTTTTTTTAATTTTTTAAAATCGCCATATCTCGAAAAGTAGATACGTTAGCGTCACCGTGTAAAGACCAATTTTGTTCAGAAACGTAAACGCTTTCAGATGGCGAGCCAAATATTTTCAAAACTGCCCTAAAATCTATTCGATCTAATCCGTTTTACGACAAAAAGGGCCTCCGCGGGCCGCTTGCGCCCGCGGCTCTTACCCAACAGCTAGTACTAATATATAGCTGCAATACCACTCACTGACTGACA
Source organism: Tinea pellionella (assembly GCA_948150575.1). Classification (NCBI taxonomy): domain Eukaryota; kingdom Metazoa; phylum Arthropoda; class Insecta; order Lepidoptera; family Tineidae; genus Tinea; species Tinea pellionella. The sequence goes on along the minus strand of OX411254.1, from coordinate 2,213,031 downwards.
TCAATTATTTCGTACTTGCCGGTATAGTGGAGGGTAGCGGTTTTTTCAGTCGTATAGAGGACGTCCCAAAACCGTCGAGAAAAATACGACTTTGACCGGAAGTCGATTCTGGACCGGAAGTGGTAGCGATATCTCGGAAACGGAAAGAGATGGGGCAAAAGTGCCGGAACAAACGTTGTAGGGAATGCCCTCTAATTTCGAAAACGATACTTTTTTTTTCAAAATTGCTCAAAAAAAATTTTTCCTCGATCGTATTTATATCCTTTTCCCGCCGGTACGCCAATATGAAACGGAGCATGGCGGTTGGGCGTGGCCTAACAGCATCCGCGACGAGGCATTTTCGGGACGAACGATCGAAACTGCTTTACCTCGGTCAGTCGGACGGTGAGCGCGGCCGCGTGAACATCGAATTTGCTCCGCGCGGCGGGCTTTCTTTTAAATAACTCAAGAAGTAGATACGTCAGAGTAACCATGTAAAGAACAATTTTGTTCAGTGTGACCAGCACTATTTTTTTAAATTTTTGTTTTAGTTTTTTTTTTAATTTTTTAAAATCTTCATATCTCGAAAAGTAGATACGTTAGCGTCACCGTGTAAAGACCAATATTGTTCAGTATGACCAGCACTATTTTTTTTTTAAATTTTTGTTTTTTTTTTAATTTTTTAAAATCGCCATATCTCGAAAAGTAGATACGTTAGCGTCACCGTGTAAAGACCAATATTGTTCAGTATGACCAGCACTAATTTTTTTTAAACTTGTTTTTTTTTTAATTTTTTAAAATCGCCATATCTCGAAAAGTTGATACGTTAGCGTCACCGTGTAAAGACCAATTTTGTTCAGTATGACCAGCACTTTTTTTTTTAAATTTTTGTTTTTTTTTTTTAATTTTTTAAAATCTTCATATCTCGAAAAGTAGATACGTTAGCGTCACCGTGTAAAGACCAATTTTGTTCAGTATGACCAGCACTAATTTTTTTTTAAATTTTTTAAAATCGCCATATCTCGAAAAGTAGATACGTTAGCGTCACCGTGTAAAGACCAATTTTGTTCAGAAACGTAAACGCTTTTAGATGGCAAGCTAAATATTTTCAAAACTGCCTAAAATCTATTCGATCTAATACGTTTTACGACAAAAAGGGCCTCCGCGGGCCGCTTGCGCCCGCGGCTTTTACCCAACAGCTAGTACTAATATATAGCTGCAATACCACTCACTCACTCACTCACTCACTCACTGACTGACATATATTATTTCGCACTTGCCGGTATAGTGGAGGGTAGCGGTTTTTTGAGTCGTATAGAGGACGTCCCAAAACCGTCGAGAAAAATACGACTTTGACCGGAAGTCGATTCTGGACCGGAAGTGGTAGCGATATCTCGGAAACGGAAAGAGATGAGTCAAAAGTGCCAGAACAAACGTTGTAGGGAATGCCCTCTAATTTCGAAAACGATACTTTTTTTTTCAAAATTGCTCAAAAAAAAATTTTCCTCGATCGTATTTGTATCCTTTTCCCGCCGGTACGCCAATATGAAACGGAGCATGGCGCTTGGGCGTGGCCTAACAGCATCCGCGTCGATCGCTCGTCGGGGCTCGCGCTCTCTATGTTCCGCCCATTCAGAGCGCGCAATGAAAATATAACGACGCATTTTCGGGACGAACGATCAAAACGGCTTTACCTCGGTCAGTCGGACGGTGAGCGCGGCCGCGTGGACATCAAATTTGCTCCGCGCGGCGGGCTATTTAAAAATATCTCAAGAAGTAGATACGTCAGAGTAACCATGTAAAGAACAATTTTGTTTAGTATGACCAGCACTATTTGTTTTTTTTTTTTTTTTTTTTTTAATTTTTTTAAATCGCCATATCTCAAAAAGTACATACGTTAGCGTCACCGTGTAAAGACCAATATTGTTGAGTATGACCAGCACTACTTTTTTTTTAATTTTGTTTTTTTTTTTGAATTTTCTAAAATCGCTATTATTCAAAAAGTACATACGTCAACGTAACCGCGTAAAGACCAATTTTGTTCAGTATGACCAGCACTACTTTTTTTTTAATTTTTGTTGTTTTTTTTTTTAATTTTCTAAAATCGCTATTACACAAAAAGTACATACGTTAGCGTAACCGTGTAAAGACCAATATTGCTCAGTATGACCAGCACTACTTTTTTTAATTTTTTTTTTTAATTTTCTAAAATCGCTATTACTCAAAAAGTACATACGTTAGCGTAACCGTGTAAAGACCAATATTGTTCAGTGTGACCAGCACTATTATTTTTTTATTTTTGTTTTTTTTTTAAATCGTTTTATTTAAAAAAGTACATACGTTAGCGTAACCGTGTAGACCAATTTTGTTTAGAAACGTAAACGCTTTTAGACGGTAAGCTAAATGTTTTCATAATTGCCCTAAAATCTATTCGATCTAATACGTTTTACGACAAAAAGGGCCTCCGCGGGCCGCTTGCGCCCGCGGTCTTTACCCAACAGCTAGTTATACTAATATATAGCTGCAATACCACTGACTCACTGATCTATTGACATCAATTATTTAGTACTTGCCGGTATAGTGGAGGGTAGCGGTTTTTTGAGTCGTATAGAGGGCGTCCCAAAACCGTCGAGAAAAATACGACTTTGACCGGAAGTCGATTCTGGACCGGAAGTGGTAGCGATATCTCGGAAACGGAAAGAGATGAGGCAAAAGTGCCGAAACAAACGTCGTAGGGAATGCCCTCTAATTTCGAAAACGATACTTTTTTTTTCAAAATTGCTCAAAAAAAATTTTTCCTCGATCGTATTTATATCCTTTTCCCGCCGGTACGCCAATATGAAACGGAGCATAGCGCTTGGGCGTGGCTTAGGCATCCGCGTCGATCGCTCGTCGGGGCTCGCGCTCTTTATGTTCCGCCCGTTCAGAGCGCGCAATGAAAATATAACGACGCATTTTCAGGACGAACGATCGAAACGGCTTTACCTCGGTCAGTCGGACGGTGAGCGCGGCCGCGTGAACATCAAATTTGCTCCGCGCGGCGGGCTTTTTTAAAATATCTCAAGAAGTAGATACGTCAGAGTAACCATGTAAAGAACAATTTTGTTCAGTATGACCAGCACTATTTTTATTTTTTTTCAATTTTTTAAAATCGCCGTATCTCAGAAAGTACATACGTTAGCGTCACCGTGTAAAGACCAATATTGTTCAGTATGACCAGCAATATTTGTTTTTTTTTTAATTTTTCTTTTTTTTTTTAATTTTTTAAAATCGCCATATCTCGAAAAGTAGATACGTTAGCGTCACCGTGTAAAGACCAATATTGTTCAGTATGACCAGCACTATTTGTTTTTTTTTTTATTTTTCTTTTTTTTTTAATTTTTAAAATCGCCATATCTCGAAAAGTAGATACGTTAGCGTCACCGTGTAAAGACCAATTTTGTTCAGTGTGACCAGCACTATTAGTTTTTTTTAAATTTTTTAAAATCGCCATATCTCGAAAAGTAGATACGTTAGCGTAACCGTGTAAAGACCAATTTTGTTCAGAAACGTAAACGCTTTTAGATGGCGAGCAAAATTTTTTCAAAACTACACTAAAATCTATTCGATCTAATACGTTTTATGAAAATAAGGGCCTCCACGGGCCGCTTGCGCCCGCGGCCTTTACCCAACAGCTAGTACTAATATATAGCTGCAATACCACTGACTCACTGATCTATTGACATCAATTATTTCGCACTTGCCGGTATAGTGGAGGGTAGCGGTATTTTGAGTCGTATAGAGGACGTCCCAAAACCGTCGAGAAAAATACGACTTTGACCGGAAGTCGATTCTGGACCGGAAGTGGTAGCGATATCTCGGAAACGGGGCGAGTCGGGGCAGTCACCCCGAAGAGAAAGTTGTAGGGAATGCCCTATAATTTCGAAAACGATACTTTTTTTTTCAAAATTGCTCGAAAAAAATTTTTCCTCGATCGTATTTTTATCCTTTTCCCGCCGGTACGCCAATATGAAACGGAGCATGGCGCTTGGGCGTGGCCTAACAGCATCCGCGACGACGCATTTTCGGGACGAACGATCGAAACGGCTTTACCTCGGTCAGTCGGACGGTGAGCGCGGCCGCGTGAACATCGAATTTGCTCCGCGCGGCGGGCTTTCTTTTAAATATCTCAAGAAGTAGATACGTCAGAGTAACCATGTAAAGAACAATTTTGTTCAGTGTGACCAGCACTATTTTTTTAAATTTTTGTTTTAGTTTTTTTTTTTAATTTTTTAAAATCTTCATATCTCGAAAAGTAGATACGTTAGCGTCACCGTGTAAAGACCAATATTGTTCAGTATGACCAGCACTATTTTTTTTTAAAATTTTTGTTTTTTTTTTAATTTTTTAAAATCGCCATATCTCGAAAAGTAGATACGTTAGCGTCACCGTGTAAAGACCAATATTGTTCAGTATGACCAGCACTAATTTTTTTTTAAACTTTTGTTTTTTTTTTTAATTTTTTAAAATCGCCATATCTCGAAAAGTAGATACGTTAGCGTCACCGTGTAAAGACCAATATTGTTCAGTATGACCAGCACTAATTTTTTTTTTAAACTTTTGTTTTTTTTTTAATTTTTTAAAATCGCCATATCTCGAAAAGTTGATACGTTAGCGTCACCGTGTAAAGACCAATTTTGTTCAGTGTGACCAGCACTTTTTTTTTTAAATTTTTGTTTTTTTTTTAATTTTTTAAAATCTTCATATCTCGAAAAGTAGATACGTTAGCGTCACCGTGTAAAGATCAATATTGTTCAGTATGACCAGCACTATTTGCTTTTTTTTTTTTTAATTTTCTAAAATAGCTATTACTCAAAAAGTACATACGTTAGCGTCACCGTGTAAAGACCAATATTGTTCAGTATGACCAGCACTACTTTTTTTTAATTTTTTTTTTTAATTTTTTAAAATCGCCATATCTCGAAAAGTAGATACGTTAGCGTCACCGTGTAAAGACCAATTTTGTTCAGTATGACCAGCACTAATTTTTTTTTAAATTTTGTTTTTTTTTTAATTTTTTTAAATCGCCATATCTCGAAAAGTAGATACGTTAGCGTCACCGTGTAAAGACCAATTTTGTTCAGAAACGTAAACGCTTTTAGATGGCGAGCTAAATATTTTCAAAACTGCCTAAAATCTATTCGATCTAATACGTTTTACGACAAAAAGGGCCTCCGCGGGCCGCTTGCGCCCGCGGCTTTTACCCAACAGCTAGTTATATCTATATAGATATAAGTATTTTATTATATTTTATTGGCTATACTAATTTATTTTAATTATAGTCCTGGCCACATGATAGCAATCCCTATACCAACTAGACAAGACAAAAGTGTAGTCTAAGTTGACAGTGCACACTCCTCTTCGTTACAATTAATGCTTGTATCATAAGCACTGAGCGACCAAAGCACATGCATGTATTACATAGTTACATTGGTACATTTGTACACGGGTCTCGTCGATACAGTTCACGCCTTCTATGGTTACACCACGACCGCTCTTAATGACTTAATAACATTTTTTAAATTCTAATTTGTAAATAATCATAACGTCTATTATTTTTATAATAAAAAACAAAGAAATACAGTAATAGAACTATTATTCACGTATAATTTTACAGGTCAGAATCAAGGAAAAAGTCTCGACCATCGGTTTGTTTGTGTTACGCTCGAAATAGTTACCGACTGCATAAAACACTCGATTCATTCTTGTGCCAGGAAATTTTGTATTCAGTTACGTTTCGACTTCACTGCTGAGACATTTTTATTATTATATAATCCCTATTATTGTATTTTTTTTTTATTTACTCGATTCTTAAATTATTTTTAAATTTCTTAATTATTAACCCTATCTTTTTACTTTATTGCTTTCCTTAGCCTGTCACAGAGAAATGTCTGTAGGGTTCAGTCGCCTCCGCTATATCGCATCAAGACGAATATTAACAGGTTGATCGTGTACACTCATCTTGTGACTAGGCTACAAGTTTTACACTTGAGAGTACTAGTTTTACCAATATAATATACTACTAGGGGCGGCAGACTAAGATAATAACCGATATCGCACTGCCTTCTTTGTGTTTTTCTTTTAATTATATTTATTTATTTAAAAAAATTGTAGACCGGTGAAAATCGACTTGCCTTGCTTGCCACTGTGTATGTGTGTAAAACTTCATTTAAGAAATAATATTAAAAAGATAAATAAAGATAAATTAATTGTATTTACCAAAAAGTTGTATAAAATACAAAATAAGTTAATAACATTAGGAAAACTCGACAAAACTCTATTACGTTCGTTACGACGACAGAGGAATAAGCGATTCCAGTAAGAAATCGCAGTCCTCGCCTGTTGAGGATAACAAAAAAAATTATGTCGCTTCAAATTGAATCATTTGTAATATTCATTCTTTTTGTGTCTCTTTTTGGACATTTCCTTTCCCGATGTCATGTACTTTTTGAATGAAAAGAAAAGTTACAGATTCTGTAATTTTTGATAGAATTTCATTACATCTACAAATGAATTTCAGATTTATAAATCCATTGTAGTAATCTAAAAATCTCTTATTATAATATGATTTATATAATATCTCATATATTAATATGATTTTTTTTATTCAGTTTCTATATAATGTCATTATATACGTTAGATCAATAGAAAAAATAAATAATATTTTGGCAGAGTTGCGATAATTTTAATAAAAATATAACGTATTTTAATAAAAACAAAAAAAAAATATAATAAAAAATAAAAATAAACTGTAGGTAATTTATGTCATGATATAACGCATAAAATAATAATCAAATATTGTGGCTTGAATGTTGGCAGTAAACTGAAACTTTCTAGTTTATTAACTTATTATTAATGTAGAAAAATAAAATATTAGCATTAAATAATAATAATCTTATGCTATTAGGTTTGAATTTATTCTAATATAGAAGGTTGACCGCAGTTTTCTTTTGTCCCCCTTTAACTTTTCCTATTATTTTGATATAAGAATATCGACGAATTTGTTCATTTTATTTTACAACTTTAGTTATTATATTAGTGTTACTCTAATGTGAACCTTTTTTTATTTAAAACTATATTATGTATGGTATGGTGGAAGGTGTCTACAGTAATATTCTTATTTCTCCGACATCATTCTTCACAAGCAGGAAAGGCCGGCGTTAATTTGACAAGGGACCGTCTGACGGCAGGCTCCTTATCAGAAGTGACGTCTGTACCACTTTATGGAGTTTTGTTGAATTATTCAAAGAAGAAAACAAAGCCAATTAATTCTTACCTTTTCTTATTGACCTTGGAAACAAGTTATTTATATATTTTATTCATGTAATTAAATAAAATTAGAAGATTTATTTGTCTTAGTTTTGTTATGGAGTTTTATAAGAAACATGATAAGCACTCTCCATCCTCGAGAGCGACGAATCACTGCATAATTCATAACAAAGTTGACATATCGCGAAAAGTTTAAAATTACTGCGAAACTAATTGATCCCACAGGGGTAGAACATTCGTAGTGGATGGCTCCCAAGTTGATAAACTAAGCTGCATCCTCGTATCTCTACACTCTCGTTGTACATTGTTGGTCACTTTTTATATAATTTTGCACACAATTATAACCTCTATTTACTACACAATAAAAGCTATAATAGCGAGACCATGTTGTGGCAAAGTTTCAGAAGCATGAGATTGTATTATGAAGTGTGTTGTTGGTAATTGGAGAGTTGTGATAGTAGCGGAGAGTGCATTACTTCAAAATGTTACGTATCTATCTTGTAATTTAATACCTTATTTGTATTTGTACGATAGTATTGTAACATATACTCGTATTATCACAATGTTTAAGACTCTCTTTTGAAAATATGTTTTCCCTCGAATTTTGTATTTATTTATTCATCGTGGCATGATTCATCCTTGAATTAAATGATGGTTACTAACCCAGTCTGCCGTCCACCAAGTGTAATACTCGTAAAGCCACCTAGTTGTTAATCGAAATCCATTTGAAAGCAGCCAGGTGTAACAAAAGGAGGTAGTAGCAGTTGTTTCCGCTCATGGGCCGCATTCAGGTGGATCGTTATTATGTATCGGGCTAGGAATAGTGTGTATACACTAAAAGGGATCTTTGGAATAGTGAAAACTTGTATAAGAAATGGAAGAGAAACTATGTACATTAACTGGGAGTTCAAATTATTACCATCAAAATTTCCAAAACTCATTTTCCATTCAGATCATTCCGTACTTCTAGTACATATTATTTTAGTACAAAGCAATAAACGTCAAAGGCAGATAGGTCACGGGTCATCATAAACGGGTCAACTCGGGTCTAGGCGACTCCGGGACTTAGGGACAACCGTAACGATGTCGTAAAACAAAGCCTGTGATTTCCCGATAGTGCAAAAGCCATAATTCCGGTAACTGCTTCACTAGAAAGCTCTGAGGGTGTATTATTAGACATTTTAAAAATTATCTACTATCTTATTACCATAAAAACATTTTAAATTAGGCATGGTTACCCAAATTATATTTTGCTATAGCATGAAAAATTATGACAGACAGGTTATAACTTTGAATTGATATTTGCGAACCAAAAAAAAAGCAAATAATAAAAATGATAATAGCTAACCTTTGTTTTACGACGTGATTTCTGTGAACATAACTTTTCAAATCACGAACTGGTTTGATGACCGTTCTGTAGTATACATACAGACAGTCTACATATATGACAACTGAACTGAAACTATGTATATTTCGTGATCACAACGTGTGTTGGGTGTACTCATCAATATCACTGAAGAGACACATATTGAGCAGAAAATTCAATAAAATTTTATTGGTCGTTTTCATAGTTTCACTGTGAGCAATCCAACACGGCTTGTCAGCTACGTTTGCTATCAATTGATGCGTTTCAAAAATGGTAACGCGTGATTCGTTTTATTACTTTTCCATACGTCGCTTTTGAGTTATCTCGCTGACTCGAACCGAGCTGATTTTTATTACATTTTTATTGTTTGAAAAATTTAGCATATCTACTTATGAATTTACTTTGTTATTTTAATATAACTAGAAAATATTTTATAAGCAAAAATACTTTATTACGTATATTTATTTGCTCCATTACCTTTGAGTATATTTTATATTGAATTGTGTAGCATAAATGATAGCTTTTAGTCGCACATGTTTTGAATATTCAAAAATCATATTTATAACAGGTAATGCATTTCAAAGCTCTGTTCAGTGCGAGAATAACATTCAAAGGCGGCGCACATCCGACAAATAAGAGGGGAGAAGGTTTCGTATTGTGTGCAACCTTCAAAACCAGACGTCCTAATCGACCCTTTTGAAATTCCAACTAACGGGAAACTCACATTTCCATAACAATAAAAATGTGATCCGAACATCTAGAAATGCCTGCGCGATATTCACGGATCATAAAATCGCACTCTTCGCGTCGTGGATAGAAGAGGGTACCCGCTGTCGTGGGCTCTCGGGATGGCCGTTTCTGGTATGAACACACTCACAAAGTCGATTTATTAAAATTTATTTTTAAACTTCCCAACTTTTAGGTAATTGTTTGAAAGCGTTGCTCATTTCACTGCTTTGCGATTTGAGGGTGCCGCTTCCTCAAAAGATAATTTAGATTTCTCTTTTTGAAATCTTCATGTTATTTATTGCTATATTACTTTTATCTAAGTATACTACTATAGACTATACTAAGGTCCGTTGCACCAGGAGGCCCGTTAATATTAATTTACGGCGACGATATCGGCGTTGCAATATCGTGTAAATTCATATTGTTATCATTAAAAGGGTGGCTGGTCCCGAAAAAATAATAGAAAAATATGATATATTTGGCCTCTTTTCATACATTTGACGTTAGTGACATTGGTCTAACGATTACTTTAACTTTAGTCAGCCAAGATTTGCTGGATACGGTTAGCGTTAAAGTAAACGTCAAAAATGAAAGGTGCGACCATGGTGCAACTCGTGTGGAGTAAATGTAAACGTAACGGTTAAAGGAGCAAACGTACCTAATTTTACTAGATAATATTATAAATAAAAATATAATATCATTGTGTGTTATTTGTATAATTTAATATGAATAGCCACACATAATAAGAACAAAGGAATGCTAGCTTGTTTACAATTTTGCCGGCTAGAAGTCAGACACTGCACGCTACTCATTTTTCCTGACATGCCCCAGACATTGTTCGTAATTTCTAAAGGCCATGGAAATTTTTCTAACTTTTCATATTAAATGATGCACGAACGAACATTGTTTTATAAACACATTTATTATTTATATTACAATTATTGTTTTGCTTTTAGAGTTGAAGTAGTTTATTATAGTTATTAGTTAGTTATTAAGAAAAAAGATTCCTATTTCCTATTCTGATTGTTTATATAGATTCCTATTATTTGTTGTTTTTTTTTCTGATATTCGCTAATATAAAAATTTTAAGAGTGGTAGGCAGACTGATAATGGTTATTGGCCCAGTCTACTGTCCTGGGGTAGTACCATTACTTTCGAATGTAACACCCGCGAATTAACCTTGTCGCATTCCGGGAGTAGGAATTTGTAACAAAAACTGTCAATCTAGATAGTGCATTCTCGTCTCCTCAACGGCCATAGCGGAGGCAGCTGCTGCCTGTGAAGAAGTCTCTGAAGTAGCAGTTGTTTCCGTTCATGTACCGCACTTTCCTTTAGGCGGAATGTTAAAAAACAAGTATAATTTAATAAGAAATGTATTTGTGTGATGGACTTAGTAAATTTCAATAAAAGTGCATAACAAAGTTTAATGAAATGAAGACGCAAATAATTTCTAAGCACATACAAGAAGAACCTTCAGTAAGCAGCTTGAGACGTAATATGAGAAATATTTTTCAGGCATACCGGCTTATGAAACTCATGAAACGCATTTGAATAACCGTACTCAGTCGGTTGGCTACGTTCTGGGTTAAAGGAGTTATTCTTGAAAAATATTTGATTCTAATTTGTTACGTTTTTCAACAATATTATTAATTACCCGAAAACAATATTTAAAACTACGTTCTTACGTTATTCGATATGATATTATTATAAATTTGTACTAATTTCTATTTGAAAAGATTGATAGAGAATGTTTGCTTATGTTTATCGTTAATTAAAAAAAAGGTAACAAGATAAATAACGATCAAATTAATTTGTTTGAATTTTAAATACGTACAGAATAAGCATGCATTTCAAATAGCAAGCAAGATAAATGAGCATACTGCACTTTTGACGCATGTGGAAAATGTGATATTTGTCCTTTTCTTTTTATGAAAATTTACCAACCTTTGATGTATGAATGTAAGTAATTTTGACGTGATTATTAAAGAAAAATTGCATGCCTTTTCGTGAAAATCTTCAGCCGTTTTACATCGTAAAAATGCCGACTGTTTCATAATATAAACTGCCGTTTTGCTCGGATCAATAATCGTCATATTTAATAATAATATTTTATAGTACTAATGTTTGTAATAAAAAAAAGGTTAATGTAACCGAATTTAAAGATTTCATGTCATCAAAGCTCGGATCAAATTTAATCAAAATAAACGCTAGGCGCCTCAAAATATTTTAATTCAGGTTTTTTATTCCCTATATTTTCGTGCTTACGCTCAAAACTCGAAAATATAAAAAAAATAGTAACAAAAAATGAGTTTAAACATTTTAATTCAGTTAAAACATTTTTTTAATATTGTAATATTATGCGAATATTCAGAAAAGTATAACATGTTTTAAGTAGTATTGTTAAGAGCAATAGGTATTAAACAATGCAATAAACGGGTTCAATGGTAATTGCTACAATTAATTAATATCGTACAATAAAGGATAAGTAAATAACGCGCTCAATAAACAATAAACTTCACTCAACAAACAATTTAACAACAAACAGCACAAACTAATTTGAATTGCAAACACGCCAATTCGAATACAATAATTCAAATCGAAATTATTGATGCGAGAAATCGATTATTAGCTTATTTTCGTTACATTAATCATTAGTGACGTAACTCGACGATATTTCGTGCATGTTTCGCTCATTGTACAAGTGGTTTCATCAGCAAATGCACTTATATACAGGCTGATTGAATAATCATCAAATCACTTACTTACTTTTTTCTCAACTTTGAAAAAGATCTTTCATCATATTCATATTCGCTACTATACCAATATATTAGGTATCTATTCACATTTGTAACGTTCTAATTAGAATAAGTTATTAAGTTTTTTTTTCCATTCAAAACACAATATCTACACACTTTTTTATATATTTTTTTTATTTTAGGGCAATAACACAAAATAAAACAGGTGCAATATAGTGCAGTTCCCATCGTCCGTCAGAGTGAGTTTCTTCCGAGGGAAGATTAAATGGACAGCTCCCTACAATTCTCGCCAGTGCAGCGGCTCGTTCGCGGCTATTTAATATTTTATTTGTAAAAAAACTGTAAATATGCAAAAGATGCGACTTATGCCTAATTTTGTTTATACTACCCCCTAGGAACCTCTCGCCTCTGGACACTTATCTATTATAGTTTGCCTAAAAAATAATCCACTACTGGCTAATTTCCATTATTAGTAAACACTTTTAAATGCTATTTGTAGATATAATTTAAATTTGCTAAATAAGTAATTCGAAAACATAATCAACCTGTATTTTAGAAAACAATTGATGCAATTTATTGCGGGTATAGTAACGTACCAACTCGGACAGAAACCGTTGATATGAGTTTCATTTGTACGCTTTATCGTTATTAATAGTATCTAGTGCCTTTGACTATTTTATATTTTTACTAAAATTGTATAATATATGGTTAATTATTTATAGATACATACTCGTATATTCATATAAATTTATCCAATTATTTATTTTTACCACTTCACATCAAAGTAGAAAGAAGTAGCCGGGTATAACGAGAGGGGTGTGCCCTATGAGTGATTAGTTAAGCCAGCATAGCGCAGGGGACAACAGCCTGCAGATATTTCTCTGTAGTTGCAGTTTATTTCGCTCATAGATCAACATCGGGCGGAGTGTGATCACATGTCGAGCTCCACAGAGAAATAGAAGTATACAGAAGGCCAAGTATGCGGTTGCATTTACGCTGTGACAGCGTAACGCGATTTCTCTCCGCCAATAGGATCGCTTCATTTAAAGAATTGGTCGGGAGATTTCGCGTAACGCTCTCACGGCGTAAATGCAACCGCATACTCGGGCCTCTGGCTTGAAGCGACGAAATTTTCATAGCATCCTTCTCTTGTGCATGCTTGAAAGGGATAATGCTACCCTGGTACCGCAAACAAGACTAATCAATGACCAGTTTTGTATTCAGTTTAAAAAAAAACAAGCCTCGAAACAAAATAAAAATCTCGACCGCATCCTTTTTTTCGATATGCGTATTAAAAGACGTAATTACCGTAACGAATAATGCGGGCGTCCGTAAAATTTCATTACTGTCGAGTCCTCACACCATCCATCAATCGATGTCCAATGATTGATGATAATATGTTGAAACTTGTTTAGCTTTAACAGCCTGTTTGTTAAACATTGGTATATTTTTTATATTAGATTGTAATGTGACACTTATGAATATTTTTATGATGTATCGTACCCTTATACAATTATTAACCTAACCCATACTTTATATGCATAATAGGATGTCCTCTGAATCTTTATAAATAATTTGTTGAATATTTTTATTCTATCTAGTACCATCAATCCCGCAAGAATAGGCAACGACGGGCCACCTTTGGCCATCTATTTGACCACCTCTTTTGCATCGCTTTATAGTAGCTCAGTATGTGACTACAATCCGCCTAATATTAAGCTAGAGTGCCGTCCATGAACGAAGACAACTGTTATCACACAAAAATGTCTATCGCTTGCCTACAGACTTGAGGACTCAGTGAAGATTTAGTAACAGACAAAAGACTTAGTAAAGAATCAATCACTTTACTAGGTTTGAACTTGGGTTTGACTTGACGTGTTTTGTAAGACAAATCAATGATGCATGATGCACAATATTAACTTGATGTAAATATTTAATTTGATGCTATAAAAGTAAAGAAGTCGTGTCTCGTCCAGTATTGAAACCACTTCGTTTCAAAGAAATCAATCATAAATAAACAGTAAACATTGCTCAAAGGTAGGAAGCGTACTAACACATCTTAAGAAGTATGAGCCATTATATTATCTTTGAGAAGTTTAATTTGCATATAAATGGATCATTATAAAGCCTTTGAATTAACGTCGGATAATGGAAGTTATTCAAATACAGTAGCACTAACTTTGATCATAATAATATAATGCTAACAAAATTTGGTAGATAAATAAAGTGAGACCTATGTGACTACAAAGTTTAGAGCTTCTTACGATTGTCTCAGAATATCACTCTACAATAAGATTAATTTTGTATCCATTTATATTGTTACGTCATTGTTGCAATAATTTTAAAACTCTTTCTAATTTTCATTACAATTCTTAGTCTCGAGTATTCCTTCTATATTTTTATTCTTTTCTGAAGTTCTGATAAAAAATAATACACTCCTATTCCGTTCGTATGGAGTCAATCCAGTGTGGCCGTCTTCTCTCAAGAAGATATCGTGTAGCGCAAGCCAATCGCGCGTTTTAGCGAGATCAGAACAAACCTTCCTCGTCCCAGTTCTGTTTGCGCTTCGTACAGTTATGCAATCTTCTTGCAGTGGAGGGTGGTCTCTCACTCAGGTCTTCTTTAAAAGCAAAATGTGATTAGAGGAGAGAATCCACCTTGCTGGCTTTGATACGCGTCGAAATACATCAGGGAGGCACCTCAGGGAGATACTCTAGGACGTTCTATCAACCACCTGAGGACCAGCACGACGGATGCGAGCCACATGATATACAATACCCACAGTTAAGACCTGTTTCTTTAATAAACACGTATAATATTATAATTTATTTGGTATTAATTACAAATCCTAAATACAAGATTACGATAGTAGCCGTTCGAAGAATTCTCGCTTCCAAATAAACAATGAAATGTTTTGATAGCTTGCCATAAATATCCTGATAACGCGAACTTTAATATTAATCGAGGAAGGTTTTTGTACAAAAAATACGAGACAATATTCGATGTTGTGAGCTGACATTCAAATACGGATGCCGAGTAACGGGTGGTCCTTGACAGGCGAGATGGCAAGATACAGGGCCGCCTGCCCGATGTCTTTAGGTGTAAATTATTCAAGCCCAGCTCATCCCGAGATGCTTCGTTGACTCGACTTTTTTATCGTCCCTAAGCTCCTCTTTAAACATAACCGAAGGAATTTTTTATTTAAAGACCAAAAACGAAGGCCTTTTTGGTGGATCTGGGATAAGGTACGCAGAGAATGATATTCACTGGAATAAACGCTGCCACACTTTTTTTATTTGAATTTCTTATTTGCTTTTTTGTGTTATTTTTAGAACATGCATAATGCATATACTTAAATTATTTATAAAATATAGAAATAATTTACTTAATTTGAATTTAGTTTTCATCATACCATATCCCATTTTACGTTATTCATCTAAAACATAAATAAATAAAACACAGAACAATGTAACAAAGCGATAAAGTTCGTTCAATAAATGTATTCTGCAGAGATAGATAATACGCTTTCAAAATATTTATTACAGAAATAAACAGCTTAGATTTATATCCATAGATTTCAGAGGTTTACTTTGACGTTTAAGATAGTCAGAAGCAAGGATCATACAAATATGTTTCAAGTTAAACCTTTACTAGTAAAGGGGTCGTCAGTACGTCTTTCAAGTATTTCGACTGAAAAGTTTCAACCGCTGTCAGGTTCCATCACGACCACAACCTTAATACTTTTATTTTTCGTTTGTTTTTTTCTTTTTAGAATAGTTTTGTTTAACGAGAGTGTTTGTAACGAGATGCGTGTGTCCTCCCAACGCGTCAGCTGCATATTCGACTCATCAGCGAAGGCAGGCAGTGATTGTCTCCACCAATAGACCGCACTCAAACTGAATGAGGCCTCATATCGGACTACAATTCCTAACAACAGTATTTTATATTTATTCAGTCATTTTTCAGAGATTTTCCATGCGCTTTTACCTATTCTTATCTAAAAGTAGAAGAACGCTATTTCCTGCCATACGTGGCTTCATACAATATATATCATATACAAGCATAAACTTTTTATATATCTAAACATACACGATAGTATCAACTATAAACATGTTCCCTACTACCTAGTCCATAAAGGAAGATTGCTGCGTGATGATAAGTGCGTATGTAATGATATTGCTTCTTTGCCTAAGGCGTTACTTACTTATACCTCATAGAGATAAACTTCCAAGTAACTTAATAGATGGTTATTATTATTCCTTTACAGCAAAAAGTACCTACACTGAATTGATTGCTATTTAATTTTGTCTAGATTTGTTCTGAGGCAAATGTTTTGGTGGCGACTATTATCTAATCTTAAGCTATATATACTTTATGGAGCTTATTTATTTATTTAATTCATGTCACAATAGATGTGACGCCCTGCTAGGGCATGGTAAAATTACATTAGAACTTTATTAACAAAATTGAGGAAACGAAACAATAATAAAGTCAAAAATTAAATACAATAAAAATTCGGCTAAAACAAATTTACATCCCCTATTAAAATACATCAACAATCATTGAAAAACTCGTCTAAAAAATAAATTTTTTTTTTGACTAGGAATCTTTATTTTTTTATTGTTTTTGAACTGTACCTTTTTATTATTCTGGGTACAATATTGTTATATATTTTATGACCATAGCAGAGTTTCGACGAGAATCAACAGATTTTGGGATTAGTTACCTGATCTTTCTTCAAGTGTTAATATTAATAAACAAAAACAACATGACATACTAACATATACCTATTCCTGTACCACCCGAAAGTTTTGGAAGATTCTAAATAAATACAATGTCCTGATCCTAAAGTTAGATAGCTACCCTCAGACTAAATTTTCTTACTATACTATACATAACATACGTTTGAGTTCGGGGGAAGGGGGACAAGGAGACCAAGAGGTCAACTGCTCAAAAAGAGCCAGGCAAAAAGCATCCTTTCGGCGAGTTGAGTGTTTCGATTCGCCGTTCCCGGGACTCGGTCCACCACCTTCGACCTCCGCAGGGCGAAGTCTGGATGAATGCTAACTCTGTGAAACACCGTGAGGTTTCAGTCGGTATGCCAGTGCTTGACTGGAGAGTCCGACATAACCCTAGCACTTTCCCCGAGGGCCATGGCATCCGTAAAGGGATTTCCCCACGTAAAAAAGGCAAGGAGCATCCTGAATTGACGTAGATGCATGAGCAGGAGAAATCACTAGGAGTGTGTAGAGAAAGAACGGTTTCTAGCTATCCACTGGAATTATATCCAACGGAGAATTCTGGACAGTTTAAGATAACCATAGCAAAGTTGTTTTTTTAGTAAAAGGGTGAAATAGATATTAAAATGAACATAATATAAATATTTCAGCAGAGTTAAGGGACTTTATTGTTCAAATTTAGTTTAATTAGTCGGATGTAGTAAAAGTCAGGGACGACTAAAAAGGGTATCTAATTAGAAGTTATTTTAACACATTTGCTTCAAGTATAAAGTTAAAAATTATTGTGAGTACTGAAAATTTTTATAGTCATATAAAAGTTTTAAAAATTAAAAATATGGTCTCAAAAATAAAAAAGAAATATTTGTACGACATCAGTTTGATTTGAAGTGACCTTGCCGTGTTTCGAGATTAGTTTCGAAGTAGCCAGCTATAACGAGAGGAGTGTGCACTGTCAATCTAGGTGGTTGGTGCACATTCATCTCTTCGAGCCGGCATAACGGATAGAATATGATAGAGATAGAAATTTATCTGTAGTAGCAGTTGTTTCCATTCATGGACCGCACTCTAGCTTTACATCAAGCGGAGTGTTGTCATATGCCGAGCTACAATAAAAAAACTTCTGGTTCACGGGTTTGCAACGAACGACACACATATAATATGTATCATGTTATACATATTTGTGATAAGTTAAAATACAATTGAATTTACGTTTTGTTGTTTTACTAGTGTGACTACCAGGCGTGCAGGACGCAGCAGGGGGTTAGTACCTACGTTCTGCGACAACACAAAGGTCGTATGCACGATTGCTGCTTACTTTTTCCCTTTTATTTATGGGTGCGTGGCGTGCTTCCTAGTCGTTTTTCGATTCCAATGCACCACAACTGCTGAGAAGTTATTTGCTGTTTGTACACAGGAACTTTTCGATAGACGTATTTCTGAAAGAAAAACCGTTTGTTAATTTTGTTCATATTAACATTGTACTAACGCTCAAGGGCCCACTTTAAAGAAACAATATTATCCATCACGTATCACGTCCTTACTCGTACATTTAATAAAGTTTTCTCCGTTTTTTTTTTTGTCAACTGCATAGCTTTTACGTTTCAAACAAAATTTTGACTACTTTTCATCTAAAGCTTTTAAAGTACAGCTCTTTATATTTTGACTTTGAAAAATCTACGAAATGTGAAAAAATATTGAATTCAATTTGCATCCGTCGTGTACACGTGACACAACAGCAAAATAAAAAACGTAGCTGACAAAGCTATCATAAAACTTTCGAAGTAATTCATAAAGTTGGGAAGTGCCATTCCGTCGTTCAATTCCCGTCCTCGAAGCGAATATGCCGCCCAACACAGTAGACCTATTAATTTTTACGATCCATTTAATTCTTTAACTTGGCGGAATCGATTTATAACACTTTTATCGCCAGTTGCGATTTAACGCTTGGCGGTTCGGATTCAACTTGTCTCTTCCAAGCTGAAAATTAGTGACTGCATTTAAAATACATCACTATACAACATTATATGTTGAATGAATTTCTAAATGATGCCTGTCCCCCTTAATTTTCAAGTACACAATGTGACACGTTATTTTATGACACTTTGTGAAATTTTGACATTGTTATTGTTATTAGTATTATTAATTATTTTATTGTTATTATTGTCCTAATTTTAAAATTGTTGTTGTAAATGTTAATTATATTTTAACCATGCCCTGGCGGGGCGTCACACTTGTGAAATAAGTGTGACATGTAAATAAATAAATATTTTTTTGTTTCTTGGCAAAGCAACACTCCGCCTAATGTAAACTAGACTGCTGTCCATGAACGGAAACAACTGTTAACAGAGAAAATATCCTTAGTCGTCTCCGCTATACCGGCTAGTTTTGACTACTAAACTACACGTAACAGCCAATAACACATTACGTCGAGTTATATTTAATAATAATTTTATTTTATTCGATGTGCCAAAAATTAATAAAAAATAACCGATAAACTGGCATTTGATTAATACTAGGGGTAGTCATTGAAAGTCCAACAAACGAGAGTAGCTTCAGCTATTAAGGCACCAATGCCCCACCCGGCGTGCATCGACGATCGTAAATCAATTGCATCAGCGATTACTTTGTATGTTCAACCATTAGCGATGTTCACGTTGTACTTTCATAATGATCGTACAGATTTTGGTAACTATTAAAGCTATTATTTTGAATTTAGACAAAAAAGAAAATTAGTAAAACTATTATTTGAAAAATCTTACAATCATTTACAGGAGTTTTTTGATGACAAATATTTATGATTTATTACAATGAAAATTATAGTCGGTATTTAAAAAAAAATGTTATGTTTAAAATTAGCTAAATAAATATACGTTCATTGGCTATTTATAGCCTAATAAAATACTTATGTAATACATAATAAATAAATAAAAAACGATCAATAAAGGAAAATTGTGCGTCAGTAATTCTCATAAAAGGACATCTCAAGGTCCTGTCCCTCAGAAGTCTACAACAGAAAAAATAATCTTATTTGCAATTATATAATTTTGTATGTTGACATTTAGATGTTCATATAATTATAATAATTATTAGTGCGATTTCATTATTTATTAGGGGCGTTCAATAATAATAACTTTATTTAAAATAATAATGTTTACATTTTGTTCACTGGTGGATTCCACACTAGGTCAGGCCTGTCCTGTGGGATCTTGTAACAGTTTGATTCACACATTTAAGAGTTCGCGTACTAGATTATAATTATTACTATATTAGTTATTTAATAAAAGGTAAGTAAGGTAAGGTATATTTGGGAAAGGTATGTAAAATACGGTTATAAATTAATGTGTTAATTAAAATGCCTAAAATTAATTTTATTTCAGCTACGGATAATGGCCAAAGTCTGCCGAGTAACATCCGTAAACGCGGCCCGGTATAACGAGAGGAATATTCGCTATCAATCTGGACGGCGCGATCGTCTTCTCAAACCAGCATAGAGGAGGCAAATACTTAGTTTAACATCAGGCGCGGCATGTGATCGCATTCGGGTTATACCAAAAAAAAAGTATAAATAAAGCTATAATTTTTTTTATTAAAAATAAGTTATTAAAATATGTACAAACACGAGTTATGACGGATGGCGGAAAATCAATTTCCACCATGCCCGAACGTCTCACTTACGACCCTTAACTCCGGCACCACTACACCCCCCTTTGCCCTATGCTGATCTAGCTGTTTTCGCCTCCGTTACACACGTCAAAATAACAAAAAAGAGATAAATGTACGCAACAACTAAAATATTCTCATTTTATATTCACCCGTAAAATTTGCAGCGTTTTTAATACTTGATAGATGGTGCTTTAAAGCACATACTAACACTTTCAAGTCTAATGTAAAGGGATTAAAGTATCCCTGTGGGAAAAAGGCGTGACAATTGTATAGTATTGTAAAGTGACCTAGTCGGGTTTCAGGATAAGCTTGGAAGTAACCAAGTATGACGGAAGAAGTGTGCATTCGTCTTCTCAAGCCGGCAAAGCGGAAGGGACTGATTTCCTCTCATGGATAGCGAACGTGGTCACATATCGAGTTACTATAAAACAGAAGAAAAACTTACTAAACATAATTAACACCCCCATTTTTTAATACCATATCACTAATATAAGAGCGGCCGTGGTCTAGCGGTAAGACGTGTTCGAACCTCGCAAAATTCTGACTAGTACTAATGTAACTTTAGTACTTTGGTCTCTCAGTGCCTATAAGCACTATTAAAGAGTGGTAGGCAGACTGATGTTGGGTGGGGTTCGGGACCAGTTTGAAAGTAGCCAGGTATAGCGTGAAGAGTGTGCACTATCACTCTAGATGGTGCATACTCGTCTTCTCAGGCCGGCATAGCGGAGGCGACTGCTGCATGTAGAGATTTCTCTGTAGTAGCAGTTGTTTCCACTCGTAGACCGCACTCTAGCTTTACATCAAGCGGAGTGTTGTCACATGCCGAGCTACAATATAAAAAAAGAGAATCTATTGCGTGATAAGTACGTGTGTGTAAGTAAAATTGTTAATATGGAAGCATTTGTGGTTAAATATGAACTAGTAGAACAGGGAACAACCTCAACAAATATCACTTATACGGATATTCCACTAATGTGTGTTTAAATATGCTGCTTAGATGGGGTAGTAAGTAATGCGTGACTTAGGATTGTAGAGATTTAATCGACTCTGAAAATTTATTCGGTTCCGCCATGCGATAGTGATAGAAGTTTGTGGGGAAAGATGCGGTTGCTTATAACAAACAATATCGTAAATCTTTTTTGACAATAGATATTCTACTAATGTATAAGTATAGGATAATTTATTGAACTGTGTTAATGATCTTATGGAAGAAAATGTAATTGTAAACAATGGAATGGAATGGAATTTCTAAAAATACAGCTATAATCTTTTATGGCTTACCTCTATTATTTCAACCGACTTTAAAAAAGAATAATGTTAACATTTTGTGTTTTTTTTTTAATTGTAGCTTAGCATATGACAGCACTCCGCCTGTAAGGCTAGAATGCGGTCTATGAACGGAAACAACTGCTACTAAAGAGAAATCTCTACGTCTACTTGTTTTAGAATTATTTATGTACTTCGATATATTTAATTTTTTCTATAAGCACTAAGCTAGTGCCTGTATTATAGGTACTCAGAGACTATTAGGACTCAATTACGCACAGGTTTTAACATGGTTTAATTTACACATTTATGGCTGATGATGGGGTATGGGGTAGTACCACCATCTTCAAATGTAACACCCGTGAAGTGACTTTTTGCGTTTCGAGAATAGTTTGAGAGTAGCCAGGTATAACGGGAGAGGTGTGTACTGGCAATCTGGATGGTCTCATTAACCCGGCATCGCGGAGGCGACTGCTGCCTCTAGATATATATCTGCCCTGAAATTGATCCCATTTAGAAGTTAAAATGAAGATGTTGACGTCACAACGTGAAAAAATAGTAAACATTTAAGTTTTTGTAATTTTCTGAGATTATTATCTTTTATATATCATTATATGTATCTGAAGTTTTTCAATGTATAGGTGTAATTTGAATTTTAAGTAGGCAAGTTACATTGGTACCGGACGAGATTTCAACTTAAGGTTATCAATCTTCAATTATTCTCTACCAAATCGAGCACGGTCCCTTCTTTTTTTCTGTTATTTATAGATCGTTTATAAGGTTTCTTTTTCAAAAATACAATTTAAAAGCAGAAAACCAGAAAGAAATAAAAGCAGAAAACCTTTGAAAGATTGCAACAAAAAAACTGCTACTCTTATTTAAGAGGAAAAGAAGAAAAACATAAAGCATGAGATTACATATCCAAAATTGTAAACTTTGTTGGTGCTTATCCCCTAACATCAAAAGAAAAATGGTTTATTGTATACGGATTCCATCGCATTTGCACTAGGGAGCAACAAACACATACCTATCTATTTTACTACAATCTATTTCCATTGAATTCTAAAGAAATATAAACAACAGAAATATTTTAACCTGTAACTTAACAATCTATCTCTACAGATCTTTTTGTTATTTAATGTCTATACATATATAAGCTAGTGTTTATATCATTCGTTTAAGTTTTTTTTTTATTGTAGCTCTGCATATGACTACACTCCGCCTAATGTTAAAAGTGTAGTCCGTGAACGAAAACAGTTGCTACCACAGAGAAATTTCTGCAGACAGCAGACACTTCCGCTATGTTGGCTTAAGGAGACGAATGGGCACCATCAGACAGGGCTCGTTATACCTACTTACTTTACAAAAGAGTGGTAGGCAGACTGATGATGTTATTTGTCCAGTCTGCCGTCCTGGGGTAGTACCACCACTTTCGAATGTAACACCCGTGAAGTGACTTTGTCGCGTTTCGGGAATAGTTTGAAAATAGCCAGGTATAACGAGAGGAGTGTGCACTGTCAATCTAGATGTTACATGCTCGTCTCCTCCAGCCGGCATAGTGGAGGCGACTGCTGCCCGCGCAGGTTTCTCTGTAGTAGCAGTTGTTTCCATTCATGGACCGCACTCTAGCTTTACATCAGGCGGAGTGGTGTCACATGCCGAGCTACAATAAAAAAAAATTATATATATTAATATAAGTACCTACATATTATTTCATTATAAATATGCGTTACTAATGTTCCATGGTGTTTATATCAAGTATACACCCCTCCGTTCGGTCACCCTTGCTTCGTGCCTCCCTTGTTGCTAGGAATCACGATCGACTCGCATTGCTTTCCGTGTGTTTTCACAAAGATGGATCATCAGAACGTTAGTTTGTTAGATTTTTATACAATTTTGTGTTTTACACGCTATCGACCTCCAATTTTATGAGTATCTTCGGATAGAATAGGTGTGCATTATAACAAAGGATATTTTAAAATTTAGATCCGGAGTATCTATTAATTTCTATTGGCATCCTGAATACTCTCGTTTTAAACTCGGCTCGGCTACTTTCAAACTGATCTCAAAACGTGACTTTACGATCAAATTAATCATAACCACATACATTATCTTACCGATTACTTCTCTTCATCACTTCTCAAGTTCTTCTTACACATCTACTTATTCAATTTTGGAAATAATTTAAATCACCTTAAAAAAAACTCCATAGAAGGGTTATGTGTATTATAACCGCGGCGAATAAAACGCGTGTTTGTATCTAAATACGTGACCCCTCAGAAGATGGATCATCGACGCTCGGTGGGGGGCGACGATCGCGCGATAAACCAGTGCGATACGGAAAACGACGGAATGTGAGCACCAGTTTGTGGTGTGAATATTTTTCACATGACACCTAAAAAGAAATCGACACACCATTCTTTAGTTTAAAACGTTTGAATTAAACCTAAAAGATTTCTTTAGCAATTTTTATTTTCGCCACTTTTCTCAAAAAAAAAAGGAGTATAAATTGGGATTATAGGTTTATCCCGTGGTCTAACGGTAAGACGGGTGAACTCACGATCGATGAGACCCGTGTTCGAACCTCGCTAATTCTGACCGGTACCAATCTAGCTTTGTTATACGTACTTTGGTTGCTCAGTGCCTATAGGCACTATTAAAGAGTGGTAGGCAGACTGATGATGTTATTAGTCCAGTCTGCCGTCCTGGGGTAGTACCACCACTTTCGAATGTTACACCCGTGAAGTGACATTGTCGCGTTTCGGGAATAGTCTGAAAGTAGCCAGGTATAACAGGTAGTATGCACTGTCAATTTAGATGGTACATGCTTGTCTCCTCAAGCCGGCATAGTGGAGCCGGGATATTTCCAGTTTGTCTATTATATAGCATAGCGGGGCCACGGTTGTATGTAGACATTTTTCTGTAGCATCTATCGCCGCTCATAGTAACGGGAGAGTGGTTACGTACACGATGGACTACTTAAAAAGTCATGCTAATAAAAGTCTAACTAAAATAAAACTTAGTAGAAGTTTGAAAATAACTTGAATAATTTAAAATTCACTATACAAAATAGTTATGACAGCTTGCCTCTTAAGCTTTAGTGAAACTTTGGAATTTACTATTGGCTGATTACTTCAATAATATAAAAGCTATAGAATTTGAAATATAAAGTTTGCATTAAAGCCGCCCATGCTACATTAGGCTACTATCCTAAAATGGTAAAACCGCCTGGGATTATGGAGGTCGAGCGGTACTCTCCAAATAGTGTTATAATTTAAAATTCGGAATCTATTGCTTTAAAAAAAAAGTGTTTATAATTTATAAATAATAAAATAAAATAAAAAAACACTTTATTGCACATGTTAAATTGTACATAGGCGAGCTTAATGCTTTATATTTTTTAAATATAAATATTTTATATATTAATTTATAAATATTTAATTTAAATTGTTTAGGTATATAGCAAACATTAAAGGAGAATGCCCATTTGACTAAAAAAAATGGGCCACAATTTTTTTCTCGAGTTTGTCGATAAATAAATCTACTTTCTTATTACCAATCAATTTTAAATTATTCACCCGGATTATTGAATAATTAGATGTTTTCTGATGCAATATTTGAGGTTATTATTATTTTAAACGCTTTAATAATTGAAGATATCTGTTTTTTACGTAATTAAACATTGTCTATTGATTGGTAAATGTTGTGTTGATATAATTACAATGAATTAATAAAAAATATTTTGAATATTGTTTTGTTACCATATTATTAGGTATCAAGTGGGTCCAAAAGTGGGCATTTTCCTTTAAGATTTAATGGGGGCTGTGTGCATCAAAAACAAAAACTTTGACAAAGACGTGTTTGGAATAAAGTAACTTTTAAAAACCACCCTCAATTTTCTAGTACCAACAGAACACACTTTTAAAATAGCATTATCTTTTTATTTTTATATTAAACTTGAACTGAGGAACTCATGTAATCGCCTTAAGCTTTTCATCATTCAGTAACAGCTGTTACACCCGCCACCGCCGCCGCTGTGAAGGCATTCCCCTTAAAATATTTTTCGCTTTTTATTAAAACAAGTGTGTTATTGTTGTCGAGTTACTAAACTTTGTTGACATTTTTTTGTTGTAGTGATGGATACGGCAATCCTCATTATAAAAATCATGTGTAACATAAAACGTTTTTAAGCAACGTCAATATAACTATTCCGTTACAAAAATGTTTGTAAAGAATACTCGTTAAATATTTGTAGATTTATATATAATTTATATTTTATAGGTTTGTTTTTACTAAAACTTTTTGTACATCCATGTTTGTTTCTAAGCTCTCCATTGCCTTTGAGTTTGTTTAATTCACTTGAAAGCTGGGGCGTGTTTTATTGTCTTTAGAAAACTTTGGACTGTATATTTTTTAAAGTATAAAGTTTATGATAAAAAAATACCTTCCAAGAAGTTATAAAAATCTTTTTTACTCACAGTACTGCACTCTAATTGAAGATTAATTTAACTCAAGGAAAAAAGTACGCTTTTGGTTCATTGAAGTTGGCTGGTAATATTTACTGTCATTATCTATTTGTTTAATAATATTAAAATTAAATTTTAGAATTATATTATATATTTTTTGTATTTTACATAAAGTTGATTAAATTCATCTTTCTCACGTAATGTGAAGTAATTTTTGGTAAATGGTTTGGTTAATGGTTAATGACAGTAAAACTTCGTTTCAGTGCATTTAATATTTCGTAGCTGAAAACATAGAGCGTGGTAGATAAAGCCTCTATATTTTATATGAACGCTCTACTGGAATATAAACGAATCGACCCCATTTCTGCAGCCCAAACTATTCATACATGTCGAAACCCTTTTAGAATAATCGAATATAACGTTCATCTTGCTCGCATTGAAATCGGACATTTGTATAATAGTATTGCGCTCTCTTTTTACCTATATGAATTACGTTTGACCATTTCCGAATTTTTTTGAGAGAGAATATATTCAGTTGCGGGTAGCTGATAGCTTATCGTACGACAAATTGTCGTATGTCTTGTATTATTCATGAGGAATCACCTGACCATTGCTAGGGTCTTGTGACTTTTTTTTGAAGAAATATAGAAGATTCAAGTGAATTATTAAAATAAACTTCGGAATTGCATTTTCATACTTTTTTGTTATATTATTAATATATTGATGGAAATATATAAATATCATTTAAATATAGTTTACGATATCTTCACCTGAATGTTAGATCTATCAACAAATACACTGTACTGCAAAAATAACGGGTCTCTAACACAATGTTAAAATAAATTTCTGAAATCTAAGTAAAAATGCAATGTGAAGCAATGAACAAACGAAATGTGCACAATCGTTTCATAGAATTGTAAGAGACATTTATAACAAACTTCCAGGAAAAACTAAAGTTGGGAAAAACTAAAAGGAACGTACGAAGCGCAACAAAAATTTAATTTTGCTACAAAACTTTCTGTGGGCTCTCTTAAATTACTGACATGGCACCGGGGAACTTTTCTTATTAGAGGTCGCAAAGGAGCTTACGAAAGAATAATATGGGTAAACTCACCTTTGTAAACTCACCCACTTACGGTAATAATACTATAAATCATCTACATTTATTAGACAAGTCTGCTTTGTAAGCAAAGTTTAAATAAAGTATTTGCGGTGTTGCAAAATAATTTCCATAAAAACCTCATATTTTCAAACAACCCCCTCCCCACATGACATGTAGGATTTCATGCAGAATACACCCTTCTTAAGACAAGATTCCAAGCTGCGTTTCATGCTTTCAGAAATAATATTTATTCTGAGATCAAACAAAAAGAAAACTTTACCAAGTATAATAGAAAATGAAATAAAATTTTAAAATAGCCTCTATATAGGTATTTATAGACTTTTACAGGTGGGTTCTAGAGAGAGAAAAGTCGGTGGAGCTTTATAGTTTCTGTCTACCCCGGTAAGGACAAGGTATGAGCTAAGTTAGGTTCTTTGTAACTCAGCATTAACAGCTTGTAATACCCCGCTACCTGGAAGCTGATCCCGATACGCGACTGCGTTGTATTTGAAAGTAGGAGTACTCTCACAAGACGTCATCAGTCCACTTAGCACTCTCTAACTTGTGAGATATTACATAATGTGAGTATGTGTCATATCTATTTAATTCTTTCGTTGCCCCGTAGTCCTTTATCAGAGTTCGCAATAAAGTTGTAGGCTCGTAGCTCCACGATTTATGAATAGTAGACCAGTATACGGATATAGCTGGACTCCATAGCATCTATTTCATTGGGAAAATTCAATTAACTTTAAAATAAAATTACCGTTTGGAATGTGATATTCGTTTGTGTTACTATAATTATGTTTGTGGGTGTAGGTTTAAATAATTGTGATGGAAAAAAACAGTAATATGTGACATCAATCCAGCTGGAAGTTGAAAGGGCTGTAGATAGAACAGATAGTAAAGATAGAACAAAGGAATTTCGACGGCGCCCCTAAAGCGCCAATGTTCAGGCATTCAGCAGGTCTATTGCGCACGGTTATAGAAGTCGAATAGCAGCGCTGATAACACAATTTCGTATTGTGCACCTAAACTTCCAACTTCAAAACATGTCAAATTAGCAGCGTAGTTTAGGTTAGTGCGCACGGTCCTTTTAGTATGAGATTTCGTATTGCGGACCGGCACGAGAAGCGGAGCTTAACGCGCAACGAATGTCAAAATAGTAGTTTTGCAGAAGTTACAAAATGTAACTTTTGTTGAACTTCGACAGGAATAATATTGATTATTTTAAGGAAATTAGATAGTAATTAGAGTCTTAATACATCTTTAAGTGTTTGTTTCGTCAGGGTAAGTAGTTTTATTATGTTTCACAGTATTAATATGCATCAAATTAATTGTATATAACTTTTCAATTTCACGAATTAATATTTCTTATTTACAAGTTATTTATGAGTAAAAATGAGTAATACGAGTATAATTAGGTAATTACTTGTAAGGCTTGGGACTTTAGGTGCATTTATTTGGACGAACTCGTATTTTACGGGCGTTGGCAAAGGGGGATCGTGTACCCATTACGAAACTGATAATTTCATATTGTTAACACTATTTTTCATTTTTAAGATTCTACAATGACTTTGGTATCACTGGGCTTATTGGATGTGCAGATGGCATACACATTGCATCGATGAGGCCGGCAAATGACACACTATTAACACACAAATAGTAAGTACTATATCTCAGTTATTCTCTCAACATATCAAACTAATTCCCATGGTTTATCTTAGAAAAAATCAAACACTCAAAAAATCATATATTGTAATCAATAAATAATTTGTTTTTTGCAGATATGAGACGCTTCATTAAATATTATATTAGTGGATGCTAGTCACCCCGGGTCGTACCATGATGCTTTCATGTAGAACGGCCACAAGATGAACCAACACAAGTAGCTGAAGAAGCGGTGTGCTTGCATGCAGGTCCAGCTCATTCTGGAGATTTGTAGACATGGCAGTTGTATTTATAGATAGGGACGATACATTTATAAATGATATGCTCACACATTTGACAACATTTTACAAAGAGCACATGGAAAAAGCTATTTTAGATAAGGTATTATATACACACTAGCTGACGGTGCCCGGCGCTGCCCGGGTTTTTTAAAGTTATTGTTACACATAAGATAAAAATAATGCTTTATTATAAATTACCTATAGCTGTTACCCACAACTTATTTGGATAAATAAATAAATAAAAAACACATTTATTTGGATAAAGATTAATATTATTATGTTTCGACCAAATTTGATTATCATAAAAACGGTTATTGTAAGTTAATCTTAAAAGATAGACATATACTGTCTCGGACATTTTTTTAGATAATTTAAAGAGGAATAATTCTTTCATACATATTTTTTGGGTATCTCGAACGGTTTACGCAGCGCACGCAACGGAAGCCCTCAAAGATGAACAATATTCCCCGTTTTTTCCACATTTTCGACTGTTTCTTCGCTCCTATTAGTCGCAATGTGATGTTATATAGCCTATAACCTTCCTCGATAAATGATCTATAAAGTAGTTCCTGAGATTAGCGCGTACAAACAAACAAACTCTTCAGCTTTATAATATTAGTATAGATTAGGACCAATTAAAACCATAAATTACTTGAAAATTGTTTTATTTCTTCATTATACTTTCTCCTAAGTTACAGCACATAAAATGAACAAAAAATATCTTAGAAACCAAAGGAATATAGGTATGGTGCAGCTCATTTTTCAATGTATTATATGTTTTCATTAACCCTATTAAACTGTTTAAAACTATCAGGCATATAATATTGCATCAAATCCTTTTCAGGCCAAATGTCAAGTTTTGTCCATGACTGATGAATAAAATTTATCCAAGTTACATTTATCTTGTCGAAGTTTCATTAGAGTTAAAAAAAATTGATCTTCAGCACTAACATTTATTACAGAGCTACCATAATATTTTATTTTTTCTACCATCGGGCTCAAAGTTAAATAAACAAGATATAATAGTAACATATGAAGCACATTTTGAGGCTTATTGACATTATGCACAACAACATCCACTTCAATTTCATTTCCTGCATCTGGTACAGGTTCTACATTTGATGTGTATATTGTTTCTGTAGAAGTAAAAGTAAGTTTTCTTTGACATCTTCTCTCAACACGTGCCTGTCGCTCTCTCTCGCTAGCGGAGTTTCTTGCTTCGTAGGAGAATATAGTTGGTACAGCGGAATGCTTCAGGAATTTCGCAACTGGCGCTTTTCCTAAAAAAGAAATATTTTATTAGCAACTTTATAATCAAAACATGAGACGTTATGTCGGTGTAACTTAATTACACATAATAACGTACCTGTATAAGCGCTCTTGCCATAGTAATCATCAGTTTTAAAATGAGCAGAGCATAACCTCGCCGAATCTGTAGCTTTCCAGTTTTTTCTTTTAAGACTTCTTTCCCACAACTTTCTGCGCATAGGATCTTTAGGAAATTTATGAACACCTATATTTTTACATTTATAGGCAGCACATTTAGTCATTTTTAGTTTTTATTAATAGAAAACCGGTTTGTTTACAAAATTTTATATGGTGTATGACACCTGTGACAGATTTTGTGGGAACACTCGCCCATGCGACCTCTGTCGGGATAAAAAAACGTGTTCAACCCCATTGTCAGAAAATAATTTAATAAATTCATTCTTATTTTTTTATCATTTTAAATGATTGTTTTGCCTATATAGTAATAAAGATATATATTTTTATTCTTATAAAATAAAAACAATATTTTTTGAAATTCAAATTCTCAAATTATTACAGCGTAAATTTTGAATTTGTAAAAATATTTTTTAACTGTGGTCTCCCCATTTAGAAGTTTATCTTCTATTGAACCATGTTTAACTTCTGTCGATAGCAGATTATAAGTTTACGCCTTTATCTGTCCGCAATACCAAGTTATAAAACCGCTCAACTTCGACTTCCGCTGCGCTTCGACTACACTTCTACTTCATTTCAACTTCTACGTATTTTGCGCAATAGGCCCCCAGTTCAGGCTGTTGTGTACGCGTTAGTTACATTTTTCTTTAATTATAATCTTCTTTTTTCTTTTCAAAATATCTATCTAATACAGACATCTATTGTTTTTGTTTTAAACAGCAAAAGTCTGTTAAATTTTAATAAATACGCAATATTATAATAATTGTTATGATAAAATTTGTTCAAATTCAAACTTGTAACTAATTTGTATTGTTAAACTTCCAGGATTCACCTTTACAAAATTATTGTTACTTTAACAAGCAAAGTTTGTAATCATTTGCTGCCGGACACTGAAGAAAACAAGTGTTGTAAAGTTACTTCATAGATCTAACACGGTTGATCGCATTTTGGCAGTTTACCAACAAAGACAAAGTTTCTTGGAAAATGGATTTTTTATTACTAAAACATATTTAAAAGAAGTGAGAAAAGAGTATATACATATCATGTATAATTACAATCAAAATTACTACGATATTGTCATAAAAATGTGATGAAAACTTAATAGAAAAATCACAGAGCACGCACGAACTAACGCGAAAATCGAACACCGCGTCTTCCGTTATACGCACGGACGCTATGACCACTAGCTACAATATTGTGACTTCTCCTAAAATTTTACCATAAATTATTAATAAGTTAAAAATATACTGCAATAATTTGCAATAAAATATACAGTATATTTTTGACCGCCTCTGTGGCGTAGTGATTACGGCTCTAGTCTCTTATACGGTGATTCCCGGTTCGAAAGAATTATTTATTTTTGATATTTATTATTCGGAAATAAGAGTAGGTATTTGTTTCAGGTCTATGTATTATTGCTTTCGTTGTTCTTGTTCTGACACTTATGGTTCAGGGCAGCCCAATTTGGGGGTCAGGGCATTGTACATTTAATGGTAATAAATGTATTTTAAATTTTAACTTAATAATAATCAATCGTAGCAAAAGTCATTTATCTTGTACCCTTACTTTCTTTAACAACTTTACTAGTTTTTTTATGTTTCAAGAAAAATATGTATGTGTACTCGGCAATATTTTTGCAGGAAAAGACATTTCTTCATATTCCAACTCTAATAAATCTTTAGGGAGGGGCACATCTGTCAAAAGTGTAAAATATGTATCTTGTAACGCGTCCCTGTCTTTTCTACTTTACGCAAAGATAAGATACATTTTCTCCCCAAAACTAAGGCGAAAACTTTATTGAATATCGTTAATTTGTTATATTATATATTCATTAATATATACACCTACTTAAAAAAATCCTGAAAATTGACATCGCAAACAAAAGACGCGTCATTAAACCTGGACTGATCGACATTCGAATATCCTCCTTCGACTCCTTTACATCACTTTTTTAATTAATTCCAGGAAGTAATAAATGGGTTTCAATGCAATGGGCATGTTCTATTCGTACATTACCCCTTCCACGTGATAAAAGCCGAACGCTTTGATCAGTGGCGACCACAAACGTTAGAAACTAAGGGATAGAGACGATCACTCATGCAGAAGTTATCGCTTATTGAAATCGATCCACGCCCGGAACTGCGTTGGTATTCGATCTAACTTCGTTACACCAAAATCCTCTATCCCTTTCACACATTATCTAATCTAATAAATATAAAGGAGATAGATGCACAATACCACATGACTCACGTAATCCCGTACAGAATCGCTGCCCGTTGTTCGGAATAGCTACTGAGGCCATTATTTTTCACTGCACCATCATAACTGGAACGGCTCTTTGCATTTTCAATCCTGAAAAGAATGGATGATATCCAACTGGAAAACGTAAATAGGTTGTGAAAAATGGCGCGAAAAAAAACTTAAATGGATGGAACTTATGTGGTTTATTTAGTATTAAGTTTCTAATAAAACAAATGATCGATTAATTTTGACATATCGAATGCAAGTTCCAGTAATTTCAGTAGCAAGTTCTATGTTGATAGAAAGATTCTGAACATGCGTTGTATTTGGCTATATTGCTAAGATCATAATATATCCCTTTAAATAAAGATGAAGCGAGTTCTCCTAACGTCTCAATGAAGATGGTGTAAAAGAAAATCTAATTTGGTAACATTTCGCCGTTCACTTTCCCCAAATAATCGTCACCTCTTCAGACAATATCATGGGAAACCCTTTGATCCACATCCATGTCCCTAATTAGCAGATACTCGTTCAAAAGGAGCTCATGCGGAAGAAATTGCTTATTGGCAATAATGGAACCTCCCTTATACAAGGCCGTTGGCATGGAAAATTGAGGCAAGTTTCAGAAGATGCATTTGTTCTACTTTTTGGAGTATCAAAGTAAAAGATTTATAATAGAACTTTTTATAAATAAACAAAAACTGTGAGAAAAACATGGCAAACTGAAATACTGACCTATAATGACCTATAGCCAACCAACGTTCAGACCACTAAACTATTGCGGTAGATTTACTGCGGAACTACCATTATATTAAATTCTAGAGAGATACAATCCCATATAAATACGTATGTTCAGGTAAATATTTTTCTCTAGATTCATATGTGAAAATGCCGCAGTGTTATAAAACTTCACAACCAAGCAGAGTTTTCTTTGGCTTATGAATACTTGAACGCAAAAGTTAGCATTCTTAAAGACCGGGAAAACTAAATAAAGCTCCAGGCAGGTGTGCAAACAGTATATTGTGTAACTTTTCCATCGATTTTTCCATTTATGATTGAATGTTATAAAAATACAAGTTACCAATAACCATTTTTATATTCAATAATCATAAAACTTTTTTGGAAGTGGCCTGAGGAGTGTGCACTGTCAATCTGGATGGTGCACATTCGTCTTCTCAGGCCGGCATAGCGGACGTGACTGCTGTCTGTAGAAATTTATCTGTAGCAGCAGTTGTTTCCATTCATGGACCGCACTCTAGCTTTACATCAGGCGGAGTGGTGTTGTCACATGCCGAGCTACAATAAAAAAGAATTAAATTTAAAAAATCAAAAACAATGGAATACTGCTTGAAAGTTTTGTATTATTATATTTCAACAAAACAAATGATATATATTTTTTTTTATTCCCAGTGAAGTTGCAATACGATAAGGGACTGGCGCAGGCGGACAGAGTCGAAATTAAGTTGTCTCTCCACTCGACCCGGTATCTCTTTAAAAGTTTTATCTATAACTGACTCTGCGGAATATTTACACAAAGAACTTCTTATTAAAAACTGCCAAGATTTGAGTTTTCTTCTTTTACTTTATCGATGTTCTCGCTTAAGTTTTAGACATGGTCAGACAAACTTATTTAGAGATTAAACGTCAGTAAACATGGATGTTTAAAAATGGTACTGAAGCTTTTCTAGTAAAAATTAAATTAAAGAAATTATACATTTTACTTCTTTTTTAATTTTTGGAATAATAAAATCAACGCGCTTGTAATCAGCCTAAGCTAGGGTGAGTGTCTAAGCCACACTCTAAGCTAGTTATTTTATCATAGACACTGAAAAATTAAAAACATTCAAAAAGATTGTTTCTTAACTACGAGTCCAGCATCGTACCAACTTGGTTACAATCGTTATATTTATGTTTAGGTATATTTATTTTATTCTCAATTCTAATTACAGGGTCAGAAATACCAATAACAAGACTTAAACTGGTTCTCGACGTTGGATATTCTCACCGAAATACTGCAGGCCAAATTCACGTCCATTACCTACCAGTATATTCGTCGAAAGAGGACGACAGACCTCTTAAATTATTCAAGGCCAACACATTTTCAAGAAATGTGTTAGATAATGGATTTTTGAGTTAAATATAGCCTATTGGTGAAATTTAACTCTGATAGGAACTCTCTAGGAATCTCAAAACTTGAAGCCTTTATTTTTTTCTTTTAGATGCATTTACTAAACTAATCCTAGTATCAATCACAGGCATTGGTACTAGAATTTAGCGAGGTTTGAACATGGGTTTCTTCGATCGTGAGGATCTACTACCGCTAGACCGCTCCGAATTTATCTCTTGTTTTAAGTGATTAAATAATTTTATGCGGCTTACTATCACGTTTATTTTGATTGATTTAATTCGAAACGTGACGTTTAGAAATCATGAAGAGACTTTTTTTATCGATACATTGGAACAGAATTAGTGCTGTAATTAAAAACAAAACACTAATATCGATTCATAGACTCCTGCATAACAAAGTGGACTGCTCGATTTGCGTTTTGTATTTGCATAATAACATAACAAGCGTTCTAATACCCCGTGCTTAGACAAAATACATAGAGTTTGTGAATCTACAGTCTGTTTACACGATCCTGTAAGCTTTGCAATGGCCACCACTAGCAGTTTCCGAACGTTGCTATTGTAATGAACATGTTACTGCATAATTTTGTATTCATAGATAACAATAAGTTTATATTGTTTGTATTTATATAGAAATATGCATTAATATTAAGGGATTGTATAGGTAGATTTTGTAGTCTGTATGCCGTCCTTTGTAGTAGGTACCATCACATTCAAGTGTAAAGTTTCGGGTTTAACTTGGAAGTAGCTGGATACAACAAAAGGAGTATAGATTGTAAGTAGCGGTACATATTCATCTCCTCAAGCCGGTATAGCGGGGGCGACTGCTGCTTCAATTTGTTTTTGTGGCAGCAGTTCAATGGAGGAAGTGTGGTCACACGCCAGCTACTATTTAGTTAAATAGTAAAATGTTTTGCGTGTAGCATGTTTGTTTTGATATTTATCGCGATGCCCTTTCGAAACGTCGAATTGTAAATAATTTAAATACGGCAATTAATTAATTTCGTGCGAAAATATTTGGACCAAATTAAAAAAAAATGCAGATTTTTTTTATTTGTTCAAAATATTTTCGCACAAAACCTAAGAAAAATTTAACCACAGCTTACCTTAATACTTCTTTTCAGTCTTTCAAATATGTGCCGCTAATGTTTAGACATTACGAAAGTATTTGGTTCATGAGGTCGTCTAAAACCCCAATAATGTACCGGAATGCAAAACTCCACAATGCACCAATACTACATTTAGCTCCATTTACTAACCATTATCGTAAAGTACACAATTTAGAACTAAAGTGCACTAAAACGAGGTAAATGATGAAATGTACATTAGCTCAGCCGGGTTGGTGGTTAATTGTAAATAAATCAGGATTTCAATGTAGCAAAGTCTATTTAGTAGTAACTAAATTAAAACAGGATTATATACTATACAGATTCTGTAAATAAAACACTTGAATAAATAACTTAAATAAGTGTAATATTATATTAATATCAACACCCAATATTCTAGTCCAGGATCATTTTTTAAAATAACACATACAAAGTTACGCAAATCGGAGTATTTATGTCAATCCAATCCGCTTTAAGATTGTCATATAAGTTTAAGTACACTGCTGACAAATTTCAATTATTTCCGCTGATTTTCCTGACTTAACTTCCGCTACGTGGTAACAAGTCCACCACTTTTCGGAGACCAGCAAAGAATCCACAAATGTATGAACGCCTTAAATATTTATCAGATAAAAGTGTAGCTGTATATAGATACATTTATATATTACATCCTTGTCAGATAATATACATAAAGAAATAAATGTTTTAATGTTTAAAGATTTGGAATTTAAATGATCACAATAATCAGTAAAAAACGATGAGGGTTGTGCCTATAGTGTGCTCCAATTGCACAAGTTTAGCTATTACAAGGCAGCAAAAGTCAAATTAAACTTTGAAATCTTGAAACATGCCACAAGAAGGCATTCAAGCTTACTAATCTTACCAAGATAAAAGTTTTATCCGTAGATCGCCTATAAAGACAGAATCTTCAATTTCTTGGTTATTAAGATAAGTTGTATTTTGCATTAAAAGGTTACTCTCAAACTTTTGACATTTATTAGCTTAACCGCCGACAATAATAATTAGGAGCAGAAATAAATACATTTATATTTGACAAGCTCTTACTTTAGAATCGGGTGTTGCGGCTAAAGCGAAACATAGCATGCTTTCTAAACGTTCCAATCCATTCCGATGTAAATTTAAATCTATCATATCATCGAACTGAATACCGGGAATTGAATCAATATTTTGTAGAAACACTCCCGTCGCTTCTTCAGCACTTCTATCAAGGATATCTAATGGTATTCCAAACGCGCAATTATCAATTACAACTAAGTTTATACCAGCTGCTCTAGCACATCCGTAAGCTCCATGATACGCATTATTATTAATATTACGATCAAATTCACAAATCATATATTTTATTTTCGTCTCCTGATCTCTAATTAAATCCAATCCACATCTATGAACTCTATTAGCCCAACACATACGAGGACCTCCATCGCACTCGAGCACAGAACCCATTCTTCTTGTCCTTCCCCAAGCAATGAATTGAATATCCGCTGTTTCGTTAAACCTTTCTAATGCTGGAGTAACTTGATTCACGAGTAAATTATAAACTTCATTGTTGTTAGCGTCAGTAAACACCGTTATTTTAACTTTTCCTTCTTCGTTTAAATACAATTCGCCATTAGAAAAAATGGCTAATAAAATTGTTGATAGACAAAGAATAATCAGTTGTTTCATATTTGTGGTAAATGTATATGAATGGATTAATGTTAAAATTAATCTGAAACCAATTATCTTATCAGGCCTATCTTTAGTTTGATTTTATTTAAATCAGTGCAATTTTGTGATATCATATCAGTAGCTGTACTAAAGAAACAAAAAACACAGGCTTAAACATTTTGAACAAGATTTTGTTTTCCCCCATTATAAAGGTATTTTAAAAGACTTACATAAAAAAATACTTTAAGACGCCATTATTTTCGTAAGAGGAAAATATGACAGTTTCTTTGGGGGAGTTTACTGAACCATAATAGAATAATAAGCTATGAATCTCATTAACATGGGGATGTATTAAAACACTTTATTAAGTAAATAAAATGTCATTATTGGTACAAATTTAATAGAAAAGAATAACAGAAGAGTGATAGATAAACTAATTCTATTTGTAGTGATGCTGTCCCGCTTTCAAGTCGTGGTACAAGAATAGTATGCCCAGCCAACCTGGATGGTGCAAACTTGTCTGGTGAAACCGGCTTAGTGGAGGCGACACTTGCCTACTATTTCTTTGTAGTAATTTTTATATCCGCTCATAGACCACATTCTATCTTAACGTCACGCGCCAGACTACTGTATTAACAGTTATAATATATTATAACATATATTATTCAATTACAAAAAGACACATTAAAGATGGAAGTGTCTGATTCCCCTAAAGACTCAAATTTGTGCAAGAAAGATACCTTTGCACATCCTACGACGTAGAAACCGCAACATTAATGAAATTGACTTCCCCAGGGATTGAAGGCACAGCCCCTGCCTTCATGCCACCCTTCCTAAAACACTTAACCTGCACAAATATACAGATGAACTGACGGTAGACTTTTTTATAAAGCGTGCATTATAATAATATTGAAGTAAAACTAATCTTTATTGATAAAAAAAGAAAATAAGGTTAAATTTAAAACCAAAAGCTCCAGTTTATTTTTAGTTAAAAGATCAAAAAAAAAATTATTTATTAATAGGTATATACAACAGATAACAATCATAAGTACTACAGATCAGAACTATTATAGATTATTTAATAATAAAAATAAAAATTTAATAATAATAAAAAAAATAGTAATTATAAATTAATTTAAAAAAAAGCCGGCATAGCGGGCGCGACTGCTGTCTGCGGATCCCCTGCTCTGACAGCAGTCGCCTCCGTTCATGAATTGGCTTAACATCAGGCGGAGTACGGTCATATGACGTGCTAAAATAAAAAAATAAAAAAATATTACTCTACACGTAGATACACATTCATGCAATATCACAAATTATAATATACTCGTAGTAAGTTAATTTGACGTGTTTATGAATTTTTCAATGCAAAATCACAACAGAAGAGATTTTCTGTAAACTCAAGTTGCGGTAATTTCAATTAATTCGCTTAACACCCCGTGGTGTAGTCAAGGAGAAGTACTCAATCGTTTACAGCGGCCATTTCGACCCCAAACCTAAATCTTGTCGACAAACGACTGCTAAAACTTAACGAGTTCATACATCTACATCTCGCGTATAATGGGGGATGAAAGTAACTTTAAAATTAATACCATACCTCTAAATCTCTAGATGGTAATTCTCCCTAAAATATTTAAGTATACGCCCTCGCCCGCAACAAGATTCAATTTCATGCCCTTAAAGGGGTCCGCTGGTGGGCAATTGTAAACGGCAGTGAAAAGGAGATGTCAGGAGGCAATGGTGTTTTGCTCGTTTCGGTAGATTATTCGCTTGCATACAAAATAGGGAAAGAGATGTACTTCAATCGAATCAATTTACTGAAGAATTGCGCAGGTAAAAATAGGGGGAGTTATTAAGTCAATAATACTAATAGGATTTAACAACAATTTCACGACAATAGAAGATGAGACCCTCCTTAATGGATGTAAACTTGCCTTTAAATATAAAGCTAAAAATTTATATTTGATTTAAAAAAAATTTTTTTTTATTTATGTAAGTAGTCGATCTCACTCCGCCTAAGTTAGCCAACACCTGAGCGTCTATACATTTTGTTTTACAACATTGTTTGAAACATAGCAGATTTATGTTGAAATTAAGTAATTTTATAACTTTCTCAGCACTAATTAATTATTATCACAAATCACTATAATAAACAAATAGCTACGGCACAGAATATATAAAATGCTTGTGAAATATAACCAATATAAAATGTTTAAAATATTAAAAATAGCTGGATTACGACCCATAAGCGGAGACAAATGCTGCCACAACGAATTATTTGCAGACAGCATACGTGGCGCCGCGCCGCGCCGGCTTCATTAGATGAGTGTGAACCACCCAGGTTGACGGAGGTGACTCCTTTCTACTCCACGGTTATTTTGTCTTGTCTGGCAAAGCAACTAGGTCTTCAGGAGTGTTACATTTGAAAGTGGTGGTCCTACCCTGAGATGGCAGACTGAAGTAATAACCATCACCCAACAACTCTTTAGAAATATGGATACCAAAATTTAAACCTAACATAAACAGTAAACATAATGAAAAAGGAGGATTTTATAAAATGCATGCTGCGTTAACTTTAGGCAGTATAATATTCAGGGCCGACTTCCACAGGCACATGAATAAAAACAATGCACCAGACGACGTAGAGTGTCACAGAATATAATGTAATGATTTGGTGCATAGTTTTCAGGGTTAGCAGTAAAATATATAATAAATATCTAATTAAAATAATAGATTCACTTAGTAAATAAAAAAAAGCTGGACTTGCTTGTGCCGAAGAAAATGATAGAATAGTGAAATTTCTACGGCTACATCCGTACGCGGTATTCGATCCCGCCTCCCTATACGAATGGGTGTGCACTATATGTTCTTTTTTTTCTATTTAATTTTCATCATAATTTAACGATAACCACAGTATTTGTATGCAAAAAAAAACTTCAAATGCATTACATAATAAAATTATAGTAGAATAACATCAATTACAAAAAAAATTTTCGACACAAAATGTAATTTTTAAATTAACGAAGAAGGTAACCCTGCATCCTGCATCGGACATATAAAGACAAACACTATTATCATACAAAGAGAGCAGCGGTGTGTACGTTATGGGCAGCAGCCGTCCGAAAACCTCGTACGTTTTCCTAGCAATTTTTGGATACGGCTTTTATATAAAATAATTATTGTATTTATCACTGTT
Source organism: Tinea pellionella (assembly GCA_948150575.1). Lineage (NCBI taxonomy): Eukaryota > Metazoa > Arthropoda > Insecta > Lepidoptera > Tineidae > Tinea > Tinea pellionella. The sequence continues at coordinate 2,171,927 of OX411254.1, read as the reverse complement.
AAAACGCATAATCTAAAAACGTGATTTAAATAATTTACCATTGTATGATAAAAAATAAATTACTAATTTGATGTTCTAATGAAGGTTGGGGTGATCCGGGTCCCGCGTTTGTTCCCAAAAGTCTCTGCCTATACTAATGTATGTTTGTATCATGTACTTATGATTTCTTATAAGCTAGCACTAGCTTAGTTTAGCTACTATTAAAAAAACGTCCAATAAAATATGTTTAGAAACGATAATATTCTGTAGTAGTTTTGTAACAAGGGATTTATTTTCAAACAAAACTGTATTGCAAAACGTAAACTCAAACGCAAATGTTTTTAAAATTATTAATTCATGATTTCAGCGTCGAAACAAAACACGAGCACCCCAGAAAATAAAAGCAGACAAATTGCACTAAATCTGTTTGCAGCTTTGAAACGCAATCAATGGAAATTCAGATTTTGCATTCATTGCCCCTGTAGTCCGTGTATTATGCCTTTTGTATCGTGAATAGCTGGCTTTATGACTACATTACTCTCATGTACAGTTTTGTTCCAAGAAAATTAAAATTATGCAAAATTCTATTTATGAATAGTTAAGTATTTTGAAACAACATCGTTAAATTTGTTGTTTTAAAGTACTACGTTCGAATTTTAAATCTGAACACAATTTATTTCTTAAAAAAGAACTTGTATCTTAGCAGAGGCAACTTATGCTTAGAAATATAATTTACATGCTGTACTACTATTAAAAAATAATATGAAGCAATAAATTTTAACAATAAAGTAGGTATTTTAAAGATAGAATAAAATATCGTTTTAAAATCGTATAAAATCGTATAAATGAGATAAAAATCGGGTCATTCGAGATTTGCATTCCTTTTTTATTTTTAATTTAAAATAGTATTATATAGATATTCTCGTCAAATATAAAAACCATTTATAGAGATAAACGTACACCAAAAAGCATAAATTAAACCCAATAACACATAGAGATACGTGTATCCCAGAATACCAGTAGATTAATCTGGGCATATGATCTAGGAATTACACTGAGACATTAATGGGACCAAGCTAATAGTCAGAGATTTAACTGCACCCGCCTCAAGAAACTTTAATCTCCAGGATTGTAATAAACGCCTGCAGCAATTGTAATAGCAAATATATCGTTACACTCGTGCATGTGTGAGGATGAGAGGAATAATTTTGCAGGCGGTTCAATATTTATATTGAACATTTATATGTCGGAACGGTCATGAATACGGACTCTAATTTGAACGATTACGGAAACTAGCTTAGAACAAAATGAATACGTGGTCATGAGTACAAGCAAGTTGTGACTTGTTTGTGCGGAGGAACTGTCGTGTTTCAGCATATTTGCTTATTTATCGCCCCCAATTGGAGGATAGAAGCCTTGGACCGCCCTCCCGTTTTGTCATATATTTAAAATACATTAAAATACAGACTGATGATGGTTATTAGCCCAGTTTGCCGTCCTAGAATAGTACCACCACTTTCGAATGTAGCTGGTATAGCGGTCGCGACTGTTGTCTGTAGACCCCTCTCTTTAACAGTGTCGCCTTCGTTCATGGACCGCACTCTAGCTTTAACGAGGAGAGTGCGGTCATAATATCGACACCTATAAAATATACACACTAAAAAAAACAGGTCCAAAGGTCCCTAATTCATAATTCAATGTCTCTGTCAATTATAATGTTATATACGACCTTATACTCAAATATTTATTTATTTTTATTATGAACTCATAAATAAAAAATAAATAGTTGGATTTGGCTAGGTTGGTTCGTGAGATTGCTAACTTTTTTTAATGCCTGTACTAAGCTAGTGCTTGTATCACAGACACAGTGTGACACACAGACACACTATCTACCAAAGTTACATTGGTACCGGTCAGAATTTAAGGAGGTTTGAACACGAAAGTTCATCCTCCACCGCTGGACCACGGCCGCATTGCTGTCTTTTTACAACCTGTATTAATCATAAAATCAAAACAAAATAAATTATACATAAACACAATCTCGTTTAATTACGAATAACACATTAAATTAGTGAGGAGTTCAGAGTAGACATACAAGGAACATCTCGAGAACGTGCCCAAAGTAATTGAATTTTGTTTACAAAACTAACAAACTTCATATAATTACGCATGCAATTATACAAACATTAATTTACTTGTTCCCACATTTCATTCCTTATTCATTACTCCTATACAGACAGCAAACAAATTTCAATGAGCAAACATAGGGTGTGGATATTGCGTTCAATCTTTGTCTCATGCAGCTCGTACTCTTATAAAGTGACCGAGAGAATTAATGGATTCGCCGCACACAACAGTTAAATCTATTTTGTCTATTAAGCTAGCGCTTGTATCTATCTATAGTAATATTGATACTAATAAATAGTCGTATAGCTGTTTATCTCATTGTATTTTGTGTAAGACATATTGTAATATGACAATGACAATTGTGATATCTGTCAGGTCCTCCGTCGCTATTTTCGTAGTCCGTAGCTGGTCCTGGTGTATCTGTCAGTGTGATATTTGTCAGATACCGATCAGAATTCAGCAAGATTTGAACAAGAGTCTTCTACAGCAAGACCGCTCTTTTAATTTATACGTAATCTATACACATTAATACGCATTATAAGAAGTAATATTATAAAAACAAAACAATAGAGGGAATAGCACACATTCCTCTCCTCAAGCCGGTATAGCAGAGGGAATGGCTGCCTCCAGATAGCAGTTGTTTCTGCCCTTAGATCGCAGCCTGGCTTAACGAGCATCTGGATGCAAACCGAGGATTTAGGTGCGATTCTCACCGCAGGCTGTCTGTGCGCAGTTTTTCTGTTCGGTTTTTATCATAACATAAAAACAAAATAAAAAATTTAAATACAGTTCAAAACGTAGGTATTCTTGTAACAACAAAACAAAATTGGACAAAGTCTTCACAATACTCTGGGTATCCTTTACTAACTCGTACCAAAACCCCTTTACATAATGATCTGAGAGCTCCGGGCTAAGTAAGACACAATTCTAGTGGCGGAATTCAACAACCTGAAAATTTTGGTATACCTGCAGAAAGTGGGTGAGTATTCTCATTTTGATCCCGAAAAATTGTATCCACCTTTATGCTAGAACATTTTATATGTAATTACATAGGTACTGTATAAATAAATACTAATGTTCTAGTGGAGTAATAAGTACATCATTATGTACATAAATAAATTAACTGACGCCTGTCATGCTTAACACTCTTGGTAGGTAGAGAGAGACTATAAAGTGCCACTTAAAGAAAGAAAAACAAACAAATAATAATATAAACCATTTCTGCATCTTTAATACTTAAAATAATAAAATAAATGTATACTTACATTTATTATAGGCAACAATAATAGATTGTGTACATTAATTATAATATCAGAAATAAAAAAAAATTACATAATTATTTATGAAAACTAACAAAGATTGTCTAGTGAAATTGATGTCGATTACAAAAAAAAAAAAAAAAAAATTTTGTTAGCTTGTTAACTAACCTAAACTATTTGAGGTCAAAATATGCGGGTAAACAGGCCCTAACCCGAAAGTAGGGCTGACTCAGTGAATGCATTTGTACCTAACGAGGCCAGGAAATGTCAGAGAATAGTTTCATTCTAAAACTAGTTACCTAAAAGTGACAGGACCTATTTCTATTATAATATTAAAGCTCTTAAAGATTATACGAACTTGACTTATCCGTTAAGAGTGGTAGGCAGATTGATGATCATTAGCACAGTCTGCCGTCCTGGAGTAGTACCACCACTTTCAAACTCACCTGTGAAGTGACGTTCGCATTTCTGCATTGCGCATTACACAGACGACTTTCGACATAATAATATGATAGCAGTTGTCTTCGCACATAGACCGCATTCTAAGTTCACATCAGACGTAAGACTACTAAAAAAATATAATAATAAAAAATAAGTTGATAATTTGAAAATATTTGCTACCACTAAAATATAACATGGAAAAAATACAATACAATACAATTGTCACACCTCTTTCCCACAGGCATAGGCAGAGACAACGGAACGCTATTTACCACGATCCTGGCACAACACCCTCGCTTCCTTCACAAAAGGAAAAAAATAAAAGTCTAAAATACAGGTCAGCTCAAAATCCTACCAAAGTAAATTCAATCTTAAACCCTAATTTCAAGTCATTGAACTCTGATGCCCTAGAGCTGAAGAAGGAAAGTCCACTTTGCTTGGTATACCCGCTTAACCCAGTTCTTGTAACGATGCATATTAAATTAAACTGTACTACAATGATAAAGATAATGCTAGCCGAGCAAATGGAACTGGGATCATAGAAATCCATGGAGTCGACTTTTCTATTTACTATTAAATTCTATACATATCACCTTTTGTTTCACGGAATTTTGGCTTCGTAGTACGAGTATATTCCCTTTAGAGTAACTTGTTATGTATCTCTTTTTTTCACTATAACAAAATGAAATAATGATTTTTGGAAATTATGAAATATGTTCTTTAAACTATTTTTAGTATTTTTTGAAGTATTTTTTTAAACTACAACTACTTCATAGTATTTATGTGTTAAAAGTGCTCCAGCACGAAGAAGCAGTCGTATTGTCGGTTCCGTCACATTATACCGCCTCGGGTGAATATCCTTGAGTAACTTTTAAGAACTATTCACATTATGGTAAAGAAAATATGTATAAATTACTAATTTATTTATTTATTTATTTATTTATTAAATTCGACGCACAAAACGGCATGCAAGCATATACATGTCATAGTACGAATACAGTCGAGAGTTAGGCTGGCTTGCATGCCAAAGCATGTGCGCATACTATAAATACAATACAATGCAATACAAAATAATACAATTCAATACAAATTTTTATGCAAATTATTACAAATATTAAAAATATTAAAATACAAATTATTATCTTAAAATACAGTCTTACAAATACAGTCCAACTAAGCAGTTTTACCAACATTGTCACACGTTAAGTTAATCATTTCATACTTTACACACAAACACAAATTGTACCTACCTCACAATTTTTGTTTACACAGTGTATCGTGACGCTGCTATGACGTCACGCTTACGTGGATACTTGCGCTCAATCAGTTCTTAATTTGGTACCCCTTAAATAAGCCTATGTGGGCTTTGAGAGGCACCTAAATCTGTAAATAACATAATAAATTATTTTGAACGGACGTACAAAACAAATACTATTACAAAAATAATGTATAATAAAAATAATGTGAATTGCAAGGGATTTTAGAATCAATTGAAATCTTTCTAAGCTACATCTACTATTCGCGACATGGTGGGTATACCATGATACTTGTATTATTGTAACCATGAATTTTAACAGTGTTGTGGATATGATGTGTAGATAATAAAGCAACTCTTGAAAGTTACTTAATAAAAATTTGATGTACTCGTAGTTTTATTCTTGAAAGAAAATGAGAGATATCAAAGCAATAATCAAAAGAAGCCGCCGACAAGAAAGATTTAACGAAATTGAAAAATAATTTCGATTCAAGAGTACAGAAGCTTACAGCATAAACCCGCCTGAACTGTTAAGGACATCTGAAAGGAACAAATGAGCACTCTGGAGACAATCTCTCTTCTCTTTGTTGGGAGCACAGACTTAATACGTTTTATGACAAATTGGAAGTTCCTACCAGGGCGACAGCTGTTCTTATACCACAATTTTAGTTAAACATTTCAATCAAAATACAATATTAACAGTAAATTCAATGAATTAAGATCCTCCACCATGTGAGGTGTATAACTCATTATGTGTGTTTTGATTTATATTGTTATCTTAATAGGAACTTATTATGTTTGCCAATTTGTCTTCTGAACTGTATTTTTTCTATTGAAGTTCGATATTGAATAAACTGAGAAATCGATTGACTTATAATAAAATAATATAAAAAATAAAAAAATTAAAAACTTATTTATTCTATATGATGATGATGGATAACGTGTTATAATTTATATTTATTTATATGTAAGAGGGTTTCAGTATTTAAATTTTAAATTATTCATATTTATTATTATTTTGAGTGGTACATTTGTTAAAATTATTCCCCATTTTCTAATGCCTTTAGTGTTTACTGAAGTCGGTTCAAATTTTTTTAAAGGGATTTATTATATATTTATTTAACTATTTAAATAAACTTATATCCAAAACAAATATTGTGAAATCAGGGTGCGGTGATTACATAAACATGATGCATAAAAATATACAAAGGTGACATTACGAGTAGCATTATTATAAAATTGTCTTGTCCAACCCTGATAGCGGCCATCTTTTAATCAAAATGCAAATGAAAAACGCTTTCACGGTTAAAACGTAGCGTGACGTGACAAAATGACGGTTTTCAGAGAATTTGATGAATACGGTAATATTTTGAACGTGTGCTATGGCACGGCATGTTGACGTAGGATAATATTTTCACGTGTTTTTAGTCAATAGAAAAGATGTATAATGTAATTTACATGCATGATTTTCCATTTTCATTTGTTTTTATTTATACATATTACGTATATTAGATTGACTTAAAAATAAAAGTAACTGTCTGTCTACAGTCGATTATTTGATTCATTTAACTTTAATTTTATTTCTAGGCAAAGAGATTACCTAATCGTTAATAAAATTTCCATTTTTCAAGAAGTCGTTTTAGCAAATTGGTAAATATGAAATCAATTTATCTATTTTGATTCATTTGCCTACACTGAAGCACGTTCACAAACATTTGATGAATAATAATCCACATTTATTACACATTAATACTTGAAGAAGCTTAAGTTTAGGAAAATAATTCTAGACACAACATCTAATCTCCAGAGAGCCGCCAATATTCCATTTTAACTTAGTTATATTATGTAAGTACTTTAGTAATTATACTTTTGTAATGTTTATAATTATTAACCTTGTACTTCACAGGCATTAAACGACAAAAATTATATTAATATTATATTTTTATATAATTTATTATTATTATAATTATATTTTTTATTGTAGCTCGGCATTTATGACGATACTCCACCTGATGTTGTGAAACTAAAATGCGGTCCATGAACGGAAATAAGTGCTACTACAAATAAATTTCTACAGGCAGCAGTCGCCTTCACTATGCCGCGTCAAGACGAATGTGCACTATCCAGATTGACAGTGCACAATCCTTTCATTATACGTGGCTACTTCCAAATTGATCCAAAAACGTGACAAGGTCACTTCACGGTTGTTACATTAGAAAGTGGTGTACATCACTTACGTTCGTAACACCTTTGAAAAGAGTCGCCTTTGGAGATCATTTTGAAACTTTTTGCACTCTCAATTTGGATGCCGTCGTCGTAGACGGAGTGTTGGCAGATGCCGAGCTACTGTCAAAAATCTATAAAACCAATCATACCAGAACTATCATTACAACAAACGCAAACGTTTCAAATTCGATTCCGAGTAACTTAATTTTATTGGAGGGTGGAACAGGTATATCTAAATTCTATCAGAAGTCGTAGCATATGGTAACCCCCCATCGTTAAAGTCTGCTTCGGGGCAATAAATGTATTGCACTAAACAAATATGGTTGCTGAAGTTGTATTAAAGGAAATCTAATTTCTAGTAATTAAGTCTAGACTCAATAGCATTGAGTACCATTCTAAAATAAATATAAAGCATGAATTGGTTTTTTAAAGTTCAAATATTAATTCACATTTATTTATAAGTAAAATGAATTGTCTTTATTAGACTTTTTTTTTTGTTTAATAAATGGTGTCTAAAACTTTCTTCACAAGCAAACTTAGATGGGAATTCCGAACTGCACATATAACCCATAAAGTCAGAATTTAGGGTGTCTATACGTTTTATGTACACGGGATATTTCCAATATTACGAGATTCGATTATGTATTAACTTAACGTGACTCATATTTTATTGATTTATTCATCTGATTAACAAAGAACACTAAAGACCTGGAAACGAATATCACTTCACTATATAAAAATAAATTATTTGCTTTATTCTGAATGTTTCTATGGCTTCCTATAAAGATTGTTGGTCATATAAAGAATTGGCGGAAGATTGTAAAATGTGCCATTTTTTTAAATATTTATGTTTGTTTATCTTACCTTCTCTATTTTATAAATATTTATATATATCTATATATTATTGAATAAAAATGAACAAGATAAATTAAGCATTATTGATTTAGAAAATAACATGTTTATTAAACATATTCATTTCTGAATTTTCCGCCTGCGTGAGGCATGTGTGAATATGGAAAGCGACATTATGTGAGCAAGACACAAATAGATGCTCTGGCATATTCAGCTTTAGTCTTTATTTAACCAAGTAGTATGTTGGCTCACTCCGCCACACAATAAATTGTCCTGTATGTATTTTGAGAATTATGGAACCCTTACAACAGTTTCAGGGTGCACGACCGCTGTCGAATTTGAATCAATAAATAATGCAGGATGTCGTCACGAACCCTTTATTTATTCCGCCCCTACCTACCCTTATTTGTTAAGGCGTATCAAACGCGTGTATGAACGCCAAAGGACAACACGTAGACATGTAAATGGTTTTCTCCTGACCGCTGTATGAGTATCAAATATTTTTTATTGTAGCTCGGTATGTGACAACACTCCGCCTGATGTAAAGCTAGAGTGCGGTCCATGAATGGAAACGACTGCTACTACAGAGAAACCTGTGCGGGTAGCAGTCGCCTCCGCTATGCCGGCTTGAGGAGACGAGCATGTACCATCTTAGATTGACGGTGCACACTCCTCTCGTTATACCTGGCTACTTTCAAACTATTCCCGAAATGCGACAAAGTCACTTCACGGGTGTTACATTCGAAAGTGGTGGTCCCCGGGACGGCAGACTGGACAAATAACCATCATCAGTCTGCTTACCACTCTTTAAAATTTTTAGCATATTCAAATACCTCCGATGACTGTCAACCAAACTTTTAATCAAAATTTATTTATTAAATTAATCAAAATAAACGCGATACTTAGTGGATTAGTTTTTTAAATCTATAACATCTTGGTAATATTGGTTTAGCCGTTTATTGTTTAGAAGACAAACGTCCGTACATTCTAAATTCTAATATCATAATATATGTATGCCACGCCACGTATGAAAATAAAATATTAATGCCGAATTCACGAAACGATAAAACTGTCACAAATTTTCCCCTGAAACGCCAAACGCAAATGGATCCCCAAAATAAAGTTTGGACTATAAACCGACGTAATATTACGAAATTTTTCGATAAACAAAATAAAATATCTGACATTTTCTATTCCGTAATAAGCTCTCTTAACTTCTATATTTATCTTGACTACACAGGGCTGTAAAAAGACTTAATATAGCAACCCCGTGAACCAGAAGTTTTATGCATCATACTGATGCGGTACATGTTTTTTTTTTTGGGTTTTAATTTTTTAATTCGGCTTTTGTTGACATTTATTGGTCTGATATTAACTACATAATAACATGGTACCATTCTTAGTTAAAATAATAAAACACAAAACATCGCTAAAATATGGAACGAGCAATGTGAATAAGACGATTGAGAAATGACCAGTGTCGCGGCGACCTCGCGAGAGAGGTGAGTGTTACCGATGTTACACGTCCATTACGGTTTGATAAAAATAAAAATATTACAAGAAAATCTTAAAAAGCTAATAATATGAGCTAATATTAAGCGGCCGTGAGTAGTAAGATATATACGATACTGGCTCACGTAGTGAGCCAGTATCCGTCGGCGGTTTTTTTTTTTTTTTTTTTCAGAAATTTTGTTTGTTTCCTGAAGCTTTCTTCAGCACCCCCCCCCCCCCCCGCGCGCGTACGGATTTAGGGGTTTCAGACCCTCCTGATCACGATGCTCTCATCCAAATCTCTATAAGATGCACCCTTAGCGAGATACATTTTATATCTAATCACCTCCTAGATGATTAAAAACACATTACTAATGACATACATTAAAATGTGCATTGTAAATGACCACCTCATTATGCAATCAATCTCATTAGTTTGTTATTTCATTTATGATAAAGCTCATTAGTACAGGTGATATATAAGCCTTAAGCATTGTCAGTCGAAATCCATCTACCGGAAGCAGTGTTTATTTATTTATTTATTTATTTATTTACAGTGTTACAGAGCATTTCTATTATACGGAAATATACTAAGAAACCAAAGATGCAGGTGAGTGTTTTTAAATTGTATCTTTTATTCTTTTCTAAATTAGTACTATAATGTAAACACTTAATCTTAAAAAAAATAATTTCTTTATGTTTTACTGAAATAATATAATTTTGCAGCACGCAAATGATATCGATGAGGTCAATACGTTCAAACATTATTACTATGGTTCAGATCAAGATGAAGAAAGTCAACTAATCTTAATGTCACAGAAGCGATTAAAATCGAATAATGATGATGATGATAACGATGACTATAACATTGATAATTTCTTCGATCAATCCAAAAAGAAGAAAAAGCTCTCGTCTACTGTTGCTCGTTCAACTGATGGAGGAACAAATTACTTAACTACAAACAGAGAAGATGCTGCGGAGGCAACGCACTTAGTAAAAATAGAAATATATGACTTGACGAAAATTACAAAAGTGTCAGTAGACGAGCAATGGAAGTATGCCGACGTGAGAACAAAATTTTATTGTAACAATTCGAAAAACATATTAAACAACACAAAGAAACTTGTTTACCAAATAACTAAAGATGTGTCTACAACCAATGGATGTAAAAAATATTTTTATAAAAATACTAGTAATAAATGATATCGAATAATAAACTAAAATAATTAAACTATATTTGTCTTTTCTTTTTCTCCCTAAATATGGTTTCAATAAAACTGCATGATAGTTATGCGATATGCTATTTTATTATGAAAATAAATCAACAAACATTTTTCTTATAATAAAGTCATTACAAAGAGTATTATTTGAAAAATTGCTAACAAAATCCTCCATCGTCTTACCCATAACTTTATAATATAAGTATACTAGACAGTATTCACCACAAACTGATGTATAATAATTTTGTATTATTTTATTATTATATGTCCATATTTTACAATTTCTCCTTAAAAACCTTAAATAATATGCATTTGGTTTTCGACCATATGAATCAAAATATTCTGCAGCACCATCTATACTTACATATATGGCTACCCAATGTGAACCTGGTTTTGTGTCAGGATCCATGTTACTAATCATATAAATAGGTAGACTATGATAAATAGGTATGCGATTACATGGAAAGACATTATATTTTAACTTTGGATCTATTTTACAAAGACAATTACTAATCTCAACAGTATCCATTTTGAATCGATAGTTGTATCAAAATATAAATGTTATATTAATTTTTAACTGCTATAGTCGACACTAACGTTTCGATTTTTATCAATTTCAATTACATTATCAAATTCAGCGTAAACTATACAATTTAAAGTTTGAGTAATGTCTGTTTCGAACCGTACTTCCAATCTTACGCAACCGTGTCTTACAAGATTCCAATGAGTTGCTGAATTTGCAGATAAATCAGGGGTTAAATCAAAGGCCATTAAACAATAACCATTAGAATAATCATCCCTGGATATTGAATTTCCTTCATTTAAAAAATGTATACCAGTACCAGAAAAAAGAGTATGATAGCTCGTTGTAAAAATATTACAATCAAAATTTGGTTGTAATGCCTTAGATGGAATTTGTTGACCATCAATGTATAAACTGAAAGTATTTATATTAAAATTACTAAAATTGAATGGGTTTTTTTGATAGTTTCCATTAAATGCAGCATTATTTATAAATCCTATGATGCATCTCTTTGGTATTTGACCTAAAAATATATTGTCTAAAGTTTTCCCTCGTATTCCTGATGGTATGGTCAAAACTTTTACTTCAGCACGTGTAATTGGATATTTTGCTGTAGTACTTGACAACACCTTCTGATGTGCTAATAACACTGACGGATTTATTTTTGCTCGTCTTATTATAAGGGTTGCATCAGTAATTTGTACCTTAAACTTAACATCTGTCGATGGTGCTATAAGATTAAAGTATTCTTTGGATCTAACTAATTTTACACCTATTTCAACACCGTTAATGAGAAATTTTTCTTGATTAAATATATCACCATGTAAATGCCCTATCATTTCAACTTCTTTACTTTCGCTTACTAATTTTTGGCGTTTATAAAAGCCAGTGTTTGTTTCATCGGTGGCCTCCATTTTCCCAGCTGTATCTTCATACCATAGACCAGAAGTGAGATGTGACTCCTTCGCTGCTGGCCCATAATTAAGCAGTGTTTCAATATATGCTCTATAAGCATATGTATTGTTTGGGGGCGAAATAAGTTTTTGATTTAAGAAAATATCTAGTTGACTAAAAAGAGAATGTAGCCAATTATTTACAGGTGCAACATTTACTGATGTATTTATAGGAGTTAAATCTTGATTCATTACTCTAGCCTTAATATGAATCAAAGTATGTGATAGATCAATGTAATCGTCCCCAGTTCCAGGTATTTGAAATTCAATTGGTCCGTCATCGGTCAATGAAGAAATCGGTTTGTAGTGTATCCATTGTCCATTTTCTATGCTGGTTTGTGTTGATGGTAAAGCAAACAAATCTAATTCTGATTTAACACATTCACACGAATGATTATGTAAAAAAGACATTATTTAATTAGAAAATATATCTAATGAATTAGAATTGTTCTTAATTGTTTTTTTTCCACCTCTCTTTCTTGTGGTTTTTTTAGAAGTGACTGATTGCGGTCGGTGTTTTTTAGTTTTATACCCTGAACCTGTCATCAAGTTTTCAATCTTGGTATCGGCATTCCTTTTCAAATTAGATGTAGCTTCTTTGAATCTGGTTTTGACTGAGTCTTCAACGGCTCGTCCGTTTATCATGTCTGATAAAAATCCAGTGCCAGCATTCAACGCTTCCTTACCAATAACCTTTGCTCCGCTACGCAAAAGTGGTAGCACAGAACGAAACAAACCTCCTAAGAAAGCACCAATACCATGACCACGTTGAAAAGGTGCACCTTTATAAATTACCCCTATCCCTGAACCACCTTGGTGTGTGTAATAATGTTCATAAGGACATATTTTAGAATTTTCATGTAAATACATTTTTAATCATTAATATTAGTAATGTCGTTTAAAGTGTAACTTAACATAAGATGTGCCAAATTGAAATGGTATTTTTTCACCAGTACTAGCTCTTATATCTATTTCAATAGTATCAAATTCTCGTCTTATTACTGGTAGATAATGTGGTGGTGAAAATACGTGCATTTTATTTGCTCCATATGTATATTTATATGTATCTAAAGGAATAATTCTTAATAAACTTGCCATAACATCCCCAACTATCTGAGGTGATATAATATCACAATAAATAAAGAGTTGTGATGGTAATCCCAAATATAGATTTGCTGGATATTTTGCTACTTTATTATGAACTAAATTCACATTAGGTTCAAAACCTAGTTGAAAACCTAATTTTGGTGATAGTTTTAATGATGTTATATTCTTTTCAAAAACATTAACAGATATTAATTTTGATGTTTCGTCATATTTAAATATTATTCTATCTTTTAATAAAGTATTTTCGTTCACTGCCCTCACTATATGTTCAATATTATCATAATTTATTGCAGGAATGTGAGTCTTATAATTTACTTTTGAAATGTCATCGTCATAACTTGACAAGTTAACTTCCAATGACAGATATATAATATTATCAAGTTTTTGAACTGTATATAACGTACAGGGGTAGTGAATTTCAACTAGGGCAACTGACCATTCTCCTTCTAATTTTATGGTTTTTGGTAACTTTGTAGAAAAATTTGCAGTCTTGTTATCGGGGTAATAATCCATAGAGCTGTTACTAAGCAGTGACAGGTAGAAATTTTCAATCATTTTATTTTCTTAAATTCTTTACAAGAATCCAACTATTGAATTTTTCTGGATAACCTTTCCACTTAACGAGTGCTTCACGTCTAACACCTGATTTACGATAACGTAATATTTTATCTATTTTATGATTTGAATCAGGATCATATATAATTTTTTGTAATTCAGACTTATAAAAAGTCCCCGTTATCAATTCGTTGTCGAGATCTTTCAAAGTATAAACAATAAAAGGCGATCTATGAATAATAGATGATATTATAAATATTTCATCACTCCAATTACTTTCATATCCTTTTTGAAATGTATGTTTGTATTTACTTATTCTAACATGATCTCCAACTTTAAATTTAGGTGACGCCATAGTTGTTGGAATGTATTTTAATGAATCATGTCTTGGGCGTTCATATAAGTTTCGCCAAACAGTCATTATATTAGTACGATTAACTTCACATGGTCTCATTTTTATACTTGAATGAAGACTATGATTATATGAATATACTAAGTCTTGTAAAATATCTATGTACCTGTATGTGTTATTATGAGAAAAATATCGCCACATTTTTGTTTTTAGAGTTCTTTGAAAACGTTCAACTATACTAGCCTTAATATCGGGATTATTTGTTGTATAATAGTTGATATTATTACTTCTGAACAATTCATTTAGATATTTCGAAGTAAACTCGGTTCCTTTATCAGATTGTATGTGGGTAGGGGTAGCGTTAGCTTCCGAAAAAATACTCTCAAAACAGAGTTTTATAGTTTTAGCATCTTTATTTTTGATAGATCTAACATACGCATATTTACTAAAAACATCAATAACACAGAGTATATAATTAAAACCATCATTGTATTTACTATAAGAACGCATATCACTTAAATCGGCTTGCCAAAGATAATTGTAATTAGAGACAATGTACTTGTTTCGTGGAAATTTTCTTTGAACCGGTTTGTGTAATGTATATGTTTCTTGCGATTGCAACCATTTTTTAACTTCATTCTTGTTCATTGTACCCCTCATTGCATTTGATAATTTTTGGATACCACCGTAACTAGCTGGATGTGAAACATCATAATATATATCATCTATATTTAATATGGTGTCCATTTTTCCCAATCAATTTTATTTTTACTTTTGTAATCTCCTTTTTTTCTAGGCGTTGTATTATATTTCTCCAAATCTGTTTGAATTGGTTTTAACTGTTTGAAATATAGATCGTCCATAAATTTAGACCTTTTTGGATTTCCTATGTATGATGGAGGTATTTTTAATTCTTTTAAACAACCAGTGAATTTCTCCCACCCTATTGGATCATTAATCCTCCTGAGAGGTCTTAAAGCATCATTTAATAAATCTTTAATATTACTACCTGTGATTTCTTTCTTGTTTATGCAAACAATCCCATCTTTATCCCATGAGATTTTATCTTGATTTGCTAGAAGTCTTTCTACTATATATTCAGCTTTATTTCTATATGTTTTCGGAATTGATCGTAATAAATGAGATGATAAATAAGTTGTGTTTTGAAATAATTCCTCACTTTTATTTATGACGTCCCGCTCTGGCGAAGATTGTTGCATAAGTTCCGTTTTTTTATACTCATCGGTCTTATATTCTTTGAAATCATTTTCTATGTCATCACTTTTAACTTGATCAACAATTGGTAAATGTATAGGTTTGCGATCAATAAAATGCAAATATCTCTGTAAAATTTGTAAATAA
The DNA here is from genome assembly GCA_948150575.1 of Tinea pellionella. Classification (NCBI taxonomy): domain Eukaryota; kingdom Metazoa; phylum Arthropoda; class Insecta; order Lepidoptera; family Tineidae; genus Tinea; species Tinea pellionella. The sequence goes on along the minus strand of OX411254.1, from coordinate 2,156,225 downwards.
AGTGCCCATTTTTCACGATCATCTAATTTTGCATTTAAAATATTGTGCATTTCAGAATCTAAGCGTGAAGTAGGCGTGTCATTCGTAGGTTCTTTCTTTAACCTTTCTATAACATCAGGTTCAATAAGAATCATTTTCTTAAAATGTTCCATTATATTAATTTACTGAATAATGTGCTTAGTACTGATCCAATAATTATAGGTAAAAATGCTCCACCCTTTTGTATTATAATTTTTTTTCTAAAATGTTTATCTCTACTTTTTTGAATTAACTTCCTTAATACACTTTTAAATTTTTGTAAATGTTTCTTTTTACCTTCGTCTAACTGAATTTTTCCACGTAAAACGTTGTGTATACATTCGCAGATACAGTTTATCTCATCTTCAGTGCATTTTTTAAATAGAAGAGTGCGATGTTTTGGTTTGAGTGTATGCAGCGCTCTTAGGAAATCTTTATGTGTTTTCACTCTTTCAAGCATTATTAGTGACTGACAGAAAGAACTTGATGTTTATCATATTTAAACCCCTTTTTAGGTACGTATACAATACAATATAAATCTGTCGGGAAAATATTGGTTTTGAAGCGTAAAATATCAGCTGTATTTTGTTTTAAATCAATCACTAAATATCCGTGAGCATTATTTGTAGCATCATTATATGCATCTTCTATGAACTTTGGATTATCAGGTTTAACTTGGCGTGCTAAGTAACGTATTTGTGTCTTGTCACGTGGATTTTTAAAATAAATAATATAGCTAGAATTTAGTGATATGTCTCGCTGACCTTTGCCTTGATGAAATATGTTTTGTGTAATATAAAATACACTTAGGTTTCTGTGATGGCTACCCTTAGTAAATAAATCGACAACCCGCCCGTCTGATTCTCTCATAAGATCATCAATTATGATAAGTCTTGGCATTTTTCCATCGAACATGTTTAAATCAGGTATCCCTTGATAATAATCAACATTGGACAAATTATATAATGGCTGCATTTCATCGTAACACCATATAATTTCAGTGAATGATTTGTTACAAACGTCACTTGCATTTTTAATAAATTGTGTAACAAAATTTGATTTACCACAACCACTTGGGCCTGCTACAATTGCAGTAAATGGATGAATAAACATTTCAACTTCTGTTGTTAAGGATAGGTTAAAATGAACTAAATAAAATAAAACAAATCGTATATTATATATAAAACATTTTTTATTTATAACTTTTTTATTATACACATACAACTAACTTAAAATTATTTTTTCCTCTACACTAATATAAATTATTATTATTATTTTACATATCATTTTTATTTGTTTTATCTAATTTGTAATGTCCCCAAGCTAATGTACTGACTGAATCAGGTAATATAAACCTTTTAGTATCATCATATGACAGAGACTTTTTATTTAGCTTTTGAGTATAAATCATATGTTTTATCGACTTAAATCGATGCATCTCTGCCATTTGTATATTTTTTTCAAAGAGACATTCTTTGTAATTTTGGATTGTTAGTTTTCGGGTTACACATTTATTAACACCCTTTGCCTTTGCAGTGACTGAATTTTCAACATCCATTGCGTACATCTTTGCTCTTAAACCTACAAATTCTTTAAATATTTTACCATTATTTTCATCTTTAAAATAACCAATTTTTTTTTTTTTTTATTTACTTGTTTAAACCCAAATTTATTTTCAATTTCGTAATCTGATGTATCAAAATACTTATCTATATCATTTTTGATATCACTATAAAAATCTGGTGAAATAATATGATATATAAAACTATCTGTGTCTGTATACATTAAATTAATATTATTTGAAAATTTGATTCAACATATATTTATAATGAAAATCATACATTAAAGTTTTTGATAAATCTAAAATACAGAAACCTAAATATATAGGTTTATTATAAAATAATTTAACCCGTTTCAGTTGAATTGCAACTAGATTTTCTGAAAATATTGATAAACTGTGAAACTGTTGTTTAGAAATATATTCTTGTGCTCCTCTACTTACACCCTGATTGTACCATTTTGTTAATAATTTTACATCTACTCTTTTCTCAATATTCTCCATTGTTTTACCGAATATTGAATTATTCATTAATTTGTAAAAATCTTTTTCAAACTTTGATGTTGCTATTGTTCGATGATCTGTATTCAATTTGATATATTTTTACTAATTTCATGCCTAATTCTAAACACTGTTGTAGATTTCTATAAAAGTTTTGACCATACCATCAGGAATACGAGGGAAAACTTTAGACAATATATTTTTAGGTCAAATACCAAAGAGATGCATCATAGGATTTATAAATAATGCTGCATTTAATGGAAACTATCAAAAAAACCCATTCAATTTTAGTAATTTTAATATAAATACTTTCAGTTTATACATTGATGGTCAACAAATTCCATCTAAGGCACTACAACCAAATTTTGATTGTAATATTTTTACAACGAGCTATCATACTCTTTTTTCTGGTACTGGTATACATTTTTTAAATGAAGGAAATTCAATATCCAGGGATGATTATTCTAATGGTTATTGTTTAATGGCCTTTGATTTAACCCCTGATTTATCTGCAAATTCAGCAACTCATTGGAATCTTGTAAGACACGGTTGCGTAAGATTGGAAGTACGGTTCGAAACAGACATTACTCAAACTTTAAATTGTATAGTTTACGCTGAATTTGATAATGTAATTGAAATTGATAAAAATCGAAACGTTAGTGTCGACTATAGCAGTTAAAAATTAATATAACATTTATATTTTGATACAACTATCGATTCAAAATGGATACTGTTGAGATTAGTAATTGTCTTTGTAAAATAGATCCAAAGTTAAAATATAATGTCTTTCCATGTAATCGCATACCTATTTATCATAGTCTACCTATTTATATGATTAGTAACATGGATCCTGACACAAAACCAGGTTCACATTGGGTAGCCATATATGTAAGTATAGATGGTGCTGCAGAATATTTTGATTCATATGGTCGAAAACCAAATGCATATTATTTAAGGTTTTTAAGGAGAAATTGTAAAATATGGACATATAATAATAAAATAATACAAAATTATTATACATCAGTTTGTGGTGAATACTGTCTAGTATACTTATATTATAAAGTTATGGGTAAGACGATGGAGGATTTTGTTAGCAATTTTTCAAATAATACTCTTTGTAATGACTTTATTATAAGAAAAATGTTTGTTGATTTATTTTCATAATAAAATAGCATATCGCATAACTATCATGCAGTTTTATTGAAACCATATTTAGGGAGAAAAAGAAAAGACAAATATAGTTTAATTATTTTAGTTTATTATTCGATATCATTTATTACTAGTATTTTTATAAAAATATTTTTTACATCCATTGGTTGTAGACACATCTTTAGTTATTTGGTAAACAAGTTTCTTTGTGTTGTTTAATATGTTTTTCGAATTGTTACAATAAAATTTTGTTCTCACGTCGGCATACTTCCATTGCTCGTCTACTGACACTTTTGTAATTTTCGTCAAGTCATATATTTCTATTTTTACTAAGTGCGTTGCCTCCGCAGCATCTTCTCTGTTTGTAGTTAAGTAATTTGTTCCTCCATCAGTTGAACGAGCAACAGTAGACGAGAGCTTTTTCTTCTTTTTGGATTGATCGAAGAAATTATCAATGTTATAGTCATCGTTATCATCATCATCATTATTCGATTTTAATCGCTTCTGTGACATTAAGATTAGTTGACTTTCTTCATCTTGATCTGAACCATAGTAATAATGTTTGAACGTATTGACCTCATCGATATCATTTGCGTGCTGCAAAATTATATTATTTCAGTAAAACATAAAGAAATTATTTTTTTTAAGATTAAGTGTTTACATTATAGTACTAATTTAGAAAAGAATAAAAGATACAATTTAAAAACACTCACCTGCATCTTTGGTTTCTTAGTATATTTCCGTATAATAGAAATGCTCTGTAACACTGTAAATAAATAAATAAATAAATAAATAAACACTGCTTCCGGTAGATGGATTTCGACTGACAATGCTTAAGGCTTATATATCACCTGTACTAATGAGCTTTATCATAAATGAAATAACAAACTAATGAGATTGATTGCATAATGAGGTGGTCATTTACAATGCACATTTTAATGTATGTCATTAGTAATGTGTTTTTAATCATCTAGGAGGTGATTAGATATAAAATGTATCTCGCTAAGGGTGCATCTTATAGAGATTTGGATGAGAGCATCGTGATCAGGAGGGTCTGAAACCCCTAAATCCGTACGCGCGCGGGGGGGGGGGGGTGCTGAAGAAAGCTTCAGGAAACAAACAAAATTTCTGAAAAAAAAAAAAAAAAAAACCGCCGACGGATACTGGCTCACTACGTGAGCCAGTATCGTATATATCTTACTACTGCCGTGGTCTAGCGGTAAGACGCGTGAACTCACGATCGATGAGACCCGTGTTCGAACCTCGCTAATTCTGACCAGTACCAATGTAACTTTGTTATATGTACTTTGGTCGCTCAGTGCCTACAGGCACTATTAAAGAGTGGTAGGCAGACTGATGATGGTTATTTGTCCAGTCTGCCGTCCTGGGGTAGTACCACCACTTTCGAATGTAACACCCGTGAAGTGACTTTGTCACGTTTCGGGAATAGTTTGAAAGTAGCCAGGTATAACGAGAGGAGTGTGCACTGTCGATCTAAGATGCTACATGCTGGTCTCCTCAAGCCGGCATAGTGGAGGCGACTGCTACCCGCACAGGTTTCTCTGTAGTAGCAGTCGTTTCCATTCATGGACCGCACTCTAGTTTTACATCAGGCGGAGTGTTGTCACATGCCGAGCTACAATAAAAAAAATATATATACAATACCGTTTTGATATTGGTAGTGTAACACGCAGTTAAAGGGATTGATAGCCATCTTTTTACATTCTGTATACTGCAACTTGCAAAAATCCTACCAAATAGAGTTATTAACTTTTAGACAAGTATTTACTTAACAAAGCTTCGCAATTTTATATTATAGACTTGTCTAGTTGTTACGAAGTCTATACTGAAGCACATATGCACAGACTAAAGTTATCGATTTACAAGTTGCAAACAGTAAATATAGGAGTAGTTTTAAAGTAAGGTCCCTCGGCGTCGACAACTCGAACTTTCTACTAAAGTATCACCTGTGTAACTCTCACACTGTCTCAGACAGAATTTGAGAGCATCTATTATGAGAATAGGTACATTGTATACCTACCTAATGGCTAAGTTTTTTTTTACTTCCTTTTATAGTAACTCGGTATGTAATCACATTCTGCCAGATGCTAAGCTAAATTGTGATGAAAGAAATGTCTGCAAACACCAGTCACCTCCACTATGCCGTCTTTGGAAAAGACAAATGTGGAAAGACGAATTAGCACTATTAACATCCCATGTTCTACCCAGTTCCAATTATTAGAAAATGAAAATGGTGGTAATATCCCAGGAAGGCAAGGCAAGGTTTCTGAAGCAATCATGTCGGAGTGTGGTCTCATGCAGGACTACTATAAAAGAAACATCTTTGTATTTGTAACAATATATAAAAATATATATATTTATAATGTAATATTAGAACTGATGTAATGTAATTTGTTCTTTCATTCCCAATTTACACAGGCTTTACAACCGTTACATACATTTACATTGTCGTCAAATACTTGTGCAGAATACGAGATTATGTCCACCCCCCGTCGATGTCCATGCATTATTTATCTCTTCGAACCCAAAACGAATGCACTGGCTCTAAGAAGAAGAAAAAAACACATACATTGTGGCCGCGTACGTGTGTCAGAAGCTAAACGACAGAATAAAACCCCTATAAATATTGAAAAACAATTCTTTTCTCGCTTTGTAGTTGTAGTTGACTACTACAGTAGTATCAGAATATTTTTCAAGACAATTGATAACTATCGATAATATTTTTTGTAATTTTTGACATATTAAGCTGCGAGCGGAGCGGGCTCCGTAATGACCCCGTTGAGCTCGCAATGGTAAACACCATAAAAGTGCTTCCACTGCAAAAGACTGAGCAGAGAGTACAGAGTTAGAAAAGTTGTCAAAGAGTTGGGCATATTTCCAACGGTTCAACTCGCAGCACTATTTTTCATAGAAGTGCTTTCACGGTAAGTGAGTGAACGGTGCGGCCTAAACGAATTAGAAGAAGTTACTATGAACACGTTAGGTGCGTCTTCCACTGCAAGCGGAACAGGCTCCATGGGCGATATTTAATAAAAATGTGCATTATATGAATATTTATGTAAACTTACAATAAAGAATATAAATAAATTAAAAAAAATATATTTCTTGAAAATAAATAGATATGATATTATATAAGTAAATACATTTTTTTTTATTTGTAACTCGACATGTGTATGACTACACTCCGCCTGATGTAAAGTTGAGTGCGGTCCATGAACGAAAACCACTACTACTACAGAGGAAATCTCTACAGGCAGCAGTCGCCTCCGCTAAGCCGACCTGAGGAGACGAGTACGCGCCATCTAGATTGACAGTACATAATCCTCTCGCTATACCTGGCTACTTCAAACTACTCACGAAACGCGGCAAGGTCACTTCACGAATGTTACATTCGAAAGTGGTAGTACTGCCCCAGGACGGCAGACTGAGTAAATAACCATTATCAGTCCGCCTACCACTTTTTAATAGTGCCTATAGGCACCGAGCGACCGAGTACATATAACAAAGTTACATTGGTACCGGTCAGAATTAGCGAGGTTCGAACACGGGTCTCATTGATCGCGAGTACACGCGTTTTACCGCTAGACCACGACCACTCATTTTATACTCGTATATATTTATTTATTTATTTATTCAAAAAAATCACAGCGTGAATTATAATTTTTTTTTTTGTTATTTTATTAACAACACAATGGTCTCGGAGTAAAACAGCGTTTTTTAGTGAAACTATTATATTCAGTTTTAGGTAATACAGTTGCTAATCCCGAGACGGTCGAGAGTGAAGTGGCAGCTTGCTGCTGCTGCGGCGCTGGCATCGTTGGCGGCAACAATTGTATTTTTTATTATTTATTAAAAAAAAAAAAAAAAATAATATTATCATGAACAATTTATTTGTACAATTAACTCAATCACCAACATAAATGATAAAACGCCAAAGATTAAATAAGCTAAGTAAAAAGCTAAATTGCAATAGGGTAACCAAAAATTTGCAAAAGCTTTTCCATATTCAATTCAATTCATTATTTTCAGTAAATAGACAGATAAACTGCACTCTTACACGTCGATAAATACAATAACTAATACAATAATAAGTACAATAACATTCATGTCAATAGCAGCTGCACATGAGCATTGTCAAATTCACTAATTAAACAAATACATTAATTTTAAGCAATTTATGATAGCTGCATTATATTAATTTATTATTTATTTAAATTAATTATCTATTCTTTAATATTCATCTGTTCTCCCAACTCTAAAAAATAAATTGTGTAAATTTATTTTTAAAAAAAATTGTACTGAATTAGACTAAAAATTATATTCACCCTTGCCTTGATTCCATTTCTAGTGCGACGAGCGTACATCGGGACTTACGACTTAATCTCGACTAAATTGCACGTTATCTGTCCTAGCGCAGTCACTGGCATAATTGCAGTTTTTAATGTAGTTAGCGGCGACTACTTTATGCACTTAATTAGTGTTTCTCTACGTATCGCAAGTCGGCATTAAGAATTGACAATTATTTATTAAGCTCGATATAACCTTCTAGTGTTGATATGTCTGTAATTCTAAACATTCTTTATATGTATATATATAATATATGTATATAAAAAATGTTTCTTTCTTTATTTGTTTGTCTAAACTCTAGTCAGTTTAAAATGTATAATAACTTAATAATTAATAGTCCCATAACTGTAACTGTAAGGTATACAAAAAGTTGTATAAGTATTTATTTTTCCTTTATGGTATCTTTTTTGTTGCTTCAATATTTTTAAATTTATTGATCTAATATAAACTACATATTAGCACCATTATTTGACACACCATGGTTTGATATATTTAAAAACATTGATATGTACAACTAGATATGCAATAACGCTCCCAAAGTGACGGGAGAGAAAAGATGATTGGAGTCACTTTTAGATTTTCTGTCAGTTAATATTTGACTGTCGACGACATTGTCAAATCGTTTGAAGCCGCTTACGCTCTTTTCATGTCGGATGTATGAGGTTTACTCCTCTAGTATATATCTTTGTTCAAAAATGTTCACGTTGGAATAACGTTTCAGTGTTGGTAGTGTAACACATGGTTAAAGGAATGCCCACTGTCCTTTTACACTCTGAAAATATGTATATTCAAAAGCGTGTAATAGCACGTTGCTAGAACAAATATTAGCAACTTTAATGTTTAAAGAAACATCTTAAATTAGCGTAATGGTTGCAAGCGTCGTCCGTAATAAATAAAGGCATCCTCAGTGTACGTTTAGATTCTACCAAAAAGGAAACACTTTCTTGAGATATTTAATTCAAAGAGCCAGTGGGGAGCCGAGAGCAGCAGAATGGAGCGAAGCGAAGCGAGGCCTAATCAAGCGGGCCTTTCACCCTAATGGATTTGCGAATACTAACTTTGAATGAGATAACATAGACGGTATTTAGAAATTTTGTGTATAACAAAGTAGACTGTTTTGAAAAGATGTCATTGATAAACGACGGAAAATGAGTTTTGGCGGCCATATTGAGACGTAAGGTTATCTGTCTTGAATTATTTTTCTAAACTTGTGTTTCTTCGAGTGTTAATGTGTAATAATGATAGATTATTAACCATTAAGTGTTCGTTAACGTGCGTGAGTGTGGGCAAACAATTCAAAAGAAGGGAACCTGTGTTTCCATTTTCCCTCCAAAACTCCGTAGGATTTTTCAGTAAAGATTCTACCATTTTACTAAAACAAACATTTTACAAAAACCTTATTATACTTATATACCAGAATTTAATATATAAGAACACTTGTACCTTACATAAACTTTGACATAATTAAACTTATGATATTATCAGAGAAAATAAGTATATTTCTTGATTATTAAAGTTAATATAAATTCAGAGCTCAGTAGATTGAAAACATCAATAACGATGTCATTTAATAATATTTTTCATACATCAATACCAAACGCATGTTACTCAAGAAGACGAGTAGAATGGAACGAAGCCTAATCAAGCGAACAGAAACGCCTTTTACGTTAATGGAACTCAGAATACGAGCTTCCGTGAATATGATAACGTTGACATTTTTATCGCTGAAAAGAAAATATTATTTTCATAATGTGCACGTGAAGTTATGTAATTTGAAAGTTGAAGCTTTTACTTTTTACGATATTACGTAATACATTTCCAAGAACTGTAGTTAAAAATACTTTTGCAGCTTAATTTTTGTTTTCTAAACTTACATACATTATCGTACAAAGTCAGGGTCAGACATAGTGTGAATATCGAGTGCCAACCCTAAGTAACATGCAGTTGTTTTTTATAGTAGTCTAACATCTGACAGCTCTTCGCCGGCATGTCCGTTACTTACTAGCTACCACTGTGCACCTGCTGCCTACCACTCATAAACTTAAATAGTTATTTTAAATATTTTTGTGACAACACTCCGCCTGATGTAAAGCTAGAGTGCGGTCCATGATCGGAAACGAGTGCTACTATAGAGAAATCTCTACGGGCAGCAGTCGCCTCCGCTATGCCGGCCTGAGGAGACGAGTATACACTCTGGATGAGATTGACAGTGCACACAGTGCAGAACTCATGACAACAATCCGCCGTCCATGAACAGAAACAACTGATACTGTGACTAAATTTCTACAAGTAGTAGTCGCCTTTACCATGCTAGCTTGAAGTGACGAATGTGTACCATCCAGATTAACAGTGCACACTCTTCTCGTTATGCCTGGTTACTTTCAAACTATTCCCGAAACGCGTCAAGGTCACTTCACGGGTGTTACACTCGAAAGTGGTGGTACTACGCCTGGACGGCAGACTAGACTAATAACCAACATCAGTCTGTCTACCACTCTTCAATAGTGCCCATAGGTACATGTAACAAAGTTACATTCGTGCTGGTCAGAATTAGCGAGGTTCGAACACGGGTCTCATCTATCATGAGTTCACGCGTCTTACCGTTAGACCACGGCCGCTCAGATAATTATTACATGCCTTTATTATTACACAATTATTTCGAGTTATTCTCAAATTAAAGAAGAATAAAAGGGGATCCTTCACGTAAAGGAGTATCATTAGTTGTATTGAATTATTTTCATTAAGTGCATGCTCGCTTGTCCCGCTCTGCCACATTCCGTCTTGAATCCTACGTGAGGGGCATCCAAAATATTGTTGGAAGAAGGATTATGGTTCACTTCCATTTGTTTTTATTGTTCACTTATTGTTTTTTTATTATTATTATTATTTGTAAATGTCTATACTAACTACTGTAATTGTAATTGAACAAAGTTAGAATTAGCTTGGGCATGTAAAAGTATAAAATATACTATCTATTCTACATTGTCATAAAATTAAGAAGTCAAAACATTTACAAAACAATAAATATCTATATAATCTAGATGGTACATGCTCGTCTCCTCAAGCCGGCATAGTGGAGGCGACTGCAGCCTGTAGAGATTTCTCTGTGGTAGCAGTTGTTTCCATTCATGGACCGCACTCTAGCTTTACATCAGGCGGAGTGTTGTCACATGTCGAGCTACAATAAAAAAAAATAACAACTACATTTGGCTTCGGAAAGGATCTGGAAGGTGCACATTCGTCTCCTCAAGCCGGCATAGCTGAGGCGACTGTTACCTGTGGAAATTTATGTGTAGCAGCAGTTGTTATTGTCTTTACATCAGGCAGAGTGTTATCGGATGCCGAAGAAAAGAAATTAAAACTATTATACATTTAAACACGTACAGTTTACCATTAACCAGAATAAAATTTGTATATACAAGAAAAATAAAAAATATATATTATGAACATAAAGCAAGATAATGCTAAAGTATAGATTTGCGTGACCATAACATCAATAACCTGCAGCCTTCCCAGATATAAAGCCTTGACGAATTTTATTAGAGTACCTACTCCAGCAGCAATTTACTAAAAGGAGAGTTTCCTATAAAATCGAAATGTTTTCGTACATAAAATATGATGATTTTAATCTTAATAACTTCTTAATAAATTGTGAGTTAAAAGAAATGAAAAATAATTAAAAATATAAAAAGACTTAAAACGTCGCATAAATAATTGTACTCACAATCGTGAAGCATGTAATAAGATATGTAGTAAGATAAAATCCATTATTTTCCCTATTAGGACTAAGCGAGTGACGATATAGTATAAAATCGCCCGTGGTTTGGCGATAGAGATCACGATCAATGAGAACCGTGTTCAAACCTCGCTGAATTCTGGCCGGTACCAGTGTAACTATGTTGTATGTACGATAGTAGCTTAGTACAAGCATAAAAAAGATAGCAAATTTAAATTATATTCGCGGTAACGATGATAAAAAAATGAATTGCATATCGAAAGAACGTTCTATAATAAAAGAATAAGAGCCCACAAATCTCAGTGACAATAAACAATAAATAGATATTTATAAGAACGGAAATGTGGGTAAGAAAAGATATTCTCATTTTACGGATCTTTACGATATTATATTTCTGACGGAAATTGCTCTAGAATGTGATGTGGCCTACAATATTTTATTTATTTTTGTCCTTTGAGAAGTATTTCTCAAATCTAAATCTATATTCTATACAATATTATAGACATACTTACATACATTTACTTATATACTAATACATACATACAGAACGTTGCGACCTCAGATATGATATGATATTCAGATATGATACCTTTGTTTTGGTGTTATATTTTGTTATAAAAAGAAAGTCGATGTCACGGTTAAATTATTGATATTATAATAGATAATTTTATCTGTACTATTCGTTTTTCGCTCAATGCGGGGTACATATAAAAGTATACAATGTAATTAAACATAGCAATAAAAATAGGTTTAAATAACGCATTGTTTTATTAATAAAGAAAAAATAAATAAAATATAGCGTAATAAAATAACTTAGACGACATAAATAATAACAGCTGAAAAAAAAAATTTAATAACGAACGAAAGAAATTGCTTATTACATGTATATGTATCTATAGTCCTTTAAATCTCTCAATAATTTTTTGTAGCTTACGATTAAACCGCCTCTCTTGGATCATGTCTGAATCCAACAACAAAGAAGTTATTTCAAATTCAATAAACACAAGCAAGCCAATATTGAGGAAACCATTCCTTTTAACTTCGCCTTGTGTGAAGATTTTATTCGAAAATTACATTATACATGATAAATAGAAACTTTTTGATGCGTTATTTTAATAATTTTAATAATTTCGATTACTAACATATTAATTAGTTTTTATAGCCAGTCCACTACAGAGATAAAATTAATTGCAGTGCGGAGTTACTCCTATACGTGTTCGCTTGCCTGATGAAGCTCTTTTTCATCACCACATCAATTTAAAAGAATCACGAAATAATATCTATAGGCAACATAAACATTTATTGTAGCTCGGCATATGACAACACTCCGCCTAATGTTAAGCTAGAATGCAATCCATGAACAGAAACAACTGCTACTATAACTAAATTTCTACAAGCAGCAGTCGCCTTTACTATGCTAGCTTGAGGAGACGAATGTGAACCATCCAGATTGACAATGCACACTCCTCTCGTTATACAAGTTACATTCGAAAGTGGTGGTACTACCCCAGGACGGCAGACTGGGCTAATAACCATCATCATGCCTACCATTCTTTGTTAATAAAATATAAATAAAACGGTTAATAAATAAAACAAAACATTATTATAATAAAACATGGTACTTATCCGATTTAGACATGTGTAAAAGCTATAATTTCATAGCTCCCAAGTCGCCTTATATCTTGAAAGGCAATCCTCGTTTTGTTTCTTAATTTTACGGTCGGACGAACATATCCCAGCCTACTTAACTGCTCACAACAAGGGCTGCCATAATTGTATTAAAACATTTTCTATAGTTTTGTCGTGCTTTAGATAGACTGATGATGACCAGTCTGCCACCCCCGGACAGTACAGCCACTTCTATGTGTTACATCTGTAAAGTAACTTTGTAGAGCGGCCGTGGTCTAGCAGCAAGACGTGTGAACTCACGATCGATGAGACCCGTGTTTGAATCTCGCTAATTCTGACCGGTACCAATGTAAGTTACATTGGTACATATATGTACTTTGGTCGCTCAATACCTATAGGCACTATTAAAGAGTGGTAGGCAGTGTGATGATGGTAATTTGTCCAGTCTGCCGTCCTGAGGTAGTACTACCACTTTCGAATGTAACACCCACCAAGTGACCTTGGTTTCTTTGTAGTAGCAATTGTTTCCATTCATTGACCGTACTCTAGCTTTACATCAGGCGGAGTGTTGTCATGCCAAGCTACAATTAAAAAAACCTTGTTATAGTCAGGTATGAGAAGTGCAATATGCCTCGCAATATTGTGTCAGCAGCGTTCGCTTAAAAAAAAAATAAAGAAAAAATAAAAAAACACTTTATTGCACACATAAATCGTACATAGGCGAGCTTAATGCCTTTGGCATTGTCTACCAGCTAACCTTTGTTGGTGTGAGCGGAGATCTACAGTGCAATGAACAAGATAGGATAGGAAAATCAAAATAAATAAATAAGTAAACATATAAGTGTATTATAACAAATACATTGCATAAAATACAATATGCAAAACACAAAATACAAATAAATAAATAATATAAACAATATAGAGTAGGAAAAAAGAAAGAAGAGTATAAAAAGTAAAAAATAAGAAGTTAATCAATGGCAGCCCTACTTTGTTTCAACAAATAAAATTATCTTTACATTGTATCGTGTTTGTCATTGGATAGGTTTACTATCTTTTTGATGGGAATTACTTTGTAGTTTGTATAATTTATCCTATCTAGATGTCTCACCATCGTAATCATTACAAATACTAGAGCTACGGTCTGAAATTTCCTCCACTATGCCGGCTTAAGAATGTGCACCACCATTGAGAAAGCAAACTCCTCTCGTTATATCTGGCTACTACTTCCAAGCTAAAACCGAAACGCTCACACACTCTTCCCGGTCAGCATTACCCACCACTCTTTTATGTGAAAATAACCTAAACGTGATAACATAAACAAGAAAACGTTTTATCTTTGTTTAATCCAATATTTTTCGTAGCGTTATTATGGTACTTATTGGAAAAGCAGTATCGTGTTTTAACGTAATTTCCTAAACGGAAGGCTTCTTCGGTTGGCAGGGTTATTGCGTCGAAACCCACTGGGAACCCGGCACGTAGTTAATGGATTTGTGCATACTTCCCTTAGGAAGTCGAGCTTGCCTTATTTCAATTTCATTCAATATTAAAAAGCAATAATCCTTTATGTATATGAAAAATGTGCTCGATAAGAATTTATTTATTACTTAGTTTATTAGTATTTAATTGTTTAAACAATTAATAATCTAGTATGTCTAAACTGATGATTGTTCCCTTATCAAATCAAATCAAATAATTTATTTACTGGTTATGAGTTAGTAACAAAGGTCTTATTTCTATGTTAGTGTTCCTCTATGACTACCCAAAAAAATACAAATGTCAAAATATAATAATTATAATAGTAATATATAGTCCATAAATAGCTCCCATTCTGCCGTCTTTGTGTAAGTACCACCACCATCAAGTGTACTACACCCGTAAAGCGATCTAGTATGTGGCATCAACCTGAATGATTTCCAGTTTTCCCAGGTGGCGTAGCGAAGGCAACTGCTGCCTATATTTAACAGTGGTAGTTGTTTATCTCCACTTCTTTTTCGTTTCGCTTATGGACCGAATTACCATCAGGCGGAGTATGGTTATAGGCTGAGCTTCTACAAAAGACTTTTTTTCTAATGTTTTTTTTTTAATTTTCTATGATCCATATAGAAAATCAGCTGATCTGAATTGAAATTATTTGACTTATTTACACTGACATAAAAGAAGATATAACGACATACTTTCTCTACCTATGACACTTAAGAATGAAGCCTTAAATATATACTTTAAGCACGCAAAGAAAGTTCGTGTCAAAGGAAGATAGCTTACCTAGTTTGTTGAAGGAAGGCTAGTCGCAAAACTTGTTGTAAAATGACACGGATTACCATATAGAGTGATTTCAAAACAACAACTTCAAAGGAACATGAGAATTAAAGTTGATATATAATTTTATATAGCTTTATTTTTAACCTAAAATTGTCTCAATTGTCATAGGCGAAACAACAGAGGCAATCCCAGTGCGATGTTTGAATAGTTATAAATTATAAATATTTAGTAATTTAGAAAAAATATTTGCAATGCATCAATTAGAATTAAAGTTAATTATTTTTTAACCAATAACGTGGGCCCTTCCAGAACATTTTAGGTTGTCAATTATACAAACAAAGAATAAGAAAAAACCTCAAGGCAAATTATAATAATAATTCCATTTATATCTCCTAACATTCCTTGTAAATTAATAAGTATATTACATCCACAAAAGCCTTCTGCGTACACAACTTCATAATTAGCTATTTCCCATTTCGCCGGAGGGGTGCAAGACTGGCTTTATCCTCTTCTCTACAATTAACTAGCATTTTGTTTTGTTGCGCACAAATAGACGTCTGTCTTAAGACGTTATTATCTATTATTACATTTAGAATGAATGATGAACTAACAATTGAATATGTTTGTACGAGAACATTAATAAATAGTGAAATTAAAAATGTAACTGTCAAATAGTCCGATAAAGACACCCATGTCATGGAGTATATTCGTAATTATATAGTGATTTTTTTATTGTACCTCGACATGGCCACACTCCTAACCGGATAAAACTGCTACCACAGAGAAATGTCTGTAGGAAGCAGTCGCGTGGATATGCCGGCTTGAGGAGACGAATGTATACCATCTATTGATAGGACACGCTCCTCTCGTTATACCTGCCTACCTCCGAAACACAACATGGTAGTTCAGGGAACAAAATTAATTTTTTTTTTCTTTTTTTTTTATTGTAGCTCGGCATGTGACAACACTCCTCCTGATGTAAAATTAGAGAGCGGTTCATGAATGGAAACAACTGCTACTACAGAGAAATCCGTACATGCAGCAGTCGCCTACACTATCCCGGCTAGAAGAGACTAGACAAGATTGAACACGGGTCTCTGCGATCTTGATCACGCCTTCTACAATAGATCACGGCAGCTCTCATTTCAGATATCTCATTTTAATTAATTAAAAAGTATTAATTTAATGTAAAACTCGTAATTTCAATGACTTAAATCTATTAACAAGTTTATTTGAAAGTCATAGAAGTCACCTCTAAAACTCTGCTAGACTGTTGAAAATTTAACATAGAAGCATAACAAAATATATTAATTAAACCAACGAAGTTGAAACAAATAATATCTGTCTTAAATATCTCAAATAATAACTTATCGTTATATATTTTAAATAAGCACTTACTCCTATAATTCATTTGGGGTAGACAGATACCTACTCCTATACAAAAGTTCTCCTCATTTAGATCAGGCAATTTTCAAATAAAGTAAACTTATAACGTATGGTTTGCGTTACGTTTTTGTATTAGGTATCGTAATTTCTGAAATAATATTAAACATTTTTTTATACAAAAAAATCAAATGTTGCCGTCAAGTCAAATACTAACTGACAGCGAACCTAAACGTGGCTGTGGCCATGTTTTCTGTCGCGTCACACATATATATATATCAATGTTCGATCCGCACTTAGACTCAGGCCGAACGAGCTATATTTTTCTATTAATTTTTTATCACAATTTAAAAATAACACTAACTTTTTTGCCACCATTACTTTATAAGTACTAATTTTGATGAACAAAGAATAATGAAACTGCAACTAGGTAATTTATTGTGTTTTTAAATCCCATAAAACCCTTATTCCGCAGTAAATAATGAAAACGCAGTTAAAAAAAAACTCGTCCACAACAAGCTTCCTCACTGAAACTGTAACGTCTGGCAAACAGAAGGGCATGCAACGAACTTTATAATTGGCCATTATCCCCTTTCGAATGGCAATACCCTTCCTTCGGGAACCCTCTACGTTAATTAACTAGGTCCGACTGCAACACTGGTACATATGACAATATCGTGGGATTTATGTTTAATTTATGTACTCTGGTGGAAATATATAGGTAAACGTAAATAAAAGCAAATAATACTATTATTTTAAATCACAAAGATGACGGTAGTGATTGATCTTGAAAGTAACTAAAGACGCGGGTTCGATTCCCTGGCTATATGTGCGGTCATTTACCCAGTCTGCCGTCCCGGGGCAGTACCACCGCTTTCGAATGTAACATCCGTGAAGTGACCTTGTCGCGTTTCGGAAGCAGTTTGAAAGTAGCCACGGGAGTGTGTACTGTCAATCTAGATGGTGCATACTCGTTTCCTCGAGCCAGCATAGCGTAAGCGACTGCTGCCCGTAGAGATTTCTCTGTGGTGGCAGTGGTTTTCGTTCATGGACCGCACTCTAGCTTTACATCAGGTGGAGTGTTGTTTAAGATTTAATATTAGGTATATGGTTGCATAAATTGAAAATTGAAGCATGTGTCTAAGAAGTTAAAATTAACACACACAAAACTACTAAATAATTCAACCCGATATCGGGGCAGACTACCAAAGTTTTTCACAGATTCGTTGACCACAATAGAACGCGTTCAACTATTTATACTAGTATCCGACTCTTCAAAAACTTTGGCGAACGGATGTTCCTCTTGCAACCTCAAGAGAGTTAACGTCACTAACAGTTTGTAATTAACATTATTGATCTTTAATGAATAATAAATGTAACCCTTGTATTATGTTTGAAATTATACAGGGTGTTAAAAGAAAGGGGTCATTCCTGCGAACCAGAAGTTCTCATGCGGTATAAGTATTTTTTATTTTATTTTTGAGATTATTATTTTAAATTAATAAAATAAATAAAATCTTATGCCAATTATTTTGAATCTTCTTATTTTTATTTTTTTATTGTAGCTCGGTATAAGACAACACTCCACCTGATGTAAAGCTAGAGTGTGGCCTAAATGGAAACAACTGAGAAATCTCTACGGGCAGCAGTCGCCACCGCTATGCCGGCCTGAGGAAACGAGTATGCACCATCTAGATCACATATGGGCAACAACCGGCCCGCTGTAAGATATGATCCGGCCCGCGAGACATTTTGAAAAACCCAATTAAAAAAATATTACATTAGGTACTTACACTCACGGGAGTGACAGTGAGGCGGCAAAAAAAAATATTATCACTACTTTAAAATGCACTAAGTACTTTTAAACGCGGCCCGCGAACGTATTTGCACGCTAAAGTTTGGCCCTCAACATGTCAAAGGTTGCGCATAGCGGATCTAGATTGACAGTGCACACTCCTTTCGCTACTTGCCTACTCCTAGGCTACTTTTAAACTGCTCCCGAAACGCGACAAACTTCCCGGGGGTTACATTCAAAAGTGGTGGTAGCAGGACGTCGGCCAGGACGGTAGACTGGTCTAATAACTATCATCAGTCCGCCTGTCACTCTTTAATAGTGCCTATAAGCACTGAGCGACCAAAGTACATATAACATTGAATTTGTTATGTCCAAACATGGGTCTCATCGATCGTGAGTTGACGCGTCTTACCGCTAGACCAAGGCAATTTAATTTTTGATATATCTAAGATCTTAGATATATTAAGCTTTAGAGCGGTCAACGGGCAGAAACAATTGCTTTTAAAGAGAAAGGTCTGTTTAGATAAGTGTGCAGCATCCAAGTAGTAGCAGTGCATTCCATTGCATAGAGTCAACTTCGCCGATGTTTCACTTGGAAGTAAGATATATAAGAAATATAATATAATTTAAAAATATTTATTCGTTATTAGAAAATATCAAGCGCAAACAAGAAAAGCCAATTTATCGAAGAACCTTTTTAAAGTACAAGCATTTTATTAAGTCTAATGTCTTTATTGGGAACAAAATTAATTTCGTGTTAGTAAATCTTTTTATATTGTATTCCGTGTTACGAGTAGGTTAGAATCTCCTTACCAAAATCATTTTCTTTTATAAACGAATAACATCTCAATGTGAAATATAAATATATAAATATAATATAAATATAAATAAATATAAACTTTTTTTTAATATGGCATATAACAATTTGCCAGTGTCAAAGTAAATATTTTGCATCAAGTTAATAATATTGTATCACGAGTCATTCATTCATTACACTAAACACTCAACTCAAGTCTCAGTCAAGCCAAAAATTGCTTCAGTAAAGTGGTAGAATCTTTACTGAAACTTCCTAAGGAGTTTTGGAGGGAAAATGGAAACACATGTTCTCTTCTTTTGAATTGTTTGCTTACACTCACACATATTCACGAACATTTAATTGTTAATAACCTACCATTATTACACATTAACACTCGAAGAAACAGAAGTTTAGGAAAATTATTCAAGACAGATAACCTAATGTCTCAAGATGGCCGCCAAAACTCCCGTAATATTTATTTTAAAATGACAAATATATCTTGACTAAGAAAAAGCGATAGTACTGCCACTTTCGCTCATGAAGTGACTTAATCCTGTTTCGGGGTCTTCTTAGAAGTAGCCGGACATAAAACGAGGAGAGTACCCTATGAAGCCGACATGGTGGGGGCGACAACAGCAAAAAACAGGTTAAAAGGCCGCGTTATAGATAGGTGTACTATCAAGAGCAGGGGAGCAGTCCCAGTTTTCTTTTTCAAAATTGTTTGTCGGAATATTAGTTGTTGTTGCCTTCTCTTTCTGATTGCATTATAAGTAAAGGAGATCAATATTGTTGTCAATGTTTCTATATGTTTTTTACATATTGCACCTCATTTAGTATGAGGGAAAAACGAAAAAAAATGACATGTAAATATCAATCGACTTGACATTGTCATTAAATTTCAATATTCAAAATATATATCTATTAGATTAATCTACACACGATAAGTTATATTTAAAGTAGGAGCTGAGAGAAACATAAAAATATGCAAGTAACATTAGGCCTTAAGGTGGGACTGCTCCCCTGCTCTTGATAGTACATTGCGACAAAACGTGTTCTGGGCGCTAAAAATATCGCCCTGTATAACTATAGAATATTATAGGAGGCGTATTATTAAATATAAACTAACATATTGTATACTTGAAACTTTATCAATATCGGTTATGGGAGCAAAATTAATATTAATTGTATCACTGAACAATATCTTAATAATGTCTCCAGACAAAGATGTGTCGTAAATTAATCTTGACGAATAATCCAGAACGTTTGATGAAGTTGCTTTAATTAAATTAATTTCTGAGAAACAAATTATATTTGCTATTATTAGAAACAATAATTATGATAGCGAAGGACGCTGGTTGTGGTTACTTAATTTTTTCTATTCAATTTTCGTCATAATTTAATAATCTAGCGTTTATTATGACAGAATTTAACATAAATAAAACAGCCGATAGCTTACAATTAATCTGATTATACGTACTGTAGAAGTTGTTTCTTGTAATATTTCTTGTTTAAATTTATTAAAATTTAATCATTGTTCTTTAGTAAGTTGATTTTGGGGTTGTACGAGTGGAATTATTATTAAGTCAGTATAAATACCACTTATCAGGTCGCCTCGAGTTGTTTAACTTTAACATCTTCAACAGCTTCTATTAATGTTGTTTATACGTTACTGGTTTATCCATACTAATATTAAAACTGTAAAAGTATGTTTGTTTGTTTAGCATAAAGGTAGATTATGAGAGAATAAGATTTAAGAGTGGTAGGCAGACTGATGATGGTCAATAGCCCAGTCTGTCGTGCTAGTAAGCAGTAGTAACTTTCGAATATAACGTGAAGTGACTATGTCGCGTTTCGGGAACAGTTTGGAAGTAGCCAGTAGAATGTCAATCTGGATGGTGCACATTAATCCACAAGCCAGCATTGCGAAGGCGACTGCTGCCTGTAGAAATTTATCTGTAGTAGCAGTTGCTTCCGTTCATGGCTCTAGCTTTCGCACTCTAGCTGTACATCAGGTGGAGTGTTATCATATGCCTACATGAGCTACAATAAATAACAATAATAATATAATTTTGTCTTTAGTGGGGTAGAAATAAGAACTAATTTTGTTCAAAGAGGCGTCTGAGTATGTAGAAATTGAACTTGTGATTAAATGTGTAAAAATAAAATATGTACTTGGTGTTGAGTATCAGGTAACACATCTGTAGTACAAGTAACAATCTAACATCACTACTATTATAAAAAAAATAGTAAATTTTAAATCAGAATTCAGAAGATCTTTAAAATAAGTGCACTTGCTATTTCTGTTTAAGCACAGCTGTAACATTTAGTTCCGTTTAATCTCGTACATTATGAAAATGCCTCGTATTCGGGAGGCTAATTCTTGTTATTGATTCACGAAATCGTTCTAAATTTTTATTTAATTAATAATTGATTTTATTTTCGATTTAGCAGAATATGTTACTTTAAAGTAGTTTTATAATAAGCATCATTTGTTATTTGTAGCATTTGATGGATACAAGATCTAGAAGCAACAATTTCAAAATAAATTTTGAAAATTAATTAATCTTTGTTATATACAAAAATATACTTCGAAAATACGAGAATACGACGCCGCTGTAAAATTCGTATCTCCAACAAGCACAGGTTTAGTTCATTGATGAAGAGCGCGAGGGATTCAATTCATTGCCTCTCGGACTTGATGTATTGAATACGCTACATTTCAATGTGTGCTGATTTGATAGCATTTTAAGTATTAGCAACAACATTTAAGTAGTTAATAACATCATTTTTATTTGTTCGAATTATAATGTACGTGTAATTTATAATACTTTATTAATATCTCGAAAAGTAGATGCTTTAACGCAATCGCATAAAGACCAATTTTATTCAGAGAGACTAACTACCCTAAAAAACTTTTTGTCACAAAAATACTTTATGCCACAAAAGGAAAGGCTAACCAAACGAATTGTTTTAATATATATTTTAATGATTTCTTAAATATTTGCTTATATGGTTTATATATTACCTATATGATAATAAATTTAAGATGTTCACTTTCAAGTTCCCAAACAAAAAGCCTTCGGTCATTAAGCATTGACACATTTGATGATATTTGGGATGTTTTGACATATTATGTTTTGATTTTAAAAAAATTGAATATAATAAAGAAAATATCGCTACCTTCACACATTTTCATGAATTATTTTACTTGTCTTTGTTATTCCTAATAAATATCTAAATATTAAATTTAAAAAAAAAGGAAACCGTTAGACATAGATTATTCTCTTCTTAATTAAATGAGGTGCTAATCATCAAAATTGATTGAAATTTGGGGTCGAAAAAGTTAAGTGTCGTTTTTTGTGGGTAGAGTCAGGAGGAGTCCAATATAAGTAACTATATACAATTATATATCTCGATAGTTGAGTCAGAAAGTATATTTCCATACACCGAATTCTCTCGCTCGAGCTCTCACATGCCATCCAACATTCGTCCCCTCCGATTGTTGGCGACATTGTACGTTGCCATCATCTCTGCTATGGTTTGACCTAGGTACTAAACGATATATAGAATAAAGACCACCAGCTCAGCTCGCCTGTAGAATAAAGTAATAGTTTTAATTTTAAACATGCCAAAGTTTATTTTTGAAGATTAATATAATAATTTACTAGAACTTAATAGCCTTGATATAATAATAATATATCTCAAATAACATAATAACACGTTATTAAAATGGCAGCTCAAATTATACCATTTATGTCAATTAATTAAAGTAAGTTCCTATATCTGTAATTAGTGAAAGTGGAAAATTAGTTTATAGTCTCTTTAAATTTAAAATAAATCAATAACAGTAAAATAATTAATATTATTTTCTTTATTCGTTGTTAGAAGTGAATAGAATTTATAAAAAGAGAAACTTTTTTTATTTAGCATATGATTTTCATTTAAGTACCCTGAAGACTGCACGCGCCTACGTGTGCGCCGTCTGCAACCGTTATCCACCGTCGAGTCCTTCGGGATCCTGTGCGGATTCACCTGCATCCTGCATCCTGCGAGGAGACCAGCCGACGAAGAGGACAGTCTTCGACGCGGGAACGCTGCCGACCCACGCCTTCATGCTCTCCACATTCTACGCACCGGCCCTTCATTCCTGCACCCTCATTAGCCTGTAAGTCTGTTGTTTGTAAATATTTCTATCAAATTAAAATATAGTAAGCTAACCCATTCTTTCATTTAACTATCGTGAACCACAATGAAATGAAATGAAATGAAAATCCTTTATTAACGTTGGCATGGACTTGGCATGCACTTGTTCATCGTCAGAATCTACTTTGGCTTCGGAAAGGCATATGACGTGAAGACAGCCATAAGAAACTCGTCAATTATAGCCTGTTTTTATATTTTATAATTTTTTTTTTATTTACAATATATTTTTATTTACAATTTTATTTACAATATTTTTAAAACCTTTTTTAATTTATTTATTTTCGGGAAACAAACAACTAAAAATTCAAATAAACATATATAACTGATAGTCACTTCACTTTCCACTGGTAGATTTACTTCAACAGATTTGTATTTATTTCAACAGAGAAATTCTAACCTGGGAAGTGGGAACTTTACTTAGTTCATACATTTTCTGATCTACACGAAATTATTATTACGTTAGATGCGTAAAATAATAAAAAATTACTTAAAAAAATATTTTACAATACTTTATCTGTTTAGCTTCGCATAATAAAATTACGATGACTATTTACAAATCAAAATTGTAATAGAATATGACGTTCTCAAAACATGTTGATTAATGAAGTTCAAGAGGTGGTGTTTGGAAGTTGTTTTTTTTTTATTTCGCCGTTTTCCTCGTCCCACCAATTAGAAGTGACCACCGAAAGCGTAAAAAAATATTTAGATAAAAATAAAGCAGCAATTTTTTACATTCCGCAACGGCTTAGCAAGTAAATTAATTACTTTTACAGTATTTTGCAGACACAAAAAAGTTTGTTAAAAACTGAAAACATTCTCATTGTTTTTGTTTTTAAAAATAAAGGGGTTTTTAATACGTTTTTCTTCTGTCGTTCATTGTAATTTTACGAGTAATAAAACTTTAAACAAATAATTTAAAATTTTTAATTATGTTTTTAAAACAAAGGATTTATATCTGAACATTTTGAACCTTAAACCTTAATTGTTAATTAAATTAGCCTTGCAGCTATCTAAATCTGATACAATAATACACGTGTTTGTATATTAAATATAATAATTAAGAAATAATTAAAAGAAAAATGTATCACTATACTCGTTTATAATACCAATACAAATAATGGAAGGAACTCATCGATGCCTGTAATACAGTCAGTAGACTATAAAGGGTCATTTTTTTAACTGAGATAATATGGGGAAATCCTAAACCATAGGAGATAAAGGCGAAACTGTCTTAGAAACCATTTGCTCTTTTTTTATGAAAACGATTTTGGCATAGTAATTTTTTTAGTCAAGCTTGAGTTGTCCACGGAAATGAGTCATTTTGATGAAAGATTTTTTTGATGCGGTTCGACTCATTTTCATATAAGGATCATTTCATTGTATCGGAAGAAAAAAATCGAAGCAGCAGAAGTTAGTCTATATTACTTATTATTAGTTTATATTACTTTCATTTTCTACTTTTTATAGCTAATAGGAAATCGTTTTCTTAAAAAATAGTAGTTCTAACTACTTCTACGTTTATGGACCGCACTCTAGCTTTACATCAGGCGGAGTATTGTCATATCTTTTTTTTTATGCCGAGCAACAATAAAGAAAAATGATAATACAAAAAGTTTTTGGGGAAACGATTTCCTATTGGCCAAAAAACTTGAACTAACAAGTGATAGTAATCAATTTTTTTTTTATTTTTTTTTATTGTAGCTAGGCATGTGACAACACTCCGCCTGATGTAAAGCTAGAGTGCGGTCCATGAATGGAAACAACTGCTACTACAGAGAAACCTGTGCGGGTAGCAGTCACCTCCACTATGACGGCTTGAGGAGACGAGCATGTACCATCTTAGATTGACAGTGCACACTCCTCTCGTTATACCTGGCTACTTTCAAACTATTCCCGAAACGCGACAAAGTCACTTCACGGGTGTTACATTCGAAAGTGGTGGTACTACCCCAGGACGGCAGACTGGACAAATAACCATCATCAGTCTACCTACCACTCTTTAATAGTGCCTATAGGCAACGAGCGACCAAAGTACATATAACAAAGTTACATTGGTACCGGTCAGAATTAGCAAGGTTCGAACACGGGTCTCATCGATCGTGAGTTCACGCGTCTTACCGCTAGACCACGACCGCTCTTAATTTATACGTTTTAAATCTTTTTTTTAAATTGTATTATAGCTCGGCATATGAACGGTCCAAGAACGGAAACAACTGCTGCTACCGATAAATTTAGACAGGCAGCAGTCGCCTCCGCTATGCCGACTTGAGGAGACGAATGTGCACCATTCAAATTGACAGCTACTTCCAAACTGTTCCCGAAACGCTCTGTTCATTTTACGAGTGTTACATTCGAAAGTGCTGGTACTACTCCAAAATGGCAGACTAGGCTAGTGACAATCATTCAACTACATTCGAGAATTGCCCTCCTAATCTAGCATCTATCTTCAGCTCGGCTAATCTTGTATACACAAAACAATATTTACCTAATATTAGACATGGAAACAAACCAATCTCTGTATCACACAATAAACTATGTCCTTCCTAATAACACGGCTTAATTAGTTTATTGTTTAATTGGCTGTATTTCATAGTTTAATTAAACTTATTAGAGATTGCTTTGCCGCGATCTAAACTAATATTATAAATATTTGTTTGTATGTTTGTATCTTCTTGCTTATAAAATCAAACTAATAGTTAATAATTTTCAGATGTAGATACCAATTTATTGACTGTTCAGTGAGTGACAAGGTGTAACACTTACTCCTCGTGCTTTTTTATAGCTACGCTAATACCGGGTATACGCGACTAAAAACTCCACGGTCTACGTCATA
This sequence comes from Tinea pellionella, assembly GCA_948150575.1. Taxonomy (NCBI): domain Eukaryota; kingdom Metazoa; phylum Arthropoda; class Insecta; order Lepidoptera; family Tineidae; genus Tinea; species Tinea pellionella. The sequence continues at coordinate 2,129,997 of OX411254.1, read as the reverse complement.
TGGTGAGGTCACAGGCACGCTTTCGCATTCATCACTAACGCACAAACATCGCACAAACACTATTCCAGCCAAGTAAATGAGCGGCAGTCCAAACTCGGGATTACCGCTCTTGGCTCGGGGCGAAGGAGATAACGCTTGGTACTCCGATACCACCTCCGCCCACGCGATGAAGGGTGGTCTCTCACTCAGGTCTTCTCTGAAAGCAGAATGTGACCCGAGGAGAGACCCCACCTTGCTGGTTTTGGTTTGCACCTGGGTATCTCAGGGAGGTATCCCGGGACCCTCTATCCACCACCTGAGGACGCGCCCGATCGGCACGCGACCAGCAACTCCAACAACTCGGAACTAAACCATTGCCAATGAACAAGAAAAAATAAGCATTTGTCAAAAGTTCAAACAAACTTTTGATTTTTTTAAATTCCTGTAAATTGAAACATCGTATTTATAGTTTAATTTTGTTTTAAAAATTACAATAGTTATTCGTATAAAACACTTATTGTCATTGATATATACAACTAGGTGTGCAATAACGCTCCCAATGTGACGCGAGAGAAAACATGACCACAGCCACGTTTAGATTCTCTGTCAGTGAGTATTTGACTTGACGGCAACATTGTCAAATCGTTCGAAGCGGCCTACGGTTTTTTTTATGTCAGATGTTTGAAGTTTGCACCTTTAACAACACCTCAAACAATTAGAACGTTTGACATTTTGCTATATAGACGATTCAATACTAAGCCAAAAAATTAATTTAATTAAACTCACGTGAATATCAAGATGTTGTTCGTACGCTTTATTTATGTTTATTTTATCCCAGCAAAAGCCGGGTGTTTATGCTAGTTTATCATAATTAAACAGTCTAAGTTGTTTATACCAAGTTTGTGGGACGGTCTTACTACACAACTGCTCACCATAATTTTAAGGCGGGCCACGAATTATTAGTTTCTAATTCAGAACTGCCGCACGAAATATTGCGTATAATATCTGTTAACCAAAAGCTGTGCTTGTAAAATCGTTATCTGTAAATTGTGTAACTTAATCAACGACTATCGATAATTTTGTAGTAGGATAATAATATTCATAAATAAATATATGTATAGGCTTTTCTATAACATTTTTTTATTGTAGCTCGGCATGTGACAATACTCCGCCTGATGTAAAGCGGTCCATGAGTGGAAACAACCATCCAGAAAATCCACTATGCCGGCTTGAAGAGACGAGCATGTACCATCTTGATGACAGTGCACACTCCTCTCGTTATACCTGGCTACTTTCAAACTATTCTCGAAACGCGACAATGACACTACACGGATGTTACATTCGAAAGTGGTGGTACTACACCAGGACGGCAGACTAGACTAATAACTATCATCGGTCTGCCTACCACTATTTAATGAGCGACCAAAGTACATATAACGAGGTTACATTGTTACTGGTCAGAATTTAGCGAGGTTCGAAGACGAGTCTCATCGATCGTAAGTTCACGCGTCTTACCGCTAGAACACGGTCTAAATTACCTATTTCTAATAATAAATTTATAAATATATTTAACTAAAACGGATAAAGGATACTTATAATTATGTAAGAAAGACGAAACTGAAATGAAGAGATACCCCACAAATTATATTGCCGCGTAAATTTAATCCTACCTAATTATATATTTATTTATTACATTATTTTTAATTCTCAAATTGAACTCATAGCCCGTTCCTAGTATATTACGTATATATACGTTCCTAGTATATTCTTTTTTATTGTAGCGCGGCATTTGACGACACTCCGCCTGATGTAAAGCTGGAGTACGAACGGAAACAATTGCTACTACAGAGAAATCTCTACAGGCCTCCGCTATGCCGGCTTGTGGAGACGAATATGCACCATCCAGATTGACAGTGCACACTCCTTTCGTTGTACCAAACTGTTCCCCAATCGCAACAAGGTGTTACATTCGAAAGTGCTGGTACTACTCCAGGATGGCAGACTGGACAAATTTTAACCATAATTAACGAGGTTCGAACACGAGTGTCATCAATCGTGAGTTCATACGCCTTATTCACATATATACAGTTTGACTAACTTCTGCAGCTCCGATTTTTTTCCTATACAATGAAATGATCCTTACAGGAAACTGAGTCGAACCGCATCAAATTTTTTGTTTTACCAAAATGACTCATTTTTTGGACAACTCAATCTTGAAGAGAAAAATTACTATGCCAAAATCGTTTTCATAACAAAAAGAGCAAATGGTTCCTAAGACAATTTCCCTGTATCTCCTGTGGATTCGAATTTATACGAGTATATACATAGATACTGTCCCAGTTAAAAAAATTATCCTGTATATACGAGTATATGATACCTATAAATAAATTCACAATATTCACACTTTTCACTATATTCACCTATACAATTTTTCACGCGTACGTGTCGTTACTGCCTCGTGTCGTCTCCAGCTGCGACCGCAACCCTCATCTGACGGTCATCCAACTTAATGACGTGTCCGATGCACATGCAATTACGGATTTCACACCTTCTTTCCCTTTAATGTAATTTATATGTATACATGTTTGAGTGTGTGTGTACAATATATTTACTACAAATGCATACGACCGCAGTCCACGTATAGAGTGCGAATCGTGAGTGGAAATAACTAAGAACTGCTACCGCAAGAAAATGCCTACAGGCAACAGTCGTCTCCACTATGCCAGTTTCAGAAGACGCATATGCCTGCGACTGGAGTGGAGGCGACTGCTGCTCGCACAGGTTTCTCTGTAGTAGTAGTTGTTTCCATTCATGGACCGCACTCTAACTTTACATCAGGCGGAGTGTTGTCACATGCCGAGCTACAATAAAAATAAAAATAAAAAGACTGAAAGTCAGTCCCCAGACTGAAGATTGGATTAATAATCATCGTAAGTATATCTACCACTCTTAAATATAAATAAATAAATATATTATATCCTAACGTTAGAATATATTTGAATTTTAAAAATAAAATATCAAAAGTGTTATTGCTGATAAACATTTTCATTAAATTCCATATCGAACAAAAATATGCGAGGAATTTTGCTCCGTACATCGTAAAATTAGATCAAAATATTAAAATACCAAACATAATAATATATCTATTACACAAAATAATGTTAAAACAGTTTTATGCTATAATTGTAAGAGTAGTCAATCCTTTTTATATTAGTAATTTTAAGTTTTCATTAAAAAAAGACGAGTTTTTCGTGAGAAAAATCCATCAAAAATTTTTTTTATTCGTATTTATTTTATGACTCTAAAACTTGAGTTTTTAGACTCTTAAATGTATACAGAGTAAAACTGCTTCAAAAAGTACAACTGGCTACATTTACTGCCTTAAGTCTATATAGTTTTACAGTATGTAACCCCTCGGCTTGTAACCGCCTGATGTTAAGCTAAAGTGCAGTCCATGAGCGAAAATAACTGCTACTCGAGAGAAATATCTGCCCCAGCTACGCTATGCCGGCCTGAGGCCTTATAATACCTAAATAAATCTGGTCTAGTTTAAAGTCGTTTATTTTTAAAATTTTCCTTGTGTGGATACTGCTGTTAGCCGTTCAAGGCTGTTTCACACGGGAATAGTTTGAAAGTAGCCAGGAGTGTGCACTGTCAATCTGAATGGTCTCTTCAAGCCGGCATAGTGGAGGCGACTGCTGCCTGTAGAGATTTCTCTATAGTAGCACTCTAGCTTTAGATCAGGCGGAGTGTTGTCACATGCCAAGCTACAAAAAAAACAAATGGAGAATAAGGTGTGAAGCTACTATATATTTTTAACGATTACATTAACAAAATATCTATACATCCTTGTTCTTAAAGAGAGTAGCTCCATCTAGTAGTCAATAATAACGCTAACATTTAAAAACATTTATAATTAACTATCCACACAGTCTATAGTTTAGAGGGGTGACGTAAAACATATACAGTAGCTCACCCATGGGTTTAAACAGAAATACGATCAATTAACCGGTGAACTATATGTAAAGTGAAGCTACGACAGCATAGAGCTTGTCCTCTTGGGAAATTAAGATGTGTTTACTCTATAACTATAGACTAATTTGTGTTTTACTCAATCTACAACACTATTATGTATACACTATACAAAATGTAAAAAGTCAGATAGCAATCCCTTTAGCGTGAAAGCCAACACCTGAGCGTCCATACATTTTGTTTTACAACATTGTTTGAAACATAGCAAATTTATGTTGAAATTAAGTAATTTTATAACTTTCTCACCACTAATTATTATCGCAAATCACTATAATAAACAAATAGCTTTATTTTAAACATTTTATATTGGTTATATTTCACAAGCATTTTATATATTCTGTGCCGTAGCTATTTGTAAAATACTATGTATGAAAAAAGATGTAGGAATCTAAAAAAAATCTCATCTTATATATTTTATTGAAAAATATTTATTTATTTATTTTAAAAATTTTCACCAAGAATTGAACCCGGGTCCATGCCATCAAAATTTACTAGTCTTATTTTTAAAGTTTCTCCAACAAATATTTTTTCTATATTAAAGCATTTAATCCAAAAAAAAATTAAGAGCAATAAGAAATAGAAACATAAATCTCCCAAGGTGAAATTATAAAATGAAGACGTATCTCATTTATAAATGGCTAATGATATAGGAAGTGACATGTCGACGTCTAGACAATATTGCTTCGGTCTGTCGTGGACGTATTGTGGTCACGCACTGTTAACGTCACCGGAAACCATCCTGTCCAAGACATACATACATTATTAGGTACTATAAGATATACTTGATTAAATGCTTGCAAAAAATATGAAAAAAAAGATAATGCAGAGTGATTGTTACTACCAAATCAAATCAAATAATTTATTTACTTGTTATGGGTTAGTAACAATGGTCTTATTTATATGTTAGGATGGTTTGCACCAGAAGGCCGGTTAAAGTAACTTTAACTATTACTTTTACGGCGACGACGACCGTTAAACGTTTACATTTACTCTACACGCGTTGCAATATTGTGTAAATTCATATTGTTATCGTTAAAAGGGTGGCTGATCTCGAAAAATAATAGAAAAACATATTTGGCTTCTTTTCATACATTTGACGTTAGCAACATTGGTTTGACGATTACTTTAACTTTAACCAAGCCAAGATTCGCTGGTTACGGTTAATAATCTTAAGTAACCGTCAAAATGGTGCAACTCGTGTGGAGTAAATGTAAATCATAACGTAAACGTAACGGGTAAAGTAAACGTAAAAGTAATAGTTAAAGTTACTTTAACCGGCCTTCTGGTGCAAACGACCCTTAGTGTTCCTCTATAACTACCCATTTGGATGTGTAAATGTCAAATAAAAATTCAAATGTTTAAATATAGTAATTACGTATAATGTCAAACAATCATACTCCAAAAAATCATTTACAGTATAATAACATTTATTTGTTAGGAAATCTTTTTTTTAAAGTGGTCATAAAATAAAGTCATAGAAGAAATATATCAAATCAATAATACCGACCTCAGTATTTAAAAAAATATTTAAAAAAAAAGATAAATGAGTAGCGTTAATTAGCATTAGCAGATAAGAACTCAACTGCAAGAGCTGCCGTGGTCAAACAGATAGAAGGCTCTCTCACGATCGATGAGACCCGTGTTCAAATCTCACCGACTATGATTGCTGTGCCTATGTACAAGAACTATGAAAAAATATATATATAATTTAAAAAAAGAAAATGTAGAGCACAAACTAACTAAAAATAGTAAGAGTAAATAAAATCACCTAGTACCTAATAAGCATAAGGTAAGGTCAATTGGAAAAGGTTGCTCATTGAAAAATAGGAAAGAGGAATTTCTATGAGTCACGTGTCGGCTAAATAGCTTAGTGGTCAGAACTCCGAACGTAAAGCGAAGTTTGTTCGATTCCCACTCTAGAAAGATGTGTGTTTTTGTTTGTGCATTATTTAACAATAAACATTTTAACGTATGTAACTTGAGTTTCGTCTCGGAATAGTTTTGCTAAAAGTGTGGACTTGTGGAAATTTTCGTAGTGTTCTCGCATTTACTTAATGAACATCTGCAATACGTCTTCATAACACTTAAGGAGAAAAAATGGTGTCCTTAATGTAATTCTCCGAAAAAAATGACAAGAATACTTTTTCTAAAAGTAAGTTTGTTATTATAATACTTTTATTGAAAAGAAATCAAGTTTAAAATAGTTACTAGACTAACCACGTTTCAATTCTGAAAATACTGTATTATATAAGTAGAATAAATTTATTTTTATTTTCCAACGAGGGTAGATTGCAAGATTGTTTTAAGACAGCCAACGGTCGGGAGTGGGGAGGTAAACCTGCGGTAATTTCGTTATTCGCCATTTGTATTCCAGTCGGGACGGACGTGCGGAGTGCGCCGTGAACAACGATATTCTTAGTTTAGTTTTATTTTTACGAAGTTACCTAAAGAAGGCTAATTTTTAAGGCTGTTAGCTTTTTAATTTAAAAGGAAACATATTGAACACAATTAAAATGTATACAGATTTTTTATACTCCTAATAATAACCGACTTTCGAGAAAGACATTTAATAAATATATTTATCTTATTATATCAATAGAAGTAACGTAAATAAAACAACTTATAGAAATGACAAATAGAATTAAACAATGACAAAATAACATTAGAAAGTTATCCAATAGATTAAGCTACTACTTAGGTAGGATCGACGAATCCCAGAGACTCGTCAAAAGAGAAATTAGCAAAGAAACTCACTTAAACTTTCCTTCTAACTACTGTCTTAACTCGTTTTGAACTCTACAATTAATGCGAAAGTGTTAAACGAAAAGGACAACAGTACCATTAAATTAGATACTTCAAAGCAACGGACTGAGTGAAAGTTTTACGTCTCAAGTTCTAGATTCTAGACAATAGAATTATGTTTAAAAAAAGTGAATTTAAATAGATTTGAGGAGCTGTCTAAAAAACAAAAAAGAGCTATAAACATATCGATAAAATTTTATCGATAAAATAAATCTATACGCTCAACGTTTAAATTCAGATTTAATCAGATTTCTGTCATAAATATTCCTTCAATCCAATATAGTTAATACCCTTACGGGGTGCATACACGATGTCCCCCGCACTGAATACAAATTACACACAAAAAGCTTTGAAAGATTGCATTTTTCCCTTTTTTCTAACTTAATACAGGTAATAAGTTTACATTCATATTTTATGTGATAAAAAAGGTGCCTTTTAGGGGCGAATTTATAATGAATTTGTGTCTTGTGTCTCATCTACAAGGTACACTTTAGCAGATAAATAAAGAATCATATAACTTCTAGAAATTAAGAGGTAATAGTCGTCAAAACAAAATAAAAAGAAAAGAAAGGCGACGAGGTATTGTTCAAAATACAGGCGTAAAAAATAGAAACGGTACAACCCTAATTTTGTTTGAGTTTCTCTAATAATGAAGCCCTACACTAATGAGTTTTACCCCTTTCAATCACCTCTTCCCCACTGAAAAGATCAAGCTCGATACAATCACACTAATGACTAGGCTATATATCTCTTTAGAAGGGTATTTTGTTCTTTTAATAGCCGTTTTATTTATTTTTAAATTAAACACAAAGCAGTTCTTAGCAGGGTCTCAAGCTTCTTATAAATGCGACGAGCAGTCAGCAAATGTATTGATTAATGTACAGCCTTTGGCCAAGATTACACAACGTCCATTCTAGGGTTACATAAGACCTAATACAAGCGCTAAGTACAGGCATTTAAAAAAATGGCGGACGACAATTATCTAACACCTAAGACCCAGTCAAACATACGCTGAGGCTCCAAATTCGACAAACTAGATAGCAAATCGTTATGGATTAGACACCGTTGGCTTCTACTATCAAACTCTAAACAATTTACCAAATTAAAGTCAAGGGTAATTTTGTTAACTTTTCAAAGATGTCAAACTGGACAAACAACACCTCAATCTTGCCGCCAGCACGATGACTGTAAAGCTTTCAAATGGTCGGAATTAATCAAAATGAATGCAATATTTTAGTTTAACTTTTATTCAGTTCGCATTTTCAAAGTAACAAATAATTACGAATACAATTTAATGGCAAATTAATCTTCGAGAGTACTTTGCAAATGTTAATAAAATATATCTAGTACAGTGGAGAGCGCGGGTTCGATTCCCAACTCAACTCAGCCTATTGTATGCCTTTGATATTTTTATTTATTTAATTTTCTTTACAATTATATGTATACAGATAACTACTGGTCTTAGGTGTTTTATGTATGTATTGTCTTAGTACCTATAGTACATTTTCTACCTGTTATTTACCAGCGTATTATTTTTTTGTTTTTTTTTAACAAACTGTAAATGGTGTATCTTTCTTCATTAGTTTACGTTATCTAATGAGCTAAATAGCTTTATCAAGAGCTAAAATAACGACGACTAAGTTCAAAAAAAAATTACAAAATAAATACACTTAATCCGGATCTTTGTTTATTCTGGAATCACAAAAAGATTCTTAAATATAAGAAGTATTAAGAAAAGGAGAAGCTTAAGGAATCTTTAAAGTGAGCTTTCTTTTGTTACAATTTACTATTCCTAAACACAATTTAAATCAATATATGTTTGTGTCTCTTTAGTTGTTGTTCTCACGCCTATGAACCTTACCGGGTAGGCAGTGTCTTTGGAACGACGACAACTACAAACCGCTTTCGCCTCGACCACATTACCTCGCCTCCCTTTCCCATAGGTACTCGTAAAAAGTTATTTTTATACATATTATTTGTTTAATATTTTTAATGATATTTTGTCTATTTAAAACGTTTTTATCTTCAAAACTACAATACCAAAATCTCTGAAGTACATTCTAGAATTGTCCAGCAAGGTCCATCTTTTCGAGTTCGCACTTGTGATTTCCCAAGAGGAGTCTTCGTAAATAATTCAAGGAGACCCGGTACACAACGTACCTTAGTTACAAGACACCGGAATAATTAATCTACAAGTAGAATGTGGTACGAGCAGGAGATACTATATCATGCCTTGTCCTCTATAACTTATATATATTGTATACTATCAGACAACCGTCATTTTCTAAAATGCGTCACACATTTTTTTTTACTATTGAAACCTCTTCCTGGTTACAAACTTTTATTCAATCACAAAACCCTAACCTAAATCTTAGATAATTCAATATTCACAACGAATTAAGTACAAGGCACGTTAAAAAAAATATTAACTGGCAATTGTTGGGCGTTTAGGATTACTATAATTTTCGTCATGAGTGATTTAAATAATGTCGAAGATTTAAAGCAACTCAAGACGACAGGGGGCCTACTGCTATTTTAAATAGTTTCGTTTTACGTTTAGTTGGATCCGATGACGATAAACAAAACATTGAGTTACTCAAAATGAACAAATAAATTCCTGTCAAATTGAAATACCTGTTAATTCTAAAATGCAATTCGAATAGGGTTTTCAAATATTTCAAAGTCAAATTACTATGTAGAAGATTTGGTCGGTGGCAAAATGTAAGTTTAGAGTACCGAACTCCCGAATAATGTTCGAAACCAAATCAAAAGAAAACAGTTTAAAAAAATTAAGCATCATCTCCTGATACATATCTAGGATCCTTTTAGAACTCAGTCACTCAAATGAACTTTCACCTTATTGTCACGGAGATAAATGTACTAAATATTACGTCCAAATAAAGGCAATTAACAAAGACAAAAGACCGTGAATATTGCTTCAAATAAAAACCCATTAAAGGGTCATTAACCTCATGCGTATACAAAAAAACACGCAATAAATCTAGAGACCACATCAATATGTCTTCCCCTGATCCCTAAATACGGTTAGCTATATGTTTTGGACTGTATTTAGTAATGTGGTTACCAGGCCGTTTTCACTGTTCACTGAATTAGATTTTCATATAATTAGTATGGTATAATTTTAAAATATTCAACAGTGCTACGCAATACAATAGGATTTGTTGTTTGTTGTTTTCAATTATTATTTTCAACAAAACAATAACGCCATATGAAAAAAAAACAAAAATTATTTTTTTTATTATTGTAGCTCGGTATGTGACAACACTTCGCCTGATGTAAAGCTAGAGTGCGGTCCATGAATGGAGACAACTGCTACTACAGAGAAACCTGTGCTGTGCAGCAGTCGCCTCCGCTATGCCGGCTTGAGGAGACAAGCATGTACCATCTAGATTGACAGTGCACACTCCTCTCGTTATACCTGACTACTTTCAAACTATTCCCGAAACGCGACAAAGTCACTTCACGGGTGTTACATCTACTATATCTCCTTCAAATACAAAGTTATAACGACAGGAAAGCCGCTCTCGGACGAAAGACAACTGTATGTGACCATATCCCATATATTTATGTGAAATAATTTATACAGTCTCTAAAAACGTTAAGAAACAAAATTCATTCGTGCATACAAAAATGCTACAAAAAATTGTCTACGACATTTCGTAGATGCTTCTGCTACAAGATATCGTAGCATATCGTAGATGCTTAAGGTTTAAATTAAACAATGTAAAATACTATAAAGACTGATTATGAGATAATTGATTTAAATACATATTTAAGGTACAATACCAAATTATATATTTAAGCAAATATTTATTTATTTTAAAAAATAACATCAATTGAACCTAATTTTCAAATTATTTATTATGAAAATATACGATATTTTTAGTCAAAGGTATTTGAAAACCAAAATAAAATATGCATTTTTATGTTCAGAACAGAGGGCGTCACCGACGTTGAAGTATTATTGAAGTAGTATACTATGTTCGTACGCTTGCCAAATACCCGGCTCAGGTGCCAAATCATTCCAACCAAATGCAATTTTCTAACAAATTGGTTACATACGTCACTCTAATATAAACTTTATTTGATTCTATAGTGTATTTATATTCCGTTTTTTTTTAAATGTTGCTTAGCACATGACAACACTCCGCCTAATGTAAAGCTAGAGTGCGGTACATGAACGGAAACAACTGCTACTACAAATAAATTTCTACAGACAATAGTCGCCTCCCGTATGCCGGCTTGAAGCGAAAGTTCATCATCCAGATTGACAGCGCAAACTGTTCCCGAAACGCGACAAGGCCACTTCACGGGTGTTACCTTCGAATGTGATAATACTACCCCGGGACTAATAATCATCATCAGTCTTCGTATGACTTTTGATGATCGTTTTAAAAACATTGTTTACTGATACGGTTACATTATATTTCTCAAGATATAATATCATTTTAGTCAAGGGAAAATAATATAATACGTAGTAATACATTACATAACACATAAATAATGTTATTAATAAATGACACTCACATAACCATACCCCTTACCAATACAGAGATGAAGACATAAAAACACCAGCCCCCTAGCCTAGCCGTAAACATTGACGTCAGTAAACATAAGTACAATATCAGTAAACAAAACTGCAAGAATACATAAGTCGTAGCGTCGCAGAAGTAGTCACCGAACGTGACGTGAACCTTTATCGGGTCTCGTAAACGTCAAAGGTGGGGCCCTTAAAGGTTCGAATACACCATAATAAAACAAAAAATGTATTACAGTCAAACGCAAAAATTCTGGGCTACTAAAAAAATCTAATATAGTTTTATTTGTTAACTTGGCATTAATTTCTTAAATACTAAATTAATTATACGCACTACAACTCATAATATATTTCTTAAATAAACAGTCTATCAAAATAATTTTGGTAGAATCGCAGTTTTTAAATTAACCCGTAATTTTTGCATCTCAGTGTATATACAATATTAATATAATATTTTCAAAACCTTACCTAAACAACAATGCTTATAGTATATTTGGCTAAGCCAGTCTATATGGCGAGGTTAGGTTTCAGGCCCCTGAAAAATGATAGGTTCATAAAGGGAAAGAACTCCTATCATACAAGAAAACCAACTCATATCTAATTATAATTTATACGGTGTTGAAAGAATGATTTTTATACTGTAGAAAAGTGTTACTTAGTCTTTGACATAAAAGTGTTGTTAGGTTATTTTAAGTATTTTTTGTATAATATTTCAACATACGGTATTAGTTAAAAGCGTATATTAACAAAAGAAACACGAGCTGACAATAAATATTCAAATGCATTAACTCAAAAATAAATAATGTGTAATACACCTTAAAACTAAGCCAATACGCGAAATCTTGGAAAATTCCGTAAGTGACAGAAAGAAGGGTCTCCGAAATTCGTAACCAAGTCGAGTAACTACAACATTGACATTTGAAGGACAATTTCGATTAGGTATTAGCAACGACTGAACAAAAAAAAAGTTAAACTTTATTTTATTTTAAATTAAGAACACTATTTTAGTAATGCTCGGCAACTCTGTTTGATGTTAAGCCAGAGCACGTACCATGGGCGGAGACAACTGCTGCCACAGATAAATATTGCATAGTTGTACCCTCCACTATGGCAGCCTGAGGAGACGAATGCGCAACGTACCGGTTGACAATGCACAACCCTTCTTCTTTTACTTCCAAGCACCGGAGACTGATACTGAGACGCGACTAGGCCACTTCACGAATGTAACACTCTCAAGATGACAGACTGGGATACAACAATCATCACTCTGCCTACCATCCTTTGAATGTATTATTTTTTATCGTTTGTCTAACAACAGTGAATTAATAAAATTTACTTGACTTGAAGTTACTTCGCTGCATATTGAAGAAGAACTCTATAAAGAAATCTCTCTGAAATGAAATGAAATGAAAAATCTAAGGTAACTCTATCAATAAACTCGCAATGGATAGGTACATACTTCCTCTACCTGTATATTTTCTTGCGGGTATCGGTAACGGGTATCAGCACTTTACTCGTAGGTTTTGGGGAAATAAAATTATAGAGTACCTTTTTACAGAAAGAGAGCGTAACACACACGGTCCGTGTGTAGAATAATAATTTATAGGAATACGTTAGAAATACTGTGTATCAAAATACGAGTAACTGTGTCAAAATAAATAAAATTAAAACATTGTAACTGCTTGGGTTAACTTAACTCTCATTATCTCCTGTTTTCATTACATTATATAATATTTTCATAATGTAGTTTGATTTCAAAAAGCTCCGTTGAGAAGACAAGAAGCACGACACTACCTATAGAAAGAGTTTTTAGTGATTGGCAAAAACAAACCAAAAAAAAGAAATTATATAAATATATTAATAATATATTATTTTAGTGCACATTTGTCATAATAGTCGTCCGGCATGCGAAGTTAGAATGCGGTCCATTAGTGGTTGCAACTGCTAGAGGCTTGACGACACGAGCATCCAAGTGGTAACATGGTGGATCTGAGACCTGACAGAGACTATATCTGGAACGATAATATTAAAAGTTGTACAAAATTATTAAATAAATTCATATGTTAGTTATTAGTTAATAATAATGTAAGTAAAAAGTAAATAATACAAAGAAAAAAATAAGGAAAAAGTGTACTTGAGGTTTCCTTTTTCTCATCATAACCCCTTCAAATGTTTTTAGATAAAAGGGTAAAGCGACCATTGAATGATACTTATTATTCTGTAATATATAATGTCAAAGTAGAGTGGAAAGCAAGAAAAAACATACAAAATAAAAGGATTCACCCAAGTGAAATCCCATGTCCAAGATACGTGCGCTCTTACCCCGCTGAATACAAACGACAAGTAATAGAATTGCGGTCGGAGGCTTGCCTGACAAAGGTTCAACTAACTTTCAACATAATTCAAATTCAGTTTAAAATATCTTACAAGGATTTTTAACTATACTATACTGTATTTTTGTCTTCTATCCACAAAAACCCTTATAAGAAAAATATAATGTTTTTTTTGGTTTACTAGAAAACTGTAAACTGTGTTTTTGAAATGAAATGAAATAAACTTTATTGCGTGAAACATGGTTAGTAAACATGGTGTTATAAATGGGTTAAAATTTGTTCACATGTTTCGCCACAAATCATCATATGTGACCAACTCGGAATCTAGCTTAATAGAATACAATTTAAATTACTGAAATCGGTTCAGCCGCTTTCGAGAAATCGGCGAACAAACGCGATGAACGATAGGATCCGGTCTGTTAAAAATAGGCATCAATGGTTTTAATTCAAAAGTTTTATTTGTTTATTCAAATAGTTGAAGAAATTACATAAGCCGGGTCTAACTCACATTGAGAAATCTTTAATTTGGAAATAGATATATTGTCTTAAATACTTTATTTTAAAATTATATTCTTTATCTATGGTGAAAATTTATAGGGATAAAATCGATTCATATCTCAGTCTGTGTGTACACAGCGATTTTTTCTGTTTAAATTTCATCATATTTTAATAATAACAATCCTAGAATTAAATATGAAAAAAATGCATTTAAATCTAGTAGATTTGTATATCTACTCAAATTCTTTTTACATAATAAAAATGTAAGAAACATGTATTATCTCACATTTGTAAAGCCACAGAAATATTTTAGGAGCAAATTCATACGACCGCTGTTCGTCCACGTTTATATTTAGTTCACTGAACAAATATAAACAAATGTGGTATGCATTCTTATCATTTTTACGACCAAAATAGTACACGGAATATTTTACTTTATATATTATAAATATTTCCTTTCTATCTCAATTTTCCTTTATTAAATATCGGACTCGTCCATGTCAATACGTATTTTAAAAAGTAAGCCCCACTATCCTGCCATCTATAACTATCCCTGGTCATAATTTACTTTAGCTAAAGCTCTACCTATACCTACCAATCTGTCTCTCATGGTTTCCTTTTTAAAATATAAAAAAATAGTGATCCACTCACTTTGTTATATATCCAAACACAAGTTTAATATAGAAAATAGTATTTCTTAGTATTTCTTTACAGTAGCTCCGCATGGGGCTACACTCCGCCTGAGTGCTTAAATTAGGCTAGTGTGATATCCATGAGCAGAGATAACTAGTAACTTACAAAAAAAACATCTGTAGGTAGAAGTCGCTTCTGCTAAGCCGGCATGAAGAGACGAATATGCACCATACTTGATTTTTTGCATAAAAATATAGCGAAATAAACCTCGCCAGAATACAAAAACCGAACGTAAAAAACGTTTTAAGGACCTAACTGTGTTTGATTGAGAGGGATGAGGGACGTTGGAAAAGAGCAAAGGTAAATCGCTTCTGGCCAAACAGCACTTAAGGTTGTCCACTTAACTTTTGAAGCGGACTCTGTGAAGTCGACCCATTGCAGCCGGACAAAATAAATACATGAAAAATCCTACTTTTGTCTCCTCACAGTAGATCACTACATCTTCACACTTGAATTTGTAAAGCTCTTAAAATCACATCTTGTGTTTTCAAGTTAATAAATACATACCCTGACTCCTAACTATGATACCCTTACCACAGGTATCAGGACAAGGACAACACAAACATACAAATACTTAGAACACCCAGACCTTGGATTAAATTCTTTTTAATAATATTAGATTTATAAATAAATATTATAAATAATATTTGTTTCCTCATTCATGAAACGATGATCTGACTTATTGCCAGTATTGGATTTTCACTTAATAGGTTTTGTTTTAAATAATGAAATCATTTAACATCCCCGCTGTTTTAATAACATTTGTTGCCAATTTCATACGATGCCTAATATAAGGATCCAACGCGTAGTTGGATAGATAAAAACATCGAATATTAAAAAAGTGGGAAAAGTTTCAACGGTGTCGGCAACACCGAGAATGGGGCTGTCAAATTTTCTTTGTCCAAATAGAGCACAGGATTTCAGTATCGTAATTTGAGTAGTTGTACATTTTTCAAAGCGCTCAGCTGCTAGAGAGTAAAGTAAAGCGAAGCAATCATACTCTCAAAATTTAACTATCTAGACACAGTTTACGGTCCATGTTTGCTTCGCAGAACTGTTCACCTCATACAGCGGGTTCAAAATGCGTGTGCTCGATTCTGTTACCCAGTCCCAGCAAGGTCGCACATCACACCATTTTTGAATCAGCATAATTGGCTCAAGATGGAAGATCGTAGGGTGGCTCATCTGGCAGCACTTCTTTTTGGTGTTATCAAACAGGACACTCCGAGCTACCTCAGCGAGAAATTGTCATGGCCGAGTCAACCTAAGAGATTCAACACCAGGTCTAGCCTAGACCTTCTCTGCATCTCAAAATGCAAGACCTCCGCCTTCCGTGGAAGTTTCCGGTATGCGGCAGCCAAGATCTGGAATAATCTGCCTCCGCCTTTTCGGGAAATGCAGTCCGTCGTAGCTTTTAACTATAGACATAAATTACTTCTTTTAAACAACCAGAAGCTTGACTGCCGTGTAAATAGCCGCAGACTGTAATTAATATTTATTTTTTATCTAATCTATGTATTTATATTCATTCATTTTTTAGCTAGGTACAAACTATTATTTTATTTATAAAATTTTCACTGCCGTATCTATTTAATTTATAGTATTTATTTTTTACTATCATTTATTTATTGCTTTTGTTTATTTTATTTTATTTCAGAATATTTTATCACACCGTTCGCGTCCACCTGTCCGGGGTTCCAGCTGAAAACCAGCGCTACGAGCTGCCTCGTGTAGCTCGTTAGCATGTGCTGAGCTGTGCGCCCTTTCGTCCCTACACATTCGCGTTCACACTTTTTTATATTTGTCTCATAAATGTTGTGCTGGGATGAATAAAGTTTTCTTTCTTTCTTTCTTTCTTTCTAAAGTGAGAAGAAAACGATTCCATTATCTATCTGTCCCACTCCGTCGTTCTCTTTTTCTCCATTGCACTCTTTTTCTCTTTACTTAGTTCAATACTCAGACCGATCATTATTTGTTTTTGGCAACTAAAGTACATATAACATAGTTACATTGGTGCCGGTCAGAATTTAGTGAGGTTTGAACACGGGTCTCACCGATCCTGAGGCCGTCCTTCCCGCTAGACCACAGCCGCTATGTTCGTTTAAAATCCAATTTGTATGAAGACAATAAACCGTTATACGAGTGACACGTTCTTTATTGAAAAGTAGCTGGTTACATAAGTTTACGATTGGTAGTACCGCTTCACGTCACGTACACTAACTTAACCTGAGAGTTTACGGTGTTTGTTTAACGATCGTGTATTTGCACTGGTTTCAACTACTTGGATACTGTACCAACTAAATCTTTCTTGGGAATTTCGTTCTCGAACAAAAAGCGAATTTGTAATTGGAACTCGTCTTTTTTGCGGTAGAGACTCTTAGATGATTGGTTGAAATAAGTTAAATATTCAAATAACAAGATTTTCAGAGTGGTAGGTTTATAGCTCAGTCTGCCGTCCTAGGATAGTGTGCAGCATCCGTAAAGCGACCTAGTAGCTTTTCGGGATCAATTTGGATGTAAGATATAACAAGTGGTGAGGAGTGTGTCCTGTCAAACTAAATGGTGTATATTCGCCTCCTCAATCCGGAGCAATAGTCGCAATAGTGGAGGCGACTGCTGCTTAACATGACGGATCAATATAAAAAAATATATCTATAATTTGATTTTATGATAATAAATAGTTTTAAAATGTTATATATTGAAACTAATAATACTTTAAACATGTTATATTAAAATAGAACCGTTTAAAACTTCACTTCCTGGAACGAGCACTTGATCGATGATGGAGAAACGTGAAGACGATTAGAAACATGTTAGCTACGATCACTTTAACCTTTTCCTAAAAAAATTAAATTTCTTAAAGATAATCTGGAAAATTAAATGTTGCACTTTTAGTTATTATTGCATTATTCTAGGCATAGTTTTCATTGCCCATGCAGCCTAATCTTGAGATTTTAAAATAATTTTTAAGGTTACTTTCAAATTCTCAAAACTTTCTGCGGAATTTCAACAAGAAAAAGATAACTTCAACATTATTACACATTATTATAACGCAAGAAGTGTGCCCTGGCAATGAGTGCTTCATATTCGTCTCATCAAGTCAACATAGCAGAGGTGACTACCGCTTGCTGACACTTTTCAGTGGTAGCAGTTGTGGACGGCACTAACTTTACATCAAGCGGAGTGTTGTCATATGACGTGCTACAATAAAAAAAATAACACTAGATGAAACACAAGTTTAGGAATACACTATAATACTATCTTTAGAAAGCCCGTCAAAACCTTTATACATACCCAATAATGTTTACCGTTTTCACAAAAGATTGTTTTTACGTAGTCTATTTGAAACGTATAAATAAAAATAGTAGCCGTGTGCTCGTAGCCGATGCGTGCTATGTCATTTATGTTATAAACCGTTCCAAAGTGTCAATTTATACATGATATATCCGACATAAATAATATTGAAATGGGAATCATTACGAAGTTTACACGCAATTTATTCTATGTTATAAATTGCGGTTTAATTTACTTTTAAATCCTAGACAACCTTATGTAAAACCGGGCTTCCTAGTGGCCATAGCCGTCGAGCTTGTATGAAGAGAATTGCGTTTGTGAAGAAAGCGATGGAGTTGTGTCAGGATCGGATCAGGAAACACTGAACTTAAAGAAGACAGAGGATTTATGGGGTATGTCTGTTAGCTTCATTGGGTCTATTATTGGTATTATTGCACCTTACCTAGCCACAATATTTAATAATTGTATAAATAAAGGCGTTTTTACAGACTTAATGAAGCATAGTAAATTGACGCTTCTTTTTAAAAATGGTGATAAAGATAACCCTTGTAATTATCGGCCAATTTCAGTACTGCCGGTTCTTAGTAAAATATTTGAAAAAATTATACTTGAACAATTAATTACTCATTTTAATGCAACTGGGGTACTGCATAACAAACAGTTTGGATTTACAAAAGGTAAATCAACGACGGATGCTGGTGTTGCTCTTGTTAAGGCTATTTTTAATGCTTGGGAAGATTCGCAGGATGCCATTGGAGTTTTTTGCGACCTCTCCAAAGCTTTTGACTGCGTTGATCATCAGACTCTCTTCATGAAACTTATACATTATGGCGTTAGGGGGTCAGCGCTGGAATTGCTGAGATCATATCTGACAAAGAGGTCTCAGAAAGTAGAGATAAATAAGGTGTTCTCCTCTGGCTCTACGGTAGAGATTGGAGTTCCGCAAGGCTCTATTCTAGGTCCATTCTTATTTCTTATATACAGGGTGTCCCGTAAGTAGTGGTGTCAACGGTATTTTACACATAGAGGGGTTCAATATCTAGAATATAATTTGGTGATTTTTTAAAATACCTTCTGGTTTAAAAGTTATAACATTTTTAAAGAATTATCATTTTTCCCCCCGTTTTATCACAAAATAATGTTATAAAAATTTGTTTACAATTATTTTCACTGATATTTTTATTTAAGTGGGTTGAGAAAACACAGGGCTTTCTAATTAAAATGTTATTTGTAACCAATTAATAACCATGATTAAATAAAAAATTTAAGTCTAAACAAGATTTAATTTATAAAATTTTAAGCAAAATATTTAAACGAAGCTGGTGTAAAAAAATTGTATGTAAGATTACGGGACCATTATTTTAAAAATATCTACAATTCACACGGATTCTAAAAACGTATAATAGTGTTCACTATCATTTTAATTACAATGTTTTTTAGACATAAATACAACAAATGGGCGTCGATTTTCAATAATGCATTCCGATAATAGGACAGATTTTAAGAATTCTTACAGTCGGAAATTTACACTTTTTCACGTCAACCTACTGTAAGATACTAACTGTAGTTCCAATCTTATTTTCATTTCGGTTCCTTAATTTGACTTTAGAGATGTTCAAAGAAGGGTAGGCAGACTGACGCCGGTTTCTTCATTCAGAGATTACGTACCTTAAGTACATTAGGCAGAGTGTAATCACATGCCGGACTACTATTAAAACAAAGATTATTAAGTAAATTATGGTGTTTTTTTTAATTGTAGCTCGGTATGTGACTACACTCCGCCTGATGTAAAGCTAGAGTGCGGTCCATGAATGGAAACAACTGCTACTACAGAGAAACCTGTGCGGTAGCAGTCGCCTCCACTATGTCGGCTTGAGGAGACAAGCATGTACCATCTTAGATTGACAGCGCACACTCCTCTCGTTATACCTCGCTACTTTTAAACTATTCCCGAAACGCGACAAAGTCACTTCACGGGTGTTAGACTCGAAAGTTGTACTACCCCAGGACGACAGACTGGACAAATAACCATCATCAGTCTGCTGTTGTAACCTTTAAAGTAGCTGTTTATGAGACATGTAATAATAATGAATATGAACTACGACAAAAATTGAATATCGTGTCCGAAAGAATTAAAAATAATCAAAGACCCCTAGGAAATATCAGGAGAATCTTTATTAGAAGATGTCGGTTATGCATTAGAGTTAGAGGGAGACATTTTGAGCATTTACTTTAATAAATTATTTTCTTATCCGTATCTATTTACATTGGTTTTATTGGAATTCGCATAAGGTAATAATGAAATTTCTTCGACAAATAGAAGTACTATGTTGCTTGTTTAACTTTGAAAAATTACTTTAATTAAAATGACAGTGAACATTATTATACGTTTTTAGAGTTCGTGTGAATTGTAGATATTTTTAAAATAATGGTCCCGTAACCTTACATACAATTTTTTTTAACCAGCTTCGTTTAAATATTTTGCTTAAAATTTGATAAATTAAATCTTGTTTAGATTTTAATTTTTTATTTAGTCATGGTTATTAATTAGTTACAAATAATATTTTAATTAGAAAGCCCTGTGTTTTCTTAACCCACTTAAATAAAAATATTAGTGAAAATAATTGTAAACAAATTTTTATAACATTATTTTGTGATAAAACGGGGGAAAAAATGATAATTCTTTAAAAATGTCATAACTTTTAAACCAGAAGGTATTTTAAAAAATCACCAAATTATATTCTAAAAATTGAACCCCTCTATCTGTAAAATACCGTTGACACCACTACTTACGGGACACCCTGTATATAAATGACTTACCCTTCATGGTAGAGAAACATTGTGACATTATATTATTTGCTGATGATACTTCCCTTATATTTAAAACTAAACGCTATGACGATGATTTAAGTAATATAAATAAATCCCTAGAAGGTGTGTTAAATTGGTTTACAGTAAATAATCTATTACTAAATTCAAATAAAACTAAATGCGTTAAGTTTTGTGTTCCGAATGTTAGGCAGTCAAAGACGGACATAGTTATAGATGACAATACTTTGGAACTTGTAGACAATACCGTATTCCTTGGCTTAACGGTTGATTCTAAGTTACAGTGGGGCCATCATATTGAAAAACTAGCTGGTAAATTGAGCTCAGCTGCTTTTGCTGTTAAAACAATTCGACAATTAACCGACATTAAGACAGCTAGACTAGTTTATTTTAGTTATTTCCATAGCGTAATGTTCTATGGTATGTTGTTGTGGGGAAGAGCTGCTGATATAAACACAATCTTTGTCCTGCAAAAACGTGCCATACGAGCTATTTATCAACTCTCTTCAAGGACTTCGTTGAGAAATAAATTTAAAGAAATTAATATACTCACAGTGACTTGCCAATACATTTTTGAAAATATTATGTACGTCAGAAAAAACCTAAACTCTTTTACAAAACGTAGTGATACCTGTCTTAAAAAACTACGCGCGAGGAGTGGTTTATCGATACCCATATCCAGACTGGCAAAAATAAAAAAGTCCTTTATGGGTTTAAGTGTTGAACTTTATAATAAAATCCCTGATGAAATTACAAACTGTTCCAATAATCAATTCAAAAGGTTCATTAAGTTAAGACTAATAGAAAGGGCATATTATACAATTGAGGAATGCATGGCAGATACTAGTCCATGGAAGTAGTTATTATTGTTATTACTATTACTATTATTATTATTGACATAATAATTATTTTATTATTTATAAGTTGACAATGCCTCTTTACAGCAGCTACTATTAATTTGTTATTGTTTTTGTTATTATTTTGTTATTATTTATAAATGTTTTAAATGTTTTTATTGTAAATATTGACGTGCAAAAGTGCTGAGAATTAGCCTACTTGTTGATTAAATGAATTTGAATTTGAATTTGAATCGTGGCAAGTGGGGTTCCGTTGTCTGCGCTTATCCCAGTGTGAAAAGGCGTGACAATCGATGATTATGATTAATTCAGTTAATTTTTTAAGATAACTTATGGTTTATACCACTTATTACCGCGTTTATTTCACTTTAACACGATTTTTAAAAATATTTTCTTATGACTTTAAAATTGAAATTCGATTTCTTTCAAACTTACAAAAATCGTCAATATTTATAATACACATTCAATTTTATTTTACCTTGTAAATTTCATGTTTCAGCGTCACAGTGAAAGCGGGTACAGTAATTATATACTGAAATAAGGTAAACAGTATGTAAGTTGACCTACCTCGTAAAGCTCACTAAGTTACTACCATGCAGGCTCGTATTGCGAACCTTAATATACTCCAGGCCATGTTACGTTACGTTAAACATTCCCTACATATTTACGTGAGTGTATACAAGGTGTCCCAAAACTCAACGATAAGCGGGCACCAGAGGGTGGTCCTGCTCATGACTACTCCAGAAAAAAATATAAGAAAAAATAATCTCCTATTTTTAAAAAAATACAACAAAAATTTTAAATCTTTCGAAAATTGACAACTCTTATGATATTTTTAACTACCATGACCACAATTTTCCAAATATTTATAATATTTTTTTTGTATCGGCAACCTAAATAGCACTGCTATCCACCACAACCCTTAAAAATCCCAGATTACCTGTAGTTTTTACACAAAAATCAATCATAACTACTTTTTACATTAAAATTTCAAAAGATTTTTACGTACAGTCCATTTTAACACATCGTTGTGTAAAAAAAAAAGTATGGACACTACTATGGCAAGTTCTTTTAAAAATTGACGCAAGTATCCAGGATTCTAAAATGGTACAATACTCTAGGAAAACTGGCCACAAAAAAAAAAACATGCGTACTATTTCTAAACAAGAACCAACTTTCATAAATCGTTGTTTGTTGATAATAAACGCTTTTACATACCAAAAATTGGTTTTTTGTTGCAACTTCTTGGAATTTGCATGAAAACGTGCGTAGGCAATAAAATTTAGAAGTTAAATAGTAGATATTCGTTGTTGAATAACAATAGGGCCCTTTGAGTTAGAAGGAAACTTAGATGGCAATAGTTATTTAAACTTTTTACAAAATGACTTGCCAGAATTATTGGAAGACGTGCCCATAATAGATTTACAAAACATGTGGTTTCAAAATGATGGTTGCCCTGCTCACTATGCCCGTCCTGTGCGAGAATACTTAAATCAAGAGTATCCAGGGCGTTGGATTGGGCGACTTGGTCATATCCTATCTCTGGACTTCTTCTATTGGGGTTGTCTCAAAGACATGGTCTACTCAAAATCAATTGCAACATTGGACGAGCTTCGCCAAAAAACTACTCAGGCTGCGGAACATATCAATGGTAGAAGATATGCACGACAAATAAAACGATATTTTTTAAGACGATGTTGTGCCTGTATTATTGCCGGTAGCGAATAATTCGAATATTTGCTGTAATATTAATAAAATTATAAATTGATTTTTTTAATGCTTAATAAGCAAGCGTTTGACCACACCCTGCCTGGTGTTAAGCAGTGATGCGGTATAAGGTGGAGCACGCCTGCCTATGAGGTACCTGTTCACCTTCGATTTGAAGAGACCTATGTTGTACGTGTCGAGAAACACAGACACCGGGAGGGAGTTGGCTTAACATCAGGCGGAGTGCGGTCATATGACGTGCTAAAATAAAAAAAAAAAAAAGGGAGTTCCATAGTTTCGCAGTACGCACGAGGAACGTGTTGTCGAAACGCCTCGTACGCACTTTATGGACTTGAACCATAAATGGATGGTACCTCTCCGGGTGCCCGGACGTCCGATAGAAGAAAGGGGACGGTAGAACCAGGTTTTGTAGCTCTTGCGCACACTCCCCGAAATGTATCCGGTAAAAAATAAATGTCATTTGTTGTACCATTTGTTTTGTTGCATTCAATATTTTTTAACAAGAAAAAAAAACAATTTTTGGTATGTAAAAGTGTTTACTATCAACAAACAAAGATTTGTGAAAGTTGGTTCTTGTTTAGTACTATACGCATGGTTTTTTTTTGTGGCCAGTTTTCCTAGAGTATTATACCATTTTAGAATCCTGGATACTTGCGTCAATTTTTAAAAAAACTTGCCATAGTAGTGTCCATACTTTTTTTTTACACAACGATGTGTTAAAATGGACTGTAAGTAAAAATCTTTTGAAATTTTAAAGTAAAAAGTAGTTTTGATTGATTTTTGTGTAAAATCTACAAGTAATCTGGGATTTTTAAGGGTTGTGGTGGATAGCAGTGCTACTTAGGTTGCCGATACAAAAAAAAAATTATAAACATTTGGAAAATTGTGGTCATGGTAATTAAAAATATCATAAGGGTTGTCAATTTTCAAAAGATTTTAATTTTTTGTTGTATTTTTTTAAAAATAGGAGATTATTTTTTCTTATATTTTTTTCTCGAGTAGTCATGAGCAGGACCACCCTCTGGTGCCCGCTTATCGTTGAGTTTTGGGACACCTTGTATATATCTATTCATAGTAACCCAAGTATAGCTTTTTTTTAATTTTTAATATAAACTCCGTTGCTACAACAGAAAAATGTCTGTTCCGCTATGCCGGCGCTTTCTATAGAAACTCAATAATTATATATCTGCTTACCTCATTTAAACGTCAGCGCTTTGATACTCGTATTACTTATTTCTATTCTTACCTCTTAATAATTCGACTTCTCCCCTTGATTATGAGCTGCTGTTTTAAACATAATTAAAATCCGCAATATTTTGTACTTATTTATAGAAAACAATGCACTGTCTTATCATGTATTAAATTATGTATTAACAAAACTTGAAAGTTGTACAGAACATAATAATATTGACATTATACGATCGTAAATACAAGAGTTCCCGTATTTATTAGATAAACAATCAAGAGAAACGGATCCTAGATAGCAACCTAATTTGAAACTATCACCAACTGGCACCTACGCACTAACAAGGCTGTATTCTTAACTATTATTTAATTAAATCTATTTCGTGGATAAAATTTAAGTTTTTATGCATTAAATGATTATAAAATATGGTGTTTGTGTTATGTTATATTGAAATTTAAACTTTTTTTTAAATTACGCTGTTTAAAGGAAATATTTACTATAACTTTTGTTCTGGCACAATGGGCACGACTCCGTTCCGTTCCCAAAATATAGCAGTCCGGAACCAGACGCTACAGACTTTCGGAACATGTCGGATTTCTCCTGTACTCTCCAGACAGATGGTAATTAATAAATTGATGTCAAATTACTGAAGCTGTGAATAATTGTGTACAATTTACAATCTATTTTCTCTAATCAAAATATGAAAAAGTTGACGTATAAAATATTTTACGAGACAATAAGCTCGTTTACATTTTTAAAGTCTCTTCAGTTTATTATCAAATTAATACAAACCTATCGTATCAAAATAAACCTTTAAAACGGTAAGAATACAGCCTATATGCTTACATGGCTAGACACACACACCCGCATCCAAATCTGAACGTACCTAAACACATGAAGCTCGCCAACCAAGCTCGTTATTTTACCTAAGTTACTGACACTGGTTCTCTGTAACGACTCTAATGTTTGCCAGCTACTGTTGCCTACCAAGCTAGTCATACTGTTTATGGCGTTACTAAAATTTTAGCCTGTACTAAGTAAAATTTAAAAAGAAATATGGATATTAATTAAATTGAGTATTGATTTAAAATGTCTGTGTGGGCTTTGATAAAATGTTTTCCCCTTTTTTAATTGAGTTTATATACTAATGAATAAATACATCAATAAATTATTTTTAAAAAAATTAATTAAAAAACAGATAACATTTTTTGATAAATAATATGTGTAGATGCATCACTGACCTAATTTCTGGTGCTCAATCGTGCCTTAGAGAATGTATGAAGGAAATTATGGATGTGAAAGAAGAGAAAAAAAACGTAAAAGCTAGCAATTTATTGTTGGACTATAACATGCATGTAATTGTATAAAATATTTCAGTAAAAATCCTATATATTGTGCTATAGTTACTATTAATAATCAAATATCTCTTGGTTTAAAAATACAATGTATTTTAGTTAAAAGTTTTGATCTTGAGGTGATTATATAGACCTCTAGTGATTTTATACTAGATAAAGAAAATAATAATAATATAATAAGTGAACTAGAATGCCCATTCGCCTAAGAGAAATGGACCCACATTTTTTTTTTCGAATTTCACGACCACTTTTAGTACATTTTGTAGGAAAATACATCTATATTCCTTATCACCAATCAGTTTTAATTTTTTCACCTGGGTTATTGTGTAATTAGACTTTTCCTGATACAATATTTAAGGTTATTATTATATTAAAAGCTTTAATAATTGATAATATTTATTTTTTATGTTATTAATCATTGTATATTGATTGGAAAACGATGTTTTAATATAAATAAAATAAATTATTGTAGAAATAAAGTATTATTTTAGAATATTGTTTTGTTAACAACCTATTAGGTATCAAGTGGGCCCAAAAATGGGCATTCTCCTTTTTAATAAATAATTGAAAAGGCCGAAAACCGAACCCGTGTCCTTCAACATTCAAGTTTAAATACACTCATATTAATTTATTTTTAAAAGACACGCTGTTTACTTTAGATGTATTTTCAGGTTTCAATTCTTTGATTGTCACGCGACTTGCCGTGTCAATTGCAATTTGACGTAATTTACGTAATAAAGGACTTTGTTTAATTAATTTGATTACTTTCTTCTGTTATTTTTTGTCACCTAACCTAAAATATTGGAATATACATTAATATTTATTTGTTTACGTCATTTACAATAGAGCTGCGAAATGGATCGACTTGGATGTTGCCGGGTGTCATTCGCGTCAACGAGTTGGCATAGCAGAGAATTGATTCTGCACTCCAGATGGACTGCACAATCTATGGATTATTATGAAAAAATTTATATAAAATACGAAAAATAAAGATTATATTACTTTAGTTAGTAAAGTGCAATGAAATATGTATATAAAAAAAAACATTGCATAAGCAAAATTTTTCAATATGCAAATATTTCAAAAACAATCTGCCAGTAGAATCTTTAAAGTTGCCCAGAGTTCTCAGTCGATGCTTTGAAGAAAAACATCTCACCACTTGAAGAAAACAACATTAATGCAATATAAACAGTCTTATTCATATCTTTGAAATTAGGTACCTATCTACGCATCTTATTTAATCTTTAAAATTACACAATATAGTCGCAATTCCCTTTCCAATATTATTACAAGTTGAAATTAATAATTTCTGGAGCGAAATGTTTATTTATCAAAATAAGTATTTATTTGTTCTCCAGACTCAGAAGTCTGGATGATACATTTTTTTTATTGTAGCTCGGCATGTGACAACACTCCGCCTGATGTAAAGCTAAATATACTATTGCTATATAGTATTGCTACTACAGAAAAATCTCTGTCTATCTAGCAGTCGCCTCCACTATGGCGGCTTGAAGAGACGAGCATGTACCATGCTACTTTCAAACTATTCCCGAAATGCGACAAGGTCACTTCACGGGTATTACATTCGAAAGTGGTGGTACTACCCCAAGACGGCAGACTGGACAAATAACCATCAGTCTGCCTACCACTCTAAATATTTAAATATAAATAATAAAAGACGAATATAATCATACTCGATTTAAAAAAAAACTAGAAACAATACAACTTTTAAGCAATAAGACATCGCCGCCATTTTGATACCCATACAGTTCGCGCCCGAGCCGCGTTCTTGCAAATTTAATGCGAACGGGACGCAGTAATTCCCTCTCCTAACTCCTTCCTTTATACAGATACAAATGATAGTCTCTTTGCGAATGCGCACATTGTGTGTACATTAGACTGGAATCCAATTGAAAATTCGCATGTGAGAATCTTCACAAATAGCCCCTGGATTCGAGGAAATTAAATCATCTATTGTCCTGTGGGGGCTGCGGCTGACTCGCTCTCTCTCTGTACTCGTAGATACAAACCACTGTTTTATTCATTTACTCGCGCAAATTAAAATCCACTTGTCTGTTGAATTTGAAACTGTTAAGGGAAGGAATAACAATGGTTAATTGTACTGCATATACGAATATCTACCCATCTATACTAGTATGCTGGTGAATATAATGTCTAAATGAAATAGATATTCATTTGACATTTTAATTTATCTATGTTTTTCAATAAAATAAGAACTAGATTGACAATCACACCTGATGGTGCACATTCGTCTTCTCTAGCTGGTATAGCGGAGGCAACTACTGCCTACAGTCTGGACATATACTACAGATGCAAACCTCACACATCGGATTACTTTCAAACTATTCCCGCAACGCAACAAGGTCACTTCACGGGTGTTACATTCGAAAAGTAGTGGTACTACCCCAGGGCGGCAGACTGGACAAATAACCATTATCAGTCTGCCTACAACTCTTTAATAGTGCCTATAGGCATTGAGCGACCAAAGTACATATAACAAAGTAACCTATGTAAGGTACCGGTCAGAATAGCGCGGTTCGAACACGGGTCTCATCGATCGTTCATGCGTCTTACCCCTAGACCACGGCCGCTCTAAATAAATAAAATATGCCACTAGGTCACTTAACTTAATTATATATAGACTTTTAGCATACGTAGCTCTAGCTTAACAACAGACGGAATGTAGCCACAAGCCGACTTACTTACTACATCTCGGTAGACTTGCCATTATTTACAAAACTTAACAGCCGTTACTTTAAGAGTGATTTTAGTAAATGTAACTTAACATTCGTACAAGGTGAGTGGTTGAAATTATTTCGGTACGTTTTATGAGCGATTTACTTTTATTCGTATATCTTGTAAAACCGGCCCTTGAATCCCAGAGTGGTTGCTTCCATTAGGCTAAGTGGATCCTTAGTATTTCTTTTCTTTATTTTCCTAATGTTACTAGTAATATAGTATGTTTTAATATGTTATAAAGATGTTATTGTTTTTTTTTAACAATTAATAATATTTTGTTTTCCTTGCAAATACAGGGTTGTTTTAATCTGTTTGTTTTTTTTACTTATTTATTACAGGAAGATAATGTTTGTGCTAAGAAAATGTGCTGGTAAAGATTGCTTCGTGCTTAGATTTTTAGATTTATTAAAATCTTGCACCTTCATATATAACCTTACGACCTCCGTGTCCTTTTATGTTAGGTGGAGACTGAAGCATAAAAACGTGTGTAACCACACTCTGCTTAATATTAATTTAAAGTATGATCCACGAGCGGTAAAAGCTACTACGACAGTAAAACATCTACACGCGGAAGTCACCTCCATTATGCCGTGCTCCTAAAACGAGTGCACACGTCCACGTTGACAGGACAGACTAAAGCAGTCGTGTATTTTGTATAATATACATATTATTGTGCCTATATGGTAAATACATGCAGTTTATGCTGCCTCTATTTTACGAAGCTTGAGATTGGATTCCTCCAGATAATATCCTCGTAACTTGTCTAGTTGACCCTACAGGCTATATAGGTCCAGCTTGCAAGTTATCCTATTAAATCCTGTTCCAGGTCACTGGGATAATTATGTTTCTAATCCTAGATGTGTTAGGTAGAGCGTACGTACTCTATATATTACAATTTACATGTCATATACGACCGTTAAACGTTTACATTTACTCCACACGCGTTGCAATATCGTGTAAATTCATATTGTTATCGTTAAAAGGGTGGCTGATCTCGAAAAATAATAGAAAAACCTCTTTTCATGCATTTGACGTTACATATGACTTTAACCAAGCCAAGATTCGCTGGTTACGGTTAAGGTTAAAGTAACCGTCAAAAATTACAGGCGCGACGATGGTGCAACTCGTGTGGAGTAATTATGTAAACGTAACGGTTAAAGTAAACGTAAAAGTAATAGTTAATGTTACTTTAACCGGCGTTCTGGTGCAAACGACCCTCATTCATCATCAGTAAACTTTGATTTTCCCTAAAAACTAACTACTTATTAGTCCAAACCTCAATTAAAATCGCTCCATATGACTTCAAACAATCTAAAATAAGAGAACGTTTGTTTTCATTTCCCCTCTAAAACTCCGTAGGAAGCTTTAGTAAAGTGGTAGACGGGGACTCGACCTGACTATTGACTGTAGTGAATGAATGATCCGTAAAACACAATAATAATATTTACTTTGACATTGGCAAATTCTTATAATGCCACATAAATTTAAATTAAAATAAAAAAGTTTCTGAGCAAAAGTTAAGATGTGGCTTCCCAGAATGGAAGAACAGAACAAAAGCAAAAATAAATATTTATAGTTCCTAATATTATTATCTAAAAAATACGTAATGCTTATATTTGCATTAAAAATAAAAACAAAGTAAGTAAAAAGGCATACAAACAAAAGAGGCGAAAAACGGTTTATCGTCCCTAAGAGATCGAAGTTAGGAAACATTTTAAAAGGCAGATCGCTTTGTTAGGGACCCGCCACTCTCTTGCAACTTTGATGAGATTACTACTGTAGACGCATTTCTATATGTTCTTTGTTAAAGGAATCCTCGGGAGAAAAAATGTTGTGAATTAACTTTTCTGTCTTAAGTTTAATAATTGTGTATTAAAATTTATGTAAAACTCTATTAAATAAATAAAAAGGATCGGATACGAACACCGGGTCTTTCGTTGTCTGACAAGAAGGAAACGTCAAATTGTGAACGTAGTCTAGGAGTTTTGGCGACCATCTTGAGACATTAGGTTATCTATCTTGAATTATTTTCTGAACTTGTGCTTCTTGGAGTGTTAATGTGTAATAATGGTGGATTATTAACGTAAGTGTGGGCAAACAATTCAAAAGCAGGGATGTTTCCATTTTCCATCCAAAACTCCGTAGGAAGTTTCAGTAAAGATTCTACCATTTTACTGAAGCAATTTTTGACTTGACATGACTGTTTAATGTGATGAATGAATGACTCGTGATGCACAATATTATTAACTTGATGCAAAAAATATTTACTTTGACACTGAAAAATTGTTATAATGCCATATAATTTTTAAAAAAAAGACTAAAGAAAAAAAAAATTTTATTAAAACATTTGGTAATTGTTTTATATTTTGAATTTTCCACTAATATAAACTTAATTTAAAATTAATTTTATTATTTACTATATTTCTTTCGCAGTGATTTATTTTTAACAATTTTTATTCAACTTTTATTAAAAAATCTGAGTAAATTGTAAACCAAGTGTTTATTTATTTTAGTGTAGACAAATTAAGAAATAAAGTTTCAAGCTCTCTCTCTTACTTAATATTAACGTGGCACATTTAATTAAAATTCTACCCTCTTTTAAGGGTTCGAGCTCGGAGTTATCTTAGATGTTCTTATTTAAACATTCGTCAAAGATAAAAACACTTTTCACCCTCTCCTAATTAGTTTAACAAACTTGACTATTTTTTATTTACACAATAATTAAATACATATACAAAATTGAAATTTCGAAGATTTTTTAGTAAATTTTTAGCTGTTTATTATTATGTATAAACTAAAGAGTATTTAATTAGCACCTACTAATGCAAAGTCAACATATAAAATAAGTTTTTCACATTAATTATTTTTTGAAAGATTTTTTAATTGCTCATGCTTCAATGGACACAAATGGCAAAGTAAATTAAATATAAATAAATAAAATAACGCACGTCCTAAATATTAAATAGGACGCGATTTTTGTTAAACTTTTTTGCATAATTGGATTCGATCGACAACGCTTATTGTTGTAATGCATCTATCCGTAGATTTAGACCTAAAAGTAGGTTAAATTGAATTACTATGAATAAAGTAGTAAAGTATTGGACAATGTAAACAAAACGCGATGGCACAATCCAGAATCACTTGAAAGTAGCCAGGTCTACGAGCGGAGTAGAACCAGAATAGAGAGAACGACTGGTACCTACAAACATTTTCTTAAAAATAAATTTAAAGTATAAAAAGTCACAGAGTTAAACCAGTTCTATTTATAACTTTAACATAGATTATTCAGTAGGTATACGGCAACGAGAGATCGAGAAAATTTATTTCATCTGCAAGGCTCACATATTCGGATAGGCTTACGCCGGGCTAGCGAACTAATCCGCACAAACGTGTACGAATCGACGTTATTTACCATCGCCCCCGTCAAGCCTTCGTAATGAAGGAATCCCTTAACTTTTCTTGACGGATTAACTCGACTATATTTTATGGGATATCTTCTACCATAAATTACTTTTTTTTTCGTTTAATAATGATCTTTAATGGTGATAATTAGCCAAATTAAATAATAACCAGAATTTTAAATTAAAAGTACATACATACGATTACAATAACTTGGCCTCAAAGCAGGTCACCTATCGACACACTAGAGTATCCTGTACAAGTACATACAAATAACTTCCAGACCTGAAAAAACTGGGAATCGAAGCCGCAATAGACTAAGTGGCCATACAATTGCTGGCGCCCATGCTTTGATATCTTACTGTCTATGACAGAACAGTAGCTTAGTATGGACACAATTTTCTAGGGTTCTCTTTTACTATGCCTCTGCCTACCCAATTTTAACAGCCTATTACAAGCATACCGGCTTTGAGGATGCTAGGAGACCGTACTTAACTTCTTGAAGCCGATTTACGATAAATGGATAAGATAAATATACAAAAGGAATCGCGGATTTAAAGATTTCAATTCAAGATTTATTTTAAAATTGATAAGTAAAAATAAAATTTTCTTTTTCCAAATTCACAATTCACTTTCGTTAGGTACTTCTGTTTTCTTTCATAGTTTTGTTGAAACGAAAACCTCGAGTCCCTTTATTCCCGTAAGGACGCTTAACCTATTTTCCATTTTATTTTATTTAAGCGAGGAATCTTTTGTCGCATTACATTGTCTTCTTTAATTCGTAATCTTAACCTTAGTTTGAATTGTTTTAGATATAAGTGTATAATTTTAGCTTAAACTTAGCTATTATACCTTCTTAGCTCTAAACTAAGCTAAAGTCTTATACACGTAGTTATACGTTATCATATTGCACTGAACGGCGAACGCGGTGTGCAAATATAGTGGTAGGCAGACTGGTGATAGTTATTAACCCATTCGGCCATCTACCACAATACCACCATTTTCAAGTGTAAAACCCGTGAAGTAGCCCTTTTCGGAATTCTATAAAAATATTGTATACTATATTATTTATATTAATAGTTGTGTTTCCTTGTACAAACTAAAGCCATGAAATGGTCTATTTTTTAATAATCATTAATTCTAACTACAAATTTTATGCCATTTATGCACATACACCCACACTCGCATACACATACATACACACACTACAGCTAATTTTTAATTTTAATTAAGTTTAAGTTTTAAGTTAAGTTTAGGTCGAGCACTGCCATTGGAGATACAGTCGCAAGACTAGTTTCAATGGCAGTGCATCTTGTACTCAGGACCAAATAAATAAATAAAAAATAAATAAAAATAAAAATAAAAATTTATTATCCTAACAAAATGAATACTCAATTAAATGCTCACAAGGCAAACATTTTTCACTGAGGGGACCGATTTTTAATTTAAATCGTTGCGTTTCGATGCCATAGCCTCGTTATTACCTATACCGATATACTTAATCATTAATTTCCCTGATTTAGGGTGAAGAATTTTAATATTATATTTGTGTAAATATTAAATTAATTTTTAATCAGAGTAAACAAGTTAATGTCCAAATCAGCAATTATTATCTATAATTTATTCAGAACATAATTAAGTACGGATAGTCTGCAAAAAAGTTGTTGAAATATTTTTAAATGAGTTCTTATCCTATCTGTACTCCTTGCTACATCTGAGAAAACGTCAGTTTTGGTATCCCTACACTTTGTATAGTCTTAAAAAAAGGGAGCAGAAAATTATCTCGTGAATAAATTATATTTTCCCCCTTTTATGAAGAGAGTTGAAGTGCATTTTCGGCCATGTTTTTTTTTATTATTTGCTTGTACATCAAAGACATTATAGGAATTCTGTTCGTGACCTCGCAGAAGTAAGGAATTTAATGTGAAGGGACATAATGACATTAGAGACGAGGGTTGCTAAAGATTCTGTTTGTTTTTATAATTAATTTTTATTTGTTTGATATGAGTTTTAAATTAGTAACTTTGATACTATGTATCCTATTTTCTTTTAGGATATACCAACAAGCAAGTCAGCCCAGTAGTTCGAGACTGCGATGAAAAGATACAATTGACGAATTTAACACAATAAGCGTCGCGTATAGTTCAGTGTTCTTCGCTTTTAATAAAAGAACTAAGCAAGCGCTGGGATAGTTTGGTGGGGTTTTGAAAAAAAAATCTAAATTAGAGGGCATTTCCTACAGCCATTGTTTCAGTTCCGGAACCAGACAGAACCATTTTTCGGAACATTTCATATTTTTTCTTAGGTCACATGGGTCGGTCCCCTCTATACATACCAAACATTTCATTTCGCTAACCCCCCGGTAAGTGCTCCAAGAATGTCAGAGAGTCAGTGCGTGAGTGGTAATCAAGCTTTGTATATGATGATAAATGTAACATAAATAAAAAACCAACATATTTATAATATTTAATTATAATAGCAATATTATGTAAATAACGACAATAGTATTCGTAATAATTATTACGTACATACATATCAAATGTAGACAAGAGCAAGTTTGACTCGCGAGTCGTACAATTCAACACTAGTAGTACCTACACAATTTATCAACAAAATTTATAAGATAAATTAAAATACGTTAGGACTGACAGATACACCAGGACCAGCTACGGACTACGAAAATAGCGACGGAGGACCTGACAGATATCACAATTGTCATTGTCATATTACAATATGTCTTACACAAAATACAATGAGATAAATAGCTATACGACTATTTATTATAAGTTTTGGCACCAAATAATAAAGTTTGAATTTAATATAATAATCACATATTATTGCTTAGATAACCCTCACATCAAAATACACACATATATTGGATCGACCTTTATCACCTAGGTCAGGCCTTCTTAAACTATGGGTCGCGACCCCAAACGACCCCATTTAGCCAGTAGCAAAATTCTGGGGTCGCGAGAGATTTTAATGTCATTTAAATACACGATTTTATAACATCTAGATGTGTATTTAAGACGGTCAGAATTCCCTTTTATTTATGTTATTGCAAAAAATGCAACTTTGATGAAAAATAGGGCATATAATTTTTGTAACTATAATAATATATAATATAATAATATAACTTTTTGTGCAATTTTTAATTCTACATTTTTGTGTGTTTCTAAACGAATTCTAAAACTATATATTTTCATATGTATTTACATTGTTACCTAATAAATAAATCATCAAAAAATATTTATTTATCTTTCTTTTATATTTATATGGGGTCGCCAGGAAACTCGCAATCATAAATGGGGTCGTGGATGAAAAAAGTTTAAGAAGCCCTGACAAACCCCTTGTCGCGTTTCGTAAACGGTTTGAAAGTAGCTAGGTATAGCGAGAGGAATGTGCACTGTCAATCTGGATGGTACACATTCGTCTCCTCTAGCCGGCATAGCGGAGGCGACTGCTACTTACAGATATTTGTCTGTTTAGCAGTTGTTTCCGTTCATGGACCGCACTCTAGCTTTACATCAGGCGTAGTGTTGCCATATTACTTTGTATCTTTTTGAAAGGAGCAGCTTTCGTTTCTATCGTATAACAAAATAAAATTGTCGTTTTTTATTCGATGTAAGAATGCAAATTTTTTGTCTCCCTTTCCCTCCAAAAGTCTCCTTTTTACCTTCTTTATAAGTACTAGATACACAACCTTGCTTATAATACACAATATTACCCTAAAGAGATAATAATTTAACAAAAATATTAGACCATACATTATTTAAAAAGTTATATCTTTAAAATAATCTTAGATTAATGTATATACAAACTTCGTTAAACGAATTAGGACTCTATACCATTGTAATAATGACATAAAGCTAACGAGAATGCCAATTTCCTTTTGACTATCAACACTAATGACAAAAAGAAAGTAATTAACCTATATGTTTTAAATCTACTATTCGAGAATTGCTCCCATTGCCTGGTAGGGAAGCCAGCCTGCATCATAATGGCTGACGTCCACTAGGCCGCATCGAACTGCAAAGATTCGCTTACATACATTTAAGGTCCGAGCCGAGCTCTCATTGGGCATGGATAGTGAAGCGAATTTCTAATTGACTATGTTATTTTGTCGCAAAATAATAAACAACAAAAGTAATTATTATTACATAAAAAAATAGTTTATATTTCCATAATTAACATTCTATGCCATATAAAAAATACAATAGAGGGCTACAAATTTACTTTTTAGACTTTAATTAAGTGAAAAAATTACATTATTTTGATCGAACAGGTAAAAAACAATCATATTTAAGGGGCCAATTCACAATCCTGCATGAAAACGGCACATCTGCATGGCATTCGGCAAAGCAAAGCAGGATGGCAGGATCCTTGTTGTGACTTGCTCGAGACCTGCAAACTCCGCCCACTGGCTGTACTCGATCTGCTTAATGGACTGCAATGCAGGATTGTGAGTGGGCCTCTTAAGAGATTAGTGGAGAGATCTCACTTCACGCCGTGAGTGCGTAAATTAAAAACACCACTGAGCTGTAAAATTTTTGCATACCAATATAGGTATTAATTATACCATATTTGTTTAAATAACAAAATGAAAGAAGATTGTATTTAGGTACATACTATAGTTACTTATTAATTAATATAGACAAACAAAAAGCACTATTATTCGCTTCACATTAGAGTTCATAATCCTAGCAAACACGTCGCTAGGAAATTGATACATCAGTCATCAACGTCACATTCACTCATTGAACTTTCACTGGTACAGTCCGGCTGATTCGCTTCCGAAGTACACCGTTCACACCAACAAACGAATAAATAATTTTCGGATAAATTCTGAAAAAAAAAATGGTTGCAGTTACATTCGCGGGCTCCTTCTGTAGAACTCGTGAACTGACAATCGCTGAGACCCGTGTTCAAATCTCAAGCCGTGGTAGGAAGACTGATGATGGTTATTAGCCCAGTTTGCCGTCCTAGGGTAATACCACACGTTTTTTATTGTAGCTCGGCATGTGACAACACTCAGCCTGATCTAAAGCTAGAGTACGGTCCATGAATGGAAACAACTGCTACTACAGAGAAACCTGTGCGGGCAGCAGTCGCCTCTACTATGCCGCCTTGAAGAGACGAATGTACCATCTAGACTTGAAAAGACGAATATGCGCCAGATTTCGTTATACCTTGGTACTTCCAAAATGGTCCCGAAACGCGAACAGCTCACTTCACAGATGTTACATTCGTAATTTACTTGTGAAGTGACCTTGTCGCGTTTCGGAAATATTTTGAAAGTAGCCATGTATAACGAGAGGACTGTGCACTGTCAATCTAGATGGTACATGCTCATCTCCTCAACCGGCATAGTGGAGGCGACTGCTGCCCGCACAGGTTTCTCTGTAGTAGCAGTTGTTTCCATTCATGCTTTACTCTCTAGCTTTACATCAGGCGGAGTGTTGTCACACACCGAGCTACAATTTAAAAAAACTGTCCTTGCTTGTCAAATTGAACAAACGAATTCAGTAAACATTTAGACAGGTGTATCTAGAACCACACTGCTGCTATTACAGAGTCTGCAGACAGCTGTGAGCTCCACGGGCTTGAAGAGGCGTTCCAAGTATAATGCACAATTTGTTGACTCCTAATGCGGTCACATCCAAGCCACTGTATAAAACAATTACCTTCTGTCTCGAATGACGGCTCCTTTGTAGCATACATATATCTAAATAGCTGATATGTATCTCTTCTCCCGTTGCGATTGGTTTAATCGCTTGTAACTGAATATTATGATTCATGTTAGGAAATGCACATTCCGCATTCGGATCGCAGCTATGGTTGCATGCGCTTTGTATTTGATAGAGACCGGAACCTTCTGTATTAAGAAACGAGCCTGATACTGAAAATATATAAATTAAGAACTGTAAAGTTATAATTCTAGAATTTTTTTTAACCATAAAGGCCTTATTAGCTTTACAATAAAAAAAAGCAATAACTTTATTTTAGCTCCACATACTAAACTTTAGTAGTCATTGTTGAGTTGTATTTTTTTTTATGGTAGCTCGACATGTGACAACACTCCGCCTGATGTAAAGCTAGAGTGCAGTCCATGAATGGAAACAACTGCTACTACAGAGAAATCTCTACGGGCTGCAGTCGCCTCCACTATGCCGGCTTGAGGAGACGAGTATGTACCATCTAGATTGACAGTGCACACTCCTCTCTTATACCTGGCTACTTTCAAACTATTCCCGAAACGCGACAAGGTCGCTTCACGGGTGTTACATTCGAAAGTGGTGGTACTACCTCAGGACGGCAGACTGGACAAATAACCATCATCACTCATTAATAGTGCCTATAGGCACTGAGTGACGAATTGTATATACGGTAAATTTTTTAATATTTTTGATCTTGATTTTCTCGATATTCCCATTACCCACAGAAATAAGATTTTACCAGTGTAATATGGAGGTAATCATCTATCTATTTTGCCTGGTTTGATTTTTGTTCGCCGTGGGTCCTGGTTCCATACAAAAATGCCCAATGTCCTTTGTTAATTTCTTTTTTAAAGATAGGTAGATTTATTTTCTTTTCTTTTTTTTTTTTGTTTATGATCTATTTTTTGGTACATTTGTGTGTTAATTTATGACATCATAATTGTTTAGGCTTCAATGGGGCTGACATCGGCACGAGTGTAAGCGCAAGCCCCAAACTAAATAAAGATTTAAATAATAAAAACTATACTTTGGCTGATAATAAGCTCTCTATGTACCATGAACAGAGGTAACTACTATAACAGCGAAAATCTACAGGTAGCAGTCACCTCCACTATGCAGACTTCAGAGATGTCTGTGTACTGTCCAGATTGACAGACAGACGTCACCAACGTCGACAGACGTGTTAGTTACACTTGAAAATGGTAGGTGGTACTACCTCCAGGATACTAAATTGTGTTAATAACCATTAGTCTGAGGGCTACCCATCCAAAGGAGAATGCCCATTTTTTTCTCGAGTTTGTCGATGATTTTTAGTTAATTTTGCAGAAAAATAAATCTACTTCCTTATTACCAATCAGTTTTAATATTATAATTGATTATATCTGTTTTTTATGTAATTAAACATTGTCTATTGACTGGTAAATGATGTGTTGATAATTGAAATGAATTAAGAAGAGAGCCATCCTATTGGTGGAGAGTTCTCACCTTACTTTATATAAATGTAAACACATACTTGACCCTCGGCTTAGCACTCTTTAAATTTACTCTTACTTGCATGAAATTATAATATACATAATAATAAAACATTTGAGTTCATTTTGTTTTTGTTAAAGTGCCTTTTTTATGGAAGATATAGAGGAAGTAACACTCACCTTCTTCAACTTGTTCATAAAGTTTGTCAATAAAAGTTTCTATTTGTTCCCGCTCATCATCAGACATGGTAATTTCACTGACTGCTCTAGTCCACATGGCAAGAGGACTTGTACCTATTCCTTGACCATTGGTGCCGATTAGCGCCAACAATGAGCAAAATCCATCTGGTGTAAGAAACTACAATTTTCAAAATTAAATAAAGATATAAGTAAGTGTTATTTTTTAGTTAAGTGGGTTGAGTTTTTACAAGTATGTGCGGCCGTGGTCTAGTGGTACAGCGCGTTAACTCACGATTGATGAGACCCGTGTTTGAACCTCATTAAATTCATACCAATACCATGTAACTATATTATATGTACTTTGGTTGCTCAGTGCCTATAGGCACTAATAAAGAGTGGTAGGCAGACTGATGATGATTGTAAGCCCAGTCTGCCGTCCCGTGAAGTGACGCGTTTGGAAATAGCCAGGTATAACAAGAGTATGCACTGTTAATCTGGATGGTGCACATTCGTCTCCTCAAGCCAGCATAGCGGAGGCGACTGCTGCCTGTAGCAGTTGTTACATCAGGCAGTGTTGGAACATGCTAAGCTACAATAAAAACATACTTACACTTTGAACATGTTCACTGTTAATAACATTAATTGTAAGTTGTCTCAAAGTAGATATTTGTTCTGTAAATTGTTGTCCAAGTAGTTTATGTACCAGTTCCGCATCTTCGTTTACAGTGTTATGACAGAACTGCTTAATAATTGCGGCTGCGGCTGATGGCTCCTGACTTTCTTGTATAAATGCTAGTATCTTTACCAGCAGTAATATGTTAGTTGTTTCTGGTGGATAATGCATCTTTCTGTAAATAATTTTAAAGGATTTAATATAATTTAAATTACTTTAGGTATTTATAACATAACATTTCCCGTAAATTGTAACTTCGTAGCCTGGAGAAATGAGCTCTGGGCTACAAGTAACACACGCAATCAATAAAATTAGTATTGTATTTTTTTAAATCTAGCTCGACATACAACACTCTACCTGATGTAAAGCTAGAGCGCAGTCCATGAATGAGAACAACTGCTACCACAGAGTAATTTCTAAAGACAGCAGCCACCTCCACTATGCCAGCTATGCTACTATGAGTATAACATTTAATCAATACATACTAGTCATATCTATATGTCCAATACTTACCTCCAATTATCAGTAAGAACAGCAATAGGATGACTCTTATCTTCTGGATTGTGACAAAGTACCTTATGGTACTTGATATAGGCTTTATTCTTGCATTCCTCGGAACAATAGGTTTCAAAGCATTGGTCACACGTAACTATAGCCTGCATAGGTACATACTGAGGATGTGGTAATACTAAATCAGGATTGTTTGCTAGTCTTCGAACATTGTCTTGAGGTGATTCCAGTGGTCTGTGGTTTATTATTTAGTGAATTAATTAGTATCATTTGGGGTGTGTGTGTGGACTACAGGTAGAGAACTGAGCTCACAATCTATGCGACCTGTGTAAATTCTGCCCAGTACCAATGTAACTATGTTATATGTACTTTGGTCGCTCAGTGCTTGTGATATAAACATTAGCTTAGTACAGGTATTGAAAAAAAAATAGTCCGAA
Source organism: Tinea pellionella (assembly GCA_948150575.1). NCBI lineage: Eukaryota > Metazoa > Arthropoda > Insecta > Lepidoptera > Tineidae > Tinea > Tinea pellionella. The sequence goes on along the minus strand of OX411254.1, from coordinate 2,088,705 downwards.
GTCTGCTTTTAACAATTAATTGTACTAAACAAAAGAAACTTATCAGAATGTAACATGATCCTCTGATTGGATAACATGTAAACATTACATATTTTATGGCAGAAAGTGTCTAGTTTACGCCCTCTAAGAATAATTATTATTAGGGATAATAACAAAACCTAAAGTTTAAAAATGTGTCTGCGATTCACAAACAATTATTTAGGTTAAAAAGAAATACCTACCTTAAACAGTATTCACAAGCGCTGTACTTATATTCGTAGTTCCAAGCAAATTGACAGGATAACAGGGGCTCTTCTTCCAGAATAATATCACCAACATTGAAAGGTTTCGTAGCAAAAAGGCCTTTACCCTGAAAAAGTTTAAATTAGCATAAGTGCCCAATCATATTTGGTTGAAAAATTGGATTCTGACCGTATAACACTATATTTATGTTCTTACCTTTTTGCTAGATGAAGGACGCACTTCAAATCCTGCCATTTGGTCAGATAATATCCACCTAATTGCAGAAAATCAGAGTGCTGCGGTGTTACTATAACCTCCAAATGTTCGCGCGTGAAAACTCTGACAGCTATGAAATGTCAAACCTTTTTAGGGATGTCCCATAATATTCATTTATCTCGTATTGGTAACTACATCGTAAGAACCGAATTTTGAACGATACGAATAAATGTGATTGTAATAGGGTAGGTACAAAAAGATTTAAAATATTGCTTACCTTTTTACTACGGCATGGCAGTAGCGTTAGAAGTATTCACATTGACGTTTATAATAAATAACTATACGGCATACTTAAGGGCAGAATAATAATGAAATAAATAATCGAAAAGAGGGCGAAAATTATTGTACGCATGCACACTACACACAATAATTAATCTAAAAAAATAATTTACTTTACTACCATTCACCATTACAAATCTCTAGCTTATCAGATGGAGTGCGGTCATAGGTATGACGTACTAAAATAAAATAAAAAATCCGGCCAGGAACGTAATGAACGCAGACCGATACGGATAGAATGACTGTTAACATTAATGATAGAAGAGTATTTATTATATTTATAACAGAGTATCTTATTACTTATAAAATATGATAACTTGCATATTATTATTTTTTGATTTGCCTATTAGGAAGCGGCATTATAGTAAACTTTAAGTTCGGTCACTTTACACTAACACTAACTCTATATACACAACACGTGTATGAAAATGACATTTCAGTGGTGCTCAGAAAAGCTGTTAAAACATAAACTGTTTACCTACCTTTTTATTACAGGATTCGCGCACTTCAAGTCCTTTCATTCTCAAACCAAAACAAATATAGTATTTAGAAAATTATAACTATCCGTAGAGTGAGGCGGAATTGCAGGAAATGTAGATTGTAAAGTACGCATGCGTAATAAGTAATCGATGAGAGCTGCCTTCAGTATTTTTAAATAAACTTCATATTATATATCTAATATGTATAAAAAATAAAATTAATATTTAAAACTGATCTATAAACTAATGATAAATATGAGCGACCTTGGTCTAGCTGTAGAGGACGGACCTCGCGATCGATCGACCGACCGACCATGTACAAACCTTACTAAAGTATTCTGACCGGTACCAATGTAATTATTTTACATGTACTTTGGTCTCTCAATACCTGTAATACAAGCACTAGCGTAGTACTTATACGCATTTAAAAAAATACCGAAGTATTCGATCAATTTTTATACATACGCATACAAGTTCACACTGTTTTGAACTAGAGTACGGCACAGGATCATTTTTAATTGTTTTCGAAACATTATTAAAAAAAATAATAATATAGTAACCAGCTCGGGATGTGACCGCAGTCCGTCTGATATTAAGCGGTACAGTACGGTTACAGTGGAGTAGTAGTAAGTTATGTTAGCTCGATAAAACGAATGTGAATCACATAGGCTGCAGGTTGATACTCCGGCAGTATAGCAGAACTTTCCATATGAAACTGCATAAAAATAAAACCTCATCCTTTAATCCGATTACTCGCATGTGTAGGTTGTACAACGACCTAACCGAAAGTGACAAAGACTTATCGTATTTACTATTTACTGAATAAAATAAAAAATTAAATAAAAATATCTACAGGCAGCAGTCGCCTCCACTTTGTCGGCTTGAGGAGATGGCACAGACAATACAACCTAAAGACCACGCGTAAACGAACTTTAGTACCAAAACAAAATCGCTAAAATGTTGCGGGTTGCGGGGAGAGGTCCTCTAATTTTCATTGGCTCGTTCAAGGTCATGTGACAGCTCACTAGTGATGGCTGCTTTTGATATCGATAACTGAGTTTATGGGTGTTACGGAAAAATAAAAAACATTGTCTGTGGGAGATGGTTATGAATCACCCAGGTTGACAGCGCACAATCTCGTTTTACTAGGCTACTTTCATTTCGAAACGGGTCTATGTGTACTTCACGGGTGTTACAATGGTGGTACTACCCCAGGTCTGCATATTATTAATATTATTATAAACCGTATATATTTTTTAAACATATATTTATTGAATTAGGTACAAAATCATAGTGTTGTAATTGTATTCGTTTTGATTGTTTCCATTTGGGCGATAGTATCGACGAGTGGTAAGTTTTTCGTTTCAGGCGTAAAAGTTAGAAGTATACCGGCCAAAGCTGCTGAGCCCGCGAATAGAATTGTTGGCAATTCACTTAGTGTTGTTGCCTGAAAAATAATACGTTTTGAGAATTATTTATTTAATAAATATTAGTAATAAATACTTAACATAATTCTCTGATCCCATACTAGCATAGCGGAGGCGATTGCTGCCTGCAGAAAGTTCTTTGTGGTAGCATGGTTTCCGTTCCTACACCGCACTCTAGCTTAACATCAGGCTGAATGTTGAATGAAGAAGTGAGCTACAATAAAAATAAAAACCTGTGCCATGGGTAACACAGGACAACATAAACATAGTACACCTAGATACAAAACAAATACGACTCCTTTTTTTCAGTAAATAAATATTTGTTATGACCTCCGTGACTGAACCAGGCTAACCAATGGCCGTCGTATTCTGACATTTTTTTTAAGATACAGAAAGTAACTTATCCCCTTTTAAAGACAGCTTTGTAACGTCTATCTTATGGTCTATCCTAGAATTTCTCCAAATAATTATTAAGTACCAACACTATAGTACTCAATAATACCGTTCCTTATCAAGTTTCACTTCACTGTAATTGTTTCGAATTGTAAACAATAGTGATATGTAAATGTTTATTGTAGCTCAAAGTTTTCTCATTAAATTATGATGGAAATTAAATAAAAAACAAATTCAGCATATGCAGAAAAATTAAGATCTCATTATCGATGAGACCCGTGTTTAAACCTTGCTAGATTCTAATTGGTACCAACAACGTAACAATGTGATATGTACTTTGGTCGCTGTTACACATTATTACACATATTAAAGAAACTTAGGTCATATAGTTTTTCCTTAACAATTTCGGGACGTATAAATAACGTGCTAAGCAAATAAACGAGCTGGTCATTTAGATTTGGAATGTTATATTTAGATATTAAAAAATCAACTCGCTGTTCGCTGTTCATCAACTGTTGTATCAGTCAAAGATGGGGTTCGAACCCATGTCAATATAACGGAATATATATTGTGACGACAAAACTAAAATATATTAATTAAATTTTCTTACCAAAAGTGGTGTTAATGGCGCCAACATACTACCAATTCTAGCTCCTGTATTGCAAAAGGCAACTAAAGACCCACGTACACTAGTCGGAAACAATTCTAAGCTGTAAGTGTACATTCCAGTACAACATAACGCTACGGCCATTTTTCCACATAGAAATAGTACTATTTTTAACCACGGGATACCTTAAAACAAACCATAATAAGCAAATCAATCATTCATAAAAAGAATAAATAAGCCCAAAACACATAGGGGATGGGTGCGCGTCACGACGGGAAAACTTTTAGTATTCCTTGTATTTATACACCCGCTATGTGTGGCCTTAACGTTTCAGACTGGAAGAAACAAGGTATAACAAGAGGACTGTACACAGTCAACCTGGACGGTCCACATTCGCCTCTCCAATCCCTTCTCCCGCTATAAGCAACTGATGCCTGTATTTGTTTGTTTTGGTCTGAAATCGAACCCGGGACCTCCCGACAGCAAACTAGCGCGATGACCAATTCGCCAAAGTCACTTATTTTTTGTTTTTTTTTTTTTATATTTCCCACTATTCATGGAGGCATGTAGTAATTACTTTGTTATTTGTATTTTGTGCGTCTACATGAACTGCTGGCTTTAGATAGATACTTACAATCGGGAGAATAAGCAGTCGCAACACAAAATATTCCACACGCAAAGAAGCCATACATCAAAGAAATTTTTCTTCCATACTTATTAAAAGTGAAATATGCTAATATATCACCAGGAAACGATGAAACAGATGATAGTATAAAATTCGTGTATTTATTTCCTGGTAGCAATACAGAATTGACTGTTAAACCATAATAAACAAATCCAGCTGAGAAGAACGAAAAAGATGCAACGCTCAATCGCTTCATTATCTCTTTCGATTCTAAAATATCTTTTAAAACAACTTTCTCTTTCATATCTTCCTCTAACGTATAAACAGTTTTTAATTCTTCATCTTTTAAATCCATAATTTGTTTAGTACTAATATCAATTTTATTAACTTTCGATACAATAATGAGAGTATCTTTAGCTTCTTTTATTTTCCCTTTCAACATTTGCCATCTGGTGCTCTCTCTCAATAGGAATATGTATATTATAAATATTATTGCTGGACTATAAACTAATAATATAAGATGTTTCCAATAAGGTACGAACATTGCTATGAAAGCAAATATCGCTTCGCCTACATATACTGCGCATGAGAATATCACACCGGCTAATACTCTTGTACTTTGACCACCGGCTTCTATCACTGAAAACCAAATAATTCAAAAAATATAATGTAAGTAAGTGTAAGTTTTTCTTTTAATTATTATTGTACCTCGACATGATGTAAGGGTGCTCATCATCTCAAGTGGCGAAGTGTGACACACTGATCAACAAACATTTGTGTTGGTGCGGGAATCGAACTCACAACCCTTGCGTCTCAATCGGCGCTCTAAACCACTGCGCTAAACGGGTCATCGGGTAATGAAAAAACGCCCATCCTTAAAAGGCGATCACTGATCTGTTTCTTGATGTCTATTCTCAGGGTGCTCGAGCCCCCGAGCACCCACGGAGTCAGCGCCCCTGGAAACAACTGCTCCTACAGACAATTTTTTACAGGCAGCAGTCGTTTCCGCTATGCCGGCTTGAGAGGACGAATGTGCACTATCCAGCTTAACAGTACTGTTATATGAAGAGCAACTATAAAAATGTGACATGACAAATATCATCCGCCGGAAGCCTCCTCTCAAGCTCACCTCTTGGCATATTCGATTAATAAAGTTTTTAATAAATAAATAAAATAAAAAATAAATAAAACTTACTTAATACTATAGCTACGGTATAAAGCCCTGAAGAAATTGCCGATTCCAAAAATTCCACAGCAATAAATGCATAATATGATGTGAGAAAACTTTTAATCACACCAATACAACCTCCTACAGAACATATTACAACTGCAGGTTTTCTTCCATACCTAAAACACATTTATAAAGAGTGGTGAGCAGACGGATGATGGCTCTTAGCCTAGTCTGCCGTCCTGGGGTAGTACCACTTTCGAGTAAGAAGAGACCTAGTCAGGATCAGCTTAGAAGTAAGGAGGTACAACGAAAGAAATGTGCATCATCAACCTGGATGGTGTCGTTCCTCAAGCCAGCATAGCGTAGGCGATCACTACCTGCTGAAACTTCTCTGTGGTAGCAGTTCCTCCAGATGTATTGCACTCTAACTTAACATCAGGCGGAGTGTTGTTATATGACAGAGCTACTAACAATAAAACGTATTTAAAAAAACAAAGTACATAAAACTATAGTATAAACCAAACTTTATGGCGGCTCCGAAGTTAGGCACAAGTCGCTGCGCAGTACACAAATTGAGGTATCAGCGGGGCACGATTAGCGTTAGAGTGTGCCCTTACACTCCCGTCCACAGCTTATTTTTACATGTTCTATTCATATTTAAAATTAACTCTTAATTTTAATGTTGTAAACTTGACAGTACCTGCGCGAAATAGAGCCCGCAGCTAACTTCCGAGACGCCATAAAGTTTGACGCGACCTATAATGTACCTATCTGAAATCCAACCTAATAACATCATAGACGCTATCATTCCAGCATTATGAATACTCCCGACTAAAGTCGCTTTCCATGATTGACAAGCTAAGTTTAACTGCAAAAAAATTAAAAAAAGAAGCATCAAAATCGGTTCACAAACAGCCAAAAATCCTCTAATTTTCCACCCTTGGAGATAGAATATTTTCTTCAAATTTAAATGGAACTAATCCGTGAATAATGTTGTGTATAATAATAGAAAATGAAAACTGATCGCTAAACTATTCCGTCAGTGGTGTTTTACTTGGTCGTATCGAATTCCTCTATTTTACCAATCATCGGTTGTTTTTTTTTATTAATTTTTAGTATTTAAAGATGAAAGCTAACACCATACATTTTGTTTTAAAACATTGTTTGAAACATAGCAGATTTATGTTGAAATTAAGTAATTTTCTCATTTTCTCGGAAGAAAGTTTCTCAGCACTAATTATTTGCGCAAATCACTATAATAAGACAAATAGCTACGGTACAGAATATATAAAATGCTTGTGAAATATAACCAATATAAAATGTAAAATGGACGCTCAGGTGTTGGTTTTCACCTTAAAATGCTACATTTGTTTATTGATATAAATATAATGAAATTGCTTTTAAAAAAAATAAAATGAAAAATAAACTGAAAATACAATTAGCTTTTCATGCGCTCGAATAAGGTACGATACGATTTAGAACTAAATTCTTTCACGGTCGAATCGAGTTCAATCATCTGCTACGGCTTTAATTATAAAAGTATAACATTCTTACCTCAGAAACAATTGAGTTATTAGACTCATAAATCCATTTTTCACACACAGCTAATTTATCTAAAAACGTTGTATTAGAACAAGTTCCATTAAATTTACTACTATCTACAATGGGTTGAAGACATTTTTCGTCAATTTGTAAAGGCCACCATGATGGACGAACAACTGTGGGCTCGGTTTCACATTCCGGTACTACGCATCTTGAAAACAAAAAAATATATATTGTAGCTCAGCATATGACAACACTCCGCCTGATGTAAAGCAAGAGTGCGGTCTATGAACGGATATATGACAAATTGTCACTTTTGCCGAACATTTTAAAAATATTTTTTTGTCGCTTGCTGTTAGAATCTAACAATTAGAATAGTCTATATAATAGTATAATTCTAATAGCAGAGGTTTAATAACAAAATGATGCCGTATGGTCTACTTTTTAGGTGTAGCGGCTTGAAGGCTCGCCTCAAGAGTCGCGTTCAAATCTCGCAAAATTCTGACCGGTACCAAGTAATATGAAAATATAATAAGAAAAATAACATACAAAAACTATGTTATATGTGGTACACAGGGTGGTCTGTGGTATAAATAACATAGATATTGAATACAGGAGTGACAGACTGACTGATGATGGATTATAAGTCTGCAGTCCTATGGTAGAGTACCACCACTTTCAAGTGAAATACTCATGAAGTGACTTAGTCGGGATCAGCTTAGAAGTAGCCGGATATAACGAGAGGAATGTGCCCTGTCAATAGATTGTGCATATTCCTTTCCTCAGGCCGGCATAGCGAAGGTGACTGCTGCCTGATATTTCTCTCTGGTAGTAGTAATTTTCGCTGGCGGACTGTACTCTAGTATTAACATTAGACGGTCAAATGACTGATTACTTCAAAACGCTAGTAGATCACTTCAGGTATGTTACAATATATTTTTAGCCCATACAAAAAGCACAATAGGTATATATTTATAATTGCATAATTGATTATTATGTAAATATATGGAGACCAATTTATTTAACAATTAACAAACGCTGTATTGATAAAGAATGTTTTGCCGTCGCGCGCCGGGGACATTGTTGCACGTAACTCCGTACTGAAACGTCACTTGTAGCGTACATGAATGGAGATAACTGCTTCCACAAAGAAAACTCCATGCATTTACATCCGCTGTGCTGTCAGGACGGCAGCTGAACCAATAACCGTAACTCTTCCTACGACTGTTAAATTAATTAATTAATTCATTCATTTTAATCATATCATCATTTAGCAATCAATAGACTATGTTTAATTACCTAAAAACCAGATATTATCAATTATTAAAGCATTTAAAATAATAATAACCTCAAATTTTGGTAAATAGGTCTATAAATTTATTTTTCTATGATGAACTAAAAATTATCGACAACCTTGAAAAAAAAAATTGTGGGCCCATTTTTCTTAGGCAAATGGGCATTCTACTTTATAAATAAATATTTGTTTCGATCAGAAATCGAACTCTGTAATCTGTATATCCACGTAACGCTGCCCAACGTCGTTAGTTAAATATGTCTCATGAGAGTTTTGGCGGCCATCTTGAGATATCACAGGTTATCTGCCTTGAATTATTTTCCTAAACTTGTGTTTCTTCAAGTGTTAATGTGTAATAATGGTGGATTATTAACCATTAAGTGTTCATGAACATGCGTGAGTGTGGGCAAACAATTCAGAAAGAATCTGTGTTCCATTTTCCCTCCAAAAGTCCGTAGGAAGTTTCAGTAAAGATTCTACCACTTTACTGGAGCAATTTTTGACTTGACTGAGACTCGACCTGACTGTTAAGTGTGATGAATGAATGACTCGTGATGCACAATGTTATTAACTTGATGCAAAAAATATTTACTTTGACACTGGCAAATTGTTATAATGCCATATAATACAAAAAGAAAGAAAAAGAATTCATTTTTACTCCACAAAGTCAATAATAATATTAACAAAAATTACTCTTAATAAACACAAAGTCAAGTTCATTGCGGTTACGAATTGCTCATAATATCGCCACATCATTTTACTTGAACGATGCTTGCTTGATAATAACGGTCTGTGTTTCTCTGTTCACCCGTAATCATAAGCCTACAACGCTATTATTGTTATGTAGTCACGTTTCAGTTTTAAATATCTATTATGCACTTCCGTTTTACAAGAATAAAATAGTAAGTTGTCTTTGTTGAAAAAGATAACGTTTTAGTTATGTTCTCGCGGTAAAAGCAAAATGAAATGAAATGAAATTTATTTATGTGCAAAACTATCTTAAAAATATACACACAATTTATAAAATTAATACATTATACAAATAAAATCAAATTATTAAGTAGGTACTTCGCAAATATAACATACTTTTTGAAATAATTTATTAAATATTTGTTTAGACAGAAAATCGTACTAGATACCTCCGCGTAGCAGACTGACTACATAGTTTTATTATCTACTTTACATTGTAATCAAATGTACTTATTAAAATATTAACACAATATCATGAATAGTTGTATAAATCTATTCAGAGTGGTAGGCAGACGAGATGGTCTGCCATCCTGTGATAGTACAACCTATGTCGAAAGTAACACTCGTGAAGTGACCTTGTCGCGTTTCAGGAACAGTTTGAAAGTAGCCAGGTATAGCGAGAGGAGTGTGCACTGTCAATCTAGATGGAGGCGACTGCTGCATGTAGAAATTTCTCTGTAGTAGCAGTTGTTTCCGTTGATGGACCGCACTCTAGCTTTACATCAGGCGGAGTCTTGTCATTTGCAGAGCTACAATTAAAAAATCTTTTAGGCGCGGTACATAGTCGACGAGTATGACGCTCTCCTAGTCTGCTGTCGTATTTAATATACGTAATAAATCTACGTATTTTTTACGTATGTCTCATTAGAAAAATACCAACAATACATTTTTAAAATGTAAATAATGAAATAATATTGTTGATTTAAAAAACAGAAGTATTGTTTTAATGCATTAATGTAACAAAAGAGATTAATGAGTTTAACATACGCATGCGCAAGTGAGTTGTAATAGACTGCTAAAACTATTAAAATTAAATATTGTATAGTGATTATTGTTTTAAAAAAATCTAATATACTTAATAAGAAAGAAAGGAGGTGGGAAGACGATTAAAATTTAAAATAAAAATTATGTCAAAGCAAAAGAATTTTTCAGTAGTAGCGTACTTTTAATTATACTCGTACCAATGCCTCAATGGGTATAGTACCATTTATGTATTTAAATAAAAGAAGACACATAGTAGACCTACATAAATGCACTTATTTGATAAAACTTTGGCCGCATTAACAATTTATTGTGACCCAAAAAAGGTCGGTGAACCGGAGGACAAACTTAACTCGTCTTTCCGTTAAGCAAATTGGGAAAATAAATTGTTAAATATCAAACATCTATTATTTAATACTTCTAATTAACATTTGCCTATGTAAATCGTAATGAGCGATAGCCAGACTGATTATAGATATTAGCTTAGTCTGCCGTCCACCACGTTCAACTGAAATCGTGTGAGTAAAGTTGTCGGGACGTGAAGTCATGTCGTGTTTCTCGACCTGGATAGTTAACATTCGTTACCTCAAACCGGGCAGCGGGGGTAACTGCTGTTTTTCTTTTGTCTTTTGTCATAACAGTCGTCTCCGCTCATAGATTTCACTCTACGAGTGTTATTGCAACGTAATTTATAAAGATTCTTTGGAGTTTTGGCGGCCATCTTGAAATGTGAATGTGTAATAATGGTGGATTATTAACCATTAAGTGTTCGTGAACGTGCGTGAGTGTGGGCAAACAATTCAAAAGAAGAGAACCTGTGTTTCCATTTTCCCTCGAAAACTCCGTAGGAGATTTCAATAAGGATTCTACCACTTTACTGGAACAATTTTTGACTTGACTGAGACTTGACCAGACTGTTTAATGTGATGAATGAATGACTCGTGATGCACAATATTATTAACTTGATGCAAAATATTTACTGTGACACTGGCAAATTGTTATAATGCCATATAAAACAAAAAGAAAAGAAAAAGATTCTTTTGTTTTCGAAATTTTAGATTTTTTAAAATAAAAAGTATCATGTCTATTCATTTAGCGTAGAGCGTGTGTTTGCAACGGAGTTTTCGAGATTGCATATTTCTAGAGCTAACTAACTTTATTTCCCTCTATATTTTACAATATACTTGTACCTGTCTATTTGTTATATCAGATATATCTTTTCTAGGGATTACCGCAATTATGAATTACAAATTTTTAATAATTAATTATTATTTTCTTAAACTAATTAAATGACGAAAGATTTTTGTACCTTTGTCGACTTTTAAGACATGTTATAATTTCAATCAAATCAAAAGACATAATTTCACTGACTAAGCATTTTTGTTTTCATAACATCTCATCTCTCACTTAGTTGACCCCACGTTCAGCTAATTTAAATTTTCATGCGTGTTTTTTTTCACAAGTGTTTACTTCCTGTTTCCGGTGTTTATTTTTAAATGGTTAATGAAAATTAATTGAAATTAGTTTAATTTTATTGTTGAAATGACTTTATTAATTAATAATACAAAATGAATAAATAAACTACGATTACGATAATTAACGTAACATATGTTTTTTTATTTTTAGAAGAAATTACTTAATGAATATATCGAATATTTTAATTTTATGACTCTATGTGGCATCTGTTAAAAAATCTTTGCACAGGTGAGTAAATTTCTTTGAATTCAGAATAAAAATTTTAAAAATATATGCATTATTATATGCACTTAAACGCAAACCCATTTTGTTATTATGAGAAAGAATATTACTAATGCTCGATATGTTATATGTTTTTATAGCAGGTGTGACAAAACATATGCTAACACATAAATGCCTGTAAGCACTCGCCTCCACTATGCCAGCTTGAGAAGACAAATGTGCATCAAATAGCACACTCATATTGTTATACCCATCTACTTCCAATCTAGTATGTTGAAAGGTGCTACTACAGACTGGACTAATAACCTTCATTTTTACAAGATGGCAGTGCATAGACCTCCTATTATAAGATAAGTTAATAGCTCCAAAAGGTTTAATTGGGAAGCACCGCAACCGATGTGAGTGCATGAGAAAAGTGAAGTGGTCGAGAAAAGAAACCTAGCACTCGTGGTATCTGCCTACCCCCGTAACACATGGTTGTGAATTATGAAAGAGAAAATATTTTTTCAAGTTCAAAAAAAGTTATTTGGTTTTGGTTAGTTATATTTCTAATTAATATTAAAATATAAAAAATAAGTAATATTATAATATTACCTGTAATCAACATCACCGGCAACAAACACATAGTTAACATTCATCATCGACACAAAAAGTAAAGGGATACATATTAGAATATATTGTAAACTTTGAAATTTGCCGAAATCGTCTAACTCACTTAATTTACACTTTTTACTATCTATTACATTCGTTACTTTCTCCGCCATTTTTAATTTTCATTGAAATTTTCATTTAACGAATTTATTATTATGAACGTTTAGGACGCGCGTACGGCTCGCTAACTGCGATTACAATAACATGGTATATCACTCATGTTATACCTACATATACCTACATAATGCATATAGATATAGTTAGTACATATATACATTGGTGTTGTGTATAACCCGAGCGTTATATTTTATTACAATGGCTTTATTCGAACAAATAATTGTTTTCATTAAATCCTCTCAAAATATTATAATAAGAATCGCAAAGGAGAATGCCCATTCGCCTTAGAGAAATGGGCCCACAATTTTTTCGAGTTTGTTAATGATTTTTAGTTCATTTTGTAGAAAAATAAAGTTATATTCCTAATTACTAATCAGTCTTAATTTTTTCACCCAGGTTATTGGATAATTAGACTTTTTCTGATGCAATATTTAAGGTTATTATTATAGTAAATGCTTTAATAATTGATGATATATGTTTTTTATGTAATTAAACATTGGTTTAACGATGTGTTGATATGATTGAAATAAATTAATGAAAGAATAAGATATTATTTTGTTAACAAATTATTAGATATCAAGTGGGCTCAAAATGAACATTTAAAAACTGAATTTATTTTCGGAGTATCTATCAATTATTGTCTATATTATTACTTTTTAATTTTTTAGATCATAATTTTAAATTTCAGTACATAGTTTTTTTTACCATAAAGTCATATATAACATTATGATTAAAAAAAAACACACAGAACATCATCGAACTATCAAAAGCAAGCAATGTGTATGCAAAGATTGATATACGACTGGTTTCGCGACGGCCTCGATGCACGCGCGAGAACATTCAACTTATAGCCGATAGGTGGCCAAGCGCGCCTTCCTTAGCGTTGTTACTATGACATTGCGGTTTGTTATTTTTTTTTAAATTAAAAGTTAATAATAAGAATAATGCTTCAATATTGGTAGTGTAACACAAGGTTAAAGGGAACGCCCGCTGTTCCATTCCCTCCTACCTCTCCACCAATTGGATCGCTTCATTTAAATGCGGCGGTCAAAATAACATCGTCTGATTGGTGGACAGTGATCGCATTACACTGTCACGGCGCAAATGCAACCTCATACTTGGTCCTCTGTATTTTTTTAAATTAGAGCTCAGCATGTGACAACACTCCGCCTTATGTAAAGCTAGAGTGCGGTCCATGAATGGAAACAACTGCTACTACAGAGAAACCTGTGCGGGGCAGAAGTCGTCTCCACTATGCCGGCTTGAGGAAACGAGCATGTACCATCTAGATTAACAGTACACACTGTATTCTATAAAACAAAAATACGAAATTATAAATTTTGAAAGTCTATTTTTAGGGAACGTTTTGGGCTTTTTCTCTAAAGATGTAGGGATGGACAGGAAACGTGGAAGTTTTATCTCATAAACGGAATATGGGTACGCTAGAGGCATAATTTACAATACGCATACGAACTTGCCGACAACAGTTAATATAAAACTAAACAATACAGATGTAACTTTTTTATACTGTGTTTCAAATAGTGGTAAGTAGACTGATGATGGTTATTATAATACCACCACTTTCGAAATGAAATGAAAATCCTTTATTAACGTAGGCATGGACTTGGCATGCACTTGTTCATCGTCAGAATCTACTTTTGGTTTCGGAAAGGCATACGACGAGAAGACAGCCATAAGAAACTCGTCAATTATAGCCTGTGTTTATAATAACAATGTAATACCCCTGAACTGATTGTCACCTTTCAGGATTAGTTTAGAAGTAGCCAGGTATAACAAGAGGAGTGCCTGGATATGCGGATAAGCTGGCATAACGAAGGTGACTGCTGCCCCGCACAGGTTTCTCTGTATGATGTGGAATGTCTTTGTGGAAACATTAACCTGTGAACCTACACAAACAGCAGTTGTCTTCTCCTGTGTGTAACTAGCTTAACATTAACCGAAGTGTTGTCATATGCCGAGCTAATAAAAAAAAAAAATTACTATGGCTGGACTCCGCCTGATGTCCTACAGGCGGAGAGAACTGTTGCCCTGTTTGTGTAGGTTGGCACTTGGCAGGATAGTTAGAATTTCTTAGAATGTTAGGAAGAAAACGATATATTTACTAGTGGCAAAGATATTTTTTATCATTATATTAAGTTTAATGACATTTGTAAACTTCTTATCTTATTAATTAAACACTTATTTACTTTGTATTTAATATTATAATTGTCGTCAATTAACATTAGCTACATAGTACAAAACAGTAGCAAAATAGTAAGATAAATTGAAGAAATTAATAAAAAATATCCTTTGACATATGTATTTTAAACGGCCGTGGTCTAGCAGCAAGACGCGTGAACTCACGATCGATGAGATACGTGTTCGAACCTCGCTAATTCGGACCGATACCAATGTAACTTTGTTATATGTACTTTGGTCGCTCAGTGCCTATAGGCATTATTAAAGAGTGGTAGGCAGACTGATGATGGTTATTAGCCCAGTCTGCCGTCCTGGTATAGTACCATCACTTTCAAACACAAACAAAGTACAAACACTTACAAACCAAACACTCGTGAAGTGACCTTGTCGCGTTTCGGGAACAGTTTAAAAGTACCCAAGTGTAGCGAGAGGAGCGTGCACTGTCAATCTAGATGGTGCATACTCGTCTCCCCAGGCCGGCTTAGCGGAGGCGACTGCTGCCCGTAGAGATTTATCTGTAGTAGCAGTTGTTTCCAGCTACAATGATAAAGAAACTGCAGGCCTGACCAACCCAAATCTTGCAAATCACGTCATTAATAAGCGTTACATTAGTACAACGCGTTGCAGAAGCAGGGCGGAAAAACATCATCTTAAAAAAATTGCAAAACTAAAATAATTTTTTTGGTTCTCTTTCTTTTTCTAGGTTTCTAAAAATGTAAATAACTACTTTTTACTTAACAAAGTCGCTAAAATAAGTTTATATTCGATGGGTCTTGTAGCCAAAAGTCCCTAAAAAAATCTACAATGGCAGAGAATTAATAATTTTGTGTAAGATATTTTAAAATCATTTAAATTTACATCGATTTTATTATATTATTGTCTTTTAAATAAAAATAACTTGAAAATTTTCCTAAAAAATATTGATAATACTATAAAATATTATATCTATTTATTTTTACACCTGAATAAATAAATAAATAAAGTTATTTTTACAAAAAACAACTTTGCTTACATAACTAAAAAGTTTAAAGTAAAGTTTTCTTTATTATTTAAATTTACTTATTTAAAAAAAAATCCTAATCAATTTTTATCAGTTATTTTTGCAACGGTTGTCTTGGCCTTTTTTTTTTTTTTTTTTTTATCGTGAGGAAATCCATTACGGACTTCCTGGCACTACTGGGATAGTGCCAGGGGTATGTCGGACTCCCTGGGGCAAGCGCGCATACATATTGTCGTATGGGCGCCAGCGCGGCAAGCTCGATAGCGCGTGCGCGCGAGGTGTACCGACTAAAACCTCACGGTGTTCCTCTCGATCGCCAGATGGCAGAGATACGAGTGCGCTTTAGCAGTCTTCCGCGTCTCTGCCAGCGGCGGTCCGCTGCTACCCTACAGCAGACCCCACACGGAGTACTCTAACTCTCTACGTCAAATGTAGCGAGAGGCGCGCGCAGGAACACGCTCGCCACCTCTCGTTCGCTATACGGGCGACAGTCTCCCATCGACTGCCGCCCAGCGAAGCTAGGGAGGGACCGGAGGGTTCGCAAAACGAACCCTCCTCCTCGTCGCGGGTCTTACGCGTCTGACGGGCGGTGCGTCGGCGGCGGTTTCCCGCGCTCTTTCTGCTTCTTCCTTCTGTAGCATGACCGCCTCGCAGAAGGTGATGGCCGCATCCCAGGACCTCCGGCTGGAGACCATGGCCTTGACCACGGCCGGCAGCGAGAGGTCGGTCGGCCCGGCACCTGCAACAAAATCACGTCGCAGTTGAGTCCAAGCGGAACACTCCTCCAGCGTGTGTTGTGCGGTGTCCTCAGTGCAGTTGCCGCAGTGATGACAGGCGGTCGTCGTCTCTCTTCCGGCTATTTTGCAGAGGTACTTTCCGAAGCAACCATGCCCGGAAAGTATCTGCGTGAGCCGGAAGGTGAGCCGACCGTGCCGTCTGTTCGCCCACTCCTTGAGGACGGGGCGAATCGCCTCGATAGTGCGAAGGCCGGCGGTTGGTCGTTCCAGCCTCTCGTTCCACATCTGTAAGACAAGCAAACGTGAGAAACGCTTACGCGCACTAGCAGGTTGGTCCGCGCGGATACGATACGCCTCCGCGCAGACCGCCGCGTCGATGTCCCACGGAGGCGAGCCGGACAAGACGCACGCCGCCTCGTGCGAGATCGTCCGATACCCTCTTATCGCCCTCACGGCCATGACGCGCTGCGGTTTCCGAAGAAGCGCAGCGGTCTTGTTCGTGAGGGACTCTGCCCAGACCGGTGCCCCGTATAGGGCCATGGACCGGACGACTCCCATGTAGAGGCGGCGACACGCCGCATCCGGCCCGCCGACGTTGGGCAGCAGCCGACCGAGCGCCGCTGCCGCACTCATGAGTCGCGGAGCTAGTTGCGCGAAGTGCGCGCGGAAGCTCCAGCGACGGTCGAGGACGAGGCCTAGATACTTCATAGAAGTACCGACCTCGACGCGAATCCCCTCGATGACGATGCCCGCGCCCGGAGGAGGCGCGCGCCGGGGCTTGTGAAAACACAGAGCCTCGGTCTTGTGCAATGCGACCTCCAATCCGAGGCTCCTCATCCTGTGAATAACAGACATTACGCCGCGAACCGCGAGGCAAGAGGACTCGGCGAAGTCGCTCCCGCTGGCCATGACGAGCGTGTCGTCCGCGTAGCAGGTCACGCTCAGGCCGCGAGGCAGCGCGCCGCGCAGCACCCAATCGAAGCCGATGTTCCACAGCAGGGGCCCTAGGACGGACCCCTGGGGAACACCGCGCTCCATCTTCTTCCGCACGATGTCTCCGCCTCGTCCCTGGTACACGACGAACCGGTCGCTCAGGTACGACTCGACGATCCTCTGTAAATAGAAAGGCACGTTATGATGGTGCAGCGCCTCCCTTATACATACCCACGGCAGAGAGTTGAAAGCGTTGGCGATGTCTAGCGACACGGCCAGCGCTACTCCGCCACGAGCGACCGCCGCATTGGAGAGAGCTTTCACTCTCTGAATCGCGTCGACCGTCGAACGCCCCTGCCTGAAGCCGAACTGAACGTCCGACAGATCCGGCCGCCCCGCCGCACCGAGCCCCCCGACGATGCGATCGGCAATTATTCTTTCGAATATTTTGCCGATCTCGTCGAGAAGCACGATGGGGCGGTACGCGGACGGAGAGTCTGCCGGACGTCCGTTCTTCCTCAGCAGCACGAGACGTCCCGTCTTCCACCGGCGCGGAAAGTGTCCCGACTCGAGGCAGGTGTTTAAAACACCGCCGAGTCGGGTTCCCAGCGCGCCCAGGGCCAGGGCGCACGCGCGTCCAGGGACGCCGTCGGGACCCGGGGCCTTGTTGCCGCGCATCCTCCCGGCGGACAGCGCGAGCTCGACCGGCGTGATCGCCGGCACCTCCGTGTCGACCTCCGCCATGCGACGATGACGACCCATGGGCGGCGGCGTGATGTCCACGGCGTGCGGGAACAGCGCGGACACGACGCGATTCAGCACCTGCGGACATAGCGACTCGGTGAGTGGAGGCGCCCACGGTCGCAACTTGTTGCGAACCATTTTAAATGGACGTCCCCACGGGTCTCTGTCGAGCGATTCCAGGAGCTCTTCCCTCGCTCTGGACTTGGCCTTGCAGATCGCCAGCTGCAGCGCCTTCTTCGCCTCCCTGTACGACTCGTACAGCTGCGCCTCTCGCGCAGCGTCGCGCCGCCGCCGGCGCCGGTGTCTGGTGTACTGACGACGCGCGCTCACACAAAGTTTGCGGAGCTGCGCGATCTCGTCAGTCCACCAGTACACCTGGCGCCTGGGCGGCGACGGCTTCACGCGAGGCATCGACGCGTCGCAGATCTCCGTCATCGCTCCCCGGAACCACTCGGCCCCGTCTTCCGCCTCGATCGCCGGTTCACCTGGAATCAACCACGCCTGGAATAGAGAAGCCTCGGACAACAGCTCCTTGTCGAGCCGTTTCAGCGACCATCGCGGAAACGCTCGAGAGTCTCTTCCTCGCCGATTCTGTGTCGCTAAAGAGGAGGAAGGAGCGGCTACGACGTCGAACCGCACGTAGCGGTGGTCCGACAGCGTCTCCACTCCCTCCAGGACTCCCCAGCGGCGAACTCTGCGCGCGATAGACGGGGCGGCAAAAGTCACATCGACTATTGAACCGCCTCGTTGCCGCACGCATGTGTAGACCGAGCCCGTGTTCAACACGGTTAGT
Source organism: Tinea pellionella (assembly GCA_948150575.1). Taxonomy (NCBI): domain Eukaryota; kingdom Metazoa; phylum Arthropoda; class Insecta; order Lepidoptera; family Tineidae; genus Tinea; species Tinea pellionella. The sequence goes on along the minus strand of OX411254.1, from coordinate 2,069,787 downwards.
CCGGTCACTATGGCCCACTCCTCTAATACGTCACCTCTCACATCCGTCACGGGAGAACCCCAGGCCGCGGATTTCGCGTTGAGGTCTCCCATGAGGATCACCGGCTTGGGCGCGGTACGCCGGATACAGTCGGCTACCTCGCCCAAGAACACTTCGAAGTCGGCGACGCTTCGGTTCGGCGAGAAGTACGCCCCGAGCACGGTGAACTCCTTGAAGTGAGCCGCGACGTAGCCTCGGCCGCTCGCACCTGAAACAAAAGACGGCGCGCCAGTAACTCGGGAAAAATTGATAGCAACCATTCCTATTGTGTCAACCAACCAGTTGTCAGCCGGCGGGACGTAGTAGGGCTCGGTAGCTACCGCCACGTCGATCTGCCACTGCGCGATGCTCTGCGCGAAGAGGTCCTGAGCACCCGCGCAGTGGTTCAGATTCCCGAGAAGGAATCGCTGAGTCGCGCCTGCCATCAGCGCTTCTTCGTACTCGCGCCCGAAGCGGCCGGGGGGGTCTTCGCTCCCGTCCCCGGCCTCGCGGCTTTCCTCTTCTTAAGATGGGCGCAAGACTTTGCGCCCACCTTGTGCTCAGCGGGCTTGCCCTCTGCGGCGCAGAGGGCGCAGTGCGGGGCCGCGGAGCACGCAGCCGCTTTGTGACCCGCCTGGCCGCAGCGCATGCAATCTGCGCTGCGGTCAACAGGCGCGGTGCACTTGGCGGCGACGTGACCGGGCTCGAAGCACCGGAGACACCGCAGAGGCGCTGCGTCCAGCAGCGTGACACGCGCGGAGACCCAGCCAACCAGAAGACGGCCACCTGAAATCTTTTTTGCAGCCGACACGGGACAACTCGCCCACAAGGAACCCATTCCGGCTGCGTTAAACCTAATCAAACCGGCCTTGATTTGTTCCGCCGAACAATCGCCCGTTGTGGCCAAGGCGGCGACTACTTCGCTCACCGTAACCGACTCGTCCAGGCCGGTGATACGCATATCTGCGCGTTTCACCGGCCTGTCGATGCGCACACGCTCTGCAGGCAGAATGTCCCTAAGCTTTTGCGCTAGCGCGTCCGCTTGGGCTCCGCTCGAGGCACCCGGTACCTCATAAATCCTACCCCCGGTGATGGCCTGCCTGTAGCGTAGGCTTTTAACGCCTATGCTCTCCAGGCTGATCTTCTCCTTCGCTTCGGAGAGAATCGAAGCGTAGGTCACCCCATTATCCTGCGCCCCCGGTTGCAGTGTAATCACCACTGCAGCCGAGCGCGGAGGTTGTAGCCTCTTACGCGACTTCTTCTGGGCGGCAGACGACCCAGATTTTGGCTGCGGGACAGGCGCCGCTTTAGTCGCGGCCCTGCCTCGCCTGCCTCGCTTGACCACGGTGGTCCATAAAGTGTCCGCAGAGGCCGTGGGCGGCGCCTGGGAGGGACCCGCGATAGCCGACAGGCCGGGCGCCGCGACACCCGATGTCGTAAGCGCGACAGCGGGTGGCGCGACGACCGGTGCCGCGGGCGCGACCGCAGCCGCCGACTTGCGTGCGACCGCGGCCTTTGCCTTGGGCGCAGCCGCGCCCCGTGTTTTGGGTGCGACCGCGGCCGGCTTGACCCCGAGCGGCGGCCTAACACGCTGCTCGGGTAAAAGCCTGTCTCGCAGGCCCTCGAGTTTAGCGTCCATCATGCTACCCACTGCGAGCATGATCGAACGCATAAACTCGTCGGTTTGATTCGGAACCGGCACCGCTGACGCCGCCGACACCGCCGCAGGTTCTGTGCGGGTTCGCGGCGGCGACCTCGGTAGAGGAGGGAAATCCTCCATCTCCGCTACCGGTATCGAAGAAGACGCGGGAGCGGGTGCGATGGATAAACGCTCCACTTTCTCCTGCATCCTCTTCATATCGGAGCGGAGATCCTCGACGTCCGATCGCAGGCGGTCATTCTCCGCCTGCAACAACTTCGTCTCATCCGACGAAGATCGTTCGCTCAATGTAGCGACGATACTCGCCAGTGAGACTGCGGCATTTTTCAGCTTGCGTTGAAAGCCGCCCTTAATATGGTTGGATTTCGTAGCAATTGATTTAATTTGCTCGACATCCTTTGCCGCTCTACTGCGTAGAGAGCCGACTGTGGCATCGTCATTATTCGACGTCGCCTCAGTCGTTTCCTCGCAGGCACTCACCGCCTCGGTGGCGATATCTGAGAGCTCCGCCTCAGCTTTCGCCTCGGTCAAGGCCACATAAGACGCGGTAGTCGGAGGACGTCCGCGCCGCTCTCTCTTCGCGTCAGGCTTAACGCTGACGCGATTCGCCGACTCATCGTCCGAGGACGGCGCGGAGACCTCCGAACGCACACAGCTGCGCTTACGCAAATAGCGGCTGCGCAAATTGTGCCGTGTTGAGGGTTTCGACGCCGGCTCTCCGGCATCGCCACCCTCGTCAGCGGAGTTTAAGGCCGACATCGAAACGTTATCACCGTTTCGTAATGGCCCCAAACTTCGCTCGTTTGCTTTGCTCACACGCCCTAGGTACAATTCCTTATCCACACTTAGTTAAAAGCGTGGAAAAGAATGCACCTGGGCGAGTAAACAAAACGAAACTATTGTGTCTATAACACAATAGAGATCGTTTCGCTGAAGCAAACAAAATAGCCAGTTAAAATAAGTCGCTGTTTATTAAATAAACAGAGCGACTCGTCTTAACTGCCTATAATAAATGCCGCTCTACAAATTGCTTTCTATTAAAAACAATAGAAGCAATCCGCACAGCTGCAAAACAAAATAAATCGTTAGCCGGAACAAGAACAATAGAGCTTAACGTCTATTATTCCCGCTCAGGTAGCGATTGTACCTCTGTACAAAGGCGCGCTCGGTGCACGCGGACTCGCTCGCTGCTGTAGCCTCCTCACATGTGACGCGCACACACGAAAGTTCGTTGGTAGCCCCCGCATAATATGCGAGAGCTACACGAACGAAACGCTCGAACGCGTCACAAACCCGACGGCGTACAGGACTATACCATTAAGCGGGGTTACCCGACCAAAAGACTCGAAAAGAGACTCAGTACTATTCTCCGGCGATAATCTTCGCAAGATTTAATTAAATCTCGCGAGAAATACCACCATTAAATAGCCCTCGTCTCCACGAATCCAATGGTGTATAGCCACTGTACTGTTACACGAGAAAAACCCGGCCGCTCGAGGTTGCAACACGGAGCGCTCGGAAACGCGTGCGTTCGCTACGGCGCTCGGAGCACACGGTTGTCTTGGCCTCAGCTAGCGTCTAGCTAGTATTGCGCCTAGAAAAATTACTGAAACAACCTCCTAGAAATCCAAATAATGTTTGTATCTTGCTATTTAAATAATTCAGGTGCTTTTAAAATAAACGTTAAATTACAAAATTTTTCTTAATGCTATTTTTAGAACTATTATTTTACCGACTAAATCTCGATATTCATCGTCGTTACACTGCCAAAATAGGTAGATACAGTAAACGGTCCATCTGACTGAGGGTTGTCCCCCCGCCCCGCCTTAAGTTATTCAGTTAAGATTTACCAGCGGAAGACCTGCCCCTACTTTTGGTATCACGTGAATGAATATCACAGTTCTTCTTAAACCTGATTCTTGTGCAAGTAGGTACATAATATACATAAGGTACATAAAGCAATATTTATAACTGTTCTTGACCTTCACAGTCAATAAACCAAACTCACGATCCTCAAAGATTTCTTTTATCAATCTACATAATATTATCTCACCAGCGTCTTCATAATTTAATCAAAACTGACGTTTATTTTATGCATAAATATATCTTTATTATACCTAATCATAAAACTTAATAAGTATTTATTCCGAATGGAAAATGTTTTTATCTTTTGCGACAAAAAATGAATCAAATGCAGTCTGCGACTTTCTTTTCCAAAACTTTATTCGTCTTTTTTTATTTGTTTTACGAGGTTAACAAACTTCACATGCGCTAATCTATGGAAAAACAAGATCTATGTTTTACTAATAATTAAATAGGTAGTAATTTATCAAGTCAGCAGCCAACGGAACAAACTAATCTTTTGCGGTTTAATGTTAACCTATTTAAATATTGAATTGCATCACAAATAAAAATATTTGATCTTTGTCCTCTTCTAAATTAGTAAAAATGAATCTGAATTCATCTCGAATCTAAATAATGAAAGCGGTGTTTGTATTTGTTAACTCATTCATTGTATCTACTATAGTTTATATTGATTGTAGTGTTACCATATTGTAAAGAGTTTAATCAGGACAAAACTTAAATAAATCATAGAGGCAACTGAGAATTGTTATACTTTGTGGTGACAATAATCATAAGTGTTGTTTAATAAATAAATTACATAAACAAGTGTTATGCCAGGAATTTTGATGATTATTGAGAATTTCAAACTAAAAATAAACAAAAGAGTATTATTTCTTTGAAATCTCTTAACTTAATATTTATTAACATTTTTCATTTATTTTTTGTTATAAATTTTTGTGACATTACCTCGATGATTTTGAATGTTTGGAAACCCCAAGGACGGGCAAGTATGGGAACGTCACTTTTTAATCGTCTTAAGTAATTTGTTTGTTGCGACAAAAAATACTATGATATTATTTGCAATTTTTAAGGGGGTTACCCGTTTTCCTGCCGGGCAGTAAACCAGGGATAAAACCTGACCAACACCGTCACCGTTCTCCTTCACCCTTTATTACCGCACACTGCTATCTGTCTCGAATACATACACACGCGGACGCTCCCCTCGAAGGTTCTGCGCGCGCAATTCAGCGCTTGTTAAGCTCGGGTTCTTTCCAAATAAACTACTTTCACAGGAAACACTTCGCTTTTGTTAGACGAACCCTGACACTATCTGTTGTTATTGTCTTTCTATTTGCAGAAGTCTTTAAACACGTATTATCAAGTTTAATATATTATAATAATCAGTAAGGCCGTAGATTATGTAGATTATCTTTGGTAAATCCGCACAATATTTCAAGTGTTTTTAAACAAATATTTTTACTTTTTTATTTACTCCTACTTATTACCCATAATAACCGAACATTACACTTTAGATTTTGTAGAATGATGTAACACCAAATATCTCTACAGAAATGTCGCAAATGTCGCAATTTTCCGACCACGTAAGAAACATTAGCTATAGCGATTGTATAATTATATGGAGTCAGACAGATCGTTACCGCGCATGGAGGCAGGAGCACGTTTTATCTCACTCCATGAACACATTAAATATTTACTAAAATACCGGTCGCGTGTGTTTTTAGTTATAATTGAAGAATATGCCGAAATCAGATGATAGTGGCGTCGATTTAGACAGCATACTGTTAGAAATAGGACAATTTGGACGTTATCAGTTGACAAATTATTGTTTTTTATTGATACCTATTATTTTTAGTGCTATTTATAATGGTCAGTATGTTTTCAATGCCGCGAGCGTACCTTACAGGTGGGTTTTTATATATACCTTTTGTTTCACTTTTGTTTAAAGAAATATTCTTTCCAATAAATATTTAACCAAAAATACCTGAATAAAAATAACACTACAACACAGTGTATATTAGGAAAAATTGGGTCATGAAGACGTTTATTGAGAAGGGGTCAATAGCCTAGTTTATTATTATTATTTGTTTGTAAGTATAAATAACTCTCTAACTATATTTTTGTTCATAATTTATTACATTAGAATCGATTACTATTACGATAACTATTCAAACATTATGCCTAGGATAAAAATTTAACAGAAATGAAAGTGAGCGGTTGGAGGGAACACTGATCACATTTTCCCTATGGGAGAAACTGCCGATGGAAAAATAAAGTTGAATTTCGACGCGATCACGTAGGTATAATCTGAAGTTACCGTATGGTAGAGCGAGCATTAGTAATCGTGCGCAAAACAGAGAAGCTGGTTCGATTCCCACTTTTTTCTGTTCAGTTGAGACAAAAATAACCTATGCTCCTTGTCCAGGATGCAATATATTTCTGTGCCAAATTTGATATAAATTTAGCGGTTCAGACGTAACATACAGACATAGATTAATAAATGTAAATAAAAAAAGTGTGGTTATCACTTAAGTGTGAAAAGTATGTAGAAACAAATGCAATCCGGCCACTTCATTCGTACAGTAATAATGAATAAACATACTTTGTTGCAAATAGCATTGTCTGTACACCAATAAAAAAAAAACTATTGAAATTTTTATACCATACTACGTCTCAGAATTGTAACAATGGGTAGTAATTATAAAACTGATATTTTTAATAGCAATATAATTCAGACGAGGACGCAGGACACGGTTATTGTGTGACCTTGTCTGTATTTATTGATTTGTCCGTATTCTGTGACCAATGTAATTAGGATTTATTTAGATTTTTCTTTCAGAAAAACCTTGATACCTTTATGCGAGATCTATTAAACTTCGTTTATTTTACTAAATAATAAAAAGTTAATCCAACGTTTTTTAAGTAACTTGATCGATATTGTTAATATGGTTATTTGCCCATTCTAAAATAGTACCAATACGTTCAAGCGTAACACCTATGGCCCACCTAGTCATGGGCGGACTAAGGCCTAGGCCCTAAATTACAATATTGCCTAGGGCCCGCTTTAGCCTTAGTCTGCTACTGGACCTAGTCGCGTTTTAAAGTCAGCTTGGACGTAATCCTATATAACGACAGGTGTATCAGCTCTCGAAGTATGAATGAAAACTTCCTCCATACCTTTCACTCTTACCTTATGCTTACCCCGTAAGAAAAAGCGAGAAGGAAGTGTAATCGAGAAATGACCGATTTGTATGGAGATTTTATTTTTGTCCGATTGCATTTTTTATTATTATTTCGCTATAATATTCTTTACAACTTTTATCCCGGACTCGTTCCGTTTCAGAGACATCGCAATCACTTCCGCTCCAGATCAACTTTTTTCTAAATCATTTCTTAGTGCACGCTTAAAATTTCAGGTCGCTAGTTTTTTTTTTTTACTTAGTTTTATTACTTAACCTTGTACGTGACTGTACGTCTCTGCCCATCCCCGTGTCAGTCAATCAGGACTTCTTCTTTTATGTTTATACGTAGATTAAAAAGTTTTATTCATACATACATACTGCACATTTTATTTGCTTTTTTACATTATGACTATAAATAAATTAGAACGAGGTTATTGCCTTTGACAAAAATACATTGTTATATTTTTAAACTATAAACACCACGACACTTTCTTTATTTTCAAATAAACTAGGCTATTTTTTGTTTTCAGAAAACATAAGTAATAGATATATTCTATTTTACGCAGTCTTATTTTTATTATTGTAATCTACACGATATAAAAATAGTCCTGGGTGGATTATGCGGGCAGCAAAAAAACGCATCTTCGTCTGACGTTAACGATACCGTTTTTTTTCCAATTGGTAGACTGGCGACAATCGTTAGCGATGGTCACGTGACAAAGGTCAAGACTGTTTCGTTTTTCATGTAGTAAACTGAATTACAATTAACGTACAGTTAGGAGTATGGGCAAAAGAGTGGTAGGCAGACTGATGGTGGTTATTGACCCGGTCTGCTCTCCTGGGGTAGTATCACGTGTAACACCCGTGGAGTTACAATAATGCGTTTCGGAATCATTTTGGAAGTTGCCAGTTATAACGAGAGAAGTGTACACTGTCAACCTGATGGTGCACTTTCGGCATAGCGAAGGCCGCACTGTAGCTTAATATTAAGCGGAGTGTTGTCTTATCCCGAGCTACAATAAACTAAGTTTTCATATTTCGTGAGCTATTAATTAACTTGCGCCGAGCACCGTCAGATAGTTTTACGTAAAATTGCAATGTCATTAAATTCTTAGATAAACAAAAATTAACGAGCAAAAACCAAGCAGGTACCTACTAAACTTCGTATCTTTCGTATTACATAATTTCCCAATTAGGTAGTTAATTACTTAAATATTTACAATTGCAACGTTTTAATTAAACGTCCTCAAGTTACAATAACGACGACGCACGGTCTGCCAGTAATAAAATTATAGGTACCTACGAGTAATTTTAGCGCGTTAGCGTTATCGTAAAATAAAACTACACAAATTGGCACCTGAATATTTGAAATTAGTTTTACCATAACTTTTGTTATGTATGGTAAGTTTGAAAGGAGCCAGGTGCCGGCATAGTGGAGGCGACTGCTGCCCGCACACGTTTCTCTGTAGTAGCTGTTGTTTCCATTCATGAACCGTACTCTAGCTTTACATCAGGCGGAGTATTGTCACACACAATAAAAAAAAAAATTATATAACTACATTAAAATAGTGTTTTGTTAAAAATCAATCAACACTTTCCTTTAGTATTTAGTTTAGTAGTACCGACACTATCGGATGGCGCAATAATACAGTTTGTTTTATTTTTCAAAATTAATGGGATCGATTCAAAAATGTAATATTTCAGTTTTAGTTTTCATTAAAATCGGCCTCGAGCTCTTTTCAGTGTTTTTCGCTATCTCTTACAGTTCCGGATTTGGCCATGAAAGCTTACTTGAAAAATTCAACCGTACCTATATTATAACGAGTACTCGTATTTGGAGTTCCTTCAACAACTAGGTTATTAACAGTTACAGCAAATATAACAACAACTTAAATACTATTATAACAATAAGAAATAATAACAATTAAACGCTAGACTATTTTGAATACCAATATATTTCAAGTCTACATCGCGGTCAACATTATAACCTAAGTAGACCTAAACTAACTTCAGTTTTATTGCAGCGCATTGGGTATAAAAATTAAAAACAGAAATACCTATGAATAAAACAAAAAACCTATGCTACAAAAATCAGTGCTTGTTTGTTAGTCCTGCATGCGTTCCGGAACTACCCAGTCCCGTTTAAAAAACTATTTTTCTTAGTTTTTTTTATTGTAGCCCAGCATATGACAACACTCCGCCTAATGTCAAACTAGAGTGCGGTAAATGAACGGAAACAACTGCTACTATTGTATATCCAGATAATAGTTTCAGGGTAGATAATAGAACCATAAACGCATTTGCGGCCTATAAGGGCATGTGATCATTTGGACACAACTTTCCTATTATACTTAAAAAATGGCCTCGTTCTAGGTTTTACGATTCTTGGGGCAAATGTAATACTGTATTGTTGGCCCAGGTGCAAGACAAAAATACAAGTAAACAGTAATGTTATTGTAGTTTAAATAACATCTGTATAGTTAAGTAATTGTATTATACTTATAAATATATGGACCGGTTTAGATTTTCGCTTCGTAAAAGATTTTCCTGATATATTATACATTACATATACATGTGTTGTAATTATGTACGATAGTGTAGGTATCATTAGTGTTAATTATTATAATACTATGTTGTAGAGTCCAGGACTGGCCAACCCAAATGGTCTCGTGGACCACTTTGTAAACGCGTAACATTACAATCCATTATGAAATAAACACGTGAATTTTGGAATTTTTAATTATAAAATTATAATTTTTTGTTTACGTTTGTGAACTTCGTAAGAACAATCTAGACCCTTTCCTAACCTTATGTTTTTTTATTATTATTGTAGCTCGGCATGTGACAACACTCCGCCTGATGTAAAGCTAGAGTGCGGTCCATGAATGGAAACAACTGCTACTACAGAGAAACCTGTGCGGGTAGCAGTCGCCTCCACTATGCCGGCTTGAGGAGACGAGCATGTACCATCTTAGATTGACAGTGCACACTCCTCTCGTTATACCTGGCTACTTTCAAACTATTCCCGAAACGCGACAAAGTCACTTCACAGGTGTTACATTCGAAAGTGGTGGTACTACCCCAGGACGGCAGACTGGACAAATAAAGGAAACAATAAGACTTGTTCGTTAAATAGTACGTAGACGTCACGACCTATTGGGTTTTTACACTACAATTAATACTAACAAGTTCTACTTTACAGTTATTATTTTGCATATTTAAATGCTTGGATTGTTATAAGATAACTAACTTGTTGTTCCAGATGTAAAGTCCCAGAATGTGAATCCTCACCACCTGAATTCAGCTCTGGTTCGTGGGGCCAATGGGCATTACCACAGGATCCTGCACAAGCAAGTTGTAAACGTTATGTTCCAGCCCAATCATTAAAATGTTCTGAAGATGGCTTCTACCAAAATGTTACTACAAATTGTAATTCATGGATCTATGAATCTCATAATAGTATTGTTGCTACGGTTAGTATTAACTTTTTTTTTTATTGTAGCTCGGCTTATTATATGATGGCACTCCTGGTGTTAAGCTGGAGTGCGGTCCATAAACGGAAACAACTGCTTCCACAGAAATTTCTGCAGACAGCAGCAAATAAACAAAACTCGTTCAGAAATTACACCATCACTTACATGAGATTTTTGTATTTATATATTGTTTGTTAATTAATTAACCTAATTGAGTTGTTATATTCTAAATACATAAATGTAAATAACGTTAATTACGTACAAAATCAGTTAATAATTTTATCTTAATTTTATAATAATTGAGAATAGTAGCTATAAACAAAATAGCTCAATAACTTATCATTATTGAGTAATCAATTTGTTCTGATATTAAGTGACCTTAATAATGTTTAATTTAATTGTTTGCATTAATTGTTTTCAGTTCGATCTGGCATGTGAAGAATGGAAGCGAACTTTAGTCGGTACTATCCACTATGCTGGACTCTTCACTGCGTTACCTCTTACGGGATATGTTTCAGATACGTAAGTCATATAAGATATATTTTACTTCATTAATAATATACCTAGGTACGAAAGTGCACGACTACTTATCGTCCGTCGCCGAGACGTCGTAGTGTTATTAAATATTTAAATAATAATTTTTATTATTAGATTAGATTACATTTATTTTTATTATTGAAAATGGCTTCCTGAGTAAAAAATATTTGAATTTAATTTAATAATGGTTATTTTATAATTTCTGTTTTGGGTCGTAGCATTACGTATTGATACAGTAAAAAAAATTGTACGTTTATTTATAAGGTTCTGCCAACATTTCCGGGGGGTAAGCAGTTATGCATTTCGAATAATAAGAAATTATCTGAAATAAGTAACTAACACGATAGATACACTTAAAGAAATATCTCTTTAATTCTCTGACAACCTGCTGTTCGATAGTCTTGAGGAGGTTCGTGCTTCAGAGACTAACCTTAACAGGCAATTTAAGTAAGAAGTTTAAGGTCAGCAGTGGCCTACTTTGGCCCCACAGTGATGAATGTTTGGCATCAAAGGCAAAAACGTCGAATTTCACCAAAGAAATGAAAACTTATTAATTAAAGGTATATTTAAATTACCTATAACTTTTGTTTTGCCCATTTTTGCTTTTTCCGTGAGTCATATACCAGTAAAAAATTCTTTAAAAATGGCCTGGATCTTAGACGTTTACAACTATAATATTATACTTATAGAAAGAAAATGGTGTTTGTCAAAAAGACAAAAACGTGTCTGATACCCATAGTATAGGGTATCATAGTCCAGGCTACAGAGTAGGGAATGCAATCCCGATCTCGCGGGATCCCGATCTCGCGAGATCTCGTGTAATTTTTCGGGATCAATCCCGAAGCATAATATGACGAGATCCCGTTCGAGATTGACGGGATTGGGCGGTAGTGCTGCAGTGGTCAGCAACGCTACACACATCTACTCGGGGCGCAAACGGTGCACTAGGGATGGGCGTTGATTCAACGAACTGTTTTTATCAACCGTTTTTCTACTGTCAACGAGTTAACCGTGTTTCGTTTTTAGCGAAACCAGTTAAATCCATCAACTGTTTGTAAACAAAAACGTTCCGTTTTGAAAGGAGTTATGTGTACTTTGGTCGCTCAGTGCCTATAGGCACTATTAAAGAGTGGTAGGGAGATTGATGATGGTTATTAGCCCAGTCTGCCGTCCTGGGGTACGGTACCACCACTTTCAAATCTAACACCCGTAAAGTGACCTTGTCGCGTTTCGGGAATAGTTTCAAAGTAGCCGGGTATAACGAGAGGAGTGTGCACTGTCAATCTAGATGGTACATGCTCGTCTCCTCAAGCCGGTGTGTGGATGCGACTGCTGCCCGCTTTCTCTGTAGTAGCAGTTGTTTCCATTCATGGACTCTAGCTTTACATCAGGCGGAGTGTTGTCACATGCCGAGCACTGAAGACGTTGATCAACCGAAAGGAAATGTAAATAATGCAATGAACGCTTACGAATGAGTGAGAGAGATACCAACAATATAAGTTGTTTTAGCGTGAACGAGATAAAAGCATTGTCTAATAAGGCTTGTTGCAGAAAAAGTATATTATTGGTTTATTTGTTTGAGTTTTCATCGTTTTCAGTCATCCGAACTTTACATTTTCTTAAAACTAGACGAGATCCCGAAAATTCCGGGATCCCGCAGGATTGATATTTCTAATCCCGCGGGATCTCGAATTTGCGATCTCGAGTCGGGATTGCATTCCCTACTACAGAGACTCGGGGTATTATTATTTAAATATTACACCTAATATTTAAATACGTATGTAAAGGTTATGTCCTTCACGGTACTAAATTAAAATCTCAGTGTCTAATGTTTGTGAATAAAAGTTTGACAAAACAAAAAATAGTACAAAGAGTGACAAAAACTATAAGTAATGTTTTGTTCTTACTCCACAATACAACTTATACCTAATGGTAAATATCTACGCAAAATTAACATTAGAATTTCTGACGTAAACCATTTTAATGATATTTCAATTGTTCGTCTGTTCTTCAATTCTAACACTGTAATCAATATACATACGATCTACACGTCCTTGGTTCTTTAATTGTAATGAAACAAAATACGCTCTATCCGGCTCGAAGGACCACAAATGAACGCGCCGAGTGGACTGTATTTTTCTAGGAAGACAGGTAATTTTATACTCATTGGTAATCAATCATGGGGCTAAGTCAAAAGCAAAACAGTTGGCACTTGATCGAATCGAAAACAATATATACAGGGTGTATCGGGCAACGTGTAAAAAATTTCAAGAGATGACTCAGTAAGTGATTCTGAGCAGAAATTAATTTAAAAAATAAATACTTTTTTTATCCAAATGTCCACCTTTTCCTTGTACAAACATACATAATTTACTACATGAACTCGTAATCGTTGTGTCGTCGGGCGGTGCATCAAACAAATGACCTTGCCTTTGATCAAAGCCGACAACCTTTGCCGCCTCGCCTTTGATCTCGCGCCGACAAGCCGTGTGCCGGCCCACCTGCAACGGCGGTCCACGTCGGCCGGTCCATTTATAGACCTTTTGTTTTTGTGATAATACTATACACGAGAACTTTTATTTAGTAAATTTATTTTTTAAGGAGTGTTCATCCCTCACTTAATATTTACCTTAATTTTTTTACACGTTGCTTAATACAAAAAGATACAGTCCACTCGGCTCGTTCGCTTTCGCTATACGGTATTGTCCTTCTGGGGTCGACAGGGACTATGGAAACGAGCCCAATTTTACTTTTAATTACAATTTTAAGTATCCAATACATTTTTTATGCAAATTATATTTTTATTTTGTTACAGTTGGGGTCGTCGGAGGACATTTATAATAACTGCTGTAGCAGTCAGTGTTGTTGGTGTAATCCGTTCTTTTAGTAATAATTACATAATGTATTTAGTATTTGAGTTTCTCGATGCTGCTGTTGCTGCTGGAGTCTTTAATACTGGATATATCCTTGGTATGTATTTAATTGTCAAATAATCAATAATAACTGCGTAGTAACGACTTAATTTTATTTTCTGTTGTTTATATTAAAACTTCATATTTAGTACCATATAATTTTCTACAAAAAAGATTTTATCAACATATTTTTTATTACTTTCTAAATTGTTTTAATATACATAGCTTAGGTATACATACTGTTTTGTATGAGTTGATCATTGTATAGGTTTCGTATAAATTCGAAACAAGGATCAAAAATATGGTTATCACTAAAAGTGCGATTAATTAATTAGTTTGACGTTAATCGGCTTTGATCCAGGAGTGCGATCTATATAAGGCGAACTAAATACCAATACCATTCTTTACAAGTCAACTTTTGCGTCAGCATTAATAACATTAGTAAAATTGATACCATTACATTCACCGTGACGCATCGAAAATTGTTGAACATTTTTTACAATAATATTATGTTTAATTTCAGCCCTCGAAATGGTTGGCTTAAAACATCGAGTTCTCGCCGGTAACTTAATCTCGTGCAGTTACGCTATGGGATCTGTGATACTATCTCTTATAGCTTGGGGAGTACCTGAATGGAGGACATTAACTAGAATCTTGTACGCACCATCGATTCTTTTTATTTTATACTATTTTATTATAGAAGAAAGTGTTAGATGGCTCCTAAGTAAAGGATATAAGAAAGAAGCTGCTAGAATAATTTTCAAAGCTTCACGGATTAATAAGAAGAAGATATCGCCTCAATACATCGAACAATTGACAGTCGAAACTAAAACGGAGAAAGTAAGTGAAACGGAAAAAGATGAAAAAGAAGACCCAATTGTATTGCAAGTGTTACATTCAAAGATAATAATGTGCCGTTTACTCATTTGTTCCTTCTGGTGGATAACTTTAACCTTCATTTATTACGGATTATCAATTAATTCTGTTTCGTTAGGTGGCAACAGTTATATTAATTTTATACTCATGTCATTGGTTGAAATACCAGGATACGTTCTAAGTGTTCTAACATTAGACCGATTCGGTCGGAAAAAGTGTATAATGACTGCTTTCTTCATTTGTGGGACTTCACTTGTTTCACTTCCTTTTGTTCCCAAGTGTGAGTAACTATATTGTACTATACTTAAATATACTATAACTGTATTTTTAAACTTTTAGATATTAGCTAGTTTTTTATTTATTTTATTTATTTATTTATTTATTTAAGAGGTATAACAACAGAGCACAAGTTATTTAATACATAAATACATGACTTAAAACAAAAGAATAGTTTGAACTTGCACTCCAATTATAGCTATACACAACAAATTTAAAAATGTTTAATCAAAACAAATTATACTTTTTATGGCGCGCTTCGCGAGCGCTGAGATAGTTTTGTGGGTAGTTTTGAATAATAAAAAAAATTTTGAAAAAAGAAGTGTCGATTTCAAAATTAGAGGGCATTTTACAACCTTTGTTCAGGCACTAGTTCCGTTTTGGAGATATCGCGATCCGGAATCGAACGGAACGGACTTCCGGAACATGTCGAGGTTTTCCCGAGGTTGTATGGGCCTCCTTCATACACCCCGAAACTTTCACCCTCCCATCCAAATGTTGTTGAAAAATGTTTATAGGGCAGAACTTTACAATAACAAAACTTGCGCTTATTTCAATGACAATAAGGTTTAACTTAAAATGAAACATCAGTAATTAGTATCACTTGTTTATAATAATAACTTTTAATATTTATTTCAGCACTAAATTGGTTAACAACAGCGCTTAACATGCTAGGAAAACTCTGCATCAGCATGACGTTTAGCAGTGTCTACATTTATACTTCGGAATTATTCCCAACTACAGCCAGACATAGTCTACTTGGATTCTGTTCTATGGTTGGACGAATTGGGTCTATTATCGCACCACAAACTCCTTTACTGGTGAGTACTTTTGTAGCTGGTCATTTATGTATATTTTGATCTTCTTCTGTTATTTATTAACTAGAAGAACACGTTGAAAGGGCTCATGGAAAGGATGAATGTGAATGTATGCATTAAACAAAACAGAACAAGCAGGGTTATATTTGTATCTGTATCATATACAGGATCTAATTAAAATTTATTTATTAAAAATAAAAATTTACTTAAAATACCTGGTGCTAGAACTCAATACGGAAAAAGAAGTGTTATTGTGGATGGAGCGCAGTTATATAATGATTTACCACAAAATGTAACTAATAATAATAATATTAAAAAATTCAAAGTTGAATTAAAAAAACATTTAGTGTCTCATTATAATATAGTATAATTGTTAATTTAGAGTTACCGTTTCGTAATTTATGTTTATATCTAGTTAGTATTCTCGTTGTAAGTGAATTTGTTAAAATTCTTATGAGAAATAATAGTCTAAAACCATAAAACTATAATTTACTATATTATTTTTTATCAATCTGCAATTTTATATTCTTAATAAAAGAAATTATGCTTAATACGCATACTGATGTGAATTATTAGCCTAAGCCGCCGTCTTGGTGTAGTACTACAATTTTGAAGTGTAATTTGTGAAGTGATCTAGTCGCATTTCGTGATCAGCTTGGAAGTAGCCGGATAAATGGTGCACATTCGTCTCTTCAAGCCGCATAGCGGTCTAGTCTGTGGTGTAGTCAAAAAGTATTTCACAAAATAGTTTTCTAATTCAAATTATATTCACAGATGACGTACATGGCTTCTCTACCCTATTTATTGTTTGGTACGATGGCTGCTACTTCTGGATTACTGATGTCCCTTACGCCAGAGACTTTAAGCATTAAATTACCTGATACTATAGCGCAAGCTGAAAATTTAGCTCTGCTTGAAGTGTCTTCCAATAGTGATAAGATTGACGTAGCATAGATTTAAGTTTAGTATTAGTATTAGTTTAATAACACTCAGGAACGACAATAATTATTTGTATGATTACAATATAGTAAAGACTATAAATAATAAATGAAGACTACCACTTTTGAATGTGACCCGTGATGTGATCATGTCGCGTTCGGAAGCAGTTTGAAAGCAGCCAGGTATAACGAGAGGAGTGTGCTCTGCCAATCTAGGTGGTGGTGTATACTCGTTTCCTCAAGCCGGCTAACGCAGGCGACTGCTGCTCGTAGAGATTTCTCTGTAGTAGCAATTGTTTCCGTTCATGGGCAGCACTCTAGCTTTACATTAGGCAGAGTGATGTCTTCTTCTTCTTCTTCTTTTGATTAATGGCAACTGTGTCGATTGCCAGAGTGACATCAACAATTCATGCCAGTGTCAGGTGAGAGGGGCAATGTGCCCGATTACTCAATGGAACAGAGCGATTTATGGCGGCTTCTTATTTTGAGTCCACACCTGTTAGACAACCACACACAAAAACACACATTAGTTCACACAATTGTTAGTAAGTTATAGTTAGTAGTAAAACTTAATAATATTAATAAACATATAAATATATACACACACATATACATATACAAATGCCCAAACAAACACACATATATGTTACAAGAGTGATGTCATATGTCAAGCTACAATAAAAAAAAGCCTATAATGTCCTCCCAAGCTGAAAAATTGTATCTTAAAATCATTGTTTGGGTTTTTGTTGCGTCTGGTGCTTAGTAAATTACATGCTAGCTATACAAAGCCAAATATTTGGTATCCACCTGCGGTAACGTTAATGTTAATGGCTGTGTCCAACTGCGCGATAATAAGGGCGTTAAATATTTCGGCAATAACACTATGGCTACAATAAAAGTTTTGCTCGAGGACAAAGTCTTGACCACATTCACGTAATACATTAATTTTTGCACTAATTAAGGTGTTAAGATGCAGGTGGAGTTTCGTTCTTTTTCCTTCAGGGTGCCGATTACGAACCGAACTCACCATGAGCCACGAGCCTTACATTACAAAGCGAGCCGGACTTACCGTGACTCACGGTGAGCTCGGTTCGTAATGGGCACCCTGGGAGCCCGAGCTCTTTCCGACGCTACTTGTAATGTAATTGGTAGAGCCACGGTCAACAGGAAACGCCCACCATGGCTCGTCCAATTACATTACAAAGCGAGCCGGAAAGAAGTCGGGTACTTACTGTGACTCACGGTGAGCTCGGTTCGTAATCGGCACACTGTTCTTTTAATTTTTTTCTACTATCGCTCACATTAAACAGGGTATTTAAGGAGAATGCATATTCGCCTAGGAGAAATGGGCCCACAATTTTTGTTCTCGAGATTTTTAATGATTTTACTTTATTTCATAGGAAAATAAAGCCACAATCATGATCACCAATCAGTTTTAATTATTTTCCCAGACTTGATTTTTATTGATGCAATATTTGAGGTTATTATTATATTAAATGCTAAAATAATTGGTGATATCTGTTTTTTTATGTAATTAAACATTGTCAATTGATTGGTAAAAGATGTGTTGATAAAATTGAAATATAATAATGAAAATTTAAGATATTATTTTAGAATAGTGTTTAGTTAACGAACTATTAGATATCATGTGGGCCCAAATATGGGCATTCTCCTTTTGTGAACTATTTGTTAATTTATTTAAGTTTACTAAATCATATTTTTCTAGATCTAAATAAGGATTCAATGGTTCACTTTATAATTAAATGTCTTTGATTTAGGTATTGTATTGTAACCTTCGATTCAAACACAGGTAGACTTTTTTAAAAATATTTATTATAAACACCCTTTACCTATACTCTATAGCAGGGGTCGGTAAGTAATTTTGTTTAGGATCCAGAAAATAAGAATGCCGCAATTTAAATTATTGAATTATATCTTGATATCGTACTTTTTTTAAAATAATGATACAATTTTATACCTTCTGCAGGCCAGATCTGGAAAGTGGTCCGAAACTTGGCGACTCCTGCTCTATAGGATAAACAATTATATTGGTAAAAGTACAAACCTTTTTAAGTACCAAAACGTTTGAAAATTTAGGTATTTTTGGAAGTATTAAAATAATTTGATAGAATCTTTTCTTTAATAGTAAATAAGGATTTGTTCTTCAACCTATTTTTAAGTAAATTAAAATAATAAGTACACGTTATGTGGTGTATCTTCCTCACTGATATTATACAATAATAATATGTAACATTCGAACCAAAACTTTGTGCTTCGCTTCTTTTAAATAAAATGTTATTGAATTTAAAAAAATACATCTAATAGAAGTTATACTATAGCATAGGTTAATTTTTTAGATCATGCCAATTGAAAACTTTTTCTTTGAGTTTTGGCGGCCATCTTGAGACATTACACTTGAAGAATTTTTTTAAACTTGTTTTCTTTGAGTGTTAATGTGTAATAAACAATGGTTAATTATAAACTATTAAGTATTTGTGAACGTGCGTGAGTGTGGGCAAACAATTCAAAAGAAGAGAACATGTGTTTCTATTTTCCCTCCAAAACTCTGTAGGATGTTTCAGTAAAGATTCTACCACTTTACAGAAGCAACTTTAGACTTGACTGAGACTTGGTCTCACTGTTTAGTGTGAGAAATGAATGACTCGTGATGCATAATATTATTAACTTGTTCCAAAATATTTACTTTGACACTGGCAAATTGTTATAATGCCATATAAAACTTTTTTTTTTAAATTTTCTCGTACACATTTTCATTAGATTAAGATACAAAAAGTTTTTTTTTATTAAGTACCTACTTATTTTATAATCTCAGTGTGGATGCAATTATCTATTCGACCAAGTAGTATATAAATTATACACTTATCGGTTATTTTTTATTAAATTTTGGCATATTAAAATGCTATTTTATTATCAAATTTCGATGAAAATGAAATAGAAAAAATTAACACGCAGCCATTTGCTTTTTTTAAAAGAAATTTTCATCATAATTTAATAATAAACACCTAATTTTTTTAGGTAAATAAGATTTGTGCCAATTAAAGTATCTTATATCTAATATAATGTGCTTTAAATCTAAATTCTAAATTAATAACTAAACCGTCCCAAATTAAGACTAATCCTACAATATAATATGTTTTTAAATACCCCTGCACAGATTTTTTAAATATAATTATTTATTTTTTAAATGTCTTTTAATTAAGTTTGTCCCAGTAAATAATTATATTGTGTGTGCATTTATTGTTTTAATTTTAATTTAGTAATCATTTAATTTTTTTAATTAAAAACTATTTTTTGTAAAAGCTGTAGTTTAATTTGACCTATATTTTAAATGAACTCATTACCATTCAAATGAGAAAATACATTAGTAGTGTTCTCCGAAAATAATAAATTGTTGTTGTCATTGTTAGGATCAATTTGCATGGTCAAATCATTTATAACATTCGGAAAATAACCCGAAAATTTTAATATCGTGGTCACTGGAACGAAATTACATAACGCAAAAAGGTCAACATTCAACTCACAAAAGGTAAGTAAGTATTTATGAAGTACCTCTCACGACTGATTAGCTGCTTGGTGTACATGATTTTTGTTAAATTCGGGACATGTTTATAGATTTATAAAAATTTTACATTTATTTAAATAAATAATAAGATAATGAACTCTTCTGATGATGCTTATTCAATTTATTTCTGAAGTCTAAAGAATTTCACTAACTAATATATATTTTTAACCTAAGTAATTCGTGACCATTTAAAAAATAGGTTAGTTGTTAGTAGTTGTTTCCTTTGTCATATTTTTTTAATGGTTAGTGATTTTTTAAATTATAATAATCCACACTATGTCCGCACTCCGGCTGTGGTTAAGCTAAAGTGCGGTCAATTACCTATATTAATTAATTTTTTCTATATTCAATAAGAAGCATCCTGTTTATGTTGCAGTTTTTCCATTTGTTCAATAGTGTCGACGAGCGGCAGTGTTTTAGTTTCAGGAGTAAATATTATCAATACACCAGCTAATATAGCGGAGCCCGCGAACAGCAAAGACGGTAGACCTGACATTGTTGATATCTGAAAGGAGTTTAAGGCAAGTTTTTTATTGTAACTCGGCATATGACAACAATCAGCCCATGAACGGAAATAACTACCACTGAGCATTTTTGCGGGCAGCGGTTGCCTTCGCTGTTCCGGCTTGAGGAATCGAATGCGCACCATCCAGGTTGACAGTGCACACTCCTTTCGTGTTCCTGCTACTACCAGCTTTGTAAATTTGTTTAATAGTAGCTCGGCATATGAGAACACTTCCTCTGATGTAAAGCTAGAATGCGGTCCAACACAACTATTGCCATTAAGCCTCCGCTATACTGGCTCGAGGAGACAAATATGCAATAAAACATCAGGTAATATAACGTTTTGATGTCTCGAACTTACCAAAAGTGGCGTCAAAGGTGCTAACATACTTCCTATTCTAGCACCAATATTACACAGACCAACTAGTGAGCCACGAACGCTCGTTGGAAATAATTCCAAGCTGTATGTGTACATTCCAGTAAAACATAATGCTATTGCTAATTTACCACACAGGAATAATGCCACTTTAAGTCCGGGCATTGCTGGAAAATAAGATTAAGAAACGTAATTAGGGACCACGTTGAAGATTCGTCTCAAGATACTCGACCTACCATCAAGTGCTATAGCCGTACTAGTATAATCTAACAAGTGTTACCGAGTACCGTGATCTCTTAAAATTATCTAAGCATTCTAAACCTTTTAGATACAAGAAAGATGTATGTCATGGTACCATTCTGATAATATATGAGATGATACCAGACTTGCTGATGACACAGGTGAATTGTGGTCAGATGCTGAGCTACTGTAAAAAGAATGGCTGGCATGGCATTAGACTATTGCGGTCACAATAAAGAATAATAATTACTGCACCAAAAAATTCTTGTGTTTTATTTATTCAAGCTAATAAATACAATTTTATATTTAGTTTAGTGAAAAAAGTGTCTTTGGAAATTTACCAGTCGATACGTAACGACCGAAGCTCACTATTTTATTTTTAGATTAATGTTTTACTCGTCTTTCACCTTGTGTGAATTTTGTATAAGTAGTACAATCATCAAAATTTAAAAAAAACATATTTTCACGACTAAATTCTGGAAGTAGCTAGGTATAACGAGAGGAGTGGACTATGAACATTCGTCTCCTCAAGCCGGCACAGTGACTGTAAAAATTTATCTGTGGTAACAGTTGTTTCCGTTCATGGACCGCATTCTAGCCTAACATCTGTTGTCATATGCCGAGCAATAAAATTTTTTTTGTTGTAGTTTGGCATGTGCCCATACTCATCCTGATGTTAAACTGTACGGTCCATAAGCGGACACGAACACAGCGAAATGCCAGCCGGCTTAAGGAAATGTCCACACCCAATCCTTCTACTTCAACCTGATCCCGTTGTGTCTACGTTGCTTCACGTGTGCATTTAAAAGTGGTGATACTACCCCAGGACGGCGGACTTAACCCTCATCAGTTTGCCTAAAAACATACTGGTAAAAATAAGTAACATTTTTTTTTTAATAGCAGATAGTCTAGCTAGCATGTGACCGCAATTCACCTGATACTTATTATAATTTATTGTAGTTTTATTTAGGTATACGTATTAACAAAAAATAGATAAAATAAAAAATATATAAATACATACTTTCAGGAGAATAAGCTGTCGCCATACAAAATACGCCACCAATAATAAAGCTGATCATCAAAGATATTTTTCTTCCATATTTATTAAAAGTAAAATAAGCCAGTAAATCTCCCGGAAATGACGTTATTGATGCCAGTATAAAATTTACATGTTTATTTCCAGGTAATAAAACGGAATGAACAGTAAGCCCATAATAAGAGAAACTAGCCGCGAAAAAGCAAAAAGATACTACACCCAGTCTTTTCAATAGCTCTGTCGAGTCTAAAATATCTTTAATAACAACTTTTTCTTTTTCATCTGCTACATCAAGTCTAATCTTCAATTCCTTGCCTTCAATGTCCTCTATATCTTTTTCAGTTAGTGAAATTTTGTTCATTAAAGCTATTTCTTTCAAAGTTTCTTTCGCACCGTTCACGTTATCCTTTAACAGTTGCCATCTTGTACTTTCTCTTAATAAAAATATATAGAATATAAACGCTAAAGTTGGCGTGTAAACAATATAAACTAAATGCTTCCAATATGGTAGAAAGAATGCAATAATTGCGAATAAAACTTCACCGATATATACTGCATAGGAGAATATAACTCCGGCTAATACTCTTTTTGTTTTGCCGCCGGCTTCTATCACTGAAAAATAAATTATTCCAAATTTAAATTATGTAGATTTATGTAGTTTTCGTGCTTTAACCTTCAGCTTTTATTTAACACTGTCAATTTCTCAACAAACATGGTATTCATATTTTTATTTGTAACAATTCTTAATATAATATCACAATAATGACAAAAACGTCTCTAGGTACACTGTGTATAGGTATAAAAATAAGTTTGTTTAGACACGAAAATAACTAAAAATATATCCTGTCTCTTGGGGAACAGATAACACTCCGCCTAATATAAAAACTCTACAGGTAGCAATCGCCTCCGCCATGCCGGCTTGAGGAGACGAGTATGCACCATCTAGAATCTAGATGGACAGTGCTCACTCTCGATATACCTGACTACTTTCAAACTGTTCGCGAAACACGACAGGGTCACTTCACGGGTGTTACATTCGATTCCCTCTATTATTAATTCATATTCTGTAGTTATAATAACTTGACATGAGCTTTCATTATAACATGCCGAGCTACAATTTAAAAAAATAAATAAAAAAAAACTGGAATAAGAGTGAATTCATGTTAGATTGACAAAATGACGATGACGTTTAAGAATTGGAATTTGGACGTTGTTTTCGTTGCTACCAACTTTAAATTAACCACACAAATTACTTATTAATTGTTGCACAATTGTTCTATTTATTACATAATATAATGTAGAGGCTGTCCCAAGATTATGACAGTACAAGGGAATTGCCTTAAGGAATGGACATATCATTTTTGTAAGGGAACATTTTTTGTTCGTTCAATCCGATTCCTCGTTATGATAAGGGTTTCTAAAATCTATAAATTTTTCTATAAATCTATAAATTCCCTTTCAGAAAAAGTCTTCCCTTTGACTTCCAATAATTTTAGGACATCCTTAGGTAGGTACTCACTTAAAACAATAGCCACAGTATAAATCCCAGAAGACAAAGCTGATTCCAGAAACTCAATAACTAAAAACGCATTATATGAGGTTAAAAAACTTTTTACTACACCGATAACGCCTCCCACTGAACAAATAATTACAGACGGTTTTCTGCCAAATCTGAAAAAAATAACGTTTCATAACTGCGATTTGAATAATGATGGAAATCAAAATAACATTGTACATTTTACATGTGTTCTTCTGATATTGCAATATTAATCCATTACGTTTATGTGGTCAGAACTTTAACGCGTAATCTATTAGGTCCATTGCACCACATGACTTAACTATTACTTTCACGTTAAAGTAAGGGTTAAAATTAAAATCGGGTTGCTTCAAAAAAAACCTGTCAGTTTTGACGCATACTTTTACGCTAACCGTAACCAGCGAATTTTGGTGGTCAAAATTGAAGTAATAGTTAAACCAATGTCACGAACGTCAAGTGTATGAAAAGAGGCCAAGTTTTCCTATTAATTTTTCGGGAATGTACTCCTAATTACATCAGCCACCTTTTTATCGATAACGATATGAATTTACACAAATGGTGCAACGCGTGTGGAATAAATGTAAATGTAACCGTTAAAGTCATCGTGAAATGTAACAGTCAAAGTAACTTTAACGGGCTTTTTGGTACAATCGGACCTTAATGTCAATAAAAACTAATTTTCTTATTTTTACTTAATTTAACCAGAGGAAAGACTATCTTTTTCTGGATAGGAAATGGACATTGTTCTTGGGTATTGTAAATATGCTAGTAATTATGTAAAATTATATTCAAAACAATCGACGATTGGATCTATGGTGGAAATAATTAACAATAGACCGAGATTTAAATCCGTCAAATTGTTCCTAATAATTTCCTATTCTTATGTAAATTATAGTTATTATACTTATTTACTAGATTGTGATTGATTGTCAAAAACAATGTTTTTGGGAGGTACTCACCTATCAGATATTAAACCCATTACCAACATCGATACAATCATACCCGCATTATGAATGCTACCAACTAAAGTTACTTTCCATGATTGGCATGCTAGATTTAACTGTAAAGGAATAAAAATATGTGTTTTTTAAGCATTTAGACCTAGTTTAGGGCGGCGTAGTTTATTTTTAAAGAGTTCGAACAGTAGTATAGTAACGAATTTTGATAATTATCTGTTTACCAAAGGCATTATATTGAAAATATATATGTAAGATACTTTTGGTCAAGACTGTATCTTAGTATAAAATGTAGAATTAATTAAAGGAGTGGTAGGCAGACTGACGATGGTTATTACCACAATTTGCCGTTCATCATTTTTAAGTGTAACGTAAGGACGTACGGACGTTGACCTAATTGTGTTTCAGGACTAGCTTGGAAATAGAAGGGTATAATGAAAGTTATAAACACTGTATTCTGTCAACTTGGACGCTGGACCTGGAGTGACCAGCGTCGCCAGACGTCCCGATTTTTAAATCAAAATTAAATGTCCCGCTTCTCGGACTTGTGTTTGTATTGTGACGTCGGATGAGTATAAAGCTTACTGTAAACGGTGTAAAAAGAGTTACAATTTGTAACTCACTCTTCAGACTATTATTTGAAACACCACATTTTTTCACTCAAAAAGTTATATGCAAAAAGTTCCGAAATCCCGACTTGACAGAAAAAATATCTGGTAACGCTGACCTGGACGTTCTTGTTGCCTATCCATGAACGGTACTCTAGCTTAACATTACACAGAGTGTAGTCACACATGCCGGGCTACTACACAAACTATAGAGTATTTTTTCAGTTAGGAACTGTTAGGTCTTTTTTTTTTGTCAAACAATTTTGGCATAGCAATTTTTATTGTCAAGCTCGCATATTAATTACCTCAGTGACAATAGTATTATTGGATTCATAAACCCATTGACTGCATTCGCTGACATTTACCAAAAATGAATTATTTGTGCAGACATTTTCTATTATTTTACTCTTATCTAAAATAGGTCGTTGACATTTATGATCAACATCGTCGGGCCACCAAGAGGGTTTATCAATACCCGAATCACCTTCACATTCAGGTACGATGCATCTGCAAATAATAGTAAAACTTTATAATATTTAATTAAAATTATTATCTATTATGTATGTACAGTAATTTCTTTAAAAATATTTGTTTATGACATAAATAGTACGAATGTTAATAGGTCAAAGCGAAAACGAAATCAGGAGTGTCAGTAATTGTGCTATGTAGATGGAATTAAAATTTTTAATAAAACATCAACTTGCACAGAACTCACAACAGCCTAAGCTGTAATGGGAATCGAACCCACATCCTCAGCTATGCTCCCGAACTTTCCGACTACGTAAGTTACGGAACCCTTTTTTTTATTGTAGCTCGGCATGTGACAACACTCCGCCTGATGTAAAGCTAGAGTGCGGTCCATGAATGGAAACAACTGCTACTACAAAGAAACCTGTGCGGGCAGCAGTCGCCTCCACTATGCCGAGGAGACGAGCATGTTCCACCTGGCTACTTTCAAACTATTCCCGAAACGCAACAAGGTCACTTCACGGGTGTTACATTCGAAAGTGGTGGTACTACCCCAGGAAGGCAGACTGGACAAATAACCATCATCAGTCTACCTACCACCCTTTAATCAAAGTACATATAACAAAGTCAGAATTAGCGAGGTTCGAACACAGATCTCATCGATCATGAGTTCACACGTCTTACCGCTAGACCACGGTCGCTCGAATTGACCTTCATGTGGCCGTATCGAAATTCCTCTATTATATCTTTCGACCAAGCCCTTTTTCAGCTGCTAGGTTGACCTCGCATGGCTATTAATGAGGTTTTTTTTAAATGATGTATGTAAGTTGTGTCCGCAAATTCATGGACCGCACTCTAGCTTTACATCAGGCGGAGTGTTGTCATATGCCGAGCTACAATTTAAAAAAAAAATAACCTGAAGTTGTCTTACTGTACTTACTGTTTGCGCCACCCAGACGGACAGTGCACACTCCTCTCGCTACTATCAAACTGAGCCCGAAACGCGACATAGTCACTCCACGGGTGTTACCTTCGAAAGTGGTGGCTCTTCGGGACCAGCTTGAAAGTAACCTGGTATAATTAGTAGTGTACACCGTCAACCTGGACGCACACACATTCATCATTAAAGGTGGCATAGTGCACATTAATCTATCGCCAGGTTAATTAAGTTAGGCGTAGTGTGGTCTATACTATAATATACTATACCAGGGATTCCTAAACTTTTAAGGTAACGGAACACTCATGTGTTGGTACTTTTGTGGTTGAATCGTGGGTTGCAATGATATTAATGTATAATTTTCTTCATTTTGGAGCCCCATATTGTGGTTTAGTTATGTTTGTCAAATTAGTTACAACTAATTTTTTTTTTTTCTGGATTTATAATTCAGTTTTTTTTTATGTTATTATAAACACAGGCTATAATTGACGAGTTTCTTATGGCTGTCTTCTCGTCATATGCCTTTCCGAAGCCAAAAGTAGATTCTGACGATGAACAAGTGCATGCCAAGTCCGTGCCTACGTTAATAAAGGATTTTCATTTCATTTCATTTCACAGAGTCCCTTTTATTTTAGGGAACCCCACATCAATTGAAAACCACTTCGGTTTAAATAAGAAAAAACAAGCTTTTATTAGACATATTTTTAAAATCAAACACTTAAATTTTTTACTTCTAATGTGAAGAATGAAATTGTTTTACTGTTTTATTAAATCATTTAATTATTATTTTGAAGTTCATATTATGTCTGGCAGTTGTATGCGCATGTCTGGGGTAGAATACAATCTCGGCATGAATTTGTATAAGTGTAAGCTACGTAGCGCTATTCCAATATAATATTTGTACTGTTTAACGAACAAAATATGCGAACACTTAGGTTCCGCGGAACCCACTTTAGCAATCCTTGTACTATATTATAGAATAGGCTTACCTATAGTCAACATCCCCTGCCACAAATATGTAATTAATATTCATCATTGAAACAAACACAATGGGAATACAAATCAATACATATTGAATTATTTGAAACTTTCCGAACCCTTCTAATTGCTCATATAAATCATTCTTGAATCCATTAGTCTTTTCCGATAGACCATTCGTCATTTTAAAATTTTTAATTTTTATTTTATTTAAAACACATGCGCGCGCGTGGTTTCCGCTGCTACTAATTTCAGAATAACCCTTGTACTTATATATATGAGACTAGCTCTCGAGGTCGTTTCAATGTGTAAAATAGTAAGATATTTATTAAATGAAAACAACATCTTTGTTAGAACATGACTCGCAAAAGACGATGCATTGAACACATAATAATTATTTACAAAATACTCATTATTCATATAATATTATTTAAAACTAACGGGGAACTCTTTTTTTTTTATTGAAGCTCGGCATGTGACAACACTCCGCCTGATGTAAAGCTAGAGTGCGGTCCATGAATGGATACAACTGCTACCACAGAGAAATCTCTACAGGCAGCAGTCGCCTCCACTATGCCGGCTTGAAGAAACGAGCATGTACCATCCAGATTGACAGTGCACACTCCTCTCCTTATACTTGGTTACTTTCAAACTATTCCCGAAACGACGCGACAAGGTCACTTCACGGGTGTTACATTCGAAATTGGTGGTACTACCCCAGGACGGCAGTTTTTATAATTATTACGACACTTTGAAAGGCAAAAGGACATAAATATTGTGCAAATGTGCATTGTTAACTTTTATCGTGCACATTCGGCTCCTCAAACTGACATAGCGGAGGCGACTGCTGCAGTGCCGAATTAAGCCAGCGCGGGGCCTGTAGCAAATTCTGTCAAGGGGCCCTTGGTTTGCTTTAGGTTCTCAAGTTTAGGGTATTAAATAAGTGGAAGTGAAGCATAGCCTAAGGCGCTTCACGTTTAAGGCATTTAACGCTCCTATTTAAATTAATATTTTTATATTACGGTCAGACAGGCGTTGGAGCGCGGGGCCCCCAAATTCGCGGGGCCCGTAGCATTTGCTACTCTTGCTACGTGGCTAATCCGGCACTGGACTGCTGCGGACAGAGATTTCTCTGTGGTATTCTATAGCTTAACATCAGGCGGTGCATTTTACTTTGACTGACATTGTTCTCATATGTCGAGATACAATAAAAAATAACAATAATATTTTTTAAATACTTAGGTAAGTATGCTTAAGTATAGGGGCGAATTTTAAATGTCTTAAAAATTCGTACAAATATTTTTTGTAGTAGTCATCGATGTTAGAAAATAATCAATTAATCTTCGACATTTGGTTACATCACTATTAAAGCCCGTTTTGCCGCGGCGAATGGCGAATGATGGCGGATGACTTTTTGTTTATGTGCTATTTATTGAAATGATATTCTTTTAAAATGTATATCAAACAGGTATTCACTTGGATTACTGTTAAAACTTTCTTTGTGGAAGTTTTCTTTATATTCCGACCTATATCTACGTAGAGATCAACATTTTTGGTTGTATGTGTAAAATAGCGTCTTGTTTACAGGTCATTATTCAGGGTTTTAAAAGTTACAGAGAGCAGATTGTTATAGAACCGTTCGATAAAAGACATAATGTTGTCGTAGGACGTAATGGATCTGGTAAAAGTAACTTTTTCCACGGTAAGTGGACTTTCCCTCCAAAATGTTATACTTTGAAAAGTTTCTGGTCAACTGTATA
This sequence comes from Tinea pellionella, assembly GCA_948150575.1. NCBI lineage: Eukaryota > Metazoa > Arthropoda > Insecta > Lepidoptera > Tineidae > Tinea > Tinea pellionella. Next base: position 2,040,251 of record OX411254.1, on the reverse strand, counting down.
AAACTTTATATTTTAGCTATACAATTTGTCTTAAGTGATGAATTCTCGCATCTAAGACCTGAACAACGACTAGCACTGTTGCACGAAGGTACAGGACCTCGAGTTATATCTGCATTTGTGGAAATTATCTTTGATAACTCTGACAATCGAATTCCTGTATGTATTACATTTTATATATCATAAAATTATGTTATGAAACACAATTTCATTGATACTAAACCAATAATAACTAGTGTGATATGAGTATTTACAATTTTAGATTGAGAAAGATGAAATATTCCTACGGCGAGTTATTGGGTCGAAGAAAGACCAGTTTTTCCTCAACAAAAAGGTTGTACCTCGTTCTGAGGTACTCAATTTACTGGAGAGTGCTGGACTTTCTAACTCCAATCCTTATTACATCGTCAAACAGGGAAAGGTCAGTTACTTAGGTTGATTTATGATTTTCCTCGTAATTAAAGTATAAACATAATATAAATCACAGGCAAGAGAATATAAGGTAAAGAGATAAAGTGTAGTCATAGTAGTATAAGAACTATTGAAAACCAGTGTCACTAAACTAACGCACAACACTATAAAAAGGTTCACCTGCTTGGTTATAATTCAAAACAACTAATAAAGATAGTCCCGCTAGTATTGGATAAACAAAAACTATAGGTTAGTTATAGAAAGCTCTGCTTAACAATTTTACACCTAGCCCACATTTTACTTCCACTTACATTCTTTGTTCTGTGGTATAAACAATTTAAATTAATTTGATCATTGAACTCAACTGCAAACTGGAGCTTGCTAGTAATAATTGTGGTCAAAAAAGGTGATATTATATTTCGACATTTCACCATGTGGAAAGAGCGTCAGTGCGCAATTAATGATTGTTTTGTGCGAGTGTCAATTGTTTTGAATTGATTTTGTTTAGATCAACCAAATGGCAGTGGCGCCAGACTCCCACCGTTTGAAATTGTTGCGAGAAGTGGCTGGTACACGTGTCTATGATGAACGCAGAGAAGAATCTGTTACAATACTTAAGGAGACTGTTGGAAAGGTTCGTCACTTATTATCAACTCTTGACTACAATGGGGTGTTGTATCATTGATCTTGACATATTTTATCTAAAATCTATTATAATTTATCGTAAGAGAGTTAACCAGTATTTTAAAGGTCATTGTGAAAATAAAATATTTTTATACAGCCTAACTTATTTTATTATTATTATTATTCTATTACGCTGTTCTAATTAGATAATTCTAATTAAAGGTGGAAAAAATTAATGAGTTTCTTCAAACGATTGAAGAGCGTCTGAAGACATTAGAAGAAGAAAAAGAGGAACTGAAGGAATATCAAAAATGGGACAGAAGTAGACGAATGTTGGAATACATAATACATGACACAGAACATAAAGAAAATAAACGAAAACTTGAGGAGGTATATATTATTATTATTACTGAATTATGATGAACATTGAACTGAAAAAAAATCAGCAAAACGAAGGTCATGGATTTAATTCCTACTTCAGCTCAGGTTGTTGTGTGAACAGCGAATTTTTTTAGCTATTCAATTTTAATCATAGTTTATTAATAATAAATTTAGAAATTTATTATGATAATATTAATTGATTGTACTTTGCATATTCTGAATATAGTAAAGTATAATAATATATGTGTTTTACTTTCGTATTTGTTTGGCAATCCTTTACCATCCCATGCCAGGCCATGACCACTCTTTAAATTAATAACAAACAGAGCTTTTTATGTGGCATTTCATTTTGCTTTCTCTTTAGTTGGAGAAAATGAGAGCAAACAGTGGTAAAGAACAGCAACACTACACTGATTTGGTACGCGAAGCACAAGATCACGTCCGGGAAGCAAATAAGTATGTATAATGTTTTACTATCTATACAATTGTTCTTTTCTTATTGTAGCTCGGCATATGACAACACTCCGCCTGATGTAAAGCTAGAGTACGGTCCATGAATGGAAAGGACTGCTACTACAGAGAAACCTGTGCGAGCAGCAGTCGCCTCCACTATGCCGGCTTGAGGAGATGAGCATGTACTATCCAGATTGACAGTGCACACTCTTCTCGTTATACCTGACTACTTTAAAACTATTCCCGAAACGCGACAAGGTCACTTCACGGGTGTTACATTCGAAAGTGGTGGTACTACTCTAGGATGGCAGACTGGACGAATAACGAATATCATCAGTCTGCCTACCACTCTTTAATAGTGCCTATAGGCAATGAGCGACCAACGAGCATATAACAAAGTTACATTGGTACCAGTCAGAATTAGCGAGGTTCGAACACGGGTCTCATCGATCGTGAGTTCAAGCGTCTTACCGCTAGACCACGGCCGCTCTGATGTGCTATAAATGTGAAAGTTACTCTATCTGTTACCTTTTCATGACTAAACTGCTGATTAGATTTTGATTAAATTTAGCAAGGAGATAGATTGTATCCAAAAATACGTGTAATAGGGGATGAGTGCTTGTGGTGGTATCATTTCTCAAGATAAAAACGTTTTAAAAAACCATAAATATATAATTTGATGCAAATAACTTAATTTAAGCATAGACTAGGCTACTCCTGCTGTGGTCCACTTTCCACTTTGCTCTTCGTCTGACTGTTTCACACTTGACCAATCTGTCTTCCTAGGGCGCGTCCTTCCAGTGCAGCTATGAACTTTAGTTTGAGTCGTAGAAGGGAGAATATCCCTTCTTTTTTTGCATATAACCAAACCACACTACCCTACTAAAGTAAACAAATATGTGATTTAAAAAAATACTCTGCATTGATATGTAATGATTTTATGTTTATGCTAGGAAACTAAAAGAAGCCAGAAAAGATGTAGCGGCAGCCCGTGAAGAGAAAGATATATTGTCAACAGAACAACAACAGTTATTAAGAGAAAAAACAAAATTGGAATTGGCTATTAAGGATCTAAAAGATGATGTCGACGGTGACAATAAATCTAAGGTAAAGTGTTAGAAAGTCACTTCAGAAACAAATGAATCACTGAAAGAAGTGTCCAGCGCCGGATTTAGACTTCGCCGGCCCATAGGCAGAGCATGTTCTGGAGGTCCTCAAATCGTTTGTAGTTAACTGTTGAAAGTTTCTATTAAGGTCAAGGTAAAGAAGAGAGCAACTAAATAAGTTGGCTAACACAAAATTTTAAACAAAACTGAGTATTTTTTTGTTTCTACTGAGCCTTTATCGATTTAATTTTTTTTTTTGTGGTGTGGTGGCCTATGCTTAAATCCGGCACTGGAAGTATCACTTTACATTTATGCTGTCACAGTGTCAAGTGAAATCTAATCAGGCAGTATTACTTTGGCCGCTAAAGTTTGGCAGCTAAAGAAGACTTTTTTCGGCTGCAACTTGTAGTGAGCATCTAATAAATAAAAAAAAAAAAAAAAAAAAAGTAAAAAAAAAATTAAGCGATCCTATTGGCGGAGATATCTTACTTTACGCCGTGATAGCATAAATGTAAAGTCATACTTATGCCTCAGGGCTCAATCAGTACAAACTATATCATAAAATATGTACTAATAAAGTTTTTATTTATTTAAAAAAATATATAATGCATATTGTCTCTACCCATCATTTTAATTCAAAAGTTTTGTCAATATTAGTGTATTATCTCTCTCTTTTTTTTTAATTATCAAATGGCCAAATCTTAGGCTCCTAATTATTTATGTAAAATTTTATATAGTTTTATTTCAAAAAAAGTTGTGTTTAAAAATTGCCTAAAAATTTTTTTTTTATTGTAGCTCGACATGTGACAACACTCCGCCTGAAGTAAAGCTAGAGTGCGGTCCATGAATGGATACAACTGCTACCACAGAGAAATCTCTACGGGCAGCAGTCGCCTCCACTATGCCGGCTTGAGGAGATGAGCATGTACCATCTACATTGACAGCACACTCCTCTCTTATATCTGGCTACTTTCAAACTATTCCCGAAACGCGACAAGGTCACTTCACGGTTGTTACATTCGAAAGTGGTGGTACTGTCCCGGGACGACAGACTGGACAAATAATCATCATCAGTCTGCCTACCACTCTTTAATGGTGCCTATAGGCACTGAGCGACCAAAGTACATATAACAAAGTTACATTGGTACCGGTCTTTAGCGAGGTTCGAACACGGGTCTCATCGATCGTGAGTTCACGCGTCTTACCGCTAGACCACGGCCGCTCTTATTGTCTCTACCCATCATTTTAATTCAAAAGTTTTGTCAATATTAGTGTATTATCTCTCTTTTTTTTTTAATTATCAAATGGCCAAATCTTAGGCTCCTAATTATTTATGTAAAATTTTATATAGTTTTATTTCAAAAAAAGTTGTGTTTAAAAATTGCCTAAAAATTTAAATATAGCGCTAGACTGTGGGGAGTGGTCCTTAAAGTGGTCTAAAGAGTATTGATTATCTTTTATGGTTCTTATAGGAACGTGCAGAGGCAGAACTCGCACGACTTCGCCAACAAATAGGCGAAAAAGAACGCGAATTGGAACAACTAAAACCGCGATACGAAGAAATGAAAGCACGTGAAGAGGAATGTACCAGGGCTTTAGCATTGAATCAACAAAAACGACAGGAACTTTACGCTAAACAAGGCCGTGGCACTCAGTTCACTTCTAAGCAGGACAGAGATAAATGGATTGAAAAGGAACTTAAGTAATATTTTTGTTTTTTAATTATATTTATCTCAAAAATATATTGGGTTACCTTTTCTAGAGCATGTAATCTTGCATACCCAATAGAAACGCAAGAAAAATTATGTACTCGAAATTACAGCGTCGATTAAGAAACTGAGACGAGGCGAATCGAACCGCTGCGGGCATCCGCTCGTCAAGCAAAGGACCCACTTCATATCTTATTTTTTCATTAATTTATTTCAATTATTTCGACACATTGTTTACTATGTGTTTACATGTTTACATGAAAGCATTTAATATAACAATAACCTCAAATATTGCAACAGAAAAACTCAATAACCCAAAATTAACACTCATTGGTGATAAGGAATATAGATATAAAAAAAAATGTGGGCTCGTTTCTCTTAGGCGAATGGGCATTCTTCTTTCTGGCAATAGGATGCGAGTTGCAACTCTTCTATGACGCGTCACCATTCTTCTCTAGAATCTCAGGACGCTTAGTAATAAATAATTATTTATTCTAGATCTCTAAACAAACAAATAAAAGATAAAAAGGACCACGAAACTAAGTTAAAGGATGACTTGCGCCGAGACGCGACGAAGTTGACCGATTTGCAGAAACGTATTGAAGAAACTACAAAGGAAATGGAAAGACAGAGAGTAGCTATTGATGATCATAATAAACAATATTATGAATGTAAGAAGCGTAAAGATCAGGAACAGAGCGCTAGGAAGTGAGTTGTTTTATTTGACAAACTAATAACACTAATTGCTTTTTTGTTCTTCCTTCTAAATTGTACTATATTTTTATTACACGGTCTTATGACTAGATTTGCTGAAAATGAGTAAATGTTTATATCGTTTCAAAATTAGGTATAAATATTGAAATACACAAAACAGTGGTAACCAGACTGATGATGATGATTTTACTCCATTTCCAGTGAATTATGGCGTAAAGAAACCTCGTTGACGCAGAATCTTTCAACTGTTAAGGACGATTTGGCGAAAGCTGACCAAGCATTGCGATCTATGGCTGGCAAGGTATACTATTTTCAAACAAACTTTTTTTTTTTGTAGCTCAGCATGTGACAACACTCCGCCTGATGTAAAGCTAGAGTGTGGTCCATGAATGGATACAACTGCTCTACGGGCAGCGGTCGCCTCCACTATGCCGGCTTGAAGAGACGAGCATGTACCATCCGAATTGACAGTGCACACTCTTCTCGTTATACCTGGCTACTTTCAAACTATACCCGAAACGCGACAAGGTCACTTCACGGGTGTTACATTCGAAAGTGGTGGTACTACCCCTGGACGGCAGACTGGACTAATAACCATCAGCAGTCTGCCTACCACTCTTTAATAGTGCCTGTAGGCACTGAGCGCCCAAAGTGCATATAACAAAGTTATATTGGTACCGGTCTTTAGCGAGGTTCGAATACGGGTCTCATCGATCGTGAGTTCACATGTCTTACCGCTAGATCACGGCCGCTCCTAAAATAAGATCTCTTTTTTAAGTTCTGTCTTTTTTTTATTAAGGTTCTAAATTATATCTGTTATCAATTTAAACGTATTGAAATAGCCCTGTAACATTTTAAAAATAAAAAAAAACGTTTTAATAACAACATTCCTTATTGACACAGTTCCGATATTTGTTATTAATCGTACGCGTTTATTACGATACGCCTCGTTAAATAGATTAATAATTATTACATTAATTATTTTTTAAATTTAATTTGTAGCCAATATTAAATGGAAGAGACAGTGTTCGCAAAGTATTAGAAACATTCCAGGATAGAGGGGGTGAATGGGCTAAAATAGCAACACAATATTACGGACCAGTTATTGAGAATTTTACATGTGATAAAACTATTTATACGGCTGTTGAGGTAACATTTATTTTAATATTTTACATCTACTAACTGTATTTTCTATGGATAGATGGCATTTCCGTGGGTAGATCTTGGCTCTGTAAAGCTAGTGTGTGGTCCATGAACGGAAACAAGTGTTACTGTAGAGAAATCTAATCGGGCAGCAGTCGCCTCCACTATGCCGGCCTGGGGAGACGAGTATGCACCATATAGATAGTGAACACTCATCTCGCTATACTTGGCTACTTTCAAACTGTTCAAAATATGAATTAGTTTTATTTTTTATTATTTTAGTATTAGTATCTTATTTAAATTATATATTGTTCAGTTCTTATAGGTATTAACAAAATATTTGCCTATGTATCTCAATACAAAAATTAATTAAAAAAGTAAAAAAAAAATAGTTTAAATGATGATGATTCTGAGATGAATAATTTAGTTTTAACAATGTTTGTCTGTATCAGGTTACAGCAGGAAATCGTCTATTCCATCATATAGTTGAATCAGACGCAGTGGGAACAAAAATATTAAAAGAAATGAACAGACAATCTTTACCTGGAGAAGTCACGTTCATGCCTCTTAACCGTTTACAAGTTCGTGATATGACCTACCCTAATGATAATGTAAGTGGATTTTGCATATTACTGGAATCATATTTTATCGAGGGTATCACTTTTCTCAATGTATATATTAATATATATTAAGCTGGTGCTTGTCTCATAGGCACAGAACGACCAAAGTACTATTAAGGGCATGGGAGCAGTACCACCTTAAGGACTAATGTTACTTGCATATTTTTATGTTTCTCTCAGCTCCTACTTTAAATATAACTTATGTTTACGTTGCTATGACAACTGACGAGTGTAGATTAATTTGATTGATATTTACATGTCTTTTTTTTTCGTTTTTCCCTCATAACATTGACAACTAAATGAGGTGCAATATGTAAAAAAACATATAGAAACATTGACAAGAATATTGATCTCTTTTACTTATAATGCAATCAGAAAGAGAAGGCAACTATAATATTCCGATAAACAATTTTGCAAAAAAAACTGGGACTGCTCTCCCTGCTCTTGATAGTACATATAGCACAGTTTTTGTGCGGGTCACAAGACCATGGCCGCTCTGATTAAATAATTGTATAATTTTTCAGAACGCTATAGCTATGGTACATAAGCTTAAATACGATGCTAAGTATGCAAAAGCTATGAAATACATATTCGGTAAGACATTGATTTGTAGAAATCTCGGATGTGCGACGGAACTTGGCAAGCAGTTTCATCTTGATTGTGTTACCCTTGAAGGGGATCAAGTAAGTGGATCTTTTTTGCATTGATTATTATTATACCATAGACATATCAGGGTGTTGATGAAGATTTTTTTTAATTTAAACAAACTAAAATACTGTTTAAAAAACGTTGTAAAGATATCCGTTGGAGTGTTTGGCGCGCTTTTGCCCGGAAAGGTTGAGGTGTTTTTATCCCTTAATTAGTTTAGTGGTTATTATTGTGTAAAATTGGTGTTATTTTGCGTAATTTTATCCTGCGCTTGGGAGTAATTGTGGAAACATTAAAATTCATTCTATATGAGGCAATGGAAGCGGTTTTTTTTGTGGTTATCCCACGCTCATATTGTAACGTGACTGAGTGAATTGCCGCCAAATACTCCAAGAAAGCGTCAAATTGTAAAACACCATTGCAATTTGATGCAAAAACATTAAGAATTTACTACTCGACATTGGCAGAATTGTCGTTGTTATGACATATGAGGTCATTTAACAAAAGAAGATGAAGAAGATATCGATTCGTTATTGTTTGTTACCTCAGTGTAACGTTATGTAATATAGTTATGTTTTTCATTGTTTTCTGTAAAAGTAACGGAACTTTTTTGAAATATTAATGAAAGAATCACTATAAGTACATTTTTACACACATTCCGCCTGATGTAAAAGCAGAATACGGCAGTGGAACAACTGTTACCAGAGAGAAATGCCTCCAGGCAGCGGTTTCTTGTTATACTTATTATTATTAATAATTTTTATTCCAGGTATCGTCAAAAGGCTCACTCACCGGCGGTTATTTCAACCAATCGCGTTCGCGTTTAGAAATGCAAAAAACACGATCAGAATTGATGGAGCAAATAACTACTGTCGAAGAAGAATTGAGTACCTTAAGAACTGAATTACAGAAGACTGAAACAAGCATCAATTCAATTGTGTCTGAAATGCAGAGGACAGAAACTAAACAAGGGAAAGCTAAGTAAGTTTATTTGTCATTTTCATCCCTACAAATATTGGATAAAAAATACCCTACAACTGATGCCCTACCCTAGACTACCCTCTATGACTTCAGTAAGCATTAAATAGCTAAAGTAGTGCTCTGTACACTCACTGATTTGAAGGACACTATGCTAACAGGCATAGCGAGAGGTGTGTGCACTGTCATTCTAGATGGTGCATACTCATCTTCTTAGGCCGGCATAGCGGAGGCTACTGCTGCCCATGGAGAGCTCGTTTTGGAAGTAAAGATGCATCAGTACCGGTATTGTGAGGATAATTGTTACAACAATAATACCTTTCTAGGGACATATTTGATAAAGTGAAAGCTGATATTCGTTTGATGAAGGAAGAATTGGCTTCTATTGAACGTTTTCGTGGTCCAAAGGAGCGTTCTCTGGCGCAATGCAGATCAAGTCTTGAAGCTATGCAAGCTACTAAGGAAGGACTCGAATCTGAATTACATCAGGTACTTTTTTTTATATATGTTATGTAGTACTCGACATGCGACGACTCTGCCTGATGTGGACATGAGCGGAAATAACCAGCAAGAAATATTACACAGCAGTCGCCGCCGCTATACCGCGCTGTTCCCAAAGCACGTCTAGGTCACTTCATGGGTGTTACACTTAAAAGTGATAGCATCATCAGTCTGTCTACTACTATATTCATTGTAATCAATTTACTAAACTAATTATTACTTCATCCTTTATCAGGAACTTATGGAACAACTGTCGACCGCAGACCAAGGCAAGGTAGACGAACTGAACGACGCTATTCGACGTCTGACACAAGAAAACAAAGAAGCGTTCAGTGCCAGAATGAATCTCGAAGCGACTAAGAATAAATTAGAAAATCTGCTCACTAATAATCTAATTCGACGTAAAGATGAATTGGTACAAGCGTTACAAGAGATATCAGTCGAAGATCGCAAACGACGACTCACAAGCAGTAAAGCAGACTTGGCGGCGGCTGAAACCAGAATTAGGCAAATCACAGTAGAAGCCGAAGAAGCGGAGGCGAAAGTCACATCTGCCGTTCGTAATGAGAAAGCGTTGAAACTGGAACTCGATAAATGGAAAAATAAAGAAAAGGAAGCCCAAGAAAAGATGGAGGAGGACGCGAAGGGCTTAGAGAAGATGGCGTCGAAAGAGGCCTTGTTGACTGAAAAGATAACCGAATCGTTAGACAAAATCGCAGCATTAGGAACGCTTCCGAACGCACCGGAATTGCAACAAAAATATCAAAAAATGTCCCTCAAACAGCTGTTTAAAGAATTAGAAAAAGCCAATCAACATTTAAAGAAATACAATCACGTGAACAAAAAGGCCCTCGATCAGTTCCTTAGTTTTTCGGAACAAAAAGAAAAACTTTACAGCAGGAAAGAGGAATTGGACATTGGAGGCGAGAAAATCCGAGAACTGATAGATACACTCGAGCATAGAAAACTGGAAGCTATTCAATTTACATTTAAACAAGTGAGCAAATATTTTACTGAGGTGTTTAAGAAGCTGGTGCCCGAAGGTCGCGGTTCACTCATCATGCGCGTGAATGAAGAAATTGAAGATGTTAATTCGGAGCGTGCGAATGCAGACCAGTTTTCTGGAGTCGGTATTAAGGTCTCTTTCACCGGTGGCGAAGGAGACATGCGCGAAATGAATCAACTCTCCGGAGGACAAAAGTCGCTTGTGGCTCTCGCTTTGATATTTGCTATACAGAAATGTGATCCCGCACCGTTCTATCTATTTGATGAAATCGATCAGGTAAACATTATTATTTTATACAACCAAGTAATTAATTACATTTTTATTGTATTTTATTTGGCATATCCATAACACTGTGGTAGTTATTATTAAATGACGATGAAAGTTGTACAGAAAAAAAATTGCCATACTGTGTGTCATTAATGTACCTCAACTACTAAGTAGAGCCCAAGGACTGCCAATGGAAAGATAAGTTCTGTATACACGCAAAACGAGCGGCCATGGCTGCTCAATTGCGGAGAACGAGCCTGCGGGAATCTAAGTGCTGTATAGTTTAGTGGTCAGGGCATCCGTGCTTGGAGTAGAGGACATGGATTCGGTATAAACAGCCGCGGGCTATAATTTTCTGTTCAACATGTTTACCTGTTATTAAAACTTGTTGATGTATTCCAGGCACTCGACTCTCAACACAGACGCGCGATCGCCGATATGATCCATGAACTGTCGACTTCAGCCCAGTTCATTACGACGACATTCCGACCTGAATTACTGGAACATGCTCACAAATTCTATGGTGTTAAATTCAGAAATAAAGTTTCTCACGTCGAGTGTGTGTCGCGTGAAGAGGCCAGAGACTTCGTTGAAGATAGCGCGACTCATGCGTGATGTGTTATTTCATTTTTTAAATAATATACTATGTAATATTATGTCTGATACCCTCTCCGCTCGTTTTCTTCATCTTCCATTCTGCTCATTGTTATGAGAATGTCCCTTTAATTCAGTTTTATTCTTTCCGCATGCCACAGGGTTGGTTTGAGAATTACCTTTTCATATAAATCTTGACAAAGTTTGTTCTAAACGCTCTTGTAGTTGGTGAGATTTCAACTTATAATGATTATAATATATATGATTTACATAGGACTTGCCGCTCGTGCTCTGGTCAGGCGCGTACGGCGACCAATGTTATAATAGAAAAAGGATTTGATATAATAGTGTAATTTTTATGTTTTGATGTGAGAAATTGTTTAAAATATAGTAAAGGTATAAATTACACAAAACCGCCGTTTCCAAAATATAGTTATTTAAAATAAATATATAGAAATTATTATTATATACAAATTACTGTAAATGTATTATTGTGTATGTACAGCCGATTCCACGTACAAGAAAATATGTAATTGCGTCTCTGATGAGTGGTTTTATGTTAATAAGTAATTAAAATAAAATATACTGTTTTTGTTTTGTTGGCTGGAAATTGGCCTTTAGAATAACAATTCAATGACGTACTTGTATTGTACATCGTGTAAGGGTAATAAATAATAAACTGTTTTTAAAAGATAGTTGTTTTATTGTTAAAAAGTCAACACTAATAGGTCAGAGGCCTGAGTGTGAGATTTAATTTACACACCCGTGAAGAGGTTTTGTTTTATTTTATTTTTTTTTTAAACTTAGTAAAACTTTGCGTAGATTAAATCTCGCACTCTGCTCTGTCCCAAATATATTTTATATTGCTTGTTAAGTTTTTATATAAAAATCATTCAGTACACCTTTTCCTGAATTAATCACATCAATTAAAGTTATTTAATATAAACGCGAAAAATAATAATTTTGCGGGCTAATTTTGTCAAAATTCGCGTTTCTATCGAATTTTTTTTAACTGCAAACTTACGAACAAAATTTTTAAAAATATAGATATGTATTATGCTTACGTTTTAATACAATTTTATTTTAATTAAGTCTAATTCAATCGCAATAAGATTGGCAAAAAGCGCTTAATACTCATATAATTGCATTAACTACATACAACTTTTCAAAGAACAAAATCTACTTTTACCTAACACTCGAATCACATTTTTTATTATAGCTCGGCCTGTGACAACACTCCGCCTGATGTAAAGCTAGAGTGCGGTCCATGAACGGAAACAACTGCTACTACAGAGAAATCTCTACGGGCAGCAGTCACTTCCGCTATGCCGGCCTGAGGAGACAAGTATGCACAACAGTACACACTCCTCTCGCTATACCTGGCCACTTTCAAACTGCTCTCCAGCGACAATGTCACTTCACGGGTGTTACATTCGAAAGTGGTGGTACTGCCCCAGGACGGCAGACTGGACTAATAACCATCACCAATCTGCCTACCACTTTTTAAGAGTGCCTATAGGCACTGAGCGACCAAAGTTACATTGGTACCGGTCTTTAGCGAGGCTCGAACACGGGTCTCATCGATCGCGAGTTCCCGCGTCTTACCGCTAGACCACGGCCGCTATTGAAATTAAATCAATTACAAGGCACAAACATTCCTTAAGAAGAAGAAGAAATCTATTCACAAAGTATTGCTAACAATTCAGTCCCTGCCGAAGTAAACGAAAATATTTAAATTGCAGTTTTTAAAATAACTAATTAACATGTAATTTTGGCAGTTAGAAAGAACATTACCTAAGTACCTACGCAATATCAAAACATTATTACCTATTATTATAAAATGTTAAGAGATCACACAATTAAAATCACTTAAATTGAGCGAAAAAAAAAACTTACATGAACTAAGAAAATAATTTTTAGAATACAATTAATATAACACAAGAACTCTATGTGTCAGTAAATAAATTCTTAATAATTACAAGGAGAAACTAGAGCAAAATGTACTTAACGTGAAAGCCAACACCTGAGCGTCCATACATTTTGTTTTACAACATTGTTTGAAACATAGCAGATTTATGTTGAAATTAAGTAATTTTATAACTTTCTCAGCACTAATTATTATCGCAAATCACTATAATAAACAAATAGCTACGGCACAGAATATATAAAATGTTTAAAATATTTAAAATGTATTTTATATATTCTGTGTGCCGTAGCTATTTGTTTATTATAGTGACTTGCGATAATAATTAGTGCTGAGAAAGTTAGCAAAGGAGAATGCCTATTTTTGAGTCCACTTGATACCTAATACTTTGGTAACAAAACAATATTCTAAAATAATATCTTGTTTTTTATTAATTCATCTTAATTATATCTATGCATCATTTACCAATCAACAGACAATGTTTAATTACATAAAAAAACATATATCTTCAATTATTAAAGCATTTAAATAATAATAACCTCAAATATTGCATCACAAAACATCTAATTACTCAATAATCCGGGTGAAAAAATTAAAACTGATTGGTAATAAGGTAGCAGATTAATTTTTCTACAAAATTAACTAAAAATCATTGGCAAACTCGAGAAAAAAATTGTGGGCCCATTTTTCTTAGGTGAATGGGCATTCTCCTTTATGTTGAAATTAAGTAATTTTATATGTTTCAAACAATGTTGTAAAACAAAACGTATGGACGCTCAGGTGTTGCCTTTCGCGTTAGGCACCTCTTATCATCTGACCTAAGTCGTAACAAAGTTACCGGCCCCAAGATAAAATATAAATATTTACCTACATAAACAAAAAGACAGTTAAATCAGTTATACCACAATCTAGTTAACTACATTGTTATCTATCTGCCTAAAGGATAAGCAGAGGCCTTAAATTATCAACTTCTACAACCCACCTGCGTAGACACTGACAACCATAGTAGACTATACTGTGACAAAGTTACTATAGAACCGACATTAAATAATTAAGTACAATATAATAAAGAATCACAAGTTATTATAAAATATACAACCGAAAAAATTGTTCACATTCAAAACTTCCCTTCGACCACCGTAGCCAGCATAGTGTAGGCGACTGTTGCCTAGACACCTCTAACTTAATAAGTACTATCTAAGTGTGACAGCATAGGGAGAGCTCCAATCCCGTTCGAATACTTGTTGCAAATCTGCTCTGATATCGTGCGAGAAGTTTCCTCTGACGTCATGGTCGTTGTACACGAAAGCCACTCCCGCCGTGTCAGTGAAGTAATCTCCGGACCAATTGGAAGTACCAATGTATGCACTTTTATCACTAACCATGTACTTGTTGTGATTGACGCGAGCGTATGGTATCTTCGCCTGTTCCGGTGTTGCTGGCACAATGAAGCGTTTCTGAAAAAAAATAAAAAAATTTAATCTTTCAGCTTACTAATTTATAAGATTTTAACTTGACAGAATTACCTAATGTAAAAACATTGCATTAAGAGACAAAGACTAAATTATTATATTTATTTTATTGTAGCTCGATATAGGACAACACTGCTACTACAGATAAATCTACAGACAGCAGTGGCCTCCGCTATGCTGCCTTGAGAAGACTAATGTGCACCATCCAGATTGACAGTACGCACTCCTCTCGCTATACCTACACTACTTCCAAACAGTGACTTCACCATCATCAGAGCGGCCGTGGTCTAGCCCTAAGACCTAGCGACCCGTGTTTGAACCGCGCTAATTCTGACAGGTACCGATGTAACTTTGTTATATGTACTTTGATCTATAGGCACTATTAAAGCGTGGTAGGCAGACTGATGATGGTTATTTGTCCAGTCTGTCGTCCTGGGGCAGTACCACCACTTTCGAATGTAACACCCGTGAAGCGATCTTGTCGCTTTTCGGGAATAGTTTGAAAGTAGCCAGGTATAACGAGAAGAGTGTGCACAGTCAATCTAAGATGGTACAGCTTGTCTCCTCAAGCCGGCATAGTGGAGGCGACTGCTACCCGCACAGGTTTCTCTGTAGTAGCAGGCACTGAGCGACCAAAGTACTTTTTTATTTTTTATTTTAGCACGTCATATGACCGCACTCCGCCTGATGTTAAGCTAGAGTGCGATCCATGAACGGAGGCGACTGTCAGAGAAGCGGATCCGCAGACAGCAGTCGCATCCGCTATGCCGGCTTTGTGAGCTGCCTCTTCACACTGCGCTTGAAGGATCCCATGTTATAGGAAGGAGGAAAGACGTGGCTGGGAAGTACGTTACATTAGTACGGGTAAATTTTGAGTGAACGTAATGCGTGTGTAGACAAAAGGAGCTCTTACCACTTGTATATCGACCCTTGGCAGTGATTTAGAGAGTGCGGCAAGTGATCGCAGGAAGTAATCTTGGGAAGAGCGGGAATGTTGCCACCAACTTATTAACATTTTAATTTTCACTTTATTTTCGAGAGCAGCTCTCCTAATAGCGTTGTCTATTGTTGGCCAAAAACTGAAATAATAATAAAAATTAAAAACACATCTAAAAAAAATAATTACAAAATCTTTCGATGCTTCCAAAAAAAATTTCTTTTTGTTTTATATGGCATTATAACAATTTGCCAGTGTCAAAGTAAACATTTTGCATCAAGTTAATAATATTGTGCATCACGAGTCATTCATTCATCACACTAAACAGTCAGGTCAAGTCTCAGTCAAGTCAAAAATTGTTCCAGTAAAGTAGTAGAATCCTTACTGAAACTTCCTACGGAGTTTTGGAGGAAAAATG
Organism: Tinea pellionella; assembly: GCA_948150575.1. NCBI lineage: Eukaryota > Metazoa > Arthropoda > Insecta > Lepidoptera > Tineidae > Tinea > Tinea pellionella. The sequence goes on along the minus strand of OX411254.1, from coordinate 2,024,348 downwards.
GAAACACAGGTTCTCTTCTTTTGAATTGTTTGCCCACACTCACGCACGTTCACGAACACTTAATGGTTAATAATCCACCATTATTACACATTAACACTCGAAGAAATACAAGTTTAGGAAAATAATTCAAAACAGATAACCTGACGTCTCAAGATGGCCGCCAAAACTCTTCCAAAAATTTTATTCAGTTTAGAACACTAAGATATTGCATTTTCATTTCCTGGCTACCGCTCACTTTTGCATTGTCGACTTAATAGTGCACATTCGTCTCCTTAAGCCGGCATAGCGGGGGCGATTGTTGTCTGCATAAATTCCTCTGTGGTAATAGTTGCACTCTAGCTTAACATACATTATTATTTCCAGTTAATTTATATATAATTTATTATTTCCAGTTAGTTCCACACGGTTTTTCCGTATAGGTGACAAGTAACACTTCAATTCACGTTAAGTTAAAGAGTTTTATAGAAATAAAGTTGTTTTTTAGCAATAAATAGAGAATGAATACAATTTACCAAATAATTGTATAAAAAAAATAAATTAATATTGAAGTAATTAGTCAATAACCTTCTATTTCATTGAATTCTTATCAATATCAAATCATAATATGTAAAACCACTTTTACAGGGTCATTATTTATAATGATGATTTATATTCTAGCATAATTAGTTTTATTTTGTAGTTTTTTTACACGAAATATATTTATTTATAGCCTAATCACAATTTAGGCACTTTACAGGCATTACACTCGAAAGTGTGCACAGGAGGAGTGTGCACTGTTAATCTGGATGGTCTCCTCAAGCCGGCATAGGGGAGGCGACTGCTGCCAAAAAAACAAAACTCATCGTCTACTATTAGCAGTCGATATTCGCCTGATGTTAAGCTGAGTGAGTGCGGCCCAGATAAATTTCTACAGGCAGCAGTCGCCTTCGCTATGCCTGCTTGAGGAAACTACAAAGTGGATTTTTTTATTATTATTATTTTTTATTGTAGCTCGGCATGTGACAACACTCCGCCTGATGTAAAGCTAGAGTGCGGTCCATGAATGGAAACAACTGCTACTACAAGGAAACCTGTGCGGGTAGCAGTCACCTCCACTATGCCGGCTTGAGGAGACGAGCATGTACCATCCTATATTGACAGTTCACACTCCTCTCGTTATACCTGGCTACTTTCAAACTATTCCCGAAACGCGACAAAGTCACTTCACGGGTGTTACATTCGAAAGTAGTGGTACTACCCCAGGACGGCAGGCTGGACAAATAACCATCATCAGTCTGCCTACCACTCTTTATTAATGCCTATAGGCACTAAGCGACCACAGTACATATAAAGTTACATTGGTACCGGTCAGAATTAGCGAGGTTTGAACACGGGCTCATCGATCGTGAGTTCACGCGTCTTACCGCTAGACCACGGCCGCTCTAAAAGGCCGGATTAAAATAAAGATACTCACTGAAATTTGGGTGTAAAAAGTAACGCTGGCGAATAATCCATAACAGAAATGTAAACGAACTCTTCAGCTGATTCAATTATTGACACTATGGCGTTGTCATCATTCGTACGGCCTTCTGGACTGAACGGAGGCGGTGAACTCTAAAATTAAGCATAAATCAATAAAAATAATTATATTAATGAAATTTTAATAGGAAAAAAGGGCTGATGATGGAACGCTAGTAGAGGAGTTTCGACAAGGTCATGAGGCCGTGGGTTCAATTCCCATAGACTGTTAACAAGCTTGATATTGTTTCTATCAAAGGAGTTCGTCGTTGATTTTTAGCTCATTTTATAGGAAAACAAGTCTGCATCACTCATTGAGTAATTAGACTTCTTGATGCAATATTTAAGGTTATTATTATATTAAATGCTTTAATAAATTAATAGTAACTGTTTTTTAGTAATTAAACATTGTCTATTATTGGTAATAATAGCAAATAATTTAAATATATTAATAAAACAATAAGATGTTATGTTAGACTATTGTTTTGGTAACGAACTATTAAGGATTTCATAAAAGGATTTCATCAAATCTATCATTTGAATACATTACAAAGGTCGACAACTGTAATATTTTACAGACAGAAAAACAACATAATAATTCATTTAGACTCGAATATGTATACACGCTTACCTAACTAAAGTATTCATAAAAGAAATAAATCACACAAAAGCAATATGCAAATTACTTTCATAACAACAGAACTTCACATAATATTTTCGTGCGGATACCTATAACACGAATAAATGGCGTCTGAGAAAGCCATGTATTCACTCTACAATTTTGCTATGTCGATAACTCGTTACGAACTTTATTTCAAATAGTTTGTGGTTACAAAAAAATGAATTCGCTTCCAAAACTATATTATTATATTTTAATTATTTATTAGAGCGGCCGTGGCCTAGCGGTAAGACGCGTGAACTCACGATCGATGAGACCCGTGTTCGAACCTCGCTAATTCTGACCGGTACCAATGTAACTTTGTTATATGTACTTTGGTCGCTCAGTGCCTATAGGCACTATTAAAGAGTGGTAGGCAGACTGATGATGGTTATTTGTCCAGTCTGCCGTCCTGGGGTAGTACCACCACTTTCGAATGTAACACCCGTGAAGTGACTTTGTCGCGTTTCGGGAATAGTTTGAAAGTAGCCAGGTATAACGAGAGGAGTGTGCACTGTCAATCTAAGATGGTACATGCTCGTCTCCTCAAGCCGGCATAGTGGAGGCGACTACTACCCGCACAGGTTTCTCTGTAGTAGCAGTTGTTTCCATTCATGGACCGCACTCTAGCTTTACATCAGGCGGAGTGTTGTCACATGCCGAGCTACAATAAAAAAAAAATTAAGAGGGAAAGATTTCTACATATTTCTACAAACTTGTATAGATACTACACGGGCCTACTTGGCCTCTTTTACAATGTCAAACGATTCTGCGACAACATATGGTTTGGGAAAGGCTCAAGAAGAAATAGATACGTTAAACTACATAATAAAGTTAACGACCGAGTTTTTATGACAGATTCGAACACGGGGCATCGAACTGCGAATCGAACGCGTCTCTACTTATGCGACTAAGCGTCTGCAGACAGCAGTCATGTCCACTATGGCCGCCGTCAAGATGTACACACTCTTCTTGTTTCAGTCTTTTTAAACATTTTAATAAAGCAATCAAAACGTGAACGAGCGTTAATAATAGTATAGAGAATATTAGATTAGACACAACCTTGACCCGACGCTACGTAGTTCCTTTCGTAGACTAAATAGGCACACCATAAAAGCCTAATATTTGACGCCAGGTAAAACTGATTGAATCTACGATAAACTTTGTATATTATGGTAAAAACTTTATTATTATTACGTCGTTTTTCTTTTATATATTCAATCATTAGATAAATATATTAGAGTTCTTATGAAAATATTCCTTTTCGGGTCACTTATAAAACGACGATTCTACCAAAGTTAATGACTGGTTATTTAAGAAATATCTTATGAGTAGATTAGTATTGCGTATAACTAACAAGTGTAAAGAAAGTGTCAAATAGCTACTCGTGTAACTGTGTAAAATTTTATAATAATAAAAAAATCATTGTAATTTATTAATATCGTTAATATACATACTATGTTTATATAAAGTTTTGCATGCCGCAAAATGTGGCGAAACATTATTTAAAACCCTTTTACTAACACCATGTTTCACGCAATAAAGAAATTTCATTTCAAAAGATATAAAAGAAATGAATTACCCAAAATTTACAGAACCCATTAAAAATATTAGTTAACAAAGTATTCTACAGTTTAAATGAAGCTATGGCTGTTAGTAAGCGGACAATGCTCATAATATAATGCAGCTATCATAAATTGTTAAAAATAACGTATTTGTAGGTATAATAAGTGAATTTGACAATGCAAAATGAAGTGAAATGTCCATTTAGCGGCCGTGGTCTAGCGGTAAGACGCGTGAACTCACAATCGATGAGACCTGTGTTCGAACCTCGCTAATTCTGACCGGTACCAATGTAACTTTGTTATATGTACTTTGGTCGCTCAGTGCCTATAGACACTATTAAAGAGTGGTAGGCAGACTGATGATGGTTATTAGCCTAGCCTGCTGTCCTGGGGTAGTACCACCACTTTCAAGTCGACTACCTACAGACATTCCGCTGTGACAGCAGTTGTTTCCGCTCATGGATCGCTCTCTAATTCAACATCAGACGAGTGCCGGGCTACTACAAAAAACCGTATTGGAATATGTATGTGGAATAAAACTAACCGTACATTAAAAAATTACAGGGAAAATTTAATGCGTTTGTAATGTGTTTATAAGAATTTCCATCGACCTTCACACATCCTTCACAATTTTTTTAATAGTGTACTATAATTACAAGCTCATATTTACATTTTCACGGAATTACTTTTTTCTACATAAAATCACGATTTAATTAGAAAGGGTTAAGACACCCTTAAGAGCGGTTGTGGTCTAGCGGTAAGACGCGTGAACTCACGATCGATGAGACCCGTGTTCGTACCTCACTAAAGTCTGCCTGTCTAGTTAGTTAGTCTAGTTAATATACAAGTAGAGGCAATAGCGTGAAAACATCAGCAAACCTTTTAGTATTAACCCTGAGTCACTTCCCCAATTCGACCTCCAGAAAACAAAATCGTAATATTTGCAAAATAAAAGATGTTTAACGCTTTTATATTGGCGCTGACAAATGTTGTTTGATGACAAAACGTGACTAGGTATTTTTTAATACATATAGATTTATTATTTATGATATCCTGTTATGTGACTACACTCCGATTTACCACCTACCACAGAGGAGTGGAAGTAGGCAAGAACCGCCTTCGCTATGCTTGCCAGCTTAAGGCTGGGATATATGTAAACTGCGCTGGAACTGAAGGGCCCCTTTTCTCCATAACCCGTAACGAAATTATTTAAAAATATATATGTTAATCTACACTATACAAAACATGTCCTCTTCATTTAAAAATAAAATAATAAATAGTTATAAATATCATTAATATTCATGCAAAGTAACCCCTGTTTTAGAAATATAAAACCATTTTTCTTCTAAACTATTAATAGCTAGGTTTTTTTATTGTCATCATGATATTAGATAATATAATACCTAGGGAATCTTCGGTTTATTTTTATTCATATAATTTTTCAAATTATTTTTATTAATTTATTTTACATAAATAGACACAATCGCGTGAGCAACCCCTTTGTCGCCCAATAAATCAGTGCGGGACGAGCAAGGTCAATCCAGCTCTTAAGAAGAGAAGTGTTCATCATCCATACATAAAGCACGTTGTTCTCATTAAACCCGGGTTAAGTTAATCTCAGATTCAGAGAAGCCGTTTAAAAAAAATGTTGGGGGGATATGCACGGGGGGCAGTATAGAGGTGTGTATAGAGCGTGGGATGTAGCAATTTATTGTCAGAGGACTGGAGGCGTGATACGACGTCCCATGGATGTTTTTATTACGCACGTAGAAAAAAAAGTCTTATAGAATTTATAACATATTATGGCAAAAAATAACCTTATTCAAAATCATAACCTTAAGATCAATCAAATCAAAATTCCCTTAAAATGTAGGTACCTAAAAGTCAAAATATCCAAAATTATTTCGACAATGAAGTCGCTTACAATAAGTGGCGGTATTAATCGCATAATGTATTAAAATGTTGAATAACGCGAAAAATAAAGAGATGACGTCAGGTAGAGTACGCACGAGAAGTGAAGCACGAGGAACGGTAACGATCACGTATTTTCCTATTTTACTCCCCATAAGAGGAGCGCGTACCGTACGTAACGAATCTTAGTTTCAAAAACACAAAAGAAACACAAAAAGAATATTATCAAAATCAAAAACCACCACTTTCGAATGTAACACCCGTGAAGTGACTTTGTCGCGCTTCGGGAATAGTTTGAAAGTAGCCAGGTATAACGAGAGGAGTGTGCACTGTCAATCTAGATGGTACATGCTCGTCTCCTCAAGCCAGCATAGTGGAGGCGACTGCTGCCCGCACAGGTTTCTCTGTAGTAGCAGTTGTCTCCATTCATGGACCGCACTCTAGCTTTACATCAGGCGGAGTGTTGTCACATGCCGAGCTAAGATAAAAAAATAAAAAATATAGGTCACGTTTTGCCATAAGACGACATCGTATCAACCTAAAGCCGAAGGTTAAACAATGAATAGCTATAAAAGCATTCAAGCAAAATTAGGTACTAGTTTCCACACGTTAACCCGATTCTTTTTTAATCTGTCTTCAATAATTAACTTTTTTTTACCTAATCCAAGGTTTACCTTTGAAATATCAAGGTCAACTTGTACAAAGGGTAGAACACTCATTCAGGTTAGATTTTATCTTTTGATGACACTTAAATGTCAATTGCAAAACTATTTGTTTACATTTGTAACGACATATTTGTTTAATAACACATTAGCGAAAGTACCTGTCTCCTCAGGCCGGCATAGCGGAGGCGACTGCTGCCCGTAAAGATTTCTCTGTAGCAGCAGTTGTTTCCGTTCGTGGACCGCACTCTAGCTTTACATCAGACGGAGTGTTGTCACATGCCGAGCTATAATTAAAAACAAAAGAAAGACTCACCGTAATGAAAGCACCATAAGTAAAATCATTGGCAGTAATATTCAGCGGATGTTCCATGTTAATATCAGTTGCTAATTCTGGCGGCCATGTTGATGGCACTTCAGCATCAGCACCACCGAGACTCCAGTATACCTTAGACAAAAATAATACAATATGATTTATTTATACCCACAATTATTGTTCTAGGAGTTGTTTTACAGCCACTGAGGTATCACAGTACATATAACGTAGTTTGATATGAGGCTGATTTCCACCGGATGCGTGGCGTGACGTGACTTGTGTAAGAGCGGCCGTGGTCTAGCGGTAAGACGCGTGAACTCACGATCGATGAGACCCGTGTTCGAACCTCGCTAAAGACCGGTACCAATGTAACTTTGTTATATGTACTTTGGTCGCTCAGTGCCTATAGGCACTAATAAAGAGTGGTAGGCAGACTGATGATGGTTATTTGTCCAGTCTGTCGTCCTGGGGTAGTACCACCACTTTCGAATGTAACACCCGTGAAGTGACCTTGTCGCGTTTCGGGAATAGTTTGAAAGTAGCCAGGTATAAAAAGAGGAGTGTGCACTGTCAAATCTAGATGGTACATGCTCGTCTCCTCAAGCCGGCATAGTGGAGGCGACTGCTGCCCGTAGAGACTTCTCTGTAGTAGCAGTTGTTTCCATTCATGGACCGCACTCTAGCTTTACATTAGCCCTGTCACACTGGTAAGAGCGGTCCAAAAATACGTCATATCACGTCACGCAGGTAACTTCTGCACGTGCATTAAATTAAAAATAATTTAACTCAAAAAAGACTAATCACGATTATTAGCCCCGTTCGTCATTCCGGAGTATTATCAGTACTTTAAAGCGTGCTACGTATTTCGTGATCTTGAAAGTACGCGGGTATAACGAGAGGAGTGTTCACTGTCAACTTTGACGGTGTCGTCCTCTCAAGTCCGCGGGCCATACTCTAGTTTTACATCAGGCCGTAAGAAAAAACAGAAGTACCTATTAGAAGATTATTATTACGTGCACTATATTGCTATTATAAGGCGCACTTAAGTCGAACTTTATACAAAATTAGACGTACGAGTATAGCAAAATTGGTTTAGAATTGATGGTACAACGCAGTGCCAGTTCATAAAGTTTAACCTGCCAGTTATATCTCTACACGACAGCTTGACGTAAACATGATGTACTCATAACTTAATTTATACTTCTGGAGTAAGCAAAACATTAAAACGCATTCCTTCTTTGCAATAATGTGTTTTTTTTTTACTGTAGCTTGAAATAGAGTGGTAGGCAGACTGATGATGGTTATTAACCCAGTACAGGCAGTGCCGACTCTGAGAAGCAAATTTTTTTTCAATTTCACACAAAAAAAAATTCAAGGTAAAATAAAAAAAAGTACAAAAATAATTCTTATAATTTTTTTATTGGTGAATAATTTAATTATTCTTTTACCATAGTAGATCATTATTTGCGTATATTCATATGTACGAATTTGAAATAATACTGTATGTGTGAAAAAATAAGGAAAAATTTTTACATGGGCCCCCAAGTATTGTGAGCCAAGAGCCCCTCAACTGCAAAAGACGGCACTGAATACACGGCATCGGTAACTAGTATCACATAAGAATGAAAAAAAAAACAAAATTTATCATTTAGACATAAATTTAAAAAAAATCAATTCTTAATTCATCTTCTATCATTTATAACGTAGTGACGTCAGACGAATTGCATGTCAATTACCACCATTGCCATTGCCGCCCGGTGCAAAGTCCTTGTATTGGTTAAATACTATTTATAGAATCCAAGGCTTTATACAAAATTGTGCAATGAAAATAAGCCCCATTTACAATTCTATGGCCGGTGTCCACTAAGCCCGCCGAATTGCGAAAACTAGCCTGGGCCTAAAGTCAAGCCAATCGACAGATGTCTTTTCTTTTTTTTTTTTATTGTAGCTCGGCATGTGACAACACTCCGCCTGATGTAAAGCTAGAGTGCGGTCCATGAATGGAAACAACTGCTACTACACAGAAATTTACGGGCAGCAGTCGCCTCCACTATGCCGGCTTGAGGGGACGAGCGTGTACCATCCAGATTGACAATGCACACTCCTCTCTTGTACCTGGCTACTTTCAAACTATTCCCGAAACGCGACAAGGTCACTTCATCTTGATCAAATCGAAAACAAAATATATGGGATTTGACGTTTAGGACGACTTTGGTTTTTCAGTCTGCCGTCCTGGGGTAGTACCACCACATTCGACTGTAACACCTGTGAAATGACCTTGTCACGTTTCGGCAATAGTTTGAAAGTAGCCAGGTATAACGAGAGGAGAGTGTACTGTCAATCTAGATGGTGCATACTCGTCTCCTCAGGCGGCATAGCGGAGGCGACTGCTGCTTGTAGAGATTTCTCTGTAGTAGCAGTGGTTTTCGATCATGGACCGCACTCTAGCTTTACATCAGCCCAGCTACAATAAAAAAAAGTCTAACAGGCGTCAGCCCTCTCCGCTATGCCGGCTTGAAGAGAAAAGTATGCACAAACCGGTAACAGGGCACACTCCTCTCGATATACCCGCCTACTTCTAAGCTAACCCCAAAACGACTACGTCACTTCACAGGTTACACATGAAATGGTGGTATTGCACCAGGACAAGACTGAGCTGCTAATAAAGACTTGAAAAATAGTACTTACATCAAAAATCTTCGCCAAATCGTTAGCAAGACAAGAACAGTTAAATGCTACAATACCCATTTCTTTTACCTGGCAAAGAGACAGATAAAATAATAATAATTAATTAATTCATGTAATAATATAATCAGCCTTTGTGCCGAAGTCAGTTGAGGGCTTAACTCTGCTGGGTTTAATTTCCTCAAGCCAGCATAGCGGAGGCGACTGCTGCCTGTAGAAATTCCTCTGTAGTAGCTATTGCTTCCGTTCATGGACCGCACTCTAGCTTTACATCAGGCAGTGTTGTCATATACCAAACTACAATAATCATAGTATAATGTATCAAGACATTGTATGTATGTATGCTCCAATTTATATATTACCTGGGTAAGAGCCCTCCAATCCATATTGGCACTTCCAATATAAAAATGTGTTCTATCAATAATCCAAAACTTTGTATGCAAAACACCGCCTCCGAGGAGTTTAGAAAAATTTAAACTTCGCACCTAAAAAAACATTTTAATTAACTTTTGACTGTTCTGATTTGCTGTTTAGTTTTCGTAACACTGGTCCACATGCTATGTGTGTAAAAATCTAATAAACTACCTTAAAATATAAAAAAGTTTGAAACAACACAGGAATTTAAAAAGAAGTTTAAACAGAGCGGTCGTGGTCTAGCGGTAAGACGCGTGAACTCGCAGAGAAATACATGCAGGCATTAAGACTTTACCTGTGCAGCTTTCTTCTTAACTAAATATTCAGTATCAATATTAGGGAATGCCTTTGTGGGCCAATTTTGAGCAATTTTTAAATTAATTTTTCTTCTTGTTCCTGCAGCTAATAATGCTTGGAATACTTGTTCTCCCTGCAATATGAAATCTTGAATTATTGTTAAAACATTTATCTCAACTTAAACTTTAATATGGTGCCCATAGGGATCAGAGACTCACTTCAGCGCAAAGCTGTACAGATTGTGGGTGATGAGAGGGTGACAAGGAGTCTCGAACCCCTGCAACTCAGGCGAGACATGGCCTACCTCTCAGCGCTCTACCGTTATTGCCACCCTAGCTTAACATCAGGTGGAGTGCGGTCATATGACGTGCTAAAATTAAAAAAAATCCTCCACACAATTATGAATGCTTAAGGTTGCACATGACACCACTGCAGTGTGAAGTGCCCTTAATAATAATGATAACTCTTTCAACTGGCATATATTGTCATATTATAGGATTGCAAATTGCAAATGCCATGCAGACTCTTCTCCTACAATTGAGCAACTATGGGCACTTGTGCACAAGAGGTCCGCATCACTGCAGCAACCTGGGCCTAAAGTGAATTTTATGTTTCACTGTCACCCAAGTGATAATGAAACTGTCAATAGGCCTTTGTCTTTAGCCCCTGATATCTTAGAGGAAGTACAAGAACCTCCTTATGTACCTGCAAAACTCCAGGAGTGTCTTTGTCATGCCAAGGAACTTTTGACGTGGTTATCTTGTGGTGGTGGTATTTATACTTATTTTTAAATTACTTTTTGAACAATATGAAAATACCTCAATAGAAGAATTATATGGATATTCCTCATTAAATCTTAAAGTCCAATAAAATGAGGCAATCTCTATATTACTTTGAGCTTCATCTATTAAATCTAACCATACATTTTTAGTTGGTAAATGTGTATTAACATTTGGTGGGTACATGTGGCCTTCAGGGATTGTTTCAACCAACGATAATCTGAAAGAAATTAACTTATTATAATTGTGTAGGCCATAAATATATTTAAAAAAAAAGATTTATTAACTTTATTAATTTATTTCATTTTACAATTCATTTTAAAGAGTGGTAGGCAGAGTGATGATGGTTATTTGTCCTGTCTGCCGTCCTGGGGTAGTTCCACCACTTTCGAATGTAACACCCGTGAAGCGACCTTGTCGCGTTTCGGGAATAGTTTGAAAGTAGCCAGGTATAAAAGAGGAGTGTGCACTGTCAATCTAGATGGTACATGCTCAAGCCGGCATGGTGGAGGCGACTGCTGCTTGTAGAGATTTCTCTGTAGTAGCAGTTGTAGCATTACAATAGATTTACTATTACCACTAGAACTCTATTAATTTTTTTACTATAATAACTCACCTACACTGATCAGAGCAATGTGCACTAACTTTCTTCATCTGCGCTATCACTTGCACAGCTCCTTGTTGATCCAACAATGGTAATAAAACTACTAATACTATTAATATTATTACTATAGACACTGGGATACATGACGGACGACACCATATGCTTCTTTTTTTTCTCCTTTAAATAAAATTAAGTTGTGAAATTTTTTATAATTTATTTAATTAATAATTAGGTCTGCAAAGCAAATACAAAGTCATTATTTAATAATTCAGTACATGCCACTTAATGAATAATAAATACAAGTACTAATTTTTATATGAGTTTAAATAAAACTCACTTATCGTTATATCCATTTCCATTTTCATCCCTCATCATGAATATTTGCTCCCACTGCTCCAGCTCTTCATCAGATGACGACGCGTTCCCCACGCTCCCTGACTCCAACACTGTCTGTAGTTTTAAAAAGGTATTACATACTATACTTTACTTACACGATATAATTTTAGACTTTTCTTTTGTTTTGATATTTAATTTAAAAAACCGCAAGAACAAAATTTAAATAACCTTATCTGATGGTTTTCTAAATAAATAAGCGAAAAAAATAAACGGATTAAAATACATTTTCTGGCTAGCTATTAGAGGACAGACCTTAAAACTTTGAGATACTTCCAGTTGATAATTATTGGGTTAAATCAGTCCCAGGTAGAGTTCCAAACACATGGATAAAAATAAATATGCAACGTCAACGGAGCAAAACTGTCAAAATTAAATCCCGCCAAAATTTAGTGATGTTCCTTATTCAGCCGATTCACTAATCAATAAAATAAAATCTTCTCATTTCATTTACAATGTCTTCAATTCTTATAAAATAATAAATATATTATTTATATTAGAAAATAATTTGTACTGCGAAACTAACCATTTATCCAGAAATAAATATGAAGTAACTATTTAGGTTACAAAACTCTTCAAATCACTATTAAAATTGAGGTGTTTAACACTTAACCCACATACAGAAAACAAAACACGAAAACCACAATGGAACTGCATTTTGATATATTTTGCCACTCCTTCACGATCCGTGCAGGTGCATTAGTGGCGAAAATATTACTGCAAAGTAAATGACGTCGGTAAAGCCGCATTGTTCATGTGAATTTTAAATACACGGTTCAAACGGTAATAGCCGCTATTATAAACATGAAATGTTCTCTGCTGATATAACAAAAAATTAAACCGAATTACATCATAGAATACTATTATTAATATTTTTCTGTTGTGTTGTAAGAACACCTACCTATCTTCAAACCCCTGACTAAATTTTTTGATACATTGAAAATACACCATAAATATACCTAATATGAATAATTTGTGTTAAATAGATAAATTTTAAATTAATTTATAAATAATTATACATAAAAGAATATAATGTCTGAAATAAATGTTTTAAAACCTGAAGATAATTGCTTACGTGACAGTAAGTAGTTAGTAAGAGTTAGCTTTTAATTTGTTACGTTCCGTGTAAAATCGCTTGGTACCGCTGATTATAATCGTAACTGTCCCACTGAATAGTTACGTTAAGTTAACAACAAACAATAAAATCACCTTTACCTTTGGTATAAATGTTTTCTGTACGGTAGCTTCGCGTGACCACCTTTATCTCTATACGCAATAGTAACCTTGAATTTGTCCGATATAAATCGCAATAATGACACCCATACAGGATAATTTGATAATATCATGAAAACAATACAAAAAGGGGAAAATCGTCCGAACACTCCAACATACAAAATAAAACTGCGTGAAAAATATCACGTGACTTAGGTATAATAAAGTTCCCGTATTTGAACCGTTAATCATATAAAAATCATAATATGTTATTAGAAAACTACTCAGAAAAAAATTAGCTACATAATAATAATTACCCTTTGGGTAGATGGGATTTCTCTAGCCTAATGAACACTAACACGAACTTGAAAAAAAAATCCCTAATTACTAATCACTTATATGTAATAACTCTCTAACATTTATGAAAAAGCAGTTGCGGTTGTTACTTTTTACAGTTTTATTATGGCCTATTAATTTCCCAATCACCATTTCTCCAATTAATCCATTACTCCGATTGATAGGGGATCATAGGTAGGAGAATATCCAAAGGATAAAACATAACTATTTACCTTTTTTAAATAAATACGTTAATTATTGTTCATCGTAAAATTCTATTTAAATAGGAATATGACAAAAATGTACAATTTTAAATGTTTGTAACCATTTTATTATCATTTTACAACATTGAAAAATCCATCATTCAATTAATGATTATAACTATTTATACATCACTATTTCTATTTCTAATGGCTGCCGGAAACAATAATATTTATAGCGGGAAAGAGTAACTGTTGATACTGATTGTTTCTTTTTAATTTGTTTATCTATTTCAATATTGGTACATATCATACGCATTGTACATTGTATATATAAAAAACAAAAAAACAATTTATAAAATAGGTAAATGTCATGTTATAAGTTAACGACTGATCAAGAACATAAATCACGTCCAAGATTATACGTTTGGAATAATATACCGACATCACCCCACAACAGGGTGTTGCCTCGCCTCGACGTAAAATAAACAAATATAGGGGGTACACCGGTACACGTGCCCACGTAGTTCGTGGTTATTAAGTTTTATTGGTACTTTTCTTCTACATGTTGCATTCATATGTTGACGTGCCATAATAATAAACATAAATATGTACCTATATACAATATAAACGAGCTAGTTGTTTGCCGCAACTTCGTATGTGAATAATTAATATTACGCACATGGGCGGACTAAGGCCTAGGCAACCTAGGCACTTGCCTAGGGCCCCTAATTTTTGGGGCCATTGAAAAATAAGCCCGGAATTACAATGTTGCCTAGAGCCCGCTTTAGCCTTAGTCCGTCACTGATTACGCATTTAAAATAACTATATTTCACCCATAAATTTAGATCAAATCTAAAACCTTTTTCTATAAGAGATTTATATATAAGGGACACTCGCAATACAGACTATAGTCTAGTACGGGGTCCTCAACTCATGCAACTGTAAAAATTATGTTTACTAAATGAAGATCTATTTTATTTTTTATTTATCTAACTCAAAAACATTTTTCAAAAGTAGGCAAATGATTATTATCACACCCTTCCAACCCGGATAATACGACTACTTTCAAATGTAACGTCCGTAAAGTGACGGTACATACTCGTTTCTTCAAACCCGGCATAGCGTAGCGGAAACGACTGCTGCCTTCATTATAGAGAATAAAAAGCGGCGGAAGGTGAGAATACAACCTGTCCCTGTGGAACTGAATGTCTGACGTTAAAGATACAAAAACTCATGGCTAATTACACTGAGGAATAACTTATTCCCTGTACAACCATCAAAAGATCCAATTACTAAATGCTTTCAAGTTAATGCAATCAACTTCCATTGTCACTTAGCCAAAGTCTAGACTTCATTTATATACAATACAATTGTCACGCCTTTTTTCTACAGGGATAGGCAGATACTAAATGTTTACGTTACTATATAAAGCTATTTTTATTATAAAATTAATTTTTATGCCTTTGAGGTGAAATTTTCTTTAAAACACCGTAAGATTAGATATTCATAGAAAATTACTTTAGTTGCAAGACTTGCAAGATGTTGAAAAGTATAATAAATAAATAGGTATGTAAACAACGTTGTGTGTGTAACTTTTAAAATTATATTCAACTGGTTTTGTTATAATGAGAAAATTTATTTATTTAAGCCAAATATGTGGAATTGACGGTTTTGTTTCGCTATTTTTGATTGGAAAACTGACTATACTATTGTGACAGTTGCACAAAAATCGGAAACAGAAAACTTTTTATTTTAGAAAGTAACTGAAAATCATTTAGAAAACTTGACATTGACAGTATGTTAGGGGTTTAATATTCAATTCTGAGGGTGGCTTATCTCGCGTTAAATCGTTAATAAAGTACTCGCCGACCTCAAGGTTATATGCTAAAATGAAAACGTTATTTTCACCGGTACATGCTACATGCCTTCGCCATCATGTGAGATAAGGAATATTGTAGTAGGTATATTCACAGCTTTTCTCCGACCTGCATCTTTTTGCTATCTATGTATGTGTACGTTCTCACCCGTGCTTTCTACATCAAGTATTAACAGTGAATTTTTGCTAACTCGTGAATAAACAAGATTAAAAGATTTTGTGTGGATTATTATCACAGTTTCTAATCCATTACTATGCCGGTGGTCGGGGCAACTATTAATGCATTATATTAAGCCGAAATATTTTAATTTAGTTAAATTGAAGTTTGTCTAATCACTTATCTATTTAATTAATGTGTTATCTAAGTATGGTAATTAGGTTTTTTTTAAAATTGATAACTCAACCTCCGGAAAATTAGCACCAAGTATTTGTGTTTTTTTGCGAAGTGCTAAGATATATGAAATAAATACCCTCCCAAGAGCAGGTCGTTCAGCAAGCACTGGCTTAGTAAAAACCCTAATAAACCCTAATAACCATAGTAACTAATTGAAAAACAAAATTTGGGTCACAATCGTGTAAACTTCCTAAGTCAACGACACTTTCATTCGTGAGCAAACAAATTATTAATAGATGTTATTATTAAAAATATATTACAACTCTCTCATGTGTGTCTGTTATTTAATTATGCTATATCATTATATGGAGAGGTATAGGTTGTAGAAAGAGTTGGAGAAAGAGGGAGTATTATTTTATGATACGATGACGACTCTTGTTAAAATATTTTATTTTCTGCCAACCCATTAAAAGGTAAATAGGCGAGAATATACATAAAGGAATATTAAGGATCGTTATTTTTAGCATACGATAAATAATTGCAAAAAAAAAAAATAGTTTGTCCCAAATAGAATCGAAAATGTTAAAAATTTTCAGAAAGACAGCTCTTTTTTTTTCATACAGGCTATGTAAAATGTAAAATATCTAGCTCCATTATTACCTACGAGGTCTCAGTCGTCATAAAAAATCTAGGTACGAAAGGAAAGGTTACTTTAATATTTAATAGAAACTAAGAAGAAATTGGATGTCCCGAAAAGATATTAGACTGAAACGTTTTTATTTCGTAACATACCTTTACATTCATGTTTTAAATGGTGTAGGCAGAGGAGCACGTTACTAGTTATTATTACTGTATATATATTAAAGAACGAGTTAAAGTAACTTCTAGTTAGTTTGGTTATAATTAATAAACCACGTCCTAACTACTGAAAAAATTTCTCTTATCAAATATTGACTTAACAATTTGTAACGCTACGGCTGTCATAATAACCAGAAACAGTGGTTAGCTTTAATTCTTTCATTTTCGTGGAATCGGATGATTCACGTTCATTATCAAAATGACTGAAGATCATTCTTCGCGTGACTTTTATCTATTTTATAAATTTTATTAGCGCTCTACCTCGATACGTCGTAAAAAATCAAACAGGTCTTATATAGTTATGGTACCAATGTACTGAAAAGAATGAAAGAGCAAAACGTAGTTTCTAAGCTCTGAAATAATAATAAAATATAATAAAAGAAATAAAAATCAAAAGAAAAATAAGCTTACGTATAAATGCACACAATTCCATGTAATTTTATGAAGGTAAGTAATTGAAGATAATTCAAGGACATCTGTTTTGTTACGTTTGAATTAAAAGTATTAAATCACATTATAACGAAGTAGAGCAAGGTCGAACAATATGGCACCAAGCGTCTGCTTTGACCTGCTGTCTTTCTTGCTGGTAAAATCAATATAGTGGCAGCGATCGCGACGTATATTATTTCGTGAAAAAAAGCTATTATCATCATATTTTATTGCTCTATAGCGACTACGCTACAAATGCTACGATAGACTACGAGACTACATCCGAAATATCAACTTACCTGGAGAATCAGCTTGCAATGATGTCGCGACCTATCGATATGTATGGTCTGATACGCGGTTAAATTTGCACTGTATAAACCAATAATACCGATGCATTTAAAGACACTCAATGCCGCTTTACACTCTTCTACCCGCTACGAGCGACACGTCTACGCAAACGTCTTAAGGCTAATTTATTACTTACCGAAAGTTTTGGATTGCAACCGGAAGTGATGGAGTTTTTTCTATATTTCGGCAAACAGACTTGCATCGAACTGCTGGGTTCAGGCGGTCCAGCACACCCGTACTCGTCGCTTCTATTATTCGGTGTCAAATTTATATTGTTCGTATTGTTTACTTTGACCAAAATATTGCAGGTCTGCGATGCGATTTGGAAGAGCCCCTCTTCTAAGTTTCTTTTATTGGTGTATTGTCTTCGAAAGTGCAAATAGTCCCACCACGAGGGCATTTTCTTTTATGACGATTGAATAGTTTCGAAGTCGGCGTAGCTAACAATGCGACACGTCCAACCGGCTCGAGCTTTCTACCGAACGTGGTCCAGTTTTCGTGAGCGCTGTCGCTTGACTTGCGCCGTTCAAAACTTGTGTTTTGAACTATAATAAATTATGTTTGTCATAGTACATAATTAATTACTTTATATTGACTCATGAAGGGTGTCGTGTAGACTATTAAAGGAATAGCGAGGAGCTTTTGTGACTTTAGTTAGTCACGCAACGAAAGGGTAAATACGAGCGGGCCGAGTTAACGATAAATTTATAATTGCCGCAACTACCTACATACAAGTTTGTTGGGGTTGTATAATATTATGATGATTATTTGATGAGTCAACTTTGACTAACATAATGAAGACTTTTACGGCACGTCTCTATTCACATAACTTTACACGTAATGCTTATGTACATTTGCTACGTAAATATATTATTTTTTGTTTGTTTTTTAGACAAGGGCTTTTATTATTAAATTATGATGTATGAACAGAAAAATTGATAAATATTAATTTGGTGAAGAAACCAAGAAATATGTATCGATCTGTTACAATGCAGCGAAAATATGTAACGTTGGCTGCCGATGGAGAACGGAGGAATATCGACGCGGTCACGTGAGGCGCCAGTGTAACCCTGTGCAAAGCGGAGGATGTGGATTTGAAAGTTAAATGTTGTAGTTGTTGCTTGTTTTATGTGGGTGTTATGCACAGTGCCGGATTAAGCCAGCGCGGGGCCTGTAGCAAATTCTATCAAGGGGCCCTTGGTTTACTTTAGGTTCTCAAGTTTAGGGTATTAAATAAGTGGAAGTGAAGCATAGCCTAGGGCGCTTCGCGTTTAAGGCATGCAAGATATTTTACGCTCCTATCTAAATTAATATTTTTTTATTATTGTCAGACAGGCGTTAGGGCGCGGGGCCCCCTAATTCGCGGAGCCCGTAGCATTTGCTACTCTTGCTACGTGGCTAATCCGGCACTGGTTATGCACACGCCAAATAACCCACAACCAACGCTGAATGTCCTTACTGTGACAGTGTTGCAGAAAAGAGCAAAAAAAAAGTGGGTGATATGGGATGCTAACCATTATGGCGGGAAAAATGCAAGAACTAGGCTACCTAATTAATAATATGTAAGGAACAAGAGCTTTAAAAAGATGAGAAAAATAATAATAAATTGTTTTAAATCATTATTTATTCGACAGTTCAGTTTTAACTTACAGTATAAATTAAACTTATTACTTTAAAAAATATTTATTTAAGACTTTTCTGGATTTTTACTAAGATCAATCATGTCAACTTCATTGGTGGGAGAATCGGTATCATCTGACCCATTTTGCACAATATCAGGTTCGTCTAATAAAGCTTGTAACTGATGTATTGAAGCTACCAAAACATGAAACTGTTTTTTTCGAACTGATAAACGTGTTTCCAACTGATGTTTTGTAGATTCCAATCCTTCTAATTCCTTCTTAAGCGAGTTTAGACGTTCAACTGTCTCTTTTCTATCTGGTTGTTCACTTATAACTTTTGCTAACACATCATATTCAATTCTATTTTTCCGAACTGTCTTTGCTTGAGCTAAATCAGCTTTACTCCTCTCTATATTGCCTTTAGCAGCTTCGATGCCTGTTTCAAGGATTTCTGAAAGGTTCTCATAACTTTTTAGCTCTGCTGTCATCATCTCGGAGGCCAATTGTGATTTTGTTACTGCAAATTCACATTGTGCAAGCTGAGCTAACATTTTGTCGAGTGTTGATTTACTGTAATAATTTAAAAAATATATATATTTTGTGTGAGAAGAAATTATATTTCAAACATAGATAATAGTGAGAAATGCAGGTACCTTTCATCAGCGGCTTCGTCGCTTCCGTCGCACCACTTAATGAAGGTTTTGAGAAGAACGTTAAGTCTACGATCATCACCAGTACCGTCGCCATCGATTAGCAGTCGTCTACGGATAACTTCTTCTACAATAATGAAACGAAAACATTTTAGATTAGTTTAAGGTTAAGGTATATTTATTATCAAAAAAGCTAACTTACCATCCCCCATTATTTCCCAAAAAAAAAAAACAGATGCTGTAATCGTATTAATAAATAAAGATAAAGTATTAAACAACTACTTTTATTCATGAAACCATTAAATAAATAAAAAACAAACAGAACCCAGGCAAGCAGAAAAATCTGACAATTATTTTCGTAATTATTACATTTATTTATGGCACAGGCAACAAAATTCAAATAAAATTAATTGAATTTATCAAGTTGTTTACAACACTAGTTGGCCTAGATAACATTCAAAAACTAATATCCATGCAAAATACACTTATTGGTCGATCGTTTTATAATAAATATTAATCTAATTTTATATTAAATTAAAGTATTAATATTTATTAAATAAATATTAAAATTTAAAATACATTTTATAAGATAAAATAAACAATAATATCTGTGCTGACAATTTGAATGTTTGTTGTCAAAATCTTGTTTTGCTTCTTGTAGGTCGTGCGCGAAAACATGAATTATTATAATATTTACGCAGATTCTCTTATCAAATTTAGACATTCAAGAATTTTACTTATATAGTAAACCTAAATAATTGAAAAGGAGACATGGAAAGCACTAGTTTTAGTGATAAAATTGAGGCATACTTCTCCGAACTTGGACGATGGTGACGCGCCCTTACCATTAAAACTGCTGTCTTTTAGGATTTATGAGTACAGTGATCGAGTTTTATTTTATATTTTGCAGGAAAGTATGGCGTAGCATAATTCTCGGGCAAGTTTTGTCATTATTGTTAAGTGGTAAATGTATATTGACGACATTGCTACAGAGCGCTACCTGGCAATTTCCTACGACTGCGCAACTTGTGGTCCCCTATCTTGCCCTATTAATATTATTTACACCAGCGTTGCTATGTAATGGATTGAAGAATTCATTAAAGAAGTGAGTCTAGTGTTAGAATACCATGTTTATTATTTAATTAAAATAAATATTCTTTTATTTGTTACTCGTGTTATTTTTTTATTTTTCTATTGTTTTATATGGCATTATAACAATTTGCCAGTGTCAAAGTTAATATTGTGCATCATGAGTCATTCATTCATCACACTAAAGAGTCAGGTTAAGTCGTAGTCAAGTCAAAAATTGCTCCAGTAAAGTGGTAGAATCTTTACTGAAACTTCTTATGGAGTTTTGGAGGGGAAATGAAAACAGGTTCTCTTCTTTTGAATTGTTTGCCCACACTCATGCACGTTCATGAACACTTAATGGTTAATAATCTACCATTATTATTTATTACACATTAACACTTGAAGAAACACAAGTTTAGGAAAATAATTCAAGACAGATAACCTAACGTCTCAAGATGGCCGCCAAAAACTGGACACTAGAGTTTGCGTAATTGCATATGTTGAGGTCCCTATACTGGACTTAATATATGTAGTACGCATGCCTTCGCTCTTTAATACGATTATTAAATTTACCTGACTTTGTAGGCACTGGTGGGTCATAATAATAGCAGGAACACTGGATGTAGAGGCTGGCTGGTTGCTTGTCATGTCCCAGAGGTATACTTCAGTTTTGAGCTGACAGCTGCTCGCCTGTAGTGGAGTGGGAGCAGCACTAGTTGGCGGCGCTTGGAGAGGCCAGAGACTAGGGGTGGCTCATGTCGCTGGTGCAACTCTCGGCCTAATGGCTGTCGTTTGTGTGGTATGGGCCGATGTCGAAGGAGCACCTACTGATGGTATTTATATTTAAATTAAAAATAAATATGTTTGGATAATTAACAAATTACTGGCTTTTTCTACATTCCAGGGAAGAATCAGCTAGTTGGAGATATGCTCTGCTTAGGAGGCTCCCTTCTTTTTGCTGTTGTCACAGTATTACAAGAATTTGTGCTTAACACGCATTCATGTCCTGAATATTTGGCTCTTCTCGGGTTTTCTGGATCTCTGGTCTCTTGTACCCAAACATTCTTTCTAGAGTTTAACGACCTGTACAAATTTAATTGGTATTTGGACACATTGATACAGTTAGGAAGTTACTGTACAGTCCAAAGTATATTTCAAATTCTTACAAGTTTTATGTTAAGAGATGCAGGTTCAATAATTTTACATCTTTCATTTTTATCAGCTGATTACTACACCCTGATTGCTGGAATGTTTATATTTCAATTTAAGGTGTGTTTTTTTTAACTTAAATATATATATATTTTTTAAATAAGCAAATGTATACTATATATATTTTTTTGACAGTTCCATGCACTATACTTCCTGTCATTCCTCCTTGCAATGATAGGAGTATTCTTGTTTAGTGCCAGACCTCGTACATCAACCTCTGAAAATGTCAGCCGTGCTGTTTCACCTCCACCCGAGTCTTTGCCACAACTTGTTAATGATTCATTGCATACACAAGATAATGTGTCTATGTAAGTATTTTATTACAAATATGTACCAAAATGTCTGTATTATATAAAACAACCGCTTGTAAAGATGAGTAATTTGTAAAATTCTCAATTAACTAATAAAGCAACAGAGCTAGATAGAACATGTCCAAGTATTAAAAGAAGTGTTCTTTTTTATCACTTGACATTTTACTAAATATGTACCAAAATGTCTGTATTATATAAAACAACCGCTTGTAAAGATGAGTAATTTGTAAAATTCTCAATTAACTAATAAAGCAACAGAGCTTTATGAGCGGCCGTGGTCTAGTGGTAAGACGCGTGAACTCACGATCGATGAGACCCGTGTTCGAACCTCGCTAAAGACCGGTACCAATGTAACTTTGTTATATGTACTTTGGTCGCTCAGTGCCTATAGGCACTATTAAAGAGTGGTAGGCAGACTGATGATGGTTATTCGTCCAGTCTGTCGTCCTGGGGCAGTACCACCACTTTCGAATGTAACACCCGTGAACTGACTTTGTCGCGTTTCGGGAATAGTTTGAAAGTTACCAGGTATAAGAGAGGAGTGTGCACTGTCAATCTAGATGGTACATGCTCGTCTCCTCAAGCCGGCATAGTGGAGGCGACTGCAGTCCGTAGAGATTTCTCTGTGGGAGCAGTTGTTTCCATTCATGGACCGCACTCTAGCTTTACATCAGGCGGAGTGTTGTCACATGTCGAGCTACAATAAAAAAAAAAAAAAAAGCTAGATAGAACATATCCAAGTATTAAAAGAAGTGTTCTTTTTTAGCACTTGACATTTTACTAATTGGTAAATTTGCATAGCTCGTAATTTTTTTACATCGACAATTTAACTCCAAGCCATTTTATGGTGTTTTTTTTATTGTAGCTCGACTTATCACATCCGCCTGATGTAAAGCTAGAGTGGGGTCCATGAACGAAATTAACTGCTACCACAGCGTAATTTCTGCAGGCGACAGTAGCCTCCGCTATGCCGGCTTGAGCCATGCTATCTTAAGACGACAGACCGGGCTAATAATTTGCCACTGCCTACTACTTTTAATTTTTTAAAATAGAATTATTTTCCTTTTTATCAGCGAAGATTTTGAGTTATTTCTTTATTTAGATTAGCTTTGGGTATTTTATGGATTTAGGTATGAAATCGATAATACAGCACATACAAGGTTACGGATAACCTAAGCTTGTTTTTTTTTATTCCAGGGAGTACACAGTGCCGACATTAGATTGTATCCCTATAGAAGGGTTGGAACCACCAATGAGTCGAGATACAACATTCACCTCGTTTTTAGGAGGACCAGGATCCATACCTAACGGTAATGCTACATATGGACAACTCAATGGTAACACACTCAAAGATTCATAAATTTGTCCTATGTCTTCAGAATAAAAACACCAATTAAAACTTAATTCTACTAATTATAAAAATAAATTCAGTTAGATAACGCTGGAAAGGTAAATTATGTAAAAATTAAATAAAAGTGCTTCTAGTCTTGATATTGGTGTGATTATGCTGTACTCAGTGGCGGGTTACCCTTTAGGCGAACTAGGCACGCGCCGAGGGTTTGCTAGCATAAGTCGTGTCACTACAAGAGCTGATACTGGAGATACGGGGCGGTATCGGTTATTATAAGATGTGATTTTCACAGTTTAGTGTCACTCGTTCCCCCACTTCTTTGTCCTGCAGCTACGCCACTGCCGAGGGCGTTTAAAAAATTAGGTACCGATCATACGTCCCGTTTTTTCTATATTTACAAGTAACTTGCAAATAAAATTATATGGCTGTCAAAGAGGCATAGATGAGGCGCTAGCCTAGGGCATTGTTTACATTTAATCCGCCACTGGTAACGCTTAATCAATTGTACCTAATTATTCGATAAAAGCTAATTGATTAGTAATTATATTCATTCTAGACTAGTTCATAAAAGTTTCGCACACCATTAAAATTAGTTAGTTTTTAGTACACATTTGAATCACCTTACTCGCTGAAAATTATGAATAAAATAGCCTTTGCAATTAAAACAATGCATCACCATAATTAGTGCAATTCTTTGACGATATAACTTATTAGCTATTTAATAGATTCCTTAAATCTCTTCCATTTGATTAAGATGCACTGACCGTGGAGGCAAGGTATATAAATTATGGCAATAAACTTTTGGTTATTTTCATGTAGCCGTATGTATGGAAGAGTCTAAGTGTAAATGACGTTTTTTAAACTATCAACTCATAGCAACCGCAGTAGAGTTGGGTTCGCAAGCGATAAGCTCATGTTCGAATCTCGTAACAACCATTTTATATCAATGTAACATTACCATAACCTTAATCACTGCCCTAAATGGTCGTAATCTAGAATATAGATGTTTTTAATAATAGGCGCACATTACTGCTAATAGATATTAAAAGTAATTAGATTTTTTATTAGTGAAGAAGTCGAATTAAAAAGACTACAATAACACTGCCAAAAATTATGATGAACCAAAATTTTGTTGTTTTACACATTTCTAAATTATAAATAAATTAACTTTTTAAATGGAATAGATGGTAAACGACGCAATAAATCTAGAACTTTTTCCTAGTAAAAATTAATGGTATTTAAAATTATGCAATAAATATAATCTCATTTTATATTTAGATTTAAGATAAATTTTGATAATATTTAGCACAAGTAAATATTACATAATAAACTTACCATTTTATGAAAAAATAAAACTTTAGCAATTCTATTGAGAGAAACTTTTTTTTATACTGAAAATATTTTAAATATTTTATATTATTATTATTATTATTATTATTATACTAATATATAGCTGCAATACCACTGACTCACTCACTGATCTATTGACATCAATTATTTCGCACTTGCCGGTATAGTGGAGGGTAGCGGTTTTTTCAGTCGTATAGAGGACGTCCCAAAACCGTCGAGAAAAATACGACTTTGACCGGAAGTCGATTCTGGACCGGAAGTGGTAGCGATATCTCGGAAACGGGGCGAGTCGGGGCAGTCACCCCGTAGAGAAAGTTGTAGAGAATGTCGTCTTATGCCGAAATCAAAAAAAAAATTTTCAAAATCGGGCAAAAAAAATTTTTCCTCGATCGTATTTATATCCTTTTCCCGCCGGTACGCCAATATGAAACGGAGCATGGCGGTGGGCGTGGCCTAACAGCATCCGCGACGAGGCATTTTCGGGACGAACGATCGAAACGGCTTTACCTCGGTCAGTCGGACGGTGAGCGCGGCCGCGTGAACATCGAATTTGCTCCGCGCGGCGGGCTTTCTTTTAAATATCTCAAGAAGTAGATACGTCAGAGTAACCATGTAAAGAACAATTTTGTTCAGTGTGACCAGCACTATATTTTTAAATTTTTGTTTTAGTTTTTTTTTTTAATTTTTTAAAATCTTCATATCTCGAAAAGTAGATACGTTAGCGTCACCGTGTAAAGACCAATATTGTTCAGTATGACCAGCACTATTTTTTTTTTAAATTTTTGTTTTTTTTTTTAATTTTTTAAAATCGCCATATCTCGAAAAGTTGATACGTTAGCGTCACCGTGTAAAGACCAATTTTGTTCAGTATGACCAGCACTTTTTTTTTAAATTTTTGTTTTTTTTTTTTAATTTTTTAAAATCTTCATATCTCGAAAAGTAGATACGTTAGCGTCACCGTGTAAAGATCAATATTGTTCAGTATGACCAGCACTATTTGCTTTTTTTTTTTTAATTTTCTAAAATAGCTATTACTCAAAAAGTACATACGTTAGCGTCACCGTGTAAAGACCAATTTTGTTCAGTATGACCAGCGCTAATTTTTTTTTAAATTTTGTTTTTTTTTTAATTTTTTAAAATCGCCATATCTCGAAAAGTAGATACGTTAGCGTCACCGTGTAAAGACCAATTTTGTTCAGAAACGTAAACGCTTTTAGATGGCGAGCTAAATATTTTCAAAACTGCCTAAAATCTATTCGATCTAATACGTTTTACGACAAAAAGGGCCTCCGCGGGCCGCTTGCGCCCGCGGCTTTTACCCAACAGCTAGTACTAATATATAGCTGCAATACCACTGACTCACTGATCTATTGACATCAATTATTTCGTACTTGCCGGTATAGTGGAGGGTAGCGGTTTTTTGAGTCGTATAGAGGGCGTTCCAAAACCGTCGAGAAAAATACGACTTTGACCGGAAGTCGATTCTGGACCGGAAGTGGTAGCGATATCTCGGAAACGGGGAGAGTTGGGGCAGTCACCCCGAAGAGAAAGTTGTAGAGAATGTCGTCTTATGGCGAAATCAAAAAAAAAATTTTCAAGATCGGGCAATAAAAAAATTCCCATACAAATCGGTCGGCCCTCGATGATACTTCCATCTCGCTCTTTTCCATTGGTCAGTGCATGAGGCGAGAGCGAGAGGTGCGGAGAGAAAAGTTTGCATACGGCCGCGTTTTCGGGACGAACGATCGAAACGGCTTTACCTCGGTCAGTCGGACGGTGAGCGCGGCCGCGTGAACATCGAATTTGCTCCGCGCGGCGGACTTTTTTCGAATATTTTAAATATCTCAAGAAGTAGATACGTTAGCGTAACCGTGTAAAGACCAATATTGTTCAGTATGACCAGCACTATTTTTTTAAATTTTTGTTTTTGTTTTTTTTTTTATTTTTTTAAAATCTTCATATCTCGAAAAGTAGATACGTTAGCGTCACCGTGTAAAGACCAATATTGTTCAGTATGACCAGCACTATTTGTTTTTATTTTTTTTTAAATTTTCTAAAATCGCTATTACTCAAAAAGTACACACGTTAGCGTAACCATGTAAAGACCAATATTGTTCAGTATGACCAGCACTAATTTTTTTTTTAATTTTTGTTTTTTTTTAATTTTTTAAAATCGCCACATCTCGAAAAGTAGATACGTTAGCGTAACCGTGTAAAGACCAATATTGTTCAGTATGACCAGCACTATTTTTTAAAATTTTTGTTTTGTTTTTTTTTTTAATTTTTTAAAATCTTCATATCTCGAAAAGTAGATACGTTAGCGTCACCGTGTAAAGACCAATATTGTTCAGTATGACCAGCACTATTTGTTTTTATTTTTTTTTTAATTTTCTAAAATCGCTATTACTCAAAAAGTACACACGTTAGCGTAACCGTGTAAAGACCAATATTGTTCAGTATGACCAGCACTATTTATTTTTATTATTATTATTATTTTTTTTTTTTTTTCTAAAATCGCTATTACTCAAAAAGTACACACGTTAGCGTAACCGTGTAAAGACCAATTTTGTTCAGAAACGTAAATACTTTTAGATAGCGAGCTAAATATTTTTAAAACTGCCCTAAAATCTATTCGATCTAATACGTTTTACGACAAAAAGGGCCTCCGCGGGCCGCTTGCGCCCGCGGCCTTTACCCAACAGCTAGTACTAATATACAGGGTGTATCAGGCATCGTGTAAAAAAATTAAGGTAAATATTAAGTGAGGGGTGAACACCCTTCAAAAAATAAATTTACTAAATAAAAGTTCTCGTGTATGGTATTATCACAGAAACAAAATGTCTATAAATGGACCGGCCGACGTGGACATCGAGCGCTACGAAACTACGAAAGTATAGCGGTCATAAAAAATAATTTATTGAGAAAGTAGTAGAACAAAAGTGTTTTAGTATAATTGACTTATTAACACAATGATTAGGTAGTTTACTTACAAAAAACAAAAATATCTTTGGAAAGTGTTTACGTTACTCATAACAGGTGCGCAAAATGGCGGCAATTTCGCGCTAAACACAGTGATACCTTCAATCCGCCTACGAAGTTCACCGCGGTCGTTGACCTCGCCGTCTCTGTCAGAATACACGCGCCGCTTTATGTCTCCCCATAATTAAATATCACGGGGCGTTAAGTCTGGGGAGCGAGATGGCCACTCGCAAAATGTAATGCGAGCTTATACGGGTGTACGTCTTGCCCACGTAATAATCTCCATGCAAGATATTGAACAATTCTTAATTCGCGTCGTACGGAATCGTGTAGGATACCGTTCTCACCACAAACATAAGGTAGCACTTAAATTTCCACCACTTTCTCCACACAAAAGAACGATCACAAAGTTCAATGTTCGAAAGTGACATTGTCGCGTTAGTGTTATTTCGTATTCACCGCAAATCTTACGAATACGCGCACGTGTACACAGTTACGCGGCCATTCGGCAACTGACAGAATAGTCGTTGCAGGTGGGTCGGCACCTGGCTTGTCGGCGCGAAATCAAAGGCGAGGCGGCAAAGGTTGTCGGCGTCGATCAAAGGCAAGGTCATTTGTTTGATGAACCGCCGGCTGACACAACGATTACACGTGTTTGTAGCAAATTACTCGTATGTATGTTTCTACAAGGAAAAGGTGGACATTTGGATAAAAAAAAAGTATTTATTTTGTAAATTAATTTCTGCTCAGAATCACTTACTGACTCATCTCTTGAAATTTTTTACACGTTGCCCGATACACCCTGTATAGCTGCAATACCACTGACTCACTCACTGATCTATTGACATCAATTATTTCGCACTTGCCGGTATAGTGGAGGGTAGCGGTTTTTTCAGTCGTATAGAGGACGTCCCAAAACCGTCGAGAAAAATACGACTTTGACCGGAAGTCGATTCTGGACCGGAAGTGGTAGCGATATCTCGGAAACGGGGCGAGTCGGGGCAGTCACCCCGTAGAGAAAGTTGTAGAGAATGTCGTCTTATGCCGAAATCAAAAAAAAAATTTTCAAAATCGGGCAAAAAAAATTTTTCCTCGATCGTATTTATATCCTTTTCCCGCCGGTACGCCAATATGAAACGGAGCATGGCGGTGGGCGTGGCCTAACAGCATCCGCGACGAGGCATTTTCGGGACGAACGATCGAAACGGCTTTACCTCGGTCAGTCGGACGGTGAGCGCGGCCGCGTGAACATCGAATTTGCTCCGCGCGGCGGGCTTTCTTTTAAATATCTCAAGAAGTAGATACGTCAGAGTAACCATGTAAAGAACAATTTTGTTCAGTGTGACCAGCACTATATTTTTAAATTTTTGTTTTAGTTTTTTTTTTTAATTTTTTAAAATCTTCATATCTCGAAAAGTAGATACGTTAGCGTCACCGTGTAAAGACCAATATTGTTCAGTATGACCAGCACTATTTTTTTTTTAAATTTTTGTTTTTTTTTTTAATTTTTTAAAATCGCCATATCTCGAAAAGTTGATACGTTAGCGTCACCGTGTAAAGACCAATTTTGTTCAGTATGACCAGCACTTTTTTTTTAAATTTTTGTTTTTTTTTTTTAATTTTTTAAAATCTTCATATCTCGAAAAGTAGATACGTTAGCGTCACCGTGTAAAGATCAATATTGTTCAGTATGACCAGCACTATTTGCTTTTTTTTTTTTAATTTTCTAAAATAGCTATTACTCAAAAAGTACATACGTTAGCGTCACCGTGTAAAGACCAATTTTGTTCAGTATGACCAGCGCTAATTTTTTTTTAAATTTTGTTTTTTTTTTAATTTTTTAAAATCGCCATATCTCGAAAAGTAGATACGTTAGCGTCACCGTGTAAAGACCAATTTTGTTCAGAAACGTAAACGCTTTTAGATGGCGAGCTAAATATTTTCAAAACTGCCTAAAATCTATTCGATCTAATACGTTTTACGACAAAAAGGGCCTCCGCGGGCCGCTTGCGCCCGCGGCTTTTACCCAACAGCTAGTACTAATATATAGCTGCAATACCACTGACTCACTGATCTATTGACATCAATTATTTCGTACTTGCCGGTATAGTGGAGGGTAGCGGTTTTTTGAGTCGTATAGAGGGCGTTCCAAAACCGTCGAGAAAAATACGACTTTGACCGGAAGTCGATTCTGGACCGGAAGTGGTAGCGATATCTCGGAAACGGGGAGAGTTGGGGCAGTCACCCCGAAGAGAAAGTTGTAGAGAATGTCGTCTTATGGCGAAATCAAAAAAAAAATTTTCAAGATCGGGCAATAAAAAAATTCCCATACAAATCGGTCGGCCCTCGATGATACTTCCATCTCGCTCTTTTCCATTGGTCAGTGCATGAGGCGAGAGCGAGAGGTGCGGAGAGAAAAGTTTGCATACGGCCGCGTTTTCGGGACGAACGATCGAAACGGCTTTACCTCGGTCAGTCGGACGGTGAGCGCGGCCGCGTGAACATCGAATTTGCTCCGCGCGGCGGACTTTTTTCGAATATTTTAAATATCTCAAGAAGTAGATACGTTAGCGTAACCGTGTAAAGACCAATATTGTTCAGTATGACCAGCACTATTTTTTTAAATTTTTGTTTTTGTTTTTTTTTTTATTTTTTTAAAATCTTCATATCTCGAAAAGTAGATACGTTAGCGTCACCGTGTAAAGACCAATATTGTTCAGTATGACCAGCACTATTTGTTTTTATTTTTTTTTAAATTTTCTAAAATCGCTATTACTCAAAAAGTACACACGTTAGCGTAACCATGTAAAGACCAATATTGTTCAGTATGACCAGCACTAATTTTTTTTTTAATTTTTGTTTTTTTTTAATTTTTTAAAATCGCCACATCTCGAAAAGTAGATACGTTAGCGTAACCGTGTAAAGACCAATATTGTTCAGTATGACCAGCACTATTTTTTAAAATTTTTGTTTTGTTTTTTTTTTTAATTTTTTAAAATCTTCATATCTCGAAAAGTAGATACGTTAGCGTCACCGTGTAAAGACCAATATTGTTCAGTATGACCAGCACTATTTGTTTTTATTTTTTTTTTAATTTTCTAAAATCGCTATTACTCAAAAAGTACACACGTTAGCGTAACCGTGTAAAGACCAATATTGTTCAGTATGACCAGCACTATTTATTTTTATTATTATTATTATTTTTTTTTTTTTTTCTAAAATCGCTATTACTCAAAAAGTACACACGTTAGCGTAACCGTGTAAAGACCAATTTTGTTCAGAAACGTAAATACTTTTAGATAGCGAGCTAAATATTTTTAAAACTGCCCTAAAATCTATTCGATCTAATACGTTTTACGACAAAAAGGGCCTCCGCGGGCCGCTTGCGCCCGCGGCCTTTACCCAACAGCTAGTACTAATATATAGCTGCAATACCACTGACTGACTGACATCAATTATTTCGCACTTGCCGGTATGGTGGAGGGTAGCGGTTTTTTGAGTCGTATAGAGGGCGTTCCAAAACCGTCGAGAAAAATACGACTTTGACCGGAAGTCGATTCTGGACCGGAAGTGGTAGCGATATCTCGGAAACGGAAAGAGATGAGGCAAAAGTGCCGGAACAAACGTTGTAGGGAATGCCCTCTAATTTCGAAAACGATACTTTTTTTTTCAAAATTGCTCAAAAAAAATTTTTCCTCGATCGTATTTTTATCCTTTTCCCGCCGGTACGCCAATATGAAACGGAGCATGGCGGTGGGCGTGGCCTAACAGCATCCGCGTCGATCGCTCGTCGGGGCTCGCGCTCTCTATGTTCCGCCCGTTCAGAGCGCGCAATGAAAATATAACGACGCATTTTCGGGACGAACGATCGAAACGGCTTTACCTCGGTCAGTCGGACGGTGAGCGCGGCCGCGTGAACATCGAATTTGCTCCGCGCGGCGGGTTTTTTTTTTTCGAATATTTTAAATATCTCAAGAAGTAGATACGTTAGCGTAACCGTGTAAAGACCAATATTGTTCAGTATGACCAGCACTATTTTTTTAAAATTTTTGTTTTTGTTTTTTTTTTTAATTTTTTAAAATCTTCATATCTCGAAAAGTAGATACGTTAGCGTCACCGTGTAAAGACCAATATTGTTCAGTATGACCAGCACTATTTGCTTTTTTTTTTTTTAATTTTCTAAAATTGCTATTACTCAAAAAGTACACACGTTAGCGTAACCGTGTAAAGACCAATATTGTTCAGTATGACCAGCACTAATTTTTTGTAAATTTTTTTTTTTTAATTTTTTAAAATCGCCATATCTCAAAAAGTAGATACGTTAGCGTCACCGTGTAAAGACCAATTTTGTTCAGTATGACCAGCACTAATTTTTTTTTTAATTTTTGTTTTTTTTTTTAATTTTTTAAAATCGCCATATCTCGAAAAGTACACACGTTAGCGTAACCGTGAAAAGACCAATATTGTTCAGTATGACCAGCACTAATTTTTTTTTAAATTTTTGTTTTTTTTTTTAATTTTTTAAAATCGCCATATCTCGAAAAGTAGATACGTTAGCGTCACCGTGTAAAGACCAATTTTGTTCAGTATGACCAGCACTAATTTTTTTTAAATTTTTGTTTTTTTTTTTAAATTTTTTAAAATCGCCATATCTCGAAAAGTACACACGTTAGCGTAACCGTGAAAAGACCAATATTGTTCAGTATGACCAGCACTAATTTTTTTTTAAATTTTTGT
Organism: Tinea pellionella; assembly: GCA_948150575.1. Lineage (NCBI taxonomy): Eukaryota > Metazoa > Arthropoda > Insecta > Lepidoptera > Tineidae > Tinea > Tinea pellionella. The sequence goes on along the minus strand of OX411254.1, from coordinate 1,991,691 downwards.
TTTTTTTTAAATTTTTTAAAATCGCCATATCTCGAAAAGTAGATACGTTAGCGTCACCGTGTAAAGACCAATTTTGTTCAGTATAACCAGCACTAATTTTTTTTTAATTTTTGTTTTTTTTTTTAATTTTTTAAAATCGCCATATCTCGAAAAGTAGATACGTTAGCGTCACCGTGTAAAGACCAATTTTGTTCAGTATGACCAGCACTATTTTTTTTTTAAATTTTTTTTTTTTTTTTAATTTTTTAAAATCGCCATATCTCGAATAGTAGATACGTTAGCGTCACCGTGTAAAGGCCAATTTTGTTCAGAAACGTAAACGCTTTTAGATGGCGAGCTAAATATTTTCAAAACTGCCTAAAATCTATTCGATCTAATACGTTTTACGACAAAAAGGGCCTCCGCGGGCCGCTTGCGCCCGCGGCTTTTACACAACAGCTAGTACTAATATATAGCTGCAATACCACTCACTCACTCACTCACTCACTCACTCACTCACTCACTGACATATATTATTTCGCACTTGCCGGTATAGTGGAGGGTAGCGGTTTTTTGAGTCGTATAGAGGGCATCCCAAAACCGTCGAGAAAAATACGACTTTGACCGGAAGTCGATTCTGGACCGGAAGTGGTAGCGATATCTCGGAAACGGAAAGAGATGAGGCAAAAGTGCCGGAACAAACGTTGTAGGGAATGCCCTCTAATTTCGAAAACGATACTTTTTTTTCAAAATTGCTCAAAAAAAATTTTTCCTCGATCGTATTTATATCCTTTTCCCGCCGGTACGCCAATATGAAACGGAGCATGGCGGTGGGCGTGGCCTAACAGCATCCGCGTCGATCGCTCGTCGGGGCTCGCGCTCTCTATGTTCCGCCCGTTCAGAGCGCGCAATGAAAATATAACGACGCATTTTCGGGACGAACGATCGAAACGGCTTTACCTCGGTCAGTCGGACGGTGAGCGCGGCCGCGTGAACATCAAATTTGCTCCGCGCGGCAGGCTTTTTTAAAATATCTCAAGAAGTAGATACGTCAGAGTAACCATGTAAAGAACAATTTTGTTCAGTGTGACCAGCACTATTTGTTTTTCATTTTATTTTTTAAATTTTTTTTTAAATTTTTTCAAAATCGCCTTATCTCAAAAAGTACATACGTTAGCGTCACCGTGTAAAGACCAATATTGTTCAGTGTGACCAGCACTACCTTTTTTTTTTTAATTTTCTAAAATCGCTATTACTCAAAAAGTACATACGTTAGCGTAACCGTGTAAAGACCAATATTGTTCAGTATGACCAGCACTATTTTTTTATATTTTTATTTTTGTTTTTTTTTTTAATTTTTTAAAATCTTCATATCTCGAAAAGTAGACACGTTAGCGTCACCGTGTTAAGACCAATATGTTCAGTATGACCAGCACTATTTGTATTTTTTTTTTATTTTTTATTTTTTATTTTCTAAAATCGCTATTACTCAAAAAGTACATACGTTAGCGTCACCGTGTAAAGGGCAATTTTGTTCAGTGTGGCCTACACTACTTTTTTTTAAATTTTTTTTTTAATTTTCTAAAATCGCTATTACTCAAAAAGTACATACGTTAGCGTAACCGTGTAAAGACCAATATTGTTCAGTATGACCAGCACTACTTATTTTTTTAATTTGTTTTTCTTTTTTAATTTTCTAAAATCGCTATTACTTAAAAAGTACATACGTTAGCGTAACCGTGTAAAGACCAATATTGTTCAGTATGACCAGCACTTTTTTTTTTCAATTTTTGTTTTTTTTTTAATTTTCTAAAGTCGCTATTACTCGAAAAGTATATACGTTAGCGTCACCGTGTAAAGACCAATTTTGTTCAGTATGACCAGCACTATATTTTTAAAATTTTTGTTTTTTTTTTAATTTTCCAAAAAAGACCAATATTGTTCAATATTGTGCGCTATTATTATTATTATTATTTTTTTAATTTTCTAAAATCGCTATTACTCAAAAAGTACATACGTTAGCGTTACCGTGTCAAGACCAATATTGTTTAGAAAGGTAAACTCTTTTAGATGGCGAGCAAATTTTTTTTCAAAACTACCCTTAAATCTATTCGATCTAATCCGTTTTACGACAAAACAGGGCCTCCGCGGGCCGCTTGCGCCCGCGGCTTTTACCCAACAGCTAGTACTAATATATAGCTGCAATACCACTGACTGACTCACTCACTCACTCACTCACTGACTGACATCAATTATTTAGTACTTGCCGGGGGGGTGCGGGGGTGAAATTTTCGGGGTGTATAGAGGGCATCCCAAAACCGTCGAGAAAAATACGACTTTGACCGGAAGTCGATTCTGGACCGGAAGTGGTAGCGATATCTCGGAAACGGGGCGAGTCGGGGCAGTCACCCCGAAGAGAAAGTTGTAGGGAATGCCCTATAATTTCGAAAACGATACTTTTTTTTTCAAAATTGCTCGAAAAAAATTTTTCCTCGATCGTATTTTTATCCTTTTCCCGCCGGTACGCCAATATGAAACGGAGCATGGCGCTTGGGCGTGGCCTAACAGCATCCGCGACGAGGCATTTTCGGGACGAACGATCGAAACGGCTTTACCTCGGTCAGTCGGACGGTGAGCGCGGCCGCGTGAACATCGAATTTGCTCCGCGCGGCGGGTTTTTTTTTCGAATATCTCAAGAAGTAGATACGTCAGAGTAATCATGTAAAGAACAATTTTGTTCAGTGTGACCAGCACTATTTTTTTAAATTTTTGTTTTTGTTTTTTTTTTAATTTTTAAAATCTTCATATCTCGAAAAGTAGATACGTTAGCGTCACCGTGTAAAGACCAATTTTGTTCAGTATGACCAGCACTATTTGTTTTTATTTTTTTTTTTTTTTTTTAAATTTTCTAAAATCGCTATTACTCAAAAAGTACACACGTTAGCGTAACCGTGTAAAGACCAATATTGTTCAGTATGACCAGCACTAATTTTTTAATTAATTTTTTTTTTTTAATTTTTTAAATATCGCCATATCTCGAAAAGTAGATACGTTAGCGTCACCGTGTAAAGACCAATTTTGTTCAGTATGACCAGCACTAATTTTTTTTTTTTTTTTTGTTTTTTTTAATTTTCTAAAATCGCTATTACTCAAAAAGTACATACGTTAGCGTCACCGTGTAAAGACCAATATTGTTCAGTATGACCAGCACTACTTTTTTTTTTATTTTATTTTCTAAAATCGCTATTTCTCAAAAAGTACATACGTTAGCGTAACCGTGTAAAGGTCAATTTTCTTCAGAAACTTAAACGCCTTTAGATGGCGAGCTAAATATTTTCAAAACTGCCCTAAAATCTATTCGATCTAATACGTTTTACGACAAAAAGGGCCTCCGCGGGCCGCTTGCGCCCGCGGCTTTTACCCAACAGCTAGTTATTATTATTATACTAATATATAGCTGCAATACCACTCACTCACTCACTGACTGACATCAATTATTTCGTACTTGCCGGTATAGTGGAGGGTAGCAGTTTTTTGGGTCGTATAGAGGACGTCCCAAAACCGTCGAGAAAAATACGACTTTGACCGGAAGTCGATTCTGGACCGGAAGTGACAGCGATATCTCGGAAACGGGGCGAGTCGGGGCAGTCACCCCGTAGAGAAAGTTGTAGAGAATGTCGTCTTATGCCGAAATCAAAAAAAAAATTTTCAAAATCGGGCAAAAAAAATTTTTCCTCGATCGTATTTATATCCTTTTCCCGCCGGTACGCCAATATGAAACGGAGCATGGCGGTGGGCGTGGCCTAACAGCATCCGCGACGAGGCATTTTCGGGACGAACGATCGAAACGGCTTTACCTCGGTCAGTCGGACGGTGAGCGCGGCCGCGTGAACATCGAATTTGCTCCGCGCGGCGGGCTTTCTTTTAAATATCTCAAGAAGTAGATACGTCAGAGTACCCATGTAAAGAACAATTTTGTTCAGTGTGACCAGCACTATTTTTTTAAATTTTTGTTTTAGTTTTTTTTTTAATTTTTTAAAATCTTCATATCTCGAAAAGTAGATACGTTAGCGTCACCGTGTAAAGACCAATATTGTTCAGTATGACCAGCACTATTTTTTTTTAAATTTTTGTTTTTTTTTTTAATTTTTTAAAATCGCCATATCTCGAAAAGTTGATACGTTAGCGTCACCGTGTAAAGACCAATTTTGTTCAGTATGACCAGCACTTTTTTTTTTAAATTTTTGTTTTTTTTTTTTTAATTTGTTAAAATCTTCATATCTCGAAAAGTAGATACGTTAGCGTCACCGTGTAAAGATCAATATTGTTCAGTATGACCAGCACTATTTGCTTTTTTTTTTTTAATTTTCTAAAATAGCTATTACTCAAAAAGTACATACGTTAGCGTCACCGTGTAAAGACCAATATTGTTCAGTATGACCAGCACTACTTTTTTTTTAATTTTTTTTTTTTATTTTTTAAAATCGCCATATCTCGAAAAGTAGATACGTTAGCGTCACCGTGTAAAGACCAATTTTGTTCAGTATGACCAGCACTAATTTTTTTTTAAATTTTGTTTTTTTTTAAATTTTTTAAAATCGCCATATCTCGAAAAGTTGATACGTTAGCGTCACCGTGTAAAGACCAATTTTGTTCAGAAACGTAAACGCTTTTAGATGGCGAGCTAAATATTTTCAAAACTGCCTAAAATCTATTCGATCTAATACGTTTTACGACAAAAAGGGCCTCCGCGGGCCGCTTGCGCCCGCGGCTTTTACCCAACAGCTAGTACTAATATATAGCTGCAATACCACTGACTCACTGATCTATTGACATCAATTATTTCGCACTTGCCGGTATAGTGGAGGGTAGCGGTTTTTTTAGTCATATAGAGGATGTTCCAAAACCGTCGAGAAAAATACGACTTTGACCGGAAGTCGATTCTGGACCGGAAGTAGTAGCGATATCTCGGAAACGGGGCGAGTCGAGGCAGTCACCCCGTAGAGAAAGTTGTAGAGAATGTCATCTTATGGCGAAATCAAAAAAAAAATTTTCAAAATCGTCAAAAAAAAAATTCTCATACAAAACGGTCGGCCCTCGATCATACTTCCATCTCGCTCATTTCCATCAGTCAGTGCTTGAGGCGAGAGCGAGAGGTGTGGAGAGAAAAGTTTTCATACGGCCGCATTTTCGGGCCGAACGATCGAAACGGCTTTACCTCGGTCAGTCGGACGGTGAACGCGGCCGCGTGAACACTGAATTTGCTCCTCGCGGCGGGCTTTTTTCGAATATTTTAAATATCTCAAGAAGTAGATACGTTAGCGTAACCGTGTAAAGACCAATATTGTTCAGTATGACCAGCACTACTTTTTTGTTAATTTTGTTTTTTTTTTTAATTTTTTAAAATCGCCATATCTCAAAAAGTAGATACGTTAGCGTCACCGTGTTAGGACCAATTTTGTTCAGTATGACCAGCACTATTTTTTTAAAATTTTTTTTTTTAATTTTCTAAAACGCTATTACTCAAAAAGTACATACGTTAGCGTTACCGTGTAAAGACCAATATTGTTCAGTATGACCAGCACTACTTTTTTTTAAATATTTGTTGTTTTTTTTTTAATTTTTTAAAATCGCCGTATATCGCAAAGTACATACGTTAGCGTACCGTGTAAAGACCAATATTGTTCAGTATGACCAGCACTACTTTTTTTTTAAATTTTTTAAAATCGCCATATCTCGAAAAGTAGATACGTTAGCGTCACCGTGTAAAGACCTATATTGTTCAGTATGACAAGCACTATTTGTTTTTATTTTTTTTTAATTTTATTTTTTATTTTTTAAAATCGCCATATCTCGAAAAGTAGATACGTTAGCGTCACCGTGTAAAAAACAATTTTGTTCAGAAACGTAAATGCTTTTAGATGGCGAGCTAAATATTTTCAAAACTGCCCTAAAATCTATTCGATCTAATGCGTTTTACGACAAAAAGGGCCTCCGCGGGCCGCTTGCGCCCGCGGCCTTTACCCAACAGCTAGTACTAATATATAGCTGCAATACCACTCACTCACTCACTGACATCAATTATTTCGCACTTGCCGGTATAGTGGAGGGCAGCGGTTTTTTGAGTCGTATAGAGGGCATTCCAAAACCGTCGAGAAAAATACGACTTTGACCGGATGTCGATTCTGGACCGGAAGTGGTAGCGATATCTCGGAAACGGAAAGAGATGAGGCAAAAGTGCCGAAACAAACGTTGTAGGGAATGCCCTCTAATTTCGAAAACGATAATTTTTTTTTCAAAATTGCTCAAAAAATTTTTTTCCTCGATCGTATTTATATCCTTTTCCCGCCGGTACGCCAATATGAAACGGAGCATGGCGGTGGGCGTGGCCTAACAGCATCCGCGTCGATCGCTCGTCGGGGCTCGCGCTCTCTATGTTCCGCCCGTTCAGAGCGCGCAATGAAAATATAACGACGCATTTTCGGGACGAACGATCGAAACGGCTTTACCTCGGTCAGTCGGACGGTGAGCGCGGCCGCGTGAACATCGAATTTGCCCCGCGCGGTGGGCTTTTTTAAAATATCTCAAGAAGTAGATACGTCAGAGTAACCATGTAAAAAACAATTTTGTTCAGTATGACCAGCACTATTTGATTTTTCTTTTTTTTTTTTTTCAATTTTTTAAAATCGCCGTATCTCAAAAAGTACATACGTTAGCGTCACCGTGTAAAGACCAATATTGTTCAGTATGACCAGCACTACTTTTTTTTTTAATTTTGTTTTTTTTTTTAATTTTCTAAAATCGCTATTACTCAAAAAGTACATACGTTAACGTAACCGTGTAAAGACCAATATTGTTCAGTATGACCAGCACTACTTTTTTTTAATTTTGTTTTTTTTTTTTGAATTTTCTAAAATCGCTATTACTCAAAAAGTACATACGTCAACGTAACCGTGTAAAGACCAATATTGTTCAGTATGACCAGCACTATTCTTTTTTTAATTTTTTTTTCAATCTTTTAAAATCATCAAATCTCGAAAAGTAGATACGTTAGCGTCACCGTGTGAAGACCAATATAGTTCAGTATGACCAGCACTACTTTTTTTTTAAATTTTTGTTTTTTTTTAATTTTCTAAAATCGCTATTACTCAAAAAGTACATACGTTAGCGTCACCGTGTAAAGACCAATATTGTTCAGTATGACCAGCACTACTTTTTTTTTTTTTTTTAATTTTCTAAAATCGCTATTACTCAAAAAGTACATACGTTAGCGTAACCGTGTAAAGGTCAATTTTGTTCAGAAACTTAAACGCCTTTAGATGGCGAGCTAAATATTTTCAAAACTGCCCTAAAATCTATTCGATCTAATACGTTTTACGACAAAAAGGGCCTCCGCGGGCCGCTTGCGCCCGCGGCTTTTACCCAACAGCTAGTTATTATTGTTAAGATTGTTTATTTTTAAATAAATACATTATTTATAGTATTTATGTAGTTTTGTATCTCACATCCACTATTTAATTATATTTCAAGTGTTTAATTTGGATTTCATGATATCAGAAAATCGAAGTCGTAAAATCGCGGTGTATGACACATTTTATAATTATTCATAGAAATAGATTATTTTTAAATACCATCGAACTATAGCACCCTGTATATCTAATACACAGTCGGTTTTCAGAGTTATGAAAATAGAAAAATAAGGTGCTCAAATTGTTAAGTTTATTTCTTAAATATTTTATTGAGATAATCTCATTTTGTCAATATCTATCTAGTCAAAATATTGGTTTAATTGCGCTCAAATTATTGTATTATAGAATTGTTATTTTTTTTAGTAAAAATATTTATTAAAGTACCTATAAAATGGTTGTGTTAAAGTTTATAATTGCTAAAGAATTTAGTCCATTTTTATTTTTTAAATCTTAGTTTAGAATTTAGGATCTGTGTTAATATAACTTTAAAAATATAATTTATTAAATGCTATGGCAAATTTGTTTTTAAAATCTCTCAATTCTATCTATTTAATAATGTTTGTTTAGAAAAATATACATAAATTTTCACAATATATTTAGTTTTATTTTAAATAAAAAACCTTTTAAATATTTTCTAGAATGTATTAATACTAATAATATTTAATACAATATGTAAGAATTTGAAGACATATGTTTTTCAACAAAAAATACACACAATTGATAATTTCAAAATGTCATCCAACTAAGAAAAAGTGCTTAAAATTAACACAATATACTATTAATGCTATATAACCTAAAACAGAGCGACATCATTTTTTAAATTTCATAAAAAAAAATTTAAACGCAAATAGATCGTTAAATTGGCGCGTATCTTAAGGCACGAGCGCTTGAATGCGCCTATACAAAATTGCCAATAACCTTTTCTTTTTAAAATGGTGAATCTACTATTAGAATAGTCTTATAATACCGCTGGACTATCCCACTACTTCCATTCATGCCTCGAGAACGGTGCCAAACTGCGGTGTCTAATAGGTTTTGAAAGCTGAACTTAATTACTTCAGATATTCAGGAAATAATACTGACGCTTTGTATTTAAATATTTAACCTTCGTCTTCACTAGCAGATACAGACTTTCTAGATACTGGTGTATCAGGCCTGGAGTTTCTAGATCCGCTTCTAGATCTAGATCCAGACCTGGATCGTGAGCCGGACTTCCTGGAACCGCTACGTGATCGAGATGATCTGGAACGGGACCGTGACGCCCTCGAACCGGAACGACTGCGTGAAGCACTTTTGGACCTGACAAATTTATTCAATTATTATTATGATTAACTTGATTTTGTAATTTACAGATGTGTTCTCTCAACTCACCTCGATCTAGATTTGGATCTGGAACGTGAACGAGAACGTGACGCTGATTTAGATCGGGAACGTGATCTGGAGCGAGACCTAGATTTGGATCGTGACCTGGATTTAGATCTAGACCTGGATTTGGACCGAGACCTGGACTTGGACCGAGACCTGGATTTAGATCGCGACCGGGATTTGGAGCGAGATATGGATTTCGATCTTTGCCTGGATTTGGATCTTGACCTCGATCTTGATCCAGATTTAGAACGCGAACGTGATTTGGACCTTGACCTGCTCCTGGAAAAATAATTAAATTCAATTATTTATACAAATTGATTTTATATATAAAAAAAACCTGTTAAGCAGAAGTAGCAATTGTTATAAAAAATAGCGCACCTTTCGCTCTCAGAACCAGACAAAATCTTCCTACGTCCCTTCTTCGACGGACCTGGACTTCCACTTCTGCTTCTACTCCTTGAGACACTCCGGCTCCTAGACTTCTTTGATGCATCAGAGTCTGATTCAGAAGTAGAAATTGTGGCCTTTGACACAATTTTAAGGCGCTGTTTGGTACCGAGTTTGTCATCAGCATGTTTCTTAGTCTTCTCACGGCGTCCGATACCCTTATCACCCTGTTAATAAGTAAAAAAAAACTAGTACGGCAGACTTTCCAATACTGATACTGTTACTGAGATAGGGATGCTGTATAATTTAGTAAAACTGATTTATTATTGTTATGAATTAAAATTGTAACTTTTTTCCTGAACTTACCAAAGTTTTTTTTTTTCGTTAATATCCATAATTCACCCAGTAATTTTTTTTAGTACATAATGACTCACCCTCTTTCTTCCACGTTTATTTTGTGGTCTATCGCTATCGCTACCAGAGCCCTGTGCTCTGTCTCTCTTCTTACGCGACTTCTTCTTTTCACGGTCCTTTTTACTCTTCCTTTCACTGTAAGAAATTTATTTATTTATTTCGGAGAAAATACAGCGACAGGCAGAAGCAGAAATAAAGAAGAGTTAGAACATAAAATACAATAGATTACCCGCCACCAAATAAAATTCCCACTATGTACAATTATTGTGCACTTTCACGAACATTCGGACAATTGTTACCACATTACTAGGATGCAGTTTGGTCATTCAATTAGACATTGTGCGGCAAGTAAATTAATATATTTCGCCTGATGTAAGATAGAGTGTGGTCCATAAGAAAAATGACTGGGATACTACATCTGATAAGACTAAATGAGTGTAAATAAGTTGACTACATACCCGTCTTCATTTGGTCTATCGCTTCCGCTTCCAGAATCTGAGATGTATTCATCTCTTCGTCTACCTCTGCCCTTGCTCTTAGGCTCCGGTGGCATCTCGGCAAATAGCAGAGCGTTCTTAGTCTTTTCAATAAATTCTTGACGTTTTTGCAACATTTCGACTGTACTCTTTTGCTGTTCTTCCTCGCGACGTTTGCGTTCCTCTTCCTGTAATTTTATAATATTTAAAAATTATATTCCTGTAAAAGGGATCTATGAAGTAGAATTATCCGATTACTGTATTAATTATGAGCTATCTATATACCTGTTTCTTTCTAAACGCCTCTCTCTGTTCCCTCTGCCTGTCTCTCAGCGTGCATTCCTCGTCGTGTTGTCGTCGAGCGCGAGTGACATGCCACTGCGCCTGCGAGAGTAGATCTGCAGCTGCCTGTGCCTCAGCTGCTGCCACAGACGCGCTCACAGACAGGCCGGACGCAGCACCCGCCGCACTCATACCGCCCGCGATACACTCGCGGACAGACTGAGTGCCCTCGACCACCTTCTCCGCCGATAGTCGTTGGAAGTATCTGTCACATGACATTAATTATCATCTCGTTTGTAACTAATAAGATAAAAGTTGTGTAATAAAACACAGATGCTGCATTTCACAAATTGTGACCATCAAAAGACGCAAAAACAACTAGTCTAACGGTTTGTGTGATAAAATAAGATATGTATTTCTCTAGCATATGTGCTAAAAGTTAGGTATTCGGTAACTCGGTAATATTTCGAACTATTATTTACCAAATTCACCCACCATTTCTTACGTAAGTATCAAAATTGATCAATTGGAGGAGTCTGTATTCTAAGTCTAAGCTGAGATATCCTTGCCAAAACACATGTTGACCATTTTCTTGAAACATAGGCCTGACTGCTATCTAGAGGCGTATATATTTTTTATTATTAATTATAAATAAACTCACTTGAGCGAAACTTGCAGTTCATGTACCGCTTGTAACACGCCACGTAATTCTGATCTTTCACTTCTCAAAACAGCGGCTGCCCTTCTTCGTAACGACAGCGCAGTATTATGTAATAACACAGGACAATGCGGAGCGACACGACGTGCACGCAGCAAACATCCTACGAACAATAATTTTCTTATTATTATCAAAATTTATCAGTTTTTTTTAACTTGTGGCGCAATATATGACGTAATATATAACCCTGCAGTTGGAAGGTTGTATTAATGATTAGCCAATGTATTAATAATTTAAAAAAACACTAACCCCTGGCCGCATCAGCTCTTCCTCCTAATGCCAAAGCTCTAGCGACCCAAGTCAGCCATTCCACATCGTAATTAAAACGGAATTTTCGAATACAATTCTCATACTGTGAAAAAAAGATGGAAAAATACAAGATTATGTGCAAACGCATCTTCATATATCATCTAACTCTAATAAAAGTTTGTTTGTATGTCCCCACATACGTTCAGGAACTACATGAGTTTGATTGAAAAATAATTATTGCATTAGATAACCTGTTTAAACCAAAAGATTTAGCGCATACTGTTAAAAATGCATTATTTTTGACGTTTACTGATCATACAACGTAACATTAATTTGTTAAAAAAAACAAGCAATGTAAATGCGACGATTGCTAAACTTCTGAATGTGTTAGCGATGTTACGCATCCATTGGGGCCTGATAAAATATTTTTTTATTGTAGTTCGGCATATGACAACACTCCGCCTGATGTTAAGCTGGAGTGCGAAACAACTGCTACTACGTATAAATCTCAATGGACAGCAGTCGCCTCCACTATGCCGACTTGAGGAGACAAGTATAGCTACTTTCAAACTGTTCCCGAAACGAGACAAGGCCACTTCACGAGTGTTACATTTGAAAGTTGTAGTGCTACGCCAGGACAACAGACTGGACTAATAACTATCATTAGTCTGCCAACCACTCTTGATTCTTGATTTTTCGGGCTGGACTGATCCCGAAAAAACAATAGAAAAACATATTTGGCTTCTTTTTCATACATTTAACGTTAGCAACACTGGTTTAACGATTACTTTAACTTTAACCAGCCAAGATTAGCTGGTTACGGTTAAGGTGGTAACTGTCAAAAATGACAGGCGCGGAGGCTGGTGTGGAGTAAATGTAAACCATAATGTAAACGTAATGGTTAAAGTAATAGTTAAAGTAACTTTAACCGGCCTTCTGGTGATGGTTAAGGTTTGTACTCTGTATATGTAGTAAATACTTTCATACCATTTGTATAGCACCATTATATTGTTTCTGTTCGACGTAAATATGCGCGATATTCATCCACACGTCTGGAAAGTCGGCTGTAGCTTCACGAACTTGAGCGAATATATCACGAGCTTCATTTATACAACCCTATAATAGAATAAAATTACTATTATTCTTAAATTATTATTTATAAGAGACTGTGGTCCAGCAGTAAGACGCGTGAACTCAATCGATGAGACCCGTGTTCGAACCTAATTTTGAACAGTACCAATGTACTTTGGTTGCTCAGTGCCTATAGGCACTATTAAAGAGTGGTAGGCAGACTGATGATGGTTATTTGTCCAGTCTGCCGTCCCGGGGTAGTACCACCACTTTCGAATGTAACAACCGTGAAGTGACCTTGTCGCGTTTCGGGAGCAGTTTGAAAGTAGCCAGGTATAACGACAAGAGTGTGCACTGTCAATCTGGATGGTACATGCTCGTCTCCTCAAGCCGGCATAGTGGAGGCGACTGCTGCCCGCACAGGTTTCTCTGTAGTAGCAGTTGCTTTCATTCATGGACCGCACTATAACTTTTACATAAGGCGGAGTGTTGTCACATGCCGACCTACAATAAAAAAACTTATAAAGTAAATACTTACTTTATGGGCTAAAACGCATCCAATTCCGTTAGCAGCCCAAATATTTTTCGGATCAGTTTTAAGTACCATTTTGTACATACTGAGAGCTCTTTCTTGATGGCGTTTCTCTCTCTCTTTTTCGCGACAAGCTTGATGTAATGTTTGAAGCCAAATGTTACCTAAAATTTAAAAAAAAATTAACCTAAGTTTTAAATTTTTAAAGTAACTCGGTATGTAACTATACTCCGCCTATGTTAAGCTAAGAGTGTAACCTATGAGCGGAAACAACTACCACAGAGGAGTCTGCAGGTAGCTGTCGCCACTGTTATGCCGGTTTGAGAAGACAAATGTCCACCATCCACTGACAGAGCACACTCGTCTATTATATCTGGCGACAGGACATTGAATTGTAAAAGACCTGCAATTTGAACTTAAAAAGAAAAAATATAATACTTGAGACGTGGCTGCAAGGGATTTGTTCCCTTTGCCTTTCCATAATGGGAGAACATAATTTAAAAAAAACAACATAAATTAAAATACTAACCGAGAGCTACCAACGAATAAGCATCATTTGATGTTGAGGAATTTTGTAGAATCCTCTCGAATTTCTTTTGTCCGGGACCCCATTCTTGTAAAGCTAAATGCAAGTTACCAATCAGAGACCACGTGTCTGGGTGGTCTGTGTTAACTTTCAATGCTTCCTTCAACCAATCGGAAGCTTCGTAGATATGTCCTTTGTCACGTGCCATACAACCCAACCTAAACATATTTTTTTATATACAAAATCAAGCCAAGACGCCATTTTGTTTCGCAATCAAAAAAATAAAAATAAATAAAAATCCTTCATGTGTAACTACTACAATGTAATCATGACGAATTGAAGGCGTTAACTACATTTTTATTTGCTAAGTACACAAAAAGCAATCCGAATTCTTCCAAATTTTCTTTGCTGATGGTACTTATTTGACATCTGTCAAGTGAAGCTCTGTAAGTCCACTGAGCGATCAAAGTACATACAGGGTTTGTCCGGAAAGTAATAGGACTGAGTCGATTTTTAAAAAATTATTGGACCAATCGTTACAATTCTTTAAAAACTTTCAAAATAGGCTCCTTCTGCGTCGATGCAGCGCTGCCAGCGCGATCTCCAAGCATTGAAGGCGTCACGGAAAGCATTCTCCGGAATAGCCTTGAGAACCGCGGTGCAAGCTGCTTGTATCCCTCTGTCGTCTCAAAATGCTTGCCTTTCATCGGCCTTTTCAGCCGAGGAAACATGAAAAAGTCAGGGGAGGGCCAAATCTGGGCTGTAGGGCGGCTGCGAAAGCGTTGGGATGACGGCCGTGGTCAGGTAGCTGTTCACAATTTCTGGTCGTCAGTGAGCGCTTTTGGGACCATCTTCGCGCACACTTTGAGCATGTTCAAATGCTCCGTCACAATGTCATGAACCACAGATTTTGGTAAATTTAACATCTGGGCAATTAAACGAATACTTAGTCGACGGTCTGAGTTCAAAACTTTGCGCACACGAGTCACATTGTCGGTGTTTGTCGAAGTCGAAGGTCTTCCAGCACGGTCTTCATCGGCGACCTCTTCCCGGCCCTCCAAAAAGGCCAGGTGCCACCGAAACACACCACTTCTTGCTAAAGCAACATCTGGGTAAGCCTGCTTGATCATATCAAACGTCTCTGTCGCAGATTTACCGAGTTTCACACAGAATTTAATCGCGTAACTCTGCTCTAACGAACGCTGCATTTTCGGCTTGCACCTCTCACAGAAACATGTCGCGCGGAAATGCCTGTCCTGACCCTCCAGGTGCTCGGAGACAACTGACCAGCCCCTCGTTCGTTAGCTAGGAAGGCCCTCTACCGAATCTAGTCGGTGCGCGCACGCTCCGAAGTATAGTCGCGGCGGAAGAAAATCAGTCCTATTACTTTCCGGACAAACCCTGTATAACATAGTTACATTGGCACTGGTCAAAACTTAGCGAAGTTTGAACACGGGCCTCATCGATCGAGAGGTCCATCCTATACCACTGGACCACAGCTAATTATTACTAATTTTTAGTTATTAATTGTTAGCTAAGGTGCAGTCTATGATCAACAACAATTGCTACCACAGAGAAATGTTTGCAGCCATCAACTGCATCTGCCATGCCATTATGTGCGGTCCATGAATGAAAACAACTGCTACTACAGATAAATCTCTACGGGCAGCAGTCGCCTCCACTATGCCGGCTTGAGGAGACGAGCATGTACCATCCAGATTGACAGTGCACACTCCTCTCTTATACCTGGCTACTTTCAAACTATTCCCGAAACGCGACAAGGTCGCTTCACGGGTGTTACTTTCGAAAGTGGTGGTACTACCCCAGGACGGCAGACTGGACAAATAACCATTATCAGTCTGCCTACCACTCTTTAATAGCGCCTATAGGCACTGGGCGATCAAAGTACATAAAACAAAGTTACATTGGTACCGGTCAGAATTAGCAAGATTCGAACACGAGTCTCATCGATCGTGAGTTCACGTGTCTTGCCGCTAGACCACGGCCGCTCTAGTTCTGTGTATATTCTTGTGTAATTTAGTTATTTAGGTGTTTCAATAACTGAAGCTCAGTCGGAAGTCAACTTACCTCAAATAACAATCAATATAATTAGGATGAGCCTTCAATATATCTTTATACAGTTTTTCAGCTTTATTGTATATACAGAGTGCTTCATTTAGACGGGCCAAATTGTATGTAGAAGTCACCATTATCGAGTTGTAGTACTGTGCGTCTAAGGTCTCTGCGTCAGCTTGTTCCCTGAATTTTTAATAATTAGTTTTTTTATCGAGTGGCCTGATGGTAAGTGGAGGTCCATCAACGCGAGGAACCGCAGTACACGGTGGCTAATGTCGTCGTCACTATACCGACCCAAGGTGATTTTTTTCGCTCCGCTAGAAGGATCCAAGATTAAAGGAGTGGAGGGCAAAGCATTTCATTTATTGATTGTGCAACATAAAAACGATGCATCAAACTATTAGTACTAGAGGTGCTAGTCAAATACTAGCTGACAGATAACTTAAAGGTGACTGCGGTCATCTTTTCACTCGCGTCACATTGGGAGCGTTATTGCACATCTAGTTGTATACTCGTATATCAATGATTTGCGGTATTTTAGTTTTGTTTTATGTAATTAAACATTGGCAATTTATTGATTTATCGAATATTAATGAAAAATAAGCTATTATTTTAGAATTTTCTTTAGTTAACTATTTGGTGTGAGTCCAAATATGAGCATTGCCCTTTCACCAAAATCTCCTCAACCATTCGAGCATTGGTGGCAAAATAAATATACTTTTACATTTATAATGTTAGTTTGGATTAATTTAACACCTTAGAAGAGTCATTAAGGTCCAATTGCACCAAAAGGCCGGTAAAGTTACATTGACTGTTACATTTTACAATGACTTTAATGGTTACGTTTACATTTACTCCACACGTGTTGCGCCATCGTGTAAATTCATATCGTTATCGATAAAAGGGTGGCTGATGTAATTAGGAGTACATTCCCGAAAAGTTAATAGAAAAAACATATTTGGCCGCTTTTCATACGCTTGACATTAGTGACATTGGTTTAACCATTACTTTAATTTTGACCAGCCAAAATTCGCTGGGTGAGTTTTGGCGGCCATCTTGAGACGTCAGGTTATCTGTTTTGAATTATTTTCTAAACTTGTGTTTCTTCGAGTGTTAATGTGTAATAATGGTGGATTATTAACCATTAAGTGTTCGTGAGTGTGGGCAAACAATTCAAAAGAAGTGAACCTTCCATTTTCCCTCCGAAACTCCCTAGGAAGTTTCAGTAAAGATTCTACCACTTTACTGGAATAATTTTTGACTTGACTGTGACTTGACCTGACTGTTTGGTGTGATGAATGAATGACTCGTGATGCACAATGTTATTAACTTGATGCAAAAATATTTATTTTGACACTGGCAAATTGTTATAACGCCATATAAAACAAAAAAAATCGCTGATTACGGTTAGCTGTTTAACAGGTTTTTTTTGAAGCAACCCAATTTTAATTCTAACTTTACTTTAACGTGAAAGTAATAGTTAAGTCATCTGGTGCAATTGGGCCTAAGTTATGTTAATTAAAAAAAAAATACCTTTCAAGTGCTTGTTCAAGATAATTTTTAGCTTCATATAAATTCCCAAGCCTATAATGTAGTGCGGCAACATTATTTAATATTTCAGCTGGTATATCAGCTTTAACCTTTTCTTTAAGTATTTTCATTGCAGTCATATAAGCATTTAATGAACCCTGTAATGACATTTTTTTTATTTATTGTAGCTCAGCATGTGACAACACTCCGCCTGATGTAAAGCTAGAGTGCGGTCCATGAATGGAAACTACTGCTACTACAGAGAAATCTGTGCGGGTAGCAGTCGCCTCCACTATGCCGGCTCGAGGAGACGAGCATGTACCATCTTAGATTGACAGTGCACACTCCTCTCGTTATACCTGGCTACTTTCAAACTATTTCCGAAAAGCGACAAAGTCACTTCACGGGTGTTACATTCAAAAGTGGTGGTACTACCCCAGGCCGGCAGACTGGACTAATAACCATCATCAGTCTGCCTATCACTGTTTAATAGTGCCTATAGGCACTGAGCGACCAAAGTGCATATAACAAAGTTACATTGGTACCGATCAGAATTAGCGAGGTGCGAACACGGGTCTCATCGATCGTGAGTTCACGCGTCTTACCGCTAGACCACGGCCGCTCTTAATGATTATGAATTATACATTAAATGATGGTTATTAGCCCAGTCTGCCGCCCTGGGCCAGTACCACCACTTTCGAATGTAACACCAGTGATGTTAATCTGGATGGTGCACATTCGTCTCCTCAAGCCGGCATAGTGGAGGCGACTGCTGCCTGTGGAAATTTATTTGTAGTAGCATTTGTTTCTGTTCATGGGCCGCACTTCAGCTTTACATCAGGCGGAGTGAGAAAAAACTTTAAATACCTGTAAGTCATTTTGTTCTAAAATCTGTGCCAATTCAATCCACGCCTCAACGTCATCAGGGAATTGTTCAGTGACCTTCTTCAAATGTTGCCTCGCAATATCGCGTTTAGATTGTGAAGTTGAATTGGCGTACAGTGATCCCAATATCTTCATTGTTTCATAGTTACCCGGTTGTACTTTCAGAACTTTCTCAAAGCATTGAGCTGCCTGTCAATTCAATAATATAAATCAACCAAAAAGTGAAAGAAGAATGCCGATTTTTAGGCCCACTTGATACCTAATAGTTGTAACAAAATAATATCTTGTTTTTTTATTAATTTTTTAAATTATATCAACACATTATTTACCAATCAATAGACAATGTTTAATTACATAAAAAACAGATACCTTCAATTATTAAAGCCTTTAAAATAATAATAACCTCAAACATTGTATCAGAAAACATCTAATTACTCAATAACCTGGGTAATTCATTTTTCTACAAAATTAACTAAAAATCATCGACAAACTCGAGAAAAAAAATGGTGGGCCCATTAATCTTAGGCGAATGGGCATTCTCCTTTCAGTGTGAAAAACTATCTACCATGCCTGATGTTAAGCCAGACTTAGTGGATAAGTAGAGATGCTAAACAAAAAGTTGACGCGCGTTGTCAAAATAAGTTTTCATTTTCCAGTCAATTGAATGAGCTTTATTTTACTTTTTAAATAATTAAATACACTGATTTTGCGAAACCCACTCCGGCGCGAGGTTCAATCTAGACATTGGCGACATCACTTTGTGAAGCCCCTATGAAGCCACTTTCATTTGTTAGTCAATTTAATCAGCTTGTTTTTTTTTAGCTTACTAACTAGATGTTTAAACTTACATTTTCTGTATCACCCCTATAGATATACATCTGTCCCAGTCCATAATGCGGGAGAACAAAATTTGGTGGTGCAAATTGTGTAGCTTGATAATAATACTGAAACGCCTGATCACAATCCCCCTGAGCATGAAAAGCTCGTGCCAAATGATGGCAGCTTTCAGCACGCATAGCCTCATTTTCAGTATTATGAAATGCGTGAAGAGCTAAGTGTTGTACTTTTGTGTAATCCTATAAAAATATAGATAAGTTTTTTTTTTAATTTTGACCGGGAATTGAACCTGAGTGCACTGTTTAGTAGTTACAGATACAATACACAGACAATTATAACTTCTAGATCGTTTGATCGATAATCGATAATTTCTATGCATAATAAAGTAGACCGATTAAATGAAATATCATCAACAACTTACCATTTTAAAGAAGAAATGGTTAGCTAAATGGTTTAATACCATTGGATTTTTTGGATCAATTGCATACGCTTTTGACAACATAATAACAGCTAGTTTATTTGATTCACTCTCTTGTAAGTTAAGTTTCAAGATTGAAAGTCCAACAAGTGCACCAACACATTGTGGATCTAATTGTAATGCTCTTTCAAATGCCATACTGGAACAAAATACGTAGCTAAATAAAAGTGGTTAGCAGACTGATGATGGTTATTAGACTAGGCTGTTGGCGGCCTGTCGGTTCCAGGTTAGCACCACCACAATCAAGTCAAGTTAGTCAGGTGTAATCAATGCTTATGGTCTGCACTCTACCTTAACATCAGGCGGAATATGGACAGCTTCCAGGGTACATACAATAAAAAAATTCATAAATTCAATCCATACATTTTCTCTTATTGATAATTTTTTTTACTGTAGCTTGATAACTTAGTAATATTTCTATTGAAACATTATGTGAGCAGGTCTTAAGTTATGAGTGTTTAACTTGATCTTCAGTATTCTACTAGTGAAATATATAAGTTAATAATATTAAACATCATAGTAGTGGCGACTGGAGCCACCAAGCAGTTCTCTAGTCGTCAATGCTCATTGAGCTCTACTGAGTTTACCACCAGACCAGTCGAGGTCACATGTTGTGCCAACATAAAAAAAAATCAACTCACCGTGCTTTTTCTTGATTGTTCAGCTTCATAAAACAGTGACCCATTCCTAAACGTAAAGCTGCAGGACTGTCCGGATTAGTTCTTAGAGCTTTTTTGTAGAATGCCAGAGCTCCTCTGTAATCTTTGCGGTTGAAGGCGATGCATGCTTTACCCAATAATGATGGAACATTATTCGGCGACTGATTAAGTACAAAATTGAATTGTGCATCAGCCTGCTCCATTTTGTCACCTTCCAATAAACAGAAATAGGCTCTTCCCAGTAAATGGTTCTAGAATAATATTTTTAATAACAATAAATGAAATAATTCAAACATATGTGGCAATTCGAGCAGACATTGTCTAAAGATGGCCAAATACTACTGATACAAGCACTGGCTTAGTATAGGCAATAAAAAAACATATAGAGAAGTGCGGAATTGGTATTTTATGTACTTTGGTTTTTCGGGATGTAATAAATTACATGGATTTTTCAGGTTACATATCTTGATCAAAATTATTAAGTATTATAAAAATGATAAAAAGTAGGTATCTTACAAGTCTGGGTATCTGTTATCCTTGTCCCGATACCCATAGCTCAGGGTATATCCTAGTAATATACAATTATATTATGTGTAATTAAAATAATGATGTTTCAATACAATTGTAATTATTTAAATAACTCAATAAACACCAATTAGCATCTATCCAAGACTTTTTACGTAATATCATTATGATAATAGTAAATTAATTAATAAAAATTGTAGGTATTAGTATCTCACCTGATCATACATAATAATTTTATCAGCCATTGTATAGAGGAGTGTAGCTTTAGTAAATAGATCTTTCTTTTTATCTTTAGACTTTTCTTTATTGGCCTCTTGCACATAGTAAGCTGCGAGCATGTCGAGGGCTCGCATTTGATCCCGTTCAAAGTCCCTATAGTCAATGTTAGCATCCACCCTTGATGCATCCAAGATTTTAAGGAAATCATCGATCTTATTTTGTTTGTAGTATGCAAGCTGAAAGATTAATATTAAATAATAGATATAGAAACCTATTTACAAGTTGAAAGTGTAAACTATTTAGCTATAGGTACAATGCACTTACAGCAACATTGATCCAGGTGTTGAGCTGTGATCGCTCTTGTTGAAGAATGCTAAGAACTTCATCTCCAGATGGTAGTTGTTCAGGATCCAATTCAATAACCTTAAATTATTTTAAAAATTAAGTGCTAGATAACACAGAAGCATAAAGTGCTACCAATTTTATTTACCTCATCTGTACTCATCAACGGGATCTCCAACGTACCCGACATCCTGATTCTTTATTGTTATCATACACACTTCATACCATAATTTTCACGAAAAGGAAAATATCCCCCAGAGACAATTAATAATAAGGAGACGGCTGTCTTCATACTAGCAAACTGACACAATAAGGGTCACTAACACTAGCGTGACGGATGTGTGCGTTTCTGGACAAATATAAGCTCATTTACACGTCTCTATAAATAGACTATATCTTGCATCTTTTTCTTACACGTGTGAATTCCATTGGCCCTCACCCTACTCACTCGCACACTTGCCCATAGAGACGATGGGTACGTTCATAAATATTATTTAAGTAAATACCTTACAAATAAGACCATGTTTTTCGTTGATTATTCACGTAATAATTTGGGAGTTCATTTTATAATACCATTAACATAACACTCAAATGTTTTAAATAACAAAGAGCTGCCATTTTAAATCATAAAAAACCACAATAAACTCATCAAAATGAACGCTCCTAAATAGAACGACAAGAAGGGAGAGTAGTGATGTGCAAAAAATATTCAGTTAATAATTGATAGTATTCGATCAAAAAAATCAATGCTTCGCAGGCCGCGCGGGGCCACCCTAATCCTTATTAATTAGAATTTCCTAATAAGCAATAAAACTCAACCACAGAAACAAAAAATGATTATTTATTTACAATTTGTTTAAAATGTTCATCAAAAATGTATTCGTCTTTCGTCTTCCATATTTTCTATGATGACATTGAATATACCGATGTGATGAGGCTAGATACTTGCGCCGCTGTGTGATACATCTGGAAATTTTAAAACATTAGTTGTTATCGGAAGAGTAGTTTTCTTTTTCCTGTATTAAAATGGTTATCTGCTTAGAACAGGTCACTTGAGGGGCACTTCACATGCATGCACGAGAAGAGTGACAGATGTGGTAAAGAAAATGGTATGTTAAGATAATGCATAGTCATTCTTTCCACTTGAAACAACTGTAAGCAAGATTTTAGTTGATATTATAACTAAAAACTCCTGTTTACAACACAAATAATGGATTGATTAAGGATAAACTCAATATGGCAAAATATAACGTTAGGTCGAAAGGTCGTTTTTACAATACCTAGGTTCTTCTTCAGTTGTCTGTCAGTACCTCAGTACCTGTGTGCTGATACTGTTACAGTAAAACAAGAGAAATGCTTATTTATTGGCGGCACTCGTTCGTCACGTCCCAGTATCGTCATAAGATTCTTGGGGCATTTTTAGTGTAAACTGTCACATCAGATTATCATGCATATCCTAGTAATACTAGCGCTGTCGTCGGTCGGGGACTGCTTATTCAATATATTCTCAGCTCACCACCATCATCTGGTGGTCGTTCACGGTCCGCCACCAGTGACCCTGAGGGTAGATTATAGCTCAGCCCCCAAAAACGTCTCTCCCCCAGCGTCTCCTAAAAATATAAAAAATATTAAAATATGCCACGATATCAATATCCCTATTTTATTAACCTAGTTTGCCGGCCTGGGGTAGTACCACCACTTTCGAATATACCACCTTGTCGCATTTCGGGAACAATTTGGAAATAGCCAAGTATAACGAGAGGAGTGTGCACTGTCAATCTGGATGACGCACATTCGTAATTTTTGAGAAATTTACATGTTTTATGACATTGAGATATCTCAATGTTTTATGATGGTTCACTTTATTTATCAGGTTATATTTATATTTCTTAAAATTCGATATGTATACTTCCGTAAAAAAGAGCGAACACTTACCCACGCTTTGAATCTATTTTTGTTAAAATGAGATATAGAAAAATTCTTGTTTCTTTCAGACGACTTGGAAGAATTTGGTACCGTACAATGCCAATCCATGGCGACCTACCTATGCAGGTAAATTCTTAACTGTATAAATACAAATAACACCGAGAGTTAAAATAATTGCAAATCTAACAAAATACACTTAATGAACATGAACATGAATAACATAAGATAAATAAAATGTGCATTTCTATTACGAACTCGTCCGCCATATTTGCGCCATTTCGGCAGGCGAAATTACATTCGGTAATTTTCGGTAAATTTCGGTGTGACTTGACATTAATGACTTATCTTGCACAAACACATCAATGTATCTATGTGTTTAACATTGTGCGAGCGAGAAAAGCGTGGGCCAATATGGCGTTTTTAGTGGGTGCGAGTGAAACATAACATCTGTCAAATGGGCTTATTGTGTCGGAATTTGAGCTCGAGTCGGCAGGGCCTGATATCCCCCACACAAATATGCCACAGACCAAAGAAATTGGAATACAATAGAACACATGTTGAAAATAGCACAGAATATCTATAGTCTGCACTCTTTTAACTCACCAAATACTGAATGCAAAATTATGAGACAGATATATACGTGACAAGACAGGCTAAAATTGAAGTGTCCAGTTTTGAGGCAAATGCATAGATTATAGACTGTTGTATAGAAGTAAAATAGGGATGTAGTCAATACGTATATCGAGATGTAAATGCAAGCATTTATCGACTCTTCTATTTACTCTATGACCAATTTTTTAACACTTATTATTTATAAACTAGTTATTTAATTTGTAGCAGTTGTAGAAAGATGACCAATACCAATTTTAAAAAGTCTTATCAGCTATAATATCAGTGATAATTATAAAAACTGGACAGAAAAAAAGACCTGTCCAGCGGTAGACGGCGCACATACGTAGATTTAATCAATTTAGGCGGCCAAAAATATTTTTTCATAAATACCGTTTAAAAATAGGATATTATAGTAAAAAAATTCGAAAATTAAAATAAAATACTATATTTATGCATATATTTAATCAAAATTAACAATTATCAATTTACAATCATGATTTATATAGAAATACTAATTAAAGTTACAAAGTAATTAGGTAAACAACAATAATAGTCTCATCTAATTACGTGATTTATCATCATCAATGATTTTACAATTAATAATAATGCAAATATTAAAAATAGTAATAAAAAAAATTATTCTTTCGTCTCAGAATCTGAGATTTCGTGCTCTATTCCTACGTTTGGTTCAGCAGGCATTAATAAAGCAAGTGTTTCACTTAAAAATGATTTTTGTGAGGCTTTTTTAAGAGGCCTCATACTGCTCAGCAACGGATCTGAAGTTAATAATCAATAACCTCTGATATATATCAATGTTACACTCCTCCCGTGAAAACTTCCTAGCAAAATTTAGTCTCTAGAACCGAAAATGTTTATTGCGTGCCTCTGCCGCTTCTTCCGATAGCTGTCCAATCGGCAACAATGCATTTTTGATAATGATGGCACCGTGGATTAACACTTTATGCATTGTTGGGAACATTGGGTGCCATCCATATTCCTCAACATATAACTTTGCAGTATCCAAAGCGTAAATTTCGTATTTGGCTACATCGATTTCATGCCCACTAGAAATCGCCTCTAATATCACTTTGAACCTATGTATTAGTTCATGATTAATGCCTGTAATATCTGCTGCCAATTCCGTGTTTTCGAAAAAACGTACTGGTGTTACCATCATTTGTATTTCCGTAGTTAGTTTTGGGCATATCTACTAACAGCCCAGTTTCTGTTTGAATTCTCTCTCGGATTTCCTTTTTCTTTTGTTCTTCTAACAACTTTTCTTCCTGTGTTCTCTTTCTCTGTATTTTTTTACAGGTAATTTATACTCCAGGTGCAAAATACTTTCAAAAAGCCGTATCCTGGCGTGCAACACAGAGATTCCAAATATTCAAGTTTTTTATCAAATATAGGTAAATTTTGACTTTTCATAAGATCAAACAGATATTTTCGGGTCACTACCTTGACACCAGAAGCACTGGATAACCCTATAACAAAAAAAATATGGAATTTTATAACTTAAAGAAAAACATAGCAATTTTTTTGATTTTCTCTAAAAATCTTTGCATTAGATTTTTTCTGTAATATGCGGGATTCTGCGGTTGATTTTTTTGTTAATGAAATGTGAAAACTATGGTCTTTTCGTTAAAAAAGAAAGTATGATAGGGACGAACCCTGATATGTTATAAAAACCCTATAGAAATCGTAGATTTACGTAAATTTTGCATAAATAACAAGTGGTATTTGGATGTTTAAAAAATATGAGAAACTACTTTCAAGGACGACGTATTATAACACAATTTAAAGGTACATACCTGAATTATCGGAATCCATCCCTTTCACAACAGCACTTGACTAAAAAATATATAATTTTCACTTTGCAA
Source organism: Tinea pellionella (assembly GCA_948150575.1). Classification (NCBI taxonomy): domain Eukaryota; kingdom Metazoa; phylum Arthropoda; class Insecta; order Lepidoptera; family Tineidae; genus Tinea; species Tinea pellionella. Next base: position 1,966,251 of record OX411254.1, on the reverse strand, counting down.
GATATGTTGATTGGGAGCGCTGAGAACAGATACGTACACCGGGAGCGACGATGGAACTTTAAGTACCTGTTAGTTAGTCAGTCACAATGCATTGTGAGATAAAAAAGGTGGGGTATGGTTCTTGGAAGTGTCTACTAACTGTCACAGTAATTGTTTTACGGTTACACAATACTTTTTTTTTTTACTTTTGGCCGCCTAAATCGAATAAATCTATGTATGTGCGGCGGTGGACTCACGGTTGATGAGACCCGTGTTCAAATCTCACTAAAATTCTAACCGGTAGTGCCCAAGCACTATTCAAAGAGCGGTAGGCAGACTGACGATGGTCCCATATTAGGCCGGTCTGCCGTCCTGGGATAACACTATCACTTTAAAGTGTAACATAGTCGTATTTCGGGATCAGCTTGGAAATTACCGGATGTAACGATAGCACTGACAACCAAGATGGCGTACATTCGTCTCGCACTATAACTTAACATCAGGCGGAGTACTATCATACGTCAAGCTACTATAACCGGCATTGTCTACCTACGCATAACGTCAGAGGTATTTAGGTAGTCGTGAATAAAACTATTTCTCAATCAAAATCAGTATATTTAGAAAACTCTTGGATTGGTGGAACTTGATTGTTTAAAGCTGTTAGGAGCAAAATGCTACGAACAAAGTCTAGAGTGTTTTGTCCATATAAACTCCAATGATTTTTATCAAATTATTTCTTAATAATTCATCTCTCGAAAATCTAAGACAATAATGATAATTATTAATAACAACAATAATATGTAATGTAAAACACCCATATGTAATAAAAAAAGAATAAATTAAAATATCGATATCCGTCTAGGACATGAAATAATATAAAAAAAACAACACTAACATAACCTATAAAACGAATGTTTAATTTTTAAAATAAGACGGTTTTATTGATAACATTTATTGTCTACAAATAAAATGTAATATGAGAATAACTGCTCACCAAAAATTATACTAAATTAGAAGAGTTAATATCTTAGAAATACTCAAAAACTTTTTAAGAATATTTACCGGTGAAAACTCGTAAATTCCTCATTATTTTCTTTACGAGAGGTATGTGAACGGCAACCTAGTACTATACAAGCCATAACAATTCACAATATTAAAAATTAAAGAAATAACTTAAAAAATAAACAATAAAAAATACAAAATAACGAAACGACACAAACGTAAACAAACCCAAATGAAACCCGACTAAAAAAAGAAGTGTGTCAAACTGTGGAATTTAGAACAAAATTCGAAGTTTTTTTAAAGTAGTCGGTTAATGAAAAAATAATGACCAAAATAATGACCAACTACTACAAAAATGATGACACTTCAAGAAAAAAAAAGGCAACAAAGGCATTTCTATCTCTTTTTGATGCATTTAATATCCTGGTAAGCTAAAAGAGCATAGAGTATCAGTTTTCTGCTGCTCTTTTGACGATGCTTCTATTATATTCCAATTTCTTTGCCACAGACGAATAATAATAATTTGTAATAGACAATCATAAAATACAATAATAATAATACCACAGACAATTTATAATATAACCCATAGATGAAATTACACAAGCATGACCATTTACGCGGGAATGTAGTATTATTCATTTTTCTCATCATCACCGCGCTTTTTTTCTACAAGTATATTCGTTTTTTTAAATACCTTATAATAATTATATTGACTGTAAGCAAAATGCTGCTCAAGAAAATATCGTTTTGTAAAATATAAAAGAAAAAGGAAATAATACGACGCGCGTGGCTGTACGTCTTTTGTTTCCTTTGCTTTCCCAGAATAGGAGAGAAAAAAAAACTAAAAATTGTAAATATCAGTAAATATTTCTCGCCGTGGATTTTAAATGAATTATTTTATTTAGGTTTCTTCGAATTTTGGTAGAGTGTAGTAATGGTGCATTATTCACTGCCTATCTTCTAACAATTTAATGTATAATTATGTCAGGGAAGAGAATAACATTAAAAAACACTAGGCCAAACCCATTGTTTGAGGAATGGCTGAAAGAACTTCATGAAGAAGCTAAGAAAAAGAACAGTAAGTTACAAACTATGTTAGGTGTGGCTTTGAATTCAATAATGAAGTATCCTGTGCCAATACAATCTGGAGCAGACTGTGCAATACTTAAAGGATTTGGGAAGGAATTGTGTCGGTTCTTAGATAAAAGACTTGAAGTATATGAATGGAATCGTAGAATTGCGGATGGCCAGTTAATTGGACAATCCACAGGTCCTGAAGGTTCCGAGAGCAACAATGAACTGGTACACAAAATCTCCGAAGAACATCATTCCGATGCAGATTTACCTATAAGTAATATTGTGTCCAATGGAAGCCTGCATATAATACCTAGCTGTAGCGATACAAATCCTATTGTGTCACAATATCAGTCCTCTGAAAACAACAATGAACCTAAAATTGTAAATAAACAGAAATCTTTAAAAAGAAAAGTTAATAATATTACAAAAACATTAGAAAAATTTGAAGGTTATATTCCAGTGTATAAATCTGAAGAATATGCTATAATTACTGCCTTAATGGAAAAAGAGGAACCGTTAACAAAGCATGCATTGTTAAAGAAAGCTCAAATTCATTGTAAGGAAATATTTTGCAGTTCAAAATTTGATATGGATTATGCTAAGTGGACATCCTTAGTTCATTTAATTAATGAAGGTTATATCGACATGGATTACAATGAGGAAGTAGAGTTTCTTTTGAGCGACAAAGGTGAAGAGTTAGGAACAAAGATGGAAGAAAAATATAGATATTTAGGTGATAATAATTTAAATAAAGAAGAGATAATTCCGAGTAACTATTTAAAATTGAGCCATGCTGAAAATAATGTCCATGATGATGATTCTGTGCTAACATTATCTCCATTTAGCTATAATATTATACTGTTGATAGATAAACATGAGACACCTGGGTAAGCATTATCTTTGGGGTGACTATAATTTGTAATAATGCAAACAGTTTTATAGGAGAGTGGCATTTGATCACACTCCGCCTAATGTTAAGCTAGAATGTGATCTATGGGCAGACACAACTGCTACCACAGATCAGTCACCTTCACTATGGAGACTTGAAGAGACGTTTACCATCCACTGACAAGATACACTCATCTCATACCTGGCTACTTCCAAACTGATCTCAAAATGTGACCAGGAGAATAAAACTTTCGGGATCAATTTGGAAGTAGCCCGGTATAATGAGATGAGTGCATTTCAACCTAGTGTGCATTTTTGAACTGACAACTCTCTGCAGGCAGCAGTTTGTCTTGTCACTCTAGCTTAACATCAGGCGCAGTGTTGTCATACGCCGACTTACAATAAACAGCAACTTTGCTATTTTCAAACTGCCTTATATATTATAGACCGTTTTTTAAGATATCGATAAATAAAATTGTTTTCCTTTTTCCAGATATGCAAAAGAAACAGAGCAAACAATTAAGATATTTAAGCAACAACCTCTGTTTAAATACGAATATAGACATTTAAATATTGGTGATTATATGTGGATTGCCCAACACAAAGTACACAAAGACCAAGAGCTAGTACTACCATATATTCTTGAACGTAAACGAATGGATGATCTAGGAGCTAGTATCAAAGATGGTAGATATCATGAGCAGAAATTCAGATTGAAGAGATGTGGAATTAAAAATGTTTTATATTTAATTGAAAATCATGGAAAGAATGAGCGTGTGGGGTTGCCTATGCAAACATTAATGCAAGCGATAGCTAACACCAGAGTCCAAGACGGCTTTAAAATTCATTTTACAGAATCATTAACATCTAGTATAAAATTTCTTATAAACCTAACTATGAAGATAGGAATAACATATGAGGTTTGTATTACTGTTGTATATCAACAATAGAAGCGCATCTGCTTTGGCAGGAAAGCTAATTACAACCTGGCAATTTGATGCAGCTCCAAGGCGCCTATATCGGGTCGCTGTTTATCGGAGATTAGAATAGCGTCTTACGGTCTTACGGTTTATTGCCCAACAGTTTTTACATTGAGCGGCACGGACCCATGAGACACGCGTACAATTGTGACGCAAAGTAGGGTGTCGCTGTCGTCGACACAACTTTCTGTAATGCTAAAAAAAATCTGTTATTTTCGTTAAAACAATATTATTTTTCAGACCAAACAACTTAAGGGAACAAACAAAATACCCGTGAACGAAGAATTAATGCTGTTTGAATATTTTAACACAACAAATGCCAAAACAAAATCAATTACCGTGAAAGAAACTTTTATAAAAATGCTATTACAAATTAAAGGTGTATCCGTCGAGAAGGCTTTAGCTATCACTAATATTTACCAAACACCTGATTCTTTAATAACGGCATATCAAAATTGTTCTTTATCAGAAAAACATATGCTTTTAGCTACTCTATCACACGGGACTAAGAAAGTTGGACCTCGTATAAGTAAGACGATTTCCCAACTTTTTGGTTGTTTGTCTTAGATTGCAAGTTTTAAATCCACCCATGGAGGTATAGTACGAACCGAACTTTATGGCGGCTCTGGAATTAGGCGCAGTACACAAATCGAGATATCAGCAGGACACGATGAACGTGAGAGGGCAGGGGACTCGCCCGCTGCTTATTTTTATATATTCTAATCATATTTAAAATTAACTCTAATAGCAAATAGCGCTCGTAGCTAACTTCCGAGACGCCATAAAGTTTGATGCGACCTATACTAATGTATCTCTATTTATTGTAAAGTACTTATGTTAGTTACTAAGACAGTGGCAATTGATAAATTCTTAAAATTGCATATTTTGATAAAAAAATAAATTGTGAATCTAGTTTTTAATTTTAAGTGAAAATTATTTCATTAATATAAGTTATACTAAAATAACGCTCATGCAAATAACTATCAATTTTAACTGAATCTATATTTAAGGATATTACATTATTTTGTCTAGTCATTAATATATTAATTTTGATGTAATAGATAATTTTTGCAAATAAAAATATTTATACATCTACTTAGTTTCATTTGTGTTGCATAGAGTACAGCCGATAACCTCTTGCTAGGGCATGATAACAAAAGTAGGAAAATTACAAATAACTATAACGTTAAACCTAAGAGGTGCTGAGAAGGCGGCATAGCGGATGCGACTGCCTCCTGCAGAAATTACTCTGTGATGAGTTCGTTTCCACCATTCTCTAGCTTTGAATCAGACGGTGTTGTCGAGCTCCCTATCCCTCCTAGGAAAATAAGATTATAATCGCAAATAAAACACAATTTTTAAAGAATATACCCTTTATTTGTACAAACTATTTCAAATATGCCTTTGTGACAGAAAAGTTATAATAGCAATAAGTTGCAGTAAGAGCACTTATAGGATGGAATTAACAATCCCTGTTGTTAAACTACATATACCAAACTATATTGTGTAATTAGAAGAACAAAACTTTTTAAACACGTTACTTTTTAGTTAAATGCAAATATTTATTGGAAAAACAACTATTTCTTTGGCTTCTAAATGACGATGACACAATACAGTTTGTTTCTTTCGAGCATCAAGATCCAAAATAATATTAATCATAACAATTTGGTTTAGCACAATCAAAGCGACAAATTAAAAAAAATATTCTAATGAGAAATTTCAAAAATTCCTAACTTCAGGAACTTAAAAAAAAAAAATTAACTAGCAATTACACACTATAAAAACGTCAATTCTGCTAAACCAATCAAAATTTAGACCCTTTTATAATCATCACATTGCGTTTCCTTATCTTTAACAATTATACTTAATAATATCATATTATAATATTGAGTGAGATATCTGTGGAAGTTTAAAAAAATATAAGAGATTCTACTTGACAGAGTGAGATTGCGACATGGCACGAGGTGTACAGAAATATATTCAGCTTAGAGCTTCGCTTTTACTAATTGCACTATATCTAAATTGCACTCATTTAAAAAATTTCTATTAAAATTTGTAAATGCGAAATAACATTAATTATAATTTGTATCACACTAGTACATATATTATACTCCAAAATCGTATCTTGTTTGGTCTGGACTGCTTCCTTATACATATACTCTAAAACAATCAATATTCACTAACTATCTTATATAAAAATCAGTGAATAATTACAATAGCTATCCTTAATAAAATTAAAACATAAACTTCGTTCGTACGAGAAAAAAAAGAACAAAAATTAAAGTAAATTCGTTTAAAATAAAAACTAATAGTGCAAATTGAGGATTATCAATTAAACCAGAAATAAAATAATTGCGCTAGTTATTTTTAATATAATCTAGAATAAAATAAACAGTAGTAATAAAGGAAATGTTTTTAAAGCATTTATTTCTGGTTTACTATAGAAAAATCAAAAAGGAATGTGTAGTGCATAAGAAAAAAGAAAAAGCAATCAGTGCACTTAAAAGTAAGATAATAAGAAAAACTTAGAGGGTATGGTAATTCCTCTCAGTGCGAGCCTTGTAGTATTTGAAGCCAATGAAACTGACGGCGAGCAGACACATGGTCAGGATTATTCCGCCGACGAAGCTTGGCCCATCGAACCTGAAAAACACAATTTGAAAATTTAGCAATTTTTGTAGTTTACTTTTCACAAACCTACAGAGATACAACAGACAGCACGGATCACTACTTTCCACATTAATTTCACCACTTTTTTTATTGCAATTTTTGGTATATTCAGATGCTGTGATTACTAAGCTTTTCGTACTCTATTATGCAAAAGCATTAATGAACTGCCTTTTATTGAGATAAAAAAAAATGAGTTGACACACAAATTCACACAATACACTATTGTGGTTCAGTTTTTAAACAATGCTTTGATAGATTTGTGACTATCACAAGATAATGTATGTATTATGCAAATTGTAAAATATGTATTTACAAGAATTTCAATTATAAATTATAATCAGTAGAAATTAAAAGTAAATACAAATTGAAGACATTGTCTGTCTGCAAAATACACTAAGACTTGAGCGGCCGTGGTCTACCGGTAAAACGTGTGAACTCACGATCGATGAGACACGTTCGAACCTCTCTAATTCTGGCCGGTACCAATGTAACTTTGTTATATGTACTTTGGTCGCTCAGTGCCTATATACACTATTAATTAAAGAGTGGTAGGCAAGACTGATGATGGTTATTTGTCCAGTCTGTCGGCCTGGGGTAGTGCCAAAATTTTCAAATGTAACACCTGTGAAGTGACCTTGTCGCATTTCAGGAATAGTTTGAAAGTAGCCAGGCATAACGAGAGGAGCGTGCACTGTCAATCTAGATGGTACATGCTCGTCTCCTCAAGCTGGTATAGTGGAGGCGACTGCTGCCTGCACATGTTTCTTTGTACTAGCAGTTGTTTCCATTCATGGACCATACTCTAGCTTTACATCAGGTGGAGTGTTGTCACATGTTGAGCTACAATTTAAAAAAAAGATATTCAAATATGATGTAGGTTAAATTAGATAAAAACCTTGAAGGAAGCTAACATAGGTAACTTATTATCATACTATTAGGGGAAAAAAGAAACAAGTATAACACATCATTAACGATGGAAATGGCATTGATGTTCATTTGAGTTATTCCACAATTTTAAATTAATTAGTCACACAATTACGTTACGTTTTATTATGCTAATTTCTTTTCTCAACGTGAACATAATTTCACACAATATTTAGGTACAATCCAGCAACAAGTTAAGAATGGTACATGCTGTTCAATAAGCTCTTTTTTAGTTGCTTAAAACCATAGAGATATATACTAGAGATGCAAACTTCGTACATCTGACATAAAAAAAGCGTAGGCCGCTTTAAACGATTTGACAATGTTGCTGCCAAGTCAAATACTAACTCACAGAGAACCTAAATGTGGCTGTGGTCATTTTTTCTCTCACATCACATTGGGAGCATTATTGCACATCTAGTTGTGTATATCTATGCTTAAACCAATATAATTTGTCCACAATCAAAGGAGATAGGTTTGTTAAAGAGAATAGACCCACAATTTTTTTCTCTCAAGTTTATCGATAAATTTTAGTTCATTTTGTAAAAAAAAAATCTTAACCCAGTTTTAACTATCTCACCCGGGTTATTGTGTAGTTAAATTTTTTCTGATGCAATATTTGAGGTTATTATTAAATTAAATGCTTTATTAATTGATGACATGTTTTTTTTATGTAATTCAGCAGATTTTTTTTTTTTATTTTTATTTTTATTTTGACACGACATGTGACCTCGACTGGCCTGATGGTAAGCGCAGCGGAGGTCCATGAGCACCGACGACTGGAGAACCGCTAACACGGTGGCTCCAGTCGCCACTACTATGCCGGCCTGAGAAGGTGCTTTTTCACACTCCGCTTGAAGGATCCGAGGTGAAAGGACTGGGAGAACACATGGGAGGGCAAAGCATTCCACTTGTCAATTGTCCGACACAAAAAGGACGCGCCGAACCGTTTCGTTCGGCCACCGATTCGGTCGATGAAATGTGGATGCTTCCCCCTCCCGGTGCGGGTGTTACGGGAATGGAAAGACGAAGTAGGAATAAGGTTAAAGAGCTCTTCGGAGCATTCACCGTGGTATAGGCGATATTTGCTGATGTTGAACAAACATGCACCACATAACGCAAAAAATCAATTGTAATTTATTTTTTAAATAGTTTTTTGTCCTATTCAATTTTCATCATAATTTAATGATAAACAGAATATGAAAACGTCTTGTACTTATTAGTTAGACCCTTAACAAAGATACAATTTGTACAATTGTGACCATGCTCCGTCTGATGTTAAGCTAGTGTAGTCTATGAGCAGAAATCACCACTACCCTGTGGCAGCAGATATTCTTCCGTAAGAATATCTGCATGCGACAGTCGCCTCCACTATGCTGGCTTAAGAAGAATGTGACCCATCCATTGACAGGTAACACTTGTCATACCCAGCTATTTCCAAGCTGATCCTGAAATGAGACTAGTGTAATACATCAGTGGCGGTACTGCCCCAGAACAGTAGAGCGGGCAAACGATTCAGCCTCTCTCTTTGTTTGACTCACAAATCTAATTAAAGACCTTTAAGATTTTAAGACTTACAAATTATTTAAAGTTAATCACAGAGAAGTGTAAGCATATTTATATATATATAAATAACTTACCCTCCAGAGACAACAGCATTATCTTTTCCTTCATCAGTGCGTTTAGCTGGGGCTTCAGAAGTAGCATTCGATGGCTTTACATCTTTACCTTCATCAGGTTTTGTTCCATTCTCAGCAGTCTTATTGTTATTATCTAGTGTGACAGTTGTAGGTGAAAGTGTGATGGGCTGCGCGGCTGGTGCAGAAGGAACATCTGTAGTTTCTGCTTTTCCAGTTACAGTTTGCTTTTCAGTTGGCATGGACTGGGTTGAGGGGGTGCCATCTGTAGTAACATTCTTAACTGATATGGAAGCATTTGTTGTAGATTCCTTAGCAGGTGCCGGGGGTGTCTGAGGTGACTCAGGAACTTTAATGGCTTCAGAATCATTAACGGGTTTCTCCGGGGCGGCTCCGGGAGGCATGACAGCGGCTTCGGCAGTCTTAGCAGGGGTTTCAGTAGAATTCATAGGATTCTCTGATTGTTTGTTATCTGGAAGTTATCGTCGTATATTATTTTCGGTTTATTAAAAGTTGAAAGAGAAATAGAATTTTAAAATATCTAATGTTCGAAACCGTTCGACAGGGGGGAATTCCCAGAAAATTAAGTACAAATTGTCAGAATTCTTAGTCAGTAATATTTCGTAGTCGTTATAATGCGTAATTCGATGCTGCTGCATTTTTTAACACGCCATTTTTTATTTGCATGGTCAACAGAAGTAACAAAAATGGCGTAGAAAAACCACTAAAATACGTCATACGCCGAAAACCTGTGAATTTTCTATTTAAAAATGAAATTAGATAACCAGGAATAATATTTAATTATTATATGTATAAAATACACGTATTATTAGCCAATTTGTGCCAGTCTCTCAAGTCTTAGTAGTATACAAAATGTCGAATCAACCGTTGGTGGTGAAAGTTTACGTATCTTACCTGCGCTTGACACAGCAAGCAAGCACGACGATATCGCCAGAATATATATTAAGTTTAATTTGTTCATTTTGCAAATTGAAATATATAAATTTTTATAACTAATCGAAAAGCGCGACCTTCACGTCGATGCGCAAATCAAATTCTGAGAAATAGTGCCGTACAACGCATCGACAAGACAAACTTCTTATTTCCGTTTCACCCATGATTTCGGTTATAGTAATCAATTAAATTATAAATGAATTATTTTAAAATATTATTTTTAGAAATAGTTTTACAATTTCATTACGTACATTACAGCCTTTTTATAAATTATTTACTTCATTTAGTTTACAGAGGGCTAAGTACGAGGTTATATTTACGCTTTGGTAGTATCGTTACACTGTCACCCAAGTAATAATGAAATATCAAATCCCATACATTTTGTTTACGATTAGATCAAGTGACAACTGTATGGCTGATTGGCTTTTGACTTTAGCCCCCGTCCACTAATAGACGATGTTATTTTGACCGTCGAGGTAATAAAAAATCAAGTGAAACGATCCTATTGGTGGAGAGATATCGCGTTACGCTGCTGTCACGGCATAAATGCAACCTCATACTAGATAGGCGCCGTGTTGTGTTTCGATTCGACCAATCTCGGAAAATTTGTCAAGAATAATCTACAATAAATAACAAGCTCTTTTATCGTTGGATTTTTAAAATGTATTATACCCTCAGATATTAATTTTTCTTAGGATAGTCGAGAGAACCGGGTGCAGATTACGAACCACAGATTTTACGAACCGAGCGTACCGCGAGTTGCGATGAGTAGTTGACTTCCTTAGTGCTCGCTTTGTAAATACAGTCAATAGGGAACGCCCACCGTGGCTCGTCCAATTACATTACAAAGTGAGCCGGAAGGAAGTCATTCACGGGGCTAAAGTCAAAAGCCAAGTGACAGTTGTCACTTGATCGAATCGTAAACAAAATACTAGCGATTTGGGTGTTCCCGCGGGCGCAAGCGGCCCGCGGAGGGCGAATTCGTGACCGTTTCGGGCTTCTGGAGAAACTTTTTTTTGGGTACTTTTCGGAGAAAGAACAGCCTCGACCAATTATATTGTCTGATTGGCGTAAAGAATTCACTTTACGCGGTGAGTTCGTAAATAATAATACATATTATTTACGCACTCACGTCTGTGTCTATATGACAGTTATTATTACATGAATATTCACTTTTATTTAATGCCCGTACTAAACTAATGATTGTATCACAGGCACCAAGCGACCAAAGTACATATTATTAACCGACTTCAAAAGGAGGAGGTTATCAATTTGTCGTGTATTTTTTTTTGTGGCGATGTTACCTATCTCATAACTTCGCCGTTCGTGGAACCAAATATAAAACTCCGCATTGTTTGAATCTAGGTACTATACCAATCATAAAACATGTTTCAAATGCATGCACCGACTTCAGATATATGCTGAATAAAATGTAGACAATTAATTTGTAAACAGATAATAAGCATCTATTCATGTTTATGCTTATTAAATTGTGTGTAGGTACTCTCAATTAAAATTATTTTTTACTTTTTAGTGATTTATTTAGAAGTCGGTTAAATTTTTTTCAGAAATGTTTTTTATAATTCCCCGTTGTTTATAATTTATTCAGGACCAACTAAGGAAAAAGTAGGATATAAGTTATCTATACTACTTAAGTATAAGTCCCAAATTTAGAATATTAGCTCAACACGATTAGGTACACGAAATTATTTAGTGTAATATACCTTAATTAAAGCGTTACACCGCCTAATTTCCTAATTTACCATACCCCGTTATAGACTTTCAAAATTTTACACCGGGAACATATTCCCCTATGAGAAATAAATAATGTAACCTTATTAATAAATATAGGTAATATAAGCATCTCTGAATATGTAATTATAAGATAAATTTTAGTAAAGTGTTTCCTTAGGTTTTGCAGCTATAGAGCGGCCGAAGACGCGTGAACTCACGATCGATGAGACCCGTGTTCGAAGTTCGTTAATTCTGACCGGTACCAATGTAACTTTGTTATATGTACTTTGGTCGCTAAGTGCCTATAGGCACTATTAAAGAGTGGTAGGCAGACTAATGATGGTTATTTGTCCAGTCTGCCGTCCTGTAACACCTGCTTTCGAATGTAAAACCCGTGAAGTGACCGTGTCGCGTTTTGGAAATAGTTTGAAAGTAGCCAGGTATAACGAGAGGAGTGTGCACTGTCAATCTGGATGGTACATGCTCGTCTCCTCAAGCCGTCATAGTGGAGGCAACAGCAGTCGCAGTAGGTTTCTCTGTAGTAGCAGTTGTTTCCATTCATGGACCGCACTCTAGCTTTACATCAGGCGAAGTATTGTCACATGCCGAGTTACAATAAAAAAAAGCATTGACGGGGTCTTAGGTGCACATTTGCCTATGAGGTACCTATTTACCTTTGATTTGAATAGACCCGTGCTGTACTTCTCGGGAAACATAAACACCAGGAGGGAGTGCCACAGTTTCGCAGTACGTACGAGGAACGTGTTGTCGAAACGCCTCGTACGTACTTTAGGAACTTGGTTATATTTGTACCGGCGAGATTTGGAGACGGATCTCATCGATCATGAGTCGATAGAGATCGAGTCGAAAGCATCGATCACGCCATCTACTAAACATGTTTTAACTAAAGACTTAATAATTTCGAAAGCTCTAAGAAAGAAAGAAATAATAAAATTTTTTAGAAAGTTACCTCACTCCCATGTCCCTACCGGAGTAGGCAGAGACATTGAGTGCCAGCGACTTCTATGCTTTACTTTCTTCATGCACGTGGGTTGAGGGTACTCCTCACTGAGTATTTTTTTGATTTATTTTTTATTGTAGCTCGGCAAGTGATAATACTCTACTCCGCCTGATGAAATGAAATGAAATGAAATCCTTCATTAACGTAGGCATGGACTTAGCATGCACTTATTCATCGTCAGAATCTACTTTTGGCTTCGGAAAGGCATATGACGAGAAGACAGCCATAAGAAACTCGTCAATTATAGCCTGTGTTTATAATAATAAAAAAAAAACAATAATAATAAATGTAAAGATCGAGTGAGGTCCATGAACGGAAACAACTGCTACTACAGACATGAAACCTATAGTATGCACTATAGGTATGCACATCGTAGTTAGTTCATTGATTAGCAGATAGACGGCGCTTTGTTTGAAAAGTGGGACTCTATCTCAGATAACAGTATTTTAGATGCAATAAGATTATGTGGGTAGTTGTAAATTCAGCTAAGATTTGCGAGCACATAATTCAGCAGAAGTCAGAAGTGTCACGAAGTCCTGTGGTATAAATCAATTTCATTCACACCACTTAAGTGGATGGAAACAAGGAAAGTAGTATTAAATCATTTAGTCTGATTTCGGATAAGATTAATGTTTGCATCTATTGAAATATTACTACCTATGAAAGAGATTTTTGTGGCGTGAGCGTTGGGTATATAACTCTGCCTTTGCCTGATGTTGAAACTAGAGTGCGGTCCATAAACGGATACAAATGCTACCACAGAGAAATTTCTGCATGCAGCAGTATCCTCCGCTATACAGGTTTAAGGAGACGAATGTGTACCATCCAGATTGACAATACATGCTCTACTCATTATAGGTACCTGGTGTGACGTAGAAACATATTTACATATTTTTATTTATTATTATATTATTTATTTATGTTTTCTCCCCACCACACTACACTGTTCGTTAAGGTTTTTTCATAAATTTTTTGTTCATGGAGTGTTTTCCTGATATCTCTTTATTATCGTAATTCCCAAGAATTGCGGAACAAAGTTGGAGCTTGACCACGGTCATCATTATAACAGCTCAGCTAAGAAACCTTAACGAACAATCCACTCCGGAGTGACAGCGGCATAGATAAGACTCTTTTTCTTATATCTCATCGGTACTTGGAATGTCTTACCACATAATAAAAGATTCACGACCCTGTGTATTGTGTTTTTTATTTTAGTATCTGTTCTCTCCTCTAGTCGTCCTTTATACGGCTAGGGAAAACGCGACACTGGCTAGTTCCAAACTGTCCCTGAACGCGATGTGGTCACTGCACGGATGTTACATAAGCTTGTGTAACTAAGGAATTGAATGGGATTGCAAATCCCTGCTCCAAGCGTCTCAATTTTAAATTAAGGACTTTCTTCATTTCATGTGAATTGCTTTTAGAGAATTTTCTAATAAAGATACCACTCTATTGTGTCAAACTAAATTACAGTATGTTCACAGGAATTTGAAATCTATCCACTGAATACATGGAGGACAATCTATATTATCTTTGACTGAATATTATTATAATAGGCATACATACGAAATAATGCAATTAAGAATCAATAAATACATCCGCCGAATTAGTTAGCACGATAATCAATTACGCTGAGATCTCGAGTTCCATTCCCGGTCGAAATTATTATTTATTAATAAAAAAAAGTAAGTATTTGTTCTTGGTCTGGGTGTAATAATATGTCTTGGTATGACTATATAGGGTGTCATAGTGTGGGGTGGGCGCATTGTGGGTTAATTTATTGTTGTTAGAAGTACCATGGGATTGTACTTAATAATAATATGTAAATAATTTAATTTATTACGTGTTTGTGTTAAAAGTAAATTATAAGTTTTATTTATTTATTATTTATTCTTCAGGGAATGGATGAAAAGTTATTTTTCTTTTAATTTTATATACAACCATTGTAGTTCATAAATAAATAAAAATACGTAAAATGCTTTATTTTAATAACGTTTTAGGTACAATTTAATTAAATATTGTCTAATAATGGATTATTAGAATAGAACAACATTTTGTTGGTTCTGAATATAAAGCTAAAAAAAATAATAAACTAAATTAAAACGTTTTACCTTAACAGGAAGAAAACACTTTTTAACTGTAAAGACCTTTGTTTTAATACTTTTATGCTAATTATTGTTTGCCGTCTTTAAAAAAACGTTCGCGTCGAGAGCATTCACTTTGATAATTTTATTTGCGGCACAAACATTTTGGTATTCAAAATGTCCCTTGATTATACTTACATTTTCTTTTTTATAAGATGCTTGCAGATATTTTCACAGGAAAAGAGAGTTCGCAGCGGCATTAGACAAACGAATGCTTAGCAACTCAATTGCTAATTCAAATATATATCTAATCACGCGTCTAGTCCCAGAATGAAAAGGATTGCTACTTTCCACACAATATTTACAGTGGCGTCAACGACAGCAGCCACAGCTGACGCAATGGCCTCGCCAAAGAGTATAGGCGAAGGTAGTGGCGCGAAAAAAAGCGATAAAATTGACTGATAAAGCTGAGTTCGCCGACACGTCCGGGTTCAGCTTCGTGCTTCAGCAGGCCTCGTAAAAATGATATTGCTATGGTAGCCTAGCCCCATAACTGAATATTTATATTTAATTCGTATCCAAACAGAAGATTCTAAGAATTGTTAAATGCAGACATAATATAATTATTAATTAAAAGTGTTGAATAAGCTCTAGTTTAACTAACAACTCAATTCATAACTTTATGTTCTGTTGGAAAGTTTCCGTGGCGTACTGCCATATTATTCTTTGCCCAAAGTGTGTATACAATATCTATGTACGTGGCATAAATTATGCAGGAACAGTAGACTTTACAACAGAGCAAAATTATAACAAAGTTGATTTATAATATATTTTTGACTCATAAATATCCCTTGGGAGCAATCCTCGAATGTAGTAGAGTAAAAACATATAAATTCCTTTCTATTACTTTTAATTTCTACTAACTTTTTAGCCTATAGGAGATCGTGCCCCCTTGAATCAGAATTATCACTTTCTGAACAGATATCATAATTTTAATAATAATAAATATTGTTAGTATTTTACTACTTGTACTGCGATTACTTAGCTTGAGTATAGTTTTATACGATTTATTCATATTAATGTAAAACAATCGAATGGAAATCGACGAATAAATTCTGTAGCAAATACAGCAGTCGCTGTCGAATTACAGCAGAGCAATGAGTAAAATTTGCCACAAACTATCGAATAATTTCTTTTGTTTTTCAAATGAATCCTGCATCGCTGGTATATATTGGATATAAAGTAATTCCTATGCTATTGTCGTTCTTATTGCGAACAATGTGGTTATATTTTACATTTTTATTACTACTTTATATTACACTTGATATTATAATATATTATATTCAAAAAATAAGGAAGATTGTCTGACGCAGAACTATGTAATATATTATGGGATTTAGCATATCCTTGAATTATTACTTACCTCTACAATAGTGTCACCAGTAGAAATAAATTCTTGATAAATCTCTCAAAAATATTCTACTTCCAAATTCTATGTTATCCACATTAATAAATACTACTAGTACTAACCTGTGACTGTAACATTAATTTAATTAAATAAAGATTTGATGTGAATGGATGCATTAAACAAAGCAGATCCAGAAGTGTGTTTTTTGATGTAATCGGAGACATCCTTATGAAAGCTGGGCTGCCTAGTGCCCATAACCGTCAGACTTGTATGAAGATAATTGTGGATGTGAGGGAAGCAAGAGAGTCGTGTCAGGATCGTAATAAGCATTGCGTTGTCTCTGCACAATTGATGATGATTATTATTCTTTATTACTTAGAATAATAATAGTTCTTATGAGTGGGTAGATTTTTCTTAGCCAAATTTTTGGAAGTAGAAAATAAAAAACAAAATCTAAGGTCATTGTTTAATATTATATAAGGATACCGACGTGAGAATACTGAAGCGAAGCAAATTTTAGATAATCTAAAATCTAAAGAAACGAAATTGTAAGTCGCATAATACTTTTAATTTAATGTAATTACTACCTATATTTTTATTATAATCGTAATAATTTATATTATATTAATGTTATATGTAGAGATATATTTTTTGAACTATATCTAAGTGCAAATTATAAGGCAGTCGGTTCGCCAGAAGGTCTTCTATTGATTTCCTTAAAGCGTCGCCTTTCATTGTTGAAGTAATTGGATTCCCGACTTTTCTATCACAAGGCTAAGATGATTGTTGTTCTCCAGTACTTTTACAAGTATTATATATATACACCCTTTACGAAATTTTCTGCTTTTTAGTTTTTAATCGAAGTATGTCAAGATTGTGCTAAATCAAGATCAATCTTTCGTCTTAGCGATCTCAAGATATTGCGCTTACTAGACGCAGAGATGATGTTTGTAAAATAAAGAAAATTTAAAAAATTGACCGTTACTAGGTTACTAGTAAATGTTTTTATTAAACAAAGTTTTGTATTATAAAATAACTTCCATAAAATAATTTATGTCTCATTCATCTAAAAAGGAGAACATCGATCGTCGTGAGCTCAAACGAAAGTGTGTGGGATGAATGTTGATGAGGCAGCTTGTATATGATGGAAATGTCAATTTAATTTTATCTAAGTTTCTTTTTACAATTTTATAACATTGTCTTTTTCTTTTGAATAATTTTATGTAGTAACTTATCTAGATATTATTATCTAATACTAGGTCAAATAAAGTGACAGCTGTATCGTTAAGGTGTAAATAAAAAAAATTATTTATTTTATAAAAAATATATACCAATTGTTCGAGGCAGATAGGCGATAGTGTGGACCCCCGCTTACGAATTGTGAATCCCAATTTTTTTGTCACGCCAACATAGACCCCCGTCGAGTCTCCCGTGGACCCATGGAACTTTGGAAACTAAGGCAATAGAGGAACGAGTTATATTTTAAATTATAATATAATAAAGTGAAATAATAGCTTCTAATGTCGTTTCTTATTTTCAGGTTTGTTTGCTACTATGTTTGTTTATATATGTTTGTATTATAAGTAAATAAAAGTGTCTCATTTTCAGAGCAACGCAATTTCTTCCCGAAGATTGTGTTTGTAACAAACATATTATATACATTTTTCTTTTATTGTAGCTCGGCATGTGACAACACTCCGCCTGATGTAAAGCTAGAGTACGGTCCATGAATGGAATCGATTGCTAATGTGCAGGTAGCAGTCGTCTCCCCTATGCCGGCTTGAGGAGACGAGCATGTACCATCTTAGGTTGACAGTGCACACTCCTATCGTTATACCTGGCTACTTTCAAACTATTCCCGAAACGTGACAAAGTCACTTCACGGGTGTTACATTCGAAAGTAGTGGTACTACCCCAGGACGGCAGGCTGGACAAATAACCATCATCAGTCTGCCTACCACTCTTTAATAGTGCCTATAGGCACTGAGCGACCAAAGTACATATAACAAAGTTATATTGGTACCGGTCAGAATTAGCGAGGTTCGAACACGGGTCTCATCGATCGTGAGTTCACGCGTCTTACCGCTAGACCACGGCCGCTCTTTTTTTAATTAATAAGTCCTATAATAACATTCACTATAAGTATATTTTTACTAACATATTATATTTTTCAGAGGCACTACAGTCGAATCTACCAGATATGAGATAAGGGCTATTAACCATCATCAGTTAACCTAACACTCTTTTAAAATGTAAATAAAAACAAAATTAATTCGTAAAAATGTAACAATGAATCTCAATCACCTTAACCAAGTTAGAACCACTTAGTGCCCATTAAGAGTATCTAATGGCCCCCTAAGTACCCATATAAAGAAGCTTTCAGGTCCACTTCTGAAACGAGTTAAGTTTTGGACTACGCGTTTACTAAACTTTGGCTATAGTTGATCCAATAATTGCTAATAGCTAATGTGGGTATTTCCAAAGATAATATTATAGATAAACGTAAATTATAATACATATACAATAATTCGGCTTCGTAGAGCATCGTCTCTGTCGCACGAAGAAAGAAGGCATTTTTTTCAAATTGTAGCTTGGCATATGACATCACTCCGTTTGATGTAAAGCTAGAGTGCGGCCCATGAACTGAAACAACTGCTACTACAAATGAATTTTTAGACAGCAATCGCCTCTGCTATACTGGCTTGAGGGGACGAAGGCTATATTATGACATACGTGGCTAATTTCAAACTGATCCCGAAACGCAACAAGGTTAAAATTTAATGAGATTTAATTTGGGGTTCGTCGATTGCGAATTCCGATCTCTAACGCTAGACGGCCGCTTGCATGCACACGCTTGTATGGACTGCAAAAACAAGTTTCACAATAATTATAATAATAATAAATTCTTTAACACAAGAAAGTTTAAACAAACTTTGTGAGTGCAGTACCATTACCTACTGCATTATCGTTTACAGTTATTAATCCTTGTCTTTTTTGATAAACTTAAGGGTTACTGAACTCATTAATGAAAGGGTTTAAGCCTTAAGGGGTGAGTGAACATTTATCAAGATTTCTTAAATCAGATATAGCTAAAGAGCATTAGTCGTCTTTTGAGTGAAATTGCATTAAGTGTCGTTTTCAACTGAAAACTCATTAAGTTGACAAATAAAGCCCTCCCTCTACTAAATGCTTTAAAATCTAAATAAATAAAGGTCTTTACGATAATTTAAATAACGTCATATATCATCCCAAATGTGTATAACAAACTCTCGTCGGAAATAAGGAAATGCTTAAACAATGAAAATTATAAAAATAAGCTATAACACTATTATACTTTTTGCAGCAACCTGTATAAAAAGTTACATTATAAGTTTCTCAAAATACCCTTTATTTATATTTAATTTTGTATAGTCTTTATTCAAGAGCGTCGCCAGCCGATGGCCTGGGGGGGGGGGGGGGGGCAAGTTGATATGAAGGATGAGAAAAGTATGAATTGTAGGTAAAGTACATGAAGCTTTTCACTTGTAGTACGACCCTTACATCTACGGCGATTGTAATAACAACGGTACAGAGTCTAGCTACACGAGCTCTTGACTGTAAATAATAAATAAATTTACATTTAACAACTTTTTTAGAATCTCTAGGGGGGGGGGGACAGCTGTCCTCTCTGCCCCCCCCCCTTAGCGACGCCCTTGTCTTTATTATTTGTTGAACGAATGTGCAACGCCAAGACAAACCATTGTGGTTTAATGGTGTTGAGCTAAAATTTGTAAATATCCTAAAAACTACGAATATAGAATTAGACATCTTTGATGGCTATCAGCCCAATCTGCTATCCTGAGATAGTACCATCGCTTTTAAGTGTAACGTTTCAGAATCAGCCGTGAAGTAGTCAGATATATTCGATAGGCGTGTACACTGTCAACAGACAGTGCGATCTTCGAGTTAGCACAGTGAGTATGATGTTTCTTTGTACTGCACTCTAGTTTAACGGCAGGCGGAATGAGGTCAGGAAAAGATAGTGACCCATAATAGTTGTCAAATGGTAGATAAAGTGTAGTATTAATCAAGTCCGAACCTTAGATAACCTTAGATTTATGGAATGTAGTAATCGAGTGTCTCTCTCATCAAATATGATGAAAAAAAACTTTATCCAGTTATTCGCTTACAAAATCTATTACATGAGGAAACTAATTTTTCCTTTTAAATTAAAATTACTGTATTTATAACTAATAATAATCCCAGAACAAAGTTTTTTTAATTTACGTTTTCAATTTGTTAGTAAACATTTTTTTTTCTAATTTTTACCCACTTACCCAGTTCGGCTACGCCACTCCCATCATACCTTAAACAGAAAAAAATAATCTAACTTATAAGTAACTTATAACTATTACTTAAATCTACTTGTAAGCAAAACATTTAAACGAAGCAATTATAAGAAATTTTATTATAGGCTAAAGAAATTACATAAAATTTAAAGTTTCTACATAGATTCTAAACGTGTAGGTAACAATGTGAAGTACAAAGAACGCGTTCACAAAAGTTTTGTGGAAAATATCCGCAATAGGAATAGGTCCGCACTCTAGCTTAACATCAAATGGAGTCTGCGGGTACTCATATGCTGAGCTACAATAAAAAAAGTACAATTGCAAGCCCACGTCTTACATCAAAGTGCCTATAAGTACTCGTATCTTTGCTCTAGGGTGTTGTCAAATGGTCAACATAAAAATAATCTATTTTTGTCCCGCAATCACGCACTCCTATTATCCTCCAGGGTACTGTCAACAACCTTGGGTATGATATAATGCTCCATAAAATGACAAAAAAAAAACTTGGATAATACCAAAATAACAATGATATAAAAAGAAAGTTTAAAATATAGCTCTAAGATCACAAAAAACAATATCAAAATTTATAAAGCGTCGTTGCAATGTGCGAAGTTAAAAAAAATAATATAAAAAAATATATTATTATTAATTTATTTTATTCATAATTTTTTTCAATGGATTTTTATAAAAAAATTAATATTAAGTAAGGATCAGCAACTCAGTTCCGACTGCAATAGCGCTGTGTGAATTAAAGTTATCTAAGACTACCTTAGACGCATGGAGGATTTTATACTTCCCTAAGAAAACGACTCAAGTAATATTTTAAGTCAAGAAATATAAACCAAGGTCAAGGTCGCCTTTAAATAGAAGGAAGGATAAAATTACCTGTTAATTGACCTAATTTTTGTAAAAATAACAAAAACAAATGTGAAACAAATGATGTTTTGATTAAATTAGCTCGTTTAAAAAATAATAACAACCAATTTATTTAATGGAAAAATGTTTTGAAGAAAAAAGAAACCTATAACTTTTTGTATTTCCCCACTTTTTATAACTTCGTAAAAAATGCCGCATCAGTTTTGACAGCTCCTCTCCACTCGTTATCGGGATTTTTGTCCCAAAATTTTATTATTTTTAACATTATTTATTTATTTATTATTTATAACTTAAACGATTTTATGTTTTTATATTTTATTATATCTCGCCGCGACTCTGTGATGTCTGAGAAACTTTCTAAACGTCCAATCTACTAAATAAACGCGATAAATGATGTTCGCGCAAAATCCAAGAAGTTAATTACAGTATTTTATTTTAATTCATTAGTGAACCTTTTTAAAAATAATATATTCGAAATATTAGGTATATGAAGACGATAGAATAAATAAAATATAAGTTGCGAAAACTCTAGGTAGGGTGAATATCAAGGAGAATACAGTTATTAATCTTCTAGAAGAAATGACCTACGATATACGACAACATACTTAATCATTTATACTTATACTATATAAACAAATAACTTCTATAAAAAAAGATGGTACGTATCCACTTTTAATTTTCATCAAATTGGGGTCTCAAAACTATCAGGTCATATTACAACCGCTAAAGTCGTCAAAATATTAAAATCGAATGTGAATATTTTACACAGAAATGGAAAAGATATCGGATCTTGAAAAATGTGTTGAACGTGTGAATAACGTATCACGGTAATCGATGCGTGTGAAATTGACTTGTAAGCGCTTGGAATATTTTATTTAAATTACGTATATTTTTCATGATTATTTTGCAGACAGTTGCTGTCTATCTGTCCAATCCAATCAAATCAAACATTGTAAAGACACTGAAAATCAATTTCGTTTCAAAACCCTGAACATAAATCTCGTGTTAATATTTTATCTTTAAGAAAAATATTAGAAATACTCATTCAATCAAATAAATCAAAAAGATTTATTGTAAATACATTTGCCTTTGGAATAAAAAAAGTTGGTGTTCTATAGCAACAATAATATAATATAAAAATTCATAAAATGCTCAATGCTCATAATTTAGGAGTGGCTGTTGTCTAGCGGTAGAAGTTATGAACTCACGAGCGTAGAGACCCATGTTCAAATCTCTCTAAAATTCTACCTGGTGTTATTTGTACTTTGGTCGCTTACTGTCTAAGATACAAGTATTAACTTGGTATAGGCATTTAAAAAAATTTAAGCGCAAACTTAAAACTATATACGAGTACAAACGTGTGCAATAATACAATACAATTGGCACGCCTTTTTCCCACAGGGATAGGCAGAGACAACGGAACGCCACGTGTGCTGTTTATAATAAAAGATTAGGTGTATGTTTTATAGTAAGAGTTGATAAATTTTATTAATAAGGGAAGGAGGACAACGTAGGCAGAATTGTGAATAGGTCAAGAGGATAGAGTTTTTTTTTATTTTATATGGCGTATAACAATTTACCAGTGTCAAAGTACATTTTTTTTGCATCAAGTTAATAATATTGTCATTCATACATCACACTAAACAGTCAGGACAAGTATCAGTCAAGTCAAAAATTGCTCCAGTAAAGTGGTAGAATCTTTACTGAAACTTCCTACGGAGTTTTGGAGGGAAATTGGAAACACAGGTTCCCTTCTTTTGAATTTTTTGCCCACACTCACGCACGTTGACGAACACTTAATGGTTAATAATCCACCATTATTACACATTAACACTCGAAGCAACACAAGTTTAGGAAAATAATTCAAGACAGATAACCTGACGTCTCAAGATGGCCGCCAAAAACTCTTTTATAAAGAATTTTATCATAATATTCAATATAATTGGGAAGGTGTATATAGTGACAGCTATCTTTACATATTTTTGGATAGTATAGATTAATTTAGTTGACACGTGTTTCTAGAAAACTTTTATAATTGTCTTGTTTTTTTTTTTTAAATTAATTTTTAAAAATTGCGATCGTAATATTGTAGTCTTAACGGTTCAGCCGGAACTAAACCATTTCTAATAAAGAAGAAAAAATAATAACTTGTTAAAAGTAATCAGTTTAAAAATTCCTGTTGATTAAAACATCGTGTTTTGTTTTTTAAAACTACAATAGTTAATCGTATAAAACGTTATCGTAAGAGGAAGAATAAGAAGTATTTATAAAAGTTATTTGACAAATTTATGAGGTAATAACCATAGACAACAAAATAATCTACAAATTGTTAGGTTGGTACTTTGTCTTCTATCTACACAAATGTTTATGACTGTCCGAGAAAGGTCGATCGCTTGTCATTACAGTTTTTCAAATATCACCGCGATATGTGATATCTCGAAATGGTTTTCGATTTAACATGGCCTAATTTTTGTATACCTTGCCCATTTAAGTTTTAAAGGATTATCTATTCATCCAACCGCTGCTGAATATCGATTTTAATCTTTATCATCCGATTATGGCCTATATGCCATCTACATAAAGATAAACTCGAGCACTTAACCTAGTTGTACCTAGAAGTACAACACCACAAGGTCGCTGTAATAACGTCAACTTTTTCTCCCTAGCACGTCGCGTCGCGTCGGACGCGCTCCATTCAAGTCGCTTATCGAAATTCCATCGACATCAAGACTAAGTTAAAGACATACCAGTACATTATATTATTGAAGTTAATTTTATTTTTCTATTAATTTTATTTATTTTAATTCGAGAGACTACGCGATGTTATGAAAGCTTTGCGATCATCGGGGTGAAACAATATTCGAATGTAACGTAACACCTTGTCGCGTTTTGGAATCACTAGTGTGTACTGTCAATCTGGACGGTGCACATTCGTCTCCTTAAGCCGGCATAGCGGAGGCGACTGCTGCCTTCAGACAGACAAACCAACAGTTTATTACGTCACGGCCGTCTAGCTAATAATAAGTCTCACCGATAGTTCTACCTCACATAATTAAATATTACGTAATAGTAATTTGGATCCTTCAAGCAGAGTGAAAAATCACCATCTTGGGCCGGCCGCGGCATAGTGACGGTGAGTTCACCGTGTACTGTAGACCATCAGGCCAATCGATATAAAAAAGTAATCTCTACAACGTGTTTGCACGAAGGAATAGCATCGGGAAATTTGGCTTATACTCTTATAATATAGAAGTCATCGTTCCATTATCAATCTATATACCTAATCTAGAGAGCTGTACGTACTATGTATCCATAGAGGCAGGCATCTCATCTTTATAGCCACTTAATCTTCATACCAATTTTTCTGAGTGTTTTAACCACTAATTCACTGGATGAAAATTTTATAAAGAGGTTTCTAAAAGCTTGACTTTTATTGTGAGAAAGCAGAAAAATTAATGCAATCAAAAAATGTATAGTGATGGGATACGAGTATATTATAGAAGTTGTATTTATACGGGTTACAGAATGGCGAACATTTTTCTCGATCGAAAATGTTTGTGAAAATGATTGATATATACAACCAGATGTGCAATAACGCTCCGAATGTGACGCGAGAGAAAATATGGCCATAGCCACGTTGAAGTTCTCTGTCTGTTAGTATTTGACTTGACGGCAACATTGTCAAATCGTTTCTTTTATGCCAGTTGTTTTATATTATCTTTGAGTTGCTATTATATTAATATTAGAAGTGTTTTATAGAATTTGGACAAATTTCGATAGCATATACAGTTTGGTCTTTGAAAATGGTATAATATGATATATTTAAAAAAATTGAAAGATACAGAGAAGGGCCCTGCGCAAAGATTGTGTAATATTATTAATAGTAAATTTTATTTTTTATTTTTTTATGCTTAATAGGCATACGTTTGACCGCACCCTGCCTGATGTTAAGCAGTGATGCGGTCTAAGATGGAGCACGCTTGCCTATGAGGTACCTATTTACCCTTAATTTGAAGATGCCCATATTGTACTTCTCGGGAAACACAGACACCGGGAGAGAGTTCCACAGTTTCGCAGTACGCACGAGGAACGTGTTGTCAAAACGCCTCGTACGTACTTTTGGAACTTGGACCATAAATGGATGGTACCTCTCCATCATTTTTACAAAAATCTCGGCCGGTTAAAATGTAAATTTGTTATAAAATATGTACTAATACTTTGGTACATATGATACATAATAGCTTAATATATAGGTATGTAAAAACATAACTGAATTAAAAGATTTTGATCCGTCGTTTTTGACTCAGTGCTCAAAGCTTTTGAAACGTTGGACAATAAAACTATTATAAATCTAAAAACATGTTCGCTCAAAATCTAAGTAAAGATATAAGATAATTTTCTAAGCATTAAATATGATCTAGTATTATGAATAATAGCGTTTATATCAGAATTTCAGAAGGTAACAAATCATAAATCCGAATTCTAACGGATGATTAATTAAGGTCATAAATTTAGTACACTTAAACGAAAATCAGTTTGGATTTATTAATTATTAATGGATGTGACGACTTGATGTGGGGTTTTATGAATAGGTGTACAATTATGGTATCTACAATCAACTGCTAAAATATATAATACACCTAAAAACAAAATCTAATCTCCGTTTTTTTTATACATTCGAACGAGTGGTAGGTAGACTGATAATAGTTGTTGGCCTGGAGTCGAACCACCACTTTCGAATGTAACACTTGTGAAGTGACCTTGTCGCGTTTCGGGAATAGTTGGGAAGTAGGCATGTATATCGAGAGGAGTCTATATGGATGATGCACATTCGTCTCCTCAAGCCGGCTGCCAAAATGTAAGCTGCCTGTAAAAATGTATCTGTTTGTTTCTGTTCATGGACCGCACTATAGCCGTTGAGATATGCCGAGTTACAATAAAAAAATATACATACCTACATACATATGAACGGTAAATGCCATTAACTGTACATATAGGTAGAATAGATATTTGGTAGGGTACCCTTTCCACGCTTCATCGACCGCCGATTTATACGTTTTATCCAAATAATGATAAGGAATTTACTCTGCTCACGGAGGCGACTTTTCATTGTTTTGTACGTCAGAACTATTTCAGAGAGTCCAATTTTTTTTTCTATTCTATTTAACTGCCAATGATTCGTTATAATTTATATATTTTTTTATAATATATATTGATGTTAACACTGTCACCTGTAGCTCAAGTTTGTCTTTTTACGGGCGGTAGTATTAATTGTACACTATGTACAGTACACATTTAAGAAGAAATAATTTTTCATTTATTTTTTGAACGAAGCTCGTCGGTAATTATTAGCGTATATCTATACTATAGATATACATATCTACATATATAACACAGATTGGAATACGGATAATAAAGTATAAGCGAGATGAATTTAAAATGACGACTATTGATTTTAATTAAATTATATTTAAGATTACACGAGTATTACTGCATTTTTAAAGCTTTTATTAATTAATGTTTAATATTAAAACGTTTACGAGCAATGAGTGGCCGCGGTCTTGCGGGAGGAACGGACTTCACAATGTATAAGAAGCGTGTTCGAACCTCGCTAAATTCTGACCGGTACCAATGTAACTATCCTATATGTGCTTAGGTCGCGCAATGCTTGTGATACAAGCACTATATAATAAATATCAATTGTTGTTCGTTAGTCTGGCTAAAACTCGAAAACTGAAGAAGAAGCTGGAATGATTTGGCTAATTTTGTGGAAGCCAAGGAAGGCTTAAAAGGTGAGTAAATATGAAAAAAATGCTTTTCCACAACTCCGTATACTATGGGTTAAAAGTCCCTAAATAAAATTAAAAAAAAAAACTTCGTATGCTACAGTACTTACGCTAGATTGGGGACAAACAAATATACTTTCATAGTTATAGTATTAAGTATATAGACTTCATTTAAATTAATTGGATTAGTTTTTTTTCAATTTTATTTAGAGACTTTTAACTTATCAGGTTACGCAAGTCCCATCATACCTTAAACATTAATAAACTGAAAAAAATAATTTAACTTATAACTACTACTTTAATTAATAATTTTTACAATAAATTTATACATATATTTAGCTGAGTCGGACAAAGGTTTCACTAATGCTGTATTGGGATTAGTTTTTCTTGTCATTAGGAAAATGTTAGGAGTATCGTGAATTTTATCGTTATATGAAATGTCATCGAAACGACACTATCTCTTTTATCATACAAAAAGTCCACTTCTTGTGCGACCTTTCCAAACAAGAAAAGGCACACGTTGACCTTTATTTTGCAATAAAGTCTAGCTCCTTTCCAAAGAACATTACTTTTGAGAAAAAGAAAAAAAAACAATTTTATTATTTTTGATTTATAAAAAACTAGCTGACCCGGCAAACTTCGTACCGCCTCAGAATCAATAAATAAAAAAGCATTTTTTTTATTATTATTTATTCTTTATTTTTGTAGGGGCTTGCGCTCACACTCGTGGCGATGTCAGCCCCATTGAAGTCTAAACACAAAATTAACTAAAAATAAATCCTAAATAACATAATAAACACAATAACACAAAAAACAAAAGAAAATATATCTACCTATCTTTAAAAAAAATATTAACAAATCTATACAACTCGACAGCAGCTACAAACTCGGGCTGGGGCAACATACTACAAAACTTGTCATGTAGCCACTGTCTATTGGCCTCGCTCCTGACACAATCCCTCAACATATGTTCCACATCCTCGACTTTGCAAAAATCATTTCTGAACGACTTTTAAATTTAATTGATTTCTAAACGACGGGACGAATATCAAATAATTTAAATTCAAAACCAAAGGAATAGTTTCTAAGGGAAAGCGAAATTGTTGTTTTTACTATATTTCAAGCATTTCTTTCATATTTACTCACCTTTTAAACCTTCTCTGGACTTCCACAAATAATTCAAAATCAAAATTAGTCAAATCAGTCCAGCCGTTCTCGAGTTTCAGCGAGACTAACGAACAGTAATTGATTTTTATTATATAGATGTGTGAGATTCATCGAGCGCGAATAAACTGGAATTTGAGCCACACCACGATGTACTGTAAATTACAAATTCCACGTCTACGATCATTTTACACCTCTTGCATATTCGCGACCATATACGAGTACGTTACTCGCATTTTAATTATGTCACCGTTTAACACACATTTTTAGTTCAGTTATATTTATAGTTTAGTTATTTCTGCATTCACTTAACCAGAAATAATTTCCATTAATTTTTATTTTTTGGATTGCCAACATTATTTATACTCGTATAGTACGAATCAAACTTTATGGCGGCTCTGAAGTTAGGCACAAGTTTTATTTTTAATTTTTCTATTGTAGCTCGGCATGTGACAACTCTCCGCCTGATGTAAAGCTAGAGTGCGGTCCATGAATGGATACAACTGCTACTACAGAGAAATCTCTAGAGGCAGCAGTCGCCTCCACTATGTTGGCTTGAAGAAACGAGCATGTACATACCATCCAGATAGACAGTGCACACTCCTCTCGTTATACCCGGCTACTTTCAAACTATTCCCGAAACGTGACAAGGTCACTTCACGGGCGTTACATTCGAAAGTGGTGGTACTACCCCAGGACGGCAGACTGGACAAATAACCATCATCAGTCTGTCTACGAAGTACATACACTGCGCAAATTGAGGTAACAGCGGGGCACGATGAACGTGAGAGGAAAGGGCGATACACCCGGCCGCAGGTTATTTTTATATGTTCTACTCATATTTAAAATTAACTCTTTAATTTTATTATTGTAAACTTAATTATACTTGCGCGAAATAGCGCCCGCAGCTAAGTTTCGAAACGCCATAAAGTTTGATGCGAGCTATATTATTAAATTATAAAAAAATGAATAAATTGAGATATGTATTAACAATTAATAGGAACTTTTATCACCATCAATTGTGCCTTTTTCGCACAGGGATAAGCAGATAACAGAACGACACTTGCCATGATCCTGACACAACTCTCTCACATCCACAATTCTCTTGATACAAGCCCGACGGTTATGGGCCCAGTTTTCATAAGGATGTCTCCGATTTGATCTGAAAACGCCCTTCTGGGTCTGCTTTGTTTGACGTATCCCTTAAATCGGATTTATAAATTCCTTTCGTCAATCTCCATTCACTCGTCCTTTCCATGTGCCCAGAAGCATCGAAGCATCCTTACTCGTCACTACATCTTCTTTCAAAGACTACATCTTTCTTTCTGTACAGGGCGTGATACTCGTGACCGGGTGCTGCGGTGGGCGCGGTCTACTCACGTGTGGCATGATTCTCTCCTTACTGCTCGTCTGCATAGTTTCTCATTTTCATTTTTTGTGTGCAACAACGTATGTGTGTTGGTACTTTTGTGGTTGAAACGTGGGTTGCAATGATATTAATATATAATTTTGGTGCCCCATATACTGGTTTAGTTATGTTTGTTAAATTAGTTATGACTGTTATTATATATTTTTTTTCTGAATTTATAATTCAGTTTTTTTTTTTGTTAGGCTATAATTGACGAGTTTCTTATGGCTGTCTTCTCGTCATATGCCTTTCCGAAGCCAAAAGTAAATTCTGACGATGAATAATCCATGAATAAAAAGTCCATGCCTACGTTCATACAGGATTTTCATTTAATTTCATTATTGAAATAATAATAATAATTTAAATATTATTTATAAGTTGACAACGCCTCTTTACAGCAGCTACTATTATTTTGTTATTATTTTATAATGTTTTAAATATTTTGACGTACAAAAGTGCCGAAAATCAGCCTACTTGTTTAATAAAATAAATTTGAATTTTAACAATCGCGCACACGGAAAATTTCTTTAATAATTCTATCGCACCTCTTATCTTAAAACAAGGAAGGGATGGAAACATATTGTTTGATATATGATTTAGAAGTTTTTCTAACACGGAATCACTGAAGACAATATAATAATGAACGCTCGTAAACTTTCATCTAACTTTGAAAGGGAGGCGCCCGAGAACATCTCGTTTAAACCAAAGACAAAAGTTTTATAAGAGTTTTTAAAAATCACTTTTCGATATCAATTTCTAAAGGAGAGAAATCCTGAAAATATCTAACACTATTTTCTAGTCTGTTTTTAACTTTAAGTCTATACTATTAGGCAAACTGATGATGACAAGTCAGCATCCCGGGGCGGTCACCACTTTCAAGTAGACCGTGACGCTTAACGTGAGATACCATGCTGACTTAACAAAATGTCTGAATATTATAAACAAAGTAGTTGGCTGATGATGGTTATTTGGCCTAGTCTGTTGTCTTCGGGTAGAATCACCACTTTTAAGAGTAACTCCCGTCGAATGGGCTAATCACATTTTGGGACGATCGATGACACCCGTGTTCGAACCTCGCTAATTCTGACCGGTACCAATGTTTTATGTACTTTGGCCTCTCAGTGCCTATAGGCACTATTAAAGAGGTAGGCATACTAATGATGGTTATTTGTTCAGTCTGCCGTCCTGGGGTAGTACCACCACTTTCGAATGTAACACCCGTGAAGTGACCTTGTCGCGTTTCGGGAATAGTTTGAAAAGTAGCCAGCTATAATGAGAGGAGTGGGCACAATCTGGATGGTAAATGCTCGTGTCCTCAAGACGGCATAGTGGAGGCGACTACTGCCCGCACAGGTTTTTCTGTAGTAGCAGTTGTTTCCATTCATGGACCGCACTCTAGTTTTACATCAGGCGAAGTGTTTTCACATGCCGAGCTACAATAAAAAAAAGTAGTAGTATTTAATAGTGGGCATTCGTCTCCTAAAGCCGGCATAGTTTAGGGGACTGACATTTGTCTGTGATAGAAGCTGTTTCTGCTTATACATAGCTTAAGGTCACGGGGAACGTGGTCACATGCCGAGCTACTGTAAAAAACAAAAAAAAGTATAGATATAATAACAAAAGGCGAAAATGTAGTGCTCGTAGAATGTTCTATTATTTTTCTTACTTAAAAGGATTTTGTATTTTATAACAATAGCGGTCTGTAAAAGGTTTTAAAGTAAAAATCAGTTGCATCAGACTGCGCTATCTATTTTCTTAAGAATTCTCAATAGTTTCAATAGAGAAGTACGTGTTGTTAACAAAATGGGAGTGAATAAACCGAGAACTAGCAGTTTGAAACTTCAGCTGCGATCAATTAACGCGTTTTGATACGAAAATGAAGAGACAAAATAAATGTTAAGCAAGGCTACACTAGGCTGCAACACGACTGTACTAGTAACACATTTAAAACGATCTTTCGAATGTAACACCCGTGAAGCGACCTTGTCGCGTTTCGGAGATAGTTTGAAAGTAGCCAGGTATAAGAGAGGAGTGTGCACTGTCAATCTAGGTGGTACATGCTCGTCTCCTCAAGCCGGCATAGTGGAGACGACTGCAGCCCGTAGAAATTTCTCTGTGGTAGTAGTTGTTTCCATTCATGGACCGCACTCTAGCTTTACATCAGGCGGAGTGTTGTCACATGCCGAGCTACAATAAAAAAAAATCGAATGCAATCATCTTAACATTCATGGAAGTGCATTAAATATCGCTAGAGATGTTTGATTTGTTTGCGCGATAGAAACAATATTGGCTACATTTCTTTTTTAATTAAGCACGTGTGTGTGCCCGCATTCCGCCTGATGTTAAACTGTTGTCAGAGAAGGAGATCTACAGACAGCAGTCGCGTCCGCTATGCCGGCTTGATGACATGCCTCTCTACAGCGTAAATTGAAAGATCACAAATTATAGGTAGAAGAAAATACGTGGCTATGAAGGTCGTTCCGTAATTTGATGGAACGACAGAAAAAGACTTCCTGAACCTTTTAGTCTGCGAGGTAATCGTTTCCACAGTGAGGCGATGCATTCGATCGCTCAGTGGGCTTAGTATGAGTTTACATTAACGCTGTCACAGCGTAAAGTGAACTCTACACCAATCAAACAATATAATTTAACCGCTGAAGTTTAAAAATTTCAAATGAATTTATACAATCGAATCGTACAGAGCAGCGGTGACGCCACGTCGTCATCTCTGGATTTTCGCATATACTCGTAATGTATAGCCGAATAAAACTTTCCGATTTCGCTCTCCAATCGCGGACTCGTGTAGCCGGAGCCTTAGTAGAATGACATTTGTTTTCGCAAAAGATAGACCGATGTCAAAGTGAAAATTAATTAACGCTTTATTATCATTTAATATTTATTAAATATACTTTTATTATAGGTAATCAAAGACATTTGTTTGCCTTTAAATGACTTTCGAAGTTAATAAATAAATAATTAATTACATTTAGAAAACAAATAAATAAATACCTAAATAGACAGGCAGACTGATGATGGTTATTAGCCCGGTCTGTCGTCCTGGGGTAGTGCCACCTCTTTCAAGTGTAACACCCGTGAAGTGACTTAGTAGCGTTTTAGGATCGCGTTTCAACTTGGAAGTAGTATTGTATTAATGGATGGTGCACGGTACATGGTCGGTGTCCTGACGCCGGCATAGGGAAGGCGACTGCTGTCTGACTTTTCTCTGTGGTAGCATTTCCACTACTATAAAAACATGATTAAAATTAATAATTTAAACACTACGTGGATATCTCTTTATCCTTAGCAAATATGAGTAATAAAACAAGCTACTAACAAGGTCGGGAAAGGCGCCGGCGCCCCCTAGCGGCTACTAAACTAAGTTATAATGTACGTACTAGCAGGGTAAATAGAAAACATTAAAGTCATGTCGTCGCGAGAGGTTAAGGCACTCGCCGTTTTATAACTTTTATGTTAATTATTATCCCCACTTATTCATAAAAAAGTTATACGTAGTTTAAATTAAACTCCGTTCTTGTCATTTTGTAATATTTGACGGATTACACAAGTGGGAAAGGAACCGCAAAAGTGTTATTTTAAACATTAACTTTTTTAGATAAGTAAGAAGTATTTTAAGACCTTTTTTAATTAAATATATATTCCAAATAGGCTAACTTGGGCTCTTGAGTTGTCATAATATTATATGATTCTACAACTACATAAAATGGTTTGGGAAAAGCTCTATCAATGACTAACTGAAATATAGTATTTTCGTGTACTATATATTTTTTCTACAGTAACCCTATATTTTATAGTAGGGTTGGCAACCCTGAAACAGCCTGACCAGAAATAACTACTTTTTCGTACACACTAAAGTAATTCGGAATATGCTGAAAAGAACACAATCCCTTCTTTGTCTCAACAGGGTTCTTCCTACACACGTTCGTTTTTACAATTTGCCTGTCTGAAAGCTTCTTCGAGTGTTGACATGAAGAAGCGTTTGTAAACACGCCACTAATGTAAAGTTCGAATCCAATCATAATCACTTAATGATGGAACTTTAAAAAAAACTGAGTTGAGATGGCATCGAACCACTAAAACGCTTTTTATATTTTTACACTAATACCAATTGGTTTTAAAATTCCTCGCAGCTAGTCGGTGGAAATAAAAGGAAAGGTACTCACGGATAGCTCAATTGTCCTCACTTTAGATTCTAGATTCTAGAACATTCTTCCAAGGGCTGGTTTAGTAGATGTATTCGTATATGTATTCACATATTTTTGGAGCGCGCACTCGCGGCGACACACACTTTTTTCAACTTTTGTGTACTCGTTTGTTTTGAATTTTTAGGCAAAGGAAGTGGGAAGGAATGGGATTCCGACTAGCTTTAAGTATCTAACACTACACAACCAACACCTTTACTTGATCAAATTCTCTTCTTCCTTCTTCAACTTCTATATTTCCGTCAGCAGCCCTTCACCTCACAAATAATACTTTCTTAAATCAAACAAGGAAAAGAAAAATAAAATTCACAAGACATACGAGTAATTTGAATGAGCGGAACTTTTCTACTTGAAGTGTATTTCTAACTCTTGCTGAGTAAGTTTGTTTTCAATTCAATTCGTGAAAATTTTTACATTTCCTAAGTGCACAAAACTAATGTACACACGTAAGCTATTTATCTGTGACTATAAATACATTCTTATTACACTGGGATGCAATTTTTTTTTATAGCTCGGCATATGATAGCACACCGCCTGATGCAAACCTAGAGTGCGGTCCATGAACGGAAATAACTGCTACTACACATAAATTTCTACAAGCAGCAGTCGCCTCAGCTATGCCGGCTTGAGGAGATTCCTCTAGTTATTTGTTATTCTCTTATTAAAGAAATTAAATATATTATAATAAAATTTATTATTTGTAAAATATAACTTTTTTATTTATAACAAACATAACAATGATATTCCTTGACAGTTACGAAACGAAACAACTAACTTGAGTGTGCACTGTCAACCTCGAAGATTTATTTATATTTTCAGCACATAGTATTTAAGGATTGGAAACTATGTGAACATAAACACAACTCCGTGATGATGTATACGTATGCTGTTTATTCCGCTCAAGCCGGCATTTCGCAGACGGAAGTCTGAACTGTACATATTTCTGGCGCAATTCACTAAACTTCGCAGACGCGACGCTTCCGTCGTGTTAGGAATTAGGGACCATTACCGATGTTCTACTCAACTTTTTCTTATGAATATAACATAATAGATAAAGTGGCATGGAAGATAAAGTTATCTAAAAGTGTAAAATTAAAAGCTATAGTTTAAAAAAAAAATTTAAAAATATATTAATTTAATTAAAAATATATTTCGGAACGGTCATGAATACGGACTCTAATTTGAACGGTTACGGAAACTAACTTGGAACAAAATGAATACGTGGTCATGAGTACAAGCACTAACTGAATATGAAACAAAAGCGTCGTTCCACTTTGACAGAGTCTGAAAACACACGACGCGGCAGACACGTTGTGACTTGTTTGTGCGGAGGAACTGTCGTGTTTCAGCATATTTGCTTAGTTATCGCCCACAAATGGAGGATAGAAGTCTTGGAGCTCTCCCGTCTGACATTACTCTGCATGATGTTAAGAGCTAGAATGCAGTCCACCAACGGAAACAACTGCTACAACACATAAATTTCTACAGGCATTTCTACTCGCCTCCGCTATGCCGGCCTGAGGAAACGAATCCATCCTGATTGACACTACACTCCTCTCGTTATACGTGGCTACTTTTCCACGCGA
Organism: Tinea pellionella; assembly: GCA_948150575.1. Classification (NCBI taxonomy): domain Eukaryota; kingdom Metazoa; phylum Arthropoda; class Insecta; order Lepidoptera; family Tineidae; genus Tinea; species Tinea pellionella. Next base: position 1,930,525 of record OX411254.1, on the reverse strand, counting down.
CTTCACGCGAAGTACATAAACACCCTTATAATAATTTGAAAAAAATATTTTCTATGTAGATAGAATTGAATTTGGCAGCTTATCTTTTAGAGCTTTGATCATTTTGTCACGACCGCGTTCGTTTGCTCAAAACATTTCGAAAGTTCACAAAATAACGTTTGATCATTCGTCAAAGCATAATATTTAAACAGACAACATATTCAGGTCTCTTAGGATTTTTCTGTAATATTTTAGTTTCCTCAATTCCTCTAGTTTTAGGGAAAGAAGAAGTTATAGGAAAACTCTCATGTTTCTTTTAAATTGTCGAGTTTCCTGTTTACTCCTCTTTATTCATCATAAAAGAAAGTAATATTTGAAAAGGATAATGTCCATTTTTGGGCCCACTTGGTATCAAATAGTTTAATATCAAAACAATATTCTAAAATAATATCTTATTTTTCATGATTTTCTTTTATTTATGTTAACACATCGTTTACAAATCAATAGACAATTTAAAAATTACATAAAAAACAGATATCATCAATTTATTAAAGCATTTAATAAAATAATAACCTCAAATGTTGAACAATAAAAATTCAAATTACTCAATAACCTGGGCGAAAAAAAACACTCATTGGTGACAATTAATATAGATTTTTTTTTTACAAAATGAAATCTAAAATATATATCTAAAATAATCGACAAACCCGTTAAAAAATTGCAGGCCCATTTCTCTTAGGTGAATGGGCATTCTCCTTTTGACATATTAATATCAAAATCAAAATATTTATTTTCCTTCTTGCCAGATGTTCGGCAAGAACCCCGTTGGGGCACTGAGAAAAAAAAAACTTATAGATATACCTTACTTATTATAATACAAAAATTCACTTAAATTATAAAAACTATTATTTACTAAAAATATCTTTAATTTATTAACAAACTTATTATAATTAGACTCATCTTTTATATGGCCAGGCAAACTGTTGAAAATCTTTACAGCCATGGCATATGGCCCTGCACTGTACATTGACAAACTTGACTGTGATATCGCTAATGTGTTTTTATTTCTTAAGTTTCTGTTATGTCTGTCTTTTGCTTCTATGAACAAGCTAAAATAATTCTTCCTCACAAATTTACTTAATTCTAAAATATATATTGAAGTTAAAGTTAAAATGTTTAAATTAATAAAATGTTCCCTACATGTATCTGTTTGTTTAATGTTGGCTAAGATTCTAATGCATTTTTTTTTGTAAAATACATATTTTTTTTGCAAAATATATATTGTTTGGTATTATTAAAAAGCTCTTACTTTTTGCCGTGGTCTAGCGGTAGAACGAGTGAACTCACGATCGATGAGTCACGTGTACCAATCTAGCTAAATTCTGACCGGTACGAATGTAATAAGTACTTTGGTTGGTTATTATTAGTTGATTATTAGCCTAGTTTGTCATCCTGGGATAGTACTAACACTTTCAAGCGTGAAATGACTTATAACGGGCGAGTGTGCATTGTCAACCTGGATAGCGCATTTTTTATATTTTTTTATTTTAGCACGCCATATGACCGCGCTTCGCCTGATGTTAAGCTAGAGTGCGGTCCATGAACGGAGGCGACTGCTGTCAGAGAAGGGGATCTGCAGACAGCAGTCGCGTCCGCTATGCCGGTTTGATAAGATGACTTTTTTCTTTTTTATTGTAGCTCGGCATATGACAACACTCCGCCTAGGGTAGGCAGACTGATGATGGTTATTAGCCCAGTCTGCCTTCCTGGGGTAGTACCACCACTTTCGAATGTAACACCCGTAAAGTGACCTTGTCGCGTTTCGGGAACAGTTTGAAAGTAGCTAGGTATCGCGAGGAGTGTGCACTGTCAATCTATATGGTGCATACTCGTCTCCTCAGATCGCCATAGCGGAGGCGACTGCTGCCTGCAGAAACTTCTCTACAGCAGCAGTTGTTTTGCGTTCATGGACCACACTCTAGCTTGACATCAGGCGAAGTGATGTTATACGCCAAGCTGCAATCAATTAAGAATATTTTAGTCTTAAAACATTAATAAATAAAATTATTAGAGTGTAATCTTTGTCCTTTTTCTTGTTCAATGCCCTACCATTTTGAACTTTATTATTTTACAATTAGGAGTCAAATTGTCGCGCGATATCTCCGTTAATTAATAAGTATACAAATATAGCGAATGCATAAGCAAATATGTGTTCAGAATAAATCAAAACATCGTGTAGGAGTTGTATTGTTGTTGGCTTGTAAACCTAGATTAAATTATCTACTGGTCAATTCGCTACATGAATAATTAATGAACTTTCCTCATACGGTGTTCGATAACAACAAACATTTTGTATGCGAGCTATGTTTTATATCGAGAACTTCCCGTTTTCGTCTACAGTCCTCCTCCTCATGTTTAGCTGGAGGGTAGGTAGCAGTCATCTCCGCTATACTGCTTTGAAGAGACGAATGTTTCGAAACGCGATTAGGTTCTCGGGTGTTACACTGAAAGTTGTAGTACTACCCCAGGTTTTGTAGGTTGTAGATCGTAGGCTCTTTTTCCGCAAGAGCAGCTATGTCGAGGTTCGTCCACGCTGCTGCACTCCAGGAACACATGCGTGACTGTTTCTTCAGCCTCCATACAACCTCTGCACAGGGGACTATCTGTAATGTTTGTGTAATGTTGTATAAACGTTTGTTGAGGCCACAATGCCTTGTTATAATGGCAACGATTGTAAGATTGTAAACTTTGACGTAAGCCAAGCAGGTTTCTTGTTAGGTACTGGCACTACTTCCCTCGTCTGTCGACAGTCCGCTGTATTGTGGATTCATATAAGTTAAAAAAAAAAAACAGGACTACAAGTTGGGCCAATAACCATCATCCGTCTATCTACCACCTTTATTTTAATTAATATATTTCCTAGTATATATGTATATAGGCACAATAATGTTTTTTTTTACCTTATACAAAGGTACTTTGTTATTATGTATTTTGGCTGCTTAGTAAAACTGTTTTCAGTTAGTTTCAGTAAAATTGTGTTAAATTTGTACTTTGCTTTCTTCTCATTTATGTAAAGTGTAATTTATTTGTATAAACCTATATAGGTACTGAACATTTAGATTTGTATCTAATGAAGATTTAATGACCTGCAAAGAGATTGTAAAAATTCTTTCTACATTTAAAATTCTGATTTTATGGACATTTTTAGTACCTACTTGATCATTTTTATGAGTGTGTGTGTCAATAAAAATATGAAATAAGCATACCTTTCCGTTTTATGGACTAAATCTTAATCAATATAAAGACTGGTTCTAGTGGACTGAATCGAATCTCTTTATTTCGTGTGCATACACTACACACATACTCACAATCAAATGTAATAAGACAAAAATATATCAAAAAGAGAGGGCACTGATGCCTTTAATACAGTCAGTAGACTAGTTATATTGCAAATAAAGTTTGTATTTATTTATGAAATTGCTAATTGTACGATATGGATAAACGAATTTCCTGATCCGATTCGACTCAAGCCTAAAGAAGACTAAGCTATATTTTATAACGGCTCTATGCTACCTCGGTGCAACTTATCTATTTAGGAGATTCATTGAGGGGATTCATTCTTGACCCTTCCACCAAATTAATTTTTTTTAAGCGCATAAGGCAAATATTTCGTGTTTCTTATGTAAAGATTGACGATAATTATTATGATTTGTGTCGATTAAAAATTCAACTATTTTGATTTTATCATTATAGCGTATTTTCTTTCTTAGGTTTTTTTTCTACGATAAAAAAAAGAACTAGTTTTGTAGACGCATTTATATAGGTAAATTACATAAATAGTAACAAAGTTCAGCTTAAGGGCAAGCATTATACGGGTAGATGCTATCTTTGAAAAGGAAAATTGTTTGAATTGTAAAGGTGAGAGAGGTGAGATTGGATCAGATAACCGTCTATGATATGACTTCTATTACGACGATAATACATGGTGTTTTACTACCTACTAACTTGTTCGCTATTATGTATATGAAAATTTTTAGAAAAGAGCGGGGCAGGGCGGACTACATAGCCCAGGGGCCCCGGTAACTAATTGTGAACATAATTTTATAAAAATCTTACATTTCTTTGAAGTGGAGAATCTGGAGCGAAGAGAGAAGCAAAGGAGAGATGAGAGAACTCAAAGGCGCTGATGATGACTGATGACGATGACGATCACGTTTTTTCCAGTTAACACTCCAGTAGTAAGACACGTAACGTTCTTTGCCCTGCTTCAAAAATTAGGTTAGGTTAGCTTAAGTTTTTTTTCTAATAAGTAGTTAAACTATAAAACCGATTTTGCCAGCCTGCCACAAGCCAGCAACGTTACTGTATTTACTACGCAGCTACGCGACGGTCCCAGTTTTGCAATATTTACGTGCAAGTATATGCTTGCAATTTAAATTAATAGAAAAACTTGTTTTGTGTTCTAATCTAAGTATTGGAACAATTCTTGTTTTAGTCATAAATAAAGGTTTTTTTAATTAATTATTATTTTTATAGGTTTATCGTAACAAGAAAATTTTAGCCTAATTGTTAACTATACAATACTATTAATCTACTGAATACTAAATTACAGCTAAATCGATCTATTCTATAACTAATATCAATATTTACAAAATTATACAGTATCTTTAACAAATTAATCTCAGTGCGCTCAGACCCATTTATAAATAAAGTTGGCGGATAAATTAATATAACACCATGTATATTGAACAGAGTTGAGGTGGAAAGTCTCATCGGCTGTTCTACATTGAGACTTATTGAGCTGATAGGTGTTGGAACCTACAATAATGGATCCAATTTATTATAGTTTGATGTTTTGGGAATGGGGTCGTGGCGTATCTCTGCTTCAATAATACAAATGTACGGAGTATTTTATACGATTTTATGTTCGACAAAAATTATTGGTGCATTTTTTATTGTAGCTCGGCATATGACAACACTTCGCCTGATGTTAAGTTAAGAGTGCGGTCCATGAACGAAAACAACCGCTACCACTGAGAAATTTCTGCAGATAACACTCGCCTCTGTTATGCCGGCTCTAGGAGACGAACGTACACCATCTAGGTTGACAGTGCACAGTTAAATGTATATATATAAAGTTTTCTTTTTCTTACTTGTACTTGTAGTACCTATGTCTATTTTTTTTTCATATTTATGATTTTTTTTATTCAACCATAATGTGAAAATAATAGTTTTTATTTGCGTGTTTACGCGCTCGCCAGTGTTAATAACCATCATTAGTTTGCCTAAAAACTCTTTGATGTAAATAGTACCTAAATAATCTTGAATTGGAAACAATAACATGTATTTATTTTTTATATGTAATAATAAAAATCAGTCAATTACATTTAATCGGTCATATCGATGGCGTCACATTATTCAAGCATGTAATAGGTTGAGGTAACAAGATGAGTTTTATGAAAGCTTTTACCACTAAAAGCCTTCTCGGGAAAGAAAATAAGCACGTATGTCAAAAATGAGTACCCACTTAATGCGGCTAAGACGTTATAAAATGTATATATAGTGGATTAACATATTTCTATATTTGGTATATTTAAAGTTCAAATATTTTTTTAAAATATCGTAACAGTTGTTTAAGACTATATTTAACTATAACTATAACAAAATTGAAACACAAGATTTGATTCTATTCTGTATACGTAGCCTGTATATTAAATATTAAAACAATAACTCCTTATAGTGATTTTCTTAAGATTTGTGCGGCTTACTATCGCGTTTATTTTGATTACTTTGATATTATGACGCGCGAAAACTTTGCGACACCGTATTCACGTGTTATTGCTTTAAAGCTTTCGAAATATTGGCGTCGGATTAGATTAATCAACGCTATAGTAAGCCGCATTAATACTTTAATGCAATTAATGTAATGCTAATTTTTTTTTGCTTATTCGAATACTAGGTTATATTATTATTATAAAAAGTGACTTTTTTGTTTGAATTTCATCTTAGTTTAATACTATTTTTGGCATAATGTTCTGTGCATACCATATTTTTTTTGTGCATACTATTGTAATTTGAATGCACTTTTCCCTTTTTTTCTGCTCTATAGTTTGACTACACTATTTTGGGCACCCTGTATAATGTATAAACTTTATGTAGTGAATTATTTTCACGATAATAACGCTTAATTTAGAAAGCAATTAATCCAAATTGAAACACGTAATTGTTTAGATAATAATCTATTCTAAATAATGCATAATAAATGTTATATGATTGGATTGGATTTGTGACGTTTTCATATGTCAGCTTGTAGAACAACATTGAATTAGTTTAGAATTTTATTTAATAATATTACGGTGAAATTAGATTTACCATTACTTTTTAAATTAAATTTAAATATTTTATACGGTTTACAAGTACGATATATTTTGACTATTTCCTTGAAAATTCTTTTGAGGAATAACGTTCTCGAAAGCCGTCAGTAAACAAAGAAATACAATTTAAGACGTAATATGTGTGTATAAGATACATCATGTTATTATGCAATATTATTATTTTTATGGTAAGATCGAGTGCGATCCATGAGCGAAGATCACTGCTTAGTAGAAGTTGATTTGTATTCTGTAGTCAGAGTAACGTCTGCAGGCAGCCTACACTGGCTTTTTTCGTATCCCTGGACGTATCTCGAAACGCCATCAGTTCCTTTCAGGGCGTTGAAAGGCAGACTGGACTAAAAACCACCATATTTCTGCCTATCAACCTGAAAAGTTGAATAATTGAAATATGTAAGTCCGTTATTTCGTTGACATAAATCCTAAATTTGATTGACACCTAGGAAGCCTCAAGTCAACACCTCTAACCAAATTTAGGCTTTCAATCAAGCTTAAAGGATTAATATTTAAATAATCTCTGTTTTATACATTATTCAGAGAAGCAAAGAACTGAATGTAAATAAATCGATCTTACAAATCGTATTTAAGTATTTCTGGAATAGTTTGAAAGTAGCCAGGTATAACGAGAGGAGTCTGGACACTGTCAATCTGGATGGTACATGCGCGTCTCTTCAAGCCGGCATAGTGGAGGCGACTGCTGCCTGTAGAGATTTCTCTGTAGTAGCAGTTGTATCCATTCATGGACCGCACTCTAGCTTTACATCAGGCGGAGTGTTGTCACATGCCGCGAGCTACAATAATAAATAAAAAATATTTGTCCTTTAGAAAAAGCGCAAAAGGTAGAAAGAATATTTGGAAATATTTATGAGTACATTGTTCCCAAGTCATGATTAAAATTGGCGTTCTGATAATAACAATTATTAGTATTTTGGTCACGTTTACGAAAACACCTTTTTCTAAATTTGATGTTCAAATGACAGCAGCGTCGCAAATAAAATCGGTTTTAAATTTTTAATTCTAAAATGACTTGGATTTAAAAAATTAAAGTAACGCAAAAATGATTTTAAACTATTAAAAGATGTTATGAATTCATTGCACGTTCGAAATGCAATTTTAATTTTAAATCGTTTTTTTTAATTCTACATCTCAGAGATTTTAAATTGTAACTATGAATTCTTGTGGTTCATGGACGTCTCATTATTTTCTGGTTCAGCATGTGACGGACTTCGCTTGAATTTTAAGTTAGACTTTAGAGTGTGGTTCACAGCTACCACAGAGCAATGACTGCTGGTACCAGTGTGCTCAACTTCATTAGCTGTACGTATACCAGTCAGATATGTGCAAGAAAGACTCCGTTACTTAGACTATAAGGAAGTTTTGGAGTTCTATATGCCTATCACAGCGTTTCGTTTTATGTTTGGTCGTATACGATGATGATAAACAAAACATTTGATTTATTTTATTGTAGCTCGGCATGTGACAACACCCCACCTGATGTTAAGCTAGAGTGCGGTCCACGAATGGAAACAACTGCTACTACAGAGAAACTTGTGCTCGCAGCAGTCGCCTCCACTATGCCGGCTTGAGGAGACAAGCATGTACCATGACAGTGCACACTACTCTCGCTATACCTGGCTACTTTCAAACTATTCCCGAAACGCGACAAGGTCACTTCAGGTTGTTACATTCGAAAGTGGTGGTACTACCCCAGGACGGCAGACTGGATAAATAACCATCATCAGTCTACCTACCACTCTTTAATAGTGCCTACAGGCACTGAGCGACATATAACAAAGTTACATTGGTACCGGTCAGAATTAGCGAGGTTCGAACACAGGTCTCATCGATCGTGAGTTCACGCGTCCAACCGCTAGACCACGGCCTCTCTCAAAAATTTACCCAGAACGAACGAAGAAATTCCTGTCTATTCGAAATATTCTTTTCTTTTTGTTTTATATGGCGTTATAACAATTTGCCAGTGTCAAAGTAAATATTTTTGCATCAAGTTAATAACATTGTGCATCACGAGTCATTCATTCATCACACCAAACAGTCAGGTCAAATCTCAGTCATGTCAAAAATTATTCCAGTAAAGTGGTAGAATCTTTACTGAAACTTCCTAGGGAGTTTTGGAGAGAAAATGGAAACACAGGATCTCTTCTTTTGAATTGTTTGCCCACACTCACGCACGTTCACGAACACTCAATGGATAATAATCCACCATTATTACACATTAATACTCGAAGAAACACAAGTTTAGAAAAATAATTCAAAACAGATAACCCGACGTCTCAAGATGGTCCCTACTGGAAAATACAACCCGACTTGGGTTTTTCAATAAGGTCAAATCATCATGTATAAAGATTTGATCAAACTGAATTATTGCCAGAAACTTTGTTTTCCGTTATTTGGGTTGAAAGTAGCACTCTAATTTATCCCATAATAAGTTAAAAATAAAATATAGGGTTTTATCATTCTCGCATAATAAAAACGGCGTCCATAGCTCGTTTTCATTAGCACGGTAAATATGAATATTCATGTGTCCATGCCGCATTAAAAAGGCAAAATATTTCAATTAGAGACTATGCGAAGGGGTAGAATTTAATACAAATGTTCAATATTGTCCTAAATTACAATTTAAAGGAGAATGCCCATTTTTGGGCCCACTTGATACCTAATAGTTTGTTATCAAAACAATATTCTAAAATAACATCTTATTTTTTTATTAATTCATTTTAATTATATCAACACATCGTTTACCAATAAATAAATTAATGTTTGTAATAATGTTTAATTGCATATAAAACAGTTATCAGCATTTAAAAAAATAATAACCTCAAGTATTTCGTCAGAAAACATTTAATTACTCAATAACCCGGGTGAAAAAATTAAAACTGATTGGTGATAAGGAAGTAGATTTATGTTTCTACAAAATTAACTAAGAATCATCGACAAACTCGAGAAAAAAATTGTGGGCCCATTTTTCTTAGGCGAATGGGCATTCTCCTTTGCAGTTTTTTCTCTTCATAGGCAGGTAAACACTAATTAAATAATTTGGCTTTTTATACTGAATTATTAGTATTAGAATATTTTAAATTTAATACAACGTTTCGAAAGCTTTGCAGCCGTAAGACTGAGATACTGTTCGTCCTATTTGGTTCGTTTTTAAAAATCAACAAAACCCTTGTCTATTTTCTTTGGTATGGTTGAAATATTCAAAGTTTGACAGTAGAACTCTGATAATGATTCGGAAGAAATTCAACCGATTAAGGCCCTCTTTGATAATCATAACGGAAACGTTGGACCGATTCGGCGCATTTAAGTGGCCAATTGTCCACGATATATCGTTCGCCGATATTTCGGAGCGATAATTTTATCGGAACGATTTGTTCACAGATTTGCTAGAAAGTATGTTTATCCTTGTTCATGACACGAGGTAATTCATTCAGTTTATTCGCCGCTCGTGTCTTACCCATAAATCTTTGCTTTTGTGTCGTTTATTTATCAGTGAGGTGGACAAATATGCGCCGACATATCATTATCGTCATCGTTGACATTGTCAAACGACCAAAGCATTTCTAACATACATGTCGAGGTAAAACGATAAAAAAAACATATATTTAAAAAAATGGAGACGAGTAATAGGAAATTTGCTATCGGTTCAAAATACAAGCTTACGTCGACCCACAATTTGTCAAAGGCCTTTACAAATAGCTTCTACGTGGCTCACTACTCATGACAATACACAGCCAATCCTAAGGTCAGAAACTAAACGTATTGTCTTAAGAATAAATTGTAGACTTTTATTGAAGAGGGATATCTTTTTATAAGTTTAAGAACTAGACTAAAGGGCGAATCAAGTTTCAATCGAATACATTTTTTTTTTAGTTTTAGTAGCCGAGCACTTGATCATACTCCGCCTAATGTTCAGCTAGAATAGGTCCATAAAGGTAAACAACTGCTACCACAAACAAATTTCTGCAGGCAGCAGTCACCTCCGCTATGCCGGCTTGACAGTGCACCCTCCTTTTGCTAGCTGGCTACTACCAAATTTTCGCTTCATGCCAGTTTATCAACTATTATACATTGCTTTTGACAGTTTATAAATAATTTTGTTTTTCTAATCACGAATGATGACTGGGGGAAATTGCCTGAAGAGAAACATCGGCTGTGCTTCTAGAAGGAAAATTAATTGGTTAGTTCCGGTTGTCATCTGGTGAACTCAGTTCAAAGATAACCAACTGATTAAGTTATTTCCTGTTTATAAACTTTTATTAATATAGAAACATTTGCGTATATAAAAAAGTATAGATATAATTCGATTTGAATATTGTGGCCAAGGCGAGAGTAGAGTTTGTAAAAAAAAAAAAAACGAGGCGACTGTGCACACTGGACGATGCTCAGTCCTCTCGTTAAGGCGATTCAAACGACTATCACCTGCATACTTCATGGAATGTAAATTCAATAAACACTGGATTCACATATTTTTTAAAAATTAATTAAGGGATTTTTATACTGTGACATTAGTTTATATTATTGACATTATTTTTATAAGGGTTTGACGTTTAATCATAATTAATTAAATTTTGTATAATTGATTTGTATATAGAATAAAGTTAAAACTAATAAATCTGTGTACAGCTGCAAAGGTATTAGTTTGACAATGTAAACTAATAGCAAATTCACCTAACATTTCATTTCAATATACATGACCGCACTCTGCCTTTTGTTAATCTAAAGTGCGGTCCACGAACGGAAACAACTGGTAAAATAGGTGGTATTCACATTCTCTATGCCAGGTTGAGGAGCCAATAGTGCTCTAAGCAATAACAGGCCACTTTACGGGTTCCACATGATACTGGTGGTACGACGGCAGACTGCGCAAGTAATAATAATTAAAATACCAAGCTACCCACCACACTTTGTCTTAGGGAGGTTTTTATGGTAGCTCGACATATGTTAAGCTAGAGTGCAGTTCATGAATGAACAACTGTTACCACAGAGAAATTTCTGCAGGCTACAGCCTCCGCTTGAGAAGACGAATGTGCACCATTCAGGTTGACAGTGCACACTTTTATCCTTCAAATACAGGTACATAAATACTTGAAAAATAGGTTGGATTGCAAGAGTAAATTAAATATATTTCAAAAACATAATTCGAAAAAAGTTTATCTAAATTTTGAAATGGCATTTGTGTATTATTAATCGAGTTTCTTGAGTAAAAGCTGACTTTGTTAATTAATGATTAATGGCTCGCACGTAATTCCCTAAATTTCCTTAATTAAGCAAGAAAATTGTTTAAAAGTCGAGTATTTTCATTAACAAAAATTCGATCGTAATTGGCTACGAATTTATTAATTCAGAGTCCATTTCGATTTACGGATGTGTGTCTCATTCTTATTATAGTAGTAAGAAGGCAGAAATCGCTTCAGCTATACCAACTCGAGGAATCGAATGTGCACCATCTAGCTTTGAGTAAATACAAAAATAGATTATTGCTACATACGTATACATACTGTACGGTTATTTATGTAATAAAGACCAATTTACAATATTATTATTATTAATATTATAAGGTACGTCTGGTGATTCACAAGTAAGAGCTGGCTTGGCAGAGAAAGAATGAAAGTCGAATAAACGCGGTAGAAATGCGATCGCTAAGAAGTATGTGCGGAATATACTTGAGTGAGCTAATCCCAAACAGTGTGATAAGAAATCGCTGCGAGCTAAAGGACAGTATTGTGACTAAAGTGGAAAGAAGTATGCTAAGGTGGTTCGGTCATTTGGAAAGGATGGATGAAAGGAGATTAACAAAAAAGATTTATTGTGCGAAAGTGGATGGCAGTGTCGGAAGGGGGCGCCCTAGGAAGACCTTTCTCAGTCAGATTGGTGAACTGCTGAGAAAAGGTCAGATGAGGAGCACCCTCAATCGACGTGCATGTATGAGGGGAGTAATGGATGTGGTCGAAGCGTAAGTAGTATGTAGAGAGAGGAGTCGCTGGCGCTCCATAGTTTCTGTCTACCTTAGTGGGAACAAGGCGTGAACTAAGTAGTAGTAGAGTACAATAATATAAAAAATGCCACAAAAACGATCAAAACCGCGGGCAAAGAATAAGAAATAGAATAACGTTAGTAATGAAATTAGCAGAACTAAAAAAATAACACTATTTTTTTTATAGATTTTCATTTGATATTTCTCACGCCATTCTCAAAAGCAAAACGATGTTCATTATTCATATTGAATGTAGCAAAAATGAAAATAACTTTGGTCTTTGTTTATAGTATAAAGTTTCCTAGATGTAGGTAGCGATATGACTCCAGAATATTTGTTAACTTTATACCAAGTAAAGACAGGAACTAGCATTGTTCAACAGCAACTTTACATGTAGTTCTAGAACGGCTCTCTTGTTTTACTTCGACCAGTCACATTTATAGTTATGTAAATATATTCAAAAACTTTTGCCGAGAATTAATTTTATATTTTGTCTGTATTTAACACTATAAATGCCCTGTTATACCCAACCTTATATATTTTATACTTTATACATGTAAATCGAATAATACATATCAAATACATTAAAAGCTTATGTTCTAAGTGATTCACATGCACGCTCTCACTTTTGTATGATATTAATGATACTTATATTATTCATTTTAAACGCCTTTTATTCTTTTTTTCAGTTTCTGACCGGACAACCGGATCAACCGGACAATAGTATATGATTTTATTATTTTTTGGGGTTATGTTATTGGGTTATAAACTTTGTTCAATATTTTTCTCAACACATCTAAGCTAGCTAAGAGGCCGTCGTCACACCAGTATATCAATGTTTTGTGTTTAACAAATAATGGTATCTTAATGTTATGTAGTTGAGATCAGACCAAAAGTGTAAAATAATAATGCAATTTTTTTATTATGGTCTCAGAAATAAAAAAGATTTGGACTGCATACAAATTCTGGTTCGCTGGATTGCTAGCTGTCTTTTTACAACTTGTATATATATAGTATGGTATAGTATGGTATAGTATGGTATAGTATGGTATAGTATGGTATAGTATGGTATAGTATGGTGTAGTATAGTATAGTGTAGTGTAGTGTAGTATAGATAGGGACATTAATTTGCACAGACTCTGAATCAGAACAAGAACCTTGAATATAACGGATTACATAACTACACTTAAACTTCAATTAAGGTATTATTAACTTCAACTAAAGCTGTGTAGAACCTATCTTATGAAACTCACCCCCTTTTGATAGTTCACGAGCATCATTACGGAGAGGAAGTTGTATTGCAAAGCAGTTACTCTATATGAAAGAATTATGAATGCCTTAGGCGATGTGCGCAATTTCCACGTGGGCTTTGACACTACTTCTTATAGGTATAAAACTACTAGCTGTCGGTGCCCGGTGTTGCCGGGCCAATCAAGTTGACAATTCGCGACAGAAATCCTTTCTCCTCATATCGCTCTCTCCTTGTATTCTAAATGCAAAATTCTTCTTTAATGCACGTCTACACTATAATACGAAGATACTATTAAAATTTCAAATCGCTAGCCATCATTGTTTATGAATTAGTTAGTCAGTCAGAACTTCATCTTTTATATAAGGTATATATGTACTCTGTATAATATACAAAAAGGTTACAACTTATATAACTATAGTATATTTTATAAATTGAATTTCATAATAAAATTTCACATAACAGAAAACAATTTATGTTCGATGTTTTATAATAACAAATGAATGGCGTAAATGTTGAGATTGTTATTAAAATTATTAAAAACATTTTTTTATTATTATTCAATTTTCATTATAATTTAATAATAAAAATATTTGTTTCAGTTAATTAAATAAATAAGATAACAAAATAAAATTTAGTTAACATTTCAATTATTATATTTAAAAAATAAAGTACATTGTTCGTTCGTTTTTTTATAATAATTTATAATATTGTAGCTCGACATATGACAACACTCTGTCTGATGTTAAGCTAGAGTGCGGTCCATGAACGGAAACAACTGCTACCACAGATAAACTGCAGGCGGCAGTCGTTTTCACTATGCCAGCTTGAGAAGAATGTGCACTATTCGGGTTGACAGTATAATACTTGGTTACTGATCCTGAAACAAGTCACTTCACTGGTGTTAGACTTTAAAGTAGCGGTGCTACCTTAGGATTATTATTAAATTAAACCTGTAACCTTTTCAACAAACTGTAATGTTGACATTCTTAGAAATCGTTCCAACAAAGTTTGAAAATGTGATGAGGAATCCATCTCGTATGAACGTTACAAATTGTTATAGGAATTATACATTTATTTTGAATACTTCCCATAACATCCAAAAATACTTCGTTCCATGAATTCATACATTTTCATCGTTGCTCGGAATAATTTCAATGGCAAGGCTTACTTTATTTGTTTATTAAGGGCTGGTGATTCAATTCTTTTTTCAATTATTACGCTGCAATTTCAGGCTCAAAAAATGGGTTAAAGCGCTTTCTTAGGATATAGTGGTTAAGGACGTCTTAGATTATTTCACATTGCATCACTACGGTGTTATTAGTAAAACGATCTTAGTTTACCACCTGATTTAGGTAGGTCAAAATTGAATTACCGGCCTTTAGTAATGTAAACAAATAGACGCCCCCGCGATACAAATAGTACGCCATTTCATAGTTGAATAATAAAATAAAAAAGTATATATTTTTCTTAGAAATATCTGTAGGTACTAAGCTAGTTCTTGTGTTATTGGCACTAAGAGAGCAAAATACACAGTAAACAAAGTTATATAGGTACTTTCCTAGCGGATATTTGAGAGAATTGGCTAAACGAGCTTACGGGTGCAAATCTTGTAAACGTAAAAAGAAAAAAATTAAATTAAATTAAATTGTGCATAAAGAGCAAACGTGTGAAAAACGTAAGACGTGGATCAGATTCCCACCTCGGAATATCACATACATGTGTAGGTTTTTTAAGTCCAGTTTTCATCATAATTTTACAATAACTAACCAGCATTTGAACAAGCCAAAAAATTGCAAAATTGAATGGAAAACATATTCTTGTATAACTTGTATCAAGGTACGTTACGATGGCAGTAAGAATGTTTTATATACAATTTTATGTATTTTTTTCAATGCATTTTTTGATATATCTAAATACATTTATAGTTACAGTTATAGTTATTATTATACTATAAAAATACTATTATATAATTATTAAATTATAATATTATGTTGTATTGCATAGTATTTCTATTGTTATTATTTTACTTTTTTTTTTTTTAATATTCTGTAACTAATGTATTACTAAAATATAATATGGTTTGATTAAATATTTTTAAATTTGTTGTGTATAGCTATAATTGGAGTGCAAGTGGAGGCGACTGCTGCCCGCACAGGTTTCTCTGTAGTAGCAGTTGTTTCCATTCATGACCGCACTCTAGCTTTACATCAGGCGGAGTGTTGTCACATGCCGAGCTACAATAAAAAAATGTATTGTAGTTGGTATACATATTAAATAAATAAATAAAAGGTGTTAAAATATAGAATTAGGTGGGAGTTCGATGAAATTCGGATCAATACGTAAGAAGCAATCAATCTGAACGTCAGCTCATTCCCTGTTGCCATGATGGGTGTGATCAGTCAGAGAGGCGAAGAGCGATTTACAACTGTTCGCTTAGTAATCTAATTGACGATCATTTTTCAATAATGATTTACATTACTCCCTTTATTTGAAAAGGCGAAACATATTAATTTATATCATTAGGGCTTAACGTTATTAAGTCTTTTATTAAACACACGCACACACACACAATGTGTATGTAATGTGTTGTAATAAATAAATGTCGTTAAGAAGTTGGAAGGGCTGTCGATGAAAAGATAGCAGTAACGGAATTTTGTGACGTTGTAATTTAGTGAAAGTGGCAGTACTACCCCAGGATGGTAGACTGGGCTAATAACCATCATCAGTATGCCTACCACTCTTTAATAGTGTCGAACTGGTCGCGAAATGCGACAAAGTTTGTCTAAAATTGGATTTGGTCGGTAACCTATACTAGTATACATACATAAACTAATATTAATGATGTTACCACCCTAAACCCGATTTAATAACAGTTTATTATCTTTAGCCGGATTAGGCAAACATACAATTAATCTTGACTAAAGAATTACTGTAAATCGTTTGAAATCACAATATTAAAATAAATGTTTTTAATTACATTGTATAGGTTAGTTTAGTAGAAAACACTATATTAAAATGGTATTTTGTTAAAAATCAACACTTTCCCAAAGTTTTCCGTATGTCATTATTTCCCAGAATTTGATCTCTATTAGCAACACTATAGGATAGTGCAAATGATACAGCGTATGTTTTATTTTTTAAAACCAATGGGTTTGATTCCATGCTGGATTTAAAAAAAATATAATGATTCAGTTTTAGTTTTCACCAAAATCGGCTTCGAGACTATTTTCAGCATAGTTTAGGATTTGGACATGAAAGTCCACTTGAAAAATTCACACTGTACAATATAAACTAGATTTTTTCTTAAAATTTAGTAAGCAGAGATGATAGAACTTTTAAAAGAATCTATTTCGCTTACCTATTATCATTAATCTTCTGTAAATCCAATTATTATAAGAATAAATTAAATTAATTGTAAATAAAGAAATTTTACTCTCAATTATTCATTATTTAAAATGATTTATTTGTGTATAAAATCCTTATAACAAATGAATCTTTACAAAATTTATTAGAAACAGATGGGTGGAACAGAGCTCGATAATGAAACATCTGAAATACTCGGGAATATAAGGAAAGGGACGTGAAACTCAACAGTTACAAAGTGGTTACTTACTTCCTAAAATACGAAAGTAACTGATACGAGAGGATGGGAGAACGACTTTTACGACTACCACCAAAATGTTGCAATAAAAATATAATAAAACTTATTCTCGAAAACTTCTCTTCTTCTTATTTTTTTTTACATTGTATTGTAGAGTTAAATTAGGATGTTAAAAATATTCTTGCTGAAATTGCATTTTTTTTTTGCTCGACATGTGACAACACTTCGCCTGATGTAAAGCTAGAGTGCGGTCCATGAATGGAAACAACTGCTACTACAGAGAAACCTGTGCGGGCTGCAGTCGCCTCCACTATGCCGGCTTGAGGAGACGAGCATGTACCATCTAGATTGACAGTGCACACTCCTCTCTTATACCTGGCTACTTTCAAACTATCCCCGAAACGCGACAAGGTCACTTCACGGGTGTTACATTCGAAAGTGGTGGTACTGCCCCAGGACGACAGACTGGACAAATAACTATCACCAGTCTGCCTACCACTCTTTAATAGTGCCTATAGGCACTGAGCGACCAAAGTACATATAACAAAGTTACATTGGTACCGGTCTTTAGCGAGGTTCGAACACGGGTCTCATTGATCGTGAGTTCTCGCGTCTTACCGCTAGACCACGGCCGCTCTAAAGACCGACCGACGACCATAAAAAGAAACATATTTAGCGAGTTACTATACCGGCTGTAAGTTCTATTCTCTCTTTGTATCAGTTCGCCTGGCTCCAGCTGCAGCTCCTGTCACAACAGATTCTCTCCTCCAAAGTCCAACCACTCACCCGTTGTCACTAGTCTCAATCCCAAGTATCTTTTTCTCGTATCGCTTCAAAACTGATCCTTCACCTCAGATTCGCTGAAACAGTCTTGACCCACTATCAGCAGTTTTAGAAAAAAGTTACCATACTCCATCGTTAAGCTACAGTGCCGTTCATGAGTGAAACAATTGAAATCACAGTGCCTTTCGTGATCTTGTCTAGGTCACTTCACGGGCGTTGCGCTTGGAAGTAGTGATATTATCCCAGGAAAACAGTATGGGTTGAAACCATAATTAGTCTGTCTATTACTCTTGCGTTTATGAGAAATAATAAGCTTGAACCCAGGTATATGTTATTAACTTAATATCTAACTCTCAAAGAAAATAAAATCGTATGTCCATAATATAAATACATAGGACTTATTATAACGTATCGATGAAACGATAAGAAAGTATTTATTTTTGAAATGAGAAAAATAAAATCAGTTTATGTTGTCAGCGTATACGAGTCATGATCTACGACGTTAACTACGAGTACCTACTACGACGTAGCACCTGAATGGGGAGTAGACAAATAATGACAGATCTATTTTATATTAAATATTTTTAGATAATAATTAAAGATATTATCCGTTATTTAACAAATAAATAAGTCTAACAGCATAGGTTAATTATTTTGGGTATTCCCCATTGCGTAGACATAATTGTGATTTTGTAATAGTTATTTCACCATGTTGCTTTGACAATAAACTAGTATAGGGAGGGTGTCAGAGACAAACTTAGTGTTGAATTTCAGTTGATAGAGGGTTATTAATGGAGCTGTAAACAAAATTGAGTAGGGTGAGGTTTGTTTTGGCAATTAACGCGGAACACTATTCTGTGATAGTTAGCACTCCACTTTGAACTCTGGTCACGTATTTATTGGCAATTTGGCCACTAGTCGGGCTTTGACGTGTTTTACTAAATTTGATGAAGAGGAAATTGCCACTTAAAATTACTATGCAACAAAATGTTACGTAAAAACAAGAACAAAGACTTTATAGCTGGAAAATTATTACCATTTATTCATTTTAAACGAAAAGTATCTTAATTATACGATATTTTTATATTTTAAAGATTGTTAAGAGAAGTAGGCAGATTGATGACGGTTATTAGCTCAATTCATTACTTTACGATTCATAATAACCTAAGTTGGTAGAAATTGTCATATCCTCTGACAGAAATGTCATAAAAAACCCTAGTGTTTGAATATGCTAAAAACTACAAATATACTATTCAGGTACTTGTGTCAACACAAACTTTTCTGAAAAGGTGCGAAAAAGTTATTTACGATTTTGGTTTCCACATACAATTGTCGATGTACATAGTAATAATCGTAAAGTTATATTACCTTAAGAGCCTCGTGAAGGAGCTTTCTACCTGACTTCAAAGCTCAAGATATTATCGCTATAATAGAAGGATTTTTGTGGACATAAACATAGAATCTTATTGCCAACCAGTTACACACAAAGACGTATTTATGAGACGTACTTTACTCCATGATCACTGGTGATTTCTTTTTCTATTAAATATTTGTTCTGAAAATTTCCTTTTTTTTATAGTAACCCAGAATGTGACCACAATTCGCCGGGTTTTACTGTAATGTTTATCAGTAAAGTATTGTACAAACCCGGATTCTATATTGAATTTATTCTCTAAATTCATCTCAAATAAGTGTACACAATACATATTTATAAGATTGTGGATGTCTTAATAAAAAAAGAAATGTTTTCAGGCACAAATAATTTTGTTTTTTTTTCACAATTGGTCGACCACTTAACGTCAGTTTTATTTCTTACCCTACGTAATGGAGGTGTACGAAAAGATTTATATTTATTTATGTAGCTTATTTTAATGAAATAATTACAATTTGTTGAGAATTTATTATTTAATTTATACGAATAAATGTATATCCGTCTTTAATATGTTCACACTATATTCATTCGATTATGTTGAAACTAACAGTTATTGTACGCCTGCCCACGAACAAATAGGTTTCTTTTTCTTTTGAAGAAATAAAAATAGTCCGTTTATTAAGAAAAGTTTTAGATATATGTATATTAAAATATAATAATATTAAATATTATAATAATTATAGTTTAAAGATATGATTAAGAAATAAATTTGTCCTAGAATAAGATTTATTTATGAAAAGAAAATTAGTTACCTACATTAATTTCTTCTCGCCAACTTGAAGTAGCTACTTGTACTCTAGACTGTGATTGATGCCTTCGAATTTCAGGGATAAAATCATGGATTATTTTTTGAAAGGTCGCTGAAATCTTTCATAATTTTCGTTAAAAAGTAACAAGCTCTGAGCGGATTCACACAAAGAAACTGACTCGGTGACTTTTATATCGGTGCGGTTATATTGAAAAAAATGTGCTCTTATTTTAAATTATCGAGTTTTTATGTTAAAGTAACCTAAGGTTCTTGTGAGATTATGGAGGGTCACATTTGGTCGCGCTTTTATATATCAAAGTAAAAAAGGGTTTTCTTTTCAATAACATTATTAATATTTTATTTTTGTGAACCTTTTTGGTCACGAAATGCTGAAATGTTTTGGTAATATATATGACATATACATGCACATATTAAAGAACGATTCTTGAATATCTAGCTTATAACTGTATTCATAAGATATAATATTTTAATCATATAAAACGTTGAAATATACATAGTTCAGTTCACATGGGAATGGAAAGATGGAACTTTTCGCTGGTGATGTGATGTACATTCTATCCATTTGTATATACATTATAAAACCAGGAGTTGGCAAGCAATTTTCGATCAGAAAAAATGTTTCAATTTTAATTCTTGTACGAGTATTATTACTTTATAGTTACTTGTGTCTTATTATTTATCTTTAAAAAAAATTTGGTCCAGTTTTTTATCTTCTGTGGTCCGGATTTCGGAAATCGAATCGGAAATCCGCCAATCGCCGACCTCTGATATAGGGTATGAAATACCTAATCATATATTTTATGAAAAAAAAATCCGAGAAAATAATTAAAATTGTATAAAATATGTCATAACTTTTAAACTAGTAGGTATAAAAAAGTCTAACGTAGATAATGACCCCCTTTTTCATTAGAATTCCGTTGAAAACATTATTTACGAGACATCCTGTATAGCGGTTCTTTTTTATTTTCTAATATTTTTATATGGTGAAAGGATTAAGGAAAATAGAGATCCATTTTCCCTGCCTGTCCTTATGGGACTTCAGACGTGACACAGATAGATTCAACTCGTATAACACTACATCAAGACTCTGGGTTTATTTTTAATTAAATTGTTTTTTTTTTTGTAAATTTCTACACTAAGATAGTGCTTGTATCGTCGACTCTGAGTAAGCAAGGTATATATAATAACATAGTTAGTTACATTGGTACCGATCAGCGAGATCTGAACACAAGTTTCATCGATTGTTTTACCGCTAGACCAGTAAGTAGTAAGTATTCCAAAAATGTGCAAAACCTGTTTTGAGAAAGTTTTAATCGATTTGCAGTTGTAAGGGATTGCTAAAAATTTAAAACACTCCAATAGTATTTAGTAAAATATACCGTAATAACTTTAAAACTAGCTATAAAAATCAGGTATAAAAAATTTAATCTTCTTCTATCACCAGAATTCCGTGCATACTACAACACTCTGACTGAATAATCTCGATATCCGTTGCTTTCATTTAAGAAAAAAATGCATATTTTTCATAGTAGTAAATATGGTTACATTCCACCTGATGATAAGCTACAATCCAAAGGAACTCTAAGCGTCGGTATATTCATAAAAACATTGAAGATTCAGATTCTCAAACGCTGTGGAGATTTTTAAAAACATTGGGGATTGGTAAGTCTAAATCCACGACAACTGCTCCTCTGGATCTGAATGGAATGAACCGGTTTTTCACTTCTCTCTCCGACGCTATAGATCCTATGACTAAAGCCGACACTATCTCTCGTATTGAATCTGTTCCTCTTCCTAATCATATCTCTTTCTCCTTTCAACCGGTTACTGCCATGCAGATCAAGAAAATCCTAACGTCGTTGTCAACTAAAGCTGTGGGTCATGACAATATTGGTCGCACTCTTCTCCTTCCTATTCTTGATACCATTCTCCTACCTATCACTAACATCATTAACTGCTCCTTGTCGACTGGCACTTTCCCCAATATCTGGAAAAATGCATATGTCGTTCCTATACCCAAGAAGGCGGTGGCAACTGATTTCTCACACTTTCGTCCTATATCTATCCTTCCTTTCCTCTCCAAGATTCTGGAACGTGCTGCTCTTCGTCAATTTTCTACCTTCCTATTCTCTAATAATCACCTCAACCCTCTCCAAAGTGGCTTTCGTCCCTCCCATAGCACTTCCTCGGCGCTGGCGAAGATCACCGACGACCTGCGGGGTGCTGTGGATGAGGGCAGAGTCACTCTACTCATACTTCTGGACTTCAGTTGCGCCTTCAACTGCGTAGACTTTGACATACTTCTTGCAATCCTTCGCTCTCTCAACATCTCATTGTCCGCACAACAGTGGTTTCAATCCTACCTATATGGGCGCCAGCAGCGAATCCGTGTAGATGACGATCTCTCTGACTGGTCTTCGCTAGCAGCTGGTGTGCCACAAGGTGGAATCCTATCCCCCCTCCTATTTTCCGTTTTTATTAACAATATTACTTCCTATATTAAATTCTCCTCTTACCATCTTTATGCTGATGACCTGCAACTTTACTTAAACTTCAACTTAGCGGATATAGGGAGTTCTTTTTCGAAAATGAACACCGACCTGGAAGCCATCAACTCCAGGGCCCAAGAAATTGGACTAAAACTCAACGCCAGTAAGACTCAAGCTATAGTGGTGGGGACAAGGCGAGCAGTTGGTAGGTTGAACTCGGTTGCCTTACCTCCTCTCACTCTCAACAATGTATCACTGTCACTAAGCCCGGTCGTGAAGAATCTAGGTCTCTATATCAGCAGCGATCTCACCTGGAACCACCATGTCACTGAAATTAGCAAAAAGATATTCGCGGCTATGCACTCCTTGAAGAGATACCAAAACTTTATCCCTTCTCCCACCAAACTCACTCTTGTCAACTCCCTTCTTCTTCCTATCATAGACTATGCAGATGTCTGCTATCCCGATATCACTGAAGACCTTCTCAACAAACTGGACAGACTGCTCAATCTATGCATACGTTATGTATACGGCCTGCGCAAATATGATCACGTTTCTGAATATAGAAATGAGCTAAACTGGCTCAATATACGATATCGCAGGTCGTTACACACTCTTTCTCTTCTTTATGGTACCTTGTACAATCCGAACTCTCCCGCCTATCTGCGTGACCGTTTTAAATTCCTATGCGACTCGCACACTCTCTCTCTACGTTCTTCCCTCAACAACCAACTAGAAATTCCACAGCATAATACTTCTACCTACTCTGACTCCTTCACAGTCTCGACAGCTCGCCAATGGAACAAATTACCACTTTGCATCAGAAATGCTCAGTCTCCGAACCGATTCAAAAATTTACTCTATAAACATTTTCTAAATAAACAAAGGAATAATAATTAAAAACTATAAAAATATATTATATGTATTATCTTACACATTGTATATTATATGTATATTATATATACGTATATATGTAAGTTTATGTATGTATGTATGTTTATGTATGTGTGTATATATATATTTATCTATGTATTTACTATTATATACTTACTGTCCTATCCTACTACTTATCTCACTATTTCCCTATATTTCTATCCTGCACCCTCCAAATCACCACATAATCTTTCTGGTTAGCTGGTAGAGAATGCCTTTAGGCATTAAGCTCGCCTTTGTATCTTTTTTGTGCAATAAAGAATTTTATTATTATTATTATTATTATAATCCAAGAACTAACAATTACTATAACAGAAAAATGCAGCGCTCACCTCAGTTATGCCGGCTTGAGGTGATGAATATTCACCATCCATATTGATAGTGCACGCTTATTTCGTTATCCTAAAGCGCGACTAGGATATTACACTTGAAATATTTTCATTATTATTGGTGGTGGTACTACACCAGGACCGTAGACTCTACTAATAACCATTATCAGACTGCCTTTCCAAAATAATCGTGTAATATAAACCTATCTTTAGAAAAGGTCAATTTACATTTATTATACAAAAATAACAATTTTTAAAATTAATTATAATAGCATTTCACGTATACGTTGAAGCTTCTATTTTATTGGATCAAAAGCGATCAGAGGCGAGGGTTTGGGGTCCATTAAAGGTACGGTTTCTTTCGATATACCTTCTAAATTATGAATTGCTTAATTGTATTTCAGAATATGGTTAAGCCGTTACGTGTGTATGCGTGACGAGTTCGTGACGTACGCAATGAAAAAGTTAACATTGCTCTTGCGTGTGTTTATCAGTTTCGTACAATCACACGCACACGTCACTCGTGTACGCATGGAATGTAGCTTGATATAGCAAGAGTGGTGTGCACTGTCAATGTGCATACTCGTGTCTACAGGCCGCCATAGCGGAGGCGATTGCTGCCTATTCAGATTTATCTATAGTAGCAGTTGTTTCCGTTAATGAACCGTACTCTAGCTTTACATCAGGCGGAGTGCCTGAGTGTATGCAGAGCTATAATAATAATAAAAAAATAACCATTGTATTACATATATCTTATATTATATGAACAAAATAGGAACTTACTAATTATACATATAAAAATATATAAAAGCTGGGCTACCTAGTATCCATAACCGTAGTAGAGCTTGTATGAAGAGAATTGTGGATGTGATGCAAGTGAGGGAGTTGTGGCAAGAATCGTGGTAAGTGGCGTTGCCTATACGAGTATATTGTAGTTGTATTTAGGGGTAAATAAATAAACCCACAGGAGTAAAATAATCAGATTTTGAAGTAACTTTAAGTTTTATAACTTCAAAATATAACTAAGTAAATAAATATCTGAGATTCCCTTTCTATAGAAAATATGATCCGATAATTTCCAAAATAACAGCAAATAATATGACAGACAAAAGGAAACTCTTTCCCCATTTGATTTATACCTTTGTTCCGTCCAACACTACGGAAGGAAATATTTTCGTGCGAAATTTGCTTTCTGTAAATGAAATAAACTGGTAGATAGGACTTGTTGGGTTGACCGTAAATTCTCTAATATAATTTTCTCTGTTCATAAAACGCCTATCTGTTCTGTTATAGATCTATATAATGAAAGGACTGTTGTAATGTACGAGTATGTACATTCGTCTCCAGAAACCATTTTAATACGAAAGAGACCAAAGTCCTCTCCTGCCGTAGTTCTTCATCTTTTCCTTCCAGCCATTATTCGTCCTCTTCAGTTTTTCACCCTCAACTAGTCTTAATCTCTTCTTTCTTTACATCTTTACTCCTCATTCCAATATGATGCAGCAGCCCCTGGCTAACAACAGTGCCCTTTAAAAAGCAAGGAATTAATCCTAATTCCTTACAGAAAAAAAGTTAAAAATTTTTTTTTATTGTAGCTCGGCATGTGACAACACTCCGCTTGTTGTAAAGCTACGAGTGCGGTCCAAGAATAGAACAACTGCTACTACAGAGAAACCTGTGCGGGCAGCGGTCGCCTCCACTATGCCGGCTTGAGGAGACGAACATGTACTAGTCAGATTGACAGTGCACACTCCTCTTGTTTAAGTTGTAGCAATGTCGCAGTTAAATACTTTTTTATTTTATTTTAAAAACAAAGAACAAGTCTAAAAATAAACGGGATACGCTATAAAAACTCTTTACAACTAAACTTTTAAAAGAGATGACGTTAAACACTTGGGAATGAGAATGTTATGGCAACCTTTAATTTGTCTACGAGTTTAGTACTACCGTAACTGTTCCCTAACCAGAAAGGGTAGATAACACTTATTATCTTTTTACAGTAGTGCGGCACATGACTGCACTTCGTCTGATGTTAGGTAACCTAAATATCTTCTATGAAACAAGACTGTTATTAGACTGTAATTTGACTTAAAAGTCGTGGTACTAATCCAAGAGGACACACACAAGTTAATAACCATTAGTCTACCTACCACCCTTTGAAGTGGTCAGTACATATCGTAGACTTTTTGCTTAATTTTGTTTTTTTTTTTTAATTATTATACTTAATAGGCAAGCGTTTGACTACACCCTGCCTGATGTTGAGAAGATGCAGTCTAACGTGGAGCACGCTTGACTATGAGGTACATATTTACCCTTAATTTAAAAAGATTCGTGTTGTACCTGTCTGGAAAGATCCTAGAGTCGTGGAACTACTGCCGTGTTATAAAACAAAAACAAAGAAGAATTGAACTGTAATGTGAAGTTTGTTAGCATTGCGGTGATAATATATCAACTCAGGAGTGGAAGTGCTGCCAAGAAAGAAATAGAATAGATGAATTTTAAAACATAAGGCGCCAAAGTAGTTTAATAGTCAGAACAATGCGTATAACTGTCTTGTATAAGGCTCTTGTAAACGTGTAGTTTTGCTATTGAATTTTAATTATAATGCAATAATAAAAATAAAGAATGCAGAAAATTTCTTGATAACCTATATAATAATTCCTCTGAGAGGCTTTTATCTACAATTTTGATCCTAGACAATGTGGAAAAGAAGAGTCCAATCGTCTAAGATTATTGGCTTTACGGTGGTTCCCCAATATTGCTGATTAGTTTGGAAGCACGTACGCAGTCAAAAAACTTTGTTATTGAACGTTTAAGATCTATTCATCCGTGAAAACTTTTGTCTCGGTTTTTTATGGTAGTTAGAGCGAGACAAGAAACGAAATGACCCTCGTTTAGTTCTTCTTCAATATTCAAGTTCGGACATAATGATGACTTGTATAGCTATTTATTGTTGTTATTTTTTTTATAACTAACTACTAACTATTCTTACAAAGGCAATGATATCGGGTATCTTGACCTTTCTTGCTCTCGACGGAGCGTTTCTGAACCCAAAAATGGTTGTAGAACAATTTGACAATGTGCCAAATCAAAAAAATACAAAAAAATTATAAACGCGCATTAACTACAGCTATGTACTATAGATATCTACTGTCCAGGTTGACATATCACACTCCTCTTGTTAGTGATTAAAATTAAAGAACATGTTAATAATAATATAAACATGTATCATATATCGCGAAGATAGTTTGAAAGTAGCCAGATATAACGAGAGGAGTGTGCGCTGTCAATCTAGATGGTACGAGTACATGCTCGTCTCCTCAAGCCGGCATAGTGGAGGCGACTGCTGCCCGTAGAGATTTTTCTGTAGTAGCAGTTGTTTCATTCATGGACCGCACTCTAGCTTTACATCAGGCGGAGTGTTGTCACATGCCGAGCTACAATAAATAAAGGCAGAGTAATCTAGGTTTCATGTGCACTTTTATTAGTTTGCATCCTTTACTTGTGATGCGGTCGGTCCCAGTAGTCATTAGGAAATGGAAATTGTTTTTACTTGGTTTTTAATTTATATCAAAGCGACCGTGGCCTAGCAATAGAAGACGTCAACTAATGATTGATGAGACCCATGTTCAAATCTCGCTGACCGGTACCAATGTAACTTTAATTTGTAATGTGTACTTTGGTAGCTTAATATTAGCATTTTGGGATACTTCTAAAAGTAACATACTTATACCATGTAATGAGATTATCTTGCATTTGAAAAAGAAACTGGATTTTTTTAGCGTTCTGATTTTTAATGTCCACACTAAGATGCTGAAATGATGTCGACTTTACTATGAATTCTTATACACTATTGATAGATATAACTAGATGTGCAATAACGCTCCCAGTGTGACGCGAAAGCAACGATGACCGCAGTCACTTTTAGGTTCCCTGTCAGTTAGCATTTGACTCGACGGCAACAAATTGTCAAATCGTTTGAAGCGGCCAACGCTTTTTTCATGTCAGATGTATGAAGTTTGCACCTCTATGGTATACACCATTTAAAAAAGCTCAATTTAAAATTGAGTATTATAATCTATATAATAAAAATCAATTGCTGTTCGTTAGTCTCGCTAAAACTCGAGAACGGCTGGACTGATTTGGCTAATTTTGGTTTTGAATTATTTGTAGAAGTCCAGGAAAGGTTTAAAAGGTAAGTAAATATGAAAAAAAAAAAATGCTTGGAATATAGTAAAAACAACAATTTCGCTCTCTCTTAGAAACTGTTCCTTTGGTTTTGAATGTCAAACATTTGATGTTCGTCCCATCGTTTAGAAATCAATTAAATTTAAAAGTCGTTCGGAAATGATTTTTTATTTATTGATTCTGAGGCGGTACGAAGTTTGCCGGGTCAGCTAGTATCCTATATTAATTAATTTTAAATATAGCATATGAAAACAAGCTAAAGTTGAGTAAAATATTATAGCGATTTAACCGAAATACAGAAGAAAAATATATATCAAAAGTGACACATATCAAATTCAAACTGTAGCGCGTGTTACCTTTTTTTTTATTTATTTATTCATTTATTATATTTTTACAAAAGGATAAAAAATCTTGTGCCTCTCAAAGCCCACATGGGCTTGTTTAAGAGGCACAGCACCTTAACTACTAATTTACTCAACCTAATCTTAACTAAAACATGTTCAACAGAAATCCACATTTAATCCTTCCTACCTCACATCGCTTAAGGTCGACGCGTGCGGACAATAGAATGCATCGTCTCACCGTCGAAACAATCCCCTCGCGGACCAAAAAGTTCGGGCAATCCTTTTTCTGTCGATTTATTAAACCGTAGAACGACCTTCCCAGACACGTCTTTCCTCCTTCCTATAACATGGGATCTTTCAAGCGCATAGTGAAGAGACATCTTATCAAGCCGGCATAGCGGACGAGACTGCTGTCTGAAGATCCTCTTCTCTGACAGCAGTCGCCTCCGTTCATAGATCGCACTCTAGCTTAACATCAGGCGGAATGCAGTTCGTTGTAAAATAATAATAAAAAAATAAATAACAGAAAATACTTTGTGTCATATTACAATCAGCAACTATATTACAATAGAAACTTACATTTCCAAATCTATATTTTTAAGAAAAAAGAACTTTAGACTTTTTTAAATTGTATTTTTCAATCACTTACACAACCTTACATTCACCTACAGCCTACTTTATTATAATAAAAATATCTACCTAGTAAGAAGTACATTAATCCTGAATCCGAAACACTATTGAGCAAACCTTACACGAATAAAGCCTGTTACAGACATGTAACAGGCATATAAATTATAGCATATATACAGGGTGTAAAAGGGCTGCGGGCAATCCCTTTAACCACGTGTTACATTACTAATACTGAAACGTTATTCCAAGAGATTTTTTTATTATTAGCTTTTTAAAGATTTTCAAATAAATCAAGCCACAATGTCATAAAATATGAGTTCTGTCGTCGAACCAGCCGTATGTCAATCCTTGCATGTA
Source organism: Tinea pellionella (assembly GCA_948150575.1). Taxonomy (NCBI): domain Eukaryota; kingdom Metazoa; phylum Arthropoda; class Insecta; order Lepidoptera; family Tineidae; genus Tinea; species Tinea pellionella. Next base: position 1,901,055 of record OX411254.1, on the reverse strand, counting down.
CATTGCTTGTTTTAATATTTCGATGATTTGTGTGTTTTTTTAGCAAATAATGTTATGTAGTTGATATTAGACCAATAAATGTCAAAAAATGATGCAAAATAATCTTAAAAATAAAAAACTTATACTTCATTAGAATGACGTATACAACTTCGCGAGGATGACGCAAGCCCTTTCACACCCTGTATAAAAGAGTATTTTCTATAGTACCAACTCTTTGAGTGATCACATACGTAGCTAATGTAGTTAATTTATAATGTCAGTGGCTTAAAGTAGAAACGAATCACTTGCTAATTATGTAAGAAAAGTATGGATATAGCTTATTTAAATTATTTTTTTATGCCGTAGTCACGTTTTCGGAATTAACTCAGAAGTAGCCGGGTTTAACGAGAGGAAAAGAAAACGAGTGTTATCATATGTCGAACTACAATAAATAAAAAAAGAGTATACATTGTTAATAGATGGCGCAGATTCGTTTAAATTAAATTTAAAAAATTTAAGAGCGGCCGTGGTCTAGCGGTAAGACGCTAGAACTCACGATCGATGAGACCCGTGTTCGAGCCTCGCTAATTCTGACCGGTACCAATGTAACTTTGTTATATGTACTTTGGTCGCTCAGTGCCTATTAAAGAGTGGTAGGCAGATTGATTATGGTTATTAGCCCAATCTGCCGTCCTGGGGTAGTACCACCACTTTCGAATGTAACACCCGTGAAGTGACTTTGTCGCGTTTCGGGAACAGTTTGAAAGTAGCCAGGTATAGCGAGGGGAGTGTGCACTGTCAATAGATGGTACATGCTTGTCTCCTCAAGCCGGCTCACTTGGCGACTGCTGCCCGCACAGGTTTCTCTGTAGTAACAGTTGTGATCGCACTCTTTGCTTAACATTAGACGGAATGTGGTCACAAAATGTTGAACTACTATATGAAACAGTTTAATTTGTTTACGCTTCTATGGAAAGCAGAAATTTTGATGCGCAAATGAGTATTGAATTTATATTTAACTAGTGAATCAGACAGACTAGATGTTGTTCTCTCCCGAACGTTGGTTTGCCTGCTACGAGTACTACAGGTTCTGAAAACGTTTTTTCGATAAAATTAATACTTAATGACATTTGTGTTTTTTTAGATTTAATGGCCAAAGTATTAACTTATGACCTACTCAAATACACACAAAAAATTTCATCAAAATAGGTTTAGCCGTTTAGGAAGAGTTCAGTGACATACACGGACTGAATTATCTATGTATAAATATATGTATTTCATGCGTACAGATCTATTATCAATGTATTTACTTAACCATATTCATATTATTACTATTAATATGTAAATTATATTTAAAATTGGTAAGAGCTTTTGTAGCAACCTGTGCTATATCGTAACAGACTCCGTAGCGCCAGTCGCTTGACGATCTCTACGACGACCGCACGCTACGATCGTCTACGAAAAATTGCTACGACAAATTCTGTACGCGACCATTTAATCCTAGTTTAGTGTATTTTTTTCTATTATTCTAAAATCTAGTTAGTAATAAAAATAGTGTGTAAAGACGTAAAATGTTTCTTTTTTATTTAAATTTTAAATTTATGGATATTAATTGTGGTTTTATTATAAGATTTAAGATTATTGGAGACTATCTTACATGAGGCAATGAAGAAATTAGGTAAGTTAGCCATTTTATTAATTGAATAATATAAGACTTTGACACGATCGATTGTTAAAGGTCGTCGATTATGAATATTTTGGTTTATAAATAGGTGTGAGGAAAGTGACCGCTAAATATCGACTGAGATGAAATCAGCTAAACGACTTTTCAAAAGGATAACTGAAAAATAGCACGTATCTTGTTAATAAAGCCACTATACTTATTAGCAATTTAATATGTCAAAATTGCAATAAAAATGAAAAAAAGTTATGATTATCTTTTTTATTATTAGATTTAAATATAAAAAAATATGAGTCCATATGAGTCGATTTCTACCTTTTCGTTAAACTATTTTTAATTTTAAAAACAAAAGTGCCGACTTGAGGAGCCTTGTAACGTCCAATTTGACAGTGCAGACTCCTTGTTATATGTATCCGAATACTTCCAAGCTGATGCTGGAACGCGACTGGGTCACTTTACGGGTAGTATTTATTACCCCAGGCCAGCAGACAGGGTTAACAATAATCATCAGGTTGCCTTCCACTCTTCTATACAATTAATGTTAAAAAGGTGTAAAACGTAAATGTTCTGTTTTAGTTTAAAGAAATTCAAGTTTCAGAAAATCAAAATTAGGTCGCGGAACAAGAAAGTCAGTAAACTCTTACAATAACTGAATTAAACAACTCCGAACAATTCAGATAAACAAATATGGATATTATTCCAATTAGATTTTGATTTGAGGGGAAAATTTAATTGTTTATTCCCCAAGTCCCTTAGGATTGATACTGGCAAGTTTTGATAACGCGAGAATTTGTATTACCAAAATAGCCATTTATTCCGCAATTATCTGACCTTACTTAATATTTACGACTAGGAAACCACTCGTAAATGTTAAGTAAGGTCACATAATTGACTCTAAAAGTCTGAGAACTGTTTATGCGTTATAATGTTTTTTTTTTTCAATATCTATACCGCTGGAGTATCAGAACTTTCGTGTACTTAACCAATACTAATGTCAAAAATGCGTCTAACCCATGTAACCACATTTCGCAATGAGCAGAAAAAACTGCCATCACAAAGAAATGGCTGCAGACAACCATTTATTTAACAGGGCACATTTATTTATTTATTTTATTTACACGTCATAATTGTTAATATATTATATAATTAAAATTCTCTTGTAAAATTAAACAAATGATTCAATAAAATTATAATAATGTCAACAATTAAATTAATTACAAAGAAAAAATTATTAATATGTTATCGTGACATATATAATACTAAAATGTACGTGAAATTACATTTCTCTTGTTATACCCGCCTTATGAAACAAGAACCTTTTTTTGTTACAGTTGATAATATTATCTGTATAGTGTGAACTTAATAGCAAGAAGTTCGGTTTCGGTTATGTCTAGGTGGCAGTTGATAAAGGGGTATATGCTTGTGGTTTAAGCTGTCAGCTGGTAGTTGTTCTGTTCTGGAATGTTGTTAGCTAAACCACAAGTCCTTGGGCTCAGGCAGAGAATAATGTGAATATTGCGTATAGGCAATTGTATGACATTTACTACCTATTATTTATTTTATTTATTATTTTAATTTCTGGCTTAATTACCTTTGCACTTTTGCAACTCACTATCGATTGACCCGTGTTGAAATTTCACAAAATTCTAGCCAGGCTCATAGGCTTTGGGCACTCAGTGTCTATGGTATAATATAGGCGTTAATAAAAGAGTGGTTCCCGGACTGATGATGGTTATTCGCCCAGGATTGACGTCCTGGGGTACTACCACGACTTTTAAGCGGATTTTTTTTATCTGAAAGAGAACCGCTGCTAACCCTAAAAGGGTTTTATCAGCACGAATGAGAGGTGGGAGACAGACATAGCGGAGGCGACTGAAGACCTTTATCAGTGGTCGCAGTTTTTTTCACACGTAGACCGTTTTAGCTTAACATAAGACAGAGTGTGGCTACCAGCCAACCTACTGAATAAATACATAAAAGAAGATTATTTTTAGATAATATATAATGGGCATTTTAATAATTATGAATAATTTTCATATTTATTTCGAGACGCTTTCATTATTGCGTAAATCATTTATCTTTTCATCGCAAAGTTAGGATTTATTTTAATGTAACCTTGACATTATTAAATGTTATATAAATAGAATAAATAATGTTTAAATAAATTATAATAGCAAGAAAAAAGTAAAGACTAGTCAATTCTAATTAAGGGATTTTAGTAAATATTGCCATAGGTCGAACGCCATTCATCCGAAAACTAAGGTCAATTTATTTTAATATTTTATAACATTAATGCTTAATATTAAAAAAAAAATTGTAAATTTTTTAATAGTTTGTTTTATGCTACTGGGTTCTAGCTCACGTCTTGGCACTGTTGATCTTGTAAATTGTGTACTGGTAGAAAAAAACATTTATTATTTATTGAGAGTTTTGAATGAGGTCGCGATTTTTCCAATATTGTTTTTTCTCCGTTATATTAGACATAAATACTAAAGAATATTATAAAATATAATAAAAAATAAAAAAATATAATAAAATATACTATAATATACAGGTTGTAAAAAGGCATAGCAATCCAGTGAACCAGAAGTTGTATATATCATACAGATGCGGTTTAAGTATTTGTTTTTTATTTTTGAGATCATGATTTTTATTATTTCATTGCATCATTTTTAGAGATTTATTGGTCATAAATATAAAAAAGTTTAATACCCGTGAAGTAACCTAGTCACGTTTAGGGATTAGCTTAGAAGTAGCCGCGTAGTCAGATGAGTCAAACTGGACATAGTGGAGGCAACTTTTAGATGTAGACTGTAGACATTTGTCTGTGGTACCAGTTGTCTTCGCTGGTATACTGCACTCTTGATTAACTTCAGGTCACTACAGAATAAAAAAATAAATAAATAGAATTGTATATTGAAACTAGTTTTTTGGGCGCGCTTCGCGGCGCTGAAAAAGTTTTTTTTCGGGTAGTTTTGAAAAAAAAATTTTTTTGAAAAAACAAATTATGGATTTCGATATTAGAGGGCATTCCCTACGACTTTTGTTCGGGCACTTGTGCCCTATCTCGTTCCGTTTCCGAGATATCGGCGTCGCTTCCGGTCCAGAGTCCACTTCCGGTCAAAGTCGAGGTTTTCCTGGGGTCGCATGGGCCTCCTCTATACAACCCAAAAAGAATCATCCTCCTAACCCCCCGCCAAGTGCTTCATAATATATGTCAGTCAGTGAGTGAGTCAGTGGTAATCGAGCTGTATATAATATGATATTTTTCGTCTAGAAGTAAAATATATATTAGACTAAAAAAAGTGTTAACGCAAAAACATCTTGTAATATAACAAAAGGGTCGAGTAAGAAAGATGCTTATGACATTTGTATTCTTTGCGCTAGAATAAAAATTCTCTGGCAAATACAATGGATTAAAAAAATATAAAGTTGTACAAGAAAAAAGCACCTTTTGCATGACTCGGTACTCGTTAGTAAAGATTATTGTAAGTGTATTTATATTTTAATAAATCTTCTGATATTTTTTAGTAAGTAGAATAAAAATCAATTATTTTTGATAATACACACCTGACCACTGCTGAGCTGATTCTGAAACACGAATATGTCACGGATGGTACATCAGAAAGTGGTGCAACAGACTGGGAACTGTCATGAGTCTGCCTGCTACTCTTCAATTGATGACTATATTATACCATATTTACACTGATCGGCACTTAGCGAGATTCAATCAGGGATCTCATCGATTGTGAGCCTTCTACGGCTAGACCATGGCAGCTTTTAAATAAATTAAGCTTATATTTAGTAAAGGAAAAATGAAACAGAGGAATACATGTGTTGCTCGGGCGCATTGATTTTTTGCTCAATTTTCATCATAATTACGATGTGTAATTATGTCTTTGTTGTTCGTGTATTATCTATCATTTTATCATTGGATTTTGAGTCACATAATTTTTCGACGTTCCAACTTAAAGATAATTCTATTTTATTTATAAACCAGCTAGTTGTGAGGTCAGAAAGTATGTAAAAGAATTCTTGTTGAAGCATCCAAACTATCCCTTAAATTCCTTCCAAATATTTTCTCCTTATACTGTCCTTATTTTTAATATAGTCCAAATACCTTATAAGAATTTAAATATTTTTCAATAAAATCAGTTTTTAGTTAGACTAAGAATGGTATACTAGGCTATAAAAATCATAATTCAATAAGGAATGTGATTGGCAATTATCAAACACCTGGAATTTAATCAACATAAGTTTTTCTTTAAACACAGTTGGGACGAATAATGTCTGGCTTCCACTAATGGCTAGTCGAATCGAATCGCCTTTTTTATTGTAGCTCAGCACAATATGACAACACTCCGGCTGGAGTACGGTCAATGAACAGACGCAATTGCAAAAGAAATCTCTGCCAACCTTCGCCTTAGCTATGTCGGCTTGAGGAGACGAATGTGCTTCATCCAAGTTGACAATGTACACTACTCTTCTTACACTGAGATACTGTGTCGTTATAGCGCTTATCTATATTTAATATCGCGTGGCTATATTCGATTCGGCGCGTCACACTTCAACGCATCGCGCCGTGTCGGTCTTAAATTGTTAAACTAAACTTAACTTTATTGTAAGCCGCAATCAATATTTAATTATCCCAGCCAATAAAATTAACAAACTAAATGGAATTAACAAAACAAATTATTTGTATTCGTATATTCCGCAATACGGAAATGTTTGAGTAACTTCCAAAATGGTGTATTAATTCTCAAATATTGCATTTTGGGAAGTCGATAATCTATTTATTTTGTAACTTTAATCCTATAAATCATTTGGATAATATTTGCTTTTGGGTATAATTTTGTTTACTTATGTAGTTTATTTATTATTAGTTTAGAGCAAAGTTAATTTTAGCATTTCATCAAAATTGTGTTTTGTTTTCAATTAGTATTCTAGCTATTGTTAACAATAATACACAATTAACGTTTACAAAATTTTACCTGGAAATGTTTTTGAATTACAAATGCTGTAACTACGTTTCTGGTTAAAAATGCTTTGTGGTGTTTAATTCGTTTTTTTTTTAAATTAATAATAAGTAAATAAATTAGAAGAAAGTGGGTCTTGATACCCATAGTACAGGGTATCCTACAAGTAGTTTATAGCAATCCCTTCAACCACCTGTTACACTACCAATAGCAAAACGTTATTGCAAGCTATTTTTTAATTATTAGCTTATATGTTACATATTTATCAAGCCGCCGCCGTAACATCACACACATAACCGAGCTCGTCCCTTTCGCGAGGCCGTCGCGACACCAGTCGTTTAAACGCTTTAACATTATTTGTTTTTGATATTTCAAAGATTTTTTCTTATTATTGTAGCTTGTCCATGAAAACCTAGAGAGTTCGATCCATGAACGGAAACAACTGCTACTACAGAGAAATATGGAACTGCCTTCCCTATGGAACGACCTTCCCAGCCAAGTCTTTCCCCCTTCCTATACATGGGATCCTTCAAGCGCAATGTGAAGAGGCATCTCATTAAGCCGGCATAGCGGACGCGACTGCTGTCTGCAGATCTCCTTCTCTGACAGCAGTCACCTCCGTTCATGGATCGCACTCTAGCTTAACATCAGGCGGAGTGCGGTCATATGACGTGCTAAAAAATAAAAAAAAAAATAAAAAAAATATCATCAGGCAGCAGTCGCCTCCGCTACGCCAGTTTGAGAAGACGAATGTGTACTATCCAGATTAACAGTGCACACTCTTCTCGTTATAACCTGTTATAAATTACGTTCTTTCGAAATGTTCCTGAAACGCGACAAGGTTTTTTTTAAACAAATAATACTGCCGTAATGTTATGTAGTTGAAATAAATGTCAAAAATTATGCCTATTTTATTTTGTATTTACTGTGTAATAAATTCATCTGTATGGTTCACGGGGTTGCTATATTACACCGTTTATTGTATTTGTTTAACTGCGATTTATATAAGTTCAAGTTTATTAAAGGCGTGATGAAGAGCTATCGCTGTTTACACATAAATTTGTTAAGTTAATTAAACACCTTGACAATGACGAAACGTTCCATCAATACTTACGATTTAATAAGGATCATTATTACAGAACAGAACTTATATTAAAAAAGTAAGAAAAATACCCTCGTCAAAGTCAATTAATTAGGTACTTATTGTTTCTTCTATTAGACCGGACGTGTGAGGAGCTTTTGCCCACATCATTACGTGAAAAGGCAAAAAATGTTAGGGAAATTATTCATTTTAGTGGAATATTTATATTTAAAGAGGTTATTCGTATTACATTTACCATTCGTGAATTAGTTCATAAATAGGGTCAATTTTGTTCACAATAAAATCAATTAAGATTTTAACGATTTTCTGTAGTTTCGTTAATTTTGAAAAAAATCATTGAATCTCAGTCAAACGTGTAAGTCTGCATAGATATGGTCTGATTTTAAAATAGATACATTTTATGAATTTAAATAATAATGTATATTATACGTGAATAAATATTGGTAAGTTATATAAAATAATGATAGTTTTCTTCTACTACTTTTGGCCTAAAAAGGAAACGATGGACCGAGATAAATTAGTGACATTTATTTCAATCAAGAAAAGACCTTGTAAGGCGAGTCGTGATTGGAGACATTTTTTCGTTTAATTTTAATTAATAAACCTAAATTATTATTTACGTACGTATAGAAGTCTTTGTTTTTATTCTGACTTCAGTTCTAAAATTAAAATAACAGTTTAACATCGCATTTTACGAGTATTTCATAATTTAAATCTGGCCACGACGTGTCGCTCGGTTCGAAAGTTTTGCAGCGGTTGTGGTGAAATTGAGGTGTTGTTAGTGTTGTTACTGTTTTTTTTTAGAATTAAAAATACTTTTACTATTTTAATTTAGAGAATCTGGGGCGTTTAGATTTTAAAAGTAAAAGCTAACAGGGTCTAACGGACTAAGATTTTTTAATTAAAATTGTTTTGCTTCTTTAATTTCGCTATCTCTTCGTCAATAGCGTCGACCGTCATGTCAAATAGACATCAGACATTTACTTGGCTGGAATGGTGTCTAGGGTCACGAATGAATGCGAAAGCATGCCCGTAGTCATGCAAGTCAAGTCACTATATGACGTAGAAAGGAGTACGACATCACTCTTCATCTTCCCTTCTTACAACGAGTGAAGATTTACTCACGTAAAAAAAATTGTAATGAACTGTTTATTTTTTTATAGAGATAATTAAAAAAAGTATTTTGTAATGAGTAAAAAAATGCTAAGAAATATTTAACTTTCTCATGCAATATAAAACTTTTCCTCACAAAAATACGCTCATCAAATGTTTAAACTGAAACTTTCTCTGACTTTCTAAACTTCTGGTACTTTACTAATTATGCGTGATTAATGAATTTGGGATAAAATTTAGAAAAAAGAAATTCTTAACTTTTGATACTTCGCTATTTCAACCCTTATTATTATTCCATAAAAAAACTGGCGCCATCAATCTACATTTTGCTTACAATGTGAATCTATACAATTTAATATATTAAAATGGATGTTGGTGTGTAAGACATGATAATAATAAATAGCCTTCGATACCGTTGTTAATATTTTTTAAATTAATAATGTATATTGTATTATGCTATCCACTTTGTTGTAACTTTTCATTAAGCGGCGCTCCAGCATCAACATATAAACTTCTATACCGTTCAAACGAGGACAATGTCTACCGGGTCCTGCTAAGGTTTTTTTTAAACAAATCCCTCTGACAATGTTTCTCAGAGACCTTTATTATCTCGAGCATTCTTAACCACCTAATATTGTTTTATATCTAATATATCCTTTAATTCTTTATTGCTTCTATTGTAACTTATTTATTTTATGTACACCTTAATACTTATGCTTGTAATTATTACATATATACATCGCTATATATATATACATCATAATTTTCTATCACTTATTCCTATTTATAACTATTTTAACACAATATTTTAACAATCTTATCCTTTGTAACTTATCATCATTATTATACTAACGTTACTTTTACTAGGGTTATTTAGATAATTTTTTTAATATTTTTTGTACTACTTGTACTAAGCTAGTGATTGTATCAAAGATGAAAGTGGCCAAAGTATTATACATGTAACTTAGTTAACACATACATTGATACCGGTCAGAATTTAGCCAGATTTGATCGCGGGTCCATCGATCGTGAGTTCCGCCGTCTACCGCTACACCACGGTCGCTTTTAATGTTTAAATGTTAACCTTTAAGAAGTATAAACGAGTAATTAGAGCATGTATAAAGTCTATATATAATTATTACAATTGCCGTGAAATAATAACCTTGAAGGCAAATTGATTTCTTAAGACCTTAATGCTGATTCGACAAAAGAAATTAGCACGCACCGTTCATTAGGAATTCATTATGATTTTATCGCTAATAAAGTAAATACGATCAGTAAAATATTAAGCATTATTCAATTCAATTCAATTCAATTCATTTATTTCAGTAAATTGACAGATAAACTGCACTCTTACACGTCGATAAATACAATAATAATAATAATAATTAATACAATAACATTCATGTCTTTAGCAGCTGCACATGAGCATTGTCAAATTCACTAATTAAACAAATACATTAATTTTAAGCAATTTATGATAGCTGCCTTATATTATGAGCATTGTCCGCTTACTGACTAGAACTAGGACTATATGTATATTTTTAAATTGTATAGAGTAGGCTATTCAAGGGCTATCTATTACAAAATTATCGGCCATAGCTTCGTTTAAGTTGTAGTATACCTTATTAACTAATATTTTTTTAATGTGTTCTTTAAATTTTGGGTAATTCATTTCTTTTATGTCTTTTGGCAAATTATTATAGAATTTTACACAGTTACACAAGTAGCTCTTTGACAGTTTCTGGAGTCTTTGCGACGGATGTCTGACAAGGGCTTCCTTGCGACGAGAGTTTTCTCTCAATGTTTCAATTGGATATTTATTAATATTTTCTTTTATATACAGTAGGCTTAGCATGCTGTACGCGCTATACATTGTCATAATTTTAAGCTCCTTAAATGCCGTTTTGCAGCTTTCGGTCCTTTTGAGCCCATATAAAAAACGTACAGCTCTTTTCTGTAGGGTAAATATCCTGCTGGCTTCGGCTGCTGTGCCCCAGATCAGGAGACCATATGTCATGAGACTGTGAAAGTATGCAAAATATACCGATCGAGCTGCCTCCCTTCCACAATATTCTTTCACTCTTTTAACAGCATAGCAGGCAGAACCGAGTTTCTTAGCGAGTGTATCAATATGACTTTTCCATGTAAGCTTATTATCTAGTATTACACCTAACATTTTTGTGTCCTTTTGAGCATTTAATGACCTCTTCATGATAAATTGTTTTAACTCAACGGTATCTTGCCTTCCGTGTGTATCTAAGGAAAAATTTATTAGATTTGTTTTATCTAGATTTAATAACAAATTATTAGAGCAAAACCATCGTTCTAGATTGCAGAGTAAACTATCCAATCTGTCAACCACATCCTTTTTGTTTTCGCAGTTAATCATCACGGTAATATCATCAGCAAACATTGCCATCTTCAATCCTTGAGGTATGCATGCTGTAAGGTCATTCACATAGATTATAAAAAATAAAGGTCCTAGGATCGATCCCTGTGGGACACCCAGTTTTACAGTTTCTTCAGTAGATCTTGCATCAGTTATTTCTACAAATTGTTTACGACTCTCAAGATATGACCTACACAGCTTTAGGTCAGTTCTTTGAACTCCGTAATGTTCTAATTTGGCAAGAAGGATCTCATGCTGGACGCAGTCAAATGCCTTAGATAGGTCGCAAAAAACTCCTATAGCGCTCTCCCTTCTATCTAGACCTTTTAAAATCCACCCTACTATTGTTGTAAGAGCTTGAGAGGTAGATCTATTTTTCCTGAAACCAAACTGATTGTCATCCAGTAGTTGCATATTTTCTAAGTAATCAACCAGCCTATTGTACATAATTCTCCCAAATATTTTACTCAGTATTGGTAGTATTGATATTGGTCTGTAATTGTATGGATCTTGCACATCTCCCTTCTTATGTATTGGCAATATCTTAGCAACTTTTAATTCTTCGGGAAATATTCCAGATTTAAATGCATCGTTTACTACTTTTGTGGCGGGATAAACAAGTTCGTGTGTTAATGATTTCACCAGTCGTGATGATATGTTCCACAAGTCAATAGATCGCTTTGATTTTAAGTTTTTAATAACATTAGCCACTTCACCAGGGTTTGTGAGGTGAAAAATTTCTTTGGTACTAATTTGTTTAGAAATATATTGCTTAGTGTATGCCAATGCGTCATATATATTTATATTTAGGTTCTTAGTCGCATCAACAGCGATATTATTAAAAAAATTATTGAAATGATTAGCTATGTCTTCTTTTCCTGTTAACAATTTGTTTTCTTTTGTTTTTAAAATTAGTTCATCAATTGTTTTATGTGTATTTTTGTTAGATAATTCTTTTATTATTTCCCAGCTAGTTTTAATTTTATTATTTGATTGTAGTATTCTTTCTCTAAGATGTATTTGCTTTGCCTGTAGACATACTCTTTTGTATATTTTACTGTATATTCTTGTGTATTTTCTTAATTTGTCATTACTTGAAAATTGAAAACATTCATAGAGGAAAAATAGTTTTTTTCTAGATTGCAATATACCTTGTGTCACCCAGCTTTTACACACTTGCTTAGGTCTAAATTTCTTTTGAATAATTGGTATATGTTTATCACAGAGTCTAATAAATTCTTTAAAGAATAAGGAAAAATCAAGGTTTGCCGCTGTTAATACGCCGTTGTCAAATAAAGCTAATTTTAAGTCATTTAGGTTCGGTTTATTGATTAGTCTATAAGCGATAGGATTATTTTTATTTTGTTTTGTCAAGGCATTTTGAGTTTCAATTACAATTTTTTGTGCCAAGTGATCAGATTTAATCCCAAGAATTACCTTTGCCTCAACTGTGTTACAGGTGGTGAAGATATTGTCAATACATGATGAGGACGTCGTAGTTACTCTAGTGTATTCATAAATTTGTTGTTTTAATAAGTAGGAATTCATAAGGTCAGTAAGATCATGAGTTTTAGTTACATCCAGCGGAAAATTAAGATTAAAGTCTCCACACAATATTATATTTTTGTTGATATTTTTCGAAATTTTCATTAAACATTCATCTAATTTTTTAACAAATAGTTCTAATTTAGCGCTTGGTGATCGATAGACTACTAATATTATACTGTCTTCTAGTTCCACACAGCTTACTTCAAATATTTTATCTGTCGACATTTTTACAACATCCATCCTATTCTTCGCTTTTATGCCATTTTTAACATATATAAGTGTATTGCCTCTTTTATAATTTATCCTGTGACTGCTACTTATTACTTTAAAATTATCAAGATTAGATATGCAAATTGATTCACTCTCTAGCCAAGATTCCGTGATACAAAAAATGTCAAAATTATTATTATTTAAAAATATACATAAGTCCAGTGTTTTGTTTAATAGTCCTTGTACATTTTGATGACCCAGTGTTAGATGACCACTTTTGTTTTTTAATTTACTACGATTAAAGTTATTTATTTGTGTTATTTTTTTTCTATTTGTGTGTTTATTAGTTGAAAATTTTGTTCAGATTCATTTGTGCCTAAAATGTTTCTAGCATTATTCGTCAAAAAAGTGTCAATATAGTAACTTATTATATTCTTATATTCTTTATTAGTAATGTTATTTTTATACAGATGACTAATGTTGACGATCCCTAGATTATCATGTAGTAAGGCTAGCCCATTGAGTGCTAAATTTGTACGATTGATTAATTGAGTATTTATGCTTGGTATGTAAGGAACATTGGTACATATTAGTTTTACATTTTTATTGATGGCTATATTGCAAAGATTATCTACTAATTCACTATACCTATGTATTTCATCTTCTGTAAAGTTCTTTATAACCAATGCCACAACTTTGCATTCTTCACCTTCTATAACAGATTAACCATATATTTTGGAATTAATTTACTGAAATTTATATGCTTTGTTTATTATAAATAAATCTGTGAGAACAATTAGAATTTATTTATTAAAGCTATTTACAAACTGAACTGATGTTTTCACAAGCTTTGCAGCCATGATAGTCGCGGCGAGACTGTCCGGCTTTTGAAACGTCGTGTTCGCGTCGGATTAAAATAATCGTTATTTTTGAAATATATTTTTCTTTGGCATATTCACGTAGGGCATCCGCACTCAAACCTGAGGACGTAGGTTCAATCCTGAAACCTCCGAGTTCACGGCTCACGGCTATTAATTCTTTTCAATTTTTAAAATGTTATAATAAATAATATTGAAAATGTTCACTTGAAACTCAAATCAAAAAAAGGCATGAAATACGTACAATTAGCCTCCACATTTTTCTTTATTGCTATAATTTGTAACTGTGCGATAGCGTATCCTATTAGTGGTTAGGGAATTGGGTAATGCGTCTGGATGCGCTGACTTAGCTCAATTAACGTCAGTCTGCGCAATCTGTTCGTTCACATTACAACCATTAGCTTAAATAGATCTCTACATCCTTGTAAGATGTCGTTTAAGTATGCGTGAGGGAATTCCAGGAGAGTTTCATTGTACTAATTTGCATTTAGCAAGATGATTTAAAAAAATAAAGATAACGGTACTCATAAAGATACCAAGAAAATAAATGTTATTTCTTTGATTTTACAGGGTTTTTTTATATTTTATTACTATTGATATTACGGCCTGAAAATTAACCAAATATATCGATATTGGATTAAGTCTCAGGACCCAGCATAATACGAGTACGGAAAAGCAGTAGGCAGAGAGGAAAATAGTTATTACCCAAGTCTGTCGTCCTGCGAAGCAACTTAAGTGTAATACCCCTAGTTGTGTTTCGGGATTAGTTTGGTTACTACTTGGGTATAACTTGGGTATGTACTGTTACGTTAGCCACCACATTTGTCAAGTCATTCCTCAAGTCGGCATATCGGATGCGACTGCATATATACCTTTATCTATAGCAGTTGTTGCCAACAAGATGTGGAATAACGCACCCAATGAGACGCCAGAGAAAAGATGACTGCAGTCACCTTTAGGTTCTCTTTCAGTTAGTATTTGACTTGACGACAACATTGTCAAATCGTTTGAAGCGGCGTACGCTTTTTTTATTTCAGATATATGAAGTTTGCACCTATATCTATGGTTGTCACCTAGTATATTTTCGGTATGATAATACACCAATCACTTTTAGTACGACTGTAAAAAATCTAGGCGTGTCTCTTGATTCCAATCTCGGTTGGGCTTCTCAACTCACTACTGTTAACAGGAAGGTTTTTGCGTCACTACACCAGTTGAATAAACACAAAAAATTTTTACCCATAAAAACACAAAAACCCAAAAAAAAAGAAAATGTTTTATTGTATTATATTTCGATTCGTTTATGTATATTATCGGTAATGTGTGTGTGTGTGTGTGTGTGAATATAGTTAAGTATTTCTAAGTTATATATAAGACTTTTTTTATTATTATTATTTACTACCCACGGTAGAACCTTTCTGCTTCCTGAAGGCCAGCTGGAAGAAAATGCCTTGCGGCATTAAGTTTGCCTTTTGTTCTATGTATAACATCAAAGTTTTTAAAATAAAAAATATATATCTATGGTTGTTGCCACTTATCGTCATAAGATGGATCCCACTTTAGTTTAACATCAGGCGGAATGTGATCACATGCAGATCTACTATAAAAATATATTTCCGTTCCACAATTAACGCAAAGATCAGTAAATTAGTGTAGGGGCTATAATAATAATGTAGTTGCGATTAGCTCTTTTATCTCCTGCCCTAGGTCTGGCCAAGCCAAATTGTCTCGCGGGCACTTTGATGACGCGTAACGTTGTAGCAGGCCGCACTCTAAATAAACACATACTCCTTAAAAAATTTATAGAAAAATTAAATTAGTAAAAGTTTATTAATATACTTTTTTTTTATTGTCGCTCGGCATGTGACAACACTCCGCCTGATGTAAAGCTAAAGCGCGGTCCATGAAAGGAAACAACTGCTACCCCAGAGAAATCTCTACTGGAGACGACTGCTGCCCGCACAGGTTTCTCTGTAGTAGCAGTTGTTTCCATTCATGGACAGCATTCTAGCTTTACATCAGGCGAAGTGTTGTCACATGCCGAACTACAAAAATATATATGGTGGACCGCGTGTTGGTCAGATCTGTCCTAATAAAGTGAATGGAAACGTGCGAATTAGTTCTCATCTCGAGGCCTACAATCATTTATATTAGCGGTAAACCAATTATTATTATGTAACAATAGACTAAACCAAACAATTTCTGAGATTGGAATACAAAACACAAATTGTTAATAAATTCCGTAACCTTTCTTGTAGAAAATTACAACATGATTTTCTACAATAAAATTCGATTTTCTCCAAGATTAGGCAGTATAATTTAGTTTTTGAAAGTGGCAATAAAAAGACGTCTCCAGTTCAATCCGAATGACTGATATTAATTTTATTCGCGAACATTTTTCCCTTGTTTTGTAATAAAAATCCTTTTTTTCTTGTTTAACATATTAACGATAGCGTTTCGGGAATAGTTTGAAAATAGCCAGGTGCAAAAGAGGAGTGTGCACTGTCAATCTAGATGGTACATGCTCGTCTCCTCAAGCCGGCATAGTGGAGGCGACTGCTGCCCGTAGAGATTTCTCTGTAGTAGCAGTTGTATCCATTCATGGACCGCACTCTAGCTTTACATCATGCGGAGTGTTGTCACATGCCTAGCTACAATAATTTTTTTTTTATAACTCGATACCTTGAATTTAGTCTGATAGAATAATAAAAGACGATAATCATTAATAATGTAGATACACTTTTTACTTTTGGATTACAGTCCATGGTAAATGCTCTGAAGACCTGTAATACCCAGGAAGCATCCACATTGTCGGTCGAATTGGTATCCGAACGAAACGGTTCGGCTCGTCCTTTTTGTGTCACACAATTAACAAATGGAATGCTTTGCCCTCCCGTGTTCTCCCAGTCCCTTCACCTTGAATCCTTCAAGCGGTAATGGCGACTGGAGCCACCGTGTAAGCGGTTCTCATGGACCTCCACTGTGCTTACAATCAGGCCAGTCGAGGTCACATGTGCTATCATAAAAAAAATGTAACGTTAAGCTACAGTACGGTTCATGAGCGGAAAAACAATTACCAAAGAGAAATTTCTACAGGACGAAGGTGCGCCATTTAGGTTGACATTGCACACTCCATTCGTTATTTTATCCCCAGTAATAGACGTCAACAATGGCTGGTAAAAGGCTCCAATTAATGAGTACAGTAGGACTTGCACTTGACAGCTGACTCTCACCCGACGTATTCTATTAAAGACAAGGCTCTATTCTTGATTATCTTGTTTTATTAAACTAAGAGATATTTTACAAAATTTCAATAAAATATTTATTTTATTTTATTGCAAGATCGCAAATCGCAGAATATTTTGAATTGATTAAAGTGATATTAAATTATGATAGAAATTGAATAGAAAAAAGAATTCAACATAATTTCATTGAAAATAAAAATCAAACCCCAACAACAGTTTAAGGCTTCTTAACCATTTCCTCCTTTATCAACCAAGAATAAATTTGTCCATTTTTCCTATAATTTTACCTGCAGCGCTGCAAAGACTTTAATTTGCAATTAACAGTGATTTTTCTAAAGCAAACCTGTTATTTCCGTATATTTGCATATAAAGCAAGCAGTTCGACGTTTGAGACTGTACCACCTCCAGTATTTTCTTTTTTAATTGTAGCTCGGCATGTGACAACACTCCGCCTGATGTAAAGCTAGAGTACGCACTCTGACTGGAAACGACTGCTACTACAGAGAAATCTCTGCAGGCAGCAGTCGCCTCCACTATGCCGGCTTGAAGAGGTCAGCATGTACCATTCAGATTGACAGTGCACACTCCTCTCGTTATACTGGCTACTTTCAAACTATTCCCGAAACGCGAAAAGGTCACTTCACGGGTGTTACATTCAAAAGTGGTGGTACTGCCCGAGGACGGCAGACTGGGCGAATAACCATCATCAGTCTGCCTACCACTATTTTTATTTAATTCACATTTAAAAGATTACACCTATGAAGCATCGGTTTTTGATTAATACAAAGTGACTTGGTATAATGAGAAGAGTGTACCATGTCAATCTCAGCCAGATTACAATATACATACGTCTCTTGAAGCCAGCATGGTGGAGACGACTGTTAACTACAGTTCTCCTTGGTAAAATTTGTCTCCGCTCATGGACTGCACTCTAGCAACATCAGGCGGATTGTAGTCGCATAAAAAATGTTTTAAAACATGTTTAAAAAATATATTATCCACTACTATGACAATAAAAAGTTAGGACCTGAAAATTTTCACACAAAAAAGAAATCCAGTTATTTTTCACTTACAAAAAAGTACATTGTTCGTACATTTTTTTAGGAAATGTGATGAAATATTCGAGAAGGGAATATTTTCTTTAGGTTTTAATATAATATCGCGTCCGGCCTATATCGGTTAATGGCCCATGAAATGTTTTAATAGTTTCTTATATTTTCTCTAATGAAGCATAAATCGTATATGTATATATTTTTTTTATTATTGTAGCTCACCATATGACAACACTCTGACTGATGTAATGCTAGAGTACGGTCCATGAACGGAAACAACTCCTCCTCCTCCGCTATGCCGACTAGAGGAGATGAGTATGCATCTAGATTGTCAGTGCACACTCCTCTCGTTTTATACCTGGCCAATATAATAATAATATAGAACTTCTCATTATTTTTAACATCTATATTATTTTATAATTAGTAATCGATTATGTGCATCACTATTCGTACAAGCTTTAACCCTAGACCAATTGAAGTCGGTTTACAATCAAGTTTACATCCCTAATTGGTTAAAAATAAAGGATGCGTGTCTCATGCTCCTGAAATCTTAGACGATTATCTTCTAAACTGGTGCAGCATCAGATTAGCTGGTCTAATCTAATTTGGTTCGAGATAATTATGTTCTCTTGATGTTTAACAAGTTTTTAAGTGGTAAACAGTGTGATGATCATATTAACCCAGTCTGCCTGGAGTAGTACCTATATTGTAGATTACTCGCAGACTCCTTTTTCACAATGAAGCGAGAGGCAGTCTGCATCATTACAGCCATCCGTTATCTGCCGGGATGGCTAGAAGCGTCTTCAGATCCCTGCACATCTCGGGTAGTGTTCTTGCCATGTTAGGGAATAGGGTAGTATCTGGTACTACGTTCTAGTGTAACACCTGTGACATGACGTAAAACGAAAGGACTGTGCATTGTCAACTTGCTGCCTGCAGAAATTTACCTGCTAGCTTACATTAAGCGGAGTCTGGCCACATGCCGATTACTATAAAAATAATTATATTTTAAATTAGTTGATGACAAAAAATATTCTTGGTTAAAATGAAAAGAAATTATTATAAAGAAAAAAAAAACATTGCTTTGTATATGTGTCAGAGATTTGTAATGTAGCGGATGTTGCATAAAAAAGTTAGTAATTGCGTTTCACCGGATTTATGAATAAATGTGGCGAAAAATTTTATAGCCCATAAATTTATTTTAACGATAACAACACAATTTCCCTTTGCAATTGTCTTGATAGATGGATTCGTTTTAATAATATTAATAATAATTTGTTATGTGTTTTACATTGCGAAAATATGAAACTCTCTTCCGGAATCTGTGTTTCATTCGTAGAGATCAGAATTTAGCGAGATTTGAACACGAATCACATCTTAGCTCATCGTCGGACTCTACCGTGGCTTCGGAAAGGCATATGACGGAAAGACTGCCACAATAATCTCGTCAATTATATATAAAAAAAACAGATTCAATTAAAAAAAAATGTATAATAATTAATTGTTATCTATAAATAAGAGTGGTAGGTAGACTGATGATGGTTATTTGTCCAGTCTGCTGTCCTGGGGTAGTACCACCACTTTCGAATGTAACACCCGTGAATTAGTGACCATGTCGCGTTTCGGGAATAGTTTGAAAGTAGCCAGGTATAGCGAGAGGAGCGTGCACTGTCAATTTAGATGGTACATGCCCGTCTACTCAAGCCGGCATAGTGGAGGCGACTGCTACCCGCACAGGTTTCTCTGTAGTAGCAGTTGTTTCCATTCATGGTGAGTGCGGCTCTAGCTTTATATCAGGCGGAGTGTTGTCACATGCCGAGCTACAAAAAAAATAAAAAAAAATGTCTTTCACCGCTCGTACACAAATGTGTAATCTTTTCTTTCAATTTATAAATTTTCAAGCGCAGCGATCATATTTTAGATTAACATGAGGTGGAGTGCAGTAAAAAAAACCAAAATTGTGTTTTTCCATTTCCCTTTATATTACGTATACCATATTGTATTACATAATAACAATGTCAATTACTAGAGACCTTAAGAAGGTCACCGTCATTCTGTGTACCGAGGATTATGTTATTAAGAGGATTGGCCAACTTATTCGTAAACGCCCGAGCTTACTTTGTTCATAACTGAATACATTCGGTCAACCTAATGAATATTTTATATGGAGTCTTTCAATACTGAAGATTGATTAGTGTTACAAAGTATTAGAGATACTTTACTGAAACATATTTCAGCTTTTTTTCATTCACTCTAATAATAGACGACGATCGTCCTATGCCATATAAAAAAACAAGCAAATTTTCTTCTTTTTTATATTAATATTATATAAAAGCCTCATGTGCGGAAGCAAATGCTACCACCAATATGTCTAGTCGTGCTAGTCTGTAGTCTGTGCTATGCTGCCTAAGTTGACAATGTACATTGTACACTCTTGTTGATATTTTTTTTTTATTGTAGCTCGACATGTGACAACACTCCGCCTGATGTAAAGCTAGAGTGCGGTCCATGAATGGAAACAACTGCTACCACAGAGAAATCTCGACGGGCTGCAGTCGCGTCCATTATGCCGGCTTGAGGAGACGAGCATGTACCATCTATATTGACAGTGCACACTCCTCTCTTATACCTGGCTACTTTCAAACTATTCCCGAAACGCGACAAGGTCGCTTCATGATATACCCAGCTACTTCTAATTCGACGTGTCTATGATATTTCACGGATGTCACATTGGGCAGACTATGATAATAACCATCATAAGTCTGTCTGCTTACTATTCTCTGAAACCACTGTCAAGATATTAATATTTGTATCATTATGAAGTTATAATAGTTTTCTTAAAATTCAATTGCAAGTGAAAATCGGCTTTAAAGTCGTAGTATAAAATTGAGTTTACATTGTTAGGACCAAGAAGTGTGCAGTGTAATTTCCTTATGAACTCCGTGTTAAGTGAATCGTCTACAGAATTATGGTTATTTACACGTTGGATCAAGTCGATATTATTTATTTTGTTAAAGTGAAGTAGGCTGGCAATTGACCATAGTCAAGTTGATGTTAAATTAAAGTGGCCAAATACTACCATAGACGAATGTTTGCAAGCAGTAGTCACCTCCTCCGTGCTGGCTCGAAGGTGGATAGTACATACCCGTTGTCGGTATATACAGCTACTTTCAAACTAATGAATCGCATAAAAGTTACTTGAAAGTGGTTGTACTACCCCAGGGCTGGGATAATAACCATCGTCAGCCTGCCTACCATTCTTTATGACATAAGAACAAATTTTTCATTAAACTAAATTGTATTCTATTTTTAATTGAATTACGACATATTTTAGTATCTTACATACATATTCCGAGCTTCGTCATAATTTAATTAATTCTGAATTAATATAATTTATAAGTTTTAGTATTCAAGTAAAGGAATATTATATTAAACTTGTCAGTGTAATCGTGTAAAGCCGCCTTCTTAGTTGCGGGACTAATTAAATTTACAACGGACGGCGGAGCAGCTCTTGATAGAATGGATGAGAAGCAATCTTGTTTACAATCGTTGTTGCCTATTAGCTGTGGAAGAAAGGGTATATATACAGTACATTCATAAAATAAAGCAAATTTTGCCTTCGTTAAATTAAATTGTGAAATTAAAATATAGGAGTGAATAATAAGATGTATTATATATAATATACAACATACCCGCGAACCAGAAGGCAGACTGATGATGGTTATTTGTGTCCTGGGGCAGTACCACCACTTTCGAATGTAACACCCGTGAAGCGACCTTGTCGCGTTTCGGGAATAGTTTGAAAGTAGCCAGGTATAGCGAGAGGAGTGTGCACTGTCAATCTAGATGGTACATGCTCGTCTCCTCAGGCCGGCATAGTGGAGGCGACTGCAGCCCGTAGAGATTTCTCTGTGGTAGCAGTTGTTTCCATTCATGGGCCGCACTCTAGCTTTACATCAGGCGGAGTGTTGTCACATGTCGAGCTACAATAAAAAAAAAATTGTATATAAATCCAAATTAAAATGCAAAAACATGTCACAAAGGAAATAAAAGTAAAGTCAATGTGACACCCTGCTAGGGCACAGCAAAGTGTGGTATTTCAAACTATCCATTACAAAATAATAATAATAATAAACAATATTAACAATATACTCATTAATAAAGTAGGAATTAATTTGTTGGACATAGGTTGCTGTAAGAATAATGCCTTCAATAAAGAAAAAAAAAACAGTACCTACTCAACAATCGAAGAACAGAGTCAAACATCATTTATTAAAAGATATACATCAGGAATAATTAAAAAACTCATTTAAAGAATAATACATTTTTTTTACATAATTGTACATACATCATTCTAAAGTATTTCTTTTTTTATTTTTGAGATCATAATATTTTTTTACATTTATTGGTCTAATATCAACTACATAACATAATGGTACAATTATCCATTAAAAACACAAAACATATGAAAAATAAGCAATGTGACTGGGAGAATTGATATACGGCTGTAAGAGGGCTGTTTGCTTTTGTTCCTTGTTAGTGCCTTGTTTAATTTATTTGAATGTCTTTAAAAAGCTAATAAAAAAAATACATTGGAATAACGTTTAGGTGTTGGTAGTGTAACACAAAGTTAAAGGGACTGCCCACTGTTCTTTTACATATGTAATTATACAAGACTGTCGCCAGCCGATGACCTAAGGGGGGCAAGTTGATATGGAGGATGAGAAAAGTATGAATTGTAGGTTAAGTACATGAAGCTTTTCACTTGTAGTACAAGCCTTACATCTACGGCGATTGTAATAACAACGGTACTGAGTCTAACGTGTACAGCTACACGAGCTCTTGACTGTAAATAATAAATAAATTTACATTTAACAACTTTTTTAGAATCTCTAGGGGGGGGGGGGCAGCTGCCCCTCCCTGGCGACGCCCTTGTAATTATAGAAGGTAACAGCTGAAGACGTGGACTCGGGAGAAACAAACTGGACATTTTTTTTGTTTTTTTTTTTATGAATTTGATATTGAATCTGCTATTGCCTGTTACGTGTTAAAAAAGTGAAAATAAAAACAGGAAATCGAATGAACTATTTTTGAAAGCACATTTTCAGCGGTCCTCTTAGTTGTGAACACATAACTTTACAAAAATTATTCTTTTGGGTATCGTTAAAACTTTTTTAGGAGCATATTCTAGGCCAACATTATTATTATTGTTTGGTTTATATTACATTTTTCATTAGGTCGTAAAATAAAATATTGAATCTATATTGACAAGAAAGAAAATTCGTTTTGGTATTTTTTTAAAAATATTCTAACCTTGTTTTATCAATAGAAGTGGTCGAAGCGAAAGTAGTATGTAGAGAGAGGAGTCGCTGGCGCTCCATAGTTTCTGCCTACCCCAGTGAGAACAAGGCATGAGTTAACTAGTAGTAGTAATATTTTATCAACTACATATTTTTGTTAAATCTAGTGCACATTCGTCTTCCGGCCGGCATAGTGGTGGCGACCTGTATCTACAATCATTTTTCTATATCAGTAGTTCATACTCGTTCATAATGCACAATAATTGGTGATCATGTTGAAATACTTTTTTTTTAAATTTTTATAACTCGGCCTTACAAATTAATGAGATAAGTATTTCTTTAATGACTGTACAAAGCTAGTGCTTGTATCGCCCTGAGCGACAAAAGTACGTATAATATTGGTACCGGTCAGAATTTAGAGAAGTTTGAACACGAATCAGACCTCTGCCCATGCCGTTTATATCTAAACTAAATATTTTGCTTCCACTAAATCGATTTATTAAATATTAAATCAAGAAAACGTTTCTGTTATACATTTCTTTTAAAAGTGAAGGGAGGGTCCTAATGACTTGTTATCAACAATGCTCTCTTTCAATGGTTTAGTAGATTTTGTATTAAACTTTAATACTTAGCAGTTAATGACATCGTTTAGAATTGTTGAAACTTTTTACTTCAATTAAATAACCTTATTATAGCTAAAATTAAGTCCACGAGTGAAGCCAGCTACTGCCATAAGAAATATCTCTAAGCAGCAGTCGCCTCCGCTATACCGGCTTGAAGAGACAAAGGTGCAACGTCGAGGTCCACATCTCCTCGTTATACTCGTTTACTTTCAAGTTGAAATTCAACTAGGCAAGTCACTTAAAAAGACCCCAGACTGACCTAGACAGACCCAGGACCATGACAGACTGGGCTAATAACTTAAAAAAATATTTTTTTGTCGTTATTGTAGCTCGGCATATGACAACACATCGCCTGATGCTACAACTGCTACTACAGAGAAACCTGTGCGGGCAGCAACCCCCTCAGTTATGCCGTCCTGAAGAGACGCTCAGTACGCGACAAGGTCACTTCACGGGTGTTACATTAGAAAGTGGTGGTACTACCCCATGGCGGCAGGCGGCTAATAACCATCATCAGTTTGCCTACCACTCTTTTTTTATATTGGTACCGGTCATAATTTTTGTAAGTTTTAAACACGGGTCCTTCGGTGCTTTATCTTCTTGAGCCGCTCTATTATACTAAATATTTTCTCTAAAACCTTATTACATGATCGTTGTTTCATTAGGCTTGATCAAACACTTATCCTGAACTAAAGCATTTTCCCAAACAATTTATAGTAAAGATATTGATGTTAGCACAAGAACGTGAATCTGTCTTGCTTGACCTTTCGCCGGCAGTCGGCACTTGATGTAGCTAACCCTTGTCATCTCAACAAGTAGGCAACGACGAAGTACCTTGCGACCGTACTTCGGGTTAACCTCATACTGTGTTACTACTGTTTCCGCTCTAGGGCTACTCGTGTCTGTAACAATACTACTCGGTCAAATAAATAATAAAATTGAAAATGGAGGCACGTTATTTTTTTTTTAAATTATAGCTCGACATGACAACACTTCGCCTAATGTTAAGCTAGAGTGCAGCCAGTGAACGAAAACAACTGAAAAAATCTTCAGGAAGCACTGGCCTTCGCTTAGCCGGCTTGTAGAGGCTAGTGCACCAACCGGGTTGACAGTGTACACTCCTCTTATGTCTGTGTACTTTCTAACCGATCCCGAAACGCGACAAGGTCACCTTACAGTTACACATGAAAGTGGTGGACGGCAGACTGGGCTAATAACTATTATTAGTCTCTTTTAATATTTTTGTGAAATTTAATTTAATTAGTACCTTATTAAGTGCAAATTAAATAGGCAAAATTATAAAAGAAATGATGACACGTGAAAGGCATGTTGTACGTACATAGACTGTAATATTGCGTGTATAAAACACAGATAGGTGCGTCGTCGCCAGTTTCATTTCAATTTTTTATTTCAGTATGTACTCATACATGATATCTCTTTGTTACAGAATTCTAGCTATATAAAGTAGCCATGAAGAAACAACAAATCTACCTGAAGAAGTACACTGTAGTACGGTGAGATCCTCTAAAGCCTTAAAAGTAATCTACTTCATTCTAATTCAATCTTGGAATTTACATAGGTTATTTTGGTTGTTTCAGAACAAAGGCTTTGGAAATGTTTAACATTTTTCAAACATGGACGCCTTCAAACGAAAGGCATGCGCGTCACCATAACGTCGGATACTGTCAGCTACAATACCTTGCCTTTGTAGTATTTCGAAATTTCATAGAGAGACCATGAATTTTGTTACTCAACATCTGGATTGGACAAGGGCAAAATTCTAAGTCAAAATGGGACAATTTTCAAGTTATTTAGCCATTAATGCCACTGAAAATGCAACAGTCTCTTACGACGTGGAAAGTGAAGACAATACGTGTGTCGATATTGATGATCCTAAATACCCTAGTAGTTTTGGAATCACATTGGCTGTACCGGAATGGGAAGCCATATTTACCGCCATAGTTTTAACACTCATCATAGTGTCCACAATCGTTGGAAATATTTTAGTAATACTGAGTGTGTTCACATACAAACCGCTCAGAATAGTTCAAAACTTTTTCATTGTATCTTTAGCGGTAGCGGATCTCACTGTCGCCATTCTAGTGTTACCATTTAATGTCGCATATTCTATCCTAGGACAATGGGTGTTTGGAATATATGTATGTAAAATGTGGCTGACTTGTGATATTATGTGCTGTACGTCGTCAATTCTCAACTTGTGCGCGATAGCTCTCGACCGCTATTGGGCAATAACAGATCCTATTAATTACGCTCAGAAGCGAACTTTAGAAAGAGTACTACTCATGATAGGAGGTGTGTGGGCGTTGTCCCTTATTATTAGTTCACCGCCACTATTAGGTTGGAACGACTGGCCGGAAGTATTTGAACCCGATACTCCGTGTCGCCTCACGTCGCAACCCGGGTTTGTGATTTTCTCCTCTTCCGGATCCTTTTATATTCCGTTGATAATAATGACAGTGGTTTACTTCGAAATATATTTAGCAACTAAGAAAAGATTACGCGATCGAGCGAAGGCTACAAAGATTAGTACAATTACCACTGGCAAAAATAAGTGTGCTCAAAAAGACAGCGATCAGAACGACCAAGATTCAGTAAGTTCTGAAGCTAACCATAACGAACATCCAGGAATTACTGATAATGATAAAAAGAAATCCGCTAAGAAATTGACTCCAAAAAAGAAACAAAAACGACGCTACTGGAGCAAAGATGATCAATCACAAAACAAATTAATCATACCTATTTTGTCGAATGAAAACTCCGTAACAGATATAGTAGATAATAATACTGAAAACAGAAATACATCCTCTGAAAGTAATTCCAAGGAGACTCACGACGAAGATATTGAAATCAATGAGCGTATTATAGTTAAAACAGCAGAGAAACCTAAGAGTAACCAATCTAACGCCGTGTACCAGTTCATAGAAGAGAAACAGCGTATTTCTCTAACGAGAGAGCGTAGGGCAGCGAGGACACTCGGCATAATAATGGGAGTGTTCGTCGTGTGCTGGTTGCCCTTCTTTGTTTTGTATGTAGTAATACCATTTTGTTCCAGCTGTTGCCTTTCGAACAAATTTATAAATTTCATAACTTGGCTCGGCTATGTTAATTCGGCGCTTAATCCTTTAATATATACGATTTTCAACATGGACTTTCGTAGAGCTTTTAAAAAGCTACTTTGTATAAGAACGTGAAAATATTTTGTTCTTTTAAGTACTGTTTTTGTGCCAAAGTTGTATAAAGTAGAGTTAAGATATTTTATTTAAGTTAAGATGCCGCTGATTTGCTCAAATTAAGAAAAAGTAAACTAATTTTTTTTGTAGATTAGAAATTTTAATTAATGCTTAGATTTATATTAATTAGTTAGTTATTATTATTAGTTATTGCAATTTTAACACTATTAATTCTTGATATCTCTTGTCTTCTTAAATGTTTGTATGAACATTTTAAAAGATAGGCGATAGTATGCTTAAAGTGTACATACAGAAGATACAGGTTTGTTTGTGCATAGCACTTGAAGAACAGAACGAGTACTTGTACATATGTGATTTAGATTATATCGAATTTGTTAGCTAAAATTCTTTTAAAAATTATCAACGAACTCAAAATTCTATTAATTAGATTTATAATAATTGTAATTTGTTGTAAATACATATCTGCTATTTGTAAAAATAAAATATGTTTCAATTTTCGTATAATAATTAAATTAAATGTAAATTAATTATAAATAATAAGTATTTCTAATAATAAAGTGTTAATTTATCTTATCCCTTTAAAATAATTTTAATTGAGCCCAATTTTAATAGGGATATTAGATTGACATTTTTGTTATAGAATATTATAATATATTATAAATAAAGAAATTCAATTTATTGTTATTATGTGATCTATTATTGTAACACCTGATATGCAGTTACGAAGCATCCAGACGAGCTGATCATCATCGACTTCCCTTTTAAAATTATTTAAATTAAATTCATTCATAATTATATTGGTTTGTATTATTTTAGTGTTATTTGCTTTTACAGTGACACAACTCGCCTCCGCTATGCCGGCCTGAGGAGACGAATGTGCACCGTCCAGGTTGACAGTGCACACTCCTCTCGTTATTTTAAAACAAATCCCGAAACGCGACTTAAAAGTACCACCCCAGGATGGCAGAGTGGGTAAATAATCATCATCAATCTGCCTACTGCAGTATCTGACAGTGGCGACCAAAGTACATACAACATAGTTATGTTGGTAACGGTCAGAATTAAGCGAATTCGAACGCGGGTCTCATCGATTGTGAGTTCGCGCGTTCTGCCGCTAGACCACGGCCGCTCTAAAGCCGCTTTTGTGTATTTTTTACTAATTTTCAAACTTTAGACTAAATCTCTGCTTCACCGCTGCTGATATGAAATTCTATACTACAGAAATAATTATAACAATATATTACAGGTCATACAGGGCATTGAGTGTCAAATTTGCAGATAATCGGTTTCAGACTATTTCAAGTGAACTGACCTAACATTCTATATCATGCGTTTGATATCCAGCCAAGCGTTCATGTTTCTGTACAATTAGTTAAAGGACGAATGAAGATAAAAAAAGTTTGATTTCTTCATTTTGTCTAGATTTCGCTTTGAGACTCACACATTGTTCATTAACACTTAATGTTATTTTTACCTGCGATATTATATTTTTTCTTTCCAATTACATTCAAGTGTGGTAGGCAGACTGATGATGGTTATTATCCCAGTCTGCCGTCCTGGGGTAGAACCACCAATTTCGAATGTAACACCCGTGAAGTGACCTTGTCGCGTTTCGGGAATAGTTTGAAATTAGCCAGGTATAACGAGAGGAGTGTGCACTGTCAATCTAGATGGTACATGCTCGTCTCCTCATAGTGGAGGCGACTGCTGCCCGCACAGGTTTCTCTGTTGTAGCAGTTGTTTCCATTCATAGACCGCACTCTAGCGTTACATCAGCCGGAGTGTTGTCACATGCCGAGCTACATAAAAAAATATATCAACGCAACGGAGGTGAATGATATTTGCCGATTTTTGCTTGTACCCATCACAATTCAAGAGATTCAAGAGTTAAAGGTAATAAACAATATTGTGGTTCTTAGATATCAATGTGTTAGATTGTACTATGGTACGGCCGGCACGATGATCGTATTACACGCGCCGCAACCAATTAGGACAACGTGTAACGTTTAGTTGTCACGCTCACTCCGACCTTACCTAGATCATTAAACAGAGAGACTTCAAAACCACAAGTTAGGATCCCAATTTATGCAGCTTGTTTCATGTTAACTTTACACGGTCTTCACGATCTCTTCAACACTTTAAAGAGAGATTGTATTTGTTTATTTTTTAATTTAGAACGATTTTACGTTTGCCAAAAAAAAAGACCAAATAATCGAAAAATGATTTTTTTAAATTATACATACATATATTAGATGTATTGTTTTATTTTAAGTTTCGAACAAGTTTCAGGCAGTCCTTTTTTCTGCGCTTCTACGAAATTATGGAGCTTTCCCAGTTACAGGGATTTTTTTTTCCTTTTTCTTTATTCCTCCTTTCGATAACCCGTAATCTTTCAAGTGCAATGTGAAGATGCACCTCCAAGATTGGAGTGGAGTCATAAGACAAGTTTTAACTAATAAAAAATTCTCAAATAAAATTTAATTGCAAAATATTTCAACAATGGAGTTTAATTTAATTTGTTTAACTTGAATTGTAATAGGATTAGATTATAATTCGCTGAAGGAAAACACTTTCACCTCGATGGGTTTGTTAGAATTCTTTGCTAACAATACCGAGTACCAGATGTTCTTGAGATTAAAATTTGTCTAGTAAATATTTTAGATGAGATTGTTTAATTTTATTTTATTTATTTAGAGAATATATCTGCTTATTTATTTACCTGATAATTAAAGGTATAATTATCAGTCGTCGGAGCGAAGTCGAAGCGGCCACACGTCTCTTGAGGATGCCACGTGGAGTGGCGAAACGCGCGGGGTGTTTGCATGTTGGTCTAACATGGACAGCTGATGTGACTCTGTACCTACCCTCGCAAACATTGATTAGCGGAAATTAGTTGATGTTTAAAAATGATTTTGAATATACTTAATAATCTATTTTGTCTTGTGAGCGACCAAAGTTCATTGGTACTGATCAGAATTTGAGATTATTTTTTATAATTAATTTCTTAAATGTCTTTGTTTGTATTATAGGGACTTTAAAGTACATCATAGTAACATTGGTCTGAATTTAGTGAGGTTCGAACATCGGGTGTCATAGATCGTGAAGTCCGTCCTCGGCCGCTAGACCACGGCCGCTCATTCGCCGCTCCTAATTTAGAACCTGTTTCGCTTTAAAATTTAAACCATGACCTACATTATTATTCCAAGAACTGATGACAAATAATATTATAATTTTTGGATAATTATGTCTATGTCTATAAGTAATCACAACTTTTGTATTGGGTTGGCATTGATTCTGAGAAAATCCGTTATAGTTAGTGAACATGTGGGCGTTTACGAGAGAGAATCTTAATTATTATCTACTCGTATACTCGGTGGGACAGCTTGATGGATTTCCACTTAATGGATACAATTACGTATTATGTAACAATATTAAATTGTATTCTAATTAAAATCTGTAACGTGTTAGAATATCGTACATCTCCTAATCTCATTTTCACATTACGTCTATTATTATTTTTAAAAAATTTAAGTAACTTCTTAGTCAACAGTTGCAGCCTAAGATTGTCTTATAATTAAGAAAGGATTGAATTACTAGCCCTGATGTTCACAAAACTTTACTCAGCTCGATGAATTAGCAGCATGAATTTATATCCTGGTTGAATCTCGTACCTAATCTAACTCTTGCGGTGTTTCTCTCTACGTCATATGATGTGGTCACGGGCACGCTTTCGCATTCATCCGCGACCCCACTGACGCTTGGATGTTAGGTCTCACCTCATCGGGAAGAAACACAATTTCAACCAAATGAGCGGCAGTGCAATCCCGCGACTACTGCTTCTGACTCGGGACGAATGAGATAATGAAACGTTCCGCTACCGCCTTCGCCCACGCGATGAACGATGGTCTCTCATTTAGGTCTCCTCTAAAAGCAGAGGGTGACCAGAGGAGAAACCGCGAGCCTCTGGATCGATAAAAACCCTACTCATTTCATGTTTTCGAAATAACGTTGATTTGAACCTACTAAAAGCAAAATTTCATGAGCCAATCTAAATTTGCTGGAGGTTAAAAGTTTATAAGTGTACAATTTATTATAAATTAAGTTATTTGCGGGTAAAAGTAAATACATTTTAATGGATTTGATCAAAGTAGAAATGTCCTTCCTGTTTTAGAGTACAAATTAATTGTTATTTTACATAAGCTCACGGTGCTCTTTGTGAGCTGTTTGTATGCAAAACGCGTTCTTCTAATTCCACCTGCTAATTTCACATTTAAATAAGGAACGTCGCAAACATAAATTCTCGCAGTAATATAAAGTCTTACAAGCGTGCTAATTTTATTTATGTTTTTTAAGATATTTATTTTTTTGTTTTTGTTTGTTTTGGAGAATGTAATTGTTACCTTTTTAAGTGTTTAGAGGCGAAGATACTTCTATTTTGTAAAAGTATTAAATATAAGTAAAACTAATGCTGAATGTTTGACATTGTTGACAAAACAATTGTCTTTTTTTACTCGAATGGATGCTGTTTTTGGAAAGTACGAGTCTGCCTTTAGTAAGTCAACATCTGTCTTACACGATCTAACAGAACAATTCATTGTCTCGTAGTGACAATACTCCGCCTGATGTAAAGCTAGAGTGCGGATGCCGGCTTGAGGAGACGAGTATACACCATATAGATTGACTGGCAACTTTCAAACTGTTCCCGAAACGTGACAACGAATACACGACGGCGGACTGAACTAATAACCATCGTCAGTCTGCCGATTACTCTTAAAACTATTTCAACCATACATTTCTATCGTTCATGTAATAAATAAATTTATACCTAATAAACTTTTGTAATCAGCGTCTACTTTACTTTTTAAAGAAGGAGTAGAGAGACCCGAGTGTGGGAACTCCCCAATATACATCCTCTACAGCTTTATTTCTCAAAGTGGTATGGTGGATCCCCAGGGGTTCACGGGAGACCTGGCGGGGGTCTATGTTGACGTTACAAAGATCTCTTTGTAATCTTGTAACACCCGTGAAGTGACCTTGTCGCGTTTCGGGGATAGTTTGAAAGTAGCCAGGTATAAGAGAGGAGTGTGCACTGTCAATCTAGATGGTACATGCTCGTCTCCTCGAGCCGGCATAGTGGAGGCGACTGCAGCCCGTAGAGATTTTTCTGTGGTAGCAGTTGTTTCCATTCATGGACCGCACTCTAGCTTTATATCAGGCGGAGTGTTGTCACATGTCGAGCTACAATAAAAAAAAAGAAAAAAAAGATGAGGGTTCACAATTCTAATCTACGAAAATTTATCTGCTTTTGATAGTGAAGAACTAAAATGTTGGCTTTACCTATCAATGTAGGCAGATAATATTTTAAGAAGCTCAGCGACTGTTACTTGTAAAACCTGCTTATTCCATGTTCAGTACAACGTGTCAAGTCTTACAAAGCGCCTTCGCTGCCGGATGGATGGAATCACTTTTTTGATTGGCCAACTATACTTTTTGACATCCACTCACAGCACAATCAATTAATAAATAAATAATAATAATAATAATAATCTTTATTGAGACAGTAAAATATTATTTAAAAATAGATTCTTTGGCATCCGTGCTAGGTAAAGGAAACCTGTGTTACGGATGCCAATTCAATGCCAACTCATCCATTCGTTTTTCTTCAAAAACTATTAATTTGTTTACTTTTTTTGTTACTATTCGTACTATTAATTCGTAGTTGGAACTCAGCCGCAACGCAAATTTCAATAGTTAGATCTAATCTTCACATTTTTTTGTCGAGGGAGTCTACCTGAACCAGGCAAATTTTGAAAGTGGTCTACGAGGAAAAAAGTTTAGGAACCTCTGCTCCACAATGTATATTGTATCTTGGCCAGCTTATAAATGCGGTTGGGTAGAGGATTGCTTAGTGGTTTGCTAATAGGCTCGTCCAGCATGTAACTACTTTCAAGTTAATCTCAAAGAGCAGCAAAAACATTTTCTTACATAGATTATAATTATAAAGATATTTTAAGAATACAAATGATGACCATAAATTAATCACTAGAGAATAGATTGTAGAATATTTTGATTTAATTTGGAAATAAAATTTGCACAAGCTGACAAGGCTTCGTTTATTTACATTTTATCATTCAGCTTACACCTTTCTCCATTGTTCATTATTTCAGAATTCCAGCTATATTTTAATGTAAAACGAGACGCATAAATTAAACGTTGGGATTGTTAAAGTGACAAATGTATCGCGATTTACAAACATTTTATAGTGTTCATATAAATTATATTAATATTTCATGTATACCACCACTTTCGAATGTAACACCCGTTGAGTGACCTTGTTGCGTTTCGGGAGCAGTTTAAAAGTAGCCAGGTATAGCGAGAGGAGTGTGCACTATCACTCTAGAATCTAGATGGTGCATACTCGTCTCCTCAGGCCAGCATAGCGGAGTCGACTGCTGCCCGTAGAGAGTTGTTTCCACTCATGGACCGCACTCTAGCTTTACATCAGGTGGAGTGTTGTCATATGCCGAGTTACAATAAAAAAAAATAATTAAAGAGCTGTAGGGGTAGGTAGACTAACGAGGGTTTTTTTATAGTGACTGCGGCCAACTTTATATATAAAGCGGTTCTAAATATAAAAACACATACCTACATATAAAAAAACAGTCTGATATATATATATATGTTTAGGAGTAAGTAGAATAAAAAACCTAATAAGGTAACAGTACTGGAAAAAGGTCTTACAAATGAACAAATTACTTTACAAAATAAAACATTCCTCCAGTAGCGGTTTATGGGCAATGAAAGTAAATTTAAATGTTTAACAAACTTCTTTGTTTTTGATGTAGCTTTTTTCTTTTTTTACGATCCTTTGATGGATTGAATACAAGTTTGTATAATGAAAAATACAAATGGAAGTCGAACAGGTAAGCTTTTGCATTTTCACAATATGTACACAAATTTTAAGCTCACTTTAATAAATTAATTTCGTCTAAAAACAATAATTGTATTATTTTTAATTAATTAGTTAATTAGCTAACTGTAAATATATAGCATATATTAATTATTATATTTTATACTATGTAAAGATTTAAATACCGTAATATTTTTGAATAAAAAAATTTCAGTATTAAACTACCAAGTATTCAAACAATGTTAATGTAAAATAAATATTCTATAAATGTTTTAATGCAAAAGATGCATAGGTAGTTTAGAAATAAATTTTTGAAATTTTTAGTACAGGTACAATTTTAATCATTTCTTTTTTTACACTTAATTACGCATTATTTAAACGTAAAATAAAATCAAATGCACGCAACAACTTTAAAGATAATATATTTATTATAGATTGAGATTACTACTCAAATATTTGCATCTTGAGCCAAACAACAAATTACTTACGTTTTATATTATCGTCTATGTATTTTTAAAATATTTTTATTGTAGCTCGACATATGACAACTTAAGAGTGGTAGGCAATGATGATTGTTACGCCAGTGCACATGATGGTGCACATTCGTCTCTTCACGGTAACATAGGGGAGGCAATTGCTGCTTGCACATTTCTTTGTGTCACCAGTTGTTACCGCTTATGGAACTCACTCTAATATAATATCAGGCGTAGTGTGATAGATGCAGAACTACTTTAAAAAAGTTTTTTTTTAAATTTATTGTAGCTCGGAGTCTGACCGCAGAATTTTTTTTGTAAAATTCGTCCAATATACTGGATAAGGGACAATGGACGAATGGGCACCATCAGGTTGACAGTAAACACTCCTCTCGCTATACAACCCTACTTTCAAACTGACCCCGAAAGGCAACCAGGTCACTTACACGTAGGTTACACTTGAAAGTGTCGGTATTACCACAGGACGACAGGCTAGGCTAATAACTTATTAATTATAGATTTAACATCTCCATAACTGTTACATCTTGGTTGTAGTTCTCATGTAATTGCAGGGGGGCAACCATGAACTCTTATAGCAATATTGATATAACCTTAAATGTCAATTTCCTACCAAAAACGCTTAAAAATGATACTTAAATATGATTGAAACAATTTTGAAAACGCCACCCATTTTGTTACGTCATAGGGTTACGTTTGTTCTAAAAACAATACCATGAAGTCACTTTGAGTAATATTGTTTTAAGTCAAATAGAACAATAGTTTTGACGACGTTTTTACGATTGTTTTAAAATTTTGGCAACCATCTTGCGGTCGGCGGTTATCTGTCTTGAATTATTTTCCTAAATTAGTGTTTCTTCGAGTATTAATGTGTAATATTGGTGGATTATTAACCATTAAGTGTTCGTGAACGTCCGTGAGTGTGGGAAAACAATTCAAAAGAAGGGAACGTATGTTTTCAAATTTTCCGTTGGAAATTTTAATAGACTCTTCTGACTATTTAAAAATAACGGCGTAAAAAGTGAGTGAAAACTGTTAATTTTTTTGTATAATGTGTGTGTGATCAATTGGAGAAGAGTTCGTAATCAATTTATGTTTTATTGTTATAGTGGCAAACGAATATGAGTTATTTTCCGTGATGGAAGCCGATGACGATGCGGAGAGGAGCTTGAAAATACGTCGTCGAATGCGTTTCCGTGGCCAACCGTGGACCCTTTCCAGTTGG
Source organism: Tinea pellionella (assembly GCA_948150575.1). Lineage (NCBI taxonomy): Eukaryota > Metazoa > Arthropoda > Insecta > Lepidoptera > Tineidae > Tinea > Tinea pellionella. The sequence goes on along the minus strand of OX411254.1, from coordinate 1,865,118 downwards.
ACGATTTTGAATTTATAATTCTTATCATACGATTATGGACACTAGAGATAATTCTTTCATACAATAATAAATTTGATAATTGTATATAAACTTTTATTTATACATTTATACAAAAACAAAATTAAGCTATAAAATATTATTTGTTTTAGATTTGTGATGCTAATTATGAGTGTAGATGCCAGCCATGGCGGTGCCACACATGACTCATTCATATGGTGTTGAAACTCCACACAGCAACGTAGGACTCCAACTGGATTTGGCTACACACCGTGCCCTTATTCAGAGGCTCTGGGATAACCGTCACTGATAACCCTGTAAATAAAATAAATAATGATATAAGGGTAATATTTTGTTTTAATTTATAGTTATAATAGGACCCACACATTCAATTCAATTCAATTCATTTTAGTAAATAGACAGATAAACTGTACTCTTACACGTCGATAAATAATTACAATAATAAGTCCAATAATATTCATGTCAATAGCAGCAATATGAATTGTGTAATAACTTATTCAACAAATGAAAATATTACTTACTTTCGACCACGCTCTCCATTCTTTTATGGCGCCATCCCCTTGGCTATTTAAAATAGCCGTTAACTCCAGCCTTTTTTTTTGGAAAATTGCTTCGCCCGTAGTGTGCGATTATATGCCGTCGGCAAGGCCCTGTTGCGACTTAAAAAGTCACACAATATTTCCAACTGGGAAAAAGTTACTCCATGTCGATTCCTGCAAAAAATGCAGTCATGAAAAGATATATTTTATGCAGAGGGTGTAAATGTAAACACATTTCCAACATATTTCAATTCAATTCATTTACATGTTAGCTTATATTCACTTACCTTTCGCTGTTCGCCATTATTTTAGTATAACGTTTGTATGTAACTCTGAAGTGACTTTTAAAGATGTCGACCGTTAAGAAATTTCAAATCACGCATCACGAACAAAATAAGATAACAATTACAAGTTTTATTTAACATTTTATCGACATAAGACATTAGAAAGATTTATTCAGATCAATATTATTTATTTTATCACTTCGGTATATCGTGTTATATCGATACAATTTAATTTATTATTACGAACACAAAATTTAAAAAGTTGCTTTACAAATCTGTAAAACGGAACGTCTGACATAATTTTTTTTAAATTATTAATTGTAGCATTGGCTACAAATTCCTTCTAATATTTAATTCAATTAAGTTTATTTATGATTTTGTCGCGTCACTCAGCCGGCACATAATAATATTGTTATAGACATATAAAAGCATCTCATGGTACCAATTTGACAATCGCGACTTTAAGCTTGCAACAAAACACACTGGAAACAAGGTTGTTTTTTTTAAGCTCATGGTCGGCCCCCAGGTCTTAATAAGAGATCAATTAATAAATAAAACTCAATAAATAATAAATTAAATACTTTAAAAAAAATTAATCTTAACACTATAGGCACATTTTGGGTACATCACTTCTTATAAATTAAATCAGTTGTAAATATTGAGATATCTCAAAAATAATAAATTCTTCATTAATCAACATGATTATTCATAATCGGCGAATCTTTTTTGAAACAGAAACCACCCATTCTCTCGTAACCCTTCGGACATTCCGCGAAATCATCTTTAATTGTATTATCATTATTTTTTTCTATCGGTCTCTCGTGTGATATCTCATTATCTTGGAAGGTCGTTTCTTCTTCAAAATATATGTTGTCCATGTCTGCTTGACTCGGATAATAAAACTTTTTTGAATATCCCTCGACGGCGATGAATAACGTGATCACACACAGCGCGGATAAATACGTGTTTATCGTCATATTGCGGGATTTGAGGTCGTTCACTTGGATAGTTTGTGGTACACTGGTTGCATGCGAGTTATGTTTTAAGGTATTTATAGTGGTCATGGAGGACAATGGAGTGCGCATCACACACAAAAGCGCCAATCATACTTTAGCGAAAATCGCGCTAATGCTTAAATATTACGTCAGTCTGAGTTATTCGATTTTTGTGTTCGCACGTCGATCGCTCCCGCTTTAATCGCAAATAAAAACGTCAATAATGCCTAATTGTGCAATTAAATGGTGTCAAAAAAGGTCCCGAACTTCAAGCTACAAAAAAGATGGGATAACATTTCATAGGTAAGTGATTATCTCCTTTATTTTTTTATTATATTATATACAGCTCGATTACCACTCACTCACTGACTGACTGACATATATAATGAAGCACTTGCCGGGGGGTTAGGAGGATGATTCTTTTTGGGGCGTGTAGAGGGCGGTCCCGGGACCCCGGGAAAACCTCGACTTTGACCGGAAGCGGACTCTGGACCGGAAGTGATGCCGATATCTCGGAAACGGAACGAGATAGGGCACAAGTGCCGGAAGAAAAGTCGTAGGGAATGCCCTCTAATATCGAAATCCATAATTTGTTTTTTCAAAAAAAAAATTTTTCAAAACTACCCGAAAAAAAAACTTTTTCAGCGCCGCGAAGCGCGCCCAAAAAACTAGTTATATTATATACAGCTCGATTACCACTGACTCACTCACTGACTGACTGACATATATTATGAAGCACTTGCCGGGGGGTTAGCGAGATGATTCTTTTTGGGGTGTATAGAGGGCGCTCCCGCGACCCCGGGAAAACCTCGACTTTGACCGGAAGCGGACTCTGGACCGGAAGTGACGCCGATATCTCGGAAACGGAGCGAGATAGGGCCAAAGTGCCGGAACAAAAGTTGTAGGAAATGGCCTCTAATTTCGAAATCGACACTTTTTTTTTCAAAATTGCCCAAAAAATCATTTTTCCTCGATCGTATCGACATCCTTTTCCCGCCCGTACGCCGATCTGAAACGGAGCACGGCGCTTGGGCGTGGCCTGGCGAGCCCCGCGGCGCGTGCGTTCGGACATCGGCGTAGGGGCGACCCGATTCTCGCTACGTTGCTCGTCGGGGTCCGCGTTGCTATTTACAGTCCGCTCAGAGCGCGCAATGAAAATATCGAGTGCGGTGTCCGGACGAAAATATCTGCTACCATGGTAGGGGCCTCCGATGCTTGGTATAGATTGTTAGTTGTGTCGGCCGTCGCGTGACGTAGGCGGCGTCGTACGCCTCGCGGTGCGTTTATTTTTATTTATTTCTACTAATATATCGTGTGATAGTGTGAGTCAGTGTCATTTTGTGAGGTTTTTACGTGTATTACATTTTCAATGTGAAATATACGAGTGTTTTCTTTTATGTATAAACATGTACCAAAGCAAATAAACGCCTAAAGAAAAAAAGAAAGCAAACCTGCCGAGGACGCTCCAGACTCAAGCTGAACTTAACAAACATTACAACATTATTTTGTACAAAAATAAACATTAAACTGTCTTAAAAAATAACAATAATAATAATAAAAACAAGATAAGTAAAAAGAGAAAAAAATAAAATTAAAATAAAAAACAACTAAAAATAATATCCTCTATTCACCCAACACGATACCAGCAATTCCAACAGTGCCCTTCTTATGACACGAGATGAGTGGTAATCATGAGCATTTTTTGTGTACCAAAGCAAATAAACGCCTGAAGAAAAAAAGAAAGCAAACGCTGCAAACGAGGACGCTCCGGACTCAAGCTGAGGTGTAATAATGTTTTGACTCCATGTGAGGTCTCAGGGTGTTTATTGGCAACATACTAACCTGGAAATGTTCATGACCAAAGACCGTGTACAAATGTGTGACATAATAATGAATAAAAACAACATTTTATTAATATCACAGTTTGAGCCCGCAGTAAGTACCTATACTGTGCAGCTTTTTTTTCTTACCTGGGGGTTTATTTACATCATACAAGGTAGATACTCTGAGAATGTTGTTTGTAGTTTGATTCGGTGCAAACAAACAAACGTACATCTGAAGAATGAAAACAAATCTGCAACAGGTGCTCCGGAATAAAACTGTTATCATTATTTGTTATTATATGATAGATTAGGACACAGTCGTTGGTCATGACCATTTCCAAGTCATTATGAAGTAAATAAACCCACAGAGAAGGAATAGTCTTGGTTTTGACTTGTGCTCCGGAGTCAAACTGTGGTAATTTTAGCTTTTTGTCCTGGGTGGTTCTATAGGGAGGTCATAATGAGGACAGGTATTTATTAACAATGACAAAAACACAATGAAATGGTAACATTCTTTTAATATATTCCACTTGTTAATTTTTTATTGATTTTAGCAACTTGTATGCACACTAGATATGTAAACAATAAAAATTGCATACAGTTACACTCACAAAATAGACCACATCATAACATAGGAAAGAAAAACACAAATAATATTAAATTTTACAACACTGAGACTTTATTAGTCCTGTGAACTTTGGAATCAGTGTTTTTCATTAATGTGTAATATATTTATCAACTCTTGTTTGTTTTATTTCAACTTCAGCAGCCCTGAAACAGAATTAATCGTGTTATTAATAAAATAGAACTTCACCAAGCTATTAAAACTACCAAAATAAATTAACTGTTTACCTGTTATGATTGTATTTCATTTTTGTTCTATTTACATCTCAAGTATATAAATCGTTATATTTTTTTAGATTAGATTAGGTTTTATTTCAACCTGATGCTACTCCGGAATAAAATTAATTAAAGTGCAAAACATACTACAAAAGCTGAAGAAAATGCGAGGGTTAGGTTTTTAGTTTTTAATTTAGTTTTATACCTATGGCATTCTAACAATGTGCCATTGTCAAAGTCAATATTTACATCGAGTTAATATTATTGCATATTATGTATCATTCATTTATCACACTAAATGGCGGTGTCCCAGTCAAGTGAAAAATAGGTTCAGTAAAGTGGCAGCATCTTTGCTAAATCTTTGCTTTGAAGGGAAAAAGAAAACGAACGTTCTCTTCTTTTGAATTGTTTGCCCACACTCAGGCACGTTCACGCACACTAATCCACCATTATTACACATCAAAATCAAAATATTAATTTTTTTCTTAAATAGCTTATTATGCGTATGCTCATTCATAGATTAGTTACGGAATTATTATGCGGGGAACAATGCATTAGAATTTAAGTTAGTATTAAACAAACAGATACATGTAGGGGTCATTTTATTAATTTAAACATTTTAACATTAACATCAATATATATTTTTGAATTAAGTAAGTTTGTAAGAAAAAGTTATACGTAAATGACGTACGACGTACCTACTACAATTTAAAAAAAACCGATCCGAAGCTATATATTATTTCATTAAAATTTTCTCAGTAATTATGAGAACAAAAAAAAACAAAAATTATTTTTTTTATAGAAGGTAGATCTATATAGATTTTTGCAAACATAAATTACCTTATAAGGCATTTTCTGGCAGTTAACATTTATTATGGATAGATAAAGAAATAAGTCTTAAAAAATGTGTGTATATAATCGAACTTAATACATCGAAATAAAGACTACATTATATTGACGACAAATTCTCTTAAAACGTTTTTAAAATCAAATCGACCGGTCGCTATGTATCACTAATTGAATGGGGGTGCAAAATTCTCAAGAGCAACAATAGACCTTAATTATTAATTAATCATAAGGTTCATTTTTGATTGTACGATTTATTTTTGTGTACAATGTTTTGTGTTACTATTCCGCGGGTTGGTGGGGAGCGGTGGCGCGGGCGCGGTAATAGAATTTGCTACTTTTAATTTCATTGATTTTGGTTTTGTCAAGGTGGGTGTATCTTTTTTCTTAGTAATTTTTATATTTAAAAAAATATCAAATATAGGTGTACTTTAAATTCATAATAAGCAATTTAGTGTTAAAGTGAGTGAAAATTAGTAAAAAAATATTGCTAATAATGTGCATTTCGATGATTTTATTATTTTTTTTTTTGTAATATTGCGCAACATTATTGGACGCCATTTTGAATGTGGATACAAGGAATATTTTTTAATTTTTTTGAATCTAGCAGTGAATTATATTAATTTACGGCGATATTTCCAGATGGTGGATGGTGTATGACGAATGAAGTATTAACTTCATTCAATCAAAGTATATATTCTTTGCTTTACCTGAAGCAATTCATAGTAGGGCTTGAATTATGAAATAACATTTCTTTTTTAGAATATCAATAGTTTGTAATTGTTGGTATATAGTAATATATACTCTTAGTATATAGAGAGTTGTGAAAGATCGACTTTCAAGGATCGACCTATGTCCAGCCTTCGTTTTTCTTTGTTTATAACGAGTTGTTAAAGCAGTTCTTGCACTTGACATGAGACCTGCTTAATATTCACTGAACCCAGCACCACTCAGTTGTTGGCTCTATAACAGAGCAATGTCTACGTAACAAACTCTTATTTACTATTAATGTTACAGACATCCCCCTATGTAAAGGATATATGGAAGTTGAAGAGATGCAATCACACATGTGTTCTTGGAGTACATGTCAGAAATTCCTCTACATGATAAGGACACTTCTGGAGGTGTGAAAGGAATGTATCAAGTGGCTGCGGTGATCTTCATTTTACAAGATTTGTCAAACAGAATGTACTCTGTACTCTTTTTATTTAGCTTCAATTTCTTTTACTTGGATACCTACTATAATATATGTACATACAGTTGCATTGGTTTGATAATTGTGCTAAAATTAAATAATATTATAAAAAAGGCAACACTTCATGCTGTATTTTGTCTTCACATATCTATCTACAAACAAGTGTCCTCAATACAATGTAAATGTATGAAGTACTATACACCCTTCTCTTTGTCGAGGCGTAAGACACAAGATGAGCTCTATTATTATTTTTAGGTTACCGAATCACGATAATTATATAACTACTTTTATGTGTTTTAGCCATTGTAATTGTTTTAATAAATACATTATGGTTAATAAGTAAATTGTTTTATTATAATGATTCCTTTTACGTGTACGAAAATCCCCTCAAGAAGGCCCATTGTCGCGACGGTCGATTTTGGTTCCAAGCGGGGAGGATAGATGGAGTTTAATTCGATGATAAGGGGTGGGCTCAAACACGAGTAAAGCGCCATCTATCAAATATTGAATGCACTACCTTGATTGGTAGATTATATTATGTCATCTTTTAATTGCATACTATTTTATTAAAATACTTTTATTGTTATTCAATTAAGTGTATTATATTTAAATTAAAACTAATAACCGATGACACGGCATTCTTCATTCATCTGACACTTCCCTTCGCGTTCCAGTTCTTCCTATGTGTAGCCTACGCTCACACGTTCCAGTTTTATATAACAGAGACAAAGACAAATACTATAAGTACATACAGTTTGATAGGCTTGATAATTGCGCCAAAATTAAATAATATTTTAAAAAAGGTAACACTCCATGCTGTATTTTGTCTTCACATATCTATCTACAAATAAGTGTCCTCAATACAATGTAAATGTAGAAAGTACTATATAATTTTACACCCTTGTCTCTGTCGAGGGGTAAGCAGAAACTTTTCTAAAATTACTGTATCTTGAAAAGTAGAAGAGTTAGCGCGTTCGTATAAAAGGCGATTTTGTTCAATATTTTATTTATTTATTTTTTGTTATTTATTTATTTATTTTTATTTTTTTAAGAAACGTCTATATCTCGGAAAGTAGAAGAGTTACCGCGTTCGTGTAAAAGGCGATTTTGTTCAGTATGACGTGCACTAATATTTTTTGTTATTTATTTATTTTTATTTTTTTAAGAAACTGCTATATCTCGGAAAGTAGAAGAGTTAGCGCGTTCGTGTAAAAGGTGATTTTGTTTAGTATGATGAGCACTATTATTTTTATTTTTCTTAAGAAACGGATATATCTCGAAAAGTAGTTGAGTTAGCGCGATCATGTACAGAGTGATTTTGGTCATTATGATGAGTACTATAAATTTTTAGTATAATTGTTATATCTCGTGTAAGTTCTAAACCCTTTTTTCCGAAAAGTACCCAAAAAAAAGTTTCTCCAGAAGCCCGAAACGGTCACGAAATAGCCCTCCGCGGGCCGCTTGCGCCCGCGGGAACACCCAAAACGCTAGTTATTATACTAATATATAGCTGCAATACCACTGACTGACTCACTCATTGACATCAATTATTTAGTACTTGCCGGTATAGTGGAGGGTAGCGGTTTTTTGAGTCGTATAGAGGGTGTTCCAAAACCGTCGAGAAAAATACGACTTTGACCGGAAGTCGATTCTGGACCGGAAGTGGTAGCGATATCTCGGAAACGGGGCGAGTCGGGGCAGTCACCCCGAAGAGAAAAGTGTAGAGAATGTCGTCTTATGCCGAAATCAAAAAAAAAATTTTCAAAATCGGGCAAAAAAATTTTTTCCTCGATCGTATTTATATCCTTTTCCCGCCGGTACGCCAATATGAAACGGAGCATGGCGGTGGGCGTGGCCTAACAGCATCCGCGACGAGGCATTTTCGGGACGAACGATCGAAACGGCTTTACCTCGGTCAGTCGGACGGTGAGCGCGGCCGCGTGAATATCGAATTTGCTCCGCGCGGTGGGCTTTCTTTTAAATATCTCAAGAAGTAGATACGTCAGAGTAACCATGTAAAGAACAATTTTGTTCAGTGTGACCAGCACTATTTTTTTAAATTTTTGTTTGTTTTTTTTTAATTTTTTAAAATCTTCATATCTCGAAAAGTAGATACGTTAGCGTCACCGTGTAAAGACCAATATTGTTCAGTATGACCAGCACTATTTTTTTTTTTAATTTTTGTTTTTTTTTTAATTTTTTAAAATCGCCATATCTCGAAAAGTTGATACGTTAGCGTCACCGTGTAAAGACCAATTTTGTTCAGTATGACCAGCACTTTTTTTTTTAAATTTTTGTTTTTTTTTTTTAATTTTTTAAAATCTTCATATCTCGAAAAGTAGATACGTTAGCGTCACCGTGTAAAGATCAATATTGTTCAGTATGACCAGCACTATTTGCTTTTTTTTTTTAAATTTTCTAAAATAGCTATTACTCAAAAAGTACATACGTTAGCGTCACCGTGTAAAGACCAATATTGTTCAGTATGACCAGCACTACTTTTTTTTTTAATTTTTTTTTTTAATTTTTTAAAATCGCCATATCTCGAAAAGTAGATACGTTAGCGTCACCGTGTAAAGACCAATTTTGTTCAGTATGACCAGCACTAATTTTTTTTTAAATTTTGTTTTTTTTTAAATTTTTTAAAATCGCCATATCTCGAAAAGTAGATACGTTAGCGTCACCGTGTAAAGACCAATTTTGTTCAGAAACGTAAACGCTTTTAGATGGCGAGCTAAATATTTTCAAAACTGCCTAAAATCTATTCGATCTAATACGTTTTACGACAAAAAGGGCCTCCGCGGGCCGCTTGCGCCCGCGGCTTTTACCCAACAGCTAGTACTAATATATAGCTGCAATACCACTGACTCACTGATCTATTGACATCAATTATTTAGTACTTGCCGGTATAGTGGAGGGTAGCGGTTTTTTGAGTCGTATAGAGGGCGTCCCAAAACCGTCGAGAAAAATACGACTTTGACCGGAAGTCGATTCTGGACCGGAAGTGGTAGCGATATCTCGGAAACGGGGCGAGTCGGGGCAGTCACCCCGTAGAGAAAGTTGTAGGGAATGCCCTATAATTTCGAAAATGATACTTTTTTTTTCAAAATTGCTCGAAAAAAATTTTTCCTCGATCGTATTTTTATCCTTTTCCCGCCGGTACGCCAATATGAAACGGAGCATGGCGCTTGGGCGTGGCCTAACAGCATCCGCGACGAGGCATTTTCGGGACGAACGATCGAAACGGCTTTACCTCGGTCAGTCGGACGGTGAGCGCGGCCGCGTGAACATCGAATTTGCTCCGCGCGGCGGGCTTTCTTTTAAATATCTCAAGAAGTAGATACGTCAGAGTAACCATGTAAAGAACAATTTTGTTCAGTGTGACCAGCACTATTTTTTTAAATTTTTGTTTTAGTTTTTTTTTTAATTTTTTAAAATCTTCATATCTCGAAAAGTAGATACGTTAGCGTCACCGTGTAAAGACCAATATTGTTCAGTATGACCAGCACTATTTTTTTTTTAAATTTTTGTTTTTTTTTTAATTTTTTAAAATCGCCATATCTCGAAAAGTAGATACGTTAGCGTCACCGTGTAAAGACCAATTTTGTTCAGTATGACCAGCACTAATTTTTTTTTAAATTTTGTTTTTTTTTTAAATTTTTAAAAATCGCCATATCTCGAAAAGTTGATACGTTAGCGTCACCGTGTAAAGACCAATTTTGTTCAGAAACGTAAACGCTTTTAGATGGCGAGCTAAATATTTTCAAAACTGCCTAAAATCTATTCGATCTAATACGTTTTACGACAAAAAGGGCCTCCGCGGGCCGCTTGCGCCCGCGGCTTTTACCCAACAGCTAGTTTAAATATTATAAACATCTTCTTTCTCTTTCTAATACACTGACAGTTGTATCTTTTCTTCGCTATAGTGCTGTTCAAAGCGTTGCGACGATCTATATCGATAAAATTATAATTTAATAATTTTAATTAATTTATTTAGATGGAATATCTTTATCAAGCGACCTAAAAAGAGGAAGTTAGCAATTCGACGAATTTTTTTGTAAATATGTTAACTGATTTCTACGCCGATTGTGAACCGATGTTAACAATTCTTTTTTTTGTTGAATTGGTTACATCTCGGGGTGTCCTATTTGGAAAGAAAATTTGTCACCTGTTTTTTTCAAAATCGAAACCATTTTGCATCTCGAAGCAATCCTTAAGATATTACGTCTTTATATCGTATTGTCACGATTGTAGGAATTGTTGGGATAAACAAATTAAAAACTAAACAAAAAAAATTACACAAAATAAAAATTCAAATAATTATCGACATTTTATAATTTATAATAAATATCGATACATCACTAGAGGATCACGTGATGTTGCGTCAGCCGTTAGCGCGCGGGAAAGTTTTCCCCCCCTCCTGCCTAAAATCGGCGAGTTGTGTTTCGAACAAAAACGCGTCGATGCGCAATCTATTCTATATTATCTATACTAATATTATAAAGCTGAAGAGTTTGTTTGTTTGTTTGTTTGTTTGTTTGTACGCGCTAATCTCAGGAACTACTGGGTCGATTTGAAAAATTCTTTTTGTGTTAGATAGATCATTTATCGAGGAAGGTTATAGGCTATATAACATCACGTTGCGACTAATAGGAGCGAAGAAACAGTCGAAAATGTGGGAAAAACGGGGAATATGAGAACTTCCGTAGCGTGCGCTGCGAAAACCGTTCGAGATATCCAAAAAATATGTATGAAAGAATTATTCCTCTTTAAATTATCTAAAAAAATGTCCACGACAGTATATGTCTATCTTTTAAGATTAACTCACAATAACCGTTTTTATGATAATCAAATCAAAATTGTTCATCTTTGAGGGCTTCCGTTGCGTGCGCAGCGAAAACCGTTCGAGATACCCAAAAAATATGTAAGAAAAAATTATTCCTCTTTAAATTATCTAAAAAAATGTCCGCGACAGTAGGTATATGTCTATCTTTTAAGATTAACTCACAATAACCGTTTTTATGATAATCAAATCAAAATTGTTCATCTTTGAGGGCTTCCGTTGTGTGCGCAGCGAAAACCGTTCGAGATACCCAAAAATATGTATGAAAGAATTATTCCTCTTTAAATTATCTAAAAAAATCTCCGCAACAGTATATGTCTATCTTTTAAGATTAAATCACAATAACCGTTTTTATGAAAATCAAATTTGGTCGAAACATAATAATATTAATCTTTATCCAAATAAATGTGTTATTAATTAAGAGTATTTAACTGTGAACACAATCGTCTTTGACATGACCTAATTTCAATAAACATCTTATAAGATAATACAATTTTAAAATAACTCTAAAACGAAATTCACACGCGGCGTATGATGACGAGGCGGGGAGAGGCGGGCGGAGGGGGGTGTAGCTCTACGAGGTACCATGCCGCTTTAAAAAATATATTCTTTTTAAAACTACTTTAAAATATATTCTATTAATTATGTAACTAAATCGTCTAAAATAAGTTGTGGGTAACAGCTATAGGTAATTTATAATAAAGCATTATCTTTATCTTATGTGTAACAATAACTTGAAAAAACCCGGGCAGCGCCGGGCACTGTCAGCTAGTCTTTGATAGTGGTAGACACCATGCGGAAACCTTGGCATTGAGTAAGCGTCATTCTCAACTACTTATTTCTCATAAATAAATAATATTGTGCAAAAAATTTGAATGACATAATAATTATGTTACACGGGTCGAATTATTTGGATTTTTAACGAGTACTTGTAGAATTTATAAGTACTTTTTTATGTTTAACACTTATGGAATGATGGATACATATTATTTAAAAATAACAACCTATTACTCAAATAATTATATTTAACAAAACAAAAAAATAAACACAACACAACATCAGTTATAGAACTCACAAATAAAAATAAAATAATTTAACAATAATATGTTAAGTATACGAGAAACTTCACATAAACCTTGTTAAGGAATTACCCTTCTTTAAATAAAAACTGAGTCAATGATACTAGTTTTCCGGTAAATCCCCACGAAAAAGGAACTTGTATCGTTGTTAATGACCTGCCTATATGTTAATAAAAACATAGTAACATAGTCGTGATAATTTGTCATTTACCAAATTTTATTAATAGACTACAAATTAGTTTTTTATTAACCACTATTTTAGTGGGTCATCATTAAAATATTTGTACCATTTAAATCCTATTACGTTATTATTAATTAGGATTTTTCGAGCGAAAATAGATGCCAGTGCCGGAACTCGGAAGGGACCGACCTGATTCACGAGGCGAGGCGGAATTAGCTTCATTCCTGGGCTAATAAGCTAAGAACCCTTTTTTTTTCGTAAAGAATATATTTTATAGATGCCTCGCCGTCTCGGGGAAGACGACGAGGTGATGTCGAGCTCCCCGGTACCAGTCCCAAATACCTACTAAAACCCTCACGGTGTTCCTTTCCACGTCATATAGTTAGGTCACGGGCAGGCTTTTACATAAATCCGCGACCCCACCGACTCTTGGCCGTTAGGCCCCACCTCATCGGGAAGAAACGCCATTCCAGCCAAGTAAATGAGCAGCAGTCCAATCCCGGGACTACTGATCTTAGCTCGGGGCAAAGGAGATAACGGTCCACTGCCCCGCCTCTGCCCACGCGATGAAAGATGGTCTCTTACTTAGACTTCTCTGAAGGCAGAGTGTAACCAGTGGAGGGACCCCCCCCCCCACCTTGCTGGTTTTGTTTCGCGCCGGGGTACCTCAAGGATGTATCCCGGGACCCTCTATCCACCACAGAGAATTGTGTGAAGACAGCAGTCCCTTCTGCAGGCTTAAAGAGACAAATATGCCCCATCCATTGAGAGTACAGTTCTCTCGTTAAACCGGCTAGTTCTGAACTGATCCCCAAACGTGCCAAGGACATTTCACAGGTGCTAGGATCAACTAGGATTGACTACTCCAGGACGAAAGACTTGGCCCATAACCATTATTAATCTACCACTGCACATCAATTTTAATAAAATTTTTTTAAGGGTTTTTTGTATAATAGACACTGAGCGACCAAAGTACATATTGTTTCATTGCTATTGGAATTTACGAGTATTAGGATTTGAACACGGATATCATAGATAAAGTTCAGTGCCTACTATCTCTTAGACCACGGCCGCTCTCCACTTCTACAGTGTTTATTTAAAAAAAAAAAACAAAAGATAAATTAACAAAATTATTCAATAATTAGGGAATTGTGTTCGAATTAATATTAGCCGAATATTATCTCAGTGTAATAAGGTCTTATTACACTGAGATATAATTTAATTTTCCGAATCCTCACCCTACTATTCCCCACACACGTTGACACTCAGAGTGACTGAGACTGCTTGATAAGTTATCTGCTGCTTTTATTAATAGGTAATTCCTCAACTCAAATGTTAGGGCGAGATAAAAATGTAATTTAAAAAAAAAGCAAAATCTTATTTGTAATAAAAAAAATGTTACATTTCGATTTTTTTGTAACATTTTGACTGAACTATTTTTTTTAAATAGTAGTTCCACGTGTGATGTGACCACACTCGACAGGTAGCAGGACCCTCCGCTATGCCGGCTCGAGGAAGATGAATGCGCACCATCCATGTACACTCCGATAATGAGAGGAGTGTGCACTGTTATTCTAAATGGTGCACATTCGTCTCCTTAAGCCGGCATAGCGGAAGCGACTGCTGCTTGTAGAAATTTCGTTTGTTTTCGTTCATGAACTGCACTCTAGCTTTACATCAGGCCGAGTATTGTCATATAAAATAAATACCAGAAAGTCACTTGAAGTGGTGGTATTACCCCAGGACGACAGGAACCACCTCAGTCTGACTATCACTCTTTTCTTTTAATGTAGCAGAAATCAATAGCCACAACGTCTCTAACCACCTCTAACTTATAAGGGTGTGATTTAATTTAGTTTACTGTACAGTGAATTTCAGAGTTAATAACAATGTTAAACATTTAGATTTGATACGAATACATATATGTTATGATCTGAATTTAGGACCTTGAAACTTGGAAATTCACTTAGAATATATTATATAATCCGTAATATTGAGATCCCAGTAGGTATTACATTAAATTTTACCATTCAATTACTGGATGATGAAAATTATACGGAAAAAATTAACGCGCACATCCAACCTAAGCTAAGGTAGGAATCGAACGCACATACTCCGCTTTACGTACTGATACTCTGATCCCCAATCTACACACAATAAGTGTTAATTTTTTCAAGCAAAAAGGCTTAGTCTATGGATTTTTGTTTTAAAACATAAGAATTGAAAACTTTGAGATACTTCCAGTGGATTATTATTGGGTTAAATCGGTCCCGGTTAAAATTCGAATGGGGTACCAAAGATTCTCAGACCCTTAAAACTAATTTTAAAATCAGTTTAATACACAATTATATTTAATTGTCAGAATCCTTCTACCCGTTATGAATAGGTTAGGTTAGATCTAGGTTTGTATGCAGAAATCCTTGCACCCATTACGAATAGGTTAGGTTAGATTTTGGTTTGTATCTATTCAATGCAAGAGCCGAGCGAAGCAAGACGATTGCCATCCCGAAATCCTTCTACCCATTAGTTAGTTACATTTAGGTTTAAAATTTAGTATACCTTAAGATGAAAGTGGTACCAAATTGAAGCTTTAACTGTGTCTGATTTACCGCAATAATTATTTATTCGAATTGACATAATTCACATTTTCATAATACACCGGCGTGCATGCATGATAGAGTAATTAATAAATGTGGTTGAAGTGAAAGTGCTATGTAGAGATAGAAGTAGCTGACGCTCCATAGTTTCTGTCTATCCCATTGGGAACAGGCCCAGGGGGGGTAAAGGGGAAATACTCATTTACTAGTCCTCTTTAAATGCATAAACCACATTTAATAACTTAGTGAGCAATTTGTTATATGTAAAAATTCATAAAACTAATAAAAAGTTGTAACAAATGGTAATTGAGATAAAAAAAACCATCGTAGTCCAATAATAGAGCAAATTAGATATCACAGAAATCCATTAATCACAGATTGGTTCAATACACAATCTAATTTGTTGAGTCAAGAGGAAACGTTATTTAAGATGAAAACCACATAAATGGCGAATTGATCATAGAATTTGAGTAAAATTGGCAAAATAAACGACTTCGTTAAACATCAAAATGTTTAGAATGATTTTTACGATTAAATTTTAAAGTGCTTATTTGAATTTACGTAAATTATTACGTTTGTTTGGATTTTTTAGTGATTTAGTTTGTTAAGGATTAATTGGGAGCCAGAATATATTTTTTTCTATATGTCATTTGTTTTTTTTTTTCTTCTTATCGTATGACAAGAATTTAGCAAGATTTTTTTATGTTGCCACGATATGTGACCTCGACTGGCCTGGTGGTAAGCACAGTAGATGCCCGTGAGCACTGACTACTAGAGAACTGCTTACACGGTGGCTCCAGTCGCCATTACTATGCCGGTCTCGGAAGATTCTTTTTCCCGCTTCGCAAGCATTCTATTTGTCAATTGTGCGACACAATGTGAATGCTGGTGTGGAAGGGCGAAACTGGAATAAGGTTTAAAGAGCTCTTCGGAGCATTAGTATGGTATAGGCGATAGAGGTATATTAGGAGCTAGCTTAAATGGCTAAAATCTTTGTTTAGAAATGAATTCTAACCAGCAACAGAGACTGACTTTAGTTTTAAATTAATTCTAAACAATATAATATTTTTAATTAATAAAAGTTTAGTTTTACTTAGAGCTACAGATAAGAAATTCCGTTGACGATCTCGTGGAATCTGAGACAGTTTTAAAGTTGTTCCGTACTTTAGAATCTTAAACTATTACAAGACTGAAGTTAAGGCGCTGTAATTTTATGCATTTAGAGAAAATTTTATAAGTTATATTTTAATTGTAAACATAATCGTAATCGTAAAATAAAATATACTTTGAAGTGTGGTGATGGTTATTAGCACAGGATACTGTTTTGGGGTAGTAGGTACCACCACTTTCAAGTGCAACTTTTAAAGAGTGGTAGGCAGACTGATGATGGTTATTAGTCCAGTTTGCCGTCCTGGGATAGTACCACCACTTTCGAATGTAACACCTGTGAAGTGATCTCGTCGCGTTTCGGGAATAGTTTAAAAGTAGCAGGTATAACGACTAGACTACTGTATACCTGTAGAGATTTATATGTAGTAGCAGTTGTTGTCACTCATGGACCGCACTCTAGCTTTACATCAGGCGGAGTGTTGTCACATGCCGAGCTACAATAAAAAAAACCGGGATAGCGCAGTCGAATTCTGCCTCTCAGTGGTAGCAGTTCTGTCTGTTCATGAATAGCACATATAGCTCTACATCAGGCGGAGCCAGGGTTCGATAACAGGAACAATCGCGACAAGACGAATATGTAAAGTTTGGCCTACCTAACCTAACCTACTAAGGTATCTATCTACGTCTCTATTATGCATAACAAAGTTTGATTTGAAGTTTATAAAGGAGAAGTAAAGTTTTGGTAAGATCGTGTAGGTCGATTAGAATGGAATCATTGACGGAGCTTTTCAGAACTAATTTCACTTCAAATTACTTCTTGTTGATTAGATGCGATCTCTACATTCCAATACGTATCAGTTTTAGTTCCTGTAATGTTGTTTTACGGTGAATGAAGTTAATGCCTTACGTATAGATAAGATTAGTAGGCAGATGGTTTTTGACTAGTTTGCCGTCCTAGGGTAGTACCGCCACTTTCGAATGTAACAACCCTAAAGTGTAACGAGCAGTATGCATTGTCAATTGGCTGGTGCACATTCGTCTCTTCAAGCCGGCATAGCTGAGGCGACTGCTGCTTTTAGAAATTTATCTGTAGTAGCAGTTGTTTCTGTTGCCGCGTCGTCCAGATTTGATCCAGCAGCGCCACGACCGCTCTAATTATACTCATTAAAAGTTGCGGGGAGACAGTTAGTGTTAAATAATGACAATAGTAATTTAAATCAATTACACAGGACGCGTGTTGAATTTTAATTGAAACAGTTGACCCACCCTTAAATGTCAGGTCCAAAGTCGTTTATTTAACAGCCTTCATATTTATCCAACGCGCGTATATTACACGCAATAACATAAAACCCGTTGGACTATCATAATATTATGCCGACATGTTCATACAAATAACTTGTACTATGTACATTTTGAAATTAATACACTATTTTGTTTAAAACTATACTAAGCTCATAGAGGATAATGAACACTATGCTATTGCGTGTTGATACCCCTGGCTGTAGGTCAGAATTTAGCGACATTTGAACACGGGTCTCATCGGTTGTGAGTTCACGCCGTCGACCGCTATACCACGACCGCTGCATTAATTTTTTTTTTAAATATCTCTCACTCTTCAAAAGTTATTATTATTAGGTTAGTCGAGTAGATTTTTAATATAACACGAAAGCTTTTAAAGGGTGTAGACCTAGTATTAATCTAGAAACTAAAACTATTTGACCATTCGGCTAAGAGAAGTGGCCCCCAATTATTTTTTAAGTTTCCCGATGATTTTTAGTTCATTTTGTAGAAAAATAAATCTATATTCCAAATTAATGACTGATGCAATATTTGAGATTATTCTTATATTAAATGCTTTATGATATAAATATGTTTTTTTATGTAATTAAACATTGTCTATTGATTGGTAAACGATGTGTTGACATAATTGAAATAAATTAATGAAAAAATAAGATATTATTTTAGAATATTGTTTTGTTAACAAATTATAAAATATAAAGTGGGCCCAAAAATGGACATTGACCTTTATCATGTTTTATTCAGTGGTCAAGGCACGGAGCTTTGCTTAGATTGTCTACTTTAAAAAAATCTATTTACATATTCACGCCTATTCTTTTGGGGTTAAAAATACAATTGTATTTTTTTTACCTGATTATATCTATTTTCTTGTCAATTTAAAATAGACAATTATGTAAAATACATTTTAAAACGGACAATTTCTAATATATCAGTTACTTTTGGGTTATTCAAAATGTAGACAAGTAAGATACGTTCACGCGAATGTTCGTGTGTCGTCCTTGTTAGTATCATAAAAAATTTAATTCTGTTTTGATGATAAAAAAAAATTCTATTTACATATTCACGCCTGTTCTTTTGGGGTTAAAAATATGATATAATAAATAAAAAATTAATTAAATACATCTAAATAAATAAACGCAGTTAACATTTTGTATGACGCTATAATAATGATATTATATGAAATATAATACTCGAACGAACATTTCGAAATATCAAAATACAATATTGGTCTATTATAGAGTTATACGGTGTGGAAATGCAACGGTTGATATGCACGGCCTGGCGTTGACTGCCAAGAGTGCCAAGTAGTGCTAGCGATATGGTTCTATACATTTTGTTATGTAAATGATATTTCAAGATGTTACCTCGGATTAGAATAATCAAAATATACAAAGGAGATCCTTGTTTGTGGGCACCTAAGGTCTATTGATCATTATATTTATATTGAAATAATTATGATTATTCTATTTCTCATTATTCCGATTAGGCATGATAAAACTAATATTACCGTTATAATGTAGAAGTTATGGGGAACAAATCAACATATGAGCGGCCGTGGTCTAGCGGTAACACGCGTGAACCCACAATCAATAAAAACCGTGTTCGAACCTCGCTAAATTCTGAACGGTACCAACAACTTTGTAATATGTACTTTGGACGCTCAGTGCTTATAGGCAGTGTGGTAGGCAGACTAGATGGTTATTACCCCAGTCTGCCGTGTTGGGATAGTACCACCACTTTCGAATGATGCACCCGTGACGTAACCTTGTCGCGAAAGGAGTGTGCACTGTCAATCTAGATGGTACATGCACTCGGAACAAGAAACACCCTACCAACATTGCATATATGAAACGCATACTGTAAAGGCGCGTGGATGTATAAAAGACATAATATACTTGTATGCAAAATCCGAGAAAGTCCGGAGAGAGACGGAACTATGCATGTAGGACGAAAGCCACAAGATTACTTCGGAAATAGACGTGCCGAAATCTTGAAATACTGTCAGCACACTCCGCTCGAATACCCAAATAACTGATGGTTTGACACTGAATAGGTTAATACGATGTCAGTTCTTGACACTTTGTCATGTCATTTATTTATGTTTCTATAGCAAGTAATGTTCAGAATAAATCGACTTTTTAAATAATAAAATTATTTTTTTATATACATACTTTTAAGCAGTTAAAAAAAGGGCCTACCATGGAGTTTCACTTCTGGAGTATCGACGAGTCGGAACTAAGGAATAAAAAAAAAACATCGGACCTCCAGACATCCGGAGAGGTACCAACCATTTATGGTCCAAAATCCTAAAGTACGTACGAGGCGTTTTGACAACACGTTCCTCGTGCGTACTGCGAAACTGTGGAACTCCCTCCCCGTGTCTGTGTTTCGCGAGAAGTACAATACGGGCCTCTTCAAATTAAGGGTAAATAAGTACCTCATAGGCAAGCGTGTTTCACCTTAGACCGCATAACTGCATCAGGCAGGATGCGGTCAAACGTTTGCCTATTAAGCATAAAAAAATAATAGTGTTAGTGCTGCGTATTGATAGGGTAAAGGTTGCCGTTTTAGGTAAGCTTTTGTTTTAAAGCTTTCTTATTAGTCACATGAAGTAAAAACTACTCCATGTACTGTAATTGAATCTACTAATAAAATTTTCTATATATTTTTAATATGTGTAGTATAATTTTGGGACGAGTGAAAAATGTTTTATACAAACAAATAAAAATTAACACAAACTGCTGCTCGTTTATTTATATATAATTTATAATATCTTGACGACAAAATAATTCATATCTTATTACCATAAACATCGGTTTTCTTACGGAAAAATAAAAAATATATATCAACAACGGCAATTTGGTTCATCGTCATTTTTTATGCAGCGTAACGCCAGTATGATAGATGATTACGTGATGGTATAACGATTGTTAGTGAAAACATTTTTATGTCATTTTTACGTTTTGCGTTTTTTTATGGTCAGAAAAATGATAATAATATTAAGAAGTAAAATTTTGTCGCCGTTATATACATATTACCTGATAATGTTTCTTGCAAGTGTACAAAACAGCAAGATTAAGCGCAGATATTTCAACCCTTGCTTAATTTTAAAGCAATTTTATTTTGATTTATGTTTCATGAAAGTGTCTTTCTTAAAGCTTTCTTAAAGAATTAAAAACTTTTTTAAATTTCTAAGGTCGTTTAAGATTACGTCATTTCATACAGCATCACTTTGGCTTTAGTTAATCATCTGACTTAATTTAGAATTTAAAAAAAAAAATAAAAATTAAAAATTTCTTTATTATATAAAAATATATACAAGGTGTCCCAAAACTCAACGATAAGCGGGCACCAGAGGGTGGTCCTGCTCATGACTACTCGAGAAAAAAATATAAGAAAAAATAATCTCCTATTTTTAAAAAAATACAACAAAAAATTAAAATCTTTCGAAAATTGACAACCCTTATGATATTTTTAACTACCATGACCACAATTTTCCGAATATTTATAATTTTCTTTTTGTATCGGCAACCTAAGTAGCACTGCTATCCATCACAACCCTTAAAAATCCCAGATTACCTGTAGTTTTTACACAAAAATCAATCAAAACTACTATTTACTTTAAAATTTCAAAAGATTTTTACTTACAGTCCATTTTAACACATCGTAGTGTAAAAAAAAAAGTATGAACACTACTATGGCAAGTTTTTTTAAAAATTGACGCAAGTATCCCGGATTCTGAAATGGTATAATACTCTAGGAAAACTGGCCACAAAAAAAAAACATGCGTATAGTACTAAACAAGAATCAACTTTCACAAATCGTTATTTGTTGATAGTAAACACTTTTACCTACCAAAAATTGTTTTTTTTTCTTGTTAAAAATATTGAATGCAACAAAACAAATGGATACATTTCGAGGAGTGTGCGCAAGAGCTACACAACCTGGTTCTACCGTCCCCTTTCTTCTATCGGACGTCCAGGCACCCGGAGAGGTGCCATCCATTTATGGTTCAAGTCCCTAAAGTACGTACGGGGCGTTTCGACAACACGTTCCTCGTGCGTACTGCGAAACTGTGGAACTCCCTCCCGGTGTCTGTGTTTCCCGACACGTACAACATAGGTCTCTTCAAATCGAAGGTGAACAGGTACCTCATAGGCAGGCGTGCTCCACCTTAGACCGCATCACTGCTTAACACCAGGCAGGGTGTGGTCAAACGCTTGCTTATTAAGCATTAAAAAATCAATTTATAATTTTATTAATATTACAGCAAATATTTAAATTATTCGCTACCGGCAATAATACAGGCACAACATCGTCTTAAAAAAGATCGTTTTATTTGTCGTGCATATCTTCTACAATTGATATGTTCCGCAGCCTGAGTAATTTTTTGGCGAAGCTCGTCCAATGTTGCAATTGATTTAGAGTAGACCCTGTCTTTGAGACAACCCCAATAAAAGAAGTCCAGAAATAGGATATGATCAAGTCGCCCAATCCAACGCCCTGGATACTCTTGACTTAAGTATTCTCGCACAGGACGGGCATAGTGAGCAGGGCAACCATCATTTTGAAACCACATGCACGTCTTCCAATAATTCTGGCAAGTCATTTTGTAAAAAGTTTAAATAACTATTGCCATCTAAGTTTCCTTCTAACTCAAAGGGCCCTATTGTTATTCAACAACGAATATCTACTATTTAACTTCTAAATTTTATTGCCTACGCACGTTTTCATGCAAATTCCAAGAAGTTGCAACAAAAAACCAATTTTTGGTAGGTAAAAGCGTTTACTATCAACAAACAACGATTTATGAAAGTTGGTTCTTGTTTAGAAATAGTACGCATGTTTTTTTTTGTGGCCAGTTTTCCTAGAGTTTTATACCATTTTAGAATCTTGGTTAGCTGCGTCAATTTTTAAAAAAACTTGCCATAGTAGTGTCCATACTTTTTTTTTACACAACGATGTGTTAAAGTGGACTGTAAGTAAAAATCTTTTGAAATTTTAAAGTAAAACGTAGTTTTGATTGATTTTTGTGTAAAAACTACAGGTAATCTGGGAATTTTAAGGGTTGTGGTGGATAGCAGTGCTACTTAGGTTGCTGATACAAAAAAAAATTATAAATATTTGGAAAATTGTGGTCATGGTAGTTAAAAATATCATAAGGGTTGTCAATTTTCGAAAGATTTTAATTTTTTGTTGTATTTTTTTAAAAATAGGAGAATATTTTTTCTTATATTTTTTTCTCGAGTAGTCATGAGCAGGACCACCCTCTGGTGCCCGCTTATCGTTGAGTTTTGGGACACCTTGTATATATATGGTTTCCGGGGCCCCTGTGCTAGGTGGGTAACCTGTATTACTGGGGCCCCGCTCATCTCAAGTTTCTCAATCTTTTTACAAAGTAACAAAAACAGTTAACAGTGTGTGTGTGTGTGTGTGTGTGTGTCTATGCGTGTGTGTGAATAAATGTCTCTGTCTCTTGGTAAGTGCAGTTAATTAAATAATTAGTCAGGATGCGTTTAACTTCAATGTATGTTTTATTATAGATGAAAAGGGTTTTATTCAGTTTATTATATAGTGACAAGGATTGGTAGTTAAATTGATGATTAGTAAATTTAGTCTTAAACTTTGGGATGTTATGTACAATATCATTACGGCGTTTTTCCATGTGAATTGACTCATAGGGTGTGTTTTTATGTGTGTTTAGTATGATCTTTAATATGTACAACTGAATAGAGTCCGACTCTTAAGCAAGAAATATAAAACAATATTTGTGCAGTGTGAATCTTACTAAGCCGGTATAGCGAATACGACTGCAAATTTCCTTCGGTGAGAGCAGTCTCCTCAGGTTTAATAACAAGCGGAGTGTGGACATTTGACGCACAAAAATAAAAACGAAACTACGAAATACCACAAAAATAACTTTAATTCATGTCAATATAAAACGAATACAAGCTGGTAAAATTGGTAATATTTATTTAATAAATAACTGTAACAAAAATGATGACACCGAAATGGAGAGCGAATCAAATAAAACAAATAAAGAGTCCGCAAAAATGAAATGTTTTTGGATCTTCCTTACTATTATTGAATATCAGTTTTTCCAACGTCCTGTACAGATGTTACAAGTGGCTGTATAAGAGGGTTTATAAGAATGAATTACCCTTATCCATCATGACCGCCCTTTAGGGGCAATCGTTTATGATCTACTGTTGGGTTTTGTAACCCCTTTTATCAAGACATCTATTTATATGAAATAAATTGCTCTATTTAGACTTATTTTAATAATAAAATAATTAATTAGTTATTTATTTATTAAAGAAAGAACAGAGACAGTCATAGAGAACTCTGAAGAAGTAGAGTACAAGTAACAAAACTTATACCCGCCACCAACGACATTTCTTTTTTTTTTAATTGTAGCTCGGCATATGACAACATTTAAAGGAGACCTTCAGCCTTCAGGTCGACAGTGGACACTCATCTCGTATACCTGGCTACTTCGAAACGCGACTAAGTCACTTCACGAGCGTTACACAGTTGTCACTTGATTGAATCGAAAACAAAATATATGGGATTCGATTCGACCAACCACCATCAGTCTACCTATCACTTTTTAAATATTAAATGGATGAAAATTAATTAATCCATTTTGTATTATATAATATTATAAACTCAGTATAAATTAGAGGTATTTATCTTATAAGGATATGAACTGAACTATAAGTTCGCCATCTTGGGTAACAATCTCGAGCAGTATATTAATCAGATGCCACAAATGTTAAGAAACTTTGTACCATATCAGTGACAGCAGGCGGTGAATTTAATGATTTACTTGTGCGGTAATTTGCGACAAATAATTTACATAACCTAACCTAACCTGCATGGTACACAATCGACTTCACAAGCCGGCATAGGGAGGTGAATGCTACATGCATACATCTTCAATACCAATCTTAATTTGGCCAGGTAATTTTTATTATTTTTCGACTAAATAAAGCTCATTTAATCTTTTTTTTTTTGTAGCTCGGCATATGACAACACTCCGTCTGATGCTAGAGTGCAATCCGTGAACGGAAATACCTGCTACTACAAATAAATGACTACAGGCAGCAGTCGATTTCGCTATGCCGGCCTGAGTGCACCATACATATATCGTGCACATTCCTCTCGTTAAACTGGCTACTTTCAAACTAATTCCGAAACGCGATATCACGGGTGTTACATTCAAAAGTGGCGATACTGCCCCAGGACGGCAGACTGGGCTAATAAACATCATCAGTCTGCCTACCACGTTTTAAAAGTGCCTGAACGACCAAAGTACATAACTTAATTACATTGGTACCGGTCAGAATTTATCGAGATTTGAACACGGGTATCATCGATCGGAGTTCACGTACCGATAGAAACCAAAACTAAGTTGCATAATTCTGGAAACTAGACACGTTCAGTTACTTCAATAAATTAGTCTAATTAGATGTTAATTGGATATAGTTCATAGACTGCATTGAAGTCTACTATTATTCTAGTTTGATTCTAGATCAGATTTATTTGTTTATTTTTATTAAAATGTATTTTGAAAAAAAATAACGAAATTCTGGTGATAGAGGAGCTCATTGTCTAGAACCTTTTAGCTTAGATGATATTTTTCTGTTAGAAAGTAAAGTACAGTTTTCACAGAGATAATTTTTCAAATGTATTTATTTTATCTTTATTTAATAGGTTGAGAAAACATAGATCTTTGCAGTAAAATTATATAAAAGAAGAAAATACAATAATATCACAAGGTAACCTTTTTAACCAAGGTATACGGTTTTTTGAAATATATTTCAGAGAAACAGGTTAAATTGTTATTGTCTAAAAAAAATCTGCTGTTCATTCTGGTGGTGGGTTGTTTTAAGTTATGTTGTAAGTAATTTTAAGCTTGGTGGTAAATTAATTTTATTGGTACTGCTATGTATTTTGTAGAAATAACTTAAGAAAAACAAATATTATACGATGCTCATTCGTCTCACCAAACCGGCACAGCGGAGACGAGTGCTGCCTGTACAGAATTATCTGTAGTAACAGTTGTTTAAATAAATAAATAAAAATAGACCGCACTCTAGCTTTACATTAGGCGGAGTGTGACCTAGCTATAATTTAAAAAAAAAACATTTGTGATGGAGTGCGTGAAATACATTGGTTGAATAATTTTTGATACAGGCTTTATTGAATAGAATATAGGTACAGAGCAAACTGAATTCGTATTCCAGCGAATATGATAATTAATGCAAAATATCAAACTATGTTCGTACGCAAATTCATGTATTGTTTTGACGGAGGAAAACTAAAGTGAATTATGTAGTATATATGCATATATTGCATGAAGTGGTTCTCGAGGGTCCTCTCAGGTCAGAGGCGAGTGAGTGCTATTAGTTTTACTGTACTGCATCTTAAAGATTCGTTGACCTTTTCTTAGTTTATGTTCGGTTAATTTAATTTAATTTTTGTGGGAATACTATTGTGTTTCTTAATATCGGTTTGGAATAGCTAGGATTTATTCTGTGCCCAATATATTATTTTAGGCGATTCGTACACTGACCCGCATCACGCAGCGTAGCGCGGGAGTGTGTGTTCTTACGTTGTTTGCAAGTTTGTGTAGAAAACACGCGTAGTGCAACACACAGAAAACGCATTCACGCGCGGTGTTGCAGATCACGCGCCTACATGCGGAGAAGCACACACCGAGTTTTGCAGAATCGTGCGTGATTCGGACGGATTAGTACCTATAGGGTATACTGGTCGCGTTTCGGGGGCAGTTTGAAAGTAGCCACGTATAACTAACTACAGGAGTGTGCACCAATCAGGATAGTACTCAAGTCGGCTAAGCAGAAGTGACTGCTGCCTGTAGAGATTTGATTAAAACAATACAACATAATGTTTTGAGTCGGAACACCGACTACATGAAAACTCTTACTTTAAATAACGTTCTGATTGTTTACATTTCCAAGTTGACTCTTAAATGTAACTAATGCTTTCTATTTGCACTACACATCCAATTACCCGCTCTTGTAGGAGTATGTAATGTTTCAACAAAGGCAAGCCAATGTTGGTACAGTTAAATTGCGAGAAACAATTCCGCTGAGGCCTTTAGTTCATATTTATAAAGAGCAATTTGATTTAGCTTTTCATGTGCACTATACAACTATATAGTATTTCTTGTCAATGGATGGTGCACGTTCGTCACTATGCAGACATAGTGAAA
The DNA here is from genome assembly GCA_948150575.1 of Tinea pellionella. Lineage (NCBI taxonomy): Eukaryota > Metazoa > Arthropoda > Insecta > Lepidoptera > Tineidae > Tinea > Tinea pellionella. Next base: position 1,838,228 of record OX411254.1, on the reverse strand, counting down.
GCGACTACTGCTTGAATATATTTCTCTGTAGCAGTTTTTTTTATATGGCAACACTCCGCCTGAGGTAAAGCTAGAATGCGGTCCATGAATGGAAACAACTGCTACTACAGAGAAATCTCTACAGGCAGCAGTCGCCTCTGCTATGGTGGCTTGAGGAGAATACACCATCTAGATTGCACACTCCTCTCGCTATACCTGGCTATTTTCAAACTGCTCCCGAAACGCGACAAGTTTCGGGGTTCACTTCACAGGTGTTACATTCGAAAGTGGTGGTACTACCCCAGGACGGCAGACTGGACAAATGACCATCATCAGTCTGAGCGACCACTCTTTAATAGTGCATATAGGCACTGAGCGACCAAAGTACATACAACAAGGATACATTAGTACTGGTAAGAATTAGCGAGGTTCGAACACGAGTCTCATCGATCATGAGTTCACGCGTCTTACCGCTAGACCACGGCCGCTCTGACGTCTCACATGTTGAGTTCTCGTTAACATCAGCTCAGTATGTGACCACACTCCGCTACCAAAAGGAAATGTCTGCAGGCAACAGTTGCCTGAACGAGCACAGTCCATGTTGGCAGTGCACACCTCGTCTCGTGATCCTCGGCTACTACTAAGCTAATCCCAAAACCCAGGACGAATGCTGGGCTACTAACTATCATCAAGATGTTATATATCTAAATTATAGGTTTTTATAGTGCCTATTGTGATATATTCCTTAGAAAATTAACTATGAAAGGGAAGTATATGACGTAAGAGCTTTGTTTTAACTTAACGCACGTCTTTCCCCTCCCTAATAAGGCCGAAAGTTGTAGTTTCAGCAGTTTTCTGACAAAACCGAACTTATTTTTTTTATTAAATTGTAGCTCGGCATGTGACAACACTCCGCCTGATGTAAAACTAGAGTGCGGTCCATGAATGGAAACAACTGCTACTACAGAAACCTGTGCGGGTAGCAGTCGCCTCCACTATGCCGGCTTGAGGAGACGAGCATGTACCATCTAGATTGACAGTGCACACTCCTCTCGTTATATCTAGCTACTTTCAAACTATTTCCGAAACGCGACAAGGTCACTTCACGGGTGTTACGTTCGAAAGTGGTGGTACTACCCCAGGATGGCAGACTGGGCTAATAACCATCATCAGTCTGCCTACCACTCTTTAACTTTTTTTAACGAACTACTTTTAATTTAATTATAAAAATAATAAATAATAACACTAACATAAAATTAAACTATAAAATAATTGTATATTACAAGTATATAAAAATGTAAATTTATTATAAGTATGTGTATAATTAGATACATAAATACAGTAAGTAATATAAATTAACAGTAATTGATATTGAGAGCATATTTTTGGAATATTTTGAGTTTCCTCTTACAATTTAATTAATCTTAACATTCTTAACGAATATGGTCGTCAGTTTCACAGTATAGTTAGGCTGTCATGACTGGTAGCTCGTCTCATTTGCATGAAATTGATAAAGGACCGACTAAACAAATGAATTGGATGAGGCATATTGCCGTCATAAATCATTGGCTATAATTAACGGCGGATATGTGTCGCTTACCCCGTTTATGTTTGGGGTATTATATTACCTTGTCGTTGGTTCAAAACACCACAGTATTCTGAGTTAAAAAAAAGTTGAGTTGAATTCGCCAAACTGAGTTCGCAGACGCACGTCCAGGTTTAGTCTAGTCCCCTTCTAGGTTTCAAATTCATTCATTTACATTTAAATTTGGAATACAATGATTTTTATTTATTTATTTTTTTGATCTACTCAAGGCAGTGTCTTTATAGGCAAAGTCCACAATGGGGTTGGAGATGGCGGGACAAGCTCGATAGATGTTTTTTTTTATTATGTCACGACATGTGACCTCGACTGGCCTGGTAAGCACAGTGGAGGTCCATGAGCACTGATGACTCAAGAACCGTTTACTCGGTGGCTCCAGTCGCCATTCCTATGCCGGCCTGAGAAGGTGCTTTTTCACGCTCCACTTGAAGGATCCAATGTTAAAGGATTGTATATGAGAATATCTAAGAGAACATGCAAAGAATCGTGCGTTCTCTTGGTTTTCTGTCGTTACTGCCGCGGTGAATCTCGTCTTTTGTCTACAGATCCTTCACTGTGACAGCTAGTCTCCGCTTACTATTTGCACTCTGCGACGGTCGCACTAAAATAATAAAAAAAGTAGAAATAAGACATAGCAGGGAGGGTTTTACATTTGGTTTTAATAATAATAATATTTTTGTTAATTGAAGTTGTATTTTAATATTTTTAATAATTTAATCCTCAATCTACTTGAATCAAAATTAATTATTAACGTTTTTCACCAACTGCAATTAAATAAGGCGCGAAAATACATCAAAGTATAATCGGTTTTGCAATTAGGGAATTAATAACAAAAGTTTTAGAAATAATAAATTGTTTTAAATCTCTGTTCCTCGAAAAGGTAGCCTCAATTCCAAACTTTTCAATTACAATAATCATTGTTCCCATAGATGTAAGAAATAGGTTTGATAATGGGCTATATATAATGTATATTATAGCTCGGCATATGACAACACTCCGCCTGATTTAAAACTAGAGTGCGGGGTACATGAACGGAAACAAATGCTACTACAGATAAATTTCTACAGGCAGCAGTCGCCTCCGCTGTGCCGGCTTCAGGAGACGAATGTGCACCAGATTGACTGTGCTCCTCTCGTTACTTTTAAACTAATCCCGAAACGTGACAAGGTCATTCAAAAGTGGTGGTAGTGGTGGGGTAGTCCCAGGACGACAGACTGGGTTAATAACCATCATCAGTCTGCCTACCACTCGTTAATTAATTTTAAATATTTTTTTTGTTTTATACAGATTTTAGTTTTTAATTTTAATTTTCTGTTATTGTGCAACGCAAATTGTGTTTTTTTCTCTTTCTTTTTTTCCCTTTTTTTATATAAATATTTATTATTATTATTTTAATTCTTAAATTTTTGTGCACGTTGTGGCACCTACAGGTGGATCATTTATCACATACAAACTGGCCGATTGTTGTAAGTTTGATGAATCCCACCGCTATATTATCAAAATATTAATAAAGAAATAAATAAAAATATACATAATATAAATTTTAAATAATTCTAGATTTATGTAATAGTTAGTTATAAGTTAATATTAAGATTTGTTTGTTCAAGTTACAATCGGACTGCCATTTTGGTTCAAAGTCCCTAAAGGAATTAAAAAAAAACTCGGACGTCTTAGTATATAAGTTTGTGTTATTAATAAAATTTTTCGCCATATCCAAATAAAAATTAAGCATCTTCATAAACGTCAGTCTTGTTAGGCGGAACTAGCTGGCAGTTCGTTAGCCTCATTCTATCTAGAGATGTCTGCGGTAACATATTCGTTCCATACTGATGACATTTGCGTTTACATTGTATACTATGTCGTCACAAATTGAGATACAATTAAATTATTTCTAGTATGATGGATGGAATGAAAATAATGACGCATCCGCCGGCTTGGGGAGACGAGTATCTAGATTCTACCATCTAGATTGAAAGTGCACACTCCTCTCGATTTTGAACATAAAAAATAACGGTAGTTCATAGTAAATTTAAGTAAATAATAGTTATAAGTTAGATTTAACGCTTTTTAAAATTTTTGCTTATTAATGTTTAGGGTGTGATAGTGCCTAAATAAAATTGAAAAAAAAAAATACATGAAAATTTGATTTATTTATTTTGCATAATTATTGGCTTTTATTATTAATTGCAGGAGTTGATCCATCACCTTGTCGTCTTCCCCGAGACTCAAGAAAGAAAAAAGAAAAGATTTAGAGTATCGTATCGATTTAAAAAAAATTAACACCTACACAAATTCCTCCCATCTCAGCTCAAGCTGTTTTCATCATCGTAATTACCCTGCGATAAACTATAGTCATAAGAGAGAGATAGACGACAGTTAACATTGTTAGTATAGGTAAATTCGAATTTAAGGCTGAAATGTGAACTGCGCTGGAACTGAAGGGGATTAAAACCTTTTTTCTCCATAACCCGTAACGAAATTATCTTTAAAATAAATATATGTTAATCTACACTATACAAAACATATCCTCTTCATTAAAAAATAAATAAAAGATAGTTTTAAATATCATTAATATTCATGCAAAGAAATATAAAACCATTTTTCTTCTAAACTATTAATAGCTAGGTTTTTTTTTATTTTCATCATGATATTAGACAATACAAACTTCAGTTTATTTTTTTTTTGAAGTAACTTTTTAAAAAAATATTATTTTTTTTACATAAATCGACACATAATCGCCTGAGCAACCCATCTGTCGCCCAATAGATCATTACGGGACGAGCACGGTCAACGGCGTATATCCAGTTCTTACGTCACTTTTAACAGTATTTTCCGGGTAACTATTCCTTTATACCGTGGTGTAAAATTTTTGGTCTGTTTAGCGGTCTGCGCGAACAAAGATGTTCGACCGCGATTTTTCTTTATTATTCATACTAATTATTTACATTTTGCAACAGGTCAACCTGTTAAGATGAATCATTTAACCGCAGGTTAACTAACGGCTTTCTATAAAACCCGTTATAGTTTTTTAAATATTATCTTTACAAATAATATTATGTTAATTTGCGGTCCATGAGTAGTTGCAACGAAACCACTGAGAAATTTTTAGCAGTCACCTCCGCTATGCCGGTTTGAGGAGACGATTGTTAACCATCCATTGACAAAGCACACTCCTTTCGTAACCGACTACTTTTAGGCTGATTTAGAAACGCGACTAGGACATTTTACATTTTAAATTTGAAAGTGGTGATACACCAATCATCCTTTTACATACTAACCTAAAATCTTTTTAACTAGATAAGCAATAACGCTCTCAATGTGAGACGAGAGAAGATATGCCCACAGCCACATTTAGGTTCTCTGTCAGTTGGTATATGACTTGACGTAAGCCGAGTGGCGCGTAGAATTAAAAAAAGTTTTATTTTAATGTGGAGAAAGAGTGTTTGGCGCGCTTTTGCCCGGGAAGGTTGAGGTGTTTTTTTGTACCTTTCCTTAATTAGTTTATTGTGTAAAATTGGTGTTATTTTGCGTAATTTTATGCTGCGCTTGTGAGTGATTGTGGAAACATTAAAATTCACTCTATATGAGGAAACAGAAGCGGTTTTTTTGTGGTTTTTCGACGCCGCGAAAACGCTCATATTGTGTATGTGTGACGTGACCGAGTGAATTACCGCCAAATACTCCAAGAAAGCGTCAAATTCTAAAACACCCTTGCAATTTGATGTAAAAACATTAAGAATTAAGAATTTACTACTCGACATTGGCAGAATTGTCGTTGTTATGACATTTGAGGCCATTTAACAAAAGAAGTAGAAGAGTGTGGAGAAAATTTTCAACTACAACGACAAAACCAAGATTGACATTGTCAAATCGTTTGAAACGTCCTACGCCTTTTTCATGTCAAATGTACTCGTATAGGGTTTGCTCCTCTAGTATATATCTCAATGAGTGTAGGTATCTATCTATAATACAATATATTACTTTATTCACGAAAGCTATTCAAATAGAAACAATTGTGACGCAATCACCTGCCAGCTAACGTAAGGTTTTCATCCCTATTCATTTGCTTTTGATGGCTGTAATTAAGGAGGATTTTGTCTTACTCATTTTACATACACGTGGGCACATTATATTACTGCTTTAATAATGTTTATAATTATATTTTATAATGTTTGTAACTATGCAATGGTATAGATTTTTTTCGTTGTAGCTCGGCATATGACAACACTCCGCCTGAAGTAAAGTTAGAGTGCGGTACATGAACACAAATACAGAGAAATCTCTAGAGGCAGCAATCGACTCCGGGCTTAAAGTTACAGATATGCACCATCTAGATTGAAACGCGACAAGGTCACTTCACGAGTGTTACTTTCGAAAGTGGTGGTACTACCCCAGAATGGCAGACTCTTTAAAAGGTGGTAATCATGAAGGCAATTCTCGTATATAGAAATCGAATATTAAAAATGTATAGAATCATTTCTATTAGTTTTATAGTCATCCTAAAAATAAAAGTAGTAGTTTATGTTATGTTATTTGTGTTATCGCAATTTTGAACTAAACTTTTACAAAATTCATACAATACTAAGATCTCAGTTGTGTAAGATATTGGATGAAACTTATAATACACTAAAGTTACATTATCTTCATTTTATATAATTATGATTTTTTTATTGTAGTTCAGCATGTGTTCAACACCTGCCTGATGTAAAGCTAGAGTTCGGTCCATGGGTGGAAACAACTGCTACTACAGAGAGGAACCTGTGCGGGCAGCAGTCGCCTTCGCTATGCTGGCTTGATGAGACGATCATGTGTCATCTAGATTGACAGTGCATACTCCTCTCGTTAACTTTAAATTTAAAAAGTTGTTTAAAAATTACGAGTAATGTAACGCAAAGTACACTTAAATCTGACTACATTCAAGAATTGGGGGCCTATCTGTGTCTTATTAGGGTAGTTATGGTTTCCTCATACAGACTTTCATCTTCTCTTTCATTCTTTTGAGAGATGATTTTGTAAAAACGCTAATACACATTTCTTTGTTTTGTTAGTAAAAGTCTAAAACTTTCAACCACTATTTCTACCCTTTAGTTTTTTTTTGTTTGAGAAAAAAGATAGCCTGTATGCCCCAGGATGCAAACTAACTCCTTGACAATAAAAAAAAAAACATAACAAACAGACAGAGTTACATTAAATATATGTGAATTAATTTATTTTCATTTACGGAATTCCTACCAAACGAAATTAATTGTAAATATTTACAGAACAAACTTCAAACTAATTTTCTAGTATAATATATCAACAAAGATCTATAATATACAACGTGTTAATAATAATTATGTACAGGATGTAAAAAGAAAGGCGAACCATTATTTATTTGTTTACAAATTATTTATTTAGTATTTCTTTTTTATAATAATTTGAAATCATAATTTAATTTTGTTTGCACAATTTTTGACATTTATTTGTCTAATATCAACTACATAACATATGTATAATATTTGTTAAAAAAATACAAAACATCATCGAAATATCACAAATAAGCAATGCGAATGGAAGGATTTGATATACGGTGTCGCGACGGCTTTGTTGCACGCGCGAGTACTCGTACATTTAACTCACAACTGATAGACGGCCAAATATTTTATATATTTTTTTTTTATTTCAATTTTAATTAGGGATTTTTTACCCGACAGGTTACGCCAATCCCATCATACCTTAAACATAAACAAACATCATAAAAAATTAATCTAACTTATAACTAATACTTAAATCTACTTACAAACTATCTTTAGTAACTTTAACAATAAATTTATATGTATACAGATAGCAGAGTAGGACAAAGTATTTTAAATATTAAAAATACCTTTTTTTTTTTATATATAAATTTATTTTATCTAAGCTTTCCACCATGTATTGTTTAAACTACTTAATTTTGATTGTTTATTTTTTTTGTATGCATGCTCTCTAGTTTTTCTTTTTAATTTTCTACCAGTGGAAACTATTAAGTGACATGTTAATGTTTGTTTTAATTTTTAGTTGTTTGTTTCCCGAAAAAAAAAAAACTTGGAATAACGTTGTATGTGTACTGTGTAGTGTATGAGAATGCCCGCAGTTGTTTTACACCCTGAATATGTACAATTACATGAAGTCGTGTCAGTTGCACGCTTCTAGGGATCATGTGATGCGGTTAACAAACGACGCGACGATACGAGAATATATGATGAAACCGCTTACGAAGCAAGCCTAAGAAACTTCCGTGTAAAACGTGACTTCTTAACTTTTTTTTGTATATATTTAAATTTTAAATTATATTATGGTCTTTATTTATATTACTCGTAGATATATTTTTGCTCTTTAAACATAATATCCAATCTTAGGTACGCCGATGACACCACTCTGATCGCCGCCTCTGAAGAGGAGATGGCCAACCTTCTAGAACGACTTGCACGAGTCAATCGAGAGTTTGGACTTGTAATTAACAGGGCTAAGGCCAAACTCATGATAGTGGACAGATTTGCGAGCATCCAGCGTACGAATCTCTTAAACGACTACGACAGGGAAGATTGATGGCAGAAGACCGCGCGGTAGAAGCCCAAGCAGCTGGACAGACCAGGTTTCCATTTATCTGGAGATGCCGGTCCATAAAGCTCTCCATCAGGCAAGCAGTCGCAGTCGATGGAGACATCTAATTGAGCAAGCCACCAAGAGTCACGACATTGTTGAGGACAATGAGGAACCGACGAGGAGAGAGAGATATTTTTGCTCGGCATATGACAACACTCCGCCTGATAGACCGCTAGAGGGCGGTCCATGAACGGAAAAAACTGTTACTACAGAAAAATCTCTACAGGAAGCAGTCGCCTCCACTTTGCCTGTTTGAGGAGACAAATATCCACCATGTAGATCGACAGTGCACACTCCTCTCGTTATACCTGGCTACTTTTAAACCGTTCCCAAAACATGTCAAGGTCGCTTCACGGGTGTGTAAGTTGAGAGTGGTGGTACTACCCCAGGACGAAAGACTGGGCTAATAACCATTATCAGTCTGCCTACCACTCTTTATTCTAAGAAATGTATTTAAGTAATTTAATTTCAATAATTTCGTTTCATTGAATACGGCGAAATTGCTCGCATGTGCGTGTGTCAGCACTTCAAATGAACTCTGAACTGTTGAAGAACTCATTCAATTATCCGAATCAATTAGTCATCATTTAGTTCGAATAATCCGTACATATCGTAGTTGTATTTTATTTAAATACTAATTAATAATGTTTATTCTTTTATTGTAGCTCGGCATATGACAACACTCTGCCTGACCGCATGGACCGCACTCTAGCTTTACCATGAACGGCAACAACTGCTGCTACAGATAATTTTTTACAAGTAAAAGTCGCCTCCGCTATGCCGGCTTGAGGAGACAAATGGGTGCACATGCACATCCAGTTATATAATGTGGTATGAAAGTGATAGAATGATACGCCTTCAATTTGAACAATGGTAGGCAGACTGATGATGGATATTAGCCCAGTCAGCCGTCCTGAGGTAGTACCAACACTTTCAAGTGTAACTAACACTCGTGAAGTAATCTAGTCGCGAAGTAGGTATAGGAGTGTGCATTGTCAACCTGGATGGTGCACATTCGTCTCCTCAAGTCGGTGGCATAGCGGAGGCGACTGCTGCCTGTTAAATTTTTCTGTGGCTCTAGCTTAACAGGCAGAGTGTTTGAAAGTCTTGAAAGTAAATACTTCTATTAAATAAATGTGAATTAAAAGAAAACAAAATAAATATACGTAGTCGAAAATCTCTCGATTTATGCACTAAGAAAAAAGAAAACGGGCGTCACCTGCCGACAAACAACCTTATTTAAAATTAAAATTTTCCCATCCTTCCCCCTCTCGGGAAATGGGCTGCATTTTCGGATCAACAATTTGATTATCTCGTTCTTGAAACGTTTCATGCCGGCTTAGACTACTGTAGATTCCAGAGTTGTTCAAAATATAGCGATACAAATGTATAAGTTTCATTTTAAATATTCAAATGTACTGAAATAAAAGATTCTATGCAGCTTTAGTGCTATCACGTTATTTTTTAATCAAATTTAATTTGACAATTTAAAAGCTTTGCAACCATCATAGATAAATACCTAGCAAAGCTTAATTCGTTTATTATAATTTAATAAAAATCCTTGTATTTAATATGCAAAAAATCGTAATAATTTTCTTGTGTAGTAATTACAATATTTCCTGACTACTAATTGATTCTTAATTGATTGCTTCTGGAGTGGTTCTTCTGTTTTTTTTTTAAATTATAATACTAAGGTAAAGCTAGAGTGCGGTCGATGAATGGAAACAACTGCTACTACAGAGAAACCTGTGCGGGCAGCAGTCGCCTCCACTATGCCGGCTTGAGGAGACGAGCATGTACCATCTATTGACAGTGCACACTCCTCTCGCTATACCTGGCTACTTTCAAACTGTTCCCGAAAGGCGACAAGGTCACTTCACGGGTGTTACATTCGAAAATTTTATAATAGTTTACTTATTTATCGTTTACATAATAGATATTGCATCTATACATAATAAATTATTTATAAGAGTTCAATTTAATCAATTAAACGAGTGGTGTCACAACACTTTCACTCTTCACATGACAACACAAAAAGTACTTTAGAGCTGCCGAATTGGTTTATTTAATTGAATTTTAAAATATAAAAAATATACGAGCACTATACTCGATCAATTCTTTTAATGTGTTATATAATTAATTTCATTATTTTCTAAAAATCAGGAGCAGACCTGGGTACGATTTTACACAATAATAAATTTAGATTGCTCTTCAGATGACAAAGAATTTAAAATTTATTGCCTTTCTTTGTGGACACCAAAAAGTTTAAAATCGACTTTACAGTGAATGTCATTTAGTTTAAAGTCTTCTTCCAGAGTTGAGATAGGTCAAAAATTAATTTCAGACTAGATAGCTTAACTAGTTTTGAATAAAACATCTTTCTCAGTGTCTCGAATAATTTAAGCTTAAAGTATCACCATTCTGGTTTACTTAATTAAATTTCATAGATTTTACATTCCCATTTTAATATAATTTTTGATATTAGCATACCTGGGGCCCTACCACATATATGTAAGAATACCACCAATTACCACTACGAAACTCATATGTGAGATATTACTAGTATTGCTGTAAAGGTTTGTGGTTGGCCTCCTGTTCGATATTTTTTTTATTGTAGCTGTATAAAGCTAGAGTGCGGTCCATGAATGGAAACAACTGCTACTACAGAGAAATCTCTACAGACAGAAGTCACCTCCACTATGCCGGCTTGAAGAGACAAGCATGCACCATCCAGATTGACAGTGCACACTCCTCTCGTTATGTCTCTTCTATATCTCGTCCTGGCTACTTTCAAACTATTCCCGAAACGCGACAAGGTTACATCACGGGTGTTACATTCAAAAGTGGTCGTACTGCCCCAGGACGGCAGACTAGATCATCAGTTTGCCTACCACTTTTTAATAGTGCCTATAGGCACTGAGCGACCAAAGTACATATACCTAAGTTACATTCGTACTGGCCAGAATTAAGCGAGGTTCGAACACGGGACTCATCGATCGTGAGTTCACGCGTCTTACCGCTAGACCACGGCCGCTCTCTTTTGCTATTAAATTATTTTTGTATTACTAACCACTAACATTTACAACCAATGGTGTCTATTTTTTGTGGTTCGTTTCAGCTGAAGCCAACGTAGCTAAATAAATAATTTAATTTTAATTATTTTATTTTGACCGCTAGTGTTAGCTTTGTTTCGTTTGTTCTTTGTTAAATGTTTAAATGATATATTATATAGGTAACTTTATTAATATTATTGCCAAATTAATTGTTAGCGATAAATTGTGTAAGATAAGCTATACGTAAGTGGAATTTAAAATTAATTATTTAATCAATGATTAGTAGGCAGAACGATGATGGTTGTTAGCTTAGTCTGCCGTAGTACTACCACTTTCAATCCGTGAAATGACATAGTCGCGTTTCGACGTAGTTTGAAAGTAGTCGGGTATAACGAGAGGAGTGTGCCATATCTCCTCAAGCCGGCCTTACTGCCTGCAGAGATTTTTCTGTAGTAGTAGTTGTTTCCGTTCATGAACCACACTCCAGCTCGAGACGGGGTTGCCCGACTTACAATAAAACAATATTCTCAACATAAACTTGATATAGTACCTATTAGGTCATCCACCTCGTTCATTTATATGTCAAAATCATTATGAATATGTGATAAGAAAATTCCTTTGTTGCCTAAATGCATAACCCACGTCACTTGTCAAATTTAATACGTCAGTGTATAAATAATATTATCGCCTACGCAGGTACTTCTGTGGAAACAGATAGTATATAGGAGCGTCCGTGGACTTGCGGTAAAGGACGGACCTCGCGATCGATGCGACGGGACCCGTGTTCAAACCTTGCCAAAATTCTGACCGATACCAATGTACTTTGGTTGCTCAGTGCTTGTCATACAAGCCCTAGCTTAGTTCAGACATTTAAAAAATGTATTATAATTATCATTAGTCTGGCTGGCATGAAGACCTTTCCGTCGAATGTACTTTGTCTACAGCTCTACACCATCGAACATGAACTTGTATAATTCTGGACCGTGTTTGAGTCTCTTGTCGAACGAAAACAATCAGAATAGTCCACAGCCCTGCGCTCTGTCAGATCCAGACAGATCCCCTCGAAACAAAAGCTATCACATTCCATTCTAATAAATAAATTCATTTATTAAAATTATTAAGTCACTGACCTCGTGTCAAACTCTATTTTTTTTTATAAACGGTCGAACTGCCTGAAATTAAGTTAGAATACGATTCATGGGCGGAAACAACTGCTGCCACAGATTTGAATGTCTTCAGGCACGAGTCTCCACCACGGTCTAGAGTGACAAATATGCACAAATTATAATTGACAGTTTTTTTTTTAATTTCATTATATTTGCAAAATCATGATCTCAATCTTGGTTATTTTCTTTTTTAAATATTTAATTTAATAAATAAATTATTTTATAAATGATAAGGTTTTTTTTTCGCCCTGTCAAGGTCAGGCAATCGTGTTCTCAAGGTGATCGGGTGATATAGGCTCCCTAAGTAATTAATATTGAATAACTACCAAAGTCCATTGTGCTATTCTAAGAACAAAAGCATAAAGTTTCTCACCTTTCATTATAACAATATTTTCTCTTAATAATCTCGCCTCGAGGTATTTGTGTTACCCATTTCCTGAATATCGTGTTATATTTACGGTTTTACATTATCTAGCCATTTACACGTTTATGTTATATGAATAGAGACGACCTACTTATGAAATATTTATTATAATAATAAGACAGTTACGTCGTTGGAGGTCTGGAGTTCGATTTCAGGTCGGAGAAAATATTTTTTATTTGAATGGGTACTCAACTTTTTTTATAAGATCTTAAAATAGCCGATGATTATTAAGTAATCTGATTACCATTTTTTACCAACTACCTACATGATTGTTTATTATTATTTTCATCATAATTTTATAATAGAAAACCAAACATTTGAATATACTAACTATACAAAAAATAATAATTATTTATTCAGATTTTTTTATTTTTTATTTTTGAAATACCCATAATATAGTAGGTAACTTGGAGTAATTAAAAACACTAAAGTACTTACAAATAATTAAAAATAAAAACTTAAAGGACCTATTAGGGTAATTTACGACACTTTCTTAAGTCTCTGAGACAGTATTTTTTTAAATTTATCATTATAATAAAAAATGGTAAACGCGTACAAACGCACGGGGTAGTTATTACGATTAAGTGCTCACAAGAGATTTATGTGAAAGGGTTAAGAAATAAATTTCTCTAAACATGCCCGTGGGAGGTATTTTGAACTTGTTTCAATTTTCAAAGCAAACATGTTTTTTTTTTCTTAAAACAAAATAGTCCTTATTGAATATTAATTCTATAAAAGATTTCTTATAAGAGGAAGGCTTAGAATTCTTTAGTGACTGGGAGGAAGGAGCTAATATTTGCATGTAGAACTTATAAGAAAGTCTAGGTCGTATATCTATTCTAGTGCATATTATGGTAGGTGGAAATATTAAATTTCTGTGACTATTAATTAGGGAATTAATTAAAATTAAATACCATTTAAAAACAAATCTGTTATTATAAGCATAGATCGTCGTTTTGTTATTATACTGTAATGCTGGGATATAGTGTGAACTGCGCTGGAACTGAAGGGGATTAAAACCTTTTTTCTCTATAACTCGTAACGAAATTATCTTTAAAAAAACTTCAAACTATTTAATTGTTTAAATCAAAACATGTCCTGTTAAAAAAAGTTTTAAATATCATGAATATTCATGCAAAGTAGCCCCTGTTTTAGAAATATAAAACTATTTTTCTTCTAAACTATTAATAGCTAGGTTTTTTTTATTTTCATCATGACATATACAATACAATATTAAGGGAATCTTTGGGTTTATTTTTTTAAAATAACTTTTCAAATTATTTTTATTAATTTTTTGACATAAATCGACGCTCAATCGCAAGCGTGAGCAACCCCCTGTCGCCCAATAAATCGTACGGGACGAGCAAAGTATTAGTGTTATGCAGCCATCCTGGACGCGGGCAGACAGACGTTGTTCATTCCCTTAGGTACTTTTTAAGAGTTATAATAAAAACATCCTCGATTATTTTAATTTGATTGTGGGTAAGTGGATTGTTGAGAGTTTGACAGACGATATCTAACGAGATCAGTTAATCAGTGATACAACGTTGGGCCAAGACTGAGGCCAAGTGTTTTGACCCAACTGTATACGTTGGGCCGAGACATTGGATCTAAGTCTTGACCTATCGTGTACTGGATGCATAACAATCTACTACTTTGTCGGATGAAGGGTTTCAGCCTGTTGGGTTCCACGTATTCTCTATTAAAATTAAGTTTTTTTTAAAATTTAAAACTATTATTTCATTATATTATTTATTTATTTAGTGGCATATTAACAGGTAACATATTATACACGCTCTATATACTACAAGTATTTTTTTTATTTTTTCTGATATGCAACCAATTACAAATATACACAACATTCAATAAGTAAAAACAAAAGCTAAATAGTAAAAAATATAATGTTTTTTAAGTGAATGCGAAAGAAATAGAATATATAATATAAAACAGGCAATACAATACAGTTTCCAGAACTTCGAACTAACAACGAATTAACAACTTTTTGAAATAACTATCTGAAATAAACATGTAAAACTAAATTAAATAATAAATTGTGAAAACAATTTAAAAGTGACAAATTAAATTTATATGTACCATTATAAATGACAAGATTCTTGTGAGTATTTACGAAGATGGAAGATGTATTGTAGAAAATCTTATAAACCACAATGTGTTTATTTAAAAAAGTTAGATTAAGTTTTTCTTTCAAAGTAAATTTATAAACTTACATAATGACGTGAAGAAAAGTTTTTTAATGAAAATGTCAACTCGTTTAAACTTTTTTTCTTGGTAGGCACATTGTTTATACGAGTAGAAGAGTTATGGAAGTATATGTCGTTTATAGTAGCCCGGCATGTGAACATGCTAAACTTAATGTTAAGTGGCGGCCGAGCGGCCGTGGTCTAGCGGTAAAACGCGTGAACTCACGATCGATGAGACCCGTGTTCGAGCCTCGCTAACTCTGACCGGTACTAATGTAACTTTGTTATATGTACTTTGGTCGCTCAGTGCCTATAGGCACTAATAAAGAGTGGTAGGTAGACTGATGATGGTTATTTGTCCTGTCTGTCGTCCTGGGGTAGTACCACCACTTTCGAATGTAACACCGGTGAAGTGACCTTGTCGCGTTTCTGGAATAGTTTGAAAGTAGCCAGGTATAGCGAGAGGAGTGTGCATTGTCAATCTAGATGGTACATGCTCATCCCCTCAAGCCGGCATAGTGGAGGCGACTGCTGCCTGTACAGGTTTCTCTGTAGTAGCAGTTGTTTCCATTCATGGACCGCACTCTAGCTTTACATCAGGCGGAGTGTTGTTATAAACATGTCAAGCTACAATTACAAAAAAAAAAGCTATAGCTACTCCTACATAGATAAAACTATATATTATCCTGCGTTTATTTTGATTTTATAGTGTTGTGTGTATAGTACGAACCAAAGCTTATGGCGGTTCCGAAGTTATACACAAGTCGCTGTGCAGTACACAAATTGAGGTTTCAACGAGAGAGGGAAGGACACACTCCCGAGCTAAAGCAGGTTTTTTTATATATTCAATTTATATTTAAAATTAACTTTTAATTTTATTATTATAAACTTAACTGTAGCTGCGCGAAATAGCATCCGCAGCTAACTTCCGAGACGCCATAAAGTTTGACGAGATCTATAGTACGCTATAGTGGTGTGTTTGTGACGTCGTGTAACAAACACCACGTTACAACGAGAACGTAGCAATACGTTATTTACGAAGTAATAACGTAAAAAGGCATAACGTAAAAAGTACTTGTGACTATATTGATATATCAAAAGTTATTACGTTTTCCTCAATTTCCTTGAGCATTTATGAACAACAACATACGGAATGTCAGTAAACCAAACGTTTCTTCCATCCTTTAAAATTCTATGGTATCTGAGACACATATCAAAGCAATTTTATGACACAAAAGAACCGAACACATACAACGTGTGCAGAGAAGTTCATTGTTTGTATTTTTTTTAAATAGCTCGACATATTGTATTTCTATTGTTATTATTTTACATTCTTTCTGTTCTGTAACTATAATTTATGTAAAACTGTAAAAGTATAATTTGTTTTGATTAAACATTTTTAAATTTGTTGTGTATAGCTATAATTGGAGTGCAAGTTTAAACTATTCTTTTGTTTTAAGCCATGTATTTATGTATTAAATAACTTGTGCTCTGTTGTTATACCTCTTAAATAAATAAATAAATAAATAAATATGACAACACTCCACCTGATATAAAGGTAGAGTGCGGTTCATGAACAAAAACAACTGCTACTACAAATAAGTCGTCTCCGCTATGCCGGTTTGAGGAGACGAATGTCCACTATCCACATTGACAGTGCACACTCCTCTCGTTATACTCGGCTACTTTCAAACTATTCCCGAAACGAGGTAAGGTCACTTCACGGGTGTTACATTCGAAAGTGGTGGCACTACCCCAGAATGGCAGACTGGACTAATAACTATCATTAGTCATCAGTATATTATTGTTGTGTGTTTTAATCCTCTTTTTTCTGTTTAAGGCATTGTAACAATTTGCCAGTGTCAAAGTAAATATTATTGTGAAATACGGCTTTTTCATTCATTACACTAAACAGTCAGGTCAAGTCTCAGTCAAGTCAAAAATAGCATCAGTAATCTGCATTTTTACTGAAAATTTTCAGTTTTTTGTATAAAATTGGTGTTATGTTTTGGAAACATTAAAATTCACTCTATATAAGGCAACGGAATCGGTTTTTTTTTGCGGTTATCCCACGCCGTGAAAACGCTCATATTGTGACGTGACCGGGTGAATTACCAAATACTCCAAGAAAGCGTCAAATTGTAAAACACCATTGCAATTTGATGCACAAACATTAAGAATTTATACTACTCGACATTGGCAGAATTGTCGTTGTTATGACATCTGAGGCCATTTAACAAAAGAAGAAGAAGGAGAATTAAATTAATAAGTAAATAAATAATAGGTACCTTAAAAATCAGTAAGATCCCTTACGTGTTAACTTCAGAAGGATTCCTTATTTATTTTATCAATAATAAAGGTTTTTATACATCGTAAGGGTTAGTTATAAAGATAACTTTTCCTAACATATTTAATATTGATATAAAACATTTTATAATAGAACTAACAAAGAATATTTTTACTGTTTATTAAATACTAACACGAGTATATTGACTTAACCATTTTTCGGTTCAATTATTTACTATTTTATATTATTTAATATATATTTTATGTTACATTTTTTATATCCAATTGAACAGTTTTTTTAAGGAATATTTACGCACATGAGTATTGCTTAACGCGGCTGATGTGGATTCGATTACACCTCAGTAAGGAAATGCCCGCGCGTTTTTTCTGTTCCCGGCATAGTGACGGTGACTGGGGCCACGTGTGCTGCGGTTCTCTGGCTTACCATCAGGCCAGTCGACGTCACATGTCGCGTCAATATAAAAAATAATAATAATAAAAAAGAAAAGAAAGTTCAACTCCATCAAATTTTTTTCCAAAACTTAAAAAGTTGTCTACAGTTTTATTTATAATACCAGCACAATCCATTAGTCATATTTAGCTTTATTCCAGACAACGGTATTTTATTACACAAAAATTATTTCTTTTAAAACCATTATAACTGCAACATTTTTAATTTAGAAAGTTTTATTTGCATCTGCTCCGCTTGTTTTATAGTTTTAATGGCCATTGAATGTTTTTCCTTTGTTCAATTTGGAACTGCAACATCGTACATCTTTTATTTTTTACAACCTAACAATTTTATAAAAAAAATCCGCGGAATCTAATAACAATTACGGGCAATCGTTAGAATGATTTTTTTATTGTATGATTGTGACTACACTCCGCCTCAAGTGGACATAGATAATGTTTGTAGTAGCAGTCAGCTCCACTATGCCGGCTTGAGGATACGAATGTGCATAGTCTATTATACGCTTCAAAGTCCATACTAAGAAACCAAAGTATATTTAACAAAGTTACATTAATACTGGCCGAGATTATTAGAAGACTTTTTTAAATCCACATTAGTGCCTGTATCTTAAGCATGAGCGACCAACGTACCTACCTACAACAGAGTTGCATTGTCAGTTGGTTGGTTAGTAAGATTTGAATACTGGTTTCATCATTGATTAAGTGCTTTTTACATTTAGTTTCATTAATTTAATGTAACGCCGGAAGCTGATCATTGACGCTACGATTGGTCAACCGAACTATGTTCGGATTACTTTAGATGCCACTAGAGGGTTATGTACTTATTGACAGATTTGGAGAGACAGTATTCTTGTGATCGCGATCAGGGCATTCGGGGGAATTTTGTTACATTATTCAGCCTTCAAATGGAATAATACCCTCTTTAATTTAATAGTAATGTAAGTAATGTAAGATGTAAAGCTGGAGTGCGTTCCATGAATGGAAACAACTGCTAGTACAGAGAAACTCATGCGGGCAGCAGTCGCTTCCACTATGCCGGCTTGAGGGGACGAGCATGATGGTACATGCTCATTGACAGTGCACACTCCTCTCGCTATACCTGGCTACTTTCAAACTATACCCGAAACACGACAAAGTCACTTCACGGGTGTTACATACGAAAGTGGTGGTACTACCCCAGGAAGACAGATTGGGCTAATAACCATAATCAATCTGCCTACCTATTTAATAGTGCCTATAGGCACTGAGCGACCAAAGTGCATATAACAAAGTTACATTGGTACCGGTCAGAATTAGCGAGGTTCGAACACGGGTCTCATCGATCGTGAGTTCACGCGTCTCACCGTTAGACCACGGCCGCTCTATATATAGGTAAATACATTTCGTAAACAATACTAGGATTTAGGACGCACTACCAGCATAGTCAGAATTTTAGTGGACATATATTGGGTCGCACCTGCGAATAAATTCTCGGCGAACATCTGGGCATTGTTAAATTAAATTTTGTCCAATGCAGAATTCGTTTACAATAGCTATAAATACCTAAATATATTTGTATATATCTATCAGGGTCGGCAGACTGCTACTACAGAAAAATGTCTGCAGATGCCTCTGCTATGCTGGCTCGAGAAGTTTTTGAAAGATAAGGTTAATTTACGAGTATTAGATCTTAAAGTGGTGGTACTACTCCAGGACGGCAGACTCTACTAATAACCATTATCAATCTGCAAGAGTGGCATTGCAGAATAATGGAAAAGTAAAAAAAAAGTGCACATAAAGCTATGTTGGATCTTTTAAATGGATTAAAAGGAACTTTTTTTGCGACCTAATCGCATAAATTGCTTATTTTTCTCATTCAAAAGCTTATTGTAAGCATTGCGCGAGTGTATTTTCTGTTTGTAAACAGAAATAAACACTTAAATGTAATGCGAAATAAACAATGATATAATAACTGGTATAAAAGAGATAAAAATGTCGTTTATGAAGTTTCAGTTTATTATAAAAAGATGCCCGAAATACACTTGAATAAATTTAAATTTTGTATCGTGTGCTTTAAGGCCATGAGTCTCAATTTGACTTGCAAAAAAGGTCATTTTTGATTTAAAACGGACCTCATTCGCCGCTGCGTTAATCTTACGGTATTTTTACCTTAAAATTTACTTTGTTTATTATAAATTATTTCTTTTAGCGTGTTAGGTGCGGGAAACTTCTGAATATATCTTTTTTCCAGTGAGCTCCACCTGATGTTTAATTAGAGTGCGGTCCATGAACGGAAACAACTGCTATCACAGTCAATGTGTGCAAGCAGCAGTAGCCTCGACTATACCGGCTTGAGAAGTCAAATGTACACTGTCATACTCTTCTCGTTATACCGGCTACTTCCAGGCTGATACTGAAACGCGACTAAGTCACTTCAAGGATTAACCCAATCCCAGAGTCGCAGAAAGGACAACGTGGTGTATTAACCCAAGAACGACAGGCTGTGACAACCATCATCAGTCTGCCAACTCCTCAATTAGGCGTGAAATGCAATATAAAAATAACAAGTCAGTCAAAATATATTGTAATTTTTTTTATTCATACTGCTCGTATATAAATATTACCAGAAATGGCAATTTCACGAAAAGCAATTATAATTTTAAAACTCGAAAAAAAGGATATTTACTGTTATATTCGAATCTCCCAAAAATATCGGCTGGTAACATTGTAATTTTGTTATATATGTAGGTCATTGTAGGTACTTGAGTCACTATGATACAAGGCTACCTTAGTATAAGCACTTTTGACTTAGATTTTATTTGCCAATTTAATTTGATTAATTATTCAATTAAGATTATTTATTTTCATAATTTTTTTTAGCAATTTTCATTTTGTTTATTTAGTGTATTTTATCTAAAGACGCGAGCGACACGTTTCGAAAGCTTTGCAATCATTTCATGTCTCCCCTCGACCACAATTGCTTTCAAGACGCGCGTCGGATTAAAACAAGAGTAGGTAATGAAAATAAACGTGTTAACAAGCCGCATAAAATCTTCTAATTTAGTTAAGATTACAGATATTCATTTATAAACATTATGAATTGTTTTTCTCGGAAACAAACAAGAGCTTAGCCGCAAGGATTTAACAAGGGTAAAGGGTTACAAAATATTTCACGCCTCACAACCGTATGTAGACAAAAAAAGTGATTTAAACTTAATCTTTATTTCCTTAGATATAAAGTTTAAATTTGATTCTAGCGTATGGTGTCGAAAACACTATAATAACGGGGTTACACTTTTGTCAGTTTTCTAACAAGAAACTATCGCCGAAGTAATTTGTTAACGTCTACGCGTTTTTACTCTGTAGTACAAAGTATGAGAGCAAAAGTTCGTTAAACACCCCAACGTGCATAAATCATACATCAACATGTGTGTAAATGTAGTTTAAGAACACTACTCTAAAAACAAATTGGTGTCTACATCCACGTACACTTGTAACTAGTTTTTAGTAGGTATAAGTAGCAAGTACTCGTATAGCGAGATGAGTGTACCCTGTTAATGGATAGAGCACGTTCGTCTTCTCAAGTCGGCATAGCGAAGACTATTTTTCCGATCCACTTTCTACGATGTTAAAAATTCCAAATGACGACATGACCACACTCCGCCTGATGTTACGATTTACTGAGACAATTGATACTGCAGAGAGTGTATCTGCAGGTAGCATTCACCTCCAGTATGTCGGTTTCCGCTATCCGTTGACAGGACACACTACATTCGTTATACCTGGCATCTTCTGTTAGTTATTTACTTACAAAAGAAGTATATACCTATTTAAAGCTGCAAACGTATGTAAATAATATTAAAATGGACCCATTGGGAGAAACGTGAAATAGTACTTTCTAGATTCCATTAAGTTAACAAAGACGCAAGTAATCTTTTAAATTTGGGAACAATTCCTGAGTTCGCTCTTTACAAATCCTGAATTTCTCATTTCTTTTACCTGAAAAACCTCTTTTATTTGCAAAGGCAAAACAACTGATATTTCTCACGCTAAAGCTTGCTAAGAATATAAGACTAAAAAGAATAAACAGTTGACGTACCTGATTCGTTTTTCTTTTTAAAATCACGTCATGCAGAAGTCTCAACCACTTTAAATATTCAAGAAAAATAATTTCGTTTAAATTAAGAATGGTAGGCAGACTGATGATGGCTATTAGCCCGGTCTGCCGCCGCGCCGTGGGGTAGTAACACCATCACTTTTAAATGTAACACACGTAGCAAGACTAACTTTACATCAAACGGGTTGTTGTCATATGGCGAGGTACAATAAAAAAAACTCAATGCCTGACCTATATTATACATATATATGATGATATCGATAGTGCACATTCGTCTCCTCAAGCCGGCATAGCGGAGGTGACTGCTGTCTGTATAAATTTTTCTGTCGTAGCAGTTGTTTCCGTTCATCGAACGCACTCTGGCTTTACACTATGCGGAGTGTTGTCACATGCCAAGGTACAATAAAAAAATCAGTTTCGCACTTACGAGGCGAAATTGTTCGCCTTACAATTATAATAATTATTTATTTGTGTTGATAAGTGATAATTTTTTTTATCCTAGCACGGCATAAGACAATACTCCGCCAGATGTAAAGCTGGAGTGCCGTCCATGAATGGAAACAACTGCTACTACAGAGAAATCCTAAGGGGAAGCAGTCGCCTCTGCTATGCCAGCTTGAGGAAACGAGCATGCACCATCTAGATTGACAGTGCACACTCCTCTCGTACCTAGATACTTTCAGACTGTTTACTTCACAGGTGTTACATTCGAAATTGGTGGTACTACCCCAGGACGGCAGACTGAACTAATAGCCATCATCAGTCTGCCACCACTCTTTAAATCCGGCTTAATCAGCTAACGTTATTAGCTTGCAAATATTGTCTTGTTTTTTTTTATTGTAGCTCGGCATGTGAAAACACTCCGCCTGATGTAAAGCTCGAGTGCGGTCCATGAATGGAAACAACTGCTACTATAAAGAAATCTCTACGGGCAGCAGTCGCCTCCACTATGCCGGTTTGAGGAGACGAGCATGTACCATCCAGATTGACAGTGCACACTCCTCTTGCTGTACCTGGCTACTTTCATATTATTCCCGAAACGCGACAAGGTCACTTCACGGGTGTTACATTCGAATCTACAGTCTATCTTAAATCTAATGTTAGTATTCAGTAAGTAGTAATAAGAAAGTTAAATATGTAAAAACAAAAATACAATACAATTGTCACGCCTTTTTCCCACAGGGATAGGCAGAGACTACGGCACGCCACTTACCAATCCATACACAACTCCCTCGTATAAACAAAAATAAAATACAATACAATTGTCACGCCTTTTTCCCACAGGGATAGGCAGAGACAACGGAACGCCACTTACCACGATCCTGACACAACACCCTCGCTTCCTTCACATCCACTATTCTCTTCATGCACGCTCGACGGTTATGGACACTAGGCAGCCCAGCTTTCATGAGGATGTCTCCTATTTAACAAAAAGAAATTAAATAATCCAAAACAAAAAAATCGCGGGGACTTGAAGCATTTATTATATCGTGGTGTGTGTATGAATAGGAAGTAAAATAAATACGTATACACACATACATATTTATATATCTATATATTAATTATTCTCAAGCGGTAACCTTTGGTTCATTCAAGGAATAAAGGGTTTGCATGTTTTGTAACATTAACGAATTGTCTTATTCGTTATGTATTCATGAATTCGATTTGCTATATACAGAGGGAGTAACAAAGGTTACAACATGAATCTGATTTGATTTACAATAAATCCAAGAATTTATTGCTGAGAACATTTCTTAGAATATATATTAAGGGTGATTTGTACCAGAAGGCCGGTTAAAGTAACTTTAGACGACGACAGTTAAACGTTTACATTTATTCCACACGCGTTGCAATATCGTGTAAATTCATATTGTTATCGTTAAAAGGGTGGCTGATCTCGAAAAATAATAGAAAAACGTATTTGGCTTCTTTTCATACATTTGACGTTAGCAACATTGGTTTGACGATTACTTTAACTTTAACCTAGCCAAGATTCGCTGGTTACGGTTAAGGTTAAAGTAACCGTCAAAAATGACAGACGCGACGATGGTGCAACTCGTGTGGAGTAAATATACACCATAATGTAAATGTAACGGTTAAAGTAAACGTAAAAGTAATAGTTAAAGTTACTTTAACCGGCCTTCTGGTGCAAACGACCCTAAAGGTTTGGTTTTATAACTTGGTAAAGAGCCGTTTGTTTTATTGGTTTATTTTTAGTTGAACAATCGTTCTGTTTTCTACAATATTTCATTGAGACGAGATAAAATATATATTTTTTTATTAAACATCTTTAAAAAATCCTAGATATTTAGTATATTTTTAGTAAATATATAAACTTTTGAGTCTTTGTTTTTTAACCAACTTCAAAAAGAGGAGGTTATCAATTCGTTGTGTATTTTTTTGTGGCGATGATTCCTCATATCTACACCGTTTGTGGACAGATTTTGATGATTCTTTTTTTCAATAGTAAATCACATATTTTTAATATTTAAATGTTTATCAGCCCTAGTGACAGAGTCACGTTTCGGGATTCGTTTAGAAGTAGACAGGTATAGCGAGAGGAGTGTGCTCTGTGGGATATATGTGAACTGCGCTGGAACTGAAGAGAATTAAAACCTTTTTTCTCCATAAACCGTAACGAAATTATCTTATGGAAATATATGTTAATTAACACTATACAAAACATGTCGTCTTCATTAAAAAAAAATAGTTTTAAATATAATTAATATACATGCAAAGTAACCCCTGTTTTAGAAATATAAAACCATTTTTCTTCTAAAGTATTAATAGCTAGGTTTTTTATTTTCATCATGATATTAGACAATACAATATCTAGGGAATCTTCGGTTTATTTTTAGTAAGTTATTTTTTACATAAAGCGACACACAATGAACTCGGGACGTCTTTATAATTGACTTTTAAACTAACCACATCTTGTATTTTATTGTTAAAAGTATAATCTAAGTTTAGATGAGTTTTCGTTTAAACTGTGCAATTCATCTGTAATTAGTGAATTTCTCTGTACCTGTAATTTATGTAACATCAAGAAGGTTCTAATTGGAATTATTATAAACAATTCCTTGAAGTTTGAAGGCATAAGTTTGTTTGTTGTTGCTGTAATGTGGCAAGTTTCGACTGTACTGCCCGAGTACCCATTAACGAGAATAATGGACTTTTTACTCTAAACTCGCTGGGAGTAAAATTAAGTCGATTTTTTATATTCAGTTTTATTTTTTGTTGAATTCTCCTTAGGTTAAGGAAGGTTAATTTTATTTGGAGACTTTTAACCCCTTAACTTAAGGTTAAGTTTATAACCTCTATTTTTGTGTTATTAAATTTAAAAAAAAAAAATGAATAAATTTTAAAATGTTATGACCTGGCACAAGCTGTACTTCCTTTTTTTATTGTAGCTTACATAATTATTACGACAACTCTCCGTCTGATGTTAAGGTAGAGTGCGGTCCATGAACGGAAACAACTGCTACTACAGATAAATTTCTACAGGCAACAGTCTTCACTATGCCGGCTTGAATAGACGAATGTGCACCAATCAGATGGACAGTGCACACTCCTCTCGCTAATCGAGACGAGAAGATTAATTGCTTTACATATATGTAGGAATACATATTCATTCCGTTATTGTAAAAATCAGGTTTGTTATTTATTTATTCGGAAAAATCAGAGCGTGAATAATAAAAAATAACAAAAAATTTAACAAAAAGAAAAGCCGAATTAATTTCAAATATCCACTTACATCGCAATTATATATTTAAAAAAAAGTTTTAAAAAATTTAAGTATACATATACCTATATACAAAATCAAAGTGTGTGTTATTGTACATAAAATAAAATAAAATAAAATACAATACAATATTTAATAAAATAATATAATGAAAGAGGTGTAAAGTATTAAAACAAAATTATATTATATACAGCTCGATTACCACTGACTGACTCACTCACTGACATATATTATGAAGCACTTGCCGGGGGGTTAGAGAGATGATTCTTTTTGGGGCGTGTAGGGGGCGGTCCCGTGACCCCGGGAAAACCTCGACTTTGACCGGAAGCGGACTCTGGACCGGAAGTGATGCCGATATCTCGGAAACGGAACGAGATAGGGCACAAGTGTCGGAACAAAAGACGTAGGGAAATGGCCTCTAATATCGAAATCCATAATTTGTTTTTTCAAAAAAAATTTTTTTTTCAAAACTACCCGAAAAAAAACATTTTCAGCGCCGCGAAGCGCGCCCAAAAAACTAGTTATATTATATACAGCTCGATTACCACTCACTGACTCACTGACTGACATATATTATGAAGCACTTGCCGGGGGGTTAGAGAGATGATTCTTTTTGGGGCGTGTAGGGGGCGGTCCCGTGACCCCGGGAAAACCTCGACTTTGACCGGAAGTAGACTTTGGACCGGAAGCGATGCCGATATCTCGGAAACGGAACGAGATAGGGCCGAAGTGCCGGAACAAAAGTCGTAGGGAATGCCCTCTTATATCTAAATCCATAATTTGTTTTTTCAAAAAAAAATTTTTTTTTCAAAACTACCCGAAAAAAAACTTTTTCAGCGCCGCGAAGCGCGCCCAAAAAACTAGTTATATTATATACAGCTCGATTACCACTCACTGACTCACTCACTGACATATATTATGAAGCACTTGCCGGGGGGTTAGAGGGGTGATTCTTTTTGGGGCGTGTAGAGGGCGTTCCCGCGACCCCAGGAAAACCTCGACTTTGACCGGAAGTGGACTCTGGACCGGAAGCGATGCCGATATCTCGGAAACGAAACGAGATAGGGCCGAACTCCCAAAACAAAGTTTGTAGGGAATGCCCTCTAATATCGAAATCCATAATTTGTTTTTTCAAAAAAATTTTTTTTTTCAAAACTACCCGAAAAAAAACTTTTTCAGCGCCGCGAAGCGCGCCCAAAAAACTAGTTTAAATTAATAGCTATAACTAAAATTCAGTAAGCTACCACGGCAGTTATTTTATTTTATTGAAGGCACAGTATATTAAATTTTCGGTAGGTCAACCTCGGCTCTACAATTTTTACGAACCGATGCTAAATTTGATATTGACCCAACTCCCCTTGCTCGTCGGCTTCACACTTGTATAATAATGAAACAAGTTATTTTTTATTTTTCCCAAAAATACAATACACAAAGACGCCCGCCCGGCTCTTAAATTAGCGCCCGGGGCACGGGGCCGGATAGCTCCCCCAGATCCGGACCTGCAGTATGTCAACGCCTTTGGTGTTTGGCGAGTACATTCTTTAAGATACTGTATGATTGTAATACTGTGGTAGAATGTTTTGCCGACCCGCTTTTATTTAAAGTGCGAAGACTTGTAAAGTTTTAAACCGCTCATATTAAATTGTAGTGTGAAACAACCCTTATTTATTTACCTCTTTGTATTTTGTATATGCAAATTTTAGTATTTCAAAAGAAACATTTACTTTTTATTAGATTTAAGTAATAGTTAGATTAAGTTTTTTTATATTTATTAATGTTTAGGGTATGATGAGACTGACGTAACCGAACTGGGTTAAAAGCGAGTTAATATTGAAATAAAAAAATATATTTTTTAATATTTTTATACAATCAATGTTCCAATGCATGCGTGGTCACGATCTCTCGATTGTTGCGTGGAACTCGAACTCGCCAAAAAACGCCCTCAGACCAATCACAGACGAGTCGACCACATTCAATTGTTATATTGTGTTGTGTATAAATCGAATTGATTGATTTTTCTTATTGCAGCTCGACATGTGACAACACTCCGCCTGATGTAAAGCTAGAGTGCGGTCCATGAATGGAAACAACTGCTACTACAGAGAAACCTGTGCGGGCAGCAGTCGCCTCTACTATGCCGGCTTGAGGAGACGATAGTGCACCATCTAGATTGACAGTGCACACTCCTCTCGTTATACCTTACGTATAACGCTATACCTTATACATTCAAACTAACAAACTAAACGCGACAAGGTCACTTCACGGTTGTTACATTTGTGCATACAAACAATAAAATTAATTTTATCTCCACTCTTGCACCGCACTGAGCCGTAACTACTACTATAATTGCAACCTTTATTGAAACTAAAGTTCGGATTCAAATTCCTTTAACGTTTTCGACCCTTAAATCTTGATACGTTCTGTTTGAGTGATACGAGTATTGGTCTAACGGTAAGACGCGTGAACTCACATTAGATGAGACCCGTATTCGAACCTCGATAAATTCTGACCGGTACCAATGTAACTTTGTTATATGTACTTTGGTCGCTCAGTGCCTATAGACACTATTAAGGATTGGTAAACAGACTGATGATGGTTATTAGCCCAGTCTGTCGTCCTGGAGTAGTACCACCACTTTCGAATGTAACACCCGTGAAGTGTCTTTGTCGCGTTTCGGGAATAGTTTGAAAGTAGCCAAGTATAACGAGAGGAGTGCACTGTCAATCTAGATGGTACAAGCTCGTCTCCTCAAGCCGGCATAGTGGAGGCGACTGCTACCCGCACAGGTTTCTCTGTAGTAGCAGTTGTTTCCATTAGTAGTAGGGATAACGAGAGGAGTGTGCACTGTCAATCTAGATGGTGGATATTCGTCTCCTCAGGCCGGCATAGGTTAGCTAAAAAAATACCTTAAAAATAAAGTCTTGTCAAATACCAGAATACTTAATAGGATTTGAATGCGCTCTCAACAGTTTCAATGAATTATTTATTTCCTTTACATTTCAACTATTGACAAATTTAATTGGCCACTGATGCATTAAGTGCTTTATTAGAACACTGTATTTTAGTCTGTTCCAAAATAATCCCTCTTAGTCATGGGTTCGCTAACGTGAATTTTGCTTATTATTATTTATTTTATTGTAGCTCGCAAGTCTCCGCCTTATTTAAAGTGCTAGAGTGCGGACCGTGAGCCGACACAACTGCTATCAGAGAATGTATGTAGTGTAATTAATTCTGCTCCAAGTGGCACGCTTTGAGTACTCCCATGTGATGATCTCAAAAGCAACCAGGTCACC
This sequence comes from Tinea pellionella, assembly GCA_948150575.1. NCBI lineage: Eukaryota > Metazoa > Arthropoda > Insecta > Lepidoptera > Tineidae > Tinea > Tinea pellionella. Next base: position 1,809,290 of record OX411254.1, on the reverse strand, counting down.
TCATGGGTATTATTACACTCAAAAGTTGTCAGCCTGTGTCTAATTACAGAATTCAACCCACGACACGTAGTGGATAAACTTCATATTAAATATTATTTTTCGGGTAATGATATTTTATTTCAACTTAACTAAATTAACTCCATCTTTATACAAGCTTATTTCGCTCTTATTACAAACGTTGTAAGGGTCAATTTGTATAATGTGACTGCAATAAGATTAATTTAAATGACAGAAAATGTTGCTAGCTAAATTGCAAAATTTTAGATTTGCACAAGTATGTTTTACTTAGTTAATCCAATTATTTTATTTAGTTTTAATTCAAATCCTCTATTTCTGCGAAAATTTTATTCTGGTTTTTGCTATTTTAATAGCACTTGATAATTTAATTAAGAATTTTAATTAAAAATTTGATTTGCAATAAAATACTTTTATTTTTATTTTAGTTTTATATGGCATTAAATAATTTGCTAGTGTCAAAGAAATATTTGCATCAAGCCAACACTATTGTGCACCACCAGTCATTCAGTCAAAAACTTTTTTTACTTTAGTAAAGTAGTAAATTCTTTAGTAAAACTTCCTACAGAGTTTTGGATGGAAAATTAAAACAAACATCCTCTTCTGTTGAACTGTTTGTCTACACTCACGCACGTTCGCGAACACTTAGTGAATAATAATCCACCGTTATTACATATTAACATTCTAAAAAACACAAGTTTAGGAAAAAATATACAGATGTCTCGAATAAAATACTTCTTTAACTTAGTTTTGATAGGTATTATAACGGGCCATTGTTGGCTCAACAAACACTTATTTACGATTAATATTACAGACAGCCCTCTGTGCAGAGGTTGCATGGGGGCTGAAGAGACAGACACGCATGTGCTCTTGGAGTGCAGTAGCGTGGACGAGCCACGTCAAAGGTTTCTCGGCACGGTGAGGACTCTCCCGGAGGTGTGCAGGAATGTGAGAAGCATCCTTGCCTTCCTGGGAGACATCGGGTGGCTGCGGTGATGCAGACCATCTCACGCACAACGAGCGGCCAGAGCTGCTTAATTGCGGAAAATGGCGCCCGCGAGGAATCTACAATCTAGTTTTGATTTTCAGTATAGATTATAATTCTATTGCTATTATTGTAGATTAAGTTTTTATAAGGCTGAAATCGACGTTTTTAACATAAGCCCCAATATACAAGAGATTGAAAAAAAAAAAATCTAATTTGTTGAAGAGCGGTTTTAAGGAACGCCATTTTTTTTTTTTTTTTTTTTTTATTTTAGCACGTCATATGACCGCACTCCGCCTGGTGTTAAGCTAGAGTGCGATCCATGAGCGGAGGCGACTGCTGTCAGAGAAGGGTATCTGCAAACAGCAGTCGTGCCCGCTATGCCGGCTTAATGAGATGCCTCTTCACACTGCGCTTGAAGGATCCCATGTTATAGGAGGGGGGTTGTTTGGTGCGGTAGTCTCTACAACATCGCGTAATACTTTAACAGCAATCAAAGTTCTCTCTAATGAGTTCTCAAACGTATGTGTGATGTAAATATGTATGGAACTGGCAGCCATGCGTATAATTTAAGTAAGGACTTCAAGCAAAGCTTAATAGGTAAAATTATTTCATAAACAACAGGATAAATAAGGAGATTATTTCTGTTTATGTATATTAATACTAAATTATATAAAAATAGACCCACCCTAGTGGGCTACAGGGCGTGAGCTTAGTATTTAGTATTTAAAAATTATCATAGCTTAGATTCTTTGGAGTGGGATTCGAACTCACGCCCTCTGCTGAGTGCACGGCTCCTTACTTTTTAAAAATAAAAATACTCATAATAAAATCGTGGAAAAAGCCGTCCTGGAGCAGTACCACGACCCGTGAAGTGACCTTCTCGCGTTTCGGGAATAGTTTGGAAGTAGTAGGTATTACGAGAAGAGTGTGCACTGTCAATCTGGATGGTGCACATTCGTCTCCTCAAGCCGCCATAGCGGAGGCGACTACTGTCCGTGGAAAGTTGTCTGTAGTAGCAGGTGTTCTCTTTCTTGGATCGTACTGTAGTTTTACATCAGGCGCCGCGGCGTGTTGTCATATGCCGTGCTACAATAAAAATAATTAATAATATCGGATTATGAAGTCAAGAAAGTCTATAGCAATAATAAATTCTTATGAAATGTCGTTTAGTAGTCTAATGTTCCTAACTAAAGTAAGTTTAGTCTACTTTTGAAGGCGAGTGAAATTTAATGAACTTTTGTCTCCTATAGTGTTAATAGGATACCTAATTCAAGGTTCCACGAAGGTTGTAATTAAAAGTTTTCTCATTTGACAATTGTAACTTAACTCGTAAAACTTAATAAATATTTCCTTCCAACATATATTTTATTCTGAATGCATTATTTCATTAAATTTATTGCAAATTGTTAAAATAAAACGTATAATAAAGGCGACGAATTGCATTCATAAATATAAATGTATTTTTTTCCGTAATTCATGTAATATTTATAGCCTTCATACAGGCTTATAGGTGTAGTCCACTTTACCAATTATATATTATAACAGCCATGGTCTAGCGGTAAGACGCGTGAACTCACGATTGATGAGTCCCGTGGTCGAACCTCGCTAAATTCTGACCGGTACCAATGTAACTTTGTTATATGTACTTTGGTTGCTCAGTGCCTATAGGCACTATTAAAAAGTGGTAGGCAAAGTGATGATGGTCGTCTGTCTCGTCTGTCGAGTCTGCCGTCCTGGTGCAGTACCACCACTTTCGAATGTAACACCAGTGAAGTGACCTTGTAGCGTTTCAGGAGCAGTTTGAAAGTAGCCAGGTATAGCGAGCTACCCGTAGAGATTTCTCTGTAGTAACAGTTGTTTCCACTGATGGACCGCACTCTAGCTTTGCATGAAGAGTGTTGTCATATGCCGAGCTATAATTAAAAAAAACCTACTATGAGATACATACTTAATGAGTGGTAGGCAGACTGATGATGGTAATTTGTCCAGTCTGCCGTCCTGGGGTAGTACCACCACTTTCGAATGTAACACCCGTGAAGTGATCTTGTCGCGTTTCGGGAATAGTTTGAAAGTAGACAGGTATAACGAGAGGAGTGTGTGCTGTCAATCTAAGATGGTACATGCTCGTCTCCTCAAGCCGGCATAGTGGAGGCGACTGCTGCCCGCACAGGTTTCTCTGTAGTAGCAGTTGTTTCCATTCATGGACCGCACTCTAGCTTTACATCAGGCGGAGTGTTGTCACATGCCGAGCTGCAATAAAAAAAAACATACATAATGAGCATTCGATTCTTTTTTAAATTTATTTATTTATTTATAGAATGAAGAAGAAAGAAGATTCTCTATAAAATGTGTATGTACTAGAAAGGAAAAGAAAAAAAACACAGAAGAAATAAATTAATACAAAATCATGCTCGGTGGTTTTTCGCGTTTATTTTAAACAATTTAATCGCGTTAGTAAGCCGCCCAAAGGCATGGGCGTAAAAAATAAGAAAGTGAAAAAAAGCTTTGTTTTTAAAATCTTATTAATGTAAGTTTCAGTATTGATATTGTGTTTTAAATTTAACAAGGAAATGAAACCAAGGTTTAAGTTTGCGTATTAAAACGATTCGTCAATAAATATCAATATAGCTTTATTTCACATAATAGACAGTATTAGTATATTATTGTTATGTCATATAACCGCGTCTTATACAGACTATATTGATCGTAAAATAAAAATTTAGATCATCATAAAACCGTTTCTCTTTAACCTTTCCCTCTGGATCTTGTTGATTCTTGTTATTTCAACAATCTTGATTCAATTCAAAAAATCTCAATCTTTATTTTCGTAGTAGCATACATACATATAACAACACTCCGCTTGATGTAAAGCTAGAATGCGGTCCATGAACGGAAACAACTGTTACTATAGATTAATTTCTATAGGTACGTCTTCTCTGCTATGCCGGCTTCAGAACATCATCTAGATTGTTATTTATGTATTTAAATAAATATAAGTGTACATATAGTGAACTTTTTTATTATTATTGTAGCTCGGCATGTGACAGACAACATTCCGCCTGATGTAAAGCTAGAGTGCAGTCCATGAATGGAAACAACTGCTACTACAGAGAAACCAGAAAACTACTTTCTAACTATTCCTGAAACGCGACAAGGTCACTTCACGGGTGTTACATTCGAAAGTGGTGGTACTACCCCAGGACAAATAACAATCATCAGTCTGTTTACCACTCGTTAATAGTGTCTAAAGGCACTGAGCGACCAAAGTACATATAACAAAGTTACATTGGTACCGGTCAGAATTAGCGAGGTTCGAACACGGGTCTCATCGATCGTGAGATCAAGCGTCTTACCGCTAGACCACAGCCGCTCACGACTACCACTTTTAAGTGTAACGCCCATGAAGTGATCTAGTTGCATTCAAGTCTCAAGCCAGAATGAAGACGGTTGCTGTCTGCCTTCCTTTTCTCTGTGGTAGAAGTTTGCACTCTAGATTAAAACCAGGCGGAGTACGTCACATGCCAGGCTACTTAAAAACGTTTCGTTTTTGATTAAAATTAAAATAGCGTTTGAGTGGAGAATATACTTACCGACATTATCTCGAGCTGTAGGATATTATTTTTAAGGTTTTGTGTCAAGAAGCCATTTGTTCTATAATATGAAACGACAGAACAAGATAATTTCTATTCTTATGTGGATATCTTTGTAATAATATTAAATTCTACTGATATGAAATTTATAATTTTTTATTTTCATTTATTCTTTTATCAACCATTCGTTTGTCATTCAAAACAATCGGTCTGAGTCCCAGTCAAGTCAAAACTAACTTCAGAAAAGATTTGGAATCTTTACTAAAACTTCTAACACAGTTATGGAGGAAATCACGAAAACAGCCATACTCTTATTTCGCTTGATTGAAAATGGCGGTCCATGTGCCCAGGAAACAGCCACTTCCACCATCCGGCTTAAGGAGATGAATACAATCCAAGTTGATCCTGAAATACTAAAAAAAATAGTGGAACTACCCAGCGAGAGTAGACTGGGCTAAAAACCATCATCGCTGCCTACCACTCTTTTATAAATAAAAGGATTCTATTTTATTATATTGTAGGTAGATAGACATGTATAGAATATGCATAGATAGATAGATATATACTTCCCTTTAAAATATGTAAATATATTCTCGAGGTCAAAAAGTGAGGAAAGTAAGTAACTTTCAGTAATATAATTACTGAAACTGTAACAAAAACTTAATTAAAATTGACGGAATTCAATTTATATTTTGGTCTTTTTAAGTGAAAAATAAATTTCGTAATCATTATTAATCATTAGCTATATTTTTTTATACTCGTACATTTACAATTTCATTTAATTATTATACGAGTAATAATAATTATCTTTATGATTTTATATAATTTAATTTTTTTTCTTTTTGTTTATTGTTTTTGTTTTTATTATTATTGTAGCTCGACATGTGACAACATTCCGCCTGATGTAAAGCTAGAGTGCGGTCCATGAATGGAAACAACTGCTACCACAGAGAAATCTCTACGGGCAGCAGTTGCCTCTACTATGCCGGCTTGAGGAGACGAGCATGTACCATCTAGTGCAGTGCACACTCCTCTCTTATACCTGGCTACATTCAAACTATTCCCGAAACGCGAAAGGGCACTTCACGGGTGTTACATTTGAAAGTGGTGGTACTGCCCCAGAACGACAGACTGGACAAATAACCATCATCAGTCTGCCTACCACTCTTTAATAGTGCCTAATAGGCACTGAGCGACCGAAGTACATATAACAAAGTTACATTGGTACTGGTCAGAATTAGCGAGGTTCGAACATAGGTCACATCGATCGTGAGTTCATACGTCTTACCGCTAGACCACGGTCGCTCTTTTATTACCCAAACGTATACACGCGCTTTGCGTAGTCTTCAGTTTTCACTCAACGAACTTTTAGTGAGAACACGTTCTCCTATTGCCTACACTCACACAAATGCTCGTTTACGAACACCCACTATTATCATATACTTGAAAAAACACAACTTTAGGGTAAACTAATTAAAGATTGCTCTCAAGTCCTTTTTTTCGTTTTTACGAAATAGTTATCAATAATTGTTATTATTGAAACGTTAATTAATTTGAAAACGTAGTGTCATCAGAATTTAATCAATAGTTAGAATACTAATCGAAACGTAAAAATGTTCTTTCTTATATTTACTATGAAATTGTGTCCATGGGAGTACAGCGGCAGTAAATTGTTTGTCAAACTTTCGGACTTACAGTGTAATTTGTCTATGTTAAACGAACGCGGAAGAAATGTGAATCGATTCGGCGCGCCTCTAATGGGTGCTAGGCTTAATATGGTTTTCTCTGAAACAAGTTTCTCGGATAATAAGTAATATATCTTTTATAATATTTATTATTCAGTTTCAAATAAATGTTTGCCTTAATTTGAAGCTTTGTATTTTCAATGTAACAAATAAGTAAATTACAAACTTCGCAATTTGCGTCGAAAGAGCAAGAAATCAAAGTGAATGTAATTTTAGCAAAAAAAAAACCTTTATAGTACTTTGTACACAACCTGGGTTTGACTTTAAGCAATAAACATTTATTTTGTTCGTGCCAGCAATATTTTAAGGCCTAATTTAGATTGTACAAGATAATGAAACAGACTGGACTTAAATTTGCTATTGATAAATTAATATTGCTCAAACAGTAAAATTAATTTTCTTTAGACATTAATCAAATATGAGTAATTAATATGTTTTATTCAAAATTCTTAGTGAAAGATTTCCAAGAATATTCGCGAGCATGTTTTAAATAAATCAAAATGGTTTATTATGCGGGAAAAAATATGTAATTTTTAGAATAGTGGATTATTGTGGACATAAAAATGCACGGATGGATTTTTGAATGGATTAAAAGAGGATAGTAAGCCGTACATATTTTTTAATTTAGTTTTTTTTGCCGCTTGATGTTAAGCTAGATGATGGACGTAGCTAGCATGCACTTTTTCTTCGTCAGACTCTACCATGGCTTCGGAAAGGCGTATGACGAGAATACTGCTGAAATACTGAAAAAAAAAATTAAACAAAGAAAAAATTATTAAAAACAATAGCAAATAATTGTCATCCATAAATTATGGACCACCAAAAATAAATTAAATTTTGTATATATCAAACTGTGTTGCAACTCTAGAGGTACAATGTTCATCATAATTTAATAAAATAAACCTGCCAGTAAAAGGGACAAAAATTACACCAGAAAATTGTCCTTTGTAATAAATTCGAACGAAATTTTCTCAACAGAAAAAAGGGCGAAAGTCATTAACATTATCGTATACCATAGAGAATAAAAGCGCATGATTTTTATCACTCTATTACAAACACGTTTATTAACTCCAACGTTTCGTACATTTTTATGCGTCCTAACGTTTTCATTTATCAAATATATTTTGTTTAAAGAGTGAACATTTTCAAGCCGGCAAAGTTGGAGCGACGTCCACTAGCAGATATTTCTTTGTAGACTAGTAGCAGATGTCTCCACCTATTTACCACACTCCAGCATAATATCAGTTTTATAAATGATACGTTTATGTGGATACTTTATCACATTAACAGTGTGCCTTCGCTTAAGGTTTTCTTGGGTTTAAGGTAATTCTTGGAACTCCTAACACCATAATGATGTTTTAGGAATCAAAATTCCCTTTGCTAATTGAAATAACAGAAATTAATTATTAAATAATCAAGAGTGATGATGGTTATTAACCCAATTTGTCGTCCGGGGATATTACCACCACTTTAAAATGTAACACCCAGGTATAACGAGAGGAGCGTGAACTGTTAATCCGGGTGGTGCATATTCATCTTCTCAAGCCGGCACAGCAGAGGCGAATGCTGCCTGAAAAAAAATCTCTGTAGCAGCAATTGTTTCCGTTCATGGACCGCACTCTAGCTTAACATTAGGCGGAGTATGATCATATGCCGAGCTACATTTAAAAAAAGTAAGTGTAAATATCTTACAGTTTTCCCGACCTGGCTCTCGTTCGATAAGTGTCTGGATTGTAAAGGCGAAAAGGAATATAAAAGTAAATTTTATCGTGAGTGTAATAACTACAACAATTGTCACACCTTTTTCCCACAGGGATAGGCAGAGACAACGGAACGTCACTTACCACGATCCTGACACTCCCTCGCTTCCCTCACATCCACAATTCTCTTCATACAAGCCCGACGGTTATGGGCGAGGTGAGTGATAAGTTTAAATATAAATAGATCTAAATTCTATCTCGGAATGATAAAGCACTTTCGGTTTAAATAGTATTCCAACACTGAATAATGAATGATGCTGAAGGCTTAAATTGGTGAAAATTTCAATAGTTAGTCAGGACCAAAGGTCAAGCTGTTTGTCCATTTATCGAATTCAGAGAGAATTAATTAATTACAATTTGATCCTAGACGTTTATTGTAGCACTCAAAATTAGATCTATGTTTAGAATTACTTAACTAAAAAGTCGTTAATTTACTTGATTATAATATTTATAATGTTTCCGATGTTACTATTTACCACTATTTAAACTCGCTGTTACGTGCAACTTTATATTATATGTTTAGCGTATGATCCTCATTTTATCGGTAGGGAATCTTTCAAATAAATCGGTTTTAAATTGTTCACTTTTGACTCGTTTAATTCAAAAACAAAGAAAAAGCTTAAGATCCTTCCTTAAAAAGACTATCTTACATAAAAATACTTTTCAAATTGAACTGGTAAGTAATAGTTCCGGAACACATACGGAACCAACAAACAAACAAACGTTCATATTTATTTAGCAGAAAAACCACTAAAATTATTACCTTTTTCTAGGGAAAACGCATAAAAGTTCAACATAAGTAAATATAAATATTAATTTTTATATATCAAAATCGGAACACGCGGAGGCATAAATATGAAACCTGATATTAATTTACGATGAACTCTGTAAACAAACGAATTCCTAACGAATTAATAAATATTTAACATCGGTAACTATAGAGAATACCCATCAAGACTTATTTAAGAGGGATGAACAGCTACAAAGCCTGCTAAAAATTTATTATTAATCAAGAGTAGTAAGTATTGCATTGCAAAAAGTTTATATAGCCTTTTCGTACGCTGACCTGTAACGTACCCTTCTAAATTTAATCTAAAGGTAAACTATAATTTTGCATTTTAAATAGGGTTACATGCGATTTTTGCTTTTATATTGTCAAATGATTCTTCAACTACATTCGGCTTTAAAAAGATCACCAGTAAGTTCACATTATTTCCATTTACGGCATAATTTTCAATACAATTATAAGCAAAAAGTTTTGGATAAAGCGGTATTTTGAGAATACAGTCCACTCTCAATTTCCCAAAGGCCGTACCGTTTTTCAACCACCAAACTTTGATGGATTTTGATGATATTTGGGGTACGTTACTGTTAGTATGTACATTTTTTTAAAGCTGATTATAGAAAAGAAGATATCGCTACCTAAATTCACAAATTTAATAAATCTTTAAATAATTCTCAATACATATCTGGACATCAAATTAAAAAAAAGGCCTTCGCTCAGACATATATTATTTTCTCCTTAATTAAATGAGGTGTCAATCATCAAAACTAATTAAAGTTTAGGGGTCTAATAAAGGTAAGCCCCTAAAGTCGATCTCGCGGCTAATGAGCGGCCGTGGTCTAACGGTGGAGGGCACATCACGATCGATGAGGCCCGAGTTCAAACCTCGCTAAATTCTGACCGATACCATAACTGTTTTATATGAACTTTGATCGCTCAGTGCCTGTGATACAAGCAAGCACTAGCTTAGTAAAGAATTTTTAAAAATTCTTTGACTGCACCATTCACCATAATTTATGTAACCAAATTGTATTCCGAATAAGTATTAATATAAATAAGTGAATTCTGCTCTGGATCCTGAGAGTACTTTTAGTGCAAATGGAATTTTCAATGGCGAATGAATGAATTCAGGTTCTGTAAACCCCAGAGCTACTTTAAGAACAAAGCGTGCATTTGTTTGAGCGGATAAAGTTAACGACTCATTCTGCGGAAATGTAAAGGTTGTCTACACTCAAATTACATCACGAGCAAACAATTTGTTTTGAATGTTTTCTAGTTTTCAAGACATTTTAATATAGACAATATTTTTTTAATTCTTAGTCTTATCGGATTAGAAAGAAAGGAAGAGAAATTGTACACGGTTGACGTCACATATTCGCGTTAAGTGTGATATCGTGTTAACATTTTGTTATGTTTTTGCTAATTTATTTTATTATTTTTATTTATTTATTTTTTCAATAGTTTTATTTGACGTCCCCTGTGACTCAGTGTTTGTAGCGGCAGTCTATGTGTCAGAAGTCCCAGGTTATATTCCTAGTTGAAACAAATATCATATTTACAAAAAAAAGTGTTCGTGTAAAACCTAAGAAAACAACTATAAAAAGAGTTTTACATAAATTTTCTACTTCATTTGCGTTGCGACGATTATTTAAGTTTTTTTATTATAAAAAATCAGATGAAATCAAGTATCTATCTTATTTTTTTGTTGATTCAGGCATGGTAGACACGTTATTTACAACGGACGACGTACGTAACAAAATAACGTATAAGTAACATAATGGTATATCCGTAATTACAAAGTATAGTGTTTCATAATATTTTATAAAGGGAGGTATATATTATTATATATAAGGAAGATTATAAATATTTATATATTATTTCTGTCTTCTAACTTTTAAACTGCATCAACTGCTTTTTCTGTTTTCCTTACAATTTATCTAATAATAATTGTTTGTCTAGAAGAATTGAGCGGCCGTGGTCTAGCGGTAAGACGCGTGAACTCACGATCAATGAGACCCGTGTTCGAACCTCGCTAAAGACCGGTACCAATGTAACTTTGTTATAGGTACTTTGGTCGCTCAGTGCCTATAGGCACTATTAAAGAGTGGTAGGCAGACTGACGATGGTTATTTGTCCAGTCTGTCGTCCTGGGGCAGTACCACCACTTTCGAATGTAACACCCGTGAAGTGACCTTGTCGCGTTTCGGGGATAGTTTGAAAGTAGCCAGGTATAAGAGAGGAGTGTGCACTGTCAATCTAGATGGTACATGCTCGTCTCCTCAAGCCGGCATAGTGGAGGCGACTGCAGCCCGTAGAGATTTCTCTGTGGTAGCAGTTGTTTCCATCCATGGACCGCACTCTAGCTTTACATCAGGCGGAGTGTTGTCACATGTCGAGCTACAATAAAAATAAAAAAAATTGTTTTTAGTGACAAGACCGCCCAATTGCAGTAGTTATTTATGTTTTTGTATTTTCTATATCTTTGTCTTCTATCTTCTCTTCTTCTATCTTCTATCTATATCTTCTTATAAAAAAAATATGATATAAAGAATTTATTATTATTATATAATTTTTACGAAGAAGCACACGTATTTCTGAAGAAATCTGTCCCTGGAAGAAATTTCTAGAATTATATTCTAGATTTACGAGAATGTAATTCTTTTTCTAGTTAAAGAGTAATTTATTAAGTTGTAAAGTTTGTGAAGGAGTGTTTGGACAGAACGTATGACCGTGGTTAGACTGGAATAGGTCTGGCCAAGCCATTTGGGTCTCGCGGGTCATTGTAACTGTTCTTTGTAATGTTACATCAGAACGCATTTAAGAATAATCTAATACACAAACTAAATTTATAAAACTTTTTTATTATGCTTTTATTCAATTTATAATAAGTTTTCGATTACAAACTACATTAGAGCGGCCGTGATGTTGACGTTCTACCGTGCGAATTAGCGTTTGATGGGACCCGTGTTCAAACCTCGCTAAATTCTGTACCGTATCAATGTTAATATGTTATATGTACTTTGGTCGGTCAGTGCCTATAGCCGCTAGGAAAAAGTGGTAGGCAGACTGACACCCATAATGTAACACCCGTGAAGAGATCTTGTCGCGTTTTGGGATCAGTTTGAAAGTAGCCAGGTATAACGAAAGGACGTGTGCACTGTCAATCCAGATGGTGCAAATACGTATCATCAAATCATAACGGAGGCGACTGCTGTCTGTAGAAATTTATCTGTAGTAGCAGTAGATTCCGTTCATGGACCCCACTCTAGTTTAACATTAGGCGGAGTGTTGTCATATGCCGAGTTATGAAAAAAAAAAAAGTTGTAACATGTGAACATATCAAACGGAATGAAAACAAAACTCATAATAATCATTCTTATCGTGATAATTTCACGTAGCACGTCACGGCGGGCCACATGTTGGTTAGACCTGCTCTAGAATAAGCTATGCGACAGTAATATTACGAAGTTAAATTGTTTCGTAAAATATTACGCCCCTTTTTGTTTAACTTTTTCGTTCTTTTATAAATAGAATTATCTTTTATCTATTACTAGCTACAGCAAGCAACTTCGCGTATAAATAGTACTTTAAGTTCAGAGTCCCCGTTGCCGTTCCATCTCTAGGGAATTTTTTATAGGGATAAAATAGCTGAGACCCCGTGTCACCCACGTTAATCAAAATAAAGGTCGAAACCTTCTTCGATGCGGGCTATCTAACCCAAAAGATATTTTTAAATTGGACTGGTAGGTCCAAAACGCATACGGGGCAAACAAACAAGGAAATATTCATTTTTATATATTAGGGCGGCCGTGGTCTAGCGGTGAGACGTGTGAACTCACGATCAATGAGACCCGTGTTCGAACCTCGCTAAAGACCGGTACCAAAATACTTTATTAACCAACTTAGTCGTCTCCACTGTGCCGGCTTGAAGAGACAAGCATATACCATCCAAATTGACAGTGCACACTCCTCTCGTTATACCTGGCTACTTTCAAACTATTCCCGAAACGCGACAAAGTCACTTCACGGATGTTACATTCGAAAGTGGTGTTACTACCTCAGGACGGCAAACTGGGCTAATAACCATCATCAGTCTGCCTATCACACTTTAATAGTGCCTATAGGCACTGGGCGGCCAAAGTACATATAACAATAACTTTGTTTAGCGAAAAAATTAAGCAACTTTTATTTTATTCATAAGAGTAGCTTAGTTTTCAGGGAAAGGTGTGATAAGATAAAACTTCTTTGCGCAACTGTTTGTTTTAGAAGATAAAATGTTGTTTAGTTGAACCCACATTTATTTGAGTGCGAAGCTGTGTACATTGCATACCCTTCCTGTTAAATTCAAGTGTTAAATAACCTGCAATTATTTACCTGAATTTATGTTAACGTTAAACATTTACACTACATAATACTATACTACACATAACATTATTTTACTGTAATTAAAAACAATAATAATAATATTTTATTTATTTCATAAATTCAACTTAGTCTAATTAAAAGTTGAAATAAAAGAAAACTAATAAAAAATAAACACGTTAAACTTTACAATAAAAACCTTAATATCTATTTTAAAATAATGTATGCAAAAACATAATATAACATACTAGCTGACCCGACAAACTTCGTACCGCCTCAGAATCAATAAATATAAAAGCATTTCTGAACGACTTTTAAATTTAATTGATTTCTAAACGACGGGATGAACATCAAATGTTTGACATTCAAAACCAAAGAAATAGTTTCTAAGGGGAAGCGAAATTGTTGTTTTTACTATATTCCAAGCATTTTTTCATATTTACTCACCTTTTAAACCTTCCCTGGACTTCCACAAATAATTCAAAACCAAAATTAGCTAAATCAGTCCAGCCGTTCTCGAGTTTTAGGGAGACTAACGAACAGCAATTGATTTATATATATATATAGATAATAATATATAGCTGCAATACCACTGACTGACTGACTGACTGACTGACATCAATTATTTCGCACTTGCCGGTATGGTGGAGGGTAGCGGTTTTTTGAGTCGTATAGAGGGCATTCCAAAACCGTCGAGAAAAATACGACTTTGACCGGAAGTCGATTCTGGACCGGAAGTGGTAGCGATATCTCGGAAACGGAAAGAGATGAGGCAAAAGTGCCGGAACAAACGTCGTAGGGAATGCCCTCTAATTTCGAAAACGATACTTTTTTTTTCAAAATTGCTCAAAAAAAATTTTTCCTCGATCGTATTTATATCCTTTTCCCGCCGGTACGCCAATATGAAACGGAGCATGGCGGTGGGCGTGGCCTAACAGCATCCGCGACGAGGCATTTTCGGGACGAACGATCGAAACGGCTTTACCTCGGTCAGTCGGACGGTGAGCGCGGCCGCGTGAACATCGAATTTGCTCCGCGCGGCGGGCTTTCTTTTAAATATCTCAAGAAGTAGATACGTCAGAGTAACCATGTAAAGAACAATTTTGTTCAGTGTGACCAGCACTATTTTTTTAAATTTTTGTTTTAGTTTTTTTTTTAATTTTTTAAAATCTTCATATCTCGAAAAGTAGATACGTTAGCGTCACCGTGTAAAGACCAATATTGTTCAGTATGACCAGCACTATTTTTTTTTTAATTTTTGTTTTTTTTTTAATTTTTTAAAATCGCCATATCTCGAAAAGTTGATACGTTAGCTTCACCGTGTAAAGACCAATATTGTTCAGTATGACCAGCACTATTTTTTTTTTAAATTTTTGTTTTTTTTTTTTTTTTAAATCGCCATATCTCGAAAAGTTGATACGTTAGCGTCACCGTGTAAAGACCAATATTGTTCAGTATGACCAGCACTACTTTTTTTTAAATTTTTTTTTTTAAATTTTTTAAAATCGCCATATCTCGAAAAGTAGATACGTTAGCGTCACCGTGTAAAGACCAATTTTGTTCAGAAACGTAAACGCTTTTAGATGGCGAGCTAAATATTTTCAAAACTGCCTAAAATCTATTCGATCTAATACGTTTTACGACAAAAAGGGCCTCCGCGGGCCGCTTGCGCCCGCGGCTTTTACCCAACAGCTAGTATATATATATAGATTATTTAAATAAATAAAAAACAAATAAACAAATAAAACCAGATCCTAGAATTCAGAATTAATGTCAATGAAAAATTAATTATTGTAAAATTTTGAACTGTAGCTCCCATTATTGCTTAAACGGATGTTGGAAAGTAAATCGGAAAAAAAACGTTATCGTCATCGGTCGTACCTTTGAGACATTTTAATAAAGGCTTTTGAATTTCAATTTTGATTTGCATGTTAAACGTTTCCTCGATGGAATTATTGACAAGTCTTTATAGTATAGACATTATTATCGTGTAAATTGTATATTTTTCAAATTTTTATTTGCATGATTTTTAATTTTTATATTTCATTTACTAACATTTAAAAAAAAAAGCTTCAGGCACGAGCTTTTGCAATAATTATTTTTGATATTCATAATTAATTAAACTTTTAACAGAAATATTTATTATGGAAGTAAGATTTAAATCGAAATAAGTAACTTGTTCGACCTACTTTCTATATTAAAACCTACGCATTATTATTAATTACTACCTACCTTTATTGTACTCTATAAGATAAAAAAAGTTAGTGGCTTAAATGGAAAAAGAAGTTGAAAAATATTTTGCTTACTTTTTAAAAACAAACTTGTCAAGCTTTTACTTACTTTCCATGCTAAAAGTTGTGGCGTGCAAGCTTCAGATTAACGGAGTAACAAGGATTACAATTGAGAGGTAAAAGTTTATTGAAATCGGATTTAAAAATAGATTTTTTTTACTATTTTAGTTCTGTTCTTTTATTCTGGGAAGGCAAAGGCAACAAAGCCAATACATCCACTTCTTCAGTATTATAAATTCTTCTTTTTTTGTACACGTTTTATTTATTTGTTTAAACCTATTTAACATTGATATATACAACTAGATGTGCAATAAAGCTCCTAATGTGACGCGAGAGAAAAGATGACGATATATATATGTGTGTAAATAAATCGTTTAGAATTAAAATAAAGACTGTAGCTGCGCGAAGTAGCTAAAGTTTGATTCGACTTAAACTTGAATTAAGTAATGTACTTCTTAATTCACTATTTCAAATAACCAAATAAACAATTGATATACTCGTATGTAGTTAAAAAAAAGTTACATTTTTATCTCGCGCCATTTATAACCAAATTCCGATTGGATCGTGGCCGCGTGGTAAATTTCAGTGAATAAATTTTTCGCAGAACGTTTTTCAATTATCCCAAATTACTCGATGTTCTCAATATTATCTGACAATTGAGTACAGCGCGATGCTTTTACAAGCTGCGGTTTTAATTTATGCCTTTAATATAATTTGTTATTTTCATTATGGGTATCGTTTTATATGAATTTATCGTAATTATTTCCGTCATAATAAAATTTTTCTTTAAAGTGTTATCTATCATTTACATTCTCTATACACATTTATTCTCTAGAATTAAAACAAAGTTAATCTTAAGGGCCCTAATGCTTCCGATCACCTTCACTATGCGATTGCTCCGACCTTGACAGTGTGTAAAACACGCAAAAAAAATCATTACACTCAATAGATATTGAATTAAAAGAAAATAAATACCGATGCTCTAGGTTATGATTTTGCAAATATAATGATGTAAAATAAAATTTAAATAAAACCACCACATGTCTCCTGAGGATGCCACGTGGAGTGGCAAAACGCGTCGAGAGGTTTTCGCATGTTGGTGAAGGGTCTAACATTGACAGCTGATGTGACTGTGTACCTACCCTCACTAATATTGATTAGCGGAAATTAATTGCAAGGTAGTATTTAAAAAATAATTTTGATTATTATTATTATCTTCACAGCAGACAGAGTGTGCCTAGTATGCCTAGCTACAGTAAAAATAATAGTAACTATTAGTAAAGGATTGATATGCAGTGATAAGGATCTCTTCTTTGTTCATTTTGTATAGTATTTTATTTAGACCACTAAAAATATCGTGCACTACAATAACAAAAATGGTCGCGTGATATCCAAACGTTGCGTTTCACTGAAGATTTTACAGCTCAATAAATTTCTTCCGAACTATAAAACCGTTATGAGCTTACCACTTCGATTTTGCTGTGAATTGGAAAATACCTTTGAGGTGAGTCAACTTTGATTTATTATGCGAGTAGAATTACGTCACCCCTTAAATAATGAAGTTTATGAAGAAAGTTTGGAAGGAATTTAAAGAATTAATTAGTAGATAATAACTTGGACGAGTTTTAAGATTTATTCACAGTTAAATCAATTCGGGAATATCATTAAAAGATAACAATTGATTTATGACATTAAGTTAAAAATTTTATTAAAGAAATGGAAAAATAAAATGTAGGAAATTCGGCACGATCTACGCAAGATTTGACGAGATCGAGGCGGCGATGGTTATTATAGATTAGTGGTTAAAACATCTGTGCGAACAATGGATGGCGTGGGTTCAAATCCTCACCTCAGGCTGTTTTATTTCATTATAATTTATATAGTATTTAAAATATCAGTGTCAGCTGAAAACCAGCGGTCCGACATATGTCAGAGCTTCTGCTGAACTGATTTCCCTTTTGTCACCTCACTCTGTACAAACCTTTGAAATACGAGTAATTGTGACAAATATAATATTTCCTTTTCTATTTTATTTTATTATTATATTAAGAGAATGAAGTGACTTTGTTGTATTTCGGGATCAGTTTGAAAGTAGCCAGGTATAACGAGAGGAGTATGCAATGTCAATCTAGATGGTGCACATTCTCTTCAAACCGGTATAGCGTAGGCGACTGATTTCTGTAAAAAAAACTGTAACAGTTGTTTCCATTCATGCATCGCACTCTAGTTTTACACCAGGCGGAGTGTTGTCATATGTCGAGCTACAATAAAAAAGTTAAGATATGCATTTATTACAAGGGCGATTATAGATCGTATGAGAAGTATAGTCTGTAGTGGCATTCGTACCTATAAATAAATTAACAATTCCTGTATCGAAATTATGGATACATTTTGATCTTCATTTTGAAATGCCTAAAGTAAATTGTGATTTGATTCATGTCGGAAATGTTAGACAGTTAATTGAAACCGCAAACACGAAGCCACGTGATTGCAAGTTTGGTTAATCATCATTGACCGTAAACTGATGTGTTAAACCATGAGTTAATTAGATAGAATGTACGCTTCTTTGAGCTAGTTCTCTACTAGCTGACGTCATATCATATCATATATATCATGTGTTTATTTAATATAATATATTTGAAAATTATTAATTTATCAATTCTTCTTTACATCAACAATAATATAAGATTGATAAATTATTAAAATATGTATTAAATTTTTTTAAATATATTTTTGAATATATTAAGATAGTGCTTGTATCATAGACACTGAATGCAGAATTACATATAACATAGTAACATTGGCACTGGCCAGGGAGATTTGAACAGGGGTCTCATCGATCGTAAGTTCACGCTTTCTGTCGCTAGATCATGGCTGTTCTTAAATTAATTCAAAAGAAAATATACATATCATCATCATCGATTGTCCCGCCTTCGCCCACAGGGATAGGCAGAGACAACGGAACGCCATTTGCCACGATCCTGACACAACTCCCTCACTTCCTTCACATCCACAATTCTCTTATAACAAGCACGATGGTTATGGGCACTAGGCAGCCCAGCTTTCACATGGATATCCCTGATTTGATCGCAAAAAACCTTTCTGGATCTGCCTTGTTTAACGCATCCATTCACATCAGATTTATATATTCCTTTCGTCAATCTCCTTTCATTCATCCTTTCCATTTGTCCAAACCATCGAAGCATTCTTTCTCAATCCTCTTCACTACATCATCGTTCAATGTGGTTTGATATTTGTTAATATATTTTTATTAAATTAAATAGGTACCTATAATATTTATTATATTCGTGTTCCTTAGATACTAATCACAATTTTTTAACACTTTTTACAAACATTTATCCCTCTTGATTTCGGTAAGAAAATAATTGGTTTTTCAAGGTTATTTTCGAGACAGACACGAAAAGATTAAAAATGAAAGGCAGGGACACTGTTACAGTCATTATACAAGAGTTAATAATGGTCATATTTCATCGGGTTAGGCTAAAAAGCCCTCTAAGAACTGGTGCTTTCAATACTGTCCCATTTTTTTGCTAAAACATGGGCACTCCTTGACAGAAAATGTCACTTTAAGTGCCAGTAAAATTAATTGTTCGCCTCCTTGTGTACTGTGGATTCTCTTTACTTTGGTAACTGCGTGCCTCAAGGTACTTTGTGATGTATTCCAGCGCACCTTTCTCCCAAAACTAATTAACTATCTTACGTATACGAAGGATGTTACTGTTTTCAAATAAAACACATGTTTATTACACCACAAGTCGCTTATTTTTTTAAATAATTATTATAGTTCAGCAAATGACAACACTCCGCTTGATGTAAAGCTAGAGTGCGGTTCATGAACGGAAACAACTGCTACTACAGATAAATTTCTGTAGGCAGCAGTCGCTTCCTACCTTGGCCATGGCTTGAGGATAGCCATCCAAATTAACAGTGCACACTCCTCTTGTTATACCTGCCAGCTTACAAATTATAATGGTATTGTAGGTACATATATATTAATTTATGTATACATCTATTATTATATTTTACTGTTTTATCTTACACCTTATTTCACTGTTTTCCCTATACTTCTTTCCTGCACCCTCCAAATTACTATGCCTTTAGGCATTAAGCTCGCCTTTGTAAATTTATATTATATTTTTTGTGCAATAAAGAATTTTATTATTATTATTATTATCTTTTAAAGAATGGTAGGCATTTTACGCAATTCAAACATTGTAGGTGAAGACAAAGTAGCAATGTGGTCAACAGTCTGTTTAAATTGCTCTTATATTGCAAATCGTAAATCGCGCTTTCAGATGGCTTTAGCCCCTAATGTCTATATATTTACTGAATGTACAAGAACATTAAATTGTTTAAAAATAAGTATGGAATAAAACAATACGTGAAGCCCTTCAAACTTCTTTATTCCTTTACGAGTATTTAAAAGCAAAAAAAAGTTTTAAAGAAGATCAGACTTTTTAATTTTTTTTTTATTGGATTTTTTACAATTCGTAAACATATTTAGTTTCAGTGTATTGTTATAATTACGTAATTTAATATTAGTTTATTTTATTATTAATTTATGGTCACAGTATCGAAAGCGATATTATTTATTTATTTTTTATTTTTTTGATAAAACGAGCTTGAAATTTAATATCGTGATATCAATAGTATTTAAATTACAAATTAAATATATAACAAATCTATTTTATTTTATTACGTAAGTACAATTTTTAATTATCTCATTATTCTTAGTTAATTATTAGGACTATTCTAATAAAAACTATTAAAAACTATAAATTAAAAAAATATATTAATTAAATTAATTTTGATGAAAATTTATAAAAAAAAATTGTTCAATGTTCATCATAATTTAATAAAATATCGTTTAAAAAACTTTGATGATTGAAAAATTGCATAAACTGTGTAGCAGGGAGTAGTGCTCTTTCAATTTATGTAAAGCTATATTAAAAAGAGTAAAGACGTGTGTTGGCATCATTTTCGCAGTGTGTGTAGTCCATGACAGAATAATGGATATGACATCACAAGAAAATCAGTTTGTTTTGAAACAATCACGTTCCGTGACTAAGCAAATACTATTTTCTTTAATACACCACCGGAGTACGCTACGCCCACTTTTACTTCTACAACATTTATTATGTAATAAAAGTAAACATTTACATAATAATTCGTATAAAACTCTATAATATTGCAATAATATTATTAACTTCAATTTCGACTGATATTTTTGATAAAATTCATTGAGTTTTGCACACCGTACTCGCTGCAAAGCTTTAGATAAAACCTGCTTAAAAGTAATTTATTCAAAATATATTGATATTTGTATCTATAGATAGGTATAATAAAATTGTATGAATTTCATTGCTATTTGAAAAGCATTTCTCTATTGAATATCTACCAACAATAGGCTGCTATACGCAGGGCTCAGTAATTGCCACTCTCGGAAAAATGGCAAGTCCGGTACGGTTCACCCGCTTTTTACGTTATGAAAATTGCTCTATTTTACTCTTGCTAGTTATTTTAACGCAATTAAAAACAATATAAGCAGATATACGTCGTCTAATTACGTAGATATTACACATTAAAAATAGTTTTACAATCAATTTTTTTTATCTATCTCATAATATTCTACATTTCGATATTGATTCAGCCCCATTACTCTCATATATTAATATTAACACATATTCCTTGATAAATAAACGGGCAAACTCACGCAAGCGTTTCGCTTTTGCATTAAACGTCAAAGAACAATACCTCCTATTTTATTTAAGCCTCTTGTCCGCATGTGACGCTTCTCTAAAGACGTATCGAAAGATCATGACAATTATTGTCATCGATATCGATATTTTTAATTATAAACTCTATATTATACTAATATATAGCTGCAATACCACTCACTGACTCACTCACTCACTGACTGACATCAATTATTTCGTACTTGCCGGGGGGGTGCGGGGGTGAAATTTTCGGGGTGTATAGGGGGTGTCGAAAAAGCCTCGAGAAAAATACGACTTTGACCGGAAGTCGATTCTGGACCGGAAGTGACAGCGATATCTCGGAAACGGGGCGAATCGGGGCAGTCACCCCGAAGAGAAAGTTGTAGAGAATGTCATTTTCTGGCGAAATAAAAAAAAAATTTCAAAATCGGGCAAAAAAAAATTTCAAATCGGGCAAAAAAAAAACCATACAATTTTCGGGGTGTTTAGGGGCGATCCATGTGACTTGAGGAAAAATACTACTTTGACCGGAAGTCGACTCTGGACCGGAAGTGATAGCGATATCTCGGAAACGGGGCGACTTGGGGCAATCACCCCGTAGAGAAAGTTGTAGAGAATATTGTCTTATGGCGAAATCAAAAAAAAAATATTCAAAATCGGGCAATAAAAAAATTCCCATACAAAACGGTCGGCAAAATTGTCGGCCCTCGATGATACTTCCATCTCGCTCTTTTCCATTAATCAGTGCATGAGGCGAGAGCGAGACGTTCGGAGAAAAAAGTTTTCGAGACGAACGATCGAAACGGCTATATCTCGGTCATTCGGACGGTGAGCGCAGCCGCGTGAACATCGAATTTGCTCCGCGCGACGAGCTCCTCAATTATTTTAAATATTTTGAACGGCTATATCTCGAAAAGTAGATACGTCTGAGTAACCATGTAAAGATCAATTTTGTTCAGTATGACCAGCACTTTTTGTTTTTTTTTTAATTTTTTTTTTTTTAAATTTTCTAAAATCGCTATTACTCAAAAAGTACATACGTTAGCGTAACCGTGTAAAGGCCAATATTGTTCAGTATGACCAGCACTACTTTTTTGTTTTTTTTTTTTAATTTTCTAAAATCGCTATTACTCAAAAAGTACATACGTTAGCGTTACCGTGTCAAGACCAATATTGTTTAGAAAGGTAAACTCTTTTAGATAGCGAGCAAAATTTTTTTCAAAACTACCCTAAAATCTATTCGATCTAATGCGTTTTACGACAAAACAGGGCCTCCGCGGGCCGCTTGCGCCCGCGGCTTTTACCCAACAGCTAGTTATTATACTAATATATAGCTGCAATACCACTCACTCACTCACTGACTGACATCAATTATTTCGTACTTGCCGGTATGGTGGAGGGTAGCGGTTTTTTGAGTCGTATAGAGGGTGTTCCAAAACCGTCGAGAAAAATACGACTTTGACCGGAAGTCGATTCTGGACCGGAAGTGGTAGCGATATCTCGGAAACGGGGCGAGTCGGGGCAGTCACCCCGAAGAGAAAGTTGTAGGGAATGCCCTATAATTTCGAAAACGATACTTTTTTTTTCAAAATTGCTCGAAAAAAATTTTTCCTCGATCGTATTTTTATCCTTTTCCCGCCGGTACGCCAATATGAAACGGAGCATGGCGCTTGGGCGTGGCCTAACAGCATCCGCGACGAGGCATTTTCGGGACGAACGATCGAAACGGCTTTACCTCGGTCAGTCGGACGGTGAGCGCGGCCGCGTGAACATCGAATTTGCTCCGCGCGGCGGGCTTTCTTTTAAATATCTCAAGAAGTAGATACGTCAGAGTAACCATGTAAAGAACAATTTTGTTCAGTGTGACCAGCACTATTTTTTTAAATTTTTGTTTTAGTTTTTTTTTTAATTTTTTAAAATCTTCATATCTCGAAAAGTAGATACGTTAGCGTCACCGTGTAAAGACCAATATTGTTCAGTATGACCAGCACTATTTTTTTTTTAAATTTTTGTTTTTTTTTTAATTTTTTAAAATCGCCATATCTCGAAAAGTAGATACGTTAGCGTCACCGTGTAAAGACCAATATTGTTCAGTATGACCAGCACTAATTTTTTTTTTAACTTTTGTTTTTTTTTTAATTTTTTAAAATCGCCATATCTCGAAAAGTAGATACGTTAGCGTCACCGTGTAAAGACCAATTTTGTTCAGTATGACCAGCACTAATTTTTTTTTAAATTTTGTTTTTTTTTAAATTTTTTAAAATCGCCATATCTCGAAAAGTAGATACGTTAGCGTCACCGTGTAAAGACCAATTTTGTTCAGAAACGTAAACGCTTTTAGATGGCGAGCTAAATATTTTCAAAACTGCCTAAAATCTATTCGATCTAATACGTTTTACGACAAAAAGGGCCTCCGCGGGCCGCTTGCGCCCGCGGCTTTTACCCAACAGCTAGTTCAATTCTATAAGTTTGTGTGTAAAAATAAATATACATAAAAATAAATTCACAATTAGCTAAAAATAAAGGCGCCCCCATGCTCCTGTGAGGCTAGATGATTATTTTATTTTGACAGTATATACGATCTACATGATTCCACCACTTTCAAGTGTAACACCCGTGAAGTGACCTTATTGTCGCGTTTCGGCATTAATTCGAAAGTAGCCGTATATAATAGGAAGAGTGTGCCGTCATATCGCGTGGGAGACTGATGTTAACAAAAATTTATCTTATGAAAAGAATGTATATAATTTTATAACGCCAGTGGCAATGTTTTGAGTGGAAAATTCTTTTCAAGATTTTTTTTCACTGGGACGCAAATAAATGAAGCTGAACAAACAGTAAGGTATTCAGGTAACCACGTACATAACAAAATTAAATTCCATAGCCGTTGTCTCCGCATCAAATGTGTGTTGTGTTCACTAATGTAATAATAAAATTTAGCAGGTGCTTTAAATTACTTTACCTTGAATTTGTCTTCTATTTTCTCAAATAACGGACATGATTTGAATTGGAAAATAGAACGTGTTTCTTATTATTAATTATAACAAATTGTTATTAATTACTGTGGGTTTCGTTTGGCTTCGAGCACATTTTTTTGGCAACACCACATCAGAACTGTCAGTTGGTGTAATATTAAGGAATAGTGTAACAAATAATTGTCTAATATAAATAACAAGTTTTAATTTATCTTTAGACATTTTTTTTTTATTACACCTAACGAAATATCTCTGATATCATATGTAATATCTGACATATGCACTGTGGTGTTGCTAATGTGATCGAACTCTTCAATGGCCGAAGTTTTTTATAATATTTTTCTTACAAAATTAGAATTTAAACTGATTTGTACAATGCGTAAAAGTCTGATAATCGGTACCTTTTTTGCCTAAAAAAGTATTAATTAGGATTAGTGGTGAGAGCATTCGTGTGTTAAACAGATGACGTGAGTTCGCATGCTGGACGACTTCTTATTAAAAAAAAAACAGAAGTGAAAATTCTCAGAGCAAAAATTTTAATGAAACTTGACAATGAGTGATTCTGCAAGGTATTTCAATCATATAAAGCAAACAAAAGAGCACAGTAACCCAGTGATGTGGGTGGACAGATAAGACTACCCTCTGTAGGTAAATACTTTTCTCGGGATATATATAACGGGACCAGGATGACAGACAATAATTTTTCAGTACTTTCAGTGCCCTGAAGAAAGGCCTTAGACTTTATTATGTATCTGCTTATCGCATAGATAGATTTTGTGTGTTTAATTTTTGTGAACATAACAAAGTTGCATTGGTACCACACGAAACATTTGGGAGATTCTTACACAGGCGTTATATATTTATTAAACGAATAAGCATCATCTAAATTGACAGTGCACACCCCTCTCCTTTTACCTTTTACTTCCAAACTAATCCAGTAAGGTTTTTCACGAAATTTCACGGGTGTTACATTCGAAGTGTTGGCACAACCACAAGACGGCAGACTGGGCTGGACATCAGTCTGCCTACCACTCTTTAATTTAAACTTTGTTGTATTTTTCCTCTGAAGATACGAAGTATGTTTCATTGCAATATTGTTGAACACATTTTTTTTTAAATTATCTACCACATTTTGTAGCACGTCTGGAATGTTTGACGAGGTGCGCACGGTTAGTTTCCCGGCAATAATGCAGAAAAAGTAGGATCGTTGTTTCAGCGACTGTGAGATAGTGGAGTATGACGTAATCATATACTCGCTATAACGCTATGATACACGTTCAAAAATGTTGTAGGAAAATAATGCTGTCAGTCATGGAAATTATTACCAGTTTACTGTCTGTTACCACATTGTTATATATTTTTTTATTCATTTATTTTCCTTTTTCTCTTGTTTTCAGTTTTTATGTTTTATTTTGTCACCACAAACAAAGAGTGGGGTACCCAGAGGTGCACATACAGGACACACGCCTAGTTCAGGGGTCTTGTCATTAGTTTAATGTTTGAATCTAAAAAAAAAAAATTATTTATTTTATAAAGTGTGACTTTTATATTAATATTTAATATCAATAAAATATGGTTTAATTTCGAAATAATAATTGTTATTTTTAAATTATGATGAAAGTTGAACTGTAAAAAAATCGCCGCGCCTCATAATATGTATGTTTTTTTATTACTATTTTTTATTTGTTTAATTATATATCAGCATAATTTGTTAATACCTATTCAACCATTTAATTTCATTACAAAAATAATTATAAACTTTTTATCATCAATATTTTCGTAATGCTTTCACCTGAAAGTTAACAAAGTGAACTTTTCAAATATAACTCAATTTTAGAGAATTACAATTCCTAATCCTTTAATCTGTTTTGCTCTTGAAAACTTGTGAATTTGTTTTTAATCTCGAATTCAGTTTTGTAGATTACAATTCGCCAGAAACATTGCGTGGCCCTTTATTAATCTTTCGGAGTCTTCAATAAGAAAAACAATATTATCGTTGTCATATTTCTTGTTCTACCTTTTCTTAAGATATTATATTGTCTTATTAAACTTATAACCTGTCTTTTTATGTATATCAACATGTACTTTATTTTCATTTTTCGCAATATCTCAGACAATATGAAGCAATTTATAACTTTTAATATCGTTATTTTCAGAAAAATATTATAATATACGTCGTCGTTGGTACCTAATCATTTTTATGTACCGTTTATGAGAAATTTCGTGTGCTTAGATTTTTCTCTTTTATCCTTTTTTTTTGTTTTTATTACTTAATAACTTATGATTAGTAGGTTAGATTTAGATATGTATATGAACACTTTATAATATTACAGTTCTAAGTTAAGGAAGAGTAAGAGGAGGATCCATGGGGTCCTAAAATGTTGTAGACCCCTTTAATCTCCAATCGTTCAATGATTCGTCTCACGATTGGCAAGCGCCAAACCTCCTGGGTGTGAATATTACATTGAAAATAAAAACTTATAATCTTTTTTCAGTCATCGAGAGTCCGACCTCTCTGAACATTTTGGGTTGTTGTACCCCTGAACTGTACCCTGTAACTGTTTTTTAGACGTTTGTAGACATTAGACTGTGCTAATAACCATCATCAGTCTGCCTACCACTCTTTAATAGTGTCTATAGTCAAAGTACATATTACAGTTACATTGGTACCGGTCTGAATTTAGTGAGGTTCGAATACAGGGTCTCATTGATCTGAAAATTATAAGTAATTCACTTTGACCGTCTTTTAGAGCACTACATAACTTCACTTACGTAATTTCACTTTAATAGGGGGTTAATGTTACTATAATGAAGTCAAGAGGGTTATTCTTGAACTTATTTCAACTCATACACACACACTAACACCTACAGTAACACATACACACACGCACGTATAAACAAATTTAATAATCAAGAAAATAATAAAATAGTTAAGTAAAAATGTCTCAAATATAATAAGTCATTATTAGACTAGTACAGGTTTCAGGGCACAACCGAACTTGTTTATTTATTTATTTATTGTTTCTGTTCATGGACTGCAGCAGGCTCCGCGGCGTATGGTATGTTGTCGTATGCCGAGCTACAATAAAAAAAAACATTATCTGAGGGTATCGAGGGAGTTGTGTCAGGATCGTGGTAAGGTACGTTGCCTCTGCCTATCCCTGTGGTGAAAAGGCGTGACAATTGTTGTTGTATTTTGTATCCAAATATTTCATATATCTATAAAAGGTAAAAAATAAATAAGCATTTAACTACTGGAACGTGTGGGATATAAATTCGTCCAGAATGAGATTCCTGCGAGACTGGTTTGCCTTCTAACCATCTCTTTCAAGAACCTTTCATCAGAATTAGATGCCTTGAACGACTTCAAAGAGTCGCTGATACGAGCTTCCAAGATTGTAATCACTAATAAATGAGGCCACACTAGACCGAGGGAATTCAATGAAAACTTAATTAAGATATTAACTATTTTTCTTAATGTTTCAGCGATAAGTTTCTTTTTTTTATAGGGAAAGGGTAGCACTCTGCCTGGTGTTAAGCTATAGTGCGGTCTGTGAATGAAAACAACTGATACCATACAGAAATGTTTGCAAGCAGTAGACGTCTCCACTATGCCAGCTTGAAAAGGATTCATCTTGCTCCAACCGAGTTTAACAGTGTACATTCCTCTAGTTATATCCGGCTACTTCCAAACTGCAGGATCAGTGTTAATATAGGAGTTCTTATTTACTATATTTGTTATATTTCGATATGGATCAACTTTTACGTATGTACGTTACGTTTATACGTGTTAAAGAACCCTTAGCTTTACCTATACTTAGTTGCAATTACACAATCACAAATAACAATAGTTTTATTTATATTCCTGTGGATCTAGGAGTCTCTAAATCATGAAAAATAATTAATTATTTTAGACAAAGAATAATAGAACATTTTATATTAAGTATCTCCAGCCATCACGTAAACGGTGTGCTTAGGAGCTTACGTGCTTAGAAACAATATTCGTGCGAGATCTATATTTAGAATAAACAAATCATACAAAAAGGTTTTGCAGAATTTCCTTAACAAATCCAAACTATTTATAAAACATCAATAAACAATGAAAATTGAATAGAAAGGCTGCTATAGGAAAGATAGAATAAAGAAATTTCGACACGATCACGCAAGGCCCAATGACGGGGTGGTTTAGCGGTCAGAACATCAGCTACGTGTAAAACAGAATGCGTGGATTCAAGTCCCACCCCACCTCAGTCCGTAGTGTGAGTGATTATTAAATTTTCCTTATTTAGCATTTAGAGCGGCCGTGGTCTCATGGTAGAACGCGTGAACTTACAACTGATGAGACCCGCGTTCAAAACTCACTAAATTCTAGCCGGTATCAATGTAAATATATGTACTTGTATGTAAATATAAGTTGACATCAAATCAAAAATATGGAAGGCAGTAATCTTGGAGGGAAAATAGAAACACAGGTTCTCTTCTTTTGAATTGTTTGCCCACACTCACGCACGTTCACGAACACTTAATGGTTAATAATCCACCATTATTACACATTAACACTCGAAGAAACACAAGTTTAGGAAAATAATTCAAAACAGACAACCTGACGTCTCAAGATGGCCGCCAAAACTCCCCGACACATATTACACGACATGACATTCTTCTGACATCTGTCATAGACTAATATAGGCAAAGATGTTAAGCATAGACTACACATTCATTCATATCAATTTTGCGCAATTGTACCTACTACAGACAAATATATGCTAATAGGAATGTAGCGTGTACCATTTGTAAGATCTAAATTGTGTACAAAGTAGAATTGCGTGTTCAACAACGAAAAGGTATGTCATCAATCAACATAAACGTAAAAGCATTTTCATTGTGATTTGATACTACGCCCAAAATTTACTAAAGTTACTTGGAAACTGAACAAAATAGATAACGTCAAATTAACTTTAATGCTATTATTTTCTCCACTAATTCTATTTAAAGAGCGGTCCGACCGAGCGGTTTAAGGGGTAAACTCACGATCGAGAGACCCGTGTTCAAATCTCGTAAAATTCTAGCCGGTTTTATTATTTAGAATAGCATTAGTATTGCTCATAATATTATATTTGTCGGAACGGTCATGAATACGGACTCTAATTTGAAAGGTTACGGAAACTAACTTGGAACAAAATGAATACACGGTCAAGAGTACAAGCACTAACTGAATATGAAACAACGCTTTGATAGAGTTTCTGAAAAACACGCCACGCGGCGGACACGTTGTGACTTCTGTGCGGAGGAACTGTCGTGTTTCAGCATATTTGCTTGGTTATCGCCCACAAATGGAGGATAGAAGCCTTGGATCGCTCTCCCGTTCTGTCATATTATTTTGTTATCACGTTTGACGAGAGGAAGTGTGCATTCGTCTCCTCTAGCCGGCATAGCGGAGGTGACTGCTGCCAGTTGTTTCCGATCATGCTTCGCTTTTAAGCTTAAAATCAGGCGGATTGTGGTCAGATGACGAGCTACTGTAAAAAAAGTATCCTTAAATAGGCGTAATTTTATTGGGAGACATTGAAATATCTAAAAATCGATACATATCATTAGTATTAACATTAACACTGTAGGAAAATATTGCTTCAAATAAAATATATGATTCAATTCCATTTGTTCGTACATTTTCCTTTTGGTTCAATTATTAAAAAATGAATAATTCTTTCTTCTTACAATATTGAATGAATTTCTGAACAGAGAAACATTGGAATTGCAAGTAATAGTTTTTGTTTCTTGTTTAGCTTTGATTTCTGACTTTAGATCCAATTAAAGGTTTGAAAAAGTTATACAAACTTCTTTTTGGTAACTTCTTTTTCGTCGTCGAATCGTCTATGTACCAAAACGATCGATTGTAAAGATGATCAAATCGTAAAATTTATTCTCCATAAAGCGAAACAGCTAGATTGAACTTGTTGGTATAATAAAATGTTGTGCAATCAAAAGGAACGCTTGATATTTTGCTACTTGGTCAACTTTCGTAGCTAGTCATTTTAAAGTACAAGTTTTATCGTATCTCTAGATTTTTTTTTCATTGCAGTGACAACACTTCGCCTGATGTCAAGCTAGAGTGCGGTCAGTGAATGGAAACTACTGCTACTACAAAGAAACCTGTGCGGGTAGCAGTCACCTCCACTATGCCGGCTTGAGGAGACGAGCATGTACCATCTTAGATTGACTATGCACACTCCTCTCGTTAGACCTGGCTACTTTCAAACTATCCAAAACGCGACAATGTCACTTCAGGGGTGTTACATTCGAAAGTGGTGGTACTACCCCAGGACAGCAGACTGAGCTAATAACCATCATCAGTCTGCCTACCACTCTTTAATAGTGCCTATAGAATAGACACAGAGCGACCAAAGTACATATAACAAAGTTACATTGGTATCGGTCAGAATTAGCGAGGTTCGTACACGGGTCTCATCGCTATTTATTACTACACTATTTATTATTTAAAACTATCTCTAGCATCAAAAATCAATATATTTTCTTTTATATATTTATATATATTTATAATTACAGTAAACTTCGATAACGACTGAAGAGGGTTGAAGAATTAACGAACTTTCCTTTAAGTTTAAGAGACACGTAAAGTTTCAGCTTTGAGAAAATTGTTTTAATTCGCGATCCAAACATTCGTTAACAATCTTCGGTGCTCGTATATATTTGATTACCTCTCCACTTCCTCATTTGTACTTTCTTCCGTTACCTACCTTTTAAAATTTAATGGTTTTAGAGCGACCGTGGCTAACGTTAGACTACGCCTTCCAACGATCGGAGAGACCCGTGTTCAAATCTCCCTTAAGGCTGAGATATAAGTGAACTGCGCTGGAACTAATTGGAATTAAAACCTTTTTTCTCCATAACCCGTAACGAAATTATCTTAAATAAATATATGTTATAATATATTAAAAATATACATGTTAATCTACACTATAAAAACATGTCTTCTTCATTAAAAAAAAGTTTTAAATATCATTAAAATTCATGCAAAGTAACCCCCGTTTTAGAAATATAAAACAATTTTTCTTCTAAACTATTAATAGCTAGGTTTTTTTTTTCATCATGATATTAGACAATACAATATTTAGGGAAGCTTCGGTTTATTTTTTTTAAAATTATTATTGTTATTATTTTACATAAATGACACACAATCGCGTGAGCAACCCATCTGTCGCCCAATAAATCAGTGCGGGACGAGCAAGGTCAACAGCGTATATCCAGCTCTTAATTCTGATCGGTACCAAAGCATTAATATGTACTTGGTCGCTCAGTGTCTATGGAATTATTTAAAAGAGCAATATGCAGGCTAATATTGGTTCTTAGCCTGGATGATACACATTCGTCTCCTCAAACCGGTGTGGTGATGAGTACCGCAGTTTGCAGGCATTTATCTGTAATAGCAGTTGATTCCGATGGATCGCACTAGAGCTATTATGAAACAGAATATCTTTACTGCATAAAAAGTATAATTATGTATATAGTGACGTAGTAAAATCTAATCAACAAGAGAAAGCCGTGGATTTGAATTACAATTATTGTTATTTTCATAACTTCAATAAGGCTTACTAGAGTTGATTGATGAAACAATATTCCGGATAGAAAAACAGTGGATTATTAACGAGTGGACTTTGTTTTGATTATGTTATGATTATTTTAGTATTAAATCAATCAATAATAAAAGATAAATAAATAAAATATCTAAAAAAAATCTCGTCGATTTTTCTATAACCATATTTGTTAATATACCAAATAAATAAATATTTAATACATTATTTATTATTTCTATAAATAAATATTAAAGAATTCTTATTTTCGTCTTTTACATAAAATAAGATGAGCATACTGGTATTTTACCTACTCCAAAATATATTTGTTTTGATCGTTAAAATTATCGTAAAAATATGTTCGTATAAATGTGAAAGTATGGATGTTTGTCACCCTATTACACTCAAACGACTGAAAGGTTATTGATTAAAGCCGTAGTTATATAATATTTGAATCGAACCTATGATCTCCGCGTAACAGAATGGCGTGCTTACCACCGCGCCATGAAGAACAGAATATATCGTATTTAACAAAAACAAACAAATATAACACACATTTATAAATCTTCCTAAATTGTACAATTTCCCACTTTGCGATTCATAAAAGGTCCGTCGACTGTCCCTTTTTCCATTTCCTGCAAAGTATTTTTTTCTCACCTAATATATACGAGTATGTTTTTATACAAAAAAGACTGCGAAGGAAAGTAAATCAAATAACATAAGCCGTGTTACTTTGCCGTAGCCGTTAGCATTTATAAAGCGTAAATTGTGTGTTAATTATCTTAGGTAATACTAAAAGCATTCCAACTACTACTAGTAAGTACTAAGTTAGTCCTTGTAGCGAGGTTTGAACACGGGTCTCAACAATCGTGAGGTCCGTCTTGACGACGGGAAACGGTAACTCCTTATGCTACACTTTATATAAAGTATCGAACATAGAGTAGGTTTACACTCTAAACATGCATTTTGAACAGAATAGAATTAGTTATTTGATGAGAAAGACATCGTGTCCTAATTGTAGCATATGTGATTAATTGGAAGACGTTGAACATATTTTAACTAGTTGTGTCAGGGGACAGGCTGACAGAAAAAAATTAATGAATAGTTTAAATTTAAATAAATAGGATGTCGGTGTCATCAATGCAGCATTAGTGGGTCCTTTGTCCGACTCAGCCATATTTATATATAAATTTATTGTAAAAATTGTTAAAAATAGGTAGTTTATAAGTGTATCTAAGTAATAGTTATAAGTTAGATTAAGTTTTTTATATTTATTAATGTTTAGGGTATGATGGAACTGGCCTTTTTTTTACGTGGGGAAATCCTTTAAGGATGCCCTGGCCCTTGGGGAAGGTTACCAGGGTTATGTCGGACTCTCCAAACTGGCATACCGACTAAAACCCCACGGTGTTTCACTCAACGCATAGTGGACGGAGTCTGGGCACACGTTAGCATTCATCCAGACTCCGCCCTGCGGAGGTTCAAGGTGGCGGACCGAGCCCCGGGAACGGCGAATCGAAACACTCAACTCGCCGAACGCCTCAGTCTATAGGACGACGGATAAATCCCCATATCCGCCGCCACTAGACTTTGGAGGTAGGGGGAACAGTCAACAGTCCATCGGGGCTGCAGGCTGTCCTCCGCCTCCGGAGCTCGTGCCGAGGTCACGACCACGGCGTTTACGCGGAGGGTGCGAGGAAACGCAGAGTTATGATGGAACTGGCCTTTTTTTTTTTTTTTTTTTTATCGTGAGGAAATCCATTATGGACTTCCTGGCACTACTGGGATAGTGCCAGGGGTGTGTCGGACTCCCTGGGGCAAGCGCGCATACATATTGTCGTATGGGCGCCAGCGCGGCATGCTCGATAGCGCGTGCGCGCGAGATGTACCGACTAAAACCTCACGGTGTTCCTCTCGATCGCCGAATGGCAGAGATACGAGTGCGCTTTAGCAGTCTTCCGCGTCTCTGCCAGCGACGGTCCGCTGCTACCCTACAGCAGACCCCACACGGAGTACTCTAACTCTCTACGTCAAATGTAGCGAGAGGCGCGCGCAGGAACACGCTCGCCACCTCTCGTTCGCTGTACGGGCGACAGTCCGTTCCCATCGACTGCCGCCCAGCGAAGCTAGGGAGGGACCGGAGGGTTCGCAAAACGAACCCTCCTCCTCGTCGCGGGTCTTACGCGTCTGACGGGCGGTGCGTCGGCAGCGGTTTCCCGCGCTCTTTCTGCTTCTTCCTTCTGGAGCATGACCGCCTCGCAGAAGGTGATGGCCGCATCCCAGGACCTCCGGCTGGAGACCATGGCCTTGACCACGGCCGGCAGCGAGAGGTCGGTCGTCCCGGCACCTGCAACAAAATCACGCCGCAGTTGAGTCCAAGCGGAACACTCCTCCAGCGTGTGTTGTGCGGTGTCCTCGGTGCAGTCGCCGCAGTGATGACAGGCGGTCGTCGTCTCTCTTCCGGCTATTTTGCAGAGGTACTTTCCGAAGCAACCATGCCCGGAAAGTATCTGCGTGAGCCGGAAGGTGAGCCGACCGTGCCGTCTGTTCGCCCACTCCTTGAGGACGGGGCGAATCGCCTCGATAGTGCGAAGGCCGGCGGTTGGTCGTTCCAGCCTCTCTTTCCACATCTGTAAGACAAGCAAACGTGAGAAACGCTTACGCGCACTAGCAGGTTGGTCCGCGCGGATACGATACGCCTCCGCGCAGACCGCCGCGTCGATGTCCCACGGCGGCGAGCCGGACAAGACGCACGCCGCCTCGTGCGAGATCGTCCGATACCCTCTTATCGCCCTCACGGCCATGACGCGCTGCGGTTTCCGAAGAAGCGCAGCGGTCTTGTTCGTGAGGGACTCTGCCCAGACCGGTGCCCCGTATAGGGCCATGGACCGGACGACTCCCATGTAGAGGCGGCGACACGCCGCATCCGGCCCGCCGACGTTGGGCAGCAGCCGACCGAGCGCCGCTGCCGCACTCATGAGTCGCGGAGCTAGTTGCGCGAAGTGCGCGCGGAAGCTCCAGCGACGGTCGAGGACGAGGCCTAGATACTTCATAGAAGTACCGACCTCGACGCGAATCCCCTCGATGACGATGCCCGCGCCCGGAGGAGGCGCGCGCCGGGGCTTGTGAAAACACAGAGCCTCGGTCTTGTGCAATGCGACCTCCAATCCGAGACTCCTCATCCTGTGAACAACAGACATTACGCCGCGAACCGCGAGGCAAGAGGCCTCGGCGAAGTCGCTCCCGCTGGCCATGACGAGCGTGTCGTCCGCGTAGCAGGTCACGCTCAGGCCGCGAGGGAGCAGGCCGCGAGGGAGCAGGCCGCGAGGGAGCAGGCCGCGAGGGAGCGCGCCGCGCAGCACCCAATCGAAGCCGATGTTCCACAGCAGGGGCCCTAGGACGGACCCCTGGGGAACACCGCGCTCCATCTTCTTCCGCACGATGTCTCCGCCTCGTCCCTGGTACACGACGAACCGGTCGCTCAGGTACGACTCGACGATCCTCTGTAAATAGAAAGGCACGTTATGATGGTGCAGCGCCTCCCTTATACATACCCACGGCAGAGAGTTGAAAGCGTTGGCGATGTCTAGCGACACGGCCAGCGCTACTCCGCCACGAGCGACCGCCGCATTGGAGAGAGCTTTCACTCTCTGAATCGCGTCGACCGTCGAACGCCCCTGCCTGAAGCCGAACTGAACGTCCGACAGATCCGGCCGCCCCGCCGCACCGAGCCCCCCGACGATGCGATCGGCAATTATTCTTTCGAATATTTTGCCGATCTCGTCGAGAAGCACGATGGGGCGGTACGCGGACGGAGAGTCTGCCGGACGTCCGTTCTTCCTCAGCAGCACGAGACGTCCCGTCTTCCACCGGCGCGGAAAGTGTCCCGACTCGAGGCAGGTGTTTAAAACACCACCGAGTCGGGTTCCCAGCGCGCCCAGGGCCAGGGCGCACGCGCGTCCAGGGACGCCGTCGGGACCCGGGGCCTTGTTGCCGCGCATCCTCCCGGCGGACAGCGCGAGCTCGACCGGCGTGATCGCCGGCACCTCCGTGTCGACCTCCGCCGTGCGACGATGAAGACCCATAGGCGGCGGCGTGATGTCCACGGCGTGCGGGAACAGCGCGGACACGACGCGATTCAACGCCTGCGGACATAGCGACTCGGTGAGTGGAGGCGCCCACGGTCGCAACTTGTTGCGAACCATTTTAAATGGACGTCCCCACGGGTCTCTGTCGAGCGATTCCAGGAGCTCTTCCCTCGCTCTGGACTTGGCCTTGCAGATCGCCAGCTGCAGCGCCTTCTTCGCCTCCCTGTACGACTCGTACAGCTGCGCCTCTCGCGCAGCGTCGCGCCGCCGCCGGCGCCGGTGTCTGGTGTACTGACGACGCGCGCTCACACAGAGTTTGCGGAGCTGCGCGATCTCGTCAGTCCACCAGTACACCTGGCGCCTGGGCGGCGACGGCTTCACGCGAGGCATCGACGCGTCGCAGATCTCCGTCATCGCTCCCCGGAACCACTCGGCCCCATCTTCCGCCTCGATCGCCGGTTCACCATGATGGAACTGGCCTAACCGAACTGAATTTTAACCCTAAATAAAATTGTATTAAAAAAAAAGAACAGAGTAGCATTTTACTTGTTTCGTTTTTCTAAGCTAGAATCTATTCTACAAGCAGCAATTACTTCTACTATGCCGACTTAGTGAGACGGATGTGCAGTATCCGGGTTGACTTCTCATGTTTTATATAATTTTATTTCGCATTTTTACTTGCAATGTCAATTCTAAATACGAGTATAACGTTTCAGATGCATAATGCAATACCTACCGTCAGCTAAAAAGCTTTTGTGCTTACAGTGAAGTTTAATTTAAAATTAAAATATATTTCAAACGCTTTTGAATAAATATCGGTTTAACCGTTAAATGCATATTGTTGCAAAAAGTATACATACTAACTTTTTCAAAATATATAATCTTTATTAGTACCTATTATACGATTTTATTAATTAAAAAACAAACAGCATGCATTTAAGGGTTAATTTGCATTGTGTTTTCTAAAGGTTAAAGATTTTTGGTTCAAATGTCAACAATTTTTTTAGCCTTTTTATTATCGGTTTCAGTGGTGGGGTGGATAACGCGCGGGTCCATTACGACGAGATCCCGCGCTCGATTACCGGTTGAAAAATATATGTAAATAAAAAAGTCGATATTTGTGATCTAGGTGTTATATTTATGTCTGCGTTGTCCTTATCCTGATATGCATAGTGTAGAGTATATATTTTTATTCTATCTTGGCACAAACATTCCGCCTGATGTGGTGCATGAACGTAAACAATTGTTACCGTAGAATTAAATTATTTTAAAACACTACTTTGTGACTAATTTCCACTAACCAATGTTAGTGAGGGTGGGTACAGCTAATGTGACTATGTAGCTACCCTCACTAACAATGGTGGGCGGAAATTAGTTGCAGAGTAGTGTTTTAAAATAATTTGGCAACGGATTTCCACAAAGTAACGCCTAATACTATTAAACATGTTACCATAGAGCCTTCATTATGTTGGTTTAAAGTGATAAATGTGCACCATACATGTTGACAGTGCATACTCCTCTCGTTATACCAGGCTACTCTCAAACAGATCCCGGATGGTACTACCCGAAAACGGCAGACGGGGTTAATAACCATAATCAGTCTGCTTTTAGGAAATAATCATCAGAGGCGATAACGAATCGATGAACTTCACGGACTTTTCGGAATTTGGATTGTCCTCTATACGCCTCGAAAATTTCATCCGTCTACTTCGCTGACCATTGGGCGTGCATGAAGAGAATTGTGGATGTGAAGGAAGCGAGGGTGTTGTGCCAGGATCGTGGTAAGTGGCGTTCCGTTGTCCCTGCCTATCCCTGTGGGAAAAAGGCGTGACATTGTATTGTACTTCGCTGAAAAGTGGGAGAACAATTGTATCAGACAGTAAGTGGTAGTCGATATAATATAAAAAAAAATCTAACAACTCAAGTAAAAGCATTAACTTTGTCTGGGCGGTTGAAGTAACTTATGTATGGTTATAATTTCATTACTTTTTTTTGTTACTTTGTTTTCAACTTTTAGTATTTGTCTTTAACGTAAACAATGTAGTTTTTGTATTGTTACATTTCTTGATTACTTGCTTATTTACTAGACGTAAGATTTTTTATTTGCTGTTTTTGTTTCGAATAAAAAAAAAATTTTCAATGGTTTAAGATTAAATTGAATTTCTCAAAATCTATTCGCAGATATTTTACGAGCTACGAGCATATCACTTCGATATGTCACAGGTAAATAAATCTATTCGACAAAGAGTTTTGCTGTCACTAGCTGAACATTCCTGCACATTTAAATTTGTAATATGTCAAAAGCAACTGTCGATTTCTCTTTGCTGTTATACAGAACACTGTTTGTACTAAAAAGAATACTCAATTGTGAATGTTGACACAAATTGACGAATAAAGTAAAGTATTTATTTAATAATAGTTACAAAAATATATATTTGATATATTCTTTTTCGTCTTTCCCCCTTCCTATAACATGGGATTCTTAAAGCGCAGTGTGAAGAGGAATCTTAGAAAGCCGGCATAGCGGGCGCGACTGCTGTCTGCTGATCCCCTTCTCTGACAGCAGTCGCCTCCGTTCGCACTCTGGCTTAACATCAGGCGGACTTTTCAAAAAAAACATTACAATTAGACGCTATGAAAGGATTCATCACATAAGGCGTAGTGTTAATTGGCTCCTTACTTAATAGCGGGTCCCTGAAAATTAATTTAACCGCCTCAGTCTTCAAGGTGATGTAAATGTCGTTAATTTATCAAATTGCTCTCCCATTTCTAGTTAGAACTTACATATTTTGCACATTGCTATAGTCTTTAAAATAATTAAGTTTCTTAGACTACCAATGAACGCGCGAGAGCCTTGTCCTATCACCTATGTTGTTTCGTGATGCACTTATTCACAATTATTCACACACTAAGTCCGCCTCTTTTAACAAGATGATTTTAATATTATAATGATATTGTAAAATGCGGCAGTGCCAACCAATAGCATAACATTATTGAAATATTTTTTTAATCATTAGCTTTCTTTAAGATTTTTATGTAATATTTATTTTTATCAAATCACAACGGACGCCTTTTTCGCGTGCCGTCTCGACTTCAGTCGTTTACGTCAAATTTATTATACTCGTACATTCCTACTTTTTTAACGCTTAATAATATTAAGCTAGAATGCGGTCCAAGAATGGAACTATTATCACAAATAAATTTCTACAGGCAATTATAAATTGTAGTATGCTTATTGCAGATTTGCAAATTAATAAGGACAATGCCCATTCGCCTAAAAGAAATGGGCCCACAAATTTTTGTTCGAGTTTGTCAATGACTTTCAGTTCACTTTGAAAAATAAATCTACATTTCTTATTACCAAGCAGTTTTAGTTTTTTATCCGGGTTATTGAGTAATTAGACTTTTCCTGATGCAATATTTGAGATTATTATTATATTACTACTACTACTACTTAGCTCACGCCTTGTTCCCACTGGGGTAGGCAGAAACTATGGAGCGCCAGCGACTCCTCTCTCTACATACCACTTTCGCTTCGACCACATCCATTACTCCCCTCATGCATGCACGTCGGTTGAGGGTGCTCCTCGTCTGACCCTTTCTCAGCAGTTGACCGATCTGACTGAGAAAGGTATTCCTAGGGCATTTAATATTATTATATTAAATGCATAATTGATGATATCTATTTTTATCTAATTAAACATCGTCTATTGATTGGGGAATGATGAGTTGATATAATTGAAATTAGTAAATGAAAAAATAGGATATTCTTTAACTATTAGATATCTAGTGGGTCCAAAAATGGGCATTGTCCTTTTATTTCAATGTCAACATCTGCTTACTTATATGAGTTTTGAAAGTAGAAGTATATCAATGACCACCTCGTAAAGCTGTCGAAATCGTAAAATACATCGCGTAATAGTGTCCCATACAAGATTGGTTGTCACTAAAAGGATATCCGTTTACAAGTTCGACCCTTTGACCCTCGGAAATTACATCTGCCGAGATTACTTCGACACATAAAAGTTACTATATAAACCTGACAAACCTCGAAGCATTTGTTTTCATAAAAAAAGTAAAGAAAAACGACTTGTGTACTCTTCCGTCATATTTTTTTATTACGCCTGTTTTTTTATAGCGTAACCAACAAATTAAAAATAATGTGTGACATTTTTATGATTTGATAATTTTACATTTATATATATATTTTTTATTATTTTTATTTTATATTTTGAAGGCGACCAGTGGTGGAAATCATTAAATTATGCTTAATAGTAGTTGGTTAATTTTTTGAAAATAATCCATCTTTAGGTACGATGTGGTACACAATAAAGTAGAGAAGAAAAAAAAGAGAGAAAAGTAAAAATCAAAATCAAAATATAATATTTTAAGAATAATGGGCTGGGCTCATGCTGGGCTGCCTAGTGCCCATAACCGTCGGGCGTGCATGAAGAGAATTGTGGATGTGAAGTAAGCGAGGGTGTTGTGTCAGGATCGTGGTAAGTGGCGTTCCGTTGTCTCTGCCTATCCCTCTGGGAAGAAGGCGTGACAATTGTATTGTATGTAAGAAAAAAAGTCTACTAGTTTACGTATTCGTAGGTTTAAAGGACAATACCCATTTTTGGGCCCACTTCATAGCTAATAGTTTGTCAGTATACTAAAATATTATCTAATTTAAATTATATCAACATATCGTTTACTTGAAATGAAATGAAATAAACTTTATTGCGTGAAACATGGTTAGTAAACATGGTGTTATTAAAAGGGTTAAAATTTGTTCACATGTTTCGCCACATTTAGCTACTTATCAATAAACAACGATGAAAATGAAAAAAAAAACCAGTTATTATCAATTATTAAAGTATTTAATATAATAATAACCCCATATATTGTATAGTCAATAAAATTAGTGATAAGTAATGTAGATTTATTGTTTTACAAATTCACTAAAATTTATTGATGAACTCTAAAAAAAATTCTTCGAATAAAACATTTTTGTTTCATTATTATTACAACGTCAATGCCTATCAAAATAATTACGATATTGTACTTAAAAAAAACTGAAAATGCATAACTCTTTTAATTGTTAAGTTTTTTTTGACAAAAAGCGCTTTTAGTTTAAACGTCGCGCTTTACCTCTTACTGTAATTAATGTACAAATTCCATAATACATAATGCAACATTTAATTTTAAAGACTGAGATGAAATGGTGTTAGTTATTAGCGTAGTTTACCGTCCTGGGGTAGTACCACCACTTAAGTGTAACTTACTCGCGAATCGAGCTCAGAGAGACACTGTCCATTTAGACAGCCAGCAAAACGGAGAGGACTGCTACCTGCAGACATTGCAATGTGGTAGCATTTGTCCCCGGTCATGGAGTACTGTTTTTTGTATTATTGAAGCTAGTGTGCGGTCCATGAACAGTAACAACTGCTACTACAGAGAAATCTACAGGCAGCAGTCGCCTCCGCTATGCCGGCCTAAGGAGACGAGTATGCACCATGTAGAGTGACAGTGTACACTCCCCTCGCTATACCTGGGTACTTTCAAACTCCTCCCGAAACGCGACAATGTCGCTTCACGGGCATTACATTCGAAAGTGGTAGTACTACCCCAGAGATACCTAGTGGCTAATACCCCCGAAATTTCGTTTTACGTCACTTTAAGGTAGGTTAGTAAACTGTTAAAAAAATTCTTCATGGTTTTTAACAAATAGATTCAGAGCTGTTGCGTCACAATGAGAAAATTCAAAAAATACTCATCAAAATGCCGAGGTAGTTGAAAGCGTAAACACAAAACAAACATTTCATTGAAATTCATCGTCAACCACGCAATATTGTAGCTCTATGCAGCTTCCATCACTGATATCAATGCAATGCACGCAAACTGCAGGACAGACAAACAAATAAATGAACTAGGCTACCTTTTGTTTCGTTTATGCGAATGTAAATTTGTTGAAAAAAAAAACTTAAAAAAAAATTCTTCAAGCGAATTTTTTTATAGACATGAACAGATAATTGCTACCACTGATAAATTTCTGCAATCACCTCCGCTATGCCGGCTTAATGCGACGAATATGCACCATTTTGGTTGACAGTGCACACTACTTTACTATAATGTATGTGGCTACTTCTAAACTGATCCTGAAACGCAACAAGGTGTTACACTTGAAAGTGGTCGTATTCTTTAAAACACAGAATAAAAATATTATTTATTTTATTTTCTATAGCTTTCTATAGCAATTATGAAGGTAAAGTCACACATTCCTATAATATCTGTCTTCACGTCTGAGTCTCTATTAAAGACAAATGAAACACATATAAAAGAGTAGAATCGCCTTTGTTTCGAATTGTTTGCATTTCCATGTGACCTATTTCCATTTTGCCAGCACGTCAGTCTATTAGGGGGAGGATCCGAGTTTGATTCCCATTTGAATCAAATAGATATAAATAATACACTCAATGCCTATGCAATTAGCGTTCCCGTCTCACCTCTAGGGAACCTTTCAAATATATTAATTTTTTATTTTTTTTAATTTTTTTACAACCTCATACATCGGACAGGGAAAAAGCGTAAGCCGCTTCAAACGCTTTTTTTATTTTTTTTTATTTTAGCACCTCATATGACCGCACTCCGCCTGATGTTAAGCTAGAGTAACTGCTGAACGGAGGTGACTGCTGTCAGAGAGGGGGATCTGCAGACAGCAGTCGCGTCCGCTATGCCGGCTTAATGAGATGCCTCTTCACACTGTGCTTGAAGGATCCCATGTTATAGGAAGGGGGAAAGACGTGGCTGGGAAGGTCGTTCCACAATTTGATGGAACGACAGAAGAAGGATTGCCTGAACCTTTTGGTCCGCGAGGGGATTGTTTCGACGGTGATGCGATGCATTCGACCTCAAGCGATGTGGGGTAGGAGGGATTAAATCATGGATGACACTGTTGCCGACAGTCAAATACTAAGACAGAGAACATAAAAGTGATTGCGATAAATTATTAATTACACTATTAGTATGAAATAAAAGTTAAGGTGAAACGGCACGGCTGTCTAATATTGTTTCTATCGATTTATATGACAGTTGCGTTCCAGACATTTGGC
Organism: Tinea pellionella; assembly: GCA_948150575.1. Lineage (NCBI taxonomy): Eukaryota > Metazoa > Arthropoda > Insecta > Lepidoptera > Tineidae > Tinea > Tinea pellionella. The sequence goes on along the minus strand of OX411254.1, from coordinate 1,766,265 downwards.
CGCGTGCCGTAAAACCGCACTTTAATATTACATATACATTATCTGCGTGGTACGAGTAGACGCTTGCGTTGTCCTCGTTCTGTTATCCAGAGTGCAGGGTAGGTATCCTACTTTGGGTTTACGGAATTGTACATTTATAAAGAGCGGCCGTGGTCTATCGGTAAGACGCGTGAACTCACGATCGATGAGCCGCGCTAATTCTGAACGGTACCAATGTAACTTTGTTATATGAACTTCGCTTAGTGCCTATAGCCACTAATAAAGAGTGGTAGGCAGACTGATGATGGTTATTAGCCCAGTCTGCCGGCCTGCGATAGTACCAACCCTTTCGAATGGAATACTCGTGAAGTAACGTTGTCTCGTTTCGGGAGCAGTTTAAAAATAGTCAGGTATAACGAGAGGAGTGTGCACTGTCAATCTAAATGGTGCATACTCGTCTTCTCAGGTCGGTGTAGCGGAGGCGACTGCTGCTTGTAGAGATTTCTCTGTATTAGCAGTTGTTTCCGTTCTCTGTGTTGTCATATTATTATGTCGAGCTACAATAAAAAAATCTATGTATTTTTTTTTAATTGTAGCTCGGCATGTGACAACACTCCGTCTGATGTAAAGCTAGAGTGCGGTACATGAATGGAGACAACTGCTACTACAGAGAAACCTGTGCGGGCAGCAGTCGCCTCCACTATGCCGGCTTGAGGAGACGAGCATGTACCATCTTAGACTGACAGTGCACACTCCTCTCGTTATACCTGGCTACTTTCTTATTATTGCGATTTGATAAATTAAATACACACATCAAAAAAGTCTAAGCAACATGTACTAATTTGAATTTTATGATGGTTTTTCACATTATAACGTTAGTATTTTATTATTTAAATAATAATTTTAGTTTATTATGGATGTAAAAACAACAATTGATTTTTTAAAAATTAACATAAATGAACAATATCATGTGTACTGTATCATACGTACTACAAACTAAGATACCGAAGCAACTAAACTTTGTTTTTTGTATAAATTGATAAACAAAATTAATTTATTGTAAAAGGATTAGATAATTTAATACAAAGTGTGGCCTCCGCTGTTGTTTAAAACTTGTCGGCACCGATTATTCATAGAATCAATGAGTCTGTTTATGTTATGCTGCGGCAATCGTTCCCAATGGAATTTTAGTAAATCCTTCAGCTGGTACGTTTTTATCATCCTCTAAAACACGTCTCCAGAGCATATCCTATGCGTGCCCGATGGGCTTGAGGTCTGGCGATTGTGCAGGCCAAGGCAATACCCAGATGTTCCCATTGCCAAGTACTCACTGGTGCGCAATGCTGTATGCAAACGCGTATTGTCATGCATTCACGTGTAATCGGAGCCAAGTGTTTGTGCAAATGGATGGACATGAGGCCTAAGAACATCCTCAACGTAATTTTCAGAATTCATGTTTCCATTTACAAAAACGCGCTCAGATCTTCTGTTCTTCATAATACGCACCCACACTGTAACTATTGAGTCGCTGTATGGATGGACTTTCTGAACGCACCTCAGTCTTTCAGTATTTCTGGGACGTCAATACACTCATGCCCTTCTTGTATCAGACCTAAACCCGAATCGAGACTCATCACAAAACAAATTTTTATCCCATTGCTCTTGGGTCCATGTTTTGTGTTCCCTGCACCATTCATTTCGACGAGCGCGATTCCCGTGGCGTATAGGTGGAAATCTGATTGGGCATCGAGCTCGTAGGCCAGACTAATGCAGCTGATTTCGCATGGTTTGGGGGTTGAAAACAACACCACTTGAGTTTTGTAGCCTTAAACCTATCTCTCGGGCGGTTAACATTGGCTGACGTCTTGCAATCGGTTGTATGTATCGGTCTTGGCGAGTGGTTGTACTTCTTCCGCGGCCTGGGTGCTGCTCAACCGGATCTTCTGTGTTAGTGTAACGCTGCCAAAGCCGGCAAATTACGCTTCTGTTGACACCAAAATGCCGTGATGCCTAAGATTGATTCCCCCCGCTTGTAACAGCCCTACAGTACTTTTCATTTCATCTGCGTTCAAATGACGTCGCTCTATGAAGTAAACAATGTCTTGCAATACAATTTTGTCTAAAACTCTATTTAAAATATTGATAAAATTATAAAATTAAGATTAAATACCGAATTTCAATTAGTACAGAAAACACATGCATTTGCATTTGCCTTCAATTTTATGAAAAAACAAAACACAATCGAAAAGTTTTAGCCAGTATATCATCTGGAAGAAAACAGGTTACATACCTACTTACCTTTGATAAGAAAAGATAGGATATTTCATTAATATAATTTGTAGAATTTGTATCAAGATGCATGTTGCTTAGACTTTTTTGATGTGTGTATAAATATAAAAATAGACTCAAGAATTTATGATTAAGGCAACATCATTCTGTGATTATTATATGTTTAGTCTAGTTGATTTTTTTTCTATTCAACGTTCACTATAATTTAATAAAGTAACCGAGTGTTTTCTTTTGAACATAAATAAAGATTTTCATCATAATTTTTGTCAAATCTATTTTCTTCATAATTCTATGTTCCACATATTCATCTAATACTAAGATGAATAGCATCACGTTGTACTCTTTGTCACCGTGACGGAATGTCCTATAGCGGATGTATGTGAGCATCAACGTCTAAATTATCGTGTGGAGAAAGTTTTCTATTGATAATAAATCGTGTTTTTCCACCAATATTCATTATTTTTATAAATTATCATTTTTTTCATTTTTCGCGAGTTTTGAAACATCAGTCAAGATTCTAAACCTCCTAAACATTTTTCTGAAACAAAATCACAAAATTAATATATTTTTTTATCTCGGAAAATGACAACACTCCGCTGCTACTACAGAAAAATCTCTACAGACTGCAGTCGCCTCCGCTATGCCGGCTTGAGGAGACAAATATGCACCATCTATATTGACAGTGCACACTTCTCTCGTTATACCCGGCTACTTTTAAACTGTTCCCGAAACGCGACAAGGTCACTTCACGGATGTTACATTCGAAATTTAGTTATTAGTATTATTTATTAACCTTTTGCAACTTATGTAGACCTACATACTAATAATCATTTTTTTACGTCCTTGAGAGTATACAGCGCAAGCCCTAAATTACGTTGGCAATGTACAATATTTTTTTTACATATTCCGCCCTCTCTTCCTACATAATAGGACCGTAATGGCCGCCCTGAGCCCCCCTGCCTCTCGGTTCTGTAACGCAATGCATTTCAAAAGTTTTATGTAAGGAAATGATTTTTTTAATTTAACATCTGAATTTTCTGCTACACAGTCCAACTTCTCAGGTTTTAACTGTCACAACTTTCTGACGCCGTGTGACAAAACTGACAAAAAGTCTTTATGATTTTTTTGCGTAATTTCTAAAATAGTTGCGCAACGCAAACTCCTCGATACTCCCTGGTACTCCCCAATACCGGATATACACGACTAAACCCCCACGGTGTCCCTCTCTACGTCATATGGTGAGGTCACGGGCACGCTTTCGCATTCATCTTGACCTTTTAGGCCCCTGTTTTAGGACCTGTTAGGCCCCACCTCATCTGGAAGAAACACCATTCCAGCCAAGTTAATGAGCTGCAGTCCAATCCCAGGATTACCGCTTTTGGCTCGGGGCGACGCTTGGCACCCCGCTACCGCCTCCGCCCACGCGATGAAGGGTGGTCTCTCACTCAGGTCTTCTCTGAAAGCAGACTGTGACCCGAGGAGAGACCCCACCTTGCTGGTTTTGGTTCGCGCCGGGGTACCTCAGGCAGGCATCCCGAGACCCTCTATCCACCTCCTGAGGACGCGCCCGATGGGAGACCAGCAACTCCAACAGTGCCTCCCATACGACACTGTCACTCACGGTCAAAGGACCGCGAGCCACGGGAATGCAAACAACCCTACCTTTCCCTAAATTTTCTTAAGTATTTTTATAGACAGCCTCTTAGTGTAATTAAATGAAAGCGAATAAGAGATTGGGAAGATTGTCCAAGAGCATTGGTTTAAATATCTTGCATGATTTAAAAGTTTATGTCACTTTTATAAATCATTTTCCGAGCTCTGTCTCACAAACAAAAGGGAAAGTCTTTTTCGCTGCCTATAAATCGTTGGGCGTAACTTTTTTAATATCCCCTCGATTGTAATTTATTGGAATACTCAAATGCCACTGTTATGAATTTCTTAAGAGGGTTGTCATTATATAACCTTAATGTATTTTCAATGTTAACGCACACAACCAGCCATCTTTAAGTAAATTATTCTTTTTTCACATAACTTTTTTGCTAGTAGAGACAATGATAATAATCCGTCCCAGGGGTAGTATGTCTTTAGCCCCTGGTAGCGCTTCGGGTACAATTTGTAAGTAGCCAGGTATAGCGAGAGGAGTGTACGTACACTGTCAACAAGATGGTGATGGCGGATAGCGGAGGCCGGCATAGCGGAGGCGACTGCTGCGTGTAGAGATTTCTCTGTAGTTGTAGTTGTTTCTGTTCATGGACCGCACTCTAGCGTTACATCAGGCGCAGTGTTGTCATATGCCGAGCTACAAAAAAAAAAAAAAAAAAGTAACACAAAAAAATCTTAAAGGTACTGTTCTATTTTTACGCCTTTATGAGTATTTCGCATCTCACAAGTTTAATTATTTATACGCATACGAAGTTTGGATAACACCTTTTTCACGAAATCTTTTACGGATTCCCTAGCGCCTCGAGGATGCGCCATGGTTATAAGCCCGACATTTTAAATTATTAGCTGTTGTTTGTCTGAACCCCACGGTGGCCACCAAAGTGCTGGGGAATTAAGTACACAATAGCATTCATCTAGCCCCAAAAAGCAGAAGTTTAAATAACAGCAAATTAAAATTAATTTAACAATGACTTTTACAGAACATATTTAAACATATTTCTATAGATTTTTTTATCAAGATATAAAAAATTGTGTATTCGTGAAATTTCTTACATAATATAATAATAAAATAATTACTATAATTATTGGTACATCCGTCGTTGTATTTGTTCATTTGTTTTGTCCAATATTTCAATTGAAATCAAAGTGTTCTGGAAAATTAAGTAAATGTGAAAGTGACAAAGGTTTAGATGTCTAGTGGCTTTCAGACAAAGAGAATTAGTATAAAAGTTTGTAAGTAACCTAGCCTGAAGTAATGTCTTTTGACACCAGAGAAGAGTTTTGTTCTTTACAAATAGGTATTATAGAAATTTTACTATATTTTTTATTCGTTTTATGTTGGAATAAATTCAATTATTATATAATAACACAGTTTGATTAAATATTGAGGAAATTTGATCAGAAATAAAGAAATATATTTATTTTAAATTATCTAAAAATCAACTAATGATTTTCATTAATATCATAGCGGACAAAAATAATCATTTAGGCTGTAGTAATTTAATAGTGTACTAAAATAAACTAGAACTTTACTGTGTGGCTAAAACGCCAAAAGTATTCACATTAATAAAATAACGTAACGCATTATTGTACCAGCATTAGATACAATATCTGTATCATTATAAATCTTTAAAATATTTTAAAGAATAATATTTAGATAAAGAAATATCTAGTTTGAAAAATATGTATTTTACTATTCCTATAACAGATGTCTCAAATCCTACATTGAATAGTGTAACTGAGGAATTGAGTCACTGAAATATTCCGTATTCTTGAATTATGCAGCGCCGAATACAATGCGTATTCTATTCAATAATGTTCTTACAATGGATTTTCTCAAAATACTCTCATATTTACCCGAACTTCGAGTTCCTGTTTAACTATACTATCTATTGTGTCTACTATATATTGTTTTCTATTATTAATAACATTTGGCATATAATATGTGAAATGCTGGATATTTTCTGGTTTTTCATTGCAAATTATTATTAAATTTACTCCTCTCGTTATACTTATACTACTTACAAACTGACCCCGAAACCCAATAAAGTCACTTCACGGTGGAGGTACTACTTCATGACGGCAGACTTAGCTGATAAATCAGTCTGCCTACCACTCTTTAATTACTATTTAGTATTTTCATTATTATTATTAGGAAATAAAATGTTGTTATTTATTAATTGTATTCATTAAAGGAGAGGAAATTCAAAAGAGAAAAATAATGCTACGGTTCTTTTTATTTATGACAAAAATATGTGTTAATAAAACTGCTTTGTATATTATTGCTTTAATTAGCCTTTAATTTTAATGCTTCTAGTATAAAATTCACTTTAAAAATGCATAAAATATCCCCTGAAACTCAGAAGTTAGCGGTTAATATATACATTTTAACTGCATCAAAACTTTAAAAGGCATTCATTAGTGGTTTTTTAAATAAACATTTCCGCCTTTCTTTTTTAAAAAATATACGAAAGAAACTTAATTATGACTTAATTAAAACTAAAAAAGACAGAAAACATTTCTATTCAAATGTGGCTTCTCTTAATTAATGGCTACTTCAAAGTTATTTTATAATTTATTTTTTTTTGTATTTCGGATTTTTATTTTTAATAATATATGTTACTTATCCGTATACAATAATTAAATAAAATAAAAAACTTTAAATGAGAATACACTATCTCTATAATTATATATTGTTAGGTATTTTATAAAATACAAAATAATCACGTATCTCATATACTTAACACGTCTTATTTGTTATTTGAGGAAACACATTCTATTCACCTTTTGCTCCTCACAGATTCAAAGGAAAAAGGTCGATGCCTGAATCTCATTAAGGACACTTCACAAGAAATAAATACTTCAATTGAAAAGAAAAAAAAATCTACGTTTATAGAATTTAAAAGTACTTAGTGATTATTTCCAAAAAAAAATATATCGCGCTTTGATAATTGCTTTAACGAGAAAAAATGGCAAATTAAATTTAAAAATAATTATTACAAATTAAATTATAATGAAAATTAACATAGTCTCTTGAGGCGCCAATGGCTGTGTAGATTAGTGGTCAAAGCTTCTGTGCGCAAAACGAAGGAAGTGGGTTCTCCACCTCAATTTTTATCCTTAATTCTCAATACAAAAAAGTAAATATTTTATTAGGCTTGTGGCCTTTTTTGCGTGTGTCAAATTAAACTCAATACTCAATTCTAACGATACAAAAGTATTTACCAACAAAAGTTTAATATTAAAAACTTATGTAATACCAATAGTTATGTAAAAGGAAAAAGTTATAAGAGCAAAAAGGCAAAAAATTGGGTCCGTTGTGCGAATTGAAATCGAAAAAAAAAAATACGTCTATACTTCAACTTAGTTGAAAAACCCTTTTTCATTTTGGCTCTAACCGACCAATAAATTCCTGTCCAAAAGACGTAGTACGAGTATCATAGGAAAATATCTGCATATATATTTGTAGATATGTATAAGGCAGATTTGTTTTTTTTTTCTAGTAGTGCTTCATGTGACCACACTTTGACTGATAAAAAAATTAAAAAAAAAAACTCTGCTATCAAAGAGAAATATCTCCAGGCAGCGGTCGCCTCTGCTAAGCCGAGGAAACGGTCTGCATCATCAATTAACAGAGCACACTCCTTTATATCCAGCTACTTCTAAGCTAATCCTAAAACACAACGTGGCCACTTCGAAAGTGTTGACAGTCATTTAATGGCCGCCTATACTTTTATTAATAATCTACGAAAAAATGTAAGTTTTTTTGCTTTCTAAACGTTGCACTTTTTAAGTGTAATTAGCGTAGTAACTACTGGTCAACTACTTGGGCTTCTTCAAAATACCGGATTTTGAAAGCTAGAATGCGGTCATGAACGGAAACAACTGCTACCACTGATCGCTCAGTACCTATAGGCACTATTAAAGAGTGGTAGGCAGACTGTTGGTGGTTATTAGCCCAGACCGCCGCGCCGTCCTGCGGTAGTACCATCACTTTCGAATGTAACGCCCTTGAAGTGACCTTGTCGCGTTTCGGGAGCAGCTTGAAAGTAGCCAGGTATAACGAGAGGAGTGTGTACTGTCAATCTAGATGGTGCATACTATACTCGTCTCCTCAGGCCGGCATAGCAGAGGCGACTGCTGCCCGTAGATTTCTCTATAGTAGCAGTTGATTTCGTTCATAGAGCGCACTCTAGCTTCACATCTGCCGGGGCGTTGTCATATGCCGAGCTACAATAAAAACAAAAAACACTACAGGCATCGTAGTCATCGCAGTCGTCTCCGCTATGCTGGCCTAAGTCCATCCAGATTGACAGTTTACATTTCTCTCGCTTACTATCAAAACTTAGTAATAGGAAATCTAAATGTTATTAGGTTGGCATTAGTTAAATGTAAATGACCAAGTGCCTCGATTACAGAAATATATAAAAACCTTTCTGACACCTAATTTATTACTTCGATGCCTTCAATATTTTCCGGTCGACCCTCAAGGGCAATGCGGTTGTCAAAGAATGTTATTAACATAAAAGAATGGAGATGGTCCATTTATTTTATTGTTTTGTACTCACACAATTAAAATATAATTTAAGTATGCGTATTTATTTATTTATATTAAGCCACTCTTACAGGCTACAGTGCTGGCATTTTAATAAATAAAAATTACATAGGATAGTGCTGTATTGTAGCCCAAAATACACAAAATCCGCTATCTATTTAATTCCTATAATTAGTACAATGTGTTTTTAATTTTTATTGTAGCGTAGCACAACACTCCACTCGAAGTCAACAAGCAGCAGTCGCCTCCGCTATGCTGGCTTGAGGAGACGAATGTGTACCATCCACATTGATAATGCACATTCTCGTTATACTACTTTCGACAACGTGTCATCTTGTCGCGTTTCTGGGTCAGCATGGTATAATAAGAGGAATGAACACTGTTAATTTGGATGGTACACGTCAAGCCGGCATAGCAGAGACGACTGCTGGTTGCAGACATTTATCTGTAGTAGCAGTTGTTTTCGTTCATGGACCGCACTCTAGCTCAACATCAGACGGAGCAATAAAACAGAAAAGGTCATAGGATTAAAAGAAAACAATACAGTTTGGTTGAATCTTTATAATGGTTACATAATCGTTGTCTCGGAGGCTGGAGGCATTCTTTCATATCTGATTGCTTTATATTAAATTGCTCTTGACGCACACACAAATATAGCTTCAAGATACATTCTTGGAAATATATTGTTCACTTTGAAAGTGTATTAATTTTACCTTAATATTTTTCATATTTATCAATAATTATTTGATCTGCATGTATTTACTGTTTCCCAAGACACAGGCTGTCCTATTTTAAAGAATAGAGTCCCTAAAAGCATTAGTTGTTAAATTTAAATTAAATATACGTAATTTTGCACATTTAGATATTATTAATACACGTATTAATGTACTTTAAATTAATTAATAAAATATATATTTTACCCTAGCGTGGCCAAGTGTACGTCACGTTCACAATAATATACGAGTATTAACAATTGTGACTTGTATAATAAATAAAATTTTAAAAAGGCCCCAAACATACGTAATACTTTTTTTTTGTTTTTTTTATCTTATATAAAATAATCACCGTTTATTCTACTATTAAACTTCCATTTCTATTATAATAAACATTTTTTTAATTACAATTAATTGTAATCTAAATAAATAAACAACAAAAAGAAATCGAAAAATTAGGAAAAGAAAAGTATTTTATATTAAAGTTTTCCTCGTTTTAGTCTAAAATCTCAACAAACTATAGCGAGTATTATTTCGTAATAATAAGCATTTTATTATTAGAGCGGTCTAAGTGCGTGTAAGTTATTTTCAGTATCAATTTAGGGCATTTACGCCATTTTATGCATGAGAAGGGGAACGGTCCGTTGACCAGATATTTCCTTTTGTTAACTAGGGCGTCTTTTGATCTTCTTATACATTGTTCCTGTGCCTTTATAAATTTAGTTTATAGAAAGTTTTACATGCGAATTTGATGATAGGCAATTACATTGCTTTTCAATGTCAGAGCACGCTTCTCTCATTTTCTCTTAAAAGGAGTGGTACTACACCAAGATGACAGACTAGGCTAAAACCACCCTCAGTCTACCTACCACTCAAAATCTGTTATATCCCTTCATAGACATAATGGGTATATATTTTTTGAATATAAATACAGCCCCGCCTATCTAGTCAAATGTAAATTTCATGAATACCTTCACGTAATATTCTTATAGCTAATATTATCCAATTTATATATAAATGAACGTACACTGAGGTTAAGAATGACTGCTAAAACCTTTCAGTACTGTGATACTACGACGTGCCACGAATATATATGAAATTACGTTACCTCAGGTTTGTGTATCCGCATATATTGCACGTGCGTGTAAAATGTTGCTGAGTACACTGGGTACACTTGGCCTGCTCATACCTCTGTTAACAAGACCTTTAGAGGTATCATATTTAAATGAGTTATCGAAAGAGATAGTAAAATAAAAGAGCTTATAGTCTTCTTTTGTTTATTTCGATATGTGACGGATTAATAGTTCGCGAAAGTATGAAAACTTTTCTCTCCATATCTCTCCGCGAGAAAGAACGAGACAGATGATCTATAAACAATAAATTTATGTGCTTCATTTTTCTTTCAGTCATAAAATTATATTCTCTACAAAGTTCCGTTTCGAACATGTCACGGTCACCTCCGTTTCAGATCAAAATTTTGCAAAACCCTTTAGTACACGCCTACAATATAATACAAAACTACCTTTAAAATTTCAGGTTGTTAGCTATCATATGGTTGTATGTTGATTACGAACCAGTCAGTCAGAACTTTTGCTGCCCCTATCTGAGTCTCGCTCGCATAATACTCCTGACAAATTAGCGCATGCCTGTATAGACAGCAAAAAAACATTTAACAATAATTTAATAGTAATGCATTCTCTTGTAATTTTGTTTAATTCACCTTGTCTATGCAATAAAGTGCGGATAATAATTTCTAAAAAATATTCACAAAAAAGTTTTTTACACGCTGAAGGTACATTCATCTTCATTATGTTGTTTTATACTGTTTGAGAATCCAATAAAAATAAAAACAACCGGTAGAGGGAATAAGGCAGAATTACAATTCAACACAGAATTATAACCCTTTCTCATCAAACCTATTTTAAAATAAAGCGCTTGTGATATTTAAATACTAATTGTAATTTATTTAAGAAAAAAAAAGTATCAGAGTTTTCTTTCAAGAAAAAAACTATTAACTTTTAGTATTTTTCGTAACAACAATTTTATAACAAAAACAAAAGTTGTTTTATAAATCATAGCTTTCAATTTCTTTCGAGGTTCAGTACTTCAGAGAATTGCTTAAAATGTGGGTATGAAAGTTGAGAAATGTTGAGTGCAGACTTGCTTCGAATATTTAAGTGAGTATTGTTAAGATTTTATGCATAAACTTTGCCACATTCTTACGGAAATGTGATAAGTTTTGATATTGCATTTAATGAAAATATATTTCTCTATACAATATTTCTTTCCATTTTATTTGAGTACTAATTTGATATAAATTATGACAAAATAAATCAGAAAATGATTAAAATTAGTTAAAAAAAAACACTCTTGCTTGTTACGATTTATTGATGTATCTATGTATATTGTCGCGTCTGTAACGGAATAGTTTTCGCGCCAGTCTGATAATAATAAAAATATGAATATTTGTGTCTGTCTTGGTCTGAGTGATATATGTTTTCATTGTCCTTGTTCTGATACCCATACTACCGGGTCTACTGGGTTGTATATATATTTATTTACCTATAATGTCACGCGTTAATCCCACCGGGAAAGATACACAATGAATCTCTACCTTTTTTTTGTAGCTCGGCATATGACAACACTCTGCCTGAGTGCGGTCCATGAACGAAATCAACTGCTACTACAGAGAAATCTATACGGGCAGCAATCGCCTCCGCTATGCCGGCCTAAGGAGACGAGTATGCAGCATCTAAATTGACAGTGCACACTCCTGGCTACTTTCAAACTGATTCCTTCAACATTCTAACACATCTTTTGAGTTTTTTTACTTGATTCAGAAATGCTATACAAACTATCGCCTTTATTGGGACGACATCAACTTAATCTTTCTACTAAATAATTAATAACCACAAATCATTCAAATTTTCTATCTGCTCAAACCATAATCATAACAACCCTTCCTTAAACTATTTTTTTTATTGTTACGCCAATGACATACAAATCATAATTATATAACATTCCAAAATCACTCAAGTATACAGCAATACAACCTGTATGATATGTTTTTTCAGGCGCATCCAACATTTACTAAATACAATTTACATTACACCTATATTATTAAACAAACTATATATCCACCAGTATTTCAAATAAAATTGATTTTGTCACCAACTAACATATTTCATCTTTGTTATTAGAAAAATCAATCGAGTCCATACTTACTTATTTTATTAAAAATCACAACATGAAAATTTGTTAACTTACTAAAGCTCTCTAAAATATGTTAAATACAATTTTCTATATTTTTAATCAAAATTAAACAAAAAACTTTCTCATCGTAACGTAACATATACAAACTTTATTTAGAGATATTGGACATCGGGACAATTCTATGGATACCATTTTAAATCCCTTGCAGTTCTAACGCTATTATCAGAAGCAATCCAAATTGAATTTGGCTACCTTCCATTCTAAAACGTCCCCGGCTCGTATTAAATTACACTAAATGCCATTGTTAGACCCGAAGCTTTTATTTTATTAAAGAAGATCGTTGAATTATTTATTCGAACGCATAACCTGTTCTTGATTTTATTCAAAATTGTCGTATTAATAAAATTTATATAAGATACTAACTGACCCGGCAAACTTCGTACCGCCTCAGAATCAATAAATAAAAAAGCATTTCTGAACGACTTTTAAATTTAATTAATTTCCAAACGACGGGACGAACATCAAATGTTTGACATTCAAAACCAAAGGAATAGTTTCTAAGGGAAAGCGAAATTGTTATTTTTACTATATTCCAAGCATTTTTTTCATATTTACTCACCTTTTAAACCTTTCCAGGACTTCCACAAATAATTCAAAACCAAAATAGCCAAATCAGTCCAGCTGTTCTTGAGTTTTAGCGAGACTAACGAACAGCAATTGATTTTTATTATATAGATACTCATTTTTCGGTTTCAATTTACATTAATAACAGGATTCCCCTTGATGTTACACTAGAGACACAGACACCTAGTACATATGTACATATTATAATGTAGTTACTCGTACATTGATACCGATCAGAATTTAGCGAGATTTGAACACGGGTCTCATCATTCCGTCCTCTATCGCCAGACCACGGCCGCCCATGTTTATATGTTTTCTTATAAAAAAAAGAAACGTACAAAAAAGCAGCGAAATATAAATAAACAAATATTTATCTAAATCTATACCGACAGCTACCAAAAAGGTAAACTTTTTCAATTCCACAAACAGAAAGTGTTGTTCAGCCCGATAACAGGTTAACTCGGACGACTAGACAAAAATGAAAAAACTTTTTTTTACCAAATATCTGTCAAAAAATTTTATTACCTATTACTTATGTACCTTTATGGTTAGTTAAAAAATATAGTATTTAAAAGAAACTGATGTCAACAGAGCAAATTAATGCATCGAGAACCAAGGCTGTTTTTAGGAACCGGCTTTTCGACACTTTCGATTTTTTTTTCGATCATTTCATAATTATAATAATAGTAATAATAAAATAAAATATCGAGTATTAAATAAATCCTATCGGACCGTACCGTAAAAATACCGTACTTCAGAAGTATATTTATTGGTGTAAAAAGACAGATAGCATCAGTTTTTTTAACTACGTCTAATATTAAATAATGTTTAAAATCTACTAATGTTAAAATGTTATTGCAAGTATTTTTTTAATTACTGGATTTTTAAAGATTTTAATGTAATAATGGACGCGTAAATCGCTAAACATGCGCGCACGCTTCGCCCTTATCGCTGATACCAGTTGTTTATCAATCGTTGCATTCTCATTGCTTGTTTTTGATATTTTGATAGATAATTATATCTATTTATTTTTTTAACAAATAATGTTTTGTAGTTGATATTCATCTAATATTAATGCATTTTTTAAAATTATAGGTTCTAGAATAAAAAGTAGATTTGTGGTTCATCGGTATACATCTTTAATTCACGGGATTGCTAGCTGTCTTTTCAGAGCAGACCTAACTCCCGTTCAGGGTATTTTCAATTGGCTGTTAAAATACAGATGCAACCAAACATTTGCATATATTTTCCATTAATTTGGTTTGTTTCATGTTCCAAAGCGATTTGCATAACGAATAGGCTTTTTAGTAGTTAAATTTGATATAGTATTATACATTTTTCCGTTACATTAAGTGAAATAAATACACAATTATTTTTGTTAGTTGATTACTTTTAATTAACTGTTGTCGTGTAATTATTTTGGAGTTTTGGAGAATTAATGTACTGAATTTTCAACAAAATTCGTTTACTATCAAGAATTACCACTGTAATGCTAAATATATTAATTTAAAAAAATACTCGGTTAACAACCAACATCAGTTATCCTACTTTGAGTTTAGGGTAGTAAATAAATAAATAAAGTAAATTAAAAAAAAGTTTTTGTAAATATATAGGAAATATAAATAGGCTTTAATATAAATAAATGGTGTATAATTTGAATACAATAAAATTAAATATCATGTCCTAACAGACGGTCCCGCATTATTAATAAATTAACTCACATTAATTAGAATTTAATTCGTATGTACGTAAGCACATGTGTATTATAATTATCTCTTTTAGCATTATAATCCTTTGTCGTTTTGTATCTAGGAAAACACGTGGAAGGTATTTCATTTCATAGTGTTCATTATAAAAAACAATTTTATCAACTATGTATCACAAAGAGCGTTTGTCATCCTGAACAAATGTATCATCAAGCCGGCATAGCGAAGGCGATTGCTGCTTCCGTGGCTACACTTTAGCTTAATAGACTATCGACTATATAAAATACAATACAATTGTCACGCCTTTTTCCCACAGGGATAGGCAGAGACAACGGAACGCCACTTACCACGATCCTGACACAACACCCTCACTTCCCTCACATCCACAATATAATATGTAACGTATTATTGTAACTATTTTTATTTTAATAGTAATTTTGTGTGTTTAAAGATTAGGTTACGAACGATTATATAAATGTCTAAATACATATTTTTTTAATTCAATTATCTCGTAAGATTAAAAATTGAACATAAACGCGGTCAATATTGACCTGCTTTTGATAAAAACGTAATGAAAGGTTACTTAAATAGTTTCTGTATTTACATTTGATCCCCAAATTGGTCATGTCAATATTTATATTGCCTGTTAGCATACTTATCACAAGTAAATCATTTCATTTGTTGTATTTGTCAATACGAGTACATGATACAAACTCTATAAATATCTATTTTTTTTTTGTTAATTCTCCCATTTTGGGAAGGCAAAGGGAACAAAGCCCATACAGCCATGTCTTCAGTAATATAATATATATCTCAATTCTCATTTGTAGTAAATTCTTGAAGTTTTTACATCAAATTGCAATGGTGTTTTACAATTTGACGCTTTCTTGGAGTATTTGGCGGCAATTCACCCGGTCACGTCACAACATGAGCGTTTTCACGGCGTGGGATAACCACAAAAAAAAACTGCTTCTGTTGCCTCATATAGAGTGAATTTTAATGTTTCCACAATTACTCACATGCGCAGCATAAAATTACGCAAAATAACACCAATTTTACACAATAATAACCACTAAACTAATTAAGGAAAGGGATAAAAAAACACCTCAACCTGCCTGGGCAAAAGCGCGCCAAACACTCTTTTATTTTTTTATTTTGTTTTATATGGCATTATAACAATTTGCCAGTGTCAAAGTAAATATTTTTGCATCAAGTTAATATTGTACATCACGAGTCATTCATTCATCACACTTAAAGTCAGGTCAAGTCACAGTCAAGTCAAAAATTGCTCCAGTAAAGTGGTAGAATCTTTACTGAAACTTCCTACGGAGTTTTGCAGGGAAAATGGAAACACAGGTTCTCTTCTTTTGAATTGTTTGCCCACACTCACGCACGTTCACGAACACTTAATGGTTAATAATTTATAATCCATCATTATTACACATTAACACTCGAAGAAACACAAGTTTAGAAAAATAATTCAAGACAGACAACCTGACGTCTCAAGATGGCCGCCAAAGCTTTCTATAAATATCTACTAATTTAACAGTTCTTCCATTATGGGAACGCAAAAGGAACAAAACCTAAACAGCCACGACTTCCGTATTACGTTTTCTTCTTTTTGACAATTCGACGTGCCGGCATTTTATAATTCGATGCTTTTTACATCAATTCTGCTTGGAATAATGAGTGAATATCTGAGGCCTAAGTATGAGTTTATATTTACGCAGTCACGACGTAAAGTGACAACTTTCTGCCAATCAGCCGAGGTAAAAAAAATTCAAATGAAGCGATCTTATTGGTGGAGACTTTTCACCTTACGCCGTGAGAACGTAAATATAATCTCATAATCAAGACTCTTGCCCTATTAATGGCATGAGATTTACATTATTTAATATATTCCGTTATATTAAAGTTTATACGGTTGCCACACCACTGCTAATTAAACTCTTCCACAATTTTGGGAAAAAAGAAAGCTTCATACATTTTTATTTTAACACATCATTATGACCGCATAGACGCCTGCTTTGTGAGATGCCTCTTCACACGGGGCGCGTTAAAAGGTTCCATACAAGGAAAAACGTCCCAAAATTAAATGGAAGGACGAAGAAAGGACTGCTAAAAATGGGATATAATTACATTCCCTTTTTTTTTTAATTATGAGAAATCAACACTTTTTATTGCAAACAGGTTTTGTTAAACTTATAATTTATTTACACCTCTTACGCATCTATTAAAACAGCGTGTATTGGAAATACTTAGCACAAAATACGCTAAAAGCAAAAGTTTCTGAATCAGATTTGAATAGTTAAACAATAGTTAAGGCATAGTAACGACGACTGGAGCCACCTATTAATGGTTCTCTAGTCGAATCAGGCCAGTCGAAGTTACCACATAAAAAAATTATGATGAGTATTATTCCGTAAAGTTTTTAATAATGCAAATAAAACGATAAACTTTATTTATTGATAATAATTAATTATTTCATCGAATGAAACTGTAAAGTAAAGTTATATTTGTATACAGGTAGAACGAGAGGATTGTGCTCTGTCAATGGATAGTGTACATTTGTATCCCCAAGCCGGCATAGCGGAGATCACTGCTACATGTAGACCACAGTAGGTAGCAGTTGTTTCTACTCATAGACATCACTCTAGTTTGACATTGACACTCAGTATCTATAGACACTATTAAAGAGTGGTAGGCAGATTGATTATGGTTATTAGCCCAATCTGCCGTCCTGGGGTAGTACCACCACTATCGAATGTATTTTTCGAAAAAAAAAAAACTTTGGCTTGTAAATAAACAGATTACGTCAATTTTATACTAGAACAAAACAGATTTCACATATTAATTTAGTCTTTACACCGTCGACTTGTGGTGCATTTATGCAAAGCATATAATTCTCGTTGTTTCTCGACACGTCATTTGTATAATCGTCAGCTTCTCATGAAGATCTTTCTGACACCAAAGCGAAACGTTGTCCACACAGTAAAACGTATACATTGTTATGCGTCACGGATTGAGTGTTGTCGAGAAAGTTGAGTAGAGGCCATGGATTATCTTTCGTCTCGTGTTGTTTAGGTTGACCTTTAGAACAGGGGTCAGTAAAGTAATTTTGGGTGGGCTTTTTTATTGCAGCTCGGCATATGACAACACTCCACCTAACGTAAAGCTAGAGTGCGGTATTGAGCGTAGGCGACTGCTGTCCGAGAAGGGGATCTGCAGACAGCAGTCACGTCCGCTAT
The DNA here is from genome assembly GCA_948150575.1 of Tinea pellionella. Classification (NCBI taxonomy): domain Eukaryota; kingdom Metazoa; phylum Arthropoda; class Insecta; order Lepidoptera; family Tineidae; genus Tinea; species Tinea pellionella. Next base: position 1,748,276 of record OX411254.1, on the reverse strand, counting down.
GCCGGCTTGATAAGGTGTCTCTTCACACTGCGCTTGAAGGATCCCATTCGAAAGGGTACAGAGTACATTTAAGGGAGTCCAGAAAAAAAGTCGCAATTTTATTTGTATTTTAATGTTTTAAAAAATGTATGAAAAAAGTTCTGTATGATTGGCTAACCGTAAGTTGCCGATTCCTGCTTTAAATACATTAAGGGTTAAAATCCTTAAGCAAGTTTAGGATTTTGAATCTGATAAGATTAGAATTCAAAAGGGTCTTAAATACACATATGGATTAGAAATCTAATCAGTATAGTTGGTACCAAGCTGTCTGAGGTTTACAAGTAATTAGAGTTTTCCTTATTTGCAAATAGTGCGGTATAGTGCGACAATGGACACATGCTCTTCAGTTTACAAGTCACACGGTGGACGTACTTTATGCCAAAGGCTTGCAAAGTAAGATTTCCACGCTTTGTACTTTGCTAGTTTCCGGAAAGCATTTCTGAAATTATCTTATCTCGCACCGACTCTGAGCAAAATTTACGTAAACATTGATAATAAAACAAAACTTTTCAAATCAAAAATTGTGTATCAAAATAAGTTAAATTTAATTTCACGCCAAGCGTTTAGACTTTTAAGAAGTTTAGCATTACGAGTTGTAATATAATTTTACATTATTCACTGGTACTAACTGTCATTGTTATTACTGAAAAACTATGAAACTTTTCGTTCTGTGCAAAACACATTAATTATTTCACACAGCCAAACCGTCTAAAACTAACTTATAACTAATCACAGTCGTACTTAAAATTACAATAAATTAACACACTACATGGAATATCGATCCCTGACTCTCGCGAACATTTCACCACTGCTCACTTTGTTAGGACCTTCATTCTTGCCGAAAGAACACGTCTTGGTAGTCTTCACTAGACCTCTACCTTCGGTTCTACGCCAATAGACCGTTTGGACGGCATGACGTCCGGCGATGTATCGTGTAGCGGTACCAACCAGCATCTTGTCCATTTCGACCAAAATAACTTCGGAATCGAAATTTAAGTTGGAGCAAAACGTATGTTACTCGCGGACAGTTTGCACGATTAATGACGATAAGGAGCCTGTTGTTCCAGTTTATATAGTAGATGCCACGTGCGGTCTGACTTGATAATGAATTAGTTATGACGCAAAATCAAACACTAACAATAGCGGATATACAAAATAAACTTTGTACTCCTGTGAGCCATGCAATCTTTGTGTGGTTGTTCTATTCGATTGGAATAAATAACTATTCTATCATTTGTTTTGTTTATTGTTTTTTTTCCATACTTTTAATTCTAGTCGAGGTAGGTAAATAACTAGATGCGTCAACTGCTCTATACAGCAAAGCCGTTGTACTACTTCTAACTATGATTGGATATTCTAATGATAGAAAGTACAAAGAAATGGATAATACCTTTCTTTTATTATAACAACACTCCGCCTGATGTAAAGCTGGAATGCCTCCGCTGTGCCGACTTGAGGAGATGAATGTACACCATCCAGATTGATAATGCACACTCCTCTCGCTACTTCCAAACTGATCGGCAAGGACTCTTCACTTCTCGGGTGTTACATTTGTGGTACTACCCCAAGACGGCAGTTTTTAATGTAATTTGTTTGTTTTAAGTGACAATATATTAGTACCTATGTATCTATAACAAAAGTAAAAGCATTTTTTTATATTTGTTTGTTTTCGTTTTTGTTATTGTCACTGCCAAATATTATTGTTACTTTGAATGTTTAATTATTTTCAAGGGTAAATGATAATAAAAAAATACTATTGGCCATAAAACATTATCTTCGAATTTTCATTTTAACATGTTTTCTTAAACTTTTTGAAACGAAAAATATTCCATATTAGAAAATAATATACTAGCTGTAATCCGCAACTTCGCATGCTTATAATTATATAAATAACCTTTTGTGTAGGAAAAAAAAACGAAATCTTTCTTACAATAAATTTACTAATATTTACAGAGTACCTTATCGTTGGAAATAACGCCAAAAAAATGGGCTCATAGTTCCGGAACACATACGGGACAAACAAACATTCATTTTTATATATTACATTATTACTCCGGTGAAAAGATCCGTGACAATTATTCATAATCATGTTGACAGTGAGTGGGTGATATGTCACACATTAGAAAAATAACAAGGTAGGCTTCGTCACAACATGAGATCCAGGATTACGTTACGAGTCAACATCCTCTTAATGCCATAAATATGACAAATTATCAGTGAAATATTAATTTAATATATATTTTTTGTTAAATTTTCGATTAATTTAAGCGGTTTATTGCCTTTTCAATAATGCATACTTCCGTTTGTAAGTAATAAAAATATGTTATATGATTATTTTTTTTTGTTTTTTATTGTAGCTCTGCATGTGACAACACTCCGCCTGATGTAAAGCTAGAGTGCGGTCCATGAATGGAAACAACTGCTACTACAGAGCAACCTGTGCGGGCAGCAGTCGCCTCCACTATGCCGGCTTGAGGAGACGAGCATGTGCCATCTAGATTGACAGTGCACACTCCTCTCGTTATACCTGGCTACTTTCAAACTATTCCCGAAACGCGACAAAGTCACTTCACGGGTGTTACATTCGAAAGTGGTGGGACTACCCCAGGACGGCAGACTGGACAAATAACGATCTTCAGTCTGCCTACCACTCTTTAAAATTTTTATGAATTTAGAATAAAAAATACGGCTTGCTAAAATCGTGGTAGGTTTGTGAGTTGATGATGTCCACCAGTCTGCCGTCCTGGGGTAGTACCACCACTTTCGAATGTAACACCCTAGAAGTGACCTTGTCGCGTTTTGGGAATAGTTTCAAAGTAGCCAGATAGAACGAGAGGAGTGTGCACTGTCAATCTGGATGGTGCATGCTCGTCTCTTCAATCCGGCATAGTGGAGGTGACTGCTGTCTGTAGGGATTTCTCTGTAGTAGCAGTTGTTTCCATTCATGGACCACACTCTAGCTTTACATCAGGTGGAGTGTTGTCACATGCCGAGCTACAATAATAAAAAAAAACGTGAAACTGAAAAAAAAACCTTTACCTACTGAAAGATTTTAAATTGATATGTTATAAATATCATATTGTAAAATTTACTTTTCCGTAGTATCGGTAGGTATTTTAAAGTCTAAAAAAAATATATGGCTTGTTAATTAACACACACCAAAAAAAAATAATCGAATTTTGTCCACTTTGATCAACGAAACTTTTTTTTAATTGATAGAGATCTCTGACACTATAAATATAGGGCGGCAAACCAGAACCCCATTTGTTTTTTTTTTTTGGCAACGTCATAATGTCAAAAAGTCCCGTTTTTTTAATATTTACAAGCAATATCCGTATGACTCAACGAATTATAAGTTAACAACATACCTAATAGCTATTAATTTTGATAGATAAAAATTATATCATGTCTATGGAACATGTATTTATTGTATTTATCTAAAAATATCATTCAAAACACACGTGAGACTTTTTAATTAATATAATTCTTTACTAAAGAAGATAGCCTAAATATTAAAAAAAAATAGAATTGGTTATGGATGTGCACCATTTGATGATGGGATGCTTTAAAAAACGAAAGAGTTGTCTTATATGTTGTATGCTGTGAAAATGGTTACTAGCCCTTTCTGCAGTCCTGGGAAGCAACCTACTCGCAATTGAAGATTAGCTTGTAAGTAATAAGGTCAAAAAACGTGTGCACTGTCGACATGGATGGTGGACGGATTCTCTGTGATAGCAGTTTGTCTTCGTTCATCGACCTCACTCTATTTCTGTATGATTATAATTATTACCTATACAGTATGTCCGGTATTTAACCACATTCCGCCGTATGGCTTTTTTTGAGGAGGATATCTATTATAGATGCCTGTGTGTGACCGTGACGTAGCATATGGTGAGGTCACGGGCACGCTTTCGCATTCATCCGCGGCCCCACCTCATCGGAAAGAAACACCATTCCAGCCAAGTAAATGTGCAGTAGTCCAACCCCGCGATTACGGGCGAAGAAGAGAACGTTTGCTACTCCGCTAGACCCCATCTTGCTGGTTTTGGTTCGCGCCGGGGTACCTCAGGGTACCAGCAACTTCAACAGTGCCCCCCATATGACACTATCACTCACGGTCAAAGGACTGCGAGCCACGGGTTCCGCCTTACGTCTGGATAACGGCCCATGAGCGGAGACAACTGCTATAAGAGAGAAAATTTCTGTAAATAGTAGTTATGCCGTTAAACCGGCCTGTGCATTATCCAAGTTCACAAGATATAGGTATTCCCTTTATTGCTATAGATACCCACCTATTTTCAAGTGATCTCGACTAAGTAACTTCACGTCTGTTACGCTCCGAAGTGATGCTTACAACCGTGGTCGGAATTACCGCGGGACAGACTGGGCTAACAAGTAAATAATAAATTCCTGAAACGTATTCATTATGATGAAAAGACAATGACAATGTTTCAGCTAAAAATAAAGCATAATTATCATTATTTCTAATGATTAAGGAACAATTTTGAATAACAAATGGATCTAATTTGATTAAAAAGCGTTAATCATAAATCATTAAAGCTTTTATCAACCATTATTTTGACGATTACTATTATATAAATGTCTGTCATTAAATTATTCAGATTATTAAACAACTCGTACATCATCTGTCAAATTACATTTAACCTTATTTTAAACATAACTAATTCAGCTAGCTATCACAATGGACAGTACAAATAAAAATTGTACCTTTTTAAATGCGATAAAAATCGTTTACTGGAATCAGTACATGTTGGGGACGTCGAAAGTGAAAATTGAAAACAATTCTATATTACCATCTACGCGATTACAAAAACTGCAAATTTTAATATATTTTTTAATTCATTCAGCGTCTTTCGGAATTATAATTTCAGCTGGTCTTATCGAATCACAGTATTCAGTTTTTAAAATTTCTTCCGCTGTCGTATCTTATTATTTTCATTTAATTAATTTAATATTTTTGAATCGCAGCTTAAGTGTTGAACTTTTAAAAAGCTGTCAACTTATTTGCAAGGATATTTGTGAAACAATTAATACAAATTTTTATAACAAAAAAGAATTGAAGTGGAACTGGCCGTTAATAGTTATTATCCTGTACCATTTCGTTGTAATTTTCGTTCTGAGTTTTAATACTATTTTTGAAAACTTTTTAAGTTCTTCTAGATTCTTTCTTTTCGTTGTTTATACGTTGGGACAAATATTTATTGATGCTGACATCTTATTTGCTGTTAAATTAACTTCGTTTTTAACTGTTAGTTTAAAAGGAATTAATTTTCTACTAAAACCTTTGACAAACACAAATAATAAAAATCCAATCCCTATTAATAAAATTAAATCAATTCCATATATTTTTGAGAAAATACTCCGTACATATTATTTATTGCATATAGTGTTTAGATATTGCTATTTACTTCATTTAATTGTAACGTTTGTTTGGATAATGTCAGCCATGCAACATTTCACGAGCGAAATACTTTCTGGTAGAATAGAAAATATAACTCTTATGAACATTTGTTTGCGTAACACAAAGCACTTTTTCATTGTAATCCTTTTTAGTATTAACGCGGAGAAATTTCTAATACAAATAGACATAATTAAATGTCATAGTCTAAAGCTGTTAAATATATACGCATTTGGTCCTATAAGGGATATTGCAGAAATTATGTTAAAAATTGTAGATAAAATTCCACCGACGTTCTCAATTTATGGAATGTTTGTTGTTGACGCAAAATTACCTCTGCAATTGCTTGTTCTTAGTGTCACTTTTACTGTTGTTCTCTTACAATTCGCTTTCTTATAATAATTAATAAGTACGTCTGTGGAGTGCACTCGAGCAAGAGAATCGTAAACAATACGATAAGAAATCATTCCGAGCTCAAAGACCAGAAAGTGACCAGAGTGGAAATTGTGGTTCGGTCATTTGGAAAGGATGGGTGAGAGGAGATTAACAAAACAGATTTATTGTCCGAAAGTGGACGGCCGTGTGCAGGGGATGCCTAAGGAAGACCTTTCTCGGTGAGATAAGATAGGATTATACGAAGAGCACCCTCAAATGCCCTCAATATGTATGCATATATGAAGAGAATAATAGATGCTGTACTCCATACTCTACACTCTACAGTTACTGCCTACCTCGGCAGTGATAGGACGTAAGCTAGATAGATAAATAGATTGTAATCATATATACTGATATATTATATAATATAAATCTATATATACTGTTTTTTTTTTTACCTCAATACCATATCCCGTTGACTGAAATGGGAATGGCCAGGTCACCTATGTCGCATATCTCATGCATTCCAAATGGAGTCGAGACTGTAAACGGAATCGCGGTGGACCCAGAGGTGGTTGGACGAGCTTGAAGCGAGGAACCATGTGTTATGGAAAAGGGAAGTGAAAGGCTTTTGCACAGCAGTCGAAACTTCAAAGAGAATCGCAGCAGATCCAGACGGAGATGACGACCTCAACACATGTGAAAGGAATCATACGAGGAACCGTGCGTTATGGAGATTTATTCTGCAGTGAATCACAGGCGTGACAATTGTATTGTATTGTATTGTATTGAATCACAGAATAGATTATTATTAAAATAAAAAATTACCTTCACAACAAAAGTACCACCACTTTCGAACGTAACACCAGTGAAGTGACCTTGTCGCGTTTCGGGAATAGTTTGAAAGTAGCCAGGTATAACGAGAATATCTAGATGGTACATGCTCGTCTCCTCAAGCCGGCAGAGTGGAGGCGACTGCTGCCCGCACAGGTTTCTTCTGTAGTAGCAGTTGTTTCTGTTCATGGACCTCACTCTAGTTTTACATAAGGCGGAGTGTTGTCATATGCTGAGCTAAATAAAAAAAAATCATAAGTTATGTGTACGGATATCAAAACGTACATTCTGCATTATTACCCCGAACCAGGTATGCTATTTTGAAAATACATCTTTTACTACGGCAATATTATGTTATTTTATTTTAAGCTCGTTGCCAACTCTGACTAGTTCAGTAATATCTCCGTCATTTTTCAAAAGGCATTATCTATCCAGTCTTCAGTATTGTATTCCAATTATTTTTCTATAATTTAAGCAGGAAAACGAAATCCATTGTGCGTTTGCCTTTCATTTACATACACTAATATACCTTCCGTTCACATACATAATGGATTACAATCCACCTTTTAGATATTAACAATCCAAAAAACACAAAAAAAAAGATTATACAAGACAGACAATCTCTATCAAATGTTTTTTTATTAATAAAATATGGTAGGTTTTCATTAAATTGTTTATTATATTAAATCTCCGCTCACGCACAGCGTGGGTGGGAATCGAATACACATCTTCGCGCACCAATGCTCTGACCACAACACAGCGCTTACGTGATACGTCGACATTCTTTTCTTCTATCTTATATCAACAACTTCCTCGGGTTGTATATCGGCGATCATAATTTAATAATAATAACTTCAACTTTAGAATATTCAAAAAATTGCTTATTTTTTGTTTGAGCTAGAGTGCGGTCCATTAATGGAAACAACTGCTACCTTAGAAAATTTCTGCAAGCAGCAGTCACATTCGCTGTGCCGCACCGGCTTGAAGAGACGAATATACACTGTCAACCTGGACAGTGCATACTCCTCTTGTTATAAATGGTCCCAAAACGCAACACGTGTGCAACGGGTGTTGCACTTGAAAGTGGTGGCACTACCCCAGGACGGCAAACCGGGCTAATAACCATCATCAGTCTGCCTACCACTCTTTAACAATACATATAGGTACCGAGCGACCAAAACACATAACAAAGTCATATTGATACCAGTCAGAATTAACGAGGCTCTTACCTAGGTCTCATCAATCGTGAGTTCACGCGTTTTACCGCTAGACCACGGCCGCTCTAAAATATTGCAATAACTTTTTTTTTAAATTGTAGCTCGGTATGTGACAACACTCCGCGTGATGTAAAGCTAGAGTGCGGTCCATGAATGGAAACAACTGCTACTACAGAGAAATCTCTACAGGCAGCAGTCACCTCCACTATGCCGGCTTGAAGAGGCGACACTCCTCTCGTTCTATCTGGCTACTTTCAAACTATTCCCGAAATGCGACAAGGTCACTTCACGGTGTTACATTCGAAAGTGGTGGTATTTTTTGAATTACAGTTTTTATATACCGCAGTACATTACTTACCGACAAAAACGAGCGAACGAAAAACGACTATATCTATCGTTAATATTGCACATTGCAATAAATTCTTATTTTGTCGTAAAAGAAAGATACATTGTTATTTACGATGTCTCGACTCGCTCGGAAGTGTTGCAGTAAGAAGCTAGTACACAGCTAATATTTTATGATAATACTCTATTATTTGTTCCGATTTCGATATCCGGAATCCATATTGTTGAGTTAAGCCTTGCCATCGTGCGTTCAAATGCGGCGCCATCTAGCTCCCTTCGGCGTGTGCGCGTGGCCCCTTCGGGTGTTTCCGTAAACGATCGGGTGATTCGGGCTGTGTAGGCGTGCCACGTCATCGTGACGCGCACAATTTTACTTCATTATAGCGTCGTCTTTCGCTGCGTTCAGACGGTTTTTAATAGTATTTATGAACACGTGTTTTTACAAACACGTGGTTCTACATAATTCTCCCTTCGATAATATGGAATTATATCCTGAGCGTTATAAATTAAATACGCCAGCTATAAAGAAAGTTTATATTGAGAAATCGAGTTCTTGTACGTCGTCATCGGAGGAGAAACGGGGCTCGGAGCAAGCGGAAGGATCTCTCGGCTCGTAAGTTAAAACGAGCGCCTCTTGTAAGTAATTTTGAAATTTTATCAAACATCCCGATTATTAATTGATAATAAATAAATGTTAATTGTCATACATCTATAACTGCGTATTAAAGGCAACAACAACGATAGTGGAAGAACAGCTACCATTGCGTAACACACAAGCCACGTCACTAATTAAGGCTGACTAGCGTCCACTTGCATACGCCTGATTCCGATCTCATTTCTTCCGCATGCGCCTGTTGTGATCGAGTCGCACAGTGTTGTTACGTGGACCCACGTGACCCTGCGTCGGAGGTTCGCTTGACGAGCAATTGAAGTGCCTGATACGATTCTATTCGCTTCAATTTGGCTTACTAGTGAACGCGGTTTCGTAATACGACATTTTAAGCGAGATTTGGCGATTTTTCATTCGATTTTAACGACTCCGATATTCGATTTTAGCGACGATATTGCTATTTCCACTGAGATAGATCAGACTATGATCACTGAAAGTCACTGATCTTTATTTAAATTATAAAAGGTGCAATAATGAAATGCAAGAATAAAGTGCGAGAACTGCAAATATATATAACGAGAGATGTGTGCACTGCGGCGTAGATGGTGCATGCTCGTCTCCTCAAGCCGGCATGGTGGAGGCGACTGCTGCTCGTACAGGTTTCTTGGTAGTGGCAGTTGTTTCCGTTCATGGACTGCGTTCTGGCTTTATATCAGGCGGAGTGTTGTCACATGCCGAGATAAAAACCAGTGACTGTAACTGAAGAATAACTACCCTCATTTCGTTCAATGTGTAGATGATGTGTTTTGAATTCCAATGCAAGGAGGGATATCATCTACAACTTTTAGACCACAATGGTGTGGAGTCTAACTTCTTTTCATCGCTTCTTTTGCTGTTATGAAATAAATACTATCTTAGCACAGAGTATACGTTGCGCAAAATATTACAAGTATTAATTGAATAGGTAACTGGAAATATTTTACAAATGGCGTGTGGTAGACAAGTCGATTCGATTCTGTCACGTCGAGTACTATTGCTCAAATAAACTCCCGATTAATGTAATTATGGCGCGTTGAAAAGAATCCCACCGAATGCGAAATTTCTTTTCGATGTTGATACTTTTCTTCAAAAATAAGGGAGGGGCAAAAATTGACAGCTGCGGTGCTTAGCGATCGCGGCTGACAGAATCGATTATTGCTTTAAATAAAAACTACACTGGCCAATATCGTAAGAAGAATGACTTTTCTATAAATCTAGAACTGCTGAATGGGCGGCCTTGGTCAGGCGGTAGAGGACCGACCTCGCGGTCCATGGGACCAGTGTTCGAACATCGCTAAGTTCTGACCGATGCCGGCGTGGCTGTGTTATGTATGCTTTGGTCGCTCATTGCCTGTTGGTACAAGCACCAGTTTAGCACAGGCAAAATATTAGATCTAAATGTTCTGGAGGAAGCGTCCAGTTATAAAATGTTGAAGAATTATTTCTCGTACTCAAACCAGTCGATTTGTATTGCATTGCCCTATTTTCAATTTAAAGCAACTGAACAAGTTTATCAAGACAAGTTGCAGCTGTTCGCAAGCATCGCCGATTTTTTGACAAAGAGCTACAAAAGGCAGACTCCTGCAAATAATGTGTCTGCCGTTCGGTCTTACGTCGTTACCGAGGACCTTTGACCCCGCGACAAACTGTATCGTGGAATCCGAACCTGCGTTCTCACAACATTATGGCATAGTACATTTCCACGATTTTCCTCTGGTGGGCAGAGTCGGCAGTTGATTCACAACCACATCACCTTTACGATCAACGTGATGCCAAGACTCTGCCGGAAAATCATTTCGACAAATCTGTTCTGACTCCGACTCGTCATCAGAAATTCCTGGATATCCTCTAGGACACCGAGTACGACACTAGATCATTGTCGGAGTCGAAGTGCATAACGCTACGCAACGCACTTTAGCAACAGATGTCGAAAGGCAGTTGGTCCCTCAAACAGGCCCAGTCCTACTGAGGAGACTCAACTCGCCACATTCGTAGTTCCAACAGAAAGACTACTCTGTCGAACAGCGGAATACATTGTTGGAGTTGAAGTGCACAACGCTGTGCAACGCACTTTAGCAACAGAGGTCGAAAGGCAGTTGATTCCTTAAACAGGCCCAGTTCCTACTGAGGAGACTCAACTTTGCCATTATCTGAACTACGAATGAATACAAAAAGACTATGGTCGAACAATGCAATACTACAGTCGACAGACCGAAGCCATGCTCCAACTGCCAGATGCTGGACTCAACGAAATAAGAGGTTCTTGAATATTGCATCGAAGACGGTAACAATACCAACTACCTGATTACCCACCTGCTCACAACAGACGCATTAGGCATCGGGTGGTGTACTCAACTAGAAGATAATGATAAAAGGTCAGTGGTCAAACTCTTAACAAACCTGACAAGTAAAATGTACAAAATTTCTAAGCAGTGTACGCCCCCATAACACAAAAGAGCCATCAGTTATACGATCCTTACGCTCTGATACAAATAAGGCGACGACACAGTGGTAGCTTATGTCAACGATTACGTTGCTAGATGGGCTAGTCATGTCTGCCAGCTCAGTATTTCCAAGACAATCGAAGCAAGGATCCTCTATCTCGTCAGCGAGCATGGCTAGATTGGCATCTCAAGACTAAACCCACAGAAATCATCTTCCAAAGATGGGTCTATTTACTTCTGAAACAATTCACGTCATAAGAGGTATGTGTCACGAGACCTGAAAGATGATCAAGCGTCATTTCCTAATGTGATCATCTATCGTTAGGAATTCACCCCAGCCTGCTGCTTCCTGCTGCCGAATTTGATGCCCCAAATATTCTTGCATCCAAATACAGTGTGCAAACATCACATAATGCGAGCACTGAAATGGGCTAAGGTTTTTTGAATGGCAGGTTTTTAGCAGTAAGCTATTTAAGCAATGCATTGGATAATGGACATTTTGCGGGTGCTAATAGATACATGGACCGAGACACGACCTAAATTTCAGATCGTCAGAAATAATTATTAAGTAAACAGATTGAGACCTTCTTAATAATACTATGATTGCGAAAATCAACTCACCCCAGGTGTAAAGAAAAGTACTTGCTTCGGCAGTACATATACTAAAAATGGAACGATACAGAGAAGATTAGCATGGCCCCTGCGCAAGGATGACACGCAAAATCGTGAAGCGTTCCACATTTCTAATACAGGAAATACGTCCGAAAGCTTGGCTAATTTCGGATGGTCAGAAATAGTTATTAACTGGAAAAATCTAGACGTTCTTAATATTACTATGATGACAAGAAAGGTGTGGAGGAGGAAATCGAAAGCTTGGTCAGCAAATTTCAAGACAATTTCGCCAGCAGAGGTCAAGACTGCTCTGATAACAGATGTTTCCGCTTATAATCCGCGCTCTGGCTTGGCATCGGGCGGAGTGTGGCACATGATAGACCGCTATTAAGTCGGGTGCTGATTTTTGTCGCAAAAAAGTTCCTGGCGATATAGAAATAAGATTCTCCATCTTTTTTTCGTAAATAAGATTTGAAAAAAAAAAAAAAAAAAAAAAAAAAAAAATCTATTTCTGTGAAAAATATTTCAGATAAAAACCACCTTTACTAAATTTTTAATTGAACTGCTATTTTACCCTTATTAAGTCCTGTTATCAGCGTAGATGTTGCCACATTATTGAAGAATAATTGTCAAAGGAGACTATTGTGTTCTGGCTTTTTGGACAAAAACAATTAATGAGTTCTCATTAATCAGCAATCCAGGCAGAAAATTCTGAAGATACACGATAACAAACAGTTTATGATCTGTATACTGGACACGTCGATTAGTGTTGCTCTCCACTGAGCGACGCAAAGGCGATTCACTGAACGTATCAAAGTGAGAGGGTCTCCAAATCATTAACTATCATCGGAAGCTGGATTAGATCGGTATCAAAAGAGGCCAGTGTGAAGGGTACACCGAGTTCCAGTTCGTCCTGTAATAGCATAATTCTATTGTTAGAGAAATTATCGATCGATCGGTCTATCCATTGGATTTTGAATTCAGGGACATACTTTTCTTGTTACATTGTTGATTCGTATAAAAACAATAATTACGGTATTTTAAGTCTATAAATTGAATTTATATATGCTTATTCTAAACGAGCGATGATTTTAATCTTTTACTAAATCATCACATAATTTTGTGAATATACATAACTATCTATGTATCTCACACACATTATAGCATCATCATAGGGGTACCAGGAGATATCAAACACGTCACTCAACAATATGGATTCCGGATATCGAAATCGGAACAAATAATAGAGAGTTTTACCAAACAATAAAACTTACCTATTATTTTTCCTGAGATATCCGGAATCCAGGTAATCCCTACCTGGTACATTATTGAGTTCTATAATGAAGTAAAATTGTGCGCGTCACGATGACGTGGCACGCCTACACAGCCCGAATCACCCGATCGTTTACGGAAACACCCGAAGGGGCCACGCGCACACGCCGAAGGGAGCTAGATGGCGCCGCATTTGAACGCACGATGGCAAGGCTTAACTCAACAATATGGATTCCGGATATCTCAGGAAAAATAATAGGTAAGTTTTATTGTTTGGTAAAACTCTCTATTTTGACACGTAAATAGAGAAAGCAATTTTAATTAATAAACTATAATTTTAGTTTTAGGAAATTTCTAAAAGCCCCGAAACCATTCGCCTGAGAGAAATGGGCCCACATTTTTTTTCTCGAGTTTATCGATGATTTTTAGTTAATTTTGTAGAAAAATAAATCTACATTCCTTCATTTCAATTTTTTCACCCAGGTTATTGAGTAATTAGATGTTTTCTATTATTATAATATTAAATGATTTAATAACTGATGATATATGTTTTTTATGTAATTAAACGTCTATTGATTGTGAAATGAAATGAATCAATAAAAAAATAAGATATTATTTTAGATTATTGTTTTGTTACCAAACTATTAGGTATCAAGTGGGCCCAAAAATGGCCATTCTCCTTTGTAACTCATCCCTCAATCATGTTGTAAAGGCTGAACGGATTAGTTATGTTAGATTTTACTACGCGCCACGTGAATTTGTACGGCCTGGCGAGAATTATCAATACAAGTATTAGTCCAATTCTGCTTGATATTTTTGTACATATTCGAGCTATAATTAAATAGAATAAGCATGTATTATCAAATCAAAACATTAGAATTAAACATTCATTTTGTTTTTTTTTTTATTGTAGCTCGGCATGTGACAACACTCCGCCTGATGTAAAGCTAGAGTGCGGTCCGTGAATGGAAACAACTGCTACTACAGAGAAACCTGTGCGGGTAGCAGTCGCCTCCACTATGCCGGCTTGAGGAGACGAGCATGTACCATCTTAGGTTGACAGTGCACACTCTTGTTATACCTGGCTACTTTCAAACTATTCCCGAAACGCGACAAAGTCACTTAACGGGTGTTACATTCGAAATTTATAGATCGAAGTTTGTAGACCATTTGGGTTGGCCAGGCCTGGGTTAGATTCGTATCTCTGCCATCTGGCGATCGAGAGGAACACCGTGAGGTGAGGCCTGGGTTAGATGATACTTTTTTGTATTTAGCCCGTTTAATGAGAAAGGTTTTGACCTTATTATATTTTTGATTAATGTGGGTGGAGACATCCCTGGAGATGGAAAGGGTGAGCTAAACGCATAATTACAAATTTAAAAAATATATGTTACATCTATACAACATACGGATACGGTAAAAATATATATTTTTTTAATTTTAAGAATTATATTTTTCTAATTTTTATGTTTTTGTCATTTATTGGTTGAATATTAACTATACATAATATATATTTTAGAAAACACGTAGGTTTGTTATCTGCTTTTTACATCCTGTATGTAAAATCTACTTGCTAACTAATGTAACTATGTCTGTTTGGTAAAATATAGGATTCAAAGTTTGTATAGGGTATCCGTTAGCGGCCGTGATGTAGCGTTTAGAGGGCCTTGTCATAGCTTAGTACAGGCATTTTAGAAGAAAAAAAAAGCAAATAAATCAACCATTATTTCACAGGTCAAGCAGCTAGTATTTAATAAATAAATAAAATACGTTAATTGGTCCAAATGATCACCGCTTATTGGCGTGGGAATTTTTACCAGCGGATTCGTGAAACATGCTATCATTGGCAAAAATGGCAAAACAAAACAAACATTTATCTACTTATTTTTTCATTACTGCGTCAGGTTGAATAGGTCTGTTTATAAAAAACTCTATTGATAAGTTATCAATTGCTAACTAATGTTATTATGATGGAATAATTTTGTGCATTGCGTCATAACTGCTTTTAATTTTTTTTAATATTATCTGTTTCCAAAGTGCAAAAATTCTCCATAAAAAATTAACGAATTGACGTCTATTCGAACAGAATAAAACAACATACAAGAAAGAAAGATATTCTCTATTCTATGGCGAGAAACAAGAAGACTTATAACTACCATTGTACTGACTTATGACTTTCTGTTTTTGTACTAATATAGCAGCTCACTCCGCCTGATGTCAAGCTACCGTGAAGACGATGTGTGCTATCCATTGACAGAACATACTCCTCTCATTATACCCGACTACTTCCAAGCAGCCCTAAAAAGCAGCCGTGGTATAGCGGTAAGACGCGTCATGATTTCATTCGATGAGACCCGTGTTCGAACCTCGCTAATTCTGACCGGTACCAATGTAACTTTGTATATGTACAAATTGCTCAGTGCTTATTTTCTTTCTTTCTATTCACTTTCGAATGTATTACCCGTAAACTGACCTTGTCGCGTTTCAGGAATAGTTTAAAAGTAGCCAGGTATAACGAGAGGACTGTGCACTGTCAATCTAGATTAGTTTCTCCGTAGGAGCAGTTGTTTCCATTCACGGACTGACCTCTAGCTTTACTTCAGGCGAGGTGTTGTCCCATGCCGAGCTACAATTTTAAAAAAACGTGACTAAGTCACTTCATGATTGAAAGTGATGATTCGGCAGACTGCACTAATAACCAAAATCTAGCCTAACACTTTTTTTAAAAGAAATCCACTGATACTTAGACATAAAGGCGGCGACTGCTAACTGCAGATATCTATTTCTCTTTGGCAGCAGTTCTCTGCTCACCGCAGTTTTCTTTGTCCAGCACACGGACTGCTTTCAATCATAGAATAAGTAATAAAAACTAAACTACTATTTAAACATTTCATTTCACATCAATGAGTTTCAAATTCAATTTTCAAGCTAAACATGACATGTGAAATGGAATATTGTATCTTCATAAACGTAATGACGAAATGGAAATCCCATTGAAGACAACAGTGGAAATATAGATTAGTACTTTCTATATAAGTATTGTTAAGTGGATGTTATCGTTGGAACTCTACAATTATCTTCAATTTGACACTTCGAACTTACCAATTGGTATTATTGATTTTATCCTTACTCTAATAATGATAACTACTTCGATAAATATTTAGTTAGAAACGTATAGTTTATTTATTGTTCTTTTATTTACAAATTCATACTGAAACGCGGTAATGTTGCTAACTTTTAATCTCTTTCTTTAAGTTTGCCTAAACAAAATTAAACTAAGCTAGAGTGCAGTCGATAAGAGGAAACAACTGCACTGTCAAAAGTATGTGCTCGTCTCCTTAAGCCTGCATAGTGGAGGCGACTGCTGCCCGTAGAGATTTATCTGTAGTAGCAGTTGTTTCCATTCATGGGCTGCATTCTAGCTTTACATCAGGCGGAGTGTTGTCACATGGCGAGCTCCTTTAAAAAAAAAACAAATGTGTATTTACAAGTATTAGTTGTATCCTAAGAAATTTCAACGGCCTCTTTTTTAGATCCCTGGTTCGAAAAACTATAATCAGCTCATTAGATAGAGTGCTTCCAATATATTTTTGACAATGAAATCGTCTGCTAAGCATAAAAAAATTGTTGGTATTGCCCCAAGACGCCCAGTGAGAGTTTTCGAATTTCCTCGGTGCAACTTCGCTCCGATGTACTCGTATATACAATTTGTGTAAGTCTCCTATTTTGATATATCGACACTCGGCAGATATGATCCTGTCCTTACATTATACACTGTTCACACATACAGAGATATGGCCGAAAAACCACCACTTTGGAATTTCGAACATATCTCTGGATCGCGACCACTCGCGAGAGCAAACTTTACACAGCAGACGGTAAACTTAAATTACTATATTATTCTATTACCTAGTATACATTTCCTATTTTCCTTTATCAATACATCTTACTACTAAAATAAACGTTTGTTCAATACGTTATTTGTTATCATAACGTTTTTTTTTCTTTTTATCGTGCCATTCACATACTCGTACGTCGGTAGAATCGAATGATTTGTTTTGATAATAGCTTGACCTTTTCCACGGCACTTATCGAACTTAATTCTACATAATTTTCATTACTAATTAACCTTGAGAAATATGTTTGTTTTGCTTTAATTTGTTTTATTTTGTTATTCATCAATTGTTGCCAATTTTATTCACCTATTTCGCTTTCCTTCTATCAGAGCGGAAGATTTTTTCCTTTTTTTTTATTTTGAGATTAAGTACATCTATTTATATATGAACTAAATTTCAGCCAGACTGATTTTATTTTACATTAATTCTCCTAAGCCGGTATTTCAACCTTCCTGAATTGTAAGGCGACCTAATTAAGTCTATATATAATTCTTGATTTTCTCGTCTTTCTTAGAATATCCTAATAAGCTTTATTCAGTGCCTGAGATCATCTTAGATTAGTTTACTTCACACAATACCACTACGGTGTCATCATTACATCTTACTCATTTTTCTTTGTTTACCACTTAACTTAGAACTGAGTTATCGGCTTAAAAATTATGGTATTGAGGTCATATGGCAAAAAAACAATTGTCATCTGTCAAATATCAAATAGGATAGTGGTCTAGCGGTAAGACGCGTGAACTCACGATCGATGAGACCCGTGTTCGAACCTCGCTAATTTTGATAGGTACCAATGTAACTTTGTCATATGTACTTTGGTCGCTCAGTGCCTATAGGCACAATTAAAGAGTGGTAGGCAGACTGATGATGTTTATTAGTTCGGTCTGCCGTCCTGGGGTAGTACCACCACTTTCGAATGTAACACCCGTAAAGTGACCTTGTCGCATTTCGGGAATAGTTTGAAAGCAGCCAGGCATTGCAAGAGGAGTGTGCGCTGTCAATCTGGTACATGCTCGTCTCTTCAAGTCGGCATAGTGGAGGCGACTGCTGCCTGTAGATATTTCTCTGTAGTAGTAGTTGTTTCCATTCATGGACCACTCTCTAGCTTTCCATCAGGCGGAGTGTTTGTCACACGCCGAGCTATAATAAAAAAAAAAGATTGTATTTAATTTTTTTCCACAAAACAAACTTATTTTTACATTTATAGTGTTGATATAGATTATTATTATAAAGATTTTGCCTCTAACAAACACATTAAAATTCGCAAATAAGTTATTTTTGTTCCGATACATTCTCTCGCAAATTAATGTTAAATAACGTTGGTTCTTGTGTTTAACTGGTTTCAGTTGCTATGGTTTCTCAAATATAGAACTGGTATTTCCTCATCCATTTATATAGTTGTCCCTATGTGACGTGACAGAAAAGATGATCGCAGTCGCTTTTAGGTTTCCTGTCAGTTTCTATTTGGGTGTCGGCAACATTGTCAAATCGTTTGAAACCGCTTACAATTTTTTCATGTCTGACGTATGAGGTTTGCTCTTTTTTTGATTATAGCTCGGCGTGTGACAACACTCCGTTTGATGAAAAGCTAGAGTGCGGTCCATGAATGGAAACAACTACTACTACAGAGAAATCTCTACAGGCAGCAGTCGCCTCCACTATACCGGCTTGAAGAGACGAGCATGTACCATCCAGGTTGATAGCGCTCTCGCAATACCTGGCTACTTTCAAACTATTCCCGAAACGCGACAAGGTCACTTCACGGGTGTTATATTCGAAAGTGGTGGTACTACCCCAGGACGGCCGACCGGACTAATAAACATCATCAGTCTGCCTACCACTCTTTAATAGTGCCTATAGGCACTGAGCGACCAAAGTACATATAACAAAGTTACATTGGTACCGGTCAGAATTTAGCGAGGTTCGAACACGGGGCTCATCGATCGTGAGTTCACGCGTCTTACCGCTAGACCACGGCCGCTCTTATTTGCTCTAAATATAAACTCATAGAAACGTTTATTTCTCTTTGTTATTGTTGCGATTCTTTTGATTTGAAGACTTTATATCTTAAACATTGAATATTTTTAAATTAGCTCGGCTCCCCCCTATGTTAAGCTAAAGTGTAGTCCAAGGGCAGAAACAACTGCTAATACCAGGCAGCAGTCGTCTCCGCTATGCCAGCTTGAGAAGGTGAATGTGTACACTTCTGTCATTATACGAGTACGCGGCTAAATAAATATTTTTATAAATTAAAAATTCCTACTAATTATCTAGTTAACCCAATGTTTTTCTTTTTACAGCAATTAGTAACTATACAAAAGTACTGTCAAAATTAAAAAAAAAAAAAACAAATTAAATGTCAGAGGCTTTTCTTAAAATAAACTTTGAAACAGATTGATTAAGAAAGATTGGATTACAAATTTAAGACAGTTTTACATTGTTATTTTCATGAACGGTGAGTTTATGTTACAATTCAAATTCAAATTGCTTATTTCCAAAATATGTGTGTAGTGGGTCTTACAACTTCTGTATGGGATATCCACTGGCTGGCGGAAGGTTTGCTGGATGGAGAAAGAGAGGTACTCACGTTGTGATACGGCTGCGCCTATTTCCTCCTGTATCCTTTTCGCTTGGTACCAAGGCGAGAAAGCTAGATCGATTTTATCTCGTTTTGTTTGAAATTTCGTCCTTTTTTTGTTGGTGTCGGATGTCCGAGCGTGTGCGTCGCACCGTAGTTGTCACAAGAGAGCGGTGGCCACTAGATGGCGCAGTTGTAGGAAAAAGTAATTGGATAGAAGGGGACATGGATGTTGCCAGCCAGCAAAATTACTAATTATAAATTTGATAAATAAAAAATAATCTTTTTTTGGTACGGAACAACTTCTTTTACCATAGTTTCAATATATTTTAATATTTTCAGCGTGGAAATTAACTAACATGATTGTAAAGAATTTAAAATAATAACCAATCAATTACCGCAATAATAACAGGGTAAAAAATTATCACAAAATATTCACCAATATTATAATAGTATTGTTAATTAAATGCAGCTTTAATTTTTTCTTTAATACCGTCCGTCGTCTATAGATGTTTCATTTTTTCCGGTAATTATAAATCTTTGGAGTCTCTTGTTTAAGCGCTTTTTGCTTTGTCAAGCTTTATTTTATTGTAGCTTAGCACTAAAGTGCGGTCCAAGTTTCTGAAGGGAGCACTCGCCTCAGCCACACCGACTAGAGGAGACGAATGTTCAATTAAGAGATTAATTAACGACGTAAATAAACATAAATATGACAGAACGGGAGATCGGCCCAAGGCTTCTATCCTCCATTTGTGGGCGATAACTAAGCAAATATGCTGAAAACGACAGTTCCTCCGCACAAACAAGTCACAACGTGTCCGCCGCGTCGTGTGTTTTCAGAGACTCTGTCAAAGCGTAACGACGCTTTTGTTTCATATTCAGTTAGTGCTTGTACTCATGACCACGTATTCATTTTGGTCCAAGTTAGTTTCCGTAATCGTTCAAATTTGAGTCCGTGACCGTTCCGACAAATATATTAAAAATCCACTAATGTGGTCTACCTATTTATAGTTACTAAAAATGAATTTAATTATGTTTCGATATACTGGTTTAAACAGAGAAAAAAATCTATTTTCGTAGCTGGTTATGAAAATACAGTAACGATCGCGGGTGAAAGAAAATTATCGTTATAAATGTTTCTTTTGTTTAAATTATTACACGCCCTGCATTACAACAGTCTTTGTTACATAAACATGTGTAATTTTTAATTTATTAAAATGTATAATAATGTGATTCACACTTAACACACGCGTGGAATCAAACGTGATTCTAAGTAGATTGAGCTGGAATATAAAGTCTATTTTACATTGAATATTGTCATTAGTGTATTCGATTATTTTGTTGCTTTTTGTTTTGTTTATGTGCGTTATTTTTTTAATGGTTAGTTTAATAATTCATTAAATTAATAATTAAAGTGTATACTAAAAGAACTGTACCTAACAAAGGATACACGAGCTAGTATGCCAGTACTTCTGGTTACTTTTGTTATGTATATCACTAGCTACATAGGAAGCTAGTATCTCTAGCCAGGAAAGTTTAATAGGATAGGGTTCTATTTTTGAGCGATACTGGCTTCGTGTGTCCCGGGCGTAAAATACTGAAGACTTTTTACAGATCTCTCTTTTATGAACTGAAACTTATGTATAGTTGAATTGTTAGTAATCTTCAAACACTTACCTCCAGCTTTTAAAAGACCAATAAACCTGTATAATATGTAAACTACGCTTAATATTGTGATGAACACGAAACAGATGCGTGTGAGACTAACTGGTTTTTGAATAATGCTTATAAGATATATTTTTTTATATTCTTGTGATATTAGTTTTACAATTGTACTTAATTTTATTTTAAAATATATTATAATGTATTTAATTTTAATGTTTATATGTTTTAAGGATTTTAATTATTTTCGTGTCCTAAATGAATACTTTTTCTATTATTAATTTGAAAGCAACATGGAGATTTTATTTAATTAAATTATTTATGTGTATTATTAAATTATGATGAAACCTGAACAGAAAAAAAACAAAACACAACTTTGTTACATAATTTAATAATAAACAAATACGGCATTTTACGACTTATGCCAAAAATAGACTTTTTTAAATTGTGTTTCTATAATAGAAGTATCGATTTTTTTCTTTGAATTGTAAAAGGTAATAAATTCTGAATTCAATTAGATCCTGTCAGAGATTTTAAATGTTCCAAATTCTGACGTTATTCTATGATTGAATTTTAACGTTTACATTTCTAACGGCAAATGTCTACTTTAATGATTATCTTTGCCATTGCGATTTAGAATTAATTGTCTATTAAAAGTACATAAATCGAAGTAAATTGTATAAAATCCGATCAGAACTATATTTATAGTTTCGTTTTCAACTGAATTTCGAAAAACAAAACTTTGTAAGTCCCGAATAGGGCCCTGTTTTGTTCTGTAGATTATTTACTAAATTGTGAAACTAATAAAATGTTTATTTATTTATTTATTTATTTATTTATTTATGTTTAAGATTTTCTTTCGAATAGTTTATAAAAATTTATTTATTAAATTCACTCTAACGTGAATAGATAGAGCATTTTGAAAGATGCCGTAAGTGGTGGCTATTAGTTGGCAGTCTCGACAATGCACTTGACCTACTCTACGCCCGGGTTGTTGACTCCGTGCATGTTGCTATCGCTCGCTAGGAGGGGCCAATTCTTAAATGTAGCAGAATTTTTGAAATAAACCTTTTTTAGCCACGTATACACGCGCATTTTAGAATGGGGAGTAAAAAATGTAACAAAAATTTGTCGGTTCACTCCGAGCGATCTCGGTTGACCGGCTTTGGGCGCACACGATTCTTTGTGGGTGCCCCCATGTATATACGTAAAATACATAGGTAATGTTTGCCTTAAATTTTATTTCTTGAAAAAAAAATATTTGAAACGATTCCGACAGGAACAGATAAACGCGATAGTAAGCCGAATAAAATTTTTCAAATTAATACGACTACTTTTAATTATTATTTTTCATAGTAACCGGACTATATTATTTGACCGACCTCTAGGCGCATAAAAATCAAAGGAAATTGGCTCACATGTCGGCATAGCGGGGCCGGCCTAAAGACATTAATAATTACAATATTTTATAGTTCAATAGTCGTGTTATCTTATTGACGTACTTACTTACTCGCGTTATTATTATGGATATTTTTTTTTTTATTGTAGCCCGGCCTATGATAACACTCCGCCTGACGTTAAACTAGAATGTGATTCATAAACAGAAACAATTGCAAAATATTTTTTAAACACTACTTTGCAACTAATTTCCGCTAATTAATATAAGACCCTTCACCAACACGCAAAAACCTCTCAACGCGTTTCGCCACTCCACGGGGCATCCTTAGGAGACGTGTGGTCGCTCCGACGACTGTGTACCTAACCTATTATTGATTAGCAGAGCATACTTTTGGTTATGGATTTCCGCAAAGTAACGCCTAATAGTATTAAACATAGAAACAATTGCTGCTACAGAAAATGCAGACAGCTTTGAAGCAGTCAGGTGTAACGAGAGAAGTGTTCCCACTGAAAACCTGGAAGATGCATATCCGTCTCCTCATTCGACTGCTGCCTGCATACATTTCTCTATAGTTGTAACTGCTCATGGACCGCGCTCCAGAGGAGTTTAGTTAAAACGTCACTGGTTTGTTTCCAGTTTAAGCATCGGTGGATGCGAAAACTCGGTTTAATTAAGATAAGTAATTAAATTTTTTCCATTTTAGTTTCACTGTTTAAATATTAATTAGGTAGGTTATTAGTTAGGTATTAATTAGGTTGGTAGGCCATTCTCATATGTGTCGCTTAATAAAAAATCATAACACAAATTTCAAAGATATTGACATATTTAATAGTTCTCTTGCCTCCATTAAAAACACAAAATAAATTACTCACTCCACTGACTTGAACAAAGATTATCATTTTTTAATTTTACATTTTATTAATATCATTGACATCATTATTAATATCATTACTTATAATTTGTAATCAATACCAAATTGTAATTGTTAGTAAACATTAATTTTCCACTGATTGGCGCATGCCGTGTTCACTGTTCATAGGACCTACATAAATGCATTGTACTTGTGTGTTAACGTTAGATTTGTTGTATTGCAAGGGCCTGTTTGTGAACCTAATAAATAAATAAATAAATAAATTACCACTTTAAATATTTCAAATTACACTTTAGTTAGTTATAGTTTCGTAGACTCCCTCGATAAATTATTAAGAAAAAAAAGTCTATTTTCATCTAAGTACAGACAAAGTTGTAAGTACACATTTCATTAAAATTAAATACTTATTAATTGACTTTACCCTGAAAACAAAAATTATAAACAACTATTTACCTAAGCAATGTTAAAATTGAAATGTCATTGACCTTTAATCTATTAATATTTCGCATGAAACGTGTTCTCTGTGTAATATTTTAAAATGGTCTCGTACCATTATAGGCTGGGGCCGTTATCTTTGAAGATGAAAAAATTAGTAGCAGGCAACGGCCGGCTGAAATATATAGCTGAGGTCATAAACAATAAAAAAAACTTTGGAGCTTGAGATGAAGGGAAGTAGTGAAATGGGGTGCTATTTAAGGGATGAAAACCGTTTTTCGTTATTTGTGGCGAAACGAGACCTCCTAGAAAAAAGTGTTTAATACAAAAGTTGTAGATAAGAAAAAAACCTAAAACTTTTATTCTATATATTTTTCGACATAACCTCAAAGATTGCGAGAAAAAGGCGAAAAACCGATTTTTATTTTTTTTATTTTTTTCTCGAGTTCGAAATTTTTTTTTTTCATTGTTTATGACCTAAACTATACGTGAGTGAGTATATGTACCTACTCTAATTACTTTAACTTAAGGTGAATGATTCAAAAAAGTATCTTATTTGGTGACATACACATGATCTGCCGCCCACTGGCTCTTAGACTATTAGTGAGGTGAATGTCATTGAAATCATCGTGTAGTTTCAAAATAAACTTCCTCCTTTAATTATTATTTTTAGCTAAATTAGCGTGTTAGAATAGCTGAGGTGTAGCGGAATAAAACCGCAATATCATACATGCGCCGTGCAGATAACCGGCTTAACCAGGGAGCGGTCAACGTCGAGATTAAATACCGACCTATTCACAACCAGTATATTTATTTTAGTTATTAGGTACAGCTGACATTTTCGTGCATATTTATTTATTTATGGATAAAATACAGTCCAGTAATAACTTGATGTTATATATTAAAAAGTCTGGGACAAAGAAATACTCACGATATGCCACGGCTAGCAACTCCTCTTGGATCCCACGCATTTGACTGTTAACATCCAACCGTCGTAGGATGTAGTTTTTTACCACACGACTGACTGAAAATTATTATTTCAGCGTGAAAGATAATTATCTTGTTATTTAAAAAATATATATTATTTTTTACCAGGTAACACCAGCATCCTCTTTTACATTCAATAAAAAAATAAAATAAAAATTAACTAGTGGTGGTCTAGTCATATTTGCCACATTATGGAGCTGGAGGTGGTTAGATTGGAAGTAGCATAGTATAACGAGAGAAGTGTCCACCGTCAACCGGTACGAAAATGCACCATCGCCGGCATAGAGGAGACAACTGCTGACTGCAGACATTTCTTTGTGTTAGAAGTTTCCGTGAACTTTAATTTAACATCAAGCCGATTGTGGACACGTTACACCAAGCAGCTATAAAAAAAATTAGAAGAAAATGCAGTCATATAAAGCGGGCTACACACGTTCAGTTTAAACTGACAGTTATAACTGCACAGAGTGCCGATTACGAACCGAGCTCACCGTGAGTACCTGACTTCCTTCGTGCTCGCTTTGTAATGTCATGGCTTGTCATGGTCGGCGTTCCCTGTTGACCGTGGCTCGTCCAATTACATTACAAAGCGAGCCGGAAGGAAGTCAGGTACTCACCGCGACTCACGGTGAGCTCGGTTCGTAAACTGTATAGTTAAAACTAAGCGTGTGTAGCCCGCTTTAGTGTTCATATTTTAGTTAATACTTTTGTGGAATAAAACCATGATGAACGATTACACGTACAAATTATTCATACTTAAAGGTATATGTACCTATTACAATAGTAAACAAATTGACATAAGTAATATAACTGTTATAAAGTGGTTGGTAATTAGTCACGTTGCATCAAACATGAGCGTCTACGTGCAATAGATACATTGCACCCACTTGCAACTATTATAGCTAAAGCTAATATTAATAATAGTAAAATTATGCATGAAACGTGATCGATAAACTAACATGACTTCCTACGTGTGCGATATTTAGTTCGAATGCGGGTGCGGTTAGCGGTAATAGAATAGTAAATTTTAAAAATAGTAAAACTAGCATGAGAATACATTATCATCATCAATTGTCACGCGGAGAGAAAACAATACAATAAAAATAAGAAATTCTTTACTAATCTGAAAATCGTCTATTTCTGCCGTGTAAACGGTTGTTGCCCGACTTGACTTCCAATGACCTTAATGTAGATACAGATTGTAACATCAACACAAACTTAGTGCAAATGAAATAGGCGCTAAAATAATTTTTATATGGGCGAATATATTTAGGTCTATACACCATATTTAGTACCACGGGGATTATCCATCTATATCGTTCTATACTGTTTTCAAAGCTAAAATATTGAAGGTAAAATACTAAGTGCTAAGCCGTGTCGTAAGCTTTGTTTTCATCGTTAATGGCAAAGTTGTAAATTACGTTAATTTAATTTAGGAATCCATGCATAATTGTAGAGATTGAGAAATCATTTCGGCGGCAGACGTAATTCTTTTTTTTTTTAATTTAGATTTAACCATTATTTTGTCTTCTTACTTCCTGTTTTGGGTTGTTTTTATCTTTAATAAATAAATAATTACCAGAGTTTTGAAAAAGGAAAATCATGGTCACGGTCGCACTATTTTCGCTTACGTAGTACGGTGCAATAGTGCAATTTTATTTGTGATGCGAGAAAGTAAGTAAATTTCTTTCATCCTTTTGTTTGTAGCCTATCCCCAGGGAAAAGGCGTGACAATTGTATTGTATGTAGAGGTTTACCGCCGTTAACTATGAGTTATTTCTTTTATTTCAGAGATAAGTGTGATAATATTATTTATAATTAAAAAGTGTTCAATTATGTTATTATTTTGTTTTATTTTAAAAACAATTACTTCGATAATTTAGTTAAATTTAATAGAGAAAAAGAAACCAATAAATCCTCGCATTAAAAATGCCAAAGACTAATTTAAAAAAACCGGTAAAATTACATAATTTCAAAATTATCATATCACATACATGTAAACTATACATAATTAAGTACCGTCAAAAGTTGACACAAAATTTTTCCATATTAACTTCGAGGTCGTTAAAAAGTTCGGCATTCAAATAAAACCCATGTGTTTAAGTAATTTTAGGCATCATAAAACAACTAGATTTTGTTTATTTATGGTGGAACAAGTATATCCAGTTCATAATGTATATATTTTCCATTCGATTAACGTCACATTTTAAGTATTAAAAGTTTAGATTTTTTATTTCATTTTGGTATCAATTTTTTTAAGTAATTAAACTTTTTTTGCAGCCAATAACTTGCATGCATAAGAAAAGTAATAGATGTTGTTGAAGTGCTCTATAGTTTCTAACTACGGCGGAGGAGACAGGGCGTGAGCTGAGTAAGTGATCGAATTCTAAATATGAGAGTTTTGGCGGGATTCCCAAGATATACGTTTTGAATTATATTTTCGAAAACGTGCTTTTTTCGAGTGTTAATGTATAATAGTGGTGGATTATTAATCTTTAACTTTCGTGAAAGTGCGTGTTCGCAAAATTTCGAAAATTTAACAATAAAATTAAATATGTTATCCCGCCTGTACCAATGTTACTTCCTATATTTTTTTACTTTAGTCTCTCAGCACCATAGAATTACAGAATATGTTACGAGCACTCTGCTTAATATAGTCATTATAGATATATACTTATAAATATAGATACTAGTAATTTGTATATGTAAATTATCTACGCAATATTATATATTTTTGCCTATTTCATAACTAGCTTTATCTAGTATTTTAATCTTTAACTAATATCTATTAATGTTTAGTAATTATGATTAGATAATATATTATTCAAAATACTAGACAATAATTATTGTTCTGAAGGTTACGTAATTGGAATCCAATACTAAAAATATTGTAAATTTAAAAATAAATCTCTGTATTTGTTGCCTTTTTTACGTCTAAACAGCTGAACAGATTTCGATAAAATTTGGCAAATTTGGGAAGGAAAATAATAATAATAAAAATTAAAACTCTTTATTTTTCAAAATATTAACAAATGAAATGTTTTGTCTCAAAAGAAAAAATGAATAAGTATAATATAATAAATATGGATCACGTTTTATCATACACATATATTAATTGTACCTATTTATTTAATGTCATTAGGCACATTTAGATAAATATTAAACGGTCAACGGTTTATTTATTT
The DNA here is from genome assembly GCA_948150575.1 of Tinea pellionella. Taxonomy (NCBI): domain Eukaryota; kingdom Metazoa; phylum Arthropoda; class Insecta; order Lepidoptera; family Tineidae; genus Tinea; species Tinea pellionella. The sequence goes on along the minus strand of OX411254.1, from coordinate 1,720,054 downwards.
GCATTACTATTGCAATTGTAAACATATTAAATTATAGTCCGTTCACAATGAATGATACCGTGAGAGCGGCCGTGGTCTAGCGGTAAGACGCGTGAACTCACGATCGATAAGACCCGTGTTCGAGCCTCGCCAAATTCTGACCGGTACCAATGTAATTATGTTATATGTACCTTGGTTGTTCACTGCTTAAAGGCACTGTTAAAGAGTGGCAGGCAGACTGATGATGGTTATTAGTCCAGTCTGCCGTACTGGCGTAGTACCACCACTTCCGAATGTAACACCCGTGAAGTGACTTTATCGCGTTTCGGGAGCAGTTTGAAATTAGCCAGACTTTTATACCTTTTTTATAGTAGCTCAGTATGTGACCACATTCCGCATACAATTTACACCAACGTGGCAGACTGATGTATTAGCCAAGTCTGTCATTCTGGGATGGTACCACCACTTTCAACTTACACCCCCGTTTTGTGATCAGCTTGGAAGCAGGCAGGTGTACGAGAGAGAAGGTGTATACTGTACATATTGGTCAACTTGCATTCTCTGTAATAGTAGTTGTCTTTGTTTACTACTATAAAACAAAAGAGTCTGAATAAAAGGATTTTAATAAAACGAACATTTGACTGAGAAAAAATTTAGAGAATATGTTTCAAAAAGCGCTAGAAGCGCTGCAAAGCACAAAATTCTATCTAGCTGAGTTAAATGTGCATTTTTTAGGAACTAAATTGACACGGCAAAAAGACGTTGAAATAGTCTTTGTAAACTAATAATTCATTGGGGTTTGATTCAAAGTATTAGACTTTAGAGAATGGTAGGAATACTAATAATGGTTATTAGCCCAGTCTGCTGTTCTGGGATAGTACCACCGCTTTCAATTGTAACAGCCTTGTCGCGTCTTTTTTTTTATTGTACTCGGCAATCGACAGCACTCTGCCTGATGTAAAGCTAGAGTGCGGTCCATGAATGGAAACAACTGCTACTACAGTGAAACCTGTGCGGACAGCAGTCGCCTCCACTATGCCGGCTTGAGGAGACGAGCATGTACCATCTAGATTGACAGTGCACATTACTCTCTTATACTTGGCTACTTTCAAACTATTTCCGAAACGCGACAAGGTCACTTCACGGGTTACATTCAAAAGTGGTGGTACTACCCCAGGACGGCAGACTGGAAATCACCATCATCAGTCTGCCTACCACGATCGATTAATTATTAAAGCATTTAATACAATAATAACCTGAAATATTGCATCAGAAAACATCTAATTATTCAATAATCCGGGTGAAAAAATTAAAACTGATTGGTAATAAGAAAGTAGATTTATTTTTTTACAAAATTAACTAAAAATGATCGTGAAACTTGAGAAAAAAATTGTGGGCCCATTTCTCTTAGGCGAATGGGCATTCTTCTTTAGCATCTTGGCCAAGAGTTACCGTAACGGATTTTCCCACAAAAATTGTACTGGATTGCGAGATCGACTCCTGCTCGAAATTATGTGGAAGTATACGTTTCTAAACGTATATAATGTATACGCTTCTTCCACGTTTCCACCACAACACCAAACATTCTGAGTACAAATATTATTTTAATAAAATGAAAATATTCATCGTTCACTTTTATTTCCATACACGAAATACACATTAAAAATGGCAACACTATCGTTGCTGGGTCACTGTCGAGCGATGCAGCATTTGCGACATTATGTGCATGTTTTAGTGCCAATTAAATTTTTATCTCACGTAGTAGCCCGACATGGTCACATAGAGTGCTACCACCGCTGCTACTAAACATTTTTTAGACATTATGTCTGCATGCACAGTCACCTCCGCTATGCATCTTTCAGATTGATAGCAGTTCCGTAAGCACGACTACGAAACTATTTTTTCGTCGAATGCTTTTCTTTTTCCATCTTTTCCTGTCATAAGGCCGGTAAAGTTTATTACTAACCCTTCCTAAATGTTAAATTAAACTTGAGCTAAAATAGGAATTAGGGTTAAACAGTTACTAAGTTTGAAGGCTTTACCTAACGATAAACCAATATTAAGTTTAAATAAATGAATTAACTAATAAAACTGTTTCAGAAGAGCAGGAATGTTCACTCTCAATAAAACAAAAGTTCAGAATACTTCAACTTTAAATTTCAAATAATTCCGTAATCGGTAGATTCAGTCGCTTGCAGTGAGTCAGCCAAAAAGCTAAAGTCCCTAAATCTGGATGAAATGGATACCTAAACGTCCCAGGAAACGAGAACACCCGCTTCTTTGAGCTCTATAAGCAATGGATTTATTTGTACCAACCGATCGAGCTCTTTAGATTTTAATAAAACCACTAAAAGATTCTGCTTTCGAGATTAAATTGAAACTTTTGCTTTTCAATTTAGTTTTGTTTGCATATTTTATGACTCATAAAGTTCTTGTAACTTCTGCTTATTTAGAAATGCTTCTTTAATATTTTTTATTTATGAAAAATAAATACCTCTTTAAGACTTTGAATATTTTCATTAGTTTCTTACACTTTCTTTAATACGTTGGTCGATTAATTAAACGTTAAACAGGTGTACAGGATATCCGAAAACCCTCTTTGTCTTCCCAAATACCAACACAAATAATGGATGAATCATTAATATCCAAAAACTGTTTTTTCCTATCTAATAAAGTTTATGAAGAGTTGGAAACTGTAATTAATTTATAATGCACTTTTTAGTACTCTATACTTAAAGGTACTATGTATTTTTTCAGCTATGGTTAAGTGAAAAATCGACAAGTTGGATACGTCATCTTCCCAAGTATTCTCGACAAGTTTTTTTATTTTAGCTTGGCATATGACAACATTCCGCCCGATGTAAAGTGCGGTCCATGAACGGAATCAACTACTACTACAGACTAATTTATACAGGCAGCAGTCGCCTCCGAAATTCCGGCCCAAGGAGACATATGTGCATTATCCAGATTGACAGTACGCGTGACAAGGTCACTTTTACGGATGTTACGTAATTCGAATGTGGTGGTACTACCCCAGGACGGCAGACTGGGCTATTAACCATCATTAGTCTGCCTACGACTCTTCGAAGTAACTGAACCGCACTCATGCCGGTTTATTATAGCAAGAAATATAAATTATTATTCTGAGAATCACATAAAAAGATCAAAAGATTCATTTTAAATTCAAAAGGCATGTCCATGGGTCTCGCTTTATGAAATATCGAACTGCGACTTCCAACTATCATAATTCGATTTTCTACTAGTACAAGTAGAAATTAATCAAGTAGAATTGAATTTTACTTTTTCAATTTTGTAATGAAGTTTCTTTATATTTTCTCTTCACAACTAGGTTCTTGTTATTTTAATTATATAAAAAATTTAACACATATTTTTTCTGAAATTACGGAATAAAAACAATACTAAATATATGCCAAAAAATTATTTCAAAATATTACCGATATAATTGATTGAGTTGCATCAATTAGCAATGAACGTTACAGAAAAAATGTAAAAGTTAAGAAAAAAACTTGTGAAGAAACTATACAATAGAGAAATTTTCTATGCGGTCACGTAAACCGTGCGGTTTATTGGTCAGAGCATCCGGGTTCGGTCCCCATCTCAGTTTAAGCTGTGGGCGTTGATTTTTTAAATATATATTTACATATATTTATTTTTGTACATTAACTTTGTAGTAATCGTAGACAGACTGTTGATGGTTATCAGCTCAGTCTGTCGTCGACATATCTATCTAGGTATATAGTATTTAGACATACCTATTTCGAGAAGAGCATTGTCAATCTAGATGGTGCATGCTCGTCACCTCAGGCTGGCATAGTGGAGGTGACTGCTGCCCGTAGAGATTTATCTTTAGTAGCAGTTGTTTTCATTCATGAACCGCACTTTAGCTTTACACATATATGTGGATTCTGTGAAAATGTTATTTGTATTACATACGAGTAATTTAACTAATTTCAGACTTTTTGCTCAATGCTTATTTTGAACAATTTAATCTGATTTAGAAAGTTTAGCGATGGCGGTAAAAGAAAGCGATGTGGCTGGTGTGTCTTGTAGCCAAAAGTCTCTAAAAATCACATTTGTATGATTTCATTGTTATTCAAACTACGTTTTGGTCTAAATTGTAAGTTATAGCGTTATTACTCGATTCTTTACAGCGGCTTTTCCTCCGCTTTCGAAAGCCAGTATATCACAGAATCACAGTATTGCACAGAATTGTAATGGGTCTATGACAGTACACTCCGACAGTTTTCATGGAGTTTCTGAATTTCGAGATTCTTGGCATATATTACATTATCACATCTCTTTGGCAAATGGTTGTGAAAACTTCATTTGTTTTTTCTTTATATTGACGTGACCTGTGATCCCAGTAAAAGCACGTTTTAAATAAGTCTTAGTTACATGTTACCGAATAATTTTGTCATTAAATTACCAAGCCAAATTGCTATATCATTTTCCCAGTATACCAAACTATGATACTCTCAAAACAAGGATAACGTTTTTATGTAGTAGTGCGGCATGTGACAACACTCCGTCTGATATTAAGATAGAGTGCGGTCCAAGAGAGAAAACAAGTATTACAATACCAAAAATGTCTGCAAACAGCGGTTGTCTACGCGCGTCGTCGGCTTGTTTTTTTTGGCATATGACTACACTCCGCCTGATGTAAAGCTAGAGTGCGGTCCATGAACGAAAACCACTGTTACTACAGAGAAATCTCTACGGGCAGCAGTCGCCTCCGCTATGCCGGCCTAAGGAGACGAGTACCATCTAGAATCTAGATTGACAGTGCGCACTCCTCTCGCTGTACCTAACTACTTTCAAACTGTTCCCAAAACGCGACAAGGTCACTTCACGGGTGTTACATTTGAAAGAATTAGATTTCAAACCATTATAGAGTATAGAGATGATGAATATTCAACATGATACATTGACACCGGCTGGAATTTTTTGAGACTTGAACACTGGTCTCTCTCGATCGTGAGTACCTTACAACTGACGACCGTTTTAATACTGAGTACCAACTTTCCATTTAAATTTAAAAAATACCATTATAAATTAACTGAGTAGTTTTGTGAAGAAAAAGTAACACCCTATAAGGTCTGTTTTACATGATAAAGAAGTAAACACCTACAAAAAGTTTCTCTTTACATTTCTTCACATTTATCTCTTTTCAGATTCAATAAAACCAATAAAAAAAGTTCTTTATGATATGAAAGAGATCCGCAAGCTTATGTTTGTATGTATTTTGTCTATTTTTTTATATATTTTTTTATTGTAGCTCGGCATGTGACAACACTCCGCCTGATGTAAAGCTAGAATGCGGTACATGAATGGAAACAACTGCTACTACAGAGAAACCTGTGCTGGCAGCAGTCGCCTCCACTATGCCGGCTTGAGGAGACGAGCATGTACCATCTAGATTGACAGTGCACACTCCTCTCGCTATACAAATTCAAACTATTCTCGAAACGCGACAAGGTCACTTCACGGGTGTTACATTCGAAAGTGGTGGTACTACCCCAGGACGACAGACTGGGTAATTTTTTTATTATTTAATATTTAAGTAATAATAGCGATTAGCGGGTTAGTAAGCTAACTTTTAAATTGGTGCCATATAATATCACTAGTATTATCTTCGTTTTGGTATAACTTTTTTCCGTAACACTAATCGAGATTTATATTCCTTCAAACATAAACAATGTATTAATTTTATACATCTAAACCCTGTCTACTTTACTATAACACTTCTATCTAATTAATGCAACACAAAAACACCACTAATTTAGACTTTTTAAACTAGACAACACGTTATCTTTTATTCTTTAGTGATACAGCATCTATCTATCAATGACAAACACAATTTTGTTTCTCTACGTCGCTCGTATTCAAAATTGGATTTGATTGGAGCATGATTCTTGTAACATTTACAATATTTAAATAAAAACGCGTTCGTGATAATTTTTTTTTGTCATTAATAACAAAAAATATATAATAATATAAGAGATTGTTTGATTGGGGTTACAAATTCTAAACTATCCATGTTTTTATAAGTATACGTATACTATGGCATGTAAACTCTGAGAAATGTCTGCAGACAGCAATTGCCTCCGCTCTGCTAGCAGTTTCACGGGTGGCAAAGTTTTTATAATTATTTTTATTTTGTTGACAAATAGTTGACTTAGCTGGTTGATACCCGCTAACCATACCATCCAAAATAACTAAATATGACGGCACATGACGTAAGTAATCAATTGTTCGATTACTACGCGATAATTTCAATGATATTCACCTCACTAATTCAGAATAACGCCGGAAGCTGGTCTGCTGCTTTCTAGATGCTTTAGATGCCACAGCGTTGTCAGGGTTGCTATCTTGACAAGTTTAGACGGAACGTTATTTCAATATCTCCGACATCAAATCAAATAATTCCCTTAAGGTGAAAGTCAACACCTGAGCGTCCATACATTTTGTTTTACCACATTGTTCGAAGTATATCAGATTTATGTTGAAATTAAGTAATTTTATAACTTTCTCAGCACTAATTATTTGCGCAAATCACTATAATAAACAAATAGCTACGGCACAGAATATATAAAATATAACCAATATAAAATGTTTAAAATATTTTAAATGCATTTTATATATTCTGTGCCGTAGCTATTTGTATATCATAGTGATTTGCGATAATTATAATTAGTGCTGAGAAAGTTATAAAATTACTTAATTTCAAGATAAATCTGCTATGCTTCGAACAATGTGGTAAAACAAAATGTATGGACGCTCAGGTGTTGGCTTTCGCCTTAAATAAACAAAACATTAAACATAATACTATCTCTATGAATATACAATGTAAATTATTTAAGCACGTATTGGATAACAATTCAATAGGATATTGTAACAAGAATATTCATCAATAATTTATACATTTAGGAATTACTATTACTGTACTAAACTGATTGATTGTGTTGTACATGGAATTATTCAATTAAATTATTCATTTGTTCTCAATCATTAGCGTTTGTTGAATGAAATATTAATTTGTTATGATTTAAATTGAGAAGAAAAGAAACTCCGCGTATACACGGCTTGAGGTGAGAAATGATACTAACATGGGAATTAATACTAACAGGCTCTACTTTTCAACTTCAGGTTTTATTTTTCAAAATCAACAGACTTTTTATTTTTTATTTTAAGTTTTTTTTTTTAAAATCTAACAGTTTTAGTTTTTATCAAAATCGGCCTTGTGCTCCTTTCAGTGTTTTTCACTATCTCTTATAGTTTAGGATTTAGCTATGAAAGCCCACTTGAAAATTCACCAGTATACAGGGTAATTTGTTTAACTGGGACAGTATGGGGAAATCATAAACCACAGGAGATACAGCGGAATCGTCTTAGAATTATTTGCTCTTTTTTATAAAAACGATTTTGCCATAGTAATTTTTGTGGTCAAACTTGAATTGTCCATAAAAATAAGTCATTTTGCCCAAAAAAATTTTTGATGCGGTTCGACTCAGTTTTATGTAAGAATCATTTCATTGTATCGGAAGAAAATATCGGAGCAGCAGAAGTTAGTCAAATTTAATAAACATATTTTTAAAACATTGTTTTTATGTAAGAACTGGGAAATTATGAAATTTAAAAAAAATCATAACTTTTAAACTAGCAGGTATAAAAATATAACACGAAATATATTGTAGATATTGAAGCAGTCGCCTCCACTATGCCGGCTTGAGGAGACGAGCATGCACCATCTAGATTGATAGTGCACACTTCTCTCGTTATACCTGGCTACTTTCAAACTATTCCCGAAACGCGACAAGGTCACTTCACGGGTGTTACATTCGAAAGTGGTGGTACTACCCCAGGACGGCAGACTGAACAAATAACCGTCATCAGTCTGCCTACCACTCTTTAATAGTGCCTATAAACACTGAGCGACCAAAGTACATATAACAAAGTTACATTGGTACTGGTCAGAATTTAGCAAGATTCGAACACGGATCTCATCGATCGTGAGTTCACGCGTCTTACCGCTAGACCACGGCCGCTCTAACTCTAATCACTCGAATTTCACAGTTTAATCATTTGTAGAAATACATCAAAAATCAACGCAAAACGATCACTCGTTCAAATCAAAGTTCTCATTTTTTTACAATCTCTTAATATTTCATCTCACGTTTTCGTTTCGACAATAGTAGACACCTACAGATTTTCAAAGACAAATCTATTTTTTGCTAGATTAAAAAAAAAGTAATTAATTTTCCTCTTTGTGTTTTTGCTCCCCTTTTCCGAGTTTAATCTTTCGACTTAATTTCGATTAAGGGCTCAGGTTATGGATTTTATTGTTTGTTTTGTCTACAAGGATTATTAAGAAGAAACGATGTAATTAATTTTTAAGTCGATTTATATTTTTTTTTAATTGTAGCTCAGCATACTCCGCCTGATGTGAACTAGAGTGCGGTCCATGAACGGAAACAACTGCTACTACAAATAAACTTCTGCAGGTAGCAGTCACTTCAGCTATGTCGACCTGGGGAGACGAATATAAATATAAAAAGTTTAATCATAAGCCAGATATAACGATAAGAGAGAAGAGTATACTGTCAATCTGGATGGTGCACATTCACCTCCTCAAGTCGGCATAGCGGAGGCGACTGCTGTATGTAACAATTTTTTGTGATAGCAGTTGGTTGAAAATTGAAATTGAAAAAAAAATCAACGCTCACTCAACTGCTTGAGGTGGGGATTGTGCTTCACGGGACCGCGTGATTTTTCTTATCCCATTTTTTATAATCTCTCCTGGAATCACCATGTGGCCGAAATTGGTAAGAAAGTCTATGGTGTATTTCACTCTCTGAAGCGTAACCAGAACTTCATACCTCATACGGCAAAAGCTATGCTTGTCAACGCCCTCATACTACCCTTAATCGACTACGCCGATATCTCCTATCCTGATGCCGCTGAGGAACTCCTTAACAAGCTTGATCGTTTACTCAACGTATGCATCCGCTTTGTTTTCGGTTTACGCAAGTACGATCATATTTCACACTTTCGTGATGAGCTCATGTGGCTTAATATACGTTACCGTAGATCCTTCCATGTTCTTCACAATCTTTATAGTTTGCTTTATAACCCCGATGCCCCCAAATACCTGAAAGAGCGCTTTACGTTTCTCTGCGACGCACACGACCGCCCACTTCGCTCAACACACAGCATGCAACTTCAAATGCCTATCCATTCTTCAAGTCTTTATTCCGACTCATTTACTGCAGCTGCTGCTCGCCAATGGAACAAACTGCCTCTTGTGATCAGACAAGCTCCGAGTCTGAACAGTTTTAAACACAAACTATTTAAGCATTTGGTCCACAAACAACGGAACCTTATCTAATTTTATTCTCATGAGAACGTTGAGTAAAATTAAGTTTATTCCATGATATTCCATAATTTATTTATTTATTTTATATTATAATATATGATTATATGTATTTTGTTTATTGCTTTGAGTATCTGTGTATTGTATTTTCATTTATGTATTTATATTTATATGTATACATATTTATTTATTTATCCTATATTTCTTGTGTTAGATTATTAAATTCTTATGCTGTTTTGCCTTTATTCAATAATTTTAGATTTATTTATTTTTCACTTATTTATTCTTATAATTTTGTTTCTGCACCGAAAACACTTTTCCACCACACCAAAGGTTAACTGGTAGAAAATGCCTCAAGGCATTAAGTTCGCCTTTTGCAGTTTTTATGTTGTGCAATAAAGTATTTTATTATTATTATTATTATTATTTTATCCTTTCAATTCCTTTTATCTTACCATTTTTATTATTATTTTTAGCATTACTTTGTATACGTGTAATTAAATATTATATGTTTAACGTTTCTGTAGCGCAAACGTAATTTCTCAAATCGGATTAGTATTCCTTGAGATTAGCGCGTTCAAACATACAAACAGACCCTCCAAATTTATTATAATAGTAATATGTATGACGTACGTTTACAATGACATTTGGAATGTATGAAACTGGCAGATCCACGCAAGAAGTCTTTTCATATAGTTTTATTACGTGTTATCAACGCTCATGCCAGACAATGTCATCAAGATAAGTTAGGCGTAGGTTCCAGATATTATTACTTTTTTACATCTAAATTCCTATACTAGTATCAATAATAACAATACTAGTATCATAGGTAGCTTAACGACAAATAATAACGAAGTATAACAAAACTACATTAATACCTAGGTACTGGCCTGAATGAACTTAAGAAGGAACATTAAGTACCACCACTTTCAAATGTAACACCCGTAAAGATTGCATTTTCAGTTTGGAAATAGCCAGGTCTATAACAGTCATTCGTCTTCTGAAGCCGACATAGCGGAGCGCCGATACCTGCAGAAATTTAGTTGTAGTCGCAATTGTGTCCGTTCGTGGACTGAACTTTAGCGTACATCAGGCAGTGTTGTCATATGTCGAGCTATTATATAAGAAACAAAAAAAAAACTGAAACCCTTCGGCAACAATTGCTTTGTTATATTCCTGGAAATTGAGCAATAAGCTCGCTCTGGAATAAAGAAAATAAACCAAGATTTATTGCAAAAAAAACCTCTTTGAGTTGATCAGCCCGAGGCCAAATAGATACGTTCAACAAATCAAAGTTATTTTATTGCATTATCAAATATAATTAACTTTTATTATAAACGACAATTGTAGCAAATAATTCCAATTGTCCATTGATTAATATTAAAGCAATTAAGCAAAGGGTTTTCGACAAACCCTACCCAAGTCGCTTAAAAGATAAAAGGGAAAATTACAATCAATCTTTCGTGTTTTTGGATAAAAGTTATTTCTTTGTGAATACGATTTGAAGAAGTACAAAATAACTTTGTAATTACAATAATTATTATTATTTTGTAAAATGCTAATCAAAATATCTCTACACAATATATTTTAGTGATGTATTGCGGGTAGCACGCAAGGGCGTCGCCAAGGGGGACCAGGGAGGGGCAGCTGCCCCCCCCCCTAGAGATTTTAAAAAAGTTGTTAAATGTAAATTTATTTATTATTTACAGTCAGCTTTACACTTTGGACTCTGTACCGTTGTTATTACAATCGCCGTAGATGTAAGGCTCGTACTACAAGTTAAAAGCTTCATGTTCTTTACCTACAATTCATACTTCTCTCATCCTCCATATCAACTTGCCCCCCAATTAGATCATCGGCTGGCGACGCTCTTGGTAGCACGACAAGTTCTTTGGGTTTATCAATCTTTATAGGGTATTGCCCGGCAGTCTTTAACTATCACGATAAATAACTATACGCAAAACGGTGTATCATTCCATAATTACTACAAGGGCAATACTATGCACCACTGAACACTTTGTATAGAAATCGCTTGGGAAAGGTGGCAGGGTTATATCGGACTCTCGAGCCTGGAATACTAGCTTAAATCCCACGGTTTATACATAGTGGACGGAGTCTGGGCACACGATAGCATTCATCCAGATTTCGCTCTGCAAACCCATACAATACGCTATCCAAACCACGATAACTCAGAAACATTTAAAATAACATAACAATTATCACGCCTTTTACACACATTTAAAATCCAAACGGGAAATAAATATTTTTCTTTTTTATACCATCATATTTACTTTTTATTTTCGCAAATTTATTTTTATTATTATATTATCAATATTTGTTACGATCGCGCATCTCTAACCACAGATACTTGATGTTTATTTAAAATAAACATATATTGGCCAATATTGGCCATACATAGTTAGAAGCGGCTGTGGTCTAGCGGTGGTGGGCGTAAACTCATGATCATAAGACCCTGTGTTCAAATCTTGTTGACCGGTACCAATGTAACTATGTGTACATTAGTTGCTCAATGCCCAAGGTACAAACACCTTAGTATAGACATCTAAAAAAGTATAACTTATTTTAAAAAATACGTGTTCATGTATATACAATGCCCAAATACAAAGCTACCCTGCGCTATGGATTGTAGGGTAAAAGCAACTCAAAGATTAAATATTTAAAGCTGAATTGAACCCAGCAAGTCATATTTCTAAACTCATTTTTCTCGACATATTACAAATGGTGCAAGTTTCATATACACAATAGTGTCTCTCCTGTCACCCTCTCGAATAATATTATCCATCAGAAAGGCATGAGACATGGAATCCTACAGTAATCTCTCCTCGACAGAAATGGGAGGGATTAGATAAAAATTCAGACCAATGGACTGGGAATGGAAATGATGCATTCTAAACATTTGACGTACATGTAGATTTTTATCTACACAATATTTTGTGATATATGTCGGCGCACGAAAAATATGTCATCCGTTCAATGTATTACGCAAGAATCACATCACTCGGCAACACCAACCTACCCTCGTTAAAATAAAAGAATCAACGCAGGTGTTCCTACGCACGTGCAGTTTGCAGGTGTTCCAACGCAGCTGCGGCTCGCAGGTGTTCCAACGCAGCTGCATCTCGCAGGTGTTCTAACGCACCGTATGATTAAATCAAAACAGGCAATATATAAGCAGGAGGCCGGGAGAAGAGGATCATTCTTACAACGGCGTTTGAACGGGATTCAATAATTTCAATTTGATATCAACGTATGATCTGTGTCAGTTTTAAAGTCAGTGTAACAAGTTTAATGTGATATTACAATAATTACAAACAATTATAAAATTAAACGAGTTTGAAGACAAAGTCGTTTCAATGGAGGATAATAGCTCGCAAGAGGTCAATGACCGTCCGTCATCTCCAATATTACAGCCAACTCCTAAAATTTCTGATATCAGAAGTGAAACTCAACATCACGCTCGCAGACCAGAAGACACAGATCATTCGTTATCATCTTTGGTTAACATAATACAGAACTTGACTCAACACCAAAGTGATAGCGTTAAATACAATAGTGAATTACTTGCTAAATTAATGACAACAAATGTGACACCAAGACCACGGCTTTCCGACGTTTATATTGCGTCATTCAACCCAGATGGAGATGTTCCGATACGCGATTGGTGTGATCATGTGGATCGAGCTAAAGAACACTGGAACCTTACAGATTACGAGGTATGTAATAAAATAGCTGGTTCACTACAGGGTCGCGCTAAAGCGCTAGGAGATACTTGGCTTATTAAGTCCCAATTGTGGGTAGATATGAGAGCAGCACTAATCCAAACCTTTGAGCCTGAAGCCAGGTACTCGAACGATATTGTGAAATTCCGAAATTTCAAATTCGATACTACTAAACCGGTTGATTCTATTACGAGAGCATGGAACTTTTGGAAAAGGATTATGCAAGGCAATAAAGACACAGATGCTGTTGAAGCTGTCATAGGGTGTATAGATAATGACTCTTTGCGACTTAGACTTCTTTCCAGTAAATGCTCCACTGTACCTGAGCTGATTTCGATTATATCTACTACGAAGATACAGAACGATAGATCGGACGAACCACTTGCAAAGCGTACGAGATATCGATTCTCTAAGAATGAGACTGCGGTTCGTAATAAGAACTGTTACAAGTGTGGCCAAATAGGTCACATGCAGTCAGGATGTACTTCCGATGTGGCACCTGAAGTTAAACCACTAATAACGATATCACCTGACAATACAGCAACAGTGAAAACCAAATTTTGCAATTATTGTGAAAAATCCGGGCATATTGAAAGAGATTGCTTTCGGAAAGCAAATGATGATATTAAAAATATAAACATAGCTCGAACAGAATCACTACATGGACGATGTCCTTATAAAATGCAAGAGTTTTAACGAAGGTGTCTTACTATTAGAGAAAGTGCTATATACTTTGAGAGAATCTGGTTTCTCAGTAAACTCCAATAAATGTATTTTCTTCAAGAAATCGGTAGAATATCTCGGTAATGTAATATCGAATAACACAGTTAAACCGAGTCTCAGAAAAGTTGAAGCCTTGGAAAAGTCGCCCATACCAAGGAATGTCAAGCAAGTTAACTTCTGCTCCGGCTCTTACTTTATATCAAGACAACTTGCCAATAGAGTTGCACACGGATGCGAGTAGTACGGGCCTTGGAGCAGTCCTAATTCAAAAGAAAGATGGAAGACAACATGTTGTGGCCTTTATGAGCATGAGGACAACTAAACCGGAGACTAACTACCATTCATACGAATTGGAAACACTTGCAATCGTCCGCGCCGTTAAGCACTTTCGTCAATACTTATACGGAAGATCTTTTACTATTGTGACAGATTGCAACGCCATTAAGTCGTCGTTACAAAAACACGAACTATTGCCCAGAATATACAGGTGGCTAGCATTTCTTCAACATTATGATTTTAAAATTGAATATCGTCAAGGAAAACGAATGCAACATGCGGATTATTTTAGCCGCAATCCAGTTTCTTGTATTAGCTTACTTAATACTACAGATTCATGGCTTAAAGTTGAACAACGACGAGACCCTGATTTATACACTATTATTAAAAGGATGGAACGAGGCGACAACATTGAAAATTATCGCTTGTATAACTTAGTCCTACAACGAAAACACATTGATGATGAACCTGGTAATAATCACTGGAGGAAGGTGGTACCTAGATCTTATCAGTGGAGTATTATAAACGCATATCACACATCTCTTAAACATTTCGGATGGGAGAAAACTTTATCTAAATTGCGAGAAGAGTACTGGTTTCCAGAAATGACAAATACAGTTCGAAAATTTGTAGATAATTGTGTGATATGTAAAACAAGTAAGGGATCATCTGGTGCAAAACAAATACGGATGCACCCCATACTAAATTAGCCGATTCCATTTCACACCATTCATATGGATATGACTGGCAAATTGACCAGCAGAAATAATAAGCACGAATATGTTATTGTTACCATAGATGCATTTACTAAATATACAATGTTGTCTTACGCCATGGATAAAACCACTAAGTCCATACTTTTAGCTCTGAAAAAGGTAGTGTCACTATTTGGTGCACCAAAACAAATTATTAGTGATCAAGACACAGCATTTAAATCGGAGTTCGAAACATACTGTAAAGAGCAAGGTATTATTCAACATTTTATAGCTCCAGGTGCAAGTCGTGCAAATGGACAGGTGGAACGCATGATGGCAGTTGTTAAAAACGGACTCACAATTATACGAAATCACGAATATAATAATTGGAAAACAGGACTCGATGCCTTACAACTTGCTATTAATTGTACTAAACATAAAACTACAGGCGTCAGTCCGCTTAAAGCTTTAACGGGAAAACAATGCGCCGTTCCGATCGAATTAGTATCTTTAATAGATGAAAACACGAGTACTGTTAATCGTGAATTACTAGATGATTACATAGGTAAACGAATTAAAGCAAGGAGCAGTGTAGATAAATTGAGGTTTGATTCAGGAAAAGCGCGAGTGATAAGATTTAAAAAAGGTGATATCGTGCTATTTAAGACAAATCCAAGGAGTCAAATTGGTCTTGATCTCAAGTATGCAGATGCTTATGAAATTTATAAAATTTTACCTCATAATAGATACAGGGTTAAAAAAAGTTGTCGGCAGGGGAAGACCAAAAAAGGTTGCA
Organism: Tinea pellionella; assembly: GCA_948150575.1. Classification (NCBI taxonomy): domain Eukaryota; kingdom Metazoa; phylum Arthropoda; class Insecta; order Lepidoptera; family Tineidae; genus Tinea; species Tinea pellionella. The sequence goes on along the minus strand of OX411254.1, from coordinate 1,704,454 downwards.
CATGATCAACTGAGATTAGCTCCTAAGCCCGGAACTGTAACTAATCAGGACTCCGTGTCGGCGGTACCACGTGATCTGACAGGTGATGTCATGTCATGTGATTAACATTGAAAAGGGACATGGATGACAATATGTGAAATGTATTAAGGTCAGTATTGTAGGCCTTTTTAATTGTTAAAGAGTCGACTGTATTCATGTACTCAATTGGAGACGTTATCCTATTAAAGCCATTGACCGTGTTCTGGTTGGAGTGTGTACTCCCAGGCATAAGTTTAACAGAGTCGTTTTGATCTAGTCGGAGATGGTGTCTCCTAGACATAACGTTGACCATGTTGTTGTGTTCTGGTTGGAGTGTGTACTCCCAGACATAAGTTTAACAGAGTCGTTTTGATCTAGTCGGAGATGGTGTCTCCTAGACATAACGTTGACCATGTTGTTGTGTTCTGGTTGGAGTGTGTACTCCCAGACATAAGTTTAACAGAGTAGTTTTGATCTAGTCGGAGATGGTGTCTCCTAGACATAACGTTGACCATGTTGTTGTGTTCTGGTTGGAGTGTGTACTCCCAGACATAAGTTTAACAGAGTCGTTTTGATCTAGTCGGAGATGGTGTCTCCTAGATATTATAACGTTGGCTGTATTGTTATGCTCTGGCTGGAAGTGTGGTCTCCTAGACATGACACTGATTTGTAGCAAAGATCTAGTTGGAAGCGAAGTCTCCTAGATATAGTTCGTTAATGCTGGATTGGACAGCTTAACTAAATGATTTGTTCAATTTAAACAACTGACTTTTGAGCAACGTATTTTGATATGGTCAAATGATAAAATATGAATTACTTATGAAATATTATTCGGGGTGACACTTATAAAAGTGGCTAGTAACTACTTTCTTCTTTATTTTATTTACATGTCGAGCTCGACCTGTCGCAGAATGGCCGTGTCGGCGCACGAAAAATATGTCATCCGTTCAATGTATTACGCAAGAATCACATCACTCGGCAACACCAACCTACCCTCGTTAAAATAAAAGAATCAACGCAGGTGTTCCTACGCACGTGCAGTTTGCAGGTGTTCCAACGCAGCTGCGGCTCGCAGGTGTACCAACGCAGCTGCATCTCGCAGGTGTTCTAACGCACCGTATGATTAAATCAAAACAGGCAATATATAAGCAGGAGGCCGGGAGAAGAGGATCATTCTTACAACGGCGTTTGAACGGGATTCAATAATTTCAATTTGATATCAACGTATGATCTGTGTCAGTTTTAAAGTCAGTGTAACAAGTTTAATGTGATATTACAATAATTACAAACAATTATAAAATTAAACGAGTTTGAAGACAAAGTCGTTTCAATGGAGGATAATAGCTCGCAAGAGGTCAATGACCGTCCGTCATCTCCAATATTACAGCCAACTCCTAAAATTTCTGATATATATTTTTTTAAATATTTCTAAGTTTCGCTTTACAGTTTACTACATATAAGTTATAAATACTAGCTGTTACCCGCAACTTTATATAATAAAGCGTCCCATCTGTGGAACTTTTAATGGGGTTTTAAAAATTCTCTTTCCATTCCAATGCCTTGCAGTTATCAAAAAAAATCCAAAACCGTCTCTAACTCAATGGCTTTCAAACACAAAAAATCTAACATAATAAATCTGACGGGTAATTCAGGAATATATACTGGACAAACAAACATTAAAATCAATTTTAATATAAATAATGTGCACTGTCAATCTAGATGGTACATGCTCGTCTCCTCAAGCCGGCATAGTGGAGGCGACTGCAGCCCGTAGAGATTTCTCTGTGGTAGCAGTTGTTTCCATTCATGGACCGCACTCTAGCTTTACACCAGGCGGAGTGTTGTCACATGTCGAGCTACAATAAAAGTAGCTAAATAAAAAGAGATGTTATTGTTTTTACTGAAATTCTTTAATTAGTCTCTTTATTGCTGTACATTTTTTTGAATAAAATAATGTAATTTTGTATGTTAATTTTTCGTTATTTTAGTCTTAGCGTTTTATTATTAAATATTTATCGTCTATTAAATAAATAAATTGAATTAATAAACTTCATAATACGTTATTTATTAATATTTATATGTTAATACTAAATGCAAGAGTAAAAGGGAAATGTCACAGGAATAAGTGAGAGGATGTTTTAGACATATTGTCATGACGCCATCTTGTCTTTTATTGTCAACATTTTTATTGTTATTTTGATTAATAGTTGCTGTAGTTATTTCTGAAGTATTATTTAACATGAGACGTTTTATTATCATTTTCTCTCTCTTATTTTATATAATAACAATAATATATATATTTTTTTAATATATCCTCATTGTCATATCAAATCAAAATCTAATTACTTCAACTTTTTTTAAATTTTGCAATTAAGCGAAAGAATCCCTAGACCCCTCCATCTAGAAGACAGCTGCAGCCGATGGATCCTCAGCAATGAAGAAACCATTGAGAGAGTGAGAGACAAAGTTTACCACAGTCTGCAGATAGCATCTCCCTCCGCTATTCCGGTTTGAAGAGACGTATGTACATTCCACCTGATGTAAAGCTAGAGTGCGGTCCATGAACGGAAACAACTGCAGAGAAATCTCTACAGGTAGCACTGGCGAGTATATCTAGATTGACAGTGCACACTTCTCTCGTTATACCTGGTAACTTTTAAACTGTTCCCGACAATGACACATCACGGGTGTTACATTCGAAAGTGGTGGGAGTACCACAGGACTGCAGACGGGGCTAATCAGTCAGCCTACCACTCTTAAATATACTTAATTCAAGACTTTAATAGGTAGAAATTTCAATTAAATGGCAAAATAAAAAAGAAACCGATCGCGTAAATGATAATCTGTTTTTCAATTACGGCGAGCTCGACTTTTTTGAATGCAATACCATTGATTTGAATTTTATACTTGGCCGAAGCTGTCAATTTGAAAGCTGAGATAATTTAATCAAAGACTTTATTACGCAGTCCTTTACAAATTTGCTTCAGTTTAAAGCAATCTATATTAATTGAATGCAAAGTTTGTATAGGGCCGGCTTTGTTTTCGTTGTACACAAAATTTGTGTATTCTTGTGTAATAAAGATAATTCTCTCATATATTTGTTTAAAATTATTAATTAGACTTAAATGTAACACCCGTGAAGTGACTGTATCGCGTTTCAGGATCAGTTTGGAAGTAGCCAGGTCTAAGTGGATAACGCAGCATAGCATAGCATAGTAGAGGCGTTTGCTGCCTGTAAAAATTTATCTGTAGTTGTTTTCGTTCATGGATCGCACTCTAGCTTTACATCAGGCGGAATGGTGTCATACGTCGAGCTAAAATAAAAAATCTGCCTACTATTCTATAAATATCTTAAACTTGGTTCGAAATTATTTTTTTATTACAAATTGTCGCTTTGAATTACTAAAGCGGCTCATTAAAGATGTATACTAAGATGCACTTAAAAGGTGAGAGCAAATGTGATTACTTTTGAATTTGTAATGTGATCTCCTACAGAGAATGAAATCTTAATTACATTAAATGATACAACGTTCTGAAAACGAGCAGCTTGAGTGAAAATATTTTTGAAGACGGATTTATTTTATTACAGTTCAGGAACTTAATTGAGATCAACATTTTAAAATGTAAATCATCTAGATTGACAGTGCACACTCCTCTCGCTATAATCTCTATCTATCTCAAGATTCTACTTAATAAATACTTGAGTAAATGATAAGGAAAATTTAATAAAGTCTCGAGTTAAAATGAAGCTTGAACGGATAGAATATGTTCATGATGTGAATGTGCTGAGATTGCGTCATCAGTTATGAAGAAGGCTCGTGAATAATGCGACAGAACCTTATAGTAATATTACTTCACGGGTTAAACTCATTTGTACTTGTGATTTTGGAGTACTAGTGCTATTCTATTGAATGAGGACAATTTACTTCTTTTTGCATACATATATGTTCATACTTACCTTTTTTATGTGGGTAAATCTTTAATATACACCTCTCGTCTCCCGAATAGCAATTCTTTAAACCACGTGTTACTCTACCAATACAATGTTATTATTAACTTTTTTAAGATTTTCGTAAAAAAATAACCCGCAATGTCATAATAGCATCGCTAAGGCATACTCTCTCGGCCGTCTATCAGCTGTGAGTTGAATGACCTCGCGCGTGCTACGAGGCCGTCGCGACACCACCTTGCATTTACATTGCTTGGTTTTGATATTTCGAACCATAATGTTATGTAATTAATATTAAATTTTAGACTAGCAGTAAGACGCGTGAACAAACGATGAGACCCGTGTTCGAACCTCGCTAAATTCTGATCGGTACCAATGTAACTATGTTATATGTACTTTGGTCGCTCAGTGCCTATAGGCACTTTTAAAGAGTGGTAGGCAGCTGATGATGGTTATTAGCCCAGTCTGTCGTCCTGGGGTAGTACCACTTTCAAATGTAACACCCGTGAAGTGACCTTGTCACCTGAATACACCTTGTAAAGTAAATATTTAAAATCAATTAGAATTAGATAATTCTCGAATAGGGGCGAATCACAAAGAGAATACTTGAAAATCCCTTTGTTCCTTCTTGTTGAGTGTTTAGCTAAAAAAGATTTATCTTGTGAAAAATAAAGGCTATTCTATTTAATTATTTATGTGTAAATTCCCAGTGGTCAGGTAATATTATAAATAAATAAATTTTAGTAATCACAACCTCCAGCAATATTGTAGGTACACCAAAAAATTTTATTAAAAAATATTTTCTTTCCTACGTGCTCCTGATTTAAAGTCATAATCTTTTCAAATGGCTCACGAATTGCTCCCGATTTTTGGGCCAAAATCATTTTGGGAACCTCTAGGTATTCTATTGATATTTAAATCGTCCTTATCTACTAATGTTGAAGATAGCTTATCCGTAAATTCCTACGGTCTAAGTTTCGTATTAAAATTAAAAGTTTTTTTTAATGGTAGATCAGCATATGAAGCCTAAATGCGGTCCATGAATAGAAAAAACTGCTACCACAAATTAATTTCTGTAGGCAGCAGTCGCCTCCGCTATGCCGGCCTGAGAAGATGAATGTACACCATCCAGAAAAATAGTGCACACTCCTCTCATTAGTCACTGGCATCTCCCAGAGGCAAGGCGATAGATGATAGACAAAGTAGATAAAACAATATATTTGACATTGTTTGTATAAATCAATAAGGCTACAATTTCTTGTTACCGCCAACAAATGTGTGACATAAAATAAATATGTCACCGAGGCTTCATTCCGTGACAAATACGAAGGATCAAATCCCATTGGCTTATATTTTATGTCCCTATATCGATACGCTGAAAAAAATATTATTCTCATATAATACTCTGTTACTACTTCTATTCTTTCTACTATTACTATTCTAACTCTACACGTAATCAGTGGTCTGGTCACTAACCACACTTCGCAGATCATACTTTTTTTATTATTGTAGCTCGGCATGTGACAACACTCCGCCTGATGTAAAGCTAGAGTACGGCCCATGAATGAAAACAACTGCTACTACAGAGAAACCCATGCGGGAAGCAGTCGCCTTCACTATACCCGCTTGAGGAGATAAGCATGTACCATCTAGATTGACAGTGCAGACTCCTCTCATTATACCAAGTTATAGACCTCACACAAGTCAGAATTGCGATTGCTGAACGGAAACAAGAGAAAATGTCTGCCGGCAGCACTCGCTTCCACTCTATCATCCCATAGAGCACACTCAGCTATTCTCAAGCTGATCCCGAAACGTGACTAGGTCACAGGTTACACTTGAAAGCATATGAAAGCATAAGGATAGTTTGAAAGTAGCCAGGTATAAGAGAGGAGTGTGCACTGTCAATCTAGATGGTACATGCTCGTCTCCTCAAGCCGGCATAGTGGAAGCGACTGCAGCCCATAGAGAGTTCTCTGTGGTAGCAGTTGTTTCCATTCATGGACCGCACTCTAGCTTTACATCAGGCGGAGTGTTGTCACATGTCGAGCTACAATAATAAAAATAAAAAAAAAGCAGTGGTACTAACTCGAGACAGCAGACTGGCCTAATAACCATCGTCAGTCTGCCTACGACATTTTTATTCGTGAATGTAACCTATAAATTATGTTCTGTGTAATATTTTTATTTTTAAAAAAAACGATGGTACGTACCCTGTTAGGTCACACCCGATAGAAGTGAAGCAAATGTTTCAGACGCAGTAAAAAATAACAATGTGTGAGATTCGAACCTCGGCCATAGTCACAATGATGAGACCAAAACGTTAGGTCTTAATGGAAAAAAATGGGTCACAAATTTTAGAAGTATCGTAATGAAACATACACCCAACACGTTCCTATCTCAATTGTTCGGGAGCTGCGATTGACATGTCTATCGGTAGTTCAGGCACATAATAATATTTCTTTCAATAGTAAAATAGATATAAGAATACAAGGCTTTGCGTTTGATTTATTTATTATATTTCCTCCGGCCTTTTCATTAGACAAAAGAAACAAAATAAATAATTATGTTTTGGTCGTTAATAGAATTTAGAAGTCTTTAGAGTGTACTTTAAAACTGTACTTAAATTGAGCTTATCCTAGGGAATAACTTAGGTTAACTAAGCACATTATTCAACTTAATAACAATCACTAAATCTCAGGAGAACAACAAAATAGCACGTCTTGTGGTTAAAGTTTAAAATGCCTATATTATGCTTATTACGTTCCTATCAGATAATTTTGAGTCTATTCTTGATTAGTTTTAAATTTAAGATAAAGTTTACTCTTACTAAAATATTTACTTTGCGAGCCTATTCGAGTTTAAGGCCTGAATACACATGCTATTTATTAATAATAATAATAATAATCATTTATTGAATAAATAATATTACACTTACAGACTATAGGAACTTATACATTTTTTTTTATTGTTGCTCGACATGTGACAACACTCCGCCTGATGTAAAGCTAGAGTGCGGTCCGTGAATGGAAACAACTGCTACTATAGACAAATCTCTACAGTCGCCTCCACTGTGCCGGCTTGAGAAGACGAGCATGTACCATCTAGATTGACAATGCACACTCCTCTTTTATACCTGGCTACTTTCAAACTATTCCCGAAACGCGACAAGTTCACTTCACGGATGTTACATTCGAAAGTGGTGGTACTACCCCAGGACGGCAGACAGGACTAATAACAGTAATAACCATCATCAGTCTGCCTTTTTTTTACGTGGGGAAATCCTTTATGGATGCCCTGGACCCTTGGGGAAGATGTCAGGGTTATGTCGGATTCTCCAGCACTGGCATACCGACTAAAGCCCCACGGTGTTTCACACGACGCATAGTGGACGGACGCACACGTTAGCATTCATCCAGACTCCGCCCTGACTAGTAAATACTCCTACTAGCTCTCATTCATGTACCTACATTTACAGAAACAACGATAGACTATCACCTCACTCACACCACGTTTTATTTAACAGAAAAAAATCAGACTTGCGATTAATAAAAATAGACATACTAATAATTTCATTCGTCTCCTCGGTTTAACTATGTGTAAGTTTTATATTATTAGGTAAACAGTATTAAGGCACACAAACTCATAACAATCTCTAATAGGCAAAGAAAAAATCAGAGGATAATTTGTGTGGGTATGTAGTAGCACCGTTGATATTACAATCGCCGTAGATGTAAGGCTCGTATGCAATTTTACCTACAATTCATACTTTTCTCATCCTCCATATCAACTTACCCGTTAAAAAGTAAATTATTCTGATTTTAGATTGGAATCGTATTGAAATTTACAAGAATCACCCTCTTTAAAATAAACTTCACTAAGGGATGATAAAATCGTTAATTTATATATGCATAAATATTAGGTATTATCACAAGGTTGCAACTATGTTTACTAATCGCCTGAAGGGTACAATAATCCTTTATTAGAGACACTAAACTTCCTTAGATTAAAACGTTAAGTCCCCTCCATAAGGAAGAAAATGCGAAGTTGTATTACGGATAAGATATGATTACTCACTTTTATTTAAGTGAGCTACTTACTCATAATAATATATGGAGATATTTTGGGTTCTCATTATTATAAGAGGGGTAGGCAGACTGATGAGTCTAGTCAGCAGGTGGGTAACACTCGTGAAGTGTTGTCGCGTTTCTAAATTAGAATCTATTTTTATTTGCATGAATATTTAACGCCACGAGTTAAGAGCGAAATTAATAAAACAGAAATCATGAAAATTAGTAAAATTACATACCTACTATATAGCTGAGTAAAAAACCGGACTGTTCGGTCTGAAACCGAACCTCTGGCAACCCTAGCTGTATAGCAATGGACGTCGAAGTGAAGTCATGAACTTAAATGCTCGATTATTTTTTCTATGATAACTTATTGTATAATATAGTCAACATTTGAACAATATAATATTTAAACAAGCTATTGTATCTCACAGTAACAGCATCTATAAACAAAACGTTAGATAAATATATCATTGGGTTAATTAATTTAACCTTTACGAAATGTTAAGACGTACAATTGTTTACTTAAAGATATCAAATACTAAGAACGGGGTAATTAATTCAACAGTGAAGGTCATAAACCACTAATTAGAATTACATTTCAATCAATAATATTTCTTTTTTTAACGGATTTACGTTTACGGATTCTCTAGCGCTTCAAGGAAGACGTTATGTCGGGCTCCTTTGTTGATGACGCGTATACGAGGCAGCGCCGGATTTAGACTTCGGCGGCCCATAGGCAGAGCACGTTGTGGAGGCCCTCAAATCATTTGTGGTTAACTGTTGAAAGTTTCTATTAAATAAAAAAAATAAAAAAAAAACTATAAAGAAGAGACCAACTAAATAAGTAGGCTAACACAAAATTTAAAACAAAACTCAGTATTTTTTTGTTTCTACTGAGCCCTTATCGATTTAATTTTTTTTGTGGTGTAGTGGCGACCCATACACAACTGCCTATGTTGCCTATGCTTAAATCCGGCTGATACGAGGTGTTCTTGTACGCCTAAAGCAACTTCACAGCAACATGAAAAGTTGTTCAATATTTGAAAGCAACAGAATAGAATTATAAAAGCTTAACATGAAGCGAAGTACGGTCAGGTGACCGTAAAATATTATCTAATAAAAAATTTTGGAGAATAATATGCTGAAAAGAGTTCACCGATTTATTAACTGTACACAAAGAAATACCCTTGAATGCGATTACTTAAACACAATGACATTATTTCAATTTCCTTTTTGTACTCATTCAATTCGTTTTTCGTTTTCTTTTTTGAAGAAAATTTTATTTTATAACAATCAAAATATTTTTTTAGATAATAATTGAGCTTTGAGATTAAGATTTTATTAAAATAAAAATAAACGCGATAGTAAGCTGCAAAATTTCACTTTATAGAACAATTATGCCCAAAATAGATAATTTATCGGCTAAATACTAAATTTGGTTTTACTATTAAATGGTGATGAAAACGCACCTGACAGCCTGAGCCGAGGTAAGCATCGAATCCACATGTTTTAATCAATTTATATTAATATAAAAAAAACTAAAATTATGAAGAAAATTGAATAATAATAATCATTCAGCAGTTTACGTATCTTTTTTTTATTATATTACACCTGCGTTATGCCGGCTTGAGGAGGCAAGTATGCACCATCTAGAATCTAGATTGACAGGGTATGTATACGAAAAATTATTTGAAAAAAAACCCACAAAATCTAATCAAGACTAAATCCAATGGCACATTTCTTATCACTTTGGTAACTACACTGTATAGTAAGATCAAGATCGTGTTGTATCTAGGGTTGTCAGAAGACCGGTTTCTTGTTCGTTCGGTTTTTCTTTTATTTCTGTAAAATCGCATCCAACTGGACAATAGTATTGTTGAGGTTATGTTATTAAATTTTGTCCGGTTATTTTTTTTTTCTCAACACATCTGGCAACCCTAGTTGTACATTTAATGCATTTATCAAGACAGGGGTCTCGTAGTAGCGCCAAACCCGGAAACCATACGTGTCATTGGCTATTTATTATGCTTGTCTATACTATAGATATTATATGGTTAGCTTCTGCTTTTGGTGTTAAAATCAACTATCCACTACGCAATATATAAATTACTTGACTAGACAACCTTTTGATAATCCACGTTGAATAAAACATAAGCAAAATTTTTCGGAGAGAAAAAAATATTCTTTGCAATAGTTCGCTTATCAACCCCATTTTACAAGCGCGGATGTAACGTACCGCGCGCTAATGAAGGGTGAAATTAGCGGTGACGATGACGAACACTATTTTTCACAGTTTACTCCACGGTGGCCGACTTCAAAAAAGGTTTTCAGTATATTCAGATGTAAATAAAACCAAATGGATAATAAAAAATACGATGGTACGAAGATTATTTTTTTATTTTTTAATAAAAAGCAGAAATCTAGTTCTTCAAGTTTTACACTTGAATATTTCTATTTGTCAGTACTTTAAAGAAAAAAGGAGAATAATGAGATAAGCATTTTATTACTCTGCGGGTTTTTTCTCATTTGAATAAAATGAAATAGAATTCTCTCTACTTCCGAGTAACTAACACAATTAACACATTTTAATTCCTGTTTCTTTTTAATTGCAGTTGCATAGTTTTCGCGCTGATCAGCAAATTTAATCATACAAGTTTATTTTGCATTTAGTTTCAAGAAAAAATGGCATTTATATTCATGAAGTTAAGGTCCCATTTATATGTTACAGTATTTACAGCTCCGTCTTAACTGCACACGTAAGACGGGTGTCCACACGTACGGGCAAGCGCATAGGAAATATGCCAGTAAGTTCACGCAAACCCCTGTACCAATATAAGGGTGAATTTTTCAAGTGGGCTTTCATGGCGAAATCCTAAACTATAAGAGATATCAAAAAATGCTGAAAGGAGTCTCGATGCCGATTTTGATGAAAACTAAAACTGCATTGTTAGATTTTTGATAAATCCATTTTCCTGGCCAGGAATCGAACCTGTTGATTTTGAAAAAATAAAAACACTGTATTTTTGCACCATCCGATTGTGTTCCTGATAAGGATCAAATTCTGGGAAGTAATGATATACGGCAAACCAAAGAAAAGTGTTGATTTTTAACAAATTGTCTCTTATTTCCATGTATTTATACATTACCTACTACATTTATTATGTTTTGATTTAAAATCTCGCGTTCTTCGAGGTTAAAAGCCATGATTAAAAAGAAAACAATTGAAACGTAGGTAAAACAATAAATTAATTTTTAAGGTCCTGTGCCGTGGCCGGCTAGGTCGCCAGATCTAACACCTTTAGATTATTTTCTCTGGGGGCATGTCATAAACGAAATTTACAAATGTACGTACAATGAAATTGATGACTTAAAACTAGCGTTAGGGAATATTCTGAATGGAATCAATAACCTTGTGATGTGGAATGCAGTACACTCCTTGAGACGTCGAGTTCAGCTATGTATTGAAAATAATGGCTATCATTTTGAACAATTGATTAATTAAGATTTAATTACTTAATGTTAAAAAAATAAAACATTATTTTGCTAAAAATTAAGACTTTCCTTTCATTTAACCTCGAAGAGCGCGAGATTTTAAATCAATATGATGATTTTCAATTATCATAAATTATAATAAATGTTGTCAATGTACCGGTAATGTATAAATACATGGAAATAAGAGACAATTTGTTAAAAATCAACACTTTTCTTTGGTTTGCCGTATATCATTACTTCCCAGAATTTTTTTTTCAAAATCAACAGGTTCGATTCCTGACCGGGAAAATGGATTTATCGAAAATCTAATAATGCAGTTTTAATTTTCATCAAAATCGGCATCGAGACTCCTTTCAGCATTTTTCGATATCTCTTATAGTTTAGGATTTGGCCATGAAAGCCCACTTGAAAAATTCACCCTGTATGTTATGTACTTCGGTCGCTCTGCCTATAAATACTAGCTTAGTATATACACCTACGCTAACAAACTAAGAAACATTCATTTTATATATTTATAAAGATTATTAACAAGCAATAAAATCTATTTATTTTACATTGTTTTTTTTTAGGTTTCTGAAGAATATTTTATATTGATAAATTGCAAGTTGGTTTGAAACGATGATATAAGTTTTAACTTTACTTTAAAAAGAACTAAATGAAAATACTTTGTGTGACTTATATTATTATCGCCTTTATTTTAATTATTTAATTTAATCCGCACGCCGCGCCGTGACCACGATGGCTGGTAAAGCTTTCGAAGCGTTCGGATTAAATGAAAAGTAAAGATTGTTAATTTAGTTAAAAAAATTCTTATTAAATTATAATGAAAAAATAATTAAATTTTAAAAAATTAGTTACGTACCTATGCTTTTCTGTGTTTTTTTTTTCCTTCGATATTTCTGTCTTTTCTTATGAAAAATAAAAGCGGAAGTCAGTAAACAAATATTAATGAAAATTCCATGTAAATTGTAAATTACATGTCTATATTTTATGTATGTGTTTGTATTATAAAAGTAAATATGAGGGTAAATTGATATTGTTTGTAAAACAATGCCTGTGAAAATGTTCGTGATGACGAATATTAATCTGTGCCGAGCGACGTAACGGGTTTGTTATTGTTACATGTTCAACATTTAACGTCATTTGAATTAAATTGATATTTTGTAACAATGGTAGATATTTATCGATTTTTTATTGTAGCTCGGCATATGACAGCCCTCCTTCTGATGTAAAGCTAGAGTGCGATCCATGAACGGAAACAACTGCTACTCCATCTATACACAGTTTTGAGATTGTACTATAAAGATCGTCAGGTGAAAAGTATCCAGTACCCATTAAAAGGTTCCCTTGGGATGGATAGGAAACGAGAACGCTAAACCCATAACAGTAATTATACCCACGCATACGGAGTTACGTAGAAAAGCTAATCCTCAATATTTATAAATTTCAATGAAATATCGTTTATTACTCAAAAAGGTCAAAAATGTGTAATTTTGTTAGAATAAATGTACTGTGATTGCCAAAAGGTTTAATTTACGACTCAATTACAGCACCTACCTATATGATATTATGAACTTTAATGGGTAATTTTCATGAATTTAATACATGCTGTATGCTTTATTCATTTTATACGTATATCTATCTAAGAAGATTACTTTTAACGGTAGATTCGTATTGTGTAGGCGTGCATTAAGCATTTTGTGAAATTTTGATCTGGACCAGAAATTACGGTAGGGCGACGCGATCTATTATACTATACTTACTAATGTGTGTTGACAATATAGACCAGTGATAAGTAATTATAGGTGATGTCCGGTTAGTCTCGACTCACTTCAGTGCAGGGCTTTGCTGATCGTGGGCGATGAGAGGGTGACTAGAAACCCTGCAGCTCAGGCGAGACGTAGCCTCTCTCTCTCTCAGCATTCTACCGTTACTGCCACGGTGAATGTTCAGTAGAGATCCATGATTTAATCCCTCCTTCCCCACATCACTTGAGGTCAACGCGATGTATCGCTTCACCGTCGAAACGATCCCCACGCGAACTAAAACGTTTGGGTAATCCTTTTTCTGTCGTTTCATCAAATTGTGGAACAACCTTCACAGCCACGTCTTTCCTCCTTTCTACAACATGGGATCCAGTATGAAGAGGCATCTCACATAGCGGACGCGACTGCTGTCTGCAGATCTCCTTCTCTGACAGCTGTCGCATCCGTTCACGGATCGTACTCTAGCTTAACACCAGGCGGTGTGCGGTCATATGACGTGCCTAAAAATAAAAAAAATAAAAAAAGACTTACGAAAATTGTCAACTGACTCGAAAAAAAAGAAAAATGTCGCAATTTTAATTTTCGTATTATTATTTTATGATTACTTGTATGATGCTATACTTTAAAAAAAAATTTAGCGGTCCATTATCTTCGGCGGTCGGCCTCTGGATCACGATTCGCCAGTTGCCGATCGCTGGTTTAGATAGCAACGAAAAGTCGTCCATTAGCTTTTTTTCTATTATAAGGTAAAATAAAACGATTTTTTTATTATTATTATCAATACTTTTTGAAAGAAAAACGAGTACTTACCTCATATGCACAAAATAATTAATATATTTTAAAAAAACTTCACATGTAATTGTTAGGAAATTCTTTTTTTTTTTTTTTACAAACGATACCTAAGTTAAAATTATAAAAATCAGATATTTTTAATCCTAAAATAAAATCACGTATTAATAAATCTATGCAACAAAGATCTCAAGAACATTTTTAAGGGGCTAGATTTTTTATTGTTTCTTTCTTGAAGTCAATTGATGGGTAAAGTTTCATGTATCCACGTACGCTGACCCTCATTAAATTCCGCAGCGGTATGGTCAGTTCCTTCAAGTATCCATTTAGTAGTCAATAACCCTTCAACTCCTACGGGACCTACAAAATATGTATTTTTTATATAAATAACTCGACTTGTCACAATACTACGCCTGATGTTAAGCTAGAGAGAAGGAAGAGCAATGTTTAGGCAACAGTTGTTTCCCCTATGCCGGCCTGAGGAAGCGATGCACCGTCCAAGTTGACAGAACACATTTCTCGCTAACAGCAGCTAACTTCACGGGTTTTTTTTTAATTTTTTTAATTTTTTTTAAATTTTTTTTTTATCACTTTAAAGCGGCTAATTGTATTTACTTTTAAATAATAATTATGTTTAGGTATAATTATTACTATAATAGTTCAATATTTATCTTTACGACATTGACATTGTAAATACGTCTTATTTATTCAAAAACTAATGATAAAGAATAAACGGAACTAAAATATAATTATAAACCATAATAATTATGTAACTTGTAGACTAAATTCCAAAATAATATTTTAAATACCTCTAGCGTGAATTCTGGCTGTTGATATACCAACTTCAGCACCTAACCCGAAGCGGAAACCATCCGCAAATCTAGATGATACATTATGGAATACGCAAGCGCTATCCACTGCTTGAAGGAATTTTTGAGCTGCAGCATCTGTATAAAATTACAAACAATTAAGAAATGATCGGTTCACGAGACGCTTAACAGAGGTGACAGAAAATCGTATTTTGAGTTAAGTTGCTCAAGTTCAAGACACGGTTTACATCCAAAGACCTATATAAGACCCTATAAAAGTTTGATTTGGTTTGTTAATTGTATTGAATCGTAAAGATGTGCACCTACCATTTTCAGTCACAATAACATCAGTATGCGAACTTCCAAACTTGTGTATGTGATCGACAGCATCATTAAGATCGCTAACGACTTCTATACAGCATTCCAAAGAACCGTACTCGTGGCGCATCGTCCTCGCTGGCGGTGGGCCAAATGTTAAGTGACTAGCCAACCTCGGTCCGGCATGAATTTTCACGCCCTCATTCTTTAGCATATTGCATATTTCCGTAAACAAACTTCCTTGTAAATGGTCTTCGTGAATAAGTAATGTTTCCATTGCATTACAAGCTGCCGGATAATCGCATTTAGCGTCTCGAACTATTTTTAAAGTCTTTGTCGGACTTGCGTCTTTATCTACATACACGTGACAAATTCCTTCAGCGTGACCTAAAACTGGAATATGTTGCGATTGTTTCTGAATATTTCTTACTAACTCAGTCGAACCTCTTGGAATAATTAGATCGATGTGTTTTTCCATTGATAATAAATCGCTTATTTCTTCCCTAGTCGATACTAGAGATATAGCATCTTCAGCGCCAACGGTGCCGAGCGATTCTTTCACGAGGCCCATTAAAGCTTTGTTTGAGTGTGCAGCTTCCTTTCCTCCTTTGAGCAATAATCCATTAGCGGATGCCATCGCTAATGCGGCCACTTGAGGCAAAGAATCCGGTCTCGATTCAAATATCACAAGCAAAACACCAATTGGTACGGTAACTTGCCTCAACATTAAGTTTTCCGCCAACTTTGTTCTCTTTAAAACTCTTCCTACGTTCTCGTAGCTCGAATCTGCTATTTGTTTTAGTCCAACTGATAAAGTTTTTAATTTACTCGGACTCAAAGAAAGTCTGCTCAATAATGGTTTTGCTAAACCACTCTTTTCTGCTTCAGTTATATCTTGGCTATTTGCTTCTAGTATAACGTCTTGTTTTGATAATAATAAATCTGCTAAACTATTAATTGCTGAGGCACGTTGTTGTGGTGTTAATTGTTGCATTACTCTGCCACCGTTACGAGCTAAAAAATATTCAGCAATTAATACATTGTAAATATAATAATTACAACAATAAAAACAGCCTACCGTTTTCAGCTAAAATATCAACTGAATTTGATGAATTTGTAGCGTGATCTGTGAAGAATGTTCCAACTTTTCTGCCACTAATAATTGTCTTGATTGCCTTCTCTTGCATTCCGTTGCATATGACAACACTAACACCACGAGCCATCGCCCATGTTGCAGCATTTACTTTAGAATCCATACCGCCTGTTCCTACCTTTAATATTATTTTACCGCTATTATCTACATTAGATTTACTTTTTAAATACAACAGAAATCGAAACTGACCTTTGATTTTTGCCCAAATTTTACTTGATCACGGTCTTGAGACGTGTAAGTGTGCATCATTCTAGCACCATCCTCCCAGGGAGGTTTGTTATAAATGCCATCGACATCTGACATCATGATGAGGAGATCAGATTGAATTTCAGCAGCCACCAAAGCTGAAAGACTGTCGTTGTCTTTGATACCTATACCCTGAAAGTTGAAATATTTTGGAGATGTAAGTCAGTATTATTTTGAAGTTATGTGTACCCCTGTCAAGTACATGCATACAGATTGTCTAAACTTCAATAAATTTACGAAGTTATATATATACGAATTTATAATAATATTACGGAGTCTTGTAAAAAATATTAGCGAAACTTTATGCAAAGTCGTACTTTATACAAAAGGGTTAATTTATAATTTGTATTTGAGCAAATAAAAAGAAGTTTATTAATTCCCAAAATTAACATGAAATAGTTAAATAACTTTAACATTATAACTGATAAATGCTAAAATTGATAACGTAAAACTTACGTACGTAAAACTTGGCGTAATAAAAATTTCATTAATGCAAACTATAGATTTGACTAAGACTTTGTAAGTATAATAAAGAAGAGTTTACAATATTCAGCGGTCCCGTGAGCTACAACTTTTACCCGGTTCCTATCTATGATGGAGAAAATTTTCGACGTAACGATTCGAAGCGTTAAGTACTTTGAACATACCTGAGGCTTAAATTAAACATATATACAAACACAAATAATACAAAATTATTAACAAAAAAATTCAGTCACTTATGTTTATTTGAATTTTAAGTTGTTTGTTTCCCGAAAATAAATAAATAAACAAACATTCATTAAAGCAAAGGAGTTGTATGTCGGGAGAGAACTCGCTGGCACTCCATAGACTCAACCCAGACCTGATAATTTTGGGTTAAAAAGTTTGGGGCGTATTTTAGGGTTCTGTAAAATACAGGGTGTAAGAAGATAGTTAACAATCCCTCAATCCAGAAGTTGTATACATTTTACTGATGCGTTCCAAGTATTTTTTAAATCTATAATTTTTGACATTTATTGGTCTAAATATCAACAACCATAACATTATGGCTCATTATTTGTTAAAAACACAAAACATTATCGAATAATTCAAAACATGCAATGTGATATACAAGGACGGCTGGTGTCACAAAGGATTCGTAGCATGACCAACTCGAAGCTGAGAGACAATCGAGCGCGATTTAATAGTAAAAATATCTTACAATAACATTTTAGTATTAGTAGTGTAATACGTCCTTTAGGATTGCTGTGATTTACACCAATGTATAAATAAATACATTTATTTCGAGCTACATTTTTCATTGTTAAATAAAAAAATGTTTTAATTAATTACGTACAACCGCAATAAATTCTCTGTGTCAAAGCAAATAAGTTGACTTTCGCTGTAAAGATGTCTATTTTACTTTGACTTACTTAATTTCAATATAAGAAACCTCAAGGTTTAAAATTTCAATTAATCTTTTCTTGGTTTTATCCGGCACATATTTTATCTGGCACTATTAATACTGTTAATCCGACACCATAAATTAAGCACCACGATAGCAGGCCGCATAAAATCTTTGTTCAGTTTTTAAATCACTTGCCAGTCTATTATAAAAATAGAAATGTATAAAATGTTTACCTTCTTTCCAGTCCCAGGGACAACTGAGTCATCATGTATGTACATAGGTGGACTGACTGCATCATTTGTATTCACAATAGGCACTATATTGAGAGATATTAACTCGGATAGTGTGCAGAATAAGTTTTTTCTCGTTTCCTCGTTGTAGAAGTCCGGTTTCGTTACCAATACCTGAAATATGTATAGATAAAGTCCAACGCCTTATGAAGTTCAAACATCTCTAAATTCTGACCGGTACCAATGTCACCTGCACCCTCCAAATCACTATATACTCTTTCCTGGTTAGCTGGTAGAGAATGCCTTTAGGCATTAAGCTCGCCTTTGTACATTTATTTTATAATTTTGTGCAAAAAAGAATTTTATTATTATTAATGTACTAGCTTGACTGATTTTTAAATAATCAGTCTTATATTTATTTACATAAGTATTTTTGTGCGTAACTTTAACGTACTATTAAATGTAATAATTACCCTAGATATATTTATATTGTTTGCGCTTTAATAATTTTCAATATTATCATGATTATCATTATTAATAACAAATTCATCGGAGAGGCTGATAAAGAAATATAGGGTAAACAGTCTCGATGGCCGTTTAGCTTAAAGCATTCTGACTTAACCGACATCGGACATGTGTTTGGAGTTTAGCAGTATTGTTCATCGGCGATTTAAATTTCAATTTTAATTAAAATTTAATATTTTTATTTATAATACTTGGTTAGGCAAAAGTCCATAATAATAATAATATTAAAATCATTAATAGAAAGCAATATAATAACACACAGTTAGCTCTAATATAGCTCGTAACACAAATGGCAGCAGTCACTTACGCTATACTAGCTGTATGAGCTATTTTATTTTCAAGATTTTCATAGTAAATGGTTTCAGTATTAAATCTTAAAAAGTCCTACATATTAATAAGATGGTAATCCGTAATGGATATTCTTAAAGTTTATTGCAAATATGAATAATATCAAAAAGAATTATGAATGTGAATTTGACTTGTACTTCAACTTTCAGGAATTTGATGATAATTTTTTTATGATCAAAAATTTTAGGATTTTTACTCAATTTTCTTTGTATGGGAAATATAGCAGTTGTTTCCGTTCATGGATCGCACTCTAGCCAAACATCAGGCGGAGTGTTGTCATATTATTCTGTCGACCTACAATTTAAAAAAAATTACGATTAATATTCTTTGAATCGTTCATTTGATTCACACATACTTAAAAAGGCAAAAGGCAAAACATGTACGCGTTTCATAACGAAAAAATGTAACACGAAAATATTTTCGGGAAGCAAGAAGACTATTAAAAAAGTACCTTTCTAACATAAAAAGTACAAAACGTAAAAAAATGAGGCTCGGGTTTTACTCGTACATTTTTTTATAATTTCTTCGACATGAAAACGTTATCTAAAACAATTATTTTAACGATGTTTTTTTTCAAACTATACACTCTCTACGTCTTTAGTTCCACATGGATGAGCAGATACAATGAATCGTTACCTTTGACGTTTCCTACCTCTTTCATATCCATTATTCCCTTCCCGAATTCTCTACAATTGCGAAAACTACAGAACCCCGCTTTTTTCATTGTAAACCATATCTATGCGATTGTAGACGTGTAAAGATTGCATCTTCGTGAGGTAGTACTGTCTTTCGGTGTTTGTAACTAATAATTTCTTTTTTTTTAATTACATGTTTTAAGAGTGGTAGGCAGACTGATGATGAGTCAAGTCGGCCGTCTTGAGGTAATTATCATCACTTTCAATTGTTTTCAGTTTCAGTATCAGCTTGTTTCAGGTCAATGGATGGCTAACATTCGTCTGTCGTGGACATCATTCGTCATTCGGTATAGCGGAGGGGACTACACTTCGCCTGCTATTACGCTAGAGTGCGATCCATGATGGGAACCACTACTGCCACAGAGTAATGTCTACAAGTAGCTGCCACGTCTGTGCACGAATGTCACTGACCAGATTGTCATTACGCTCCTCTCATTATACCGGCTGCTTCCAATTTGATCGCGATTGATCAGGCATAGTATCGTGTCATATGCCGAGTTACAGTATAAGAAACGGGATTACATCGATACCCCAGGCCGGGAGACGAATCTAATAACCATCATCAGTCTGTCTACTACTCTTTTAATATTATTTCAATAACGCTCTAGTTTTCATTTGAATTAATTTATAATATTTTAACAGTATGTAATTTTTTAAATGTATTTTAAATATACTTTATTTTTATAAATTATTCTGCTTTTATTCTCTTTGGATATCTCTTTTCTCGTATCTAAATGGTAAAAATAAATAATTTAGCAGAGCCAGGACTTCGACCTCCTATTAACGACCACTTCATCGCGCACGAATAACTGCGAATGACTCTATTAGGTTATTTAATAAGCCGACTAAATCCGAGGAAAAAGCAGAATTACAAAAAATATATGGGAAGGATAATTTTTATTTCAGTGAATAAAAATTGTATTATTTTGAGTAATGTACGAGTGCGGTTGCCCGCCAGCGTAATTTACATAGAACGCGACCTCACCAGCTTTATCTCCAACTTATCATGGTTTATTTATTTTCGTTATTAATGGTGGAATTTAATTTTTAATGTGCACCCTTTATGACCATGATTAATATCAGTTTGTACTTCGTTCGTAGTTTAAAACAAAATATATAAATTATTGAGTTATTTTTATCTTAATTACCCAAAACTAGAATACCCAGTACCATGGGTATCTTAACCACATAATATAAATAGTTGAGTAAGACATAACATGCCTGGGTCTCCGATACAATGGTATAAGAAGCATCTAAAAATATATAGTTATTAACCCATTAACAAATCAGAGATGAAACGGTGGGTCTATCTCCTTGGCAGGTCCTTAAAGATTCATATCTTATATATCATCGTACGTGGCAGACACGTACCAACACAAAAAGAAATTCACACATTAACTAAAGGCATATTCACATCTAGCAAGAGTGAAGTTTGTCCGCACAGACACGGCAATGGCCAGCTTAGGTCCGTTTGCACCAAAAGGCCCGTTAAAGTTTTATTTTTTATTTTTTATTGTAGCTCGGCATGTGACAACACTCCGCCTGATGTAAAGCTAGAGTGCGGTCCAGTTACTTTAACTATTACTTTTACGGCGACGACGTAACCGTGTAAATACATATTGTTATCGTTAAAAGGGTGGCTGATCCCGAAAAAATAATAGAAAAACATATTTGGCTTCTTTTCATATATTTGACGTTAGTGACATTGGTTTGACGATTACTTTAACTTTAGCCAGCCAAGATTCACCGGTTACGGTTAGCGCTAAAGTAAGCATCAGAAATGACAGGCGCGACGATGGTGCAACTCGTGTAGAGTAAATGTAAACCATAATGTAAAGTAACAGTTAAAGTAAACGTAAAAAAAAAACGTATGACCTTAATATCCGTCGATATGAATCGAGCTTTATTAGTAAGTCTTTGAAGACACATTTGTATTTAAAGACCCACCGGTGGGTCTGCTTGATGGGAAATCGGAAACAAATATGTACATACTAATGTAGGTATGGTATTCTTTATCACTCACCTGAGCTATTTTCACATTGTATTGTGAGAACATGGCATCGTACATAGCCATCAACTCTGATTGGCCAACAGCAGCTGCTGCACGCGGGTCCAGTATGCTAACTGCATCCTAAATAACATTTTTATTATTATTTATTATACCTAAGTAGATATATTTTAAGGTTATTCGCGAACATGTTTTAACTAAATTAAAACATTATGTGATCTCACCACGACCACGATAAAGCGACGGGTGCAAAGCTTTCAAAACGTCAAATGATAGTAAGGTACATAAAATATTATAAGAAATATAAAATGAAAATAACAGTACCACAAAAAGTAATCTATTTAACGTTAAACATCAAAATCCATTGAGTAGTTCAATCATGAATTAGGTACAAACAAACATACTTTCACATTTATAATATAAGTTTGATTTTTTAATGTAAAAACAACATTTATATATTATTGGATAAAGAATAAAAAGTTCCGTATTAAATTTCATTCTAATACTCATCTAAGCAATAATATTATATCTTCTACAATAAATAAAATAAAATATTCTACAAAAAAAGGTAATATCTTTTATAATGGGTCCAAAATTGTTTCGTTGATATTAATAATGTCGGAGGCGACTCATCAGGAATTCACTAGAGCATTTAGTAGGCACCCCGAACGTTTAATGGATTAAATCGTTTCCACAGAACGTTTATTCAGCTATTTTTCCTTAATGATGATTCTAAAAGAAATTTATTTAAAAAGAAAGCCATGAGAATTTTTTACGACTTGAAACCTACCACTTCTTCCTCATCAATAAACTGTTAATATTTATTTTATCACGAAAATTAATCAATTTGTATTACTTTTTATTGACTGAAATAATTTCAATGTTCATTGAAATTAATTTCCTTATATTAATTATATATTTTTTAGTTCAGATAAGCTAGAGTGCAGGAAGCAGCCACCTCCACTAAGCCGGCGCGACCGTCCAAGTTGACAGTGCACATTTCTCTCGTTATATTTGACTGATGATTTTTACTAGCGTCGGCGTCAGTCAAGAAATGAAGAGCATATTGTTTCCTCATACTTACTTCTCTTGTATGATCGCTTGGTGACAGAGTTTCCCTCATAGAAAGTGACATAAGAAGTTCATGTGTCAACTTTTGTCTTCCAAAAGCCACAGCACCGCTGGTCACCATTATACATTCGCGACCTTCGTGATAACACTCTGCTACCTAAAAAGTCATAAGTTTGGCGCAAAGGTCGTTTTTAAATTGAAAAAGTGTAAAGATGAACGGTCTCATTGTCGCCGTTTTTATTTAGCTTATTTCCTTTCGGAAATAAAATCGTTACTCTTTGACAATTTATTTGTAAATAAACATTACTTACATTTAAGTTTTTTTTCAAATATTTATTTAGAAAAAAACAAGTATCATATTATATACATATAGAAAATAATGAAAACTTTATTTTTATTTTATTTTATAAAAAGGTACGTATCATACCCTGATCCCAAACTATGGTACCCTGTACTACTTGTATGAGCCAAGGACAATACAAACATAATTATAAGACCCAGATTCGAACAATTCATAGGTATATAAATATTTTTTAAAATCGAGGATCGAGGTAGATATGAATCGAGTTCTAAATAGGTTATCTTATTGATACAATAGTGAGAATTGAATTACCAGCCATAAGAAATAACAAATTGATATCTATAATCAAACAGACTGACAAGTTGACTTTCAAATTACAATATTACCTGTTCAATAATAGAAGCAAGCCGTCCAAGTGCCAAGCCATTGCCATCTTCTCTGGTGATAACAGCACTTCCTAACTTGACAACTAACCTTCTTGCAAATTTTAACTGAGATCTGTCTGTGAATGTTCTTTGTTTTCTCTCGCTCAGAGTTCTTTTGTCGACGTTTAGGCTCTGGAATAAAAGAATCCCTTATTGTATATATCTCGGCATATTACTTCATCTTATTAAGCTAGAGTGCGGTTCATGAACGGACAACATATACTATAACAGAGACATTTCTGCTTGTCATCTTGAGGAGACAAATGTGTACCATCTAAGTTGACAATGCACACTCCTCTCGTATATTTTTTTTATTATGACACGACATGTGACCTCGACTGGCCTGATGGTAAGCACAGTGCTGGTCCATGAGCACTGACGACGCGAGAACCGCTTACTAGATGGCTCCAGTCGCCATTGCTATGCCGACCAGTTTACATTAAGAAAAAATATGGACCAATTCAAGAATTTTTTTTTAAATTTATTTTATTTTATAGTAGTATTTGTTTATCGTGTGTATGTATATATTGTATATTTTATTTATGTATTTACTATAATTATATAATTCATCCTCCTTACCGCTTCTCACTTACCCAAAGGTCGACTGGTAGATAAAGCCTCACGGCTTTAAGTCCACCTTTTGTAAAAATACAATAAAGTATATAAATAAATAAATAAACGTTTTATAAAATGATAGCCTAGGTAGGTACACGCTTCCCATTTTTATTAAAAATGGATTTTCTCATTCCCATTTCCAGGAAGAACCATCGCTTGACAGAACTCGACACATACCTGTCGTCACATTTAGATTTCCTCGAATTATACTCAAGTTAAAAAGAAATGCTGTTACAATCTATTGCAAATTTAATTTTATAAGTAGGTTATATAAAAATAAAAAGAATACAAACATTCTTAAAAGAAAATTATTATCTTTTTTTTTTTATTTTGGCACGACATGTGACCTCGACTGATCTGATGGTAAACGCAGTGGAGGTCCATGAGCATTGACGACTAGAGAACCGCTCGCACGGTGGCTCCAGTCGCCACCACTATGCCGGTCTGAGAAGGTGCTTTTTCACGTTCCGCTTGAAGGATCCAAGGTGAAAGGATTGGGAGAATACATGGTTTTTTACATAATTTTATTGTATATACATAAAATACAAAATTTATGATTTAAAACAAAAATTAACTGTCCAGATTAATGAGAAGTTTGAACAGTTTACTCGTACCTACTCAATATTCGTTATTTTAATATTCTATTAATTTCCTTTAAATATAATACCTTTCAGAATAAATATCGACTTAATTACACTTTTTACTCTATTTTTGATTGACGAGTTTGGGTACTGTAGAATTTTGATTGGATTTTTAAATATTAAAATATTTTGATTTAATTATTTTTTATACTTGAACAAAAATATAATTTTCATAATAATTTTTATTAGGTAACTGATTAAAAAAAATGTTAAACGACACTCTATTTCCACTCTATTATCCTGGCTTAATATCCTCTACGCATAAGAAATCAATAGAAAAAAACTTCAAAGTAATCTTTGTTAATAAAAACAACAAGTGCAGATTTAGTCTAGATACGGGAGATACATTTCTTTTTTTTTATTGTAGCTCGGCATGTGACAACACTCCACCTGATATAAAGTTAGAGTGCTGTTTATGAATGGAAACAAGTGCTACTACAGAGAAATCTCTACGAGCAGCAGCCGCCTCCACTATGCCGGCTTAAGGAGACGAGCATGTACCATCTAGATTGACAGTGCATACTCCTTTCGTTATACCGTTATACTCGTTATAGTAAAAGTTGTCGGTGTTATTTATTTCCCTAAGTTGTGTCCCTAAGTCCCCAATTTCCCGTGTTTATTCAAGTCTTCGAGAACGTGCGTGAGAGTGGTCATTATACCATTTGTATATGCGTGAAAAAAGAAACTGAAGGAATTAGGAAGGATTAGGAGGAAAAGGTCTTGAAAAATGAAATTAATGTTACTGAATAATAGATTGCATAGGCATGTATTCCTTTGCCTTTAGTAAAAACATGAAACGACAAAGCGTTTGACAGCTCATCGTTTTGAAAACCATTTTCGCAGGAATTTATAGTGGACGTTTTATTTTTTGAAAATTGGCAGACTATGGTTGTTATTGTACAAAAATAGCATTAATTTCTATAATGATGTGCTGCGGTAGTGAACACATTGTCAAGACATGAAAATCAGCTGTGCATGGTGCAATAAGCGGTAACATTTTGTGGCTTGCTGAAATTGCTGCTAGCAAACACTAAGAAAGCAATGAACTGTAAAATACCTGCAATTCGATGTACGAAAGAAGCAACTAATACTCTAGACGTGGCTGTATGGGATTTGTTCGCTTTGCCTTTCCAGAATGGGTGAATGGAACTTTAAAAATTGAAACGTCAACAAAAGTTTACGGAATTTACTTATTTTACTGAAGAGATTTTGGCGGACATCTTGAGACGTCAGGTTATCTGTCTTGAATTATTTTCCTAAACTTGTGTTTCTTCGAGTGTTAATGTGTAATAATGGTGGATTATTAACCATTAAGTGTTCGTGAACGTGCGTGAGTGTGGGTAAACAATTCAAAAGAAGAGAGCATGTTTCCATTTTCCCTCCAAGACTCCGTAGGAAGTTTCAGTAAAGATTCTACGACTTTACTGAAGCAATTCTTGACTTGACTGAGAGTTGACCTGACTGTTTAGTGTGATAAATGAATGACTTGTGATGCACAATATTATTAACTTGATGCAAAAAAATATTTACTTTGACACTGGCAAGTTATTATAATGTCATATAAAAATAAAGTAAAAAGTGCAATGCTTATTTTACTAAACGAGTTGAACATCTAATGAATGAGTGTATTCAATTATTATCAAGTACAAAGTCCTATAAAATAAATACCAATAATTATAGTATGATATTGATATTTTTAATTTTACAGCGCAAATATTATGTTTGAATGAGATAAGTTTGTCCTGTTCTGATACCTAAAGATGATTTCTTTTTATTGTAGCTCGGCATGTGACATCACGCCGCCTGATATAAAGCTAGAGTGCGGTCCATGAATGGAAACAACAGCTACTGCAGAGAAACCTGTGCGGGTAGCAGTCGCCTCCACTATGCCGGCTTGAGGAGACGATCATGTACCATCTTAGATTGACAGTGCACACTCCTCTCGTTACACCTGGCTACTTTCAAAATATTCCCGAAACGAATTAGCGAGGTTCGAACACGGGTATCATCGATCGTGAGTTCACGCGTCTTACCCGCTAGACCACAGTCGCTCTGGTTATAAAAATAAAATATTTTTGCATATTGTATTGATTATTTTTTTAATATTGGCGAGACATACTTTAGAAATATTTATTAACTAGCTGACAGTGCCCGGCGCTGCCCGGGTTTTTTCAAGTTATTGTTACACATAAGATAAAGATAATGCTTTATTATAAATTACCTATAGCTGTTACCCACAACTTATTTTATACGATTTAGTTACATAATTAATAGAATATATTTTAAAGTAGTTTTAAAAAGAATATATTTTTTAAAGCGGCATGGTACCTCGTAGAGCTACACCCCCCTCCGCCCGCCTCTCCCCGCCTCGTCATCATACGCCGCGTGTGAATTTTGTTTTAGAGTTATTTTAAAATTGTATTATCTTATAAGATGTTTATTGAAATTAGGTGATGTCAAAGACAATTGTGTTCACAGTTAAATACTCTTAATTAATAACACATTTATTTGGATAAAGATTAATATTATTATGTTTCGACCAAATTTGTTTTCATAAAAACGGTTATTGTGAGATTGATGAAGAGGAATAATTCTTTAATACATATTTTTTTTGTATCTCGAACGGTTTTCGCTGCGCACGCAACGGAAGCCCTCAAAGATGAACAATTTTGATTTGATTATCATAAAAACGGTTATTGTGAGTTAATCTTAAAAGATAGACATCTACTGTCGCGGACATTTTTTTAGATAATTTAAAGAGGAATAATTCTTTCATACATATTTTTTGGGTATCTCGAACGGTTTTCGCTGCGCACGCAACGGAAGCCCTCAAAGATGAACAATTTTGATTTGATTATCATAAAAACGGTTATTGTGAGTTAATCTTAAAAGATAGACATATACTGTCGTGGACATTTTTTTAGATAATTTAAAGAGGAATAATTCTTTCATACATATTTTTTGGGTATCTCGAACGGTTTTCGCTGCGCACGCAACGGAAGCCCTCAAAGATGAACAATTTTGATTTGATTATCATAAAAACGGTTATTGTGAGTTAATCTTAAAAGATAGACATATACTGTCGTGGACATTTTTTTAGATAATTTAAAGAGGAATAATTTTTACATACATATTTTTTGGATATCTCGAACGGTTTTCGCAGCGCACGCAACGGAATTTCTCATATTCCCCGTTTTTCCCACATTTTCGACTGTTTCTTCGCTCCTATTAGTCGCAACGTGATGTTATATAGCCTATAACCTTCCTCGATAAATGATCTATCTAACACAAAAAGAATTTTTCAAATCGACCCAGTAGTTCCTGAGATTAGCGCGTACAAACAAACAAACAAACAAACAAACAAACAAACAAACTCTTCAGCTTTATAATATTAGTATAGATAAACACTTTAAATAACTTTGTGGTATCTAAATATTAGATGAAAGAAAGATAAAGCTATATATTGCATTAAATATTAAATATAAACAACATTACGATACTAGCACTAATCTGCTATTATCAGAATTAGATAACGTTAGAGAATATTCCATACTAATTAATGTCAATGAAATTACAAAGTACATATCTACCTATACGTTACTACACGCTAAAATTCAATATTCAAAGTTCATATTATATTATGGCTATCAAATAAAATTATTTATTAATTTGCTATAAAAGGAGAATGCCCATTCGCCTAAGAAAAATGGGCCCAGAATTTTTTTCTCGAGTTTATCGCTGATTTTTAGTTAATTATGTAAAAAAAATAAATCTACTTCCTTATTACCAATCAATTTTAAATTATTCACCCGGGTTATTGAATAATTAGATGTTTTCTGATGCAATATTTGAGGTTATTATTATTTTTAATGCTTTAATAAATTGATAATATCTGTTTTTTATGTAATTAAACATCAGGTATTAGTTGGTAAATAATGTGTTGATATAATTGAAATGAATTAATAAAAAAGTAAGATATTATTTTAGAATATTGTTTTGTTACCAAACTATTAGATGTCAAGTGGGCCCAAAAATGGGCATTCTCCTTTAAATTGTATCAAAAAAAAAACTAAACTAAAAACATCTATTAGTAAAAAATATAGGTACATATACATATAAGTATATTACTATCTCGGTTAGTAATTAGTTAATAATATAGCATAATAAATAATTATAATACTATTTTTTTGTAATAATTGAAAAAGGCACTAAGTTTTAAGTACGTATGTAATTATTTTAAAGAATATTTTGTGCATTTGGGACGATTTAGAAATTTTAATTTTTACTCTTAAAGCTTTGGTCTAGGTAGAGAGATTAAACTTTTTTTTGTATTTTTTTTTTGAAAAATGTTTACAATGTGGGCTCGCATGTGTTTCAAAAGTGAACAAAATAATACCAATCATCTATGGGTGGATGTTATTATAATATATGTTTATTTTAAATACCAATTTGGCATTGTACTAATAAATTAAAATAGCTGACCAAAAAAATGTTTTAAATTGTCAATTTTTAATCTATCCGTGTTTATCGGATGTGAAATCAATTTTCACTGATGTATTCATTATTAAATCTGACGATAAATAATCGATGATGTGTTTAAAAGAGCTCTTTGTACCTCCTATGTTTTGCGTCATAGATATTTTATACGTATTTTAAAACATTTTAGGCGTTGCATAGGTAGTCGCCACGATGACCGCGACGCGACGGCACGGTGACGCGACGTGACGTCGAGCCGGATCTTTTAATTTGTTAAAAGCTAAAACTATTTCTAATCAATAATCTAATATAAAGTTAAAACATAACATTAACACAAAACAAACAAACTCGCTATTTTTCTATTAATTTTTAATTATACAATACAATACAATTGTCACGCCTTTTTCCCACATTTTTCATTATAATGCAATAATAATAAACTACCTACATATTTCTACATCTATATATCATTTATAGCCCATTTATTTTATTCACGTAATTGCACAGAAAAAAGGCAAGCATTAAAATTATACAATATTGCACCTATATGGTTTGGTAGACTGTCCATCTACAGAATTTTGTAGGTGAAGGCTCAAGCTCGTTAGAAATACAAGAACTAATGTAAGAAATAAGTAAATATATTTTAAATAGGACTGTACGAACTCACTACTAAGTATTTTCTTTGTGTTTAAAATAATTATACAAATAGAGACTAGCGGTTGCGGTAATTATTATTATTATAGCGTTTAATTAAAGAAAAACTTACCTCACTAATTAATTTACTTCGTGGAGGTAGTGGTAATTTGTCGCATCCAATTAGAGAAAAATATCTTCGTCCATACATTTCTTTTACACATTTCAATCTTGAAGCCAACATTATGTGTTCACTTTATAATATACACTTTACAAATAATAACTTATCTTTCACATTAACAATTAAATCATTATCAAACACTCAATGTACAATAATCATAATATTAGAATATTAAATTTTTAAATTAAAAAATGTACTTATGTCACAAAGATAACTTTAATCGAACACAGAAACATCAATGAGGTCTCACTAGCGCTAGCCTTAAGATAAAATATAACAATATTTATTGAGACATTAACATTTTTATTTATATACTGGTTTATTAAGTTGATAAGGGACGTTATGAAATAGTTGTTGGTCAATGTTTCTGTCTAGGACATTGGACACAAAGGCACACTGTTGTTACGTGATAACACATTGTAAAGTTATACGTGAAACTTTGTTTTAAACTTTATTTTAGCTTCAAATTCTAAGACAAAAGGCCATAACGTTATTAAACGTTAAACCTTGATATCATTTGGAGTTAATTAACGATTGTTTTCTTTATTACGATTTGATTTTTTTAAACAGAAAAAAGTTTTTTTGAAAAGAAAATTTCTACCAAATTTTCATGAATAATTTGTCTTATCTTTAAATGATCCTCAATTAATATCTAGATATCTAATTAAAAGAAGGACTTTGGTCAGACATAAATTATTGTTTCCTTAATTACAGAAGGTGCTAATCATAAAAATTTATTAAAGTTTAAAGATCAAGAAAACATTATGCGCCAAAAGTCTATGGCAAATTTTTCGAAATAAAGTTCCTCTTAATACAATATTTAATTTATTACTATTTATTATTTCTTTAATAAAAACTTTGTTGTAAAATGTAAAAAACAAGTGGCGAATAAAATAAATATATATGTAGGTATAGTCGATAATTCTCAAAATAGAATTAAGTATAACGTGTTATTTAATATATTATTTTATTGTAAATATTGTAATCACGCGATATTAAATTTTAACGAGTTTGTTTGTGTTTTTTTTTAATAATAATATTATTTTCGTTTTGTTATGTTATACCTTGTTTTGAGAGCAACTGAGCAACGGTTATCGAACCGAAAGCTCTGAGTTATAATGATGGGTTGTTGTTAATTAGATATTGAAAACGTGTAGATGTTATGTTACCTAATTACGTATTACGGTATATTACGGTAGGGCTGAAACCCGAAACCGCTAGCGAATTTGAAACGTGTAAAACCGCGTAGCGTCCCGAATCCGCGACGCGACGCGCTAAATGAAATAATTTGAGTAACGATTTTTTCAGTCTTTCTACTTATCGAAAATTTGTCTTCTCGTGACAAATTATTGTTATTAAGGAACTATAGGAAAAAAACAAATGAAAAGATATATGATTCATCCATTTATTATCATTATGGAATCTAATGGGAACCTTTTTTCACGAAAATACGAAGCTTGGAAAATAGACGAACAAAAAGACAGAACTAAAGTGGAGTCAACAAGTGTTACGTCACGTCGCAGGAATGCGCGACACGATTACGTCGCGTTTGCGAATGTCTTTTGATGATGTATCCCAGTTTTAAATTGCGCCCCTAAAGCATATTTATATCAAATATATCTATATATTATGTATGTTCCTTAATTATTAACATAACATATACAAAAAAGTCGGTTTAACAAAATGATATAATATTTAAAGACTCAAGTTTATTTAAGTTTGTTTCTAAAAATATTTCATTGACACTCATAACATCTTATGATCGTGAAAGTGCATCAGTTGAGGGTTGTTCCTCATCTGACCATTCCCAAACGGTTGACCAATCTTTTTCTATTACTCGACCCCTGATGTTAAGCTAGAGTGCAATCCATTTGTTTACAAACAGCTGCTACCACAGTTTCTCTGTGGTATAAATGTCTAGTCGGCTTAGGGAGAGGAATGTGCTCTATCCATTGACAAGATACACTCTCACCTCTACACCTCTCATTATACCCAGCACTTCTAAGTTGATCCCAAAACGCGACTAACACTTCCCGTGTTGTTACATTTGAAAAAGTGCACCCTCTTCAGGCATTGTCATCGCACGATTACGGTAACCATCTTTTCCATATTGAAACCGAACCTCAACGGTCTGTATTTTAAATATTAATGCACTTAATATTTATATTATTACAATGTGTAGAAATGAAATGAAATGAAAATCCTTTATTAACGTAGGCATGGACTTAGCATGCACTTGTTCATCGTCAGAATCTACTTTTGGCTTCGGAAAGGCATATGACGATAAGAAACTCGTCAATTATAGCCTGTGTTTATAATAACAAAAAAAACTGAATTATAAATTCAGAAAAAATAATAATAATAGTCGTAACTAATTTAACAAACATAACTAAACCACAATAGTTTAGTAGTTCGAGATGTCAGCTGGGGAAATTAAATAATAATTATGTACCACTATTTTTTTTGCACTCGACTAAACTTACAAATAATTTTAATTATTAAATTATTGTTTGACTAATTTAACTTTTTAATAACCGATTATTTGTATTATATTATCACTGCAATAACACTTGGAAACAAAACAAACGAGTAAGAAGCTGTGTTTATTACGAACTAATACAGTCGCATGCACATAGTTAGCAACTATTCAGCCTTGGTCTGGATTTTATAGGTATAAGTTACTAATTTGCGCGTATATGTTTTACATTAACATAACTAGCTCCTGCCATCAGCTTAGATGCAGGTTTTACTGTCTACGGATACACATCTTTATTATTATTTATTTTTTAAACCATAATTTAAAAAAAAAAACAAAAACCATCTGCCTATCTTTTAAGAAAAAAATAACAAAGCACAATTCTACAGCGCTCGGCCACAGAATCGGGCTGCGACAACACACTATTAAATGCGCCCATATCCCATTACCTACATCTTCATTATGAAGACACGAAAATATAATATGTACATTGTACAATATAGATGGTAATTTTCTATACAAGTCTGTAGAAATGGTACCGGCAGTGATTTTTTTAGATTATCATTAGACTTAATCAAGTCGGTCACAGTCGCTTTCCAATTGAAATAGTATTGTTAGAGCTTTAATTACACTTGTATTATTTATCATATTAAAAATAACTTAAATAATTAACCTTCAACTTGATAAATAAATTTTACGATGTTACCTAATCGGATCGGAGCTAGTTTCTTAAGTTAATTTACAATTTATATTTATTTATATATTAATAAGAATATAATGTTTTCTTGTATCCTTCATGGTAACAGAACACGGAAATCAGTGTAGTAAAGGCGGTTTCAACTTCGATTAATATATACATTATTCATCGTGTTAACAACAAACGTAAGTATAGGTGTACATAATTATGGCTGTATGAATTTTATTCCCATTGCCTTCCCTGAATGGGAAGATATAATATAGAGAGACTTAAAAGCGCTTTGCAATTCAATATCCAATTAATTTAATATATAAATTATGGGATCAAAAAGTTATATAGAGAAAATTCGGCCGTATTAAATACGTTCAAACACATCTTCATACGGACAATATAAAATAATAAATATAAAAACTATTAGAAACATCAATATATAACATTAAAAATCATTATTTTAATTATCGGTTGATTTTTTTATTAATTCGTGTCTTTTTAAATGCTAGATTTGTTTTGATGAAATAATCTTCAAGCACATAACATCCTGAATTTATGTTCTTCGATTTATCTTCTATCTATCTATCTAAAGATAATTATTATGTTATATTTTTTTATAAATACATAATTTAAAAACAGCCGCGAACTTACGAACAAAATGTCTCTAAATTCAGAACTTTGGTCGCTGAGTACCTATGATACTAGCTTTAGAATGTATTGGCATTTAAAAAAAATACTTACACTTAATTCGAGTCCTTTTACTGAAAAATTCCTCACTTGGTTCAAGTAACTAATTTTAGGAGCACGTCCTTTTTTAAAGCACAATATCAAAGATTTATAACACATTTTTTTACACACAATAAATTAGAAGATAATAAACGAATAATATTATTTATTTATTTTAATTCGACATACCTTATATGCCGTTAGTTGTAAGATACTATAGACTGCGTTCCAATCATACTAATATTAGCTTTTATGTTAGAATCATGAGAACGTCACGTGACGTAGATAAAATGTTCAACATAATATAATTTATATGTAAATAATGCAATGTAAATTAAATAGGTAAGTCCTGTTTTTATAATGTTTCCGACGCTAAACGCGGTGGCCTAGCAGTTTCATTGATGGCTATGGTTCACGATCGCGAGCACCGTGTCTTCGAATCCAGCTAAATTTCGGTAGGTGCCAAATTAACTTTGTTATTATAATTGTTGTTATTGGTTTCTAACCAAATTTTACTATATTATAGAGTGGCAGTGGTCTAGCGGTAGGACGCGTGAACTGACGATCAGAGGCCCGTATTCAAACCTCGCTAATTCTGATCGGCACCAAAGTAACTTTGTAACATCTACTTTGGTCGCTCAGTGCCTATAGGCACTATTAAAGAGTGGTAGGCAGACTGATGATGGTTATTAGCCCAGTCTGCCGTCCTGGGGTGGTACCACTACTTTCGAATTTAACACCCGTTAACTAACTGTGTCGCGTTTCGGGATTAGTTTGGAAGTAGCATGACAAAACGAGATCCACTGCCAATCTGGATGATGCACAGTCGTCTCCTCGGGCCGGCATAAAAGAGGCGATTGCTGTTTGTAGAAATTTATCTGCTACTGCAGTTGGTTCCGTTCATTGACCGCACTCTACCTTTCATCGGACGGAGTATCTTCATATACCGAGATACAATAAAAAAAAGTATTTGTATTTAGGTACCAGCGCCGAATTTAGACTTCGGCGGCCCGGCGGCGAGCATGTTGTGGAGGCCCTCAAATCATTTGTGGTTAACTGTTGAAAGTTTATATTAAGGTCAAGGTAAAGAAGAGAGCAACTAAATAAGTTGGCTAACACAAAATTCAGTATTTTTTTGTTTCTACTGAGCCTTTATCGATTTTTTTTTGTAGTGTAGTGGCAGCCCATAGGCAACTGCCTATGTCGCCTATGCTTAAATGTTGTGTACAGAAAAAAAAAACACATGTTGGAAAAATCCCGAAGATTCCCTCGAGACGCTAAGTAACTACACAATTACTCAAGAATATTATGTTTTCCTACATTCAAGGGCGATCTCGTAACCCTGATAGTTCAATAGACCCTTGCCCTAGGTTGCGCTCTTTGATTTTTTCTATATAATATGTTTTTCGGTTAACAATTAAAACTATTATTACACTAATAAAAACAAGGCTAGATAATATAACTATAGGATTTATCAATAATTATGATTTTTTTTAATAGAGGTCGCGTTGTTATCGTATAATTGCCCAATATACGTAAGCAAATGTAATATCGTCAGCAGGCATGCAAACGTCTTACTCATAAATAAAATAATACCACTCGCACAATTTTTATTACCGTATTTATACATAAAATTCATTTTATCGTCCATCTCGGTGTACGTAACCAATGGCGGTGCTAAGAAGTGGTAGGGAACCCACAGCGGAATTCGTGCTGGTCACACCAAGAGAGCTGAAAAAGGCCTAGTGTTTTTTTTTCGGTCGAACCTAATAGTTATTTGTCCAGTCTGCCGTCCTGGGGTAGTACCACCAATTTCGAATGTAACACACGTCGCGTTAACTTTGTCGCGTTTCGAGAATAGTTTGAAAGGAGGAATAACGAGAGGAGTGTGCACTATCAATCTAAGATGGTACATGCTTGTCTCCTCAAGCCGGCATAGTGGAGGTGACTGCTACCCGCACAGGTTTCTCTGTAGTAGCAGTTGTTTCAATTCACGGACCGCTTTACATCAGGCGGAGTGTAGAAAGTAGAAAAATAAATGCTACGCCACCGAACGTATCTAACGGAACGAACGTACATTCCGGGATTCCTTTAATTGCAGAACCGGTATAAATAGTGTGGTTCACAAACTGATAATGGTGGTAATACCCATTCTGTCAGTATGTCACCAGGGTGTCAGAACACCCGTAACGCGACTGACCTAATTACGTCTCGGAATTTGTTTGGAAGTAAAATGAGAGGAGACTGTCCTGTCAACCTGGATGGTACACACTTGTCACAACAAGCAGGCATAGTGGAGGCGATTGCTGCCATGCAAATTATGAACAATAAAGTTTCATTAAACAACAAGGACAAATGATGTCTATTGATATTGCAGTCTGTATGCACGTGATACGTATTTATTCCAGTTCCTAATAAGTGTCATAGATTAGTTTTAATTGAGATGTGACATAGATACCTACTATTGTTTTGATAAATAAATATGTACCTAAGTAATAATACTTACACATAATTATGTATTAATTTGCGGTCCTTGTAATTCCGCATGAAATCCTTTCAAAGTAATTTTAAAAAGTTGAATATTTTATACTTTGCTCGCAACTTCGTATGCTTAGTATATCTAGTAATATTTGTTTAACATTCCATCTCTAGGGAGTCTATTAAAAGGATTAAAATATCGTTTAAACTTACCTCAATAAACGGGCTATCAAATT
The DNA here is from genome assembly GCA_948150575.1 of Tinea pellionella. Taxonomy (NCBI): domain Eukaryota; kingdom Metazoa; phylum Arthropoda; class Insecta; order Lepidoptera; family Tineidae; genus Tinea; species Tinea pellionella. Next base: position 1,667,722 of record OX411254.1, on the reverse strand, counting down.
ATTGTAAAACATTGGACTGGTAGCTCTGAAACGCATACGAGACAAATTAATTTATTTTTATAATATACATAGATATATAATTAAAAATATATTATTAATTAATAAGTAGGTAAGTGCACTATTTTCCTGATCAAAATTATTCCCGTTCAATTTTTATTAATATACCTCGGCATATGACAAAACTCCGCCTGATGTAAAGCAAGAGTGCGATCCATGAACGAAAACAACTGCAACTACAGATAAATTTCTGCAGGCAACAGTCGCCTTCACTATGCCGGATAATGTGCACCACCCAGATTGACAGCGCAGTCCTTTCTTTATACCTACTACTTCCAAACTGTTCCCGAAGCGCGAACGAAGTCACTTCACGGGTGGTACTACGCCGTGGTACAACCCCAGACGGGAGATTAGGCTAACAAACATCATCAGTCTGCCTACCACACTTTCGAATATACATTATATACTTAGAAGTGTGAACAATCAGTGGTCAACTGTCTTTCATGGGTACCAGATGATAGTTGATAGCTAGTAGCTGCCTCGTCTGAAGTGAGCAGCAAGCAAGTGCCTAAGGAGACATGTTGGTAAAGTGACCGGCGAAGTTGCTGCCGCTTCATCGAGTTAGGTGTCAACACCAATCCTCGTTTAACAAGCAACTTGAGTAACTAGCGCAAAGTGTTTTATCAACAAAACTTTCAGAAATTGCTGTAGTTGTCTAGATGACACTATTGCAAATTAAACTAAGTTCAAACATAAAACAATGGGATAAAGCGCAAATTGGTTTGTGTTAGGTTGGAAGTTGTTTGCAATTCGCACCTCTGGTTTTGGTCTAAACTTGTTATAGATAAGCAAACTAACGTAAAACAATGGCCGAACTCAAAACTATTATTATTATTTATTTGTTAATTTAAAGCATTCATATGTAGGTTTTTTTAATGTTTAATTTAGTGGGATTTGAACACAGGACTCATCAATTGCCACGGCCAGATACAAATTACTAGTACTAGTACAAATTATTTAATTACAATGAACGGCGGTTATGTTCCTTTAAAATAAAAATTTAAACAGAAATATTCAACAATCACAACAACAGGGTGAACTGTTGAACTTAAAATGAACTTAAAATGAAATTAAAATGAATGAATAAAGAACTGTGAATTTAAAATTATTAAATATTTTAAAAATTAAAAAAATATATATATTAAGGCTGGGATATAAGTGAACTGCGTTGGAATTGAAGGGGATTAAAACCTTTTTTCTCCATAACTCGTAACGAAATTATCTTAAATAAATATATGTTAATATACACTACACAAAACGAAAGAGGATTCATAAAAAAAGTTTTAAATATCATTAATATTCATGCAAAGTAACCCCTGTTTTAGAAATATAAAACCATTTTTCTTTTAAACTATTAATACCTACTTTTTTATTTTCATCATGATATTAGACAATACAATACCTAGGGAATCTTCGGTTTATTTTTTTCAAATAATTTTTCAAACTATTTTTTTTTACATAAATCGATACACAATCGCATGAGCAACCCCTCAGTCGCCCAATAAATCAGTACAGGACGACTAAGGTCAATCGAGCAAGGTCAACGGCGTATATCCAGCTCTTAAACAATTAGCTTAGAATAATATGGTTGCGCCCATGCGCAATATATTACATTATTAGTTAAGTGGGACACGTATAAAGAGTGGTAGGCAGACTGATGATGGTTATTTGTCCAGTCTGGCGTTCTGGGGTGGTACCACCACTTTCGAATGTAACACCCGTAAAGTGACTTTGTCGCGTTTCGGAAATAGTTTGAAAGTAGCCAGGTATAACGAGAGGAGTGTGCACTGTCAATCTAAGATGGTACATGCTCGTCTCCTCAAGCCGTCATAGTGGAGGCGACTGCTGCCCGCACAGGTTTCTCTGTAGTAGCAGTTGTTTCCATTCATGGACCGCACTCTAGCTTTACACCAGGCGGAGTGTTGTCACATGCCGAGCTACAATAAAAAAAAAAAAAAAAAAAAAAAAGTATTTACCTAATAATACATATTGGACTAAGCTTGGGGTTTTGTAATTAGTTATTTGTAAACTTATTATCATAATAAAGTTAGTAATCTTTGACAAGTAAACACATAATACGGAAACGTTTACGCGCTTCGTTATCAACAGGTTACACACGTGTCGAGATAATTATGTATAAAGTGGATACGTAACTAAATGAATATAAAATATAAATGCATTAGTACGAACCAAACCTTATGGCGTCTCCGAAGTTAGGCACGAGTTGCTGAGCAAGACATAAATTGAGGTATCAACGAGGCTTGATGAAGGTGAAAGTGAAGGGCACACGCTACCCGCTCGCAGGATATTGTATATGTTCTATTCATACCTGTATACTCTTAATTTTATTATCGTAAAGTTAACAGTAGCTGCGCGAAGTAGCGCTCGCAGCTAACTTCCGCCACAAAGCTTGAATCGACCTATACCCCTATTATCTATAGTTAGAATGCAGTCAATGAGCAGCGACAACTGCTACCGCAGAGAAGTACTTAAGTCGTATCTGCAGGCGGCAGTCGTCTCCGCTTTGTTTTTCGACTTACCGATTTCTCTGAATTATTCGAACAATGGTATAACTCTACAATTACCAACAAGCCAAGAGCGATCTAGCCGTATGTGAAGGTATGAACTCACGATCGATGTGACCCTTGTTTAAATCTCGCTAAATCCTGACCGATACCTATGCCTATAATACAAGCGCTAGCTTACTAGTCATTTAAAAAAATCCTAATACTTTGACTAAGTCAAGATTTTCGATTCATATCTACAGACACAATACGTGGCAGACTCGTACCGGCACAGAATGAAAGAAAGAATCTATACATTATATATTATCTTGCTAGCCGTGTCTTTACGACACGCTACACTCATGCTTCATATAAATACGCCTTTACTTAACGTGAAAGCCAACACCTGAGCGTCCGTACATTTTGTTTTACAACATTGTTTGAAACATAGCAGATTTATGTTGAAATTAAGTAATTTTATAACTTTCTCACCGCTAATTATTATCGCAAATCACTATATTAAACAAATAGCTACGGCACAGAATATATAAAATACTTGTGAATTATAACCAATATAAAATGTTGACCTGACGCTCAGGTGTTGGCTTTCACGTTAATGTGTGAATTATTTCTGTGACTATGTTGGTACATGTCTGCCACAATATAAATTGAGCGAAGTTTTCTTTTAACAATGAATTTGGTGCCTTTTAATTTAATGTCTGGACCAAAATACGTACTTTTTTTTTCCTATGAAAAAACTTCTAAGGGCGCTCGAGTTACGAAGTTGTGGAATTCGTCGCATCCTCCCTCGTACGGCAGCAAGAAACAAACTATTTTGCAACAATCCCCCGACAATCATCCGAGTGAATAAGCACAAAAGGGTTAAACTTATAAACAAAATTGTCTTAATGCATTAACCCTTACAAATGAGCTTTAGAAATTCAGGTCAAGTAGACCCTTTTTGGACTTTATTAAGCAACTGTCATATTTTTATAATGAGACTAACTTAATTGCGCACCTTTTTTGTTTATACCTACCTGGATAATGTTTAGTGAAATTATATTATAAAAAACATAACTAATAATTGTAACATACATGTGTATCTATAGTCAAGTCGTTGGCAATGAATTTAGCGGCAACGCATTCACCCATCGGAAGTCAGTAGCAATTAAAATGTATACGGACTAAAATTAATTAATTAAATAATCAACAGAGGTAGACAGAACGCACCAATCACACTGCGCCTGGTGTAAACAAGTCCAATTTATGACTGGAAATAGCTACCGTCTTTCGGGCTGGTTTCCGCACACAGACCTCCATGGGGATCCCTGATGCGTCATAACTACCATCACTAAATGTCAGCAGACAGCAGTCCCCTCCGCTGTACTTGAGAAGACGAACATGCACCATCCGCTAACAGGGCACCTCTCGTTATACCTGGCTACTTCCAAAGTGATCCCCTAACGCGACTCAGGCCACTTCACGGGTGTTACTTGCAAACTGTGGTACAGCCCCAGGACGCTAGACTGGGCTAATAACCATTATCAATCCGCCTACCACTTTTTAGGTGCATTATAAAATAAAACAAATGTATTAATTTAAAAATAAATCTATAATAGTAATTATAATAAAAACTACATCTTAGGCACTTGTGAATAAACAAAGAAAATAATATGTACACATATTATTGTCAAATGGAAATAATACTTTCCCTTAATTTTTTTTTTAATTTTGCAGGCATACAAGATGAACATAACGGAACGCCTCCATGAGCAGTGGGCCTTATATTTTTATTAAAATATTTATTTAATCATTCTACAATAATATACTTAAATACAAAAATACTAATACGTTTATTCATATATTTTTCAAAGTACAGTGTAAACTCTATATAGTGACACTGAATTTCAATCAATACTATAAAAATCAATACTATTTTACTAATATAATATTATTTACCAATAAAGTATACATAACATTATGCACAACAACCTAACGACAGAATGTTCGATCCGTATGATGCCGACAGTCAAGGTAAATACGGGCTAGACAATAAAGCAACAAAAGAACGTACACAGCTGCAGTTGTTATTAATTTTGGCAACTGGAAAGTACTGTTTATTTGTTTAATAAGGACATATTGTGGTCGTTATTTAGAGTTGGTGTGATGCTACATAGTGTATCATTGTATGGACAACAATGTAAACCAACCATAGTAAGGTAAATTCGACGTTTTAAGGAGTTTGTCGCACAAAACATTTAAAAAATAATAAAATTATCAATGAACTAGTTTAGATTCTACAATTCAAAACTACGTATTATATGATACTATTTTATTGTCTATTTTCATACGAATATTGATTTTACTAAAACGTAGCATATTACTTTAAGCTAGAGTGAGATCAGAGTTGTCTCTACTACAAAATGTCTGCAGGCAACAGACCGCTCCGCTATGCCGGCACGACAAAACGAATGTACACTATCGCCACGGCACAGTCCTCTCGTTACACCGGGCTTCTTCCAAGCTGATACTGAAACGAGGCTAGGTCACTTCACGGGTGTTACACTTGAGAGGAACAACCGATGTCTGCCTACCTCTGTTAAGTTCCATTTTATTATTTTGACTATGTTATTCTAATTTAATATTAACGTCTTTAAATATATCTGCAACAGTTTAATTTTATATTAAATTAAAAATATTAAAAAAAATAATTTAAACATTTGTCTCATGTACATTGTTAATATTTTCTTTATTAACCAATACTTTTTTACTTTCAATTTCGTCTTGCATTGTAGCCAATCGTTTTCTATTAGGACTCCTTTCCACCCCGTTCAAATTATTCAATGGAGTACGAACCTTATCAACGTTCAAATTACTTATACTCGAAGTTAAATCCGAAGGCACATTACCATCTAAGCAAAACATTAAAGAATCCGTCATTTTTTCATCATTATTAGAATTGTTTAGTAATGAAAGGTCAACAGGTGTCGCTGTTAAAACAGATCTACTCAACAAATATTCCCGGAACGGACCAGATAATGATTTACTTTTATGAGAAGTCTCGGATACCTCGTGGTTTATTTTAAATTTTGGTATTAGTATACCATTTTCACTTCCACATAGAGTCGTGTTTAGATCTTGCTCGACTAATTGTGAACGTTTTTCGTTTGCGATGACAAATCTTGTGTTTTCCGATCTGACTGCGGACAAATTCGAATTGTTATGTTCGAAGGAGTGCAGCGAAGTTTGCGACAGCATCTCATCATCGGATGAAACAAAATCACTATCGTTTTTAGGTGACAACGATTGGTAAATAGTTTCAGATGATTTAGATGTGTTCTCTATTTGTTTCTCCGTGTTTTGTTCCGGTAAACTGACCCGTTGCTCTGTTATAATTAACGGTTTTCTTGAACGCGGTGTCATTATCGATTCCTGTAAAAAAAATTGGTTAAAATTATTATGACGCTAAGATGGGATCCACAGCTGTCGCGTCTCGCATCAAAATTCCTCTGACCTATCATTTCATTTCTAATTTTTCTTTTTTCTTTTATATGGCATTATAACAAATTGCCAGTGTCAAAGTAAATATTTTTGTATCAAGTTAATAATAATATAGTGCATCACGAGTAATTCATTCATCACACTAAACAGTCAGTTCAAGTCTCAGTCGAGTCAAAAATTTCTCCTGTAAAGTGGTAGAATCTTTACTGAAACTTCCTACAGAGTTTTAGAGGAAAAATGGAAACACAGGTTCTCTTCTTTTGAATTGTTTACCCACACTCACGCACGTTCACGAACACTTAATGGTTAATAATCCACCATTATTACACATTAACACTCGAAGAACACACAAGTTTAGGAAAATAATTCAAGACAGATAACCTGACGTCTCAAGATGACCGCTAAAACTTCTTCTTGTAAATTAAAATAGAATATATTTTATTTGTCACATTTACAGGGTGAGTGAGGTGACAAAAGGGAAATCAGTTCAGCATAAGCTATTTTCATCTGACACAACAGGATGTGCCAAAAGGTTTTTCTAGTGCTAAATTCACATCAACCTCTTTAAGGTGTAAACAGACATTATGTCAATTTTGTCTACAATTACACATTTACGTGTAAAATATACATTTTCTTGCTGACTGTACATGTTTTTAAATCTGTGAATGGGGATCAAAATTTCACGAAAAATTATGGGTACTTCCCCCTTACAGCCCCGTTGAAAGTTTTCACCCTGTATGTATACTGATAAGCGTGTTACACTCCACCTGACTTTAAGTTCAGGTATGGTCGCCTACGCTATGCCGGCTTCTGACAGTGCACAATGCGACCTTACCCGATTACTTTCAAACTGAATCCAAAACGCGACAATCTATCAGTCTTTTTAAATAATGTTTATATACCAATGACACCAATGAATTTTAGAGAGATTTGATCACAGGTCTCTATGATCCGCTGCTTGAATTTATAGTTAAATGAATTTGTATAAAATGTTAATGAAAAATGTGATGCAATGGAGCAGACAAACATATAAACAAACAAACATGCAAACAAGAAGAGAAAAACTACAAACCTGCATCGCTTTGGAAAGTTTTTGAGTAGATTTAGTAATAGGCGACATTGATGCTCTTCGAAAATTATTTAAATAGGGCGTAGTACAATCTTCATCATACAAAACAGCCTCCGATATACCCGGTGTACTAGTTAAATAGGTAAGTTTATTCATTACATTTCTATCACTTCTGCCTGCCTCTTCAAATTTCTTAGGTGTATCTTCAGCCTCTACGTTGTGAGTAGAAAGTTCAGTCTCGGAATCTTGCTCATCAAAGCAGGAAACACAAGTTGGTGTACCACGAATTTGCGCACATCTCTTCTGATATTTCTTATTAATATTCTGCGATGCGGACAATAACTTCGAACGGAATAATCTCGAGCCTTTCTTCGTATTTTTTGGTGTCTCGTCGACGTCTAAGACGCTCAAATTAGGCTCGGAAACGAATTTAGGACTGCATTTTTTCGTTTTTATTAAACCACCTTCGGACATTGTGGAGTCGTTACTCGCGTCCGAGTCCATGTCGACATCGACTAATGATTCCGTACTGGCCATTTTTGTTGCTAAATTTTTTAATACAATATTCTTATGCGATACCTCACCATTCTTTAAATTATCGTCGTTAGTAAATCTTAGTTTTTCTTTGCATGTTGCCTTCTGAAAAGCACAGGCATGCTATTAGGGAAAAGTGTTACGGAAATGTTATGTTTTTAAGATGTTATTTACATAGAAAATATTACAAAGTTGTTAATACATGCCATACTTTTAATGCAAATAAAACTACTGATATACAGTCTTTGTTCAATTAAACGTTAAATAAAATACATACCTATTTAATATGTCAGAATTTAAAAAAATATATGGGTCTATAATTATTTTAATCATACGTTCTGAAAGATTTGACCATTGATGACTACGAAGCTATAGAAACAGCGTCGAAATGAAATAGTCAAAATCTTAAACTTTCCGTTATGACAAGACTTTATGTCTACTTCATATACTATAGTACTAGTTAGATGAAAAACTTTCAACTCAAATATTGTTCTTTTAAATATAACACAATGATTGAACTATATAACGAGTATTTTAGAACATTTTATCTTATTTTTTTTTTAGTCAAAACAGGTTTGATTTGATTGAGCAATATTATTTTTTCATTTTCAAATTAATCATGGCCTATAATTATTCCGTAATTAGATTATAAAAAAAAAAGTTAATCACATAAAGAAGCGTTAACTTAACAGAAAAGAACAGTACAAAAGCATGATGAAATGACAAAAAAAAAAAATTTTAATGAGATTATTATTTAAAAACGATACAAAGTTACAATAAATAAATAAATTAGTAAAATTCGGACATACCTCTTCAACTGCTGGAATATTAGTACCGGAGCCCATTTTCTTTGGTGTTTTATTTAAAATTCCCTTATTAAAAATATGCCTCTTTATTGAGTCGCCGAAGCTTCTCGAACCCGCGACTTTTCCCGTTCTCTGTACTTGTATTGGTGTACCTGAAACCATTTTTAAACATAAGAAAATGAGACATAAAGAGTGGTAGGCAGACTGATGATGGTTATTAGCCCAGTCTGCCGTCCTGGAGTAATACCTTCTCGTGAATTCGTGATCAGTTTGGAAATAGACAGGTATAACGAGGGAGTGTGCACTGTCAATCTGGATGGCGCACATTCGTCTCCTCAAGTCGGCATAGTGGAAGCGACTGCTGCCTGTAGAGATTTATCTGTAGTAGCAGTTGTTTTCGTTCATGGACTGCACTCTAGCTTTACATCAGGGGAGTGTTGTCATACGCCGATATTTACTTATTTATTTTAGAGTATAACAAAAAAAGCTTAATTTATTACAATAAGGCCAATGATAGGCTTTACGGTATATGTGATAAGTAGTTGTATAAAGAAAACCTCGGAAAGAAAAACTAAAAATTAACACAAAAATAAACAAAACTATTTAAACATAACTCAAATCAAATGGATAAAAAAAAAACCACATAACAAAGGTCTTATTGCTTATATTAGTGTTTCTCCATAACTACCCATTTGAGTGTGTAAATGTCAAGAATAATATTTAATCAATTTTAAAATGTATGTCAAATAATAAAAAAAAAAAACTAGCTGATATTTATATAGTTTATATTAATTTATTCGAAAAAAAAAATTACCATATCCATTTTGTCTATTAAATTGTTTGATCAATCGTCGTTTATGTTGTGAATCAGGTAACGCCTGTATATGTGCGTATAGTTGCGCAAGAGCAGTGTCTGTTGGGTTTGTTTCATTCTCAACTTTGGTACGATGTCTGTCTACAAACGTGTACACTGTATTTGCAGCTGTCCTGAAATTAAAATAGTAAAATTGTAATTATTATGCGAGCCGATTAAAAATGGCTTTTGTTCAGTCAGTGGTGCGTAAGGTGTACAAAAAAATTGCAAACAAATAAAAAAAAAAAATTTATTCTTTATTTCGGTAGGGGCTTGCGCTCACACTCGTGGCGATGTCAGCCCCATTGAAGCCTAAACACAAAATTAACTAAAAATAAATCCTAAATAACATAATAAACACAATAACACAAAAAACAAAAGAACTACCTATCTTTCAAAAAAAAAAAAAAACAAATTTATACAACTCGACAGCGGCTACAGACTCGGGCTGGGACAACATACTATTGTACCCACATCCCATTTATTTATACAAAACTTGTCATGTAGCCACTGTCTATTGGCCTCGCTTCTGACACAATCCCTCAACATATGTTCTACATCCTCGACTTTGCCACATGTCTCACAATTAGGCAAGTATGTTTTTCCCATAAGGTATGCCAAATAAACATAATTTTTTTTTTATTGTAGCTCGACATGTGACAACACTCCGCCTGATGTAAAGCTAGAGTGCGGTCCATGAATGGAAACAACTGCTACCACAGAGAAATCTCTACGGGCTGCAGTCGCCTCCACTATGCCGGCTTGAGGAGACGAGCATGTACCATCTAGATTGACAGTGCACACTCCTCGAAAAACTCCTAATTCCTCGAAAAACAGATTAAGTATCCCTCATGTGTAACTACTACTAAAAAGTAATTTTGATTAATTAAAGGCGATAACTACATTTTTATTTGCTAAGTAAAAAAAATCGCAATCAGATTTTTTTCCACATTTTTTTGCTGATGGTAATTATTTGAAATTATTTGACATCTGTCAAGTGAGTTAGCTGTTTTATGAATGTCTAGTTATTTTTTATTCTGCCGTCTGTCGTCCTGAGGCAGTATTGCCACTTTCGAATGTAACAGCTGTGAAGTGACCTTGTCGCGTTTTGGGAACAGTTTGAAAGCCAAGTATAATGAGAGGAGTGTGCACTGTCAATCTGGATGGTGCACATTCGTCTCCTCAAGCCGGCACAGGGGAGGCGACTGCTGCCTGTAGAAATTTATCTGTATCATTTAAAAAAAGAGCATTTTTTTTTTGTGTTAACTTACCTATCAGTAATACTTTCATCCAAATCAATATTAGGTGACATAACACGTTTTCTTTCTCTAATTGTGAAGTAAGCTGCAATATCAGTGGCCAGTTGGCTAGGCGCTTCAAACAGTTCACTCGAATGTCTGATCATGAAACTTATTAATGGGGCTAATGCCAAAGAATCCGTGTGAAATGTTTCCGGTGATAGCTGGAAATAATTGAATATAAAAGTTAATTGAATGCTAATACTGTAGTATTAATGTAGCTCGGCATGTGACGGCCAATGAACGGAAACAACTGCTGCTACAGAGAAATCTCTACAGGCAGCAGGCGCCTCCGCTATGCCGGCCTGAGGAGATGGGTGGGTATGCACCAGCAGTGCACACTCCTCTCCCTATACCTGGCTACTTTCAAACTGTTCCCAAAACGCGTCAATAGTCAAAAGGACGGCAGACTGGGCTAATAACCATCATCAGAGTGGCAGGCTCTTTAATAGTGCCTATAGGCACTGAGCGACCAAAACACATATAACAAAGTCACATTGGTACCGGTTTTTATCGAGGTTCGAACACGAGACTTATCGATCGTGAGTTCATGCATCTTACTGCTAGACCACGGCCGCTCATATGTAGACGAGATGTAAGACTTAAAAAGATTTTTTTTAAATCTAATGAGCCAATCGTGTTTAAAACTCACTAATTCTAATCACGAAATCTATGAATTAATATTGTCAATATCAACAATGCTCTATGCTTTATGATTATTGGCACTATGAACAGCAGTCAACTCCTCTATGCCGGCTAGAGGACTATCCATTGACAGAACACACTGCTCTTGATACACCCTGCTACTTCAAAGTAGATCCTGAAATGTGTCAATGTCACTTTGCAGGTTATAGACTTGAAGATTGTGTTGCTACTTCAGGACGGCAGACTGGGCTGATGATGGTATATATCAAAAGAAATAACTTACCCTCCTAGGACATAACAAATGCGGTGTAAACATGGTCGCCAAAGTATCAGGTGACATTCTATTAGAGCTCTCATTGTCTGCAGCCTTTCTCAATAGAGTCAGCAGTTTTTGTAGAAAATCTCGATGTAATGATGATAAAAGTAGAAGTAATAGTTGCAGCGCTGTAAGCAGCTTGTTTTCCGAAGACTCCAAATTTGGCGGATATTGTACTGTAATTTTATAATTTTAAAATGTATTTTTTTCTAAGCACAGGGTGAGAAATAACTTTGTAATAATTGGAATATAGACCAATATGATTTCAAAGATAAACAAAAAACTTAAGAGATATAAAATGTACTGGCATATGACAACACTGCCTGATGTAAAGCTAGAGTGCGGTACATGAACGGAAACAGCTGCTACTACAGAAAAAACTCTACAGGCAGCAGTAATCTCCGCAATGCCGGCCTGAGGAGACAAGTATGTACCACTCATTAATATGCCTATAGGCATTGAGCAATCAAAGTGCATATAATAAAGTTACATTGGTACCAGTCAAAATTAGCAAGGTTCGAACACGGGCCTCATCGATCGTGAGTTCACATGTCTTACTGCTAGACCATGGATATATTTACAAAATAGCATGAAGCTGAAACAGATGTTGTTATTAAAAGCTCCTCAGTCAAAGGTGTTAATGCCTAAATAATTTATCAACACCTCTCTCTCCATTCGCACCATCTACATTGCCACAACAAATGCATAACGTCCTCCTCCAGCATGCACGACTCGAACATCAATTGCCAAAAATTGATAAAATAAAAAATTACAATAAAATAAAACTATTCTTACCAGCTAAAGTGCAATATGTTTGGTAATATTGATCCATTAGTAAGGGTTGTGGAAGTTCCGCAATGAAGCCTTTGAGAACGGAGGCACAATCATGTACTGAGAATCTACTATCATCGAGACCTAAACTTGATCCAGATAGAAGGAGCTGACGTAATTCTTGTTGACGATTCAATGAACCTGTACGCCTAAATATACCTTCTTGTTTTACATCTGAAAATATACCAAAATGTAATATTGATTAAAGATGAATATTGTATAAAATTTTTGTTTCGTTAATAGTTTGAAAGTAGCCAGGTAACGAGAGGAGTATGCACTGTCAATCTAGATGGTACATGCTTGACTCCTCAAATGGAAGTGACTGCTAGAGATTTCTCTGTAGCAGCAGTTGTTTCCATTCATGGACCGCACTCTAGCTTTACATTAGGTGGGGTTTTGTCACATTCAAAGCTACAATAAAAAAATTTAGATAGAAATAGATAAAAATGTCCTCCCATCTATTCTCCCAGTCATTTCATCTTTAAGCGGAGTGTGAAAAAGCACCTTCTGAGCCTGACACAGTAACGGCGACTGAACCCACCGTGTAAGTGGTTCTTTAATCATCAGTGGACTCCACTGAGCATACCATGAGGCCAGTCATAGTCACATGTGTCATCATAAAAAATATGATTACAATTGGGTAGAAAAAAAAGGCCTAGTGGTCAGAATATATATCCAGAAGTCGTTTGGTTTTAATACCACTCCCACGCTGCTGCGCAAGTTGTGTTTACTTTTCAATTTCCATTATAATTTAATATTATAACAAATCTATTATTTAAAATGTCAAAAATTAATAAAAACCATTAATTATGTGAAAGTAGTTAATGATTTAATTGTTCTATGTCTATTATTATTATTATTTTAATTAAATTAGTAGCGTAATCCAATAGCACAAAGGATAATCTTCTACTGAATCCAATGTTAAACTTCCAATAAATTTTAATTTCAAATAAATAGCCTACAATGTAATCTGAGTTTTTGTTGCATTTACTTACTCTCGTCTTTTGATAGAAACTCTATCAATTCATAAACTCTAGCCATTCCCTCATCTGTGATCGTATTAGCTTCACCAACAGTCTTTCCATTGTTGCTTTGTGTAGAATTCTTAGTTTTCTTGTGAAAATTCCATCGGAATTGTTTCGGTTTATCAGTCGAATTATCAACACTGAAAAAGTTATTATTTATTTTCTCATATTCAAATGCTAAAATTATATTATAAAAATCATACTCACTCGTCTGTATTTATATCAACAACAAATGATAAATGCATGCGTACTAAAGTAAGAAACTGCTCCAAGTTCTCCTTCCTCAGCTTTTCTATTGGTGAACAATCGTTTCCTGACATGATAAATAAAATAAACAGAGGAAGAGACAGAGTTCATAAAGCACCCATTACTTATTATTTAAAGCGTAAAATATCACAAAAATATCAATTTTGTACTGTACTAGTACTCCACTACATGTTCCGAGTTATATTTTATCCGAAACAACGCTGATATAATCATTAAAAAAATGTAAAGCCTCTGCATCGCCCGTCACATTTCACAGATATGATTCGTTTGACTTTGTTCACAACGGTCAAACGAAGTACAATCGTAAACCTGTTAGCAGCATAAAGTACTGTGTTGCAAACAAAATTTTTAATGAAGTAGCAACTTCATAAGGTTTTAAACTGTTGTAAAATAATTATTTCATCTAATATCGTAAGATTACATATTATACAGTAATTAACAAATTTTGTTTTTAATTATACAGGGTGTCCCGTAAGTAGTGGTGTCAACGGTATTTTACAGATAGAGGGGTTCAATATCTAGAATATGATTTGGTGATTTTTTTTTATACCTTCTGGTTTAAAAGTTATGACATTTTTAAAGAATTATCATTTTTTTCCCCGTTTTATCACAAAATAATGTTATAAAAATTTGTTTACAATTACTTTCACTGATATTTTTATTTAAGTAAGTTGAGAAAACACAGGGCTTTCTAATTAAAATATTATTTGTAACCAATTAATAACCATGATTAAATAAAAAATTAAAATCTAAACAATATTTAATTTATTAAATTTTAATCAAAATATTTGAGCGAAGCTGGTGTAAAAAAATTGTATGTAGGGTTACGGGACCATTATTTTAAAAATATCTACAATTCACACGAACTCTAAAAATGTATAATAATGTTCACTGTCATTTTAATTAAAGTAATTTTTCAAAGTTAAACGAGCAACAAAGTACTATTTTTCGAAGAAATTTCATTATTACCTTATGCGAATTCCAATAAAACTAGTGTAAATAGATACGGATAAGAAAACAATTTATTAAAGTAAATGCTCAAAATGTCTCCCTCTAACTATAATGCATAACCGACATCTTCTAATAAAGATTATCCTGATATTTCCTAGGGCTCTTTGATTATTTTTAATTCTTTCGGACACGATATTCAATTTTTGGCGTAGTTCATATTCATTATTATTACATGTCTTATAAACAGCTTTTTTTAGTTAACAACAGCAGACTGATGATGGTTATTTGTCCAGTCTGCCGTCCTGGGGTAGTACCACCACTTTCGAATGTAACACCCGTGAAGAGACTTTGCCGCGTTTCGGGAATAGTTTAAAAGTAGCCAGGTATAACGAGAGGAGTGTGCGCTGTCAATCTAAGATGATACATGCTCGTCATCCTCAAGCCGGCATAGTGGAGGCGACTGCTACCGCACAGGTTTCTCTGTAGTAGCAGTTGTTTCCATTCATGGACCGCACTCTAGCTTTACATCAGGCGGAGTGTTGTCACATGCCGAGCTACAATTAAAAAAAACACAATAATTTACTTAATAATCTTTGTTTTAATAGTAGTCCGGCATGTGATTACACTCTGCCTAATGTACTTAAGGTACGTAATCTCTGAATGAAATATGAGTGGAAACAGGCGTCAGTCTGCGTACCCCTCTTTGAACATCCTTAAAGTCAAATTAAGGAACCGAAATAAAAATAAGATTGGAACTACAAGCAGTTAGTATCTTACAGTAGGTTAAGACGTGAAAAAGTGCAAATTACCGATTTAAGAATTCTTAAAATCCGCCCTATTATCGGAATACATTATTAAAAATCGACGCCCATTTGTTGTATTTATGTCGAAAAAACATTGTAATTAAAATGACAGTGATCATTATTATACGTTTTTAGAATCCGTGTGAATTGTAGATATTTTTAAAATAATGGTCCCGTAACCCTACATACAATTTTTTTACACCAGCTTCATTTAAATATTTTGCTTAAAATTTGATAAATTAAATCTTGGTTACATTTTAATTTTTTATTTAATCATGGTTATTAATTGGTTACGAATAATATTTTAATTAGAAAGCCCTGTGTTTTCTCAACTCACTTAAATAAAAATATTAGTGAAAATAATTGTAAACAAATTTTTATAACATTATTTTGTGATAAAACGGGGAAAAAAATGATAATTCTTTAAAAATGTCATAACTTTTAAACCAGAAGGTATAAAAAAAAATTACCAAATCATATTGTAGATATTGAACCCCTCTATCTGTAAAATACCGTTGACACCACTACTTACGGGACACCCTGTATATTAGGCATAAGATGTCACCATGACAGAAAGGTACGTTCAAAAACTAAGACTACTACCCAATAAGCTCCGAATGAATTAAACAAAATTCAATAAAATTAAATACTATGACAAATAAATAAAAATACAAAAATAAAAATTAACTATTTATTAACACATACTGAATTATTTATAAAAACTGAATGATAACGACAAAGATTATTATTACTAAAAATTTAATCTATACTTGAGTAAATAATACTAAATTAGTAGTAATAGTAGTAAAGTGTAAATAATACTAAGAATTACAAAATAAATTAAAACATATCATCATGTCCGAGTTCAGCTAGTAAATTGAGACCTCGTTCCTTAAGAGCTTTTGATAATAATTTTTGATGTTCACATTTGTTATCCTGTTCACGTCGTTGAGCATCTAAAATTTCATCAACGGACACTTCAGTTAAAGGTAACTTCCTCTCTTTCTCTTGGTCCTGTAATTAAATTCATAACCATATAAAAATTAAATTATAGAGACCTAATTTCTAACAGGTTATAAATAACATACTTTCTGTTTCTACATGCCTACAAATAAGACAGTCAGTATTAATACAGACCTAATATAAGCAATAAAGAACTTAATTTCTAAATATGTACTTACAATTTCTCCTAGGAGAACAACATTCTCCCCGCGAACTATAAATATTCCTCTTGGTATGTCCCCATATTGTGTACCTACATGTATTCTCTCAATGGTTCTGTGAAGTACCAGATTGGCAAACTGGTCCACGCAACGCAAATAGCCAATAAGTGTTCTACCATCTCTCAGGAGTACCATCAACTTTTCTTTATGTAAAAGAAAATTATTTATTTAAAATAAATAACAATATAGAAATAAAATATGAGGTCTGACGATACATACTGTCTAGTTCTTCAAGCAAATTAGCGGTCCCGGTTAAAGGGTTTAAATTAATGCTAGACATGGTATTTATCCCAAATATACAAACAAAGCAACAAAAAAGAAAGTCGCTCTCTGCAAACCCGGTGAACGGGTGCGAGACAGAAATACTTGTAAAAATCGATGTTTTGACAAGTATTTATAATAGTACAGGTACTTGTGATGGTATACTGATTTCAATGAAATACCTTCAAGTTACGTTGTGTTCAATTTGATAGGTTTATTGAGTTGTGTACTTTATTTTATTTTTGACTTATATTAAGCTGTCAAAACATTGATCGAGTACTAAGTTTTTACCCATAGTATTCAATTAATGGTAGTGGTTTGATTTTATTAGTCACTGTGAAATATGGCGACTGTTTTCAATCGACAATAGTTGCAGGATTTGCTGTGTGGGATTATTTTGAACACTGCATGCAAGTGAAAAAATAAAAAAACAAACATGTTTTTCATTTTACACGAATTTCAATCTTAGATACTCACTAAAATGGATCAATGTGAGGAAGTGTTGTCGGGTTGTTTGTTTTTTCCTCCCGCCGGGGGTATAGTTTTTAGTAAATTTCCCAAAAAAGTAGGTATTATACGCTAATAAAAAACTAATTACATTATTTGTATATTGTACATTTGTACATTGTATACTTAGTATTATACACGTATTCTATTGGCTTTCAGAAAAATTGGCAGCAGAAGTATTGTGTATTATACAATGCTAGTAAACAAGGCATCGAAAGATTGGAAATATATGATAATAAAGACGACGTTACAACTAGTGCCATTCCGAAGATCATAACACTAGAGAATTGCGTGAAAATAACTCATTCTAGTCCAAATACTATAACTATACTCACTAAGTCACACACACAACAATTAAGCGCATTTAGTGAAACAGAGGCGTTAGAATGGTTGAATGCACTTCAATCAGTAGCTTTTAAGGATGATTCAAAGATCCTTAGTTGCGATGAAGATAATGATTTGTATTGTTCATCTGGAGAAGGTGTGTTCTCTGTCGTAATGTCTCCTTCAGACGCATCAACAAGATGTTGTTTTGAACCCGTGAGATATTTACTGCTTTTAACTTTAAACGCCTTGGATCTCCGTGATGTCAATGATAATAAGTTACATGCTACATGGCCATATAGGTATATAAGAAGATATGGTTATAGACAGGGTAAGTTCACATTTGAGGCAGGTAGAAAATGTGACACGGGTGAAGGAACATTCCACTTTGAGCATCCCAACCCCACAGAAATATTCAAATGTTTATCACAAAAAATGAAAACAATGAAACAGATGATTGGCAGTGATAACTTGAACAGTCCAGAACACAGCGAATTTAATATCCAATCTACGGCGAACATGTTTCCTGGTTCAAGAAGTCCCCTCGTAGCTACTAGACCGGATGACATTAATCTTAACTCTTTATCATTTAAAACTACTTCTGTCTCAAGCCAAAACAGCGAGACTGCACCTCTACTTATGCCAAAACCGGCTTTAAAGCCAAAACCTTCAAAGCCACCAAGAAAAATTAGCAACCCTCCTAAAAGTATTGGAAAGGATCTGTCAAACTCCACAGATGAGAGTTTAGATTTTGGTAGATACAAGAAACTAGATAATTATGAACCAGTTGAGGCTAAGAGAGAACAAAGTCCCGTGCCTTATGATAAGGTTGAGATTCGCAGTGAAGCCTGGAAAACATTGGGTATCGATGACCCAGACCATACAGAGTTCACGCCTAATTTGGCAGATACAAAATGTATAAAATTAATTTCTAGATCTCAGGATAATCTCAACTCTGGCTCGGATTCATCTCGTATAATACTACTACCTAGTCCCGTGGTCGGACCAGAAAATGAGAATTATGATAGGCTACAATACTTTGGCTCTACGACTAAACTTAATAAATCTTCACGATATAAGCAATTTGAGGCGAGGCCTACAACTTTAGCGCTGGGTGAGCCGAAAAATAAGGATACTTGGAATGACTATGATGAAGTGGAAAATGTGATGCAGACTGCGAGAATGGCAGACGATTCTCATTTAGGTTATGGTATGATTCGTAAGCCAAATACACCTGGACCACAGGTACCCACTGCGGCACAAGCAGCTGTCACTGCTATGACAACTCAAGGTGTGTTAGAAGAGGTAGATCATAACAATTGCAATGGAACTGATTATGCTATAGTGAGCCGCCCAAAAAGAGTATGAAGTTAAATAAAGACTGACATTGGATTCCATTTAATTCAATTAGTATTTTTGTAAAATCATTTTTTTACATAATGAACCTTTTTTTGTCTTTATGGTGCTTTCCAATAAGAATAGAATCTATTAGTTTAATTATTAACATTTTATTAAGTATTTGTAGTGTTGTCGACATTCCTAATTTTTACTATTTTTTAGTTTTGTAATATGAAATTATAAATCCAGCAATGAGATATTTTTTTTATGAATTAAAATATAATTTTATGTATAATAATGTGATGTAAAGTGCCTTTGTTGTATTAAGATGTTTATTACCAATTTGTGCCAATTTACAAGTTTTTATATCATGTCTAGGTACATTATGTAGTCTTAAATATGTTAAGGATTTCTTAAAAACGAAATAGGTTTAAACAAGCCATATAGTATAGGGAAGACTACTGCAAATAAATTTTATTGTCAAGCACTTCTTTTATTTAAAAATATAAACCATAATCACAAAAGGAAATGATAGATAGAGTTTTAGATTTTAAATGCCTAAGTTTTCAATAAAGACATATTTTCTTCTGAGCTGCTTTTTAACATTTCTTTAGCAATAAATTCTAAATCTTCTGACGTAATTTTCTGCACAGTTTCTCCTTTCTCAGCCATGATGTCCTCAATGTTTTTCTTGCCATTCATATCAGAAAACCAGTTCAAGTTATCAGCAATTAAGTGTTTATTATTACAACCGTCGCAAATCACAATTACTACGCCTTTGTAGTAAGCTAGTTTTGTTATGATCTTCTGGTTTTTAGTTTCGCATTTTTTGCAAGTGAACATGAGTTGAAACTTTCCTTCAGTTTTCTTCACATCCTGGGTCTGAGGTTCGTTGAACATCATAAGGGACGAGTTAAAATTTCTTGAAAGATTTAGTTGAGGTGGACTAAAAACTTTGGAAGGCATTATAAATCTTCTCCCAAAGAATGAATTTCCCTGGCTGGGAAAGCACACAATGCTGTTTAAAAGTCGTGGTTGGTGGTATTTCACAACAAAATCAATAAGCGTCTTATGTGACATTATGTATTATCAGTCTGTGGTATTATCTCTTCCAATTAAAATGCAATATTAACTGACTGAAAAACTATTGCATCACCTCTCGATTCCTTAAAATCCTTAAGCAAAACACGAAGCGTAAACCACTACACCAATTTGACATTAGAAAAAAGTGAAGGGGCTTAGAAACAATTAATTGAATTAATTTAATGTGTTACGAGACCGTATGGCTATCCTAACATTTATTATTTTCAAGTATTTGCAATACACCCATGTCTGTGCCTATATAATTTGTAGATGAGTGATAAAGAAAACGCTGACCCACAATTCCATGTACAAAAAGAAGAAATTATAATGCTAAGGCCTGAGGGACAAGTACATTTACGCCGCCGTGACAGCGTTATAATACTCGCATAAGCGAGTTTCTCCACCAATAGGATCGCTTCATTTTAATTTTTGTTCACCATAGCCCTCTGAATATGAGTCTACATTTACGGTCTCACGGCGTAAAGTGACCTTCCATGTCCACCACTTCAACAATCACTTCATTTGATTTTGCTGGGTGCCGATTACGAACCGAACTCACCGTAAGTCATGGTGAGCAGCTGACTTCCTTCGAGACTCACAGTAAGCTCGGTTCGTAATATATGGGCTTTGACCCCTTTGACTTCCTAGAAAGTGAGAACAAAAAAGTATGTTATCTGTGATTGAGTTTGACGTTTCGGACCAAAGACAATTAATAATAATAAGTTTCGGACGTTCCCAAGAAAAGTAACCTATAAAGTTTTCTAAAATTACTCAGTAGAGCTGTTTATTTAAGATACAGATATTTAAGAGAGATATATAAACATAGTATTTTATGTAAAACGGTGCCCGTCTTAGGTTAAATAATAAAAAAATGGAATCAAATGTGTGGTTTAGTTCAGAGCTATCGAGTGTAATTATAAAAGACGACGAGATTTTTAAAAAAATTGACGATGTAGTAACGGGTAAGTTATTAAAAGTACTTAGGACTACCATAATCAACACCCTAAAGTGTTAACTATCATAATTATTGCACCACATTGAAAAATGTCAGATTCACATGTATTTCCATTTCAGATATAGAAGATGATAAACTAGAAATGACTACACTGGTAGAAAATATGGCTCAAGTTCTCACAAACCGAGAAATTGAACACAGAGCAAGAGGAGTGAAGTTTTTATCAAATATTTTAAAAGCACTACCCAAAGAATATTTATCAAAAATGCAACTAAAATTTCTATCAAAATTTTACGCTGATCGGTTAAGAGATAATCATAGAGTAATACCTTATGTTTTGGAAGGATATTTGAGTATAATTTTAATGGAAAATTATGATATACAGGATGCTAGAGAGTTCTTAAGTGTAATGTTTAGTGAAGTTGCATGTCAGTCACAAGTTCGTCAAGATAGATATAATATTTATAACATACTATCAATTTTAATTGATAAAGATCCAGAATGTAAGTATTACCTAAATATTTTTTTTATTATTGTAGCTCGGTATGACAACACTCCGTAAAACTAGAGTGTGGTCTATGAACGGAAACGACTGCTACTACAGATAAATTTCTAGAGGCAGCAGTCCCCTCTGCTATGCCAGCTTGAGGAGATGAATGTGCACCATCTAAATCGACAGTGCACACTCCTCTAGTTATATTTATAATTATTTGGTAATAGCAGTGATGAAGATTGAATTTAGCTTGAAGGAAATCTGAAGCATAAAAAATCAAACTACATTTCAAAATAGATACTATTTACTTCCCTATATCAAAACGGTTTGAAGTCAAAAAACGCGCCTTTCAATATAGCCTCATTTTTGACCTCTATTCAACCTATCCTATGAGCTGACATTATGCCAATAAATACATTATTATTAATTGTCACGCCTTTTTCCCACAGAGATAGGCAGAGACAATGGAACCCCACTTGCTACAATTCTGACAACTCCCGTGCTTCCCTTACAAAGAGTGGTAGGCAGACTGATGATGGTTATTTGTCCAGTCTGCCGTCCTGGGGTAGTACCACCACTTTCGAATGTAACACCCGTGAAGTGACTTTGTCGCGTTTCGGGAATAGTTTGAAGGTAGCCAGGTATAACGAGAGGAGTGTGCACTGTCAATCTAAGATGGTACATGCTCGTCTCCTCAAGCCGGCATAGTGGAGGCGACTGCTGCCCGCACAGGTTTCTCTGTAGTAGCAGTTCTTTCCATTCATGGACCGCACTCTAGCTTTACATCAGGCAGAGTGTTGTCACATGCCGAGCTACAATAAAAAAATAAATAAAAAAAAACACCCACAATTCTCTACATACAGGCTCCACGGTACACTTGACCTGTATCTACTTGTCTTCTACGTGTCTAATATTTTAGTAGAAATTCTGTATCCTTCTATAATGATTGAAGACCAGTTTTTCTTGATTTGTAAAAAATTGTTTTTTTTATGTTTTGCTTGTTAAAAACAATTTTAAAAGGGAAACTCATTGAGTAATGCTTGTCGGATGCTTCACCACTGTTATACAAGTTTAGTTAGTTCAAAGTTCACTATTAATGTGTTAGATAAAAAAAATTAGGCACAAAATTTTACTTATCTTGAAACTATAAACAATATCATTAAACAATTTGATAAATTTAGAGAATATTCTATAGATTTATATACATAAGCATGTGTATAAACTGGTTAAAGCAGTAGATGATAGTTTAATAGAAGATAATTATCAGTAGAAGTAGAAGAATCAGTGATAGTTAATTTCCGATTGAGATATTTTACCACAAGTGTAACACCCTGGTATGAGAGAAGTGTGCAACCTGGATATGGCAGGGGCTACTGTACCTGCAGGCATTTGTCTGTACGCAGGCAGCGAGTGACCAAAGTACATATAATAGTTACCTGCATTGTTATTTATTTCAGCACAGGTCTTATTGATCATGAGATTATTGATCACTCAAGGACAGTATTGTGACTAGAGTGGAAAGGAGTATGCTAAGGTGGTTCGGTCATTTGGAAAGGATGTATGAAAGGAGATTAACAAAAAAGATCTATTGTGCGAAAGTGGATAGCAGTGTCGGAAGGGGGCGCCCTAGGAAGATCTTTCTCAGTCAGATCGGTCAACTGCTGAGAAAGGGTCCGATAAGGAGCACCCTCAACCGATGTGCATGCATGAGGGGAGTAATGGATGTGGTCGAAGCGTAAATGGTATGTAGAGAGAGGAGTCACTGGCGTTTTAGTTTCTGCCTACCCCAGTGGGAACAAGGCGTGAGCTAAGTAAGTAAGCTCCTTATACTGTTATACTATGGTCGCTCAAGTTTTTTTTTATGATATAATGACATGTGACCTCGACTGGCTTGAAGGTAAGCTCAGTGGAGGTTCATGGTTGAAGGATCCAAGGTGAATGGACTGGGGGAACACATGGGAGGGCAAGGTATTCCATTTATCGATTGTGCGATATGAGAAGGATGCGCCAAACCGTTTCATTCGGCTTCCAATCCTATCGACATAGTTTGTTTTAGTTCTTGTTTTTTAATTTGAGTAACTTTTTTTTTTTTCAGTTAAAAAATTGGGCCAAGATTTTTCATGTGAAGTAATGTCAGCTATAGAAGGCGAAAGAGATCCACGAAACTTACTTTGCGTATTCAAATTCCTTAATCGTTATCTAAGATTAATACCTTTTAATTTGTGTGAGAATTTCTTTGAAATATTATCTTGTTATTTTCCCATTGATTTTCATCCCAGTCCCGATGATCCTGATTCTGTCTCTCGCAACGATTTAGCTGATGCTTTGGCAATTTGTTTATGTTGGTCACGTTGTGATGAAAATTGTCTTATTTTGTTAATGGAAAAGTTGGATTCTAATTTGAAAGTCGCCAAGATGGACTCATTAAAGTTGTTGGTATGTATTTTTTTTGTAGGCACTCCTTTTTTATGGTTGCATAGCACATCTGGTGTTAAGTTTGGTATATATATAGTGTGTGGTAGGCAGACTGATGATGGTTATTTGTCCATCTGCCGTCCTGGGGTAGTACCACCACTTTCGAATGTAACACCCGTGAAGTGACTTTGTCGCGTTTCGGGAATAGTTTGAAAGTAGCCAGGTATAAGAGAGGAGTGTGCACTGTCAATCTAAGATGGTACATGCTCGTCTCCTCAAGCCGGCATAGTGGAGGCGACTGCTACCCGCACAGGTTTCTCTGTAGTAGCAGTTGTTTCCATTCATGGACTGTACTCTAGCTTTACATCAGGCGGAGTGTTCTCACATGCCGAGCTATAATAAAAAAAAAAAAAAAAGTTTGAGTGGAGACCACTGCTACGACAATATCTGCAGCGAGCAGTCGTCTTTGCGTCAGCTTTAAGAAATGGATTGACTAAAGCGGAGATGCAACTAGGTCACTTCACAGATGTTAGTTACACACTCAGTCATTTTACACGAGTATTTATTTTACTTTAGTACCAGTTTTTTCACATTTCAGAAATTCAGCACAGGCTTTTTTGTCAGAGAATCTTACCACCCATTTATGAAAGCAATATGGTCGTCGCTATGGCGCGAAATCTGCAACAAAACTGATGACGAATTGAGAATGGCTGCATTCGAGGCTCTTTTCGGATTAACACGACATTTATCCAGTCTCCTAGTACACAGAGATGCTAAATTTGAATCATTTATAGATCTAATTATAAATTCAATGCAAGTATCTATGGCAGAAGCGAATAATGCAATTGATTTTACTCGAGTGACCAAAGTCTTTTTGACAGTTACTAACGCATCTTTATTAGAATCTACCAGTAAAAGTGTAGTTATTATAATGATTCCATCAACGATAGCTTATTACGGTTTGAATCCGTCATCTAAATTGCAACTATGTGCATTAGCATTCTTAGGAGATCTCGCAAATGTTGCTTCACGGTGCGAAAAAGATGCCAGTATCGCATCTATAATAAATGAAATAGTACAAATATGTTTGGATGGTGTTAGCAAACCTGATAAGGAATATAAAATTGCTGCATTTGAAACATTGAAATGTGTGATAAAACATGATATTAAAACTGAATCAGTCCAGCCGTTTATAGAGATATTAGTAAACAATATACACAATTCAAAAGAAGATGAATTATTGAATAAAAGCATTGAAACAATACATTCATTAGCGAAGAAGTTTCCAGAAATAATTATGAATTATGTTGTGAAGCAGCATTTTGAAGTTTATAACTTAAATAACAGCAAACATTTGTTAACAAGGCGTTTATTAGCGTTGTGCGACTTGGCTAGCATAGACGAATTTACTAAAACAATTCTAGATGAATTAATTAAAATGATAAATGAAAAAGATGGTGATGAAGTGATTAAACAATTGAGTAGAGCTGTGTCAAATAATGAATTGTATGATAGAGACAAAGTTATTGAAATTGAAAATGATTTTCATGTTGTTGATTACGTAGTAACTTGGATATACGGTCAGAGTCAATTTGAAGATATTAAAGAAGCTTTATCTTTAATTTCAAATATTGTTTCGTATCTCTTCGAGAAGGATCAAGAACGATTGCTGTCTAAACATGTAGCAAATGAAATTGTGGAAGATTTATCTGACGCGCATTTGTTAAGTAAAATTGCTATATGCATTTCTCTCAGACCGTTCATTTATTATGATTATTTTTGTGAACTAATTAAAATTTGTCTAAAAAGAATTTTCTCGACTGAAAGAGATTTAGTGAGGAGTTACTGTTGTATATTATTAGCACATTTTGTTAATAAATTAGATGAGAATGAGTTGAATAATATAGATTTAACTATAAAAGAGAATTTACCATCAGGCAAGGATAAAATGAAGTTTTTACTACAAGTTGATGGATATTTAACGAAAGGTTTAGTTTATAGGAGTAGCAATTTATTTGAAGAGAAATTTGTTCATGTAAGTTTTTGCAATTAATTTAAAAAATAAATTATTTGATTTGTATGCTTAATATTAATCAGGTATAACGAGGTTAGTGTGCAACTGTCAACCTGGATCGTGCACATTTGTTTCCTCAAGTCGGCATAGCGGAGGTGACTGCTGCCTGCAGAGACTTTCTGTGGTAGCAGTTGTTTCCGTTCATGAATCGCATTTTTTATTTATTTTAGCACGTCATATGATTTATTGTTCAATTATGATGGAAAAAAAATTGAATGGAAAAAATCACACCAGTTTTTACTTCTTTTTTTCTATTTAATTTTCATCATAGTTTAATAATTACAATACAATACAATAATTAAGTAATTTAAATCGTTTTTTGGCACTTAAAGAAGTTTGTACACATCTCTTAATACATTCTAAGATTAACTTAAGTTTTTGACTCATAAATTGAAGACTAAGGTCCTCTTACAACAGAGGGTCAACTACAAGGATACGGTTACGCAGTGACATCGTAACGCGAGTCCTCCCCACCAATCAGACGACGTTATTTTGACCGCCTTGTTAAAAAAAATCAAATAAAGCGATCCTATTGGTTGATAGATGCTCTGTCACGCCGTACACAGACTTCAAGTTTATTAACCTTTACAGATAGATTGTAGATTCCTCGCCTTTTCCGCTATTGAGCAGCTTTGGCCGCTCGTTGTGCGTGAGGTGGTCCGCGCCACCCGATATCTCCCAGACTTCTCACGTTCACTTCTCCCTTTTACAGATAATAGAAGCACTTAAAACACCAGAACATTGTTTCGAAGCAGCTGATTCTGTACGGCTCATTATGAATGAAAGTGAAGATTATTTAACTACAAAATACCATTGTAAAGCAAGTTTTCTGTATAGTCAGAGAATATACTTGAAGTTTAGATCGTTGACAGAGAATTTTCAGTTTACGGAGGCAGCGGAAGCGTATCTATTATGTTGGGCTTATATTTTGAATAAATTACCTGAAACTTTGCTTGTGAATGAAGCTGAAAAGGTTAGTTTTTTTTTAAATTGTAGCTCGGCAAGTGAAAACACTCCGCCTGATGTAAAGCTAGAGTGCGGTCTATGAATGGAAACAACTGCTACTACAGAGAAACCTGTGCAGGCAGCAGTCGCCTACACTATGCCGGCTTGAGGAGATGAGCATGTAGATTGTAGATTTCTCGCAGGCTCCTTCTCCGCAATTGAGCAGCTATGGCCGCTTGTTGTGCGTGAGGTGGTCCGCTTCATCGCAGCCACCCGATGTCTTCCAGGAAGGGAGAGGAGCTTATACCATCTAGATTGACAGTGCACACTCCTCTCGTTATATCTGGCTACTTTCAAACTATTCCCGAAACGCGACACGGGCACTTCACGGGTGTTATATTCTTAAGTAGTGGTACTACTCCAGGACGGCAGACGGGAACAAATAACCATCATCAGTCTGCCTACCACTTTTTAATAGTGCCTATAGGCACTGAGCTTTTATTTTTTTTTACAGATGTCATCGATAGTAATTGATGCGTTAGAATACAATAATGTAGATTTATTAACAATTATGACAGGCGTTCTTATTATATTGGTGAAATTGAAGCATCCTGCTATAGCTCAGAGCATACAAACTCTGTTACCAAGACTTATTAACCTGTCTAAATATCAGAAATCTATGGTAGGTAATTTTTTTGTACTTTACCATAGACGCTGAGAGACCAAAGCATAATTTAACATAGCTTTAATGTGTAAACATTTCCAAAAATTGGCAACAGCTTTAAAGATAAGATTGTACACCTTCCATTGACAGGGCACACACCTCTCGTTATACCTGAATGCATTCTTTTATTGTAGCTCGGCATATGGCGACACTCCGTTTGATGTTAAGCTGGAGTGCGGGGTCCATGAACAAAAACAACTATTATATATTTTCAACAGGCACCAGTCGCGTCCGCTATGCCGGCTTGAGGAAACGAATGTGTACCATCCAGATTGACAGTGCACACTCCTCTTGACAAGGTCACTTCACGGGTGGTACTACCCCAGGACGGCAGACTGGACTAATAACCATCATCAGTCTTATTTCCAAGGAGCCGCTTTAGAATGATAACGATTTTCTTTTGCAGAAAGTCAGGATGAAGAGTTTAGAATGCTTATTCGAGATTGGACATAATTATCCAACATTATTACTGTTGCCATTCAAACAGGACTTGTTATACGATTTAGCGCCTTGTTTAGATGACAAGAAGAGGCAAGTTCGCGCGATAGCTGTACGAACACGTACACGATGGTTCCTTGTTGGTGCACCAGGAGAATCTAATTAAGTGTTATACTTAATATTTATATATATTTTAATATAGTTTGTGATTTGATTTCTAAAAGACAATGCCCATTTTTGGATCCACTTAATATATAATAGTTTGTTAATTTTTTTTATTGTAGCTCGGCATATGCCAACATTCCGCCTGATGTAAAGCTAGAGTGCGGTCCACTAACGGAAACAACTAAATTGACAGTGCACACTCCTCTCGCTATAACAATATTTATTAATTTTATATCAAAACATTGTTTACTGATCAATCATTATTAATTATTGTTTAAACTTTAATTACATAGAATAACATTAATTATTATAATTAACACAAATAACATTAATTTTTAAAGCATTTGTATTAGAAAAAGTCAAATTACTCAATAACTCTGGTAAAAATAATAAAACTGATTGGCTTAATAAATGAAATGACGAATTAGAGAAAAAAAGTGGGCATTCTCCTTTTAGAAGTTTAGTAGGAAAAAGCAAAGAAATTCTTAATTTTTGTAAGTTATTATTTGGATGTTAAACATTACATTTAGATATAAGTTAAATATACATATTTTGTTTTCTAATTTATGCTTATTTTATTTCCCCGTTAAATCCTAAACATTCCATAGAGTATGTCGTCTATGGGAAGTGTGGCCACAGAAGGGCAATGTTGCCATCGGTAACCTACTGGTGCCACTATCGAGTTTATTCAAGACAAAGGTGCGTTCTTTTGCCCAATTCTGTTTCTGTGACGGCTCAGGTTCTAGCGACATTGCCAAAACGATACAAATATAAATGGAAATTCAAAGATATATCGTAGGGTTGACATTCACTCGTCCGGGCAAAATCCTGGATTAGTTATACAAATCTCTGCCCACTAACAATTTGATTTAAATTTGCATAATCTCTTATCGCATTCGTAACGAGCTTTGCGGGTGTAGAGCGCGTCGCGCCTTATAATTTGACCCATAGATATACGAGTATATACTAGAGGAGCAAACCAATACATTTGTCATGAAAAAAAACGTAAGCCGCTTCAAACGATTTGACAATGTTTCCGTCAAGTCAAATACTGACAGGAAACCTAACAGTGACTGCTGTCATCTTTTCTCTCCCGTCACATTGATCGTGACCCGTTACAAGACTCAAATAAAATTGTAGACGGTATTTCATAACGATATTTGTTATGTTTTGTTAAGCAAGATTTGTTAAGCATTTAAAAAATATAAATGATTACAATACTACACTTTGCTATCACTTTCGTTCTTTGCCCGACTGATCTATGAGGAACAGAGAGGGTAAAACTCGTCTATCGACTATCGGCGGTCTATTCTAAACGCCGTAGGCCAAGTGTGCATTTTTATGCACTCACCGCGTAAAGTGATCTTAACCAATTTTTGAAATTCACTAATTTTTTATTCTTGACTTAAAATAATACCTAATGCCAGTTCGCGGAAACACTTCCACACTTGTAATACCCGCACTGGGAGGGGGAAGCATCCACACTATGTCGACCGAATTGGTCGCCGAACAAAACGGTTCGGCGCGTCCTTTTTGTGTCGCACAATTGACAAGTGGAATGCTTTGCCCTCCTATGTATTCTCCCAATCCTTTCACCTTGGATCCTTCAAGCGGAGCGTGAAAAAGCACCTTCTCAGGCCGGCATAGTGGTGGCGACTGGAGCCACCGTGCGAGCGGTTCTCTAGTCGTCAATGCTCATGGACCTCCACTGCGTTTACCATCAGACCAGTCGAGGTCACATGTCGTGCCAAAAAAAAAAAAAAACATTTCACTTTACACGGTGAGCGCGTAAAATAAAACTACGACGAACTGTGTGTTATTTTCATGTGTTTTACCTCAAAATTACATATTACCTATAAGTAATACATATTAAACCATTATCAGGCGTTAATTAATTAGATTTAATGAAAAGGACAAATTATATGGCCCCAAGCCGGTCAAGACCCAGTCGCAGTTTTGGCCGCACTTTAAATGTTAATAGGCGTCTGTGTTATTTAGACGGCTGCTTCGTAAACAGATAAAGATGCGCATTGTGATTTTTAAATTTATTCCTATCCTTAATTTTTATTATATAAAATGTTTCAATAGTATTGCTGCGGTATACGGAAAATAGTTACAGTAACAACAGTTACAATAACAAAAGCATAAAAATATTCTGTCGAAACTGACATTAGTTTTCTGACATCTAAAAAGTTAGCTTACATTTTAAAATGTGTTTCGCACATACAGTGTGGACTAAATCAACAGTCATGAGAAAAATTGAAAAAAAATCCGACTTGTGTATTTTCGAAATTATAGACAAAAAAAGTCGATGAAACCGACATGTTACTTCAAAGGATACATCACAGAACAAAAATCAAGAAAAGTTAAGATCAGTAGTCGTAGTTCTATCGTTTTTTTAATACTTAATTTAAAAAATACACTACTTGGATTTTTTAAAAATATTTTTCTTATAGCTGTTATCCCATAGCGGCTAAGGCTTACTCCATTACCCGATATGGGCTCGACGTTGATTTTAGAACACACTGTATAGGTAAAATACGTAAGTATGTAGATATTGTTAAACATTTGGTAGCACTTAGGTTTCGAAAATGAGATTTTTTACGACCCTCAAGAGGGATTCTGAAACCCTACTCTAGCTTTAGAAATTAGTTACGCATTGCTTGATTAAGGAAGGACCTAGAATACTTTAGGGAATGCCTAACTTTAATTAGAATGGGCGAATGTTTGATATGTTTGAATTTTCGGATATATCTACCTACCTATCTAATAATACTTACCATCACTTAATATACAAGTGACTTTTTTATTATACCTCGGCGTATGACAACACTGCCTATGCCTGATGTTAAGCTAGACAGTGGTCCAGAAAGAAAACAACTGCCACCACATACTAGAGGTGCAAGCTTCATACATCTGACATGAAAAAAGCGTAGGTAAAAAACGAATTGACAATGTCGTCGTCAAGTCAAATACTAACTGACAGAGAACCTAAACGTGGCTGTGGCCATATTTTCTTTCGCGTCACATTGGGAGCGTTATTGCACATCTAGTTGTATATGAGTATATCAATGCCACTACAAATAAACTTCTATAGGCAGAAGTCTATTACTACATATAAATTTCTGCAGTCACTTCTCGCTATGCTGGCACGAGGAAACGAATGTGCACCATCCTGGTTGACGGAGCACACCCTCTCGTTACAACTGGATACTTTAGAGCGGCCGTGGTCTAGCGGTAAGACGCGTGAACTCACGATCGCTGAGACCCGTGTTCTAACCTCGCTAAAAGACCGGTACCAATGTAACTTTGTTACATGTACTTTGGTCGCTCAGTGCCTATAGGCACTATTAAAGAGTGGTAGGCAGACTGATTATGGTTATTTGTCCAGTCTGTCGTCCTGGGGCAGTACCACCACTTTCGAATGTAACACCCGTGAAGCGACCTTGTCGCGTTTCGGGAATAGTTTGATAGTAGCCAGGTATAACGAGAGGAGTGTGCACTGTCAATCTAGATGGTACATGCTCGTCTCCTCAAGCCGGCATAGTGGAGGCGACTGCAGCCCGTAGAGATTTCTCTGTGGTAGCAGTTGTTTCCATTCATGGACCGCACTCTAGCTTTACATCAGCCGGAGTGTTGTCACATGTCGAGTTACGACTGGGACACTTCACGGGTTTTACATTCGGAAGTGGTGATCCATCATCAGCCTGCCTACTACTCTATAACATATTATTATTTAACATGTAAATAAACATAAATAATTCAATTCTTTTTGCCACACTCAATCTCCTTAGTTACCTGAATTATTCGGAATTGTTTATAAAAAATTAAAACGTAAGTTTTTTAAAATTAGTTTGACGAGAGATTGCGAGTGAAAATCAAGATTAAACTTCCTCGCAAGAAAATTAAGCCATTACATTCGCGTGAATATGAAAATGGAACATTCATGTCATAGTAATGAGCCCAATTACAAAGTTTAACGTGAAAATTAAAATAAAATCAAAGGGTCGGAATATTCAATGACTTTTGACATTAATGTAATTACGTTTTTAATTAATTATTTTACGTTTATTTAATTAGCTTTTCTTACATAATTTTGCCATGCCATAAAATAAATAATTATGGAGAACCAAAATAAACTACTACCTTACTTAACTCACTCCCTGTTCCCACTGAGGTAGGCAGAAACTATGGAACGTCAGCGACTCTACATTCCACTTACACTTCGACCCCATCTTTTACTCCCCGCATGGTCCTAAAAATAAAAAAAACGATTGTGTCTGTTCTAAAATTCTAACTTTTTGACAACTATGCTATGTCATTTATTAAGTACAAACATAGCTACACATAGATCCTATCTGATGAAAAGAGCTCGCTTCAGCAGGTGTACTAATTTGGAAATTGACTAACAACGAGGTCCTTTGAAAGCAGCCCATTGATTTGTTAACTTCAATAGGAATGTGTAAATATAGAATTTGGCCACACCATCGCTATACGTTACATTGAGCTCTGAATATAGTGTTTTTGAGAGCAGATTAATTCGTTGATAGAATGTTTTGGAGTATGGAAAGGATGCCCATTCGCCTAAGAGAAATGGGCCCACAATTTTTTTCTCTCTTTAGTCGATGATTTCAAGTTCATTTTGTAGAAAAATACAAATTCTTGTCACCAATCAGTTTTAATTTTTTCTCCGGGTTATTGAGTAATTATACTTTTTCTGATGCAATATTTGAGGTCCTTATTATATTAAATGCTTCAATAATCGATGATAACTGTTTTTTATGTAATTAAACATTGTCTATTGATTGTTTACCAATGTTTTCATATAATTGAAATAAATTAAAGAAAAAATAGGATATTTTTTAGAATATTGTTTTGGTAATAAACTATTAGTTATCAAATGGGTCTAAAAATGGACATTGACCTTTGGATTCACTTTTAAAGTATTTTAGACCATGGATATTGTACACATATAGGTACTTGTCAATTGGATAAACAGTGTTAAGTTTAACGTCCGTGTAATATGTTCAGTGGGCCAACTTGGTAAACAACTGACCGTTACAGCATCCAATGAACTGAAAGCTGTTGTTTTCCCGCGGCAGCTGAGGTATTTCTTCCATGTAAATAAACTACTGGGTTAATTATAAATTATGGTCGAACTGAAAATAAAATTATAATGCTTTAGTATCATTCTTTCGTAATTTTCTTTGTTTATTTATTTATTTTTATTTTATTATGGAGAAGAAAAAAAAGCAGTTGAGAAGAGTACAATAATTGATAGGTAAGTCAAAATAAAAATAAATAAACTTGAATGTCTCCGAGTGTCTAATAAAGTTCCTCAAAACGGCAAGGACAGTCCCTGAGGGTGTGTAGGAACATGAAGAGTCGCTTGGTCTTCCTGGAAGATATCGGGTGAGTGTGGGAAAATGATTCAACGTTTATTTTCGCTTTCCCACCAAAACTTCGTTGAAAGATCGTAAAGATGCTATCACTTATTTACTGAAAATAATTAAAAAAGAATAATGAAAATTAGACAACGCCTTTTGGAAAATAGAAATATTACTTGAAATGGAGCCAAAAAAAGGAAAAAAAGCATCGAAAGTAACCGATTTCTTCCTTTCAATGGCAGTTTGCATTATCCTATCATTGAGATAAAGCGGTTGTATGGCCGGGAGCCAAACTGGTCGAGCCATAATAAACAAAATCACATTTTCATTGTTCTTTATGTGTCTGGCTACACGCAACGTTATTACCCCATTCACATCGGATAGCTATCGAGAAATAATCTCAACTCTTTACTAAGATAATTTTCAGAATATCACTAAATCTTTTGTACACTAAACACTAAAAAACAACAACAAAAAAAGTATTTCATTATAAGTTACAAATAGTAATTATTAAATTATAAATGCGATCTTTTATCTTTTTTTTTTTTTTTTTCATTTTTTCGGGGAGTCCGACATCACCCCGTCGTTTTTAATAAAGGGTTAGGTACTTATAAATATTCATCACATTAAAAAAACTACATCTACTATGAAGCACCTAAAAAGATTATTAAAAAAGTTTTGTTCCTAGCATAGATTTTGAAGTACATCCCATTATTATTGAAATAGGGTGAGTGGATGTACGTTGGACAATTCCACTTTTTCTGTCTATAAAGTTTGAAGAACGGTCGGCCCACGTCCGTTGCCATCGCTCGCCTCCTCGTCCGTGCGGATCGTGTGCACTGTTTCGAAAATTCAACCAACTTTTATCATTGTTTGTTCTATGGATACCTGAATACTTGTGTAAATGATATAGGTATTATATAACAATAATTAATGTAGTATATCGGGTAGTACTACCGTTTTAAAAAGTAACACGAAAGTCGCTATTTCGTTTCAGGTTCAGTTTGGTAATAAAGGCCGTGATGCGGAAGCGATTCTAAGCAATAGGCAGAGTGCATTCACAGACATTAAAATTTCATTTACTATGTTAAAATAAATAAAAAAGTAATAAAGTTAGTTATTTCAAACCAAACGTGATTACTCAATTCACTTTTTTGTGTTATCTCGTCAGAGTTAGATATCGGATATTATGTTAAACCACCCAAAATTTCACCAAAATCCAAGGTCGAAAAATGTGAATGCCTTTTGTATGGCAAAAGTGAAAATCTTCACAGTCAATATTTTGGTGGATATCCCAACCCAAAAAATCTCTACTTTCCGAACAATTGTTTAAATAAATCTAATAACAGATAACGTTCATGATGAAACATATTATTTTTGGGGGAGCATGTTATTCAATTTCGTTGTAGGATTTTGCTTTGTGGATTATTTGGGGTAGTTCTCGATTGTTTGTTATTATCTATTTGTCCTTTAATGTTGCTTGATAAAACTACGCAATTTTATATTTTACGAGGCCTCTTTCAGAAGGCCAAGTATGAGTATACATTTACACCGTCACGGCGTAAAGTCTCTCTACCAATAGGATCGCTTCAATTGAAATTTTTGAACAAAATAATATTGTCTGGTTGGTGAAGTGAACTCATTTTACGCCGTGCCTACGTAAATGTATACTCAACTTGGCCGTCAGTTCTCAGTTTAACTCTTTTGCGAGGTCCCCTCCACCGCCTAGCGTCGCCACTGCTTCTACGCCTTCGTGTTTAAGCAACTTTTTTTTTTTTATTGTAGCTCGACATGTGACAACACTCCGCCTGATGTAAAGTTAGAGTGCGGTCCATGAATGGAAACAACTGCTACCACAGAGAAATCTCTACGGGCTGCAGTCGCCTCCACTATGCCGGCTTGAGGAGACGAGCATGTACCATCTAGATTGACTTTGTTTATGACATGCAAATATTCCTCCTGCTGATTGTACCTACACTATGCATTCTAATAATACAAATTCTGTTTTATTCATGATACGTTGTTCTTCTGAATATTATAGAATTGTCTACGATGCAATTTTGAACAGAGTTTTGAAATTGATCAAGTTTCATTATGATTGTTTTGTATTTTCCTTTGTCCGATATGAAGTTTGTGAAGTTTTATGTTTTTTGTTCGTGACTTTAATTGAATCTACTGAATACCTATGTGTATTTTAAACAGGTACTTATCAATAAAATGTTATTTTAAAGAAAATAAACATAATAAAAAAATATTATAATTATAATGAATATTGATTAGAAAAATAGAAGAAAATATATTACTGAGTTATTCCTTAAAAATATTTTTTTTGCATATTAAAATGTTTATTTTGTGAGCACTAAAGTCATTAAATTGTGATTTTTTTGAAAAATTGTGGGGATAGCCACCTCAGCTAAGTGCGTAATCTTTTCTGTAATAATAAAAATATTTTTACGTTTCACACGCATTTTGTTTTTAAAATTATATAAAAAGTGAGTAGGTATATATATAATATCTCAAAGAATACTCGTATTCTTAATAATGGCTTAACGTCATTAGGCTTTCAAAGGAAAAAGGAAAAGACATGAAGCATATCTCATTATCACAGACGTTTATCTTGGCCATCCCCTGCACATCCCCTGAATTTTCTCCCCTATTACAAAGTGTAACCGATTTAAGTACTCAAATTATTATTTTACTAAAATCAACTCTAAAACTGGAAGCGTAAAGGCGACTTACGCTTGAAGTATGGCTCTTAAAGAGAATTCATTCCCATTGTTTGGCCAATGAGTGCAATTTAGTCTCTTTTGCTATCGCTCTTTGGAAATCCTCTTAACGTTAGCGGACTTAAAAATTTCTAGTGCAACAAAGTTCACCGAATTGTTCATTCTAGCCCCGCAATTAAAATATATATTTCTTATTGTGGACAGAAAATTAATACAAAATTCTAGCATTTTTTAAGCCAAAAATTATTTAAAAAAAACTTAACTGAAAATGGGGCACGCATGTGTGTGTATTTCGCTTGATTTCAGATTTCACGTGTCAATAAAGGGATTAGAAGAATGTCGACGCAGCACCCGAATAATCCATTGTCAAAACTAACGAATTGCCTGATGTGGATTTATAGCATTTTACAACATCGATGTAAAAATGTAAAATTTACGATTTTTTGGTTGCAAACCGTTACGCGGAAACCAAAAATAAAGTAGGCACTTATTTCGAATATATGTTGATACTGTCCTTGTCTTGCGATACATTCCGTCTTATGTTAAGTTAGAGTACGGTCCATGAACGGAAACAACTGCTACTACAGACAAAATTTCTTCAGGCAGCAGTTGCCTTCGCTATGAATGTGTACCAATCAAGTTGTCAGTGTACACTGGATACTTCCAAACTAATTCTACGACTTCACGGGTATCACCTCAAAAGTGGCCGTACTACCCCAGGACGGGAGACTGGGCTAATAACCATCATCATTCCGCCTATCAATGTTTGAATTATATTGTAGAAAACTTTAAATATCAAGCAAAACCCATCAGTCTAAAAGTCTTATTACCTTGAACGTATCATAGTTATTAAGTCGTTTCAATTAAATCTAGTTTAATAATTAATACATCACTAAGGTTTTAGTTATTAATCCCTGTTTAGAATAAGACTTAAATGGACTTTGGAACCTTACAAGGGATAGTACTGATAGCAACTTCTATGAATATATTATCATACATTTATTGTCTATAAGTGGGATATTGCTTTTGCCTTAAGCTTTAAAAGTAAAAAAAGCATTTGTCTATGCTCAGCTTAAAACATATTTCACAGTCTAATAGTTTTTACCTGAATTTTCATTTGTTTTTTGTTATAGTTTCCTAATTCTTTATTGTCAGTTATATCCACAATATCATAAGGCCATAGAGATATGTATCATAAGACATAAATACGTAAACACGGACAATAAATCTCGATGTACATCCGTATGTCAGTAACATCTGTTAAGGTTTGCTTTCTGCCAGCAACTTTATTAGTTTCACTGACAAATAGTATTCGTTCACTGCATTACTAATTATCTTAACATTTGTAATTTGTTATTGTAAATTAATTTTTGTTATAATAAGATGCTTTTATGATTATTATTATTAAATTATGATAAAAATCCATCCATTAAGTTACACAGCCATCGGCGCTTCACGTAGCCGTGTCTAAATACCTTTTATTGTATCGACAGCCTTTTTAACTTCTGGATTGGTTCTGTCTCGTTCGGGACACAATAGTCTCGGAGTAAAACCACCTTTTGTAATGCAACTATCATATTTGGTTTGGTTACTATACAGTTATTTGCCCCGAAACGATCGAGGGTGAAGAGATGGCGGGCCGCCCCGCAGCTTTGGCGTCGTTAACGGCAACAGCGTCTAATATACAATACTTTTTTAGTTCTAAAGTCAAAGGGATCAAATCCCATACAGGATACGTTTTCAGTGTTATAATGTTTTGTACATTGAATTGTTAGTATGTTAGCTTGTCTTGTCCTAGTTAATTAATTTAAGAATTTGTTAGCATTTTAATATTGCAATAATTAGTTCGGTTACCAACCCTGGTTCTAAGTTGTAACCATCATCGGTCGACCTATCACTATTTCTAATTAAAAAGCTAAACTGCTTTCTTTTGTAAAATTGTAATAGTACCTTTTGTAAAAATGTAGAGACATATACGAGCGCATAGTATCTAGTTTAAAGTACCCAGAACTATTGCAAGAATCTCTATTTACATTTACGTAGAGGAAATTAGAGTGTAGTTACGTTCACTCGAGTTATTTCATAGTTCTCTTTGGGGACGTATTTTGTTGCTACAATATAATGTCGGCTTACATTTTAGTTTAATACGACAAATTATACTCATGCTTGTGGAATTATCATATTATTGGTTACTTAAAACTGCATTTTTTTTATTGTAGCTCGGCATATGACGACACTCCGTCTGATGAAAAGCTAGAGTGCGGTCTATGAACGAAAACCACTGCTACTACAGATAAATTTCTATAGGCAGCAGTAGCCTCCACTATGCCGGCTTGAGAAGACGAATGTACATTATCCAGAGACAGTTCACATTCCTCTCGTTATACCGTTCCTGAAACGCGACAAGGTCACTTCACGGGTGTTACATTTGAAAGTAATGGTACTAGTCCAGGACGGCAGACTGGACAAATAACCATCATTAGTCTGCCTACCACTCTTTTAATAGTGCCTATAGGCACAGAGCGATCAAAGTACACATAACAAGTTACATTAGTTCCGGTCAGAATTCTTTTTTATTTTATTTTAGCACGTCATATGACCGTACTCCGCTTGATGTTAAGCCAGAGTGCGATCCATGAACGGAGGCGACTGCTGTCAGAGCAGGGGATCTGCAGACAGCAGTCGCGCCCGCTAGGCCGGCTTAATGAGATGCCTCTTCACACTGCGCTTGAAGGATCCCATGTTATAGGAAGGTGGAAAGACGTGACTGGGAAGAAGAATCGTTCCACAAATTCACCGAGGTTTGAACATGGGTCTCAGAGATCGTGAGTTGACGCGTCCTATCGCTAGACCATGGCCGCTCCAAACACTCTTTAACACTAAAATATAACAAGAAATACAAATCTCATGGCCGCAAGCTCTCTGTTGCAGTTGGCATAAGTGATGAGGTCTGCGGTCAACTTAGAATCCACTTCGAATGTACTTCCTAAGACTCCGCAAGTTTCTACATAAATTAGCCAAACTTCATCCGACTGCAACGTATCTAATTCGACATATGCTGCACTCGAGATTGCTTTTGCGTATTCATGAAAATTAATATTAGCTAAGTAATTTTATGATATTTATTTAAAGTATTGTAACTTGGATCATTAACTGTCTTCTCAAGACGGCACAGCGGAGGTAACTGCTGCCTGTAGTGATTTTTCGACCACCACTTTCGAAAGTAACATCCGTGAAATGACCTTATCGCATTTCAGGGTTAATGGGAGGAATATGAACTGTCAACCTGGATGGTGCAGATTCTTCTCCTCAAGTCGGCATAGTGGAGGTCGAGTGTTGCCTGTAGATATTTATGTGTAGTAGCAGTTTTTCTGTTCATGGACTGCACTTTAGCGTAACATCAGGCGGAGTGTGGTCATATATGTCGAAGTAAAAAAATCGGTGGTGCGGTTGTGGCGCTCTAGCTTGAGGTAAAGGGTGGAGTGTGATCAGAAATTGGTCGGTAATAACCATCATAAGTCTGCCTACTAAACTTATATATAAAGAATACATAAACAAAAATAACAACATATTTAAACTTAACAAAACAAAGTCTTTATTTCGCGGAAGTATTTATTATAAACAAAAGCGGTTTTAACAATTCCAAGTGCAATTGTTGTTTGTATGCAACGAAATATCACAAGTTTTCAAACTGCGTCAAGTTAAAGTTTAAATCCGAATATTTATTTCAGTTGCGCTATCGCATTTCTACATTTTACCTGCATTTTAGGGGTGTTCGTTGAATTTGGAGTAGGTATATATTATGCAAATATTAGTAAGTTAACAAAAGCGATTTGTAATAATCAAAATTAGTTTATTTTGTAACCCGGCTATGATACCACACCGTCTGATGTTAGCTAACGAAGAGAAACCAGCTGTTATCAGAGAAAGAATCAAGCAGAAATTGTGTTCACTTTATCGGCTTGAAAATAATAATAATAATAATATATATTTTTT
The DNA here is from genome assembly GCA_948150575.1 of Tinea pellionella. Classification (NCBI taxonomy): domain Eukaryota; kingdom Metazoa; phylum Arthropoda; class Insecta; order Lepidoptera; family Tineidae; genus Tinea; species Tinea pellionella. Next base: position 1,627,208 of record OX411254.1, on the reverse strand, counting down.
TTTATTGTAGCTCGGCATGTGACAACACTCCGCCTGATGTAAAGCTAGAGTGCGGTCCATGAATGGAAACAACTGCTACTACAGAGAAACCTGTGCGAGTAGCAGTCGCCTCCACTATGCCGGCTTGAGGAGACGAGCATGTACCATCTTAGATTGACAGTGCACACTCCTCTCGTTATACCTGGCTACTTTCAAACTATTCCCGAAACGCGGCAAAGTCACTTCACGGGTGTTACATTCGAAAGTGGTGGGTACTGCCCCAGGACGGCAGACTGGACAAATAACAATTTTTTTATATTTTTTTTAGTTTATTGGTCTTTAAAAACATACAAAAGAATAAGTTAGGATTCCTGGCACCTGTATTAGGATTGACCTGTATTACGAATGCCAGTGCACTTCCGAAAAGAGTAACAATATTTAATATGATTACAAAAACAAATGTGTATGAGTGTCCTCTCTGTGTGTAATATGAACGGGTGTGTTGAACAAATGTAAGAGGGTGTGTACAAGGGAATGTGTAGAAGGAGTTCTGTATCAAGATAATCAAAAGTAGGAAGCCAATTTTTAATTGCATTTTTGCTTATAAATTTAGATTTAGGATAGAGAGAAAGAAGTCTATTAAAAATACAAATGTGCACAGTCCTTGACAGGGCACACTCCTCTTGTTGTGCCCAATTATTTTGGGGTCCCCGAGAGAAAGTTTCAATGGTACTTCCATAAGGAATAAACGGACTAAAATATAATTAATTTTTAATAGCTACTTTCCGTGAATAATATCAAATATCACCAACCCTATACGAAATCAGACAATACTAGCTACAATGTTGCAGAGTTCACCTCGTCAACATACGAAATACTCGGTTACCTGACACAGTAACTGCTCAAATGGCTTTTGTTTTCTAAATAAATTCCTACCCCCCAGTTTTGTAATAGGATTTTCTCCAGAACCTTTATTTCCTACTGCATATAAAGTGTAATAGCGTATTTAATATCACAGCGGTTTAATTTTGGTTGAAATAACACATTGTTTTTGTGCTGCATTTTTACATAAAAGAGCTTTTTATTATTTATTTTTCATTTATTTATTTCTATGTGTATTACCATACGTCATCGTGATGTTTAGTTATTAGTTATGACTGCATGCAGCAGTCGTCTCCGCTATGCCGGCCTTAAAATAATAGCAAGACAAATCACAGATAAACCCAATGGAAAATGTTTTCCTATACCTATGATTGCGTTTAATATCTAATATCTGATACAAAAAGCCTATTTTTCAAATAGAACGCTTTCGTTGCAGCTAATTGAATTCCACTGGACTCTAGCTAATGGAATAAAACACTTAATCCAAGCTTAAAGTTTTCTGAGCTCTTTATTTCTTTGTTTTAATTACATCCTATAATGTTTATCCTGTTATACAAAATGTATTTTATATAAAAACGTAAAACTGGGAGATTTCTTTAATAAATCAGCTCTCCATTTATATTGAGATACTATACAAACATAGCCATTATTAAAAAGTAGTAGAGATATACAATATTTTTGAACAAATATATATTTTAATGATAACTTACTATATTATAATTTGTAATATTGCATTGCAATATTTGTGTAAGGTAGTTCTGATCTGATTCTGGTAGTTGTTACCTGTTGTATATACTTATTAATAAATAAATAAGTAAATAATGTCCTCCGTGGTCAGCAGTGAGAGTGGTAGGCAGACTGATGATTGTTATTAGAGTGAGCAGTCTGTCATCCTGGGGTAGTACCACCACTTTCAAGTGAAACCCGTGAAGTGACCGTTTCGGAATCAGTTCGGAAGTGACCTGGTATAACGAGAGGAATGTACACTGTCAATCTGGATGGTGCACAGCGTCTGTAGTTTTTTTTAATTATTATTTTATTTTAGCACGGAGATGACTGCTATCGGAGAGGGGGATCCGCAGACAGCCGTTGCCTCCGCTATGCTGCGCTTGAAGGATCCCAGGTTGTAGGAAGGAGGAAAGACGTGGCTGGAAAGGAAATTTATTTATAGTAGCAGTCGTTTCCGTTCATGGACTCTAGCTTAACATCAGGCGGAGTGTTGTTACATGCCGAGACACAATAAAAAAAATGTCCTAGCCGTGTGCTGGAATATCCTGTGCTATGACCCGAAAGAAATACTTAACCTTTTTGAAGTAAAATTTGGAATTTGGAATGGAGAGATAACCCAGCGATGAAACAAAAATGACTTAGGTACTTATACATATATTTTCCATATTTTTGTTCACAATAACAAAATATATGCCGTTTCATTTCTGTCGAGGGTTCTGAGACCCACGCGTTTTTTAATAATATCTTTTTTGCGACTATACAATTATAAAAATATACATATACCTGTATATTTGTTATAATAAAAGTCTTTTCTAAGAAACGCATGAAAAATAATGTATTTTCAGCAAAAATACCAAACTTAATGTCAGTGGCAAACAATTAGTGGTATTTGTCCAAACTAGAACGGGCAGGGTCTTCGTAAATGTATACGGACGTCATAATAGCAGGGCCCTACGTGTAAACTTAGATTTTTTGTTTTAATCTAAATTCAAACAAACATGAGATACATGTCTACATATTATGCTATTTATGCATCTTTTTACAGTACTTCATCATGATACCTCGCCTAATAATAAGCTAGAGTGTGGTCAATTAGCGAAGACAATTACTGCTATAGAGAAATATCCACAGACAGCAGCCACCGCTACTATGCCGGCTTGAAAAGATGAATGTAACAGACTATGCTAATAATATAATATCCAGTATGCCTACCACTATTCGTGTGTGTGTGTGTGTATTATGAAAAATATAAAGTATATTATAATATCGATTTTATTTTTAATAATTGGTTCTACTATAAAAACGTTCTATCTGTATTTAAGGAGTCTTAAGCCGACAATCCCCCGGATACAAGAGGGCCCTGCGGTTGACGGGTACACGACGATTTTGAAGATAAAGGGCCTGTGTCATTTGTACCTTTACCTGCCTTTGAGTCACCGTAATGAATAGTAGGGATTGCTCTTGGACTATTTTGTCTTATAGTGAAATTTGATAGTTTAATGAGAGCCTTGTGTGGGTTAAATTTTAGATGGAGAAGTGATACAAATTTTATGCACAAGCAAAAATATTTGCTAAGACCCTTTCCGGACCGGATACGAGGACTATGGGCAAGTACCGGAACAATACTAATTCACGTTTGAATAAAATACAATTTGTTTGTTTTATTCTTAAGGGATGTAGAGGTCATGTACGAAGGCTCTTTCTCAAATGTATTTCAAGGATATAAAGGTTGATGTACCTTTAAGCTCGACTAATACTTACATACAAGGTTGTCTCCCCTGTTAGAGCCTACTTATAGAGGCATGAGGTTTTGAGCCGTTTCAAATGCCTTTGAAAATTGGAGACATTACCCGAGTACCCACTTTTCCTTATTTGCCACCAGTATTATACTCAAAGCTACGGTTTATGTGAAACTTTTAGATATTATTTCCTTATTAAGTTTATTGTTTACAATGTTAAATAAAATATATATTAAATAAATACATACACGTACGGGTACAATGCCCGTATTGTAGGCCTATATTCTAATCTATTAGGGTGGTTAAAGTAACTTTAACTATTACTTTTACGTTTACTTTAACAGTTACGTTTACATTATGGTTTACATTTACTCCACACGAGTTGCACCATCGTCGCGCCTGTCATTTTTGATGGTTACTTTAACCTTAACCGTAACAAGCGAATGTTGGTTTGGTTAAAGTTAAAGTAATCGTCAAATTAATGTTACTAACGTCAAATGTATGAAAAGAAGCTAAATACGTTTTTCTATTATTTTTCGAGATCAGCCACCCTTTTAACGATAACAATATGAATTTACACGCAACGCGTGTGGAGTAAAGTAATAATACCGTAAAAGTAATAGTTAAAGTTACTTTAATCGGCCTTCTGGTGCAAAACACCCTTAAAGGTATCAGGGTATCAGAATTCTAATCAAATATAATTTTTTTAGATTTCAATTTTGTCGAATTTTCATAATATTTTAATAATAACAACCCTAGTTAAAAAGGCAATGTTTTTTGTTTCAAAAAGCATTTTCGATTTCTCACATTTTTTATACAGTAGCTCGGCATGTGCGGTCCATGAGCGGAGACAACTGCTACCAAAGAAAAATATCCGTTGAGAAGACAAATCCGGTGAGAAGACAAATCCGGTGAGAAGACAAATGTACACCAAAATTGAAAAAGCACAGTTCCTCTCACCCTATCTTCTTCTAAGTTGATTCCGGAATGCGAATAGGGTGTTACACTTTAAAGTAACGGTACTACCCATCATCTATTTGCCAAACATTTTTTTCCTCAAGTCATATGCGTCATTAGATGTCTTTTTGCAGATCAAAGCGGCTATGATATAAAGCTGCACATCGTATGTACGTTTATACACGTCAAGGGAACCCCCCCTTTTAAATGGCTTATTACAGTAAGTACATTTTTTAAATACTTTTGACCCAAGTTCATGAATAAGTGGGGTGAACAGTACATCAAAAAGGATCATAATTCGCCTCACGTTTACGTCTGTGCTGAGGTACAAGTATATAGAGCACACAGGGTGTTCTTTTATCTTAATGGATCAGAATGTATTTTTATTATATTAGTTTTTCTATCATGTAATATTTGTGAGCATAACCTAACCTTTTTGATAATAGAGAGGTACTTCATCTTTACATAACATTGCACTTTTATTCTCGTTTATGTAGTAATGAAAATTTATGTAGAAATATTTTATATACTAGCTGTTATCCGCAACTTCTTACGCGGATTTTAGTACTCATAGGAAACCTTTTAAATTATGGTTATTATCCCAGTATGCAGCCCTGGGATAGTACCGCCACACTCGAGTGTAACACCCGTAAAGTGAACAATTTGCGTTTCGGCACCAGTACGGAAGTAACCAGATATTACGAAAGGAGAACACACTGCAAACTTTGACAGTAACACATTTTTCTACTCAAGCCGTTATAGCGGAGATGTATGCTGTCTGCAGAAATTTCTTAAAAAGCAATTGTTTCTGTTCATAGACCGCACTCTAGCTTTACATCAGGCGGAGTGTAGTCATATGCCGAGCTATAATAAAAAGGGCCCAAATAGTTGTATCCAGCGTTTTCAGTTTGTATCCAGGTTATTTAAACCAAATAAGAATAAGAATTTACAAAGCTTGCTTGAAAAACGGACTGTCTAACCAAAAAATACATTCTACGCTGAAATCTACGTAATTATCCATTAAAACCTGTTCAGCCATTTGAACGTGATTGTGGGATAAACAAACAAACTTTTGTCATACATAAAAGTGAATATCAAATTCAATAGAATTAATTGTATAAAAAATAATATGTGAAGAAGGGTCAAATTATTCTGCAATTTCTAATAGTCCTACTTATTATATTCTAAAAAAAACTACTTTAAATTACGAGTACTTTAATTTACAAAAAGTTCCTTATAGAGATCCTTGTCAATGTTGTATACTCCTTGTATACTCTACCTACCAGTCTTTTAACAAAAAAAAAGTTACATTAGTACCGGCCAGGATTAAATCTATTGTTTCGTACCCCCTATAGAAAAGGCTTCGCATACGTTTCTCCCTGCACAATTAGACGTTGTCTGTTTTTGACGTTTCCGTGCGTCTGGAGGTTGTTGTGAGGGCTTAGCGTAGGCCCTTTTCTATTGTAGGGATAAAGGGGAGAATATTGAAGAATATTTTATTAAGTATAATACTAGTGGGTGGATTACGGTTTTCTTTTGATATGACTTGTCTTTACCATTGTTTCTATTTTTGACACATTTGTTATAAAAAGAGACTTGTAGTTTTTAACCGACTTCCAAAAAGGAGGAGGTTATATGTTCGTCGCGTATGTTTTTTTTTATGTATGTTCATCGATTTTTTCTAAACGGCTGAACCGATTTCAATGATTCAAATTGTACTGTGTTAAGCTGCATCCCATAGTGGTCCCATATATTTTTCTAAGATGCACAGTGTGTAGTTTTTTAGTAAAACGGGAAAAAAAGTCAGTTTATAAAATTTTTTTGATCCGATTTACTTGAAATTTGGTACACATAGTTTACAAAATAAATAATGAAACACGTGTTACAGCATTTCTTGAAATTCAACCCCTAAGGGGGTGAAACGGGGCAAAATGGGTTGAATTTTTTCTTAGTCAGAATTACTTGAAATTTGGCATACATACTTAACAACATAAATAATGAAACACGTGTTACAGCATTTCTTGAAATTCAACCCCTAAGGAGGTGAAACGGGGCAAAATAGGTTGAATTTTTTCTTAGTCAAAATTACTTGAAATGTGGCATACATACTTAACAACATAAATAATGAAACACGTGTATCAGCATTTCTTAAAATTCAACCCCTAAGGGGGTGAAACGGGGTAAAATTGTATGAATATTTTTAAATCGGATTTACTTGAAACAGCAGAAACGCTTTACCACATTAACAATGAAGCTTGCGTTTCAACCCCGAAGGGGGTGAAACGAGGTAAAAAAATCAATATTTTTTAGTGACAAAATATATAATCAATTATGCTCTACAATAGAAACAATTATATATTAACTTGCGTTTCACCCCGAAGGGGGTGAAACGGGATAAAATGGGTTGAATTTTGGCCAGATTTAATTAATTCTTAGTATATTTGGTCTACACACAGCAAAAAAAAACGAAACATGTATTTCAGCATTTCCCGAAATTCAGCTTGAAAGGGGGTGAAAGGGGATGCACGAGTGTCTTTTTTTGTTAAATTTATTTAATTTGAACTACGATTAGTACATGTACGTTTATTAAGGAGTTTTTGCTGTTTTTGGTCCGCTACCCTAAAAATGGAAAAATAAAAAACCTTTTCAAAAAAAAAGTTGAACCGACTTCAATAAACACTAAAAGCACTCAAAAGTGAAAAATAATTTCTAACAAGAGTATCTACACACAAAATAATAAACATAAACACTAATAGGTGATTATTATGTACAAATTAATTGTCTACATATCTGCCATATTTTTGGAGTAGGTGCCAAGATATACCAATTCAAAATTTCAGGATAGGAATTACACTTGGATATCTTCCTAGATATCAAGTATTTCTATAAACGTTTGCTTGGCACCTACTCCAAAAATGTGGTAGGTATGTAGACAATTAATTTGTACATAATAATCACCTATTAGTGTTTATGTTTATTATTTTGTGTGTAGATACTCTTGTTAGAAATTATTTTTCACTTTTGAGTGCTTTTAGTGTTTATTGAAGTCGGTTCAACTTTTTTTTTGAAAAGGTTTTTTTTTTATTATTATTTCGTTACAATTAGATATGTTTTGTCGTGATGTGTATGACGGCGCGAAAGTAATCAATTGTACTACTACTACGCGATGCTTTCAAAAACATTCACCTCACTAATTCAATGTAACACTGGAAGCTGGTTATCGATACTATGATTGTTCGGCTGAACTATGTCTAGATTACTCTAGATGCCTAGATGATTATCTCAGACATCAAATCAAATAACGATCACAGACGACTGCTGCCACAGAAGGAGATCCGTGGACAGCAACCGGCTTAGTGAGGAAGTTTTGTTTCATATCTTTAACACCATTAGTAAAAGTATTTAAGGTGAAAGCCAACACCTGAGCGTCCATACATTTTGTTTTACCACATTGTTCGAAGCATAGCAGATTTATGTTGAAATTAAGTAATTTGATAACTTTCTCAGACCTTATTAATTATTATTGCAAATCACTATAGTAAACGGTATAGAATATATAAAATGCATTTTAAATATTTTAAACATTTTATATTAGTTATATTTCACAAGCATTTTATTTATTCTGTGCCGTAGCCATTTGTTTATTATAGTGATTTGCGATAAATAATTAGTGCTGAGATAGTTATCAAATTACTTAATTTCAACATAAATCTGCTATGCTTCGAACAATGTTGTAAAACAAAATGTATGGACGCTCAGGTGTTGGCTTTCACCTTAAAAGGAATCGAATAACATTCCAGAATTTGGGCGATAATCAAGCCTACAAATATTTATGAAAAATATTGAATTATACAAGTTTTAACTTTAGTTAATACATTTTAAACGAGTGAACGCTGAAAGAGAATTTTGGCATTAAAACACGATATTACGGTCAAAGAGAAAAATACATAATTTGATTTAAAATTCAGCTACTTGTTAGTCTCCACTTTCATGATGTTTTGCAATGAAATATTAATTTGAGCCGCATTAAGCTTTGATGTTTCGATGTTTGTTTAGGTAGGTACGCTTCTACTATATTTGGGTAGGTATCAGGGTATGAGAAATGCTGAGAAATTACTATTTCAATGTACTTATTACAACGATATTTAAAAGTAGTGAAGAAGAAGCATAAATAAAGTATTTACGTAATAGTTTTTCTAATTAATAAGTATAACAATAATTAGTTACGTTTAAACAACTTTATACATAATTATATATTTTTTTATAAACACTCCTTTGAAGGGCAAAATCAGAAAATAATCAAGAACTTTTTTTAACTTCGCGGAAATTTCACAAAAGAAAATATTTTTCATTTAAAATATATTTTCTTTTACAAAGTTTCGACACGAAAATTATTAAGTGAATAATTACATAAAAAAAAGAAAAACAATATTAAACGTGACTTGCGTTTTATTTATTTTTTAAGAGGAACGTACCCTCAGACGGTTTTTGAGAATTCCCCCAGATATCAGCCTTTTATATAATAACAATACATAAAAAAAACTTTTACAAAATACTCATAAAACACAAAACACATAAAACAAATCGGGAATAGTTTGAAAGTAACCAGGTATAACGAGAGGAGTGTGCACTGTCAATCTAAGATGGTACATGCTCGTCTCCTCAAGCCGGCATAGTGGAGGCGACTGCTACCCGTTACTGCACAGGTTTCTCTGTAGTAGCAGTTGTTTCCATTCATGGACCGCACTCTAGCTTTACATCAGGCGGAGTGTTGTCATATGCCGAGCTACAATAAAAAAAAAACATATGGGAATTTGAACGGAGGTACTGGGTATAATGAGTGTGTGTCCTGTCAATAAAAGCAGCACATTGATCTCATTTAGCCGGCATAGCGGAGATAACTGCTGACTGCAGACATTTCTATGTAGTAGCAGTTGCTTCCGTTCATGAACCGCACTTTAGCTTAACATCAAGCGGACAATTGCCGAGCTACCCTTAAAAATGTTTCGTGTTATGTAATTAGATAATAATTATCATGTTTGTGTTGTTCTTGTAGTTTTCAATTGTTTTTTTAGGTATTAAACTAACAATATATCTATACACAGAATTAGAACAAAACGTTTTAGAACAACTGAAACAGAGCCGGCTTATCTTGAGCGCTGTATCTATTAAGTTCACAGAGCTTTGATTCTACTTTGGTTCAGTCATTTGCACATTGATAAGGTGAAACGGCATAATGAACTTACTTAACCTACACTCCAATTAAATCCCGATTTTAAATTAAACCTAAACATGGCTCATCCGTAGTTAACATTATGTTTTACTTTAATGAAATGAAACCGATGCTTGATTTGATGGTAAAACTTTATAGTGTTATGTTAGAGGTTTAAATAGTCGTAATATACGAGAATGGTCTATTGTAGTAATTGAAATCAAAGCTATTATGTTACGTGAAGCATATATGTACTTTTGTTTATTTAATTATGATGAAAATTAAAGAAAAAAAAAACATCCGCGGAGCAGAGCGTACGCAAAGCGGTGGGGTGATTTCGATCCCTACTTCAAGCTATGTGTAAGCGATGATTTTTCATAATTATTTAATAATAATAAAACAGCATTTTCATATGAAAAAATTAATAGTAAAAATAATTTCAAACGGTTTTCTCATTTTCGAGCGGTCGCGGTCAAATTCGGTAGAATTCGTGAAGTCAAATCTTCTCTTGAAATCTCCCTAAATTCGAATAGGCACCAACCAACCAACCGTCTCCTTAAGCCGGCATAGCAGAGGCGACTGCTGCCTGCAGAGATTTCTCTAGTAGCAGTTGTTTCCACTCATAGACCGCACTCTAGATTAATATCAGGCGGAGTGTTGTCATATGCCGAGCAACAACAAAAAACAAGTCGATTAACATAATGCTTCTTCTAAAATAACTATTTTCGTACGAACTGGATTAGCTATATTATAATTCCAGACCAACGAGATACGTTCTAAAACCTCCAAATACGGTTGTTGGCAAATTGCCCTAAACTAAACTAGCAATTGTGGTCGTGTTCACATTGTGTGTCTATACGGGAGGAGTTTGCCTTGTCAATGGATGCTGCGCAATCACTTCCTCAGGCCGGCATAGCGGAGGTGACCGTCTTGCTGCCTTACAAACATTATTGCGTGGTAGCAATTGGTAGCATGGATCGCTTGACTTTGCCAAAATGGCTAATTGAACTAGTTTTAGTGAGGTGGAGATGGTTTTGGTATCGCGGTACGCTCGTCCCAGTGTATTTCCTTCGTCGTTCAAGCGCGGTCATCATAGTGGATACGACTGCTGTCAAGTGCCAATTCATCCGTACAAACTATTGCATATAACAAAATTCAGCGTTCCAAAGCTTCTCATAGTTTAGCAAATCCCGAGTTAATTAATGTCTAGTATTTTATTAATGTGTTTCTACTTAACCCATATTATTTAGGTAGACTAACTCCATTGTCTTTACTAATCCTATTGGAAGAATACGTATTATACTTTCCACACAATAAAGCAATGTTTTTCGTTATAAAGAGATTAGGGCTGATATTACTGTATAGTTTATAATACCTAGAATGGGCAAGGTATTCAAAAATTAACCCATGTTAAATCGAAAACCATTTCAATTAGATTTGTGTGTTTTGATTTGTGTGTTTTTAAGGATATCCTAAGTTTTTCGGAATCTTTAGGTCAGTTTGCACCAGAAGGCCCGTTAAAGTTTCTTTAACTATTACTTTTGCCCTTACTTTAACCGTTACGTTTACATTTACTCCACACGAGTTGCACCATCGCGTCGCCGCGCCTGTCATTTTCGACGTTTACTTTAACGCTAACCGTAACCAGCGAATCTTAAAGCTGGTTAAAGTAATCGTCAAACCAATGTCACTAACGTTAAATGTTTGAAAAGAAGCCAAATATGTTTTTCTATTATTTTTTCGGGATCAGTCACCTTTCTAACGATAACAATAAGAATTTACACGATATTGCAACTTGTGTGGAGTAAATATAAACGTTTAACGGTTACGTCGTCGCCGTAAAAGTAATAGTTAAAGGGCCTTCTGGTGCAATCGTACCATAATTTGATTTTGATAAAATTTTGCTCAGAGATTCTCTAAATATATTGTTACATTGTTCTGTAGAGCTAAGAAACTAAAATTGTTTTTCATTATTAAGACGAGTAACTTTATGATATTCTACAGATTAATGGATCCGCCTTAATTGTTTATTTCATGGATAATTATGTATGCGAAGGTTTTGTACTATCCATTCCATCATGACTACAATACACTTCTTATCTCCTGGTAGATTAGCACGCAATGTAGTGTGAAATAATTTATACAGAGACCTGCCTTTGTTTATTGAGCTATAACGATAGTGTCAGTAGGGTTAACGGTGAAATATACTTTATGATCAAATCAATAAGGTACAAGTTGCTATGATACAAATTAATAGGTTTTATTTTGATGTGAAGACTTTTTAAATAGAGTTTTTTTTAAACAATTTGTTGGATTTCATAAAAGTTCGTTATCGCTTGTTTTTTTTTTTACTAAATAAAATGAATAAAGAATTAATTTTACTAAGTTAATAGATTTTTATTATTTTAATCCGACAAACGAAAATTTAGTTAAAATATTTAGACTAAACCTGATTAACATTTAATAAATAATTTAATAACAAATTCAAATTTTATAAAGTTATGGAAATATTTAAGCAAAAATTTGAAGAATTTTTAATTATGTACAACAAAAGTTGTGTGATGATACAGTTGTCTAATTTTCCTCATTTAAAACAAAGTACAGTCAGTGGTTTAAATAAAATAATAATAATTGCACACAAAAAAGTGTGTTACACGTTTCGACGACTGTAAAAAATTTCAAAATTTCAAATCTGATTGCAATATTTGAATAATTGCTTATTACCTCTGGAAAATTGAAATCCGAGTAGTCAATAAACAAAATTAATTTATATTAGTAAATTATGCTTGAAAATGGAACAGAAATAAATAAAAATAATAACAAATATTGCAAAAAAAAGTTGTTATAAACATTGTACTTAGTTCTCCAAAAAAAAAGTGTTTCTACTTCAACATTATTATTGCTGACTATACTTTAAGTAGATTTTTCTGTTTGTCAGAAAGTTGAAAGTTCTCTCATTATGAGACTCACAGAAAAAAATAACAATCTTCACATAAGCTCCTTTTCCTTGACGTTTCGGACAACATGTAATTTGTAGGGATTATAATCTTTCCAGATGTACCTACCTAATTTTAGTACATATTAATAGTAAAATAATTTGTCATTTGTCTGGACAAATTAAACCTCACTTTTAAAAACAGCAAATATTAATAAAAGTGCATAGTAAATAAAAGGTTACACATGAACTCGCATAGAAGTGCAAACAACAAAAGTTAGCAGACCGTTAGCGGTGAAATTAATTAAAGAAAAAACAAAATTCGAAATCAAAACACTGTAATCAACTTGAGAGTCATTCGACCAACATCCCCCACATGAATGTAAAAATGTTAGCAGAGATTTTGTTTACAGAACGAAAAAAAGGAAAAATGGAGTGATTCTGAAGTGTTTATTTTTTAGCGTGAATCAACAGATTTTTTATACCAATAAATACAATTTTTTTAAAGTTTAATTTTACTCTTTGTGCGTGCAATGTTGTGCGTGAGACGTTAGCGCGTTACACTGAGCTCGCTTGGGGCAAATCCGGGGTTTGATTCACTTCCCGTGTCTCTCCTCTTCTTTAATCTCGATACCTTTCGCGTTACATTGGCTAGCGAGAACATGTTTTACCGGAATTTAAAGGTGCTATACGGTTTGCTATGGCTTATAAAATCTACGTAACTAAAACATAGAATCTTTTGCAGGCAACAGCTAGTAATTAGTTTTGTATGCGATTATAAAATAGTTTTGTAGTTTAGAAGAATTTTTAGTATATAGAAGATAGTAAATATAGAACCTAGATGAGAATGACTCGTCTATTCTGAAAATTGAATGCATAGCTCCCACTTGATAATACGCGGTTTCATTTCGGAGTTCGCTTGGTCATGCACAAATGAAACTGAAAGTTTTATTAACTCTGCCATTGTAGTTTATGAATTGCAATTCGAAATAAATTAATTTTCATTGTTTCATACTGTTATTAAGGTTGTAAATACTTTATTGCACATGTAAATCGTACATAGGCGAGCTTAATGCCTTTGGCATTGTCTACCAGCTAACCTTTGTTGGCGTGAGCAGAGATGTCTACAGTGCAATGAAAAAAATAAATAAATATTGAGAAAATAAATATAATAAACTAATAAATAAAGTAATAAAGTAAAAATAAAAGATTAAGTTATCAAAATATAATACATACATATCATATGATATAATATACATAAATAAACATATACATATACAAGGTGTCCCAAAACTCAACGATAAGCGGGCACCAGAGGGTGGTCCTGCTCATGACTACTCGAGAAAAAAATATAAGAAAACAACAATTTGTGAAAGTTGGTTCTTGTTTAGTACTATACGCATGGTTTTTTTTTGTGGCCAGTTTTCCTAGAGTATTATACCATTTTAGAATCCTGAATACTTGCGTCAATTTTTAAAAAAACTTGCCATAGTAGTGTCCTACTTAGCTCACGCCCTGTTTTCACTGGGGTAGGCAGAAACTATGGAGTGCCAGCGACTCCTCTCTACATACGACTTTCGCTTCGACCACATCCATTACTCCCCCTATGCACGTCGGTTGAGGGTGCATTTAGGCTATTATGATCAATTAATTTATTTTTCATTATTCCGGTTAACTATGATAAAACTTATATTACCGCTATAATGTAGACATTATGGAGAATAAATCAACATATATATTTCATTAATAGTTGTTACAATTTAGCCCGCCATAAGGGCTTATATTTTCCCATACGAAGAAAAATATCTCCATAATATACAGAATTTTTCAAGTAGGCTTTCTTGGCCAAATCCTAAACTATAAGAGATATTGAAAAATGCTGAAAGGAGTAGTAGGAGTAGGAGTAGGAATAAGAGACAATTTGTTAAAAATCAACACTTAGTTTGGTTTGCCGTATATCATTACTTCCCAGAATTTGATCCTTATCGGGAACACTATCGGATGGTGCAATAATACATTGGTTTTTTTTTTCAAAATCAACAGGTTCGATTCCTGGCCGGGAAAATCAATTTATCTAAAATCTAATAATGCAGTTTTAATTTTCATTTGAATATAATACATAAAAAGCAATTGATTAAAGTTTAGAATTTATTAATTTGTTTATTTTGTTCAAATTTAAGATGTCTATATTTGGATGTTTAAAAGTTATTATGATGAAAAACTTGGGTTGTACAATAAACAGTTGGATTACTTTAGAATGAAATTCCTTTTTTGACAAAGGCACGTGTCCAAGGACAGCGTTGGAGGGACACAAATGGAATTTTTAATAACCGTATTCAAGAGTTTCCTCCAAAAAGACCTCCTATGTCAAGAATTTCTATTGTTGTCTTACAAGTAAGCGTCATTACGTATTTGAATAATAGTAGCTATGACAAATATATTCTTTATTATATTAATTTTTATAGTAGCTCAACTTAGGTTAAGCTAGAGTGCGGTTCATGAAAGAAAACAGCTGCTACCATAGAGAAATTTCTATACGTTGCAGCCTCCACTATGCTGGCTTGAGGAGATGAGTGCACACAGTTGACACTGCAAAATTATCTCGTTATACCTGACTACTTTCAAAATGTTCCTGTAACGCGAGAAGGTCACTTGACGGGTGTTACACTTGAAAGTGGTGGTACTACTGCAGACTGGGCTATAATAACCATCACCGATCTGCTTACCACTCTTAAATATTTTCTGCCTAATAAGCTATACAATCCAACTCCACTATGCCGGATCGCTTCTACAAATATATACAAAACGAGTTTTATCATTAAAAACTGAAATATAGATGATAAAAAAAACTCCGTCGAAGGGTAAATAATACGCAATTGTCAGTTTTGTATTAAGACTTTTTTCCTCGAAGACGTGCTTCGCAATAATAATTTTCCATTTTCGAAATAGAATCTCCATTTCTATTTTATTATTTTCCCAGCGACATTTCCTCAGTTTCATAATTTAGTTAAGAGTCGTATTGCTCGGGGCTGTACCTAAGCTCAAACGTCCAAGTTTGTTCGATGGACGCGGAACATTCTGCATTCGAAATTTCAATTGTACGTGAAACAAATAGTATCGAATAAGGTTTCGAATACTTTTTTCGAATACATGTAATAAATAAAGTGTAATTTTTTTTTAAATTTTTTTTAATTATTTATTTATTATAAAATAATATAAGGTTAGCTGAAACTGATTTCTAATTATAATAATAATAAATCTTTATTTTTAAAAACACACTTAGCACTATATAGCGAGGCTCTTGGTCTTCAGATTAGGTCGCCCTGTGTCCTGAAGATCAGTGCATTCCCACCGTTTATCTACTACTTTTTATTACAATTTTAATTTTAAAGGTTAGAGGAACATTTTACAAAAACTATGACTAAACTAACTTAAAAAAGAAAAGGAAAATACAAAAAAATTAAAAAAGAAGTCTTAAAAAAGAAAACAGAACAAAAAAATAAATAAATAAAAAGTATATAAATAACTAAATTAAAAAATATATTTTAATTTATTTTACGATTATTCTATAATTAAAAAAAAATTAAGTTATTACTTTATCGAAGCGTAAATAGGATAAACAGCGCCAAGTCAGCAATTAAGTGGCCGACTTAATTTTATTCAAGAAACTAGAACTAATTTAGGCTTTTGGCAGTCAGCGGTGTCGTCTAAAGCATTCGCTTGGAAACTCATTTTGCTAACTGCTTTACATTTCTAATGTCGAATTTCATTTAGCTTTACCTTCTGTAAATTAATTAAAGTGAAAGTGATTACGTTTAACAGAAAGTTTACGTCTCATAGAAAACATTTTGAAATTTTTGTTCGATAGCATTAGGTACCTCTCAATCCTTTAACATTGGATCCTTTATACGGAGGGTAACCCACCTTCTCAGGCCGGCATAGTGATGGCGACTGGGGCCACCATGTAAGTGGTTCTCGGTGATACAGTCACGTAAAAATATTCTTATCACATCTAAATAGTAACCTTATATCGTATCATCTATAGTACTTTATATAATATTATATAGAATATAGATTATTATCATAGTCCGTCCGAGCACGTAGTGTATTGGATTCATGTCAACTTTGACGTATTGCTTGCGATATATCGACGCATAGATCCTTGCGTGTATAAAAATTCTCTTCCTATTGTGAGCTCTTTGTATATCATAACCCCTTACAATGATAGGCGGTTTTACTCTCAATTTAAAAGATATATTTTGTTTCGACGCTACTCGTTGTATAAAATATAAAACCGTTATTATTAATAATAAATATACCTAGCAATAATGTTTTAGTATTTGTAGTATAATACATGGTTAAAGGGATTGATATCTGTCATTTTACAATCCGTAGCAGTTGTTTCCGCTCATGGACTGATCTCTAGAATAATATTAGGTGGAGTTACATTGTTGTGGACACATTGTGTGAGAATGGCATTAGAATATGTACAGTACTAAAAAATAAGCAACTGTTTAAAATGACATGTTTGAGTGTAATATTTTGTTGGACATTATCGGATGATATCCCTTCATGGATTTGACAAGGGACTACTTTATGACCGCTTCTGAATCTGTACTCCAAAATGATAATAACTTTACCACAATTCATATGCAGGGTCTTCTTTCCAAATGTTGAAACGGGCTTGAATATTTTATCAATAATAAGCCCTCTTTTAAGATGGGTTTCTTTTTAAAAACGCCTTATTTATCGTTTCGGGATTTTGAGTCGAGGATGACAGGAATATCTGAGATGATACTCTATTTTCCTCTCCGAAAATGTTTTCGTATTTTTGAAGAGCTTGCTTGAAAATTGGTGTTTCCATTTATATGCAACGATGCCATCGGTTTTGCGTCTAAAACGAATTAAAGATGTTATCTAAATTGAAATAATTCTTGGCTTTGTTGTTTTATGAGATTCACAGGAAAATAGCTTTTTTAAATAGACTTAAGAACGATGAAATTTCTTCGTAACGAAGATGTTAATACCCAAGATAAATTGAAATCTGTTTATTTTATATTTACCTAAATTTTATGTCTTAATATTTAGGTTTTTTTTTATTTTTGTATAATATTTTAGCTCGGCATATGACAACACTCCGCCTGATGTAAAGCTAGAGTGCGGCCCATGAATGGAAACAACTGCTACTACAGAAAAATGTCTACGGTCGCCACCGCCGCCGTGCCTGCCTGAAAAGACGAGTATGCACCATCTAGATTGGCAGTGCACACTCCTCTCGCTATACCTGGATACTGGGTATTTTATGGACATGCATTGCATTTATTTACATCGTTTCCCTTCCATTTAAAGAAAACCGTCATGACGTCAGATTTTAAATTTAACGCGCGAATTCATTGGATTTTCAGGAGGCTTTTTACGGGTATCATAATTGCATTTTGTTTATGAGAGTTAGTAGTAGAGGACGGACTTCGTGATCCATGAGACCCGTATTCAAACCTCGCTAATTTCTGACCGGTACCAATGTAACTATGTTGTATGTACTTTGGTCACTCAGTGTCTGAGATACAAGCACTTACTTAGTTTTTTTTTACTACAGAGAAACCTGTGCGGGTAACAGTCGCCTCCACTATGCCGTCTTGAGGAGACGAGCATGTACCATCTTAGATTGACAGTGCACACTCCTCTCGTTATACCTGGCTACTTTCAAACTGTTCCCGAAACGCGACAAAGTCACTTCACGGGTGTTACATTCGAAAGTGGTGGTACTACCCCAGAACGGCAGACTGGACAGATAACCATCATCAGTCTGCTTACCACTCTTTAATAGTGCCTATAGGCACTGAGCGACCAAAGTACATATAACAAAGTTACATTGGTACCGGTCAGAATTAGCAAGGTTCGAACACGGGTCTCATCGATCGTGAGTTCACGCGTCTTACCGCTAGACCACGGCCGCTCTATTTATCTTAGAATATTGTTTTGTTAACATACTATTAGATATCAAGTGGGCCCAAAAATGGGCATTAGTCTTTTAGTTATTGGTCAACTTTAAACTGGTTAAAATTGAATGGTAGGTATGCTTTATAACACAAGTTTGCTCTACTTGATCAGGTATACATAAGTTTTGAAACTTTGAGGACTCGAAACAGCTTATTTACTAAGTATTATGTGCAAGTTCTTGATGCAGGTTGTACTGCTGTAATGAAGGTCTTGTTTTGAAACTAAATATATTGTAGTTTGCAGAGTCAGCGTGGAGTGCCAAGATAGTTTATTACTTAAATTTAATCCTTATACGAATTTAAATTAATTATTGTTAATAAAAGAATTGTAGATTTAAGGATGATGCCTTTCGGTTGTAACACTCGGGAAGTGATCTTGTTGCGATTCGGGATCAATTTGGAAGTAGCCAGGTATAACGAGAAGAGCATTGTCAGCGATGGTGATAGAAATTGCAACTACTGCAGTATAATCGAGACAAAATAGTAAAACACACCTTTTTCCTCATTGATATACAACTAGATTTGCAATAGCGCGCCCAATGTGACGCGAGAACAAACATGGCTACAGCCACGTTTAGGTTCTCTGTTAGTTAGTATTTGACGGCAATATTCTCGAATCATTTGAAGCGACCTACGGTTTTTTTTATGTCAGATGTAAGAAGTTTGCACCTCTAGTATATATCTCTATGTTTTTCTTAGTAATTTATTTCGAGTGACGTACATACTTTTTGACAATTCTATTTTTGAGCAAATTATAATAGAACAGGATTACTTTTTAACAGATGGCAACGTCTAACGATGGCTGCAAAACCTTTTATACCTACGTCCAAATAAAGTAAATAAATATAGTAAGTTGCACGAATTTTGAGGAAAAAAAAATGTGCTAGATTCAAATCGGCATAGGCCATAGTGGAAGCAACAGCTTAGCTAAACAAAAAGGCGGCTACATACGTTCAATTTTAGCCGAACTTTAGTGTGTACCCCGCTTAAGATAGAGTTCAGTGACATGTATGTATGAAGTACAATAAAAAAACCTTTTTCAAAGTGAATCGATAACAACATGAAAACTTATTTTAAATATATTTAGTAAACATGAATGTAAATGGTAAGGGATGAAGTACACGGTTGGATGGTATCGGTCTGTTATTATTTTTCAGACACCTGTCGGGGTGAATGACCTCGGGGGTCGTGCTCGCTTCAGACCTCGAGAGGTGGGTGGGAATGTTTATTAAATTTACACACGTTCTCCTTTCCAAATATTATTACAAAATGTTCACTTTCTAATAATATTTTATATTAAACTAGCTGTTGCGCACAACTTCGTATGTGTAATGGCACCGCTATGCCGGCCTGAGGAGACGAGTAGGCACCATCTAGATTGACAGGATGTTGTCGAAGCGAAAGTGATATGTAGAGAGAGGAGTCGCTGGCGTTTCAGTTTCTGCCTACCCCAGTGGGTACAGGGCGCGAGTTAAGTAGTAGGATATTTTTAGTTTTAGTGAATCGTATACTTATTAGTATATTCTAAGTAAATAACAAATTTAGTGTAAGAGAACAAAGTCCATAATTTTTTCACGTTTCAGCCGAACAATCTGAATTATTATCTCCAAGAAAGAATTCTCTTACCTTAATAAATTTCAACGATAGGCCAGTAATTTACGTCAACATTTCGAGAGATTTATATGACGCCCTTTCCAAATGATCATGAGAAAAATTAACACATTGTAAAAATATACTTTGATAATAAGGCAAAACAAATTTAAGATACAATTTTTTATTGTATTGTCCATTGCCAACTGCTACTAGAGATAAATTTCTACAGGCAGCAGTCGCCTCCGCTGTGCCGGGTTGAGGAGACGAATGTGCACCATCTAGATTGACAGTGCACAATCCCCTAGCTACTTGCAAACTGATCCCGAAATGCGACGATGTCACTTCACGGGTGTTACATTTGAAAATGGTGGTACTACCCCAAAACGGCAGACTGGGGTATAACAAACTAATATTCAAACAACTCTGTTTTTTTTTTCAATTAAACATTTATGTTATTCTATTTTAGTATTGGTTAATATTTTATTTATGGAGGCACTGGGGACTGCCACCTGCGGCTCAGGCTTGTCCTAATGCCGGTGGCAGTGTTTTTTACTACATATTCTAGCTAGAATCTAGCTTATACTATAAACTTCATTTTCATTTTGAATTCATTTATAAAAAAGTCTTATTATTATTATTTTTAGGTAGATATTTCTACGAACTAAACGTATTTAAAATAGTTCTTTTTTCTCCATCCTTTTAAATAAGACTGGCTTATCAAAGATCAAAGTACTTATAGTAAGTAAATATTTCATTAGTTTTTTTCTACATTGACATTGTCTAATCGAGGCCACTTTATCAACTTCCCTCTCGACAAAGTTTCTTAAAAAACGAAAACGAATATTTTCTCAAAGCAAAGACGGTCCTTGAGGAATTTTTATTGCAAAACCTTTGAAAGTGGCTGTAATAGAATTTACACAATTAAGAGATATTTTCTCTATTGTTGTTCTTTTTGATAACAAGATATTGCCCTTTTTTCTGAGAACTTGTAATAGGAGAATGAAATTAAAAAAAAACTTCCTGTCTACATATTAAAAACTGGGCAGTTTTAGCATGTATCTGAAGATCTTGAATCCGATCTTGAATTATACTTTCCTAATGTTTCGTAGATTTATAAAAGCGGCCGTGGTCTAGCGGTAAGACGCGTGAACTCACGATCGATGAGACCCGTGTTCGAATCTCACTAATTCTGACCAGTACCAATGTAACTTTGTTATATGAACTTTGGTCGCCTGTAGGCACTATTAAGAGTGGTAGGCAGACTGATGATGGTTTTTTGTCCAGTCTGTCGTCCTGGGGCAGTACCACCACTTTCGAATGTAACACCCGTGAAGTGACCTTGTCGCACTGGCACTTGCAATCTAGATGGTACGTGCTCGTCTCCTCAAGCCGGCATATTGGAGATTTATCAATTATGTGTTTGTGAATGCGCGTACACCTCCGCTTCCGCTAGACCGATCGAATCGGGTCGAAAATATCTGCCTGCTATTAATTTTATAATACGAGTATAACCCGCCTGGTAGAGCTTTAACCGCACAACACTATTCCTCAATCAATCCGCTATCGTGACTACACTATACACTACTTAATTTCTACAGCATTAATCCTACTCTCTTGCTTCTTCTGCCATACCTAACATTCACTTTCATGCATTAATGTAGGAACAATTACCGATTCTTCTAAAGATTCTTAATAATTTACTAATACAAAAACCGTGGCTGGTCGTAATAAATATTAAAATTCCTAAAAGAAAATAATAAAGTTTCGCTCACGATACTTAGCGCACCCCTATTTCCCCTCGTTTCAGGAATTCCCGCAATTAACAGCTGCCAGATAATATTTCTTTCACAGAAGAACATCGCTCGCCATTGATTTATATCAGTTCACCACGAGACCACAAATTCCGTACATTTTTTTTATTGGCGAGAATTTATAATAGCTGCTACTGAAAGTAGAGTCCGATATTTTTTAAAACTTTTAATTTTTTTAAGACATATTTCGAATGTAACACCCGTTACATTGTCGCGTTTCGGGATCAGTTTGAAAGTAGCCAAATATAGCGAGAGGAGTGTGCACTGTCAATCTATATGGTACATGCCCGTCTCCTCAAGCCGGCATAGTAGTGGCGACTGCTGCCCGCACAGGTTTCTCTGTAGTGGCAGTTATTTTTAAGCATGGACCGCATTCTAGCTTTACATCAGGCGGAGTGTTGTCACATGTCGAGCTACAATAAAAAAAAAAGAATAAGAGGCAGACTAATGATGGTGGTCTGCCGTGAGTAGTACCACCACTTCAAAATTCACATTCTTGAAGTGAATTAGTCTCGCTCGTAGCCCTGTTTATTATTTTTATTGGGTTTTTTTTTAAATATCGGGCTACGACATGACAAAACTCCACCTCGCATAAAGCTAAAGTGCGGTCCA
Organism: Tinea pellionella; assembly: GCA_948150575.1. Lineage (NCBI taxonomy): Eukaryota > Metazoa > Arthropoda > Insecta > Lepidoptera > Tineidae > Tinea > Tinea pellionella. The sequence continues at coordinate 1,604,760 of OX411254.1, read as the reverse complement.
TGAACGGAAACAACTGCCACTACAGAGAAATTTCTCCTCAAGCCAGCATAGTGGAGGCAACTCACATGCCGAGCTACAATAAAAAAAACACGGATGTTGCATGACGGACGGCAAACTGGACTTATTATCAACATCATTCTGCTTACCGCTATTTAAAAGTTGCTTTATAGTTGTTAATAAGCAAAGATAATGCAATAAAATATACCTATATCACGTCATTATAATTATAATAATAAATTAGCTAAATATGAATTTAATTACCCTTTTCAGCGACGTCGGATCCAATTTAGGAAAGACCTAACCCACATCATAAAATTTAAATTAGGTAAAGACTAATTGTTTAATAATATGGTTTATTAAAAATATGTAAAATAGGGTAAATATATGTACAATTAAAATGTCCTGACCTCAGGACTACCCAGGACAAGGACAAGAAAATCTATATGATACCTACTCAGATCAGAAACATACACTTTTTAAAAATATTTTTTGCAGTAGCAGTTGTTTACGTTCATGGACCGCACTCTATCATTACATCAGGCGGAGTGTTGTCATATGCAGAGCTACAATAAAAAAATAATATAATAGGTTAGAATTAAATTTACTAGAATATGTTAGATGGCATAACATAGTACGAAAAACAATGCACTCCCTACAAAATCCAAAGGTGACACGGGGGACTCGAGCGGAATAGAAATGGTATATTTTTCACATATCACGGGCACATATGTCCATTGCAGACTATATCCCCTCATCCCTATATCGAAAGAAAACGTGAAGAGAAACCGTACATTGTTGTGAAAGGTGGGAAATATGGTAATTTGTTTTCCACCATTTTCAGTTTATTTTTAAAGTAAGTACCTATAAATATAAACATTTTCAGTTGCATATATTTTTTTGTTGCGAGTCGGTAAACACTGATCGACAGTCAGAAATATACGTTTTTTATTGTACATATAACACCCCGGCTGATATTAAAGCTAGAGTGCATATCCACGGGCAGCAGTCGCCTCCGCTATGTCGGCTTCAGGAGACGAACGTGCACCATCCAAATTGGCTACTTCAGAACGGACCGCGAAGCGCTATCAGTTCACGTTAAAGTGGTGGTACTACCGGGAGATTGGGCTGATAATCATCATCAGTCTGCCTACCACACTTACACAGTATAAGCGTTTTAAAAAAAAGATTAATATAAACAGAACAGGTCCACAAATAGAAGACTATTTAGAAAGTCATATGACCTAATTTAAAACCTTTACCTAGCTAGTTTAAATTATACTGTCAGCACAATGGGAACCACATTTCTGCTGAGTGCTGCGTCTTACTGTAATTTACATCTCTACCAACTTTATTTATGATGACACGTCCTTAGGCGCCATTTCACTGTGACAGATAAATGTAATTAATTTTGAACCGGGAGAAAAGCGCTGCTAACTTTACTGGGGGATGTTTTTACGTTGTTTCAACATAGTGGATTAATTCTAACTTGCATTTTATTTATACTTGTATAAACCTCGATTACCACTCACTGATTGTTTTCTGTTTCATGTGATTCTTTTTGATACGTGTAAGGGTGCCCCCGCGACCTCGGGAAGACCTCGTCATGTTCCGAAAGTCCGTTCCGTCTGGTTCCGGAACGCGTTATCTTCGGAACGGTACGAGATAGGGCCGAAGTGCCGAAACAAAAGTTGTACGAAATGCCCTCTAATTTTGAAATCGATACCTTTTTTTTTTTCAAAATTTCTTTTTTTCTTCAAAAAAGCCACATAAAACTAGTTATAAATTACTAAAAGTTAATTAGTAAAGTCTGCCTATCAGACAGACTGATGATGGTTATTTCCTCGGGGTAGTACGACCACTTTCAAATGTAACATTAGTCGTGTTTCGGGATCACTTTTGAAGTATCCTCTTAGGTATATGTTTTTAAATCCGTCTCCCTAAGCCGGTATAGCGGAGGTGACCGTTACCTGCAAACATTTCGCTTGATCGAATGCCCGATTACTCTCAATAAATTTGTCACTCCAAAAAACGTTACTTTTCACATGGATTTTATAATAACTGTAACAAAATACACTACTTAGTAAATATCTATTTGTGCAAAAGACGTGCAAAATGCTGTATTAGTTTTATTAGAAAATTTTATATATTTTTTATCTATATACTCATATATTCTAATAATTATACTTATGTACGAGTATATATGCTTACTATTAACATTAAATAGGAATCAAATACGGTACAAGCTATTAGACACTCAAGCCAATAGAATTTCAATAGCATTGTACCAGCCACTATAGTACGTAACTGCGAAATTTCAATTTCACATTTTAGCAAACATATTCTTGTTTTGATGACAATATTATTTTTTTATTGTTCATTTAGAATTAAAGTTTAAGAAAAACCTCAGTTCAGGCTCGGTGTGCATTTTAAGTTGTATGTGTTGTTATTTTTCTATTATTTTTTTTTATCATAATTTCATCATAATAAATTTAAAAAAAACCCTAGTTAAGTGTAGTGCATAGGTACAACGAAGGAGCTTTTTAATAACAAGACGAAGGATCAGACGATACTGGATTATTTCTTATCTACTATGGCTTATATAAGGACAAAATCAATAACTTATAAAACTATCTTCTGGGGTAGCATGGTTATCATGAAACTGAATTCAATTTATTGCTAACGATAAAGATTAGAGTTAAAATTAGTTTGTTATTATGAAAAAATTACAGATAAACTAGAATCCCTTATTTCTAGGGTTAAAACGCTTATCATATAATAAACTACTGTACTTTATTGATTTTCTTATGACTATCGATAAATATAATGGTTTTCCTGAATCGTGTTTGTTACACAATGCAATTATTATTACATAACTTAATTTAGTTTATGTTAATTTACATCATTTTGTGTGTCTTTTTTCTAATTTGTACTATTCGCTCTATTATTTTTTCTTAAGTCAATAAAAGTTCTGTCTATGTTTGTCTTATGGTAATAAGTGTTTATTCATTCCCTACATGTTAAGGTGTTAATATTATAAATATTTGAATATTAAAATAAATATTGTATTTTTATCATTATGAAAGCGGAAATCTCTTTACAATTGCAACACGATTCAAAATATTACAAGAATATGTCTTTGGTCAATATGATCATGCGTATTGGTAACCATATATCAAGTGAAGCATTGTTTCCATGGTGGGATAGATATGGTACAGTACACACATATATATATTTATGTCAATCACATAGAGATTGCAGTACATTCAAAGACGACAATACAATGAACGTCTAGACGCATAAATTAGGTTTATTCTGTATAGAGTACTATACTGATTTCTATAAGACGGTAATTTATCACAAAAACCTTACATTTACGACGAAAATTCTGTAAAAAAAATTAACACGCACAAAACTACTGCTGCTGCCTGAAGTCTGCTGGGGAGCTAAAACCGAACCCGCGTCCTCCTATATTTTACATTACATTATTATCTCTCACGCATAACGAGTCATAGCTGCTCAATTGCGGAGAAGGAGCCTGCGAGAAATCTACATTATTATCGAAATTAAAAGATTAATGCGGGTTACTATGACGTTTTTTTTTTGATAACTTCAATAATTCAAAAGCTTTACAGCCATCCTAGACCTCAGTAATCAAAAGAAAGTGAACATAATTGGCATAAAATATTTAAGTCGGCAATTTAATAACATTTGCATAGCATTATTTATTTTAGTTTTATTTAAATACTTTTGAAACGTTTTTATTTAGTCCTATTACTTACTATGATTTGGGACTATCCACCCCATCTAATCTTTAATATAATCTACCTTAAGTTTAGTTTTATCGAGAGATTTCAGGTTGGTATTTGGTACAACTTTATTTAATTGTAGGTACATATAAATTGTCGCAACATTATTATGATTATTATTTGTAAGCCACGTTTCTCAATAAATTCCCGGGTGTCATTGGGGTGCCGTCACGTACCGCTATTCCACGGCAAAACGGCAAGCTTTCATACATTTCGCTTGAAACGACAAATAAGTGTGTGGGAAATTGGCTCCGAACGGTGTTTGTTCAAATTTACGACTTAATATAAAGTCGCTTTTATGGCGAGAATTTGTTGCCGGGAACGTGAGGCCACGAGGGCACATACGTGTTTTTCTAAAAACCCCATAATATAGATATTTTCGTGATGGCCGTGTCATTAATGCTTTCTGTGTGATCTTTCCGTTAAATTCAATACAAGTAGATATTTAAAAAGCTTTGCAGGAGTTTTTTGAGGTGTGGGGTCTGAGTTTATTCTTTTGTTTTTAACGATATCACGAGTCGTATAAAAATATTTGTCTTGCTATTTCGTTTTGTGTATTTTGTAAGAGTGCTATGTCTACTGGTACCAGTCGCGTTTTAGAATCAACCTGAAAGCAGCTGGGTAAAACTAGACGCAAGTTCTTCGTGTAATGACTATGTTCTATGTGATAACAGTTTTCTCTTCATGGATAGTAATATCGAGTCGAGTATAGTCTCATGTGGCGACGCTAGGCTACGGCAACGTCGGTGATAGAGATACCAGCGTATTTTTGAAGCAGGTTTACTCGGTAACTATAAGTAACAATAACGAGTCTAAAATATATATTAAACCACAGGATATAATGTTGGTCGTGGTTACTTCCTTTTTTCTTAATTAAACCCTATAAATATGGTTTAAAAAATCGTGAAGTGAATAATTGATAATTTTTTAAATCATTATACTTGTTTAAAATTACGTGAATATTAATATTTAATGATAGCGTAAGGTTAAAAATACCCAAAATCAACATTTACAGAAGCGTTCTTAAATTAAATTTGTTCGGTTTGAAATCAGACAGAATCAATTTGGTGAGTACGCTCTCGGAATGCCAGATTAGTGTAATAAATCAAGATATTCTAATTTATCGGCTTCGACGCCCTGAAATCTGGTGAGCGTGGTCGAATACTGATTGGACTTTTCTAAATATATTCTTTGGTATTAATTTTTCAATATCTTTCTTTCTTCACAATCTACAGTCACCTGCTCTTACTTCTTTGTTCGAGGCATATGAAAGATTTGCAAACTCGGAATTTTATGTAACCATAATTTTTTAAAAAATTTATTATTTTAAGTACATAATGCAACATAGGTTCTAAATCCGGCTCGAAAAACTAAAAAAATGTTGATGCATTTATAAAATACATAGAAGAAAAATTATCAAAAATCCGTTGCGCGTTTTTTTTTTAGTCAAAGAAAAAAATTTTCTATATCATTTTTGTTACAAAAATCAGTTTATTTTTTTAATACATGAGACGTTTAAGAGCATTTAGGTGGCACGCTTTACACGACTGTGAGTGAAGAGTCGTGTAACACATTAGGATCCCCACCCTTTTGTATTTATGTGCCCAATCGCAATAAAGACGTTCGCACTATCATGCGACTTGTATTCAACATTAAAAAAAATTAAGACTATAAGAATAATAATATTAATCTATTCTATCTAAATTCTATCTGAATAAAAAAAATTTAAAATATCAAAAAATCAAAGAGTGATAGGTAGACTGATAATGGTTATTTGTCCAGTCTGCCGTTCTGAGGTAGTACCACCACTTTCGAATGTAACACCCGTGAAGTGACCTTGTCGCGTTTCGGTAATAGTTTGAAAGTATAACGAGAGGAGTGTGCACTGTCAATCTAGATGGTACATGCTCGTCTCCTCAAGCCGGTATAGTGGAGGCGACTGCTGCCCGCACAGGTTATCTGTAGTAGCAGTTGTTTCTATTCATGGACCGCACTCTAGCTGCACATCAGGCGGAGTGTTGTTACATGCTGAGCTACCGTAAAAAAAACAAGAAATGAGAATGCAACGATTGATGAGATGAATGTCGCTCAAAGGTGACAGACGGGTGGGGACTTTTACGTTTCCATTGCGGCTTACTTTTACATGGAATCAAGCAATAACGTATTGGTATTTGTTGCATTGCTGTATGTCTTTTTACATACTGTATATGACGCACTATAAAAAAAAAATCATCGTGCGAGTAACAGTTTGGATGAGGACAAATGTTTTCTTTGGGAGGTCATGCACTCTATTTTTTGTCCTTACGCATCATTTTGTTACGATGTGGGTGTCTCATGTGGGATGAAAAGTGGATAAAAATGTTTTGTCCCCCGCCCGAGTTACCTTAATTTGAGTTAATTGGGGTAGAAGGTCGCTTTTATTTGAATTATTATTATGCGGGGGAAAATTTTTGAGGTTGTTAATATTCATAAGCTTTTTAAAGTACATACATTTCTTTTAAAGAATTTGTTTATTTAGTGTTTTATTTTTCTTAAATTATACAAGAAATTAAATGTAATATGTGTTAATAATCTATACTAATATTATAAAGCTGAAGAGTTTGTTTGTTTGTTTGTACGCGCTAATCTCAAGAACTACTGGTTCGAATTGAAAAATTATTTTTGTGTTGGATAGATCATTTATCGAGGAAGGCTTTAGGCTATATAACATCACGTTGCGACTAATAGGAGCGAAGAAACAGTCGAAAATGTGGAAAAACTGGGAATATTGAGGGCTTCCGTTGCGTGCACTGCGAAAACTGTTCGAGATACCCAAAAAATATGTATGAAAGAATTATTCCTCTTTAAATTATCTAAAAAAATGTCCGCGACAGTATATGTCTATCTTTTAAGATTAACTCACAATAACCGTTTTTATGATAATCAAATTTGGTCGAAATTATTTATTGTTTATTGTTACTATGGAAACGAAGTTAAATATGAGGTATTCTTTTCTTACTTTTCATACTTCAAGCGCTGTTAAATTGATAAGCCCGGGTAGCACCGGGGACCAACAGCTAGTATGAAATATATGTACAATAATAAAATTTGTCCACTCTATGACGTAACGGACGATCTATTGACGTCAGACGTAATTTTTGTAGCGTTGTTTCTTACCTTAACTTTCAATTAATAAAATAAAAGTTAAATATCTTTAATCAAATTAATTAATCTGTATTTTATATTTTTAGATTATTATTTAAATAGGTATTTTATGTGTCGTTGCTATGTTACTGAAACTTAGTTGAAGAAGTTTTTGATTGAACATTTTAAATTGGCGTCAACTAAATGTTTTATTTTTAAACGAATACAAATTTAATCGCATTTTATTAAAACGTCATCCGGCCCTCGTCAGTGGACAGAAATTTTAATCATAAACGAATTGTTAAATTTATATTGAATTTAATTTAACTAAATTATATAATAATTATACTTTATATAATAATAATTAAAAAAATAAAACTCTATCTTGAATCATATGAATAATATAATAAAAGTATTTTAATGTAATAAAGATTTAAATCTTAAATTTTATTAAACCGTTAACCGTTATGACATAGTTCATGCTGAGAAAAGTGGAAAATCTTGTACCACTTTTCGGGGTGATATTTTACGAGAACATTTTTATAGTGTTTTCTTAGGTTTTGCAGGAACATGATTTAACTGATTCAAAAGTTTATATGCGGCTTATTAATGTGTTTATTTTAATTAATTTTTATCACGTATTTCAAAAGTTTGCAAATATTGGTCGCGCTACGATCACGATAGCTGTAAAGATTTTTAAAAGTAGCATCGGATTTTAAATAGCGTCAAAATAAACAAAATAGTAAGACCCCCTTTAAATTTTTTTTTTCAGTTATACTATATAAGTTCATATTCATCTATATTATTTTTTAAAAAGGAAATATAAAGCAATTTTAAACTGTTACCGATGTCTGCAGGCACCAGTCCGTTTGATGAGACGAGTGTGCACAATTCAAGATGACAGGGTATACTCCTCTCATTACACCCGACTACACTTGAGTATAATTATCACTATGCTATTCTGAGACTTGGAGGTTGTGGGTTCGAGTATTAACAAAAAACCATATCAATATAATAAGTCTAAAGATTTATAAAACTATGTTAGTTACTTTATTTACTAAATTAATCAGTTAGAAACTGGTCCAGTTTAACTTAGAAGTAAGGATCATCAATAAATACAGTTCGTATAAAAATATTGTAGGAATAGTTTAACAAAATATAAAATAACAAAAGAACATGTTAATTGCCTTGATCTGAAACTGAGATAGATAGACAAGATATCAGGACAAGGACAAGAACATAACAATCAACTCAATCAAATACCTACTTACTATTTTGTCATCAATAGTATCATATTCTCAGCATAGCGGAGGCGACCTGTAGAAATTTATCTGCAGTAGCAGTTGTTACCTTTCATGGACCGCATTCTGGCTTTACATCAGGCGGAGTGTTGTCACATGCCGAGTTGCAATAAAAAAATATACTGACGCTAGTAATTACACGCTGTCCCGACCCATGGTCAGACTGAGTGTGTATGTAGATGAATTGCAAATCGGTTGGGCTAGCGTGAAGCGTCAGCATAATAATATGTCGTTTCGGTAACGTACGTATATTAAGATTACATTTAATAATTCCAAAAATATGAGTTATAATGTAAACATTAATATTAAATTGTTTAGGTGAGTTAATCGGGTTATAATCTCTCGAAGTTCGCCTTAATCAGATCCGCTAGAGACTGATGGTAGACATTTGTATTGATCTTGGAGAACTGATTGGGTTACGAAATTGCCTAATACTTATCTACTAGGTATATCTATCGACTATTAAATTATATCTGGGAAATACATAGAGTAAATCAAGGAGAAATGGAGACGAACCATCCCGATTTATACCGAACTATGGCATGTTTAAACTTGCATTATAACAAAGTGTGTATTTACTTCTTATAAATAATCCAATGCAAAATATGGTCCTTTGTTTACGTGACTAGAGGAAAGACCCTACCTCGCTGGTTTTGGTTCGCGGCGGGGTACCTTAGGGAGATACTTCAGGACCCTTTTTTCACTATGTGAGGACACGCTTATTGGGAGACCTGCAACTCCAACAGCCACAGATGCTCCACCGCTTCTGGTTTTAACCTACGTAGATTTTACTTATTTCTAAGTTTTATTTGACAACCATCACCATGTCATTTCAATTAAAAGTTTAATACATTAATTTTATTTATCTTTTTATTATTTATTTCATAATTATTTTTTATTTAACGAGAATTCTTAAAGCCAAAATTAATATTAACGTATTGACACTTTCTACCACTTTTTGCAGTGTGGAAGCACAACTGTCACCTTCGCTATGCTGTTTGATGGGACGGGTGACATGGCAATCATCGATTTCATCAATTTAAGTAAGGAAATAAATAAAATTACCTGTAAAATTGTATCGAATATTGGCAAAACTATTCAAAATGAAGGGTGAAAGGAAATAAAATAGCTTTAGTTATTTATTGAGTCGTGATCAGCTTCGAGTTTAGTTCAACTGCTGTAGTAACGACGAATAAACTACTTTACTACATATTTTAGTTTAATATACAGTGCGTAAAAAAAAAGCTATCTCCTTGTCCACGTGTTACTCTACCAATACTAAAACGTTTGCAAGATATATTTTTACAATACAATACAATAGTCACGCCTTTTTAAAATTTTAAATTTAAATCAACTTTGAGCGGCTGTGGTCTAGAAACCGTGAACTTACGAGACTCATGAGACCTGTATTTAGATCTTAATATTTTCTGACTGATGCATGTAACTATGTTATACAGGGTGAAATTTTCAAGTAGGCTTTCATAAACTATAAGAGATAACTATTAATATGTTAACTATTATTTCTATTAATATGTTCACAGTGTACAATACGCTTTGGGTCTCAGTCTAGTTCAGTTATTGTGATTTTCTTGTTATGTATTTTATGCTGACTGTGGCCTGTTGTATTTACCAAATATACATAAAATAACAAAATGCTGAATGGAGGCTGATTTTGATGAAATTATATATTATATATGGATCATTAGATTTCTCAGCCGGGAATCGAACCCGTCGATTTTGAAAAATAAAACACACACTATTATTACACCATCTGATAGTGTCGCTAATAAGGATCTAATTCTGGGAAGTAATGATATACACCAAACAAGGTAATTTTCTTCATAAAAGTTCTTGTTTATTATAAAAATTTTTAATTATTGTTTTCGCAACTAAAATACGTAATAACCCTCCCAATGTCATCAATAGTTATTCTGGATCCCTGCTTTAATCAGGTTCTCTGTAGAATGATGGCGCGCATTTATATTGATCTAAAGACATGGAACGGTTAAGAAATTGGTTTATAGCTCCTTTGTGGATGGAGTCTTCGAATTACCTATCTAGGGTTTATATTTGTTATAGAAAATGAGTTTGTTTATCTTTATTAGTAAGAAAAGTTTTATCATTTGTGGTTGAGCTTGATACTGACTATATAGAAGCAGCTATAAAAGGACAATGCCCATTTTTGGGTCCATTTGATATCGAATAGTTTTTTTAATTTTTTTTTATTGTAGCTCGGCATGTGACAACACTCCGCTTAATGAAAAAGCTAGAGTGTGGTCCATGAATGGAAACAACTGCTACAACAGAGAAACCTGTCCGGGCAGCAGTCGCCTCCACTATGCCGGCTTGAGGAAACGAGCATGTACCATCTAGATTGACAGTGCACACTCCTCTCGCTATACCTGGCTACTTTCAAACTATTCCCGAAACACGACAAGATTACTACTACCCCAGGACGGCAGACAGGACAAATAACCATCATCAGTCTGCCTACCACTCTTTAAATTGTTTGTTAACAAAATAATATTCTAAAATCTTATTTTTCATTAATATATTTTATTTATATTAACACATTGTTTACAAATCAATAGACGTAGTATAATTGAAAAAAAAAAAACAGATATCAATTATTTTAATGAAATAATAACCTCAAATGTTGCACAAGAAAAATTCAAATTACTCAATAACCTGGGTGAAAAAATAAAACTGATTGGTGATAATGAATGTAGATTTATTTTTCTACAAAAAAAATCATCGACAAACTCGTGAAAAAAATTGTGGGCCCATTTCTCTTAGAGTTCTTAGACGAATGGGCATTCTCCTTGTGGGCCCATTTCTCTTAGACAAATGGACATTCTCCTTTATAATTGATTTTAAAAAAATAGTTTTATATAATAAAAGCCTTAGCTTTATATATGTTTTATAATACATATATGTTAAGGTCAGTTAATATTGTAATTTTTTTATTGTACTTGATTTATTATGTTTGACCGCGCACAGAAAAAGTAATCGATTGTTCGTATGCTACACGATGATTTCAAATATATTCATCTCACTAATTTAATGTATCGCCGGAAGCTGATCATCGACGCAACGAAACGCGATGTCTGGATACTCTAGATGCCACTAGAGAGCGTTGTGAGGGTACCTATCTTGACAGGTTTAGTAAGACAGTATTCAAGGGATCACGATCACGATTTTAAGAGTAGTAGGCAGACTGATGATGGTTATTATTCCAGTCTGCCGTCCTGGGGTAGTACCACCACTTTCGAAGAAGTGACGTGAAGTGACTTTGTCACGTTTCCGGAATAGTTTGAAAGTAGCCAGGTATACGTATAACGAGAGGAGTGTGCACTGTCAATCTAAGATGGTACATGCTCGTCTCTTTAAGCCGACATAGTGGAAGCGACTGCTACCCGCACAGGTTTCTCTGTAGTAGGAGTTGTTTCCATTCATGGACCGCACTCTAGCTTTACATCAGGCGGAGTGTTGTCACATGCCGAGCTACAATAAAAAAAACAACGATGGGTGTTTGGCGGGTGTTCCATTATCTCAGCGATCATATCAAATAATTCTCTCGTGTCTATTAATAAATATTTATATACAATAATTAATTGAATAAAAAAAGAACAGTTTTACTATCGGTTTGTGTATTTCCGGGATGTATATTTTTGGTAAATTGGCGATCTCTGCCTCTTTCGATGCGGTTAAAGGAGCCTCGCCTAAGGCTATAGACTGGGCTGTAGCGTAGCGGAACAGATTTTGTATAAGATTGGATATTCGGAGGTTGTTTACGGACTTTGTTTTGATACTACAAGAATTATGCTTTCATTATTTTCAGTAATAACATTGTATCTGAAGGATTTTTTTTTAAGTTGTAGCTCAGCATATGACAACAATCCGTCTGATGTTAAGATAGAGTGCGGTCTGAGAATGGAAACAACTGCTACTACAAAGAATTTTCCGCAGGCAGTAGTAGTCTTCGCTATGCCGACTTGCCTATCGCCTAATGTACACCATCAATGCTCACAGTGCACATTCCTCTCGCTATACCTTTAATCTGATCTTGAAATTGTCGTGTTTCACGGGTGTTAAGTTTGAAAGTGGTGGTACGTACTACCCCAGGACGGCAGTAAGGGTTAATAACCATCATCAGTCTGCCATTCTTGTATATATTACATATATACAACGTGTCCCAAAAAGGGTTGTCAATTTTCGAAAGATTTTAATTTTTTGTTGTATTTTTTTTTAAATTAGGAGATTATTTTTTCTTATATTTTTTTCTCGAGTAGTCATGAGCAGGACCACCCTCTGGTGCCCGCTTATCGTTGAGTTTTGGGACATGTTGTATATACAAGTCTTATTTTTGGGTATTTTTATAAAATGTAAATTACAAACTGCTCTGATAGCTGCACTTGATTGACGGCATGTTTAATTTACTTTTTACAGGTTGGAATTTCAATTTAACTGCTATGTTTAACTTTAGGTTTGGGAATCGTGATTTTAAAACATATTTTATATTCGAATTGTTAGTTTCATATACGTTCCGGAACTACGCGGCCGTGGTCTAGCGGTACGACGCGTGGACACACGATCGATGAGACCCGTGTTCGAACCTCGCTAAATTCTGACCGGTACCAATGTAACTTTGTTATATGTACTTTAGTCGCTCAGTGCCTATAGGCACTAATAAAGAGTGGTAGTCAGAATGATAATGGTTATTAGCCCAGTCTACCGTCCTGGGGTAGTACCACCACTTTCGAATGTAACACCTGCGAAATGGCCTTAACGCGTTTCGGGAATAGGATATAACTAGAGGAGTATGCACTGTCAAACTAGATGGTACATGATCGTCTCCTTAAGACGGCATAGTGGAGGCGATTGCTGCCCGTACATATTTCTTTGTAGTAGCAGTTGTTTCCACTCATGGATCGCACTCTAGCTTTGCATCAGACGGAGTGTTGTCACATGCCGAGCTACAATAAAAAAATTGTACTTTAATATAATTACGTAGTATATTATAAAACAAACGAGCCAGTTTAAATCAGGCTCAACGTTCCCAACGGCTCAAACTATCGATATCAGCTAATGAATCGCGTTAATTATCGAATTCCGAGCGCAGTTCAAATACTTAGAGAATAGCAATTCCCGAGGTTTTATTACTTCCAATCAGGTAATTAAGTCATGAATCTGAACAAATAACAGTTTTATTACGTATTGCAATGTAAAATTGGAATCTACAACCATTATTGAGATTTGGCGCTTTTATTAATTTAATATTAATTTTCTTATCAATTATTATTATTATAAACAAATATATTACAAATTGTTTTTATTGTAGCTCCGCATGTGACAACACTCCGCCTGATGTAAAGCTAGAGTGCGGTCCATGAATGGAAACAACTGCTACTACAGAGAAACCTGTGCGAGTAGCAGTCGCCTCCACTATGCCGGCTTGAGGAGACGAGCATGTACCATCCTAGATTGACAGTGTACACTCCTCTCGTTATACCTGGCTACTTTCAAACAATTCCCGATTACTAACTACTAAAATAAAGAAAAATCCCAATTACTAATTTTCTAATAAAAAATATTTTCAGGAAGAAAAATTAGTACATTATCTTTTTTTTTAAATAATTTTGTAATGTACATGTACATTTTAAATATAAAAGATATATTTACATATTTGTTCGCTTAAAAGCAGGTACTAGAGATCTGTAATATTAATTTTCGACAACCATGTACCACAAATAAATGATTTGCTTTTATTTGATTTGATTGGTAGAAGAGTGGTAGGCAGACTGATGATGATTATTAGCCCAGTCTGCCGTCCTGGGGTAGTACCACCACTTTCGAATGTAACAACCGTGAAGTGACCATGTCGCGTTTCGGGAATAGTTTGAAAGTAGCCAGGTATAACGAGAGGAGTGTGCATTGTCAATTTAGATGGTACATGCTTGTCTCCTCAAGCCGGCATAGAGGAGGCGACTGCTACCCGAACAGATTTCTTTGTAGTAGCAGTTGTTTCCATTCATGGACCGCACTCTAGCTTTACATCAGGCGGAGTGTTGTCACATGCCGAACTACAATAAAAAAAAATTTGAGCAAATTATTCAAACAAAATAGATCATTTCACCCATACATTATATTAGTTAATAAACACTTCTAAATTCACTAGATAATTTATTGTACGGTAATAATAGTATATTTCAATAAGTAAAATAATTCAATTTCCTATTTAACCCTCAAGCGGGCGCGCGGTCATTTGTAACGGGAGCGGGCGCGCGTAACCGAAAAGACCTATGGGATGAATAAGAGAAATGAAGCACTAATTATTCAATATTTATTTATTTATTTGTACTCAGATATATTATCAATGTCTTTAAAGTCTGATTTGTCAAAAAAGTAATTAATATTATGAAAAAGAAACAATTATTCAATTAATTAACATAACTCAAATATTCTTTGAATCAAAACAAAAATTAGGAACGCAAAACCCTTTTACATATCTCAGACTAGTTTATATACCTAGTCTAATAATAAAAATTACAAAATAAGAATAAAAATTAATTAACTTTGGTTTAGTTTTCATCAGAATCAGTTTCTTCGTCCATATAACATTGATTGCAAATAATTTTTGAATAAATTCGTTGGTATATCTAACAACTTTTTCAATAATATTCTCTGAAATGAATAAACTCCAGGCTTGCGAAAATGTTGTCACCTCCACACCATTCCTACGAGTGCCCGCATCTTCCGTGAGCCTTCCGGTCGCGGATCTCTGATTCATTCTCTTCTTTGTCTTCTCTTAGTAATTCCTCGAGTATTACACTTTGTGGTAACCGTCCACGACTCATTTTGTATAAAAAAATTCAAGCTTAATTCGATAATATTGAATGATGGCCGAAGAACTACTACGAGCGTGAACGAGGGTATGTCGCGTTGAGCGTCGCGCGTAACCTTTTCGACGACAGGCGCGTGTAGTCTTTTCGACGACTGCACCGGGGCTAAAACAATTGCGATCTGTGGAGTGGGGGGAGCGCCCCGAGCGACGGTTTATACTTTATTTTACTCCCAATGAAATAGCGACAGGCTACTAGAAATGAGAAATAAATGTGATGGGTAATAATAATAATATGAACGAAAATGTACTAAGCGCGGTCGATTCGACTACGCGCGCCCGCTTGAAGGTTAAAAACGGTCACAAAAACCTTATGTATTATATGTAGGTACATAGCTGTACGTATAGTTTATTCAATCGTGTCGGACGAATGGATTTGTCCAGCGAATTGATTTAAAAACAACGAATTCGAATCCCGAATTAAAAAAGGAAGGAAGGGTCGGCATTGCTTTCTCTGGCCACGACTTTCTTTTTTTATGTTAGACCTATCTGAAGTTTATCTTGTTAGTAACAATTTGTAACATATCTATATTGATAAAGCAATCACAATTCGCCCGATTATGCTATAATGCATTTCCTAACTGCAATCACCACCGCTTTGCCAGCTTCATGACACAAGTGTTGCTATCTATTTATTCATTGGTAAAGTTTTCATCTTAACCTTTAAGTATGGACACTTTTTTTTCTTAACATGGGGTCTCACAGACTCCTTTATATTAGAGGTCATTTTTCAGTAATTATCAATCTAACTAATAAAATAGGGATTTGAGAAGAATGTATGAGTCTTTAAGAAAGAAAGATTACGAGTAAATATAATCAACTTTTAT
Organism: Tinea pellionella; assembly: GCA_948150575.1. Taxonomy (NCBI): domain Eukaryota; kingdom Metazoa; phylum Arthropoda; class Insecta; order Lepidoptera; family Tineidae; genus Tinea; species Tinea pellionella. Next base: position 1,588,802 of record OX411254.1, on the reverse strand, counting down.
GGAAAGATGTACTTTTTTATCAAAAATCAACTAGTAAGGGCACTTTTCAGTCTTTATGCTATAATTATATTTTACTCCAAGAAAACCATAATTGTTTGTTTTTTTTCTTATAACCCAATACATTCTAAATAAAACCACGAAAAAAATTACTTCTAAACTGTAAATATAAAAATTCTGACAATGGTTCAATATGACCAAAATTACTGACAAAATCACTACATAAGGATTAGAACATTGTAGACACACTGGCTCCATCTGGCTTGATCTATGTCTCCCAATTCGTGCCTATTTAGATGAAAAATTAATTCTTGAACTCTGATATCCAGTCCACGTCATCATATGTTGTCGTATTTATGCATCAAATAGATTATTCCAAAGACAATCTTGAAGATGGTTGGATCTACCACGGATTTGGGATGTCCATACTTAAAGGTTACGTTGGACTCAGAACTTTCATTATTAAAAAAACCTAGAACAACTGCCGTATTTATGCCTGCTTATAAAGGTAGAGTTTTACTCATAAACAAAAGAAAAAATAAAATATTCCGCGCAGGCCACAAACTTGGGAATTTAATTAAAACATTTTGGCTTGATTAAACCTTCCCCTAAGGAGAGATCTCTTAATAAATAAACAGTGGATGTATTTTGTTAGTGTATCGTTTAAGTGTTCCTTCTTAAATGTTTTTTTATTAGCGTTTTTGGTTAAAAAAAATCTTTAGGTATTCTACTTACATAGGATCTCGTTTTACGAGTTTTCTTAAATATTTAATATTAAAATTTGTCACCAGTGCTTTAACGACAATGCCACATGGGACTTTGATGGATGACATGTTTATTCTGAAAAAAAAAAAATTGTTATCAGGTAAATCCCGCAGATTTTTTTTCACCATGAGTTTATGTTCAAATTACGTCCAGAAACTTGAATATAATGGTCATCGGAAGAAAATTACATTATAAAAAAAGGTCAACGACTCAAGGTGAATGACCTCTGAATTACAAGATGTACGGGGGTAAACTATCAAAGGGATCTCTCGTACGACTTTTATTAGGCGCCGCGCTTAATTTTACTTAAAACCTAGGTGACGCGTTATCTATCTATCTGCGAAGAAAAGGATGTACTTATCTTTAATACATTTTGGGACATATTATACTTGTAATTTCCAAAGTATTAAAGTCAAAAATTAAAAGATTAAGCCCTGGCCTACACTGACCCTTCATAAATAACCTTTTTTCAGCGCACTAAAAACTTTACCTAGTATAAACACTGAAAATCTTATAATGTTTAATTTATCTTATAAATATATAATGTTATAAAATTATTTTATATTCAAATAAGTGCTAAGATACCTGCAATAAAAACTGCAATAACTTTTACATAATTAGATGGCATACAATCGTAAAGGTAATTGCGACACTTTTAGATAAAGATACTAAAACCTTTACAGCCTAAAGACCTATTTACACTAGTGAACTCCAGATTGATATTTTAAATGAATATGTGATTTTTTAATTTTTATATCTATTTTAATTAATTTTTTAAATAATTTATTTATGATATATTAAAACAGAACACAACCACTACTACTTAACTCACGCCCTGTTCCCACTGGGGTAGGCAGAAACTATGGAGCGCCAGCGAATTCTCTCTCTACGTACCACTTTCGCTTCGTCCACATCTATTACTCCCTTCATGCATGCACGTCGGTTGAGGGTGCTCCTCATCTGACCAATCTAAGAAAGGTTTTCCTAGAGCGCCGCCTTCCGACACTGCTATCCAGAATACAAGCAATAAACAATCCTTACAGCGGGAAACAGCGCTGAATAATAATTACCTGCTAGCAGTTAGAGCGCGGTTCTTGTCAAAGATCTCTAGATCTCAGATGTGAGTGTGTACAGGACAGACTTCATTCGTTGTAACCGAATAAAAATAAACATGACTGGGTCAGTTCACCACTACACCTGAACGTGGTGGTACTCAGGACGGTAAGTTGGGCTAATAGCCTACCATTCTCACACAGTACCAGTAGAATTAGAAAATTTCACTTTAAAGTAATGTTTAGTTAATAAAAATCATGTAAAGGCACCCTTATTGTTTTAATCTTGGTGCAAATTCCTTTAGACTTAATTTATCGAGCAGGTGAAGTTTAATGGGGTCTAATTAATTTTATAAAATATTTTTACGGCACGACTGTAAACTTGTATTAAATTAACGTGACGTGCACGGAATTACACGGAGAAATTTAACAGGCGCACTGAATATTCATTGACATACACTATTTTTAATATTGAGTATTGTAACGTGTCGGTTTTCGAGCGATGGTGGTATCTATCCCCAGTTGGATTACGAATGGAGTGGACGCTGTCAATCTGGATGGTACACATTCGTCTCCACAGGTCGGTATAGCGAAAGCGACTGCTGCCTAGAAATTTATCTGTAGTAGCAGTTGTTTCCGTTCATGGACCGCGCTCTAGCTTTACTTCAGTTGGAGTGTTATCATATGCCGAGCTACAATGAAACAAAAGTGGAAAAGTGGCATAAGTCAATATAAAAATTGGCATATAATATTTTGCTTAACCCTGAAACTGTGGTATCAATATCGCACGGCTATAAAATAATTTATAGCATTATAAAAGCGCCACAGGAGTTCTCACATTTTATTTTTATTGTTTACTACACTCTTCCCTTCTATTGTGATAAAATTTCTTCAATATTATGCGATATATATATTTTTTTGCTTCAAAACAATTGTTATTATTGGTTGATACACTTTTATCATATTGTTTTGGTCGTAATTTCTATAGTAGGGGTAGTACCAAGACTTTCGAATGTAACACACCTTGACGCGTTTCAGGAACGTTTGGAAGTAGCCAGGTATAACTAGAAGAGTGTGCACAGTCAGTCTGGATGGTGCACACGCTTCTCAAACCAGCATAGTGGAAGTAACTGTCTGTAGTAGATAACCAAGCTACAGTAAAAAAAGGGATTAATTCGATAAATAACAAAAGTGGAAAAATATTTTCTATGTCCGGAGAATGGACCTCATGTGGATTCGTTACGGTCCAATAGTTTTACCGGGCATCCTTTAATCGTATTATCACACGGTTAATTATGCACACCCTTTATACGTGGTCGCCCGCTGAGCTAGCAGTCTTCAGGATTATCAGAGGGGTCGGAGCTCGCATCAGAAAATTTATTATACTTCGGAAGGGAGTAAAAACGAGTTGAGCTTCGTGAGCGAGTTTTATATGATTTGTGTTTTCACTACAAAAAAAAAGCCTTAACAATACTCCAATGTTCTCTGCCCTATAGTAGTGACGAAGACCGTTGTTTTCCTTAAGAACACATTGGGCACAAACTGGACACCACTGGTTTATTGGGGCTCCTAAAAAATTCAGGTTGTCGTCAATTTTACTAAGAATTGCCGTTATATAAATGGAGCTGTGAAAACAAATCAGCCTTTTAAAAAAAATTGACTTACCAAAGCTCTTTTGGTAACTGATGATACTTATTATTTCAGTTTGCCGTCCTGGGGCAGTACCATCACTTTCGAATGTAACACCCGTGATCTTGTCGCGTTTCGGGAATAGTTTGAAAGTAGCCAGGTATAAGAGAGTAGTGTGCACTGTCAATCTAGATGGTACATGCTCGTCCTCAAGCCGGCATTGTGGAGGCGACTGCTGCCCGCACAGGTTTCTCTGTAGTAGCAGTTGTTTCCATTCATGGACTGCACCCTAGCTTTACATCAGGCAGAGTGTTGTCACATGCCGAGCTACAATAAAAATGGCCTGAGACGACTCTGTGAGAGACACAATAACCTGATGGTTGACCTGCTCAGACAGATGCCATAATTGCACAGGTAGGTGACCCTAAAATATGTTCTGCATCATGTGGCGGTTTATTTTATAGAGCGCCACTACGGTGCTATTAGTAGATGACCTTAGTTTTCTACTCGACTTCAGTTTGAATCGAGTTACCGGCCCTTGGGCGACGAGCTTTAGGGCGGTGCGTGTCAGCTGGAACAGCAATGGCAGTGAAAGGGTTAAATAGGTTGAACGGTATTTTCCTTTAGAAACTAGGCTAGCTATTATTATACTTTATTATTAAATAAATGTGTGAATTTAATATTGAAATGTAATAGAAATCATAAACTGAACAATTAATAAAGTTGCGTTCCAGTTCGATAACAAACAACTTATAATTTACAACTTCTGTTTTGAATTTCAAATATCGGTTCGAGTTTTGACGAGAGACGAATTAATTTACCCCAAAAATAAACTCTAATTAAATAGGAAATTATTATTGAGTTCAAACGACTTCCTTGAAAATTTATTATTATTGAAGAACTTTCAGGAAGTAAATATTTGTTTTTACAATTATAGAATAACTAGTTGTTAGCCGCGACTTCGTTCGCTTGTAATTAATATTTAGGTGAAAGCCAACATCTGAGCGTCCATACATTTTGTTTTACCACATTGTTTGAAACATAGCAGATTTATGTAGAAATTAAGTAATTTTATAACTTTCTCAGCACTAATTATTTGCGCAAATCACTATAATAAACAAATAGCTACGACACAGAACATATAAAATGCTTGTGAAATATAACCAATGTTTAAAATATGTAATTCATAATTCCGGTTAAATTTTTATATACCTAATGTATCGCTCCTTTACAATAATAAATAAGTTATTATTTTTATGTGTAATATCATTGATTGACGTTAGGGGCCCATAAACGAGGATCTTCTTTCAATTTCAAAAATTTCATCAGAGATTTTAGTTTAACTTTGTATGTAGATATAAGTATAACGGTTGTAGACACAGCGAGAATTTTAATTTTTAAAGCTCTGTTATTTTTCATGAAAGAACAATGTTGCAGTGAACTATAAAGTTAGATTATTGCTTTTTATAAAACATAGCTCGGGCGGCATGCTTTATGCTCGCAGTTAAAAGTACTATTTGTTAGACTTCAAAATTGCTTCACTTTATTAGCAACGCTTCCAAGATAAATATCCCACTACCGCTTTTTATTTTCTTGTGCTTCAATTAATGTTTTAGTTAAAGAATTTTTATTAATTTGATGAAAAAAATAATTAATAAGAATAATTTATTATTTTAAAAAAAGTGACAGTTACACAATTAATAATAGAATTCAGTGTTGGCATCCATCTGGAGACATTAAGTTATCTGTCTTGAATTATTTTCCTTTTGTGTTTCTTCGAGTATTAATGTGTAATAATTATTTTTATTATTATTATTAACCATTGAGTGTTTGTTGTATTAACCATTGAACGTGCGTGAGTGTGGGCAAACAATTCAAAAGGACAGAACCTGTGTTTGCATTTTTCCGCTTTCCCGCAAGATTCGACCGCTTTTGACTTGACTGAGACTCGACTTGACTGTTTAGTGTGATGCATGAACGACTCATAATGCACATAATATTAGCATGATACAAATATTTACTTTGACACTGGCAGATTCTTATAATGCCTTTAAAAGAAAAAAAAATGTCTGAAGATTTATTAGTCTAGTTTATAATGCGTTCTACACCCTCGCTACATGACATTTCAGCAAAATATAGCTGCGTGCTGCGTGAGGCAAGCTTTATGAAATGCAATAAATCGAAAAGTTTTACAAGTTTTATTGACTCGTGCCTTGAGTTTTAATACGAGCCCGGAAAAGCTTGTAAATTATGCTTTTATTGCAATTGTTTGTTTAATTTATCTGTTATATGGTTTTACTGTGCTTTTATATTCCTAACTACGTCATCGTTTCAAATTTGGCTATATAATATATAATAGTACTGTATAAATTTCTAAATATTGTAGTATTGATTACATCGACAAATTCCATTCATCTCGTCTCGCACGTCAATCGCTGCCAAATAAATTTAACATAGAAAACCAATCTCGTCGGTAAGACGGAAAATGTTACCAAATTATGTATTTCCCTTTAAAGCCCTATATCATTGGGATACAAATTTCCTCCCCTCGATTAATTTTCCTGTTGCGGTGTAACTTCTCTGATATTTTGGGGATCGCACGTTATCGTTCCTCTAACTTTTGTTTAACGCCTTAGAAAGTGTAGCGTAAACCACCAATCTCCCCTTTTACTACAACATTTTGCGTATTAGAAAGGATATAAATTTAGGGGTAGGTAGGGGCGACTTGATTCTTTACTTTGATAACTTTGTTTTGTCGTTGCGCTGTTATTAAGCTCTTTATTGTGTTTGTCGACGATTATCTTCTAAGATTTGTACCCTTTTTATATAAATTTGGTTTAATAAGTTAATTCTCTTATTTTTTGTTATAGATTTAAACTAGTATTAATATGTGTGCCTTATAAAATTCTTAATTCAAATCATCATTTCGAATGTAATACCCGTGAAGTGACTTAGTCGCGTTTCGGGAATAGTTTGAAAGTAGCCAGGTATAACGAGAGGAGTGTGCACAGTCAATCTAGATGGTACATGCTCGTCTCCTCAAGCCGGCATAGTGGAGGTGACCGCTTCTCGCACAGGTTTCTCTGTAGTAGCAGTTGTTTCTATTCATGGACCGCACTCTAGCTTTACATCAGGCGGAGTGTTGTCACATGCCGAGCTACAATAAAAAAAAATCATCATCAATTATCACGCCTTTTCCCACAGGGATAGGCAGAGACAACAGAACGCCACTTGCCACGATCCTGACACAACTCCCTCGCTTCTCTTACATCCACAATTTCCAACATACAAGCTCGGACAACCCAAATTTCATAAGAATGTTTCCGATTTGACCCTTCTGCGTATGCCTTGTTTCACGCATCCATTCACAACAGATTTATAAATTCCCTTGGTCAGTCTATTTTCATTCATTTCTTTCTAAATCCTCATCACTACATATTTCAACCCCCATCTACCACGCACAACGGTATTCCTAATTCTATCCGCCGTTGTGCCTCTACATATGCTTCTTAGTGACCACATTTCTACGGCATACATTCTTTTCTTCTGCTATACCCAACATTCACTTTCATACTGTGTAGGAAAGAGTACTGCAATATTAGCAGCCAACCGAGGTCTAGTAACTCAGGATCTATAAGACTCGTGTTTAAATCTTGCTGACTGGTACCAATGTAACTATGTCATATGTGTTTTGGTCGTTCAATGTCTATAATACAAGCACTTAGTAGACATTAAAATAGTTCCCATATATATATATATATTTTATGTGTATCAGACGTTTAAGGGTTAATAATAAAAATAAATGTCGAAATTTGTGATTAATAACGTTAAGATTTTCCACTCGAAACAAAAGACTATTAATATTTTCTATACAGCATAAAGTTTGTGAGCAAAATTGAATACAATGAACGCTAATGTATTCGAAACAATAACACTTGACTAAGGATCGTTTTCACAAGTTCCCAAAACATTTCTCATCAATATTAATTAAAATTTTAAGCACTCGTTTCTTTATGGCCTCTTTGAAAGGAAATCTGCTAACACATTTTGTGAAATAACTACGTACAGACTAGAAAATATTGGAATTTATATTTTAAACACTGACGGTTAGAAGACGATTTTGTATGGAATCTTGTGTTACTATAACTGAATATTATATGTATGAGTGATTTCTTAACTTTGAGAAGATGTTTTACGAATAGTTCATTTTGAATTTATTGTTACTAAATCTTTATTACGATATCGGTATTTTATTTTTAATTAATTTTTGTCATATTAAAATGCTATTATTGAAACCGAGTCGCCGAGACCGAGTCGAAATTTCTATTCTACCTTTCTATCGGCTGCGAATTTTCAGTCGAGCTCATCGCAATTTTTCTGTTTTTTTAAAATATTTATTACTTTTATTGAACTTGAATTTAATTATGGAATTTTAACAAATTTATTATTTATTATGTTTAAACATTGCGTTTTAAAACAACGTAAAATAAAACACAGATATTTAATTAACAAATAATATATTTAGGACACAATAAAACCACGTCGGAACAATGAAACTCGTTGCATATACACATACGAGTGCAGCAATTCAAATCATAAATAGACAACTAGTATGTATAGCTTTACCAAACTAATTTAGTCCTAACTTACTTGTCAGTTTTCGGAAAAGTTTCCCAAACTTTTACCACTTTCAAGTGAGTTACACATTATATCAAACTCCCACAAACTTAATTTCTAATAAAACTAAGTTTTTATGCGGATTACAAATGTTTTAATGTCATGTTAATTTTGATCGAAATTCTATTTTAATATGTTATGCACAGACGCTAGTTTTTTTTTATAGTAACTCGGTATTATAACCACACTCTTGCGAGTACGGCCCAGAATGACAACAAATGCTACTACAGAGAAATGGTTGGAGGCAATAGACGCCTCCGCTATGTCGGTTTGAGTAGATGAATGTGTACATGCCTCTTGTAAAAGGTCAGTTCACGGGTGTAGTCTGCTTGCCACTGATTTAATAAACGGCTACAAAAGTACAAGGTAATTTTGAATGATATGTTTTTATACGCTTTAGCAATCAACAATTTTTTTTAATAAAAAACAGGATTGAGGAACGCTCATACGGTTTTTGAGAATTCGCCCTGATATTATAGGTTAAGATGATTACTAACGCCATTAATCTTTGTTATCTTATAAATGGATTATTATTTAATTTAATGTAGCGTAGTAATCACGACGAAAATTTCCGTCGAATAGGATCAAATGCACATTGTTACGTTCTGCTCCAAATGGCGCCAAAGTTATTATTATTAGAAATACGTAGTGTTCATTTGTTAGGCCCTGAATACTTGATTGTGCTGGACGTTTGTTCAATAACAATTTATTATTTGTTTCAATTACAACATAATATTACGTTTTATTAAACAACAATAAAAGTGTATTGATGTAATTTAACATTTGCAGGCTTTAATCGTGGTTCTGCGTCGGCTCCGCTATACCGTCTTATAAAATGGGTTCCTGTGCAGTAATATGAAGAGTTTCTTACCCTTCCTAGGAGATTGAAGCGATCCGGATCATCTTACGCAAAACGAGCGATCATAGTCTCTCAACTGTTACTACACTAGTCAATCTTTCTGAGACTGGTCGCGTTTAAAAGACAAACGACTAGCTATAATAGAAAAAATCCAAGATATCTATATGGACGAACCCAATTAATTAAGGCGACCACGTCGAAGTTGCAACGTGAGGCAAAAATCGTCATTTTTATCACTTTCTTTTAATCTACAAAAGCCTATCAAAGGATTCTCCTCTTTATTACGTGGTGGAAAGGTTTCCTTTTATGTAATAGATTAAGGATTTTAATTTGCAATTTTCTGGCTTACTATTACGTAGGGATTAAGTTGAGTAAAGGATAGAATCTTTAATTTCCTTTGGGCGTCACTGTCAGCTTCACTCGTTGGCTATATTTGATTCCGATTTCTGAATAAGAAAGAGTAATTTTTTGTGACTCTCTTAATGAAAGATTTTTATGATAATAAACAGTCATTTGTTTTTTATTTTATTTTAGCACGTCATATGACCGTACTCCGCCTGATGATAAGCCAGAGTGCGATCCATGAACAGATCCATGAGAGCAGGGGATCTGCAGACAGCAGTCGCGCCCCCTATGCCGGCTTGATGAGACACTGCTCTTAAGGATCCCATGTTATAGGAAGGTGGAAAGACGTGACTGGGAAGGTCGTTCCACAATTTAATGGAACGTCAGAAAAAATTGTATAAATAAACAAATAAAAACTTTCTTTGGAAATAATTACCGGAACCGATATTTGTACTAGTCTACAGTCATCAGTGCCTTCTCCATTTGATACATATTTCTCTTAATTATTACATATTTTAAAGAGTGGTAGGCAGACCACCACTTTCGAATGTAAAACCCGTGAAGTGACTTTGTCGCGTTTCGGGAATAGTTTGAAAGTAACCAGGTATAACGAGAGGAGTGTGCACTAGCAATCTAGATGGTGTATGCTCGTCTTCTTAGGCCGGCATAGCAGAAGCGACTGCTGCCCGTAGAGATTTTAGTAGCAGTTGTCAAGATAATCAAAGCCATTCAACTTTTTTTTTTGTAGTGGTGTATCAGTATATGACCACAGTCCACCTGATGTTAATATAATAAGCTATAGTGCATGAGAGGAGACAACTCAGAAAACTGTAAGCAAACTGCCGCCTCTGCTATGCCGGCTGTAGAAAATGTTCAGATTCACACTCCTCTCACTATGTCTAGAGTAGTATATATGGGTAGATATTAAATATATTCTTATATATGTACATACTTTTATATTATGTTACTTAAGAATGAACCCCAAAGTTGAAGTGAATTCAAATAAGCAAAATAAATGACATTATATAAATTCAAAGCAGTCCTGACAAGGCTTTTAAAGAGCAGCAACTTTTTAAACCTCTTTCTAAAGCTACCTTACGAACTTAGCGACTAAAATTGCATTTAAATATTGAGAACAAAATATTCTAACAATAAAAATAAAAATATATATATTATATGTCTAGAAGTTTAATTTTTGTTGGCTAAAAAATAAGCTATAGTGCATCTGTTACCACTGAGAAACTTCTGTAAGAAACAGTCACCTCTGCTATGCCAGCTCGAGGAGACGAATGGGCATCACACCCTGGCTACTTTCAAACTGATCCCGAAACGCACACAGTCACTTGCAACTGAAAATTAGGTGAAACATTTAAAAATAAAACTCAAGGCAGCAGTAATTAACATAATGTTTGAAGTATACACACACATATCTCCATTATTTCTGTGACATAAACATTGTCGTTGAGTTCAGAAACATACCTCTAACGAAGTAGGTAGGTAGATCTGGCAGGTACTCGAATTTAAAGTAAATTTTGTGCCTGATCCAATTTTATGAGTTACGTTTAAATAATGTCTTTAAATGATACATTGGCTTATGTTTTCAATAGTTTTCGGAACAAAACATGCGAAATAGTTAAATAATAATAATAATAATAACTTTATTTGCAAAATTTTTTTACCTATGTACAATACTGCTCTGCCATCGGAACTAGTCTAGGGACTGTATCTCCGATGACAGATAGAACTTATCAAATAGTGCTTATTTACTGAACAAAATATATCAAACTATTATTAACATATTGTTTAAACAGTTTATACATTGAGAAAACGTAACGGTTACAAATAAACAAGAGTGGTAGGGAGACTGATGATGGTTATTTTTCCAGTCTGCCGTCCTGGGGTAGTGTAGCACCACCACTTTCGAATATAACACCCGTGAAGCGGCCTTGTCGCGTTTCGGGAATAGTTTGAAAGTAGTCAGGTATAAGAGAGGAGTGTGCACTGTCAATCTGGATGGTCCATGCTCGTTTCCTTAAGCCGGCATATTGGAGGCGACTGCTGCCCGTAGAGATTTCTCTGTAGTAGAAGTTGTTTCCATTCATGGACCGCACTCTAGCTTTACATCAGGCGGAGTGTTGTCACATGCCGAGCTTCAATAAAAACAAAAACCAAGTTATCGCTACTTGCAACCGAGTGATTTTGTTCGGTGCAAAATTTGTTGTTAAAATTAAACAAGTCAGCTTACTTAACGTACATTTCTTGCTTAATATTGACAAAGTTGTATTGCACGTTGTTAATAAGATTCGGTTGTATGCTGCCGAATAATTTTTCCAAGACATTATCGAGTCAAATTGGTACTTTTCTGGAACTTCGTTTTCTCAGTGTAGTAGGTACTATTTAAAATTGGCAATGTTTTCGATTATTCTGGTTTAAAAATTGAAAATATTTTTATAACTTTTAAGTTTAGTTTTCAGGTATAATAATATTTTAATTTTTTTTTATATAGTGCTCGGCAGCAACACTGGTAATTGCATTTCTCATCTCTCTTGCAGTGGTAGCCCCTGTCTTGCCTGCACAGTCCAGTTTGCACAGCCTAGCGCGTGGGAACCACTGCCTTTGGACGGGATATAATGTGAAACTGTGTGTGTTTTATTAAAACAAACAATTAAACAATAACATTAACAAATAAACATTTGTACATTAAATTTTTTTTTAATACATAATTTTTACTAGGTACGATAAAATAAGTGAACGGTGAATTGTTCACGAAACGCGCGGCATTAAGTGGCAAATTGAAAGAAAATATCATATCTAAGGTATCGAAAGCTTTTTCTTATTCCCCTCAAATCGAAAAGAAATATAGAGATAAAGTGTAGAGGGATGCTACGTCATTCGTGCACTCAGGGATTATTTAGGGTTGAAGTTTTTTCTTACTGTCGAAGGGAAAGTACGAATGCTAAAACTTATATGAGTACTTTTTTTATTTAGTAATAATATTCCTTATTTCTACCATTTTGACTTAACAGTGTGATTGACAAAATATTTTTTTTCTTGTAGCTCGGCATGTGACATCACTCCGCCTGATGTAAAGCTAGAGTGCGGTCCATGAATAGAAACAACCGCTACTACAGTGAAATCTGTGCGGGCAGCAGTCGGCTCCACTAAGCCGGCTTGAGGAGACGAGAATGTACCATCTAGATTGACAGTGCACACTCCTCTCGTTATCCCTGGCTACTTTCAAACTATTCCCGAAACGCAGGTCAGTTCACGGGTGTTACCTTCAAACCCCAGGACGGCAGACAGGACAAATAACCATTATCAGTCTACTTACCACTCTTTAATAGTGCCTATAGGCACTGAGCGACCAAAGTACATATAACAAAGTTACATTGGTATCGGTCAGAATTAACGAGGTTCGAACACGGGTCTCATCGATCGTGAGTTCACGCGTCTTACCGCTGGACCACGGCCGCTCTGTGAGCAAATATACTTAGGGTTTTTTTTACATTACTTTTAAGTATTTTTTAAATATTTTAGTCCGACTTGATTGGACAAAAGAAAAGTTAAACCAAACAATAAAATATCAATAAAAATAAATCATTAGAACATAAATGTGATCTGGGTTAAATAAGTATTTATATTAAAGTTCATATCATAGTTTAAGTTTAAAGACAGACAAAGCGGTACATTTTACACTGGAATATTATGCTTCATGGGGGAAGCGACTGAACTTCAAGCTCGCGATTATCTTACTACGAGAAGGTCCCCCTCTCCATTCTTATCTTCTCCCCAGCAAGTCGAGAAGAACAATTAGGTACAACAAGTTTAACAAAGAAAGTGTATTATTATCTTTTTATTTTCTTATCTATTTAAAAAAGGTTTTTTTATAACTCATTTTCGACTTCTTTTTGTCTAAATTTCTATTGATCTGTTTAAAAAGATTTATTTTAGATTCTTTTGTCGTATTTTCGTTTCTAATATTCATCATTATACTGCCTACCACTATTTAATTTAAGTTATAAATTAAATATTACTTAAAAATATACTTAAGTTTTTTTTTAATTTTTAGTTTAATATGGCAATATAACAATTTGTCAGTGTCAAAGTTAATATTTACATCAAGTTAATTTTATCGTGGATCACGCATTGATATATGCAACTAGATGTGCAATAACGCTCCCAATGTGACGCGAGAGAAAAATGACCGCAGTCACCTTTAGGTTCTCTGTCAGTTAGTATTTGACTTGACGGCAACATTGTCAAATTGGTTGAAGCGGCCTACGCTTTTTTCATGTCAGATGTATGAAGTTTGCCGCTCTGGTATGTATGGTGGCTCTATGGCATCACGGATCATTCATTAATTACACTAAATAGTCAGATCGAGCCCCAGTCAAGTCAAAAATAGCTTTAGTAAAGTGTTGGAATGCTTACTAAAACTTTGTACGGAGTTTTGGAGGGAAAATATAAAAAAATAAATTATTCTAGTAAATCCTACTCAATAACCATAAATCAGTGTTTAAGATAGAGATGCAAGCGAAATGCCAAACCCAATTAGAAACAAAATTTAAGCTAGAGTGCCTTTCAACTGCGGTTTGGCCATCTTCCAGATGAACGTGCCAACAGATTCGTCCAGTATGAATTTCCTTTTACATATCACACTATAGTAGTAGTAGATCTGAAAATCTTTTTATTTAAAAAAAACAGTTGGCGGTTTTAGTTTGGTGGAAGTAAAGAAAACCAGTTTGAACCTTTGCTTGTTTCAATAGAACCACAGCTTAACAAGTGAAGAGAGAATTTGTAGCGCAGACTGTAGCCCTAACGGAGAGAGAAGGTAACGGCGATGATCACGTTTTTGCCGGTTCACTCCCCGACATTTGAACGTAAACCGTCCGTATAAAAAGCTTTGTTTCAAAAGGGTGAATATTTATATTTTCTGTGTGTTCCCCTTGCAAGTCATCGGGCCAGACGTACCGGTGAGAATTTAGCGAGATTTGACCACGGGTCTCGTCGATGAGTTTACCGCTAGACAACGGTCGCTTCTAAATATTATAGCCAGAAGAAACATATTCAAATTATTGTAAACTAATAACAAAATGGATACTAAAAAGTGTCATACTATGGCACTATTTGAAATAGAGTAAAAAGTCGAAATACGTGTATGTGCCGCTGGGGTCGAGCTCAATCCGCTTTCCTCTTCCTGCCACCAATACATTTTAGACAGAACATAAAAATATAAACAAAAAGAATAAATTGAAAAAGGGTTAAAGCACGGCTCGCCTCGAGCTGTGATCTGAAACCGACAGACATTGCCAAAATGCCAGCAAAAAGGTTCGACTTCCGAATTATGCGACAAGTTTTAAAAAGCGTATAACCAAGTTTTTAAAATGTATTTTGATTTTTTATAATAACATACGGAGCCGATGTCTATACAATATTTACGCGCTAATTATCGTGCGCCTCGATGCTCAACATCTTAGTCTAAAGATAGTCTATGACAGATGTCGTTTCGTGAAATATGTGTCGGCCAAGTCATTAACAAATAAGTTTAATGCGAAATGTATATAAGAACCCACTAAAATACACGTAATTTATTAATTACGATATTTACAAAATTTTGTATTAAAATGTCGTTAAAGTCAAAAGTATACTTATGGATTGGACGAGTCAGTTACCCTACGGCGATTTACTTACTCTATGGCAGATAGGTGTACCTATCTCTGCGCTTTAGCAAAACAAATATTATCAAAATGGATAAGTTACATTATAAATTAGTATTTTTTTTGTTTTCATAGATAGATTTTTTTAAAGATAGATTTACCTTTATATAAAATAATCGAGTTTTTTATAGTTAATTAATTGCTTATAGCTATGCTGATTAACCCAGTCTTCCGTCTTGGGGCGGTACTAACACTTTTAAGTGTAACACCGGTAAAGTGACCTGTCGCGTTTCGGGATCAGCTTAGAAGTAACCGGGTGTAACGAGATAAGTCTACACTGTCAACCTGGATGGTGCATATTCATCTTAAGCCGGCATAGCGGAGGTGAATGCACCATTTCATGCAAATATTTCTCTTCAGTCTCTATAGTTCTTTCTATTCATTGGACTGTTCCGTGCGCTAACTTTACATCGGGCGGAGTGTTCTCAAAATAAATCTATTTTTTCTGCATCTATAATTTTCTATATATTTCTCTGTTGAAATTTGTTTAAATTTTTAGTTAATAAATAGGTAGTTAAGGTGCTGTGCCTCTCAAATAAGCCCATGTGGGCTTTGAGAGGCACAAGATTATTCTATTTATAAAGTACAAATGAAACAGAATGAATAAATTAAAAAATATATATATCATTTCCATTTATTTAAAGCTTTAGGAGTTTAAAGAATCGCAATTGATCAAATGCAATGTTAATAAGGAGATTTGGTGACGACGTTAAGTCGGAATTAATGACCTTTTCGTTATAAATTACTACTTTTTTTTTCACATAAGCTATATATTTGCCGCCATTTTA
Organism: Tinea pellionella; assembly: GCA_948150575.1. Classification (NCBI taxonomy): domain Eukaryota; kingdom Metazoa; phylum Arthropoda; class Insecta; order Lepidoptera; family Tineidae; genus Tinea; species Tinea pellionella. Next base: position 1,572,973 of record OX411254.1, on the reverse strand, counting down.
TTTACATTGCTTGTATATTTTTTAAAGAGTGGTAGGTAGACTGATGATGGTTATTAACCCAGTCTGTCGTCACTTTCAGGCGTAGCGTGTGTGTGACAACACTCCGCTTGATGTAAAGCTAGAGTGCGGTCCATGAATGAAAACTACTGCTACTACAGAGAAATCTATGCGGGCAGCAGTCGCCTCCACTATGCCGGCTTGAGGAGACGAGCATGTACCATCTAGATTGACAGTGCACACTCCTCTCGTTATACCTGGCTACTTTCAAACTATTCCCGAAACGCGACAAGGTCACTTCACGGGTGTTACATTCGAAAGCCGATCTTGTCGGGTTTCGGAATGAAACCGGGTATAACGAATGGAGTGTCTTCTGTCAGTAGTTGGGCACATTCGTCTCCCCAAGCCGGCATAGCAGAGGGGATCACGTTGTACTTAAACATCAGGCGGAGTGTGACTACCGTGTCAATTTATTTACTACTTTTAAAAAAAGCTTTTTATTCTATATTACAATGTTTTTTTTTAACCCACTAAGCAATATCTCTTCGTCTCGATACAAACTTTCAAAAGGAAACTTTTGGAACCCATAGAATTGGGTATTATAAAATTTTAAACTCTAAAAGCATGAACATAAGGTTGACATTTGTGAAATTAAAAACGAAGGGTGGCTTTGTAAATATGTTTATTTCATTGTCAACATCCCCATTAAGTTGAACCACGAGCTTTATGTGTCTACGAAAAAAATACTTTTCGATTAATGTTATAGGAAATTTTTTCTAGGTACAAAAAAGTTGAACTAAACTTTTAATGTAGACATTTTTATAACAGTACACGTTTAATTTTTTTTTAATTGTAACTCGGCATGTGACAACCTCCCCTAATATATTTAGTTACTCAAAATAACTATGCCGTCACTATACAGTTTTCTCTTTACTCGTATATAATAGTAAATCGGCATTTTATTTTAGCACGTCATATGACCGCACTCCGCCTAATGTTAAGCTAGAGTGCGATCCAGCAGTCGCTTCCGCTATGCCGGCTTGATGAGATGCCCTTATCACATTGCGCTAGAAGGATCCCATGTTATAGGAAGGAAGAAAGACGTGGTTGGGAAGGTCGTTCTGCTGCATGTGTCTACACTCCGTGTTAAGCTATAGTCCAATCCATGAGCGGAAACAACTCCTATCACAGAAAGAAATGCAGCTGTCCTTTTCGCAATGCAAACTTAAGTACGGTCCATTTTCACGGTGCGCATACTTGGCTGCTTTTGAAACTGACCCAAAACTCGACTAGGTCATTCGATGGTTCCTAAAAACTTTTATTTAAATCAATATAAATTTGAACGGTAATTTTATAAGATAAAGTTATCAAACCGAGATATAACTAAGAAGGCGGTGACAAGATAAAATAAATCCCCTGGTTAAAGAGTAAACTTAGCCGAAGCGAATTGGGATTTAATTTACGAGAAGGAGATCCTTGTTGGTGGGCTCCTACCGTCTATAGATCATATTACACCTAAAAATAATTTAAAAAAAAAAAATTTACTGTACTAAGCTAGTGCTTGTAACACAGGCACTAAGCGACCAAAGTACATATAACATAGTAAGTATCGGTCAGAATTTTGCAAGGTTTGAACATCGTGAGATCTGTCCTCCACGGCTAGACTACGGCAAATCTATTTTTTTTTTAAATTAATTATAATATACTGAATTCTTTAAGTTAATTATGATTATCGATCCATTTCCTATTATTTCGGTAAGACATGATTAAACTAATATTACTACTAGAATGTAGAGATTATGATGAACAAATCAACATTTCATTAATAGTCGTTACAATTTATGGCGGGTCTATTTCACATACAAACAATATTGTCTCCTTTCAATAAATACATTATGATCTATTACAACTTAACTATTTACCCACATACCTGTAACGTTAAATCATTTTTCTTGCAGGGTTTTTTCCCCAAACACGTAGGTACTTCTATCATTACATACCTACCCCTCTTTTTGTTGGAACGTGGAGGGGATCGCCCAACCAAATTGGATTGGAGTCCATTGAAGGCAAGAAATGTAATATCTTAGTTGAGAAACCGAATGTGAGGAAGCAATCATTCCGATATTTGGTTATTTTTTATTTAGATATATTGACTTGTGATCTGGTTATTTGAATTTTGCGATGTGAACTGAATTAAAAATTTCAACGTATTTATTTTATATCTTTATGACTACATTTCGACCGATGTTATGTTAAACCGCAGTCCATCATTTTAAGCAACGGCTACTACAAAAAATATCTACAAGCAACAGTCGCCTCTGCTATGCCGGCATAAAAATGCACCGTCAAAAAAGCTCAATCCAAGCCCAAGAACATTACATCCATTTGATGCTTGTTACACTTAAAACTGGCCCACAACGACAGATTTGTTGAAAAAATACTAGTGTTCATAGTTTACATCTTTATTTATCTACTTAAACATTTTGAAACAATACAAAAGAAATTATACAAATTACAACAGATCAGTGGGACGCCATGATTCTCTTCCTACTCACTAGTGACGTTCCTTATTTATAGTGATGTACAAAAGCATTCGATATTCAACAAGATTACCTACGATTACCGACTCTCGAAATTGAACAAAGAAGTATTTAAACAAAATTAGGAATATTTTAACTTATTTAATTAGTACCTAAATGTGCATCCGCAGATTACATGAACTGTCAAAAACAAACGTCAAGATCGTGGTTCAAGTTTTAATTACTTCGGTTTCCAGTCTAAGCTTAATTAAAATATTACTTTAAAAGACAAAGAAAAGACCAGTAGGGGTTACAAAAGATCAGCGAACTCGAGACGACTGGGGTTGAAAGTTAAGAGGCTGCGGCGATTGCTATGCATCTCTTTAAGTACTATGAAGGAAGTCATAATATGACATTTTATTCATGTCCATAATACGTGGGGGAAGTTGAACTTATGAAAAATTACAGTCTTTAACGTTAAAATAAATGAGGCGAGAGACATTTGTGCTTATATGGGACTCGCGTTATTTAAAAGTTAAAAAGAAGTTTGAATTCTCTATTTTAAATTTAATTCTTATGTAATTTAGCTACTAACCCTTAAATACTATGTTTCGTAGACTGTTTAGGTTAGGTTAGACACATATTTCGAATAAACACAATTCCGCTATGAAATATTGAATATGAATGAATCCAATACGATTATTTTCTTTGTGAAATGTTTTGGAAATAATCTTTTATTACATTTACAAAAACATAAAATAATATTTTCTATACCCAAACATATTTTCGACACTAAGTGAAGATTATCGTCCAAAATCGTCGTCACTATCAAAAATATAATGTCTGCATTTAACGATCAAAGAAAACGTATTTTATTGGAGCTGGAGACATTACGTACAGGGCTTCCTTTATTGGGTGTTGCTAGACGCATAAAACATAACTGAAAGTAGATTTACTCTACTACACTTAACTAGAAGTTTTACTGGGAATTTCACTCTTATATTGTTGGGACTATATGGGTCAAAATGGCTTGAAATTTTAGTTGTGTAAAGGTAGAAGTATTTTCAGGGTTATGGCTGTTGTGATTGATCATAAAAATAATAAATGACATTTGTGTGTTTTCTGACCACTATAGTTTGCCTTAATGAAGAAATAGATATCTTATTATTGTGTATAACGACCGTTAGTTATTACATAGATAATATAACTCGTGATTTATACACCTGAGATGTTTTGTCAACCTTTTTTTAATTTTAAACTTTTGTTAGAATTTTTTTTATACGGAAGACGCTTAAAGATATCAATGGGTAACAGTCGTTATTCGAACGCAATAGAGTTGGAAATAATAATCTGTATTCTGATTTATCGTTATGCCAAATTGTAGACACAAATTACTTGGACATGGATGAATATTCGCGCTAACACGATGTCCTGACACCGGATTATATTAACTTTAGGTAGGTACATGAATAAGTTCAGAGATAACTTTAACACTTTTATTATGAAAAAAATAAACATATGAAAAAAACTTATTGGGTTTAATTGCGATTATATAATGGAAAACACTGCCACCCCCAAAAGGACAAACCTGAACTGCCGTAATAGTTTAACATGAATAATATACAATATTATTCGTCTACTCAAGCCGGCATAGTGGAGACGACTGCTGCCTGTAGACATTTCTCTGTATGTACTTAGTGGTTTCCGCTCTATCTTGACATCAGAGGAAGTGTTGTCATACGTATACCCATAGGTTGATATGGTTAGAGGAAGAAGAGTATTTTTTTTATTGCTACTACACAGAAATGTCTGCAGGCAACAGTTGTCTCCACTATGCCGGCTTGAGTAGAGCAACAAAGCTGCTACACCATCCAAATTGACGGGGACGCTCTTTACGTATACCCGATTGGGCTAATAAACATCACCAGTTTGCCTACCATTAAAACTTCTTATAATGTCTGGATACCCTTACAAGATGCTACAGTCATTTGTTTTCTGTGCAGTCTCTAAAACTCATATTACTCTATGCAATTACCTTGTTCGCAAGATGTAAGTCAATTTGTCGAGTGCTGTCGGGTAGTTACGGGTTAATCGGGTTGGTACTAGATCAAAATTGATCAATCTTAACTATTCTTGTCATTAATACGTGTTGACCAGATTGTATGTGAAACCTCCCTGTATTCATTTTGTTTTTATTGCCACGTGGTTATTAGTCCATTCCGCCGTGCTAGAGTAGTACTATCACTTTCAAGTAGCCAGGTATAACTAGAGGAGTGTGCACTGTCAACCTGGATATGCACATTTATCTCCTCGAATCGGTATAGCGTTTTGCAAAATTTCTCTGTAGTAGCAGTTGTTACCGTTCATGGACCGCACTCTAGCTTAACATCAGGCCGAGTGGTTTTTCTACTCCTATGCCAAGCTACAATAAAAATCTCATTAAACAAAAGAAGTATATTTTGTGTTTTTTTTTTAATTAAAATTTGTTTATTTTAAATTAATTAAATCCCATTTCATTTTAAAATGTCCCCAATTCGTCTCACAGATGTTTTGTTTAATTTTAAAACTGGTTACCGAAAATTCTTTGTAGATTTAATTTCGTCTGCTTCTTTTGTTGATATATTAAATAAAGGAGAATGCCCATTTTTGGGCCCACATTTCTTTTAATTGTACCAACACATCATTTACGAATCAACAGACAATGTTTATTTATTTATTTTTTATTTATTTTTACATAAAAACAGATATCATCAATTAAATTATTAAAGCATTTAAAATAACAATAACCTCAAATATTGCATCAGAAAACATCTAATTACTCAATAACCCGGGTGAAGAGATTAAAACTGATTGGTAATAAGGAAGTAGATTTATTTTTCTACAAAATTAACTAAAAATTATCGACAAACTCGAGAAAAAAATAGTGGGCCCATTTCCCTTAGGCGATTTTCCTTTTATAATTAGGTTCTTAATATTTAGAATGGTGGTACTACCATAGGACGGCAGACTGAGCTAATAACCATCATCAGTCCGCCTATCACTTTTTCCTAAAAATAACATAATATCTTTTTAGAAAAGTATTTTTTTGTTTTATAGTAGTCACGCATGTAACCACACTTCGCTTAAGCTAGAGTATGGTCTAACTAGAGAAGCTTTAATCAGCAGCCGCCTCCGCTATGTTGGCTTGATGAGCGTGTGCAAGTCCTGGTTGACAGGATTCCTCTTGTTAAAGTCTTGATACGCGACTAGTAGTTAGGTTAGGTTTTCAATTTTCATCATGCTTTAATGAACTAAATAATCAGATAAAGTTTGTAATAAAAATATATCATTAGAAATATAGAAATGTTTGGAGAGATGTTTTACCTCTCGACCCGGTTATTCCTTTCTTTACGAGCTGAGATAGAAGCAATAAAGCCTGCTTACACGTTGTCGCTTTTCTTCTACTACAAAAGGTGACGCGAGTAACTGATGTGACGTCACCCACCGCTGTCATTTCAAAAGCTATGATTAGAGCGACATCATTTCCTGTTTTAGGTCTACGAGGAAATTTTCATTTGTTTGTTGTCTTTTGTATTTTTACATTTTTAATCTACATTGTTTAGCTAATTTTATTTTAAGATTGTAGTCCACTTTCAAGTTCCCATACAAAATGCGGTAACGTTTTTTGATCCTTAAACATTAATGGATTTTAATGATATTTGTGGTATAGTACGAACCAAACTTTATGGCTGCTCCGAAGTTAGCCACAAGTCACTGCGCAGTACACTAATTGAGGTATCAGCGAGGCACGATGAACGTTAGAGGGAAGACTCCCGTCCACAGCTTATTTTTATATATTCTATTCATATTTAACACTAACTCTTAATTTTATTATTGTAAACTTGAAATAGCGTTCGCAGCTAACTTCCGAGACGCCATAAAGTTTGACGCGATAGTTTCATATATCAACAATATCTAGTATTAGCCTTAAACTTTTTAATTAACACAAACAATAACACAAATATACAACTTTCGCATCTTAAAATTTTAACAAAATAAATCGGATAGATTTTAATTTTAACAGAATAAATTAGAGAGTTTTAGAGCGGCCGTGGTCTAGCGGTAAGACGGCGTGAACTCACGATCGATGAGATCCGTGTTCGAACCTCGCTAATTCTGACCGGTACCAATGTAACTTTGTTATATGTACTTTGGTCGCTCATTAAAGAGTGGTTGGCAGACTGATGATGGTTATTTGTCCAGTCTGCCGTCCTGGGGCAGTACCACCACTTTCGAATGTAACACCCGTGAAGTGACCTTGTCGCGTTTCGGGAACAGTTTGGAAGTAGCTAGGTATAACGAGAGGAGTGTGCGCTGTCAATATAAGATGGTACATGCTCGTCTTCTCAAGCCAGAATAGTGGAGGCGACTGTTGCCCGCACAGGTTTCTCTGTAGTAGCAGTTGTTTCCATTCATGGACTGCACTCTAGCTTTACATCAGGCGAAGTGTTGTCACATGCCGAGCTACAATAAAAAAAAAACGGAATTCTGAATCAAAAATGGTATATGGCGAACTCTATTAGGTTAATAACACAGCTCTTTATTATTTTTATTAATTATATATATATATATATATATATATATATATTAATTAGAATGAATTTTAGGATCAGAACCAAATACAAGAAAGGGGGAATGATACATTACCTACGATTAACAACACGGTTTTCTATTTCAAAGGGGCGAATCTAGGGGATAAAATTATGCACGTATAAATAAAATTATAATGAAGTTTGGTGAAAGATTGATGTTACGAGGTTGTTATTTATATATTTAATTTACATAATGGAAATGAAAACGTACTTAACTTTTTTTTCATTATTGTAGCTCGACATGTGATAACACTTCGCCTGATGTAAAGCTAGAGTGCGGTCCGTAAATGGAAACAACTGCCACTACAGAGAGAAACCTGTGCGGGCAACAGTCGCCTCCACTATGCCGGCTTGAGGAGAGAAGACAACTAGATTGACAGTGCACACTCTTCTCGTTATACCTGGCTACTTTCAAATTATTCCCGAAACGCGACACGTGATCTCTATCTGATGATATCAATCTATATTGCTTATTTTTAACCGACTTCAAAAGGAGGAGGTTCTTTATATTTCGATGATGTTTTGTGTTTTTAACAAATAATGGTTCCATAATGGTATGTAGTTGATATTAGGTCAATTATAATTACCATAAAAATACAGATAAAAAAAGATTTAAAAAATAAAAAATAAAATAATTCAGACTGATTTATTTATTTATATATTTATTCAGGCACAGTTACAATCGTCAAATTTAAAATAACAATTACATAAAACGAAAACTTATTCATTTTACCATTGACAAACTTAATTATCGGCTTAAAAGAAAAATAAAAACACTCCAGCTTCCAGTTTCTGGTTCGCGGGATACAATTACAATAAAGGAGAATGTCCATTTATGGGCCCACTTGATACCTAATAGTATGGTAACAAAACAATATCTTATTTTTTTATTAATTCATTTAAATTATATCAACAAAATATTTACCAATTAATAGACAATGTTTAATTACATAAAAAACAGATATCTACAATTATTAAAGCATTAAAAATAATAATAACCTCAAATATTGCATCAGAAAACAGGTAATTACTCAATAACCAGGGTGAAAAAATTAAAACAGTAGATTTATCATATTATATAAAGCTCGATTACCACTGACTGACTGACTCACTGACATATATTATAAAGCACTTGCCGGAGGGTTAGAGGGGTGATTCTTTTTGAGGCGTGTAGGGGGCGGTCCCGGGACCTCGGGAAAACCTCGACTTTGACCGGAAGCGGACTCTGGACCGGAAGTGACGCCGATATCTCGGAAACGGAGCGAGATAGGGCACAAGTGCCGGAACAAAAGTCGTAGGGAATGCCCTCTAATATCGAAATCCATAATTTGTTTTTTCAAAAAAAATTTTTTTTCAAAACTACCCGAAAAAAAACTTTTTCAGCGCCGCGAAGCGCGCCCAAAAAACTAGTTTTACTATAAAATTAATTAAAAATCATCGACAAACTCGAAAAAAAATTGTGGGCCAATTTCTCTTAGGCGAATGGGCATTCTTATTTATTTTAGCGAAAAAATACCAAACGGATTTGATATTTAAAAAAAAATCAGATTTAAACTGTTAATACCACGTTAGATATTCATAAACCATTTCATGGTTGCAATTTCTATACTATAGTCCGTTTACTTAAATTTTCCTAACTTTTTATTGTACCTCGACATACGACAACACTCCGCCTAATGTTAAGCTAGACGTACAGAAAGAGCTGCTACTACAGAGAAATCTTCGCAGGCAGCAGTCGCCTCCGCTATGCCTGCTTGAGTAATAATAGTAAAAATGTTTAAACGTTTATTATATTTAAAAATAAGTTAATATTTATTGAACTAATCATTTAATACTTATGCTACTTTTCGACCTTGGCTACATAACATCCCAGCGCGCCAGAGGCAATCCCGGCTGATGGAATTTTTAATAACGCCCAGTCGTTTTCCGTAATGACAGTTTCTCTTTATTATTACAACAGACAGAATAAGTACACCCAATTAATATTATCCACTTGTTTACTACATAAATTGCGCGTGAAATTAACGCGTTTTAGACTAACATTCTGTCTTTGATAATAAATTATAGGGAAATTTAGTTTTTTATTATAGAGATGAGATAAGAATTTCATGTATTAAACTTAAAGTTACTTACTCACGATCTGTCCCCACAGAGGTAGACTGAAACTATGGATTGCCAGCGACTTTTCTCTCTACATACCACTTACGTTTTAATCAATTTTAAAAAATCAAAACGTATATTAGTAGTGTTAGGTTAGTAGGTACAGCCCTATAGCTGTCATTACAAGGGCGCAAGGGCGCAAGTGGGATAAAAGGCAACCAATCTGTGATCTTATACGAGTGTATATAAAAACGTAAACTATACCTCATCTTTATAAGACAAGAATGAAAGTTAATAACATTATTAACAACACTTCCTACACCAATTAAACCATAATGATTCATTTTTATTTGTAAAAAAGTGAGCTTAAAGTTTTTACCTAATGATTGTCGCAGTCGCCAATTAAGAATGCCTCTTGTTAAACGTGGATGTAATTTTGTTCTGTGCAACTTAAGTACCACTTACATTCAGAGATAATTTAGAAAAACTACAATCTGGTAACTCGAATTTTAATTTAATAATGTCAGTGAGTTACAGTATTTCTCGAATTTAGATACACAACATCTTTTATAAAAAACAAATTCAACATTTAAATATCCTAATAAAATAATAATAATAATAAAACGATAACACATATAATCTTATTTATTTACTTCTTACCAGTTAAACAATATTCTTTTTTTTTTTTGGTACACAAAAATTACTTTTAGAGCGATCGTGGGTATGCAACCATAAATCAACTGTGAAAGCTATATAAATAATTAATTAGAAGAACATTATTGAATACATATATTTTAAATATTTTACAATCTCGATTGAACATTAGAGTGAGTTTTCATTCGAGTTTCAAAAGTAGTACAACCATCAATGTCGGGCGTTGTCCGTAGAGGCATTTTTGTCGGCAATATCTCCCTTTATCAAAGGAAGACATTAATGAAGAGCAAGCCGACAAGATGGAGGATTCTTTTGTGACGGCTAATCTGCTTTTTTATATTAATTGCTCCGACCGAGGATTTCCTATGTATTAACTGTGTTTTGTACAACTTAAGTGCGCATGGCACTGTTATTTTACATAAGTTACTTTTTAACTTAGTACTGAAATACCAGTTTTTTGATACTAAAAAAATACCGTTAAAGTTACCAGTACTAATAAGTTACTAATAACGTTAATTATTATCTACTAGTTGACCCGGCAAACTTCGTACGAATCAATAAACAAAAAAGCATTTCTGAACGACTTTTTTTAATTGATTTCTAAACGACGGGACGAACATCAAATGTTTGACATTCAAAACCAAAGGAATAGTTTCTAAGGGGAAGCGAAATTGTTGTTTTCACTATATTCCAAGGATTGTTTTTCATATTTACTCACCTTTTAAACCTTCCCTGGACTTCCACAAATAATTCAAAACCAAAATTAGCCAAATCAGTCCAGCCGTTCTCGAGTTTTAGCGAGACTAACGAACAGCAATTGATTTTTATTGTATAAATATCCCTCTTATGACTATTGCTTATCGTTTCGATGGTGGACTTTTGGTATGTTTCGGTATTATATATGTATATAAAAAAGAACGATGAAATTAGAGTAAATAACAGATTAAATAATTATTTTTATGACACGAATTCTGCTTACCCCACATTTAATTGATAATACAAGCATTGAAAAAGAACACCAAAACGAAGCCATAGACAACAAAAAACGTCCAAATTAATTAAAATACAAAATATTCCCCTTAAACAAGTACCTATCACGTTACAGCTCAGATTTAGTTTCGTAGATTTCTTACTAACCCCTGAGGAAAGAAACCTCGAAACGGCACGAAAATTTTTATTGGCTTCATAATCTACTTTGATTTTTATAGTGCTATATATATAGGTACTAACCTGTATATATATAGGGGAAAGTCGGTTATATCGTACCACTTTTTACTTTTCCGTCAATATTTCATTTACCAAAAGACTTACCCTTAAGAGTGATTATTACAATTATAGATCAAAATTTTGGCTATCACATATTAAAAAATTGCTGTCATAGGCTGCAATTAAGGTAGTTAAAAATGTGTTTTCCCGGAGGTCTGCTAACGGTACAATTTAGCCGACTAGTCGTTTAAATCGTACCACCGGTATTTTAAATCGTACCATGGGCGTTTAAATCGTACCACTAATAAAATAAAAATCTATTTAAATGAAAATATTTATTTCTGGTGTCATGTACAATAATTACTTAATATTACAGACATGTTATTTATGTCTTAAACAAACAGGGATCAAAAAACAAGTATAAAAATAAAGATTAAAAAATTATAATGATATATCTACTTTCCTTCTGTTAAATGAGGCTTTTTTTATATTGTTCGTGTCATGACAACGTAGAAACAACAATTGTCACGCCTTTTTCCCACAGGGATAGGCAGAGACAACGGAACGCCACTTGCCATGATCCTGACACAACACCCTCGCTTCCCTCACATCCACAATTCTCTTCATGCACGCCCGACGGTTATGAGCACTAGGCAGCCCAGCTTTCATAAGGATGTTTTCGGATTTGATCGGAAAACTATAATTGAATAATATAACAGATAAGACTAAAAATATGATCAACATTTCTACGTTTATTAATTTAGACATTTTAGGAACTCTAATAATTTTGACTAGTTGTGTCGGGACAGGCTGACTGCAGCTCGGATGGACTGTTGACTGGCCCCCTGTCTCCAGTCTAGTGGCGGCGGAAATAGGGATTTCTCCGTCGTCCTATAGACTGAGCCGTTCGGCGAAAGTTTCGATTTATCGTTCCCGGGGCTCGATCCACTACCTTCGACCACCACAGGGCGGAGTGTGTAGCTAACGTGTGCCCGAACCTGGTCCACTATGTGTTGAGTGGTACACAGTGAGGATTTAGTCGGCATGCCAGTGTGAGACTGGAGAGTCCGATATAATTCCGGTACCTTCCCCAAGGTTCAGGGCATTCGTAGAGAGAAGAAAATACGATGTCGGTGTCATCAATACAGCATAAGTGGATCCTTTTTCTCATTTTTTTGTTTCCGTAAGCCGAAAGTGCTCTCTGCAAATCTTCCTTGTTCGATTATATTTTCTTTTATCACCTGTGTCCGTCATCTAAATTAAAAAGAAACAAATGAAAATATATTGTTTTATAACTGTCGGGTAAATTGTACCGGTACAATATGTCCAACCACACGTGGTACGATTTATCCAACCATGTATTTTAAAATAAAATAACTGATAAATACATAACCTTCAAACTTAAAGACTCCGCTAAGAATAATGTGAAAAACAGTTTAGTTTGACACTCAAATACTGTCGACATTGTTAGAAAAACTCACCTTCTTCATGAGCTACAGCCTTACGAATAAGCACGAAAAATTACATCAAACTTCACAAAAACTTATTTTTTTCACTAGAACACAAAGTTCTCAACTGATGCCATTACAAAATGACCTAGAGTCGAGATCGCCACTAAAGCATTGTTTAGTGTTGTCAGAGTTACAAATATATGTTGGCATGTGGGAAATCTAGAGGTGGTACGATTAAACCGGCGGTACGATTTCACCGACTCTCCCCTATATACAACACTCTGCCTGATGTAAAGCTAAAGTGCGGTCCATGAACGGTAGCAGTTGTTTCCGTAACAGACAGTCAGAGAAATTTCTACGTGCAGTAGTCGCCTCCGCTATGTCGGCTTGAGAAGACGAATCTACACCATCTAGATTGACAGTGCATATTCCTCTCGCTATACCTGGCTACGTTCAAAGTGCTCCTGAATCGCGACAAGGAGGCCACAGCCATAGGATGGCAGACTGGGCTAATAATATTTAAGAACAACTTTAATAGAATAAATCTTTTACACTTAAAGCTTGGTAGAGAGGCTGATGATAGATCTGCTATCTCCTTTCGGGTTAACTTAGCTATTATACGTAAAATAGTTAGGGGACTACTTTGTAGACCAAAAGCAAAGTTTCGACGAATAATTGAGGTTCTGAACTTACATTTACAAAGTTTATTTGTCCTGTCTGCCGTCCTGGGGTAGTACCACCACTTTCGAATGTAACACCCGTAAAGTGACCTTGTCGCGTTACAGGAATAGTTTGAAAGTAGCCAGATATAACGAGAGGAGTGTGCACTGTCAATCTAGATGGTACATGCTCGTCTCCTCAAGCCGGCATAGTGGAGGCGACTGCTGCCCGTACAGGTTTCTCTGTTGTGGCAGTCGTTTCCATTCATGGACCGCCGTGCTACAATTTAAAAAAAGTTCTGCCACCGACCAAATCTTCTACAGTTCCATATAGTGATCTGACCTTGAAATCTTTAAAAACCCTACTCAAATTGCAGTTCGAACTACCACATATTTTGTTTTGTCAGAATTTTTTTTAATTTTTGTTTTTATTAGTTGTTAACGTGATCTTTATGTTTTCTATTAATATGTTCACGCTTTAAACGATTTGAATAATAATAGTCTTCAGTATTCTTCACTAGTAATGCCCCGTGAAAACTAAAATTTAGTGAAGACCAGGCTGCGTGGACAATGATCTCTTTGCCTTCAATAAAATAACAAGAATTTAATTACAACAAAATATGTGTGGGTAGTTTAATAATCCTTTGTTGCTCGATAAAGTTTCATAAACTATTTTATCTTTTTGTAGTGATAAAATGTTAATTAATTTTATGAAATATTCGATGCTAAGACGAACTTCTTAATTGATTTTTGGATTATGCTAAAAGGCAATAACCTCTGCTTTAATATTTATACTCTAACTGTTATGCGGGAGAAACAGAGGCAGAAAACTTTCGAAACTTTAACTAACATTCTGCTAAATTCATCTACTAAAACATTTTACATTTTATTTACAATTTTACAATTTCTAAACACTGGAAAAATTTGATTAAAGAAAATTTTCGAAATTTGGAAAGATTTCGAATGTAACACGCAATACGTTTCGAGTTTATAAGTATGGTGTGACGAGTAGAGTGTGCACTGTCAATATGGATGGTGCACGTTCGTCTCATCGAGATGGTTTAGCGTTTAGCAGCAGCAATAGCAACTTTAGAAATTTATCTGTAGTAGCAGTTGTTTCCGTTTCTGGACCGCACTATTGCTTAACATCAGGTGGAGAGTTGTCATATGCCGAGCTGTAATAAATTATTTATTATTTTTAAGGCACTCATACATACAGTACAAGCATGTTAGTAAATATAAATTTTAAGAGTTAGCGCTGGACTGTAGCCCTAAATAACGGCATTAAACAAAACCGCTATATGTATAATATTAAGGAAAAGAAAAACTAAACTACTTAGAATCTAATTATTATAAAACTATTCTATTAATACGCGTGAGGTTTTGTAGAACTCTACATTTAACTTATTTTTAAAAATTGAAAAATTACTATTAAATATATCGAGATCTGTAACCTTATGCATACTTATCCAATCATTGTACGTTCTACACATTCTAACTAACGGAATTCACGAAAGGGTTAGTAGAATGTGTAGAAGTGGGTATCTCGTGTTCAGACACACAGATGATAATATTTTTATACCAAAAATTACCCTAAAAAAGTGATACAAAATTTAATAATCAATATTGCCAACTATAAGAGAATAGGAATATTTAAGGAATTTATATTGGCTGGCAACCCTAAGTGTATGGAGAGGGGGAGAATTTGCGGTATTGAAGGAATTTCCTCAAGACAACTATTGAAAATCTAATAACCTTATAGTTCCAACAAACTTATGTTTGTTTAAAATAAAGTCTATGGAATGTAATATCTATTTTATTACATAATTTGCTTCTTTGTAAACTATGTATGTATTTAAGAATGGATTGGTCTAGCGGTAGGATACGTAAACTCACATTAGATGAGACCCGTGTTCAAATCCCGCCAAATTCTGACATGTACCAATGTAACTATGTTATATGTACTTTGGTCGCTCAGTGCCTATAGTACGAGTATAATAATAATTAAAGAGTGGTAGGCAGTCTGGTGGTGGTTATTGGTCCAGTCTGCTGTCCTGGAGTAGTAAGTAACACCACTTTCAAGTGACCTTCTCTCTTTTGACACAAACGATAATCTCAGTCTGCCTTCCCGGGGTACTACTATCACTTTAATCAGAACTGAGAGGAGCGTGTACTGTTAAAGTCAATGTTGCATTTTCGTCTCCTCAAGCCGGCATAGCGGAGGTGACTGTTGCCTACATATACTACTGTATGATAGTATTTGTCTCCGCACATAGCTAGCTCACTCTTATTTTTCAGGCACTATTCATATGTCTAGTTACTATAAAGAAAGCTTAATTTGCGGGTTTTTATTTCTTTGACATTAGAAATTTGTAGTCAGAATCACCCCTTACATAATACGGTCGGTTACACTTTTGGAGATTATTTCCTTTCCATTTATCATTAACGCATAAATGAACATATCTAAAGACTCATGTAATTAAGTATACTATATTATAATATATAACAATAAATGTATGGTAAAAAGGTTCTATTATAATGTTGAAAGGGTTTTCGGAATTCATACGTTAAGTTATGAGCTTGAAGCTTTGAAATTTATTGAATAAAAAATTACTCTGTATTTTTTTATTTTTTAGTTTTTGTTTAATTTTTGTCATAATAAAAATTTCAGCATACGTTTTTTACTGAAATTACTGAAAATGTGTTCAATAATTCGTATGTCATAGAAACATTAGAAAGCTATTAAAACATGCCTCAAGGAGTAGTGTACTTAATTTTTAAGCATACAGTACATAAGTCAAAGTAAACTTTTATTTACAGTTGAAATAAATATTGTAAATAAACCGACCACTACACTGGTCATATTTTGCAGTTAGTTTAACTGGCGAGTTGCCAATTTAACGAGCTTTTCCTCCAACGATCGTATGCGAAATATGAAATCGACACAAAAAATATACAACATTTTTCTGTTGCTTTGAAGGACGCCGTTATTTGTACTTCGGTTTAAAATATTTAAAGAATTTGTTTTAAAAATGTTTTAAATACTACCAATGGACGCGATAATTCAAATTTTCGTAAAATGCTTATCACTATCCCGGCTCATTTCTTTTTCACTTTGGATTTCTTTCCAAACAATATTATATTTTAGTCAATTCAGACTCGAATCACAATACATATTCTATTAAGATATTATTTGATTTGATCTCAGAAGATCTTCCAAACCTGTCAAGATTGCTACTCTCACAACGCCCTCTAGTGGCATCTAGACATAGTTCGGCTGACCAATCATAGTCTGTACCGCGGCAATTTTAAGTGCGGCCAAATTTTTAAATTTTAGAAATGTATGTAATAGTTAATCCTTCAAGGGTCGTTTGCACCAGAAGGCCGGTTAAAGTAACTTTAACTATTACTTTTACTATTACTTTTACTTTTACGTTTAACGGTCGTCGTCGCCGTAAAAGTAACAGTAAAAATTACTTTTACTTCTTAAGAGCCATTTGGCCTTCTGGTGCAAACCGCCCTTAGAAACGTACGGTTGTTTTTGTAGTACATATTGTTTTATTTAAAATTCAAAATTATATTCATAAACTATTTTACACAGTGAATTATAGGTAAGTAAACAACTTTTATAATAATGATACTTTATTGCACAACATAAAAATTGCAAAAGGCGAACTTGATGCCTTGAGGCATTTTCTACCAGTTAACCATTGGTGTGGTGGAAAAGTGTTTTCGGTGCAGAAACAAAAATATAAGAATAAATAAATGAAAAATAAATAAATCTTTTATAGTTATTTTTTCTGTGCCACAAAATTTAAAAAAACATTAAACGTGTGCCGCGACATCTATTAATAGTTCTAGTTACTATAGTATTCGCTTTTACCGGGAATTTAACACGGGACTTCCCTGTAACAATGCGCCACAAAGGCTGAATACAATCAGGGGCCCCTTAATCACAATCGTGCATGGCAGTTCACCGCGCAGGACGCCGGTAGCCGTCCGACAATGAATTCTCGGCAGTCCTGCTCGAGACCGCCAAACTCCGTCCACTGCAGCACTGTTTGCAGGAGAGGTGAACGCACTGCACGCTTCCTGCTTGATAGACTGTAATGTACGGTTTTGAATGAGCCACTTAAGTATTTATTACAAAAATATAACGTGAAAATTGGAAAATATAACCGTTTGTTTATACCTAAGTATTGTTGCGAAGGAAGTGTATTCACGTAAATGGTCAATTCTTTATGTAGCACCTTATTTTTATTACCATACGTGCAGCAGATGAAAATTGAGTTTCATTCCCTGAAATGTATTGTTCATGTTGTGCTTTTACAATATTTGAATTGATATTCGTTTCAAATTGTTTTTATCTCTAAATATATTTTTATTCAGTTATTTTTTTAACAATTTATTAAATTACTAGATTGGTTTTCTTATTAAATAATGATGACAATTTATTGTTGATTTTTTTTATACAATTACGACGTTTTTTACGTGACCTGGAGGTGAGCACAGTGGAGGTCAATGAACATCGACGACTGAAGAACCGCTGTACACGGTAGCCCCAGTCGCTGTCACTATGCCGGCTCGAGAAAACAACATAAGATGGTTAAATGATTTAGTATTTTATGATCAGAGCCGCCTGTTATCGTAGAGAAAAGTTTTCAGACAGACGCTTCCACTATGCCGGGTTGATGAAGCGAATGTCAAGAGACCAGAATTTGCGAACTCTTAAAAATCAGACTTAATTAACAAATAATCAATAATCAATAAATAATAATAAAAAAATAACAAATAATCCAAAAAAAAATGTTTAGACACGAATCCCTACCTATATTTACGCACATTCATTCGAATAAAAAGTAATGAAAAAAACCTCTATTTCTGTTACCACAAATGAACCACTATTGTTCGCAGTTATTGGGAATTCAACGTCTGAACGGAATGAAAGAATTTAATAAAAAAAGGCCAATTTTACTATAATATTTGCAGTATGTTGTTTTAGAAATAAATACAAAAATTGTTTAAATAACAAAGTCTCATCGACGCGACGGATAAAATTTAAATTTATAATCAACTATTGTTCTCCTACTCCATGCTTTTTTATAGTAGCTCGGCACGTGACCACTCCGCTAGCATAGCGGAGGCGACTGCTGCTTGTAGAGATTCCTCTGTAGAGAGGCTTGAGAAGACGAATGTGCACCATCTAGGTTGACAGCGCACACTCGTCTCGTTATACTTGGCTACATCCAAACTGATCCCGGACCGCGACAAGGTTACTTCACGGGCGTCACATTCGAAATTGGTGGTACTACTCAAGGTTGGCAGACTGGGCTTATAACCATCACCGAGTCTGCCTACCACTCTTTAATAATGGCTATAGGCACTGAGCGACCAAATATAAATATCAGCAGACGCCTTCGTTATACCGGCTTGCATAGTCGTATTGACTCGTCTCGTTATACTTGGCTACTTCCAAGCTGACCCCGTAACGCGACCACCACTTCACGGGTGTTACAATTGAAATTGGTGTTCCGGCAGTCTGGGTTAATAACCACCATCAGTCTGCTTACCTCTCTTAACTTTATTTTCCGCAATATATTATTAGGTATCTAATATCTTTAATCTACCTAGATTTCTTTAGATAGTACAATATTTTCGTTGTTGCAAAGTACCGAATATTTCTCTGTCAAGAAAACCTCGACCTATTACGAATTATTTAGTCATGACTTCCTTTTTATTCGGCGGTGTTAATTTTTTAAATTGCTTGCGATATTTTACTTGTTATTTGAGGAAATAAACTAACTGGATAAAGAAATAGTCTTGTTTTTGAGGAAATATTATGGTTGGGGTCATTACAGGACATCTGATATCTACACTACTACAATATAAATGTTACAGATAGCCCTCTGTGCAGAGGATGTCTGGAACAGGAGGAAATGGTGCAACACGTGCTCCTGGAATGCAGCAGCGTTGAAGCATCGAGAAATAAATTCCTGAGGACAACGTCAACACTCCCTGAGGCGTGCCGGAACGTCGATGGCGTACTAGCTCTCATAGAGGAGATAAGTTGGCTTGTATAAGTATGGAAGGACGCACCAGGGATATCCATGGAGGGTATGCATGCGGAAACCAGCCCGGAATCAAGAAGAGGAAATATTTTTTATAACGCTCAACTATGACCATTATTCGTTTGGTATTAAGGTTTATATTGATTTCCGATAATTTAAAAGAGAAAAAAAGTTAATAAAAAATACTAAAACATAAAATAATAAAGAGCATCTGGTGTCTTTGTTAACGTTGACTTACCAACTCCTATGCTGTACAAAGCACACTTACTTTCAGTATAAACTTTCAAAGCATATTAACCTTAAAATCCAAAAGAATAAGCGTGCTTTTCCCTTCAATTCGAATGTAGGTTTTCACCGGTGAATTTTGCTGTAAATACTTGAAGTTTTACAACAAGAAGGGTCGAGGTTCCGACTTATGAACTTTCGCACCGGCCGTGTTGTATTTGAGTTTTACAACCGTTTTTAGAAGAACCTTTGAAGCTTCATTGTCAACTTTAATAGCAAAATGACAGCAGGAAAATAGTCTGTTTGACAAAGGATGTTTATTTTGATTAAAATTTTAAGGTAACATAAACTCGTGAAATGACCTGATCGTTTTTCAAGATCAGCTATGAAGTAGCCAGGTATAAATATAGGAATTTGCACGGTTAAATCCTGAACTGCACATTCGTGTCCTCGCGTCGCCATAGTGGAGGCGACTGACTACTGTCTGCAGACAGTTATGTGGTAGCTAATTTGTGCAATTAAATTACTTTTTAATTATTATTTTTTTTAGCTATTTGAAGGTAACATGATAGTGGTGTTAATTACAGCGGGAATTGTTTTTTTTGTAGCTCGGCATGTGACAACACTCGGCCTGATGTAAAGCTAGAGTGCGGTCTATGGATGGAAACAACTGCTATTACAGAGAAACCTGTACGCCTCCACTATGTCGGCTTGAGGATTGTTAGGATGGTTGTGAAGATGGTTAGTATGGTTTATTTAAAACTTTTAACTAGGTTACAAGAAAAGTGAATTGTGTAATATTGAATGCGTGGGATCAAAACTTCCGCATAACCTTTTAGGCTATATCAATAGGAAAGTTTATAAAAGTTTCTGAAAAGTTTATAAAATCTGTTTAATTTAATTTTCCTCTTACAATGCGAAGATATTAAGGCCTAAGTTATTAGGTATCTTAATTTCTAAGGAATATTTTTTATTGTAGCTCGGCATATCTGATGTTAAGATAGAGTGCCGTCCATAAACTGAAACAATTGTTACCATAGATAAATCTCTGCAGGCAACAGTCACCTCCGCTGTACCGGCTTAAGGAGAGGAATATACACCAGTCATTGACAGGACACACTTTCGTTTTACATGGCTAATTTCAAGCTGAAATGAAATTAAATGAAATATTTTATTGTATTTGATATTAGGTGAATTTGCTGTCAGTTTATATTGTCCAACTAAAAAAATAAATAAACATCGCTTCCAGCAATGTCTTGCACAACAGCCCCTTGCTTCGCATGTGCTTTTTTTTCTTTTTTTGTATTAAGTAATTGTGTTGTTCTTTTTAACAAATGTTATGTATAACTATTAGGTTTACAAAATTTGACTTGTCTTCATTTGTGTATTACTGTGTTTCTTGTATTACTGTGTTTTGTAAACTGTTTGTTATACTATTTAAAATAAATAAATAAGTAAATAAATAAATAAATAATACCTACCTTTGCAGGTGTACACACATTTGTCTTAGGTTAATAGGACGGATTTTAAGAACTCTTTCAGTCGGAAATTTGCACCTACTGTAAGTTTACTAACTGCTTATAGTTCCTATCTTATTTTCATTTCGGTTCCTTGAGCCCTGTGTTTTCTCAACTCACTTAAATAAAAAGATCAGTGAAAATTATTGTAAACACATTTTTAAAACATTGTTTTGTGATAAAACGGGGGAAAAAATAATAATTCTTTAAAAATATCATAACTTTTAAACAAGAACCTCTCTATCAGTAAAATACCGTTGACACCACTACTGGACGGGAAACTCTGTATATACAAATCGATCATACAAAATTCATCTATTATACAAAACTGATTTAATTAAACGTCAAACTCTTATAAAAATAATGTCAATTATATTAACTAATGTCACAGTATAAAAATCCCTTAATTAAAATTTTAAAAATTTTTCAAAAATGTGTGAATAAATGTTTCATTTATTTATTTATTAAATTAAACGCACAAAACGGCATGCAAGCATATACTGTATATGCCAAAGTAGGTATACAGTCAAAGTTTAGGCTGGCTTGCATGCCAAAGCATGCGCACACCATGGATACAATACAATACAATTAATACAAATTTTATGCAGTTAACCCAACATTGTCATATAAATACAGTCTAATTAAGCAGTTTTACCAACATTGTCACACGTTAAACTAATCATTTCATACTATGCACACAAACACACTATATATTAAGATTTACATTCTATGTGTAAGTTGAAATAATAATAATAGTAATTTATTTCATAAATTCAACTTAGCCTAATTACAAATTGAAATAAAATAAAACAAAACTACAAACAAAACCTTATATCTACTTTAAAATATTTCATGCAAAACTAGAAACAAATGACAAATAAAATAAGACCCAGACAGATAATATAAGTTAACAAAGATAAAAAAATCTGTATATGTAAGTACGAGTAAATATCAAAAAGATCAGTGTTTACTTCGCAATTATGTATTTAAAAAAAATATTAATTTTGTAACTTTACTTTCCGCACTTGTTTTAACTGTGTTGCGGCAAGGCGTGTGAGACAACAACTAATAAACAACTAAACGTCTGTCAGACTGAAGCTATTCTTAATAGACGAGCGACATCAGCTGATTAACATAGTATGTGTTAACTGTCCAGATTTTACATTACATTATCAGTTATCTTTCTTTGTAATATAATAGTAATAGCAAAGTACCACCACTACCCAAAGAAGGCAGTCTGCCTACCACTCTTTTATTAAGTGATGTTAATGGCTACTTACCAAAAGCCGAAGTTAAGAAATATTAAAAATTAAATCGACTAAGTATTAAATATGCGCTTAGTTAAAACTTTTGAGGAAATTAAAATCGACATTAACTTGCCGGATTCAAGTTAGAATCCAGGATTAAGGTCGTAAATACTTATTTCGCATTACACTAAGCTCCAAACTTTTGCTTTATGGAGGGCAATTTAATGCTATTTGTAAATATTCATTTGTTATCTGAAAGTTCAAATTTTAACAATGAAAACAAATTTCAAATGGACTTTGATGGGACGTCTAACTTAATTATGTAGTTAACTTTTCATTTAAACTATACTGCTTTTTAATAGTAGCTTGGCATGTCACCACTCTATGCTAGAGTACGGTCGATACGCCGGCATAGTCACCTCCGCTATGCTAGTTTGAGAAGACGAATATAACCCAGGTTTACAATGCAGACTCCACTCGTTACACCTAGCTACTTCCAAGGTAATCCCGAAGCCTACTTCACGAATGTTACACTCCAAAGTGGTGGTACTACCCCTAGACTGGGCTAAAACCATCATCAGTCTGCTACCACTCTAATTCATGCCTATATTGTATCGTAGGCACTGAGCGACCAAAGTATATGTAACATAGTTAAATTGATATCGGCCACAATCAATTGTGAGTTCACGCGTTTTACCGCTAGACTACGGCCGCTCTAAATACAAAGTCTACAGTATATACTAATATAACCTTAAAAGGAGAATGCCCATTCGCCTAAGACAAATGGGCCCATAATTTTTTTTGAGTTTGTCGATGATTTTTTGTTAATTTTGTAGAAAAATAAATCTACTCTTTACCCTTATTCTACCCTCCTACTCATTCTACCCTTATTATCAATCAGTTTTAATTTTTTTACCTGGGTTATTGTGTAATTATATGTTTTCTGATGCAATATTTGAGGTTAGTATTATATTAAATGCTTTAATAATTGAAGATATCTGTTTTTATGTAATTAAACATTGTCAATTGATTGGTAAATGATGTGTTGATATAATTAAATTAAATTAATAAAAAAAATAAGATATTATTTTAGAATATTATTTTGTTAGCAAACTATTAGGTATCAAGTGGGCCCAAAAATGGGCATTCTCCTTTAAGGTCGCTTTATATATAAATATAGAAATTCCGAAAATATACGAACGTTAACGACAGGTGAGACAGTTTACGTTGATGTGTAAATATACAGAATATACACACGATTTTCACATCATTACTCTCGCTGATATGAGTTGATGTTTGCTTCAAATTGTAATTTACTTTTCCCGTAACATTAACCAATAAATAAATCGGTTATAAACAGCTTTCGTGTCTTTATTTTACATGTCATAATATTTATAATAATTATTTACGTAGGTTATTTTAATGAGCGTCTTTTAATATATATTTATTTTAATGTGTGGTAGGCTAGGATGCGTGAACTACCTGTGGCTCGCGGTCCTTTGACCGTGAGTGACAGTGTCGTATAGGAGGCACTGTTGGAGTTGCTGGTCTCCCATCGGGCGCGTCCTCAGGTGGTGGATAGAGGGTTCCGGGATACCTCCCTGAAGTACCCCGGTGCGAACCAAAACCAGCAAGGTGGGGTCTCTCCTCGGGTCACACTCTGCTTTCAGAGAAGACCAGAGTGAGAGACCACCCTTCATCGCGTCGGCAGAGGCGATAGCGGGGTACCAAGCGCTATCTCCTTCGCCCCGAGCCAAGAGCGGTAGTCCCGGGGTTGGACTGCCGCTCAGTTACTTGGCTGGAATGGTGTTTCTTCTCGATGAGGTGGGGCCTAACGGCCAAGCGTCGGTGGGGTTGTGGATGAATGCGAAAGCGTGCCCGTGACCATATGACGTAGTTAGGGCCACCGTGGGGGTTTTAGTCGTGTATACCCGGTATTGGGGAGTACCGGGGAGTCCGACATAACCTCGTCGTCTTCCCCGAGACGGCGAGGCATCTATAAAAGATTTCCCCCACGTAAAAAAAAAAAGATGCGTGAACTCACGATCGATGAGACCCGTGTTCGAATTATGTTATATGTAATTTGATACAAGCACTAACTTGAATAATATTTAAAATGGTTTTTTTTATTACATTTTGATCATAATTTCATAATAAACAAATCTAATATTTTAACATTAATAGGTAATAATTTAATTAAAGTTTTCAAATTTAAACTAGACCATAGAAAAAGGTTTTTTTTTCAGAATAAAACTAAAAGAAAAATGTTAACGAATAAATATAAACATTAAACGAGTTCATTGAACTGGTGACGGTATACATTAGTCATGTTGTTACAGGCTTACTTATTGGTGACGATTTTTCAAATCTTCCTTTCCAGGAATATTTATTTTTAGATTTCTGGAGACTTTCTCTATTTCTTTTTTTTTTTAAATAATTTTAGTAAGCTGTTCTTTTAGCATAGACGACAAAGTTTGATAATTAAAATTTTATTAATAATTGTACTAAATCTTTTAATATTTTTTTTTATAAATTAGATAATTTTAAAATAGATTAGATTCATTATTAATAGATCGCACTTTAGCTTAATATCGGGAGGAGTGCGGAGGAATGAGCTACTACAAAAAATAAAATACTCCTTACAAATCTCAGTAACATTTCTTCATATTAAATCCTATGTACTATGAGCAATATTGGCGCTGTACCACTTTATAAAATAATCGTCTCAAATCTCACTAGCATAAGACACGTCCCCTTTTATTTTTAGCTAATAACTAGTTTTTTGGGCGCGCTTCGCGGCGCTGAAAAAGTTATTTTTCGGGTAATTTGAAAAAAAAAATATGGATTTCAATATTAGAGGGCATTCCCTACGACTTTTGTTCCGGCACTTGTGCCCTATCTCGTTCCGTTTCCGAGATATCGGTATCGCTTCCGGTCCAGAGTCCACTTCCGGTCAAAGTCGAGGTTTTCCTGGGGTCGCGGGAACGCCCTCTACACGCCCCAAAAAGAATCATCTCTCTAACCCCCCGGCAAGTGCTTCATAATATATGTCAGTCAGTCAGTGAGTCAGTGGTAATCGAGCTTTATATAATATGACTAGCTGTTGGGTAAAAGCCGCGGGCGCAAGCGGCCCGCGGAGGCCCTTTTTGTCGTAAAACGTATTAGATCGAATAGATTTTAGGCAGTTTTGAAAATATTTAGCTCGCCATCTAAAAGCGTTTACGTTTCTGAACAAAATTGGTCTTTACACGGTGACGCTAACGTATCTACTTTTCGAGATATGAAGATTTTAAAAAATTAAAAAAAAAACAAAAGTTTAAAAAAAAATTAGTGCTGGTCATACTGAACAATATTGGTCTTTACACGGTGACGCTAACGTATCTACTTTTCGAGATATGGCGATTTTAAAAAATTAAAAAAAAAACAAAAATTTAAAAAAAAAATAGTGCTGGTCATACTGAACAATATTGATCTTTACACGGTGACGCTAACGTATCTACTTTTCGAGATATGGCGATTTAAAAATTAAAAAAAAAAAAAAAAAAAAATTAAAAAAAAAGTAGTGCTGGTCATACTGAACAATATTGGTCTTTACACGGTGACGCTAACGTATCTACTTTTCGAGATATGAAGATTTTAAAAAATTAAAAAAAAACAAAAACAAAAATTTAAAAAAATAGTGCTGGTCATACTGAACAATATTGGTCTTTACACGGTTACGCTAACGTATCTACTTCTTGAGATATTTAAAATATTCGAAAAAAAATCCGCCGCGCGGAGCAAATTTGATGTTCACGCGGCCGCGCTCACCGTCCGACTGACCGAGGTAAAGCCGTTTCGATCGTTCGTCCCGAAAATGCCTCGTCGCGGATGCTGTTAGGCCACGCCCACCGCCATGCTCCGTTTCATATTGGCGTACCGGCGGGAAAAGGATATAAATACGATCGAGGAAAAATTTTTTTTGCCCGATTTTGAAAATTTTTTTTTTGATTTCGGCATAAGACGACATTCTCTACAACTTTCTCTACGGGGTGACTGCCCCGACTCGCCCCGTTTCCGAGATATCGCTACCACTTCCGGTCCAGAATCGACTTCCGGTCAAAGTCGTATTTTTCTCGACGGTTTTGGAACACCCTCTATACGACTCAAAAAACCGCTACCCTCCACCATACCGGCAAGTACGAAATAATTGATGTCAGTCAGTCAGTCAGTGAGTGGTATTGCAGCTATATATTAGTACTAGCTGTTGGGTAAAGGCCGCGGGCGCAAGCGGCCCGCGGAGGCCCTTTTTGTCGTAAAACGTATTAGATCGAATAGATTTTAGGCAGTTTTGAAAATATTTAGCTCGCCATCTAAAAGCGTTTACGTTTCTGAACAAAATTGGTCTTTACACGGTGACGCTAACGTATCTACTTTTCGAGATATGGCGATTTTAAAAAATTAAAAAAAAAACAAAATTTAAAAAAAAATTAGTGCTGGTCATACTGAACAAAATTGGTCTTTACACGGTGACGCTAACGTATCTACTTTTCGAGATATGGCGATTTTAAAAAATTAAAAAAAAAAAATTAAAAAAAAGTAGTGCTGGTCATACTGAACAATATTGGTCTTTACACGGTGACGCTAACGTATGTACTTTTTGAGTAATAGCTATTTTAGAAAATTAAAAAAAAAAAAAGCAAATAGTGCTGGTCATACTGAACAATATTGATCTTTACACGGTGACGCTAACGTATCTACTTTTCGAGATATGAAGATTTTAAAAAATTAAAAAAAAAAAACAAAAATTTAAAAAAAAAAGTGCTGGTCACACTGAACAAAATTGGTCTTTACACGGTGACGCTAACGTATCTACTTTTCGAGATATGGCGATTTTAAAAAATTAAAAAAAAAACAAAAGTTTAAAAAAAAATTAGTGCTGGTCATACTGAACAATATTGGTCTTTACACGGTGACGCTAACGTATCTACTTTTCGAGATATGGCGATTTTAAAAAAATAAAAAAAAAAAAACAACATTTTAAAAAAAAATTAGTGCTGGTCATACTGAACAATATTGGTCTTTACACGGTGACGCTAACGTATCTACTTTTCGAGATATGAAGATTTTAAAAAATTAAAAAAAAAACTAAAACAAAAATTTAAAAAAATAGTGCTGGTCACACTGAACAAAATTGTTCTTTACATGGTTACTCTGACGTATCTACTTCTTGAGATATTTAAAAGAAAGCCCGCCGCGCGGAGCAAATTCGATGTTCACGCGGCCGCGCTCACCGTCCGACTGACCGAGGTAAAGCCGTTTCGATCGTTCGTCCCGAAAATGCCTCGTCGCGGATGCTGTTAGGCCACGCCCAAGCGCCATGCTCCGTTTCATATTGGCGTACCGGCGGGAAAAGGATAAAAATACGATCGAGGAAAATTTTTTTTCGAGCAATTTTGAAAAAAAAAGTATCGTTTTCGAAATTATAGGGCATTCCCTACAACTTTCTCTTCGGGGTGACTGCCCCGACTCGCCCCGTTTCCGAGATATCGCTACCACTTCCGGTCCAGAATCGACTTCCGGTCAAAGTCGTATTTTTCTCGACGGTTTTGGGACACTCTCTATACGACTCAAAAAACCGCTACCCTCCACCATACCGGCAAGTGCGAAATAATTGATGTCAGTCAGTCAGTCAGTCAGTGGTATTGCAGCTATATATTAGTACTAGCTGTTGGGTAAAAGCCGCGGGCGCAAGCGGCCCGCGGAGGCCCTTTTTGTCGTAAAACGTATTAGATCGAATAGATTTTAGGCAGTTTTGAAAATATTTAGCTCGCCATCTAAAAGCGTTTACGTTTCTGAACAAAATTGGTCTTTACACGGTTACGCTAACGTATCTACTTTTCGAGATAGGGCGATTTTAAAAAATTTAAAAAAAGAAAGAAAAAAAAAAATAGTGCTGGTCACATTGAACAAAATTGGTCTTTAAACGGTTACGCTAATGTATGTACTTTTTGAGTATTAGCGATTTTAGAAATTTAAAAAAAAACAAAATTTTAAAAAAGTAGTGCTGGTCATACTGAACAAAATTGGTCTTTACACGGTGACGCTAACGTATCTACTTTTCGAGATATGGCGATTTTAAAAAATTAAAAAAAAAAAATTAAAATACAAATAGTGCTGGTCATACTGAACAAAATTGGTCTTTACACGGTGACGGTAACGTATCTACTTTTCGAGATATGGCGAGTTTAAAAAATTTAAAAAAAAATTAAAAAACAAATAGTGCTGGTCATACTGAACAATATTGGTCTTTACACGGTCACGCTAACGTATCCACTTTTCGAGATATGGCGATTTTAAAAAATTTAAAAAAAAACAAAAATTAAAAAAAAAATAGTGCTGGTCATACTGAACAATATTGGTCTTTACACGGTTACGCTAACGTGTGTACTTTTTGAGTAATAGCGATTTTAGAAAATTAAAAAAAACAAATAGTGCTGGTCATACTGAACAAAATTGGTCTTTACACGGTTACGCTAACGTATCTACTTCTTGAGATATTTAAAATATTAGAAAAAAAATCCGCCGCGCGGAGCAAATTCGATGTTCACGCGGCCGCGCTCACCGTCCGACTGACCGAGGTAAAGCCGTTTCGATCGTTCGGCCCGAAAACGCGGCCGTATGAAGACTTTTCTCTCCGCACCTCTCGCTCTCGCCTCATGCACCGACTGATGGAAAAGAGCGAGATGGAAGTATCATCGAGGGCCGACCGGTTTTGTATGGGAATTTTTTTTTGCCTGATTTTGAAAATTTTTTTTTTTATTTCGCCATAAGACGACATTCTCTGCAACTTTCTCTACGGGGTGATCGCCCCAAATCGCCCCGTTTCCAAGATATCGCTGTCACTTCCGGTCCAGAATCGACTTCCGGTCAAAGTCGTATTTTTCTAGAGGTTTTTTCGACACCCCCTATACACCCCGAAAATTTCATCCCCGCATCCCCCCGGCAAGTACTAAATAATTGATGTCAGTCAGTGAGTGAGTGAGTGAGTGAGTGAGTGGTATTGCAGCTATATATTAGTATAATAATAATAATAATATAATAATAAAGCTAAAGCTTGACTGTAAAACTTCTACTATTAGTTAATGTCCAAACGGCCTAAAATTAGCTTGTTAAATAGTACATGCACGAATAGTTCTTAAATTAATGCAGCTGATCTATTGCTAATTGTAAATAAATAAATATATACATAAAAAGTCCATGTTGAATATATGAAATGATAATAACAATTGAAACTTTGCCTAACACAAACATTTCCTATTTGCCAACAAAAGAAATCTACAAAAAGGTATCTAACTCAATTTCTCAACGCGAATAACCTTTCTAAAGAATGAATCTTGTTACAAGTCAATATTTTACGTGGCTGCATCCAGACTGAGGCCCCTTATCGTAGTAAAAAGTTAAGTATAACGTTTTTATAATGTAAAATATATTTTTTAAATATAATAAAATTATATCCCCCTCAAATCCGGCAAATATGGCTATGATTTTATTTTTCACAAAAAAAATAAATTGATGAATATAATTTAAAAAAACAATCGTTTATGTATACAGTAGTATACACATGTATACGAGTATAAAAATTTCAAATGTAACACGCCTTAAGTGACCTTGTTGCGTTTCGAGAAGCCAGTTTTAATGAAGGAATGAGAGGAGTGTGCACTGTCAATCTGGATGATACACATTCGTCTCCTCAAGCTGGCATACCGAAGGCGACTACTGCCTGTAGAAGTTTATCTATAGTAGCAGTTGTTTTCGTTCATGGACTGTACTCTAGTTTTAAATCAGGCTTGTATGTACGAGTACATACTCGTAAATAGAGAAAAATACTAAACATAAATAAAATATCGCAAATTGCATTTACTTGTCAAAATAGTATTTTTGTATATTTTTGAAGAATCACGCCTTCTAAATTGAATAGATATATCATTGGAGCGTATAATGTGTTCAGGATACGTGCGATAAGCGATAGCGATATTGATCTTAATGATTACGTAATTAGGTGTAAGGTATTGTTGAAAGAATGATTTTTATATTTTAAAAAGGTATTATTTAGTCTTTGACATAAAAAGTGTTGTTAGTATGGTCGGTGATCTATGGGGTGTGTTCTTTGTAAAAATGTAGGAAAGAAAGTGTGATTGCTCGTGGTTAAAGATATGGATAATTATTTTATTGTGAAAGTAAATGAGTAAAGCAACAGAAATAAAAGTATAACTGGAAGAAAATGGTTTTATTTGTATTTAATATTTCAACATGGTAGCATAACGCGGTTGGCTAATATTGGGGCAATATTTGTGAACAAAGAACAAAGAGCGCAAAATGGCGGATAACGATGAATACAAGTTGCAAGTTTTTGATGGAACGAATTATAAAAATTATAAATTTAGATTGGAGCTGTTCTTAGAAATGAAAGGATGTTTGGAGGTGGTTCAAAATGAAAAAAGACCAGAAAAATATACAGATGAAGAATGGAAGAAAATGGATATAAAGGCAAGGAATTTTATCGTGAATAGTATTAACAATAACCAGTTGGAAATAATAATAAATGAAAGTACGGCGAGAGGAATGATTAGCAAATTAGACGACACGTATTTGATTAAAAGTAGTGCAAATAAATTATTGTGCAAGAGAAAATTATTGGAGTTGAAAATGAAAGAAAACGAAAATCCGTCAGAATTCTTTAACGTTTTTGAAAAACAAATAAATGAGTTAAAAAGTGCTGGTGAAGAGGTATCTATAAACGACAAGTTGAATTATTTGTTATTGTGTTTGCCAGAAAGTTGTGGGCATATTGTTGATGTGGTTGACGCCTTACCTGACAAAGAAAAGTCAGTGGAATATGTGAAGTCGAAGTTATGTTTAGAATATAAGAAGAAAGATATAAATAATGTAAATCTACAATCTTTTAATGTTCAACCAAGTACGTATGGTGTAAATAAAAATATAATTTGTTATAAATGTAATGAAAAAGGTCATATGCAGAAGGACTGTAAAAAGGAGTATGTTCAAAGAGGTTACCGGAACCAAAAGTTTACAAATTGGAGAGGAAGTAATAATAATCGAGGAAATAATCAAAGAGGAAACTATAGAGGGAGTTATAGAGGAAGAGAAAAAAATAAGTACAATTATGCAGGAAATTCTACATTGGATGATGCGATGAGTTTTAGTGTGCAAGCGACGACATCACAGGTGTGCGATAATGATATCAAAAATAGTGATGTATTATGTTGGATATTAGACAGTGGTTGTACTGATCACATCGTTAATAATGATAAATATTTTTGTAGATCAAAAACATTAGAGCATTCAGTTAATATCAAAGTAGGCGATGGTTACTCATTAAAATCTAACAAAATTGGGGATATAGTGACATGGTATGAGGTAAATGGTGAATGGTCAAAAACAACTATATACGATGTTTACTATGTTCCATCAATGACAAAAAATTTAATAAGCGTTTCAAGTATAGTAAGTAATAATAATGTAATCATTTTTAATAAGAATTGTGCAGACA
Organism: Tinea pellionella; assembly: GCA_948150575.1. Taxonomy (NCBI): domain Eukaryota; kingdom Metazoa; phylum Arthropoda; class Insecta; order Lepidoptera; family Tineidae; genus Tinea; species Tinea pellionella. Next base: position 1,541,146 of record OX411254.1, on the reverse strand, counting down.
TATATAATTCAAAAAATAAGTTAGCTGCAATTGCTTTTAAGGAAAATAAGTTATATAAGTTAATAGGTAAAGTATATTATGAAAATAAAAATTTAGAGTCTCATGTGAGTATCGCTCAAATGACTAATAAAGAAAAATGGCATAGAATTCTTGGTCATACTAATTTTAATAATTTAAAAAGAATGTGTGAAAATAAGTTATTGTTTGGTTTACCTAATAAAATAGAAAGTGAATATGTGCAGTGTGAAATATGTTTATCGAGTAAAATGTGCAACTTACCTTATGAAAATAATAGACGAAGAGCAAATGATATTTTAGAAATTATACATACGGATGTTCATGGTCCAATTAATCCTACAGGGTATACAGGTGAAAGATATTTTGTGAGTTTTATTGATGATTTTAGTAGGTATGCTGTTGTTTATTGTGTTAATAATAAAAGTGAAGTGTTTGGTTGTTTCTATCAGTATATAAAGTTTATGCATAATCAGACAGGAAAACATGTAAAAGAAATTAGATGCGATAATGGTAAAGAATACATAAATAGAGATTTTTATAACCTTGCGAAAAATAAAGGAATATATTTGAATCCAGCTCCTCCTTATACACATGAATTAAATGGTGTTGCAGAAAGATACAATAGAACTATTGTAGAAAAAGCTCGTTGTTTGTTAGCTGAGGCAAAGATTGAAAAATGTTATTGGCCTGAATGTGTTAAAACTGCTGCATATTTAGGAAATAGATTACTAACTAATACAATAGTAAAGAAGACGCCATATGAAATATTGTTTAAAAGAAAACCTGATGTAAGGAAGTTAAAAATATATGGTAGTACAGCATTTGTGAGGATTCCCGAAGAACGTAGAATATCAAAACTAAATCCAAGAGCTGAGAAAGGAATATTAGTGGGATACACAGATATGGGTTACAGAATCTTAGTAGAAGGAAGAATAATAATAAGTCGACATGTGAGATTTGTAGATGAAACAGCAAGATTTATGAAGATTAACGATGCTGATGATATTGAAGAAGAGGAAAATGATCAGGAAAAAGAAAAAAAATATAGATACAGAAGAAGAAAAATTAAATGAAGAGGTAGAAAGTGTAATAAGGAAAGAAACTGAAGTAGGCAATGAAACAGGAAGACCGCAAAGAATGAGAAGACTACCAGCTAAATATGATGATCATGTTGTGTATGTAAATTACAGTAATGTGTGTGTACCTGAAGTTTTTGAAGATGCAATGAATAGTTCAGAAAGTAAAAAATGGCAAAAGGCAATGGATGAAGAGATAAATAGTTTAGAAGAAAATGGAACATGGATGACAGTTGATGAACCTGCAGATAAGAAAATAATTGAAGTTAAGTGGATATATAGAATAAAGTCAAATGGAAATTATAAAGCTCGTGTTGTTGCAAAAGGATTTCAACAAGTATTTAATGAAAATGAAGAGATATATTCTCCTGTGGCTAGAATGACTACTTTGAGAGTCTTATTATCTACGGCATGTGTACGTGGATGGCAAATTGAACAAATGGATGTGGAAACAGCTTTTTTAAATGGGAAAATAAAATCTGAAGTGTATATTTACCCACCTGAGGGTTATGATATTGGATTAAATAAAGTTTGTTTGTTGAAAAAGGCATTATATGGTTTAAGAGAGAGTCCACGTGATTGGTATAAATGTTTTCATGTTTTCATGATGAGTATTGAATTTAAAAGATCGAACTATGATTATTGTTTGTATAAAGGAAATATATGTATTTGAAAGAAGAAATATTTTTGTTTAAAGTAATGATAAGGTATTGCGAAATGTTATGTTATTTGGGTAAATAGAACAGTAGAGTTATTGAAATATAAAAATCAAGGAGGTGTGTTGAAAGAATGATTTTTATATTTTAAAAAGGTATTATTTAGTCTTTGACATAAAAAGTGTTGTTAGTATGGTCGGTGATCTATGGGGTGTGTTCTTTGTAAAAATGTAGGAAAGAAAGTGTGATTGCTCGTGGTTAAAGATATGGATAATTATTTTATTGTGAAAGTAAATGAGTAAAGCAACAGAAATAAAAGTATAACTGGAAGAAAATGGTTTTATTTGTATTTAATATTTCAATAGGTATAAAAGTTGCGGAAAACTATTTATTATTCTAATTATAATATTTCGAATTTTACAGCATATATTGTTCAGACAATTAAAGTCGCATATAAATAAATATAAGATTATTTATTATTCTAAAACTTAAGCAGAAAAAAGTGCATAGAGCAGCCTAAACTGAGGTGAGAATAAAATCTATGTAATTTGCGCACGGATGCTCTGACCATAGACATTTATTTTCACCGCAAAGAAATTATCATTTTAAAACGCCAAAAATAGCCGAAAATAGGTCCATAATTGCAAATAACTGTAAAATAAAAATAAACCTCAGCTAAATTTTTCTAAAAAACCAAAGAGAGAAAAATTTAACTTTTGGTCAAAATACACGAGATTGAGGAAAATCGTATTTTTCCCTTTTCAGCCTTTTAAATATTTTATTAGTAATAAAAATGTTGCTTATTCGCTCGAGTCGAATTAATAATTCATGTGAAACCCCTCCACTCTCTCATATGGGAGTTTTTACGTTATTTTAACGTAAAAAGAGCTTTGTGTTTAAAATATTTACTTATTATATAGAAATAAATATATACTCGTATATGCAATTTCAATTTAATTTCTAAAAAAAGGATCTGCTTTATACGGTTTACTTTGTTTATTTTCATCCACAAACGCTTCGAAAGATTAACAAATCTCGATTGCGGTCTCTTTTTATTTTGTTTCTTATATAATAGTTGCGTATTATAATATATTTAAAATCATTTATAAATTATACAAGAAATCCCGTATAATAATGGCTAGTGGCATTAAGCTCGCCATTGTGTACGGTACGATAAAGAATTATTATTATTATTATTTTTTTTTTTTATACATATTCTCGGCTGGAGCCGGTTACTAACATGTTCGCGGGCCTAGGCCAAGGGAACAATATTGGTGGGATGGTGAAGTGCGTCTGTTTGTAAGAATTTGCGGACAATTCTGCAGGTGTTAAGTATGGTGGCCTTCTGTAAAGATATATATGTTTGTGGAGATAATTCTATTGCTTCGAGGGATGGCTGTAAACTTTTCGGAATTACACCAGTTGCGGATAAAACGATGGGGACTATTGTGACTTGACACATATGCCACATTCGTGCTATTTCATCTTTTAAATCCAGGTATTTTCTAATCTTTTCTGTGATTGTATTCTGCAGATTGTGCGTGTTAGGGATGGCTATATCTATGATGTATGTGATCTTCTTTATTTTGTCAACTAAAGTGATATCAGGTCTATTGTAGTGTGTCGTTTTATCCGTGAGTATAGCTCTATCAAAATATAGTTTATGAGTTGTGTTTTCAAGGACAGGTTCCGGTATATATTTATAATATTGTTGATATGGTTGCATAGTAAGTTTATGCTTATGTGCTAGCTTCTGGTGGATAATCTTGGCCACTTGATCATGTCTGTGTTTGTAATCAGTTTGGGCTATTGCGCTACAGGAACTCGTAATGTGTTGGATGTTTTCTGGACTTTTTCTACATCGTCTGCATGAGTCAATTATGTTAGGTTTCTTTACTATGTGTTTCAAATAGTTACGAGTTTCTATTACTTGGTCTTGAATAGCGATCATAAATCCTTCTGTTTCGGGGAACAATTCGCCGTGTCGCAGCCATGCGTTCGACGCTTTCTTGTCGACAGTTGGCTCCGACAGATCTTGGCGATGTCTGCCGTGTAAGGATTTCCGCTGCCATGATGTTATATTTTCTATCTGTTCGATGATTTTTTCATTTCGCTGATCGGTATGGTCTTGTAAATTGAGAGGTGTCAGTCGCACATCTGCGTCGACTATTGCACTGTGAAGACTGGAATATTCAGCTCGTCCGTGGAAGAATTGTCGGAGTGTAGTAATCTGTTTATTGTGTAGGTTAGTAAGGTCTATTATCCCTCTTCCGCCTTCATCTCTCGGTAATGTCAGGCGTTGTACACAGGAACGTGGATGGTGTTTACGATGGCTTGTCATACATGTATTAATAGTTCTTTGTAAGGTTTTAAGGTCAGTCTGAGTCCAGTTTATAATTCTAAATGAATAGGTTAAAGTGGGTATTGCGTATGTATTTATAGCTTTAACTAAGTTGCGAGAGTTCAATTTGGATTTAAGAATTAGGTTCAATCTATTAGTAAATTTCTTTTTCATATCTATTTTAGTGTCCTTCGCGTGAATCTTCTGTGACTGCTCGAAGCCCAGGTATTTGTATGAACTATGCGGTTCTATGGGTTCTATTTGTTCACCTGAGTGTAGTATGTAACTATTTTGTAAAATAACGCCCCTCTTTACTGTAAACGTTTTGCATTTATCTATCCCGAATTCCATATGTATGTCATTTGAGAATGTCTGTGTGATGTCTGCGAGATGATGTAGTGTGTGTGTTTCATTACTGTATAACTTAATATCGTCCATATACATAAGATGTGTCAATTTTATGTGCTCACTATTGTTTTTTGAAATTAGAACACCATCATTTGATCTATTTAACATGTGTGATAGTGGATTGAGTGCAAGACAAAACCATAGCGGGCTTAATGCGTCTCCTTGGAAAATACCTCGTCGTATATGTATAGTTGGAGTACATATTCTACCTATTCCTGCAATTAGTTTTAATTTCGTACGCCAGTTTTGCATAGCTATCTCTAAGAATGATAAAATTTTAGAATGGATTTTGTAATTCTGTAATATATAAATAAGCCAGGTGTGAGGTATGGAATCGAACGCTTTCTTATAGTCTATATACATGGTACTAATATTTCTTTTTAATGTGCTAGCTTGTTTCATCACAACGGAATCTATGGTGAGCTGCTCTTTGCATCCTTGACTTAATTTTCTGCAACCCTTTTGTTCTTCTGCTAAAATATTGTTCGTTGTAACATGCTTATAAATTATCTCTGAGATGCATGACGTAAATATTTTGTATATAGTTTGGAGACAAGTAATTGGCCGATAATTTGATGGGTTTTCGCTATTCGATTTTTTAGGTATTAAGTGTGTTATGCCTTCTGTTATGTATGTGGGTAATGTGTCTGGAGAATCTATGAATTTATTTAGATGATTGTATAGCATAGGATAAGCTGTTGTGAATTTTTTATACCAATAATTGTGGATATGATCTGTTCCGGGAGCTTTCCAGTTGTGTGCCTTTTTAATTACTTCTATGAATGTATCTATTGGAATGTGTTCAAATTGCATGTCAGGTATATTTTGATTTAGCTCTGAATCTATTTGTATCCAATCAGCCGATGAATTATGATGTACCGGCTTAGACCATATATTTGACCAGTACTGGTGAACATCTTGTATTGAAGGTAAAATAGAGGGAGGCTCGTTGTTTTCCGTGTTTGTACCTAAATGTCGATAAAATTGTCGCTCATTATTTAGAAATTGTGAATTTTGTTGTTTACGGAGTGTGCAATTGACATATCGGTTTAATCTATTTGCGGCTACACTGAGTTTCTGTTTTAATGTATCTAATATTTGCGTGTCATTTGTATTAGGTTCCTCGTGTCGTGAATGTATTTCGTGTCGTTTTCTTATATCTGCAATTCTTCTATTTAATTTCCGGCTTCTATTGTTGTTTGTGTATCGTGTCATTCTTCCTATATCTTGTCTAAGTATGTCTATTTTCTTCTGTAATCTTCTCCTCCAAGCTGGATGTTTATTTTTGCTAGACTGTGTGGTGGTCGTTGTTTCTATTGTATCTTTAATCTTTGATCCGTTACAGACGGCTGCAGTGTAAGCGGCACTATATATGATTGTCTGAGTTGTTTGAAAGTCCTGATCTACGTTCATTAATTTCGCCAATATTTCTGTGTTTATATAAGTAACGATACTTGCTAGTGATTTTGATGTTTTCTGTTTTGGTATATACGGCCTATGTGTCGGGTCACTGTCTCTAAACTTATCGTATGTCTCTTCAAATACTACATTAATATCTTTATTGCAATAGTGTCTTATTGGCATGTGTGTATTTTGTTCTAACTGATCAATGTTTATTGTTTCCGTAGCAGCCATGTCTATGATATTCGTTTGGGGATGATCTGTCAATTGTGAATTATTCTGATTTCCTGATATATTTTTGGTTTGCCTTATTTCATTCTTTATTTGTTCTAATTTGTCTTCGGCAATTAATTTATTTTTAAGTATTGCTCTTCTTTGATCTGCAATGCGTTGTTCTGATAAATGAGATAGATGAGGAAATTGTTCAATAAATTTAATGTATAATTGTTTTCTATATGCAGTTTTATTTGTTTCAATATTTGTTACTGTATAATATGCTTTCATAATTGTCTCATTCATATCAGTATTCCACTTCATACGGGACATCTTTGGTGCAGATAGTGTGGGGTGTGGCAGTTGTGGGTTTGTTTTTTGAACTTCTTCTTTAATTTCATTTAATATGTCATCTGAAAGTAGTTTGTTTTTGACTATTGCTCTACGTTGGTCTCCAATTCTTTGTTTTGAAATAATCATATCGGGAAATTTAAGCGTAAACTGTTCGTGAAGTGTGGTCAAATAGTTCTTATTTACTGTCTCAAGTGATGTGATGATGAGATAGGTGCGCCATATGAACTTGTTCATTTCAACTGTCCATCGTTTTCGAGCGCGAGATTTTCCAGCGGCGGGCCCAGGGTTTTTGGCTGTTGCCTCCTGCGCAACATCCACTGGAGATGACGGTGTGATATGAGAAGAAGTAGAAGATGGAGATGAAGGATAAAATGAAAGTGGAGAAGGTGTGGGAGAAGGAAAGAGTGATGATGAAGATGCGCGTGATGATAAATTGTCGGCTGTAGCATAATTTAACTCGACGAGAGCCCGCCTGTTCAACTCCTCGCCGCCGATGTTCCGCATGCTGTGACATCCAGCATCGGCTCCAGATGTGCCCCGACGATTGCCCTCGGGAAGCGACCCTAATCTCAGTTTCGTTTTTAATCTCGTTTCCATCGTTTTTTCATTTTTTCGGGGACCGTTAGTTTGGTATGGGTATATATGAATTGCGGCCAAGATGTTCAGGCTATTAAAAAGTTCTCCATACTGTAAGCCCCCCCACCACGACAAGGTGGTCCCCTTGGGGGGGGTTATTATTATTATTATTATGATATACATTTGCAAAACGCATCTAACTTCACTGAATAATTAAAAACTTAGTAAACAATATTATAAAATACTTTTAGAACCTCTTATTATAATCTTTGAATTTTTTTTTTATATTTTATTATTCATCATCATCAACTTTTATTGCGTCCGTCTTCGAACATAGGTCTTCTCTCCATTCTTCCACTCCTGTCTCCCTTGCCACCTGCGTCAAATTGGTGTCGGCCCGTTGCCGATATCATCTGCATCTGTGTTTAAGACATCAACGACTAAGAATTTAACAAGAGATAAAATAACGCTCTATAAAATATGCTTAAGAAAACGCTAACGCTCATAGCTCCGCTTGTACTAATAGCATATACTTTAATATGACGTGCAGATTTGCCCACGCAAAGAAGAGAAAAACGTTAGTATGCGTGACGCATCGTATATTCAAGGTGTATTATTGATTTATAGCATAGGTAGGGATAAGGATCGTTTGCTATTTAATTTATAGAAAAAATTGGAATCTGAAATATTACGTAATATATATTTTTTAAGTTTATTCTCGAAAAAATTGCAGTAAATTAAAACATTTTATGATGTTAAAGTAATTAATATAAACGCATAGTATGAGGTATAAATTAATTTAATTGAAATAAGTTAAATATTCGTCCCTACATATATCATTTTGAAATGAGTGATGTATATATATACGTAGTTATATAAGTTATATTTTATTCAAAAACAAAACAGCTAAACATTTCGGTTACGGGTAGCTATCAACTAAAAATGTCTACATCAAAACAATGCAGGGTGTTAAAATCCTTGAAATCTCGTCTTTGCCATCGTTTCTTCTGTTTTACGACCTGTAGTATAAAGGCAGTATCGTTGTTTTCAAAAGTACAAAACATGTCTTTAACGAAAATAGCAGATCTTTTATGTATGTGAAGTTGGCCCCCCATTATGAAAATTTTGAAAATTTAAGCGGAGTTCTGGTAGCCCCTCTAATAGTTCTAGAGTTCCCTATTAATAAAAAAAATAGTTCCGCTGATTAAAGTGCTGAAAACACGAAATGAAGTTTACACAATTTCGAAATTTTAAACACCTGTAACTCTTTCATTTTAGCTCCGATCGATTCCGTTTCTTCAGCAAATCGATAGAACTCTGAGGGGGGCCAATAGAACTCCAAAGAAAATTAACGATTTCTGAGAAATAAAAATTTTTTCATACAAAATATGCTAATTTAAAAAAACGAAATTTCCGAGCCCCGTAGCTCTTTCATTTCAGTTCCGATCAGTTTCATTTCTTCGACAAATCGATAGAACTCCGAGGGGGGCCAATAGAAATCCAAAGAAAATTAACGATTTCTGAGAAATAAAAATTTTTTCATACAAAATATGCTAATTTTAAAAAACGAAATTTTCGAGCCCCGTAGCTCTTTCATTTCAGTTCCGATCGGTTTCATTTCCTCGACAAATCGATAGAACTCCGAAGGGGGCCAATAGAACTCCAAAGAAAATTAACGATTTCTGAGAAATAAATTTTTTTTCATACAAAATATGCTAATTTTAAAAAACGAAATTTCCGAGCCTCGTAGCTCTTTCATTTCAGTTCCGATCGGTTTCATTTCCTTGACAAATCGATAGAACTCCGAGGGGGGCCAATAGAACTCTAAAGAAAATTAACGATTTCTGAGAAATAAAAATTTTTTCATACAAAATATGCTAATTTTAAAAAACGAAATTTTCGAGCCCCGTAGCTCTTTCATTTCAGTTCCGATCGGTTTCATTTCTTCGACAAATCGATAGAACTCCGAGGGGGGCCAATAGAACTCCAAAGAAAATTAACGATTTCTGAGAAATAAAATTTTTTTCATACAAAATATGCAAATTTTAAAAAACGAAATTTCCGAGCCTCGTAGCTCTTTCATTTCAGTTCCGATCGGTTTCATTTCTTCGACAAATCGATAGAACTCCGAGGGGGGCCAATAGAACTCCAAAGAAAATTAACGATTTCTGAGAAATAAAAATTTTTTCATACAAAATATGCTAATTTTAAAAAACGAAATTTTCGAGCCCCGTAGCTCTTTCATTTCAGTTCCGATCGGTTTCATTTCTTCGACAAATCGATAGAACTCCGAGGGGGGCCAATAGAACTCCAAAGAAAATTAACGATTTCTGAGAAATAAAATTTTTTTCATACAAAATATGCTAATTTTAAAAATCGGAATTTCCGAGCCTCGTAGCTCTTTCATTTCAGTTCCGATCGGTTTCATTTCTTCGACAAATCGACAGAACTCCGAGGGGGGCCAATAGAACTCCAATTAAAAATAACGATTTCTGAAAAAAAATTTAAATTAGCATATTTTGTTTGAAAAAAATTTTATTTCTCAGAAATCGTTAATTTTCTTTGGAGTTCTATTGGCCCCCTTTGGAGTTCTGTCGATTTGTCGAAGAAATGAAACCGATCGGAACTGAAATGAAAGAGCTACGAGGCTCGGAAATTTCGTTTTTTAAAATTTGCATATTTTGTATGAAAAAATTTTTATTTCTCAGAAATCGTTAATTTACTTTGGAGTTCTATTGGCCCCCCTCGGAGTTCTATCGATTTGTCGAAGAAATGAAACCGATCGGAACTGAAATGAAAGAGCTACGGGGCTCGAAAATTCCGATTTTTAAAATTAGCATATTTTGTATGAAAAAATTTTTATTTCTCAGAAATCGTTAATTTTCTTTGGAGTTCTATTGGCCCCCCTCGGAGTTCTATCGATTTGTCGAAGAAATGAAACCGATCGGAACTGAAATGAAAGAGCTACGGGGCTCGAAAATTTCGTTTTTTAAAATTAGCATATTTTGTATGAAAAAATTTTTATTTCTCAGAAATCGTTAATTTTCTTTGGAGTTCTATTGGCCCCCCTCGGAGTTCTATCGATTTGTCGAAGAAATGAAACCGATCGAAACTGAAATGAAAGAGCTACGAGGCTCGGAAATTTCGTTTTTTAAAATTTGCATATTTTGTATGAAAAAATTTTTATTTCTCAGAAATCGTTAATTTTCTTTGGAGTTCTATTGGCCCCCCTCGGAGTTCTATCGATTTGTCGAAGAAATGAAACCGATCGAAACTGAAATGAAAGAGCTACGGGGCTCGAAAATTCCGATTTTTAAAATTAGCATATTTTGTATGAAAAAACTTTTATTTCTCAGAAATCGTTAATTTTCTTTGGAGTTCTATTGGCCCCCCTCGGAGTTCTATCGATTTGTCGAAGAAATGAAACCGATCGGAACTGAAATGAAAGAGCTACGGGGCTCGAAAATTTCGTTTTTAAAATTAGCATATTTTGTATGAAAAAATTTTTATTTCTCAGAAATCGTTAATTTTCTTTGGAGTTCTATTGGCCCCCCTCGGAGTTCTATCGATTTGTCGAAGAAATGAAACCGATCGGAACTGAAATGAAAGAGCTACGGGGCTCGAAAATTTCGTTTTTTAAAATTAGCATATTTTGTATGAATAAATTTTTATTTCTCAGAAATCGTTAATTTTCTTTGGAGTTCTATTGGCCCCCCTCGGAGTTCTATCGATTTGTCGAAGAAATGAAACCGATCGGAACTGAAATGAAAGAGCTACGGGGCTCGGAAATTCCGATTTTTAAAATTAGCATATTTTGTATGAAAAAATTTTTATTTCTCAGAAATCGTTAATTTTCTTTGGAGTTCTATTGGCCCCCCTCGGAGTTCTAACGATTTGTCGAAGAAATGAAACCGATCGGAACTGAAATGAAAGAGCTACGGGGCTCGAAAATTTCGTTTTTAAAATTAGCATATTTTGTATGAAAAAATTTTTATTTCTCAGAAATCGTTAATTTTCTTTGGAGTTCTATTGGCCCCCCTCGGAGTTCTATCGATTTGTCGAAGAAATGAAACCGATCGGAACTGAAATGAAAGAGCTACGGGGCTCGGAAATTTCGTTTTTTTAAATTAGCATATTTTGTATGAAAAAATTTTTATTTCTCGGAAATCGTTAATTTTCTTTGGAGTTCTATTGGCCCCCCTCGGAGTTCTATCGATTTGTTGAGGAAACGGAATCGATCGGAGCTAAAATGAAAGAGCTACGGGGCTCGGAAATTTCGTTTTTTTAAATTAGCATATTTTGTATGAAAAAATTTTTATTTCTCAGAAATCGTTAATTTTCTTTGGAGTTCTATTGGCCCCCCTCGGAGTTCTATCGATTTGTTAAAGAAACGGAATCGATCGGAGCTAAAATGAAAGAGTTACAGGTGTTTAAAATTTCGAAATTGTGTAAACTTCATTTCGTGTTTTCAGCACTTTAATCAGCGGAACTATTTTTTTTATTAATAGGGAACTCTAGAACTATTGGAGGGGCTACCAGAACTCCGCTGAAATTTTCAAAATTTTCATAATGGGGGGCCAACTTCACATACATAGATCTTTTTTCACTTTAGAGACTCGTCCGGTGTTTGGCGCGCTGTTGCTCGGGAAGGTTGAGGTGTTTTTTATCCCTTTCCTTAATTAGTTTAGTGGTTATTATAATATTGTGTAAAATTGGTGTTATTTTGCGTAATTTTATGCTGCGCATGTGAGTAATTGTGAAAACATTAAAATTCACACTATATGAGGCAACGGAAGCGGTTTTTTTTTTGTGGTTACCCCACGTCGTGTAAACGCTCAAATTTTGACGTGACCGGTTGAATCGCTCCAAAAAAACGTTAAATTGCAATTTGATGCAAAAACATCAAGAAAGAAATTTACTTATCGACATTGGCAGAATTGTCGTTGTTATGACATCCGAGGCCATTTAACAAAAGAAAAAGAAGAGACTCGTCCGGTGGTTAAAACCCACGCTTTTAGAGAGATAGATGCGTGTTCAAATCTCGTAAATTTCTTACCGGTACCAATGTACAGTTTATTAATTAAAATAATGGCAGACAGACTGATTATGGTTATTAGTCCAGTCATTTCCCAGGAGTAGTACCACTGTGGAGTGAGCTAGTTGCGTTTCAGGATTGGCTTTAAAAAAAACTGGCTGTAAGCTATTTAGTTATTCCAATATAATCATTCGAAATGAAATGAAATCTTTGTTGCGTGTTTGGTATTAGGTAATTTTTGTTAGTAGTAAAATAAACATGTCCAGCTAATATCTGCCTTTGCAGGCGTACACACATTTGTCCGTATTACATAGTTACAGTCATTTATCCATTATTTATCCATTTATCCAAGGATTAGACCAATTACAAAAGTGATATGTAAATAACTAGAGGAGTGTGCCTTGTCACTTGAGCTTTATATCAGGCACTATGTGATCACATTTTAAAAAGTTGTTCTTAATAAAATATCCAACTCATCTGTTTATACATCAACAAAAGGGTCCCTTTTTACATAGAAACGTGAAAATTGTATACTTACTCGAATTTCGTGAGTGGAGCCATCCAGCAGATTGATCAATTTCGGCTCTAAAATTGAGTCTAGACATTGTATAAACAATGTGTTTTGTTTGTTAAAGACAGTTAATTATTTTATTAAGTTACTCTCTGAAACTCGAAGCTGAGTTTATTTGTATTGATTAAAAAAAAAAATACAAAAAAAACTAGCTGTTAACCGCCAATTCATTTGCTTATAATTAGTGCCGTGCGTTATGGTCCCATTCCCATGGTTTAAAATACAGCTCTTCCGCAAACGATAATGCAAAAATAAACCTCAAAACTTTTCCCTATAAATGGGCTATCTATCGCAAAAAGTATCATTTTTCTTTCTTTACATAGGTAAATCCCAGTGCTCCAAAGCCCTGCCCCCTCGGGAAAGGTGGAAAGTATATTTGACCAATTCTAGCTAATAATCTACCTCTGTGCTAATTTATTAATTTATTTATTTAATTGGATGCTCACTACAAGTTGCAGCCGAAAAAAGTCACATACATATATTTTAAAATCTGATCAGTAAAACTGGGCTGCAACTCGAAAGTGTGAACACTGCATTAATACATAAATATTATTATTTAAATTATTTTAATAGTCAATTTGGGGACAAACAAACATACATTCACATTTATAATATTAGTATAGGCATTACTCTAGGAATCAATTTTAGCACTTTATTACAATATAAAGAGTGGTGGCAGACTGATGATGGTTATTAGAATAGTCTGCCGTTCTTGGGTCGTACCACTTTCAAACGTAACGCCCCTGAACTGGACATTGTCGCGTTTTGGAATCAGTATGGAAGTAGCCAGGTATAACGAGTGGAGTGTGGACATTTATCTCCTGAAGCTGGAATAGTGGAGACGAATACAGTCTGTAGAAATTTCTCTGTCGTAGCAGTTCTTTCCGTTCATAGACCGTACGCTAGCTTATCATCAATCGGGGCGTTGTCATAAAAATCACATTATTTTTTTAAAGTAATGTCTCACTTTACAAAGACAAATACAATTGTCACGCCTTTTTCCCACAGGGATAGGCAGAGACAACGGAACGCTACTTACTGTCTTACTTTATTAAAATAATAAAACACAATACGCCTTTTTTAACTAATACAATATTAAATAATATTTCAAAAGGTTTATGGTACAAAGTGACAGAAGTTGGACCTAGAAAAGTTAGGAGAGACAGCGTCAGATTCGCTTGTCATCAGACATGACGGGTGTCTTCTTTTGTCTGCCTTCTGACACACTTTTTGTGTAAAAGTATCTAATACTTTGTCATTACTTTGAAATAATATTATAATAAAAAAAACAGTACTGTAATATGTATCTGCAATTATTATTAAGAAATTGGGCGTAGTCCTTTAAGCTAGAGAGGTGTTAAAACCGTCCGGTTGACAGGGCATACTCTTCTCGTTATATCCTCCTACATTTTTATTGTAGCTAGGCATATGACAACACTCGATGTTAATCACAGTGCGGTCCATGAACGGAAACAAGTGCTACGACAGAAATTTCTGTAGATAGCAGTCCTCTCCGCTATACCGGTTTAAGAAGACGAATGTGCACCATTTGTTGACACGGAACTGTGGCTGATAGTTACTATTATTATATTAATTGCGAACTATTAATCTTTTATAGTTTTCTCGTAGTGTGATTAACAAAACCTATTTTTCTAACGTCAACATTTCCGGTATAGCCCGACACATTTCCTTGTTAGGAAGGGCAATGCGCAAACATTCACAAAAAATACTGGCTGTCAGGAAGTCGCATATGATGTGGCGTTCTGCCAAAATATAAGGTGTATTGTCTAATATTCATATAGCGATTTTGATATGATTAAGCCGTATAGCCGATAGTCTCTCCACTCTCGAGCCTGTAATAAATTAAATAAATATAAAATATCATTTATTGTAATAAGTAAAATAATAAAAGTTGCAACGGGCCCTGTACTAGGTTCTTAGAACCTGTGTTACTGAGTATCCCAGTTACAGATATTTTGTACAATAATTTACTTATATAAATGTATTACTATGTATAAAAGTTCCATAATATAAACGACATGCGGAAAACACGCCATATACAACACACCAAATCAATTATTATTATTATTAATTATTTATATTTTAAATAATTTAATTTCAAATTTAAAAAAATAAATATATTTTAATATAAATTAAATAATATTTAAATGCTGGTGCCCTTAAGGATTTTCTCTGTAGTAGCAGTTGTTTCCATTCATAGACCGCACACTAACTTTACACCAGGCAGAGTGTTGTCACATGCCGAGCTACAATAAAAGAAAACAACTTTATTTTATTCTTTGAACTGAGAATAACCAGTGCATGAGTGTGAACATTCTGTGTTTTCCTTACTTCTTTAACTAGTTCTAAACGCTCATCGCTAAGCGTGCACTAGGCGTGAGCCTTAATCAGCCAGACAACCGACTTACATGGTATTACTTGTTGGAGCAGATGTCGATGATACCATATTTTTTCCTCACGTAAAATAATTGCTTCCGTCTTCTGTCCTGTTCATATTTCGCCAATGTAATCTGTTTTTGTCACCATGAGATTATTGTTTTCTTTTACTTATTTTTTTCCTCTTTTTGTTATGTGTTTAACTATTTATTGACGTATAAAGGACTACCCATCATTTATGATCATAATACTATGATTTATTAGTTTTTATTTTGTTTATATTATTAAATATTAAATAGTGGTTGGCAGACTGTTGGGGTTAGCTTGGAAGGTACAGGCTTGAGGAGATGAATATACATCATCCAGATTGACAGTGCACACTCCTCTCGTTATACCTGGTTACTTCCAAACTGTTTCTGAAACGCAACAAGGTCACTTCGTGGCAAAAATGACTCAAAAGTTGAATGTAAATAATAATTGTAGATTTATATAAATATAATAAATTTAGATCATAGATTAGATCTACGAGTATTTACAAATTAATTGCCTACATTTTATTTAGCATATATCTGAAGTCGGTGCCAACCAAATATGAAACTCCGCATTGCTTGAATCTAGGTACAGTACCAATTATAAAACATGTTTCAAATGCATGCACCGACTTCAGATATATGCTAATAAGCATCTATTCTTGTTTATGCTTATTAAATTGTGTACCTACTCTCAATTAAAATTATTTTTTACTTTTTAGTGATTTTAGTATTTTATTTAGAAGTCGGTTCAATTATAATTTTTTATTATAATAAACCATTTAGCTGACTCCACTAATGCTGTATTGATGACACCGACGACACCCCAGTTATTTAAATTCAGACTCGTATATCTTTGTATATTTCTTCTTTATGTATAACTTTATCTATTTACGTATAACATAAATTAATTAGAACGTATGTAATATTTTCTACTTGAGTGTAACATAATTTACCTTCAAATTATATTAATTAATAACATGACATGTACATGACGATAATTTGTTTTAAGATGTTAGACGTAAATTAATCACATTAAGCGTCCAATGATCCTCCTAGCGTCCAATAAAACGTTGTCATCTTTTCAACTCAAAGTGATAGATAACGACGTCCATTGTGTCTCTATAAAACAATGGAAAGGGCATATACAATTACGTATACATTTATAGTTAGGTATACACTTTTTGTTGGACAACAAACCAAGTGTGACATTGTTAGGGTGACATGGTTTAAATTGTAAATTTAGGACTGTGAGATTAAAATTTCTTTTTTGTTTTGTTAAATTATTTTGTATCTCTGACCACGATGAGTTTAATTACTTGCCGCCGACTCACGCCTCCGTGCTCTCCATATACCTAAGCACCGGGCCTTCGTCTCTGTACCTTCACTAGTCTGTAAGTTTGTAAATAGTCACCTTAAATTAAAATTCTGTGAGCTAACCCAACCCACCTTTTTATTTAAACTATCGCTTCACGATAGTTTGGCTACAAATCTAATATACAAAAAGTGTATTTTTTCTCAGTTTTATTTGAAAATATTTTTTTTATTAGATAACTAGTTTATAAGATTTTCTTGGTTCCTTGTATCTGAGAATGGAACTCTAACGCTAAATGAGCAACACTGAGAAGAAAAGGATGCAAATGTTATTAACACCATAACACCACAGAGTAGTAAGCAACTGATGATGGATGTAACACCCGTCTTTTTTTAAATTGTAGCTCGGCATGTGACAACACTCCGCCTGCTACTACGAAGAAATCTGTGCGGGTAGCAGTCACCTCCACTATGCCAGCTTGAGGAGACAACCATGTACCATCTAGATTGACAGTGCACACTCCTCTCATTATACCTGGCTACATCTTGTCCTATTTCGAGAAAAATTTGGACGTTAATTGTTAAATAACGAAAGGAGTGTACACTGTTAGTCTATATAGTTTATATTCGTCCCTTTAAGCTGGCATAGCGGAGACTGGTGTCTGTGAAAAAATATTTATAGTAGCTTCCGTTCATGGACCACGCTCTATTTCAACATCAGGCGAGTGTTGTCATATGCCGAGCTACAATAAAAAATTACAGAAACGTTTCAAACGCTTTATTATTAATCATTACATTAGGTTTAATGATATGTATGTAATGTAATGTAAAATGTATCCCGAAACCCCTTCCTTCAATCATAGTATTGCTAAGCATGCATGACATGAATATGCTCGTCAGAAATTCCATCAGCGAATGTTGAGGGTGCATGACTGTTTACAAAATATTCCATCTCTTTTACATAGCCGACGGGCTGGTATTAAGTACATGTAAGTATGTAGATATTTTTTCGCATATTTCATGAAATATTTCATAGCTTATTTTCGTAATGGAGCAAAATTCCTTTACCAATATACGTGTTTGCTCGCTCAGTGCCTATAGTATAATTTAGGTATTAATTAAAAAAGCGGTAGGCAGAGTGATTATGTACGTTTTATGATGTCTTCTCTAGCCAGCATAGCGGAGGCGATTATTGCCTGCACACATATTTTCTCTAGCACTTCAGTCTTTGTTCATAGAGTGCACTGTGTACTGTGATCATATGCCGACCGGTACATTGACAACATTTATTATAATTATTTATGATGATTGAAAATCATCATATTGATTTAAAATCTCACCGCTCTTCGAGGTTAAATGAAAGGAAAGTCTTGATTTTTAGCAAAATAATGTTTTATTTTTTTAACATTAAGTAATTAAATCTTAATTAATCAATTGTTCAAAATGATAGCTATTATTTTCAATACATAGCTGAATTCGACGCCTCAAGGAGTGTACTGCATTCCACAACACAAGGTTATTGATTCCGTTCAGAATATTCCCTAACGCTAGTTTCAAGTCATCAATTTCATTGTACGTACATTTGTAAATTTTGTTTTTGACATGCCCCCAGAGAAAATAATGTAAAGGTCTGGCGGGCGACCTAGCCGGCCACGGCACAGGACCTTAAAAATTATAGTTTTTCCTACGTTTCAATTGTTTTTATTTTTTTAAATCATGGCTTTTAATCTCGAAGAGCGCGAGATTTTAAATCAAAACATAATAAATGTAGTAGGTAATGTATAAATACATGGAAATAAGAGACAATTTGTTAAAAATCAACACTTTTCTTTGGTTTTCCGTATATCATTACTTCCCAGAATTTGATCTTTATCAGGAACACTATCGGATGGTGCAATAATACGGTGTTTTTTTTCTTCAAAATCAATAGGTTCGATTCTTGGCCGGGAAAATGGATTTATCAAAAATCTAATAATGCAGTTTTAGTTTTCATCAAAATCGGCATCGAGACTCCTTTCAGCATTTTTCGATATCTCTTATAGTTTAGGATTTGGCCATGAAAGCACACTTGAAAAAGTCATATGACTGCACTCCGTCTGATGTAAAGCTACAGTGCGATCCATAAACGGACATGACTGCTATCAGAGAAGTGGATCCGCAGACAGCAGTCGCCTACGCTATGACGGCTTTTAGATGCCTCTTCACACTGCGCTTGAAGGATCGCGTTGTTTTCAGTAAAAGGGTCGATATTATTGTAAACAAATTGACATAACGTAACAGGCTACAATTACAGACGCTCTGCGACCAAGCGCCACTCACTATGTCGGTTATTAAGCAATTCTCAAATTGCAACAGTGACGTTCAAATCATATTATATTTTAAACATCGATATTTTTTTTAAATTATAAATACGAACAACCCAATAAAAAAATTGAGTAAAAACACACAATAAAAACAACACCAGAAATAAAAACCTATTATAAAAATCAATACAGAAAGAGAAATGTTATTGATAATAATGTAAATATCAAATAAAATAAAATGTTTATTTTTTTATATTGTAGGTCGGCATATGACAACACTCCACCTAAAGCTAGAGTACATGTACATGAACGGAAACAACTGCTACTGCAGAGAAATCTCTACAGGCAACATTCATCTCCGTTATGCCGGCTTGAGGAAACGATTGACAGAGAACACTCTTCTCGTTATACCTAGCTACTTTCAAACTTCTCCCGAAACGCAACATGGTCACTATACAGGTGTTACATTCGAAAGTGGTGGTACTGTCCCAGGACAGCAGACTGAACAAATAACTATAATCAGTCTGCCTACCACTCTTTAACAGTGAGCGACGACAGTAGATGTAACAAAGTTACATTGATACCGGTCAGAACTAGCGAGGTTCGAACACGGGTCTTATCGATCGGGAGCATCTTACCGCTAGACTACGGCCGCTTAGTGTATTTAATATAAAAAACTTACAAGTTTAATTAAAAAGTACGACACTTTATAGTTTTGTTAATTTGGCGATTACTATTAGAAATTTATGTCTATTGTTTATATTATCTACCTTAAATTATTTCTAGAAAAAAAAGTTTAGTGATTAGAGAGACGTGGAGTACCCTGGAATTGTCATACTCCAGCGCTTTTTTGTTAGAAAGCTTGTTAAGGTAGGTTTGATTTTTAGATTCATTTTTGGATTAAAAGATTTTAACTCATTTATTTTATTCCCTAGGAATCGAACGGGAACGCTCCGCTACAAATACTCATAACGTAACGTAGTTTCTGATTTCAGCTAGTTTATAAACTGAAAATATTATTAAAATAACATTTATTGATTATTTATTTATTTATAGAAATAATGGCTTATAAAAAACTTAAACAAAAAAAAAGCCAAAACGATTCCAAAAATGTATTAACATCGTACTAAAAAATGACAAAGAAAAAAGAAATAAATTATACAAAAATATATTTATTTACCTGTATAAATAAACATATCTTGAACTACTTTAAATGTACACAATTTATTAACACATCAATCAATATGTTGCCATATCTAAATATAATGTTATAAAATATACAAAATACATATTGTCGATAACATAGCTCTTCACTAAAACGGTTGGCGTACCCAACCATGCTCATTAAAGGAGCCGTACCGGCTTGTGCTGTTGCGTGGATATGTCGATAAACATAACTCGATATATACTACATAGTATTTTATAATAATAGTACCGGACCCGACAGACTTTGTCCTGCTCGAACGTTGATAATGAAAGGAGTGTGCACTGTCAATGGACGATGCTTGTTCGTCTATTCAAGTCGGTATATCAGAGGCGACTACTAATTTTATGCATACGTAGTATTAGTATTTCAAAAGTTTAGTATTAATATTGGACATTAAAAAATATTCTAGAATAAAGTGGTAAGGGCCCATTATTAAATACGTGACGTCACATGAGAAAGGGTTACACATCAAAAGGACAAGGGGTTTCAAAAATTATGAAATTCGTGTAACATAATTTGTGGATGGTTCCTAATTGCAAATGGTAAATCCTAAAATTATTGTTTTCAAAACACGTCTTGCTTAAAATTAAATTTCATTACAAGATCTCTTGTATCTTAAAACGTAAATAGCATAACTCATAATAATGAGGGGTAGGCCCTAGGCCTTTAATTAATTTGACGTAATCAAATCAACAACAAGGAAAATTCCTTAGGGATCAAAACGGGCACACCAAGGGGTAATACCATCCTTTATAACTCTAAGCTCTGAATTCCTGACCTGGAATTCGCAAATTTCTTCCAAGTTACATCGAATTTTACACATTTACGTATCACCGAGTGGAGTTCGCGCACCAGCAAGCAAAGAGAAAGTCCATCAACAAGATGTACTTTGGCCTTAGTGTGAAATGCACTGAGGAACTGAAATAAGGGAAGCAAAGTAAGTGTCGGAATCGTGGTAAGTGGCATTCCGTTGTCTCTGCCTATCCCTGTGGGAAAAAGGCGTGACAAATGTTGCAGGAAACCGCTGGATGCAAACTACTATATTAGTCGCACTATAGTTCGAATGACCAGCGCTGGATGGCTTATGATGGTAGATGATGATTATTATGTAAATATAATAAAAGAAAAATAATTATTCTACATTTATTACAACTTATTGTTTAAATCTGTAGTTGTTTCCGTTCATGGCCCGCACTCTAACTTTACATCAGGCGGAGTTTTGTCATTTTTTATATGAAATTTTGATAAAATGTAAATATAAAACGAATCCCACTTTTCAGTGGTTAAAACATCGTGTTTAAAATACAGCCTTTTTAAATAGCGAAATTTACATCCTTAAGTACTATTAATCAACGGTACTTTTGCCCATCACGAGTAGAAAGTCCTTAACTTGAGCAGTCCTTCTCACATGCAGCAAGCTAGAGGACTCTTCACTCGAATCAAATTAACGAGATCTTATTTGAGAGTTAAACCTTTAGTCCTTTAAGGGCGTTGAAGTTTTGTGTTACAATTAGTATTTTTAATTTTTGACACTTGAATTTGTTATTTTTATAGGTTACTTTCAATGTATTCGCCTGAATATTATAACTATGTTATTATTATGTTTATGCTATATTTTATTAGGCAATTAGGCGTCCTGGGGTAGTACCCGTACGAATGTAACACCCGTAAAGTGACCTTGTCGCTTGGAAGTAATCAGGTATAAGGAGAGGAGTCTGTGCTGTCAACCTTATGGTGCTCATTCGCCTCCTTAAGCCGGTATAGCGCAGGCAACTGTCTGTAGAATCTGTTTCCGCTCATGGACCGCACTCTAGCTTAACATCAGGCGGAGTGTTATCATATTATATGCCGACTACAAAAAAAAAAACTGTATTTCATCAAAAATTATAAAATTCACAATTAAGTACTACTACTAAGTACTACGTTTGGTTGATTGGTACAATTACAACTTTGTTATAGGCACTATATCATAGAGATATATACTCGAGGTGCAAACTTCATACATCTGACATAAAAAAAGCGTAGGCCGCGTCAAACGATTTGACAATGTTACCGTCAAGTCAAATACTAACTGGCAGAGAACCTAAACGTGGCTGTGACTCTTTTCTCTTGCCGTCACATTGGGAGCGTTATTGCACAACTAGTAGTATATATCAGTGCACTATATCTAGTTATATACATGGTATATGGTAGAGTATCTAGCTTAGAACACGTATAATAAAAAATAAATAAAAAATACACCGGTAATACAAAATACCTATGTAACATACATAAATAATGTAACCTGAGATGGTATTCTCTTCTTTCATCACAGAAGGCAGTTTAGGGATATCTCATAATTCGCACGTACAAGTTTAAGGGCCTCTCGAATGTAGAGTGCGAAGGGTTTGAGGACATTACCAGGCGCCATGCACGATTACGTTAAGAAAATTGCTTCTCCGCCCTTGAATTTTTAACAGCTTTGGCATATCGAAGTTTTTATTTCATAACTGTAAATATATTTAATAAATTGATCGAGAAAAACTGCACCAAAAATAGAGCTCATTTTACAGTTTTTCTCCTTTATAAGGCATAATTAAGAAAGAAAAAAAAACCTAAACCCAACTTTAAATTCTATAGTTAATTTTTTTTTTATTGTAGCTCGGCATTTGACAACACTCCGCCTGATGTAAAGCTAGAGTGTGGTCCATGAATGGAAACAACGGCTACTACAGAGAAATCTCTACAGGCAGCAGTCACCTTCACTATGCCGGCTTGAAGAGACAAGCATGCACCATCCAGATTAACAGTGCACACTCCTCTCGTTCTATCTGGCTACTTTCAAACTATTCCCAAAACGCGACAACGTCACTTCACGGATGTTACATTCGAAAGTGGTGGTACTGCCCCAGGACGGCAGACTGGACAAATAACCATCATCAGTCTGCCTACCACTCTTTAATAGTGCCTATAGGCACTGAGCGACCAAAGTACATATAACAAGACGGGTCTAACAGTGACAGCTAATGTGACTGTGCACCTACCCTCACTAACATTGATTAGCGGAAATTAGTTGCAAAGTAGTGTTTTATAATTTACATATAACAAAGTTACATTGGTACCAATCAGAATTACCGAGGTTCGAACACGGGACTCATCGATCGTGAGTTCACGCGTCTTACCGCTAGACCACGGCCGCTCAAATATATATTTTATTCTATTTATTTTTTCTAGACTTAAGTTTCAACTGTTTCAACAGACACGTACGGCCTTAAAATTGAAGCGAAATGCGTAATAAAAGTATTTTTTATTAATTTAACATTTAAGATATTAGCTTAAAGCACACATGCGTAATTAAATTATTCAATTTACTTTTTCTTTTATTGAAATAAATGTCAAAATGTTATTTTTTAATTATTCCACTCTCTCAATCTTCTCTGAAAAAACGCAAATTAAAAACAGTCGTGTTCATTGAAGCTCCAGAAGATTAGGTAACGCAAAAGGGTCTAAACCCTCAGAATTTAACAAGTCAACCCAAATTACACAATTTTCTATGTACAACCTTTTTCATGTAATTCATTAGACGGCTGATTGAATGAAAGAAAAAAATCTAACTTAAGGATATTTTTCCCCCATATTGTTACCCTTGTTTAGGTACGTATAGTAATATATCTAATTGGTCCCATTGAGGATACTTTCCTAAGGGTGAGATCAGGTGAGATAAGGGTGATACCACGTGACTGGAATCGTAGTCACGTCGTCACTAACTACGACCAACAAATGTAGAGTGGTGTCTGGCGCAATAGAACGTGACCTATCGCAATATGTGCTGGCCTTTAAAGAAAATGTTATATTTTAAACGATATATTTATTATTGTTTTCTATATTATGCCTTTGATAAGATTTATATTATTTATAATTAATTAGTATAATTAGTTTATCAATCCCGTTCTATCGCGAATTTTTTTTTTTCTGATCGGACTGCTAATTACGGAAAGCAGACGGGACAAACAAACAAACATTAATTCTCATATGAAATTGTGATGAACCTAAGTTATGTTGATATTTATATAATATTACAAATTATAATGAAAATTGAACTTTTGCGCGCACTCACGGATGTGTGGCTTAGTGATCAGAGCATACTTGCGTAAGGCGGAAGATGTGGAATCGATTACCACCTCAGCTCAGGCTAAGTGTGCAAGTTGATTTTTTTTTCTGAAAATTTCATCATAATTTATTTTAAATACAATCCCAGTATTTATTCCTAAAATTTATTTATTCCTGCAATAATATATTTTTTTTATACTTTACTGTTACTTCATTTATTGTTGTCTGTTTTTTGGTGTGAGGTCGCAGGCGCTCGATAGATTCTGCCTACCCTAATAGGATCATGGGAGTAAGATAAGTAAATAATAATTGAATTTAACATGAATTATAACCGCGGAATTAAGGACACTAATTAGTGGGGTTTATTCGCTCCAATTAAATCCCGGAAGGTAAACAAGTTTGGGCAATTTGTTAAATTGACAAAGAACGCCGCTATCTGATTCATAAATAACTGATTATGTTCAATATTCTATTTATAATTGTTTTATAGTTTCTTTAATTAACTCAGTCTGACGTCCTAGATAAGTTAGTACTACCTACTCCTACCTTGTAACACCCCAAGTAGTCAAATACAACACGTGAAATATGCCCTGTCAGTGGGCGATGTACGAGTATATTTTCTTCTCAAACCGACAGCGGTGACGATTACTGCATGCAAACATTTTTTATTGTAGCACGGCAAGGGAGTGATGAACGGGATCAACTTCTACTACAGATACCCGCCTCGTTGTGCCGGCTTAAGGATGATACTTCTCTCGTTATACTTGGCTAGTTCCAAACAGATCTCGAAACGCGTCAAGGTCACTTCACGGGTGTTACTCTATGGGAGTAGTTATTTCCGTTCATTATCCGTATTTAGTCTAATATTAGATGGAGAGTGGTTATATGTTACATTACTATAAAGAAGAAGTAGTGCTTTGCAGGTCGCGAAGTCACTTTCAGGGCAGCCATTGGTTCTTGCCTCGCTGTTTGATTTTCACGCTGGCAGTTTAATCCTGTGAAAAACACGATTCAAATTATTTGAAATTATTTGTTCACTTGCAATTACTGAAAAAGATAAATAATACGAAATTATTACAAATTATTTCGTAGATTTTGCCAAAACCCTTTTTTACGAGGTCAGTTTAAAGTTTTATAGTTTGAAGTGAACATTGTCGGGGTCACCAATTTGGTGTGAGAAGAGATACTCCAATTAAATTGAATAAAACATGTTTTTGCTTTAGTCAAATAACATAAAAAAACAACAAAGGATTGACTTTTTAATAGAAGTTGCCACAATAGATTAAAGCCGAAATTTCAGTGATTTGTGAAGGAACGTTTATTTATAAAGTTGCCTTATATTTAAGACATCATTTTAGCAAGTGTGGACAGGGAATAGTATGAGAATAAAAGCTGGAAGATGTTTACGGTTATTGCCCAGCTCGGTGGCCACGGCAATTGTTATTAATGTTTTAGCAAAAGTTTTGTTCTTATTTTACCTCAATATTTAGCCCAAATATTCAAGACTGCATTCAAAATTTAGAGCTGTAGGCAGACTGATGATGGTTATTTGCCAGGTTCTACCACCACTTCTAAGTATTACTACTCGTGAGACGTTTCTGGATCAACTTTAAAGTATAACCAGTAGCCGGGTATAACGAGAGGAGCGTCAATGAGGCGGCAGTGGTAGCAGTTGTTTCCGCTCGTGAATCGCCTACAAAAAAAAAAGTAAGATGAATATAAAGATACGAATCTAGAATAACCCTGTCTTACTATTTATATGAGAATATACGATGTAAAAGTGTAGTGGCAGGTGAAAGAAAATCTCATTTTATTCCTTAAAATACATTGTTGTTATTTTCTAACAAGATTATTGTCAGATAGTTTTTAATAGAAGAATATATAAACTGATTTTAATATAGAAATGATCGAAGAGGAGGAAGTGTATGCACTGTCATTATGTAGGCATAATGGATTTGTCTCCTCAAGTCAGCATAGCGAAGGCGACTGCTGCCTGCAGAGATTTCTAGGTACATTCTAGGACCTGTGTGTAATTTTTTTTTAAATTATAGCTCGGCATATAACAACACTCTGCCTGATGTAAAGCTAGAGTGCAGCCCATGAACGGAAACAACTGCTACTACAGAGAAATCTCTACGGCCAGCAATCGCCTTCACTATGCCAGCTTGAGGAGACGAGTATGCACCATCTAGATTGATAGTGCACACTCCTCTCGCCAGGCTACTTTGAAACTGCTTCTGAAACGCGACAAAGTCACTTCACGGGTGTTACATTCGAAAGTAGTGGTACCACCCCAGGATGGCAGACTGGGTAAATAACCATCATCTGTCTGCCTACCACTCTTTAAAAATTTTACGAAACTAACACTATGGTAAAGTATTGCTAATGAGTGGAAACTGCATGTAGCAATCGTTTCATTAATAAGGTCAGAATATTTGCGAGATTCGAACACGGGTCTTCCAATCGTGTGTCCACTAGCTCCACTAGCCGCTAGACCACGATCGCTCTTAAGTTCTTTAACTTGAAATCTATAGTTATAGAATAAAAACTAAAATAATAGAACAAAAATCAAAAGTGTTTATTTTTAGTGATGGGCAGCAATAATTTACACCAAAATAACAAGAGTTTTTCCATGTCGACAAACAAATTCTCGATACCTGTGATAAATAACAGAACTTATAACAAGATAACTTGTACAAGTCCTAACATAAATCAGCTTCAACTTGGCGAAAAAATCTTACAACTTATACCATAATTTCATAAGGAACAAAACCCGCACGTTTACGTTCGTTTCTCTATGTATTTTTGTATGAATTATTAACGAAAACGTGTTATTTTTTCCTAGTGTCTAGGTTTTAGTTTTATGTAATTTGGAAGTTAAAGGCCACAGAAAAGGGCAAACATTGTTAATTAAGCGTAAGAGGTCAGCTTCTATAAGGATTATTTACGAAATCATAAAACTTTCTTACTTAAATATCCTGAAATGCGCAAATCACGACCTTCGCTATGCCGACTAATTCTGCTCGTCATCATGATGTCTAGAAAACATTTGTCATTCAAAATAGTACTTATAATAAAGTTTTAAAGATATTTTAACCGAGTTTCCTTGTGGAAGTTTTGCAAAAATGTTATTTTCTTGAGTGCACGGAAAAGTCTGCCTTTTCCCTCGTAAAATTAAACATGCACCCTCATGCAAGTAAAACGTGGGTTTACTCGTATAGTCATGGATCAAAGTGATATGAAGTAATTGGACAGACTGTAAAAAATATTTGAATAGCTTAGGATGTATTAAAAAATAAATTAAAAAAAGATATACATAACAACACTTGCTTACCAAATGCAGCAATTATATATACTCATATAATATCGAAGTATTGCTTAAAGTATTATTTAAAAAAAATATATCAGAAGGGGTAGTTTACGACCACTAAAATTAAAATGCACACAGAAATAAACTTTCAACAAGGAGGATATAAAATAAGCTTAGTTACCAATTGTCATTAAAATTGGTTCTGCCCAAAAGAATTACCCTATTTTTACTGTCCTCAACTGTATCAATGCTCAAAAACTGTAACGAATTATCTTCTGTAGAATTTTCATAATTTATCATTTAAAAATATATATTTCAAAATAACCACCCATATGCCGATTTTCAGTAGTTGTCAAAAATAGAGAAATACTTAAATATCCACATATATAAATCTAAATGTATATTTGTTTGTCACCTCAATCACACTCAAAGGGATGATATTTTTTAAATTCTTTTTGCCTTAGAAAGCAGCCCGTTTATTTTTTTTAAACCTTTTTATTGTCATATAGGTAGGTGTAAACCCCACAAACTATTAACCCGTTTAAAATATTCCCTAGGGTTGGAACGGGAACACAACATGCATAATACTAAATGTACGCATACAGACAAAAAAAAAACAATAGTAATAAGATTCTAATGGTGAAATAAATTCACATAAAGTTCCTTAAAAGGTTTGCCTTTTTTCTAATAATATATCACTAGCTACAGCCTACTGCATTAGAACTCTATGCACTTAGTTGATTACTTTAGTACGTACCCCTTACGTACTAGTCTTACAAACAAAGTGGAAATATGAGTTTTAAGAAGAATGCCCATTCGTCTAAGGAAAATAGGCCCACAATTTTTTTCTCGAGTTTGTCCATGATTTTTAGTTAATTTTGTAGAAAAATAAATCTTTTCACACTGGTTATTGAGTAATTAGATGTTTTCTGATGCAATATTGGAGGTTATTATTATTTTTAATGCATTAATATATAATTGATGATATCTGTTTGAATTGACATAAGTTATTTTAAAATCTGTATCAGATATTTTTTATTTTAATTTATTTATATTATTTAATATTAATGTTTTAAATCCTATCGATTGAAAAGACAATAAAGCCATGGAATGAAAAAGTATTGAATACTTGAACGCACTCTGTTCTTACAAACCAAAATTTTAAAAATACATTACTTGGATTTTTTTAAATATTTTTCTCATGTCTGTTATTCCTCCGCACATCATCCGATTTTGGCTTGACAATGATTTTTAGTATACCCTGTATAAAGTGTGTAATATTGGGAGTTGTTTTTTATTCGAATGTAACAGATTTTTATGGTAAAAATTACTTCACGGTCAATGATCGTAATAGCACTCTTGTCACACCCAAACAGCTTGAACTAAATCCAAATTACACTTGTTTTTCCAGATCATAACATTTTGTGTATCAGAAAAACTCCTTAAATAACGTCAATTTGGCCGAACCCCAAAACCCCCATAAACTTAATCCAAAATGTGTGTAAAGGTAGCAGGACGATACATTGAATAATATTTTCGATGTTCAAAATACGATTAAAGTCAGAGAATTACAAACTTTAGCTGATATTTATTAAGCAATAGTGCGCGAGTGAGAATGTGCACCATTCAGGTTGACAGGGCACACTCCCTTCGTTAAACTTAGCTACTTCGAAGATAACAGTAACGCGATGAAATAACATACTTATAAACGTGTTTAATTCTCCCAAGCAAAGATAGATAAACGAAGGACCCTGACCTGATGCATGAGAAGAAGTTAAAGCGAAAGTGATAGAAGGTAGAGAGAGAAGCTCAGGTAACAGTCTTTGCTTACTCTAACAGCGTTGTAACTTCTATTTCAAAATGTCATTTACAAAGATTAATAATAATTGTCAATAATACTCCCAATTATTATTCAGTATTTTTTTGCATTAATTTTCTTCAGCAAAGGTACTAAGCCATTTATGTGTTTCTTATGTACATCTCGTTGAAAAACCAATAAATAAAAAATAAATAATATTAATTTAAAATTTCTTTTTCTAATGGTACTCCTACTATTACGACGCACAATGATTTAACCTCTATAAACATAAGAATAATTAGCCATGTAAAATGCGATTTGGTAGCGAATTTCAAACTGAAACTATTCGACTGTAAGTATAAACTTCAGCATTGTTCAGGACAGTTTTCAGCAGACCGTAATGTTTAAACTCACTGTTTATTACTGAAATTACTCTAAACTTTCCATTTACGTATTACATTCAAAATTAGGCTGTTTTCTATTTTATTTTTTTAATAGGTATTTATAATTTTAATAATTAAAAATAATTAGAAGATATTAGGTAAATGAAAATAACTATTATGTTAAATTAAATCAATGTTATTAAAAGTAAAAGCAGTCTATATGGTTATTATCGTAGTCTGCCGCCCTCCTGGGGCAGTACCACAATTTTCACGTGTAACACCAGTGAAGTGACCTAGCTGCGTTTCGAGAGAAATTATGTTAAAAAAAGATCATTAGGTTAAGGTTGTTACGCCTTTTAAATAGGTATAAAAAATATTTTCGTAAATTGAGCGTGATTTGAAATTCATCATTTTACAAGTTTAGACGCTCGACGATATTATTATAACTTTTATAATTAAAAAAATATATATAACAAAGATTAATTTCGAGTTAAATTACCAAAAAGTTCCCAAGAAAGGAGGTCATTAAAAGCAACCTGTAATTATTCCGCATGGATAGTAAAATGTTTAATAGCTGTGAAAAAATAAATGATAGAATATTATCATTGAATTTTGTCAACAAAATCTCCTTCAGGGGTTCAAATCCAATCGCCATTTCTTATTTGCACCCCTCTCTCATGAAGTATAGCAGAAAATTAAACTAGACGTTTGCACATTTTCCTTTCCACGGTACATTTAAATATACTGAAAAGTAAATGTAATTACTTTTAGAATTTAG
This sequence comes from Tinea pellionella, assembly GCA_948150575.1. NCBI lineage: Eukaryota > Metazoa > Arthropoda > Insecta > Lepidoptera > Tineidae > Tinea > Tinea pellionella. The sequence continues at coordinate 1,510,889 of OX411254.1, read as the reverse complement.
ATGTAACACGATTTATTTCGTATTTAATTTTAAAAGACGCTTTTTACAAGGTAGGTCCTATCTCAAATACATATTTCAAAATGCAATGTGAAAAGTAAATACGTTAGTTTGAGTGTGCAAAAAAAAAAAACAAGAAAAAGTTTTCTAGAGGGTTCGGAACCTCCATCATCAAGTTAACAAGGTTAGAGCTTTCCCAACTTTTAGTAGGCCTTCAAAAACTACCAGAGGGATTCCGGTTTTTCTATATTTTAAAGGTTTTTGATTAATGTTATTTTTTGTATTCAGATAGCTAGAGTTAGCAGCAGTCGCCTGCGTTATGCCGGTGTGAGGGCTTTACTTCAACACAAATAGGTATATGTATATGAACCCGTTTAATACTTTTTTTTTAGCTCAGCATGTGACAACACTCCGCCTGATGTGTTTATACCTCCGACTTTAATATTAATAACCTCCTTATTTCAAAGATATAATTTCACTAGTCCCATGGTAACTACATATTTCCGTTGAAAACCTTAATAAATAATGTCTTTGTCTCCGAAAAGAATACCATCATTATAATTAAAGCATTAAAAAGGTCCTAACTGTCTATATTTTACCAGGTTTTATGGTATATTATAATATCCTAAGTAATTATTATGGAAGGTATCGTCTTCATTACGGTCACAATAATAAGCGTATTTTTAATAGGCAGTTTAATTATCACATTGTTTTTATAAGGGCTGCCACAATCTCTCATAAAAATGTTTTTAATGATAATTAATATTAGGTTTCTAAAGGGGAAATATTCCGAAGTCTTCGTGTATACATGTTACTTTTTGATAATTACAACTTTGTAGATAGATATTTTTTAATAGTAGATGTTATGCTGTAATGAACGAAAACAACTGCTTTTACAGGTTTAATTTCAAAATTGTTGAAGCCTCTTTCAAAATTTTAACATTTATTACTTTTATTTACTTAGATATAAAATAAATCTTTGCCCCTGTTCCAAAGTATTTAAAAGTATGTTTATTGTATGTATTATAATATATTATGTGTGTTGAGGATAGACGGAAAGTGGTGTCAGACCGGCGTCAGTGCGTACCGTTTATCTATGTCACATTAAAGTCGCAAAGTCTGAGCGACACTTTCACGCGAATTTAAATTGTAGGAGTACGTTTATAAGATTGTCGCGATAAGGCAGAAGGCTTTACAATTTGACAAAAGCCTTGAATATGTTTTTAATACTTAGAAGTTTGTTTTGTTATTATGAATTCTCTATAAAAGAGGTTGGTGACGGTTATAAGCCCAGTCTGCTGCCCTGGGGTAGTACCACCACTTTTGAGTGTAACAACCGTGATATGACGCGTTTCGGGATCAGTTTAAAAGTAGACAGGAGAGGAGTGTGCACTGTCAATCTGAATGATGCATATTCGTTTCTTCAAGCCGGCATATCGGAGGTGACTGTGGCATGTACAATAGAATAGAAACTTATCTGTGGTAGTAGTCGTTTCCGTACATAAAGATTAAATTAACACCAGGCGGAATGTGGCCATATGTCGAGCTACAATAAAAAAAACAACTAATCAATAGAAAGAAAGCAGAGGAATTAATAAATTAATGTATTTAATTATGTCAAATAGATAACGTACCCAGCCATCCCCTATTGACGTCACGCGTATATATAATCAACAAGAGAAAATTTCCATTGTTAAAAATAGGTTCTTATACTTAAACAATTCTTTGGTCTAAAAATAGTAAATGAAACGGATTTTGTGCCTTATTTTTTATAATTAGATAAATAAAGCGTATTATAAAAAAATGTGGTTTATTTATTTATTTATGTAATTAAAGGCACAAAACGACATATCGATTTTGATTTGTTATTTAACATTACAATTAAAATTTAGGATGGCTTGCATGACAAAGCATGTACGCATACCGTGGCAGCAGCGCTTACGTTCGACCATTCAACATTTTTATGCAGTTTTACCAACATTGTCATACATTTAACAAATCAAAACATTAAGCACGGTGCACACATACATACTACTACTACAGATTGAGATGTCTTAGATGCCGGATGTTGGCAGATATTGTTTTATTCTGTGTTTTTTTTTCGATATGTGACCGCAGTGTGCCTGATGTCTACGAGCAGCAAACATAACCACAATGCTAGCTTTATAAAACAGTTCTGCGTGTGGAAACCAGCCCGGAAAATCAAGAATCAAGAAAACAGTACACAGTTCATTTAAATTCAATTAATTAATTAATTAGAAATAAAGAAATAAAATAAATATTTATTTTCAAATTAAAGCGGGTAAAAGTCAATTACAAAAGTAATAATATGAAAAGTAAGATAACTAGGAACTGGAAGAAATCTTCTAAACAAGGCATCAAAAAAGACAATCCAAGTTTTGGGTGGAAAAGTTTTTTAATATTCTCACCGCTCAATGTAATCCAGGCCCTCCAGAATTTTCTATTTGCACGGAAAGCCTTTTGAAGTGTAATTTTGCATGAAAGAATTGACAAAGTTTGATGCAAACATTCTTTATAACAAAATATTTAAAACAAAGACGAGTAAACTCAGAACGTACGAGTACTCAATATTATTTTTGTTTATTTATTGATTGTATGATTATATTATAGAAGGTGGACTTAAAGCCGCCTTTATCGGTCTATCTTTGAGTAAGTGGAAAGCGGAAGAAGGTTGATAGCTGAATTATTTAATTTTAATAAATTTATTTACACGAATTAAGAAAATCATATACAGATTTAAGTCGGACTGCAGACAGTGAGCCTAGTTTCAACATAGTCCAAGAATAATAATATGTTTACAAACATTTGCAATAAAATTATGTACATAAAAGTCTCCTAGACAACAATTCAAATGCTAGTAAAATAAACAAAATAATAACATGTGTCAAATCCCATTAATAACAAAGAATCAAAATGTAAGGAGTCAAGTGAAACTTTTGAAACAATGAAAACGTTTGTATGCGGTCTATACAATCTACTACAACTATTACAACTTGATCGCTACTTTACTTTAACCAGAAACTGTTGAGTCTGTTGCACTTTTATGGGTGCATCTTGCGAAATTACTTTCAGCTGCCTTCATTACAATTTATATTACTTTTAAAAGGTTTTCTTACATTAGGTACTTAAATACATTTTGTTGAAATAATTTTAACCTTAAAAATAGTTTTTTTTGTAGCAGTCGCCTCTGCTATGCTGGCCTGAGGAGAAAAGCATGCACCATCTAGATTGACAGTGCACACTCATCTCGCTATACATGGCTACTTTCAAACTGCTCCCGAAACGCGATATGGTCATCTCACTGGTGTTACATTCGAAAGTGGTGGTGCTACCCCAGGACGACAGACTGGGCTTATAACCATCATCAGTTTGCCTAACACTCTTTAGTAGTGCCTATAGGCACTGATCGACCAAAGTATACATAACAAGTTTTTTATTTGTATTATGGTCAGTTAATATTATTTATGTTACTTTGTTCTGCAGTGTATTAAGAGTGGTAGGCAGACCGATGATGATTATTAGCCCAGTCTGCCGTCCTACGGTAGTACCACCCGTGAAGTGAAAGTGTAAAGAAATAGTGGTACCTTCAATATTTTATAAACTGCACACAGGTTTGATGCCCCGTCAGGATAACGTCGAAAAGATTTCACGCAGTGCATTCTTCTCTCGTAAAAATGTCAGCGCGTCAATTTCCACGTCAGTTTTACATACATTTTCGTCCCAATATTTCACCGCTGTTATTAACTTTACATTTTTGTCAATTTATTGGCCTTTATCAGCCTCCGTGGCTGTGCTACAGTAGTTAGTGATCAGCGCAACTATCAGTGCACCAATGCAGCAATGCTTATTTTACGCGGGGAAATCTCTATTACGGATGCCCTGACCCTTGGGGAAGGTACCAGTGTTATGTCGAACTCTCCAACCTAGCGCTGGCATACCGACTAAAACCCCACGATTTTTCACTCGACGCATAGTGGACGGAGTCTGGACACATATTAACATTCATCCAGACACCGCGAGGTGGCGGACCGAGCCCCAGGAACGGCGACTCGAAGCACTTAACTTTCTGAACGCCTATTGGACGTCAGATAAATCCATGTTCCTTGGTTCCTAGCTTAATACAGTAATTTATTTATTTATTTTATTGCTTATTTTTTGGCATATTTACATGCGGCGGGGCATTTTCGCTTGTAGTACACATAAAACGTATTCATTTCTATCACATTTTATTACTACGAGTTTTTCAAACAATAGAAAGTCGTTTTGAGGAGGTTGAGATGGTTGGTATCAAATTATGACGTAAAAAAAACGGATTCCATCTCGTGTTGTGGGTGCATAGCGATTATTTTTGTTCAATTTTCATTGTAATTTAATAATTAGTATAGTCATTTAAAAATTAATAGATGTAGTTAAGTAGAATTATATAAACGAACATGAATTCCTATAGATATATAGGAATCTTGTCATTTTAGTCCCGATTTGCATTCTACCCTCTACGTCGCCTTTCCGGATATCTCCGGGCTTCATTTACAGTGCATTGTGTGAACGGATTACCTCGACGTCCTCTTTTCATCCCTTCTAAAACCTAACAAAGTTCATGTATAAAAGATATAGTAAGTAGGAATGTTGCCTTTTCGAGTTTTTTTTGTGCCATTTTTATCTGTTTTTGTTGTTGATCATTGCGGTGTCTGTTATATTAGTTTTGTTATGTTAGTTATGTTTTCTCATAAAGAAATATTGTAAAATTGAGCAGAAAAAGTTAATGTACACGCAATAGCCAGAGCTGAAAACTAAGTGGGAATCGAACCCACATCCTTCACATACACGTAGATGCTCTGACTACTAAGCTACCGACCTTAACGTTTTTCTCATAAATTTTAATCATAATTCATATACTGTTAGAATTAAAGTTATCAAAAAGAAACGTTTATTTTTCTGTGTGTGTTATCGTGCATCGCGTTTTCCCTTATTTGTATAAATTCCGCCTTTGACTTATCTCAGTTAGTCCACAAACCTGTGTCGTCGTTCCGGCTGTAAAATGTAACTGCGGTCACCAACATCAATAAACCTTTCAAGTAAATGTTTACGGGTGGCCGCACGCGTTTCCGAACTCGCTTCCCTTCTTTTTAAATAAAAAACATACTAAGGGTTAGGACGTAAGCAAGGGTTACTATAAGATTTGATTCAATAAAAACAAAGGTACCACCTTTACTGTATTAAAATTATTATGTAGGTCATGCTCTTTAAGTTCTCAGAGCGACTTCATCGTTGTATCTTTGTTCCACACTTTGGTCCACAATTGTAAATAAAAAGACGCCGAAACTATCAGCATCACTGGTTTATTAGTCTTTGAAAGTGGTGGTACTATCTCAGGACTAGACTAATGACCATCAGTAGTCTACCACTTTTTGAACATTTTACAATAATATTTTATTTTTTCATTGTAGCTCTACTGCTTAATTTATATTATATACTACAGATTAATTTCTACAGGCAGCTATGTATATTTATTGGATATACAAATTCAATTCAATTATAAAACAAATTATTAAATTCCTAAATAGGTCGAAAATCATTCACCCGTTTCATTATTGTAAGCAAAATTACTTGGCTTTATATCGACAGTGCAGTGGGGCACTTTTATCGGTTCAACAAAAGATAAAGCTCGTACATTTTTCTTTTGTTTCGCTAACTTATTTGTCCCGTAATATTTGTATTGCGCAGGCACCCTACCCGCGAGCAAATTCGCAAAGGGAGAGGGTACTCTATAAAGAGCAGTCAAACTTTGCCTGTCACTCCTTCAGTTGGTCCACAATAAAATATCCCCCCCATATTATGCTACTCGTATAAAAGTATACATGTTAAAGCAACGGATTAGGAGCCGTATTGCATAGATTTTAAAGTGGACAATTTGTAGAAAATTGCGCAGTATTTATAATAAAGCATACTTAATGTAAAGGAAATGTAAAGCGGCTTTATTATGACGAATGAACATTTTACTTTTATTCGTGGAGCCGATGTTGATCCATTTCCTTGCGCTTGTTGGGATGTTGTAGAAAATTAAACACTCGACTGCACGATTCGCGTCGCATTACTTTTTGTTTAATGAATTGTATAAATGTTTTCTACTTTAAACTCGCTTTTATTAAGATCTCAAGTATTATTTTATGAGAATTTATCTTATTAGAAAAGTAACATATCTAATAGTTCTAAAAGCATAGAGATATATACTAGAGGTGCAAACTTCGTGAAAAAAGTTTCGGCCGATTCAAACGATTTGACAATGTCGCCGTCAAGTCAAATACTAACTGACAGATAACCTAAGAGTGACTGGGGGCATCTTTTCTCTCGCGTCACATTGGGAGCGTTATTGCACATCTACTTGTATATATCAGTGTCTAAAAGTATGTACATTTAGCTACTGCTGCATTATTTTATAGACCTTTTATGCTTGTACCGTTAAACAAACCGCTTTTACACTGGCCAATTCTTTTAAGGGTGGTTTGCACCAGAAGGCCGGTTAAAGTAACTTTAATTATTACTTTTACGTTTACTTTAATCGTTACGTTTACATTATGGTGTATATTTACTCCACACGAGTTGCACCATCGTCGCGCCTGTCATTTTTGACGGTCACTTTAACCAGCGAATCTTGGCTTGGTTAAAGTTAAAGTAATCGTCAAACCAATGTTGCTAACGTCAAATGTATGAAAAGAAGCCAAATATGTTTTTCTATTATTTTTCGAGATCAGCCACCCTTTTAACGATAGCAATATGAATTTTACACGATATTGCAAACCACCCTACATGTTACTCATCTTGTTATAACTGGCTACGTCCAAACTGATCCGGAAACGCGACAAGATCACTTCACCGGTGTTGCATTCGAGAGTGACGGTACTACCCCAGTACGGCAGACTGGGCTAATAACCATCATCTGTCTGTCTACCACTATTTACAATCTTTACATCATTGGCTAAGGGAGCAAAGGGGCCGTCTGCTGTTTTTGTAAAACTTTGACAATTACTCGTATTCTTTAAAATGCCTTGTTCTTGCTATAGTACGATTAACTGTAATGGTACACATAGGGGAAGGTAATCCGTCGGGCATACCATATATAGACCTTACATATAAGGAGTTTGCCGATGATTTTTAGTGAATTTTGTATAAAAATAAATCTATATACTTTCTTATTACCAATCAGTTTTAATTCTATTCAAGCGAGTTATTGAGTAATTAGATGTTTTCTGATGCAATATTTGAGGTTATTATTATATTAAATGCTTTAATAATTAATGATATCTATTTTTTTATGTAATTAAACATAGTCTATTGATTGGTAAATGATGTGTTGATATAATTAAAATTAATTAATAAAAAAATAACATATTATTTTAGAATATTGTTTTGTTAACACACTATTAGATGTCAAGTGGGCCCAATAATGAGCATTCTCTTTCGGAGAGTAACGCGTCATCGTGACGACAATGAAAAAGCAAAAACTTGACATACCACAAACACTTTAGGAATTCCACAAGCGAACATCAGACGAGGCAAAGGGAAGGAAAATAAAAATGCAAATTGCCACAATTCGCGGCGTGCGAATAACACGAATTTTTGTCAGCCCTGAGTGATCGATGTCCGCAAATTACCTTCAGAAGCCTCCCTCGAACGAATATACTCTTTAGTCTTTTACAACCGTTTTAGAAACGCCATAGTTACCGTTATACAAATTTTTTACATATTTTTTAGAGCAGCTGGGCGAGTGACCGCACTTCACCTGATGTTAAAAGCTAGAGCGGATCTGTGGCAGCAGTCGCCTCCACTGTGCCGGCCTGAGGAGAATCCTGCGCACACCCCAGATTGACAAATAATAATAGCATCACACTTCACAGCATCTTACATGAACTTGTAATTTTAAAATAATAAATAAAAATCAAAATTTGTTCGGTAAAATTTTAAGAGTTTACTTGTTATTTTGGTATTTTTTTCCTCTTTTCTCATCGTAGTACGTATAATAGCGAACCTGTTTTAGGCAAAATCGAAACTGTGCTTAGTCATTTACGGCGTAATGTAAATATATAAATACTGAAGTAGGTATATCTCTAAGAGTGGTATGCATACTGACGATGGTTTTTAGCCCAGTCCAGTATCCACTCTGGATAGTACCACCACTTTTGAATGTAACACCCGGTCGCATTTCGGAATCAGTTTGAAAGTAGCCAGGTATAGCGAGAGGAGTGTGCACTGTCAATCTAGATGGCGCATATTCGTCTTCTTAGCATAGCGAAGGCGACTACTGCCGTTAGAGATTTATCTGCAATAGCAGTTGTTTCCGCTCGCTTTACATCAGGCGGAGTGTTGTCATATGTCAAGCTACACTAAAAAAAAAATATAACCATATGTTTATAAATTAATATAACGAGTATTATTTTATATCCCCTTTTGATTCGTCAAAATACCTTTTTGGATCTTGGTTCATTGAATGATAATTTAATAAAATTAATTTGTAAAACGGTTCCGTTCTACGAAATTACTGGTTATCCCCAAGTGGATTCTTTCAATTGTATCTGATTCTCTTTGGAAATTAAAATTGGATTTGATGAAACATAACGAGGAATTTTTCATTGGAAAATGTCGTCATTATTTTGCGAATTAAATTAAAATTCCTATATTAAAGTTTTATTTAAATTATAAATTATTAACAGCACTTCGCTGACTTACTCATAGATGGCGTTGTCTAAAATGTATCACGCATTCTACTTTTTTTGTATACTACTTTCAAACTGCTCCCGAAACGCGACAAGGTGTGAAACTCTTCACGGGTGTTACATACCAGGACGGCAGACTGGGCTAATAACCATCATAAGTCTGCCTACCACTCTCTAATTGACCCTAAAGGCACCGAGCGACCTATGTACATATAACATAGTTAAAAATTGGTACCGGTCATAATTAGCGGGGTTCATACACGAGTCTCATCGATCGTGAGTTCACGCGTCTTACCGCTAGTCCACGGCCGCTCTAAAATGTTATACAGAATATAAAAAAAAGAAAAAAAAATAACTTGTTGAAGCGAAGTGGCTGCTTCATGGGGATGTAACCCGTGAAAACTAGTCACCGTCACTGTTAACTTTTCCTCCATTATCGTCTGGCTCTATCTCTACCATCTGTCTTGGAGTGTTTGGCGCGCTTTTGCACGGGAAGGTTGAGGTGTCGTTTATCCGTTTCCTTAATTAGTTTAGTGGTTATTATTGTGTAAAATTGGTGTTATTTTGCGTAATTTTATGCTACGCATGTGAGTAATTGTGGAAACATTAAAATTCTATATGAAGCAACGGAAGCCGTTTTTTTTGTGGTTATCCCACGCCGCGCCGTGAAAACGCTCATATTGTGACGTGACCAAGTGAATTGCCGCCTAATACTCCAAGAAAGCGTCAAATTGTAAAACACCATTGCAATTTGATGCAAAAATATCAAGAAATAAATTTACTACTCGACATTGGCAGAATTGTCGTTGTTATGACATCCGAGGCCATTTAACAAAAGAAGAAGACTGTCTCGAATATACCTGTATACATTGTACATACAAGCGTACTTTTTACTCGGCCATGTTAGGTAAGCTGAAGTCCTATCCATTAAAAGCGAAATATCGCAAAGGTTAAGCAGGGATTATTGATGTTTTTTTTACTTCTACTCATTTTTTATGGTTCACTCCGCTGTTTCTTCACGCCTGTTTTTTTTAAATTATATTTTTCATTTTGTACTAATTTAATTACACAAGTTTTGATTTAATTTTTTTTTATTGAAGCTCAGCATGTGACAACACTCCGCCTGATGTAAAGCTAGAGTGCGGTCCATTTATAAATGGATTTAACTTTTTTTTACTTACTTAAGTACCTGAAAAAGGAGATTGGTCAGAAAGCTGGACACTAAGTTATCCTTATCCTATTAAAACGCAATAAGCTAGTGTTTGTGTTGTAAGGGACCAAAGTGCATACATATAAGTATAACAAAGTTACATTGGTACTAGCCGAGATTTTTTTGGGGGTTGAAAGTTTATTGTAGAGATTAGTTCATAATATATTCATGATGATGGTTTCGGGGTAGTCAGGGGGAGTAGACACGACTAGTAATTTCATACGAATCTATTTATCACTCACGGATAAATGAACATTTGGGTGTGAGAGTTTAGTCTCCCCTTTTGTAGAACGAGAGCTTATTACTCGTATATGAGTAATTATTTTATTAATTAAATACGATTGATTTGACATTAACAGCGCATAAACATGCAAAAAGCATCTATTATTTTTACATAACACCTAATATTTATATATTTTTTAATATATACTTTATTAACCAATTGGCAAAAGGTGGACTTAAAGCCGTAAAGCTTCAGCTATCAGTCGAACTTGGGTAAGTGAGAAGCAGTAAGGGGGGCATTATATGAATATAATAAATACATATATAAAATATACAATATATACATACTATTAGTTCTAGTATTAAACAATGTATGAATGGAGCTGGTATAGCGGATTTTCTGTAACTTCTGCGCTTATCAGAGGGACCCTACCAGTAAATTTGAACACTGACGAGTTTTTAAGACTTACTGCGTTATGTGCAAAAAAAAACATAGGATATTTTTGTCCTAATTTATATAGTGAGCTCCTGGTCTGATATATTAAAGTAGAACCCCACTGTATGTTTACGGGATACGTCTGCAGCTGTACTATTTGTCATTAGGCTGCCACAGCTTTTGTGATTTGGGGCTTTAAGATAATGAAGATAATTAGAGGTAGGTAGGTAGGGAAGTTTACCCGGACTTACCTATGTTTACGTTTTGCTTGCCTATGACAGACTATTAATAAGAGAACTATGTACTTGCTGAAGGCCAGCTGGAAGTAAATGCCTTGCGACTTGGCTTTTGAATAGATTCAATAAAGTTTTTAAAATAAAAAATAAATATATACTATGAAAATATACCTAAATATCACTATTTATTTTTGTTATTCTCGGTGTCATCAATACAGCGTTAGTCGATCCTTTGTCCGACTCCGTTAAATGTACATTTATTGTAAAATTTAATAAAAGTGAGTACATTTAAGTAATAGTTATAAGTTAGACTATTTTATTATTATTAAATGTTTAAGGTATGCTGGGACCGGCGTAACCGGATGTGTCAAAAGTCCCTAAATAAAATTGATTTAAAAAACATATTATAATAACAAATTTTGGGGTAGACAGGTACAATAAGCGACATTATTAATCTAAAACATGATTTTATATTGCTTCGTCTGAACTCTGAACTGTTTTATATCAATATTTTTAAAGTTGTGTTTACCAGTGATTCAAACAAGCAAATTGCGCCACTGACATCTCCTGCACTGTCCAGGTGATGACCTGGACAACGTCGACGCGCCGTCAACTACAGCAGTCTACGCTGATTGAAATGTGGCAGTAATACTAAGAGGATATTACCTACTACGATAAAACAATATGAAGTTATGGAAACTAAAGTTTTTTTTTTATTGTAGCACGGCATATGACAACGTTCCGCCTGATGTAAAGCTAGAGTGCGGTCCGTGAACGGAAACAACTGCTACTACAGAAAAATGTCTGCAGGGCAACAGCCGCCTCCGCTAAGCCGGGTTGAGGAGACGAGTATGCACCATGCAGATTGACAGTGCACACTCCTTTCGTTATACCTGGCTACTTTCAAACTGTTCCCGAAACGCGACAAGATCACTTCACGGGAGTTACATTCGAAAGTGGTGGTACTACTCCAGGACGGCAGACTGGGCTGATAACCATCATCAGTCTGCCTACCATTCTTTAAGTATAGTAAAGTAAGAGTTGTACCTAAATGGGAAGCACTCTAAATATTAACTATAGCAAATTCTTCTCAAAGGAATCCGAATAAATATATATAAAATAGGTAGATACTTCAACAATTATGTATTGTTAGCATATAGTAAAATTTTTCGAATTCAAGTTTCTCCTGTACACTTGACAAAGCAAAAAGATAAGGTCTTCGTTCGTGTCACAGCTCCATGTTTGTGTTAGAAGAAATCATCGCTTTTGCATTAAGGACTGGTTTTATTTCATTAAGCATTGTGAAATTGGATTGTATACGTTAATTGCGTTTGCTTAGTGATTTAAAACCGTACTTTATTATTTTGTTGGAATAAATGATATTGGGGTCGCATCTAAAGGAAACGGATGTCGCTTCCGCACAGTCGATCGAACAATGTTATTCATAGTCGTCGTCGCCAATGAAAACTTCCGTTCAGAGATACACACCGAAATTCGCAGAAAATGGAACTTTTGAATTCAAAGGTTTATGAATAAAATATTATATTATATTTTGGAGATGCGAATTCATCATAAGCGTGGGTAGGGACTATATTTATAGAGTTCATAACACACTTACGGAATTTGCTACAAAGTAAAGTAGAAGGGTTAAAAGACAAACTCCTCAACAGTCATTAATAAATAGAAATTTCAAATATTCAATTAAGATTGTATTAAATGAAGGGTTTATCCTCCCACATACAGGCTATGATAATACTGTCAAGGCTGACGTTGACGAAAACCCAGAATGTCTAAAACACCCCTTGCTGTGAGAAATGGGGTGTGAACATCGTATTTTAAGTTGGGGAAGGAAATTTAACTAACTCTTCTAAAATAGGTGTATAAAAAGTAGGATTTTGTTGTTTCTGTTTACCATTGGAGATTGTAATAAAGCTTATATTTTATTAAATTATCCTTTATTAATTTGTTCATAAACTTTTTTTTTTTTTTTTTTTTTTTTTATTGTAGCTCGACATGTGACAACACTCCGCCTGATGTAAAGCTAGAGTGCGGTCCATGAATGGAAACAACTGCTACCACAGAGAAATATCTACGGGCTGCAGTCGCCTCCACTATGCCGGCTTGATGAGACGAGCATGTACCATCTAGATTGACAGTGCACACTCCTCTCTTATACCTGGCTACTTTCAAACTATCCCCGAAACGCGACAAGGTCACTTCACGGGTGTTACATTCGAAAGTGGTGGTACTGCCCCAGGACGACAGACTGGACAAATACCCATCATCAATCTGCCTACCACTCTTTAATAGTGCCTGTAGGCACTGAGCGACCAAAGTACATATAACAAAGTTATATTGGTACCGGTTATTTGTTTTTTATTTAATTTGTTATTTATGATAAAAATTGAAAAAGAAACATGTAGTGTAGTGGTCGTGCGCAAAGTTTAGTTCGATTCAAGGTGGGAATTAGTGCTCAGGTGCTCACGTAAAATTTCTCAATTCCATCTTTCCATCGACAGTCCTTGCTGCGCTGAGTTGACGTCACAATATTACCCTATTTTTTTAATTTGACAGGCACATTGCACATTCGTCTCCTTAAGCCGGCATAACAGAAGTGACTGCAACCTGCAAAATTTTCTCTGTGATAGCAGTTAAATCGGCACTTTAGCTTAACACCAAACGAAGTGATGTCATAAGCCGAGTTACAATAGAAAAAAAGTAGAATGCCCATTTGTGAGCCCACTTGATACCTAATAATTTGGTAACAAAACAATATTCTAAAATAATACCATATTTTTTTATTAATTCATTTTAACCTTGTCAAGACATCATTTACCAATCAATAGGCGATGTTTAATTACATAAACAAACATATATCATCAATTATTAAAGCATTAAAAATAATAATAACCTCTAATATTCCAACAGAAAACATCTAATTACTCAAAAACCCGGATGAAAAAATATAAAACTGATGAGTAATAAGGAAGTAGCTATATTTTTCTACAAAATTAACTAAAAATCATCGATAAACTCGAGAAAAAAATTGTGGGCCTATTTTCCGGGCCATTCTCCATTAAACAACTACAACGGTAGTAATTTACTAGTTCAATGGAATATATGATGTAAATTAATTATATTAATAAATGATTTGACAATTCTCACCCTTTTCCGAATGATCACCCTAATGTAATTTAAATCGCCCCCTACACTGTACCTATAGTACTGTCAAAAACAAACGAACCCTTTCCTATGAAAATAATTACCACAGAATAAATACCTACTTTGAGGCATTAATTATTTACTGTTAATTTATTTTCGAATTATAAGGAAATGTATTTTACGGAAATTAATTTCTAGAACCTATATGTGGTGTTCTATTCTATTCTAAATATAAGCAACATTTTTTTTTATTTTTGTAGCTCGGTATATGACAACACTTCGCCTGATGTAAAGCTAGAGTGCGGTCATGAACGGAAACAACTGCTGCTACAGATTTCTACAAGCAGTAGTCGCTTCCGCTATCCCCGATGCACAATCCATATTGACAGTGCACATTCCTCTCGTTGAGAATTTGCGAAAACATGATTTAACTAAAGTTTAAAATTTACTATCGCGTTTATTTTAAAATTAAAATATTTTTTTTAAGTTTGGGCATGGACTTAGAATATTGCTTATCATCTGACTTTATCATAGTTTCAGAAAGGCGTGTGAAAAAACTCATCAATTACAATATAGTACAGGTTACATTATAACCTGTGCAATATTTAACATGACAAAGTGAATTTATTCATAGAAAACATAGTAAATAAGTTTCGATTATTCAAATCCGACATTTCAAAAACTTTGCACGCTGCAGTGCGTTCGCGGATGTATTCACTACAATTTTCTATATCTATCAATATTACTACGGCTTTAGTCATAGTGAGATAAGTAGAGACAATAAATAAATTATCACCTTTTTTATAAAGCTCGGAACATTATTATGACAACATTCCGCCTACAGCCATAGTGTGGCCCAAAAACTGAAACAACTGCTACCACAGAGAAATTTACACTAGCAGGAGTCGCCTCCGCTATTTCGGTACATTACATACAGTACATTCTCCTCTCGTTACACCTGGCGACTTCCAAAGTTACTTGAAAGTGGTGGTACTTTCCAGAACGGCAGACTGAGTTAATACCAACACCAATATCTAGTATTAATATAATGTTGTGTTGATATAAAATTATAACACGTACTTAATTCATTTTAAGCAAAATACACTTCATTAGGAAGAATTCGTCACCCGAAAGGAATAGAATTGAACAAAGCTTCGTGTTCATTATTATTTTGTATTCAACTTTCAACCCATATCTTGATTATACAAATACTTATCTTGAACTTTATTGCTATTTGCATAAAGTATATTTTGAGTTTTAATTAATACGTTGTAAGAAAGCTGTTTTTAGAATCACCTGGATGCGATTGTAACTGAATTAGGCCGGTAACGTTTGACCTTTTTTTTAGGAATATATCTCTTTATTATTGTACACAGGTAAAATATATATTATATATATAAGTTTATGTAAAATATAATTATTTAGTATACTTGACCAATCTATAGTCGCGTGGATTACATAATATATCATGTCCTTAATGTATAGTATAAATAGGGCATATTGTTCCCGTAGAATGAAAAGTTACCAAGATTTTACTTTTATAGTTTTGAGGTATGGTCGTTCAAAGTTAAAAAAAATTCATATTATATAATTTTCATATAATTGTTAGTTCATATTAGAATGTCAAAATTAAAATAAAAGCTAGAAGTTGCAGAGATAAAAAAAAAACAGTAATAAATTCATGATTTATTCTACCAAATATTTTGTACGACGTTAGTTTCCGAAGTAGCCAAGTATAACGAGAGGAATGTGTGTTTGTAACTGTTAAACTAGCTGGTGCACATTCATCTCTTCAAGCCGGCATAGCGAAGACGACTGCTGTCTATAGAAATTCATCTGAAGTAGCAGTTGTTTCCGTTTATGGACCGCACTCTAGCTTTAGATCAGGCGAAGTGTTGTTTTATGCTGAGCTATAATAAAGAAAATAATTCGAATGCAGTTAGAGATTTTTACTAGAAGTCAGCGGGTCAAAAAGCAACGTTTATTAAAGGTCGGGATGTCGCTGTGCTGTAAATAAACACCTGAGGGTTGTCAGAGCAGTTGTGATTTATGTTGTTGAAGTGCACAGTCCACGGGTAGGGGAAATGTATTCCGTTTTGTTATTCTCTGGTCTTGTCAGTTATCTGTAATAATAACACCTGCAATTATTATTTTCTTCAATATTAACTAATTGAGGTGGGAATGTAAGTAAGCAAAATTCTTAGTTTTTAAATCGTACAGTTTGGTGACCTATTCGCGTTTTGGGATCAATGTACAAATGCCGCCTCAAGTCGACATACGGTTGACTACTGTCTAGATATTTACTATTTTATTTAAAACTAGCTGACCCGGCAAACTTCGTAGCGCCTCAGAATCTATAAATAAAAAAGCATTTCTGAACGACTTTTAAATTTAATTGATTTCTAAACGACGGGACGGACATCAAATGTTTGACATTCAAAACCAAAGGAATAGTTTCTAAGGGAAAGCGAAATTGTTGTTTTTACTATATTCCAAACATTTTTTTCATATTTACTTACCTTTTAAACCTTCCCTGGACTTCCACAAATAATTCAAAACCAAAATTAACCAAATCAGTCCAGCCGTTCTCCAGTTTTAGCGAGACTAACGAACAGCAATTGATTTTTATATATATAGTGTTCAAAGCCTAAAAATTAAAAAAAGTTGCCTAACACTCCACGAAAGCTTAGAATTATACGATGTATAAAAGAACATGTAATACTTAAGACGTGGCTGTAAGGGTTTTGCTGTCTTTGTATTCGCAGAAAAAACAAATAAACGAAAAAAGTACACACTAAACAGTATTATAAATGTGTTGTAACATGTTCGTTAGTTTTTTGTTCTACTTAATTTTCATCATAATTTATTATTTAAAAATCTCGCATTTTTATATTATTATATCCCTAGAGATATGTACTAGAGGAGCAAATACTGCCGTCAAGTCAAATTTACCCAATCAGCCATCCTGGGGCATTCGAATGTAACACATGTGAAGTACCTTGTCGCGTTTTGGGAGCAGTTTCAAAGTAGCCAGGCTTAGCGAGAGGAGTATGTACTGTCAATCTAGATGGTGCATACTCTTCTCCTCGAGCCGGCATAGCGGAGACGTCTGCTTCCTGTGGAGATTTCTCTTAGTAGCAGTGGTTTTCGTTCATGGACCGCACTCTAGCTTTACATTAGGCGGAGTGTAGTCATATGTCGAGCTACAATATAAAAAACAACTAACTGACAGAGAACCTAAAAGTGACTGCGGTCATCTTTTCTCTCACATCACATTAAGAGCGTTATTGCTTATCTAGTTGTATATATCAATGATTATATCATATTAGTGCTAAATAGAGAGTAAATACAAAACAAAAATTATTAATTCGAATTTTGTTTTCACAAAAGATACAACCTAGTTTACATAAACTCTTAAAAACCATTTTAAAAGGGTCTCCATAATATTAAACTATATTCAACGTAGGTATTCAACTTTGAATGCTTAATCCACACTATTCAGGGAGCCACAGTCAACAGCGAAGTTGTATTTCAGCCTCCGTGCGTTTGCTGCTATTAAAAGAAGAAGTGATTCATTATCATCTTACATTCATCCTATTTCTCTTTCTAGAGCATCGTTTCTCAAGCTAGTCGTCACCCATAGAGGGGTCGCGCTTCGAAATACGGAGGTCATTTTTTTTAAATTGTATTTTTTAAGCTAATTGAAGCCGTCATCTTTTAAAGAATGGTAGGCAGACTGAAGATGGTTATTTGTCCAGTCTGCTGTCCTGGGGTAGTACCACCACTTTCGAATGTAACACCCTTGAAGTGACCTTGTCGCGTTTCGGGAATAGTTTGAAAGTAGCCAGGTATATAAAAGAGGAGTGTGGAGTGTGCCTAGATGGTACACGCTCGTCTCCTCAAGCAGGCATAGTGGAGGCGACTGCTGCCCACACAGGTTTATTTAGCTTTACATCAGGTGGAGTGTTGTCACATGCCGAGCTACAAAAAAAATTTACAACACTCCGCATGCAGACGCAGTCGAATGTGCACTATCCAGATTGACAGATCTTCTCGTTATATCTGGTTACTTTCAAACTGATTCCGAAATGCGATATAGTCACTTCACTTAGATATTCACTCTTCAATATTCGAAAGTGGTAACACCTCGTGTTTCGAGGTCGGCTTAAAAGTAGCCAAGTATAATGAGAAGAGTGTGCCCTGTCAATTGATGGTGCACGTTCGCCCAATAGAGGCGACCTGCTTCCTACAGATATTTCTCTGTAGTAGCAGTTGTTCCCGCTCATGGATCGCAGTCTAGCTTTTCACAGGCGGAGTTTCAAATGCCGAGCTACTATAAAAAATATATATTTCTAATATTATTTATTATTCATTGATTAATAATCAACTTAGTTTTCAATTCATTAGTGCAACAATCCAATTAGTACGCTCAATATTTAATTATCTATGAAATTAATAACTACAATAGCCTATACGTACTATTATAGATTCTTGTTTTGTTCCATGAACAACTGATTTAATATTATCATAGTATTTTATGAGATTAAAATACTAAACATACATACTTAATTACCTGTTATGAATTATTTTCCTAAACGCGTGCTTCTTCAAGTGTTGTTGTTTCAAAAATTGTGTATTATTATCAATTAAACATTTGTGCGTGTGGACAAATTATTATAAATGATATTAGTAATGTTATATAAAAAAAAAGGTTCAAAACAGAAGAAAAAACTGCAAGGCTTGAAAGTTTTAGAAAAAATTCCAGCACTTGATTAAAAACCAAAAGAGAACTGAAGACTAGGTAATGCCTCTTGAAAAATTATAGAATTAATGAAACTATGCTGTATAAGTTATGATACCGTTGCCTTAAATAAAACGATAACAACAACAATATTTTATTATTTAATTTTAAAACATAATCTTTTTACTGAACTGTCTGTATCCACAAAATTTTTAATTACATTACAATCAAATCAAATAAAAAAGATAATTATTCGATTTAAAAATCGTTTAACAATTTTATTTCTTTTGTGCAACTCTTTTGTAATACTAATGACACTGACTTACAGTTGTAGGAAATTAAAGATTCTATCTACGTGGCCTCTACCCTGCATAACATTAATACTTTTCCTAACCTAAAAGAAGCAATTTAAGCAAGCGATTTTAGTCTCTATTTTATTTAGTATAAAGTGTATATTCGTATTGATACTTAAGTTTAAAAGATTCAACGAGTACACTTCAACTGCAAAACTTTTCTAGCGATTTATTCAAAACGTGTCAGGTTCTTAGAAAAGCTATTTATAATGATTTGTGTGTTTTTATTTTTTTAATAATCCAACTTTCACTATTTTATTCACCCGAATTTAATTATTATTAATCAGTTTATAAATAATATTATGTTTCATTTCCGTTTCGCTTATGCTTACAAGATGACTGCGGATGGGTGCTGAAATTCAGATTTTTTTAAATAGGCAAGCTTTTGACTACGCCCTGCTTGATGTTAGACAGTGATGCACGCTTGCCTATGAGATACCCTCAATTTAAAGAGACCCGTGTTGTACCGTACCGTGTCGGGAAACACAGACTCACTGTTTTTGGTAGCAGTTGTTTCCGCTCTTATCTCTTTTTTTAGTTAAATTTTAACAAATTTATTCACCGATTCGTATTATACAAACCTGTCTTCATATACGTGTTTTGTTGTTTATTTTTTTTTTAATAATGAAAGGAAAATGCTTATTTTTGGGCCCACTTAATACCTAATAAAAATCATCGACAAACTCGAGAAAAATAGTGGACTCATTTTTCTTAGGCGAATGGGCATTCTCCTTTGTAGGTGTTATTACTGGGGTCATATCTTTACGTTCAAGCAGGCGTACAAAAAGACGACTGCTATACATCTTAAGTTTGTGCAGCTTATGCTAGTATTTAATCTAAAACGTATAAGATGTAATGTTTAGCATACTCGTATTACTTACATACCTCCGTCCATTCTGGTTTCGTTATACAGTTTTACAAAATATTCTTTTATACATTTTTAAAAGGATCTTGTCAAAATTAATTTATATCTCGAATAATAATATTAAAGTGAGTTATTCCGCATCTAGAGTGACTATCGGAAAACTGTCAGATTTACTCATCATAACTAAACTACAAAGTTATAAACTATATCAATGGGGATTGGATACCCCCTGTAGATAAAAGGTCAGACGGTCGTTGACTTTAATAAAGCCGCGAACTTATTCTTTTGTTTTGTTTTTGGCTTCTTTTATTAAATAGAAAATATAGTGGTATACAGGGTATTTTTTTTAACTGGGATGGGGAAGTCTGTATGGAGAAATCCGAGACACAGGGAAACTGTCTTAGGAACCATTTGCTCTTTTTTTATTAAAACTAATTTGGCATAGTAATTTTTCTGGTCAAGCTATAGTTGTCCATGGAAATGAGTCATTTTGGTAAAAAAAAATTTTTGATGCCGTTCGGCTCAGTTTCATGTAAGGATTAAAAGAATTACCCTGTATATATGTATATTTCGTGGGTATATACAGGTGAATTTTTCAAGTGGGCTTTCATCCTAAACTGTAAGAGATAGCGAATAATGCTGAAAGGAGTTTCGATGCCCATTTTGATGAACACTAAAACTGTATTATTAGATTATTTATAAATCTATTTTCCAAGTAATGATATACGGCAGACTAAAGGAAAGCATAATCTGTAGTTGCAGTTGTTTCTGTTCATGGACCGCACTATAGCTTTACTTCAGGCGGAGACAACTATGTCAAGCTACTATAAAAAAAACTCAAACTCAGTCAAACTGTCAAAAGTTTCATCCAACTATTAAGGGTCTTTCTTCACATCTTTATCAGCAACAGATCTTTAATATGTAATAAATAGTATTTTAGCTAACATATAATAATTTTCATAATTTTTTTTTTCATAATTTACATAAAAATCATGAAGGTTAGTTTAGTTATAATAGTAAGGCTTAGCTATAATATGTATAAACGCCCTAAAAGTAATTTTTCACAATAGTCTTTTATCTTTTTCAGGTAGAACAGTAGAGGTGACATATTTTTATTAGGTGCGAAGATAATTTTTCATGATCTTCAGTGACAGGCTGTATTATAGTTTATAAGACGGACTTTTTGTTATTGTGCCTTTCACAACTGTCCTTTTCAGTTTTTCCGACCCTCAAAGTGGTTTTACGGTGAGCAATAGTTTGAAAAAAAAACCGTTATTAGTATTTTTTTTTTCTTTGTTAAATACAATACAATTTGAGGCACGGTTTGTTTTAAGACTGTAGTATAATGGGTACTTTCTAAATATAATTAAAACACAAATAAAATATTATTTTTCATTAATTTTATTACAGAAATCAGAAATAATTTACATTGTAAAAAATACACAGACTCCAATTAATTAATTATTAAGTAATCTAATATAATTATTTTTTTGGCTCTAATCAGTTATTATTATTAGTTTTTTCATCGTCTTTCTACGGTTAAAATTAACATTTTAAAGTGAAATTTTTATGGCGAATCATTTTAAACTATTTTAAAGTAATTAAACTTTTTTTTTAAATTTTACTCACGAATTATTTACTAGCGCTACCAAATGTCAAACATTTTCACACATATTTATAATTCATAGTCGTACAACTTGTTTATTACTTAAGAGATTATAAGAAAATATATTCCATTAAAAATATAGGGATCCGAATTTAAGACGTTCAGATAAATTAAGATTTTTTTTACTTTTCAAAATTATAATCTTTGGTATTACAGTTAACGTAAACGTAAGCTCCAAAAATGTTTTATAATATTGAAAATCGCTTGTTTATGTTTAGAGTTAGTTTGGGTTTTTTGACACTAGATTTAATATCTTAAATGCAAATCTAAGGCATTATTATTTGGAAAGAAAAGACGTAGAAGGCATTTATTATTATCTAGTTTATTCTTAAGATTAACTTACATTTAATTTTATAATAATTTAAAATAATATTTATTAAAATGTGTTCTTTGGATTTTTATCAATATTCAGTTTTTTAGAAAATGGTTAATAATATAATATATATACAAAATTAAACGAAAATTGTCTATGTTAATAAAAATTAAATATATAAAATCGATATGTATTATAAGTATTTTAAGAAATATATTGTCCGATTTTTTTAAAAGAAATTTTTATTTTTACATTTTTCTTAGAAAGTAACTTGATTAAGTTCACTTGAATCGTGTATTCGCGTTATAGAAATTAATTACATTTCTAATAATTTACGCTCGGTAACAACTGATAAATTTAAAGTAACTATTATAATAAAACTAAAAAAATGAAAGGAAAATCTATTATTTTTAATTATCTTATTTATATTCATTATTATAATTGACAAATCATATTTATTTATTTTAAACGTACAATAAAGCGGTATTACAGCGAAATAATTAAAAAAACTAACTTTTTATTACATGATCACTTCTCTCTCACTTGAAGGTAATTTTACACAATTTTTACAGAATTTTCTAATGAAAATTAAAATTGGATTCTGAATTGGAGAGTTGGACGGAGAGTCACAAATTAAGATTTTCATAAATATAATAATTAATGGTAACATTTGTTTAAGACAAGAAATAAATGTAATAAAATTAAATAATCAAATTAAAACTTTTATGAATACGATTTTTAAGTAAAAAATAATATTTAGAGACTGTAGAATATTTTTGTTATTTTTCATAATATTTTTCAGGCATTTTAACTAAAAAAACTGCTATCAAAATGAATATTCATAAACTAGGTTTCAGTCAACCTCTACAATAAAAACTATATTTATCAACAACATTTTTAAATGGTGAAATCTTTGTTTTGTTTGCGAAAAAAATTGGATTTTCAAATGTTCTTTCAATTTCATTTATTTACTAAATTAAAAGAATTTATACCGCCTACTATAACGTTAATTTAGTAAGGCGTATAAAACCATTTAGTTTTAATTAAAATATATACCCGCAAGATTTTAAATTTTAAATAATCTGGTGTTTTTTTTTCCTAATTTTGATTTAAATATAAGCTGGGTCAATGTTTGTTTGTTTGGTTGTCTGTAGGTACTTGGCCTTTTAGCTTTTAAATTAATATGTTGTAATAATTATTTAAGATGATATTTCCTTAAAACAGCTCTATTACATAAACAAAATGTTGCCCGTAACTTTATATGCGTTTTTATCATTATGTGTTTTGTAGTAGTTCAGAAACGCATACGGGCTACGGAACGAACAAATAAACATTAAATTTTATACATTAGGTAAATAAAGAAAAACACCTATACTTTTATGTCAAATTGTCTCTCCAGTCTTCATTTTTTTGCGTTGTACAATTACCGGTACACCATCTCGATTGGGCTGTAGGTGGGCACGGCGTACCCCCAGGTCTCTGTCGACGTATAATCCGACGAGTTCTCATAGCTGAACCTACGCAGCCCCCGTCGCTTCTGCATGGACTCCATTCACCCCAACTTGAAACACGGCAGTCCATGAGCTCTGTTTAAGTTTGAACAATATCAGTTAGTGATAGTTCGTAAATAATCAATGAACGAAAACAACTACTACTACATATAAATATCTGGAGGCGTAGGCGACTGACGTCGGCTTGATAAGACGAATGTACTTCCAAACTGATCCCGAAGCGCAACAAACACTTCACGGGTGTTACATTCGGAGGTAGTGATGCTACACCAGTAGACTAAACTAGTAACCATCATCAGTCTGTTTGCCACTCTTTAATAGTGCCTATAGACATTGAGCGACCAAAGTATATACAGGGTGTATCGGGCACCGTGTAAAAAATTTTAAGCGATGACTCAGTGAGTGATTCTGAGCAGAGATTAATTTACAAAATAAATACTTTTTTTTTATCCAAATGTCCACCTTTTCCTTGTAAAAACATACATACGAGTAATTTGCTACAAACACGTGTAATCATTGTGTCGGCCGGCGGTGCATCAAACGAATGACCTTGCCTATGATCGACGCCGACAACCTCTGCCGCCTCGCCTTTGGTCTCGCGCCGACAAACCAGGTGCCGACCCACCTGCAACGACTATTCTGTCAGTTGCCGAATGGCCGCGTAACTGTGTACACGTGCGCGTATTCGTAAGAACGTTTGCGTATTCGTAAGATTTGCGGTGAATGCGAAATAACACTAACGCGACAATGTTCGAACATTGAACTTTGTGATCGTTCTTTTGTGTGGAGAAAATGGTGGAAATTTAAGTGCTGCCTTATGTTTGTGGAGAGAACGGTATCCTACATGATTCCGTACGACGCGTATTAAGAATTGTTCAAAATCTTGCGTGGAGGTTATTACGTGGGCAAGACCTACACCCGTATAAGCTTGCATTACATTTTGCGAGTGGCCATCTCGCTCCCCAGACTTAACGCCCTGTGATATTTAATTATGGGGAGACATAAAGCGGCGCGTGTATACTGACAGAGACGGTCAGGTCAACGACCGCGGTGAACTTCGTAGGCGGATTGAAGGTAAACTACCTAATCATTGTGTTAATAAGTCAATTATACTAAAACACTTTTGTTCTACTACTTTCTCAATAAATTATTTTTTATGACCGCTGTACTTTCGTAGTTTCGTAGCGCTCGATGTCCACGTCGGCCGGTCCATTTATAGACATTTTGTTTCTGTGATAATACCATACACGAGAACTTTTATTTAGTAAATTTATTTTTTGAGGGGTGTTCACCACTCACTTAATATCTACCTTAATTTTTTTACACGATGCCTGATACACCCTGTATAACACAGTTCTAAAGTGATCTTTTATAAAAATACTGGCTGTGACGGACATTTAAAAAAAAATGGCTTACTGGCTCTTTTTCGCTTCCTTCGTTCAGCTGGATCTGCATTTTCAGCGCGTAGTTTGCGTCGACGTCGTGCCCTATATCTTCTCGCGAGACTTCTCAAAGCTGATCTGTCAGCAGCTGTCGGTGCAGATGTAGGTAATTCGTTTGCAGAACGAGGCTCTTCCGTCGTACTTTTTGCGTTTATCCTAAGAAATATGCATATTTTATAACGGAAAATTAAATTGTAATGTAAAATGGAAATTCTATGAATAATTTGCACTCACAAAGAATAATAGGAATAAGCAGCATCTGGTGTTGTTGCTAATCTATTTCGGCTATAGATCCTAGGTGCTTGCTCTTGCCTCTCAACTTCCTCAGCAATGGATAACGCTCTATTGCCATCCAATACATCGATGCTATTGTGTGCGAGTCGATCCAGTTGTATGACATCATATTTTCTGTCGTCACTATCTCGATGGAATACCTCCGACAACTCGTATTCTCGCAACTACAAAAGAGGTTTTTGTTAGATCTCTTTCTAAAGGAAATTATAATTCCGTTTCAGATGTCGATTTCCGAAATATATCCGTGTTGTATTTCCAGTCTGTGATAAATATGTTTGCTTTTGTTTAAACTTTTTTTTTATATTGTAACTCGGCATATGACTACACTCCTCCTGATGTTAAGCTAGCAGATAAATATCAGTTGCCTCCGCTATGCCGCCGGCTTGACCTAATAATTTCTTTTAAATTATACAATTGAATAAACGACCCAAACAAATTAAAGTTCATCGCCCATTTACAAATTCGTGCCCATCGGTTTCATCAAGCCAGTGTGTAGGCGACTGCTGCCTGTACGACCAAGGTCCGAACTCTACCGATTACAAAATCATACCTTTATAAATTGAACCGTAGCTATAGGGGGTAATCTTCTCATGTGCGGATAAAAGAACGATCCTGCTGGATGTGACGGATATGATGCTGTGATCCTGTAAGCGACTCCTTGTGGTGCAGTTGGCCAATCAGGTGCTGTGAAGGTGAAACCGTTATCTGTGCCAGCATCTAATGGGTCTACCTAGGAATTAATAAACAATAATAAAGTGAATATTAATGTAAGTTTATTTTTTATTTATGCGGCTTACTTTCACCTTTAATTTCACGCGTTCAAGAAAGTTGTAAAACTTAAGAAACGGGAACAAATTAAACGCGATAGTAAGTAGCATAAAATCTTTTAATTCAATTAATAAGGCACTATTAAAGAGTGGTAGGCAGACTGATGATGGTTATTTGTCCAGTCTGCCGTCCTGGGGTAGTACCACCACTTTCGAATGTAACACTCGTGAAGTGACTTTGTCGCGTTTCTGGAATAGTTTGAAAGTAGCCAGGTATAGCGAGAGGAATGTGCACTATCAATATAGATGGTATATGATCGTCTCCTAAAAGCCGGAATAGTGGAGGCGACTGCTGCCATTTTCGCCGACTGTTTCCATTCATGGGCCGCACACTAGCTTTACATCAGGCGGAGTGTTGTCACATGCCGAGCTACAATAAAAAAAAAAACAATAATAATAACAATAATTTGTAAATATTTACCTCAATCGTAATGCTATCGAGCCAGTTTCCGTCGACGCAAAGATCGAAACTATCGATACCAATGAACCAATCCGGAGAAGGTATCATTCTCGTCATTATGGATACCTTTTAACAAATAATAATAATTATAATAAAGTCCCCGTAAAGTGGCTTGGTATAACAAGCAAGATCTGGTTACAACAAGAGCATTCTACCAATCTAGGAAAGGACAAGGACAAGGGTCCGTGCAGGAGTACCGGGCACGATACAGGGTATATCGTTGTGTATGATTAAGTTATTTTTGGAATTTCTAAACGGGGTACGTCACAACAAAAAAAAAATGTTAAGAAACCCTGATCTAGACGAGTGGTGTCGAATTTATGACTCGTGCTTCTGTTACTGACATATACAGGCTTTAATATAGGCTGTATATAAACTGATTCAATCGAACATAAACACTTGTGACACTCTTTAAGTGAGTACGTTGCTTTTCGGGATCAGTTTAAAAGTAGACAGGCATAGCGAGAGGAGTGTGCACTGTCAATTTAGATGCTACCTTTAGCATTTGTAGTAGCAGTTGTTTCCTTTCATGGACCGCACTCTAGCTTTACATCTGACGGAGTGTTGTCATATGCCAAGATAAAAAAGAAAAATAATGGGATCACCACGATCTAGACTGTAAGCTCCCAAAAAAATTAAAAAAAAAACATGCGTAACACAAAACCCACTAGAATCGATGATACTAATGAATAAACAAATTTGGTACGAATTGGTAGAGGGCGTTGTCCTGTTACACAAACTTTCCAATTAATAGGGACAAATACAACAGTCGGTGTAGGGCTATCAAACAATAAATTACAGTTTTATTGCAACTGTTTTCGAACTCGACTGTTCCCGTAATGTCGTTGCGATTACTGAATACGATTCGATTTTGATTCAAATTACATTTAGGTTATTTTAGAATGGTCCAGCGGTAGAAGCCGCGAACTCACGAATACTCACGATCGATGAGACCCTCGCACCCGACCCTGAAAATCTCGCTAAATTTTGACCGGGTACCAATGTAACTAATGTTATTATTAGCCCAATCCACCGTTCTGCGGTAGTACAACCACTTTCGAATGTTACACCATAGATGTGACTTGTCGTGTTTCGAGAAGTTTGGAAATAGCCAGATTCAACCGACCAAAGTACATATAACATAGTTATATTGGTACCGATCCGAATAGAGCGAAGTTTTAACACGGATTTTATAGATCGTGAGCTCCGCCCTGTATCGCCGACCGACGACGCACTTTGATAATTTGTATGAAGTTTATTTGATTAAATTTTCGATTTAAATTAGATTTTTGTATCAATTCAATCCTAAACCAGAATAGGCTTGTAAAATAGTAGGCGTAATTGTTGTTTGTTTTTACACCGGAGGCAATAATTAGTGTTGAAAAATGATACTTTTGGAAACGAGCGTTCGTTTTCGTTGCGTTCGGGAATTGTTTATACATATATTATAATATGATATACACAAAACGATTAATTTTAATGGAAAGAAAACTTATTAAATGTAATGTTTAAATATTGATACAATTTTTCATACATATTGTTTGCATAATGTTTCCCTTTTTAATAAACGGTTATGTATAAGGTAAACGAGCGAACATAATATTTTATTGAAGTAAAATTTTTAATAATACTAATAACGATGTTTAATTACGTAAAAAACACACACACAAATATCAGCAATAATTAAAGCCATTTAATATAATAATAACTTCAAATATTGCATCAGAAAAAGTCTAATAATTCTCCCTGGGTAAAAAAAAATTAAGGAATGTAGATTAATTTTTCCAGAAAAAGAGCTAAAAGTCACCAACAAACTCGAGAAAAAATTCTGGGCCCATTTCTCTTAGGCGAATTCTCCTTTGTAATCTATTTTCTATTTTTGCCCTTTACTTTTTAGTCTTAGATTGTTTCTTTTTTATAATAAAAATGTGTTTTATACAAGAAAAATGCTGTTGAAGGTATGCAATAAATAAAACTTACCCTAGAATGGTTTCCATCTACAAAGAATTCAGACTCGACTCTGCCTGCCCCCTGAGGGATGGCAGTTGCGCCGAACACGTCCATCGTTCCAGCTGACGAACCAAGCAAATTCGGTTGTCCACTTTCAACAAATTGTCGTACTGCGGGCGAAACCCGTCGTCCAAGTCGAAATAATACGTACGATCGATTGTGTGATACACCTGTAAACAAGCAAACAATGTGTGTTACTACTTGTTTTTAAAGCGGAACTTCCTTACGGACGTTACGCATTTAGTTGCGGGGGAGTAAACGGAGAAAAAACGCAATCACCACCGTCGCCGAGACCTTCGCGCCTCCATCAGTATCTCTCTTTATCTCTCCCCATCCATCTCTCAACGTCATTTTTTTTTATCCCGTGATGGAACCTAATGTGATTTCGAGATCAAATTCGAAGTATTCGGGTATAACGAGAGGAGTCTGCCCAGTCAACCTGGAGGACGTACATTCGTCTCATCAAGCCGGCATAGTAGAGGCGACTTCTGCTTGCATAATACACATATTTATCTGTATAAATAAGTAGACCGAAATACTACAAAAACAATTCTTAAACTTGACAGTTGATATTGCGACGATATTAAACTCCATCTAATCTAAATATATATATAGCTAGATATATAGGTATGCTTATTTTATATAGAATTTTTAATCTTATTACTATAGATTAATAATTGGTATATCTATACTTATTACTTATTATGCGTAGTTAGTTATCTAGAACAATCTTTTCTCACAATATATGTCATGAACTCAATTGTATTTACTGTTAACTATAAATAAAATTACTTCTCGAAAATTGTGTCATTGAGTTAGTCAGAAAAACACGTATTATTCAACACTCAAATCTCTTCATACTAAAAACTAAAGTAAAGACAATTAAATGTGTAATGGCGAAAACTGGAACTTTTTTTTTGTTTTATATGGCGTATAACAATTCGCCAGTGTCAAAGTAAATATTTTTGCATCAAGTTAATAATCACGCCAAACAGTCAGGTCAAGTCTCAGTCATGTCAAAAATTATTGGAGGGAAAATGGAAACACAGGTTCTCTTCTTTTGAATTGTTTGTCCACACTCACACACGTTCACGAACACTTAATGGTTAATAATCCACCATTATCACACATTAACACTCGAAGAAACACAAGTTTAGGAAAATAATTCAAAACAGATAACCTGACGTCTCAAGATGGCCGCCAAAACTCAACAGGAACTTCGGCGCTATTTTGGAATGACAGCCGATTGTCCGTGTGTTTTTAGTAATTACATTACTTTTCGTATTTTCCCTATTAAAGTACACAACTAAAGTTATTATAGGTTTTTGAGCGGCTGTGGTCTAGTGGTAAGACGCGAGAACTCACGATCGATGAGACCCGTGTTAGAACCTCGCTAATTATGACCGATATCAATGTAACTTTGTTATATGTACTTTGGTCGCTCAGTGCCTATAGGCACTATTAAAGAGTGGTAGGCAGACTGATGATGGTTATTTGTCCAGTCTGCCGTCCTGGGGTAGAACCACCACTTTCGAATGTAACACCCGTGAAGTGACCTTGTCGCGTTTCGGGAATAGTTTGAGAGTCTAGATGTCAATGTAAATGGTATATGCTCGTCTCCTTCAGCCGGCATAGTGGAGGCGCCTGCGGCCCATATAGGTTTCTCTGTAGTAGCAGTTGTTTCCATTCAAGGACCGCGTTCTAGCTTTACTTCAGGCGGAGTGTTGTCACAAGCCGAGCTACAATAAAAAAAGTCCAAAACCGCAATCAACTTTAGCGGCGCGCCGGACCCGCTAAATATTGTTTCTATTGATTTTTATATGACATTAACGCACTACAGCCGCACCGCTTGACATCTCTTTAGTCAACGATGCACCTTTCAGTTCACAGTTAAATTGGTGGAACTGTAAAAATAATCCCGTAATTTACGCTTTAAAAATTGACACAGATTTTTTTACACCTACACTTAAATATAAATTCGAAAGTTACTCTGTCTGTTTGTTTCGTTTAAACGCCTAAACAGCTGAACTTATTTCTATGAAAGGCAAGGAAATAAGATTATATCCTAGGGTTACCTTTTGTCTTAATAAAAAACTGAAAGGAGTGAAATAAGGGATGATAGTTTGAAACGAGCTACCTATTATTTATCAAGTATCAAGACTAATATACGACATTTCGGGTAACAACTTGTATTTTATAAGTCTCTACTGAGTCCTTTACTAAAATACTCTTAAACTTAAAAATAATTCCGTGATTTAGTATATTTTTTGCACCTGGTAACCCTGAAGCGATGCGTAAAAGACAAATTGTGCGAAACAAAAGGAGATTTGTTTTGTAAAATTTATGAATACAGATTTCAAAAAAAGACGAAATTAATCGTGAGTGATGTTTACATTAAAGTATTGCTCCGTTTTTATTCTTTTGTTTTTCTTAAAATTTATGTCGCAATTTCGTACTTTAATTAGAATTATTATTTAAGATATTGTTTCAAAAGATTTTTTTCTTATACGAGTACATGTGACTACACTTCGCCTTGCTCAAAAACAACTTCTACTACAAATGTAACGACTACACTGAAGGCAGTAGTCGCCTCCACTATGCCGACTTGAGGAGATTCTCATTACACTGCTGCAAACAAGCAAGGTCCAAGCTACAAGCTGATCTCGAAGCGCGACTAGGTCACTTCACGTGGTAGTACTACCCTAAAACGGCAGGTTGGGTTAGTAACCATCACCATTCTGCCAACCACTTTAATTTATGAATAATCATTAAAAAACTATTGGTGTTAGTCATATTTTGGCATGACGTTTGTAGTTGCCAAAGCGCCGCACCGGGCTCCGCTCGGATGTCGAGTTGGCAAGGTAGCCAATTTTCAGGTGTCTGGCTTATTCACGATCTTCTTCTGGCTACGTAATTTAAACCTAATGCAGTTCCATCATTTAACGACTTCGAAATTAATTAACGGCGTCTGTAGCCCATAAGTCAACGCCATTATGTAACGCAAAGTATCGGGTTCGATTACTGGTCGAAATAAATATTTATTATAGGATGTTGTAGCTGATTGTCCTACGCTCATTGGTCAGGCCTGCGTAAAAATTGTAAAAAAAAATCAAGAATTTGTTTCAGGTCCGGTGAAAATGATGATGAAAATCGAACAAAAAAAAAGTCCAGTTTTAAGCCACCCTACCATACATACAAGCATTGGCCCTTCACGTGACCGCGTCGAATTCTACTCTATCTTTCCACTGGCAACCATTCTAATTGTTTGGTATGCGTCCCATGTACTCGATTTCTCTTCTTTTGCGTCTTACTATGTATGTTTATTTATTTTAAAAAAGTTTAACATCTTCTTAATCTTCGATAATAAACCCACACTACAAATTAGTGTAAATTAGATAATTATATGTGCAATTAGTACGATGAATCAATCAATAATAAAAAGGTGGTATAAATCAAATTGCATCTATTCAATTTTGAACTTTGTCGTTTGGGAATAAAGTATAATTAAACTTGTATTTCTTTAGGTAAAGGAGACAGTACAACCCCAAAACAGTTTTAATTAAACTTAACATTCAACTGGACTTTCTTCTACATGTACTATGGAGGGAAAAGTAAATTACACAAAGTGCTTTGGATGGAAAGAAAGACATTTCGTTAAGACGAGGTGCGCTCGGATCTTAATTGCTGTCGTTAAGGGTCTTCGTGCTACAAGACGTGGCCTATTTTAATGACCTCTTGTACATTGTATATGGCACAAGTAAATATAATCTAATTTGGACGTTTTCTTTTTATTGTAACTCGGCATATGACAACACTAGAGTGCGGCCCATGAACGGAACAGGCAGCAGTAGCCTTCACTATGCCGGCTAAGGGAGACGAATGTGTCCCATCCAGGCTGACAGTGCACACGCCTCTCCCGTTATACCTGGCTTCTTTCAAACTGTTTCCGAAACGCGACAAGATCACTTAACGGGTGTTACATTCGAAGGTGATGATGCTACTGGGCTAATAACCATCATTAATCTTTTTTTTTTAATTGTAGTTCGACATGTGACAACACTCCGCCTGATGTAAAGCTAGAGTGCGGTCCATGAATGGAAACAACTGCTACCACAGAGAAATCTCTACGGGCTGCAGTCGCCTCCACTATGCCGGCCTGAGGAGACGAGCATGCACCATCCAGATTGACAGTGCACACTCCTCTCTTATACCTGGCTACTTTCAAACTATTCCCGAAACGCGCATCTGCCTACCACTCTTCAAAAACCTTATTTTTGCTATTGTTTATATTGTGTAATTTTTAAGAAAAATAACGTTTTTCTTAAAAACCTTTGTTAGATAACTAAAAATAAGTTTATATTCGAATATAAATAGCTAAAAAAATAATATTTAAAAAATAAATCATTCATATATTTTTTTTAAGTGTTACCATACTCAAACTAGTATTTTTTGTTTTATTTATAGCATTTATTGTAAATTAACAAAAATAAAAAAAATAGATACACTCATTTGTTTATTATTATTTGTCAGAACGCCAATTGGCAACGATCAAGTTCAAATACCCGACGATATCATTTTTTATCAAAATTTTATTATTTATTATGTCACATTTTTATAATGAAATTTTAACTACAAGACACGTGTAGAGAAGTCGATGATCGGATGCTTCAAAACTATTTAAGAAACGTATTTTATAAACGCTAAAAAATTACAATAGAAACATACAGATCATACGAAAACACTAAACAACATTTCGTCATTATAGGTATTGTAGCTATGGCACAATCCGGGATTCGCTGCGACCCAGGTTTTTTTTATTGTAGCTCGGCATGTGACAACACTCCGCCTGATGCTACAACTGCTACTACAGAGAAATCTCTACAGGCAGCAGTCACCTCTACTATGCCGGCTTGAAGAGACGAGCATGCACCATCCAGATTGACAGTGCACACTCCTCTCGTTCTATCTGGCTACTTTCAAACTATTCCCGAAACGCGACAAGGTCACTTCACGGGTGTAGTGACAGAGAGGGCAATTTGGCTAAACGGAGCACGTCTTCGCCTCGTGGCAGGTCTTACTGCAGCGATAATCTCAATAACATTAGACTAACTCCAGAATTAATTAATTAGCTACAATAATAAAAAACTCTTCCGCAATCAGATTTTAAGTTAATACTCGTAAGATACTATAGAGGCGTTCGGGGTAAATGTATGCAGGGGGTAAGTGTGTGCAAAATCCATTCAACCGATTACTACTTAATTCACGCCCTGTTCCCGCCGCGGTATACAGGAACTATAGAGAGTCAGAGACTCTTCTCTCTTCATACCACTTTCGCTTCCATTAGTAAGTATCGTTTTATCTTCAAGAAATATATAAAAAAGAAATATTTTTAGAGGGAAAATGAAGGTAAAAGCCAGGGAAGAAATTCAATTATGCGACAGTATTTCCCAGCTGAGCAATATTCACTTGCACATCTAATTAATATTTAAATGAAACTTTCTCATAATGAAGTTTTAAACCGTGTTATAATTTATTTAAAAATGTATATTTTTAAAACCCGATTTTCACTTTTTACTGTTTAAAAGTCGGTTGAAGTAACTGGTATTATCACGTTGTATTTTATTTCTTTTCTTATATTGAGCTTGTACTTGTAAGACAAGCACTGAGCTATTCGAACACGAGTCTTATCAATCGTGAGGCCCGTCCCCTACCTCTAGACCACGGCCGCTCTTATTAACTTTTATTTAGATCGACCGTTGCCAAATTGGTGGCATTAGGCATTTCCTAGCAATAGTCACAACGTGTTTTAAATAGTTGTGTGCATACTCATGTTAGTTATTAGTCCAATCTGCTGTTGCGGGGTGGTACATAGCAGTACCAGATCAGTTTTAGCTTAGTATAGTATAGTACAGTACAGTACAGTACAGTACAGTATAGTATAGTATAGTATAGTATAGTATAGTATAAGTAGCTTAGTATAATGAGAGGAGTGTACTGTATTCATCTCCACAAGCTAGCTTTGACTGAGGCATGCTCTTGGACCGCAGTCTAACTAAAAAAAATGGATTCAGGCATTTTCCAATAAAATTAGGATATTGTCCATGGTTCCCTGGCTTATATATTATTTTATTGCCCGGGAAAAGCCGATTTCTACTGACACAAAATCATCCGTGAACTTCAGAGGGAACCATGAGTAAATACGATAAATTTAGACCCACATTTGAGTGTTAAAATAAAAATTAACCTAACCTAAAAATATACACGTCCTCTTTCATTGATAAACGTAACTCCTTGTATAATTTGTACCAGGCTAGACTTCAAATTGGAAATTGCACACACTTGACCCGAATGACTCTACCGTTGATATAACGCAATCTATTATAAAATTTAAAAAAAAAATTAGGAAAACTTTAGCTCGCCGAAATGGAGGTCACTCACGTATTCTATTTGAGATTTAACAGTGGGAATTATCTAGTGGAGATTATCTAGTTTGTGATCTATATATTTATTATATTTTAGTTTTATTATGTAACTACTCTCAAATGTGACACCCGTGAAGTGACCTTGTCGCGTTTCGGGAACAGTTTGGATGTAGCCAGATATAACGAGAAGAGTGTGCATAGTCTATCAGGGTGGTACACATTCATCTCCTCTGGCCGGCATAGTGGAGACGACAGCTGTAGAAATTAATCTGTAGTAGCAGTTGTTTCCGTTAATGGACCGCATTTACATCAGGCGAAGTGTTGTCATATGCCGAGCTACAATAATAAGAAAAATATTAAACCAAAAAATTCCTTAATACATAAAACGAACAAAAATAACGTCAAACAATCTTCGTGAATTCGGTTAACTTAATTTAGTAAGTTTGCGTTCTTCCTGACAAATGCGAAACGTTTATTTCGTTGTTTACATTACTAAACGAGGTAAACAACTCTGCTATTTCACAGATTTCACGGTCGTAGAGTAGAACGATC
Source organism: Tinea pellionella (assembly GCA_948150575.1). Taxonomy (NCBI): domain Eukaryota; kingdom Metazoa; phylum Arthropoda; class Insecta; order Lepidoptera; family Tineidae; genus Tinea; species Tinea pellionella. The sequence continues at coordinate 1,475,438 of OX411254.1, read as the reverse complement.
GATTCCAACCCTAAAACTTAATTTCGTACATTGTTCTACTAACCAAATATTAATTTATTATAATTCATTTCATTTTTTAATGTAAACTTATTGTAGCTCAGCATATGACAACACTCTACCTGGTGTTAAGCTAGCGTGCTGTCCAAGAACGGAAAAAACTGCTCCTATGGTGAAATTTCTACAGGCAGCAGTCGCCTCCGCTATGCCTGCTTGAGGAGACGAATGTGCACCATCCAGTTTGACAGTGTACACTCCTTTTGTTTTACCTGATAACTTTCAGTAATTTGAAAAGCGCCTCGACCTCGTCCTTCGTTCCAGAACAACCAGAAGGATCGTGTTTCTTATAAGAAAAATATATTTAGTTTTCTCGACGAAAAGATGGAAAATATATGAAAATTTATTTTTATAGGTCGACCTACCTTTTCGTGTAACAAGAAAAGTAGGCCATTTCATCGTGTTTATAGAAATTTATTATACCTGAAACATAATTAGGATCTCAGTCTCCGCTAAGGAAATGAAAAATGGATTCATCTTCACTAACGCAAACTCGAAAATTTATAGATGGTAGGCAGAGTAACTTAATTTTTTTATTTGCAATTTTTTGACATTATTCAAGCGTTATTATTAACATGAAAAATTAACTGAAAATAAACTGCGCTCGCAGTCCGAGGTTGAAATCGAACCACTGTCCTCTGCTTTGCTAAGTTACTTTGATACTTCTCGTACGTTGTTTCCCGAGAAGTACAACACGGGTCTCTACAAATTAAGGATAAATAGGTACCTCATAGGCAAGCGTGCACCGTGCTTAGCATTAGTCAGGGTGCGGTCAAACGCTTGTCTATTAGCATAAAAAAAATTACACGATGTGTATTTATGCATACCTATCTATAAACCTGAAGTTTCATAGGTACTAAAGTACATAGTTACATTGGTACTCGTACCGGTCATATTATATTTATTATACTGAAACTCCAGTAGAATAGGTCTTTATAAAACGTGAAATATTAAAAGTCGGTCTTTTTCAGTAACGTCAAAGATATTTTAAGTCGCTTCCGCTTTCAAAAATGTAATAGGAAACGCGGTTTCGGCTTCCTTTTATCGATATTTTTGTCAACAATCTACACAGGGTTGTCACATAATAAAACTTTTATTTGCTAAGAATCAAGTTATACACAAACACACTTACAACTAGAGAACTATGCCGTTACTATGCCGGCCTGAAGATAAGGATACTAAGTTAAAAAGGACTGGGAGGACACATGAGAGGGAAAAGCATTTCATTCCAAATCTACCTAAACTGTAGGTTTTTATGTTATAATGAATAATTTTTATTTACATTAGTACCGGCCGTGATGTTTGGGAGATTCGCTCTAAGACATACTTAAGCAACGGGTTAAGCTAAGTTTTTGAATGTTTACTTCATCGCAAAATTAACTTTACTTATCTTAACTAAATAGATTTATAGGTAATACGAAAATAACTGGAAAAGAGTAACCGAAGGTTTTTTGGATAGATGCCAAATCGACATATGCTTGAGGATAGGGACCGATAATAAATTGACCGCTTACAGTGTCTTTTTATAGAGTAAAACATGATTGAAGTGTTGCCCCATACGGCTCATTAATTTTGACGATCTTGTTGAAAATAAAAAGCTATGTGTTGTGGCAATTGTTATTGGTATTTAAAGTTTTATTGTGTTGTTTTTTTAGTTGTTGCATCATTTGCTAGTTTCATTTAAGTACTTTAATGTGTCTGAGCTAAATGTTGCTGCCAAACAATCATTCCAAGATTTAATTGTAAAATACAAACAAATAAAAAGAAATTATAATACTAAAGACCTGGCTGTGTGGACATTGATCCTATTGCCTTATCAGAATGGGAGAATAAAACAAAAAATAGTATAATAATAGCGAGAGAATAACGGTGGCAGACTGATGATGGTTGTTATTACAATAGTACGACCACCCGTGAAGTTAGTTAATCGTATTTCAAGATCAGCTTGGAAGCCGAGTATAACGGGAAGAGTTTGTCTATGCATTACTTCATTAATGCTGCACATTCGTCTTTCTCAAGGCGGCATAGCGAAGGGGACTGCTGCCTGCAAAGATTTGTTTGCAATAGCAGTTATTTCTGTTCATGGACCAGAAGGCAAAGTGTTGTCATATGCCAAGCTACGATAAAAAAACATCAGGCAGAGTGTGGTCATAATTATTAATTATTTTAATTATTCATAAAGTATATGGAATATTTATTGAATTGCTGTTGAGATATGAAATATGCGTGGTTGTTTTTTGGTTTCTTTTGGACTAAAATTTAATAGAATAAAAATACAGCCTAAAAGAATATCTGAATTTTTATTAATTTAGAAATTAAGATCATCACATTATCCTTAAATTTAACGAATACGTAAATAGATTATACGAAAAAAATCCGTAAATAAAATTACATAAACAAAATATTTTTTTGTAAAAGTTAACTGAAATAAAATACTCGCAGGCTTTATTGGATTTAAGGATACGTTCCGTTCCTGTAATTTTATTATTATATATTTTTATTTCCTTTGAGAAAAACATTTTAATTTCAAATGTTTTCTTATTAGATATTCCAGATTGTGTTTTCAATTGTTCTTATTATTCTTAAGTCTTAGTTTAAATAAAAAAATAAAATTGAAATACTTTTTTTGCAGTTATGAATAAACATTATCATAAACTAAAAATATACCAGTTAACAGTTACTCACCATAAACTTTGGACCATTGAGCAGGAGGTCGCCATTCCGGATAATGTTTCGGAAATTTCTCTCTGGTCCAATAAGTATGCAGGACCATTTTGTAAACCGTCATTTTGTCCGGATTACACGTGTCCGTGTCATAGGAGGCCGGCGACAGCGCCGCAACGGCGAGCGCCGGCAACAAAAACGTCAATAGCACTCGCGACATTTTTTATCGATAGCTTATTTTTATCGACACTTTCACTGCACTAGGTGTTCGAAGTTGACATAGTGTTGTGTCACAACATCACATTCAGTCCCTTGGCACCTGAAACAATGATATTGAATTACTTTATTTACAGAAAAGAACACAGTTTTTCTGAATCGTTTGATGTCGAAACCTATATATCTATGATATACTCAAAATAATTATATTTTTATTATAGTACTTTAAATGTTATAAAATTATTACTTAACTAGCTCTTGCTCTCGCTCTATGCAATAAACCGTGCGAAAGAGAGAGACGGAAGCATGATCGAGAAACGACTAGTTTGCATAGTTGTTTTTTTTTTAAATTTTTATTTCTCGCAAAATATTTTCTCTAGAACTTTTGTTCTGGAACAACCGCCCCGTTCCGTTTCGCTTCTGATCACATTTACTCCAAAATCTTTTCTTAGTGCACGTTTTTACTATAATACGAACTATATATATTTTATTTTTTTAATGCTTAATAGGCAAGCGTTTGACCACACCCTGCCCGGTGTTAAGCAGTGGTGCGGTCTAAGGTGGAGCACGCCTGCCTGTGAGGTACCTATTCACCTTCGATTTGAAGAGACCCATGTTGTATTTCTCAAAAAGTTTGATATTTGAATAAAATATCAAAGTTTTGAATTTACGTTTCTACTTCTTCTTTTGTATATGCAGATTTCAATACACCCTCAATCAATTTCAACACATCTCGTCTCCTCAAGCCGGCATAGTGGAGGCGACTGCTGCCCGTAGAGATTTCTCTGTAGTAGCAGTTGTTTCCATTCATAGAGCGCACTCTAGCTTTACATCAGGCGGAGTGTTGTCACATGCCGAGCTACAATAAAAAAATAACCCTAAAGTAACTTTAAGCTCGCAACCTAAATAGTAAAGCATAATATCTCCTTTAGTCATTATAACTGGCATGTGGTTCGAATCCACGTGCTCATAGGTCGTCGAACTGTCACAATTCTATTTTGGGTCCCTTTGAGGTGTGTATCAGCTACCATTTAACTAAATCACATGCAGACAGAATCGTTGAACCACGTCCAACTATGACGATAACGTAGATAATCAGTACAATCGCCTTATTTGATAACAGTTCTATAAATAATTTACTTTTTTATTTCAGAAATTAATTTAATCACGTGAACATTTTTCTTTTTGTTGTTATGGAATTGTAACAATTAAACCACTGTTAAAGTTAATATTATCACGAGTTATTTGTTTTTTTTATTGTAGCTCGGCATGAGACAACATTCTGCCTGATGTTAAGCTAGAGTGCGGTCCATGGGCGAAAATAACTGCGACTACAGATAAATTTCGACAGGCATCAGTCGCCTCCCCTATATCAGCTCGAGGCTAGTTTCAGTAAAGTAGTAGTAGGAAAACTAAAACACAGGTTTTTCTATTTTGAATCACACTGAATGCTAAATGGAATATAAACCCACGATTATTACTTGTACACTCGAACAATACAAAGGTCGAAATCCTATTATATCCATGCCAAAACACCTACTCACATAATTAAACAACCTCAAATGGTACATGTACTATTATGATGCAAGATTATTAATTCTATACACAAAAACACTAAAGAACGAATTTTACATAAGTACAATTTATTTTTCAACAAAAACCAAGTTCAGTAAAAACAAAACATAAAATCGTTGTGGTAATGCGCCTATTTCCCTAACTGTACATTGAGAGTCGTGATTGATAGCTTTAATAAGGCATCCTGTCATTGAAGAATGACAATAATAATAGTACCATTTGTAGGGATATCAACGATCCTCATCAACAAATAATACGCTAATTAATTGTGTATTATTTTAAGAAAATTATATTCATTAATCACGTACATGCCTTTTTTTAAACTATTAATTATTTTAATTAAAATTATCTTAACTAAATTAAAGATTGAGTTCTTATTTTTTTCAGACATTTTTAAAATTTTACAGCCATTGTTTTGGTCGTAAAAAAGCGACGTTTGAACACAGGTCACATCAATCGTAAGGTCCGTACTCTACCGCTATACCACGCACTAAACGAGTTCATATTAATTCAATACCAATAACAAAAAATAAATATTTTATTTCAGACATTAATTCAATTAGTTTAAAAGAGCAGATTCACCTTCTTATTCAATTCTAATAAAATCTAAAAATTAAAATCGAACAACAAGAAAAAAAATTGACCGCTATATTTTAAAAACTAAGTTAATAACTCAAAAGAGCTCACGTTGTAAATCACAAGAGAAAAGGCAGTTACAATAAGTGCGCGCTCGATTTAACCCAACGCTGGTACGGTCAGCATAAAACTGTTATAGTCTATAATACACTACAATAAAGCTGTTCGCAGTATTGTATTTTTTAAAAACTATTCAACTGAAAGTTATAAACTGAACGTTTTTATTTCTGAACGAATTTTACACACTATCTGTATCTGTATTTTGTCACATTTTTTAGTAAAACTATTAAATTTATTATAGTATTTTTAGAATTTATATTTATTTAACTACAAATAATCTCTGAATAAAAGCTTTAGTTAAATTCAAAAGATAGTATATATTCTTTAAAAAATTAATAAGAATAGTACAAAAACAGTTTTATATCCGAACATATCGCAGAAAATCATTGGTAGGCGAAAATTAACTCAATCTAAAATCAAATTGAAATCAAACCAAAAGGTATCAATTCTGAAAGCAATAATACCCGCTTGATACGTTTATGCTCCCCTGAAGGTTTATTTTAGACTGTTTTGATAACGATTTCACCTTCCAATATTTAAACGCAATATAAATGCGATAATAGGATTTGTGGTGAGTCGTCCCAAGTACCTCATATTCAAGTGAAGTAGGTTAGTTGCGTTCCGGAATTAGCTAGATTCGCAAGCTAGGCAGAACGAGAGATTCCGCTTTATTAACCTGGTACTAAAGTCAAAAGCCAACCAAAACACAAAACAAAATATATGGGGTTTGACGTTTCTTTGTCACCTAGGCGACAGTGGAACGTGAAATCCCATATATTTTGCATTCGATTCGATCAAGTGACAACTTTGTCTCTTTGCTTTTAGTCCCTAGTGGGTATACAACTCGACTCATTAAACCGTGGTTTAAACGAGTACTTTAAGCGGCCGTGGTCTAACGGTAGGACGCGTGAACTCACGATCGATGAGCTCCGCGTTCAAACCTTGGTAAATTCTGACCGGTATCAATATAGGCTGTAGAAATTTCTCTGTAGTAACCATATACATATAATACATCTGACATGAAAAAAGCATAGGCCCCTTCAAACAATTTGACAATGTGACAATCAAGTCAAATACTAACTGACAGAGAACCTAAAAGTGACTAACCTAAAAGGTCATCTTTTCTCTCGAGTTTTGGGAACGTTATTGCACATCAATTGTAGTTGTTTCCGTTCATGGACCGCACTCTAGCTTAACATCAGGAGAGACTTAATCCCTCCTACACTACATCGCTTGAGGTCGACGCGTGCAGGCGATCGAATGCATCGCCTCACCGTCGAAACAATCCCCTCGCGGACCAAAAGGTTCGGGCAATACTTCTTCTGTCGTTCCATCAAATTATGGAACGACCTTCCCAGTCACGTCTTTCCCCCTTCCTATAACATGGGATCCTTCAAGCGCAGTGTGAAGAGGCATCTCGTTAGGCCGGCATAGCGGACGCGACTGCTGTCTGCAGATCCCCTTCTCTGACAGCAGTCACCTCCGTTCATGGATCGCACTCTAGCTTAACATCAGGCGGAGTGCGGTCATATGACGTGCTAAAATAAAAAAAATAAAAAATACAATAAAAAAATATTACTTTAATTTCAGTTTATAGTGTAGTGTTAGCGATTTTAGGTTTGAATTTAGTTCAATATCAAGAATGGCGAGCGGTAAATGCCTCTATAGTAGGTAATAACGATACATTTCCTACCCTCAGTTTCTATTTAGCTCCTGGTAATGCCTTTATGTGCGTGCTCTGAATATTTAGAATAAACTCATCTAGAACATAAATAGAATAGGTTTTTTTAGGTTCTTTTTTATTTACTTTTAAAATAAAATGCTGAATTCTTCTATTTTCTAATTTTCGTTTTCAATCTGCTAGTTTTTTTTTTTATTTTATCTTTTATAATTATCGGATATTTTTTTATCAAGATTTTCCTATTCTACAAGCAATTTTCACTCTCTCTCAACAATTTTCGAAAAAGTGCATTAAATATAAAATGTATGCTGAATTGGGTGGGTGTAGGTGTGACAGGCAATGATGTAACACTCATTTTATTGTTCCCTTTTTTTTTTCTTTTTTATCTGTTTTTATTAATTCTATTTTATTTTAATTTTTTTCCTTTTTTGTATGCGTTCACTCGACCAATTTGTGTACACAGTGAAAATTATTTTAGGGTGCAGTGATATTATTATGATCAATTTAAATATAAAATCTCCTCTACACTGCACCTGTAAATTTTCCAAATAAATAAATAAAAGTAGTTTTAAATGTCAAAATTGTAAAATATGAGGTAGATTATTTGATATTTATTTATAATACTTTATTTTAATTTACAGCAAGATATAGGATTTAAAAATACAGAATGGGGAACTACCGTGTGTAGACGCCGAATGAAGACGATGAAAGGAAAGTCAAGATTTTTAGCAAAATCCTGTTTTTTTTTTTAACATTAAGTAATTAAATCTTAATTAATCAATTATTCAAAATGATAGCCATTATTTTCAATACATAGCTGAACTCGACGCCTCAAGGAGTGTACTGCATTCCACATCACAAGGTTATTGATTCCGTTCAAAATATTCCCTAACGCTAGTTTTAAGTCATCAATTTCATTGTACGTACATTTGTAAATTTCGTTTTTGACATGCCCCCCGAGAAAATAATCAAAAGGTGTTAGATCTGGCGGTTATGGCTTTTAACCTCGAAGAGCGCGAGATTTTAAATCAAAACATAATAAATGTAGTAGGTAATGTAAGAGACAATTTGTTAAAAATCAACACTTTTCTTTGGTTTGCCGTATATCATTACTTCCCAGAATTTGATCCTTATCAGGAACACTATCAGATGGTGCAATAATACAGAGTGTTTTTTTTTCTTCAAAATCAACAGGTTCGATTCTTGGCCGGGAAAATGAATTTATCAAAAATCTAATAATGCAGTTTTAGTTTTCATCAAAATCGGCATCGAGACTCCTTTCAGCATTTTTCGATATCTCTCATAGTTTAGGATTTGCCCATGAAAGCCCACTTGAAAAATTCACCCTGTATATATTATTAAGCAAAATCAAGAGAAAATCAGACAACTGCTTATATGCCTAAAGAATGGCAGGCAGCCGGATAAATTGTTAACCCAGTCTGCCGTCCTGGACTTTCGAATATAACACTCGTGAACTGACCTTGTCGCGTTTCGGGATCGGTTTGAAATTAGCCAGGTATAACGAGTGCACTGACAATTTGGACAATTTGTCTCCTCAAGCCGGCATAGCGGAGGCGACTGCTGCCTGTAGAAATTTATCTGTGGTAGCAGTTGTTTCCGTTCATGGACCGCACTCTAGATTTACAATACAATAAAATAAATGCCTATCACGATAGGTATATATTACATCGAGTTTACTTAAAGATAACTAAATGTAAACACAACCGTATTAAAGCCTTTTGATATCCACAATTGCATTAATCCAACGTTGATTCAATGAGACACTATTCAAGGAACTGATACGCATGTAAATTAGTTTGTATTTCTCTTAAATACATTTCTATCTCTTATAGTGATGTGTCTAATTATTTTTATCGATATTTAAAAAATATTTTATATAGATAGCAATTACTGTTCAATATGTAATGGTTTCGCTTTTTTCTAGAACTCTATTTTAATTTTAATAGGGATACGATTATACTTACAGTTTAAATATTACAACAATTTAACTTATTTTCACAGATTTTCGCTAACATGTTATAGCTAATTTAAAAAATTGTATGTGGCTTGCTATTTTATTTTTTATAGTATCTCTGTATATGACAAAACTACGTCCATGAATGACAAAAGCTAATACAGATTTTCAAGCAGCAGTCGCCTCCGCTATACCGGCCTGAGGACACGGATGGGCACCATCCGGATTAATAGTGCACACCAACTGCGTTCTTTGATTGTTGGTCATAAATTAATCGATATCGACAATTATTCATTTAATATTTTAACATCACTAGTTAGTTTATATCTTGATAGCGCTATATTTGAGAGAATTGGACTAGTTTCTAGCAAGGTTACGAGTAACGTTACGACTGACTTAAATGAATTAATCACTCTTAATCAATATGGGTTTGGCTGTTGTCGATGATACCTATAGGTACCTATATGTAGGACTATATACATTATTTTATATACTACAATATGTATATTGAACTAATCGATTTATCGTATAAACATCACTTTCTATTCCAGTATAATTATTTTTTACGTGGGGGAAATCTTTTATTTTATTTTTCCTTCTTTATAGATGCCTCGCCGCCGCCACCTCGGGGAAGACGACGAGGTATGTTTGACTCCCCGGTACTCCCCAATACCGTATACACGACTAAAAACCCCACGTTGTCCCTCTCAACGTCATATGGTGAGGTCACGGGCACGCTTTCGCATTCATCCGCGACCCTACCGACGCTTGGCCGTTAGGCCCCACCTCATCGGGAAGAAACACCATTCCAACTAAGTAAATGAGCGGCAGTCCAACCTCGGGATTACCGCTCTTGGCTCGGGGCGAAAGAGATAAAGCTTGGTACTCCGCTAACGCCTCCGCCCACGCGATGAAGGGTGGTCTCTCACTCAGGTCTTCTCTGAAAGCAGAGTGTGACCCGAGGAGAGACCCCACCTTGCTGGTTTTGTTTCGCGCCGGGGTACCTCAGGGAGGTATTCCAAGGACCCTCTATCCACCACCTGTAACGCGCCCGATGGGAGATCAGCAACTCCAACAGTGCCTCAAAGAGCGGGACACACTGAGATACGTGTTATACGCCTAGTTCAGGGCCTTGTTATTATTCAATTGTGAAAATTTTTGCAATAAAGGGTTATTTATTATTTATTATTTATTCAATACTTTGTAAGTACTATGAGTAATCAGAACACATGAACCTAAAAAAGGCACTGTGTCTGTTTCAACTGGGAATCAAATCCGAGATCTCCGCGTAACAGACCACTCTGCCACAGACAGTGATATAATTTTTTTTATTGTAGCTTCGGCATGTGACAATACTCTACCTGATGTTAAGATAGAGTGCGGTCCATGAATGGAAACAACTGCTACTATAGAAAAACCTGTACGGGCAGCAGTCGCCTCCACTATACCGGCTTGAGGAGACGAGCATGTGCCATCCAGATTGACAGTGCACACTGCTCTCGTTATATAATTTTTAATATGGTTCAATAACCATCACCAGTCGGACTACCGCACTTAAAATAGATTAAATATCGGCATGGAAATAGTTCGTCAAAATTATTTTTACCACAAACTAAAATGTGCATCCGAGTGTACTTTTTCTCTGTATCAAAAGTTTTACCAATTCTCATATATTAAGGTTGTAAAAAAGTTTAGTGGTAGTCATTCGATTTAGTTGACTCTCCCCTCCGAATCTCAGTAAGAAGAACTGTTTGTCTCTTTAACAACTTTGCTCTCGTGAGGATAATAAATTCATTATGTTATTGTTTTTCCAAATAACTAGTTTTATGAGCTATTCTCCAACAAAAGAATACAGTCAACTAGAGAAGTCTCAAAATAATCCTTTAAAATGTTCTAAAGAAAAGAGAAATATTTAGTACGACTTTTAGCAGTAGGACATAAGAACTTAGATCAGCGATGTCCATGTTGAAATCTCGTTAAATTATGCCCTACTTTAACCCTTAAATGCATGATTTTTTGTTTTGATTTAATAAAATATTAAGGGGAAGGTTTTTTTCCGCTCATGAGTCGCTGCGATCGAGCCGAATTACTATAAAATGCATAGCATATTATTATTGTAATGTTTTTCCGTAGTTTTTGACCATAATGGTACTGCGGCTTCCGTTCTCACTAAATTGCTCGCTACTGATGTAGTAGTGAACAATAAGCCATCTAATTATTAGTAAAGGCAAATAATTTCCTTACATTACTTACTTTTGTAGAGCATAAGTCAAAAAAGGAAAAAGTCTGAATAGGTCATCAACCCTTCCATCGTCCATTGAAACCTTCAAAGTACATCATATTCCGTGCCACACATCAATAACTCGTTATTTTCACTGTTGTACACCTGTCAGTTAAATGTCAAGCAAAAAGCTCGATAAAAGCTTTCCCGTGTCCATTTTCGACATGAATTATTATTAATGATAATTATTACTGTTTTATTATTTAATTGCGTAATAAAATTATTTATTACATATATCACTCGGTGCATAAGTGTGGCGAGGGTTTTATGCTTTTTTTTTCATATAATTTCATACATTAAAACGTCCATGCAGTGCACGCGTTATATGTGGACGGATCGTTATCCAATATTTTTTCCCCATGAATGGGAACATAAATTTCTACAGTCATCAGTCGCCTCCGCTATGCCGGCTTAAGGGAACGAATGTGTTACACTTAAAAGTCTGAGTTAATACATAAATAATATGTCCAATTTATCTGCTATTAAAATTAAGACAAACAAACTTGTAATAATAATGTAAAATCTTATGTAAATTTTAGCACAAAATTGAGCTAAATGTGGTATTTGCCTGGTATAAAATTGTCTGCACATTTTGTTTCTTGTTTACGTAACCTGACGTTTAAAATTAGCTGAAACATATTTATGTGACAATATGTAATTTCTGAAGGACAGACCGCTTTAAATACACACTTTAATGAACACCTCGACCGATATTTTTTTTTACATGTCAATACCACGAACGTGGAATAATATTAAAATTAATTTTTAATTGAACTTTACAGTAAGAGCGGCCGTGGTCTAGCGGTAAGACGCGTGAACCCGTGTTTGAACCTCGCTAAATTATAACTGGTACCAATGTATTTTGGTATCAATAGGCACTATTAAAGAGTGGTAGGCAGGCCGGTGATGTTTATTAGCCAGGTTTACCGTCTTGGCGTAGCTGAACCACTACTTTCAGCGTGGAGCGAAGGAGAGTGTGTACTGTCAATCTAACAAAGCATACTCGTCTTCTCAAGCCGGCATAGCGAGGCGACTGCGGCTTGTAGAGTCTGTAGTAGCAGTTATTTCCGTTCATAGTGTGCACTCTAGCTTATTATCATAAATAATAAAAAGCAGCAACAATTTTCCTAAGAAACATAAACCCGAATTCCGAACCCGAAATTTTAATATGTTTCTCTTTGTTTAACTAGTTAACAGGTATTGTTTTATCAAATTCTTCTATTGATATTTCACTTCATGATACTTATTATGTAGTTGCTCATTTTCATTATGTTCTTTCAATAGGAGCAGTATTTGCTATTATAGTTGGATTTATTCATTGATACCCTTTATTTACGGGTAAAATCATCAAAATTTTGCAAATTTTTTGATAAGGAATAATTTTATTTATTATTTCTGAAATTTTCTTTTTTATTTCATTTTTTTGAAGATTTTTTCATAGAAGTCTATCCCCAAATATTGAAAAGGATCTTTATGACCTCCTATAAGAATTTATTTTAATATGTTTCTCTTTGTTTTTTAAATAAAAATCACGTGACGTGAAAGAGTCTATCTTGGTTGTCAACGTACGATGACCCACTTCAAGTCTATTTTAAAGCGCTCAATATTAGATTTGAGTGAGCGATAGCGACAGGGCATTTTACTTTCCTTTTGGTGAAAAGTATAGGGTAAAGATTCCTTTACAAACATACAGATATATACTAGAGATGCAAACTTCATACATCTGACCTAAAAAACCGTGGCTGTGGCCATGTTTTCTCTCGCGTCACATTGGGAGCGTTATTGCACATCTAGTTTCATTTCAAATACAAAATACCTATTTATATTTTCTATTTGAAATAAGTTTTATTTAAAAGCATTTTGTATTTTATTTCAAAACTTTAATATACATATTTTAATATAACGAGAGAAGTGTGCATTCAATCTAGATGCCGGACGAGTATGACCGGCATGCTGGCATAGCGGAAGCGACTGCTGCCCGTAGAGATTTCTCTATAGTAGCAGTTGTTTCTGTTATGGACCGCACTCTAGCTTAACATCAGGTGGAGTGTTATCACATGCCGAGCTGCAATAAAAAAAGTAAAGAACGTGGGTTCAATTACCACTTCAGAAGAAGCTGTTGTTTGTGCATTGATTTTTTTTCTTTTCAATTTTCATCATAATTTTTAATGTGTTAAAAATTAATAAATAAAAAATAAAGTAGGATTGTTTGTGTAAATACTCAGATGTCATACTGCATATGAAGTAGCTACAATAATAAAAATAATAATAATTAAAATGTAGGTATTTTATTACTAACTAATAACCGTCATTAGTCTACCTACCACTCTTAAAATGTACAAAAACATTCTCGTCTCCTCAAGCCGGCATAGTGGAGGCGACTACAGCCCGTAGAGATTTCTCTGTGGTAGCAGTTGTTTCCATTCATGGACCGCACTTTAGCTTTACATCAGGCGGAGTGTTGTCACATGTCGAGCTACAATAAAAAATAAAAAAAAAAAAATATTTACGTTTGTTTATGTTAAAGTACACATAAGTACTTTCATTTTCAAACATTTGACCCGAGCGTGAATTTGAATAATTGGAGCGGTTCCGCCATTTAAAATTTATATCCGGTCCAGCAACTGTAAAACTGAACTTTTCAATTGCTTAAATGTAAGCGCGATTAAACGAGGCGACGCCATTCCATTAGCCGTTGCCAGTTTCTGCCATATGCAGTGATTTAGGGCTGACAACCACTGAGTTATTATCGCCATTTTTTTTCTTTTTCACGCTAGGACCCCGAGTGGAATTTTATTGTAATTTTGAAGGAGTCGCTGGGATGAGCTCTTATCATAACATTGAGTGTGACTTCATGTGTAGTACGATGAGCATTTGTTTTTACAAAATGTTTCCAAAATAATGTTATTGGTATACATGATTTATTATATAATATTACTTTTTAATAATACTTTGTCTATTGTAATAATTGTCCATCATTATCATGATCAAGATTTCAAGATTTCTTCCTAAATGATAAAACGTGGATTGCAGATGAAAGTAAAAGGTTAAAAAGTAGTAAAAATAAAAATGATTCAGTAAAAATAAATACGCCAAACTTTAGGTCATTAGCTATAGATTAATGTTAATTAATAAATAATAATTATAATTAAAGAGTGGTAGGCAGACTGATGATGGTTATTTGTCCAGTCTGCCGTCCTGGGGCAGTACCACCACTTTCGAATGTAACACCCGTGAAGTGACCTTGTCGCGTTTCGGGGATAGTTTGAAAGTAGCCAGGTATAAGAGAGGAGTGTGCACTGTCAATCTAGATGCTACATGCTCGTCTCCTCAAGCCGGCATAGTGGAGGCGACTGCAGCCCGTAGAGATATCTCTGTGGTAGCAGTTGTTTCCATTCATGGACCGCACTCTAGCTTTACATCAGGCGGAGTGCTGTCACATGTCGAGCTACAATAAAAAAAAAAAAAATCATATTTATTATCATTAAAATTGTATTGAATTGTATTAAATTGTATAAATAGTAATAACATAGCAAAAAATTGTAATATTTGGTGAATGTTAGATGAGCCTAGAAAGGTATATCACACAGGATGTATTGTTGAATGTTGACTCTTAAATGTTTTGTATGATATGCCATTGGCGCAGCAAATAAATAAATAATATTATAAAGAAGCGATGAGCGGCCGTGGTCTAACGATTCAAGAGGCACCTCACAATCAATAAGACCCGTGTTCGAACCTCACTAAATTCTGAAAAGTTCCAATGTAACTATGTTATATGTACTTTGGTCGCTTATTATTAGCTTAGTACAGGAAGGAAAGCCTGTTGGTTTGTAAAATGGACGTACTTATGACTGAGGAACCACATTAGACAGTAACTCCAATCACCGTCACCATCCCAGCTCATGAGTTTAAATACCCATTTACCACGTGTTCTTTGTGACATATAAAAAGTAATACATTATACACTGCATCGTCTGTCTCAATACTTTTGTACATTACAAAGTACGTCGTACACGTCACGCATATACACAACAAGTGTAGACCACATTCATTTTTTTTTAAATTGTAGCTCGGCATGTGACAACACTCCGCCTGATGTAAAGCTAGAGTGCGGTCCATGAATGGAAACAACTGCGACTACAGAGAAACCTGTGCGGGCAGCAGTCGCTTATAATAAACCATTAGAAATAAATCTAATAATGTTCATTATACAATGTATAGTGTAGAAATTAAAGAAATATGTGGCATTTATTAAAAAATAAAGAAATAAAAGAAAAAGCTCATAATAAACTTCAAGAGTAGATCATTAAATTTAAAACTATTCCAATTTCAAATAAAGAAGTTGTGTCAGTCGATAAAGCAGTGATTTAATACCGTTCTTTGAATTATAACGGCTTCCTTTTTGCACTTTTGAAGAGAGAACTCAAAAGTTCCTTTGTTGCAACTAAATGTTAGTACTAATGGGGTATTCCATTTGAATAAGTGCAGTCGAGATTTTTTTTTTTTACAAAATATATGCTAGAATCAGAATGGAACTGAAATTGTTATCTTGTTATACATGTAGATAATTTCAGGTGCTGAATAAAACATTACATACGTTTTTCTCTTTTTTGTTAATTGCTAAATAGTGGTAGACAAACTGATCATGGTTAGCAACTGAAATGACCTGATCGCGTTTCGAGATCAGCTTGTAAGTAGACAGAGAGAAGAGTGCCCTCTCAATAGATCGTGCACATTTTAACCGGCATAGCGGAGGCGACTGCTGCCTGCAGATAATCGACCGCACTCTAACTCAATATGAGGCAGAGTCGCGCTTTGGTAATCGTTTGAAAGTAGCCAGGTGTAACGAGAGGAGTGTGCAACTGCACTATCAATCTGGGTGGTACATGATCGTCTCCTCAAGCCGGCATAGTGGAGGCGACTGCTGCCCGTACAGGTTTCTTTGTAGAAGCAGTTGTTTTCATTCATGGCTCGCACTCTAGCTTTACATCAGGCGGAGTGTTGTCACAGTAGACAGTAAGTCACATAAAATCTTTTAATTTAATAAATTATTATGTTTTATTTCAGTATATTACCTAATAAGTAATATACTGAAATAGTAAAAAAAGTTGTTTTCACTCAGTCCAAAATGACGAATACGAATCAAGCAAAATCCAAGTAATAGCAAACTTTATATTCTATAAATTTCTTTATCATCCATTTGAAAGCACTGAATTGACGTACGTTTTACTACCAAAGTCACTTTCAATTTAAAACATAAAGTACTTTACGATCTACATTGAGAGCGTGACGGGAATAAGCCCAGGAAAAGGCGCGAAAATGTCTTGACTTGTATCTTTCAGTCATTTTACCTGAAATTACAACTCTCAAGTTGTATTTCTCTGTAAATGAAGGTTAAAATTCATTGGGATTACTACAGACTACTAAATGATTTTTTTTCCATTACTTTCAAATATTTTTAAGACAAAGGACAATGGACAAAAATGGATTTTGGGCCCATAATAAAATAATATATAATTTTTTAATTAATATATTTTTAATAAATTTATTAATACATTTTACATACACAATACAAGCACATCGTTTACCAATCAATAGTCAATGCTTTCATTAATTTTTAAACATACCTTACCTTAAATCATGGAGGATAATTCTATACTATCTCTGCCTTAAATACTGCATTAGAAAAAGTGAAGTAACTCAATAACCCGGGTAAAAAAGAAACTGATTGGTGATAATAAATGTGGATCTATTTCCTTAAAATGAACTAAAAAATCAATGACAAATTCGGAAAAAAAATGTGGGACTATTTATAATAGGCGAAAGGGTATTTATTCTCCTTTAATGTTCTATTCAAAAATGTATCTAGAGATACACAAGCTGGTCAACGCTGTGAGTGATGTGAAGCTGTACGTCATTTACGTTGTACGCGTTATAAATAAATATATAATATAGAGCCGAAGCTGTACGTTATGTATTGTACGTTGTACGCGTTATAAACAAATATATAGAGCCGAAAAGAATAATTAGTGAGTAGCTTGCTAACCACTTCGTCACAAAGATACGAGAGAACAGGTTATATGTGACCTAACCTAGTCGAAACATGAACTCCAGCTGGTCCAAGCATCAACGCATTAATTAAATTACGTTCTGTTGTCTCTGCCTATCCCTGTGGGAAAAAGGGGTGACAACTAATGATGATAATGAATTAAATTGTTATACGTTTAATCATAATATAATTATATAAAGGAGAATGTCCATTCGCCTGAGAGAAATGGGCCCACAATTTTTTTCTTGATTTCACGATCATTTTTAGTCATTTTGAAGGAAAAGAAATCTACATCCTTATCACCAATCAGTTTTAATTTTTTCACCCAAGTTATTGAGTAATTAGACTTTTTCTTATAAAATATTTGTATTAAAAGCTTTAGTAATTGGTAATATTTATTTTTTATGTTATTAAACATTATATATTGATTGGAAAACAATGTTTTGATAAGATTAAAATAAATGAAGAAATAAGGTATTATTTTAAAATATTGTTTTGTTAACAAACTATTAGGTATCAAGTGGGCCCAAAAAACCCAATTTGTTCTTTTTCTAATATAAAATTCATGATGATAAAATTTAACCTTCTTCGATTTGGCTTAATAGGTTCTAGAATTCCAATTTCCGTTCACCGTCCGATCGGGTGATACGAGCTCATGCATTTTCTTCAAACCCTCGTTAAGATTACACGATCTAAATTTTATTATAGATACATGTAAACCTACAGAGGTAAATATGTTGGAATCTATCTAACTTTGGTCAAATAGAAAATGGAATTGATAAACTTCCTAAACACTGCTAATATAACAGACTTACAAATTTTTAAAGAGTGGTAGGAAGATGATAGTTATTAGCCCAGTCTGCCGACCTACGAATGCAGAACCTGTAAAATGACCTTATCGCGTTTCGGGAACAATTTGGAAGTAGCCAAGTATAACACATTCATCTTCTCAAACCAGCATAGCAGAGGCGACTGCTACTTATAGAAATGTATCTCTAGTAGCAATTGTATCCGGTCATGGACCGCACTCTATCTTTACATCAGGCGGAGTGTTGTCATATGCCGAGCTAAAAGAAAAAAAAATTACATACGATTCATTTAATCCTTGTATCACAGGCGCTGAGCGACTAAAGTACGTATAATATAAATAGTTACATTGGTACCGGTCAGAATTTAGTGAGATTTGAACGCGGGTCCATCCTCTACCGCTAGACTGCGGCCTCCTATGTGATTGTGAAAAACTCTACAGCGGCCAAAGTAAATATAAACGTTAAGCTATAAAGAAGTTATATTTTAATACGGGGTTAAAAGGTACCTACCATATCCATCAGTACGGCTCGCTGATCCCTTTATGTTTTGGATGCTGGTAATGGAGGGGTCTAATGGTTGGGACAGTAACTTTTGTCTTATGTCTTGTTAGTTTAGATAGTTAGCGCTGTTCCAAACGGTCAATATTATGTACTATACTTCGAAATTGTTATATGTATATAACAGTCTATAACTTTTAATTTAACTTCCTAACCTTATAAACAAGGATTGCAATATAAAACATTGTATTAATTAAAAATAAATGAGTACAATTAGTAATTCCATTTAGTAGTATGAATTAATTCCAAAATAGCAACTAATGGTACTTATTCTCACACACAAATGGAATAGCATGCAAAATGTTGAACATCGATAAATAAATTATTACTACACCAATACTACATAAAGCTTTAATTACTTTTTTTTTTGCATGTCACAAATGTTATAATTTACAATTATTTTCAATGTAATTTAAATAAATTATTAAAGTATTTAATATAATAATATTGCATCAGAAAATGACTGATTATTCAGTGATCCAGGTAAAAAATATGAAATCTGATAGTGATAAGGAATGTAGATTTATTTTTCTCCAAAATGAACTAAAAATCATTGACAAACTTTAAAAAAATTGTGAACCCATTTCTCTTGTGTGAATGGGCATTCTCCTTTGACCCCACTCTGAACTTACTTCAAATTAGTAATGTTTTTAATCTTTTTCAATTAAAATAGTTTAATCTTGGCGTTTGGTCAGAAATAATCCACTTTAAACTAAATTAAATTTCTAGGAATTTCGTTAGCTGATTGGATAATTTATTTTTAACCACATCTATTTCTATACAATTTATATTCAGCTTGAATTGTGTTATTTAGTTAGCTAGACAAGAATGATGATTATATATTAGGTAGGTATAATATGGTAGAGTGTTTTTTTAAATTACGACCAAAGTTCATATTAAAAGAGTAAGATTGGTTCGGTTCTGAAATACCTAGGGAATCTAGACTGACAGTCTTTATGGCGAAGTGGTCAGCGCGTCAGTCTGTTACGCAAAGGTTAATAACCATTATCAGTCTGCCTAACCATTCTGTAACGTATTTTTCTAGTCTATTCATAATATTATTGAGTAGTCTATATATTTATATTTAGAATAAATAATTACGTAAGTAGAAAATATATGCAATTTTATTTTATTTGTAGCTCGCACATAACACTACCTACTACATAATAACTGCTGCCAAAGAGAAATTTCTGCAGGCCTCCACTATGCCGGCCTGATGAGACAGATTGATTCAGATTCTTAGTGCACCCTCCTTTCGTTATACTGCTGATTCCGAAACGTGACAAGGTCACTTCACGGGTGTTACATTCGAACGTGGTGGTACTACCCCAGGTCGGCAAACTGGACTAATAACCATCATCAGTCTGCCACTCTTTTATTTTCAATTTTGAAACCTATTAGTAATAAATTAATAAACTGTTGTATATTAACTACAACTATAAATATTATGCATTAAATAACAAATAATAATAATTTCTATAAACAAAATACTTGAAAAATTATTTTTCATGATAAAATTAATATACTGAAATTAATTTGCAATTGAATCTACTGAAACTTCATAATACCTGTTTAAGTTAACGTTGAACTTGTCTTTTTAGATATTATATTTATTTTCTATCATTTAGAACTACGATATATCGCTATAAAACTAGATAATAAATTTCTTTTTAAAACACAACAAATAAATAAATAAAAACATAACATTACAAATAATTAAAAAAATAAGGACTTAAGTATGAAACATAGATGGATATGTATAAAAGGTATGGCCAACAAAAGCATGCAGGTATGAAAACCATAAGTTTCAGTTACCTTTCAGTACCTGCAACTGGAGTATCGCACTGCACTGACCGTTCTTATTGCATACAAATCTACATTATTTTTCTTTTATTTATTTTGCACACCGTACAGAAATTAGCACTCAGGACCACAGCGAGGAGAGTCGTTAAAAACGCGTTTTCATCAATTTTTCATTAACCAAACGAAAAAAACACGGCCGTAGTCCCAAACGCGATTACTAAGCGACCCTCGAAACGCCCGATCACCGGGAGCCGTCGCTCACTACTGGGAGCTTTAGCTATATGGAGCTTCCGAAGTGAGTCGGAACGAGATAGACTCATTTGTACGATAAAGAAGAATATATGTAACGGTACAGAGGTGCGCAGAAAAGAAATTATATGTTTATATAGAGCAATGTGTAATAGGATAACAGAGGCTATGCGTGCAAGCTTCTTGGAGCCCCGCGCGTAGAAAGAAATTTGAAATAAGCTCTTTTTTATTGTAACTCCATCCGCATCATGTAGCCCTGGTAATTAGGGGAGCCGGATGGTTTCTCTTATCGTCATTTTGTAAGAATACCTTTTTTTGACTTGCAATGTTCCCAATAATGGTTTCAGCTACAACGTTACAAAGTTAGCTTTGACATAACCATGAAGTAAACGTTTAATGAACCCTTAATTGTCAAATTTATATAATATTTAGGTAGGTATTCGATTAATTGGTTAGTGCGACAGATACCTAAACCTCCAGTGCGACAGTACCTACGCCAAGGTACCTGGTTCGATTTCCAGTTGATTTTTTAAAAACTTTTTTCACAATTCAAATGCATATAAAAATAGAGTTATTATTATTAAATTATTTTGCAAAAACAGGTGGGATCGTACCTGAGGCTTTGTTTGCTTTGTAGAGAATTTATCCCGTTCAATTTTTATAATAAATTATTTTATTTATTTATTATTTAAAAATCTGTGTATTTATTATACATTTGAGTTGTCCTAGTTATAGTACTTTTGGTATTCTAGTAGCGTATTAAAGACTACATTTTGTTTCCTTAAGAATAAAATTCATATAGTTAATTTTATTTTCATTTCTTCCACTAACAATGCTTTAGACGCACAATAAAAATTCGCAGCGCGTTTAGATAGCGTCTATTAATATGTATGAATCAGGGACCCTTAGAAAGAAAACGGAGTCAAATTGGACCCAGCACTAATTTTTGCTTATTGTCCTACGTAAATTATTCAACGACAAGTTTTTTTTACAAATATTAGAACTCGAACCTGTAGAGTATGGGTCGTCTGTCAGACTGCAGACCGCAGAAGGTAAAAAATAAACCACCAAACTTTTTAAAGTGTGATATTAAGACATAAGTAACAATACAACAATTAAAATTACCACTTATTTTTTGTATTCCGCTAAAAAAATTCATAAATATCCAAACCCCATCCAGAATTACTTCCCGGGTTCGGAGAGATATATATGGGAATATGTAGAAACTAAGATTTATAGACCAATTATTATTAACAGACTGATGATGAACCTAGCCTGTCGTCTGGATGAAATGGCATTGTCGCCTTTAGCTGTTGATGAATAAACCAGAGGAGAGCTGTTAATGAATGGTGCATAGCATGAATGGTGCATAGCATGCATGGCCGAGGGGATTGCTGCCTATGGACATTTCTTTGTGGACGCATTGGTTCGCAACCGCATTGCACTCTAGTTTAACATCAGGCAGAATTTGGTTATTACTTCAAACTACTATAAAAAGGACGACATAATTATCTAAAGGCTCACATCCACTCTCCCAAGATGTTTAAGACTCGAGTGAAGCCCACAGCTAATGACCTAAACCGTTACCCGGTAGAGAATCACCGTTATGGCTATGAGAGTGTCGTGTCGCATTACACCGCCCACGTAAGACAATCCCTTTAGGTTTCCGCAGAATTTACGACCAATTACATTAGCACCTGAATCTAGAATGAGCGGTCACAATGCCAAATAAAGAACGATCAAATAAATCCGTATTAATTATTTATTTCTTACTTTATTGTTTTGTTACTTTGATTTTGGAACAAAGTTTTTTTTATTATACATATATGTATAAGAATATAAAAAATACCACACAAATAAATAAATAAGTGAAGACGGAATATAGACATAAGTACAATTAAACTCTAATAGAAAAGTACATTAAATGAAATGAAAATGTGTTTTTATTAGCATGTACGCTCATCGTCAGATTTTCATGAAAGAAAGAAGCTCGTCAAGTACTACTACTAAAGATCTTTAATTTTATTAACTTTTTTTGGTGATGCATCCGCTAAAATATCGGTAGTCGGTTTTATCAATTATTTTTTTATTTTAAAAATACTTGGATTTTTTATATTTTCTTATAGCTGTTATCCCTTGGCACATCACTAGAATTCGGCTTAACGTTAATTTTTATAGATTTTTTTCAGACATTTGTTTATATCAAAATATTTTTTGGGACACACCGTATATTCTACACACACATACATACCCAATCTACTAAGGGAACAAATACATAGTTTCAATGTTATCTCGCATACGGACGATACAAGCGGTATTCTGAACAAATTATGTTAACAATGTAGAAAGTTCCTGAACAACGGTGACGGCTTGACGTGTGCATGCAATCAGGTAGACGACGTCATAACGGACCCGTTGGGAAATCACCAACTACACTGTATTATAATTGGACAATATAAAAAACCTGAACAATCGCGTATGACATTCTGTTTTACATTCACCTTTGCATGTCTATGTATCATACAAGGTTTGTTATACAATGTATTCTTAATAGTAGTGAATCCAAGAGACGTTGTCCTGTCTAAGTTTGACATTTCAATATTTTCGTATCTTTTATAATTTTTAAAAATATTGCGGTGAAGTAGAAGGCGCGAAGAGGGGCAGGGGTGTCCAATTTTTAGGTTATGTTCTGATATACGAAAAATTTGTAAAAAAAAAAACATTTAAAATCCTAGAACCTACTTACAGCGGCATCTACCGGGTCCTATTGTGAATTTAAAAAAATGACGGAAATTATGAAGAATAAGATGAAGTATAAGAAATTTCCTCCTTCCTACAACCTGGGATCCTTCAAGCGCACTATGAAGAGGCATCTCACTAAGCCGGCATAGCGGAGGCGACTGCTGTCTGCAGATTCCCCTCTCTGACAGCAGTCATCTCCGTTCATGAATCGCACTCTAGCTTAACATCAGGCGGAGTGCGGTCATATGACGTGCTGAAATAAAAAAATAAAAAATTAATATAATTTGAGCCAATTTTCAGGGGTAGAAAAGTACTTTGAGGTACGCGAAACAAATTGTTTTTATAAGAAAAAAATAAATAAAAAAAAAGTGTATTTTGTAAAGAAAATATTTCGTAATCCAATCTACAGGCTGTAGTCGCGTCTGGTCGGAGTAAATCGAATTCTAATATGAAATTCGCATGTGTGCCATCCGTCTAGATCGCGATGCTTTTCTTACAATGAATTAGATTGAATTTTTATGAACATAACCCATCGGATCAACACTATATGATTTTTCTATGTTTAAACCATCTTCTTTTATGTTTTCTTAAATAGTGGTAGGAGCAAACAGATGCTGGTTATTAGCTGGGGTAGTACCACCATTTTCAAGTGTCTCACTCGCGAAATGATATAGTCGCATAAGTGGGACCTGCCAGACATGGCAGAGACATTTCTTTCTGGTAGCAATTGCTTCTGTTCATTAATATTCGATCTTTGGTCACTATAAAGAACTCTATTATAAAAAACTCGACTGTAAAAAATAGTAAATTTCCCTATCTATAAATAATGATAATAGTCAAAATTATAGTAGATTGGAAAATTATAAATTTCGGACGAGACGAAAATCAGTTGAAAAGAAAAAAACACTTACTTAGTACCTATACTATTTTAAAAGTACAATTTTCTATCTCTAAAATATAAAATTCTCGTGTCACAGTTTTAGTTACCATACTCCTCCGAAACGGCTGGACCGATTTTGATAAAATTTTATATGTATATTCAGTAGATCGGAGAATAGGTTGTTATTTATTTTTTATACCACTAAGTGATAAGGGTGGTCCACGCCAATTTTTTTTTTTGGACAATACATTATAAAAAATTATTTAAAAATACATACAACCCTACATTTTCACCCTTCTATCATCGGCCCAAATTTAGTTCACCTAATAAGTACAAGACATTCATTGACTGTTACGCGGTACGAAGTTCGTCGGGTCAACTAGTAATTTTATAAACATATTATTTCCTTAGGCTATGAAATTTTAGCTCAAAATATTGTCATTAGATACCACACCGACACGTTACAATTTTCACCCTATTAACCACCCTGAGGCTGCATAGCAACGTGTGCAATATCGTACCCTAACATAACTAAATTTACCGGGAGGTCGTCGCTAAATAGATTTTCTGCGAAATCCTATTAACATCAGCTTCTCCTTCATATTTTATACACTAACTTTCTAAAATTATATCACTAAAAACCTTTTTTTTTATTTTACCGTCATACGTTTCTCCGTCTGATGTTACACTAGAGTACAGTTCATGAACGGAGGCGACTTTTGTCCTTCTCTGGCTCACAGCAGTCGCCTCCGCTATGGAAGAAAGCTATGCCACCACTATGGATAGGAATTTCCTTTTTATCATCAGTCTTAATTACATTTTATTCAGTAGAAAAATTAATGCTACTGTAAAATAGACGCTGATTTTGTTTTTATATTGTAGCTCGTCATATGACAACACTCCGCCTGATGTAAAGCCAGATGCGATCTGTGAACGGAAACAATTTCTACTACAGATTAATTTTTACAGGCAGCAGTCGCCTCCGCTATGCCGGCCTGAGGACCATCCAGGTAGACACTCCTCTCGTTATACCTGGCTACTTGTAAGTTGTGAAGTTGAATGTGGTGGTAGTACCCTAGAACGCCAGATTGGGCTAATCAAATAATGTTTTTTTTTTATTTTATACAAATTAATGTTACTGTAGGTTTTTGTCGTTAGTATATTCAATATACATTATACACGTCTAGTATCACTTGTCTACTCTTTCAAAATGGCCGGACAGCCGGGTACAAAGGCACCGAGCCTCGCTATAAAAAATTCGAAGAATTTTTGCAATTTCAATACTGACGAGGCGATTTTTGGCAATAAATTATTTGTATACGTGACCCGTGTTGTAAATTGAAAACCATAAGAGTATTTATTTACAATGAAATATGATGCTTTTTAATGCAAGTATTATAACGAGAGGAGTGTGCAATGTCATTTTAGATGGCGCCGGGATAGCGGAGGCGACTGCTGCCTGTGAAAAGTCTCTGTTCGTTGACCTTTACATCAGGCGGAGTGTCGTCATATGTCGAAGCTACAATTTAAAAATAATGGATAGATAATAAATCTGAAATATAAAGGAGGATGGGCATTTTTGGGCCTACTTGATGCCTAATAGTTTGGTAACAAAACAATATTCTAAAATAATATCCTATTTTTTTTTTATTAATTCATTTCAATTATATTTTAGGTATGGAGCCAGGGTAATAAAGATATTTACAAGCTATTTAGTTATTTTTTAAGTCTAGTTTATTTAGTCTAGTCTAAGTTTATAACCTCAAATATTGCATCAGAAAACACCTAATTACTCAAAAACCCGGGTGAAATAAATAAAACTGATTGGTAATGAGGAAGTAGATTTATTTTTCTACAAAATTAACTAAAAATCATCGCCCATTTCTCTTAGACGATTTTTTTAGAAAATCACCTTTAAAACTAGTATACAAAAATTAAACTTCATGAAAAATAATTCATACCTAAACTTTGAAAATCCGAAACAACAATAAATAAAAATGAATATTTATTTCACTTACCGATTACCTACAAGATTTAAAAGTTGGTACTAAATTTCAGTAACAAAATTTCTTGCACTCGCGAGTGTATTACGTATTGTTATGACCGTTTGTAAGTTAACCTAACTAATAAAAAATATATACTAACATTTACCTGCTACCTTACGTACCTATAGGTTAGGCCAGTGGTTCTCAACTTTTTTTTAATGCGGCACACTTTTCACGATTTAAAAATTTGGCGGCACACAAAGAAAAAGATAAGTTTAAAAATTATTTACTTACCTATAACACACTGCGTAAAATAGTTTATGGTAATAATTTTGAATGTGCGAAATAAAATAATATGTACTACAAAAATAACAGTACGTTTATTAAGGGATTAATTACAAGTTAATAATAAGAATACTTGTAATGCAATTTTTTTAAAATCATATTATTTAATAATATTAACATAATTATATTATCTAAAATTTGGCGGCACACTTTTAGAATTTTGCGGCACACAAAAGTGCCGCGGCACAGTGGTTGAGAATCACTGGGTTAGGCTATTATTAAATTATGATGAATTTTTTGTCAAATTCACATTACAATTTAATAATAACAAATTCAGTAGTAGAGAGTACAGAGTGGTAGGCAGACTGATGATGGTTATTTACCCAGTCTGCCGTCCTGTGACAGTACCACCTGTAACATTACACCCGTGAAGTAACCTTGTCGCGTTTCGGGAACAGTTTGAAAGTAGCCAGGTATGACGAGAGGAGTGTGCACTGTCAATTTAGATGGTGCATACTCGTCTCCTCAGGCCGGCATAGCGGAGGCGACTGCTTTGAGAGAGATTTCTTTGTAGTAGTAGTGGTTTTCGTTCATAGACCGCACTCTAGCTTTATATCAGGCGGAAAGCTGTACAAAAAAAGTATTTTAATGTGCCAGAAATATATTGTATGTAATGTGATGTACGGTGGCTAAAGTGCGGTCCATGAAACAACAGCTACCACAGATAAAATATAGGTCTCAAAACGTCGTAGTAAGCGGCTTCGTCTATCCGAAATGCAGTGTGAGGGAATTTATGTGACGTCTACAGCTTCAGGGAGTCTTAAAAATGTATGTAAATCTTCTTACACTATACTCTTTTTAACTCTATCGTTTATGGTCAATGGAAGTATTTTTACTTAAAATTGAATTTTGTAAAATATGTGTTTGAGGGCCGGCCACGAGATTGAAGCAGCAAAATAGATATTACGCAATTTTAAAAAAATCGATTTCAAAATTACGCCACACGCCCTATTATTTTTGTTTTGGTAATTTGGACCGTTTGATTTCTGAGATACCGCCGTTATTTCCGGTCCGTAGATGACTTCCGGTTAAAATCAGATTTTTCTCGTGCACGTCGAGAAGTGAGATAATAATTATGGTCTATCAGTGAGTCAATCGTAATCGAGTTATTTTATATAATACTAGCTGACCCGGCAAACTTCGTACCGCCTCACAATCAATAAATAAAAAAGATGAATGTTTCAACTTTTGTAAAAAAAATGTGGTCAAAACTTAACCGAAACAAAAAGAATTCGTAATTAAACAAAAAAAAAATTTAGTTTGATTTCTGAACGACTTTTAAATTTAATTGATTTCTAAACGACGACTGGACGAACATCAAACGATTGACATTCAAAACCAAAGGAATAGTTTCTAAGGGAAAGCGAAATTGTTGTTTTTTACTATATTTCAAGCATTTTTTTTTTCATATTTACTCACCTTTTAAACCTTCCCTAGACTTGATTAGATTAATATTGAAAAAAATATATATAAAATAAAAAAACGTGCAGACCGCAAATTGTAATATTAAAATAATAACTGTGAAATATTAACTGACCAAAGGGTGGAGTGGGTTAAACCTATCACGTGCGGGTACTGTCCGCATAAATCAGCAGAAGAGGCCTATTCTTGTGCAAAACAAGATCTATTTCAAATCAAGTTGTTCCGTACCAGAAAACATTATTTATTATTTTAAATTAGTAATTTAGCTGGCTGGCAACATTCCTGTCCCCTTCTATCCAATTACCTTTCCATCAACTGCGCCATCTAGTGGCCACCACTCATTTGTGACAACTTTACTATACGACGCACACGCTCGGACATCCGACAACAAGAAAAAACTACGAAAGTTCAAACTAATCGATATACAATCGGTCCAGTCTTCTTGCCTGGGCACCAAGTGATAAGGATACAGGAGGAAATAGGTGCAGCCGTATCACAGCGTGAATACCTTTCTTTCTCTATCAAGCATACCTTTCGCCAGCCAGTAAATGTACCACACACAAGCGTTTCCTCATGTTTTCCGCGAATATGTTTTAACTAAAATTAAAAGATTGTATGCAGCTTAGATCTTTATGCAACACTAAACTACACAGATATAGGTCTACGTGCCTGTTTAAAAACTCCACTCTATCTTATTTTTACTTTTTATGCATACGAGAGGTGCAAACTTCATACATCTGACATAAAAAAACCGTAGGCCGCTTCAAACGATTTGACAATGTTGCCGTCAAGTCAAATACTAACTGATAGAAAACCTAAACGTGGCTGTGGCCATGTTTTCTCTCGCGTCACATTGGAAGCGTTATTGCACATCTAGTTGTATATATCAATGTTTTAATGATTTAAAATATTATATTTTTTCTGCATTTCAAATGCAATTTTTTCTTTCTTTGTTAATTATTGTTATATGCACAGGCGTTTTTTGTGACAGTAATCTTGTCATACGCTTTTCCGAAGCCATGGTAGAGTCTGACCATGCCCATGCTAATATAATACTTTCATTTATTTAAAGACGTTTTTTAATAACACAAAAATCTGTGTAGAACCAAACGTACAACTCGTAATAAAATAAAAATACTAGTTAGTCGATCTAAAAACACTCGAAAACAAAATTATAACAAGAATATGCCATCTTTTGGTTGTCCGCTAATGGGTAAGGATTAATGGATTTTCGACAATCAACCCAAAATGTTCATATGTAATATATATACACTCATTTATATATATCTGCAGTATAAAATATAAATTAAAAAGTAACTTGTTTTAGTAAATTATTGAATTTAATGATGTTTTGGTAATGCATGGTGAATATTCCTTCCTACTATAACATGCCATCTCACAAAGCCGGCATAGCGGACCCGACGGATGTCTGCAGATTCCCTTCCCTGACAGCAGTCGCCTCCGTTCATGGATCGCACTCTAGCTTAACATCAGGCGGAATGCGGTCATTTGACGTGCTAAAATAAAAAAAATAAAAAGTTGTATAACTAAATATGAAACAATGATTTAGGGCCTCAACTTAATCCTTGCTTAAAGCAGCCTGATGACGTTTATTAGCCCAGTCTGCCGTCCTGGGGTAGTACCACCACATCTGTAAGTACCGTTTCGGGATAAGCTTGGAAGCAGCCGAGTATAACGAGAGGAGTGTGTTCTATAAATGGATGATGCTTCTTCAAGCTTCTCAAACCGGCAATTGGGGAGGCGTATCTTATGACAGCTATCTTTTTTACATATTTTTAGATAATACATATTAATTTAGTCGAAACGTGTTTCTGGAAAACTTTTATAATTGATTTGTTCTTTTTTTATTGATTTTTAAAATGTATTGATTTGATAGTACTGACTGACTGATAGTTGACTTTGATAGTAGTATTCTAGTGGAGCTATGTGAAATAACGTAATCTGAAACGAGCTAAGGTAAGCGAGAGTGCGAGATCTCGGCACTAGTTTAGTTCAGAAAGCTCATATAAATTTTATGCTAAGAAGTTACGTGTAACTTTATTAATGTTTCCATATAATTTTCTTGTTTGTATTTCCAAAAGCGGTTAGTTTGAAATTAAAATTACGTGGATTTTTTTTTAATTACATGTAATCTAACAACTGGCAAACAGCGAAGGTCCATGGACAACTGTGGAACACATTTCACGACCGAGTGAGAGGGGAAAACACGTAGATTTTATTAATTTTGGATTTAACAGTGTGTTAAGTACACCGTCGTATCTAATTCAAGTTGCAATCAGTTTATAAAAATATTAATTATTATATTGTAGCGGAAGACTGAATGTATGTATGTATGCATGTAGCGTGTAGACACCCGTAATACAATTCACAATGTATTCACACTATTATCGTTAAAACAGCGCAAAGTTTAATTAAGTGGTTAAGTGTTGCTAAATAAACCCATTAATTTCTGTAGTTTCTGTTGGCCCCGAAAGGCTTCAGGCTCGCAACTTGCGGCTAACCCTATAAAGTTATAAATCTAATGCAAACCACCTAAGTATAATTTTACCCCCTTTATGGTTGATGTAACTTTGCACTAAGTGCAGTTATGAGAATCTTGAACGTAAAATAACACCTGAGATGAGCAACTAAACCCGATGACGTCATAACGAGGGAATAATATTTATTATATTTGCTCGGTTAATGAATTTCGCATTTATCTGTTTAGAATTATTATTTTTTTTTTTATTGTAGCTCGACATGTGACAACACTTCGCCTGATGTAAAGCTAGAGTGCGGTCCATGAATGGAAACAACTGCTACCACAGAGAAATCTCTACGGGCTGCAGTCGCCTCCACTATGCCGGCTTGAGGAGACGAGCATGTAACATCTAGATTGACAGTGCACACTCCTCTCTTATACCTGGCTACTTTCAAACTATTCCCGAAACGCGACATAAGGATGATTTTCCCATATTTTTATTACACAATATACAATTATATATTTTTCTAGCACTGAAATTAGTTTTACATTGTTTTCCATATTAAATACCTAACATAGTATCTGACCGATACTAATGTAACTTTGTTATATGTACTTTAGTCGCGCAGTACCCATAGGCACTATTAAAAAGTGGTAGGCAGACTGATGATGATTATTTGCCCAGTTTGCCGTCCTGGGGCAGTACCACTACTTTCGAATGTAACACCCGTGTTTCGGAAGCAGTTTGAAAGTAACCAGGTATAACGAGAGAAGTGTGCACTGTCAATCTGGATGGTCAATCTCCTCAGGCCGGTATAAGGAGGCGACTGCTGCCCGTAGAGATTTCTCTGTAGTAGCTGTTATATCCATTCATGGATCGCACTCTAGCTTTACATCAGGCGGAGTGTCGTCACAATAAAAAAATAAATAATAATAATATAAAAAAACTTATATCCTAACGTTATTTAAAAAGAGCAAATAATAAATAAATAAAGAAATAACGTTCTGCAGCTGTGGTCTAGCGGAAGAAGAAGTAAGCTCACGATCAATGAGACCCATGTTCAGATCTCGTAAGTATGTGTGACGTAATGTATATAATTGGTTCCTCAGTGCCTATGATAGAAGCACTTACTACTAACCTAGTATAGACATTTAAAAAATAATAATAACAACAAGAAGTTTATAAACTATATTGTTTGAAATATGTAGAAAATTCATGCCATTTAATCATCCACATTAAAGCTAGTGTCGCGGTTCCCTGGACTGAACTAATGAATATTCAAGCTATCTTTACTAAGCCGGCATAGTGGGGCGATTAGTGCTGAATCTAAATGCTAATAGACTTGAAAATTATACGTTTCTCGTATTTAACGATAGATAAAGAGAACTTTAATTTTCTATTAAGAATTTTCCATTACGCGGTGGTCTAATTATGACATTTTTATAGTAGCTCGGCATATAATAAAACTCCATTTGATGTTAAGGTAGAGTGCGCTACAAGATCGCAAACAACTGCTAACACAGATAAATGGCTGTAGGCAATAGTCGCCTCCACTATGCCGGATTGAGGAGACGAATGTTCGAACTTCCAAACTAATCCTGAAATGCGATAAGAGGTTAAAGTCAATAGCTAATCGACAGTCACTCGATCGAATCGAAAACAAAAGAGATTTGACGTTTCGTTATCACTTAGGTGACAGTCCTATATATTTTGTTTTCGATTCGATCAAGTGACAAGTGACTTTAGCCCAAGGACATACTTGAAATACACCCTACCCTAGGACGGCCGGCGAGCTAATAACTAGTCAACCAAATATGTGTACCTAAAAGGGGTAAATTATTTAGACAATTCTTGAGTTTAAAACGTTTAAATAAGATACATACTCAAACACGCGATCTTAAAGTTAAAAAATTCAACATTAATATTACTCCATTGACTTCCATTCAACACTCATACATAAAAGCACTTCGTGGCTCGATACAAACCGCTGTCAAAGAGCTTAGAAACCGTGCTTTCATTCAACGCCTTTCAGTACGATGTCACTCCGAAATGCAACATGATTTCCCTCCGGCTATATGCTTCATACCTAGGAAACATTTACTTATGACGCGCACACACAATGGTCATAGACGATACACGAACCGTTTACTTGCTTTTTTAACTTGATGGACACCGTTTTAAACTTCTCCCTCCATAAGGCCCGTTAAAATTACTTTTACGCTTACTTTAACCGTTACGTTTACATCATGGTCCATTGTCGCGCGTCATTTTTGACGCTTACTTTAACCTTAACCGTAACCAGCGAATCTTGGCTGGTTAAAGTTAAAGTAATCGTCAAACCAATGTCACTAATGTCAAACATATAAAAAGAAGCCAAATATGTTTTTCTATTATTTTTTTGGGATCAGTCACCCTTTTAACGATAACAATATGAATTTACACGATATTGCAACGCATGTGGAGTAAATGTAAACGTTTAACAGTTACATCGCCGCTGACTTCAATAGATAAAGCTAGATTCATACTGATTTTTTTGACATACGAGTATGTCTGTTATTAAACAGTTATGTAATTGCTTAATGCTTCCATCTATTACAATTATCCCCTTGTTACGCGTCGCATGGTCGAGACAAGTTCGTGACTGTAGTGTATAAACAGGTTAATGCTTTGGGAGCGTTCGCTAACATCGACGTAATGGTGTTTGAACAGTCTCTCAGTGGAGTGGTGGTATGAACACTGAACAGTAGAGCCTCTCTGCATTGCTCTAAGAGATCGCGGTGCATAAAACTATACTTAGACCCATGTGTTACTTATTCTATTATTTATGTACCAGCACAATAGTAGATAGACAAAGAGAAAAACATATTCGAATGATTAAGGTGAAAATTGAACCGAAAAATAAGGATTCGATTCCCAATCAAGCGTTCAATTTTCAACATAAATTTATTTGAAAAGAAAAATAGGACTTATTTTATTTAGTTAACTATTTTATTTTAATAAATATTAAAAAATATAACCAAAGTACAGTACCTATATTCAGATCATAAACATACATTCAGAAATAATGGTAATGCAGTTTTCAATGCAGAACAGCTTCGGCATACAGCTGCGCCATAACACCATTAAATATTTAAAAGCTTTGTGCATCGAATAAGTTTATAGATCACATAATAAAATGATATACAAATAATTAACAATAAACGTTAAATATTCTCCAAATAACGACATTTTATTAATGATATTTGCATATTTCAGCAATACAGAGACCATTTTTTTGTAGTACTCGTACAACACACCGCAATAAAGGTACTATTTTTTTAAATGTAGCTCGGGATATGACAACACTCCGCTTGATGTAAAGCTAGAGTCCGTGTACAGAAACAACTGCTACTACAGATAAATATTTACAGGCAGCAGTCGCCTTTACTATGCCGGATTAAGGAGACGAATATGCACCATCCACGGGTGTTACATTAATACTACTACGACAAAAATGGTACTTATGAGTTTATTTTTAAAATCTAGAGGAACTCCTTAATCCATACGTACACATTTGGATTACTGTGAGCGTGTTAATTTTTTTTTCTATTTGTGGCAACCTCTTTTTACCTCAACATAAAAAGAGATTGTCACAATTACAATTTAGATTGTGAGTTTTTTGGCGGCCATCTTGAGACGTCAGATTATGTTTTAATTTATTTTCCTTAACTTTTGTTTCTTCGAGTGTTAATGTGTAATAATGGTGGATTATTAACCATTAAGCGTACGTGAACGTGCGTGAGTGTGGGCAAACAATTCAAAAGAAGAAAACCTGTGTTTCCATTTTCCCTCCAAAACTCCGTAGGAAGTTTCAGTAAGAATTCTACAACTTTACTCGAACAATTTTTGACTTAACTGTGACTTGACCTGACTGTTTGGTGTGATGAATGAATGACTCGTGATGCACAATATTATGAACTTGACGTTTACTTTGACACTGGCAAATTGTTATAATGCCATATAAAAACTAAAAGAAAGAAAAAATTTAGATTGTCAATTGTTATTATTTTTTACAAGAGAATTCATTTTACTTTGAACATAACCACAACGTATTATTTTAATTAATAATGGAGTGTCTCACTCACTTCAAGCGGGCGAGACACTCCAAATATTTAATAAAATTGACTCTATTTTAAACATATGACGAGCTAAAAAAAACTTAAATCTAGGCAGACTGATGATGGTTATTTGTCCAGTCTGTCGTCCTGGGACAGTACCACCACTTTCGAATGTAACACCCGTGAAGTGACCTTGTCGCGTTTCGGGAATAGTTTGAAAGTAGCCAGGTACAAGAGAGGAGTGTGCACTGTCAATCTAGATAGTACATGCTCGTCTCCTCAAGCCGGCATAGTGGAGGCGACTGCAGCCCGTAGAGATTTCTCTGTGGTAGCAGTTGTTTCCATTCATGGATCGCACTCTAGCTTTACATCAGGCGGAGTGTTGTCACATGTCGAGCTACAATAAAAAAAAAAGTATAATAACTATAAGATAATGTTGCATCGTCTGCGGAACTTATAAGAGCATAATAATAATAAATATCGAGAGTATGTTAGCTGAGTTAATGGCTTTTGAAAATTTTATCGGAAACTTTGTTCAGTTTCTTAGAAAGCTATATTTTATAAGTGGTACGACATTTTACTATCTCGACTTTTAACTTAAATTTAAAATATAATACATATTTTATGCAATAAGGAGTATTTTTTTTTTTTTATTATTTTTTTTTTTTATTGTAGCTCGACATGTGACAACCCTCCGCCTGATGTAAAGCTACAGTGCGGTCCATGAATGGAAACAACTGCTACCACAGAGAAATCTCTACGGGCTGCAGTCGCCTCCACTATGCCGGCTTGAGGAGACGAGTATGTACCATCTAGATTGACAGTGCACACTCCTCTCTTATACCTGGCTACTTTCAAACTATCCCCGAAACGCGACAAGGTCACTTCGCGGGTGTTACATTCGAAAGTGGTCGTACTGCCCCAGGACGACAGACTGGACAAATAACCATCATCAGTCTGCCTACCACTCTTTAATAATGCCTATAGGCACTGAGCGACCAAAGTACATATAAAGTTACATTGGTACCGGTCTTTAGCGAGGTTCAAACACGGGTCTCATTGATCGTGAGTTCACGCGTCTTACCGCTAGACCACGGCTGCTCACTCACTTTTTCACACAACACTCTGCTTTTATTTATATTTTTACTGCAATTTTACATTACTACACACTAAACCTCATTTGATCTATCAATATTCATACTATAGATAATACATATCACTGATATATACAACTAGATGTGTAATTACGCTCCCAATGTGACGCGAGAAAAAAGATGAACACAGCCACGTTTAGCTTCTCTGTCAGTTAGTATTTGACTTGACGGCAACATTGTGAAGCGGCCTACGGTTTTTCAAAATTATTTATAAATGAAATTAAAAATCTTAATCAGAATTAATATAACGCAAATTATTCGTACAAATAAATGTTTTCAATTAAATAATATTTTAAAGAGGATAGAATAAAATAGTATTGTTTTGTATTTCTCTAGTTAAAATGGAAGCTAAGAGCAATTCAATTAGAACAACGGGCGCTGACAACTGCACTTTTCACAGCGTTAAGCTATTATTTGATAAGTAGTACACTTTAATTATATTTTTTAATTTTTTAAAATAATAATTTAAATTATGAAAGAATTTAAATTTTTTTTTTAATTATTTATAAGGGCATCAAACAGCTTTATATTAACATATTTTTTAAATAAATATATACATCTAAGAGCCAATAATTGATACCTCAGAGACCTATATAGTTAAATGTAATGTTATATATTTAAATGTAAACATTTGGCATCTTTAAATACTTTACATAAAACTAATTACATACATCCAAGCACAACAGTTGTATTATTTTTTCACAGACCATCGACAAGAATTTCACAAAGTAGAGCTGATGCACGAACTATCTATCATCAAAACAAACCCTAAAAACGTTTTCATATATGTACCTTAAAATATTCAATTTATAAATAACCTAACGGCTCATTCATACATCAACGAAACGTTTTTGCTTTTTAACTGGTTCATAAACTTCTATCTACAATCATACTCAATGTTCACAAAGACGCGAATAGCAATTCACAGCTTAAAAGATGTTCCATATAAATTGTTTTATTTTCCAAGTGCAGACTGAAGACCGTAACTGAATCCCAGATAATTAATTCCAGATTACTATTGCGATTCTGTTACTCGTTCAAATAAGTAACTTTACCTACTACTAATGAATTGTCGCTTTTTTAATTTAACTTTCAATTATTTTATTTTTTTATCTGTTGTTGTTTGTGTTGAATTTTTTTTGCAATTTTTCGAGCGTGCTTTATAATTAATATTGATTTATTTTATTATTCTTATCACGTAGTATAAAGTAAAATTTCCGGAACCACTTCAAGTTAAACACACGCGTGACTTAAGCGCGTTTCGGAATTAGCTTAGAAGTAGCCGGGTATAAGAAGAAGAGTAATCAAAACGGGTATAACGGAGGCGATAGACAAAAATGTAAATGTCATCGGTATGTAGAGAAACGTTTACAGTACAGGTGTTAATTTCTTTTTTATTGAAGGTCGGCATGTGACCTCACTCCGCCTGATGTTAGGCTAGAGTGCGGTCCATGAACGGAAACAACTGCTACTACAGATAATTTTTACAGGCCTTTAGCTTAAACTTAGGTTAGGTACTGTGGATGACCTGTTGTTTAGCTTCAACGCCAAGGGTAGTCAGCAAAAGCAACATTATATATTGGAAAAGTTAACAACTGTATTTCGAAAGAACAAAAGTCGGAATCGGCAAAGTTAAATTGGAGATCAGAATCGGTAACCGAGAGAGTTGCGATTGGATACAAATGAGGCTACCATTCTTCTATGCTTTACTTTGTTGCAATTGTATTTTTTTTTTAATATTACATCATTTTAACGAAAATTAAATGCGTAATAAATTTTAAAGTTATCGGCATGTGTAGCAGAAAACAGCAGAACATGTAGACGGTAAAATTAATTGCATATTTATATTGTATAATACAATTTTTAGACAAACTTATCAAAAACATTTTTCAATTCATAAAATAAAATAAACTAAACTCTCTGTTATACCACTATAAGTTTTTCTTAAGATGAAAGAGAGATTTTTAGATCTTCCCTGCACTCAAAAAAATATTTAGAAGGCGGTTCATGACTGGAAAGTACTGTTACCACAAAGACTACGTAACCACAATGGCTGCAAAGCTTTGAATTGTTACTATTATTTAAGTTTATCAAAATACACACCTAACTAATTACATGCTCGTCTCTTTAAGCCGGCATAGTGGAGGAGACTGCTGCCCGTAGAGATTTCTCTGTGGTAGCAGTATCCATTCATGGACCGCACTTTAGCTTTACATCAGGCGGAGTGTTGTCACATGCCGAGCTACAATAAAAAATATATATACGAGTATTAATAAGAAAAAAAAAATAGTATACATAAGAGTCACTTCATTTTCTGTCTCAAAGCTTCTAAGATGTATACAAAGACAACAAAGCAATCAAACATCTATCAAGATAATCTATGTACAAAATTTAATAATAAAAATTCTAAATTGCCAAAGCACCCCTCGGCGTCTACTTAAAAAATCCAGATTGACAATAATATAATTACAGAGGAGGTAGGCAACTTCATCATGTCTGCATTTCGTCATAACGTCCCCCCTTATAACGAATTTTGTTCTAATTGTTAATTTTTTTGTGTCCCATTAGTGCTTTTGTGACACAGAACTACTTCATCCTAATTTAATGATAATTTTTGATGCGTTAAACTAGAGCCCGTAAGAGGTGTCAAGGGTCGTCTCAGCCTTAGAGATGAGTGCGTGTCCGGTTCTAGATTGACAAAGTAGACTCTTGTTATAACCGATTACTTTCAATCTAATTACAAAACACTATTTTCAAGTTCAATGACCGGTCCGACCTTTAACTTAGGACCCATATCCATTTAAGATACAGCTAAGTCATTTTTTCTGTAGCAAATGTCAAAAGATTTTATATTATATAGAAAAGACTGACGTCGCTATGTGAAATGTTTGACAGATGGGTCACAAATTATCCTTTTGACTGTACTACCCCGAGACGTCAGACTGGGCTTATAACCATCATCAGTCTGCCTATCACTTATTAAATTTAATTTAAATTGATCGCATTTTTTACGTAACATTAGGTACGTAGTAGTTTATTGAATAATATCAGCAACGGTTAAGTTATTTTTTTTTATATATGGCGTATAACAATTTGCCAGTGTCAAAGTAAATATTTTTTGCATCAAGTTAACAACATTGTGCATCACGAGTCATTCATTCATCACACCAAACAGTCAGGTCAAATCTCAGTCAAGTCAAAAATTGTTCCAGTAAAGTGGTAGAATCTTTACTGAAACTTCCTAGGGAGTTTTGGAGGGAAAATGGGAACACAGGTTCCCTTCTTTTGAATTGTTCGTCCACACTCACGCACGTTCACGAACACTTAATGGTTATTAATCCACCATTATTACACATTAACACTCGAAGAAACACAAGTTTAGGAAAAAATTCAAAACAGACAACCTGACGTCTCAAGATGGCCGCCAAAACTCGGTTAAGCTAAACTCAAAAATCAACAGTTAATAGCAAAGTATTAATTTTTACACATCTAGAATGCAATTTGACAGAATTTATCTGTCAAGATAGCTAAACTTAACTCGGAAATCAGAAATTCATAGTAAAGACTTAATTTTTACATTTGGCAAAGATAGAATCCCTAGTTGTGGAAGGGATACAATTATAAGACGTTTGGGAACATTGTCAAGGGAACTCCAAAGGAGTACGGTTGCAGAAAATTAACAATTACTTAATGGAAACTGCACGTAGGGGAAGTGAGTGTGTTTGCAGAGCACTACACTCGAATAAGAAGGGGGGTTTCATTGTTGATTCTAAGAAAATTTGTATTGAGCCTAATGTATTGTTCAAAACTAATTATAAAATACAATAAATGTTGATTGAATGTTTATGACGTAAATATGTATAATATGAAAGGAGATTGACGAAAGGAATGTATAAATCCGATGTGAATGGATGCGTTAAACAAGACAGACCCAGTAGGGTGTTTTCCAGTCAAATTGGAGACATCCTCATGAAAGCTGGGCTGCCTAGTTTGGAGTGGAGAATTGTGGATGTGAAGGAAGCGAGGGTGGTGTGTCAGGATCGTGGTAAGTGGCGTTCCGTTGTCTCTCCCTATCCCTGTGGGAAAAAGGCGTGACAATTGTATTGTATATGTAAATAAAATTACAATATCCATATTTATTCCTTAATATTTAATCTGTTATTTTTTGAATGTTTTCCACTACATAACATTCCCACACTTCACTGCATTGCAATAATCTAGAACTAGAAAAGTGAACAACAACCAAAAATGTAGTTGTGTTTAGCAAGTGGCTGTCTCCACTTATTTTAGAGAACTTACTTTATGCGATTCACAAAATTCCATGTCGCATTTTACTGAATCGCTACAAACATACTTGCCCAGTGTTATTTGACAGAGTATTTTTGTATGTGACCATACTCCGCACCTCCGCTATCACGGCTTGAGGCGACGAATATGACGTAGTATATAAGTTGACCATGCATACTCCTTTCGTTATGTAATTTAGAAAAATGATCTATTATTGTAAAATGCTGAATTTGTTCTTATTAAATTATGATAAAAAATTAAAAACAAAAAGTAAATCGCAGACTTTTTTTCAGTCACTTTTCATGAAATTTCGGAAAATCAAATAAAATCTAAATTTTAACATATTCAGTAGAACTACTCGCTTCTGAAGTCATTAAAATATTTAGATTCCCTGGACACTCAATTTTGTTCACTCCGAACATAATCCCTAAATGATTATTTTAAAATACTATTTTGACTTTTTTCCTCATTTTTGACAACTATGGTGCATCAGGTTGACAGGGCAGACTCGTCTCGTAATACCCTGCTATTTCAACTTATAACGTGACGAATTCTAATACTCTTTATTACATTATAACCTTCAAAGGTTAATGACCCGACCCAATTAGTATACCAGTGATCCCGTCGGGACAAAAAGCAATTGTGGATTCATGTAATTGATTATGGTTATTGCTTTTGCAGATCATTACATATATACACTCATGTATAGTATAGTTAGGCGTATCTAAATAATTAATATCCTATCTTATACGTACCACCGCTTATTTTCCATGACCGAAGCAATTTTTTAAATTGTAGCTCGGCATATGACAACACTCCGTCTGAGGTAAAGGTAGAGTGTGGGCCATGGGCCAACTGCTACTACAGAGAAATTTCCACACGCATTAGTCGCCTCCGCTATGCCGACTTGAGGAGACGAATGTGCACCATCGAGTTTGACAGTACTCCTCTCGTTATAAATGGCTACTTCCAAACTGATTCCGAAACGCGACCAGGTCACTTAACGGGTGTTACATTCGAAAGTAGTGGTACTACCCCAGGACGGCAGATTGAGCTAATAAATAGGTATATTACACAAATGAGCTAGTATATTTCGCGGTACAAATGCGTGATACGAGTCTGTACGTAATACGACAGTAAAATGAAACGCTCTCCCTGGCTGGTAGCTAGAGTGCAGTTGCCTCAAAATTTATACAGAGCAACCGCCCGCGCCGTATTAATTTATTTATTTTAATGCCTATTTCGAGAGCAGAGCAGAGGAGTGTGTACTGTCAATCTAGATGATGCATACTCGTTCACTTAGGCCGGCATAGCGGAAGCGACTGCTGCCCGTAGAGATTTCTAGCTTTACATCAGGCGGAATGTAGTCATATGCCGAGCTACAATAATTTTTTTTTTAAAAAG
This sequence comes from Tinea pellionella, assembly GCA_948150575.1. Taxonomy (NCBI): domain Eukaryota; kingdom Metazoa; phylum Arthropoda; class Insecta; order Lepidoptera; family Tineidae; genus Tinea; species Tinea pellionella. The sequence continues at coordinate 1,434,026 of OX411254.1, read as the reverse complement.
CTAGTGCTTGTTTACAAATATTGAGTGGTCAAAGTAAAAATAGCATAGTTACATTGGTACCGGTCAGAATTTAGCGAGGTTTGAACATGGGACTCGTCGGTCGTAAGCTCCGTCCTCTACCGCTAGACTATGTATAGCGTGCTATATCTCCTAACCTTGTTTCTTTTCATCTTATTTGGTTTTTCATGTTCATATCCTAATGTCATTATCATGTTTTATATGTTTTCTCGAGTTTTACACATCACATCATTTGGGACTTATTACCAGGTTGTGGGGCATAATTTTACTATACTTTTCCTGGCATTATTTACAATTTTTACACAAAATTACTATATTATTTTTCACTTTTTCTATATTTTTTTTGTATCTGACAATGTTGACGATTAGTTTTTTTAATTTCATTTTCACCTAGATTTTAAACATTTTCTTCCAAAATTACCTTACAAACCTCATTAATTCAAGAAGATATTGTTCCATTTCGAAATACTGACATTTCATGACACATTCATTCAAATCAAATTTTCAAATCTAAAAAAAGGCTATAAAAAACGACCCATTCTCTTCATCGTGATCAATCCTCCGTCATCAGTTCTCTGGATCAGTTCTCCGTGATCATTTCTCCGGCTAAAAAACACTAACAATGAAGCTCTGCACCTAAAGGTCTTTTCCCGGGGCCACTACACCCCGGGAACTGCAAAAGAAGACCTCTAAACTCTGTAACAAGTCTGATTCATCAACGTGAGACCTCCGACGCCGCTGCTCGCTACACCCAATAAGAGTGCTGCAAGACGAGACAAGAAGATGGGGTCATCTCTGAAGTCTGTACGCGCCTGCCCATGTGCTGCTCTCAACCGTCCTTCGGGTTCCTGCACGTCCTGCACCCTGCAAGGAGTCTCGCCGAAGAGGATAGCAGTCTCCGACGCGGGAACGCCGCCGACCCACGCCCTCATGCTCTCCACATTTTACGCACCGGCCCTACATCCATACACCCTCACTAGCCTGTAAGTCTGTTGTTTGTAGATATTTCTATCAAATTAAAATATAGTAAGCTAACCCATTCTTTCATTTAACTATCGCTTCACGATATATGGCATGCGTTCTTTAGTGAAAATAATGTTTCTTTTAATAATTTTATTCCTGTACAATTTAATAGTAGCAAGGTCAATAAAGCCCACACCGGTTCGTAGAAAATAATTACCGAAATAACACTTCTAACGAATAATATTATGGGAAAAACTGTTTTGAGGAGAGAACTTATTTGCTCTGCACTTCTCCTACATCCTTCAGTTAGAATTGGTGCTCGTTATTCTCTATACTGAAATATCGATAGTCGGTATTTGGTAACGATATTCGAGGTAGTGATTTTTTTCATAAACTTTGTAAATAAACACTAAAATTAAATTAAATGGTAGTTACAACAAAATTTAAAAATTATAAATTACTTTATTATCGATAAGTATAGCAGAATGTCATTTATTAAAATTTCCTTGTATTATTTTAAAAAAAGATGTAAAGTGAATAATTATGTTAAAATCCAAAAACTATTCAAAAATTATTGGATATGATATTTATTAGGAAAGGTAAACTTATTTGAAAAATAATGGTTGACTTATATTCACTTTTTTTTTTATTTTAGCACGTCATATGACCGCACTCCGCCTGATGTTAAGCTAGAGTGCGATCCATGAACGGAGGTGACTGCTCTCAGAAAAGGGGATCTGCAGATAGCAGTCGCGTCCGCTATGCCGGCTTAATGAGATGCCTCTTCACACTGCGCTTGAAGGATCCCATGTTATAGGAAGGGGGAAAGACGTGACTGGGAAGGTCGTTCTACAATTTGATGGACCACACACCTTTTGGTCCGCCGGTACACCGCACGTGGCATAAACGCTAAACAAGCCGTGCTCTTATGTATATAAAGAATGTAAACTATAGAAGAATGAACGAATTAATAAATATAGAATAGAATATATTTTACTTGTCACAATTATAGATGTTCTAAGATTTGTATAGCATGAGGTGACAAAAGGGAAATCAGCTTACACAGGAAGTGACAAGGGGACAGTGATAGGGAAGAGGTATAATAAGATAGTTTTTTTTTTATTGTAGCTCGGCATGTGACAACACTCCGCCTGATGTAAAGCTAGAGTGCAGTCCATGAATGGAAACAACTGCTACTACAGAGAAACCTGTGTGGGTAGCAGTCGCCTCCACTATGCCGGCTTGAGGAGACGAGCATGTACCATCTAGATTGACAGTGCACACTCCTCTCTTATACCTGGCTACTTTCAAACTATTCCCGAAACGCGACAAGGTCGCTTCACGGGTGTTACATTCGAAAGTGGTGGTACTGTCCCAGGACGACAGACTGGACAAATAACGATCATCAGTCTGCCTACCACTCTTTAATAGTGCCTATAGGAACCGAGCGACCAGCGTAACAATGTTACGTTGGTACCGGTCATTTTAGCGAGGTTCGAACACGGGTCTCATCGATCGTGAGTTCACGCGTTTTCCGCAATTGAGCAGCTTTGGCCGCTCGTTGTGTTTAGAGCTAATGAGTAGAGCTTTATTTCTGAAAAAATTAGCAAACTAAACATGTGCATCGGCATATAAAAAGTGCATTCAAAACAATCGACAAAATTCTTGTGCGTGCAATCGGATAACAATTCAATGGAACAGGGTTTAGTTTCTATAATTTTTCTTATCTTATTACCATTGTTTGTAAATTATTTGCCTGTATACTATGTCTAAATAATATCAGCTACTTATTACTTGGTTTATTCACATTTGGTATAAGCAGGGACAGGAAGTATGACGTCAAATATTAATAACATTTCGTGTTCATAGAGATATATACTAGAGGAGCAAACCTCATACATTGGGCATGAATAAAGCGTAGGCCGTTTCAAACGATATAACAATGTTGTGATCAAGTCAAATACTAATTGATAGAGGACCTAAAGGTGACTGCGGTCACCTTTTCTCTCGCATCACATTGGGAGCGTTATTACTTATCAATTATCGTGTTTGCTTTTCGTTATTTTGTTCCAATATTTCTTTAATTTTCTTTTTTATTGTAGCTTTGGTGTAAAGCTAGAGTGCGGTCCATGAATAGAAACAACCGTTACTACAGATAAATATCTGCAGCTAGCACTCGCCTCTGCTGTGCCGGCTTGAGGAGACGAGCATGTTTTTTTTTTTTTTTTTTTTATTGTAGCTCGACATGTGACAACACTCCGCCTGATGTAAAGCTAGAGTGCGGTCCATGAATGGAAACAACTGCTACCACAGAGAAATCTCTACGGGCTGCAGTCGCCTCCACTATGCCGGCTCGAGGAGACGAGCATGTACCATCCAGATTGACAGTGCACACTCCTCTCTTATACCTGGCTACTTTCAAACTATTCCCGAAACGCGATGTACCCGTAGATGTAGATTGACAGTGCAAACTCCTCTCGTTATACCTTCAAACTATTCCCGAAACACGACAAGATCACTTCACGGTGTTACATTCGAAAGTTGTGGTACTACCTCAGGCCGCCAGACTGGGCTAATAAACCATCATCAGTCTGCCTGCCAGCCACCATCACTATGTAGCGATTCTAGACATTTTAAACAAGCATATTAATCTTAGCTGATATTGACCCGATCTGCGAAGTCGACTCCATGGAATGTTCAACACTTTAGCTCCAGAACGATCCAGGTGACAGCCCCTCTGGTCGCAGTCACTATGACCTTAGTCTCCATACCCGAACTGAGAATGGGGTATCATTTTATTTAACAGAAAATTACTACAGGCACAAAACGTACGCTATGCTGGTTTAATATTTGTAACAACAGTTTTGTTGATAGAAGTCATGAACCTTAAACGATAAAATCAAACTATCGAATAAGTATCTTTCTATACCGAATGTAGCGGACGAGTTTTACGATCGATTTAAACCAAATCTTAAATCTAGACAACTTAAAGTCCTAAGTTTTTCTAGAGTGAATGTTAAAACGAAAATTTCCCTCACTTTTAACTTACAAAGTGTTTTCTTTCAGCACTATATCTTCAGTTACAGTCACCGAGTCTTACGTAAATTATTGTTACGACAGGTAAATGACATTGTTATGGAGAATTTGTTAAATTTTTGTGGTTGATGATGGTTATTTACCCTGTCCGCCGTCCTGGGGCAGTACCACCACTTTCGAATGGAAACCCGGTATTGGGGAATCCGACACCTTGTAATCCCCGAGACGCGAATATAAAAGATTTTCCCCGCGAAAAAAAAAATCACGGTAGAGGAAGATAACAGCACAAGCCTAACATTTACGATGGAGAAAGCCGTGAATACTAGCACAAAGCCATGAATTGTGTGACAAGATTCGAGGGAGACTTTACCTGAATTTATATTAACTATAAAATTTTTATTAAAGAAATTACTAACAGATGTATACGAAAAATTTTATATTAAACTTTCAACTCCTCAAGGAAAATACTCTCAATGTATTTTCACTTTCATCTCGTCTCCCGTCGACAATCTACAACGATGCAAGGCAATCGCCTCAAAGAAAATTCTGCTTAAACTCAATTTCATACCGACACACATAGTGGCTATGAATACCACCATTTTCATATTTCTTGGGATAAAAATAAATAATAACACTCATAAAAAAAATATTTATAAATTTTCTATGTCATAACAGTTGTCTCCGCCCATGAAACGCATTCTAACTTAACATCAAGCGTGGTGCAGTCACAAGCCGATCTACCCACCATATACGAGTATAAAAAATGATAATAAAAATTATTATCATAATTCGTGGTTAACGTAGTCGACTTGCACTTCCAACGAAGCGTACCGCAGTCGCCGCATGTGGCACATACGACGCTCTGAGCATTTCTTTAATTTCCTCTATCTTGCGAATCGTATCACCCCGCAGACTGTGCAATTTGCCATTCTAACCATTGTCTGGAGTTGAATAGAGATAATCTTCATCTGTTTGGTGTTATTAGTTTTTCCTTTGAGTACTGTAACACGCTTTTCCGTATCGATTATGCCTAAACTATAAAACATCTATGTATTCAATTCAACGTACTTAACAAAAAAATAAATAACGCACAAATAATTATAAATCTTAAATAATAACAGCCAAGAATAGTTTTTAAATATGGGGACCATTAGACAGACAATCAACATTTCAGTCTCACCGTAACCACGATGCGATGTCTGCAAGCCTTCGAAACGTCGTCATAATAAAATAAATCAAAATAAATTTCCATTCATCATCCATTCAAGCTATAGATCACCATCTAAAACTCACATTAATTTATCAAATTACCATATTTGTTCACATTATGTTAAGAATAAAACTCCTAAATAAAGTTAAACAAAAAAAACGCAGCAAACCGTACCCCACATACAAACCTTTGTCACACTAAACACCAGCGTAGGCACACTAACTTTTGCTATTTTGTATGCGACACGTTCCTCTCGCGACTAACCCTTTTATCACCAAATATTCGACCTACGATAATAATTTTTTGTAATTTGAAGATTTTCTTTATATGAACTATTTTTCGCTAATAGTATCACGTTTTTCACAATAAAATTATTTGATATATAGTTTGTGGCCCCAAAAAGACAAACCAAAATAATTAGATAAAACTCTTTAAAAGATTCATCCCACGGGCCGAGTGAAAAGAACAAACCGAAAGCATTTATATGTACAGGATGCGCAAGATTTATGGTCGCACGCACGGACAGTCCGGGACAGCGGACAGTTGCCCGGACACTCTCAGAGATTAATTGCAGCAGTTTGCATTGCCTACTGGAACTTTCTAGCATATTCTTTAATGTTGAATTTTGCTTTACATAAATGGGGTTGACGTTTGTTTGTGTAGCACAATATTTTATTTTAGAATGGGTTTAATTTTTATTTTTTGTGCACTCTATCTATATTTACCTACTTGTACAATGTACATACATAAAAATAAATATATTGTCAAAATTACTGTTAACTGTTATTTAGTTACGTTAATTTATTATTAATTTTTAGCACTTTATTACTAGACTTGTTTTATTAATAAATTATGATGAAATAATGAATTATTATGTATATACAAAAAAGAAAATACAATAATTTCGACACGGTCACCTAAAGCTCGGCCTCGGCTGTTTTTGTTTATACAATTATCATCATAATCTAATAATAATTAAAGTTATAGATATCGATATATGTACATATTATAAATTGTAACAACAACGTAGATAGAAAACTAAATTGCAAACAATTTACATATCTTTATTAAAGTCACCAAGGAAAATTATTAGACGTGCGTACGCTTTCGTGCCAAAAGCTCGTAACTTAACAGTACCAACTCGCACTCACGCTAGGAATCAGTTACTTTGTTATTTACAGCCTTCTTTTCAAACAGTCTATGTAAACATACCTGTTTATTGTAGTCCGTTCCATTGTTCTTTGTTCTTCAAACTGGGACAACCTGTATATATGGGAACAGTTTTCGTTGAGACGATTACTAACTTTAAATCGATACGATGAAAAGCGGTATTAAGAGGTTGATATCCACACCACAGATCCCCCTATGCGGCGGCAGTTCCCTCCGTTCATAGACCACACTTTAGTTTCAAACAGACTACGGTCACTAGCATTGCTACTATTTAAAAACTAAGTAAGAATTCAACATGCATACAATATGCACAAAAAGATGTTTTTCTTTTTATGTAGCTCGGCTTATGACAACACTCCGCCTGATGTAAAGGTAGAGTGCGGTCCATGAACGGAAACAACTGCTACTACAGAGAAATCTCTACGGGCAGCAGTCGCCTCGAGGAGACGAGTATGCACCATCCAGATTGACAGTGCACACTCCTCTGCCTATAGGCACTCAGCGGCCAAAGTACATATAACATAGTTACACTTGTACCGTTCAGAATTAGCGAGTATCGAACACGTGTCTCATCGATCATGAGTTCACGCGGCTAACCGCTAGACCATAGCCATTTATATATATTTACGTTTATAAAATATTTAATTGAAATAAACCACACAAACGTTATCTACATCGAATTATAGTCACTATTGCCATTGGCTTAAATATTAAATTTGCAAATTCCTTTTAGTTATTTTCTATATTTTGTTTCAATAATAATTAAATTATCATAGATATAGTTGGTTTTCGTGACTGTACGCTTTGTTTTGACACTAACATAGGGGTTTGGCTGTGTATCATTTAGATGAATGAATTCCATTCTCATTTCTACGACAACAGAGAAATGTCTGCAGTCAGCAGTCGCCTCTGCTATAGTAGCTACAAAAAGAAAATGTGAACCGTCCAAGTAGACTGACCTTGTCGCATTTCGAGATCAGTTTGGAAGTAGAGGGTATGGCGAGAGGAGTGTGCACTGTCAGCCTGAATGGTGCATGTGCACGTATGCACATGTGAATGTTCATCTCTTCAAGCCGGCCTATGCCGACTGAAATTGGTGCCTATAGAAATTTATCTGTAGTAACGGTTGTTTACGTTCATGGACTGCACTCTAGTTTTACATCAGGCGCAGTGTAAAAAAAGTTCGTGAAATATCGAGCCAAACGTAGTTATAACTTGGTGTTATGTGATTTATAGATCAAGACGCGACGTTAATTGTCATTCCAAATGGGATAACACTAGTTAATTATTCAATGCGTAACATGTTTCATTTGGGTACGTGATACTGTATATTCTAGAAACTAAAAATTTTATTAAACAAAATCTGTTTTTTTAGAATTAGAAATATACTCAAAGGACCCCGTGGCGAAAACTAAAATTGCATCATTCGATTTATTAAAATTCCATTTTCCATTTATTATAATTGATCAAGAAAAAGAATGTGTACACAACAGCATCAGCTAAAGTGGTGATCAAACCCACGTCATCACTACACACAGTCAATGGTCTTTGGTGCATCACGTGACGGCGTCTAAATTTATCTGTTCTACGATTATGCTTCCACCGACAACTGCAACTTCAAATCACATATTTCTATTTATCTATATCTATCATGGCTGTTACGACTTTTTAAATGCTTGAAGGTACTAAGCCAGTGGTTCCATGACCGGAGACAACAGTCATAAAGATCAAACTATCCAAATTACTGAAAATTCTTGATATACATATGTTCTGATACATGCAAGAATAACCATTCAATTTGAATACGCATTACGGATGAGTGGAATTATCAGCGTAATAGAGCATTACATAGGGAACTAAATTGTTTGAAATGTACATGCGATACAACCATGAATGTAAGTGTCCAATTACTTTGATGTTTGAAGGGTTATTATTGAGTAAAAAGTTAACGTATTTACTTTTTTTATTTTAGCACGTCATATGACCGCACTCCACCTGATGTTAAGCTAGAGTGCGATACATGAACGGAGATGACTGCTGTCAGAGAGGGGAATCCGCAGACAGCAGTCGTCTCCGCTATGCCGACTCCGTGAGATGCCTCTTCACACTGCGCTTGAAGGATCCCAGGTTGTAGGAAGGAGGAAAGACGTGGCAGGGAACTATGTTACACAGTTGTAAAAAGACAGTAAGCACCGCGAACCAGAAGGTATACGGACGCGGTCCAAGTATTTCTCATTTATTTTTGAGACCATAAAGGACAATGCCTATTTTTGGGCCTACTTGATATCTAATAGTTTGTTAACAAAATAATAATTTGTTTCATAATTAATTAATTTTAATTATATCAACACATCATTTAACAATCAATAAACAATGTTTAATTACATAAAAAATATATAATTAAAGCATTTAATATAATGATAACCTCAAATATTGCATCAGAAAAAGTTAAATTATTCAATAACCCAGGTAAAAAAAAACTGATTGGTGATAAGGAATGCAGATTTATTTTCCTACAAAATAAACTAAAAATCATCGACAAAGTCAAGAAAAAAAAACACATCTCTTAGGCGAATGTTCTCTTTTAAAAAGAATTGCATAATTTCTTGAAAGAAGAATGCCCATTCCCTTAAGAGAAATGGGCCCACAATTATTTCCTCGAGTTTGTCGATGATTTTTAGTTAATTTTGTAGAAAAATAAATCTACTTCCTTATCACCAATCAGTTTTAATTTTTTCACCCGAGTTATTGAGTAATTAAATGTTTTATGATGCAATTGAGGTTATTATTATTTTAAATGCTTTAATAATTGAAGATATCTGTTTTTTATGTAATTAAACATTGTCTATTGATTGGTGAAAGATGTGTTGATATAATTGAAATAAATAAATTTAAAAATAAGATATTATTTCAGAATATTGTTTTGTGAATAAACTATTAGATACCAAGTGGGCCCAAAAATGGGCATTCTCCTTTATTGGACTAATATGACATTGGTCATAACAACCAATGTGCTCCATCCATCGCCAGGGCACACGTTACTCGTTATTTAATCTAAAACTACAAAACAATATTAAAATTCAACCATAATCCCTATTGTACAATAAATTCCTGATGAACATTTTATTGAAATGTATCAGAGTAACTCTGGGGTAAAATTAAACGCCCGAATACTCATAATAATTTATGCAACAACACGAAATGTAAGCCCTACTTTTACCGGCATAATAACGTCAAAAAATCCACATTTCTTTCAAACTTAAGGTCTGTGCATACGGACGCCAACATGGTGTAATCTGATATTAATTTAACTCAAATAAAGTATATTATTATGTCGGTTTGCACACGAAGGCATAAAATAAAATAAAATTTATTAAAAGAAGCCAAATATGTTTATCTATTATTTTTTCGGGATCAGCCACCCATTTAACGATAATAATATATGACTTTACACGATATTGCAACGCGTGTGGAGTAAATGTAAACGTTTAACGGTTGCCCGTCGGTAAACGTCGTTGCCGTAAAAGTAATAGTTAAAGTAACTTTAACAGGCCTTAAAGACATTCAGAAATAAAAAGTAGTCATAGTAATACCACCACTTAGCTAGTGTAACAACCTGTTTGGGAGTAGCAACAGTCGCCTCCGCTATGCCAGCTTGAGGAGATCCAGATTGACAGTGCACGCTCCTCTCGTTACACCTTAGTACTTATGCACAACCCTTAAAACTCAAAACAATTCTTTCACCCTAATTGCAAATACCATTAAAATATTCATTCCGTATCGCGTCATGTTTTATTAAAAAGGAATCGTTTTAGACAAATTTTAAAGTACTTTCCACTTGATTTAATTCAATAATAATTTATTCACTAAATTAATGTGAAGTGATGCTTTGTCATTTATATTCCTTTTTTTGTTTTTGCTTCCTTACGTTGGTAGCGAGTAAACTTGGAAAAAACATCACCGTCACCATCACTAACACCATTAGCTTCTCTATCTATAAGCCTTCATGATCTGTCTCTCCCCATCCTTTGTTTCGTTTCATATTGTCGCAGTTGTACGTGGCTAGGTCACTTCACGGGTGTTACACTTAAAAGTGGTATTTTAGACGAAACATTAGACTGAACTAAAAATAAAAAACCATGATTAGTCTGCCTACCACTCTTAAAATCTTTGTTACACCGATTTCGAAGGCAAATGCAAAACGTATATTCAAAACTACATAGCAACAAACTTCTGTCTACCCCTAACTGGGATTAAAAGCATTACCAAACGTACATTAACAGCAAATTTCCATAATTCCCAAGCAAATTATATGAACACCACTATATGGGTATCCACCACCCCTGTTAAAACGCACCCGCTACAGTCCTAATGGGCTGAAAATGAGACCAGAATATTACACCCTATCATATTTCGAAGCCTACGAGCTTTCTAAAAGGCATGTGTATATATATATATGTATATACGGATAATATGTAGAAATTGTATAATAATTACATAAACATTAAAACCTATTTGTATTTTTAATTTGCATTTATATGTTTTTTTTATACAATTTAAAGTAACCCTTTTTATTTTATAATTCGCATTAACTTTAAAAAAAATATATATTTTTAACTATTTAGCTTTTGTTACACATTGAATGTTGTGCATATTTGTAATTAATGTAATAAATGTAAAAAAAAAGAGTGGTAGGCAGACTGATGATGGTTGTTTGTCCAGTCTGCCGTCCTGGGGTAGTACCACCACTTTCGAATGTAACACCCGTGAAGTGACTTTATCGCGTTTCGGGAACAGTTTGAAAGTAGCCAGGTATAACGAGAGGAGTGTGCACTGTCAATCTAAGATGGTACATGCTCGTCTCCTCAAGCCGGCATAGTGGAGGCGACTGCTACCCGCACAGGTTTCTCTGTAGTAGCAGTTGTTTCCATTCATGGACCGCACTCTAGCTTTACATCAGGCGGAGTGTTGTCACATGTCGAGCTACAATAAATTTAAAAAAAAAAATTGGTTGCATATCAAAAAGAAAAAAAAACTAACTGTATTATATAGAGTGTGAAATATGTTAACTGTTAATATGCCATTAAATAAATAAATAAATAAAATAATTATTTTTGGATCATTTTTCTACATTTATTGCTCCAATAAAGATGATCATTCTAAGTAACATCATGATACCATTATTTGTTAAGCCGGCATAGTGGAGGCGACTGCTTCATTGCGCACAGGTTTCTCTGTTTCATCACACACATTACATCACACATCAGACGGAGTGTTGTCACATGTCGAGCTACAATACAAAAAAATGTGAATGCGACGATTGATAAAAGATCGGTGTTGCTACGCGCCCACTTGCAAATACGCTTATTGCGGCTTATAAAAATTAATATTAGAAAAATAACGGAGTGAAATAAACTCAAAAAAGAATTATAAAATAAACCCAATTGAAAATTTAAATATAAAAAAATATGTATGAAATAATTATTCCTCTTTAAATTATCTAAAAAAATGTCCGCGTCAGTATATGTCTTTTTTTTAAGATTAACTCACAATAACCGTTTTTATGATAATCAAATTTGGTCGAAGTTGTCAGATTTGTATCAACACAATAATATTAATCTTTATCTAAATAAATGTGTTATAAATTAAGAGTATTTTGCTGTGAACACAATTGTCTTTGACATCACCTAATTTCAATAATTTATATTTACAAATAAATACATTTAATTTGGAATTTGTTTGCATGTGTATGTTTATGTTATTAGTGATAACAGAGTTCTTTGTTTATTGTTACTATGGAAGAGAAGTTAAATATGAGGTATTCTTTTCTTACTTTTCATACTTCGAGAGCTGTTAAATTGATAAGCCCGGGTAGCACCGGGGACCAACAGCTAGTACAAAAATAACTTCAATAGAAATAAACTAGTTCTGTCTATATCGTTGTGTCAGAGTTTACACTTGTTTTAAACTTAATAACATGATTCGACTGTAGCATTACAAATACTTTCCACTTTTATATGTAGTTTGCGTTTTGTACGAATTGTACGAATTTCTTCTACGAACACTTTGTATTTCTGAGTTGACTAGTGCCCATAACCGTCGAGGTTGTATGAAGATAATATTAGTGGATGTGAAGGAAGCGAGGGAGTTGTGTCAGGATCGAGGCAAATGGCGTTCTGTTGTCTCTGCCTATCCCTGTGTGAAAAAGGCGAGACAATTGATGATGATGTGTTATTCAGATATTACAGATAAATATCGCACCCTTAGATCAAAATTCTCGACCATTCATATAATAATATTTCAGGAAACTGTTTAAAAATTAAGAATAAAAGATCTTTATATTAAGAAAGTTCATTTCATTGTCTTCATTGTACCACAAGATCTCAGGGGATCTGAGATGAAGAAACCTACTTTATTATATAACTCGATTTAAATAGAACTCCTTATTGTATATTTTCTATGGTTAAAACTCCTAATTTAAGTTTATATAATTTAGAACTAACATTTGTTTTGGAAATCAAGCAGTAAATTATTTTAGCTTATTCTTTTTTTTTGTTTTTATTGTAGCTCGGCATATGACAACACTCCGCCTGATGTAAAGCTAGAGTTCGGTCCATGAATGGAAACAACTGCTACTACAGAGGAGACGAGCATGTACTATGTAGACTGACGGTGCACACTCCTCTCATTATACCTGGCTACTTTCAAACTATACCCGAAACGCGACAAGGTCGCTTCACGGGTGTTACATTCGAATGTGGTGGTACTACCTCAGGACGGCAGACTGGACTAATAACTATCATCAGTCTGCCTACCACTCTTTAATAGTGCCTGGCACTGAGCGACCAAAGTACATATAACATAATTACATTGGTACCGGTCAGAATTAGCGAGGTTCGAACACGGGTCTCATCGATCGTGAGTTCACGCGTCTTACCGCTAGACCACGGCCGCTTCAAAAGTGTTATATCGCACCACGAATTAATGCGACAGCTGCCTGCAGAGATTTCTCTATTATTATTTTTTAAATTTACCTATTTCCTTTCATGGACTGCACTCTAACTTAACATCAGACGAAGCGTTGTCATATGACGAGCTACGTTCAAAAAGTGACCTACCCAAAGCGATTAATGGCGTTAATAACAAAATAGATTACTTAATACTAGCATAGTTATAAAATCTAGAGAAAACTTAATAGGTATAAAGGATGCTGGAGCCAATTAAAATATCTACGTAACAACTCGCAAGTAAAGTTTAGATAAGATACTTTTAAACGTGGATTACAAAAACTATATGTGCGGCAAAATGTAATCAAGCTTTGATATAATTTTATTGAATATTAGAAAATATTTTCAGATGTATCTTCCGTGAAGTGACCCTGTCGCATTTCGGGCACAGTTTGGAAGTAGCCGGGTATAACGAGAGTAGTGTGTGCTATAAATTTGTAGTAGAGGTTGTTTCCGTTCATGAACCGCACTCAAACTTTACATGAGGCGGAGTGTTATATATAGACCGAGCTACATTAAAAAAGGCTCGATACCTAGATCTTCTTCTCATCAACTTTTAAGAATCAATCTTATTTCTAAAACGTTTTAGATACTAATACTGCAGTAAGACTCGAGTAGGAGTCGTCTCGAAAGAAAAACAGATTTGAAATGTAAACATACTTGTATCGAGTCGCATGTGGTGTATGTTTGTGTCGAGCTCTACCAGAAAAATGGGACAAAGTTGTTGCTAGCAATGGGCAATATTTTGAATGATTCATTTGTAAACATTTTTTCACAATAAAGTTGCACCTAATAGTAACTCGGCAAGTGATTACGCTCCACCGAGTGTGCCATCCATGAGCAGTCGTCTCCATTATACCTCCTCTTGTACCCGATTACTATATACTTATACTCGCTTAGAACGACCGTGGTCTAGCGGTAAGACGCGTGAACTCACGATCGATGAGACCCATGTTCGAACCTCGCTAATTCTGACCGGCACCAATGTAACTTTGTTATATGTACTTTGGTCGCTCAGTGCCTATAGGCACTATTAAAGAGTGGTAGGCAGACTGATGATGGTTATTTGTCCAGTCTGTCGTACTGGGGTAGTACCACCACTTTCGAATGTAACACCCGTGAAGTGACCTTGTCGCGTTTCGGGAATAGTTTGAAAGTAGCCAGGTATAAATGAGGAGTGTGCACTGTCAATCTAGATGATACATGCTCGTCTCCTCAAACCGGCATAGTGGAGGTGACTGCTGCCCGTAGAGATTTCTCTGTAGTAGCAGTTGTTTACATTCATGGACCGCACTCTAGCTTTACATGAGGAGTGTTGTCACATGCCGAGCTACAATAAAACTAAAAAAAATAAAAACTTACAAATGGTCGTTTCAATACCAAGCTCATTAGTCTGCCTATCCCTCTTGGTTCAGATTCGCAGCAAAAGGGATTCAAGTTTGTCGTAAATATTGTATTTTGTTTGTTAATTTTAAATATCGCACTGTCATTTCCAAAAACATTCCTACATCAGCGTAAGTTCACTAATTGAGGCATGTCCGGCCATTTCGTGAAAACTTTAGTTTCGGACCCTCGGTAGAGGCTTGTTACAGACCTAACGAATTCGGAAATCGCACTGAAAATGTTAACGAGGACCAATTTGCGTTCACAACAAAGTGCCCCCACAGGGATCCTGTTTGGGACCACTTTTTCTGCTACTTTATGTTGCTTATTTATTATTTATCTCGGGTTCTATTCCTGATCGAAAATATTATTTATTTGTAATATTAAATATTTATAAACTTTTTTTAATGTAGCTCGGCATATGACAACACTCCGTCTAATGTTAAGTTTGAATACGGACCATGAACGGAAACAATTGCCGCCACAGAGAAATCTCGATCAGTCGAGCAGTCGCCTCCTCTATGCCGGCTTTACGCTAGCTTTCGCTTACGCTATGCTAACTTTGAACAACAATAAGAGGCCTAGGCGGAGTGTGGGCTGCATTTTTTTTGTTAAAAACTATATTTTATTATGTATGCACGTTTAAAGCATCGGATATCAAATTACAAAGTTAACATGCAATTAGTAACAGACTTCATACAAAATTGGATTTACTAAGCGAACGGGGCGATCACTGATTAATCTATTTGCCCCGAGGGCTGTTTGAAGCAGTGCGGGTAATCAGACACAATGTTTGTATTTCATTATAAAACGAAAACATTATTAAGACGAAAACTACAACTATTTTGTTTACGTGACTGCATTTCGTCTGATTTCTGTGGGCAGCAGTCACCTCCACTATGCCGGCCAAATGAAGAGAGTGTTCACCGATCATGGCTCCTTTGAAATTTAAACTTTTTTTTATTATTGTCGCTTGTCATTCCACAACAATCCACCTAATATTAAGCAGTCTATGAAAGGAAACAACCTTCCAAAAAAAATCTGCCATCGCCTCCGCTATGCTCGCTTAAGGGGAAAAATGTACACACGCCTCTAGTTATACCTGGCTACTTCCAAACTGATCGCGAAACGCGCCAAGATCACTGGTGACTTAGTAGAACCATCATCAGTCTGCCTACCACTTTTTAAATGAATGTATACCAATTTGTAATCTTCCATCTCTTACAGGCAATTAGATTTTCATCCCCCACAGCATTACAGTAATAAGTGTTTAGCATCCCCACATATCTACGCGCCTGTGTTGGTAATTAAATTTGCCATGGTTGATAGAATTACAGAAATATGACAGGTTAAGTTTAGTTTACATATTTTTCAGCAGTTTCTCAGTGCTTGTAACATTAAAAAAACTTAAGAATAATAAAAAATTCTATACATATTATAATTTATATTATATAATGCCCTAACCCCAAACTAGGATACCCTGGGTATCAAAACAAGTATAACACGAACAAATAACATCTAGGCCTGAAACTGTTTTTTAAAAATAATATATTCAATAAAAATTCTGCAGATATATTACGAACCTAGGACCTTAACATATCACGTACGTCTATATTAAGCTATTGCTTGAATCATATGCATGAGCTACCAAATCAAAGTACATTAGTACATACAGTACAAGTACATACAAACCAAATAATAGTACACAGTTCTCATAGAACGTTCACGTCTTCTACCGCTAATACAAAATACCTAACGCAAAATGAGCAAGACACGTAAAAATTTATTTATTCCTTTTTTATGGAATTATTAACAATTTGCCAGTTCCAAAGTGAATCTTTGGAATTTATGTATTTTTCTATCAAAAACGCTTCAACGTTTATTCGACCCAAAACCATCAAACGTATAAATTGTAAACTATAAAATAATATTCTAAATGACTTGTACAACTGAAATCTCCAGTTTCATTTTGGAAATAGCATAATACAATTTTCTGGCGTCAGCCCTGACCCAATCACGTTTCACCGTACCTATACCTACTATCGCTATCCTTTATTATTTTAGACGTATACTAACCAAGATATTTTTTTAAATATTAGCTTTTAATTTTTTTTTAACAAATCAATTGAGTGAGTTGAATTACCTCATGCGTGCTACGAGGTACAGTGCTATGTCGTGTTTTTATTTTAATTAAATGAAAGAAATTTATTTATTTATTTACTATAAAGCCAACAGCGTAATACAAACGTATAACAAAGAAAATGAAAAATATCCAGTAGTAAGGCCAATAATAGGCTTAACATTATAACATAAAAATCAAACACAAAAATTAGAAATCAACTAAAAAAAGTAAACACAAAACAGACAAATAAGAAATCCACAATCAAATAGACAAACAAACAAAAATACCTTCACACAAGAAAATAATAATAATAATAAAAATAAACAATAATAATAAAAAGAAAAAGAAAACTTAATTAGAAATTAAAAAGAATAAATAAAATGAAAATAGAGGTTTGTTCAAATAAAACATAACATAAAAGTTTAAATAAATTGGCAGATTTTTTATGTCGAAAGTTTGTTAAGGTTAATATTTAACAAAAAAATCTAAGAATTTCCAATATACGTCTTTCGTAAAGATATCCTAGCTAAATATCGTTGTCAACGACATCTGCAGGTGACGTCGGAAAGTGAAAACTGATACAATAACGTTACTTTGAAGTATTTCAAATAGTCTAACATAAAATGTGAAAATCGTGGATAGAATAATCGATTCAATTGTATACAATACTCTAACCTCTAGTCCAGTCTGCCGTCCTGGGGTAGTACCACCACTTTCGAATGTAACACCCGTGAAGTGACCTTATCGCGTTTGGACCAATTTGGAAATAACCAGCTAAAATGATAAGAGTGTATAGTGTCACCTTGACGGTGCAAATTCGTCTCCTCAAGTCGGCATAGCGGAGGCGACTGCTGACTGTAAAATTTATCTGTAGTTGCAGTTGTTTCCGTTCATGGACCGCACTCTAGCTTTACATCAGGCGGAGTGTTGTCATATGCCAAGCTATAATTAAAAAAACTCATGGATTCATACGTTAGCTTTACACAACGTTATCTTGTTTATTTTTTTAGTATTGTAATCAATTTGGTTAAACAGGAAGATGGCCGACACCAAAATTCCATGCCATATTGAGTTAGTGACATATTATTTTTGCTGACATGCCGACTCGTGACTGGATTCAACAAAAATCTGACAAAAACTCAACAAAATGTATCGCTGTTTGCCCGTCCTCACAAGATTTCCGTTATTAAATTTATTACGACTTACTTATTGTTTAGGATCTATCTTTTTCCTCTACGTGTATTTTGTACACATTAATATTTCCATTTCCAATTTTCTTTTATAATATCCTAAATTTAATTTTTAATATTGTATTTCATTTCATTTTATTTTATGTATCTTTTATTTGGTTTTCATTTCTCTGTATGTCTTTTTTATTCATCGATGTATTTACTATATTTTTTTGAGTGTAAATGCGTAATTATGTCAAAAAAAAATCCTAAAAAATTAATTAAAATATTCTTAATAACCTAAAATGAATTAATTCATATTTTTAAAACCACAAATCAATATTTTATTTAAATAATATATATAATAGATATAATCAATTTGCTTAAGCCCCCTTTTTAATTAAGTTAATTTAATCGATCTATTTATAAATTATTCACACGTTTAAATGCGAAAACTCTGGGGTACGCTTTGTATGAATAATTGAAACCTACACCTAGCCCGTATTGGCTATTATATATATATTTTTTTCTTTCATATAAAAATTTGTTTTAAACTATATCCATAGGATAGATCAATACTTGATTGAGCTGGATTTTACAACAAAGCCCTGAAATAGCGATTAGTAAAAAAAAAATTTTACAATAAAGTTTTAGTATTAAAAGTGTAACATGTTAAAGGTTAAAGGAATTGCTATCTTGTTTATTAGTATTAGGCGTTACTTTGCGAAAATCCATCACATAACATATCTGTCTTTTTACAACTTATATACGTACTATACAAATCTAAAGCTGCAGAATAAGTAGCTCACACTCTGAGCTTTGTTGTCGCTAAACTTTGCTTCTATGAGCACAATATAGATACAGAATCTGCTAAATATGCAGTCTTCAGCCGACATCACAGATGTACAAATACCTTTGAATAATGTCTTAGGTGGATATCGGAACACCAATTAGTTTTAAAATTCCTCACAGCTAGTCGGTGGAAATAAAAGGAAAGGTACTCTGGCGGCAACACACTGATTTTACGATTTTTGTATACTCGTTTGTTTTTAATTTTTAGGCAAAGGAAGTGGGAAGGAATGGGTTTTTTTAAAAATATTTAAATTAAAAACTTACAATGTTTGTCCCCGAACTCCTACCCTGTACCATGGGTATCAGGACAGTTACAATACAAACCTTATAATACCCAGACCTGAAACAAACACGTACTTTTTTTAACAATATTACAAGTATGTTTATAATTTTATTCGATCAAATCAATTTCTTTGCACCGTTCGAAGCACCGTATCTACGTGATTTTTTAAACTGCCTTCTCCAAATAGAATACTTATTTTTCTATACTCTATGAATAGTATTAACGTTAGAACTGTGAATGTGTACGGCTAAGCTAAGCTGTTGAAGGTTTGCCAACGTACGGCTCAAATGATCAGTACATTGCACTATTTTGTACATATATAATTTAACGCGCAAAAACTACTAGACTTTATAGAAAAGCAAGCTTTTTTATTATTATAGCTCAGCATATGGCAACACTCCGCCTGATGTGAAGCTAGAGTGCGGTCCATGAACGGAAGCAACTGCTACTACGTGTGCAAAGAGAAATCTCTACGTGCAGCAGTTGCCTCCGCTATACCGCTCTGAGGAGACCATCTAGATTGACAGTGCACACTCCTCTCGCTATACCTGGCTACTTTCAAACTGCTCCCGAAACGCGACAAGGTCACTTCACAGGTGTTACATTCGAAAGTGATGGTACTGCCCCAGGACGGCAGACTGGACAATTAACCATCATCAGTCTGTCTACCATTCTTTAATAGTGCGTATAGGCACTGAGCGACTATAGTACATATAACAAAGTTACATTGGTACCGTTCAGAGTTTAGCGAGGTTCGAACACGAGACTCATCGATCGCGAGTTTACGCGTCATACCACTAGACCACGACCACTCATTGTATCTATTGTAATTGTTTATTTAGTGGTTTTTGTAATAATATAAACATCAAATAAAAAAATATATGAAAATATGTATATAAAGTATTATCTTTGGCCGAACAAAATCTGGTAAACTATGAAATGCGTGAACTCGGAAATGGAATTCAAATTGGAAATAGTTTCGCGTCCTCATTCAGAGATTGATATATGGTCACCATGCCAAGATTTAGAGTACTCCTACGTAATATAAAATATCTTTCCGAAACTTAGAAAATATTCCTTTGAAAATGAGGCACTTTACATCTTTTATGTTTGAAATAAATATTTTATTTTATGTTCAGGAAATTAATTCATAAGTAATGTGCGTGATAACTAAGTATAGGACAATCAAGACGCCATTTTGTTTCGCAGTTCGCACGTACTTCATTAGTGATATGTAAGGTATACAAAAAAACATAATGGCCAGAAAAACACAATAAATATAGTAAAAATTATAGAAAATGTGTTTTACTAGATCTTTATTTACTAAGAACAAAAAGGCAATCGGATTTATTCCATTTTGCTGGCGGTACTAATTGAAGATATTAGACATCTGTTACGTGAAGTTAGCTGCAAGTTCAGTCCTAATCTTAGTTGGTTCACATAGTTTTTTTTTTATTGTAGCTCGACATGTGACAATGATCTGATGTAAAGCTAGAGTGCCACTATGCCGGCTTGAGGAGACGAGCATGTACCATCTAGATTGACAGTGCACACTCCTCTCTTATACCTGGCTACTTTCAAACTAATCCCGAAACGCGACAAGGTCACTTCACGGGTGTTACATTCGAAAGTGGTGGTACTGCCCCAGGACGACAGACTGGACAAATAACCATCATCAGTTTGCCTACCACTCTTTAATAGTGCCTATAGGCACTGAGCGACCAAAGTACATATAACAAAGTTACATTGGTACCGGTCTTTAGCGAGGTTCGAACACGGGTCTCATTGATCGTGAGTTCACGTGTCTCACTACTAGACACGCTAGACCACGGCCGCTCATGTAGTATTAATTAAATAAAAATTATATAGCTTTATTTAAAAAAATACTTCTGTTTTGTTTTATTTTGTTTTATATGCACAATAACGAGTTTTATTATTATTATTATTACTTCCAACAAAGGAGAATGCCGATTTTAAAGCCCACTTGACATCCCACTAGTTTGTTTTGTTTGTTAACAAAACAATATTCTCAAATAATATCTTATTTTTTTATTAATTTCAATTATATCAACACATCGTTTACCAATTAATAGGCAATGTTTATTTACTTAAAAAAACAGATATCATCAATTAATAAAGCATTTAATATAATATAATAATAACCTCAAATATAACATCAGAAAAAATCTAATTACTCAATAACCTGGGTGAAAAAATTAAAACTGATTGGTAATAAAGAATGTAGATTTGTTTTCCTACAAAATGCACTAAAAATAATCAACAAACTATAGAAAAATATTGTGGGTCCTTTCATTTATAATTTGTTATAGCAAAACTCGAAATTTAGTAGAACTAATAATAAGTTTAAAATGTCTGGAAATAGTCAAAGATTTACAATTAACCTAACTTAAACTTAAGTGGTAAGTTACTAAGTTCTGAGTAGTTAGGTAATCTAGTAACTCGACCTCGGCTCCCAATTTTAGAATTATGAGAGTAATAGAAGTGAATTGTAAATGTTGCTCACTTAGACTTTCTTTGAGAAAGTTTCATTTTATCAGTATCACTTTGAGACTTCAGTTTAAAGTTGTAGCTTAATTTTTAATTATAATTTTTTAACATATACAAAACACAAATGTCATATTTTTTTATGTGACAACACTCCGCCTAATGTTAAGCTAGAAAGGACTGTTACTACAAATAAACTGCAAAAAAAGCCTCTACTATACCGGCTTGAGAAGACGAAAGTAACTGTCCAAGTTGACAATGCACACTTCTCTCGTTATACGTGACTACTTTCACACTAATCTCGAAACGTGACAAGGTCACTTCACGAGTCTTGCTCTTGAAAGTGGTGATACCATTTCAGGATAACTGACTAGGCCAGGGGTCGGCAACCTTTTGAGTCGGTAGAGTCAAAAATTACAATTTACAAAATGTCAAAGTTTTGAATGAGCCACAAAAATGTTTTTTGCCAACAATAAATAGTGTAAATATACAAACTTGCATAAATAAAGTTTTTTGGAGGGAGCAGCGAGCGGTGAATAGCGTGTACAAGAAGCTTAGAGATAGAAATGGTGTCTAATCCTCGATTTAGAACGATTTAAAATAATTTTTTTTAATATAAAATAAATAATATTTGCATATGGAACTAAAGAGCCGCAGCTTCACATCCAAAAAGCCGCATGTGGCTCGGGAGCCGCAGGTTGCCGATCCCCAGACTACGCTAATAAAAATCAGTCTGCCTACCACTCTACATATTACCAGTTACATTGATAACGTTCAGAATTTTGCGAGCTTAGACCCGATTGTCCAGTGCCTGCGCTATCACTACTTGTAGCTTAGTACAGGCAATTAAAAAAAAAACCTAAATTTAAACAAATATAGATTACAGTTAGTATGATTTGATCTAAGGTTTTGGACGCGGGTCACGTTTGGGCACAGTGTCAATATTTACCCTCCATTAGAACCACGATGATAGATCTATCAGAACGCCATTTTAGCTAGTTATTGTTTTAAGAAAAGTTGCTGGACAATTTATTTGGGAAATATTTTAGTAAACTTATTAAAGAAAGTTGAGGTATTTTTTTCTATGTCATGAAAAAAGTTTACATAAAATAATCACTTTTTTAAATTTTCGGACATTCGCCTCCGCTGTGCCGGCTTGAGGAAATGACCATCCAGTTTGACAGTGTAAACTCCACTTGTTATAATTGGCTACTTCCAAACTCATTCCGAAACGCGACAAGGTCACTTCACGGGTCTTACATTCGAAAGTGGTGGTATTGGGCCCCAGGCCGGCAGACTGGACTAGTAACCATTTGTTTATGTTATAATTTTGTTTCTCTATAGTTGCTTATTAATCAATAGACAATGTTTAACTGCATAAAAAACAGATATCATTATTTTAATATAATAATAAGTTCAAGTATTGCATCAGAAAAAGTCTAATTTCCTAATAACCCGGGTAAAAAAAACTGATTAGTGAAGATTTATCATTTTATAAAATGAACTAAACATTATTTTTAAAAAATGTGAGTCCAGTACTTTTAGGCTAAAGGGCATTATCTTCTAAATAATTAAGTAATAATTTAGGAAATCATCTCCAGTATTCAAAGTTATGAGAGTTTTCGAATTTGTTACAATGTGACGTCACCAAGTTTCGCCCTTTAAGTTTCCCTCGTTAACCTCATAAACTGTCCTCTATGTGAAGCTATTTTATATCTCTTGGACCCATACATATACCATGTGAAACTAACTTCAACTAGGCTCAAGGATGTACGAAAATTATAATACGGTACTGAGTCAATATGCCTTAGGGTCGTTTGTACCAGAAGGCCGGTTAAAGTAACTTTAACTATTACTTTTACGTTTACTTTAACCATCACATTTACATTATGGTTTACATTTAATCCACACGAGTTGCACCATCGTTGCGTCTGTTATTTTTGAGGGTTACTTTAACCTTAACCGTAACCAGCGAATCTTAGCTGGTTAAAGTTAAAGTAATTGTCAAACCAATGTTGCAAACGTCAAATGTATGAAAAGAAGTCAAATATGTTTTCTATTATTTTTCGAGATCAGCCACCCTTTTAACGATAACAATATGAATTTACACGATATTGCAACGCGTGTGGAGAAAATGTAAACGTTTTGCGGTCGTTGTCACCGTAAAAGTAATAGTTAAAGTTACTTTAACCGGCCTTCTGGTGCAAACGACCCTTGCAATTATTTGTCATAAATACAGGATGTAAAAACACGAATAGCTATATTTAACTACGAAAATAGCGAAATTATCAATACATTTATTAACGAAATATGTGGTATAATAAATTTATATGCCCTTTAAACAGAAAATAATTTCAATTCCAATTATTTGGGATGCAATATTATAAGCAATTATAGCAATTTCAATAGTACATGATAATACGTAATAATATTATGAAAATAAATACATATTATTAATTTAAGTTAGTTTCGCAGTCGTTCATTAAAATTTGTTTTTTTACAAGTTGTACACGCCCATGACGAGACGCACCGTTATATGATGGGCTTAATGTTATCCGGTCGTTGAAGTAAATTAGTACAAGTACCAGATCTATAAGTCTTTGATCAAGTGGCAGTTCCGTTCATGGATTGCACTCTAGCTTAACATCAGGCGGAGTGCGGTCATATGGCGTGCTAAAATAAAAAGTTAAAGTATTGTACCACATCTATTCTTTTCATACATGAATGTTAGGAAAGGTTTGAGTTGGGATGACATGACGTTATCTTGTAGTGGCATACCAGATAAGATTTATAACTTAATGAGGACCGTAATTCGAAGGGCATGTATAAGTAATTGTGTTCATTTGGGAATTCATAGTTTTGGGTAACAGCGAAATTATTTACGTAACTGACGTGCAATTTAAGGATGATTTGTGAGGACACTTTCTAGAATTTAGAAACGCGTTTTGTAGTGTTATTGTTAACAGGTTTTTGCTTGTGTTAATTAATTGCGAGGTTTTCTAATATCCCGAAAAAGGTTATTATGAAGGGAAGTTCATCACAGACATTACGAACTTGGCTGTTGAAAAGTAAACAGGAGAAAAAGGTGACCGTTACCATCACTGACATCCTTAGGCTGCTCCCTCCAGTAGCGCTCCTACAACCTATCTCCCTCTCTCCTCTATGTCTCGACTGTCCAAGTTAACAGTATTCATAACATTATTCTAAAAGTTTTTTAATATATTACCCGAACAGTTATTTGTTGGCATGCTTGTAATGTATATTTGAATACAATTATACTGAATCTAGCCAAAAGCTGAATATCTATTGATTTAAATTCCATTTATTTATTAATTAATTGATTTTTTTTATTTGTCTAAGAAATAGACAAAAAAAACAGTAGTGGGGTAAAAATAAAATCATATGTGACGTCGGGAACAGCCACAAGCCTAAGGTTGTATATATTTAATTTTAAAATTTAGTTATGTAATTAATAAACATAACTGAAACTGCAGTACTCGAAATAGTCGTAGAATAGAAAGAAAGCAAACAACGACGGTGCATTTGTGTCGAATACCATCCGTAGAGCTAGAGTATTCATAGATTTTTTAACACTCATTCTGGGTTGGTTCAATCCTGTATATCCCCGACCACTTGTTAACTTGACGCGGGCAGCCGATTGTCTAGAATTCTATAATTTGTCCCCGTACGTCCAACTTTTTCGTCTACGGAAATAAGCGAACAATCGTTCAACCAATTTATTATGCTCTATCATTCTCCATACCTACATTAAAACTGGGGTTAATATAAAAAATTAAATTATATAAAATGTCGCAAAATATAATATAGATGATGCGAAATAAAGGGGTAAAATTATCCAATAAATATCTGCTTTTGTTTTTATTTCGAAGACAACGGTTGTCCCCTACGTGATAGTTATATAGCTATTTGTAGTATTATTTCATGTCAAAATACAATCAATATTCTTATACTCCTAAAACGTAAAGAAGTGTTTTTGTTTGAAATTGTTTGTTTGAAGAATAATATTCTACGTGAAAAACAATAGTTAGACAATACTGGAACAATAGGATACTGCATCGATTTGAAGAGGTCCTCAGTATTCGATTGTCACTTCGTGCTGACTCCTGCATTCGTAGCAGATGTTACTTCAAGATAGTGTTTGAGAAGTCGCCTCTTATCACGATTTTCATCTTGGATTTCCACATTCTTTACGATTTTCTATGCATTCGAAATGAAAATTGTGAGAGGAAAGTTTTTAAAACTTATATTTTTCTGAAACTAGTGGCCTCGTGGTAAACGTATATCTAGTTATGTATATTTTTAAGGTGGAATAAAAATATGCGTTTTATATAAACTTCCTCCAAGTAATATAATTAATTAGTGTTGTTTTGTGTAACTATTTCATGATATGTCTACTATTTTGGGCCACTGACCTACTGTAATTTTTATTTCATATTATATAAAGCTCGATTACCATTCGCTCACTCACTGACTACTGGCATCATTCTTGGAGCACATGCCGAGGGGTTGACGAAATAAAACTTTATGTGAGCCCCATGTGACTTAAGAAAAATACGAAATGTTCTAATAATCGGTTCCGGGACACGATCTTTTCGGAACGGAACGATATAGGGCCGAAGTTCTGGAACAAAAATTGTAGGAAATATCATGTTATATCGATCTAAAAAAATTTTTTTTTTCAAAACTTGCTTCGTGTAAACTATCCCAGCTACAAGTACTAAAGTTACCACATTATGACCACACTTGTGATGTTAAGCTACGTTCCAGAAATATCTGGAGGCAAAACACACCTCCGCTATATTGGCTTGATGAGAGGGACTATTAATATAGCAATATTTATAGGACAATTTCCCTCGTCATACTCTGGTACTTATCTAAGCTAATCGCGAAATTTGCCTAAAGCCATTATCAGACTATCTACTACTTCTCAATGACATTAAAAAAAAGAGTATAAAGATAACAATAGACGTGGATTCATGGTTTCTAGACATACAGGTTCGGTCAGTAGACATACCGAAGAAAATTTCAATTTATACATATAAACACATACTATATTATAATTTAGTATAATATACATCGATATATCACCTTACCCTTTAGATAACGCAAGGGTTGAAGGGTAGACCCCTGTCAGTGAACACATCAGGTGTTGATACTTTATATTAACTCTCTTATAAAACGATTTTATAATTGTTTTTTCTCACCCTCCTTTAGTCACCCAGTGCTTTGCCAAGTGAAAGTAAGTTTTTGTATGTTTTTTTAATAAATAGATTACTGGTTTACATAGTTTTTTATTGTAGCTATTTACACTCCGCCCGATGTAAAGCTAGAGTACGGTCCATGAACGAAAACAACTGCTACTACAGCTAAATAAATCTCTACGGGCAGCAGTCGCCTCCGCTATGTCGGCCTAAAAACCATCCACATTGACAGTGCACACTCCTCTCGCTATACCAGGCTACTTTCAAAACTGCACCCGAAACGCGACAAGGTCACTTTACGGATGTTACATTCGAGTTTACGTGAAAAGTAAAAGTATACATGTAAATTGTTGCAATTTTTTTATATTAGCCTGGTATGTGATCACTGATGAGTCTCCACCAGATCCTAATTAAGATAGAAGGTAGACATATCTTCAGAAGACTTGGCTGATAATCACCATTAGTCTTCCGACTACTGTATTTGGTAGATATTAAATAAAGTTACTAGAGAACAAGTCGAGTAGAGAAGAAATTTGAGAAAAGTCTACAAGACTCAAAATACCAGACAAAATCTCAGTAATAGCACTTAACAAGAAGAATTCTGCTTTCATCGTATTCGTATATTTAAAAAATGACCGGAATATTTTAGTGTAAAAATAAACTTTTTCCTGAACCCTCTTATTGATTGATAACCCGAAACGTTCAAGTTATTGGGCGGATTACAAACTTCTACGGAACTAAGGGCGGGATTTATTGCTTCGGCGGTTTTATGCTGTTAGCGCTAAAATTATGATTTTTAAGCATTTCGTTTTTCTCATGAAAAAGCTTTTTCGCTAAAGGCCACTAGATATTTCAATTTTCTTATTCTATATATCACTTACGAACTTTCTAACAGGAAGTTCCAAAACAAATTTCCTTTGTAAAGTGCACGAGTTGAACCAGTAATTCCAATAACGAGAACAGTCGACCACCACAAACTTGTGTGACTCACGTGCTAGATATTCTTTACCGATAACGACAAAGTCGGTTAATAATACCTTTATTAAAGAAATTTATTTAGAAAAGAAAAAAAATTAGAGCGGCCGTGGTCTAGCGGTAAGTCGCGTGAACTCACGATCGATGAGACCCGAGTTCGAACCTCGCTAATTCTAACCGGTACCAATGTAACTTTGTTATATGTACTTTGGTCGCTCAGTGCCTATAGGCACTATTAAAGAGTGGTAGGCAGACCGATGATGGTTATTTGTCCAGTCTGCCGTCCTGAGGTAGTACCACCACTTTCGAATGTAACACCCGTGAAGTGACTTTGTCGCGTTTCGGGAATAGTTTGAAAGTAGCCAGGTATAACGAGAGGAGTGTGCACTATCAATCTAAGATGGTACATGCTCGTCTCCTCAAGCCGGCATAGTGGAGGCGACTGCTACCCGCACAGGTTTCTCTGTAGTAGCAGTTGTTTCCATTCATGGACCGCACTCTAGCTTTACATCAGGCGGAGTGTTGTCACATGCCGAGCTACAATAAAAAAAAAACAAGTCGACATTATTTATGATCTTACAGTAACGACATGTATCCCGTTGGGACGCTGTAAACTAATTAAATTGCATTGCTAATTTATTAAATAGGTGAATAATGAAATATTACCGTACTTCGTCTGAACCAAAAGGGCGGCCCATGAGCGAAGAGTACTGCTATCACAGAAAATTAATATCTGCTGACAATAATCACCTCCGCTATAGCTAAAAAAAACCAGTTCAATTAAAGTTATTAATTTTTTTTATTTTTACAAGTGCTTTACAGATTTTGACTTTTTGTCATTAAATTAATATTTTAACAAACGTTTTAAAATAATGTTCAACAATAATAAATGTAACGCCCTCCCATGTATTCTCCCAAACCTTGGATCCTTCAAGCGGAGCGTGAAAAAGCACCTTCTCAAGCCGGCATAGTGGTGGCGACTGGAGCCACCGTGCGAGCAGTTTTCTAATCGTCAATGCTCATGGACCTCTACTGCGTTTACCATCAGACCAGTCGAGGTCACATGTCGTGCCAAAAAAAAAATGTAAAGGAAAGGGAGCGAATGATTAAGATTTAGTCCATTATTAATAATAATTTTTAGTTAAGTTTGTGTGCGTTAATTTTTGTTTGTTTTGTTTGCTTAGTTAGTTTTAAAAAAAAATGCCGTTTCTTTATTTATTTTTAAAATATTCAGTACAGGCTGTTGTGTATGCGTTTATTTTTTTCTATTTAATCTTCATCATAATTTAATAATAACATAATTAATATAAAAATTAAATAAGTTAACGACTTTTCGTTAACTCGAGAGAGTTTAAAGTTTGGATTGTTAGCTAGGATAACGAGTAAAACACACACGCCCCGACACCTCTCCGCTTGAATTCCACTTCAGTGTATACAGATTGCAAGTTTACACTTTGTTGAGAAAATACTGACGTTATATTTATTTTACAACATTCGTTCAGTCACCAGATAGTTTATTCAAAGAGGTGACGTTTTAACTATCGTCGTTACAGCTTTACAGAATACTATTATTGTGTACTCTACGAAAGCTTTTTACATTTTTTAAGTGTCATTGAAGCTATAATAAGCTTATGCTGTTTTTATTGTTATTCGCGATTTTGTTTTGAAAACTAGAAAACAAGTCTTTTCGATTCATAGAGCACACATTATAAAGTTCACTTTAATTTCAGAATATATCAGTTAAGTTGTTTTTTTTTTATTGTAGCTCGGCATGTGACAACACTCCGCCTGACGTAAAGCTAGAGTGTGGTCTATGAATGGAAACAACTGCTACTACAGAGGAATCTCTATAGGCAGCAGTCCTCCACTATGCTGGCTTGAAGAGACGAGCATGCACCATCTAGATTGACAGTGCACACTCCTCTCACTATACCTGGCTACTTTCAAACTATTTCCGAAACGCGACAAGGTCACTTCACAGATTCGAAAGTGGTGGTACTACCCCAGGACGGCAGACAGGACAAACAACCATCATCAGTCTGCCTACCACTCTTTAATAGTGCCTATAGGCAGTGAGCGACCAAAGTACATATAACAAAATGTTTCTAGGTGATTATTATTTCCACAGACTAATTGACGAGCTTCTTGTGGCAATCTACTCGTCATACACATTTCCGAAGTCATAGTAAAGTATGACGAAATCTATGCTAATAAAATATTTTCATTTAATTTCCGGTCAATGAGCAGAAACAACTGCAACATACCACAGAGAAATGTCTGGAAACAGTAATCGCTTCGCTATACCGGCTTGAAAAGATGAAGGTGTAGACTATCCGCTAGGCACCCCTTTACACCTGGCTACTTCATTTAATTTTATAGGTCTATCAATACAAAAACAATGTACTCGTAACGATATAAAAATCGGCAAATAGACTCCGCTATGCCGGCTTAAGGAGACGAATATGCACCGTCCGGTTGAACAGCACACGCACCTTTCGTTTTTCGGCTACGTCTAAGCTGATACCAAACATTAGATCACCTCACAAAATGACGGTAATTAATAAATTCGCGTATAAAAGTTCATTCAACTCTTCTCGAGATATACGAGTATGAGCGTGCTGCGTCCCGTTTATTTCTGTCGTCGCGGTCAGAACGAATCAAAAATAGACGTCAGTTTCAAATCTTACAGATCTCTTCTCGTTACGCGGTGCAGTCGTCACGCACGCACGTTCCGTTCAAAAACTAATTACAATCAATTAATAGATTACACGTACGCACGTAATGGCGGTCGGCGTTCGTCTGACTGTCATATTTTACTTTTGCCTCGCGTTCGTTGATAACTGTTTAGCTGATTGTAAAGCTGACGATGTTGCCGTCTATAATGTGGTGTTAAAAACGTTGTGGAGTGAGGACCGATTCCCGAAAGACTATCCAACTAACAGGCCCAAGGCGCAGTGGTCACAACTTTTTGGTAAATACATTTATTTAGTCTAGCCGTAAAGGACGGACCTCACGAAGACCTGGTTCAAACCTCTGCACTAGCTTATATAGTTCACAATAAAGGAAAGGTTTTGAATCGTTTCCCTTTTTTGGTATTTGTCAAAGGAATTGTAGCCTTTTGCATGTTTTATATAAAATTATTTTCCTTCAGTAACCAAAAGCTTTATGTAATAATATTGTCGCAACTTAGGCGATCCTGTGGTGAAGTAAAGCGAAGCTGTCGCAGAAAATATCTGCAGGCAGCAGTCACCTTTGTTATGCCGGCTTGATAGGCGGACGAAACGACATACCATTGTATAAAATCACATTGTTACCGCTCAAAATAAAATAAATATTATAATAAACTTGTGGATAAAATAATAAGAAAACAAACGATGTAACAAATTATCGAATAGTCGAGATAAAGTCTTGTAAGCTTTTGTGTTCGACATAATTTTTCTGGTGCGAGAAAAATTGGCCACAAAAAAAATCTCTCTGTGCCGTTCGTGACTGGAAACTGTGATATCTCCATTATATTGTTATTATGAGAGAAGCGGACAATATTGAATTATCTTTCCGGGAATATAAATCTTTGAAAGAACTTTGTCTAGTTTCAAATTACGTTACTAGATCTTACACTAACATATAGAACGGCATATAATATTTATTGTTTTTTTTAAATATTTTTGACATAACTATAACAATGTATAGAATTGAAAACCTTTGAAAACATAACGTATTTCAACGTAGTCATGTGAACCTTAGTAATCAGAGCACGGATGCAAATAGCTCAAACCAAGCCTTTATTTTTTTTCCTATCAATTTCATCATCATAACATGCTGGATGCATTTTAATATGCCAAAATTTCATTTAAAAATAGATAATTGAAACAAATATGTTTATTTAATAATAAAAATAAACATGTTTATATTGTATATTTTTGTTAGTACATCTTCTATAATAATATATTTTAAATTAATATTTGTTTGTTTCTTTATGCCGTATTCGTTCCGGAACTACCAGTCCGAGTTAATTTTTTTTATTTCCCTAGACAACCTAACGCCTAACAAAACAACAACTAGTTTAACATAAATAATACCGGTCGTACACATAGCTAAATTCCACTACCAGTCCGCAACATCCGCTCTAATTATTATGTTAAATAGTTCCAGTTTATTTTAGTTTAAATTTAATTATGAATACAGAATACTGACGCTTAATTCCAACCATTTCTAAAGTGAACAAAAATTTCGAAATATCTTTATCCGTTATATTAATAAATTGTCTATTTTAAAAATTATTATTAAGGAAACAAAAAATAACAAGTTTTATACTTTATAAATGATATTTTAAATCAGACAATATCATCGGTATTTGAAAGGTATTTTGTCCTTTTTTCGACAGAAAATCCTTTGTCTGTTTTCAATCAAAAGGAAAGGGAAAAGAAACGTAGCGATTTTAATAGAGAAAACCCGAGATCAAATTTATTGTCTCCTTTGCGTATTGTAATGTTTTTAGTAGAAATTTTGTATAGTCAACAGGAAATACGAGTATCATGATACGTAATTCACAAAATCTGTTTTCCGTGTTTTTTATTTATTTTACAACTTCATTACATTATTTTATTTACTGTCTTGGATTTTTTTTTTCAATAAATAAGACTACGAAATTGCTACGATTTTTATTGATAGAGGCATGCTTTGATCTTTCAATTTAGACAGATGCTTTAGAAATTGTTCCCAATTAATGGTACGCACTGGGAGGTACGTGAAATAAACTAATAGGGAATATGCATGTTTTTTTTATGACTTAAATTAATTCTTTACATGCTTATAATGTAGAAAAAGATATAAATATACTTGAAAATATTCAAATTATTTAACAAAGTGAAATTTAAAATATTGATTAAAGAGCCGTCCAAACGCCACCATTTAGCGCGCCGTCTGACATGACGTCATATGACATGTCCCGTGCTTGTTTGCTATAAGCGTTTCAGTTTTAATTGCTATTCAGATAATGGAAGAAGCTAAAAAAACCTTCTTACAAGTATTGTATGGTACCAAAGTGCAAAAACACTATCAGAAATACACCCGATAAAGTCTATTTTCGGTAGATTGTCCGATTGTGCTTTGACAAAACCAGGTTCAGACATCGTCCTAGATTCACTAGAAATCACACACAAATCACTACTAACACAGTATGAATATCGACGCCGATAAATCCAATGTAGTGTCATCTGACGTCACATTTCGTTTCGACCAATGGTGACGCGTTTAGTAAGTTTGTTTTTCCCTCCCTTAGTTTTCACTTTTTACACCATATTTTATGGGTTTAAATAATAACTAAATAAAAAAAATTCCTTTTAATCATAATGTGACTCTAATAAAGATTGGAGAAAAATATATTTGAGACAAAATTAAATTTTATGCATATTCGCTATTGTCAAGACGAAATAAATGGGTTTTTCTATGCTAGATTAAGTATAACTTTCATTATGAAAACGCATATAAAAGCTGTACGATTATACTTAATCGTTTTGCACTTCCGCTCTGCAGGCTCGAGTTTTTCTTTACAACTTTAACGGAGTAATTTAAAAAACCTTTTTCCTTAGTGGTTGAAATAGGGTTGCCATCTTTTCTTTACAATTTGGATTAATTTTTTTTTTATAAAAGTAAACATTAATAAGTTGTTTGTTTTAGACGCGGTTTGGTAATTCATAACGTTATTTGTCATTACATTAATAATTTAATAAACCCTTACTTTGAATTAAATCTTGCTATTTATTGAAAAAAAATAAAAAAAACAGAAAAGAAAATAATTACAAACATAAAGTGTATACAAAAAAAAACGTAGGCAACCCTAAATAGCATCTTAATTTGCACATACCCCGTTTTCTTGGTGTAATTACTATAAAACGTTGCGATAACACTTGAATTACGAAAACAGTAAGAATTTTCTAGAAACTTCCAACCTTAGATATTTGGATTACCCCGTTAATTTATAGTCAAGATTATTTACGTTAGAGAAAACTTTATTTATTTTATTTCCCCATAAATAGACGAAAAAGATGACCGCAGTCACCTTTGGATTTTCTGTCAGTGTTTGACGGCAACATTGTCAAATCCTTTGAAGCGGCCTACGCTTTTTTCATATTCGATTTTCATTGCTCCTCTAGTATATATCTTATTGAAGCGACCACGATTTTAATCGTATCCTGAATTATGGCCACACTCCGCCTGATGTTAAGCTAGGCTGTGATCTATAAGCGCCACTTAGCATCAAAAAATAAATGTATGTAGGTAATATCGACTGGCTAGGTTGACAGGGTCATTGTCACTCGATCGAATCGAAAACACAATGTATGGGGTTTATGAGACAACGGAAGCGTTTTTTTTTGTGGTTATCCCACGCCGCGTCGTGTAAACGCTCATATTGTAATGTGACCGGGTGAATTGCCGCGCAATACTCCAAGAAAGCGTCAAATTGTAAAACACCATTGCAATTTGATGCAAAAACATTAAGAATTTACTACTCGACATTGTCACAATTGTCATTGTTATGACATTTGAGGCCATTTAACAAAAGAAGAAGGAGGAACCTTCTTTGGCTTTTGACTCTGGCTCAAAAGACTTGTATCGACATAAAGTACATA
This sequence comes from Tinea pellionella, assembly GCA_948150575.1. Taxonomy (NCBI): domain Eukaryota; kingdom Metazoa; phylum Arthropoda; class Insecta; order Lepidoptera; family Tineidae; genus Tinea; species Tinea pellionella. The sequence goes on along the minus strand of OX411254.1, from coordinate 1,399,479 downwards.
GTTACATTGGTACTGGTCGGAATTTAGTGAGATATGAACACGGGTCTTATGGACCGTGAGTTCACTCCTTCTATCGAAAACAATATAAGAAATGTAATTTGTAATAACCTGAGCTCCTGGCTTTTATCGAATCGTTTTATGGACCATTAGTTTTCGTAAAACCCCTCCGGAGATATGCAAATATCTCACTTGTTAAGCTACTTTTGGGCACATTTTATTTTAATGATAGGATTAAGGGTTATGGATGTAATCAATAAAGGAGAATGCCCATTTCTGGGCCCAATTGATACCTAATAGTTTGATAACAAAACAATATTCTAAAATAATTTATTTTTTTATTAATTCATTTTAATTATATCAACACATAATTTGCCAATCAATTGACAATGTTTAATTACATAAAAAACAGATATATTTAATTATTGAAGCATAAAAATAATAATAACCTCAAATATTGCATCAGAAAACATCTAATTACTCAATAACCGGGTGAAAAAATTTAAACTGGTTGGTAATAAGGAAGAAAATTTATTTTTCTACAAAATTAACAAAAAATCATCGATACACTCGAGAAAAAAATTGTGTGCCCATTTTTCTTAGGCGAATGGGCATTCTCCTTTATATTTATTGTATTTTGTTTTAAGATTATAACCATTATTTTGTATTAACCATAGAGATATATACGATAGCAAACTTCATACATCTGACATGAAAAAAGCGTGGGCTGTCAAATACTAACTAACAGAGAAACTAAACGCGGCTGTGGTCATCTTTTCTATCGCGTCACATTGGGAGCATTATTGCACATCTAGTTGTATATCAATAGATAACACTTTTTTGTCGATTGGTTGTTATTTATTGATATTTTTTCAATAATCTAATATAAAGAGTGGTAGGCAGACTGATGATGGTTAGTTCCCCATTCTGCCGTCCTGGGGCAGTACCACTACTTTCGAATGTAACACCCGTGAAATGACTAGTCGAGTTTCGGGAGCAATTTGAAAGTAGCCAGGTATAGCGAGAGGAGTGTGCACTGTCAATCTAGATGGTGCATACTTGTCTCCTCATTCCGGACTAGCGGATGCGACTGCTGCCTGTAGAAATTTCTCTGTAGTAGCAGTTATTTCCGTTCATGGACCGCACTCTAGGCGGAGTGTGGTCATATGCCGAGCTATAATAAAAAAGTGTCTGTTTACATGCTATTCCTTTGATTAAAGCTGGGGGTTTCTAGACGCGTATAAACGCACTATACATACACAGAAGTTGATTCCTAAATAAAACTAACAAGTCGGCTTGTTAATTACGCACAAACATTGGCAGGCATTCCCTTAAACCTCCCCAAGTATTTATTTTCCAGGACAATCTCACAATGCAAATCACTCATTATTCAAAGTAGGAGAGGTAGCTCGTGAAACAATTAGATTTTTCACGCAATTTGGTAACCTTGACTCTCTGGTGGAAGAAGGTGATGAGGACCCGAAAGTTTACGATCAGTTCGCAGCTGACCCTATTGGTAAAGGTGTGGGTGAAACCAACAACATGATATTTGCTGATGGAGATCACAGTCTGGTAAGCCGCCTAATTAACTATCGGAGTTATATCGAACTCTTGTCAAGGCAAAGGTAGCAGTCGCTTCCGCTATGCCTGCTTATCAAGACGACACTTACTTAACCTCTGACACTAGTAATTAAACAGTCTTTGTAAATCTCTACCTTCCAGGTATCAATAATTTGCAGACTTGTACCTTCTCCAGATTGGTTCATCGGTGTTGATAGTTTAAATCTGTGTTTGGATTCTTCTTGGGTTGACCAAGTTACTCTAGATGTAAGTCATATTCATTAAAAGATTGCAAACGGCTGGACAGATTTCGATAAAAAGGCAAGCAGATAAATTGCATCCTAGAGGAAGGACCGTATGCCTTTTATATCGACAAAAATTTTAGGGGGTGAAATAGTGAATTGAAGATTGTATGGGAAACCCATCATCAAGGTTAGGTTATGAAAATTTATATCCAAGTTTTTGGCAAGAAAACAAGAATTACGTGTCTCAGCTTTTCTGTAGAATTATCCCTCAAACGGGTAAAATAAGGCATGAAAGTTTGTGTTGGAACCCATCTTTTCTCAAGTAAAACGCATAAATATACTAAACGACGTAACGGGCAACAGCTAGTCAATAAATAATAGTAAAAAAACAATTCTAAACATTTACAGATGTTATGAATATTCTAAATTTTTGTACAGTTAGTTCCATTAGATGGGGGCGCGGCACAAGGTCTAACATTTACAGCACCCCGTTGGGAGACGTCACCTCCAGAACCAGTTAGTCGCCACGGACCACGAACACCGAACCATGCCGCAGCAGGGTTCTATTATCCACATCTTAAAGAATTGCCCTCAATAGCTAAAATGGAATTTGTTAAGGTAAAAGTTTCGTACTTTTTTTTTAATTAGTTGTAAAAAAAACAACATAAAAACAAGACGAAAATAGGTACAGATAAAACTATATCTAGAATCTAGACAAATTATTCATTAAGGCACAATATTCTATAAACAATATTGCATGGTAAAATAAATTGTAACGATTTATTAATAGTAAGAATGCATTAACTTTTCTTTATACATACATTAGCGTTTCATATTTTTTTTAACCAGAGTCACCTCTTAAAGCTGGTGGACAAAATGGACTTTACGAAACTATCAGTTAATTTTCAATGAAATAAGCGAATATGTTTTGACTAAATAAAAAAAATACGCGGCTTTCTATCGCGTTTATTTTTATTATTATGCTATTATGTATTAATATGTGCTCCAGGTAAAAGAATATACAACAAAAGAATTAAACAAAATAGCTCGTCAACAATTAATGGGGTTAATTAAACTCAAAAATCAAAGGAAAGGTCTACCAAAGAAGGAAGTAAAAGAAGCAGAAAAACTTGACGTAGCGACGGAATATACTACTAAGAATTATATGGACTATTTAAAAGATCTTGAAGAAGATCCTATTGGTACTCCGGTCCCTAATTTACCTAATAATCATGTTGAAGTTATCACTGAAGCTACTACGACTACCACTACAAGGTAAGAAGAAGATCATGAAAGCACCTTCTCTGGGGGTCCCGTTCTGTGCAGTTGACCAAAGGTCTTCATAGAGCGCCTCTCCCATCACTGCATGATAATATGTTTCGTTAATTTCTCTCATACATCATTTCCATATGACCGAATCGCTGTTCTACAACGTTATTTATGGGTATTGTTACTCATAATGCTTATTTGAACCTAAATACAAATTTCAGTACAACACTGGATGAATTTGGCAGTGATCTTCATAATTTAGACGAAGTGGTCCTGGCGGTAGCTAATGGCAGGAAGTTTGGTTTAGGCAAACATTTACCCAGACATTTCAGATCACGGCTGCACCATGCTGTTAATAAAAAAACTCGTAAGATTTTTTTATTTCACCCGTAGAAACTACCGAATTTTTATTTATTTCAATTGAGAATCGAATTAGATGTTCCTCTAGTCTAAATATTCCTTTTAATTTCATCTGTTTCAAATTTAACCCGAGAAGTTATTAAAATCTTTATAATTATTACAGCTGATGACTGCTTGGTGTCTGAATGGGGTGATTGGTCTCCCTGTTCGGTGACCTGCGGTTTTGGTGACAAATTTCGTACCAGAACAATTCTACGGAACCCAAGTGATAAAGGTCGGAAATGTCCATCGTTAAGAGACCGCACTCATTGTGGCAATGTTAATTCATGTTATAATATTGAATATTTTGAATGGTAATAATAAAAATAAAATGGTGCTTACTTAGTTAGCTTTTTAATTTTAATATTTAGGTTTTTACCCTATTAACATTCTAGGGTTTTAGCTAAATGAAAAGAGTTTAGGTGGTATTTATTCCGATTATTCAATCTAACGGAAGTCGTTTTGAAAACTTTTGGCTACTAACATTCATTAATTGTCTCTATTACACTGAAAATTAGTGGTCAGATCATCTGTGCGCAAAACCTCAGTAAGTTACTTCAATTATTGTCCAATACAATTTCGGTTAAAACAAGCAAACGTATGTAAAATTAAAGTGACTAAATCTCACTCCAGAACTGAAATGTCAGATAAAAAGAACCTATCCCCTATTGGAACATACATTTTGAAGTATCCTCCTGAAATATTTATGTAAAGTTTATGTTTGTGTTTTATTGGTCAGGCAGACCGCCATAAAAAGTTTTTGCAACGAAACGTTTTCTGGTATCTATCTTATTTATATTCTTTTAGGCTTTTTTTACAACTGGATGTTTTCGCAAAACAGACATTGAATGATTTGTGAGGAAATTTAAGTTTTTTATACTTTTCTTAGAAGTAAACTTCTTCTTTATTTTGCTTGACATAGAAATTGGCTCTAATTCTTACCATCCATGTAATCCCTAACTTTTGATATATTTATTTATATATGTGGCCTCACTCCAGTTGAATTAGAATGCGACTCATTAGCGGAAGCAACTGGTACTACATAAAAATTTCTGCAAACAGCAGTCGCCTCCGCTATGCCGGCGGCGTGAGGTTAACGGTGGTACTACTTTCGAACTGATCCCGAAACGCGACAGAATTCATGTTTAGAAAAAAAAAGTTAAGTAAGAACTTATGTATGTACAACATGAAGGCAATAAAAAAAATTGTACTTATGGTAACAAAAAATACGTGAGAATTGTATTGGTGGTCTAGTAAATATGTTTGTAAACAACTATCCTGCGAAGTATGTTCAAAATAATATATTGTATGACATCTTATTGAACTAGGTTAGAAAAGGAACGGTTGCCTAAAACAATAAATTTCCATCGCCCTCCAATTTCCATAGGAAAAGTGCGTACAAAACGTATTTTTCTCGATCATTCCCAAGTTGATACCTCGAAGACCTCGTCTCGCCGGTGGCTGTTAAAGGTTACAACTAGTGATGTACACTAACTACTTCGTAATTTTACTCATTCTTTCAATTATTTATTCAATTTTTTAGTGCTTGTATGACCAAAGTACATATTACATAGTTACATTGGTACTGGTCAGAATTTAGCGAGGTTTGAACACGGGTCTCATGGATCGTGAGGTCCGTCCTCCAACGCTAAGGGTCGTTTGCACGAGAAGGCCGGTTAAAAAAACTTTAACTATTACTTTTACAGCGACGCCGACCGTTAAACATTTACTCCACACGCGTTACAATATCGTGTAAATTCATATTGTTATCGTTAAAAGGGTGGCTGGTCCCGAAAAAATAATAGAAAAACTTATTGGCTTCTTTTCATACATTTGACGTTAGTAACATTGGATTGTGGAGTAAGCCATAATATAAACGTAACGATTAAAGTAATAGTTAAAGTGACTTTAACCGGCCTTCTAGTGCAAACGACCCTAAATCACGACGAATAAGACATATAATCATTAATCTATTTTATTCTATCAGGAATAATTTTAATATACCCAAAGTATTTTATAACCCTTATCTATTATAACCTAAACACATTTAGTTTATTTACTAATACACATCGCAGTACATCACTAAAACTTTCTCCCGAACCAATCGATCGCACCAGCGGACCTAATTCTCATTCTGTCCGCAGCATCCTTCGAATCAAGGAGTGTGTGATTCGATTTCTATACAGTCACGTCCTCTATATGGGATTCTACTGTCTTCTATATTTTGTCCCGTCATAATATTCACATGGGACCAGATGCCGGATCAACTATTGGCGTGCATTTTTCAAAGTACTTTTCTAACTACTTTTTATTTCGTAGTTATTTTTATTACTTCTTACACGGAATCGAAACTTTAATTTTAATAGTGGTAGACAGACTGCTAATTGTTATAGTCCAGTCTCTTTCGAATGTAGACATAACTGAAACAACTGCTACCTACAAAAAAAACTATCTGTGGCAGCGATTGTTTCCGTTACTGGACCGCATTAAAATAAAAAAAGTTTAAGACATCCGATAGCTAGCCGCAGAAAAACGTCTCTATATAAAACGACCGTTTGTAAAGATGAACACATCGTACAATTCCCAATTAACATATAGGCTAATTACAAGATTATATTATTATAATCTTGCTATCTTATATTAAAATGTTGCATAATCAAATAGATCCTTCATATTTTGCTACTCGGTTAACTCACGTAGCTGGTTATAAAGTAGAAAAAAGCATACCTTATTATATTGTACATAGAACAATACAAAGATTCCAGCAAAGAAAATGTTGTTTTAAAACAAATAGAAGTAAGAGAAGTCGCGAGCCGACTACAGCGAGGATAAGTTTCCAATTTTCCAACACATTTCAGTCGTGCAATCCCAATGTTTTAAATAGTGTTGTGAAACCAACACGATATGTGATATCGACAAATATATAAGGTTATAAAAACATATCACTCGAATACGACTACCAAAATCGATGATTAAAACAATAAACACCCAAAACTTGTCTAATTAACTCCATTTTCAATTAAAATAATAAAGTTAAACTCAAGTCTCAACGTAAGAACTTGATATTCAAACTGCTAACTTCAATATTTATTAGGTAAATAGAAATATCGATACCGAAATTAAATTTTATCGACAATTCAACAGCACTAAATTTACATCAACTCCTAGTGATTGATTTGCGATCCGCACTACCACTCTTGGATTATTTTGCTATAAATTGTTATCTTTGCTTTTAAGATATGAAAAATTGTGTCATACTTTTCTATTTACTTGAAAACCGTTTCATAGTCGCCTCCTAAAATAAAATACCAGTAGCAATGTATATAGACTGTACTTTGTATAGACGTTTATGAAACTTTATTTAAGATTTATTAAATAAATATTAAAATTAAAGAGAAAAAATCAAAGCCCAAGGCTTTCACGCTACTTCTGTTTTTCCATCTAGTCCTTCTAATCGCTTGGGTGCCGTCACATATTAGGTTAAACATTATTATTAGCTTTTATTTTATAGTGTATTTATACAGTGAAATTTCGCATACACAGTGCAATTTTAGCTATAAAAGAAACAATTTGTATTCAATAAGCCGCCGCCACCCCGAGGGGGACTTGCTGTGTTAACCAAAATATTGCTACATAGCGAATATTATGTAGATTCGAGTGCTTTCCGGTGTTTTCGGTTAGGAGAAGTGCGTTTTCACATTGTTACATTTTGCAATCTCAATATTTTGGAAGAATGTAAAAAAACTACTTATAAACTTATATTAAAACACAAAACCTGTTTTTGTTTTCATTTAAGCTTTTCAGAAATAAAATACGAATGAATGAAGGTATTTTTAAAATAAAAATAATATATTTTAATATTTTACTATTCATATGCACGCAGGTTAATTAATGAAGCTAGTAAATAGTACAAGAAACTGGCTAGGAACTTTTTGCGAATGTTTTTAATATGAAAAAGGCTCTAAAAACTGTGTTTAAAAATTAATATAAATCATATTAACGAATTGACAAAAAAACTTTAGTCATAAAAAAATGATAAACCCTCCAAAAAAAAAGGCGAATAAATGACTAAATTCCATCACTTCCGAATCGACTTTTCTACCCCGCTGAGATCTCAAGAGAACAAGTGAACGTAATTCCAGAACCTTCTCTCTTCAGGGATGTTTTTTATAGGTCTTCCCCCTTATCCGAACGTCCGGTTGTGATTGATTTATGAGCTTGCAGGGATAGCCGTCCACTTTGTAGGTCATTTGATAATTATGCGACATTGCAATAAAAAATACAGTGTTTTTATTAGCCGGCCTTATTTCGACAGTAATAATTATTGCAACCTCCCTTGTGAATCAATCTATAGATTGCCGAAACCCGTATGAAAATCCACACAGTAGCTTCTTAGATTAGCTCGCATAGAGCGACAGACATGCATACTTTGTTTTATACAATGTAGTGGTGACAGTAATTATTATTGGTAAAATTAAAAAAAAGGTAGATATGTAATTCACTTTACACTTGAATCAATTGCAAACAAAAATGCTATAGTGTCTATTTATTCTTTTTTATTTTCTAATTCTTGTCGCATAATTCCGAAATGTACCTATGACCCGGACGTGGTTTGCTTTAATATGAGGTATCGACGCAATCTAGGTGAGTCGGGGTTATGGAAAGGAAATGTTGGTTTTGTTGCACGTATGCGAAAACATTTTTAACATTTCAAGAAATCTATTATTGAACGGACTTGATATACAGAAAATAGGAACTAAAATACACTGGATATGTGTATCGAATTTGCTAGCGTACATTTTCAATGTAAAATAAAACGATAATATAAACTATTTATTTATTAGACAGGACAAATTGAAATAAACTTATTTTAAATAAATAAAAATCACATCTCAAATGTAACTTTAGTAATATGTAAATGAAAAGTTTCGATTGATGGAATAATCTATGTTCGAATGATTAGGTTTTGTTCACAAAGATTATAACGTTTTTTTATAATATAAATTTACTTATACTATGATGTACTTCAAAAATTAAATTATATTGAACGAACTAAAATATTACATTTTCGATTATTTAACAGTGACAAATAACAATACAAACATTTTTTTTACAAGTGGGTACACCAAATGCCATATGTATAATAAATATCTAAAATCTATTTAAATTCGTAACCTCTTAAAAATGGAGGCAATTGCAATGGCATATCTGGGATAGAATCGCTTTTATTTTGACTAGAGACTTCGGCTACATCAGACATTTCGGGTACTTTTAATACCTCAGTTATTTTCTTGATAGAACAAACACTACAATTTACTTTCATATCAGAAACTGTATTGTGTTTTACATAAGTAGCACAGGAATTTTTATCGTTCTCTATTAAATCATCCTCAGAATCACGTTTACTAGAATAATCTGTAAAAGTACCAGAACATCGTTCCGTTAACCACAGTTTCTCCTCCACGTCAGGAAAATATTCATTATACATATCCTCGATACATTGACCAGGTCCAGAAGACATGCTCCGTGTTAAACTAGCCGTATTAATACTTTTATTAACAGGATTCTGAACTGGCATTATAAAATGGAACGATCGTAGCATTTTAGTTTTGTTATAAATCTTTGCCATTGCAATTTCATCTATTACGATCGAGAGATTACCGGAAACTGAATATTTTAGCAAAGCGAAAGTTAAATCGGACGGATCTAGATCGCTTTTATCCAAAAATATAGTTATTGTTTCATCGCTTTCACTCATTTCAATAGGTAAATAGCATTTATTATAAACAGATAAATAAGATTTTAATCTATACAGTTTAGTGTCTGCAGAATTCTTAAAATTGATTAGATAGCTACCGGAATCTCTCATAATGTGACCGGTAGTTTCAACATCGTAATGGTAATCAAGTATAAGTATATTTATATCCCTTCTAGTCGAATAGTCAATAGAGAAGCTGCTAGCTAATACATCTTTATCTAATTTATCATCTCTCACATCAATATTAGAGCTATGTGAAGTCGAATCGCTTGATAGAGCACCTTTGTCGAATGTAACAGATTTTCTAAAACTGGAACTTTCATTTTTCTCTACAAGACTTAGAGAATTATTAGATCTTCCGTTACTTAATGATACGCAGTACGTTAGTGAACTACTCAAATCTCGGTTCAAGTTAATCGTATCTGACATTACTACGTTACATAGTTTTGTTCTATTAATACCATCTAATGTCAATTCTTTACTAGAAATATCATTATAACTATTTTGATTTATTTTAATAAGTTTTATTTTTTCTGTTGAATTTTTAACAATTACTGCATTAACAACTTTATCATGATTGTGGGCCTCTATATAGTTTAGTAAATATGTATTAGATTTGTTTTTGGTCAAGGCAATTGTGTTATTTTTGCATTTAGATAGTTTTGCTTTTAAATCTAATTCGTATTCTTTATCAATTGTAACTTCAAATTCTCCCTCCGTATTCTGTTTCATTAACGCAATATGTACTGGAGACAGATTTCTTACAAGTTCAGTCTCAATTACAAAGTATTTAGTATCATTTTCCCTTGTATTATAATTTTTATTATCAAAATTATTCTCGTGATTTATATTAGCTTGCAATATTACTTTCATTTGATTCTGTAATCCTGTAAATAGTACCAAAAAGTTACGAAGGCACTTTAAATAGTTTTTCAATTTTCTATTTTACACACAGGAGCACAAATCAATTGCTAGTAATATTGTGAAAATATTTTTTGGATATGGCTTAAGTTTCGTAGTTTTTTTTTCTATTGTACATTAAAATGAGCCCAAATCTATACAATCATAGCTTAATATTTTTTCCATACTCTTTGGGGTCTCGTCACCAAATCTTCCAAGTACTTCGTCAATTATCCTTTCGCGAGGTTGTATTGCAAGATCTAGAATAATAAAAAAATACTAACTATAACATATAAACCGTGCGAACAATTGTTTGTACTCCCGTTATAATATAATACGAATAAATACCTGAATGCAAAGGACAGTTCTCGTGGAAGGAATAATTACAGATACATCCGTCCTAAAAATAGAAAATAGCAATTAACATACGAGTCCAATTAACTACATCTATAAATATAAATCATACCTCATTATCATTAACAGAATCGAGCTCAACAGAATATACATTCCCAGATTTCTCCAAATGTTTCGAATTACTATTTCTGACTAATTCTATAGAATTTATAGAACATTGCGCTGCTCTTGCGTTCTTGTTGTAAGTGCATGATGCGCCTTTACAAGATGGTGGTCTTAATTGTTCATCATTCTAGAAATTAAATTATTGATCTCGTTAAACATTTTCTATAACTTTGTACTCTAATTTTTATTCGAGCTATGGTCGAGTTGGTATATGGAGAGCAATAACTCACGTGATTCATATCGATAAACCTCGTGTTGGAATCTTTTAAAAATTATGACAAATGTAATTTTGTTCAACGGTTTTTCAAACCATAATTTATGTCACCGAGCTTCATCTGATTTTATTCCTAATGTCATAAAACACACTAACATCTTTTTCAGCCGTGGTACGTATGGGACGTAAACTCCGTGCTGCAGAAACTGGTTTAAGTTCAGGTTTTGGAGCTTTAGTACTACAAATACACTTTCTAGGGCCTTTTGGACAATGGCATTCTGTTGAAGTGTTCCAAGCACTACATCCTTCCTGTAAATCCCAAATTTTCAATTAGCTAATTTCTCACAAGTCCAGTACTCAATTTTTTTTTTCAAGGCAACTATTACTACACATATCTGTAGGCAGTAGTCGCCTCCACTATTCCAGCCTGTTAAGTGGAGTTGCAATGAAATGAATGAAACAATATAAGCAAGATCTTTTAAATGTAACAAAATTATAACCTTTTTAACATCAACAGCCTTATCAATTTTAACAATTGGTGCAACTTTGATCTTTTGCAAACATGACATTAACTGTTGATACGAATCTGGATCCAACTGTAAATAATCACATTATTAATCTTATAATTACATAATGAACGTGAATCCATTCTATATTAGCAACTTGATCCAACTGCTACTACAGCCGGCATGAGGAGACGAGTAGACACCGTCTAGATTGACAGTGCACACTTCCCTCGTCATACCTGGCTACTTTCAAACTATTCCCCAAACGCGACAAGGTCACTTCACGGGTGTTACATTCGAAATGATGGTACTACCCCAGGGCGGCAGACTGTGCTATCATAAGTTTGCCTACCACTCTTTAATAGCACCTAGCGACCAACGTACATATAACAAAGTTACATTGGGACCGGTCAAAATTCAGCGAGGTTCGAACGCGGATCTCTTCGTTCACGCGTCTTACCGCTAGACCACGGCCGCTCAATTTTAGATTAATACTAAATAATTACCTCGCATCTAGTTTTAATAGCTCCGCCAACGATAGTAACATTTAAATCCTTTTTAATAGTATCCAAAACAAAGTCCTGAACAACTTTTTTTGTATCAACATTCAATTTACCATTCCTACTTTTTTGTAGACATCTAAATACACTTTCAGCCACTTTCTTACCCTCTTCAGTCTCACTATACTTCATTAAAACAGTATGCATGTTTTCTAGTACATTTTCCATTAATTTTGTTTTTACTTTCATGCATATACATTCGTTCATTTGACTCTGATAACATATTTCTTCAGATATAACACATTCCAGTTGTTGAAGGCATTTCGTGCAATCTGTGCAATATTTCCTCATATCGGAAGTGTCGTTAGATTGGCTGCATTGCGTACATTTTACTTTAAAATTATTTATATCATTAGTAATTCTTTCTATTTCATCTTTTATCAGTTTTTGTTGTGTTTTACAATTTGAATCGCAATCTTTGTTGCGTGCTCTTAAGAATATTATTTCATCAGCCAACCCGTCTTTCTAAAATATTATTGTTATTATTTATTTATTTATTTATTTTTACAAAACTCGGTCTGTAGCCGGTTACTAACATGTTCGCGGGCCTAGGCCAAGGAAACAGTATTGGTCGAATGGTGATAGGTGTTTGTTTGCAAGAATTTGCTGACAATTCTGCAGGTGTTCAGTATGGTGGCCTTCTATAATGCAATATATGTTTGTGGAGATAATCCTATTGCTTCGAGGGATGGCTGCAAACTTTTCGGGATTACACCATTTGTGGATAAAACGATGGGGACTATTGTGACTTGGCACATATGCCACATTCGTGCTATTTCTGTATTATTATTATTAGGTGCTTACATATGAAATTGGCGTTTTGTATAGGAGGAACAAAAAGTCGAATATTTTTAAATATAATATATTTAATTAATCAAAGTATGAACCATTGTTTTCTATGCACTTTTGCCATCTCATAGGTAGTTCATTGATCCCTTTACTAAAAAAACCAGTCGGACGGGAATCAATAAAATCTGTGAAGGCGATTTGGACTGCCCCATCAGAGTTGAATTTTTTCCCTTGCAAGAAGTTGTCCAAATTTCGAAAAAAATGGTAATCTGTTGGAGCAAGGTCCGGGGAGTACGGAGGATGTCTTAGACATTCCAATTAAAGCTCTTCTAATTTGGTAGCCGTCTGTTGTGCAGTGTGTGGTCTAGCGTTGTCGTGAAGCAGCAGTGGCGTGGAGCGATTGACCAGCCTAGGTTGTTTAGCCGCTAGCTTTTCCATCATGGTTTGCAATTGCTGACAATAGACATCAGCCGTAATAGTCTGGCCAGATTTGAGAAAACTGTAATGAACAATACCGGCACTAGTCCACCAAACGCTTACAAGTAACTTTTTTGGGGTTAATTTTCGCTTGGGGCAGGATTTGGCTGGTTGGCCAGGATCCAACCATTGCGCTGAGCGCTTTCGATTATCGTAAAGAATCCATTTTTCATCACAGGTAATGATTCGGTTTAAAATACCTTCATTATTGTGCCGGTTCAGTAATGTAACGCAGCAGTCGACGCGCGTTTGCCGGTTTGCTTCAGTCAATTCGTGAGGGGTACCTCAAGCTTTTTAATCTTCCCAATTTGCTTCAAGTGAATTAAAACAGTTTTATCACTAACACCGCAGCCTGCAGCTAACTCGGACGTGGTTTGCGATGGATCCGCTTCCACAATAGCCTTCAATACTTCATTATCAACTTGGGTCTCAGGCCGTCCACGGGGCTTGTTCTGCAGGTCGAAAGAACGAAAACGTTGGAACCAAAAACGAACTGTGTTTTCTTTTGCGACATGTCCGTCATACACATCATTCACCCTTCGAGTCGTTTCCGCAGCACTAGTGCCACGGCGGAACTCGTACTCGTAAATAATGCGATATTTTAAGTTTTCCATTTTGTAAAATGAGTGACGCAAACAGAAAAAAACAGAAGAAAAAAAACAAATGAATGACGGTCATCGAAGGATAAATACATGAGTAAATAGCTGTGAAAATTTGAATTTGGAATTCCTTACCAAAGAGGAGAAAATCGTGATTAAAGTGACCAGTACGAAAAACGCCAATTTGATATGTAAGCACCTAATATTATTATTATTATTATTATTGCAGCTTGGCATATGACAACACTGCGCCTGATGTTAAGCTAGAGTACTTCCAGGAACGGAAACAACTGCTGCTACAGAGAAATCTCTACAGGCAGCAGTCGCCTCCTCTTTACTGGCTTAAGGAGACAAATATGCACCATCTAGCGCACTCCTCTCGTTATACCTGGAAAAATGTTCCCGAAACGTGACAAGATCACTTCACGGGTGTTACATTCAAGGACGGTAGACTGGGCTAATTATAATCATCAGTCTGCCTACCACTCTTTAATAGTGCTTACAGTATAGGCACTGAGCGACCAAAGTACATATAACATAGTTGCATTGGTACCGGTCAGAATTTAGCGAGGTTCGAACACGAGTCTCATCGATTGTGAGTTTACGCGCCTTACCCCTAAAAAACGGCCGCTCTTAAAGATTTATTTACGTATTCTTATTTATTTTCGCTGATTTAGCTGCACTATAAGGTCCACACGCGTTGCACTGTCATGTAAATTCATATCGTTATCGTTAAAAGGGTGGCTGATGTAATGAGGGGTACTTTTCCGAAAAAAATAATAGAAAAACATTGTGTGGCTTCTTTTTATACATTTTGCTTTGACCAGCCAAAATTCGCTGGTTACAGTTACCGTTAAAGTAAGCGTCAAAAGTGACAGGCGCGACGATGGTGCAACGCGTGTGTATTAAATGTAAATGTAACCGTTAAAGTTACCGTCAATCGTAACTGTCAAAATAACTTTTACAGTCGCTTGCATGCCTAGCCTTGCCTGCAAAAGTTTAAAAAAGTACTTTGGAGTTAATATTAGTAGGTAGATATGCAGATTATATTAGATTAAAATAAGTATGACAGCGAGAGAAGAAATTTATTACTCAAGAAGCAATGTCAATGTCAGAAAAAAACTACAAAAAATAAAAATAAAATAGTTTTAAAATTTGATGTGGCGCGAGGCAGCCGCCACAAAGAAAAACATGTGCAATGAACTATAATTATTGAATTTACCTCGGCAACTAGTTTATGCTCTTCTATTTGTCTC
This sequence comes from Tinea pellionella, assembly GCA_948150575.1. Classification (NCBI taxonomy): domain Eukaryota; kingdom Metazoa; phylum Arthropoda; class Insecta; order Lepidoptera; family Tineidae; genus Tinea; species Tinea pellionella. The sequence continues at coordinate 1,384,431 of OX411254.1, read as the reverse complement.
TCATAAAGCACCTTCTCAATATTAGCCAAATCTCTGCGTACATCTTTAATAATGTCTTTGCCTTCACTTATGATGTTTTCTCTCTTCTTTTTAGATGCGGCTATACTTTTTTCTAGGTCACTAATTTTTTTTGTAATCGTATCAATTTTTTTCTATAATTATAAAATATCTAGATTAGACTAGATTTTTAAATCTATTCTACGGGTGCAACCTGAACGAGTTTTGGAAATAGTTCGTGTATAAAGGAAGAAATATGCTCATTAACCCTGACGGTGACACTCGTCTCATCTCATCTGATCTGCTCGATGTTTGTCTACTGTAAATCGATTATTTTTTATATTGTAGCACGGCATATGACAACATTCCTGATTTAAATCTCGAATGCGGACCATGGACAGAAACAAATGCCGCTACTGATTAATTTCTAGTCGCCATCGCTATACCGGCCTAAAAATACGAATGTGCACCATCCAGATAGACCGTGCACACGCCTCTCGTTATCTACTTACATTTCCTTCAGTTTTCTTTGTATTAAATGTTTTTGAAACTGATTCGGTTTCCTTTGATAAATTATCTATTTTATTTTTCAAAGCTAAAACTTCGTTAGTCGCCGCCTTTAGTTCATTTGTTTTACGTTGTAACTTATCCTGTATGTCTTTATGACATTTCTCGAGGTTTACCATTTCTTGTTGTAAATCGCGGAACCTTTTGCGCCATTTTGCTGTATTTGATTCTGTGTTTGTTAACTGGAAAGAAATCACATCTACACACACTTATAGCATAACATAACAACACGACAGTTATTTTCTAAGGAGAAAAGTGTGCAATATCAAAGCCTGTTGCACACTGCCGCCTCTTTAAGCCAACATAGCGGAGGCAACTGCTGCCTGCAGTTCCGTTTCCATTCATGGAACGCACGCTAGCTTAACTTCCATGTCACTGACGAATAGAGTACCGGTTTCCCGCTGGCTCCAGTCGCCATTACTATGCCGGCCTGAAAAGGTACTTTTTCACGCTCCGCTTGAAGGATCCAAGACTAGGAGAACACATGGGAGGGCAAGGCATTCCATTTATCGATTGTGCGACACAAGAAGGATGCGCCGAACCGTTTTGTTCCAATCCTGTCGACACAATGTGGAAGCTTCCTCCACCCAGTGCGGGTATTACGAGAAATGGATGTATGAATAAGGTTAAAGAGCTCTTCGGAGCATTCACCATGGTATAGGCGATAGAGGACACACAAGGATGCTATATCCCTGCGAAGTGGCAGGGGCTCCAGGAGTCAACTATTACTCGGACAGCTCGGCGCTGCTACTCGTACTACTCCAGGACGACAGACTGGGCTAATAACCTTCATCGGTCTACCTACCACTCTTTAGTAAGCTTTAATAAGTGTACCTTAACTCTCAAATCCCTTTGCTTGGTTAGAGACTCAGCAATATTCTTCTTGTACATGTCGTTCATACAAGACCACATACAATCAGCTTCCTTCAGGAGCTCCTGCCCTTCTCTCTCGCGTTGTTCTAATCGGGTTATTTGTTCACTTAGTTTCTTTTCAGTTTCCAGGAGAACATTAAGCCGTGATGTGCATTTACGATCGAAGGATACAGCCTTTGAAATATTTGTTTTATTATCGAGAGAAGTGGACTGGACCTCAAGCCGGCATAGCGGAGGTGACTGCAGTTCCCAGATATTTGTTTCCACTCACGGACTTAACATCAAACGGGGTGTATTCATAAAATGCCGAGCTACTATAAAAAACAAATTAATATACCTCAGTAAGATCGCAAAGAACTTTATTTAGAGGCACATTATCACTTCCAGCATTGGATGTCGCTGATCTTGATGAACAGCCATCTAATCTTTGATCTCGACAACATGTTTTTTTATGTAATCGGCTGAAAATATTAACATAATTTGGACCTTTTGACGTAGGTAATAAGAGTGTAAAATTTGAACACTACATACGCTTTTATTCTCTCAAATTGGCGGCTGTCTGTGCGATCAGGCTTCTTAGAAGCGGGATAACATTGAAAAATGCTCGGTTCAAACATTACTGATGTACTGGAGCTGTTTCTTTCTATTTTATCTTGAACTAATTGCTGAAATTTTTACTGTATAAGTACGCCTACATATTTCACGCCCGTGTCTCTTTGGGGTAGGCAAATAAGACGTCGATTTATCGCGCTCAACTCAAGTACCACCACTTCCGAATGTAACACCCGTGAAGGGACCTTGTCGCGTTTCGGAAATAGTTTGAAAGTAGCCAGGTATAAGAGAGGAGTGTGCACTGTCTAGTGTGCTCGTCTCCTCAAGCCGGCATAGTGGAGGCGACTGCTGCCCGTAGAGATTTCTCTGTGGTAGCAGTTGTTTCCATTCATGGACCGCACTCTTAACTTTACATCAGGCAGAGTGTTGTCACATGCCGAGCTACAATAAAAAAAATACTATTTGGATTTTTTTTCTATTCTAATGTCTTCTAAATAGATACTTCATCATCCAGTATTTATTAATGGATTATAATGGTAGAACTAGATGAAGAATGATGATAAATGAACGTAAAAACGATGAATGGCGGTAAATATTATAATAATTACCGAAACGTCATAATCAGGGTTTTCTTTTAAAGCATACCACATATTACACATGAGTCTGACAGCAGCACCATCACTGCTTTGTGGTAATGACGAAAAAAATGGTGCATCATTAGATTCGACATAATGATGTCTTAATTCTTTAATTAAATCATCTAAGATTTTGTAACGATCTTGGAGACATTCTGGAGCATCTGGCATTGTACCCAATAAATATTATTTAATTATTTTACAACACAAAATTTTGACATCCTCGCCACCATTTCTAATTTGATAGAATGATCTAGGGTTTTTTTTTAAATTTTATTTGCAAATTGTTATTTTAAATAAATAAAAATTTATTTATTTCTGATTACAAGCTTAGAAGCTTTTTTATATTTAACTGTATTTATAATAAATACAAAAACTGAAAAACAAAAAACTGAAAAACTGGTTAAAAAGTCGCATCAGAAAAGGAAAAATGAACCAAAACCTTAATATAGAAAAAAATGTCATCTAAACAAAAACTCAAAATGTAAACCGAACTACCAATTTTATTAAAAATTTCTCATTAAACATCAAAATGTATAAAAGAGGAAATTATAAACCAAGGGTCCCCTCAAGAAACTTTAAAAGTTCAAATAACTCAACAAATATTACAGATGGCCAGAAGAAACTTTTGAATAATAGCAAAAGTATATTTGTTAGTCCTGAAAAGAGAGATTTCGGTCAGGTATCTGGACTAATTGATTTCCTAAATTTGCAAAACACAGTCGTATCTCCAAACTTTATAGGTACTTCGAAACATGCCTAACTGCATGTGTCTAACTGATTATAAGAGAATCAGTGGATGAATTAATCGTTTGACTATTTAAAATCTTCCAAATTTAGGAATCGGGAAAAGAAAAATCACTGCCATAAATGGTTGCAGCCCTTGCCTTTGTCATCCCTAGTCGACCAAGCTATATTTTACCATATTTTAGTGATCTTGTTGTGTTATGTTGTGAGCCTTGAGAGTGTTGTAACAATAACAACTACGAATTAATTTCCAATCTTATTCACACACAATTTTTTTTCTTTCACAACTAGTGCCCATTACAAGAAATCCATTGTGGTGATGAATTACTGCCAAAATTACAAGCCCATCATAAATATGGCGATAATAAAGCAACACAAGTACTAGAGGAAAAATGTGACGAGTCATGTAGAATAAGTGACGAATCTGATGACGAACTTTTTGATGAATGTCAATCACAACCCGTGGGAGGTAAGCAGCGGAGAGTTTCAGTGTATTTGTCAAAATAAAGTTAAGGAAATACTTTTGTTTATTTTAGAATTAATACAACCTGAAATAAAATATAATGCATCAAAAGTTGAGATAACAAAAACGCCACGAATTAAAATACTCGTGAAAAAGTTTATTAGCTACAAGAAAGATACGATGGAAGTTAGAACGCTAGAAGAAAAGGTTGTTTGTGTAGAATATGATGTGTTCGAAAAGAATGGTATAAACGGTGAACCAGTACAACATTTACGAGCTTATTTTTCATTAAAACCTGTGAGAGAAAATGAAAATGGTAATTCAAGTTCTCAACAAATTATTCATTAAATATTTACTGATAATAAATATTTTAATTACTAATCATTATTTACAGCAAATTCATTAAAAGATAAAAAAGCAAATTACAAGGAAGTTGAAATAATAGATGGAGCTGTCGATGAAAACGAATCATACTTGAAAGATTTGAAAAATATTCTCACAATGGATAAACCAAAACGAAACTTATCAATTTTTGATGTCGACTATCTTTATGAGAAAGCAAAAAATAACCGAATAATTATTGATAATAAATATTCAGGCGTTCTATTAACTGAAAACGATTTAGAAGAGATCAAATATTTAATTCTAAAACGTGCTTCAAGCTTACATATACATGGTTTTGATAGAAAACTTGTGAAGTTGGACTCCAAAGTTAATGATTTGAAACAAAGTTTTATTATTTCCAAAACGATCTTGAATGAAATAAACACCTAATTAAATAACAAAAAAAAACAAGTAATAAAGTATTTACGTAACAATTGTGTTTCTTTAAACAAAAATACAAACCCTTTACTGTTAGAGAACATTCAATGCATCTTATCGAAGCATCTTGCGGTCACAACACTATATTCAGATCGTGTATGTTCTAGTCTCAATAATTCTTTGTGCACGGCTTGTCAAACCCTGAAATGTCATGCACTGACTTTTGACGCCCGCACATAAACATCTGCGATAAGATTACAGGCTAATTTAATAAGAAGTGTTAGATACTATAGACTTCTTTTAAACTTTAGTAGCTAACTTTTATTAGAGTTATTGCTAGGTGCAGTGCAAGAACCACGAAATGGCTTTGAATCCGGTATGTTTTTAGTTATATTCTGGTAGTCATCAATTAACATTTTGTGCTATAACATTTTTTATTCCCCATCAGGAGCATCCAAGATTGCTAATTCCTGAACTCTGCAAACAATTTTATCACTTAGGATGGGTGACTGGGACTGGCGGTGGAATCTCTATGAAATATGGGTGGGTTATAACCAGATTTTTACTATTAAAATATTATCCTATGTCATCGACACTGTTCATATGGAAGCTGTTGCTATGCAGTATTTTTAATAGTTACCTATTGTACACAACTAAAATATAAGTTAGAAAAAATACAAATGGCAGCTTTGTTATTAAAGCAATTTAAATGAATTTTTGTTTTAACTTATACTTAATTTGCTGTTTTGTATTCTAGCGATAAAATATACATAGCCCCATCTGGTGTGCAAAAAGAGAGAATGGTTCCCAATGATTTATTTGTTCAGAACATTGAAGGTGAAGATGTGGAGCTGCCTCCGCCTGAGAAAAAGTAAGATTTGCTCACTTATTTAGAACTGACCTATCTGTAATAAGCACAGAACAAATCTGGTCCTTCGGTATCTATTTCAGTAACACAAGTAGATTATTCTAAAGAAAATTTTAAAGTAGCTCAGCGTATTATGACAACATTCCGCCTGATGTTAAGCTAGAGTGCGGTCCATGAACAGAAAGTACTGCTACTACAGAAATTTCTACAGGCAGTCTCCTCCGCTATGCCGATTTAAGGAGACGAACTGTCCAGGGTGAAGTGCACATCCTGGGTCACTTCACAGCTGTTACATTTGAAATTGTACCCAGACTGGGCTAATAACCATCTCCAGTCTTACTTACCACTCTTTAAATAAAACCATTTGAAATATTTTAGATTAAAGAAGAGCCAGTGCACTCCGTTGTTTATGTTAGCTTATCGTATGAGAAATGCCGGTGCTGTCATACATACGCACTCACCTCATGCTGTCAGATGTACTCTGCTGTGGCCGGGAAATGAATTTCGTATCACACATCAGGAAATGATCAAGGTACAAAAGCAATTATTAAATGTTCACTTGCATCAACATCCTCATTTACCTACAGTCTGCCATTCTTTTTTCTTTTTACTTGAAGAAAATCTTTTATAGATACCTCGCGTCTCGGGGAAGACGATGAGCTAATGTCACTCTTTGGTACTCCCCAATACCGTGTACACGACCAAAACCCCCACAGTGTTCCTCTCTTCGTCATATCAGCCCTACCATCACTTTTAAGTGTGGCATCTATGAAATGATCTGAGAAATGAGTGTGCACCCCACAGGGATTATTAATTATTATAGTACCTTTCAGAATTAGCTATAAAAACTATAGTATTTTATGAAAAGAGTAAAAAATTTATAATTTTGCCTATCTAGGTATGATCAGTCATCTGTCATTGTATGAGGCCACACTATGGCTTAATAGTAGGTGGAGTATCGTCACAACCCAGGCTATTATAAAAAAAATACACATGTCAATAGCAAATATCCATAAAGTGCAATAGACAAAAGATAAGTGGTTGAGGTAATTGGTAAAAAATCTACAATAGATATCATATTATGGTTACCAGAACCAAATTACATAATGAACAAAAAAGGTCAACAACACAGGGTAAATGCACCTGTGAATTACATGATGCGTGTAGGTAAAACATGAAGTGACCTCGCACGACTGATTCCCCACCGCTCGTGCCTAAATGTATTATAAACACATTTTTTATGAGAAAATTCTATATACTTAATACTGTAATTTTATTATGTGTATCTAGTGTTTTTACCGCTCTCTGTAAATTATTTTTATAGTAGAACACACCGTCTGATGTTAAACTAGAGTGTAGTGTAGTGCGGAAAAGCTGCTACCAGAGTGAAATATCTACCAGATAGCAGTCGCCTCTTCTAAGCTGGCTCTAGGCAACGATGAGAACAGCCTTGGTGTAGCTGTAGAAGACGTAAACTCATGGTCAATTAAAATAAGACTAAATTCTGACCGGTACCAATGTACCAAAAGATTAAATTATAAGTACTTTGATAAAATACAAACACTAGCTTAGTATATGTGTGCCATTTATTGTATTTCCTTTTGTTATCAAAATTTTTTTTTTTAAATACAGTTAAGGCCTGCCACATACAATCGGAATTTCAATAAACAAAATTACTCAGATTTTCAAACGCAACAAACTCATATAAATAATATACTTATCACACACTATACGTTTGTTAGGATTTGCTACATTCGGAATTCGGAGTGTGTGTGACAAGCCTAACTTAACTAACCTATATTTTTCTGGACGTCACACTTTTTTCAGGGTATAAAAGACTCACAACTCGGCCGTTTTCTACGCTACGATGAGACGCTAATTGTACCCATAATAGAGAATACGCCTTTTGAAAAGGACCTAGCAGGCAGCCTGTCCGAAGCATTAGCAAGGTATCCCGGAACTAGTGCCGTGCTGGTTAGAAGACACGGGGTTTATGTTTGGGGTGACTCGTGGCAACAGGCTAAAACTATGTAAGTATATGTAATTCTTATATAATAACAGCCCGGGATAGAGGGGGAATCGAACTAGCGCGCTCCGCTTGACACATTAATGCTCTGACCACTAAGCTAAAAAGTCCAGCTTTCTACGCTGAAAGCTTGAAGGGGTTGCCGATGCATAGATAAAAAAGAGGAATTTCGACATGATTGTGTAAGACTTAACTCAGATGTGCTATTTGGACTGGACTTTGTGTCAAGAGTACTAAGTTAGTGTTACGTGCACCTGGGGTCAAAAGAGATAGCATGCGTCAAAGTTTCTAGAAAGTTCTCTTATAAGCGGCGTAGCGTAAACATCTTGGCCACGCCGACAAGAGTGGCGTGACCTGTGACCTTGTTTACATTATAATTAGTAAACAACTTCGACGAGATCTTTCTCGAAGCTTCCTCTTGTTTGAATATAAATACCGACACCTGAGTGTCCCAGAAAATAGTCCCATTCTGGATGCGATACAACCAACTCCTGCGATACCAAGTAATACTGAACAGCGACTATTGTACCACTCCTGCTTCTACGTTATTGTGTGTCGTATGAAATAAATTGGTGTGAAGACTGAAGGCGTGTATTTATTATTTTGTAGCCCCCCACGAACGTAACATTAGTATGGAATGTCTTCTTGATTCTTGATTTTCTGGCAGGTTTCCACACGCAGACCCTCTATGTGGGTCCCCAGTGCGTCCTTCCCTATAGCGCTCAGTCAGACGATACATTGTGATCGGTTTCAACAACAGTTGGTGCGTTAACCGAACCCCACTTACGAGTGGTTGATACCACCACTGTTTTGTGGTTAGTAAGTGAAGCGAGCACTTTACACATTTGTACGTAAACGGAAGGCGTTGCTTCAAATCCCACCTCACCTCTGGCTTGTTGTGTTGATTTTTTTTTTAAATTCTATTTATATCATAATGTTATTTTCTAAATATATTTTTGTGTGTTTCTTCTTCTATAATGTAAGATGGTATTTAATTTATTATTTTTAGGACGGAATGCTATGATTATTTATTTGAAATGGCGGTCGAGATGAAGAGACTCGGATTAGATCCTGAACTGGAGCCTGAAACAGCTAATGGTGATATTAAACCCAAGTGGTAAAAAATCTATTTATAAGTGGTAAAAAGTGTAATTTACATGAAATCATGAAAATGTATCGTAATTATTTTATACGCCTGTCCTTAATAATAGTAATTATTTCTAGGCGTACAATATAATTACGAGACTCATAGCAGTAAATGGAATTAAATCTTTTTATAATTTGAAAATATTCTGACATTATTAGTTATATTTTAAATACATGCTATAACTCCACCTGCATTAGCGTTAATGTTAACGGCTGCGTCCAACTGCCCGATAATTAGCGTGTTAAAAATTACGACATAAAACTGTGGTTTTGCTCGAGTTAGCGTTTAACGTGTAATACCAATATGATTGACGTTAATAAAATAACGCGTTAAGTCTTGGTCACATTAACGTAACGCTATAATTATTGCTCTAATTAACGCATTAAGGAGCAGGTGGAGGCGTAGAAATACAGTGTAATGTTAATATTAGCAAATTTCGCCTGTTACTCGGCTAATTGCACTGAATAAAAATTAGAGATGAAATGGATATCCGGTAAAAAAAATGCTTTATTTAGTGTCACTAAAGAAATGCAATCAGTAATCGCAAGATAATTCTACAACTTAAAACATTAATTATTATTCATACTGCACTAACGGTTTCGCTTGCCTTCGTAAATAAGTCTATCTTGAGAAAATAGTCTACCTGTACACACCCGTTCGTTCGCGCGCCGTCTACGTAAGCGTGCTTCTTGCGATGAACCAAACGGCAACATTCCGCCGGATATCCGGTCGCAAGGTTGGCCGAATATCCGGTATCCGGCTAAACTGCTATCCGTTTCATCTCTAATAAAAATACATTATAAATGTGCGAAAGTGGGTCGAAACTGTATTCACTTCTCAGCGAAAGGTGACTAGACGTAGGGCATCTTCCCTTAATTTAAGAGTGGTAGGCAGACTGATGATGGTTATTAAGCCAGTCCTCCGTCCCGAGGTAGTACCACCACTCTCAAATTCGGAAGTAGACTGGTACAGCGAGAGGAATGTGTCCTGTCAACCTGAACGGTACACATTCGTCTCCTCAGGCCGGCATAGCGGAGGCGACTGCTACCTGCAGACATTGAATGCACTCCAGCTTAACATCAGGCGCAGTGCTGTCTTAACATGTCGAGCTACTGTTAGAAAAATAACAATATTAAACATTCTTAGCAGTAATAAATTAAATTTTTATGTAGAATTTATATGTGTCTGTGATTTTAGATGTTTTAGACCTGCTGTCCACGAAGGCACATCATAATATTTTATCGCCACATTTTTTTAACAAATTTTTGTAATTACAAAAATTATAATATAATCTGTGGGGTAAACTAGTGGTTAGTACCAACCTTCGACTATCGAAGAATTCGCTTCGAGCACATTTTGTTGGCAACACCACAGCGCAATTGTCAAGAGACATTTTTTGTTGGGTATAATATTTAAATATTGTAATAAAAATAATTCTCTAAAGATAAATTTAAATGTTATTTATAATAAACAATTAAGTACCTTTTACACTATTTCTTAATATTACACCAATAAAGTATCTCTGTGACAGTTCTAATGTGGTGTTGCCAATAAAAATTGTTTAAAGCCGATCTGTTCGAAAGTGGAAAGTTTATTCGTGCCCACCCCACTGTAGTAAATTAACTAGGTATATTTAATAATTATTATTATTACCTAAAATGTTTTATAATGTTACGGACACTTTTTTCTTTTCTTTTTTAATGGTAAGGGACCCATTTCTCTTGTAAAATGTATATTGAGTGAAACAAATGCACGTATAAAGGATAATGCTCATTTTTGGGACAACTTGATATCTAATAGTTTGTTAACAAAACAATATTCTGAAATAATATCTTAGTTTTTCATTAATTAATTTTAATTATATCAACACACCTTTTAAGAATCAATAGACAAGGGCCCAAAGTCAAAAGGCAATCGACAGCTGTCACTTGTACGAATCGACTTGTATGGGATTTGACGTTGACAGCTGTCGATTGCCTTTTGACTAGTTTAATGTTTAATTACATTTAAAAACAATTAACATCTATTATTAAAGCATTTAATAATAACCTCAAATATTACATCATAAAAAATCTAATTACTCACCCGGGTGAACAAAATTAAAACTGCGAGATGATAAGGCATGTAGATTTATTTTTCTACAAAACTCGAGAAAAAATTGTAGGTCCATTTTTCTTAGAAGAATGCATTATCCTATTGCAACAAAATCTTATTTAAAGTTATAGGGGATTTTTTTATATATTATTTGTCCGTCACTGTGGACAGTTTGGCTTTAGTAGTTAACAATTTTTTCCTATTATATCCATTGAGATATATATCTCAATGATTATATCTATAAACTTTTCAAATATATCAATTTGGCATTTGATGTTGTTCATATTTAAAATTAAAATTAAGGCAGTCTGAAAACTTCAAGGCATATTAACTAATTAGATTTTATGTAGTTACAAGGTTGTGAGATGATTATTTAATGCACCGCTCACCGGATAATACTTTTTTGTCCTCTAAATCTATTGGTAAATAAAGCACTACAACTCTCAAGTAATCAATCAGGGGCTTTATAAAGTCAAAAAAGCCAATCGACAGTTGTAGAAGTTGTCTGCGGAGGGAGCCATGAGCGGTCATGGCAAACATCTATTAAAAAGCATACTATACTATTAAATCTTCATCATTATTATATCACCAATCAGACGATGTTATTAAGACTGCAAAGGTAATCAAATGAAGCGATCCTATTGGTGGAGAGGTGTCGCGTTACGCTCTCACGGCGTAAAGGTAAACTTGTACTCGGCCCCCGACCTTGACTTATGCAAAATATATTATTATGAATTTGTGTGCTGTATTATATACATATCTATTAAAGCATTTTTATAATTTTAAAATATATTTAATTCTTTAAAATCTAAGCAATCTCTGTGTTTTCTATTTACATATTTTATATTCATTTGTTATAAAATTAAAATCTACTTCTAGAATTCTTGTAGTTTCATTTTGGAAAATTTCTACGAATAGACAATGACATTCAAGACTGTCAATCGGCCCTAGTTATTGGTCAATTCATAATGCCAGCTTCAGTGCACACTCCTCTCGTTACTACCTGGCTGGCTTCACGTGTGTACTACTCCAAGACGACAAACTGACCTAAGGACCCACTATCAATGATCAAAAAGTGACATTTCAGGCGTAGTCAACATTTTTCTAGATAGTCTGCGGAATTAATTAACTTAATAATTAATTTAAAATATTCGACAATTCAAATATTTAGACCTGCTTTATTTTCAGTGCCAAAGAAAAAGGAATTGCACTTTTTTAATTTTAATTGTGGTATCCGCGTAAAACTACAGGAAGTGCCTTGTTTTACGTATATTTTCATACTTTTCGACAAACAAAACGTTTTTAACCTCTTATTTCCATTTCAGGGTGTAGCTTAGGCATTTGTAATTCTAAAATCCAGGTACTAAAAGCTCTCCTGTCGTTGCGAGCCGACCGCTATTTTAAATAAAAGCAACTGATAACAATTTAAATTTTATTATATTAATTGTCTATTAGACTAATTATAAATGATTGATTAGATATCTTCAGACGCCCATAGCTCCTCCAGCTTCCACGGTTTCTCCAGCGGTAGTTTTATATTTTCTTTGAGTTCTGTTACGTTTAGGCCATGGTACTTTTTCATGTACGTATTTCGCATGCGCTCGGACTTCGCATTGGCTTGGAAATGATTTACCACAGATAGCGCAATTATGCGGGCGTAAACCGAGATGAAACTGTAATAGAAATCTATATAAATCCTTGGGTCCAAAAATAGTGTCGCGGATGAATGCGAAAGCGTGCCCGTAACTCTACCTCACGAAGACCGGGTGCAACAGGAGGAAGCCCGATTCACTCCTGGCCCTCTCCTGTCCTTCCTGGAAGACATCTAGTGGCTGCGATGAAGCGCACAACGAGAGGCCTTGGCCAAATTTCAATTACGGAAAAGGAGCCTGCGAGGAATGTACAATCCACTCCTGGCCCTTCCTTTAGGACCAGTAAGTCCATATCGAGCTCTTACCCCGAGCAGTAACTGGAATAACTTACACTTTTCTCATGTTTCCGTAGTGCACACCATCGTTTATATTTCCTGTTACACAATTTGCACTCGAATTTTGTACTGTCTGCATCATGTACAGGTTTATGTATGAACAGTTGTGATGGTGTCCGGAATGTTTTCCCACATTGTTGGCATTTGTGAGGCTTCTCCCCCGTGTGTCTGCGACGGTGATAGGTTAGAAGCAATAAGCGCTGCAAACAATATTATCAAATTAAGATAAAAATTGTGTATTTCTATGCGCTCGGATAACTGAGGGCCAAGTATGAGTTTACATTTACGTAGTCACGGCGTAAAGTGAGAACTCTACCAATCACACAATATTATGGCTGTCAGGTTAAAAAAATTCAAATGAAGCTATCCTTTTTTTTTACGTGGGGAAATTCAATTACGGACTTCCTGGCCCTAGGAGAAAGGGCCAGGGGTGTGTCGGGCTCCCTCCTGATTGAGGTGTATCGACTAAAACCCCACCCGGTCGTCATATGGCAGGAAAGAGGGGGGTATACTGTTCATCCTGTTCCTGCACCATTTTCTACAATTCTTCTAGAAGTTAATAATAATAATGAAGGAGGAAGTAATCAAAAACTTATATTATTAAGACGAGGGAAAGCAGAGTCGCGGGTACGCTTTCGCATTCGACCGCGACTCCGCCGACGTCCGCGTCGGCCAAATGAAGCTATCCTAGGTTTCTAAACTAGGTAAACGACTTTACAACTACTAAACTGCTAGCCGTATCCATCCATAGCTCTTTTAGCTACTTTTCCATAAGCTATCCTCATAACTTCTGGATTAGCAGATATTACTTTTTTTTTAAATTCAATTTTCATCATAATTCAATATTGTTTTTACAGTTGCCTTGTATTGCATGTAACCACATTCCACTATATTTAGTAGATCGATATATACAACAGATTTTTTTAAAGCCATATGAAAATATGTCGAAATAGTTCTTTAATATCCCGCTTAGTTTTCAAATTGACCATTTTCTGAAACCATTAGCATTTCTAATACCTTAAACATTTTTCCACAAATTTCGCATTGGTTTGGTAGTACATCATTTGGTGCCTCTTTCACGACACCACCAGCAGCAGCATGTGTCGACTTAAGATGTTCTTTAAAACCAGCTTGAGATGAGAATTTAATTTTACACTGAAAAAATTTAATGAAATTTAAAAAAAAATAAAATGTAAACAATATTACTAATTTCTTGCGTACTTACTTGAGTACAATAGTCACGTGATTGCTTTCTCGCATGATGCAAACGATGATGTTTTGACAGCTCCATCTCATTCGAAAAGGTTTCCCCACATTTATCACATCCGTTACTGAAAGAAAACAATATTACAGCAAATAATGCATCAAGCTTTAGTAAGAAGTACTAACAAATATATGAGATTTGACATCTGTGACCCCCAAGGACTAGAAGCAAATTCTAGACCACTTGGACGTCCGTCGGCCAATATAAATTGATTCACAGCCAATTTCAAGTTACAGTCAAAAATAAATGCAATCCCATGAACTCAGTTAATTATTTCCTAAAATGCTTCAGCGCCACTTTTGCTGGTAGTACCTTACTTAGCAATATTTTCTATTGGGTACTTCAAGTTCCATTTTGAGTAAAATCACATATAAACCCAGCCTGAAAACTAGTGTTGTGACACGCAACGAAACACGCATACTAGTGTTGTTTTTGTAAAAGAATCAATTTAAATAATTGAATATATCAATTACCTAACTGTATGTTTCGAAGACAATACTAAATGACGATTATAAGCCTTCTCTGTGGCGAAATGTAGATCACAAACTGAACATTGAGAACCTTCTTTTGCATTTTCTTCCTGAAATTTAGAAAAAGCTTTTAATTATTGAATATTATTGATTAAAATTAAATTATTAGGGTATTACAGTTAGTGGCTTTGGGGTTTCTGTCTTCATATTTAAGTGATAAAGCTCAACATAAATAGTACCACATCTTCAGGCTCTCGTGTTATGATGGGTGTCCCACAGGGTTTAATTCTTGGCCCTTCCTTGTTTTTGCTACTACAATAGAAAATCAATTCGCAATATTTATTCCAGAATTGCACATAATAAATATACTTACATTTCGATGTAATATCAATTTATGTGATCTCAAACCGACTGGTGCAGCAAAAGTATCACCACACAGTTCGCAAACACATTCCGTCAAGTGTTTTTTCCTTTTGTGCATGAGTAAAGTATTTGGCAATCTGTAAAAAACAATATTATTTCATACTGACTGTTTGTTACCCACAACTCTTTATGCATATAACATTAGCGTTTCAGGAATTAATTTGTTAGAAATAGGTTGTTTAAATAGTATCTTGGCTTGAAATTAAAGTTTAATTCATATGTACCACTTACCGCTCGCGAACCACAAACAAATTGGTTGTGCGTGGAATGTCGTAATATCACAAATTATGGTCGGTTTCAACAGCAGTTGAGCGTGGTCGATGTCATCCACAGAACTGCCGTTGATACTAACCATATCGTCGACAGTTGAACCACATTACAACCAGTTATTTGTGATTGAAACATGTCTGTAACTCTTAATTCTAACTGATCCCTTTTTATCTATAAAATTAAGTTACCTAAATATTTTCCCACATAGATGACAAACGTATGTCCTCCCCTTGTGCATGTTAATATGGATTTTAGTTCGGAATCTGAAATAGATTTTTATACATTTAGAAGTAGGTACAGTTGATGGTTGTCTCCACTTTAAACTATACCACAATCAAGCACAGACCTGACGTGTATAAGTCTGCTCCGTTGAACCTGGAAATTACACCAACATAGCAGTGCGATTGTTACCTGCCACTACTTCGTGGTGATGAATCTGTTGGTTTTAGCCAGACGTGGCTGCTCATTTGCAGATAAAGAGCCTGCAAAGAATCTACAATCTAGCAGCTCTGCATATTACAACTCTCCGCCTGATGTTAAACTAGTGTGTGGTCCATGAACAAAACAACTTGCTATCACAGAAAAATTCTTGTTATGTCTGAATACTTCCAAACAGATAGCAAAACGCGAGCATGTCATGGGTGTTTAATACACTTAAAAGTAGTGGTACAAGGTATAGCAGATTGGGTTAATAACCATCAACGGTCCATGTCCACTCTTTAATTAAAAATAGTTTCATAGCAGATAGCATCCAGCAGAGAGTAGAATAGACTAAAGTATATTTTAAACTTACTGTGAATAACTCACAAAGGGGCAGATTAAACAAGTATATTTTCTCTTATGGCAATTAAGAAAGTGGTTCCCCAAACCCTTTTGGTCATGGAAGCAAAAATGGCATATGTCACATTTAAAGCGAAGCTCCTGAAACAATGGTGATAAACAATTAGTAAGACACCCGAGGTGTTCGCCCTGTCGATGAATCAATGCATATTCGTCTACCAGAAGAGGGCGCCCTAGGAAGACCTTTCTCAGTCAGATTGGTCAACTGCTGAGAAAGGGTCAGATAAGGCGCACCCTCAACCGCCATGCATGCATGAGGGGAGTAATGGAAGTGATCGAATAGGGAGTGGTATGTTGAGAGAGGAGTCGCTGGCGCTCTTTAGTTTCTGCCTACCCCAGTGGGATCAAGGCGTGAGGTAAGTAGTAGTAGTCGTCTACTCAAGTTGGCACAGCCGAGACAACTGCTACATGCAGATATTTCTCTCTGGTAGCAGTTATTATTGCTACCACCACTTTCGAATGTAACATCCGTGAAGTGACATTGTCGCGTTTCAGAGGCAGTTTGAAAGTAGCCAGGTATATCGAGATGTCAATCTAGATGGTACATACCCATCTCTACAGGCCGGCATAGAGGAGGCGACCGCTGCCCGTAGAGATTTCTCTGTAGTAGCAGTTGTTTCCGTTCAAATAGCTTTACATCAGGCAGAGTGATGTCATTTACCGAGCTACAATTAAACTTACAGTATTATGTTTCAGCCTATGATTATTAAAAGTAGTTATATTCTCGAATCCTTTATAACACAAGTCGCATTTAAAAGCGCAACTTATATAATTACTTGAGTTTTTTCTTGATAACAATTCTTCTCTTGCCATTTCCGGTGTCATTTCTGTTATATTTACATAATCTTCTAATACGGCAGATTCTAATAATGGGCCATTTTGTAGTGTTTTACAACTAGTTTCGGATTGTACAAAGCTGTCACTTTCATTTTCATTAACACATATTTCTATATATTTTTTATCTTTATTCAAAACTGAATCCTTTTCATTTAAGCCCTTTATATTTTCAATTTTAATTTTAGTGTTCGGAATTAGTGTTGGATTTTTTTTATCAACAATGTCACTTGATGTGTATTCATCCAATTCTGCATTATCATCACTGTAATCATCATCCTCTGTTCCAATTATTTCCTCTTTTAAATGTAATTCTTTATTTATGTCACCTTTTTTATCAATATTATTTTCATAATTTGATATGAATTCAGTATTATTTGAACTAGCTTTATAGTCTATAGGTTTCATTTGATAATTTTTTACCATTTCAAATGTAATCTGGAATTTTTATTTCTAAATGAATGTTTATAATTTGAAATTATTAAATGCTAGCCTACAAATTTTTATTCATACAATTAGTAAAAAAACTAGGTATAAATTATTCTAGGCAGTAATCTACCTATATGCTAATTTTCATCCATTTGAGCATGATTACAAATCTATAATATGATAGGGATCCAGTTGGACATAACAAGAAGAGTCTGTCCTGTGAACCTACACACGGTATACTAATCTCATCACGCTGACAACAACATACTAGAGACAACTGCTACCTGCAGATCGTTCACTATGGTAGTATTTGTTTCCACATATGGACCACACTCTATCTTAACATCAGACAGAATGAAGTCTCATTATGGACAACTATTAAAAAAAGGTACATTACCAATTCATATCTCTCCAACATATTAACCAAAAATCTATTAGTTTCATGACATGTATATCGGAATAATGTGGAAGCTCTTAATAAATCACCACAAAGCTCACATATTGCCTCAAATGGATTATGTTCCTGGAATTAAGGACAAGAGAATTTGTATATATGTGCCGTTCTTTTATCTAACATATACATATATGATTGTGTTACTTGTGGCTCTAGGATTGTTTTCGCACGCAGACCCCCCATGGAGCGTCATTCTGCTCTCACGTTATGGCATATGATTTCCTTTACGAGGACCAGCACACTTCAGTAATACTATCTCAGTATATTTTGTACTGTGACTAGGAAAACAGTAATGAAGGTCACGCTGACAAAAAAGGTAAGCTTTCTGTTCATTTCACTCTTATTATATGTTCATGGCTAAGCTATAAGTTTTATAGTTAAAATTACGGTTGTTATATCTAGTTAAGAAGTAGGCATTCGCAAGTGTCTGCAGTGCTCATAAACACAGAGAATATAAAGGGAAAAGATTAATGTGAGAAAGGCAGAAATAAGAACTTACCACATTCCCCACAAGGGATGTATAAGCATCTTCACTTAGCGAAATAGTTTTAATATCAACTAATTTCTTATCAGTCGCTAGACATATCCTGCAAGCTGAGTAACAATGCAAATTTATAAGTTTTCCCATTTTTAGACCACCTCAGCCTGCAAACCTGTTCTCAAACACACTACACAGACAATAATAAAATCGTGATACTAAACAAAACCAACCAAAGGGAATAGAAATAGCAGTTACTATTATTTTTTCTTTTATGGCACTAGAACAATTTGCCAGTGTCAAAGTAAACCTATAAACCACGATGGTACATTTTTTAATTTGTTGGACTTGTACATCGCATATTTACCAAAAAAATAAAGTAGACTTGCAGTGAAATTGCACGTCCTCGTCGATAATAACCAGCGATATTAATGTTAACACTACGAATATGTTGAGGAATAATAATGATAGTCGAGACTTTTTAAATAAATATATAATAATGTAATTTGAACACCGTCCCGATACAAGCACTTTGTAAAACTCAAGTGAGGTGATTTTTAGCTGTCCTTCTTTTCTTAATGCTTCATCGGCAAAAACTGCAACTGTTTATAATTTCTGTAGTTGTTTATTGTTGCAAACTAAACATTGGCACGTCTCGCAACCACAGCCATTCTCAAGTTTCACGAATTCTACTGGTTTAATATGGTGTTTTAATTTACAAACATCGCAGTTGTATACTTGATGTAAATTCATATGTTTACAATTTTTTATTGTTTTATCACACGGTATGCATTCGCAAATTTTACAATTACAGGCGTTATAGGCTTCACTTAACTTTTTTTTAATATCGGTCATTTGTGGCTTTGGTTGAACTGTAACTTGTAGATTAGAAAATTCGTTAAATATTTCATTTGCTAGTTCTTTTGCTGTTGTATTTATAATGACATAGGTTTCCGATGTATGATCGAAATCGTTTTGAAATAAAATTTTGCCCTCTTCTATTGCATTGTTATTTTTACATTCCATTTTAAAATCTTTAATATTTTGTGTAGAACGCTCCATTATTTTTAATGCACATAAGTATTTTTTAAATAAACCTCCCACTTATTTTCATTCTTGACTTGGTACGCTTTGGTAATTTCTTTTGGGATTTCTTGGAATTTTTACTATAGCCATATTTCTTAAGTATTTCCTGAAATAATTACAAAAATTTAAAATCCCCATCTATCCCACATCCCCAAAAACCCACATCAACAAAAATTATAAAATATATCTTTAAAATCTGTCGAAATGACAATATTGTTTTTTTTTTCGATAGAGGCGTTAGTCAGCAAAAATACGTTTATATTCAATTTTACAGAATAAAAACTTACAGTATAATTTTAGCAGCTTGCGTGTTTTGTCTGCATCTTTTAACTGAATTAAATGTTTCTATGCGGCCTGCAATTGTGTATATTTATTTTTTGATACAAAAACGCATCCAAAGCAACAATCGTTGTCACTGTGAGATTGTCAGATGCACACGAATGGCTACAGAGCTTTTGAAATCGCCGCATAGAATCTTTTAATTCAGAAACTTATATTAACTATACTTCTTCAAACTAATAACGAAAGGACTGGCTGAAAAATGGACAAAACGAGTAATTAGACGATAAAGGGCAAATAAAAATACCAGAAATAATTTAAATAGTTAATTTATTTTACGAAAAAAAAACTTCATTTTAATAGGTACTAAAATATCTAATTTGTCAGTTGTAGTGTAAAATTAAATGTTAAAAGAACTTTATTAAATAATAATTATTAAAAAAGAAAGAAAAAAACGCTTGGCACGGAAACAAATTAAAAAATAAAAATTAGATACGTTATAGTATCGCCGTTTAATCATTTAAAAAGAGAATTAATAATGATAATACACTTAAAAACTATTAATGAAAAAGGTACGTTTTTTGTTCGATATGTTTAGATTCGCTTATTTTATTTTACAACATTTATTTACAAGTCGTCAACTTTTCTTAACTATTAAGAAGGCACCTGTGTGAGGTCGGTGGTGGTATCTGAAAAAACAAAACAAAATTATAAGGCAACGACAAAAGTTTTATTTCAACAATATTTAAAAAAAAAGTTAACAACAAACAACTGGATTTTCAGAGGTATTTGTGTAGTTATCCCCCAAATATTATTATTTTATTGTAGCTCTGCATTTGATAACACTCCGCCCGATTAAAGCTAAAGCGTTACCCATAAACGGAAACAATTGCTATTTACAAATAAATTTCTGCAAGCAACAGTCGCCTCCGCTATGGCGGCTTGAGGAGAAGAATGTGCACCATCACCACCTTGCTACTTCCAAACTGCTCCCGAAACGCGACAAGGTCACTTCAGGGGTGTTACATTCGAAAGTGGTGGTATGGCAGACTGGACTAATAACCATCATCTACTTACTAATTCGTAAGAGGCAGCAATTAAACATCTGTGCTCCAAACTATCGCATTTGTACCCAACGCACAAGATGGACAATTCTGAAAAAAAAGAATACGATTACAAATTAATCTTCAGTCGCTAATTAATTAATTAAGTTTTTTTTTATGTAGCTCAACTTATGACAACACTAAGTCTGATGTTAAGCTCGAGTTTGGACATTTCTACATCCGCCTCCGCTTCCGCTATGCCGGCTTAAGGAGTCGAAAGTGCACCCATCAGGTTGTAGCCAAGCTTGAGTTGTCCATAAAAAGTAATCATTTTGGTATTTTTTTTATGCGGTTCGACTCAGTTTCATGTAGGGATCATTTCATTGTATGGGAAGAAAAAACTGAACAGTAGAAGTTAGTCAAATTCAATTCTTATAATAAAATCAATGGCTGTTCGTTAGTCTCGCTAAAACTCGAGAACGGCTGGACTGATTTGGCTAATTTTGGTTTTGAATTATTTGTGGAAGTCAGAAGGTGGAAGTAGAAATGTCAAACGTTTGATGTTCTTCCCGTCGTTTAGAAATCAATTAAATTTAAAAGTCGTTCAGAAATGCTTTTTTATTTATTGGTTCTGAGGCGGTACGAAGTTTGCCGGGTCAGCTAGTAATATATATATATGTATTGTCATGTAATAAATCAATAGATAATTCTATCAATGGAAACTGCTAATTGACGTCAATGTTTAATAGAATTTTAAATTGTATGTTTTACTAAAATAAATAAATAATGTAACTTACAACTATACTTTCAATGGCGTTCGCTAACTGTTCTTCCATTATCTTTACATCACTATGTTCTAGCACTTCCTACAATATAAAAAATATATTATTAATTAATTGAGATTGTCTCTGAAGGTTTTTCTTATAGTAGCTCGGCATGTAACCACACTCCACTTGATGTTAGCTAAAGTGCGGTCTATGAGCGGAAACAACTGCTACTACAGATAAATTTCTATAGGCAGCAGTCGCCTCCACTATGCCGGCTTGAGGAGACGAGCGTGCACCATCCAGATTGACAGCGCACACTCCTCTCGTACCTGATTACTTCCAAAGTGATCTCGAAACGCGACAAGACCACTTTACGGATGCTACATTCGACACAACTGCTCGCAAGTAGCAGATGCTTCCACCATGCCGGCTCGAGAAGAGGCATGTGCACCGGAAATATTTCTTATAAACAAATATCCAAAACGAAATTACCTCTTGACAAGTCTTAACAGGGTCAGTTAATTCGGGTACAGCGGCACACAATCGGGCGGCTGCGCAGGCGCAACTAACACTGGCCAATCGTGAAGCACCACTCAGTACACCGGCATTGCCCTCCAATCGCAACGAAGCGAATTCACCGCGAGGCTCTCCGATAAAGTTAGGTACTGAATATGTCATAGAGGACACAGCACGTTGCCATTCCTAAAACCGTAATGGATGATAACTTCATGTAAAGATCTAATTACGATGTTGAATTTGATATTTGAGTGCGGCGCATCACAACACTCCACCTGATGTTAAGCTCCAGTGCGGTCCATGAACGGAAACTGCTACTACAGATAATTTTTTACATGCAGCAGTCGCCTCAAGCACGTTTGGGGAGACGAGAGTCGACCATCCAGATTGACAGCGCTTTACGGGTGTTACATTCAAAAGTGGACGACAGACTTGACTAATAACCATCATCAGTCTGCCTACCACTCTTTAATAGGTACTGAGCGACCACAGTACATACATATAACATAGTTATTATTGTACCGGTCAAAATTTAGCGAGATTTCAATGGAGGGAATAAGAACACAATATGCAAGATGGCGTTGAAAAATGAAGGACTTTTTGACATGACAAAACGAGAAATAACAAGACGATCGATTACATTATTAGAGTCATCCTCAACCAACTTCGTATAAAACCTATATACCCAATTATTCGGATATTACAAAATCCATAAATTAGTCAAATTAGAAAAAAAATGCAATCGATATTGTTATTGAATTAAATTACAAAAATGGGGGAATAACTCGGAATAATGACAAGCATAGAAGGGCGGGCGAAAATGACAAAAATTATCATTTACAAAAATTGCTACAGACTTTTCTAGCACTTAAAGTCTATGAATGAGCAAAGAAAACTACCACCATAGATAAATGTTTGCAGACAATAATCCGCTCAGTATTTTGAGGAGATATTCTGTGATATGTGCATCGTCTAGGTTGGCGGTGTAGAGGGGCTGGGCTACTTTAAAACTGTTCCTAAAACGCGACTAGGTCAATTGACCGGTGTTACACCCATGATAATATAACTAATCTCAATTTAAAATAAAATGTTAATATTTGCACCCTTACAATGCTTGTCATTATTCTGAGATGATTATTACGTACACGAAAATGTTAACAAAACATACCTCCGTATCTGTTTTAGCATCAGCGTCACCTATCGATCTCACTAACTCCTTAGATATCGCCATTAGGAGATAATTTGTAATTTTCGCTTTGGTATCAACCGTCACTTCGACTCTGCCATGATGAGGAGCTATTTCTTTAACTAATCTCGTCAAATCATCATCAGCAGTATTATGTATACGGTCGAAAAGATCTTCAATCAAACTTCCAACCAACTGACTTCTCAGAGACGGACAGGAGCATTTGCTCTCTGTCAAATAACTCATACTGTGGTGCATTCTTCCATAATCTATTTTCTTTGGTACGGCGGTGCAAAACGTATATCCTTCATCTATATATTCAGTTCTATCAGGTTTCGGCTCCATTCTCGATGACCTAATCTGCCTCATCGCTTCGCTTCTCATTTCTTCTAATTCTTCAGTCTTAATCGACAACTCGTGACTTAAAGTCTTCACTATCTCGTCACATTTCCTTTTGCATTGTGACAAAGCTTTCTGTGTCAAATTTAACTGCTTTTCCAAAGATTCGACCTGAGAAAACAGCTCTTCTTAGAACTTCGTCCAAGGGCGATATCCATGCAATGCATATTTACACGTGCTTGTCTCGTCACGAACACAAACATTCACTTGAAAAGGGAGAACTGCCAAACCGTGTTAGATAGAAAAATCGTGCGTATTCTAAAAAGCTTTGCTGACCCGTGTATTATTAGTATGAAGAAGCATGCATATATACAACACATATAATATATACCTTATACCACATAAAACTAACTACTCTTTCAATGAAAATTATAAAATATATTTAAGATCAATAAAAACAAGACAAACCGAAAAACATTGTACAAATAATATACCTAAGGTAGTGCATATATTATAGGCGTTGGGAAACTAAAGTATATACAACTTGACGCAATGCCAATCGAGATTTTCGAGAAATTCGACCCTAAATCCGGCTCTTTATAAGTGGTTTAAAGCTGTCAAACTACTTCCAAACGCCTAAATACTTCAGAATATGTTTTTCTAATTATTTTCTTGTTTAAACTATCAATTTAACCTTTATTATAATTTTCATTAAACATTTATGCCAATAACATTAAAACCACATAATTAAAACACCATCCACCTACCTCCTCTTTAAGTTCACTATTAGTTACTTCTAAATCTGCTACATTCTTATTAGATCTATTTAAATCTCTTCTGGCATTATCCAAATCGCTGACGAATTTCACTTCAGTTTTCTTAGCACAATCCTTGTGATGTTGTATATCTTCGTTCAACTTACTGTTATGTTTTCTTAATTGTTCTAATTCACTCTGGAATTTTAAACACATAAGTCTAGCATGATCACGTATTTAATATTTAAACATATCTACCTACAAATTCTAACCTAGTGAACCTATTATTTTTTTTTATAAATAATTGATATCCAAAGACAAGATGGACTCAGAATGAGACTAATTTTATCTACAGCCTATTCATTGCTAAATTGTGTATATTACTTAAGATAATAAACCAAACTAACCTTAAACTTTTGATCGAGTTCCCTACAAGCACTTTCGACTTTCCTTATCTCCGTTTCCGAATGAAAAACTTTAACTTTCAGTTCATTATTCTTATCTTTTAGAGCACTATTATCCCTTTCAGCTTTATCTAAAGCAATACGCAGATTGGATTCTGATTCCTCAATATCTCTTAGTTTTCTTTTTAGAGGATCTAAACATTTTTTCCATTCATCCTTTTCTGTTTCCAGTTTAGTAATTTTTCCTTTCAGTGATGATTCTATTTTGTTCGCTTCAATAATTTTCTTTTTATAACCGCCTTCCATTTCTGCCCACATGTCATCGGCTTGTGTTAACATTTCTAAATAGGCTTTTTCACGTTTTTCTAATTCAGCAATTCGGAGTTTTAGTTCTTTCTCGCTGCGTAGTAGGCTTTGGAGTCTTTTAGTCATCTCTGTATCGGCTGGAATCTGGAAACACAAGTTCATTATTATTTCTGGCAACAAGTCATTGATTGAAAATTAAACATGATTTGTTTGCTGTAGATTATGAGTTCAGAGATATAGGGGTAAGAGACGATAAAATAAATATAGATTATGTAAAAACAAACCTTCTCTTTATCCTTTTCTAATTTAATACCACAATTTAATAATTCAATCTTCTCCTCAACTTTACTTTTCTTATATTTGGCACCACTCTCAGCCGCCTCGATTTGTTTCTTAGCAATTTCGAGTTGACCTTCTAATTCTTTGATTTTAAAACTTAATTTCGTTTTCACAGAATTTGCTTGTGCTTCAATCCTTCTTTTCTCAGCCAATAAACTGAAATTTAGTTTTTTTAGTTAATTATAAGATGACCTTTATTTAACTAGGATAATTCTATAAAAAATCTATTGATTTATTATTTACCTAATAATTTGTGATTCCATATTACAAGTTTTAGCCGAAGGTCCAGTCCAAATAGCAACTGTCCCTGTATGTTCTTTCCTTTTAACAGATTCATTCCTAATTTCTGAGATCAATTCTTTTGTGTTTGGCGAATATGGCGTCATGCGCTGTTGGAGTGTTCTCTGTAAATCAAAGAAAATCATATTATGATAAAAAAAACTTTCATCTGCCTTTTTGTGCCTTTTTGTGCCTTTTTGTAAACTAGTTTTAACCAAAAGCGATACTTTTTCTAATGAACTCTAATACAGTAATATTATGTTGCTTAAATTTTATTTTTAAAACCTTTGACCGGCTATATCCTAAAACTACAAAAGCGCGACTTGGAGACTTTTCGTTCTATGGGGGTTATATATTTCATAATCGCCGAAGTAATGGGACTACGAGAAATAGGTCTTCCTCCTGGTCCAAAATCATGAGCCCTGATTTCAGACAGTCCCATCTTTATAGCGGCAGGTTCACTAAATTTTAAAATAATTATAAACCTGTGTAATTCTGTGTAGAACTCTTTGCAAATATAATGTTAGACAATGATAAGAAAAACGTAATATTTACCTGTGTACCAGGAGTAATATAGGCTCCAATGACTTGTACACAATTCCATGCAATCAATGCTGGTACGGCCTTCTCTAACTTATGCATCCTTGTTAACAGTTCATTCTGAAACATCGCATATGTAATTAATAAAAAAACGTATTAAGAATAAAATATGACATATGGCTCGGCATATGACAACATTTCACCTAATGTTAATAGAATGTGGTCCATGAACAGAAACAACTGCTACCTAAGAAAAATTTCTGCAGACAGCAGTCGCTGCCTCTATCCAGGTTCTGCCAGGCTAAGAAGATGAATGTGATAAATCAGGTTGACATCACACACTCCTCTAGTTAAACCTATCGACTTCCAAACGCGACAAAGGCATTTCAAATGTACCATCTGGCAGACGGGCTAATAATTATTACCATCAGCCGGCTTACAGTTCTTAAAATTTTATGTTTATTTAAAAATCATAATATCAACGCTATGTTGTTGCTTTTATTTATTTTAATTGAATTTTTTTTGTCGTAACAAATACTTACCTCTCTAGACTTAAGTGCAATTTCACGGTTTTTCGCTTCAGACATTAATCTCTCCGCCTGAGCGCGCGAACATTCTCGTTGTTCAGTCATATCTCTTAGTTGAGCTGTACATAGCTCGTAGTCCATTTCAAGTCTGAAATTACATTAGAACTTAAAAAAAAACTTAAAGAAAGCGGAACAGGTACGAGTATCTCTTATTAAATCGTGATCACATGAAGGTGACGACTAAATTTGAAACTATATCTTCGTTTGTTGCATTTCTGTGAGGGCGAATTTTAAACGGTTTAAGCCAAAAAATAAAGCGTATTTTTTAGTCGATTTAAATTGACATGTTAAGAGTAAATCTATACTTACTGTTGCCAATGTAATCTTGTATCGTTTTCAATCTCTTCTAACTCACAACAATCTTCCTCTAGCCTCTCATATTTATCCTGTAACTCTGACAATTGAGATTCCAATTCTTGTATTCTGTTCTCTAGCAAAAATTCATTCTGTAGCCTCTGCGCTAATTTGGATTCTTTGACGTCTTGTGCCGCCTCGTAAATAGATATTTTACCTTCCAAAAACTTTAATCTTCGCTCGTAATACTGCTTATGCTTCTTACCCAACTTAACACATTTACATTCCAAACCATCGGTTTCTTCTAATCGCGTAATAGATCTATTTTTAACTCCTTGCTTTTCTAATTTCTCCCTTATACTATTTAGTCGTTGTATTTCAGTATTTAATTCTCCAGTGAACTCGTACGAGTCGTTTTCTGTCTGAGTACTCTGGGTGTCTGTTTCTACACCTTCAAAGATACCGCTCTCTTGAAGTAAGTTGTTTGATTTCCTGACTTCGTCACTGGTAATATTTTCAAGGGATTCGTATTTTGCTTTCAAAGATTGTTGAGAGTATGGTGTGACAGTTGCGATAGCCTTTTGTGTTTTATGAACTGGAATGTCCGTGTCTAATTTACAATTTTTTAGTTCGCATTTTTTCGGTCTTATCTGTGGATGTGAAAATGTTTACATTGTTTAATGTTTATTTATTGTAATGGTAATTCTAACGAGCAGTCCATTTGACAATGAAGTGACTTTATTTTTTTATTGTTTTTAAATGAAGGTTGAATAAATTTTAACTTACCTGATAACATTCATCATCGCTGACGGAGCTGCTCAAGGCTTGATAATTATAAAGCAGGATCAACACTTGTTCTAAACAGCTCCTGTCTTCAGCAGAACCTGCCGATAAGATCATCTGCTCCAAGTGATCTTTAACTGGATTGCTCCTCAACGAATCACTGGCTTCTGAATCTAATATATCAGCTAATACTTGGGCTCTTGCAAAATCCTCCTTAAATTCATCATGAGCACCCATTCTGCGTGGTACGCAGGGACTGCTAGGTGTGTGAGGAGATTTATAACCAGAGTCCATTCGTTTAAGTTCTGGTGAAGCGGAATCTTTGATGCGAGAGCCGGGGGACACGCAACCCGAATCTGAATCTGTTAGGTTATCCCTAGCACCCTAGAAAAAAATTTAGACATTTTACACATATTTTAATAAATTAAGATTTTATAAGTACATAGTTATTAATTTAAAACTTTTGATAGGTAAATATACCAGCCCGATAACTGAGCGCCACAACCCGCCACGGCTCCTCGGCGTAGACGCGTTAAAATTTTACAATGCAATATTGCTATCAATTGTATATTCAATTAAAATAATACAAGAAGTCGACCCAAAACGGCATATAATACAATCCATAAATTTAAAGATAAACCATTAATTTATTATAGTTATTAATAAAAATTAAAATATTCTAATAAGTTGTATTTGTTAGGTTGATAATATAACTGGACTGATGACAATTATATAACCCAGTTTGCTCGTCGTAGTACCACCATTTTCAAGTGAAAAACCCTGAAAGTTGAGTGGAAATAGCTTAGAAATAGCCAGATGCACATTCATCTCCACAAACCCGCATAGCAGAGGCGACTGCTACCTACGGAATAATTGATTTGCTTAACTTAGCTTAACTTCAGGAGGGATATGGTCACATGTCGAGCTACTATAAAAAGTTAACAGTTTTCATGTCAAACACTCATTTGTTGTATAAGGTACACAAAGAATGTTTTACGCTTCACGATTTCTGGTCATCAATTACCAAAGGCACGTACGCCATTACGTTCTTACGCAAAATCATTCATTTGCTATCCTATCCTAATCTATTTATTACTATCTTATCTTTTATAATTATGTAATCATGTTTGCAGCATTATTTTTATAATACTTTTGTTTACAAATCAAACAAGGCGAGGTCTTTCTCTTTTCTAATCGTATTACCTCATAACTATCACCATTGCGACACTTTGTTTCTCAAATGAAACATAATATTATAAGATGAAAAGAACTCAAGATATCGATCGATGAGACTCGTGCTCAAATGTCGCTAAATTCTGATTGGTACCATTTATGTCATATGTACTTCGGTCGCTCAGTGCTTATGCTTTTGTAGCTAGTTTAGTAATGATATTTAAAAAAAATCTATTTATTTTTAACTAAAAAAAATAATTAATTAGGACGAAGGAAGGAAAATAGTGTTTTCAGAAACAGATTTACACGCTTGCGGTGTCAATGGCTACCACAAAGAAATTAATGTCTGAAGGCAGGTATCGCCTCCGTTATCCACGAGTTTAGTCACGCCTTTGTCATAAATGGTCTACAATGGGAAGCCATTAAGCTAAATTTGAACACTATAATATAAATCCGATAGTCGATAGCCGTGTTCAAAATAATAAATCTTCAAACAGAAACTTTTTTTTATTGTAGCTCGGCATGTGACAACACTCCGCCTGATGTAAAGCTAGAGTGCGGTCCATGAACTGCTACTACAGAGAAACCTGTGTGCGGGCAGCAGTCGCCTCCACTATGCCGGCTTGAGGAGACTAGCATGTACCATCTAGATTGACAGTGCACACTCCTCTTGTTTTACCTGGCTACTTTTAAACTATTCCTGAAACGCGACAAGGTGTCACGGGTGTTACATTCGAAAGTGGTGGTACTACCCCAGGACGACAGACTGGGTTAATAACCATCATCAGTCTGCCTACAGAAGAAGAAACTAAGTCTTTGTTCAAAAAGAAACTACTTTATTAATTAAAACGACAAATTATTTAGAATAGGCTTATTTTTATCTTATTTTACTATTTAAGACAAGCTCACGGTTTCACGCCAGGGTAGGCAAAGAGAACGGAGCACCAGTGACTTCCCTCTCTATAAACTACTTCTGCTTCGACCACATACATCTTTCCGGAACTATTAGCGCTATAGTTACCTAAGTAAGCCCTAATTAACATAAAAGATTCCCTAGAGATGAAACGGATTGCCAGACCGGTCAGACATGCAAAAAACCTACGTTAAACCGGACATCTTGCAACTCTGGGGATGAAACGGGAACGCTACATGCTTGTACGTTATAATTTTTTTTTATTGTAGCTCGACATGTGACAACACTCCGCCTGATGTAAAGCTAGAGTGCGGTCCATGAATGGAAACAACTGCTACAACAGAGAAATCTCTACGGGCTGCAGTCGCCTCCACTATGCCGGCTTGAGGAGACGAGCATGTACCATCTAGATTGACAGTGCACACTCCTCTCTTATACCTGGCTACTTTCAATCTATCCCCGAAACGCGACAAGGTCACTTCACGGGTGTTACATTCGAAGTACCACTGCCCCAGGACGACAGACTGAACAAATAACCATCTGCCTACCACTCTTTAATAGTGCCTATAGGCACTGAGCGACCAAAGTACATATAACAAAGTTACATTGGTACCGGTCTTTAGCGAGGTTCGAACACGGGTCTCATTGATCGTGAGTTCACGCGTCTTACCGCTAGACCACGGCCACTCAATACGGTCTCTCATCTCAATACCGCTTATACGCTAAAATATATTAGCGCGTTCATTTTCGTCATTATAAAAAAATGTTTGAAAAGTTTTCTAGACGGTTGAGCACATATTGAGTGCAAAGATTTTCCTTACAAGCATTTATTGTATAAATATAATTATTGAAATGGCCGTGATGATAGAAATAGTCAACATTTTACTTGAAAAAAAGCGGAAGCGGAAAAGCCGACTTATTTGAAATGCACTACACGCTAAGTGTAATAAAAACCTTTGAGAATATATTAAAATAGGTATTAAATTACGGTTTATGAATAAGTGGAAAATATGCACTTTTTAATTAGATTAATTGTAAATGTGGTAGGCAGACTGATGATGGTTATTAGCCCGGTCTGCCGTCCCGGGATAGTACTACACCCGTGAAGTGATCTTGTCGCGTTTCGGGAGCAGTTTGAAATATAACAAGAGGAGTGTGTCAATCTAGATGGTGCATACTCGTCTCCTTAAGCCGGCATAGCGGAAGCGACTGCTGCCTGTAGAGATTTTCTGTACTAGCAGTTGTTTTCGTTCATAGGGTGCACTCTAGCTTCACACCAGGCAGTGTTGTCACATACCGAGCTACAATTAAAATGTAGTTTAACCTATTTCTCTATAAATTTTAATCCTTGTCTTACTGCTGCTAATGCTCGTTTTTTTAAATCGCGGTCTCATGTATTCGCAGCCTAAAAACTAGAGAGTGGAAATAAAAACATATTTGCAATCGTTGAACTATCAACCTACGATGTTTTCGAACCAAAGAGGCCACAGTCTTTGTCTAGAGGTCGCACAACCAAAATTAGTAATCCATCTTGACAAAACCCACAAAAAAGTCAATGATCAGTCTGAATATTATTCAGTTTTGATGAGAAGTTGACTAGCTATATATATATGTATAGCTATATATGTAGTAGCTATAAATAAAAATTGAAACAATAAACTATTTTTTATTGTATCTCGGCATATGACAACACTCCGCCTGATGTAAAGTTAGAGTGCGGTCAGAACTTAGCTAGGTTCGAACACGGGTCTCATCGATCGTGAGAACCGCTCAAAAACATGATTGAGAAAATAAGCAAAAAAATCTACAAATCTGCAAGAGAAAACTAGACTAGACTAGATGATGGTTTTTAGCTCAGTCTACCATCCCGGAGTCGAACCACCTCATTCAAGTGTAAAGCACGTCCTTGTCACGTTTTATCTCGTCAAGTCAGCATAGCGAAGGTTACTGCTGCCTGTTGATATTTCTCTATGGTAGATTACACTCTAACCGACTTTACATTATTAAAAAACTAATAAATGATTAATGCATGCTAAATTAATACAGACTTATTCAAATGGCCTTCAATTCAACAACAATGCGACTTGGAACATATTTTCATCATGACTAAACCTTTACATTACTCTTTATCTTCCCGAACGTCAATAATTTATATAACAAAACAATCAATGTAAGGAATAGTCTATAATTTATGTACATAATGTTTGGGCGGTTTATTCAAGAGGCGCCTCGCCCGCCGACAGATCTGTCATGGATACAATAATGTCAGAATTCTTATAGCATGACTGTATTTTCAGTATAAGGATAGGTAGGTCGGGAAATGAGAAGACAAACAGACAAGCGGTAAGAGGGCACGAAATTCACTTCAGTCAAAGTTACTTGTGGGGGCTTAGAGAGGGCGTAATGTCCAGTATTGCCCCGAGCCAGAAAAATCGTAGGCAGAACTAGAACTGAGAATAAAGGCAGAAAAATACAATACAGCATAGTCACAGAATAGAGAATAAGATCTCTCTTAGGGGTCTAATTTTCGCATGGCGCATTCGAGAAGCGCCGAACTAAAAATGTATAGAATTTAACGTTTCAAATTACTGACGTCACTGTTTTAAATGTATAATTCCAACTAGACGTTTGAGTTTTGGCGGCCATCTTAAGACATTAGGTTATCTGTCTTGAATTATTTTTCTATCTTGAATTATCTTTCTGGCATCCGTAATACAGGTCAATCTCTAGTACTATTGCCAGGAATCCTAACTTATTCTTATGTATATTTTTTAAAGACCAATAAACGTTATTTTATTTATTGTTTATTATTTGCCTAAACTTGTGTAAATCGAATGTTAATGTGTAATAATGGATGTAATAATGTTCGTGAACGTGCATGAGTGTGGGCAAACAATTCAAAAGAAGAGAACCTGTTTCCATTTTCCCTCCAAAACTCTGTAAGAAGTTTCAGTAAAAATTCTACCACTTTACTGGAACAATTTTTGACTTGACCTACGACGACTAAACAGTAATTAGTGTGATTAATAAATGACTCCTGATGCACAATATTATTAACTTGATGCAATATTTACTTTGACACTGGCAAATTGTTATAATGCCATATAAAACTAAAAAAACAACAACTAGACGTTTACTACATTATGCAGTTATGCCAGTAAGCATTTGGTTGGTCAGACTTGAAAAAATATGTCCCAAAAATAGTTATAGATCGTGTTGCCACTTCAGTGTTAAATTACGCAACAGCATACATATTTACACGGTGTCATTGTTTACAGTTAGTATTGTACATAATTTGTAAAGGTTTCTATTTCGTTATACAATCTTTTACTAAATAATAGAATAACACGAATCACTAATGTGTTTATTTACTTTACGAACGTTAAAAATAGAAAATACTATTTATATCCAAGAAAATATTATTTGAAAAATGATATAGCGACCGTCGTCCAGCGGTAGAAGAGGGAAATCATAATCGATGTGACCCGTGTTCGAACCTCGCTAAATTCTGACCGGTACCAATATAAATATGATTTAAAACAAGTAATCATTAATAATATAGTATTGTATATCTTTTATAATTTTCTTTTTTTTTTCTAATTGCGATGTACCTAAATGTATTTTCGAAATAGATTTTGGATTTGTTTTTTCTATATATATGTAAGCTATAATTTCTCTTAACAAATAAATAAATAAAATCAGGTGTAATATTGAATTATATTTTGTTAAAAAAAGGATTAAGATTCTTTCGTAAACTCAAAAAGAATCATCAAAAATCGGTTAGCAAACGGCGAAACATCCCCTAATTTTCCACTCTTAGAGAGGAAATATTTTGCCACAAAAAAAAAATACACAACGAATTGATAACCTCCTCCTTTTGAAGTCGGTCAAAAAACATTTTCCGGAAAAGCTTTTAATATCAAGCCTGATAACTTAATTCTGTTACATGTCGTCACACTTCGTACCGGACATTCTTTATTTACACTTGTCAATCTACATTAATCTATTTCGAAATTATGAACGAAAAAATGAAAATTATTTAAAAATACAACATCTATAACCATATTTATGCTTTTATACAAAGTTTGTTACTTTTTAAAAATTATAGATCGGCATATGACAACATTCCACCTGATGTTAAGCTAGAGTGCGGTCCATGAACAGAAAGTACTGCTACTACAGAAATTTCTACAGGCAGCAGTCGCCTCCGCTATACCGGCTTGAGACCATCTAGACAGACAGTGCACACTCCTCTCGCTACATCTGGCTACTTCCAAACTGATCCCGAAACGCGACAAGGTAACTTCACAGGTTTTACATTCGAAAGTGGTGGTACCCCAGGATGGTAGACTGGGCTAATAACCATCATCAGTCCGCCTAACCTCTCTAAAAACTGAAGGGAGGTGAAATAGATGAAAAAAAAAACATCATCAAGCTACGGATATAATATTCATATTAAGGCTTTCGATACTGAAAAAATACGTATTTCACCCTTTTCGCAAAATCACTTTTTTCTCTCATTTTGATAAAATAAGGGATGAAAGTTTGTATAGCGAATCAATCTTTTCTCAAATTAAACGAATAATATTCATAATACTCATACAAAGTTCAGTAATTATTTAAATCATCACATAAAGTTATTCGACAAATAATTTTAGTCATTATAAATCCTTGGTCGTCTATGATTGTATTATGTACCGCTTTATTATCAGACTATTTAAACAATTAAATATATGATTCACAAATTAAAAAGTATTTGACAACAATTTTTAATGATTCAACAATTTTTCAGTTCGTAAAATGAGCATATACTACAATTAGTATAAAAAAGTCTTACCTTATCGGGTGCCGCGTCCTCGAGTTCTAATAACCTGAACTCCATCAATTCAAGTTGATCACGCGCATCCCTCAAGGCATCGGTTAATCGCGAACACTCGCGCGCAGACGCCGCGGCACGCTCGCTCGCGACTCGACACTGGCCGCATGACTGTTTGTGAACAGACACACATAAAATAAACCTTCAGCTATGTTGCAAGAGCGTAGCGTTATTATTACAATGGCATTTTAGGTGTACAGTTTTGTAATTTATTGATGGTTTAATGTCAAAGTGGTTACACTAAATTAAATTATGATGACAAACAGAAAAAAAGACGCCGTGCAACACACTCGAAGCACCTATGTGGGAATCGAACCCAGGACCTTCGCATTGCGCACTGACTACAAAACTCCACTCATGTGAGCGCATCGAAATTCCTCTATTTTATCTTCCTATCGGCAGCCCTTCCGACCGCTGAGATGACGCAACGTTTTTTTTACACTAAATATACGTCATTCAAGTTACCAAAAATAGTAATTTTGCCTTCGTTCTAGTTTCGTAAATGAAAAATAACGCTACAACTAATTTGTTTATTTACTAAGAACGGTAAAATAAATTAATAATTTTTATTAAACCATTCAACAGTTGGTACAATACCTACTCACAAATCGCTAACTTCCTCTATACTTATTGCTACACATTATGAAAGGCATGAATTCTATAAAATCGCGAATCGCATCACTTATCACATGTATCAAACACCTAATCAAGGACATTTGGTTTAGCATAAATGACATCAACACGATAAAAATTAATGCAAATATATTATTATTGCAACTTTTTTTTTATATTATTGAAAATATTGTTTATTATCTTCAGACATGTCTAATTAATAAATAAAAAGAACTATTTCTTTCCCACGCATTCATGATTATGTAGGTCAAGGCAAAACATTAAATATATTAAATATAGCGGTAGCAGTTTACAATGGGTACATGGAGGCATTCTACAACTGCGTATAAATTACAGAAGTCTCTGCACGGAGAGTATTACGGTATAATACACAGATGAGCTTTGAAAATGCCTCAGTGATGTTAAAATTTTAAACTAAAAATTTTTAACTGAAAGGACAATGGCTATTTTTGGGCTCACTTGATATCTAATTGTTTGTTACCAAGACAATATTCTAAAATAACATCTTATTTTTACATCAATCTATTTAAATATATCAACACATTGACTACCAATCAATAGACAATGTTTAATTACCGTTTTGTTAATTTGTTTTGCTTTTATTCAATAATTTTAGATTTATTTATTTTTCATTTATTTATTCTTATACTTTTGTTTCTGCACTGAAAACACTTTTCACATCTCCCAAAGGTTAACTGGTAGAAAATGCCTCAAGGCATTCATTAAGTTCGCCTTTTGCAATTTTTATATTGTGCAATAAAGTATTATTATATCTTTTTTTTAAAATTTTTTAAAAGTATTTAATATAATCAAATGTTACATCAGAAAAAGTCTAATTACTCAATAACTCTGGTAAGAAAAACTGATTGATGATAAGGAATGTGTTTTCATTTTCCTACAAAAATTAACTAAAAATCATCAACAACCTGTTAAGATCAATTGTAGATTTCTCTTACGCGAATGAGCATTGTCCTTTTTTTAAAGAAATCATGATGTCGATTTATGAGTCCTAAATAATTACATTACAAAATTTTTATTTATTATCTCAGATTATTGAAAAGTTCCTAAACTAGCACGAGAATAGACTACAATGTTAAAACAATATAAGTACAATACAATTGTCACGCCTTTTTCCCACCATTGCGTCGCTTCCTTCACATCCACAATTCCTTCATGCACGCCCGACGGTTATGGGCATTAGGCAGCCCAGCTTTCATGAGGATGTCTCCTATTTGATCGGAAAACATCCTTCTGGGTCTGCTTTGTTTAACCCATCCATTCACATCAGATTTATATATTCCTTTCATCAATCTCCTTTCGTTCATATAAGTAATATAATTAAATACCTAAATATAAGAAGAAATATATTTCGACTTATCTTCTCTAAACTTCTCTAGTGTTTATTCCCATACATATTTAATAGAATGTAATAAGATACATACCCACATATCGGTGAGCGGTTGTGGCGATAGAGAGGACGGTGCGGATGACACCGCGGAATCCTCGTCCGACGGTGTCTCCTGAAAAGCAAAAACCACCCTTTATTAGCTTTTACATAAGGACTATTTTCACATGGAAATAGTTTAAGACTTACGACTATTTATACCTAGTGTCCATAATTGCAACTGTTAACGTGGTCCGGTTATTTTTCACGTACATATTTGTTATACACAGAGTGGTAGGCAGACTGGTGATGGTTATTAGCCTAGTCTGCCGTCCTGGTTTCAAGTGTAACATCTGTGAGGTAACCAGGTATAACGAGAGGAGTGTGCACTGTTAACATGGATGATGCACCTTCGTTTCCTCAAGCTGGTATAGCGGAGGCAACTGCCTGCAGAAATTTTTCTGTGATAGCAATTGTTTCGGTTCATGTACCGAACTCTAGCTTAACATCATTAGCTTGACAATTCATCTATAATTTTTGTTTAGCACAAATATTAGGGTCGACAGAGAGTGAAAAAATCAAATTCAAAGTTGATAGACGAAGACACAAAAAACGCCATGAAATTAAATAATAACTCTAAATAACTTACCCTGTAAAAAGTTTCCTTTCTATGTTGTATATCTGTTTTCAAATCTTCACGGTTCGTTTTCTCCTTCCCCTGAAACAAACAAAAATACATTAAGAAATATTATACTACATATTTCCAATTTAAAAGAAAAAAAAAACACAAAATGAAACGCCTGAATAATAAATTCCGCAAATATTACGAAGAGATTAAGATTTCTTCAGGCAATTTTATAAAAATATTATTATAACTCGGCATTTTCGATGATAGCTAACCTAACCTGTATGCAGCAGTCGCCTCCGCTATGTCGGCTCACGAGATAAGGGAACAAAGACAAACAAGTGAGCTTCACAAATAAATATAGAAAATTGTATTGTAAAAGTATTGACATAATTAAATTGTATTGACATTAGATACAGTAAATAAAATAAATAGATTTCATAGATTTGACATACTCGTAATAATAATAATTTAATATTTAAATGTAATATTAATATATAATAAAAAAATCATTGTAATTTATTAATATCGTTAATATACATACTATGTTTATATAAAATGTGGCGAAACATGTGGACAAATTGTTACTTATTTAACACCCTTTTACTAACACCATGTTTCACGTAATAAAGAAATTTCATTTCATTTCAAAACGTAATAGTTTCAAAGTAAATAAAATTTAGCTGAACCCAGCTGTAAAGGGTTTAATTTGTATTTATGTATTGTATGTATATGATACTGATTAGTGTATGTATTTATTTATTTATTTTATATATTTATACAGCTCTCATAACCACGGAGGTTAGCTGGAAGAGAATGCTATTTAGCATTAAGTTCGCCTGTGTGCACGCTGCATTAAGTTTTAAATAAATAAATAAATAAAGGGTCTACAGAATGACAGGCTGAAATGATATCTCGAGGCGTACATTGTCTAGTTACTCAGTGGCAAGTCGTGACCAAACTCAGAGTCTTGCAATTTGACCGAGAAAGTTTGCAACGTGTATAATCAATGCAAACGAAACCATTATTAGAAACTATGAGAAAATGAAATGTGTTTAAAATTCAGTGCTTGTTTAAAATTGCCTCCTATAGGTGATCTCAGTGATCCCGTGGCTCTTTGACCTCAGGTTGTGGATAGAGGGTCCCGGAATACCTGAGGTACCCCGGTGCGAACCAAAACCAGCAAGGTGGGGTCTCTCCTCGGGTCACACTCTGCTTTCAGAGAAGACCTGAGTGAGAGACCACCCCTCATCGGAGTTGTTTTTTTATTATAGAATTATATATTTTTTTTGATATTTAAAAAAAAAAAATTTAGTATTTTTTATTGAATGAGAGGTTATTAATTTGTATTCTAATATAATAATTTGATTAAATATCTTTATTGTTTATGATGTAGTGGCGAGGATTGAGAAAGGAATGCTTCGATGGTTTGGACACATGGAAAGGATGAATGAAAGGAGATTGACGAAAGGAATATATAAATCTGATGTGAATGGATGTTAACTCAACAAGGCAGACCCAGAAGGGTGTTTTCCGATCAAATCAGAGACATCCTCGTGAAAGCTGGGCTGCCTAGTGGTCATAACCGTCGGGGGTGCTTGAAGAGGTGAGGGAAGCGAGGGAGTTGTGTTAGGATCGTGGTAAGTCCGCGCACTTCGCGCAACTAGCTCCGCGACTCATGAGTGCGGCAGCGGCGCTCGGTCGGCTGCTGCCCAACGTCGGCGGGCCGGATGCGGCGTGTCGCCGCCTCTACATGGGAGTCGTCCGGTCCATGGCCCTATACGGGGCACCGGTCTGGGCAGAGTCCCTCACGAACAAGACCGCTGCGCTTCTTCGGAAACCGCAGCGCGTCATGGCCGTGAGGGCGATAAGAGGGTATCGGACGATCTCGCACGAGGCGGCGTGCGTCTTGTCCGGCTCGCCGCCGTGGGACATCGACGCGGCGGTCTGCGCGGAGGCGTATCGTATCCGCGCGGACCAACCTGCTAGTGCGCGTAAGCGTTTCTCACGTTTGCTTGTCTTACAGATGTGGAACGAGAGGCTGGAACGACCAACCGCCGGCCTTCGCACTATCGAGGCGATTCGCCCCGTCCTCAAGGAGTGGGCGAACAGACGGCACGGTCGGCTCACCTTCCGGCTCACGCAGATACTTTCCGGGCATGGTTGCTTCGGAAAGTACCTCTGCAAAATAGCCGGAAGAGAGACGACGACCGCCTGTCATCACTGCGGCAACTGCACCGAGGACACCGCACAACACACGCTGGAGGAGTGTTCCGCTTGGACTCAACTGCGGCGTGATTTTGTTGCAGGTGCCGGGACGACCGACCTCTCGCTGCCGGCCGTGGTCAAGGCCATGGTCTCCAGCCGGAGGTCCTGGGATGCGGCCATCACCTTCTGCGAGGCGGTCATGCTCCAGAAGGAAGAAGCAGAAAGAGCGCGGGAAACCGCCGCCGACGCACCGCCCGTCAGACGCGTAAGACCCGCGACGAGGAGGAGGGTTCGTTTTGCGAACCCTCCGGTCCCTCCCTAGCTTCGCTGGGCGGCAGTCGATGGGAACGGACTGTCGCCCGTACAGCGAACGAGAGGTGGCGAGCGTGTTCCTGCGCGCGCCTCTCGCTACATTTGACGTAGAGAGTTAGAGTACTCCGTGTGGGGTCTGCTGTAGGGTAGCAGCGGACCGTCGCTGGCAGAGACGCGGAAGACTGCTAAAGCGCACTCGTATCTCTGCCATCCGGCGATCGAGAGGAACACCGTGAGGTTTTAGTCGGTACATCTCGCGCGCACGCGCTATCGAGCATGCCGCGCTGGCGCCCATACTACAATATGTATGCGCGCTTGCCCCAGGGAGTTCGACATACCCCTGGCACTATCCCAGTAGTGCCAGGAAGTCCGTAATGGATTTCC
Organism: Tinea pellionella; assembly: GCA_948150575.1. Classification (NCBI taxonomy): domain Eukaryota; kingdom Metazoa; phylum Arthropoda; class Insecta; order Lepidoptera; family Tineidae; genus Tinea; species Tinea pellionella. The sequence continues at coordinate 1,344,240 of OX411254.1, read as the reverse complement.
TCACGATAAAAAAAAAAAAAAAAAAAAAAAAAGGATCGTGGTAAGTGGCGTTCCCTTATCGCTGCCCATCCCTGTGGGAAAAAGGCGTGACAATTGTATTGTATTGTAAAATGTACATACATACATAAACAAATATATGTATGGGTTTCATTTACAGTTTCACACCTATTACCTCATATAATTGGTTGATTGATCTTCACGTAACACGTTTTATTATTACTATGACAAATAATTTAATTATGCAATTGAGGAAGTTATAATTACGAGTATAATAAGCTTGTTAACTTTTTGGTTAGGGTCAATGAACTTTGAAAATGATACCTCTGATTATTTTGCAACTTATTTTTTCTATCAATATTTTATTCATGTTCTAAATTTTATGACTATTATTTGTTAGATAACTGTATAATTGTTTTCTAAAGAGTTGTGGGCAGATTAATAGAGTCTGTCCTGTGATAGTTAGTACCCACATTTTCAAGTATAACCTATAGTCTAATCGTGCGAAAGCAAATCTGGTGACAGCTGTCTTTTTTACGTATTTTTGGATAATATAGATTAACTTAGTCGATACGTGTTTCTGGAAAAATTTTATAATTGCTTTTTTTATTAATTTTTAAAAATTGCGATTGTAATATAGTAATCCAAACGTTTCGGACGTAACTAAACCATTGTCAGGAAACATGAAAACTAAATGCATGTCGAATTATTCGACCAAATGTTCAATTTTAAAAGATTTATTTTAATTAAGACATGGTGTTTATAGTATACTATTTTGTTCATTACACTGCAGCGGTTATTTGTAATAAATACTGTTGTCGTAAGGAAACACAAAGAAAAGATATTGGCAAATTTGTTAGGTAAGAACCATAGACAATAAAAATATCTATAAAATTGTTAGGCTATACACCACCTCTTTTTCTACACCAATGTCTATAGTCTGTCCGAAAAAGGCCGATCGCGTGTCATTACAGTTTTTCAAATATCTCTGCGTTTTCAAAGTTTTTTCAGACGAGAATCAAAAAATACATTTAATTGAAGTGATATCTCGAAATGATTTTCGATTTAACATGAGTTATATTTTGAAGACCTCGTGGCATATGCAACACACACAACATTAAACTAGAGTGCGGAGATGAACGGAAACAACTGCTACCATAGAGCCATTTCTGCAGACAGCTTTCGCCTCCACTATGCCGGCTTAAAAAGACGAATTTGCACCACTCAGTTTGATAGTGTATATTTCTTTCGTTATAGCTGGCTACTTTCTAACTAATCCCGAAGCGCGACAAGGCCACTTTACGGGTACTTGTAGTGGTACTACTCCAGGACGGGCTAATAACCATCATCAGTCTGCCTACAATAATAAGTCAATACAATAAATAAAATCAGATTCAAATCGACTCGATCGATTTATCTAAAATACAGGTAAAGTGACCGTACTACTAGAATCCTTATCATAGTGTTGCAGAACATATCTATCGATAAAATCGTTTTCCCGCGGTATCGACTATCGATAGCATCAAAACTGCTTTCTACACTCGAACCGCTAATCATTGCTTTTAAACTTAGGGCGATTTATTTCTTTAGATACCTACAACTATATCCAATTTTTCGACAAATAGGAAAAACTAATATAGATTTTATATAGGGCGACGAAGAAGGAATCCCCAAGAAAAACTGCATCAATTTTTTTTTTATTGTAGTTCGACATGTGACAACACTCCGCCTGATGTAAAGCTAGAGTGCGGTCAATGAATGGAAACAACTGCTACCACAGAGAAATCTCTACGGGCTGCAGTCGCCTCCACTATGCCGGCTTGAGGAGACGAGCATGTACCATCTAGATTGACAGTGCACACTCCTCTCTTATACCTGGCTACTTTCAAACTATCCCCGAAACGCGACAAGGTCACTTCACGGGTGTTACAGCTTTATTTACAATTTTTTTAAAATTATCTTTATAAGACATTATTAAGGAAAAATCAGGTCCAACTATATATCTTGTAGTTTAATAGAATACTATTTTTTTAAGACTCGATTTAGGTACTTAACACAGTTTTTTTTTGTAGCTCGGCATGTGACAACACTCCGCCTGATGTAAAGCTAGAGTGTGGTCCATGAATGGAAACAACTGCTACTACAGAGAAATCTCTACAGGCAGCAATCGCCTCCGCTATGCCGGCTTGAAGAGACGAGCATGTACCATCCCGATTGACGGTGCACACTCCTCTCGTTTTATCAGCCTACTTTTAAACTATTACCGAAATGCGATAATATCACTTCAGGGGCGATACATTCGAAAGTGGTTGTACTACCCCAGGACGGCACTACTCTTTTTTAACCCAATAAAAGACAATTAGAGAAAGATTGGAGAGACAAAAATTTATTATGTATTAGTAAAAATGTACAATCGATAGTCAGTCGGGTCTACAATAATGAAACGTAATATTTTACAGTAATATTTAACCATTTGTTCCACGTTCCTAACTCGGTGAAAGAGATGTAGACTCAAGCCTCATGTCCATGTTAGGGGGTGAGTAGTTGATTGAGGTCGTACTTTTCCTATTATAACTTTTACAGTACGATAACACGAGAATTTACCTTAGTACAGTCGGTTTACTGTAATCGAGTACATATTATTTTATTATTTTACACGTTAAGCTAGAGCGCGTTCCGTGAGCGGAAACAACTGCTACCAAACAAAACTATTATAGTTTCAGGCAGCAGTCACCTCCGCTATGCCGGCTAGAGGAGACTAATATGCACCATTCTATTAAATTCTACTTTTAGCTTACTAATGTTAACTAGAATATTAACAGTACAAACGTATTTCATAGTCCAAGGGTCGTAAAGGATGGATGTCATTGGTCTAGAAACAAAAGAATGACACACAAAAAACACCCGTTTATATAACCGTTAAAAACATAATATACTTTCACGAGATTACGTCAAAGAACAAAACTAAAACAGCTTTTAACGACAAATGACAATCAATCCGTTGCACGTTGGTATTATTATCTCATACGAATATTTAATTTTTTAAGACACTTATGCATTCCATTATGTAGGTATTCCACTACATCGAGATAGAAATTATAGCGTCACTCTTAAGACACTCACTCTAAGACACTCTTTGACCGTGAGTGACAGTGTCGTATGGGAGGCACTGTTGGAGTTGCTGGTCTCCCATCGGGCGCGTCCTCAGGTGGTGGATAAAGGGTCCCGGGATACCAGAACCAGCAAAGTGGGGTCTCTCCTTGGGTCACACTCTGCTTTCAGAGAAGACCTGAGTGAGAGACCACCCTTCATCGCGTGGGCACAGGCGATAGCGGGGTACCAAGCGTCTCCTTCGCCCCGAGCCAAGAGCGGTAGTCCCCCCGGGGTTGGACTGCCGCTCTTTTACTTAGCTGGAATGGCGTTTCTTCCCGATAAGGGGGGCCTAAGCATCGCTGGGGTCGCGGATGAATGCGAAAGCGTGCCCGTGACCTCACCATATGACGTAGAGAGGGACACCGTGGGGTTTTTAGTCGTGTATACCCGGTATTGGGGAGTACCGGGGAGTCTGACATAACCTCGTTGTCTTCTCCGAGACGGCGAGGCATCTATAAAAGACTTCCCCCACGTAAAAAAAGGTCTTAAGACTGTTCATGAGTGAATTTCACTATAGCGAGAAGAATATGCAATAGAATAACCAAACAGGCTTAATGTTTGTTTTTTATATTGTAGCTCTGCAACTCCAAATGCAAATTCGTCTCTTCAAGCCGGCATAGTGGGAGCAACTACTGCCTAATCTTTGATAGCAGAAGCCCGAGTATGAGTTTACAAACGTCACGGCGTAAATAAATAAAATTGAGATCTCAGAGAGTACTCACTTAACGCTGTGACTGCGTAAATGTAAGTCAGTTATGGACCGCATTCTAACATGCCGAGCTACTATAAAAATGTATTCCTTTAAGAGATAAGCAGTATGCGGAAGTTCGATACCATTGGAAATACAGGAATTTTCACATCAAATATTTTGGAAACAATGCATAATCCGTCAATTAACATTAATTCCAAGATAAGCTTTCTCTACCGATTGTTCTTTGTTACAAATAATGTGAGTATATGAAACACAGTTTTCTAAAATTGCACCCGACCACTATATTAACGCACGAATTAGCGTTTGGATAACCTATGCTATAATAGTGTATTAAGTAATGATACACGTAATATAGCTATAGAAAAACAATCTTCATTTACAAGTTCTTTTTTGTTGTTATTTATGGTAAATAAAACTCACCTTTTACGTGCATTTAATGGAAAAAATTCCACCATTGATCCAAACATTCGAACAAACTAAAGCTTAGGAAAATAATTAGATTATCGTGTTTTTTTCGTAATTACAAATTTTTGCACGCCTGAATGCATAATAAATTTGTTTTAAAACTAAAAATTAAACAAAACGAAATCAACACGCACAAAACAGCCTGGTTTATTTTTGTTTAATTTCCACTTAGATGATTAACAGATTAACGAAGTATGTATATTGTTCTCAAGTGGATGAAGTTGAGCATGTACGAGCATAGAGAGAGGTCACTGGAATTCCACAGACTCCACCAACCCCGGAGACTTAGGGGCGCGGGCGGGCCGAGCGTCGCGTAATACACGACCGTTGCAAATACATAAATAATAATGTAATAATAATATGTATTTGAAACATAAAATAACTAAACAACTATAAAAAGAGTTCATATTATGCAACATTACCCAGAAATCTAGCCACAATTCGCTCAATATTCTACTAAAATAACAAGATTTATAGGGCCGGTAATTCAACTTTGACTTAATAAGTCCGATGGTAGAGTAATGTCTTCTAACTTAAAGCTTGGTAATGGTACTGTATGAAATAAAAGAGCTAAGACACTTGGAGAAGCTCATATAGGACCCTCAAGTTATTATAAGAAAACGGTTTAGGTTTTTGTGTCAAGAATTGGCAATATACAATATACATACATGACAAAAGCAAGGCAAGCAAGAACGATGTTTTTATTCAGTTGGGTTGTAAATTTAAACTAATAATTTTAAAAAAAATAGTAAATTTTGTGTAATATCAATATTAATTGTATTATGCAATGGCATTATTTATGTTATATTTTTTATTGTAATATGTACGATTTCTATTAGATTTTAATGTATAATTCAATTAACATTAACAAATAATTGCGTGTAGTACAAAGGTAGTAGGATTTCATTGTAAAGAAAAGATCGATTATAGCAGATAATTTTGGATCTAAATACAAAATAAAGATTAAAATAAAAAAAGATTATAGTTAAGGAAGGATTGAAAAACCAGCCCCGAGTAATAGATACAACCAAACCACATTCGCAGGATAATAGTGTCCTACGATATATTATTACATCGAAGTCAAGGGATCAGTTCGTCATTTTGAGCAGTAATAGCCAGGTATAAGGAGAGGAGTAAGTATTGTCAACCTGAAGGTGCACATTCGTCTTCTTAAGCCGGCATAGTGAAGGCGACTGCTGCCTGAAGAAATTTCTCTGTGGTAACAATTGTTTTCGGTCATGGACGTTTTGTCATATTCCGAGCTACAATAATTTGATAAATGAAGGTAGTTTATGACATGTTATGCCTAGTAAGTTTTTGTGACAAGGGTTTGTACGACCGGGCAATAATTGTGAGTTACAGACTGGTTGATATGCTCCACTTCTCACGGGCCAAACAATGTGAGTCATTGAACCGTGGCCCGCGCCCCGCTATAATTGATACTTTTCAATATTAATGTATAACATTGTACATTAGTTGAAGAGTGGTAGGCAGACTGATGATGGTTATTAACCCAATCTGCCGTCCTCTACTTCTCCTATTAAGTGTAACACCTGTGAAGTGATTATGTTGCGGTTAGAGATTAGTTTCGAAGTAGCCAAGTATAAAAAAAGAGCGCACTGTCAATCTCGATGGTGCACTCTTCTCTCACCAAGCATAGCGCAGGTGACTTCTGCCTGTAGAAATTTATCTATAGTAGCAGTTGTTTCAGTTCATGGACCAGCTTTACATTAAGCGGAGTGTAGTTATATGCAGAGCTACAATAAAAAAATGTTACTTTAGGTGTAATTTAGGTTGCTAGAAGATATGAGTAGAGTAATAATGTGGTTTTTATACAGTAGTTTGGCCTAATGACAAGCTAGAGCACGGTCAATGGACGGAAACACCTGCTACTACAAAAAAATCTACAGGCACCACTCGCCTCTACTATACTAACTTGATAAGGCAAATGTGCACCTTTCAGGTTGACAGTGCACACTACTCTTTAATATAAACCAATCTTGTAATGCGAAAAGTCAATCTCTATCCAATAACCCCTCCTAAACTTTATTTAATTATCAATAAATAAAACGTGTTACTTTTTTAATTTAAAATATTAATTTAACATGGCATTATAACAATTTGCCACTGTCAAAGTGAATATAACCGTCAGGTCAAAAATAGTTTCAATAAAATAGCAGAATCTTTACTAAAACTTCCTACGGAGTTTTGGAGACAAACGTTCTCTTCTTTTGATTTGTTTGCCCACACTCACGCACGTTTACGAACACTTAATAGTTAATAATCCACCATTATACACCATACTCGAAGAAGCACAAAGAAGAATGCCCATTTTTGGGCCCATTATAGTTTGATAACAAAACGATATTCTAAAATATTTTCTTTTTTGTTAATTCATTTTAATTATATCAACACCTAATTTACGATACCAATCAATAGACAATGTTTAATTACATTTAAAAAAAAAAGATATAATAAATTATTAGAGCATGGTACATGCTCGTCTCCTCGAGCCGGCATAGTGGAGGCGACTGCAGCCCGTAGAGATTTCTCTGTGGTAGCAGTTGTTTCCATTCATGGACCGCACTCTAGCTTTACATCAGGCGGAGTGTTGTCACATGTCGATTATAACCTCAAATATTGCATCAGAAAAAGTCTAATTACTCAATAACCCGGGTGAAAAAATTAAAATCGATTGGTTACAGGGAATGTAAATTGATTTTTCTACAAAATTAACTAAAAATCATCGACATACTCGAGAAAAAAATTGTGGGCCTATTTTTTATTTTTTTTATTTTAGCACGTCATATGACCGCACTCGGCCTGATGTTAAACTAGAGTGCGATCCATGAACGGAGGTGACTGCTGTCAGAGAAGGGGATCTGCAGACAGCAGTCGCGTCCGCTATGCCGGCTATTTCTCTTAGGCGAATGGGCATTCTCCTTTAAGGAAATTTAACCTAATGTCCCCAGGCGCTAAAACTCCAACGTGTTACTTTTTAATTTTTATTATCATTATTAAAAAAGAAAGGGTTATTATGCAAGTATGTTTTATCTAAACAAATGACAGCTACTATTGTAAAAATAAATATAATCTATATTATTTTTACAATCTCATTACATGTCACCTTTCACTTACAATAATATAAATATAGCTTTGATGAGTCAATTGCAGGTTGTCAAATATAATGAATGGTATATGTATATCTATATATTACATGCAGATAAAGATTCGAGTGGTAGGCAGACTGTTGATCCCGTGGCTCACGGTCCTTTAACATATGGACGTGTCATATGGGGTGCACTTTTGGAGTTGCTGGTCTCCCATTGGGAGCGTCCTCATGTATGAAACAAAACCAGCGAGGTGCCAGCAAAGCCTGTGACCTCACTATATGACGTATGACACCATGGGAGTTTTAATCGTATTGGGGAGTACCAGGTAGTCCGCCATCACCTCGTCGTCCTCCCCAAGACGTGAGGTATCTATAAAAAGCAGACTGGTGATGGTTATTAACTCAGTCTGCCGTCGTGGGGTAGTACCACCACTTTCAAATGTAACTCTTGTTATGCCTGACTACTTTTAAATGTTTTATATGTACTTTCCTTGTTTAGGAGTGAAAAGCAGACTGATGATTGTTATTAGTCCAGTCTTTCGGGATCAGAATTTGGAGTAGCCAGGGAGTAGATTGGAGTAGAGAGGGAATGCACTGTCAACCTGAATGGTGCGTCTCCTTAAGCTAGCATACTTAGGCTAGCTAGGTACTGCTGCCTGCGAAATTTCTCTGCGGTAGCAGTTGTTTCTGTTCATGGACCGCACTCTAGCTTTCAACAGGCGGAATGTTGTCATATGTCGCGGTACAATTTAAAAGAAACTTTCCTTGTTCATGTTATATATAAATAAACAAAACACAATTCAGTTCATAATATTTTTCGTGACAAAAATGTTTTTTTATGTCATCTTCGGAAGTGTTAAAAAAGAAAGTCTATGGGAGATGTTATTCTTTAAATTTATCCGAAATACGATATCGATTTAGTTAACTAAATAGAAGATAAAGATTGCCAATGACAATTAACAAACCTTGTGACGTTTTTAACTTAAAAAATATTATTATCATAAAAGGATCTAATAGCTTGTTAACAAAACAATATTCTAAAATAATATCTTAGTTTTTCATTAATTTAATTCAATTATATCAACACATCGTTTACTAATCAATATACAATGTTTAATTACATATTATCAAATCATTTAATATAATAATAACCTCAAAAATTGGATCAGAAAAAGAAAAATTACTTAGTAACCCGGGTAAGAAAATGAAAACCGTTTTGTGATAAGAAATGTAGATGTATTTTCTGCAAAATGAATTAAAAATAAATGACAAACTCAACAAAAACATTGTGGGCTCATTTCTCAAGCGAATGGGCAGTATACAGTCCTTTGTGTACGTATAGTCTACTTCAACATACAGGGTAATTTTTTTAACTGGGACAGTATGGGGTAATCCGAAACCACAAGAGATACAGGGAAACTGTCTTAGGAACCATTTACTCTTTTTTATGAAAACTAATTTGGCTTAGTAATTTTTCTGGTCAAGCTTGAGTTGTCCATAAAAATGAGTCATTTTGGTGAATTTTTTTTTTGATGCGGTTCGACTCAGTTTCATGTAAGGATCATTTCATTGTATCGGAAGAAAAAAATTGGAGCAGCCGAAGTTAGTCAAATTTAATAAAATAGTTTGTGATACAAAGGGCCAGTGCATGGTACCTACTGAACCATTGTCGACATTTACACATTTAAAAAGTGACAACTCAAGCTTGACCGGAAAAAATACTAAGCCAAATTAGTTTTCATAAAAAAAGAGCAAATGGTTTCTGTGGTATCGGATTTCCCCATATTGTCCCAGTTAAAAAAATTACCCTGTATATTTATTCAAGAATAAGGTTGTAGGTTGTATGCAGGTCTTATTTCTCATGTGTTCACTTGGCCACTCGAAGTACTGGTTTCTATTCATATACAAAATTACGTACCGACATGTCCGTTGTTCAAGCTTCGTCGGTGAAAAGTCAAGAATATTGCATTGTTGCATTATTATTTATTGTTATAGAATTAAATTAAATTACAATTTTACTATATTGAGTTTGCTATATGAAACCGCCTGGTTGTGCAGTCCATGAACGGAAACAACTGATACCACAGACAAATTCCTACAGGCAGCAGTCGCCTCCGCTATGCCGGCTTGAGTAGACGAATGTGCACTATCCATATATGATTTCATTCTATACTCGAATGTAACACACAATCTACCCTGGATGGTGCACATTTGTCTGTAGAGATTTATCTGTAGTTTACATCAGGCGGAATGTTGTCATATGCCGAGCTACAATAAAAAAAAGCTATGTATAGTATTTATGAAGGAAGTCGATGGGTCAATATCACGTAACTTGAAGTCCATTGTTCGTAATGTCAGGTGAAAGCAGACAAGACTATTCGGTTGATAATAATATGAAAGAGTTATTCGTATTCATACCTACGTTTCGACTATGCAAGTGAGTGCGTGATAAATTCCAAATAATCCATCACTTTTATATTAATAGAACGTAGTAACGCCTAATGTAAAGTTAGAGTGCGGTCGCCTTCACTATGCTCAACTTGAGGAGACTCTACTACTTCCAAGCTCAAGTGCGACTAGGTTGCGGGTGTTTGAACTTGAAAATTCCCATCAAGATTTATTTTTAGTAGCCAAATTTCTAGAGACAGCAGTCGCCTCCGCTTTGCTGATTTAAGGAGACGAATGTGCACCAGTGCATACTCTTCACGTTATCAGCTCCCCACGTTAGCCAAGTCTACTTCCAAAAAGATCCCAAAACACTATAAGGTCTCTTCACGAGTATTACGTTGGAAAGTGGTGGTACTACCCCAGAACAGCAGACTGGGCTATTATTAGCCACTTATGTGCCTATAGGCACTGAGCGATCAAAGTACATATAACATAGTTACATTGATACCGGTCAGAATTTAGCGAGGTTCGAACACGGGTCTGAGTTCACGCGTCTTACCGCTAGACGACCGGCCCGGCCGCTCTTAAATGTTAAAAGAAAGGAAATTGAAATCAAAAACTCTACAAAAGATAATTTATAATTCTATGCACCTGAGCATAATTTATTTACCGCTGTCCAAAGACGCAGGGAAAGTTGAATACATGTAGGTCGATGCAAGTGTGACCTACATGGAGGAGGACTCTACTACGAAGGTGGTTTTACTTTATTTCTTTTATTTTTATACGTTTTTTTGATATTGTAAAAGAAAAAACTGTGATAGGGGTTTGATTTTAAGACCAATTTGAACCAAAGAAGTTTATTTTACCAACTACACACACAGTTTGCGTCTCAAATTGAATTATTCGTAAAAAAGTGAAAACAGAGACCTGCGTGTCTTAAAACAAAAGTTAAAACGAACCTACGAATCTAATCTGATATTCATAAATTATCGATTAAAATATATAAATTCAAAAAGATATTATGCGACAAACGAAATCCTCTGAAACACGTTCAGTTTTGCATGAGGATGCGGAGTTCGGTTTTATAAAATTATCGATTTATAATATTATAAACATTGCAATTTTTTGGTTAATTTATATTATTAAATAGCGTGACAAGTTACACAGCGTCTTGGTAATTTAGCGAATTCGGAACCTAGTTGAGTCACTATAGCGGATAGAATGAGGAATAGTGTTGTGCGCGATAGATGTGGTTTAAAAGATGATGTAGTGACGAGGATTGAGAAAGGAATGCTTCGATGGTTTGGGCACTTGGAAAGGATGAATGAAAGGAGATTGACGAAAGGAATATATAAATCTGATGTGAATGGATGCGTTAAACAAGGCAGACCCAGAAGGGTGTTTTTCGATCAAATAGGAGGCATCCTCATGACAGCTGGGCTGCCTAGTGCCCATAACCGTAGGGCGTGCATGAAGAGAATTGGGGATGTGAAGGAAGCGAGGGTGTTGTGTCAGGATCGTGGTAAGTGGCGTTCCGTTGTCTCTGCCTATCCCTGTGCGAAAAAGGCGTGACAATTGTATTGGTACCTAGTTGAAAACTTGATAGATTTGCAACGAAAAAAACGCTATAGTAAACTGCATAACTTATTTTAATTTGGTTAAAACATGTTCCTTCAAAAAATAACTTATCTTCAAAGTTAAGAGTATCAAATACAACGAAATAGGTATTATACAAAACATACATCACTGGAGTTTTTTACTTTGGTGAATGAACAAACGTTGCTCAAACCGGTCCTAAGTCGTGACTTCGAGTTCCCGTGGGCGACAGCACACAAAAAACGGAGCAAATAAACCAAAAAAAGAGTTGAACCTCTGGAATGTGATGAATGAACATTTGGGTTAACTATTATGATAATAACATGCTTTGTTTTATAACTTTATGGTTTATTATGATGGGATACTTTACTCTATATTTAGGAGTAATGGACTAAGGCATGAAATGGTATTTTTAATGTGTTGGCTAGTGTCTGAGCTTTTTGGGGTTACGGTAATGGATTTGATTACGAAAAGAGTCATACTTGTCTCATCAAGCCGGCAAAGCCTTCTACGCACTTGAATTCACTCATTAACCGCATTTTAATTGTCTGCAGGCAGCAATCGCCTCCGCTATGACTTTATTAAACAATTAACTACCTGACCTAATATTTATGCAAAAATGACGAGCTTCACAACATTTAATGCTATCTATATGTGTTTCTAGACATATCTAGACCTTTCTATCAAAAAAAAAACTAATAAAACAGGTTTCATTTAAACGGTAAACAAAAGTCGCTTAACTCGCTTTATTTATCAAAAAAAGGTTCATACAATTTTGTAGTCTATTGTTTCAAGTTTTAGAATGAAAGTTGTATGTTGAAAATTTTAAATTTAACCCTTACTGTGGACAAGTTTAACCAGAATTGCCATGTAGAGTAGTGGGTTATTGTATTTTTTGCAAATATTAACATAATAAAGTCATGACTTTAATCCTTTTTTTTAGATTTCTTTGCATATCAGCGACTATGTAAATACGAAGTTTGGCAGAGGAGCTCCCTATTATAAAACAATAAAATGAAATAAAATAATTCAATCTATTACTATTCTAAATAGAGTGCACTGCCAATCTGGATGGTACACATACGTCTCCTCAAGCCGGCATAGCGGAGGCGACTGCTACCTGTAAAAATTTATCTGTGGTATGTAGGTATATGATAACACTCCGCCTGATGTAAAGCTAGAGTGCAGTCTATGAACGGAAACAACTGCTACTACAGAGAAACCTGTGCGAGACGAGCACGCGTCATCTAGATTGACAGTGCACATTCCTCTCGTCATACCTGACTACTTTCAAACTATTCCCGAAACGCGACAAGGCCATTTCACGGGTGTAACATTCGAAAGTGCTGGTACTACCCCAGGACGGCAGACTGGACAAATAACCATCATCAGTCTGCCTACCACTCTTTAATAGCGACCAAAGTACATATAACAAAGTTACATTGGTACCGGTCAGAATTAGCGAGGTTCGAACACGGGTCTCATCGATCGTGAGTTCACGCGTCTTACCGCTAGACCACGGTCGCTCTGAAATCGTATTTCTATTGTAAACTTATCTGCATTAAAGAATTTAGGTTTTTTGACACAAAACAACACTAGTTTTTCCTTTTATGAGTGAGAAAAGGAATCCCATACGTTTCTCGTTTCCAAGATAAATCTCGACCTTCTAACACGGTGACTGAACGCTTCCCACGGATGTCCCGTATTTGATTCCGTGCGCTCGTAAACATACTTTATCAACAATGGTAACTTGACTCGGATTACAGACAAATCAAGTTTATAGCTTATTTATTATGTAATATTGACAGATCTGTTGTTTATAGTTTTGTTTTAACCATTATGAAATAATTAAATGCTCGTTATTTATTTAAACTAAAATCAACAATGTTATAGATCGTGTCAAACTCTACGACGTCTCGGAAGTTAGCTGCGGGCGCTATTTCGCGCAGATACAATCAAGTTTACAATGATAAAATTAAGAGTTAATTTTTATAGTTAATTATAAATACACCATGTAAAAATAACCTGCTGGCGGATAGTTCGGGAGTGTGCCCTTCCCGCTCACGTAAATCGTGCCCCGCTGATACCTCGATTTGTGTACTGCGCAACGACTTGTACCTAACTTCGGAGCCGCCATTAAGTTTGGTTCGTACTATACTTAAAATCTGCTTAACATAAAAATAATGCCATCCCAAACAAAAACATACTTCGTTACACATTACTAAAGAACAAACGAAATTGTACTTAAAAACAATCAGCCACAAAGACTAGAATTGTATAATAGATTATTAATTCGTTCTAGAAAGGAGGTTACATCTTGTATCGATTATTTGAGACCATCGGTGACCAGCCAATCGATCGACCACGATCACACGCGGAACGAAACCGTTACATAAATCGATAAATAGTATTGGATTTATTCACCGGCAACGAATGAAGCGTTTGTTTTGGTAGTTTAATTGTAGAAAGTTAACGTCCGTAAAGAAATCGATTTATTATTATCGTCACCTGATATCTTGAATTGGTAATAGTTTAAATTACGTGTAAATAGGCGTTAACTGGTAATTCAAGTTAACCAATTAGTAAAAAATACTTTATACCAATTAAGTATTTGACGATAATTTTAGTGACTTTTAAGAGTGGTAGGCAGACTGGTGATGTTATTAGCTCAGTCTGCCATCCTGGGGTGAAGCTACATTGTCGCGAATCGGGATTAGTTTGAAAGTAACCAAGTATAAAAGGAGTGAACACTATCAACCTAGATGGTGCACATTCGTCTCCTCAAGCTAACATAGCGGAGGTGACTGCTGCCTGCAGAAGCTTGTGGTAGCAGTTGTTTCCGTTCATGCAGCGCACTCCAGTTTAACAACGTATCTGGACGTTTTTAAGCAATTATAAAATTATTCGGAACAAGGGAAAATGTACTAAACATTTGTAAAAACATTTCTGAAAAAAATTGAACCGACTTCTAAATAAAACACAAGGCACTGAAAAGTAAAAAAATAATTTTAATTGAGAGTACATACACACAATTTAATAAGCATAAACATGAATAGATGCTTATTATTTATTTACAAATTAATTGTCTGCATTTTATCTAGCATATATCTGAAGTCGGTGCAAGCATTTGAAACATGTTTTATGATTGGTAATGTACCTAGAATCAAGCAATGCGGAGTTTCAAATTTGGTTGGCACCAATTGAAGTCGGTTAAAAACCTAATGCACTATGCCTATATTTACTAAATATTAACACAGTTAACAAGCAAAAGAAACGAACTATTTAAAATACTAATTTGAGGGCTCAAGTAATCGATCAGTAAATCGATCGTAACTTTCTCAAAATAAAGTTTACCTTTTTGGATCAGTGCAGTAGACTTTTAAAAAATCTTGAATCACTTGTTCGAAATGTTAATGTGTTCGATTATTTATACGACAATACGTAATGGGTATTAATTCAAAGCAGAAAAACGCGAGTTTCATTTTCCTTCTTAAACCATTATTCCACCAAGAACCATCTTCCTAAATATATTTTTGTTTAGACTGGGAACACCACTGGCTGTGTACAAATTATAGACATATTTTCCAGATATCATCTTATTTAACATAATTAAGTATGTCAGTGCATAATATTACCACATAAGCTATCACCTGCTACAAAAGTTAACTAAAAAAGCCTCTAATTACCAAAACGAGAGGGGGAATTTCTAACAAACAGCTGATCGATTTCGCAGGTGTCTCAAACCAGTTATGTAAGTAACCTATTTATTGACACCTGTCATGTAAAACTAACGGCGACATATCGTGAAAGCGAACTTAGTGAACAAAAGCAATTGCGTAATCATTATTGATCGATGAGGTCTTTTAAATGATTCTAATCTAATACTCGGGGCAAGCCAGGCAAGTAAGCCAGTACTAGTAAGCCAGTGCTAGTAAGCTGTACAATAAGTGTGTACAGAACTGACTTCATTCCAAGCTAATGATTGGCTCAGGAAAGTTCTATTTTTCTGCCTGCTTAAACTGGTGAGGTCCATTACAGGCAAGCGTGCTCCACCTTAGACCGCACCACTGCTTAACACCAGGCAGGGCGTGGTACGCAGGCATTAGGCAGTAAGCATAAAAGAAGCTAGACTTGGACACAACGCAATTGTAAGTGCCCATATCCATTTATATGCAATGATTGATTCAACGAGTCTATTCGTTACTATTTTGACTACTGTAAAAGATAGGTATGTCCACGACGAGTTCGACGCAGAGCAATGAAGAATACTGTCACGAAAGAAATTAAACGTTTCGAAGAATCAACGCTATGTCTTCTGTCTGTCTTAGTTTGTACGAACTAATTTAACGCAACTGCCAAAATCATCAAAAATAATCAACTTACTTGATCAATTCGTAGTTTTCTATTAAGACTTGTAGTGGCGCACTCCATTCTCTGAGCCTGTAACAAACAAAAAGAATAAAACTGTAAACTGTACTTGAATAAATATCGTCGTAAAACTACAAAAAAAGGAAAACCATTCAACAAGCGACAGGAAATAAAGAAATAACTAGATGATTTCTAAGAAAACGTAGGGTTAATCCTAAGAAACCATATACGTCCATCCGGGCGTCTAGAAAGTATGATAAACTACTTAAGTCCTAAAGGAAACAAGTGACCCAGAGTCTGGACTAGGTTCTTTATGCAATAGGAAATGAGGGGAATTAACTTAGCTGTTGACCCTAATTGGAAAGAACTTCTATTGACTCTCTGAACTTAATAAAGAATTAATATTTGTATATCATAATAAATAAATTAAATAAAAATATTTACAGAGAAATGTCTGTAGGAATCAAGAAGTATAGGTTATACTCTATGGCAGGCACTATCCAGATTGACAGTTTACATTCCTTTCATTATATCTGGCTACTTCCAAACGTGACTAGGTCACTTTACGCGTGTTACACTCTAAAAAGTGGCGGTACCATCCTAGACTGTTTACTACTCTTTGAACAATGTTCGAAATCGATAATATCGATGCAGTAATTCATTCAAATAGTTCTAATTATAACATTAATTCTAGATCGTGACAAACGTATAATTAACTTCAATTGCATGTCGATTGTTATACAATGCTCTCAATTCGGATCTAGGTTACTTAAAACTAACTTGGTTAGGAGTTATGACGGACCGTTCACAGGCCAATTTGGTTGACTTCGCGACGCGGTGCGCCACTCTGGAGTGGTGAGACTGCGGGGTGAAACTACTAACCACACTTGACTATTAAAATAATTTAAATAATTTATGTATTAATGTAGTGTTCACACTTTGAGTTGCAGCCCAGCTTTACTGATCAGACTTTAAAATATATGTATGTGACTTTTTTCGGCTGCAACTTGTAGTGAGCATGTGAATAAATAAATAAATAAATAAAAATCCAGTATATTTCAAGTAACACCCGTGAAGAGACCTAATCGGACTAAAGAAACTTAATTTAAAAAGCTTAGAAGCATGAACGTGAACTGTGCATTATAGTTTCATCAATCTAACATCACGGAGTCGTTTTCCGCGTTTGTGCATTTTAACTTAACATCTGGCCAATCATTTCACATCTGCTTCTTTTTTTTGTATGCATTCACTCTACCAATCTATGTACATAGTGAAAATTATTTTAGGGTGCAGTGATGTCATTATGATCAGCTTAAAGAAAATCTCCTCGACACTGCTGTAAATTTTCCACATAAAAAATTACATCGTCACAACTAAGAGAGTTTCTAATGGAACCAATTGTCATAATTTTTTTTGTCTATTTTAGGATGCGGTCACAGAAAAGTGGCTTATGACATGTACTATTGGTATAACCGCTATGTTGACATCACTTTGCAATGTCAACCACCTTAAACGTATTTATGGCAGTGGGATTATTGTTTTTATTATAATCAGTATGCATGACAGGATTTAGTGCTGTTTTGACAGACATGCACAGAGCATTGGCACCGTCATTAACTGGTTTTGGACAAGGTTATCAATCTGTTACTCATGCTTTGATGAGTAGTTTATTTGTTTGCAGAATTATAATTAGTAAAATTACATTTAAAAAACGTAACAGCTACTAATAAACATTAATAATTAGGATTTTTTAACCCTAAAATTCAGTTTTGTTTTTGCTAATTATTATATGCACGATTTTTTTGTCACATCTTGTCATACGCTTTTCCAAAGCGATGGTAAAGTCTAACGATAAGCAAGTTAAGCCCATGGTTTAATAAAGCAATTTCATTTCATGTTATTACTAATTGCTGTTAAAATTAAATAAGACAACTTAGTTAACGTTCAATACTTACTTAATATTGACAAAGCTATATTGCAAGCTTTGAATAAGTATTGGTTGTACGTTGCCAAATAATTTTAAACCAAATTTTAGTCAAATTAGTACTTTGCTAAAGCTTCGTTTTCTCAATGTATGTTCATACCACGATCCACCTAATTTTAAGTTAGGGTACAGTTTATAAACGGAGATAAATTCTGTCACAGATATCTGCAAGCTGCGTACAGAGAAAATATCTATCACGTCTATCTTTAGCTACGTCTCGTCTGTTTATTAAAGAACCCATGCAGTTGGTAGTTGGTAACACTTTTTTATTAAATTATGTATGCGACACAGGCATATTAAAACCTTGTATATTATGGATAGATACATTTACAGAAGAGGAAAGTTAGAGGTATGATATCAGAATAGCACGTTACACAAATCAATTAAAATAAACGAATGGAATACAACCAAACATCATAGATTAAGTAATATATTAAGAAAACAGATTAACCTATTGAAATTCGTTCATAGACTAACTGTCGATAGACATGAGACAATTAAGGCGAAATACAAGATTGTGAAAGTTTTACTAAAACGCTCCTTAAAATTGATAATTCACACGCAAAATAGATATAAACAAAAATAGAATGAACGATATTTCACCCCGTTATTCTTCTTTTTTATGTGGCTATGACATTGTAACAACTTGCCGGTGTCAAAGTAAATATTGGACATTACACAAAACTGTTAAATGCTCAGTAATCTCAAGAAACTTTCAATAAAATTTGAGAAAGAAAATGACAACGCATATTCTTCTTTCTTACACACTCTAGCTTGTCACATGCCGAGCTACAATAAATAAAAATATCGAGATACCCGCCAAAACTCCCACGAAGAAGTTATAAACATAAAAGCTTTTATTATAAAATATAAATGTTTGTGAATAATATACACCTACAGTAAACATCTATAATAAATAATAACCTCATTCAATAATATATAGGAAACTGGAAAAGCAAAACAACCATAAAAATGTTATTAAAATTAACATAAGAATAAATGAATGATAAAAATTTAAATTTAAGCGCATCAATGAAACCAATACGCACCCGATGTCATAACAGTACAAGAATTTGCATAAAACAAGTGTCCCAACGAAGGTTTTTTCCGGCCCATATGACGCAATAAGGGAAAGCTCTGTTACATAAGGATGAAAGTCCGGCGCACCCACTCGTTCAATTCCTTTAGAGAAGTGATGAAAATGAATTGATGTCCAGCAAGGGACATTAATTATTAACAACACACCGCGGTAATGTGATGAATTGAATGATTTATCTGTTTATTGCTTTAATCTTGTTACTTCCATTTTGTATCTTTGTATTATGTAGTTTGGAGAATTCGCTTCACTATTTCTACTAATTCAAATTATTTTTTTCAAATAGACCTTACTTCAACTCTTTTGAATTGCCTTAAGATTCTACAACTATATATGGTTTCGGGAAGACTCGATGTATGTGGAGTCACGATAGCGGATAGAATGAGGAAAGGTTTGAAAGATGATGTAGTAACGAGGATTGAAAAAGGAATGCTTCGATGGTTTGGACACGTGGAAAGGATGAATGAAAGGAGATTAACAGAAGGAATATATAAATCTGATGTGAATGGATGCGTTAAACGAGGCAGACCCAGAAGGGTGTTTTCCGATCAAATCGGCGACATCCTCATGAAATTGCTGGGCTGCTTTTGCTTGTCTGCCCATAACCGTCAGGCGTACATAAAGAGAATTGTGGATGTGAAGGAAGCGAGGGTGTTGTGTCAGGATCGTGCTAAGTGGCGTTCCGTTGTCTCTGCCTATCCCTGTCGGAAAAAGGCGTGACAAGACTCCACATCAATGCTTATGAAAAGAGATACATATTTATTTACACAATGACTACAGTCTGCCTGATATAAACTAGGCTTCGGTTTCAAAAGACGACTGGATGTGCCAAATAGACAATTTACACTTCCCTCCTACTTCCAATCTGACCCTGAAATACGACGAGGTCCCATATCATAGATTACACCTGAAAATGTTGATAACTCCTCCCAAGACGACAGATTGCGCTAATAACTATCATTAGACTTTGAATCTGATTGAAACAGACTTTCACATGTTTTATTACACATTTCTCCATATTAACAAATCAGCGAATTCACGCTTAGCTATAAATTACAAATTTTATTCTTCAATTAAATATTACATAATATTGCTGTTTATATCCGAGTTAGCCTAAATTTTCATGTTTATTACATTAGTCAGCTGTCACGTTAATTTGATTATTAATGCTGTTTTTGTAATTGGTGTTTGGTTAGTGTGATTACAGACTATCATTTTTCACTCTAGTATGGCATGTGACAATATCTCTGTAACTTCAAGCTAGAGTGCGGACCTTGAGCGGAGACAAGACCATAAAAAGCTAGTAATTTTTGGCATGCACTAAAATACTAGAGTTGTTATTATTTTCAATTTACTAGTAATAATTTTTGCAATAATACTACGATTATTCCTCAACGAAGGAAGCTATGATTGGTCGCCTCCACTGTGATGTATGCACATCACTAGTTATGCAGAAATAAATATAAAGTGTGGGTACTACAATAAAACTGTTGTCTGTTGAATTTCGGTCGTTTCATTTCGTATCGCAATATATTACATTGGCGACGAGGATATTTAATAATAAAACGTGTATAATTTACAAAATGGCCAACTCTGCATTCGGTAATATATCGGAGTTCAAGTTAAATTGTGAAGATCGATGGGAAAGTTACGTAAAAAGAGTGCGTGCGTTCTTCACCGTTAATGATATCAAACCCGAGGTGCAAACGTCGTATTTAATTACCTTAGTGGGCAATGAAACCTATGAGTTGATGACCAATTTATGTAGTCCTGAAGAACCCGAAGCAAAAAGTTTCAATGAGTTGGTAACGTTGGTGGATGCGCATTTGAGCCCAAAATCGTCCGAGATCGCGGAGCGTATAAAATTTAGATCACGTAAGCAGCTGTCTGCGGAAGCTCTTAACGAGTATTTGCTAAATTTAAAGAAATTGGCTAAATCGTGCAATTTCAAAGGTAAAGACAGTCTTGAAGAGAATTTAAGAGATCAATTTGTATATGGCATCACAAACGAAAAGATTAGACAACGATTATTAACAGAGCGCAAACTGACGTTCGAGCGTGCAATAAGTTTAAGTTTAGCGCTGGAAGCGGCCGAGAAAGAAGCGAAATTAGGGGCAACAGAGGCGGCGCGGGGCTATGACACCGAGGTGACGAGCGGCGCCGTGCTGGCGGTGAGCGGCGGCAGCCGGGGGCGCCGGACTCAGCTTGGCGGGCGTACGGCAGGCGGCCCGTCTAGCAACAAACAATGTTTTCGTTGCGGCTCAAAACAACACAGTGCGGATATGTGCGGTTTTATTGGTGCAAAGTGTTATAAGTGTAACAAAGTGGGCCATATTAGCCAGATGTGTAGAAATAAGAATTATAAAATTTCAAGTAGTTATTGTGTTAATGATAGTGAATCAGAGGAGGAGGTACTTGTATCGATGACAACATTATACTCGCTAGAGGAATTTGTAACGGGGGGTGATAACCCATGGTATTATAAAGTAAATATTGATGGTTATTATTTAGATATGTTGGTCGATACAGGTTCATCTATTAGTGCTATTTCCAAGAAAACATATTATAAGCTATTTGGTAATAAGTTAATAGTTCCCACTAATAAAATTTTAATGGTTTATAGTGGACAAAAAATCAAACCTGTAGGTAAATTATTAGTTAATGTTGCAAACGATAATGGTTGTTTTCAGACCGAATTATTTATTATAGATAACGGTGCCTGCCCCCCGATATTAGGGCGCCAATGGATGTCTAAGTTAGGTATAAATATACCATTTGTTTGTAACGTGTCTCTAAGTAGATCTGAACCAGTTTTGTTGGAAATTGCACAAAAGTTTAATAATGTTTTTAAGCCTGGTATGGGCACTTTTAATAAATGTAAAATTAATTTACGTATAGCGGAGGGGGCCGTGCCCGTGTGGCGTAAGGCCCGAGTGGTACCATATGCTTTGCGGTCCGCAGTAGACACGGAACTAGATCGGTTGGTGAGTGAAGGTGTATTGTCCCCAGCAGAGGACGTAGGGGGCTGGGGGACCCCCATCGTACCCGTCGTTAAACATTCTGGGGATATAAGAATCTGTGGCGATTTCAAAGTGACATTAAATCCGGTATTGTGTGACGACAGATATCCTCTACCGCGTATAGAGGATTTGTTTGCTTCCTTGAGGGGTGGCAAAACTTTTAGTAAAATTGATTTAAAAAGCGCTTATACTCAAATGCTCCTAGATGATGAGTCGCGTAAATTATGTACCATAGTGACTCATAAGGGTAATTTTATATACAATCGTTTACCGTTCGGCATTAAAACCGCTCCGAATAAGTTTCAGCGAATAATGGACTCGCTTTTTAAATTACCGTATGTTAGCGTTTTTATTGATGATTTAATTGTTACGGGTGTTGATGAGAAATCTCATATTGATAATTTATTTAGAGTGTTTGAAATATTAAATAACTGTGGTTTACGAATTGCAAAAGAAAAATGTTGTTTTTTTCAAAATAAAGTGTCTTATTTAGGTCACGTTATTGATAAGGAGGGGTTACACACAGAGACAACTAAGATTGACGCGGTTTTGGCGGCAGCCAGACCGACATGTGTTTCCGAATTACGGGCTTTTTTAGGTTTAGTTAATTATTATTCAAAATTCGTGAAAAATTTTAGTTGTATTGTTAATGCATTGTATCAATTATTGCATAAAGACGTTGTTTGGTCGTGGTCGGACGACTGCGAGACGGCTTTTATTAATATTAAACAACATTTAAAAAATGCTAGGGTGTTGATGCACTTCAATCCCGAGTTACCAGCGTTCGTGGCATGCGATGCGTCGCCGGTAGGTATCGGTGCGTGGCTCGGTCACGTGTTGCCTAGTGGTGAACGGCGCGCGGTATTACACGCGAGTAGAACTCTGTCGTCTAGCGAGCGTAATTACAGCCAGATTTGTCGTGAGGGTTTAGCGATTATTTTTGGAGTAAAAAAATTTCATGAGTATATTTATGGTAGGAATTTTACATTAATTAGTGATTGTAAACCATTGTGTTCGATATTTGGACCAAAAACTAGTATTCCGTTAATGATTGCGGGACGTTTACAACGTTGGGCGATTATTTTGAGCGCTTATAATTATGAAGTAAAATGCATTAAGTCAGGTGATAATTGTCTCGCGGATGCGTTGTCGCGATCTGCATGTAATAATAAGGCTATTACGCCTAATGAGGGGGTCACCGAGGATGAGGAGTTGACATTTTTTATAAGAGCTAACTGCCCAGTCACTTTTGAACAAATTGCAAAAGCTACAAAAAAAGATGTCAATTTAAACAAAATCGTGGGGTTCGTGATTCATGGCTGGCCTAATGATGGCGACAATAATAATTATCCAGATTTAAAAGAATATTTTAACAGAAAACAATTTATTACAATGGAACATGGCTGTTTATTGTTTGGTTATAGGGTGATTGTTCCTGAATCATTGCGTTCATTAATTTTAGATCAGTTGCACAATAGTCATATGGGTATTGTCAAGACAAAATCATTGGCGCGTTTATATGTGTATTGGCCGAGGATTGATAAAGATTTAGAAAATTTATGTAATTCATGTGCGGTGTGTTTGAAGGAACGTAGTAATCCACCTAAAAGTATTTTAACGCCATGGCCGTGGCCGAATAAACCGTGGTTTCGTTTGCATATCGATTTCCTCGGTCCATTTAATAGACAATACTTTTTAGTGGTAATCGATGCCGGTTCGAAGTGGTTAGAAGTTTGTCCTATTAATTCGACGGAAGCGGATGGGACTGTCATTAGTTTGAGGGAGATTTTTGCTAGATGGGGGGTGCCCGTTGAGATTGTGACGGACAACGGCCCGCCATTCACCAGTTATAAATTTAGTTCTTTTATTAAGAAAAATGGTATTGTGCACATTCATTCACCACCGCGTCATCCGCAAAGTAATGGTGCTGCGGAGAATGCAGTCGGTCAAATTAAGCGATGTTTGAAGAAGTCTTTGACCGAAGGCGTTCCCATGGATGTAGCTTTACAAAGATTTCTGCTTAATTATAGAAATGCAGAACACGGTACTACAAAAAAATCACCGAGTGAAATGTTAATTGGACGCAAATTAAGAACTTGCATGGATTTAATGATACCATCTACAACTAACATAGTAAACAATGAGCAAGAGCGTCAAATTAAACATTTTAAAGGTAAGAATAGAAACATTTCAGTCGGTGACTCTGTGATGTTTAAAAAATGGTGTAATAATAAAGAAATATGGATGAGGGGAGAAGTTAGTGAGAAGTTAGGTTATAATACTTATATTGTAAGTCACGGCGAGGAGAAGCACAAGCGACATATTGATCAAATGTTTAGAGCTCCAGGTGAAGTTGTCACTGAGGTTGATGATGTTCTGGATTCGAGTGGGTTTAATGAAAATAACCCAGTCTTAATTAACAGACAGTCGGTCGAGAGTCGCAGGGATTCTCATGTCACTCGCGAGACTTCCTCCGAGCCTGTGTTAGATAAACGTGTCTCTCGCCCTCCTCGTCGGTACGGTTTTGATGAACATAATGAATAAACTCATATCTGATATATATATATGTTAAATAGTGTGGTCAAGGTTAAAGGTGGGAGAGTGTGATGTATGCACATCACTAGTTATGCAGAAATAAATATAAAGTGTGGGTACTACAATAAAACTGTTGTCTGTTGAATTTCGGTCGTTTCATTTCGTATCGCAATATATTACATCCACTATGCCGGCCTGAGCAGACGAGTATACACCATCTAGATTCTAGTAGGAGAGACTAGTAGGGACTTCTTCTTTTATATACAGACCTTTTCTACCCCATTTAGGAAGTACAATACAATACAATTGTCACGCGGAAGGAAGTATTACGTATAAAAATGTTATATTAACAAAGCCTACGTTTAATTAACCAGTTTCATCTTAAAACCAGTCTCTCGAAAGGTTTTGCTGCAGATGTTCGTCGTTCTACTTCACCTGACCATTATCACTTCATCACCTGTCTGTATTATTGCAAGTATTTTTTTATTGGGTCGCTTTCCCATCACATACAATATTTACGCGAGAACTGATTGATGCATTTGGACAGTCTTATCGTATTGAAACTATATGAATATTAATTAAAACAAAGGCATTATTTGTATTGATGACGCAGATAATAGAATATCGTCAAACACCTCAAACATCACATGTATGTTATCTCTCCAAATCTGCCTTCCTGGGGTAGTACCACCACTTTCGAATGTAACACCCGTGAAGTGACCTTGTCGCATTTCGGGAATAGTTTGAAAGTAGCCAGGTTTAGCGAGAGAAGTGTGCACTGTCAATCTAAGATGGTACATGCTCGTTTCCTCAAGCCGGCATAGTGGAGGCGACTGCTGCCCGCACAGGTTTCTCTGTAGTAGCAGTTGTTTCCAATTATGAACCGCACTCTAGCTTTATATCAGGCGGAGTGTTGTAACATGCCGAGCTACAATAAAAAAAACACAATAAGACAACAATAAACTAGGAATTATGAAATTTTGCGTGTCCCTAAAAGTATTAGTATAAATATTTACATATGTACATTAGTATCTGCCTCGTTTGGTACCTAGAAAGTGTTTAAAATCGCTCGCACGTGACTAAGTACTCTATAATAGATGTCAACTTATTTCTTGCTCCGTTTTAAATTATGTATAATTTCTTTATGTATTCAATCATTTTCCTGGTTATTTTTCGTATGTACAGGGCCGTAAAAAGACGGCGGCCGTTCCCTTTGACTACGTGTTACACAACCAATACTGAAATGTTGTTAAAAAGTATTTCTTTATCAACTTTTTAAAGATTTTCAAATAAAACAATGTCATAAAAACATCCGCGCTCGACCGTCTATCAGCTGTGAGTTGAACGACCTCGCGCGTGCTACGACAGCCGTTGCGACACCAGCTTTTTTTTATTGTAGCTCGGCATGGGACAACACTCCGCCCGATATAAAGCTAAAGTGCGGTCTATGAATGAATACAACTGCTACTATAGAGAAATCTCTACAGGCAGCAGTCGCCTCTACTATGCCGGCTTGAAGAGACGAGCATGTACCATCTTAGATTGACAGTGCACACTCCTCTCGTTATACCTGGCTACTTTGAAACTATTCCCGAAACGCGACAAGGTCACTTCACGGGTGTTACATTCGAAAATGGTGGTACCACAGGACGGCAGACTGAGCTAATAACTATCATCAGTCTGCCTACCACTCTTTAATAATGCCTATAGGCACTGAGCGACCAAAGTACATATAACAAAGCTGTATATCAATCGTTGCATTCACACTGCTTGTTTTTTGATATTTCGCTGATGTTTTGTGTTTTTTTAACAAATAATTGTATCATAATGTTATGTGGTTGTTATTAAACCAATAAAAGGCAAAAGAATATGCAAAAAACAATAATTAAAAATATAGTATAGCAGCTAGTCTGATGTTAGATAGCAATCCATAAAATAAATTTTCAAGGTATAAGATATACCTAATATTACATTACAGGAAGAAAATATACTCCAATTACATTTCTAAGTAAGAAAAAGTTTTGCCATTTCCTTATTGTAAAAAGTAGCCGGGGCACATTGGTCTCCTCTCTGTATTACCATTTGTTTCCGTTCATGGACCGCACTCTAGCTTGACATCAGGCGGAGTGAAGATGTCAAACAAATCTATTAATCCTCCTCCAGCATGACGAAGTGGCCTTATCGCGTTTTGGGAATAGTTTGAAAGTAGTCAGGCATAACGAGAGGAGTGTGCACTGTCAATCAGACGGTGCACAGACGGCGACTGCTGCCCGCACAGGTTTCTCTGTAGTAGCAGTTGTTTCCATTCATGGACCGCACTCGAGCTTTAACATCAGGCGGAGTGTTGTCACATGCCGAGCTACAATTAAAAAAAGGAGACTCCTTGCAAGCGCATTTGTTTAACATCCTGGAGTGTGGTTACGCGTCGAGTTACTATAAAAATGCCATCTCTATTGCCTACTAGATATTTAATTAAAAAAATAATTTATTTATACAATTTACGAGTATTTTATATTTACCACGTGACTCTTTCATATAGTTATCTAATAAATTGTTAATTTAACTTTCGTTTCCTGATTAGCAAATAACGTTAAATACAAGAAGCAACTAGCGGTCATTAAAACGTATTAATTGTATAATTCAAGCTTTAGTTGATAAGTTAGTAAAGTAGACTGGTTTAACGTGAAAGCCAACACCGATCTAGTAGTATACACTAGTATAGAATACACTAGTTGAAACTCACTTAATATGCACCGTAACCTTAAATATGGGTAGTTTGAAAATTTTTTAAAACTAGAGCTGCTACACAAATTCCAGTGTCATTTTTGGAATGAGCACATCAAAATACATCAAACCTGATTATATTCGTTGACGCCTCCTCAGTGTATTTTTACTATGTAGTCGTATTTTATCGACGTACCTCCATCGCACGACAATTTAAAGCTAAATTCTAGGGAAAAAACAATATTAATATCTGGCGACACCCTATCTATACTGGCAACACCGGCGCTCCTGTCATTGTATTTTTTCGTGCCGTACCGATATCGCGTTTGTTAATCTTTTATTTTTAATTACAAATGAATAATGGATAAAAGTAAGAAAAATAAGTTGTTAAGTGATTTAGTGAAACTACTAAATGATGCAGACGAAGGTATGTAACTTAAAATACTCGCCTTTATAATATTATTCAACAGGTCGGGTCATTGCGTCATGTTTAGCTCCGTTTCTTAACGGCGCGGGATGCCCCGAAAGTGATGTTTCTCATTAAGAAAATTCAATAATTGTGAACGAGTTAACGACAGGGCACACGAAACATGGCATATAAAATACTTGCCAAATTTTTTAAATACGTTTTGAGGTGTCACGAGAGGGCACACAAGACATGATACTCTGTCCTACTTGCAAAATTTAAATATTTGTTTTGAGGTGTCACGAGAGGACACACGAGACATGATACTCTGATCTACTTGCAAAATTAAATAATAATAATGTTTTGAGGTGTCACGGGCGGGCACACTAAACATGATACTGTGATCTGCTTGCAAAATTAAATAACAATAATGTTTTGAGGTGTCACGGGCGGGCACACTAAACATGATATAGTGATCTACTTGCAAAATTAAATAATAATAATGTTTTGAGGTGTCACGGGAGGGCACACGAAACATGATATATAAAATACTTGTTAAGTTTTTAAACACAATACATGCCATTATAATATCTACTTGCCAAAAACAAATCACAGAAATATTAATATGAAATTATCTCGAGGTGCCACCGAGCGAGTACATGAGATGTGACATTAATGTCATATTCAGTCTTGAGGTGCTACTGAGCGAGTACACAAGACTCTTTTGCACAAGTGAAATTATCCTATGGGACAATTCAGAATAACTTTCATATCCAACTTGAGGTGCCACGGGAGGGTACACGAGTTATGGTATTATTATATTAAAACATTTATCTCATTTTATCCTTGCGTGTGTGCAAGATTTTTATACTTTGCAAGTACTTACATTACCAGGCAATATAATAATTTATTGGAAATTGTATAATAAATGATGCATGCATTTTTCAGCAGGCATTAAATCGAGTATTGTTATAAAACAACTCGGACTCAGAAGGTGAGAAGGATCCACCAATAGAAGCAAATGTATCAAACTCCTGGAATATAATGTAGAGGGGTCTGAGGATATTCTATCATTAGTCATAGACCCCATATCAACATACGCCCAAAGTAAGCCGAACACTAGACGTTCCTGTGTACACATGGCCTTGAAAATAAAATAAAATATATTATATTCCAACTATGGAGAATTGTAACCTAAAAGAACCTGCACTAAATATAGAGAGGTACTATATACTCTGAGTGCAACAAGCAAAACCAATATATATATATATATATATATATAGAAAAACAGCAGCTGGTTCTTTAAAATCATTTCCTTATTAAATGTTATTTTAAAAGAATTTATAACTAAAGAGGACAAAGGCAATATTTAAAAAATGTTCAGTAGTATCTGATTATTGTGCAACTTACATAACCTCGTGTCTAATTCAATGAGAGCACTCATTCTTCCAGGTTAAAATAAAAATTTTAAGACACATTAAAGAGTACTGTAGTATCAGATGGCTTTCCATCTAGATCAAATGTAAGACACCATCAAGAACAAAACAAAGAAATTCTTCCAAGGTTTTCCAGAGATCTTTGAACTGTTGGGGCCCGTCCACTGTGAGTGAACCCCGTCTTGACCCAAGCCGAGATGTAAAAATAAAAAATAAAAAAAAAAAAACAAAAACAAAAAAATTTAAATAATAATAAGTTTAATGTTACAACAAGTGGGTTCTTTTTAATTTGTATATGGCAATGGAACACTCCCAAGCACTAAGATGTAAATATAAGATATCTTAGTTATAATCCAATCCTTTACGGGGAGCTACCTGATCGCTAACCAAACCGTGCTCTGCTTGTTCTGAATCATATGCATGAATCTAGCAGTAAAAGAGACTGCAGAAAGTTCTAAAACCCAAGCTGAATTCCTCAAGGAAATGAGAAAACCATTTGTGAAAACGAGGAAGGGTGGTGATGATGACTCAGAAGAGTCCCTTAAAGAGAGGTGATCATTCGCCACGTAAGGCTTCTCTCGATATTTAATTCAAAAAAAAAAAAAAAAGAAAAAAGATGGCTTTAACGTCCGTACCGGCCGAGCTCGATGACAGACCGTCGCGGTGTTTTCAACGACAGAAAATATTAATGTGCCAAAAATAAAAAATTACATAAACACAATATAAATAATATATATTATACGATGTGGTGTACATCTGCCTACATGTAAATCCTGGGCGTGCAACAGCTCGAGTAGCAGCACAAGCGCAATTGGCAAACCAACCACCCTGCGGGCCAAGGGCAACACCAGCACCCCATATTCCAGCTCGGGAGAGGAGCAGGCGTCAGAGGTATCAGTAGAGGTAACTGATCACACTGATTCATTCTAAATTTGGATTCCTTTAATAGATGGCAATTGTATTGTATGTGTTAAAGTGCAACATTTCAAATTAAAAAACACTAGAACTGCCATAAAATTAATAACAACATGATCTTTCTTGATAATCATATATCGAAAGATGCATATTTCCTCTTTTTCAATTTATAAAAATTGTTGCTAATTTTTGAGGTTTATTTTTAATAACCAACTTTATAAGTTTCAAGTATTATCTTTCGGTGTTTGCACTTTATGTTTTTACCAAATTAATGAAACCCATTATTTTATTATATATTTTAGTATATAAAATAGACAGATTAATAAAACTTAAATCTACTAATGTAAGATTTTTTGCCTCATTAATAGGCACATCTATTTAAATAAATGGGTTATTATACACAGGATTTTGGAACGCTGCAAAATTTTTAATTCTAAATAATAATAATAGTTATGGGTCTAACTTATAGATAGAGGACATATAAGAATATGAATGATTGTGATAATACAACACTTAGTTGTGATAATACAACAGCAATTTACTACATTAATTCTTTTTATAAAAAAATATATATATATATATATCTTCAAAAGATAATTATGTCACTGACATTCTAGGATTATTGACGAAAATACTGAATGGAAACTTAGCTCACATACATTCGATATCATTCGATATAATTTTGATCAACTGAAAATTGATATATTTACCACCAGGAAAAATTATGGAAA
Organism: Tinea pellionella; assembly: GCA_948150575.1. Classification (NCBI taxonomy): domain Eukaryota; kingdom Metazoa; phylum Arthropoda; class Insecta; order Lepidoptera; family Tineidae; genus Tinea; species Tinea pellionella. Next base: position 1,313,602 of record OX411254.1, on the reverse strand, counting down.
GTGTAAATAATTTGTATCTTGGTACACACACAGCTAAAATGTGTAGCGATGAATGCAATTACAATTTCCTGGGCAGATTATGCTTTCCCTTCTTCTTTCTTTAATTTTGAGATATTTAAAGAAAATCAAAAATGATAAGGGGAAGGAATAATGGTTGTACCTTACTGGACATCATAAACTTGGTTTATTATTTATTAATATGTATATTTCAGGAAAAAGCACCTTTTCACCAAGAGCTTACATTGTTTGCCACAGTGCGTTCAGGGAAATGTATTTAAAGAAGGGATTACCAATAGAGAGCATTTCTATCATGACAACTCTCTATCCAAAAATATTTTTAATCAGTATAAATCTTGCTTAATAAATGTGTACCATTGACATTTTGTAATAATATGGAAGTATATTCTTGTAGTATATATTTATTTATTCCTTTAGTACTTAGTTTAAAAAATAATAATAATAATAAATTATATAAATATAGAAAATATATTTTATTATATTAAAGAATGTTTTAATGGACATACTTTTTAGTATCCGTATCTTTATGAGATCAGCACTGATCTTAGTTCACATAGAGATGCAGAACTTTTTTGTCGCGGGAATTTTTAAAATAAGACCAAATAAACCAAGATACATATGATGCTTGGGATCCGACTAAAGTGTTTGAATATTTTTCTAATTTAAATTCTAATACAGAGCTTAATCTGGAAATATTATAAAATTATATATTAAAAAATTAGGTGTCCTTTTATCACTTGTTAAAAAAAAAAAAGTGTAAAAAATAATAAAAATAAACAAAATAATAAATAAATAACTGAAGAGAATATAAAATTATAATTCTACGCCATTAAAACACGTGGTTATCTTTATTTGACAAAGTAATAATGCTTTACATACTTAGAGGAATTAATAGCATATTTCAGTGCTTTATTTTTTTAATTAAAAAAAAAAAAAAAAACTTAAAATTAAATAAAAGTCTATCATTATTAAATACCAGTTTTTTAAAGGGAAATGATAAGATTATATTAATTTTACTAAAGATTTAAGAAAAGTAATTCATTGCTTATATCATACAAAAAATAATAATAATACCATTTACACCTGCATGACACCGACTTTAGCAAGACGGATAAAGATTTTTTATTTAAAGTCGGATAGATACCAATATGTTTAAGGCACACAGTATCTAACATGCTTCTACTTCACTTTCTAGCAGAATGGGTGTCGATGTAAATGTAAATGGAACGACAGCAGGTTGGTCCAGGGTAGTCGGACATTTGCTGTTTCTAAACCAAGGACTAAAATATTTTTTGTTATAACATATTAAGTGACACTTACATAACAAGTAATAATAATAATAATAGTTTATGTGATAGATATTATTATTTATGTATATATATATAAATAGTATTGAATATGAGTACAAATGTTTTTTATTTTTATACAATTGATATAATTGATTTAAATTTTCCTACATCACCAGATCTTTGAACATCTACATAGTAAAAATACACTGAGGAGGCGTCAACGAATATAATTAATTGATCAAAGTAACTTACCTGTAAGTGTCCTTCGATCATAATTATATGAAGTTGACGCCTCCTCAGTGTACAACCCGACCCAATTATGCAACTGCAAATTAATCAGTTCTGAAATTCCCACCCTTGCTGAGGAAATTTAAATAATTATACAAACCTACCTTAAAAATACAATGACAGGAGCGCCGGTGTTGCCAGTATAGATAGGGTGTCGCCAGATATTAATATTGTTTTTTCCCTAGAATTTAGCTTTAAATTGTCGTGCGATGGAGGTACGTCGATAAAATACGACTACATAGTAAAAATACACTGAGGAGGCGTCAACTTCATATAATTATGATCGAAGGACACTTACAGGTAAGTTACTTTGATCAATTAATAATAATATTTTTAGAAAATTTTATGAAATGGATTTTTGTTGGCCAGTGTTATTACCGCAAATCACTATAATAAACAAATAGCTACGGCACAGAATATATAAAATATTTAAAATGCATTTTATATATTCTGTGCCGTAGCTATTTGTTTATTATAGTGATTTGCGATAGTAATTAGTGCTGAGAAAGTTATCAAATTACTTAATTTCAACATAAATCTGCTATGTTTCAAACAAAATGTATGGACGCTCAGGTGTTGGCTTTCATGTTAACGTAAACTATAGTATAGTGTTTTACTATAATAAATACGAACCTAAGACCATTTTCCTTTTTTTTTTTGAAGCGACTAATGTCAGAGAAGAGGATCTGTAGACAGTCGCGACCATTATGCCGGCTTTGTGAGATGCCTCATCACGCTGCGCTTGAAGGCTTGAAGTTTATGAGAAGTGTGTACTTTAGTCGCTTAGTGCCTACTATTAAAGAGTGGTAGGCAGAGTGGTGATGGTTATTAGCCCAGTCTACCGTCCTGGGATAGTACCACCACTTTCAAATGTAACAGCCGTGTAAGTGTAAGTAGCCAAGTATAGCGAGAGGAGTGTGTGTTGTCCATCTGAATGGCGCAAATTAGCCTCCTCAAGCCCGCATAGCGGAGGCGACTACCGCCTGCAGATATTTATCAGGCGAATTGTCATATCCCGAGCTACAATAAAAAATCCAGTAGTCGTAGTAGATTTCGATGAAAACCGCAAAGGAAATAGGATAAGTATGTTCGTAACATTTAACTATGTAATTCTTAAGTTACAAGTAATTCAATCATGTTAACAGAATGTTAAGTTGTTATATCATTATGTAGGTACGCTACACGACATGGCATGGGAGTCGATCGGAGTCTTCGTACGTGAGACAAATATTTTTTGGCAATGAAAAAACGCCGCAATAATTTGGTTTCAAACATAAAATAAACCGCGTTCATGTATTGAATAAAAAAATGCTATGTTTCAAGATCAAGTTGAATTGTTTAGAATTTAAATATGCAAAAAAAAACCCTTGCTTAACATTCCATTGTCATATGCCGAGCTACAAATATAAAACATAAAGGAGTATAAATAAAATCAAAAGCGCTAGATGGTGCATATTCGTCTCCTCAGGCCGCCATTTTGGATGCAACTGCTGTCTGTAGTGATTTCTCTGTAGTAGCAGTTGTTTCTGTTCATGGACTGCAATCTAGCTTTAAATCAGGCGGAGTGTAATACTACAAGAGAATTACTAATATAGGTACTAAGAGATACTTTTAAAATGCTGTGTAGATATATATACCTACTTATAGTTGGTGTTAATTTAATTGCAAAGCAATAAGCGGAACTTAATGACAATGAGAACAATTAAGATAGTTTGATAGAGCTGCCGTGTGACCGACAGCCCCTTCTCACGACCAGAAAGAAATATAAAAATAAAACAATACTTTGTTCAGCACTCAATGGACTGGGAACATACTCGTACTACTCGTATTTAGACGCATTATTGAACTATTCACATCAATAGATTGTAGGTAATGGGCGTGCGAAACATTTATAAGCTATCAATAAGAGTTCGTTTATAAGGGTGGCGATTTAACTTTGACACTGGCAAATTCTCAAAATGCCAAAAAGAGTGGTAGGCAGACTGATGACAGTTATTCGCCCAGTCTGTCGTCCTGGGGCAATACCACCACTTTCGAATGAAACACCCGTGAAGTGACCTTGTCGCGTTTCAGGAATAGTTTGGAAGTAGCCAGGTATAACGTGAGGAGTGTGCACTGTCAATCTGGATGGTACATGCTCGTCTCTTCAAGCCGGCATACTGCCTGTAGAGATTTAGCAGTAGCAGTTGTTTCCATTCATGGACCGCACTCTAGCTTTACATTAGGTGGAGTGTTGTCACATGCCGAGCTACAATAAAAAAAAGCTAGCAATTTTTGTGGGATTTTGAGTGGACTGGACCTTCCAGAAAATTATATAGTTTGTTATCCATGTAATATTTGCATTTGAATAATAATAATGATTAGTTTGTCATCTTAAAAAACTAAAATTAAATTTTGATTTGGTTCTTAAATGGGTCAATGGCGTGGCAACCCTAGTCGTGAATCAGAGATTTGGAGAAGGGAGCATTTGCACCTATTTTCTTCGTAATCCCTTGACCCACGCCTGCCTGACAAATATTTCGCAACAAAGTTTCTGGTCACTACATTTCTGTAGCCGCAAAGCTTTTAATAATTTAAAAAAGTGATAGTAAGCTTTTAATTTAATTAACATCTAAAACACTCCATTAGAATCATTGTAAGAGATTTAAGAAAGGATGAGAATATCCCAGCACCTGAATACCTACGGTAAATAATGTTCAATTGTAAAATAAGATTGTTCTCAATACGGTCATTCGTTTTCTGGGGCAGTTAAAGTTTTATTTTGACATTTCACATTATATTCAAAAGAATTGCTAAAATATTTCACATGCCTTCACTTTGCATAATAACCTTTACTTGTGAAGTTTCATTAAAACTTTTAATGAGAACAGTGAGGTTCGGGCTCTACCATGGCTTCGGAAAGGCATATGACGGGAAACCAACAAAAAGAAACTAAATTTTAAACAAATAGTTTGAGTTTTGGCGACCATCTTGAGACGTCAGATTATCTGTCTTGAATTATTTTCCTAAACTTGTGTTTCTTCGAGTGTTAATGTGTAATCATGGTAGATTATATATTAACCATTAAGTGTTCGTTAACGTGCGTGAGTGCAGGCAAACAATTCAAAAGAAGGGAACCTGTGTTTCCAATTTCCCTCCAAAACTCCGTAGGAAGTTTCAGTAAAGATTCTACCATTTTACTGGAGCAAGTTTTGACTTGACCTGACTGTTTAGTGTGATGAATGAATGACTCGTGATGCACAATATTATTATTAACTTGATGCAAAAATATTTACTTTGACACTGGCAAATTGTTATACGCTATATAAAAAAAAAAAAAAAAAACAAAAAGTTCGACATAAAATACTTCTAAAGCTCAGGCCTAAAGATTTTTTAAAAGTCAAAACACAAATCGAATCCATTCACATAAGGAAGTGGGTGTGAAAAAGTAATAGAAAAAGTACCTAAAAAACTTGTTACTTTCAACATAAGTGGGCAAGAACCCCGAAAGTGTTAAAAACACATAGAGTAAAAAAATATAAGCAACTGCCTTTAGAAACTTCCACTGACAATTATTTTAAATAGACCAATCATCTCACATAGACCATGGTAAGGTCTTTTGTCAAAGTATAAAAAAGTTAAAGGATTTCGCGTTTCGGGAATAGGTTTAAAGTAACCAGGTATAACGAGAGGTGCGTGCACTATCAATCTAGATGGTACATGCTCGTCTCCTGAAGCCGGTATAGTGGAGGCGACAGCTGCCCGAACAGGTTTCTCTGTAGTAGCAATTGTTTCCATTCATGACGGAATGTTGTCACATGCCAAACCACAATAAAAAAAACTTTTTAATTGTAACTCAATATGTCACACTTCTCCCGATGTTAATCTAGAGCGCGAAGACAATGTCCGTACGAGCAGTCTCCCCCACTATGCCGGCTCCATCTATTGACAGCGCACACTCCTCTCGTTATACAAACCTACTTCCAAACTGATCCGGTCAGAACGGTTCGAACACGGGTCTCATCGACGGGGCACTAAACTTCACAGGTGTTATACTTGAAAGTGGTAGTACCTCCAGCGTAATTACCATCATCAGTCTACCTACCACTCTTTAAGATTTAAACTTCTAAGAGACGTTAAGTTAGTCTGTGGTTTGTAAACAGAGAAAAGATCTGAGTCGTGAGATTTGTAAACAAATAAACTAGAAACTGATGTCAAACACACTTAGACCATGTTGATGTAAAATGTAGGTTAAAATAGTTCAAAGAATTGTTTTCTTTTTTTACTTTGACGAGGAAGAAATATTAAATTAAAAACCTTAATAAATTAGGGTTGAATTTTTCACGTGTTGGATATTGGGTTTATAATGTAAACCATAATGTAAACGTAACGGTTAAAGTAAGCGTAAAAGTAATAGTTAAAGTGACTTAGTATTTTTACAAATTCCCGTCACAAAAAGTGAATACAGTATCGAGCTCATTTTTTTTTATTGCACACACCGACAGATGTTAAGTGCAATGCATGATAGAAATAATTATGCCACAGAAATTAACACAGAAATACAGTCAGTAAAAAAGTGGCAGTACTACACCAGAGCGGTAGATTGAGCTAATAATCACTTTATATACTGCACTGAGCGTCCAAAGAACAAATAACAAAGTTCAAGATTTGAACACGTGACAGTGATCGTAAGTCTTGAACCGCTAGACCATAACCTCTGTATAAGTCTTTGAATATTAAACTGTCTTCTATATGCAGAAGAGAGGCTAGTTCCCTGAAGTGTAGCCACATTAGCAAAATGAATTCAACACGCATTCGACAAATCGTTGCTTTACTGATTAAGGTCACAAACCGACTTGCAGTTAAAGACTTAATGTACAATGTTGTAGTGTTCATACTTTACCGTTTAAACAGGAGTTCAAGTGGAAAGTAATCTTTACACAAATATGTATAAATAATACATCACCAGATACAGTGCCTAGTCAACACATTGTTTGTTTATTTTTTATTTTGACGTCGAATGGTCTGATGGTAAGCACAGTGGAGGTCTATGAGCGCCGAGGACTAGAGAACTGCAGCACATGGAGGCCCCGATCGCCGTCACTATGCCGGCCCTACGTACCTCCGGGTCGTTTTCTCATCACAGATGTGAAGCGAAAAATAATTGTCAATTTTTAGAAAACATTTTAGACGGGCGCTAGACTTCTCGGTCGGTCGGTAACTGACGGATGTTAATCCCTAATATTGTTCATTGTATGGTCACTCTACAGTTCTTAAATCGTGCAGAAACAACGCCTGTATTTAACACAGTTACAATATTAATTAAAATGTAAATACAGTTTTCCTGGCATTTAAGTTATGCACGGCATGTGACTACACTGCTTGTTGTTAAGCTAGAACGCAGACAACAGTCCCTCCACTATGCTGGCTTCAGGAACGAATATCAAACTAACATCCTACATTTTTCATTATATTTAATTACATAGTAATTAAGTTAATGTTTAATTACATAAAAACAGCATTTAATACCTCGATAGCATAAGAAATATTAAAATAACACAATAACAGACCTTTACATTCGTAATTGGTTAAAAATCGACTGTCGACTAAGACGATTACGAGTATTTTATAAAATAAATTATATTCTTTGCTAATGGCACCGTATTACTTGTACAACTTTAATCCAAAGAAGACTCATTTACCCAATCACCATCAAGTCTTTTAAACTAGTTAACGTTACATTTCGCTATTTTCTGATATGATAATGAAGGAATAATTTCCCCCAAGAGACGTTAGCTAGAACGGTCCGCAATTGTAATTGTAAAATGCATTAACTTACGAGTAGATACTTAAGGAAACTAAGCAATCATCTTGTCTATTTGTTCGTTAGATTTCACTAAACATTTGCATGACTTTCTTCCATTGTTGTTACAGTATGTTGACATACAATGGACCTACCTTAACACTACACATTTTAACCTATAATTTACGTTTATCGGTTATGTATTGTATTTTTTTTAAATAATTGTATATAGGGTTGGGCACTGGGCTCTCCCGATAATCTCTTCACCTTCCATATTTGCAAAAGCTATAAGTCTTTATGAATCTATCTCTCTATGTTGTTAAGGTATTCAAAAATATATTAAAAACCAATAAATATTCAGATTTATATATTTTGGAGGTTTAATTAATATATGGCTTAATTTAATTTAAAGGAGAATCCCCATTTTCAGGCCCACATGATATCTAATAGTTAACAAAACAATATTCTAAAATAATATTTAATTTTTTAATAATTTATTACAATAATATTAACACATTGTTTACTAATCAATAGACAATGTTTAATTACATAAAAACAGATATCAAATTATTAAAGCATTTAATATAATAATTATTAATAACTAGCTGACCCGGCGAACTTCGTACCGCCTAACAGTCGATTCTTTAATTTTTCTATTACTTTTTTTAATTTCTTCACGTCACACAATTCTTTTTCTTTCCTGGAACCTCTCCACTAACACTTAAACTTTATGGTATGGTATTAAAGTTCAAATTGACTTTTAAGTATCATTACGAATCTTTTTAATGTACGAGTATTAATGTAAATAAACGAATTACGAAAGTATAGAAAAGCGTTTTTTTTAGACTTTTTTAGGCAATTTTTAAAATTTTTCTCTTCGTAAGAACCATCCTCGTACTTCAAGGAATATTCTAAAAAACGAATTGGCGAAATCGGTTCAGCTGCTCTCGAGATTTGCGCTTAGCAACACATTTAGCGATTCATTTTTATATTATAGAAGGTAACCTCAAATATTGCGCAGATAAAAGTCTAATTACTCCAATAGCCCGGGTAAAAACATTAAAACTGATTGGTGATGAGGAATGCAGATTTATTTTTCTACAAAATAAACTAAAAATTATCGACAAACTCGAGAAAACAATTGTGGGCATTCTCCTTTTCAATCGAAACGAATCGAAAGTTTAATATACTGCTATCTCTTGTGGCCACGGAAAACTTATTCGTATTTTAATTTAGAAAAATGTTCGCCCAAACTATTATATTCGAATCTACATGTATATTTTTTTATTGTTAATTTTTTTTAGTTAATATATTTGGTCAGAATTTGTGAGGTTTGAACACGGGTCTCATCGATCGTGAGTTCACCTGTCTTACCGCTAGACCAAGAATATATATATACGAGTATAACAAGGAAATCAAACTTTTCTTTTAATAGCGGTCCTCATAACAGCGTCATGTACTTAGAAATGTTAATTACCTCGTGAGAACTACGGAACATAGGGCTGTTATTACCAAGCACGCTAAACGTTTCTTAATTGTAATTTTTAATAGACAACAAGGAAATGAATTACACTATATTTAACACACAATACGTGATTTGTTGTTATTGTATTTTTTTTAAAATTTTATAATACACGGACATTTACGTATTCCACCTATTCCCCTTGTTTGTGCATCCAGGATACTCTCGTTTTTTTTTAAATAAAATGTATATCGGCATATGACAACACTCCGCCATGTAAAGCTAGAGTGCAGTCCATGAACGGAAATGCCCCCGCTATGCCGGCTTGAGGAGACGAATGTGCAGCGTCCACGTTGAAAGTATCAGGCGGATACTTATTACTTAATACTTACATACGAGATGATTTATTACAAATTAGTTTGTTCCGTATTAACGCCTTTTTGAAGTTTATCTTAAAATAATATTGCGCCTAAAACACGTGCAATTTTAAACTTTAAGAATATGTAAAATAAGGCTTATCATTGTGTGAAAACATTGTTTGTTGAAAGTGCTTTGAATTGAAGCGAAAGTCAAGTTCATATTTTTAAGCTTTCTAGGTTAATCGCTAACAAAATTATTTTTAAATGAATTATAAGGATTTTGCACATTTCATTGTTTGAATCAATTTATACTACAATCAATCATATTTTAGACATTTTAAAAATTATTATTATTTTTTTATTGTAGCTCGACATGTGACAACACTCCGCCTGATGTAAAGCTAGAGTGCGGTCCATGAATGAAAACAACTGCTACTACAGAGAAATCTCTACAGGCAGCAGTCACCTCCACTATGCCGGCTTGGGGAGACGAGCATGTACCATCCAGATTGACAGTACACACTCCTCTCGTTCTATCTGGCTACTTTCAAACTATTCCCGAAACGCGACATAGTCACTATACGGGTGTTACATTCGAAAGTGGTGGTACTGCCCCAGGACGGCAGACTGGATCATCAGTTTGCCTACCACTCTTTATTAGTGCCTATAGGCACTGAGCGACCAAAGTACATATAACAAAGTTACATTGGTACCGGTCAGAATTTAGCGAGGTTCGAACACGGGACTCATCGATCGTGAGTTCACGCGTCTTACCGCTACACCACGGCCGCTCAAATTTCTAATCTAATTATATAAAAAATATGTTTCCTTATTTGGTGTAGAGGGAGAAGGTGTGCCCTGTCGATGAATGGTGTATGGATTGCATGGATCAGGCGGAATATAGTCTCAAGTTCGCCTATGTACACATTGGCTTATTAAAAATATAAAAGGTTTAACTAAATTTTGATCTGGACCGGAAGTGACCGCTAAATCTCAGAAACGGAACGAACTGGGAGATAGTTCCGGAACAAAAGTTGTAGAGAATAAAATCATCTTAAACTAATTAAAAAATAAAATTGAAATCCGTCAAAAAAATTCTTCAAACAAACCGGACGTTGCCATCTCGCTCTTTCTCACGGGTTATTGCTTAAGGCAAAAGCGAGAGGTATGCTCGTCAGCTAGTTAATATATTTGAGTAATTTTAATGAAGTTTTAATTAAATATATTACAAAAGTAGCTACTCTGAAACTAATAAAACCGAAAAGATTAAATTAATCAAATTGGATTATGCAAAGTAACATTAAGAAAGTTGTTATAAAGTGCTTGAATACTTTTACTTTTTATTTAAAAAAAAAATAGTAACATCTTGTTAGATGTCTAGATAAATTCAGGTCATACTCGTATCTCCTCGTAGATTGTTGACATATTTAATCTTATCTTACATAAATGAAAATATAAATATTGTTTTCTTTTTTGCATTTACTATTACACTTACTACATTTTGCTGTGCTCCAGCTAGGGAATGCAATCCCGATCTCGCGAGATCTCGTGTAATTTTTCGGGATCAATCCCGAAGCATAATATGACGAGATCCCGTTCGAGATTGACGGGATTGGGTGGCAGTGCTGCAGTGGTCTGCAACGCTACACACATCTACTCGGGGCGCGAACGGTGCTCTAGGGATGGGCGTTGATTCAACGAACTGTTTTTCTACTGTCAACGAGTTAACCGTTTTTCGTTTTTAGCGAAACCAGTTGAATCCATCAACTGTTTGTAAACAAAAACGTTCCGTTTTGAAAGGAGTTATATGTACTTTGGTCGCTCAGTGCCTATAGGCACTATTAAAGAGTGGTAGGGAGACTGATGATTGTTATTAGCCCAGTCTGCCGTCCTGGGGTAGTACCACCACTTTCGAATGTAACACCCGTTAAGTGACCTTGTCGCGTTTCGGGAATAGTTTGAAAGTAGCCAGGTATAGCGAGAGGAGTGTGCACTGTCAATCTAAGATGGTACATGCTCGTCTCCTCAAGCCGGCATAGTGGAGGCGACTGCTACCCGCACAGGTTTCTCTGTAGTAGCAGTTGTTTCCATTCATGGACCGCACTCTAGCTTTACATCAGGCGGAGTGTTGTCACATGCCGAGCTACAATTTAAAAAAAACATACTACATTTTGCTGTGCTCCAGCGGTAGAGCACAATCATGGATGAGACCCGTGTTCAAGACTCAAGACAAGGAATGAGAATGCCCATTCGCCTGAGAGAAATGGGCCCACAATTTTTTTTTTCAAGTTTCATGAACATTTTTAGTTCATTTTGCAGGAAAACAAATCTACATTCCTTATTACCAATCAGTTTTATCATATAATTAAAATAAACAAATAAAAAATAAGATATTATTTTAGAATGTTGTTTTGTTAACAAACTATTAGATGTCAAATGGGCATTTGGACCGGTACCAATGTATGTATGTTATACGTACATCTCTCGGCTTGTGATACAAACGCGTTAATGTTATGGTAGGCCTATTTTCCATGCAATTCAGCCGGTATTTTTGTTATAAGAAAGTTGCTCAGATTTTTCTGGTTGTACCTTTTTGAAGTAAAGTTAGCTGCAAGTCCAGTACTATTCTTAGTTGGCTCGCATTGTATCTATATTTAAAAATAATATCATCCGTTGACATACTTAGGTATTTCATAATATCAATGATTCATCCTATGTGGGTATGAGTAACGTTCGATTGTATCGCATATAATTAACAATGGTTATTGTAGGTATACAATTAAATATAATTTCAACAAATCTTTTGAGAATTCTTGCCGATTATGTGGGTGAGCTAATTAAATCTGAACCAACCAAGGGCGTCATTACATTTTTTCTAAAGTAAATCTAGTGTAATTGAGATTGATTGGCGAAGACTGTATTTTTTTTTTATTGTAGCTCGGCATGTGACAACACTCCGCCTGATGTAAAGCTGGAGTGCGGTCCATGAATGGAAACAACTGCTACTACAGAGAAACTTGTGCGGGCAGCAGTAGCCTCCACTATGCCGGCTTGGGGAGACGAGCATGGACCATCTTAGATTAACAATGCACACTCCTCTCGTTATACCTGGCTACTTTCAAACTATTCCCGAAACGCGACAAAGTCACTTCACGGGTGTTACATTCGAAAGTGGTGGAACTACCCCAGGACGGCAGACTGGACAAATAACCATCATCAGTCTACCTACCACTCTTTAATAGTGCCTATAGGCACTGAGCGACCAAAGTACATATAAGGGTGAATATACGGTAAATGTATTTTTAGTGTTCCCAAGTAAAAAGTTAAGTAATTGAATTAATATTAAATAGCGTACAACTTCGTAATGTGTATGTATGTATAATGTTATGGGCCAGAAGAAAAATACATTTTTTCAAGTTTTATAGGTCCCAGGGGAAAATGTGTGGCCAGGGGAGTGACACCATGGACAGGGTAGTGACAAATCGGGACAGGGAAGTGACATCCTATTAGAATTTTGATATGTTAAATATGATATATCAATAAAAGTTGTTGCTTATTAATGTTTACTATTTTAATTAATGAAATTATATCAGTCTCAAGTGTTAAACACCATGTTTTTTTAAATTACGAGTATATCTTAACATGAGATAAAAATAATGAATTTGAATATAAAAAACCTAGTTCAAAAAGAGTTCCATTGTTACCACATATCTTCAGAAAGGTCACTAAGACATCTCCTTCTTCTTCGTCAAAATCGGATGAGCACACGGCGGCATATCTGTACTCCTTTTTATTATTGTATTATACATTGATCAACGACCGCCAATATGGATTCAGGTCGAAGCGATCAACTAGTGATCTGCTAGCGCATATTATGCATGCTTCACTCCAGCTGTGGACGGCCATGGAGAGGTCCTGGCAATTGGCCTGGACATCTCCAAGTCATTTGACAGGGTCTGCCACAAGGCCCTTCTTTCTAAGTTCGGAGCTGGTAACCGGCCTTCCTCCGGCTCTTCCTGACCGGCTGTGTAACTAGATTGCCGACTTCCTGCATGAATGCTCCATCCGCGTATTAGTGGATGCCGGCGTACCTCAGGGTACGGGTACCTCGGGTCTGGCATTCATTGCTATGCAAACGACAGGGCATGGGCGACAAATCACACTTTACCCCGCTTCCCAGTCTTCGTAGCACCACCCTTGGTACCTCGAACATACCGGACATCCTAAGGATGTCGCTTCGCTGCGATCTGAACAACAGGGAATGTGATCCATTAAAACTACGTCTCGGAAACTTGGCATCCTGAACAAGGTGCGTCAGTTCTTTGCGCTGGAGCACCGCCAGTTATTGTACAAGGCACTAATTCGCTCCTGCGCGGAATACTGTTCGCACCTTTGGGACGGCTCTGCCAAGTATCTCCTTGATGCCCTGGATTCAGTGCAGCGCCGAGCTGCCCGAATAATAGGCGACTCAGAGGTCACAAGGAAGCTGGAGCCCCTGCAACTTCTCAGGGATATAGCGTCCTTGTGTATCCTCTATCGCCTATACCATGGTGATGCTCCGAAGAGCTCTTTAACTTTATTCCTACATCCTCTTTCCACTACCGTAACACCCGCACTGGGCGGGGGAAGCATCCACATTGTGTCGACAGAATCGGAAGCCGAACAAAACTTTTTATGTCACTCAATCGAAAAATGGAATGCTTTGTCCTCCCACGTGTTCTCCCACTTCTTTAACCTTGGATCCTTCAAACGGAGCGCGAAAAAGCACCTCGAGCCGCCATAGTGACTGCGACTTGGGCCACTGTGTACTGCGGTTTTCCGGTCGTCGGCACTCATGGAGCTCCACTGTGCTTACCATCAGGCCAGTCGACGTCACATGTCGCGTCAATATAAAAAAATATATATTTTGTGCTTCAAGAACTGGAGGCGGTTCATCATTGTCAGACGAAGGCGGCGTCACAGGGCAATTTTCAATAGACTGAAGCTTTAAACGATCTCTGTGCTATTTAGTTTTCTCTCTCCATATTTTTCTAATAGTTCGTTGTTCCCTCTCAGTCAATCTTTAATACTTTTCATTTGTCCATTTTCCTTTCCTTCTTTCTTTGATATTTTAGTTTTTCTTTCTCTTTTAATAGTTCATTCTTACTTGGATCCCTTTTGGTTCTATGGTAACGTAACCTTTCAGCTTCGCGTTTCTTTTTAAGCCTTTCTTCCCTCGTTTGCTTCATTTTAGTTTTTACCATGATTCTAGATAATGTATGACATAAGCAAGAACTGGAACAAATAAAAATATAATGTTAAAATAAGAAATAATAATAAGTTACATCTCCCCTGGCATACAAAATGCCAGGGGAGTGACGCCAGGGTAGTGACAAAATCGCTAATAACCTCAAATTACAGCTAAACACGTGTGTGTTTCTATACTTTTATGCAATTAGCTCCTCTGGCTCACAATTATTATTCTTTTTTACAAATCCAAATCTATGTAACAATAAAATGTAAAAATATACGCTTACCAGGGGAAATACTGCATTGACTGGCACAAACAGGCTCTGGGACACTGCAACGACTACTGCTGCAACGCCGATTTGTAAATCCTCGCTGCGTTTGTCTTGTTGCTGTCTTCACTTTGTTCAATATACGTTTGTCAAGATTAAACGTCGGCATTAACGGTTTTGGTCGATAATTTTGCCTTTAAAGTTCGCCAGGTGAGGGGTCACTGTGTTAGTGGCACCAAAACTTTGTTATTATTGCTACGTTTGATAATATTTTTTTTACATTTATTTCATGAAATTATGGTATATTTTATATTTAGTTACATAATTATCCAGGAAATATCATTGTAGGATTTATATAAAAAAATATATGAACAAAGTTTGTTAAAATTAGGCAGTGGGGTCAGCCAGGGGAGGATACATTTTTACTACTTATTATCGTTTATTGGTCTGAAGTGATATTGTTAGCGTAATTTAAATACACTGCCTCAATAAAACACGATATTAATAGTTACTTTAAAGATATAGGATAATAAATAAATTAATTTTGGGTAATATTTCTGATGGAAACGCTACAATACAAATACCGTATATTCACCCATAACATATCCGAGGTATGAAAATCTATACCTGGATTACAGCGAGCACTGGATTGTGTCATAGTTACAATACCTGGCTAATGACGCTAATGGTACCATCTAATTCACTACATGTCCAGTAAGTGGTAATTTTTCATGGCATCACTCGCGGTGAATATGCTCAAAGTATATCGATATTTCTGAGCAAAACATATAAAATACTTATAATTCGATGTACTAAAGAAAAAACTCTAAACAAGGCTGTATGGGCTATTTCCATTTGCCTTCCCAGAATGAATCTAAGCTAAGGAGAAAAAAGAAATTATAGTTTAAATATAAAATCCTATTCACAAGTTGTCTTCTCAAACCGGCATAGCGGAGTCGACTGCTGCGTGTAGAAATTTATCTGTAGTAGCTAGTTGTTTCCGTTCATAGACCGCACTCTAGCTTTATATCAGAGGAAGCGTTGTCATATACCGAAGTACACTTTAAAAAATTTGTTAACAGTTATAAAAAGCAGTCATTTCTTTCAAAGCTTTTATAACTGTAATACTTTTATTATAAATAAAATCTTATTTTAAAACATGTTAATCTAGAATTATCGCAATAAAATAGCGACTAACATAATGAACACTACTAAACTTACGAAAGAGATAAAATCTAGACGCCTAGATGACCTAAATGCATGAATAAAGTCGCTAATGTGTGGATAATAAAATTATTATTAGTTTTTGCTTTGAATACACGTATTTTCAATATTACGTAAATATGTAAAACGGATTCAAAAAACGTTTATGTTGCAACCCTAAGTGGGTAAAAAAACTTGACATAAATTTTTTTTAAAGTTTTTTTTAATTGGTCGTGGTCTAGCAGTTCAAATCTCGTTACGCAGTCCAAGAGCAAAGACAACTGCTATTACGGAAAGGTCTACAGACGCAGAAAGTCGCCTCTACTATGCCGGCTTGATAAAACTCTCATTTCACGTGGGTTACACTTGAAAGCGGTGGTACTGCCTTCAGAAGGACAGACTTGGCTAATAACCATCATCAGTCAGCTTACCGTTCTAAAAGGTCACAGTTATTCAAAAGAACGTATATTATAAATAAAATTTTCTAAAGGAGAATGCCCATTCGCCGAAGATAAATGGGCCCACAATTTTTTTCTCGAGTTTCACGATTATTTTTAGTTCACTTTGTAGAAAAATAAGTCTACACCCTTATCTCCATCCAGTTTTAATTTTTTCACCCAAGTTATTGAATAATAAGACTTTTTCTGATACAATATTTGAGGTTATTATTGTATTAAAAGCTTTAATAAATTGGTAATATTCATTTTTTATGTTATTAAACATTGTATATTGATTTGGAAACGACGTTTAGATATAATTAAAATGAATTAATAAAGAAAACAAGATATTATTTTAAAATATTGTTTTGTTACCAAGGTATCAAGTGGGCCCAAAAATGGGCATTCTCCTTTGTCATTTATAAATCAACAAATTAGTACAGATTTATTGCAGGCTATATTTTCTTCAAAAACAAGTTCTCCAAAAATGCTTAATAAATAATAAAATGTACAATAAAATAATTAAACAATGACTAATCATTAAGTAGAAACATACGAAAAAGAAAGTGGAATCCGTCACGAACAAGGTGAGTACTTTAAAAGGCGCGAGTCAAGTAGATGACCCTCAATAGTTGAAGAAAGTGGCACATTCATTGTAATAATATTATACATTATGTAGGTAATGTTTCTATTAAATTAACTATTACTTATTATTATTTTTTAATAATGAAAACTAAACAAAAAATTAACACGTTCACAGCCTGAGTTTTTTTTTTCAATTTTAATTAGGGACTTTTAACCCGACAGGTTACGCCGTCCCATCATAACTTAAACATTGACAACATAAAAAAATAATCTAACTTATAACTAATACTTAAATCTACTTACAAACTATCTTTAATAACTTTAACAATAAATTTATATATACAGATAGCAGAGTAGGACAAAGGATCTCCCAATGCTGCATTGTATACACCGACATCCTATTTATTTAAATTTAGTTCCTTAATTAGCCTGCCCCTGACACAAGTGGTCAAAATGTGTTGAACGTCTACTAATCATCACATAAACCACTATTAGAAGACCAGCCTGAGTTGATCTACGTCCTCCGCTTTGCACAAGGGTGTTCTGAACCTAGCCTGTATTTTACGCTATCTCCGCGTGAAGTAATGAATAAATAATTGTGGTCTAAGTCAAATTAAAAGGCCTGTATAACCACTATCCATTATGCTGGACACCACTGACGCTGCAAAGTGACCGTGTCGATTCATCTATTCTATCTATCAATCGATAGTCTTTCTCTTTTTTTTTTTGCTAATAGAAGCGAAGAGAAACCTAATGATGAAGGGAAAGAGAATCAAAGCGCGATGACAAGAGAAAAAGAGAGAAAAATCGCGACTAAGTGAGTTGAAAATACAATACAATTGTCATGCCTGAAAATGATTAGTTTCATATTCAACCAAAAAAGAGAAAGATAACGGATAAGATGAACAGATGAATGAGGCATTAATGGAGAGAGAATACTAACGGTGACGGTGACAATCACATTTCTCCCAATTTACTCCTCAGCAGCCAAGCGCGTAACGTCCGTACCGTGAAGAAACAACTAAATACAGGTGAAATAACGGAACAATACACATGTCATAATAATGATAGAAATTTTTAGCACATGATCGTGACTTCGTAACGGTTTATTGGTGTCTATAATAAAGTGTGTGAGAAAGTACATTTTCATATTGTAATAAAATAATAATTCCTTATTATAACATAATATATAACACAAGTGCTATATGCCGTAAAAATAAATGTTACATGTAAATATTATGTTTTTATTTATTGTAGCTCAGGCATACTCGTATAGGCAAAGCTAGAGTGCGGTCCATGAACGGATACTACTGCTCCTACAACTTCTACAGGCATCAGTCGCCTCCATCATCTAGAATCTAGATTGACAGTGCACACTCCTCTCACGTGGCTTCTTCCAAACTGTTCACGAAAAAAATCTAAAGAGAGTTATTTATTTGTTGATTCTAGAACCACGACCTCCTGGATTATCATACTTTAAATGGATCAGTCTAATCGAGAAAACCCATAACTTCTAAATAAAATTATAAAAAAGCGGGCAAACAGACACGGGACAGAAATAAATAATAAATAATAAGAAGATAGATGTCTGGGTAACCTAATATTTACTACAACTATGAAAATGCGATTGTTTGTCTGTACGTACCCCAAAATTAATTAATTGTTCAAGGTTTACGATCACAAGATGAATCTTCTCATCCATTGTCAACTGACTTCAAGACCATCGTTCGACCGTGGCGAGAGTTCTTTGTTGGGCTTTTTGTCTGCGTATTAGAGAATAAAGGCTAATATTGTAGCAATACTAGCTGTTACCCGCAACTTCGTGTGCGTATAATTATTATTAATCTGTTTTTATTGTAGCTCGGATGACGACACTCTGCCTGATGTTAAGCTCTAGCTGCTCTAGTGCGGTTCACTTTTCTGCGCAATTTCTGCAGGCAACCGGCTTGTGGAAACAAGGTGGTACAAGGAGGACTTCAGGACAGCAGACTGAGCTAACAACCACCACCAGCTTACTACTCCTTAATTAATATCTATAATTATACCATAGACATTGAGCAACTAAAATACATAGTTAGTTATATTGGTCAGAATTTTAGCGAGATTTGAACGAGGGTCTCGATGGTGAGTTGACGCGTCCTACTACTAGACTACGGCCGCTCTAATATTTAGATTATTTTTTAAAAGGAGCCCAAAAAATAACTCAATGAATAATAAATTATTACTTCTGTAAATAAAAGTAAATAGATCACCCAAGCTTTCCACGACAAAAAGCTTTATAGAGACTTTAGATAAGATAACTAGAAGTTTGATAACACGTGACCTGCGTCGTTTACTCCGTATTTTAACCGATTAAGATTCAAGTCGAGCCAATTAGCATTAAATTTTGTACATATAGGTAACATGGCTCGGTGCGGAACTGATTGTATCGCTTCTTGAGCACAGTGGGTGTTCTGCTGGTGTTTATAAACAATACTTGGACTCATTACGCCTGGTGTAAGGTAGTGTGTATCACCGGAGACAACGGCTATCACAGATGTCTGCAGGAACAGTCCACTCCGCTAAGTCGGTTTGGGGAATCAAATGTGTACCAACCAGGTTGATCGTGCTTGCAAGAAACCAGATATAACGAAAGAGGTGTACCCATGTCGACAATAGCGACATCACACGGCCGTTCTACATAATTATATGTAAAATCGTCTATGTAAAACCAGTTTGGCAATAAAAGTAAGTCCGAATGACTTCACTCATTTTTTACTAGTTCTTTAACATTGGCCCTACTGTGCCTTTTATGTTGATCCTTCGAGCCATTACGTTGATCCTTTGAACCGGATACATTGATCCTTCGAGCCGGATACAATGTCCTTTAGCGAAATACAGTTCGTGTACATTCATCTCCACAAGCCGGCATAGCTCTGTGGTTGCAGTTGTGTAAGCTCATATAAATGACACTAGCTCAATATTAAAAAGAGAAACAAACCTACCTATGCAAATAATTTAATCAGAAATTCATACAAGCGTGATAAATTGTATCAATTTGGTTTCGTAATTTTTACGAAATATCAACCAATGAGAATGCAATTTATAACTTTCTGAATCTAATTATAATAAAATTATTCGAGTGTGAATTATTGTAAATTGTTTTCTAACCTCTTATAGTATAATTTTTAAACCTATTTTTTTATATAAACAAAACTACCTGTACTGTACAGGGCGTGATACTTGTGACCGGGTGCTGCGGTGGGGACGGTCTACTTCTGTGTGGCATGCTTCTCTCCTTACTGCTCGTCTGCATAGTTTTTCAATTTCATTTTTTTTTCTATTAAACGTATGTGTGTTGGTACCTTTGTGGTTGAAACGTGGGTTGCAATGATATTAATATTAATTTTCTTCATTTTGGTGCCCCATATTGTGGTTTAGTTATGTTTGTTAAATTAGTTACGACTATTATTTTTTTTTTTTTCTGAATTTATAATTCAGTTTTTTTTGTTATTATAAACACAGGCTTATAATTGACGAATTTCTTATGGCTGTCTTCTCATCATATGCCTTTGCGAAGCCAAAAGTAGATTCTGACGATAAACAAGTCCATGCCTACGTTAATAAAGGATTTTCATTTATTCATTTACCTAAATCATTACGCCTTCAGTTTCTTATATTAAACAATAGATTATGGACTTCTTTTGCGTAGGTACACGGATGCTGATGAAAAAAAAACCATTTTAAATTATTGTATTTTTGCTTATTTCTGACATAACATGGGATCCTTCAATCGCAGTGTGAAGAGGCATCTCATTAAGCCGGCATAGCGGACGCGACTGCTGTCTGCAGATCCCCTTCTCTGACAGCAGTCACCTCCG
The DNA here is from genome assembly GCA_948150575.1 of Tinea pellionella. Taxonomy (NCBI): domain Eukaryota; kingdom Metazoa; phylum Arthropoda; class Insecta; order Lepidoptera; family Tineidae; genus Tinea; species Tinea pellionella. The sequence continues at coordinate 1,292,821 of OX411254.1, read as the reverse complement.
TTCATGGATCGCACTCTAGCTTAACATCAGGCGGAGTGCTAAAATAAAAAAAACTCTGGACACACCGATTACCTTCATGTGATAGACAGACACTTTAGTCGGCTACTTCCAAACTGATCCTAAAACGCGACTAGGTCACGAGTGTTATAACAACCATCATCAGTCTGCCTACCACATATTTATAAAGTAGTTCAATGATCAATATAAAACAACTGCAGAAAAATAGAGTATACCTAGACATTATTTACAAAGTTTCAAATACGCAATACGGACTTGACCCGATTCATGTTCGTAGGTTTTATTATTTCAATTGTTTATAAATATTTTGTTATTACTTGGAATTGATGTAGGCGTTATTTTTAATGCCTATGCTTGTATCACACTGAGCGACTAAAGTATTGTATAACATAGTAATATTAGTATAGAATTTAGCGAGGTTCGAACGCGGCTCACCGATCGTGAGATCACGCGTCCTACCGCTAGACCACGCCGCTCTATTTTGCATGGATACTAAAATTCACGACGATATTTTACAAAAGAATGATGCAATATCTAAATTAAGGATTCCCTTTTAAGGTGTCCTAAGTCTTGGCTTATATGGAGACAACAACAATAAAAATATATAATCTATCATCTATGCTCCTTTTTTTTTAAATTATAGCATGATATCATTTTATTCTACACACCTAATACCTCTCGAGTTTCGAGTTTTCTTTTTCTTAAGTTAAATAGCTCTAAGTTATTTGTATTTTATGTTTAATCTAATTATTAATTTAAATTAATGTAATCTAATTTAATCGTATGTTATTTTGTATTTTGATGTTTACACATTTCAGATGTTCGTTTACTTAAACCGCACTATAGAGGCGACAAGCGGCGCGAGCTGTCAAATATTGTTTCTATTGATTTATACGTAATGATAGTAGCCGCACCGCGCCGCTATAGTGCGGTTTCTGCTTTGAATTAAACATATTTTTTTTACATTTAAGTGTTGCCAGCAAATCGTCTCCACTAAGTTGGTGTTCACACTGGGTACCGCTATGTTATTGACATGTTGGTAGGTTATGTTCGAATTGATAATTTTTTTATATGTTTTATTTAAAATACTTAATAAAATGACAGTCTTTACAAAATTTGTATGAAAAAGCCACGTTGGAACATTAATAAGAAATTTAGTCAAATGTTTATGCACTATCAGCAATTTCTGCGAATATGCACCATTCAGGTTGACAGTGCACACCTCTCTTGTTTTTAAAAATACATATAGTTTTCTATTTTATCTTTTATTACATTAATAATTAATTAACACACGTTACGTATGCAGTAATTAATAACTTTATTGCTAACTTTACAATTTTCATGAAATCTAGTTCAAGATCAACCACACACATTATATGTGACAAATAACAATATCACATTTAATTATATTTAAAAAAGGCCTTGAGTTCAATAAAAAAAAATCCGTAATTATGCGACAAAAAAAACTTACATTTGCTAAAATTTCAGATTTTACAAAGTTTACCCAGCATAGTGAGGCCTACATGCATTACCTCACATTAGCGCAGATAGAGTATATAAAATAGAAACTTTTTTTATAAAGACCAGAGCTTGCATCTTGCACTTAAAGAGTGGTAGGCAAACTGATGATCCAGTCTGCCGTCCTGGGGCAGTACCACCACTTTCGAATGTAACACCCGTAAAGTGACCTTGTCGCGTTTCGGGAATAGTTTGAAAGTAGCCAGATAGAACGAGAGGAGTGTGCACTGTCAAACTGGATGGTGCATGCTCGTCTCTTCAAGCCGGCATAGTGGAGGCGACTGCTGCCTGTAGAGATTTCTCTGTAGTAGCAGTTGTTTCCATTCATGGACCGCACTCTAGCTTTACATCAGGCGGAGTGTTGTCACATGCCGAGCTACAATAAAAAAAAACTGTAAGAATGGTAGACAGACTGATGGTGGTTTTAGTTCAGTCTTCAGTTCTGGGGTAATAGCACAGTGAGCGTTTCGGTGTCAGTTTGGAAGTAGCCAGATAGAACGAGAGGAGTGTGCACTGTCAAACTGGATGGTGCATGCTCGTCTCTTCAAGCCGGCATAGTGGAGGCGACTGCTGCCTGTAGAGATTTCTCTGTAGTAGCAGTTGTTTCCATTCATGGACCGCACTCTAGCTTTACATCAGGCGGAGTGTTGTCACATGCCGAGCTACAATAAAAAAAAACTGTAAGAATGGTAGACAGACTGATGGTGGTTTTAGTTCAGTCTTCAGTTCTGGGGTAATAGCACAGTGAGCGTTTCGGTGTCAGTTTGGAAGTAGCCAGGTACGAGAAGAGTATACACTGTCTACTTGATAGTGGTCGACATAGAGAAGACTAATATGCATCTATGAAGTGGTATTACGAACGACAAACTATAGATTCATATCTACAATTTTCTTTAAAAAAAAACTAGTTCTGATTCCTTGTAAAATAAATGGGCCATTAAAGGATAGGCTGGTAAAATTGCAACAATGTATCTAATAGGAAAGTAGGTTAATATTGAAGCATTGTTATTTACAAAATTGTCATTGTATGTGTAATTGTGGGAATCGTCACTCGACATTGACATACTAACTGACACTGATTGAACTTCGCTTTGATATTCAAACTAATGTATGGTACTTTTATTTCAGTAGCTCGACATATTATGACGACACTATGAGAGAAAACAACTGCTACTGCAGAGGAATATCTGCAGTCAGCAGTCCGCTTCGAATAGAATACTTTATGGGTAAGTTGAAGTCAGGACGGCAGACTGGGCTAATAATAGGACAGTCTGCGGTTACGACTAAAATAGCTTCAGTAAAGTGGAAGAATTTTCACTAAAACTTCCAACGGAGTTTTAAAAGGAGTACGTTTTGTAAACACGAACCAGCGGTGGACCACCATCATTACACGTTAATTTTCGAAGAAACACAAGTTTTTTTTTAGTTTTATATGGCATTATAACAATTTGCTAGTGTCAAAGTAAACATTTGCATCAAGTTAATAATATTGTGTATCACAAGTCATTCATTCATCACACTAAACAGTCAGGCCAAGTCTCAGTCAAGTCAAAAATTGCTTCAGTACTGAATTGTTTGCCCACACTCACGCACACTTAATGGTTAATAATCCACCATTATTACACATTAACACTCCAAGAAACACAAGTTTATGCAAATAATTCCAAACAGATAACCTAATGTCTAAAGATGACCGCCAAAACACTAAACACAAGTTTAGAAAAATAATTCAAGACAAATGACCTAATCTCTAGATAGCCGCTAAAACTCTCACAATTCTGCTGTGGTGTTGCCAACAAAATAATGCTCGAAGCAAATTCATTCGAAATCCGAATAGAATACACATTTTTTTATTGCTCTCAAATATTTTAATTTTTGTATTTTTTGTAATATATAATTTTTTTCAAAGCATATTAATTAAAATCTGTGTTTACGTATTTAATTACATGTAAGAATAACATAATAATCACACACCTCTAATATTATAAGTGACAAGTTGTGTTTCGTGCAGAAATTGATTGCAGTGTGCCACGAGATAGCGTGCAAAAACTTCCATACTTATTGATGGTTAAAAACCACACTACAAAATCAGAAAATAAATCTTTTGCAACTTGAAACAAGGGTTAGTTTTGTACGGTTTATTGTTTAGCCAAACCACCCTGTTTAATAATTAAAATCATATATACAGCTACATTAGTCACGTGAGCGAAATTATTTCTAAGTTCTAGCAAAATTTTTCGCATTTTAAATTTCAGCTTTTATTTTATATAAATGGAAGCCTCTAGATTTTAAAAGCTATTATGAAAATTGCAGTAACGTCCTATTGATTTATGACACTAACCGCACTTGAGAGGCGATAGGCGGCGCGGTGGAGTTGGGTCCCGGAGAAAAAGCCGAGTGCGGTTATTCTACTTTAATTAATAGAAACGATAGATGCGCCTCTCAAGTTCGGATTTTGGAAGTAGCCAAATATAAAGAGAGGAGTGTGCACAGTCAATCTGGATGGTGCACATTCGTCTCCCCAAGCCGGTATAGCGGAGGGAACTGCTGCCTGTAGAAAGCTCAGTAGCAGTTGTTTCCGTTCATGAGCCGCACTCTAGCCTAACATCAGGCGGGTTGTTGTCATATGCAGAACTACGATAATAAAAAAAAGAATATACGTTAATTTTACAATTTACTTGCTTGTTATTTTACTTTGCTTAATCTTTTAAGTACGTTATACAATTCGCAATACATAAGAACCGAATCGAATCGTATAAATAAGACACAATCATTATTATCAAGGATCGTTAAATCTAACATCACGAACATCAAATTAACTATTCGGGGTTGTGAAATCTATACAAAACACGACCTCTGCAAATACAACGAAAACTCCAAAGCATCTGACTAATAACCTATCATATTAATAAGTTGCATAATACGATTATTTATAGCCTAAATACAGTAACTTGAGTGCAGACATAAATAGGGTTGTCAATATTTATTCAGCAGATTAGTTTTTATTTTCAAAAAATAAATACAGTCATGCTTCGAAAAATATAGTATGTAGAATATAGTGAGTAAAAACAGGTAGGCAAATTCAAATTACAATACAATACAATTGTCACGCCTTTTTCCCACAGGGATAGGCAGACAAAGGAACGTCATTTACCACGATCCTGACACAACACCCTCGCTTCCCTCACATCTTCACTCTTCATGCACGTCCGACGAACACTAGGCAGCCCATGTCGCGGAGATCGCGAGATGTTAGCTATATTAGCCTGTTATTATATTTATGTAAGTAACTAAAACGCGGGAGTGTGTAGCCCGCGGATCGACGATCAGTCTCGCGCAGAGAGGAATCAAAGGCGGTCGCATAGGCGGATGCACCGTATTAGATATATCGAATAAGATAAAGAGTTATTAAGTAGAGTGATAAGTGATGGAGTTAAGGGAGATACCGTGGTGAGAGTATTTTATCCTTATTATATTTATTAGATGTTTATCTAGCGTTTGGGAATGGATAGTGGCTACTGACGTATCTGCCTAAGCATATCTATATAATGTTATAGATATTATGAATGAGAATAATTGATTATAATATGAAATGATAATGACAATGAAATATGAAATGATGGCCTAGTAGTTATGTGGACGAGAGGTTGGTTATAGATCTGGATACCTGACCAGAGTGGAAAGGGTGAACTAGAGAGGGGAGGTACGGAGGTTCATCGTGGGGTCGACGGACTCCATGACTGTCAGGTAGATCCATCTGCTACGTATCTGACGTAGGCATTTTGAGAACTAATGTGTTCGACATGGAAGTTGACGAACTTCATGTGATTATCATCTCTGTGAACCGGTTGGTTCCACATTGTAGTTGACGAACTACATGTGATTGTTGATTTCTGAGAACCGAGGGTTCGGCATGGATGTCGACGGAGTCCATGTTTATGTTGGTGATCTTCGTATGTGGCGTAGATCTTGAGAGATGTAAAATTGAGGGGTCTATAACTACCTAAGTCGGCTACGTAGGCACATGTCTTATGTTGAATAATATAACTTATGATTGAAGTAACATAAAGTTGGTACTGATTGTCTAGAGGAATAATCAGTAAGTAAAAGATAGGAGAGTACGTCAGGTGGCACTGTCTATGTCTATAGCGTTAGATGAGTATACTTTGTAGTGGAGAGGTTGCAATATAAATATAATGCTATTAAGTTGCATATGATAGGTATGAAATAATAATAAAGCGAAGCAGATATTAATACATAGATAAATACATAGAAATACCTATACACACACACAGATAAAACACACTATAAATCTCCGCTACAAATTTGGTGGAGGAGCCTAAGTTCGATCCTGGGCAATATAAAACATGCTGGAGGTGCCATTGTTCAATCCTGGGCAATACAAATTTAGTCGAGGAACCACAGTTCGATTCTAGATTTTCATGATGTGGAAATGAGCTATTAGTTGTTTCTAAATTTTATGAGACATATTTAGTACATGAGCTATAATTTAGGCACGGACTAATCTAGATTATGATGAGATAACCACGTAAAATTTAAAAAGCTGCTGGTTTGTTTCTCGGTTTTATTGAAATAATTATGTTTGAGACGCAAGAGTTTAGGATAATAATATTCTATGTTGATTTTTGGGCGAGCCAAAAATTATTTTTTGTTGGGGAGGCTCACTATGGTGTATGGGATCTAGTCCTATAAGTGATGCATGTCCTAGAGTTGAGGCTAACCATTATGAGGGTGGTGTAGCATATATATAGAGAATATTATATTATAGGCCCGAGAGGCTATGATATCCTAAATTGATAATTTCTAGTAATTTCTAGTAAAGTGTGAAAACCGATACGTAACCCAGACAGCATGCTCATATTAAGACCCATCACACAAGTATATCACATAAGTATATTTGATGAGTAATATATGTACATGTCAAAGTGACATAGGTTCACTATGAGAGACTAGGTTTTAGTACTTAGTAATAGTACAGTTTGGTTACACGTGTACGAGAACAGTATTTGATTGTTAGGAGTGTGAAATAACAATAGTGCGTGTAATGCGAGTATAGATTTATGGCCTTTGTAGATTGAATAACATGACTTGAAATAACGCCGCATATTTTTGTTATGAAAAATATGGTCGGGTTAATACTAATAGACTGTAACGGAATACGTTTGGTATAAAGGTTCATTTATAAGCAAAACATAATAAAGAACGTTTTGTAATTGTAAACTAAAATGAACCGCCAATAAAGGAAACATTGGCGGCGTATCAAATATACAGCACGATGAATAAACAGCCATAGGAATAAAATAGGTTCCTTTTAAAATAAGCCGCGTGTGCGTCTTTTAATTAGGCCGCGTGATAAAACAAAGCCTTATTGTGGTTTCAGTTTTTAAAGAATAGACACACGTTGTGTTTCGGTTTATGTTATTAAAGTTTTCTGTTTCGGACAATAGTGAATGAGTGTTTATAATATCTGATATTTATACTTTTGTGTATAAATAAATTTAAATTGACTATCGGTGAAAATGGAGGAAAGTATTTTACAAAAGCGACATCAGCGGTTGCTGGAAGGCATTGATAGAGTTTCAACGAATATCTCCACGACTGATGTAACAAGGGCAGTATTAATTGAATCTCAAATATTTTTAAGTGATACATTAAGCCGATTTTCAACATTATTGAAAGACTACATAGGAAAGACTTCAGGCATAAATGAGGATGTAATTAATGGGTATTACAACGATCAGATTAAAGGAGAAGATCTTCTTATAAGTATCGAATCGACTCTTAAATTAAATCAAATCTCTCAACCGAGTGTTAATCAAACACGTTTACCAGAACTAGAACTTCTTAAATTCGATGGAAATAGTTTGAAATGGACGGCATTTTGGGATCGTTTCGAAGCAACTATTGAAAAGAAAGTTCTCGCAGATACCGATAAGTTTGCTTACTTGTTGGCTTCACTCGAAGGTACCGCGCTTCAAGCAGTTGAAGGGTTGGAGTCAAGTAATCAGAACTACTCTATCGCAATAGATATTTTAAAGAATAGATTTGGCAATAGATCACGAGTTGTTGATGCGCATATTGAAAGTCTTCTCAGTATGACAAAGTCTTCGTCAGATAGTACTGTCTGCAGACACACATTGAACGCAATAGAACGACATTTAAGAGTATTAGAAAGTCTCGGTGAAAATATGGAATCAAGCTATTTTCGAGTAGTTATATTAGACAAATTTCCAGAGAAAGTAATTTATCAGGCTACTTTATTGTTACCGGATGAAGATTCATCGGTCAATTCTATTAGAAAAGCTCTCGATATAGTGATATCTGCTTTAGAAAAATCAGACGCTAGGATGACAGCAAAAAAGAGCGATGTTTCCTCAGATATGATGAATTCACCACCAGTTGCTACTACGTCGGCACTTTATACCAACGCTGAAAAGAATGGAAACTCGCAACGTAAGAGAAATTGGCAATACTCGAATCGTGTAAAACAAGTTTACAATAATAAGACGTATGTACCAAGATATAATAAAAAGGTTAAAATGTTATGTATATTCTGTGATGGTACAGATCATTATTCTGATAACTGCGTAAAGTACAAGTCATATAAAGAAAGAACAATGAGACTTAAAAATAAATGTTACAATTGTTTTATGGTCGGGCATCGTAGTTCCGAGTGTTCTGTGAAGAAAATGTGTGTGCATTGTGGCAAAAAACATAATAGAGCACTTTGTCCTGAAAAATTTAATAATGATAGCGATAATAGAAGTAAAAAATAATAGTTTTATGGACATTGGAGAGTATTAGTGTTAGACTCTCCTAAGACAATATAATTAATTATAGTTTTTGTTGATTATTTCACATCGAGTGTAAGAAAGAAATTGTTACTAAAAAGGATGTGTTACGTACGTTAGCACGTATCTATAAAGCCACAAGGAGCTTTATAATACCACTTATATTACCAGGAAAATTATTATTTCAAGATCTTTGTATTAAACAATGTAAGTGGGATGATGCAATTTCGGATGATTTATTATCTTTATGGAATAACATAAAAGAAAATTTAAAAGAAATTGAGCGTATTAAAATACCGAGATACATAGGAAATGTTATGAGTGACGAAAATGTAAAGTATGAATTACATTGCTTCTCTGACGCCTCAATAAATGCGTATGCAGCTGTTGTATATTTAAGAGTCATTTACAATAACAAAATTACTACGACATTTCTTATGGCAAAGTCTAGAATAGCACCAATATCGAATAAAAATGATATAAAAATTCCTAGGATGGAATTATTAGGATATTTAATCGGTAGTAGACTTATTAAATATGTTAAAGGACATCTCGAGATGAATATATGCAAACTATATCTATGGACAGATAGTTTAGTTGTTCTATCATGGATCAAATCAAATAAATTGTTACCACCATTCGTATTAAGACGAATTAATGAAATTAAACAAATACGAGACAGTATTGGGATAGAATTACGTTATGTGAATACAAAAGAAAATCCAGCCGACATAGCTACTCGTACTGACCTTTGGAATCAAAAACAACACCTGTGGTTTTATGGCCCAAGTTTTCTTCTTAAAAAAGAGAGAAGTTGGCCTAAGATCAAGCATAATGAACAAGAACTTTGTTTGCCTGCGAGCGCTCTGGAAGTTACAGATACTCCAGAGAGGAGAGATGTTGAAAATGTATTTTCTTTACACACTTCAAGTGATAAAGATGATGATTTTGAGACAAATTGCAATGCTGAGAATATGACTACGACGATTATTAAAAAATTGCAAAGAAAATATTTTCATGATGAAGTTTCAGGAAAAGAGACGAATCTAACAAGAAACTTAGGTATTTTCCTAGATGAAAATCAAGTACTAAGAAGTAAAGGTCGCATGACTTATGCAAACTGGTCGTATGATAAGACATTTCCGATCTTAATACCGAAAAGTTCTCCTATTACAACGCGACTTATTCAAAAGACACATGAAGACAACTATCATGTGGGTACATCGCACACGCTAAGTATATTAAGAGAGAAATACTGGATACCTCAAGGCCGAGCTCAAGTGCAAAAGATATTGAAGAAGTGTCCGCAATGTGTGAAACATATAGGTGGTCCATACAAGTTACCATCTACGCCTGCCTTGCCTAGTGAACGAGTAAACTTTAGTGCTCCGTTCACATTTACTGGGTTAGATTACCTAGGTCCTATATTAATTAAAGTCAATGAAAACAAAGAGAAGAGATGGATTTGTCTTTTCACATGTCTAGCTGTACGAGCGATACATCTAGAATTAGTAAAAGATTTGACGGCTGAAGAATGTCTACTTGCCTTAAGACGATTTATATCCGTGAGAGGATTACCTAAGAAAATAATATCAGATAATGCATGTCAATTTAAATTAACGAGTACAGTCTTGTCGAATTCATACTGTAATGAAAACAATATTCAATGGAAATTCATACCTCAACTTGCACCCTGGCACGGAGGCTTCTACGAAAGATTAGTAGCACTTGTTAAACAATGTTTGAAACGTACTTTAGATAAGCATTTATTGACAGATAGTCAGATGCTGACTATTACGAAGGAGGTAGAATCAGTTCTTAATACTAGACCTCTAACTGTCGTTGGATCAGAACCTGAAGAAGTGTTAAGACCTATAGACTTTCTGACACTAGGACAGTGTCTAGAGATTGAACCTAATTTCGAAGAGTCTGGCTTCGAATGTACAACTACTAAGACAGAGTTAGTTTCCAGTTGGAAAAGAGGTCATAAAATTCTCGAAGAGTATAAGAAAATGTTTATAAATCAATACTTGCCTAGCCTACGTGAGAGATACAGTCATTCGCATAAACAACCGCGAGTTAAATCAAGTAAAACTCCTAAGATAGGAGATGTAGTGCAGATTAAAGATGATTCTAAGAATAGAATCAACTGGAATGTGGGAACTATTAAGAACTTAATTGAAGGCCCTGATGGTGAATGTCGTATTGCTCGAGTGATGGTGGGCGATACGGAGTTTACGAGATCTTTAGCTCATTTGTACCCGCTAGAGATAGAACCGCTTATAGAAAATACTAACTCAGAATTACCTCCACAACCGATAGAGCCGAGTCAAGGAAAAAGAGCAGCTGCTACTCGCGCTAAAGAAAAAATAGCGGAGTGGACGCGACTGCTGATTTTCACATAGGTAATTAATTTTGTTTTCCCCTCGGGAGTGTCGCGGAGATCGCGAGATGTTAGCTATATTAGCCTGTTATTATATTTATGTAAGTAACTAAAACGCGGGAGTGTGTAGCCCGCGGATCGACGATCAGTCTCGCGCAGAGAGGAATCAAAGGCGGTCGCATAGGCGGATGCACCGTATTAGATATATCGAATAAGATAAAGAGTTATTAAGTAGAGTGATAAGTGATGGAGTTAAGGGAGATACCGTGGTGAGAGTATTTTATCCTTATTATATTTATTAGATGTTTATCTAGCGTTTGGGAATGGATAGTGGCTACTGACGTATCTGCCTAAGCATATCTATATAATGTTATAGATATTATGAATGAGAATAATTGATTATAATATGAAATGATAATGACAATGAAATATGAAATGATGGCCTAGTAGTTATGTGGACGAGAGGTTGGTTATAGATCTGGATACCTGACCAGAGTGGAAAGGGTGAACTAGAGAGGGGAGGTACGGAGGTTCATCGTGGGGTCGACGGACTCCATGACTGTCAGGTAGATCCATCTGCTACGTATCTGACGTAGGCATTTTGAGAACTAATGTGTTCGACATGGAAGTTGACGAACTTCATGTGATTATCATCTCTGTGAACCGGTTGGTTCCACATTGTAGTTGACGAACTACATGTGATTGTTGATTTCTGAGAACCGAGGGTTCGGCATGGATGTCGACGGAGTCCATGTTTATGTTGGTGATCTTCGTATGTGGCGTAGATCTTGAGAGATGTAAAATTGAGGGGTCTATAACTACCTAAGTCGGCTACGTAGGCACATGTCTTATGTTGAATAATATAACTTATGATTGAAGTAACATAAAGTTGGTACTGATTGTCTAGAGGAATAATCAGTAAGTAAAAGATAGGAGAGTACGTCAGGTGGCACTGTCTATGTCTATAGCGTTAGATGAGTATACTTTGTAGTGGAGAGGTTGCAATATAAATATAATGCTATTAAGTTGCATATGATAGGTATGAAATAATAATAAAGCGAAGCAGATATTAATACATAGATAAATACATAGAAATACCTATACACACACACAGATAAAACACACTATAAATCTCCGCTACAGCCCAGCTTTCATAAGGAAAACACCTTCTGGGTCTGCCTTGTTTAACGCATCTACTTACATCAGATTTATAAATTCGAATTATAATCATAAATAATAGTTATTTACACATTCTGCCGTCTTGGGGTAGTGCCACTACTACTCGTGTCAGTGAATTGAGTTTCAGGATCAGCTTGGGAGTTTTTGAGTATAACGAGATGAGTGTATCCTGTCAACCTACGCCTGATTGGAATATAAGATGTATTTTAGAACGTTTCCACGTTTAGAAAATATTTCTACGCCCCAAAACATGCGGTTAATAAACCGTAAGTCTGCGTTTGTTTATTCGACTCTGTGATATGTGGTATAAAATTTTTAATAAGAAAAACAAGTTTAAACAATCCCAATCAAGTTAAGATAAAATAACTTACCTCAAGTAATAAATTCAACTACGGCTTTCATAATAACTTAAACAATTACCTGAAAACAAACAAACAAAACAATTAACATACAAAACTTAAGGTCAAATAATAACATAAATAAGAAAAAATACAGAAATATAATTAAAACATTTTTCACTTATTTAAATTGTGTAATTTTATTAAATGTAAAAAATGTTTAATAAAATTATAAAATTGTTTAACATGTTTGGGTTTCGAAAACTTTATATCCATTTCACCGCACCTTTTTGTTTTTTTTTGTTTTAATTATATGACAAATAAATGAATACCTAGGATAGACTAATCACCAGGCTAGATTAACCTTCGGATGATTGCTACGCGGCCCAGACTCCGACCACTCTGAGTTTGTCTGGAGAATCCGCATAACTCTTTTACCTTCACCAAGAGCCAGGGCATCCGTAACAGGGATTTCCGTAAAAAACGTTAGACTAACCATGGGTTAAAGTCAAAAACCAATCAATAATTGGGAGGTGTATCTGGTGACAGCTATCTTTTTTACGTATTTTTTAGATAATATTGAGTAATTTAGTCGACACGTGTTTCTGGAAAACTTTTGTAATTGCTTTGTTCTTTTTTTATTAATTTTTAAAAATTGCGATCGTAATATAGCAAACCTGAGGTTTCGTTCGGAACTAAACCATTGCCAATGAACAAAAAAAATCATTTGTCAAAAGTTCAAACAAACTTTTGATTTTTAAAAGTTCCTGTTAATTAAAACATCGTGTTTATAGTGTAGTTTTGTTTTAAAAATTACAATAGTTATTCGTATAAAACACTGTTATTGTTAGGAAACACAAACAAAAGATATTTGACTAACTTGTGAGGCGACAACCATAGACAACAAAATAATCTACAAAACTGTTAGGTTGGTACTTTGTATTCTATCTTGTCAAACTGTACGAAAGTCGAAGTGAAAGGTCGAAGACGGTCATTACAGTTTTTCAAATATCTTTTTAAGTATTTTCAGACGAGAATCAAAAAATTCTTCTAATTGAAGTGATATCTCGAAATGGTTTTCGATTCACCATGGGTTAGTTTTTTTGGACCTTGCCCATTGTCACGTGATCGAATGGAAAACAAAATATATGGGATTTGACATTTCACTGTCACCCAACTGATAGCGAAACTTCAAGAAGCTTTTGACTTTAGCCTCAGGTGGGCTACGCGTTCGCGTATCGTGAACAACTTTTTTATGTTACCGTTTACAAACTCTATTTAAATTCTTACAAAAATACAATTTAAACAATACCCAACAATATGTTAAAATAACAGTAAATATAATTTAAAAGTTACCGCTACTTCCTTAGTAGCGCGAAATCAAAAACTTCAAGTGCGTTGACAGTAATTAGCTATAATGCCCATCCGTTTGTGAGCAAGCGACCGTATACAGTTAAGGCAGGTTCATATTGTGCGATATTGTAGTATTACTACTACTTTCCAAGTGTAATACCAACTAAGTGCACTGTCAATCTGGATAGTGTGCATTCGTCCACTCAAGCCAGCATAGCGGATGCGACTGCTGCCTGTAGAGATTTATTTGTAGTAGCAGTTGTTTCCGATCATGAACCGCACTCTAACTAAAGCTAATGTAAACATCAGGAGTGTTGTCATATGCCAAGCTACGATTAAAAAAAAAAATGTGCCTTGTTATTATGTTTAAAGCCTTGCTTGTATTTTCACTTTACCTAATTAATATTGTAGCTCGGCATGTGACAACACTCCGCCTGATGTAAAGCTAGAGTGTGGTCCATGAATGGAAACAATTGCTACTACAGAGAAACCTGTGCGGGCAGCAGTCGCCTCCACTATGCCGGCTTAAGGAGACGAGCATGTACCATCTTAGATTGACAGTGCACACTCCTCTCATTATACCTGGCTACTTTCAAACTATTCCCGAAACGCGACAAAGTCACTTCACGGGTGTTACATTCGAAAGTGGTGGTTTAACTACGTTTAACTACATAGAAACCATCCCCGCGACAAATGCGGTTAAATATCCGCAAATAATAAATGAGTCTTAAAAATCCGCACGCGCTAAATGCCCAGACTTTCGCAAGTAACCGCACTTTAATTGGCATATTTCGCGTTTTTTCGACAAAAGTATGGATTATTTCGTTACGTTACTGTTGTTGTAGCGTGCATCGAAACTAACTTGATTGAATGCTCTAGAAATTTCTATTACTATAATTATCTATTAAACCAGTTCACTAATTAACACTTTTCAAATAATTTCACCAACAATACTACCACTCTCAAGAGAACACCCGTGAAGTGACCTAAATTCCATATATTATATTTTCGATTCGATCAAGTAACAACTTTTGATTTGAGTCGCAATTTGGAATCAGCCTGAAAGTAGTCGGGTATAACGAAACAAGATGCATTGTCTACCTGGACGGTACACAATGTAAGCCGCCATAGCAAATTTATTTTTTATTTATTTATATACAGCATAGTCTACAGCTGTTGGCCAGCCAAGTCACTACGTGTCACATCAAATATTATTCATATATCTTTTTTTTAATTAAAGATAAAAATTACATAAAAATGAATTACAATACTATGTGAGTTTTTAAATATAGATATTATTATTATTATTAGTATATATGTCAATATATTTATTTAAGGTCATATTTTTATGAATGAATACGTCGGCATCAGGGAGTTTCAGCGACATATCATTTAGAAGGTAGTAGTAATTGTCTGGACCGCACTTCTAGCTCAACACCAGGCGGATTGTAATCACATGCCGGACTACTATTAAAAAAAATTATACGGATGGAGTCAGCAACTTAACTTCAATGTAACTCTAATCCTCATAAAGATTCGTTTAGTTCAGAGTCCACTCCGTCTGATGTAAAGCTAGAGTGCAGTCCATGAACGGAAACAACTGCTACTACAGCCAAATTTCTACGGGCGACAGTCACCTCCGCTACGCCAGCTTGAGGAGACGAATGCGCACCATCCGGACTGACAGTGTACATTCCTCTCGCTATACCTGGCTACTTTACTGCAAACTGCTCCCGAAACCCTAGAAGATCACTTCACGGGTGTTACATTCTACCACAGGACAGCAGACTGGGCTAATAACCATCATCGGTCTGCATACCACTCTTTAAACAATTCGGGTCATAAAATAAAATATTATAATGTAATCAAATAATATTAACGCGCTCCCGCAGTGACATTGTACAAATTTTGCTTTCGTTTCTTGTTTTTTTTTTTCTATCTATATAATTTCACGATAAAAATAAATAATATTACAAAACCTGAAGGTCTAGACATGATCATAAAGCCGTGTTTAGATAAGGGAAAGTTCACAAACTACTTATTAATGATAAGTTAAAAGTTATAGAAAAACTAGATATAACTCATACATAATAATGATGTAGGAATCAACTTGGAAAAGTGAAACAGTATTATTGGATGAGATTTTTTTCAGCTCGACATCTGGCATTAGACAAGCCGATAGAAACCACTATAAGAAGTTATGTGAAGTATAAAGAAGCGTGAAAAAGCACCTTCTCAGGCCGGCATAGTGGTGGCGACTGGAGCCCCCGTGCGAGCGGTTCTCTAGTCGTCAATGCTCATGGACCTCCACTGCGTTTACCATCAGACCAGTCGAGGTCACATGTAGTGCCAAAATAAAAAAAATTAAAAAAAAATTTCGTCTTCTTGTTTTTATAGTATTACCATAATTTATATTTTTAGTTCTTGAGACAATTTAAAAGGCGGTAGGCAGAATTATGATGGATATTAGCCCAGTTTGCCGTCCTGGGGTAGTACCAGCACATTCTAATGTAATACTAATTGTAAACTTATCGCGTTGTGGGAACAGTTTAAGAAGCAGTTCCGATGGTGCAAATTTTCGCTTCTTAAGCCGGCATAGCGGAGGCGACTGCTGCCTGTAGAAAATTATCTGTAGTAGCAGTTCTTTCCGTTCATGGACCGCACTCCTAGCTTTACATCAGGCAAAGTGTTGTCATATGCCAAGTTACAATAAAAAAATCTTGGACACTGCAGATAAATTTCTACTGTCAACAGTCGCCTCCGCTATGCCGACTTGAGGAGACGATATTAGTACATAAAGAGGTCAAAAAACTAAACGTAGTAAGTGGGCGTATTTCCGTTCTCCTTTCAATCATTGCTGCACCTCTATCACCTATATCAAATTGCATATTTATTATGTCACATGTGTGTTGGCGTTAAAGTGCACCATTTCAAGTGTCACAAGACGTGACTAAGAGGTTTATTTAATAGATACAAGTTTTGTTTTTATAGTAACTCGAAATATGATAACACTCCGCCTGATGTTAAGCTGAAGTACGGTCCATTAGCGGAAACAACTGCTGCTACAGATAAATTTCTACAGGCAATATTCGCCTCCGCTATGTCAGTTTGAGGAGACATGCATGTACCATCTACTCCTCTCGTTATACCTGGCTACTTTCGAACTATTCCTCAAACGCGTCAAGGTCACTTCACGGGTGTCACATTCGGAAGTGGTGGTACTATCCCAGGTCGGCAGACTGGGCTAATAGCCATCATCAGTCTGCCTACCACTCTTTAATTTATTTAATTAAGCGATCAAAGTGCATATAACAAAGTTACATTGGTACCGGTCAGAATTAGCGAGGTTCGAACACGGGTCTCATCGATCGTGAGTTCACGCGTCTTACCGCTAGACCACGGCAGCTCTGAGAGACTACTGTTTTTTTAAATTTCTCTGTAGTAACAGTTGTTTCCGTTCATGGACCGTAGTCTAACTTAAGACGAGAAGAATCTACTATAGAATTTTAAACAATAACACTACCTAAATATAAATGATAGGCCGTACTCTAGGTTAAGGTGAGCTACTACAAAATTTAAGAAACTACCAAAAAATAAAGATAAATAGATGTCTTTATATGCAAGTGTATTCTTGTTAAATTAAGAACAAAGGCATTTTTTAAATTTATAATGAAGTACCTATATGTATGTATGCATTTCCGTTTGTTAACCGGATGCTGCGCCTCTCTCTTTGTCTATACCCTTTGTTGGCTGCACCTACTTCTACACACTATGTTAGTCGTCATAATAATAAATTATGCTTAAAACTGTTTTTTTTTTTATTGTAGCTCGACATGTGACAACACTCCGCCTGATGTAAAGCTAGAGTACGGTCCATGAATGGAAACAACTGCTACCACAGAGAAATCTCTACGGGCTGCAGTCGCCTCCGCTATGCCGGCTTGAGGGGACGAGCATATACCATCTAGATTGACAGTGCACACTCCTCTCGTTTCTCCTGGCTACTTTCAAACTATTTCCGAAATGCGACAAGGTCACTTCACGGGTGTTACATTCGAAAGTGGTGGTACTACCCCAGGACGGCAGACTGGACAGATAACCATCATCAGTCTGCCTACCACTCTTTAATAGTGTTTAAAGATGTTTAAAATTTTAGTTTACTTAAGTTTAGTTGTGTGTACACAGAATCCGACACTGTTATGTCACTTGCCCATATAACTATTTATGGAACAGTATATTGTGCCAAATTGAGTAATAATTTTAAAAATTAAATAACCTAGTATGTAATTAGAAAAACATAATTGCGTGTGAAAATTCTACGCATTCTATTAAACTTTGAAATTTAGTTAGGTATAGCTTATAATTAAAATTTTGTAATAAAATATAACCTTTACGAATTCCAACTCCGCCCTAATTGAGTTACTATAGACAGCTGGCTGCTCAAAAAAGGTCATATAATCAATTATCTAGGGCAGGGTACTAACTAGTTTTGGGTGGCGTTCAGATATGAAAATTATTTAACGAAGTTCTGAAAAAAAATCTCGCAATTTTGATTGTTACTTGTATATTAATGTTTAAAAAATTTGACTGTCTGATTTTAAACCATCTACGGTTCGGGGTTCCATCTGTCAGTGAGTGACCTTTTCAGGTTCAACTTCAAAATAGCCAGGAGTGACAAGAAGCAGTCAATCTTAAATGCGCACTGTAAGATTCTTCAAAAGCGGATTAGTAATTTCTCAACGCACACAGGGAAAGAATAGTATACAGTACATATAAACAAAGAAAAAATTGACGTTTATTATATTAGATTTTAATTAAACGAGCTCCGAGTTTAAAAAAACGCAAAATGGCGCGCGCATGATTGTTCTTTTTGCTCTATTTAGTAACGAGTCACGATCGGAACGGAACCAACAACCGCTAACTTAAGTTTCTTTTTCTTTTTAATTATTAGATACTATTGTGTAGTAATATTTACTTTAAGGATGACAAATCGAATCATTTGTAAGCAGATAAGATATTTTCGAAATATCTTAACAGATAAATTTCGTGTCAGTAAGATACTGAAAAATCAGATTATGGAAGATAAATGCGAAAGTAGTCTTAGGCCGGCCACACATAGTCGAAATTTCGAAAACTGCAAATCTATATCGAAAAATTCCGACTGAGTCCAGTCTTATTTAAAACTTATAGTTTTGAAATATGTATAACTTAAAACCAAGTTAAAATTCCTAGAAATTTAGACCTATAGGTAAGTCTTGCATAAATTAAATACCAAAACAGTTAAACAATGCTTAGTTTATCGAAAACCTAAATCTACAATGACGTGACCATGGGGTGACCAGTCGCAAACACAAAACATGATTTTACTTACTGATAGACTTTTATGCGTAATTAGAGGAATATTTAAGAAATAAAAATAGACTTTAATAGTAGTCTTTTTTTTATTGTAGCTCGGCATGTGGCAACACTCCGTCTGATGTAAAGCTACTAAACAACTGATACTACAGAGAAATCTCTACAGGCAGCAGTCGCCTCCACTATGCCGGCTTGAAGAGACGAGCATGTACTATCGAGATTGACAGTGCACACTCCGCTCGTTATATCTGGCCACTTTTAACTTATTTTAAATTTGAATGCCCTGCACTAGCGATGACAATTGTTATTGCAGAGGAATGTCCGCAGACAACAGTCGCCTTCACTATGCTCGCTTAATGAGATGCGTGTCCGTGCTATCTAGTAAAATAGGTTAATAAGAAAATAAGACTGAAGTACTGTCAGTTTGGGACAGGCCTGCCGCTTTGATTTATCGTTAGATATGATCCTGGATATGCCTCTTGCAAAGTTTGACCCTTCCAAGTAGTCCTGATCCGAAAATATGCCCAATATATGGTAACAAAACCAGCTAGATTATATAAGCATATTCCCTGCGAATTAAACTAAGATGAAGTATAAAAACTGCTTCCTTTAAGGAAATTAATTACGTT
The DNA here is from genome assembly GCA_948150575.1 of Tinea pellionella. Taxonomy (NCBI): domain Eukaryota; kingdom Metazoa; phylum Arthropoda; class Insecta; order Lepidoptera; family Tineidae; genus Tinea; species Tinea pellionella. Next base: position 1,273,236 of record OX411254.1, on the reverse strand, counting down.
CTTTATAAAAGGTATTCTGAGACGGACGCGTTTCCTTCAAATTAAAAGGAAACTAAACGCATCAACAATTATCAATGTATCATTAAAATAGATAAACAATGACTCGAATAATAAATAAAAAACTTTAACGACATGTAATCGAGTTAATAAATAAATAGGGGTAGTACCACCACTAGGCAAACTAATGATCCAGTCTCCACCCGTGAAGTGACCTTGTCGCGTTTCGGGAATAGTTTGAAAGTAGCCAGATAGAACGAGAGGAGTGTGCACTGTCGATCTGGATGGCACATGCTCGTCTCCTCAAGCCGGCATAGTGGAGGCGACTGCTGCCTGTAGAGATTTCTCTGTAGTAGCAGTTGTTTCCATTCATGCACCACACTCTAGCTTTACATCAGGCGGAGTGTTGTCACATGCCGAGCTACAATAAAAAAAAACTTTCGAATGTAACACCCGTAAAGTGACCTTGTCGCGTTTCGGGAACAGTTTGAAAATAACTAATTTAAACATAGAGTTATATACTAGAGGTGCAAACTGACATAAAAAAGCGTAGGCTGCTTCAAACGATTTCACAATATTGCCGTCAAGTCAAATACTAACTGTCAGGGAACCTAAACGTGGCTGTGGCCATGTTTTCTCTCGCGTCACATTGGGAGCGTTATTGCACATCTAGTTGTATATATCAATTAATTTAAACTTGTAAGATCTCAAAAATTAAGCCAAAAACGCTACCTGTTTATATGGCATGTTTTTAATTCACCCAGTATACTTTTTTCCTTAAACCGCTACATTTACCTTCTAGAAATAAGCTTAGAATAAACATAAAAAAATCATAAATACAGTAGCACCTAGTTCTGTCGCGATTTTTTTCTAGAATTTGGAGAAACTTTTTTAACAATAAAGTTGTAACTTATACGTTATAAAAATCGTGATCTACGCAACAAAAGCTACCAAAATTGCTTTAAACCGAATAATGTAAAGAGATCACTAATACAGATATAATATAACTTATTCACAGATCGGAAGAGAAAGTTTTTCTAAAGACAGTGTTACATTATTCACAATAAATAAATATATAGAACTTAAACATATGACAACACTCCGCCTGATGTAAAGCTAGAGTACGGTTCATGAATGGAAACAATTGATACTGAAGATATCTGCAAGCAACAGTCGCCTCCGCTATGCCCGCTTGAAGATACGAATGTGCACTATTTATATTGACAGTGCACACTCCTCTCGTTGTACTTGACAACTTCCAAATTGTTCCCGAAACGCGACAAAGTAACTTCACGGGTGTGTAATTCGAAAGTGGTGGTACTACCCCAGGATGGAAGACTGTGCTAATAACCATCATCAGTTTACCTGCCACTCTATTTTTCATTTATTAAAGATTCAATTAAAATCTTTAAAAGAATAAACATAAATAAAACGTTGGTGTTGAGGACATTTCAGGAAGATCTAGTCGGGTTAGATTATGACTTGTCAACTCGGATGGATATGTATCGTCTTATGAAGCCGACATCGCTCTAATGGATAGTGCACTTTAAAGTTCTACAATTTAATTTTTAATTTAGTTACTTGTAGTTGCCTTAACACTCAACATATTTTGATAAATGAGGAACGTCTGTGATGATTATGAAACAGGCGTGCGGCGTGCGCTCCCATTACATTGACCGATGTTTCTAATCACGTTTCTTTTAATGGTGATTTGTTATTAAATATTAATTGCATCAACTTTTTCTTTTATTATATTCGTACATTATTTTGTTGGTCATTATTCCGAGAACGAAAATCAGTAGAAAACTGAAATAGTAGCACATTAAAAAAGCTGTCTTGAATTATTTTCATAAACTTGTGTTTATGTTTTTTTTTTAGCACGTCATATGACCGCACTCCGCCTGATGTTAAACTAGAGTGCGATCCATGAACGAAAGAGACTGCTTTCAGACAAAGTGGATCTGCAGACAGCAGTCGCGTCCGCTATGCCGGCTTGATGAGATGACTCTTCACACTGCGCTTAAAGGATCCCATGTTACAGGAAGGAGGAAAAACGTGGCTGGAAAGGTCGTTCCACAATTTGATGGAACGACAGAAGAAGGGTTGCCCGAACCGCGAGGGGATTGTTTCTACTGCGAGGCGTTTGTGTTGCTATTAACCATTAAGTGTTCGTGAACGTGCGACACTGTGAGCAAACAATTCTAAACAACAGAATGTGTTTTCATTTTCCCTCCAAAACTCCGTAAGAAGTTTTAGTAAAGATTTTATCACTTTACTGAAGCAATTTTTGACTTGACTGGGATTCGACCTGACTTGAATGACCTGACATGAATGAATGACCCGTGATGCACAATAATAGTAACTTGATGCAAATATGTTCTTATGCTAAAACCATTCATTATGCTAACTTCCAATGTATACTACTTATTGCAGAGTGCACCAGACAAGAGGTTAGTTTAAAATTTCAAATAACAACAATTAATCAATTGTTTTAAAGGGTAAATTATACATATCATAACACAGAATAACAATTGACAATCTATGACTCCTGAATGACATGATATATCACAAACACTGACGGATTACACCATAGAAACAGGTTCTCAAAACTGTAATATCAAAACGCAAGCTACATTTGACTTGCAAAATTCGGACCAAAAGGGCGAATTGAGACCTTGCACATTGGTTTAACATAATCGATTAAATTAAATACAGAAACACTTAATATAGGAAATGGCAATATTTTAAACAGATTAAAAATCTTGCAATTTCATATTTTTTTTTATATTTATATTTTTATAGTTATTTCTGAAACTATCGACTGGAATAGGCAGAAAGCTAAAGGTCCAGCAACTTCTCAGTGTTGCATGCAAGTCTCGCTTGAGTGTACTTCTCACCTGAGTTGAGAAAAAGGTTTTTCGACACTAACATCAAACCATTGTTTAATATTAATTCTAATTTATTATAAACAAGTTTTACATGTATATTTTCATCATTTAGGTTAAATTAACTGGGGCGAGTACTCGAGTGGGCCGAATGATGAGGGGTCGTATTCCTTACAAAAGTAAAGTCAATTTTAAACTATTACAAACTATTGTATTCAAATTAGTTACATTATTTGGTTGTGTACTATATGAACTTATTTCATCATTGGAACCAGTCTTGTAAGAAACCAAAACAACAGTATTATACCATCAACTATCAATTAAATTTCTGAAAACATTTTTCATTAGAACTTAAAATAGTCGGCGACTGTGTTGATTACAATCGAGTACAACAATTAATTCTAAAAAACTTATCTAAATTTTTTTTTAATTATATTTTTTGGTTGGTAAAATTAGACTGAAAAAATCACGTACATCAATGGCAACACACAGCAATGTTAAGTTTTGTCCCGGTTCGGAATATTACACAAACTTATATTACTCTCAAAAAAAAACCATCTAAATAAAAAACGAATTAATCTTCATTCCGCGAAAATAATAAAAACTCCTTTCTCTGAATACCTTTCGATATGCTTTCCGGGACATTATTTCTCTGTTACATCAAGATCGATTAGTTTAGTTAGTTAAAATACATTTTAAGGTTATGAACAAGGGTAACCTCTTTTAATCTCTTTTAATCACTCTCCACTGAGGTGTTATGATTTTATTTGTTAAATTCTAACGAATTACACATGAACATTTACATGTATAATCAGAGAAACTGTGGCTACAACACTATAGAAAAATTTATTTATTTATTAGAGATGCAAACTTGATTGTAACCCGATTTCTATTGGTTAAACTAACATACTACATAACTACATTTATTACTCATATAACACAAAAAAAATATCAAGGTGCTAACAAACTTATTTTAATTTGTGTACCATGCTATCTGCCTGTTTGTACACATTTCTTTCTATTGATTTCCGTTCTTTAATTCCGTATTTAACTATTAATGTAGGCGTCACTTCATTAGAAAATTGTTAGACATTTATTTGTCTGTTATTTATCGATGTAGTTCAACCATAACGTTCCGCCAGATGCCCTGATCCGTCGCTGTCAATATAACAATACAGCTACTCTTACACCACCCTGGCTAGAGTAATCTAGGTTTAAAAAATTTATTAGACTCAAAAGAATATTTAAAACATTCGCTCTATGAGCTTTTAACAAAATAAATAAATTGCCTGTTTACAAAAATTAATAAACTTAGTCTAGTGTTAGTTAAAGTAATAAATATATAACAAAACATCAATCGGTGGCTGACTAGAGCGGGCCACACACGCTCGACTCCAACCGACAGCTTTAACAGCACAGTCAAGACCGAGCATGTGTAGCTCGTCCTAGTCTATGGACTAGGATGCACTAGACATAGTTTAGTCGACCAATCTAATGCCCGCCGATTACGGGCACTTCATTGGTATTATAATTTGTTGTAGTTTATATTGGGCTAATAAATGTCAAAAAGATGTACAATAAATAATATCTGTAATAGCAGTTCTTTCAGTTTCTTTCCGTTCATGGACCGCACTTGATCATCAGGTGGACTGTTGTCATATGCGGTGCTATAGTACGAACTAAACTTAGACTCTGAAGTTAGGCGCAAGACGCTGTACAATATACAAATTAAGGTATCGCGACGCACGATGAAGTAGTGCAGATATAGTAGCCCGTAGTTTATGAATGGGCATTCTCCTTTGAACAATTCTCGTGTCACACGTTATTTTATGACATTTTGTGAAATTTTGACATTGTTATTAGTATTTTCAATTATTTAATTATTATTATTATATTAACATGTAAATAAATAAATAAATAAACATGCGTCCGTGTACAGTGGTCTTAAGAAAGCGGACTGTCTGCCAGTCAGCCAAAACGCTATCAATTAAAAGTACCATTAACACTGACGGTCAGTTACCTCGATAATAATATGAATAATATTCATGTCACAAATTAATTTTCACTTAGCACCCATTTAAGGCCTAGGTTTAGACTTTCACACGTACCTAACTGATAATTGAATGCATTACGTGCGCATACGCATGGATAGGGTTACTGTTTTTAAACATTAGACAATTAATGTTGTATATTGCATTAAAATAAATCGAGCAATGAAATCAATAAAAGTTATCTCGACTGTAACACTCGTGAAGTAATGGGAGAAATCTGCCCTGATGGTAAGCACAGTGGAGGTTCATGGGCGCCGATGACCGGACGAATGTAACACCCGTGAAGTGACCTTGTCGCGTTTCGGGAGCCGTGTGAAAGTAGCCAGGTATAGCGAGAGGAGTATGCCCTTACAATCTAGATGGTGCATACTAGTCTCCTCAGGCCGACATAGCGGAGGCGACTGCTGCCTGTAAAGATTTCTCTGTAGTAGCTAGCATGGACCGCACTCTAGCTTTACATCAGGCGGAGTGTTGTCACATGCCGAGCTACAATAAAAAACAAAAGAATTGCGGAGCAGATTCCTGTGTACAGATTTTTTTTTACTTAAAACGAACGAATGGCAACCCTAGTCACAGTTTAAATACCCAAGTATTATATGTATTTATTGGCTAGGATTATTTTAGTGACACTTTCACTCACGCACCAATGCAGTGTTACGAGTATTAATTGGGGAGGTGTATCTGGTGACAGTTATCTTTTTACATATTTTTTAGATAATATAGATTAATTTAGTCGACACATATTTCTGGAAAACTTTTATAATTTCTTTGTTCTTTTTTTATTAATTTTTAAAAATTGCGATTGTAATGTAGATGTAATCATGACGTTTCGCCCGGAACTAAACCATTGCCAATGAACAAGAAAAAATAATCATTTGTCAAAAGCTCAAACGAACTTTTGGTTTTTAAAAGTTCCTGTTAATTAAAACGTCGTGTTTATAGTGTAGTTTTGTTTTAAAAATTACAATAGGTATTTGTATAAAACACTGTTATTGTAAGGAAACATAAACAAAAGATATTTGACAAACTTGTGAGGCGACAACCATAGACAACAAAATAATCTACAAAACTGTTAGGTTGGTACTTTATATTCTATCTTGTCAAATTCTATGAAGAAGGTCATTACAGTTTTTCAAATATCTCTGCGATTTTAAAGTTTTTTCAGACGGCAATCAAAAACTACATCTAATTGAAGTGATATCTCGAAATGATTTTCGATTTAACATGGGTTAACTTTTGAGGACCTTGCCCATTTAAGAAGGAATCGATTAATGTAGTGTGTACAGCCCTACTGCGTTTGCTCATCATTGAATTACTTTTATTTTATTTATTTATAATATTTAAAAATTCAACAGCGTAAGAATACAATACACAAACAATACAACCTATTGTCTGTGATACAATATTAATAAAACGACATTTGTTCACACCCCGCCTGATGTTAAGAAAGATGTTAAAGTTGTCTCTTAACACCACCATAGAGAAATGTCGTATCCGCTATGTCTGCCTGCGAAGACGAATGTCTAATTTTTTTATTAATTTTTTTTGTCATTATGCCAATTGATATAAAACTTCTGCCGAAAAAATGTTTTAAAAAGGAACTTAATAATTGGTTGTCGTAAGATTGTTTTTATAATGTGGGAGAGTTTTTAAATTATAAACTTTGACAAATTGTAATTGATATTAAACTTAATTGAATACCTAATATTAAGAACTAATCTGTAAACCATGTATCCAAGTAAATAAATAAATAAATAATGTCCAAGTTGAAAATGCACCTTATGTAACATACAGGCTGACCTCAAAGCGCGACTAGGCCACTTCCTATCAAGCAAAGACAATCCCCTCGCGGACTAAAAGGCCTTCCTTCAAGCTCAATGTGTACAGGCATCTTACCAAGCCGGCATAGCGGTTGCGACTGCCGTTTGCACTCCTTCTCTCAATCGCCTCTTTTCACAGATTGCACTCTAGCTTAACATCAGACGTAGTGCGTTCAAATGACGTGCAAAATTAAAAATTTTAAGTTTATTAAAAGTACAGACGAAACAATACGAAATCTGTTTTGCTGACCATACCAGTCTTATTGTACTGTCAAGTTGTTGTTAAAATTCAATTTGTAACGAGAAAGTTACAAGTATAAATGGCATTTAATTAAAGGTTTGTAATCAATCTCGAACCTGGGGCCGCCGTAATGACAGGTGAACACGAAACAATACAGCACCACTCGCTTTGTCCTTCTATAACGACTTCATAATAAAATACATGTAAGTTAATAAATTGATTTTTTAAAGAGAAATGGATCCACAATTTTTTTCTCGAGTTTGTGGATGATTTTTAGTTAATTTTGTAGAAAAATAAATCTACTTCCTTATTACTAATCAGTTTTATTTTTTCACCCGGGTTTTTGAGTAATTAAATGTTTTCTGATGCAATTTTTTTTTTTTTAATTATTGTAGCTCGACATGTGACAAAACTCCGCCTGATGTAAAGCTAGAGTGCGGTCCATGAATGGAAACAACTGCTACCACAGAGAAATCTCTACGGGCTGCAGTCGCTTCCACTATGCCGGCTTGAGGAGACGAGCATGTACCATCTAGATTGACAGTGCACACTCCTCTCTTATACCTGGCTACTTTCAAACTATCCCCGAAACGCGACAAGGCCACTTCATGGGTGTTACATTCGAAAGTGGTGGTACTGCCCCAGGACGACAGACTGGACAAATAACCATCATCAGTCTGCCTACCACTCTTTAATAGTGCCTATAGGCACTGAGCGACCAAAGTACATATAACAAAGTTACATTGGTACCGGTCTTTAGCGAGGTTCGAACACGGGTCTCATTGATCGTAAGTTCATGCGTCTTACCGCTAGACCACGGCCGCTCATTGAGGTTATTGTTATTTTAAATGCTTTATTAATTGAAGATATCTATTTTTATGTAATTAAACATTGTCTATTGATTGGTAAATTATGTGTTGATATAATTAAGATGAATTAATAAAAAAATATGATATTATTTTAGAATATTGTTTTGTTACCAAATTATTAGGTATAAAGTGGGCCCAAAAATGGGCATTCTCCTTTTCCTTTTTTTATTGTAGCTTGGCATATGACAACACTCCTGAAATAAAGTCAAAGTGCGGTCAAATTACTACGGTTAAATCACTACTACAAATTTCTAGGGGCAACAGTCGCCTCCGCTATGCCGGCCTGAGGAGACGAATGTGCACCATCCACCATGCAGATGACAGTGCACACTCCTTTCCTTATACCTGGCTACTTCCAATTAGTCAATACCGAAAACCAAAATATAATAAACATTTTTAAAAAATCATTATAAAAACATTTTTTTTACTTGCACCAACAAACATTTGAAGTGAACAGTTACGTAAGACTTTCTAGAAGTCTTAATTATACATACATACATTACTAAACTATATTATATATAGATTTGTAACTACTCTAAAGAGTGGTAGGCAGACTGATGATGGTTATTAAGCCCAGTCTGCCGTCCTGGAGTAGTACCACCACTTTCGAAGTGACCTTGTCGCGTTTCGAGAACAGTTTGAAAGTAGCTAGATATAGCGAGAGGAGTATGCACTTACAATCTAGATGGATACTCGTCTCCCCTGGCCGACATAGCGGAGACGAGTCCTGCCTGTAGAGATTTCTCTGTAGTAGCAGTTGTTTCCACTCAAGGACCGCACTCTAGCTTTACATCAGGCGAAGTGTTGTCGTCATATGCCGAGCTACAATTTAGAAAAATATATATATTTCATTACACGCTTTTATTGTAAAAAAAAAAACTTTTAGCATCCATTTTTTTTAATGAGTAACTTTCATAAGGGTTGAGAAAACGAATGTTGACAGGGCACATGTCTCTTAACTGGAATTATATAATCATAACAATGTGAGATAAAATATTGTTTTCATTTAGACATCCATTCTGTAACCGTAACGCAATTATTATCGTCACGCAATATTGTAATCGATCGAGTGTCCAAAATTCGATGAAATTGATATTCTGTAGAACGCTCCGTTTCTTTTATTTTCCGTAACGAATCCTGATATTATTATTGTTAAATAATATACGTTATAGTGCTTTTATTATTTTAAATATATTACCGTTGCGCTTGTGTGGAAAATTACCCTAAATCTGTTGCTCTTTTTTTGTTGTACCTCGTCACATAACAACATTCCACCTGATGTTAAGCTGTCACCTAAAAGAAATTTCTATAGGCAGCAATTCTCTCCGCTATACCGACTTGAAGAGACGAATGTGCACACTCCTCTCGTCATACCTGGCTACTTCCAAACTTATCCCGAAACGCGACAAGATCACTTTACGGAAGACTGAGCTAATATTAACCATCATCAGTCTACATACCACTCTTTAAGAAACTAAATAAAAATACAGTATTAACAATGTAATAATAAACATATTTGTGAGAGTTTTGGCGGCCATCTTGAGACATTAGGTTATCTGTCTTGAATTATTTTCCTAAACTTGTGTTTCTTCGAGTATTAATGTGTAATAATGGTGGACTATTAACCATTAAGTGTACGTGAACATGCGAGAGTGTGGACAAACAATTCAAAAGAACATATGTTTCCATTTTCCCTCCAAAACTCTCTTCCCTCAAAAATGAGTGTTTAGTGTGATGAATCGTGATGCACAATATTATTATTAACTTGATGCAAAAATATTTACTTCGACACTGGCGAATTATTATAATGCCATATAAAACTAAAAAAGAAACATATTTGTTTATAACGCATGACACAGTTTGCGCGTCTGCGACTAACGGAATCTAAGACTAGATCTTATGGATGATGAACCTTTATCGGAAGATAATATATGAACAGGTATATAAGCGAGTCGGAGCGTTTTAGCTGAACTTCAGGCGGAGTGTAGTCACAATATATCGAGCTAGTCTAAATTTCCATTAGGAAAGTATGTAGGTAGGACATAATTCTATTTATTGCAAAGAAAATTCAATGTCAATCTCTACGATATTAACCTACTCTAAAATACCAGATTCACATAATTATTGGAGCAATATCAATTCAAGATTACATTACATTTACTTACTATTCACCATAATTTTCAGAGCGGTGGTCTAGCAGTAGAAGATTGATAGATGTGACTCGTGTTCAAACCTCGTTAAATTAATAATAATAAATAAAAAACATTTTATTGTCCAAATTATTACACTTGAAAAAAAAATTTAAATTGCACCTCGGCATGTGACAACACTCCGCCTGATGTAAAGCTAAAACGCTATGAACAAAAATCCATGAACAAAAACAACAGCTACTATAGAGAAACTACAGGCAGCAGTAGCCTCCGCTATGCCGGCTTAATAAGACGAATGTACGCCATCCAGATTGACTGCGCACGCTCCTCTTGCTACTTCCAAACTGTTCCCGAAACGCAATAAGGTCATTTCTTGCATATTACATTGGAAAGTGGTGGTACTACCCCAGGACGGCAGACTGGACAAATAACCATCATCAGTCTGCCTACCACTCTTAATATAAATTAGGGAGAAAGAAAAAAGTATTTAGTGATCATTAGGTTAAATTGTGACCGGTACCAATGTAACTATGTTATATGTACTTTGGTCCCTCATTGCCTTGGATACGAGCACTAACTTAGTACCTATAGGCAAATAAAAATACCGATATCTTTATTTATTACGTACTAAAATAACGAGTACAATCACTGACATCCATCTCGCTTATACTTATTATAATATTGATGTATTGTAGATATAAATTTTATGCATAGTAATTTTTCCTAATTGGTCAGTGAGTGGCAGGCCATTCTTAAAGAAATTTTCACTAGAGGCCACTGGGGGGCCACGAAAAAAATAGGCAAACAATTTTTTTTAAGTTAAATGTTTTTATACATACTGGAACCCAAATTGCAAAGAGCGGCCGTGGTCTAGCGGTAAGATGCGCCGGTACCAATGTAACTTTGTTATATGTACTTTGGTCGCTATTAAAGAGTGGTAGGCAGACTGATGATGATTATTTGTCCAGTCCGCCGTCCTGGGATAGTACCACCACTTTCGAATGTAACACCCGTGAAGTGACCTTGTCGCGTTTCGGGAGTAGTTTGAAAGTAGCCTGATATAACGAGAGGAGTGGGCACTGTCAATCTGAATGGTACATGCTCGTCTCTGCAAGCCGGCATAGTGGAGGCGACTGCTGCCTGTAGGGATTTCTCTGTAGTAGCAGTTGTTTCCATTCATGGACCGCATTCTAGCTTTACATCAGGTGGAGTGTTGTCACATGCCGAGCTACAATAATATATATATAAATGCAACGCAAAAGTGAAGTTCTTTTTGCTTTAGGCTACAAACTTATTTTAAAAAATTGCCTGGACTGAGAGAAATAATTATATTTAGTAAAGTGCTAGAACTTAAACATTCAACAGAATTTTAGAGGGAAAACAAAACGCATTTTCTATTTTAAATAATTTGCCTACACTCGCACAAGTTCACGAACACTTAATGGATAATAATCTACCATAATTACACAACAATCACCGAAACACAAATTCGAGAAAATGATTCAAGAGTGGCAACCGACTATCTCTCTAATTATGTATAATATAATCAGCAAAAGGTTAGCTGCACCACCGTAATTGTGCTTGGACATTGACTAATAGAAATCGGTTTACAATTAATTTTTTTTATTATTATTGTAGCTCGGCATATGACAACACTCCGCCTGAGGTAAAGCTAGAGTGCGGTTCATGAATGAAAACAACTGCTACTACAGAGAAATCTCTACGTGCAGCGGTTGCCTCCGCTATGCCGGCCTGAGGAGACGAATATACATACAATCTAGATTAACAGTGTACACTCCTTTCGCTATGCCTGGCTATTTTCAAACTGCTGCCGAAACGCGACGAGGTCACTTCACGCGCGTTACATTCGAAAGTGGTGGCACTGTCCCAGGACGGCAGACTGGGCTAATAGCCATCATCAGCCTGCTGGGCTGGGCTAATAGCGACCAAAGTACATATAAAAAAGTCACCTTGGTACCGGTCAGAATTTAGCCAGGTTCGAACACGGGTCTCATCGATCGTGAGTTCACGCGTCTTACCACTAGACCACGGCCGTCTTCCACTTTCGCGTAATAAATGACCGAAGCACCTTAGCATACTCCTTTCCACTCCGGTCACAATACTGTCCTTGAACTTACAACGATTTCTTATAACGTTGTTTGAGATTTGCTCGCTCCACACACACTTCTTAACGACCGCATTTCTACTAAATAAATAAATAAATAAAATAAAAAACACTTTATTGCACACACAAATCGTACATAGGCGAGCTTAATGCCTTTGGCATTGTCTACCAGCTAACCTTTGTTGGTGTGAGCGGAGATGTCTACAGTGCAGTGAAAAAAATAAATAAATATTGACAAAATAAATAGAATAAGCTAATAAATGAAGTATAAAGTAAAAATAAAAGATTAAGTTATTAAAATATAATACATACGTCATACATATCATATAATATACATATATATATATATTTATTTATTTATTTATTTATACACAATATAAGTTAGGGAAAGAAAGAAGAGTTAAGAAGAGTTCTGACTCAGGAGAAAGTATTTAGTGAGCATGCTTTTGAAGCTTCCAATCGATGAGGCTTGTCTAATAGTCAGTGGTATCTAACTTTAACGATTAAAAATAAAGGAATATTATACTTCTGTGAGTTCAAACATTTAGTTTCTAAAGTGCTCCCACAATGCACTGCATAATAACACGATAAGAATCTATATAAAAATAAACATTGACACCTCAGCATTGTACTGACAATCAATAAATAAAACATAACAATGGAATGCATAAAGTATAAACAATACTGATTGAATTGTAGCATAAAACGTGAATATTCCCTGGAGATACGAGTACACGCGGGAAAATTAAACATATTTACCTGTGGTATCACCGGAAATCGTCTGACGGGTAAGAGTAACATTAATTGAGGGAGTTTTGGCGGCCATCTTGAGACATTAGGTTATCTGTCTTGAATTATTTTCCTAAACTTGAATTTATTCGAGTGTTAATGTGTAATAATGGTGGATTATTAACCATTAAGTGTTCGTAAACGTGCGTGAGTGTGGGCAAACAATTCAAAAAAAGAGAACATGTGTTTCCATTTTCCCTCCAAAACTCTGTAGGAAGTTTCAGTAAAGATTCTACCACTCTACTGAAGCAATTTTTGATTTGACTGAGACTTGACCTGACTGTTTAGTGTGATGAATGAATGACTCGTGATGCACAATATTAACTTGATGCAAAAATATTTACTTTGACACTGGCAGATTGTTTTAATGCCATATGAAACTTTTAAAAAAAATTAATTGAAATTTTACATTTTACATTTGACCTTCATCTGTCTCCATAAAGCAATGCACATGCAGTATTCAACAGCTCTCAAGCAAATGGTGCATTCTAACGCCAAGAACTTCTCAATAATAATTACTCTACAATTTTAGGAACAATAGCATAATATCCGAGGTCATATGTCACGAGCAAAACAGTGAATGGTTTGACCTCAATGGCTTTACTATAGAGGCCTGTACTATGTATCCTGTATGTTTATTTAATACAGCCTAACTTGTTCAAGTCAAATAAACTATTTAAATTAAACAATAAGTTATGTTGATAACACTGAGAAAACGTAACGACTACAAATATGATTTTTAAATGAAATAATAGCCCTTTTTTGTAAGTGGTGTGAAATTGTCCACAAACCTTAAATATGTAGACATAGAAAAAGTAAGTTGATAATTTTTTCTGTAAAATCGGGAAAAAGTATGATTAAAAAAAGATGCAATATATTTAAAACTAATAGGCGTCTTAAATATTATAATATCTTGTTGATAATGACACCCTCTATAACTAGAAAACCCCGTTAACACTACTACTAACGGGACATACTGTATATTGACGTTGAATTAATAACAAACGTAGCAGATATGTGACAGATAATCTCATTGTCGCTAAGGTTGGCTGTTGATAAACAATGCTAATTTCAAATAAATAAATAAGTAAATACAGAATAAAATCACAAGATACACAATTACACGTAGACATAGCACAAGTTTATTAGAAATCAAAACGGATACGAGCGGCGACGTCGATAGCATTCATTATACGCTTTCTTACGAATCTTATGAATGAATAAAATACAATTTATTGTTATTCTAATGTGATTTGATTACAAAATTATTTTATTAGGAACTAGCTGTTACACCCAGCTTCACATGCGTATAGTTTAGTTAGTATTATTACGTTTTATCCATCTGCCTACCATGGTCTAGCAGGACGCGTGAACTCACGATTGATGAGACCCGTGTTCGAACCTCACTTTAGTTAGAATTAACTGATACCAATGTAATCATGTTACGTTACCCCGCTCAGTGTCTTTGGCATTAATTAATTAAAGAATGGTAGGCAGTATGCCGTCCTGGGGTAGCATCACTAGTTTCAAGTATAAGACCCATGACTTTGTCTGGTTTGGAAGTAGCCAGGATAATGAGAGGAGTGTGCACTGTCAACCTGGACTTCATCTCCTCAAGTCGCCTCCTCTGAGGCAACTGCTGCGTGCAGAAACTCCGTGATAGCAGTTGTTTTCGGTTATGAAACCCACTCTAGCTTAACATTTATTTATTATAGGTTAGCATAATTAAACACCCCTATTACAGAGAATGTCTGCAAACAGCGTCGCCTCCACTATTCCGGCTTGAGACTATTAAAATTTCAAAGATAATTTTAAATTGGAAATTTTGTAAGTTACCTAATACTTCAAGGCTGTACATAGTATAAATTTTGTTTTAAAAAAAATAACGTCATAGGTAATTTTAATAAAAATTATTTCATATATAAATTATGTCTATAATAAAAACCTTCATTAACATTGTTAATATAAACAAAGGGCTAATTTTAAACCGTATACAAAACTAACATTGACTTACCTATCCATTAAATTAATGACCAAAATTTTTTTAACTACCTAAATGATCATTTTATAAGCAGACTGGTGATGGTTATTAGTCCAGTCTGCCGTCCTGGGGTAATACCACCACTTTCGAATGTAACACCCGTGAAGTGACCTTGTCACGTTTCGGAAATTATTTGAAAGTAGCCAGGTGTAACGAGAGGAGTGTGCACTGTCAATCTAGATGGGACATGCTTGTCTCCTCAAGCCGTCATAGCAGAGGCGACTGCTGCCCGCACAGGTTTCTCTATAGTAGCAGTTGTATCCATTCATGGACCGCACTCTAGCTTTACATCAGGCGGAGTGTTGTCACATGCCGAGCTACAATAAAAAAAAATGAAACCTACATTGTAATAAAAGAGTAGTAAAGAGAAAACCTTGAATAGTGATGTTATTGAAATAAATTACATACGAGTATTACGGCCGTTAGTTCTCGTACAGTGAATATGAGTGCCATCACTATTGCGTGTTGAATATTATTTACATGTTCAATTGCACTTGAAGTGTAAATTCACGATTATATTACACACACACATATAAACACACTTTTTTTTGTATATTTTATTTTTATTTTTTTGTTTTGTTTTCTATCTAATTACGATGTAATTTCATATTTAAAATCAATTTGGCCTTCTTTTTGTTTTTTTTTTTAATTCACGCTGTGATTTCCATATATAAATAAATTAAGCTAATATTTTTTTATATTATTGCTTGACAAATGATAAAACTTCGCCTGATATTAAGATAGTGCGTTTCGTGGTCATTTATCTCCTAGTATCGCTGGCTGCAGAAATTTCTCTGTGGCAGCAGTTGTTACCGTTTATGGTCTGCAGTCTGCACTCTAGGGAGCATTGTCATATGTTTTTTTTAATGTAACTCTGCATGTGACAACACTTGCCTGATGTTAAGCTAGAGTGCGGTCCATGAATCTCTAGGAGCAGCAGTCGGCTCCATGACCACCACCATGTCGGCTCGAGGAGACGAGCACGCACTATCTACAAGTAGATTGACAGTGCACACTCCTCTCGTTATATCTGGCTACTTTCAAACTATTCCCGAAACGCGACAAGGTCACTTCACGGGTGTTACATTCGAAAGTGGCGGTACTACCCCAGGACGACAGACAGAACAAATAACCATCACCAGTCTGCCTACCACTCTTTAATGGTACCTATAGGCACTGAGCTACCAAAGTACATATAACTAAGTTGCATTGGTACCGGTCAGAATTAACGAGGTTTGAACACGGGACACATCGATGGTGAGTAAATGCGTCTTACCGCCGGACCACGGCCGCTGTTGTTTTTTGTTGTTTTGTTTTTGTTTATAAATTGTTAAATATCATCTTTTTACAAATTTTTCGCAGTGTTTTCACCAATTTTTACCATTTTCCCCCCTTTTTCCGAGCACCCAACTTTACAGTTAAAAAAAAACAACTCGTACTCTACACAAATCACAATTGACACGATTCAAGTACACTTGTACAAGTAACGTGTGGAATGTAGCCGCGAGGATAACATTCTCAGCGTGTCCATTCACCTTTTCATACTTTAATTAGATTTAACTTGTATTGTTATTTATCTAAGTCCACATACGACGTTTTAGACTTGTGGATAGACTTACGATGGTTATTACCTAGTCACGATGAGCTACAAAGCAGCCAGACCAACAACCTCATCACACTAAACAGTCAGGTCAAGTCTCAGTCAAGTCAAAAATTGCTTCAATAAAGTGGTAGAATCTTTACTGAAACTTCCTACAGAGTTTTGGACGGAAATTGGAAACACAGGTTCTCTTCTTTTAAATAGTTTGCCCACACCCCCCGCACGCAGAATGCCCATTATTGCCCATTCGTCTAAGAAAAATGGGCCCACAATATTTTTGGATGATTTTTAGTTCATTTTGGAGAAAAATTAATCTATAATATATTCCTTATCACCAACTTATTATATCAAATTCTTTATTAATCGATTATATTTGTTTTTTATGTAATTAAACATTGTCTGTTTATTGGTAAACCATGTGTTGATATAATTTACATAAATAATAAAAAATAATGCCTTATTTTAGAACATTGTTTTTTTAATAAACTATTAGTTTGAATGGTTAGTTGAATGGACATTGTCCTTTGTATTGTTGCAGTATAGCATAACTTTATCTTTACAGCAAGAGTTTTGAGTAACGAAAAAGGGCGAAAAAATCCATACTTATTACATTTCAACTAATTCAATTATTATCATACCCGTAGTTATACAACAATGTATGACCTAAAAACTAAATATCGCATGTTTCTAAATAACACAGCTATATAACTAATTAAAAAACTTGTATATTACATTTAATTATTAGTTAAACATGTCGATAAAAACATGCATCAACATCGACAATCGATGTTTTAACGGAAATTGTCATTATCACGTTTAGTTTTAGCACTATTTTTTTTTTAATAATTATTTGCACATTCAAGTCTATGTAGGTATGGGTCATTAGTAAGCGTCTTCTCGATATTTACCCTTTACTGAATTTCTTTAAAATTCATAATTTTTGTATGTCTTCAAAAAATCTACTCTTTGATTTCTTGAATGAAGTAAAATATTATACAAATTATTTTTTATTAATTAAAACAAAAATCTAAAAATAAAATTTAAATACGTTAAAATCATGAAAATAAAGTCAACGAACTGTTTTGTTTTGTCCTTGTATTTTATTTGTAACAGAATTACACTTTAAATATTCTAGTAATAGTATTCCAATTGGAATTTCAGATACAAAAAAAATATGATAAAAGATAAGTACTTACAGCAAATATAAGTAGAAAGTAAATCCGAAAGACAAGGCACCAAAAGTTAGATCACGACTCTGCGCCACCTCACTCGCAGTCACCCAAAAAAAGTTATAAAAAAACACTTATCGACCACCTCAAAAGTCACAACACTATTCTTCGAAAAAGTCACACTTGTTCGTTTTTTAATTTTATTTCAAACGGGACGCGATTTGACAGTTAAATTCAAAATGGCGTCCAGAAACACGTACGAGCGCACCGACTGACAGCACCGGTGTGAGAGGCGGCTTTGTAAACCGGCTACGACCACCAGCGAGGTTGATAACTTTTTTTATTTTCATATCTAAGTATTACATTAGGCTATTATAATAAAATTTTAAATGTAAAACTTGTATATGCCCTTATCTTTCTGGGGTAGGTAGAGACTATGAAACGCTGGCTTTTTTTTTTATTGTAGCTCGGCATGTGACAACACTCCGCCTGATGTAAAGCTAGAGTGCGGTCCAGGAATGGAAACAACTGCTACTACAGAGAAACCTGTGCGGGCAGCAGTCACTTCCACTATGCCGGCTTGAGGAGACGAGCATGTACTATCTTAGACTGACAGTGCACACTCCTCTCGTTATACCTGGCTACTTCTTCTTATTCTCTAGTCGAGTAAGGACACTCTTTCGACCCTACCATGTATGTATTTATGTATGTATGTATTTAGAACTCAGACCTAGCCAATATGTGAAATTGTGCGGCCCACGACACTTTTGTCGTTGTTGGTTTTGTCCCTATTTAACCATTTTGTGCTATGAACATTTTAAAAACGAAAACTTATTATCATTTTTTAAACATGTTTGACTAAAATGTTGCCTGCTGCAGCTGTAACATTACACTCCTACAAAGTGGCCCGCGAGAACATTTGGGTTGGCCAAAACGGAAGTCATAAAACAGAGGTCCAGCGCTTGAACAAAAATTATTTATTTGTGACTATATTAGATATCGAACTAGAAATGAGCTGGGACACTAGGAGTTCATTTAACTTATTTATCATTTGTTTTCAGCAGACTTTTTATGCGTTACCTAATAAATAATTTAACCAAAAAATAATATCGTACACAGTCATATCTACTTACGTGTATGTATACAGGGTGTGAAAAGAGAGGCGATAACCCCACGAACCAGAAGTTGTAAATACCATTTTGAGATCATGATTTTTTTTCTTGCATCTTTTTTAACATTTATTGGTCTAATATCAACTACACAACATTATGGTTTAAATTTTTGTAAAAAAGAAACACACAAAACAAAGTTTAGAATAATGTTTCAGTATTGGTAGTTTTTTAAAGATTGTAGCTCGACATATGACAACACTCCGCTAGATGTAAAGCTAGAGTGCGGTCCATGAACGGAAACCACTGCTACTACAGACAAATCTCTATGGGCAGCAGTCACCTCCGCTCTTCCGGCTTGAGGAGACGAGTATGCACCATCCAGATTGATAGTGCACACTCCTCCCGCTATACATGGTTACTTTCAAACTACTCCCGAAATGCGACAAGATCACTTCATGGGTGTTACATTCGAAAGTGATGGTACTCCCCCAGGACGGCAGACTGGGCAAATAACCATCATCAGTCTGCCTACCACTCTTTAATAGTGCCTATAGGCACATATAACATAGTTAGTATAACTAGTATAACATATAACATAGTATAGAACAAAGTACATATAACATAGTTAATTGGTACCGGTCAGAATTTAGCGAGGTTCGAACACGGGTTTACTGATCGTGAATGCACGCGTCTTACTGCTAGACCACGGCCGCTCTAAAGCATTTTACACCCTGTATATTATGTTCAATATATAAACATTTAAGTAAGTAAGTTACATATTATGTATGTGTGTTTTATCTATACTTAACATCTCTGTTTTATTTCAATTTTATAGCTTTTCCTTTAAATCATAAATTTTATAAAAGTGCGTACGTGAAGCTATTTAAAAAGTATAAAGTTTAAAAAGTATAGTTTAGATTTTGAAAAAAGTTATTTCTGTATGTATTTAGTAGTAAGTAAGTACATACACTTAGAGTAGGTAATGCGTGAAATAATAAGCCGTCCTAATCCCGTAATGCATTATTAATAAATAATTTAATATCAATGAAAAAATAAGATACTATTTTTTGAATATTGTTTTGTTAAAAAAATATATTAAATATTAAATCAAAACGGGGCATTGTCCTTTATGGTAATCAGTTAAAAATAAATTAAAACCAACAAGCCTAGATATCGATGTTAGTTAAACCAATATTTTCAAAATCCTGTTTAAAGGTCGAAAAACTTCATAATGTTATTGTATGGAATGAAGCGAGACTCTAGTCTAAAGAAGCATTGCGGAGGTGACTGCTTGTACATTTTAACTTGTCGATCGATCACATGTCGGTCATATACTATAAATAATAAAAAAAATTACAATACTACTATAAAAGATTAGACCACTACACATGGAGGCGACCCATTCTAATACAAGCGCCTAAATTAATAAGAATACGCCTCAATGGAGAGTCGTCTTTAAAAATACCAAAAAGTGAATCATCATGCAACGAATAATTTGGTAGCATTATAATTTTAAAGGAATTCCTTTCGTTACAACCTCCGGCTATTTCACACAATTAACTTCTTAAGGGCATGTTTATGATTAATTCTTTTACTTTTACTTTAGGTACCTACTTATTAAATTTTTTATATGTACTATATGCTGCTAACTTGGCATGCGATGTTAACCTAGAGTACCGTCAATGAGCAGAAACTCAATACAACTACCAACTCTTAATGCAAGCAGCAGTCGCCTCCGCTATACCAGCGAATTATAGAGTACAGCATCCATTACTTCACTTAACATTTCAGTTTTCAATCGGTCGTTGTCAAGTGAAATTAGACCAAACATTTTTAAACTTCCCACTAAATCTACCAGGCCTTATGTATCTTCGGTGAGTACTTTGGTCTCTCATTGTTGTTTATGATACAACTCTAGCTTAGTCCAGGCAAGCATGGGCCCGTAATTTTTGGGGCCCGAAAATTAGGTTTTTACGAAACGCAAAGTATGTATCAGGACTGAAAAATAGGCCCGGAATTACAATGTTGCCTGGGGCCCGCTTTAGCCTTAGCCCGCCACTGCAGGCAAGTGCTTATATCATCAAGCGACTAAAGTACATTAGAAATAATATACTAGTAGATACATTGGTACCGGTTAGCGAGATTTGAACACGAGTCTCATCGATAGAGAATAGTGAATTCTAGCGGTCGGCCGCTCTTAAAATATGAAAAAAGCAATGATTTTTTTATTTGCAGTAAAATGGCTCACCTGTTCATATTCAAGGGAGGCAGTAGCACGCGCCGTCTCTCTCTTCAATTGTATAATAACCCGCTCCTTCGATTTAATTTCCTCCAGCTGTAAAATAAATAGTGTTACCAATACAAAAAGTTATAAAATAAAACACCTTAAAAATTGTATTTATAAAAATTCAGGCGTTTACATTTCAATTATTTAAATTTTAAAGCATATAAAAATGGTACACGCCAAAAATTTTTTTGCTATATATTAGATTTGGAATCAGCCAAACATTACAAGGACTGGCCAACGGAAAGATAAGTTTATGAATTTCCGAGATAAACAACAATTATTTCATAACATGAAAATCGAAACAAAAAAAACAGTCTCAAGTCTATCTAACTTTTAAAAAAACATAATTTAAGACAATTGACGTGACATTTACAATTTTGGTAGCTTGCTTCTAATGTCCTTTGCAGTTAGAAAAAATGGCCATAAGTCCTTTTTAGTTCGTAATAAACAAATTAAAATAAAAAATCCGCTGTCAAACGTGGGTCGTATCTCTACGTTATCATAAATCAAATGTTACAACACGTAAATTACCTAAACTTCATGAGAATACCCACAAATTCGCGTATATCAAAATCTTATTGGCATTATGCGTTAAACGTTCCCGTTTCTATGGATCGAAAATCCCGGTACCGCGCGTTTTAATTTCATTTTACACACGTTTACAAAGCACATTTACGCCAATAAACAGGCTATCTAACGCAAGAATAATTTTATAATAGCTTGTGTTTATAGGTATTATTATGTTGTAATTTGCCGTTGAAAATATACGTTACATCTGTGGTGACTTCGACAAAATACGTTAGATGGCGCTGTTTAATCGTGTATCACACAATCGACATTTCAATCAAAAATACATGTAGATTAAGTATAAATATAGATTGGCATCATTAAGCGATAATGTTAGCGTTATGTAGTTACAGATTACGTTTAATATACAAATTAATCTAGGCCGTACCAATTTCTGACACTGTGCACGCGCATCCTTGTGTGCTGCATTCTCTAAGGCGGCATGCTTAGCCGCCTGAGCTCTTAATTCTGCAGCACGTGCACTTTCCGCCGCTTGAGCAACCTGTAATAAAAAAAAACTGTCATTTGTTCTTAGTTATTTCTCGAACGCTTCTTTACTCGCTGCTGTTATACTCTGACCTAGGACTAGAGTGCATGCCCCGAGCTACGGTCTCGATTTAATATCCCAAAAAATATAACGCATAACGTTTTTTAACCCTTAAACCTTGATCGATTCTGATGATATTTGATACAACTAGATGAGCAATAACGCTACCAATGTGACCCGAAAGAAAAGATGACCGCAGTCACCTTTAGGTTCTCTGTCAGTGTTTGACTTAATGGCGACATTGTCAAATCGTTGGAAGCGGCCTACGCTTTTTTCATGTCAGATGTATGAAGTTTGCACCTCTATGACATTTGGGGTAATTTAACATGTCACCAATATCTAGGTCTGTACGTTTTTACTTATTTAAAAATGATTATAAAAATAAAACATCACTACCCAAAGTTCACAAAATTTTCATTAATAATTCCCTATAAATATCTGGATATCAAATTAAAAAAATGAATATACAGGGTGAATTTTTCAAGTGGGCTTTCATGGCCAAATCCTAAACTATAAGAGATATAGAAAAATGCTGAAAGGAGTCTCGATGCCGATTTTGATGAAAACTAAAACTGCATTAATAGATTTTTGATAAATTTATTTTCCCGGCCAGGAATCGAACCTGTTGATTTTGAAAAAATAAAAACACTCTGTATTTTTGCACCATCCGATAGTGTTTCCGATAAGGATCAAATTCTGGGAAGTAATGATATACGGCAAACCAAAGAAAAGTGTTGATTTTTAACAAATTGTCTTTTATTTCCATGTATTTATACATTACCGGTACATTGATAACATTTATTATAATTTATGATAATTGAAAATCATCATGTTGATTTAAAATCTCGCGCTCTTCGAGGTTAAATGAAAGGAAAGTCTTGATTTTTAGCAAAATAATGTTTTTTTTTTTAACATTAAGTAACTAAATCTTAATTAATCAATTGTTCAAAATGATAGCCATTATTTTCAATACATAGCTGAACTCGACGCCTCAAGGAGTGTACTGCATTCCATATCACAAGGTTATTGATTCCGTTCAGAATATTCCCCAACGCTAATTTTAAGTCATCAATTTCATTCTACGTACATTTGTAAATTTCGTTTTTGACATGCCCCCAGAGAAAATAATCTAAAGGTGTTAGATCTGGCGACCTAGCCGGCCACGGCACAGGACCTTAAAAATTAATTTATTGTTTTTCCTACGTTTCAATTGTTTTCTTTTTAATCATGGCTTTTAACCTCGAAGAGCGCGAGATTTTAAATCGAAACATAATAAATGTTGTCAATGTACCGGTAATGTATAAATACATGGAAATAAGAGACAATTTGTTAAAAATCAACACTTTTCTTTGGTTTGCCGTATATCATTACTTCCCAGAATTTGATCCTTATCAGGAACACTATCGGATGGTGCAAAAATATAGAGTGTTTTTATTTTTTCAAAATCAACAGGTTCGATTCCTGGCCAGGAAAATGGATTAATCAAAAATCTAATAATGCAGTTTTAGTTTTCATCAAAATCGGCATCGAGACTCCTTTCAGCATTTTTCGATATCTCTTATAGTTTAGGATTTCGCCATGAAAGCCCACTTGAAAAATTCACCCTGTATATCTAAATAAAATTTTATATCACACTCAAAACTTTAACGCCCCATAATTGTTAGTTTCACAAAATGTAAACAAAAACAGAAGGCTATCGCAAATTGATACACGAAATTACTTGAAGCGACAACACAAATATTTACCGACATTTTCCCTTGTAACCATAATTGACATTCAATGATTACACTTTTTTGTACCTTTGGCTACACTATACAAATCACCCATGTAAATATTAGCTATTTTATTTTTATGGCAGCTCAGCATGTTGCCACAGTGGTCCATCAGCAGAAACACTCTTCCGCTACAAGTATACCAGTCTGCACCATCCATCGACAGGATATACTTCTCTCAATATACCCGGTACTTTCAAACTGATCGCGAAACGCAACCAGCCACAGCAACACAGAAAGTGATGGTGGCACTGCCCTAGGACAGCAGGACAGCAGTGGGCAATAACCATAACAGCCTGCCGTGGTAAGCCATAAAATTAGTTTTATACTAAATTTTGTTACAAATCCTACCTAAACAATGGAAATAACAGAATGATATAATTTCTGTATAAATCAAATTGTCATCTCCGTTCATGGATCGCACTCTAGCTTAACATCAGGCGGAGTACGGTCTTACGGCGTGCTAAAATAAAAAAAGCAGTAAAACAGTGTAGCCAAAGAACATAACAACCATAATATAGTTATCTCTAATAATATCAAAACTTCTGCACATCGACATTTTATTATAGTGACCATTTAACATCGTTGCAGTAATGTCCACTACTAAATTACTATTACTAACACTGTTAATATCAATAACAAAATCAAACAAACTACGAGAAAATTTAGCAAATAGCTCAGACATCCAAAACTTCGAACAAAGATACGCATACGAAGTGGTTAAAATGATCTACAAAAATTTTCAACAATGGTTCTTCACGATAATCCTGTGCGATTACTCCTTCTTCGAGAATCGTATTATCGAGGACATAGAAACCTATGGATACGGTAAGCCTGTTATGATACACACTGGATGTCCAAACTCTGCTAAAGTATTCGTAAAACCAAAGATCGATAATCACGGAACCACAGCATACATTGTAACATCAAATCAGCTATCACTGGATATAAACGACGGTGTAATCACAGCGTTGAAGAAAACAGGAGTATGGAAACCACGCACGATATTGATCTTCGTAATAAGCTTGCCGTTTAGAATCGATGCTTACACCGATTTCGATATGCAAAATCATTTCGCTTTACTATGGAGTAAAAGGATCTCTAAATCGATACTAGTCGTATGGTCGGGGCATATGAAGATATTTAGCTACAATCGCTATTTAAAAAGGATAGAAGACTTAACTTACTCGAGGAATATAAGTTTGATATTAGACAAACAATTTCACAATTTATATGGAAATGAAGTTAGATTGAGCGTCTTTAGAAAAGTATACCTTAGCGATGTAACAAAACCAGTTGATTGTAAATCTAAATTGACTAAAACAGTCATGAAATACATAAATGCTAGTTGCACCGCTTTGCCGCCGAGAGATGGAAGCACAGTTGGCGATTTATTAGAGAACGCCACAGCGACTGGTGTTACTGCTGATTTATTAGACGGTTACACAGACATGGAACTCAATTCCAGGATTCTTAAAAACACTTATTACGGGTACATAGATACTACATATCCTCTGTCGCAAGATGATTTGTGTTTTATCGTATCGAAGTCGCAAAAATTATCAAATTTCTTGACTGTAATCAAAATTATAACTAAAACTATGTTAGGTATATTTATATTTAACGTGGTCGCTTTTACATGTATAGCTTTAATTGTGAGACGTCAAGAAAAGTTATTATTAAATATAAATGATGTTAGAAGTACTAGCGAAGTAATAGTTGATATAACTAAATGTTTTATACGACAGACTGTTGATATAAAATTCCCTGGACCAATATTTAGATTTGTTGTTCTGATGATAATGCTGTATTCACTTATTATTGATTGTGTTATTGATGTAAGTATGAGTTTTAATTTTTTTATTATTATTTCCAACTAATTTGCTTTCAAAATTATTCTGGTTTTCTTTTATATACTACAGTATATAGTATATACTATAGTATTAAATTATAACGAGAATTAAGATATAAATAATACTAGTGCGAAAGTGGTAGATTGAAGTCACTGACGCTCCATAGGGGCAGAGGTAACCGCATGAGATAAGTAATAGTATGATTAGATATAAAATCTGGAAATAAAAATAGGAACACATCTATATAATAAGGCGGTGAAAATATTCGGATTCAATTAATTACTTTTCTTTTTCAGGGTATCGTCACATCAGCTATAACATACCCAAGATACAAAGAAGATTTAAATACCCTAAGCAGTTTACAAAATTCAAACCTAACATTAGCTATACACAACCGACACATGAACATATTTCTAAGTAGCTTGAACGACGAAACATTCCATGCAATTAAAAATAGAATTAAAAATGTTAACGATAAATCTATTAAGAAAATATTTGACGAAAGACGAACAAATTATGCTGTTCTTTTGAGACATTCTGATGGTGAACAAATATGCAGGAAACCTTCTAATATGGTGGATGGAATCCCCTTATATCACATAATGGCGGAATGTCCTGTACCAACTTCGGTAGTGTATGGCCTACGATTTGGGAGTCCACATTTACCCCGACTAGAGTCTTTGTTATTCTATTTAAATCAAGGTGGAATTTTAAACTATTGGTCACAATCAGAGAAAATTAGTATTTATAAAGACAACAGTAAGAAACTATACGAAGGCGCAAAACAAAATAAACCATTGACAATGAGGATTTTAAAGGAAGTATTCTTCGTATGGTTGGTTGGTATTGCTGTTAGTGTATGCAGTTTTGTTTTTGAAATTTTTAATTTGTTACGTATTTCACGTTTTAAATAAATACAATAAACTCACCTTAAGCTTCTCTTGTAGGCACTTATTCGAAGTCTTCAAGTACTGAATTTCACTTGATAGCTTTTTCAGCTCAGCCGTCTTATTGTTACTTGTATGATCGTCATATGGTTTTTCTGGCTTAATAGCTAGTCTAAGCTGCTTTTCTAAGAATTCTTCACGTTTCTTAAATTCAGTCTTTAAGCTTCGTAATTTAGCATCACATTGTGCCTTTAGTGCTCTGACACCGCTCCGCTCGACGTCGAGCGAACTCTTTAAAGTTGCATTTTCTAACCTCAACCGTTCGACGAGACTCTTCATTTTGTTAAGAAATGAATCGTCGACGATTCTTTTATGATCTTCTGAGGTCGCGGTGGATATCTGGCTGCTGGAGGTCGAAATATCGGTGGACGCCATTTTGAGTCCCCGAAAGTCGTTGCTGTAGATTTTGACAGCTACAGGATCACGTCCCGAAAGTCCGCGGTCTTCAGCCGAGTAGGAATTTTTTTTCGTTTTCTTTTTGATCTCGTTCGATCGTTGCCAATTCTGAAATGTAAGGATAGGGCGTTATATGTCTGAATGTTTTGTGAGACATAGATATTTTTAGCCGAGTCTAGACTAGTCATTGGGGGCCATACGGGTATAATAAAAAAGCGAATCATCTTAATTCTATTTAGAACTCCGTCATTTCTGTTAGCAAAGAAACGTGGCAGATTTCTTTTGCAATTTCTCTATTAATTATATTATTCAGTGTACGATTCTCGGTATGCGTTTAGAAGGATATGAAAGTCTAGTACTAAAAGCTTATTATCGAAGTTATTTCTGTAGCAAAATGGAACAATAGCGAAATAGCATGTAATATAAAGTAGGGCGGGCCTCTCTTTCAACAGCTGTGACATAATTAACTAATGGAGGTCGCTGTCAAAAATATTAGCTCATATTTTTAAATTGTTTGTTTACCTTTTTGTATCTTCATAACTATTGTGTGAAATAAACATGTATACCAAGAGCCAAAAAAAAATCTTTACCCTCGATCAAAGACCTCTAAAACTATCGATTGTTTTTTTTTTTAATTTCAATTTTAATTAGGGACTTTTAACCCGACAGGCTATGTTAGTCCCAAGGGTTCACTATTTTTATTTTCGAAATATATCAAAAACTCTTTTTATTCTACCTACATGAATATAAAATTTACTGGGCGTGTTTTGCAGTTATGAAGTCAAGGACATCCATTTTAATTAATGCCTCGTTTGTTTATAAAGTTTTGTGACGTGGGAAGTGGGTATATACAAAAATAATTAAGTAAACGAACTAATTTTAATAAAAAATAAATCACCTATATTTAAAAAACTTTTATAAAGGTGTAGTTTTCGCATTACTTCCAGTATTACATTCACAATACATTCACAATCTCGCATTGCAGTCCATCAAGCAAGACGAGTACAGCGCACACTGTCCTCCAAACAGTGGGCGGAGTTTGCAGGTCTCGAGCAGTAGACCGAGTCAAAAATCAATCGACAGTTGTCACTTGATTGACTCGACAACCATGTCATCACTTGAGTGACAATCGTAAATCAAATCAAAATTTCGACAAATCGAAACGTCAAATCCCATATATTTTGTTTTCGGCCGCCCTGAAAACCCTATCATTATCCGAAATCTTTCGTCGTCTTGCGCGACGGACCGACAACACAAGATCGCGAATGAGCCGCTTTATACATACGTACCTATCTACATCTTTTACAAATGCAAAGGAAATATCTAATAAGTGTATTAAAGGATTCAATTGTAGCAATTACTGCTATGAGACATGATAGAGCGAGACTTTGTGTCATATAAATTGCGCCACACCCACTACTGTCAGAGATAGGCAGATGAACTCTATATTTAATAAATATCAAGGTTAAAATGAGAAAATCCTCAAATATCTTTAAGACTAGTCTCGATTCAAATTCTTTGTCTTAGTCTCGATTTTGACTACCTAAAATCCATATTATGTCTAATCCGTATTACACTTAAATAAATCTCAATAACTGAATATCAAATTTAAAAAAGTTATCAATTATTCTCTCTTTAATTACATGCCAATCATCAAAATTGATTAAAGTTTAAGTAAAGGGCGAGAAAACGTTAATGCGGATGCCCCAAAAGACGATGTTGTAGCTAAATTATTGGTAAATTAAAATTGACTGCACCATTCTCGTTCGTGTTTTGGTGGATAAAGCCGGGTGTGCTTTCCTACATAGTGTATATCACTCGACAGTTTAGTCTGAAAACAAATTTTCAAATACTATCTCCAATTCTGAAAAACCATCGGACGAAACGTCTTTTAGAAATGATTATGGTTTTTAGCCCAATGTCATTCTAGCCGCGTTTCAACATCAGTTTGGAAATTTTGATCGAGGAGTGTGTACTGTCTAACTGAACGGTGCACGTTGGTCTCTTCAACCTGGTATAACGGGTGGCTGCTTTCTACAGGCATTTGCCTATGGTAACAATTGAACAGTGTGGCCATATGCTTAGGAATCATGAGAAAAAAAAATGGCCTTCAAAAATTCAGAATTACGTGTAATGAATGTTTGATGGCAACAAGCCAACAGTATGCTCAACCATACTGAATCATGTAACTACGGGACAAGTATTTCAATCATTGTTTATCTTTGATTAACTAAAATAATAGCTTCTAAGAATTTTTACTATTGTGTTTTTCCTAAGGTTTTTCGTGAACTTATTTTAATTAAATTAAAACAGCGCTGTATACCAAAGTAAGAAAACACAGATTGTTTATAGTTATTATTAATAATATTTTGAAATACCAGTCCTGCAATGTGTATAAAATATTGTAGTTATTATTTTGAGCAAATACACGTAGGAGGCGGCAAGTCTGTGCAAATAACTATTATGTTATTTTAATGGGTAGATTTTACCATATGGTTCCATGGTCAATAACCTTTGCCTCACGCAGTAATGTCAAAAATAAATGTCAAAACAAAAATTGACGTAATTGGCGGGAACTTTTTATTTTCTTAGAAACTATATTTTTCTAATCTTTTTTTTTATTATTTGTAAATTTCTAGCTTTAATTCTATTTTTAAGTTGAGGTATAATAATTCCTTCTTTGTAGAACATTTTTTATTGATTCGACCGAATTTCCGTTAGGTACATCAGATTTAGGACAATACACCACTGTCTTTGAAGTTGATAGTGCGTTCCTATTTCACAACTTTTTACGACTTGTTAAGTTGTTATAAGTCTTTAATAGTTTAAATCCTGTTAACAGCTATTTTTTACAACTAAACATATCTTATTTAAAACCAAAACATGTTACACATAAATAAAAGGGTTTTTTTTATTCAGTTCACTCTGAGATGGCAAAGGAAACAAAGCTCATACGGCATATACAAATTTTAAATAATATTAATTTATTATGATATTTTAATTAATTTTACGGCTCTGGGTTCTAGCCGTCTTGAGCCTGGTTAATTTGTTTTATTGCTGTTGTGTATGACCTAAAAGAACACAAGAATAAGTTTAAAAAGTTATTTAATATACATAAGTTTATTATCGTAGATCCTATTATATAAAAAGTTAATATTTGTTTGTATGTTTGTGTAGTCCTTGTTCTGATATCTATTGTAGTTAAGTAAAGAGGTTTAATTAGTAACAATGTGTATGTATATTTTTATACAATTATTTTTATTCAGTTACATATTTCCTGTTTCATATTTCTACTCCCCGAATGTGTATACGTAGGTACACGATAGCGATTTGTCTCCTTAAGCCGGCATAGTGGAGGCGACCGCTGTATACAGATTTTTTATATGGTAATAGTTGTTTCCATTCATGTACCGCACTAGCTTAACATTACGCGGAGTGTTGTTATATGTCGAACTACAATAAAAAAAAGCCTTTCTTCGCGTGTTTGTAATCTAATGAAGAAATCTTCCAAGTATAATAGTTGGTATAGGCGACTCCTTACATACACAATAGGGGTGAATAAACTAAGTCACCCCAAATTATTGCTAACTACTAATATCGATTTAATAATTAAATAAACACTACCTATTTTTATAGTATATAGCTTTGCTTCCGAAACAAAGGCCCCTAGTACATGCTGACATACATGAATAAACATAAACAATGAGAAATTCGATAGCGTCCGCAGATAATATTACATCTAGGTCATAATCAAAGCACTAATGGTAACAATATGTTTGCAATACACACAATACAATGATAATAGATATTATTAAAACGTTAATAACAAACCTCAATTTCTTAAAGAATCAATCACATCAATCACATTTGCACATCCTTATTCGAACGCAACACAATTTTTGAAGTTCGAATCGGCACTGCCTGATTCCCTTTTTCGACAAAACAAAACACAATAATTAGTTGTTTTTTAAAAACATAAAAAGCATAGATTCATTTATTTATTATTTTTATTATTAATAATGTTAGTACGGGAAATCGACAGCCAAACCGCGCGGAGTGGACTTCGGGACTGAGGTTTTCAGTAGGCGGAGAGCCGCCCAAAGTATTCATGACGATAGCGGTCGGTGCTATGCAACGTAAACAATTTATTTTAATAACATAATCCGGTTTATAAATAATCTATTATTTCCGGGGTATTTTGAAAAAATAACTAACCTAATGTTATATTTGTACTACCATATAACTCTGTCATTTTATTATGAGATCAACTTTACATAATATTGCCGTCTATAGACAATATTAAACAAATATTTAATTAAAACGCTATTTTATACTTTAATTAAATTCATCCGTTTGCAATCTTCAATTTCCCATTTTTAAGTAGTATGTGCATGTAAAAGCAGAATAGAGTGGTAGGCAAACTGATGATGGTTATTGATCCAGTCTGCCGTCCTGGGATAGTGCCACCACTTTCGAATGCAACACCGGTGAAGTGACCTTGTCGCGTTTCGGGAATAGTTTGAAAGTAGCCAGGTATAGGGAGATGAGTGTGCACTGTCAATCTGGATGGTGCGTGCTCCTCTTCTCAAGCCGGCATAGTGGAGGCGACTGCTGCCCGCACAGGTTTCTCTGTAGTAGCAGTTGTTTCCGTTCATGGACCGCACTCTAGCTTTGCATCAGGCGGAGTGTTGTCACATGCCGAGCTACAATTAAAAATAAAAAAGAAACAAATGAATTTATAAGATGCGATCTGTTAAAGTAATGCATCGGACTTGATGACGTCAAGGAGAAGTATAGTGTGCCTGAGGACATGGCAGAGTGGTTGAATAAGGAACACCATGACCATGGCTTGGTTTATTTGAAATATATTAGTTTATATAATAGCTTCTAGTTATAATATCTAGTATGTAAATATTGTAATGTACTCTTATTATTATAATAGTACTTAAGTTAATATTAGTTGATTGTTTTTACTAAATTCACTGCAGTTGCTAATGACATAGTTGTTGAAGCTACTCTAAATAAAAAAATAATGAATTAATAATGTAATATTCCCTTAGGTAACAGATGTATACACACCCTTTCATTTACATTCACAGGAAGAGAGAACACTTACATATGCTTTGAAATTACCTACGGAAAACTGAATAACTAAATCCTAATCTTAGTAAAATAGCTGCCTGTACTATAGCAATTTATTGCCTCTACTGCCTCAGGAAAATGAAATCCACAATCTTTTGTATCAGGATTTTTTTTATTATTCCAATTTGATTGAAATTTATTTATTATTAAATTATAAAAATGTTTTGCACTTAACAGTCCAAAGTGAGGTGAAATTGGAAACCACGCCTTTTGTCGAAATTCCTAATCAATTTTTGTTATAATTTAATAATAAATTATTATTAGTACGTATAAACCCGGATGGTGTAGAATTTCATAGGATTTAATTAATTATTTATTAAGTAGTTACTAATAAATGAAAATGGTAACATGAGGCATAATGTGATATTATTTTTATTAAGCTAAATTCTAGGGTTGCCAGCTTTTCACGCGGTCGTTGTATTTTTTCGGAATAAAAAATACTGTAAATTTTGGATCAACCAAACCGCAAGATTTCTGAAAAAAAAAATTAATAGAAGGGAAAGGTCGCTTCAAATATAACGCAACGGCCAACAACGCTAATTAATAAATTCAACCACTACAATTTTAGGATTTTTTAAGCTTACCCAAAAGCTCCATTAGGGAAAGCTGCAGAAAATATTTCAAAATCTTCTGTAAGGAAGGTGCTATAAATGTTACATTGTGGGTCGAACTGTACTATTTCCGGGAGAATCTGACCGCAGACTAATATTTTGTCGTTGGTTTCTAGCACAGTCTGTTGGAAATCAATCTTGTGAACCTAATCCTTTGGACTGACGAAAGTAATTTTTCAAATAATGGTATGTACAATAGAAAAATAACCATTACTGGTCTCGACATATCCGCTTATAACTACATAGACCCATAAACAAGTCTGCTTTTCATTAATTGTCGGTGTGGGGCCAAATAGTAAAAATATCTGGAGATATTAAATATAGTCATGAATTCCTGGTTGATAACATTTCCTAAAGTACTTTAAATAATGTCATCCACCAACAAGATGGTGCACCTCCTCACAATAGTACCAGGCAAACTTTCCAGGACGTTGGATGGGCACATATGGTCCTATTAAATGGTTACCACGTTCACCCTCTCTGATGTCGATTATTTTTTCATATGAGGTTACATTAAGGATTGAGTTTATGCCGAATCTCAAGACAAACCGTACAAGAGTTAAAAGACTCAGTAATTTATCATTTAAACAACATTCACCACATATCTGTTGAAAGAATGATTTTTATATTATAGAAAAGTGTTATTTAGTCTTTGACATGAAAGTGTTGTTGGAATGGTCGGTAATCTATGATATATTCTTTGTCAAATATGTAGAAAGGAAGTGTAATTGCCCGTGGTTAAAGAATTAAGGTAATTAAGGTATTGTTTAAGAGTAAATATGTAAAGCAACAGGAATAAAGTTATAACCGAAGAAATGGTTTTATTTGTGTTTAATATTTCAACAATATCTTTGTCTAAGGCCACAACTAGCCCACAACTAGCTACTACGTTTCAGAGGTGTTCTGAAACGCGCCAGTATCTGCATACAGCAATAATTATCAATTATATTAGAAAATATTTTATTTTATTATCTTCTGCTGTTCCGATTTTTTCTTCCGATACAATGTACGATACTCACGCTTGACCAAAAAAAAAAGCCAAATCACAAGAAAATACCTAATGGTTCCTAAAACAGTTTTCCTGTATCTTCTATGGTGGCGATAAAAAAAAACACTGTATAATTGGCAACCCTAAGCTAAACTGATGAGCGAATTCAAAAGCTATTGACCCAAAATAACTACATTGCTGGTACGTCTGTGCGTATGAGCAAATATATACTTTTGCTTTGTATATAAAATATACGATTGAATAAATGTATTGTATACTAGTTGACCCGACAAACTTCGTACCGCCGCAGAATTTGATTTCTGAACGACGGGACGAACATCAAATGTTTGACATTCAAACCCAAAGAAATAGTCTCTTAAGGGAAAGCGAAATTCTTGTTTTTCTATATTCCAAGCATTTTTTTCATATTTACTCACCTTTTAAACCTTCCCGGGACTTCCACAAATAATTCAAAACCAAGATTAGCCAAATCAGTCCAGCCGTTCTCGGGTTTTGGCGAGACTAACGAACAGCAATTGATTTATATATACATATATAGATTTGAATTTATTATATTTTAAACAAATATGACGGTTAGTTGTCTCTGCCTATCCCTGTAGGAAAAAGGCGTTGTTGTTAAACAAATGAAACGATTAAAGATAATATTTTTATTGTAGCTCGACATATAACAACACTCCGGCTGATGTAAAGCTAGAGTGCGGTCCATGAACTCAAACAACTGCTGTTACAAACAAATCTCTACAGGTAGCAGTCGTCGCACCATCCAGATTGACAGTCACTTCACGGGTGTTACATTCGAAAGTGGTGGTACTACCCCAGGATGGCAGACTGGGGTAATAAACAATCATCAGTCTGCCTACCAATCTTAATATAAAATATATTCACGAATGTATCTTTGAATGTATTTTCTAGAACAAATTATCCTGATTTATAATTAGATGAAGTAAGCTTTTATGGTGTGAAGAATAAATGTTTTGTTTATAAAACTACATTCACGGCATTAGCGTGTTCACGTAAACGTGGATTATGTAAGATGTCAGATTTTAAGAAAAGCAGATGTACTAGAGATGTTTTCTAATAGTGATGTTAATATAGACTATAAAACTATCGATAACAACCTTTTCGCGTTTCGGGATCAGTTTGGAAGTAGCTCAAGTAGCCGAGTACAGCGAGAGGAGTATGCAATGTCAACTTGGTTGCTGCACTTCGTCTCCTCGAGCCGGCATAGCGGCAGCCTGAGATTTCTGCCGTAGTAGAGGTTGCC
Organism: Tinea pellionella; assembly: GCA_948150575.1. Taxonomy (NCBI): domain Eukaryota; kingdom Metazoa; phylum Arthropoda; class Insecta; order Lepidoptera; family Tineidae; genus Tinea; species Tinea pellionella. The sequence goes on along the minus strand of OX411254.1, from coordinate 1,237,992 downwards.
GAATTACAATTAATAAATAATTAGCCTCCTAATTATCATAGCATATAATTAATTATAATATTTTTAAAAATAGTTTTAGTAAACAATTCTTAAAAGACAAGGATTAGAAAGCTAGTCAGTAATGAAAACATTTATATAAACCTTATTTTCTCGACAATAAAACCCAAAAATATGCATTTTTTATAGCTATCTGATATCATAATGTCATATCAACCATATTATATGTATGTAGAGATGAGAAACTGATAAAATAAATTACGTAATTAACATTCATATATTTTTATTGCTTTAATAGTATTATTAATGTACGTAACTACGTATAAAAATAAAGTTATCATTTACAGAAATGTATTAATGCATTAATCTATAGTATTATATTTTAAAATACCTTTTGGGTATTCTTATTACTAAAGTAATAAAGGCTTATTTTCTGTAACATATAATACATAAAACGTAAAAAACAAAAGTCATACAATTGAATATAATAAATTAATTTTCTCTAATTATCGACATTCTAATTTAAGTAATGTAAGAGAGGGTAACTAAAAACTATAAATAACACTGTTATTGAAATAAAAATGTGTAAAAATTAATGATTTTATAAAAATGTTTAATTGACTAATACGATTGATTCGAATCGATAACTATTAACTGCACATCACTAAAAATAAGAACTTTCCAAAAATAAACAAACATCGATTTTCTATTTCAGGTAAAAAATAACTGCATGAAGATAGTATTTACGTTGATTGATATAAAAAAGTTCTGCTGCCAAACACTCTAAGAAAACATTCGAATTGTAAAATACCTACAATTCAATGTAAAAAAAGAAATTAAAATACGCGGCTGTATGGGTTTTGATCCCTTTGCCTTTCCAGAATGGGTGCCAACCAAGTACATATAGGGTTGGTCATCCTATTGGTGGAGAGTAATCGCGTAACGCTATCACGTCGTAAATGCAACGTTGTACTTGGCCCTCTGAACAAAAAAAACTTAGGTATCTATCGTCGAAGAGATTAGGTACCCCCTCCTATTGAGATTATGAGCGTAATTGTGTAAAAAAGAAACATTATAAGTAAACTAGATACGGTTATTATATCTTTAAGGTTTTTATATTAAACTAAGTCACGATCACTTTAAAATGGATAACAAATGGTCATCAATAAACAGATTGTGAAGTACGTGTCTCGACTTCTAAAGGATACCATCTCTAATATTACTTAGCTTCTAGAAATTTCCTTTCGTCATAATTTATGAGCGTTTCTTGGCTTTGCGCCAAAACACATTAAGCTATTTTCATATTAATATTTTTTTTGTCAAGGGCAACTTCGAAAACCATTGTTTACCTAGGTTCTTTAAATTACCCACATTGCACATATAAAAATAATAATTTTTGTAATAGGTATAAATAAACAATAAAATTATGCTGTTATGAATTATGATTTCATCACCAACATTCAATTTTGTAAGAAGTTTGTTTGCAGCCGACTCAACCAAAGAAAATAATCAATTTTATATTACACCGCAGTATGAATCATACAAAAATCCTATTTATCAGTCTACAGAATACCAACTTAAACATAATTAATTTTATTAGTTGGGCTTCTGAATACGTTTAGTTATTGCATTTTGTGTTTGAATAACATTATTTGTTAGAATGATTTTTATTAAAATTACATTTAATCTGTCCTATAGTGTAATTTTTGATAGTATATAGATACTAAATAAGTCTCAACTATTTAAATTTCAGTAAATATGTAAATTATATTAATATTTTTTATATAAACATAAGTAACATAACGTATACAATGACATTTTCACAATTTCACTCTCCGTGTAATTTGACAGATAATGATAAGTGCTGTGATTGGAAGCCACTCCTTTGAGGATTATTTTTATTATTTTATGTTTAATTCCAACATTTAATGCGAAACACAAGTGCAGTGTAGAGACAGTGATATATATGAGATGGCATAGTTTTTAATTTTACAAAGCAATAAGAAACGAAATCAAAATGAACGGACGATCGGGCCGTGGCGTGTTCGGAAAGTTATTTTCGAAGAAGAATCACAATAAAGATGAGAGGGTACAGGAGATCGGTATGCCAACTAACGTCAAACAGCATCTGCACGTTAGTAAGAATTCTGAGACTGGTATGTTGGAAGGTTTGCCATCATCTTGGCTACGATTATTGGACACACAAATCACACAAGCTGAGAAAAATGATAATCCTGATGCAGCAGCCGCCGCGCTGACTTATCACATGTATATTGTTAAAAAGGAGAAGCACGGTGATGATGATAAGCCATTCAAACCCTTCGTGACTGAAGAAGCGATAACAGAGGAAGATTTAGAGATAGAAAAGTTTCTTGATAAAAAGAATGCACACCAAAGTCAAGACTCTGACTTATCCTTCGGCCAGAGTAGTGAGGAAGATACAGTGTGTAATAATGTGCCTTCGGAGAGAAGTACAATGCCCGTTACATTAGTTAAGTCAAGTTTGAAAAAGAAAGATGCTGTTATGGACTTGACAGCGGTTGTACAAGATTTGACATTGATTGAGAATGAACAAGATGAAAGTCCTATATTAAGAAAGAAGGAGTTATTTAATGCAACACTTACTGATGAGGAGATATATGATGAATTAAGAAGAATATGTAATAAAGATGATCCTTATATGAGATTTGAAAGAATTAAGGAACTCGGAGCTGGTGCATCTGGTTAGTATGCATTTTAATGTATTATTGAACAGGTCTTTGTGTTAAAAAACAAACCTGTGGGTCTGTTTTGGCATTTATATCTTTTTTATATTTATTTATTAATTTTATATTATTATTTCAGTTACATTATATTAATATGTTACGCATACATTTATTACACAATAATTTCCAAATCTGACTGAACTTGATTATTGTAAATATGTATGAATAATAATAGAATGTTCTAGAATCTCAATGTATTTTCAACTATGTTGATTTAATAAAACGTGTATGTACTGTCCAGTATCAAAGATAGACTTCTCAAATTACACTTGTCTAACTGCAAACTGATCCAAAACGCGACTAAGTATTTCTGATTATTTATCAATACTCCTTCATTCTGACTCTGGAGGATAGTGTCAATCTAGATGGTGCATGCTTGCCTTCTCAAGCTCGCAGGTTACTCTGTAGTAGCAGTTGTTTCCATTCATGGACCGCACTCTAGCTTTACATCACGCCCAGTGTTGTCATATGCCGAGCTACAATTTAAAAAAAAATTCAATCCAGCACTATGATAGCCATGAAGAAATATTGTGAAGTTTTAGTTGATAAACCTTGCATGTGTACAACACCCTGTGTTTATACATAAAGCATTTTCCCACTTTATTTATTTTTTAAAAGTAACTCTGCATGTTATAACATCACTCCGCCTTATTTAAAGCTAAAGTGTGGTCTATTAACAGAAACATCAGCTACTACTAATAACTTTCTACAGGCGGCACTCGCCTCCGGTAAGGAGACAAATGTACACAATCCGGATTGACAGTGCACACTCCTCTCGTTATACCTAGCTACTTCCAAAAGTGGTGGTACTACCCCAGGACAGCAGACTGGGCTAATCAGTCTGCATACCACTCGTTTAAAAATTGACAGTCAGGCCCTAAGAATGAATGTCTGTACAAGGAAATTTTAAATTGTTATCAGATGAACTTGCCAACACACTTGATAATGATACTGCTTATCATACTATTTGACATTATAATAAATAAAGTAAATAAAAATATGAAGTTTAAAAAATATTACAACAGAGTCCCGCTATTCTGAAATCCGCTTGTAAGTGACCTTGGCGCACTAGTGCCTGTAGAAATTTATATTTGGTAGCAGTTGTTTCTGTTTAAGTACCAATGGACCGCACTCTAACTTAAGATCAAAAGCAGTGTTGTTATATGGCGAGCTATTTTTTTTATTGTAGCTCGGCATGTAACAATGATGTAAAGCTAGCGTGGAAGTGTAAAGTAGCAGTGGAAACAACTGCTACAGAGAAACTTGTGCGGGCAACAATCGCCTCTACTATGCCGCCTTGAAGAGACGAGCATGTACCATCTAGATTGACAGTGACCTGGCTACTTTCAAACTATTCCTGAAACGCGACAAGGTCACTTCGCAAGTGTTACATTCGAAAGTGGTGTTACTACCCCAAACGGCAGACTGGACAAATAACCATCATCAGTCTGAAAGTAAAAAGGAAGGCTTATTGAAGATGTGTGACGTATTGATGAAGTGACCTTGTCGCGTTTCGGGAATAGTTTGAAAGTAGCCAGGTATAAAAGAGGAGTGTGCACTGTTAATAGATGGTACATGCTCGTCTCCTCAAGCCGGAATAGTGGAGGCGACTGCTGCCCGTAGAGATTTCTCTGTAGTAGCAGTTGTTTCCATTCATGGACCGCACTCTAGCTTTACATCAGGCGGAGTGTTGTCACATGCCGAGCTACAATAAAAAAAAAATAAAAAAAATAAAGATGATTATAGTGGATTTTGTTTTAAGACTCAATGTTAAAGAATCAAATTATCAGTCAATAAATAGTACGACGTATATAGAATGCATTATAATCTACAGTCGTTTTTATTTGAAACAATTTTGAATTTTGCGCTCTCGTAAATTGCCACCCACGACATTGCCCTCGTTTGTCTCACCCTAGATCGCGCAGAAAAGGACTGCCAGTATAGCAGCTAATAAAATTAAAAAGTAAATATTTAATTTCCTATTTCTTATTGCTTTCTTCCTTTGATAATAATATTTTTTTATTTGTTTATTTCGCAATGCCGGATGTTGCTTTAAAAGAATTAGTGGTATCAAAAAGTATTTATTATTAAGTGTGTATTTTATTCGTCACTCGATCCATGGCAATTACACTTCAGAAAGCTTTAAAAAAGTACCCAATCAATAATAATAATAGTGAGTGAATCTTTAAAGGGTGGTAGGCGGAGTCATAATGGTTATTAGGGGGTAGTGCCACCACTTTCAAATGTAACCTGAACTGTGAATTGACCGTCGCGGTTCAGAATCAGCTACCAGCTTGGAAGTAGCCAGTTATACCGAGAATAGTGTGTACTGCCCATCTTTACAGTCAACACCTGTCCTCTCAAGCCGGCTAGTGTTGACGACTATTAAACGTTGACAGCTTAGGGTCGTTTACACCAGAAGGCCCGTTAAAGTTACTTTACCCGTTACGTTTACATTTACTCCACGCGAGTTGCACCATCGTCGCGCCTGTCATTTTTGACGGTTACTTTAATCTTAACCGTAACCAGTGAATCTTGGCTTGGTTAAAGTTAAAGTAATCGTCAAACCAATGTCACTAACGTCAAATATATGAAAAGAAGCCAAATGTGTTTTTCTATTATTTTTTCGGGATCAGCCACCTTTTTAACGATAACAATATGAATTTGCACGATATTGCAACGCGTAAGGAGTTAAACGTTTAACGGTCGTCGTCGCCGTAAAAGTAATAGTTAAAGTTACTTTAACGGGCCTTCTGGTGCAAACGACCGTTTAAATTGCAATATAAACACAAAACTTTATTGTTATACTCTGATTCAGTTTCAATTTTCCATTTCAAAATCTATGTTCATTCCGTTTGATCATGTCAGAAATATATACTAAAATATCGGAATAGGAATAAAATTCACAATAATAATTGTACACAACATACGTCGCGAGCCACATGTTGGCAGACCTACCTCCCAACATCAGGCCTACTATTAAAATATTAATAAAATAAAAAGAAAACCAATCCTTACTCTAGCTTAATACAGGGGGAGTGTAGAGATACTAATAATATATAAAAAAAATAAATCAATCATTATTTCAATGCATGACATTAATTATCAAAAGATCTTGAAGCAATGTAACACGTTAATGATAATAATGGCATAATATTGACTTAGTTATTATCTCTATACGTTTTTGTCTCTTAGAACGGATATGATGTTTATTTTTAACTTATTTTTTTGGGTATTTTTGTAGTTATTCCCCAATTACAAACTAAACTTCAATTATTGAATTGCTGTTCTTGATTTTCTGTTTGAGGACTTTTAAGCCCGTTTTCACCGAGTGTAAGTAAAGGTTAACTAAATTAGGCAAGCTTTAAAGAAATTTTCACTGGGGGGCCACTGGTATATGAATCATTAAAAAAAGAAAAAAATACTTACTTAGCTCACGCCTTGTTCCCACTGGGGTAGGCAGAAACTATAGAGCGCCAGCGACTCCTCTCTCTACATACCACTTTCGCTTCGACCACATCCATTACTCCCCTCATGCATGCACGTCGGTTGAGGGTGCTCCTCATCTGACCCTTTCTCAGCAGTTGACCGATCTGACTGAGAAAGGTTTTCCTAGGGCGCCCCCTTCCGACATTGCCATCCACTTTCGCACAATAGATCTTTTTAGTTAATCTCCTTTCATCCATCCTTTCCAAATGAGCGAACCACCTTAGCATACCCCTTTCCGCTCTGGTCACAATACTGTCCTTGAGCTCGCAGCGATTAAGAAAAATAATAATAATAATAACTATAAATTATAATAGTAATGTAAAATTGTGACATAGTAGCTTTGTTTTACTGTAATTGAAAAATAATTTCAATTAATTATGCAGTTAATTATTCAGTTGATGCAATTCTACTTTTTTTTGCCTAAACAGGCCACTGAGCCATTTGGCTACAAACTTAAACTTAACACAAATTCAAAATAAATGTCTGACCTAAATCATCTAATTACTGTTGACCTTACGATATGTTGATGAAAACGATTTGTTAGGTTAGGTTAGTATAAACAATATAAACGGTTAATTTCACGCTGATGTGAAGCTGATGACAATGACAAGTGACAATTATAGAATAGGAAAAGATGGTGATTAATATATTTATTCAGTTAACGAACTTAAATATTATGATAGAGTTTATTTAAGAAGTAACAACAACTGTCTTGGTCATTCTAGGGGACGAGAGTTTCCTAAAAAGGCGGGGTGCCAATAATAGGGTTCAAGTCTATTAAATATTAATTTCTATGTTTCAGGTGTTGTATTCATCGCTATAGACAGTAAGGATAATTCGAGGGTGGCCATAAAAGATATAGATTTAACGAAACAATCACGTAAGGATCTCATACTCAACGAAATTAACGTATTAAAAGATTTCAACCATAAGAATTTGGTTAATTTCCTCGATGCGTTTCTTAATTACGATCATTTGTGGGTCGCTATGGAGTTATTAGATGGCGGTTCACTCACTGATGTTGTAACTGAAGTTGTCATGAAGGAGGGACAAATAGCAGCCGTTTGCAGAGAGACACTACAAGCCGTTTCATTCTTGCATTCGAAGGGGACGATTCACAGAGATATAAAGTCAGATAATGTATTGTTAGGAATGGATGGCACTGTTAAAGTGACTGATTTCGGTTTCTGCGCTAACATAGTTGGCGATGAGAAGAGGCAGACGATGGTCGGCACTCCTTATTGGATGGCGCCAGAAGTCGTTACCAGAAAACAATACGGTAAGAAAGTTGATGTGTGGTCGTTAGGCATTATGGCTATCGAAATGATTGAAGGTGAACCTCCTTACATGAAGGAGACGCCTTTGAGAGCTTTGTACTTGATCGCGGCCGTCGGAAGGCCGAGTGTGCCGAGGTGGGGATCTTTGTCGGAAAATTTACAAGATTTCTTAGACAAATGTCTTCAAGTCGATGTTGATATGCGAGCCACGGCCGAAGAGCTTCTTAATCATCCATTTTTAGACTGCGCTATGGAGTTAAGAACGTTAACTCCTCTAATTAAAGCAGCTCAAAAGATTAAATATAAAAATTATGACTGATTTGCTTACTGCATTCCTTTAACAGGACAATAACCTTTTTCGGCGTGGACACTACCGATAGTTTTACCAAATATTTTGAGCAGTTTATAAACGTGAGCAAAAATATAATATTTAAAACGTTTCTTTGCGTAAAACGTCCGTTGTGTCTTGGCCGAAGAGGATATAAAGCCAGTATTTAACTGGTATTTAGAATTCAAACGCCATTTTTCGATTTTAACGGTTTTCGGAACATTTAAGCATATTTTTAAATTCCGAATGGCTGCGTTTTTACACGGCTTGTTTTACGTACTTTTTTATGCACGTACTATTTAGGAATACTAATTCAAATAAATACATATACAGAATGATTTTTTTAACTGGGACAGTATTGGGAGAACTAAATCCATAGGAGATACAGGAAAACTCTCTTAGGAACCATTTGCTTAATATAATGCATAATTTATTGATAACATTTTCAGAGCAGTCATGAATTGTTCATAACTCTCCTCTACTTTTTGTCTTCTAGACAAAAATAAAAATCTTTCATATGTCACATTTATTTTCGGTAAAAAGTAGTCATTAAACTGTTGCAACACTAGCGCCAGTTCTTCTTTTTCAATCGTAAACGATTCATAAATTTGCCTCGCCTCATGTCCAGCATGATGCAACGACATAGCTGTTTTCTTTTCTCTGTAACATTATCAAAATATGTCTGGAATTCTCTTTTAAACTTAATCCAATTCGCTGCCATGTCACCATCCATCACGTATTAAACGTATTAAACACCATATATTAAACGCCGATACCGCCATAATTTGTTGCTGTTTTTGTCCGAAATATCCAAAATCCAAATATCCAAAGATTCTAACATCTTATTTTCTAATACTTTACTAATACTATTTTCACCGCTGCCACCATGTTTTTTATGTTTAAAAATAAAGGATGTAATCTACTTTTATTTTTAAATTAGGCCTAGACACTATACAACAATAGGTCCAGATCAATTTCTTCAGAAAAATATCCTTGGCCGTGAAAGACCGAATCATATTTCTTAATAATGTCTTGAGTGTTGCTATGGCTTAATTTTACTTCGTTACAAAGTTTAACTAAACCCATTTGAGTACAAGCTCTGCATGAAAGTAATGGAATATGTTCAATGTGCACTACTTGAAATGTTACCTTGTATTTTGATGATTTGTCAGCTACTTAAACTTTAAGAATTATATCAATTTCTTCTTTGATAAAAATATTGTGACCACCAAACTATATAAACATTTATTTGAAGGTCTCATTTTATTTTTATGTAACCTGCCCCGTTCCAGATTTTTGTGTCCAACCAAACAATCACCGGCCGCATATCCAGAAGACATGTTATATTACTCCAGTATTAAATTTTAGAGTACATTCAGCAAGATTGTTTCTATTGTGATCAGTTGTTTTATTTACAATAATATTTTCAGGCTCTGACTCAGGCTTTGATTTTATTTTCCTTCTTCCAATTTTTGCATACTTTTTCTGAATTATTTCTGCGTTTACACATATTGCATAATTTCCCGAGGCTGGACAATTTTCTTTAATGGACTCATGTATGTTGCCACAAAACTTGCACCGTCATCTCTTGACAACTTTCTTTTCTTCAACTTTTTTTATAGATCCATTTGAAAATATTTTCATTTGTCTGTTTATTGTCTCAGAAGCTCTACATAAATTCACAGCATCATTTAAACTTTGCTTCTCCCTGCTTAAAAGATCTTTTTTTAAGTTTAAGTCCATATCCAAATACAATTTTATCGCTGAGCAACTGCTGCTTGAAATCACCATATTCACAAGTTTTGTTAATTTTGTGAAATATAAATCAAACGATTCCTCCTAAAGCTGAAGTGAGCGTATAACTACCTTCTTATTAATTTTGATATAATCATAATCAACTGTCTCAAATGCATTTGGACTTGCTTCTTAATTAGTACACATTAGTAAGGTCGACTCGAGCGCGGCCCCTAATTGGTCTTAACCGTACAAAGGTCAATATTAACTAACGTTTTCTTAGGGTAAGATTCATAAACAATATAATTATAATTCTTAACCACTTAGTTCACCTTTCACACTTAGTGTATCCAAGATTGATAATATACTATTATAATATACAGAATTGCACAATGTGCAATAAATGTATGAAACATGTCTGTGTTATTATCAAGGATCATGCATTTTCTCTTCACGCTTCCAGACTGCTAATATGCCTAGACGTGCCACCTTAACCAAGAATTCGCTTATGGTTGTCAGCAATAACATTGTCGATAATGAACCAAATAGTGTTGCCCAAAATTTACTATCTTTAGTAACACCTAATACTGATTCGATAAAGGTTTCAGCACGTATTGTGCTCATTTTTGTGACATCACCTTTGAACTCATACTCAAAAACAATGTTTAAGGTCCGGTTCAGTTTTGGAACTTCAATTATACAATACTTATGTTCTGTCGTTTGCTTTATCACAAATGGTTCAGGACTACAGTATATGTATTGTGTGCAGTACCATGTGCAGTTTGAAACTATTTCAACAGTTCCAGTTGATTTGATATCATTGGCAGCAATTATAACATATGGCATATCTAAGCAGGATTCACATGCATATGTCATAGCTTTTTCTATAGTTCTTTTAATTTAATGTTTCCAAGCAATATTGTAACTGTTGCCTGAATAGGTATTTTCCTCAACAACCAGTACTCATCTCGTGTGTGATAATTCACAACTTCTCTTTTAGATACTATGTATGGTGACATTCTGGTTCATCTAGATAATCCAGGCGGTGGTGCAACACATGTTACTAGGCATCCTGTGGTACTACATGGTAAATGAGCAGTGTGATATGTTATGATGCCTGGATCCTTAACGACACCTATAGTGTTAGCTACTGGCATATTTAGCTGTGAAGCAGCTATGTCATAAACATCCGAACCATATACTAACAATGAGCCCCTTGTCACAGGCTTCTCACACATAACATTGTTCATGTAAAATGGCATGTCATCTATATTGCCTTCCAATATTGAGTTCAAGTTGGCAAATGGCATATTTGTGTTCTTCACTGTAGTTTTAACTGCATTTTTATAACATACTTCTAATGTGATCTGCCATAACTCAGAGACTATATGGTATACGTCTCCACAATCTTTATGATCTGGCATAACTTCCCAACGAAACCAAACACACGTTTTACCATATGCACAATAAGTGTCACAGCCAAAAATGTCTGGATTACAGCCATATCCAACAGGATTAGTAGTTTCTCTATAAAGGTTTGCATTTGCAATTCATCATGGTATGATATTCAAACACCCCTGCGTGCTGCTGACGGCGTAAAAAAAAAACCAGACTGATGATGGTTATTAGCCCAGTTTGTAGTTCTGGGGTAGTTATTTCGAGATCCAAGCCGAGCTGAGCAATATATGCACTGTCAACCTAGCCCCTTAGCCAGAAGCCAAAGAAGATTGTCAGTTAATCAAATCGCAAATAAAATGCATGGGATTTGACGGATTGCTGGCACTACATTGTGCTTAATGACGCGACTTTGCCAGTATCTACCCCAATATATAACTGTGTAACTTATAACTATATATTAATTCACATATAAATATGTAACATACAAGTATATAATATATAACTGTGTAAATTGCTCTTTTAATATCAATTTTAATTTTATATATTCTTCCTTTAACATTTTCTAAAAATTATCGTTCAGTATCCATTGAAAACATTTAGTAACATTGCGGTTTTTATTGCAATTCTTAATATTAAGAGATGTTTGAAGAGAGGACATTTAGTTAGATTGGTTTTTTTTTCTATTGAAATTATCATTGCGATAAGATGTAGCTAACTGATAAAGTTTGGATAGATAATATTGTTGACATCGCACGCTGTTTAATGGGCATCAGTGTTGTATACTAATAGTGAAGCTGTCGATAGACTATCAATACTTCACTATTTTATATTATAATATCGATAGCCCGACGGACTGCGATAATATTGCCTTATAATACATAAATAATTAATATTATAATTTGATTATTTATATAATTATATGGTAAGGGGAGAATAAATCAAAATATCCACCACAAAGTAAATGCTTCAGGCAATGCTATCGCCGTTCTTCGAACTATCTATATTTTTTCGGGGTCACATATCCAGTTTTGAAAGTTTAGTGGACATTGTCTGTTTTTGAAGTTTTAACTTAGATTAAAACATAAAAAAAAGGGGAAGATACGTACTAACTGACGCACTAACTGACATACGTAAACGTGTGACAGCATTGCAGTTTGGTAACGTCTTTCTATCTTTGTCTCCTGTGTATGAGATCGTTACTGTAATGCACAGGTTGCGCTTTCAACAGTAAACAACAGAGGACGTACCGTATCTTTCTCTTTATGTTTTGATCTAAGGGTTTGAAAACTATAATGAATTATGAAGTGTCAAATTGATATTATATTGACGTTCCCTCATATATTATTTCTTCTTATCTTTCGTTAGTTATGCGCTTAAAAACATATAATTTAACATTAAATCCTGCCAAAATAATTTGCTGTCCAAATGAAAATTGATACTTAAAAAAACGTGTCCATTTTTTTTAAATTTCTTTATTCGTACCAAATTGGTAAATGCCAAAAAAAATTGTAAATAAACCGTAACATTAGTTAGCTAGTCTTTATGATATTTGTATCAAATTGTTATTAATTTGCCGACGCAATTCTTTTCTCCTTTTCTTTCTACATTCCTTGGTGTTGAAAAATCTTTTTATTTCCACTGTTTTTCTTTTTTGTATTATATTGTGAACAATTTTTTACAAAATGTTAGGGTCGGTGACTCAATCCTCCCTTAATTTTGAGGTGTTCTAAATAGCTATCTTAGGATATATGGGTCATGTTAGTAACGTTATCTTACTTATCACTACTTTAAGTCAGAATTGAGTGACCGGCCCAAAATAATATTTGAAACTTTGCATTTATTTAAAAAAAAATTCACCTAGAAACTGAAGTTTTAACATCGTTTTATTATTAATATTAATAATATTAAAAGTACAAAATAATTTCCAATTTTATAGTATTAAACAATTCCACGATAAATCTATACACTATGTAATTTACAAAAAAGTAGACTGAATTCCTAAATCTTTCCTAATTCTTTACTTTAGTCTGTATTCATCCTTTATTTAGGATTTATACATACTGATACCAAAAGACTGTCCAAAAATATTTCCATATTTTTTTACTAATTTTTATATTCGCACATGTGAATTAACTTTAGAAAATATATATACAGTAACACCCCGCTTTACGCGGCCCCGTTATACTTGAATTTCAAACGCGTAATTTTTTTATTCTAATAGAAAAAAAATTAAATGGCTTTTTCAAAGATTTATTTCGATTTGAATATATTTCAGAGCATAGACAGTGATGATGACCGTGTTTTAACCGTGTGTCAATCAGTAAAAAACCAGTTGCGTGTTATGAAAATATTTTACATGACCGTAAACGATACGTGCATTTTTCCATAAAAAAAATGCATAATGTAACGCTACACAATGTGTTTTTAGAATTAAAGTATGTATTGATTTGCATTTTGTACCGACTTTTGGTTATGCTTAAACGTGATCCCCCTTATACGCAAGTTTTTGCGGAACGTATCCCTCGCGTAAATCAGGGTATTACTGTACCTATACTCTGTTTATCTAAACGTCACCCATAATGTAAATAGATTGTAGCTAAATTCAGTTTATATATAAAATTAATGGAAAAGAGTGGTAGGTGGTCTGATGATAGTTATTAACCCAGTCTGCCATCCTGGGGCCACCACTTTTAAGCACGTGAAGTGGAGTTAGCACAAACAAAGCTGTTGTCTTCACTCGTGGACCGCTAGCTTACATGGGAGTTAAATCGATAGTAAATGAATTTCCCGATCTGCCTGCCAACGTTGATCCTCTGACCGCGATACACCCTGTATAACGAAAGGTATACAGGTGAATTTTTCAAGTGGGCTTTCATGGGCAAATCCTAAACTATAAGAGATATCGAAAAATGCTGAAAGGAGTCTCGATGCCGATTTTGATGAAAACTAAAACTGCATTATTAGATTTTTGATAAATCCATTTTCCCGGCCAGGAATCGAACCTGTTGCTTTTGAAGAAAAAAAAACACGCTGTATTATTGCACCATCTGATAGTGTTCCTGATAAGAATCAAATTCTGGGAAGTAATGATATACGGCAAACCAAAGAAAAGTGTTGATTTTTAACAAATTGTCTCTTATTTCCATGTATTTATACATTACCTACTACATTTATTACGTTTTGATTTAAAAGCCATAACCGCCAGATCTAACACCTTCAGATTATTTTCTCTGGGGGCATGTCAAAAATCAAATTTACAAATGTACGTACAATGAAATTGATGACTTAAACTAGCGTTAGGGAATATTCTAAACGGAATCAATAACCTTGTGATGTGGAATGCAGTACACTCCTTGAGGCGTCGAGTTCAGCTATGTATTGAAAATAATGGCTATCATTTTGAACAATTGATTAATTAAGATTTAATTACTTAATGTTAAAAAAAAACAGGATTTTGCTAAAAATCAAGACTTTCCTTTCATTTAATCTCGAAGAGCGCGAGATTTTAATCATTATGATGATTTTCAATCAATGTACCGGTAATGTATAAATACATGGAAATAAGAGACAATTTGTTAAAAATCAACACTTTTCTTTGGTTTGCCGTATATCATTACTTCCCAGAATTTGATTCTTATCAGGAACACTATCAGATGGTGCAATAATACAGCGTGTTTTTTTTTCTTCAAAATCAACAGGTTCGATTCCTGGCCGGGAAAATGGATTTATCAAAAATCTAATAATGCAGTTTTAGTTTTCATCAAAATCGGCATCGAGACTCCTTTCAGCATTTTTCGATATCTCTTGTAGTTTAGGATTTGGCCATGAAAGCCCACTTGAAAAATTCACCCTGTATAATGAAAGAAATCTACACTTTGTAAATTTTTAATAATGTCAATGCAGAAAAACTATTTAAAAAAAAAACATGTGAATAGAACTAGGTTTGTTTACATTTGTTTTATGGTTGGGTGAATAGGGTATAGTTATATTAATCTATAATTTTCAACTTAAAGTTTTTCATTACTTTTTCTTATTGTTCTTCTATTCTGAGAAGGCAAAGGGAACAAAGCCCGTACAGCCACTTTTTTATTTTACTTTTATAAATTTATTTAACAAGTTCAGCATTAATATTTTTATTATTTAGTGATTTTTAATAGTATTATATTTTCATTAAACTAATTATGAAATTAATTGTACCGCTAGTGCCTGCTTGTGCTAATTTAGCAACAAATCAATGTCAAATACTCTTTTGTGTAATCGCAATTTCAAATTTTAGCTACCAACGTAGCTTTATTCATAAGTAAGTTTTTTTTTTATTGTAGCTCGACATGTGACAACACTCCGCCTGATGTAAAGCTAGAGTGCGGTCCATGAATGGAAACAACTGCTACCACAGAGAAATCTCTACGGGCTGGGGCTGCAGTCGCCTCCACCATGCCGGCTTGAGGAGACGAGCATGTACCATCTAGATTGACAGTGCACACTCCTCTCTTATACGTACTTTTGTTCACTGTAAAAAGGAATATTTGACATTTATTTGAGAAATAAAAATGTGTCCTTATTAATAAGATTTAGATAAAAATAAAATTATGTATATAATATTTTTAAAAGTGCTTATTTCATCTTAGACTGAAATTAGGTCATTTCAATTTTCACCAACAATCCCCCAACGCATATTTGCAGCTTTGACTGAAGGTAAAAACGAAAATGTGTTACTTGACGGTCTAGTTGTCAATTTAGGATTGTTGGTGAAGATGGTCACAGATATATATTTTTCTTTCCAAAGGAGAATGCCCATTTTTGGGCCCACTTGATACCTAATAGTATGATAACAAATTATTTTTTTATTAAATCATGTTAAATATATCAACACATCATTTACTAATCAATAGACAATGTTTAATTACATAAAAACAGATATACTCAATTATTAAAGCATTTAAAATATTAATAACCTCAATTATTTCATCAAAAAACATCTAATTGCTCAATAACCCGGGTGAAAAAGTTAAACTGATTCGTAATATGGAATGTAGATTTATTTTTCAATAAAATTATCTAAAAATCATCGACTCGAAAAGAAAATTGTGGGATCATTTTTCTTAGGCGAACGGGCATTCTCCTTTAAGATAAGGTTGTTATTGAGACAATACTTTTAGTGCCAGATTTGACCAAATAAATGCACAAGAAAATTTGTATTATTATAAGTAATTATTATTTAAATTGCATATTTTTGTGAAATAAATATTAAGTTTTTTTGTGAAATATGTATTTTACTCTATTGTATAAAGTTTGAAGGAGCAATTTTTTTTCTGCTCAAATGCTAGTAATATATTCAACTATATTTTGAATATTGGCCAGTATCG
This sequence comes from Tinea pellionella, assembly GCA_948150575.1. NCBI lineage: Eukaryota > Metazoa > Arthropoda > Insecta > Lepidoptera > Tineidae > Tinea > Tinea pellionella. The sequence goes on along the minus strand of OX411254.1, from coordinate 1,221,638 downwards.
CCTAAAATTTGTTTACCGCAATACAATATTACGCCTGTTTTATGAAACAAAAAGCGCTCATCATCTAAATTTAGTAGAAATCATTCCACGCTAATTATAAAATTATTCGAACGTATTTAAAAAAGAAAAGAAAATCGTTGCCACATGTGAGACTATAGGAATGAAAAAAAAAACAAAGATTATGGCGGCAAATGACGTATTGCGAACTTGCAATTCCACATAGCGTCATCTGTTGATAGAATTTGAAACCGATGAGCGCGAAAATCCTAATTCGTTGTAAAAAAAATCACAATTTCAATTTTACTCCCAGCACTAAATAATAGTGATGTGCAACGCCAACGAAAAATATTTCTAAGTGCATTATTGTTTTATTATACCTAATTGTAGTAATAAACCTAAGTAAATAGTGTTTGTAATTATATACCAATGACACTTTTGGAACGTTTTTTTATATCCATACAAGATTTTTTTGCCTATTAAATTATTTTTGTAAAATTTTGTTTATTTTCTAACCTATCCAAAAATCCTTCAATCCAAGTTACTCAAACGTCCCCATAGCAGAGACCAACATAGAGTATATAAGCTTTAGTTTTTTTAGTATAGACACTAAGATGCATTGACACCAGCTGGAACTCGTGCAAGAATGGATATTTACCTACCAAGTTAAACGGGCACAATAATATCTTCACTACTCGCTGCGTACATCCCTTATAAGTCTAAAAATAGGGTTCAGGGTAAATGAATAAAACAGAATTTTTAGATCTATCAATTGGTAACTGTATACTTTATTGCATATGTAAAATAAATTACTGTACAGCTCTATAGGTCAAGGCAATGCATGTATAATATTTTGTTTATTAATTAATTAATAATTAAAAAACAAGAATCAAATCGAGCCAATACTGAAACGACGTGCTCGACTATTACTGATAAGTAAATAAGGTAAATTTTTTTTTTTCCTTAGGCATATAAAAAAAATTTATTGCCTGTACTAAGATAGATCACAGGCACCGAGCGGCCAAAGTTACATTGGTACCAGTCAGTATTTAGCGAGGTTTGAACACGGGTCCCATCGGTCCTACCGCTAAACTACAATCGCTGTTAACAGAATAGCCTCTAATCAACACCATACATCAACAAGATATTTCTTCTCTCTTTCCATATCCAAGATGAGTTTCTCAGCATCCTCTAGTGTCAATTTCTCATGCAACATAAAGCATCTCGCAATAGTTTCCTTAACTTGAGCAGCCATTTTGGCATAATCTCCACAAACACATACTATTGCACCTTCCCGTATAAATCTTACTATTTCTTCGCTGTCTTCGCTTATTGCATCCTGTAAACCAATTTCTAATGAATGTAATTATTTTAATCAGTGTTTTAAAAACTTTGCTAGCTGCCATTAATATACTTAAAATCTATGAGCGGCCGTGGTCTAGCGGTAAGACGCGTGAACTCACGATCGATGAGACTCGTGTTCGAACCTCGCTAATTCTGACCGGTACCAATGTAACTTTGTTATATGTACTTTGGTCGCTCAGTGCCTAGAGGCACTATTAAAGAGTGGTAGGCAGACTGATAATGGTTGTTTATCCAGTCTGCCGTCCTGGGGTAGTACCACCACTTTCGAATGTAACACCCGTGAAGTGACTTAGTCGCGTTTCGGGAATGGTTTGAAAGTAGCCAGGTATAGCGAGAGGAGTGTGCACTCTCAATCTAGATGGTACATGCTCGTCTCCTCAAGCCGGCATAGTGGAGGCGACTGCTGCTCGCACAGGTTTCTCTGTAGTAGCAGTTGTTTCCATTCATGGACCGCACTCTAGCTTTACATCAGGCGGAGTGTTGTCACATGCCGGGCTACAATAAAAAAAAACACGATATTAAGTTACATAAAATAATGAAAATCAAACACATGACACTCTCTGAGATGAAAAACGAACCAACGTCTACAATTGCAGCGTATTTCTCTTTATTGCTGTCCCTAGGTTCTTACACTACATTTTAATACTCTGCTACTAATTAATAGCTCTACTTTGCAATCGAGTTTATTGCTAATTGACGCAACTCTGATAATATTATCTTTTTTTTTAAATTTAGTTATCAATCATGCCAACCACAAAAATTACAATAAATGTTAAGTTTTTGTTACCTGAACATATTTCCCGCCGCCACTTTCAATTCTCGAAACAGCAGTCCTCAATTTATTTAAAGCTCCATTCTTTAGAAAATCTTTCAGCTCATTTTTATACAGAAAATCAATATCAGGATCTCTGCAACCATTGTACAACCAAATTACAGAATTTTTATTAGACTTTCCCTCCAAAAATCCCATAAATGGTGCCACACCAGTACCCGGACCAATAAATAATAACTTTTCTGCACTTTCAGGTAACAAAAATCCCATATTTTTTCTTAAATAAATTGGTACCTTGACCTCACCATTAATACTTAATTTTTTCATTGCATAAATAATGTCATTGTTTAGAATCATATTTTCTAACCAGCCAGTAACTAAACCTTTATTTTTATCAACAGAAAAACATATTTTAATAATATTTTTGTTATTATTAATTGAATTCATAATTGAATATGGGCGTGGTAGTAATCGAGTCGAATGAGCGAGTACTACACCTATTGGCGGTTTACAGGACTTGAATGTTTTTAGTATGTTTAGAAAAGTTAATTTTTTATTTAGTACATGTTGGGTGTACATGGCTGATCCTTGTGTACTACATAAGTATTGTAAAACTCGCTTTTCTTCATTATCAGATGCATGTTGTGATAATTCCAATAAATATAACTGAAAATAAGTTAAATAAACTTTAGTTTTATAATTGTTATTTTTTTATAATAACTCTCCCTCTGATGTAAAGCTAGAGTCCGGTCCAGACAGCAATCGCCTCCACTATGGCGGCGTGACGACTGTTGCGTAGAACAAAAATACGTGCATGGACATTGCTGATGTAGAAATCGAACCCACGATAGCCGTCCACTTTGGGCATGGATTCTGTGACTACTAACCTGAACAGCGTTCACATAACCATGTGGAAATTCATAATTTTGATGTTCAAGTTTCATTATAATTTTATAATGCCAATCTCAGTATGAATACAATAAAAAAATTGATATAGAAGTTACGTCAATTAGCAATAACCTCAAGTGCAAAGTAGATGTTACCCAGCATTTGAAAGTGCAGATGGAAAGTTTTGAAATGTTCACCTGAGTGATGTTCTTCGAGCTTCGTGGTCAGACTAGAGGATGGAGGTTTGATTCCCACCTCACCAGCATTAAAAGACAGAAGAAATTAAATACCAACCTTTTTAACAATACTTCTTAAATCAATACAATATTTTAAAATATATCTCAATGTAGATTTAACAGGTATATGTGGCGGTATTTTCATTTTACAATTATTGTCTATGGTTATTGTTAATGGTTTATCAGCTTCACTAGATAAATTCAGTATTTTCAGTAGATCTTCTATCTCTACATCATTATTTTGTGGTATTATACCTATTGTATCTCCGGGATAAAATTTTAAATCGGTACCCTGAAAAATTAGGAAACTAATACTTTTTTGAGCAGTTTTAGCCTAACGGCAGAGGCGTGATCTCACAATTGTTGAGACCCATGTTCAAATCTCGCTAAATCCTGACCAGTACCAATGTTATATTTACTTTAGTCTCACAATACCTATGGCATAATATAGGCAAAAATGAAAGAGTGGTAGGCAGACTAGTGTTATTAACCCAGTCACTTCCAAATTGATCGCTGCCAGGCTACAGACCCGTCCTAGACCAGACTAGGTCATGGGTGAAAGTGGTGGTTCTATCCCAGAACAGCAGACTGAATTAATAACAATCATCACCACATATAATATAATTATTTTGTACTATATATCCAAGCGTTAACTTTTTACTTATTATAGTAATAATATATTTATATCACCTCAATATCAAAAGTAATTTCATAAACAGCTTTAAAACCATCTTGTTCTTCAACCAAACATCTAGAATCTAAAATTTTTGAATAAATTACTTCGGATGATGCAAACGGCAATATTGGTGGCTTGGATGCGTACACAGTTGTCGTAGGCTATAAAATAAATTAATTTTAAACTATATTTAATTTAATAACACTTAAAAATGTTAAAAGTAAAAACTTACCCCTTCACTATGAAATTCTAAACCTAATTTTTGTTCTTTATATTTCGGTAACGTAATGTTCGTTGTTGTGGCGAATGAATCAAACATATCCTCAAAACAAAAATCCACAACCATTTTAATTACCTAATCTATAATTTTTTCACAAATATAAATAAAACTTAAACACGCTGGGTCCGACTTCTTTTCGCGCACGTTTTCACAGACTATATAAATGTGCACGTTTTACAGTCTTTGCTATTGTTCGATTCAAGGCAAAGATATTATTACCTATACAGCCTCACTTTTATTTTCATTTTTTTAAAAGTAATATTTCTATTTTTTAAGAAGCATTGCCTATTGTCCAATTTTTATCTTTTAATTATTTATAGTAAAGTGTTATCGTTACAAATTTTTGCCGAAGTTTTGGCGGGAATATTAAGCTCTCGGTCTTGCGTTAAACGCACGTTCACAAACTCAATTTTTACACCTTCACGATTATTACACATTAACTAGACTCAAAAAAGACAAATAATTTAAGGCAGATATCCTATAATACTGGTAAAAACCGTCTTACCACAAACATTAACGTTTTCTTTCTTGGAATCGTAATATATCGGCGTTAGGCAAAGTAAACATTTACTTGCTTAACCCTCGGCATGCCTGGTGGCCAAAAGTTACACGGCATGCCTGGTGGGTCTGCCAGACCCAAGTTTTCAAATCATTATTTTATGTCTAATTCGTGGTAAAGTAGATACGAAAAAGTTTTTATGATTAAATTAGGGGTGTATATATGATGTTTAAATGAAAAAAAAGCACAAATCTAAATATATTATTGCTTATTTTGCTAAATTAACGAAGATCACGAGTTTAACTGAAAAAATTGGCATCTAATCTTTATTAACATAATTTATTTATATAAACTAAAGATATTTTAAATCTGACTTTGGGGAATGTAAGGCACATTCATGAACGTATAATTATCAACAAAATAATAAGTTTTCATCACTTCCATCTAAATTTTTTTGAGCTCCACTTTGACAGCACATAGGACATGAAAAAATTCGTGATCTTGACATTTTATGTTACTTATCCACGTCTCAGGAATGAATTGTGCTTTACAATATTTTAAAAAGGCACATGTAGCATTGATGCTTTATGCTGGTAGTAGTTTTTTAGACGGTGGGCCACTCATGGCCCTTGGAAATCGCATGATTGTTTCTTGATGGTAGATGTGATTCTGTCAGTGTTAGAGCCAAATATTTTATGAAATCTTATCGATGGTTCTTGTTTTCTGGACACTCGAGCATTTGGATAATTTTTATATCTATGCCAGATATGTTGAGCAACTAAAAAAATATTACGCATAATACCATTAGACTCTCTTTTTGACTTTTATAATACATCATAAAATCGAATAAACTTATCAAAATCGAAAATGTCCAGTTTTTAATTGTTATATAATATTATAATCTCAGGTTTCAGTGTCTCAGGCGTCTCTAGATCTATTTCTAATGAAGAAATTAAAAAATGAACATTGAATTTTTTTTTTTTGTGATTTTGAAGTACAACGTCGTTGTTTTCATTCATTTTAAGTAATATTTTACAAATAATACCCTCTCCCGGCAGATGGCTAACCATGTTGAAACTATATAATGTGAAAATATTATTATTTTTTTAAAAAACTACTTGAAAACACAAAAAACTACTAATAAAATACTTACACAAATAATCACACCGCATGCCTGGTAGGGTTTGTGAGACCCGCGTGCGTTTTCAGCTGGTCTCTCTAACAAGAGAACACATTCCGGACTGAGATAACAGACGTAAAACGTTCAGTTGTTCAATATGGTCAGCTACTGAGAACGGGTGCGCACAAAAATCAAATACGAATGAAATACGACGTCTTTTGTGCCTAGGTGGGTCTGACAGACCCAACCAGGCATGCCGAGGGTTAATCAAGTTAATTACAGTGTAGTACAGAAACAAGTTTTAGTAAAGTTGTAGAATTCCAAATACCAACAGAGTTTTGGAGGGAAACCTAAAGCATACATTCACATTACGAATAGTTTCTAATCTCACATCATATTCAGATTTAGTAGACTCGAATAACGGATAATCTGTGCGGATAATGCAAATGATAACACGCCAGTTTCGAAAACCCGCCAAATTTATAATAACCGCGCCCATATTTCACATTCTATATTCAACCCATTATTATTTATTTTTAATTGTCTCTGGTACTACTCAAAAGCTTATCATTCATTATCGTTCAATCGTTTAGTAACGAATCGAACGCACTACTGTCAATGTGCAAGTATTTGAAAAATTAAGACAAAATGAAATTACTTAAACAAGTAAAATATAGTATGTAGGTTTTTTTTATAAACGTATATTTATTAGTTTCTAAATGCATATAGATAACGACAGAATCGCAGTTATTCATCATCTTCAACTGGAAAATAAAATATTTTACATTAATATAATTTTTGCAGACATATTATTAATTTTAATCAAGAATAGTTGATATTTACTGTCAATACGTATTCCAGGATCCTCGGTACCATCTTCTAAGCATTCAGGACATACAGTCGTCTCACATGGATTTTGGGTTGTACTTGGAAATGATTGCTCTTCTGGCACTGGTGTCTATAAATAATGTAAAATTGAGAATTAAAAATCGATGGATTTCACTAATAATTCTTTTTATGTCATTTATGTCGATTTTTCCTGGTCTGTAGGTCAAGTATGAGGTTGCATTTACGCCGCGACAGTGCAACGCGAAATATCTCCACCAATTAGACGATGATGTTTTGACCGCCGCATTTAAATGAAGCGTTCCAATTGGTGGAGAGCTTTCGTGTTACACCGTCACGGTGTAAATGTAACTTCGTAGTTGCCTCTTACACGCTACACTATGCATTTACATAAGTATATTTAATTATTATCATTAGCAAAATAATAGTAATTAGTAATCAATTACCTCAAGACGATACAAATAAGATAGATGGCAAGGATCCCAAGTGTTGCATAAAGTTGCGTTGTGTATCAAATCCTTGCGTGGTTCGTCACCAAAGTAATCAAATGTTATTACTATATTGTTGTCAATTGCACACGTTGCTAAGACCTCATCTAATGATATCTGGGAATCAATCATAGGTATTCTACATATTTTTTTATTATAGTACCTCGGCATATGACATCACTCCATCTGATGCTACGCTACCATAGAAAACATTTTTGTAGGCAGTAGTGACCTCCACTATGCCGGCTTAAGGAGACGAGTGATAACGTTGCACATTCCTCCAGCTATACCCAGCTACACCGGGTTTTATACTTGTATATTAATAGACATTTCGAAATTATTTTTTAATAATAAATATACATACACTTGTTCTATTCCCGCAATCTATAGTGCCATTCCTGAAGTAATTATTCTCTCTTTCACCACTACCAAGGCAGAACATCCAACCGTCATGATAAGAATATTCTAATGGCGCAACTTCGGCTTCAATACATGGATCAATTGGTATTTGCTCTGATGGCTTATTAAATGTACACTTTCTCTCGTGCATGTTTGCTTGTAATCTGTAGGCTTCGATGTCTGGTTCGGTTCCCTCAGGACATTTGTAGAAATTCCCTTAATTTTAAGTTAAAATCGAGATTTGTAGGTTCTATTCGTCTTTTTAAGAGAAGCGAGATCTCTCCACCAATCAGACGATGTTATTTTAACCACCGCATTTAAATGAAGCGATCTTATTGGTGGAGATATAACGCGCTACGCTGTCATGGCGTAAATGCAACCTCATACTTGACCCTGAGATATATTGTTATGTATTTAGGAGCAAGAAAACTTTTTTTTATTTCTATGTAAACGATATAAAATACATACCATTCTGTATAATATAAACAGTTGTATTTCTAGAACTAACGACAGTTCTAACAGTTAATCCATTACCACCGCTTTTAATATTTTCCATCAATACTTCTTGAACAGTTCGCTGTTCACGTGACCATTTGGCAGCCTCCTCGGCAAGAATTTGGCGACTTATTTTGCCAGGAGATTGGGTTGATTGAGGCGGGCTTTCCAAAAGCACATGCGGACGCCCTAGCGTATGTTCCCATATCGTTTTTGCCACAATCTTGAACTTACTGCTTCGATGCAAAGGTTGATTTTGAAGTATACCGTACCATGCTAGCTCTCTGTATACGCTATCTGGTAAATAACCTGTCTAAAAATTATAAAGCAATTTTCTATATCGCAAAATATCGAGTGTTTATTTTTATGAAATAACTACGTACAGGCATAAAATCCATGTGCCACTGAAAAAGAAAATCATGTATTAAAATTAAGTTTATTTAAAAATCGATAACATGCTTAATTCTTACTTCTTCTTCGGCTTCTGTTGTTGGTATAACTGTAATGTAAATAAATTAAAACGAAATAAAAATTCAAAAGTAAATAAGTTCAGAAGTTTAAAAGTTCACAATCATCGCAAAGGTTTACCTATATCTGCATCTTCATCACCTTGTTGACGCGCAATATCCTAAAATAAATTTAAATAAAATAATAGAAACATATTGTATAAGGTATACCTTTAATTACCTACAATATGGAATTTACCTGCAAATTTCCCTGAGAATAACTCGCAAATACGGAGTATAAAAACAAATGTATAAGTGTATAACTATAGTGCGTCATTATTATGAGTGCAAGTTATAACTAAAAACTGTTATCGTTAAGCAATTTGTTGGAAATAAAAAGTAAAATAATTGGTCGTTTGTTTGTATAGTGTTCAATTATATTTATCGTGTGACATTAACTAATACAGCTTGAAAATAGTGTAATTAAATATTGTTTATACCTTCACAATAATTATTACCAATTAATATTCAGATATAAAAAACACATATTTTATTTAAAATTAGCGCCGAATTTTATATTATTCAATCATTCGTTCTTTTATCACTTTATTCATTCGTTTTCGTCAATAAAATCCATAGATTATAAAAATTAAAATTATAAATGTCAAAAAATCGGGCGGTGCTCGTCGCGGATGTTTTTTGGTGTTATGGAATTCTAATTGTTTCTATCTACTTAATTACTGTATTAATATATAGGTGTGAGTCGTTACAATGAATACTTTGGACCGGCAGCTAGCTGATTTGAGAATATACGCCAATGAATTGGAAGCTAAATTGCAAGATGACATAAAAACAAAACCGTCGATTCCACCGAAAAAGAACAAGGCTCCACAACCCCAAATACCACAAAGTTACACTGTGAAGTCGGCATGTGAGCCCTCTTATTCATCGCGACTAGAATACGGCAGCAAGACTAGTTCTACTTATTCTAATTTAGTGCCCGTGAAGAGCTCCATTGTAAGAAACACAAATCGTGCGAGGAGCGGCGATGTGTTACTATACAGTAATGTTTTACCTCCTGGTGGGACTAATCATGTGTACACAAACATTCCCATGCAGAGAGCGGAGATATATGATAGGGATACGAGATCGGAAGTTTCTAGAAGTGAGACCGGTGCTAATTCTAACTACAGTGAGTTTAGACGTCCAGGATCGGCTTATCCACCGTCCTCGGTCTCGATGACTGCGCAAGATTTTAGTACATATGGTGGTTCCCAAACTTCATCTACCTATGAGTCTTTGTATGAGCCTATAAATCCAAGACCATGTAGTCAATTGTCTGGCACTTCGTTGTATGGAGGTTATGTCGGTCCATCAGAGCCTGTGATACTGGAGCCAGATGATCAACTGTATTGTGGTAATTGCTATCACTGTGGTGAGAGGATAATGGGAGAGACAACTGGATGTACAGCAATGGAAAGAATTTATCATATTAAATGTTTTTGTTGTCATCAGTGTGGAATTAATCTTCAGGTAAAAATATTCTTTTTTATTGTAATGTGTATTTACAGAGAGAAGTTGTTCTGGAGTGCCAGAGTTTATGCCTGCTTCAAGAGGATCATTTTTTTAAAATTGTAGCTCACAATATGACCACACTCCGTCTGAGTCCCGTTCATGGACAACAACTGCTTGGGCAACAAGATAAATTTCTACAGGCAGCAGTTTCCTCCGCTATGCCGGCTTAAGTAGACAAATGTGCACCATCCAGATTGACAGTGCACACTCCTCTTGTTGTACCTAGCTGTTTTTGAAACGCAACAAGGCTACGGATGGTGGCACTAACCTAACCTAACTTACCACGCTTTAATGCCTTAAATGCCTATAGGCACTGAGCGACTAAGTAACATATATATATATAACATAGTTACATTGGTATGGATCATAATTTAATGAGGTTTGAACAGCGGTGTCATCAGCTGTTAGTTGATATGACTTACCACTAGACCCTTAGTTCTCTAGTATCCTCAAACCCTTAGTTCTGGCTTTACCAATCAATGTAGGCAGACAATATTTCAAGAAGCTCAGAGACTGTTACTTATAAAATCTACAGGGGGTCCACCGGTCCAGCTAAATTTGAAAGTGGTCTATGAGAAAAAAGTCTGGGAACTTCTGGTCTAGACTTCTAGAATTAACATAAACGAAATTATCTATTTAATTACAGGGTCGTCCATTCTACGCAGTGTCAGGCCGAGCCCTCTGTGAGCAGGACTATCTAGAGACACTAGAGAAGTGCTGTGTATGCTCTGAACCTATTTTAGACCGTATATTAAGGGCTACAGGAAAGCCGTATCACCCTCGTTGCTTCACCTGTGTTGTTTGCAATCAGAGCCTTGACGGGATACCTTTTACTGTGGATGCGGTGAATAGAATACACTGTATTGAAGATTTCCATAAGAGGTATGTTAGTATTGTATGCATCACAAATTAAGAACGCTGACCTTGAGATGCACAGTAGATGTTTTGTAGGTCAAATTGGTGGTATGGAATGAGGTATGATAGGTGTAAATACTCCCTCCTTTTCATTCGTCAACTGCATATATACAGGGTAATTTTTTTAACTGGGACAGTATGGGGAAATCCTAAACCACAGGAGATACGGGAAAACTGTCTTAGGAACCATTTGCTCTTTTTTTATGAAAACGAATTTGGCATAGTAATTTTTCTGGTCAAGCTTGAGTTGTCCATGGAAATGAGTCATTTTGATGAAATTTTTTTTTGATGCGGTTCGACTCAGTTTCATGTAAGGATCATTTCATTGTATCGGAAGAAAAAAATCGGAGCAGCAGAAGTTAGTCAAATTTAATGAAATGTATTCCCATACAATTTGTAAGTAATCTGATGGTTACATCAATAATACTAACGCAAAATGTTTATGGGCACGTTTCAGAACTATTCTAGTGACAAAAAGTTGTGTGGTGAATCTTGTTAAAGGATAAAGAATTGCGTTGTATGATATTTTATTAAGAATTAATGAGATACGACATAAACTCGAAACTCGTGACTCCACATGGAAAAATTCATCTGCATCACATCGGCTGAACGTCGTAGTCATTTATCAGGACCATGTTCATCAAAAACCGTTTACTCGTTGTACCATTGTGAGGTGGTGCACCATCTTGTTAGTAGATGAAATTTATTTGAAATGGTCTCATCCAAATCCACAACTACATTCAACATCTCTAGATATTTGACTTGTAAACATACTCGTACACTATTAATAAAAATCACAGAACAATGTTCGTTCTAAACTTTTTAAAATTTTGTTTGATCGTAACTCGTAAGATCATAGTGGTTCTCTTCTAATTCTTGAGTGCAAATAATATTTAGTTTTTAATTATGGAACACTTTTTGAGTGTGTTTGTATCGACTATGGTTCATTCAGTATCTACCATGTACTGGCCCGTTGTAGACAAACCATTTCATTAAATTTGACTAACTTCTGCTGCTCCGATTTTTTTCTTCCGATACAATGAAATGATCCTTACATGAAACTAAGTCGAATAGCATCAAAAAATGTTTTCATCAAAATGACCCATTTCCATGGACAACTCAAGAGTGACCAGAAAAATTACTATGCCAAATTAATTTTCATAAAAAAAGAGCAAATGGTTCCTAATACAGTTTCTCTGTATCTCCTGTGGTTTAGGATTTCCCCATACTGCCCCGTTAAAAATATTACTTGACTAAATTTGACTAACATCTGCTGCTCCGATTTTTTTCTTCCGATACAATGAAATGATCCTTACAAGAAACCGAGTCGAACCGCATCAAAAAAATTTTTCATCAAAATGACTCATTTCCATGGACAACTCAAGCTTGACCAGAAAAATTACTATGCCAAATTCGTTTTCATAAAAAAAGAGCAAATGGTTCCTAAGACAGTTTTCCTGTATCTCCTGTGGTTTAGGATTTCTCCATACTGTCCCAGTTAAAAAAATTACCCTGTATATATGTTGCTTTCTTTGTCTACCAAGTATAGTCAAAATCAAAAGTGTAAATATATTATCAATTTTAACACGTATTTAATAAAATTTGAAACGACTGCTTTAAAAATTTAAAGTTTTTCTTTTGTAGCTTGGCATGTGAGAACACTCCACCTGATGTAAAGCTAGAGTGCGGTCCATGAATGGAAACAACTGCTACTGCAGAGAAACCTGTGTGGGCAGCAGTCGCTTCCGCTATGCCGGCTTGTAGAGTAGGAGATGTACCATCTAGGTTGACTGCACACTCTTCTCGTTTCACCTGGCTACTTTCAAACTATTCCCTAAACGCGACAAGGTCACTTCACCCCAGGACGGCATACTGGACAAATAAGCAAGTCTGCCCACCACTTGAAAACACTCTCTAGAAACTTATGTTTTTTGTTTAATTTTTTTTTTAATTTTTTTTTTTTTTTTTTTTTTTAGGTATGCCCCGCGCTGCGCCCGTTGTCAGTTACCAATAGTACCAGAAGGTGGTGCAGAAGAGACGGTAAGAGTTGTGGCATTAGACAGGAGCTATCATCCGCGTTGTTACGCCTGCGAGGATTGTGGGGCGTCACTATGCTCACGGAAAGATGGCCGGGCATGTTATCCATTAGACTTGCATCTCTACTGCAGAGAATGCAACGCGAGACGGATACAAGAGATATCTAGGAATATTAATTAATTTATATTCTATTTAAAACTAAAGTTTATTCATATTGAGTTATTAGGTTGTGGAGTGTACTATCAACAAAATTAGCGCTGCATCGCTTTCGGAAATAGTTAGAGATCTTAGGAGAATAAAACAGGGATGTTCGTTTGAATTTTATGCGATTTCTATAAGCCATTCAGGTTGAGAATTTGTTGAGGCTAAAATTAGTCCTTAAGATGATGTACCTAATCCATTGCTGATGGTATGTATGCTATGCGTTTTTATGTATATTTTGATATATGAAATGCCAATCGAGGAAATAACCAGTGAATAGATTTGTTACATGGACTTTTATTTTGAAATTAGCCTAAACCTAGATTTATTGTTTGCCATAACTTACTGCCCACCGAGAATACTAAATTATGTATTTTATAAAAGGAGTATGGTGGTATTATACATATATTGTAATTACGTGTAAAAATTATAACTATTTAGTAGTGTTACTACGTTTGATTAATTAAGAAGATTATAGGTCTATAGCAGTTTCTTTTGATTAGGGCTCGGCATATGACAACACTCCGCCTGATGTTAAGGTAGAGAAATTTCTTCAGGCAGCATCCACCACCATCCAGGTTGAGCGTGGCTACTTCCAAACTGATCCCAAAACAGTCACTTCATGGGTGTTACTAAAAGCTCAATTACAGTCTGGAGGTTATTCCTAACTTGTTGAGAACTGAGGAGCGGAATTCGTAACGGTCACTACAAAAACTACCTCTTTATTGATAATTTGATTTTCAAGGTTGGGTGTCATCTGCCCCCGGCTGCCCTCCCTAGCTACGCCACTGCAATGCTTTTATACACATTTTTGTGGTAACTGTAATAGTTGTCTTTGCTATTGTAAAAAAGAACTAAATAAATGTAAATACTATTTGTTATTATAATTATATACTGTTGCATTTAGTAGAGGGCTGTGTGAAGCTGTTTATAATTAAGGATCGTATGTATGTCAGTATTACGTGTATAAATTTGTGATGTTAGATTTATTTTAGGTTTCTCTAAGGCCTAATTATTAATTAGTTTTTATGAAGGTGTCGCTAAACCGGACTAGGGGATTACCAAGGTATTGGTCTGCTATACTTTATTTGTAATAAAAGATAATGTAATAAGTTTTATTGTTTATTCTTACAATTTTGTTTGATCAAAGCAGACTTCGACAATATGTAATGGGCCTAGTGGCGTACTAGGCATTACATTTACGCCGTGGAAGCGTAACACGAGATCTCCACGAATCAGACGTTGTTATTTTTACCGCCATATATGTTATTATTATTATTAGTTTTTTATAAATTTTATTTTTTATTCTCCATTTAAATTAGAGATGAAACAGATATCCGGTATCCGGTCTATCCGGCGGCCTAAATACTATACCGGATTTTAAAAAATATATATTTTAAAGTAATTAATTGCTTTATTTAGTTAGTATCACTTGAGAAATGCAATCAGTAATCACAAGTTAATTCTAACACTTAGAAAATGAATTCGTACTCATACTACACTAAAAATAAATTGTGAATACTAATTTCTCTGCATTAAGAGTTAGCAAGCGGTTTCGCTTGCCTTCGTAAATAAGTCTATCTTGAGAAAAAAGTCTTTCGCTCTACACACTCGTTCGTTCGCCGCCAAGTGTGCTTCTTGCGATGCGCCAAACGACAACGTTCCGCCGGATATTCGGCGGCCGAATATACGTCTATCCGGCCGCAAGGATAGCAGAATATTCGGTATGCGGCAAAACTGCTATCTGTTTCATCACTAATTTAAATAGCTAATTCTGAAAAACTACTAATCCACGGGAAAAATGTTGGCAATTAATGGTATATCGTCCGGATTAGCGAGACCCTATATAACGTTTTGTATTTACTAAAAAGATAAAAAACTATTTTAGGTTTTGTTAATTTTTATTGTCCTCCTTTTATTATTTTGTGCCATGTTTACATTTATTTTATAATTTCTGATTTTTACACTAATAATATTTCAATAATTATTATACCGATACTAGTCAATAGAATGTTTATAATCATACGTATCTCGTGTAATCCCATTTTACTCGTATGTACGCTTCTATCAATAAATTTTTGCAGTCTAGTATTTTTATTCGTTTGATTTATGCATCAGAGTACAACTCTTATTTACAATAAAGAATTTAATTTAAGTTTCCGTGGTTCAGGGATTACGGAGAAGTCCCGGGTTAGATTTTACATAATTTTCATGGAAATAGTATAAATAAACGCTGAAGGACGACACGAGGCGTCAAATCGAAATTAATATATAATTAAACGGTTTTAAAATTAAGAAAATTCTAGGCAACTATAGTAAGGCCAATGAGACGAGATAAAAAACGTAAACAATATAACCGTTACTATATTACATTACGATAGCTAGCGATTATTATCTCTCGTACGCATTAATGTCGTCGTAATCAGAATTTAGGCCCTCACAAGTTCATTCACGATAAAATTTCATTTTTTCTAAAAAAATATGTACAACCTACATTTCGCAAACGCAGCCTTTACTCAAAATACAATAGGATCTTGCCATTTGTTCTCTGTACCTACTTTATATAATTTCTTCAAATAAAAATGTTTTGAACTCCTGACACCTTTAAAATAAGGTCAAGCCACTTTTTACTTTCCATCCTGCTTACATAGATGGAGGCTTACAAAACCGAGCTGGGGACAGCACCGCTATCGGCCCAGCAATAGGGATGTATTCAGGGCGGGTGTCATAAGAAAAAAACCATAGACATTTAAAAAGAAATCTTTTATTTCTTCTAATTATACAATACTCATCGTAAAGCGCTCATACCTCGACTCGGAAATAAAATTAAAAAACCCCTAAATCTATCCTAACAAAACCAGAAGACTTTGGCTTCTAACTTTACACAATTCGATCATACATTTCTTTACAATATGACACACAAGCAAAATGCATATTTTTTACATATCACTCACTCATCGACACACCCGCACGAACTATAGTCCACTGCGCGTTATGTTACTATTAACAAATGAGATTAAAAGTTAAAAATACTATTTACAAATAAAAAAACAAAGGAAGAACATCACAAATTGATCCATAATAAACTAAGAGTTCCTCATGCATAGCCCTCAAAACTGGAAATTAACTAATCTAACACGTTCCTACATTAGTGGGTAGACCCGCAGTTGCAGTAAACATAATGGAAAGTGTGGGGTCAGTTTACTGAAAAAAGGCAGGTAGCTTTATCTCTGTAGAAAAGCGTCAATTTTGTGGGACTGTTTCATCACTGGCGCCCAATGTCCGTCCTCTGTGACAATAGAGAATAGCGGAAACGAATCAATTTTAATGATTTCTTAGCACGATATGACTATAATAATTGAGATTAGAACACCGGGCTTTTATTTAATGTACACTGACATTTAGTTTCCTCGAACCGTTCCCAATGATTTTTGCTGTTTACTACCAGTACTACCACGTTTTTTAACACGACCCCGCTCAGTATTTGTATATATTACTAATATTTTGTCATTATTTTACACCGAATGTTACGGTCAAATGAAAAAAAAAACAATAGTAAAGAGCAAAAACATTTTTCTAACTACATTTTGAAACAACATATAAATCAAAATATTAAAAATAGTAATTATACATATAATATGTCAGCATTTGAGGAATTAATTCAAGGAATCCATATTTATAATTATTATATACAATTTTAAAACATCTGTTATGTTGAGCCTCTTAAAACAATATTTACAATATCTCTCTACCCTGTACTAAATACAAATACAAAAATTTGTAAACAAAACCTTTAAAAAATAATCAAATAAGTATGCATGTAGCATCTCCACTAATGGCCGATAGATGGCGTTAGGCGATGAAATATCTCACAACCTAAATTTTCAACGATGATCACTCGGCCTTACGCGATAGCCTATTCTTTCCACAAACTAGAAAAACAGAAAATAAAGTGGATAGTTATAATTATATAAAAACTCAAGGTTGTGAGATGTCACTTTAATGATTTGCCGCCACGCACACATGATTCTTTTTTTTTTTTTTTTATTGTATCTCGACATGTGACAACACTCCGCCTGATGTAAAGCTAGAGTGCGGTCCATGAATGGAAACAACTGCTACCACAGAGAAATCTCTACGGGCTGCAGTCGCCTCCACTATGCCGGCTTGAGGAGACGAGCATGCACCATCTAGATTGACAGTGCACACTCTTCACATGCGCGCCTTCTCCTTACGTCATTTTATTCCAGTGACCATATAATATTAAAACGGTCAGGACTTTTTATTTTCCGTTTTTTTTTTTTCAAAGGTCAATTCACAAATTTCATATTTCTATTTGGTACAAAATCCTGTACGACACATACATACACTTAATACAAAAATACACATTTAATATCTTAAAATACAGAAATATACACTTAACCATTAATATTAACATACTATATGTAACTTATTTTGTCTTAGAAAAATAACAAAAAAAAAAAATGCAGTTTTGATCATGTCTGTCCTAAATTATTATTTTAAAACGAATGAAATCATTTACAACATTGGCGTCCCCCTAGTCAAGAGCATTTTCGCGTGGCGCATGCGAGAAGTGCCACAAATGTCCCATAAATTTGACGTCACTGTTTGATATGTCAAATCCCATTCATTTGCTAGTCAACGCTTCTCGCATGCGCCACGCGAAAATGCTTTAGTCTAAACCCTTAGGAACCAGCCGCAGATTTACCGTTTCCGAAAACAGAAGAGATTTTACGATTAGTTAGCGGCCATACAAATTATTGTTTGCGTTTAAGATGACATGAGTTTTTTACGAACGTACTCCGAATTGTTTCCGAACGTTTTGAGTCATGAATAAAGTACTGTATATATAAAATGCCAGCATGCATTTGAATCCCTGAATAAGAATATTGTAACGCATAGTTTTTTCGGAACGCGGCCTACCGGCGGGGCGAGGTGAGAGGCGCGGGGACAGGGGACATTCCTCCTGGCGACGGCGTGGCGTGCGGGTGTCATCTCATGGCGAAGAGATAATTCTAGTGCTATACCTTTGTACTGGTGTTGTGTGTGTTATATTGGTGTTAATTATTAAAGGCGCTTGTTTAAAATCTGAGTCTTTTATATCTCAGAAGTGGGATTCCATAATAATACCACACGGCGGCCTACAAGTGAACTGTTGGTGTGCGTAGTGCGCGACGTGGCGGGCGGTCATCCTTTGTTTGTGACGTGATTATATTAGACTGGCGGTGAACTTTTGTGACGTGTGTTGTTAGTGGTGATGGCGTCTAGTAACGGTGATGATGAACTTGATTATGAGCCCGAGGAGATTGGGTGTGACAGTTTAGAATCGACGACGGTGTTGTCGGTCGATCATGCGTGGAAGCTTTACTTAAAGGTGGTTTGGCGGACAGCATAAAAACGAATGTGGCGACGGAGACTGCGACGGCGTTACAGCAGTCCAAGGCGGTTGACTCCAAGACGGTTGAGTCTAAGACGGGCGTATCCAAGGCGGATGCCTATAAGGCGAGTAATTCTACGGCGGGTGTCTCCGAGGCGAGTGTGGCATGGTTGTGTGCACCACAGGCGAAGGTCTTCGTGACAGGCGATACTACGAGTGTTCACTCTACAGACTTGGCGTATGGTGTTGGGCTTGAGGTGGCTAAATAAAATTGATCAGCTAGGCTCTATCCACGGGTGTTCGGAGTATGAAAGGGTGTACTTCATGCAAGCGAAACTGGAAGGTGGTGCCAGGGCGTGATACAACAGATTAGACGATTATAATAAGTCATGGGCAGACGGGCGTAAAGGCGTTGATACAGGCGTTCCCTAGGAAGCATGACTATGCTTAGTTACTGAGAGATGTTTCATACCAAGGTGCAAGGCGAGACTGACCCGTTATTATCATGACGAAGTGGGGCTCATGGAGAGGTGTGACATCACAGGCACAAAGGCGATCTCGTGTCTCATTGATGGTCTACCCTCTGTTCTGGTGGTGATTGCGCGGGCGTTGCAGTGTGGTACAGTAGGTGAGCTGTACTCGGGATTTTTGGCGTTCTGTGACAAGTATGAGATCCCATGTGGCGTAAGTGCTGGATCTGGTGTTGTGAGGAATCCAGGCGATACGTTGAAGAGGCGTGTAACGGTGGGACGTGATACGGCGTAGGACGTGAAGATGACCAGACTGGCGAATGCAAAGGTGACATTTGGGGGTATCCGGTGCGACAACTGTCAGATGCTTGGTGACCATATTGTTAGAAACTCTCCACATGTTAAGGCGGAACGGTGCATGGGGTGCAGACAGGAGGTGGGACACATTCGGTTTCAGTGCCCGCAACCTACTGGAATGGCGAGCGGAAGGCAAGGTGATGTCTCATACAAAAAAAGGTGATGGGCGGACAAATCTAGCAACCAGGTGCGGTTAGTAGATGTAATTAATAAAGGCGTATATTAACATCAGAAGTGAGCAGAACATTATACGGTAAGAGTGTATTGACACTTAGGGTGGATTTAATGTGTTGCTATCTTCTGCAGTGTTAAAGGGCTTTGGTGGTAGCTCTTGTGTGGCGAAAGGCGAAGTCAATTTGACTATCAAGGTGAATGGGGTGAGTCTAGACATCAAGGCGTTGATATTTGACTGTGACCTCTCTGGCGCTGACATTCTGTTGGGACAGCCGGCGTTGGCTATGGCGGGCGTAACTTGGGCGGTTCGTGATGGCAAGGCGCAACTATCACGCACTGACGACGTTGACGAGGCGAAAATGCTCCTTCAGAGTATTAAATTAGAGGGCGATGATCTGACTGGCGAAAAATCAAGGCGAGCTTTGTTGAAGCACTCCGTTTCACTACTTCCAGGCGAGGCGGCGGAGGTAGAACTTCAAATTGAAGGACAGGAGCCAGGCGAGACGTGCGTTATCCCGGCGAGGCGTTTTAAGGCGAAAGGCGTTATACTGGCGAATCGAACATTCTTAATTCGGGATGAAGGTGATAAGGTGTATATGAACGTATGGAACTCAGGGCGGCATTCTGTACGGTTGGAGGCGGGTCATGTCTTGGCGAGGGCGCTGCTAATACAGAAGGATGTAAATGTGCATCAAGTAAAAGTGAGTGTTGAACCTTCCTTAGTACGGGGAAAACTTGATTTGGGAAATATACGGGTGGGCGTTGTGAGTGATGGTGAAAAGGCGAAATTGTGTGAATTGATACGACGAATGGCGATGTGTTTCTCATTGAATGATGGTGATATTGGCGTGACTGAGTAGGTACAATGCACATTAATCTGAACTCTGAGAGACCTGGTGTATAGGCTTTACAGATTGTCAGTTGTTGGAAGAGAAAAGGCGAGGGCGAAAGTGCAGGCGTTGCTAGAGGCGGGTGTCGTTCGTGAGAGTGATTATGAATGTGCGAGTTCTGTTGTGCTTATACCTAAAAAGAATGGCGATGTATGTGTACTACCGGGCGTTGAATGATATCACGGTGAAGGTTAAGTATCCCCTACTGTTGGTGGAGGATCATTTAGATAAATTGGCGGGAACATGTTTTACGTGACTTTGGATATGGTGCAGGGGTACTTATGGGCGAGGAGTCGATGAGTATTTTAGGGTACAGTTTGAATTGGTGTATTTCAAAGGGAAGTAAACAAAACGATGATGATGATGTTCTTATTCCTTCGGCGTCTGTTTCAGAGGGGCTGGCGCTGTTAGAAAAGGTGTTAACTTTGGTGGCGAATGCAGGTTTAAAATTGAACCTAAGTAAATGTGACTTTTGGCGTTTCAGTATTTGGGTCTTATGGTGAGTGCGAGCGGCGTTCGCCCAGGAAAATAAAAGGTGCAGGCGGTCAACGATTTTCCAATACCTGGTAAGGTACATGGCGTTAGACAATTCAGGGTTCTGGAAAGTTATTTCAGAAAGTTTGTGCGGGACTTTGCTGTAAAGGCGAGATTAGTGACAGATCGGGCAAATAGGAGTATTGCGTGGCGTTGAGGCGAGAAGCAGCAACAGGCGTTTGAGTTTCTTAAAAAGGCGTTGGTGGATGGTTTTAAATTGGTACAACAGTAAGGCGGAGCGTGAATTGCATATCGGTATTAGCAAACTAGGTGTGGCGAATAATTTTATTGCAGAAACAGGCGAAGGGTGATTTGAAACCAATCATTTATTATAGTAGGGCAACTACAATGGCGAAACAACTGTGGCATAGTAGTCAGTGAGGCGTTTTCGGGTGTATTTAATTGGTATATCATTTAAGGTCGTGACGGACTGTGCGGCTGTCAGGGCGACCATGGTGAAAAAAGACTTAGTTCCTCGTATTGCTAGATGGTGGATGGCGTTACAGGAGTATGATATTACTGTGGAGTATCGGGCGGGACATAAGATGCAACACGTTGATGCACTTAGTCGTAATCCGGTGATGGTGAATGTTGTCAGTTTGACCGAGGCGGATTGGTTTCTTACTGTACAGTTACAAGATGATAAGGCGCAACAATTGGTGGCAAGTTTGGCGAGTGGTACAGCAGATAAAGGTGTGGTGTCTTCTTATAGGGTGTTGCAAGGGCGTTTGTATAGGAGAACTCTGGTTGGCGATAGATTATATGTACCATCCATGGCGAGGTTCAGCCTTCTACGAAAGCATCATGATGATGTTGGACATCCGGCGTTTGACAGGTGTTTAGGGTTGATTAAGCAAACTTATTGGTTTCCTAAGATGGGGCGTTTTGTTAAAAAGTACATAATGGCGTGTATACAATGTGCTTATAACAAAGGCGAGTATGGCAAGGCGACAGGTTTATTGCATCCTATTGAGAAAATAGCTATCCCATTTCATACTGTGCATATAGATCACTTAGGGCCTTTTTGTAAAAGCAGGCGTGGCAATCAATACTTACTCATGGCGGTCGATGCATTCACGAAGTATACACTGGCGAAACCTACTCGAACTTTAAGATCTACTGAGGCGATATGTAGACTTAGAGAGGTGTTTGGCGAATTCGGGTACCCAAGGCGAGTTATTTCTGACCGCGGACTGGCGTTTACCAGCAAGGCGTTTGCTGAATTCATGGCGGAAAAAGGGGTAAAGCACATATTGAATGCAATCGCTACCCCGAGGGCGAATGGTCAGGTAGAGAGACAGAACCGAACCATTGTGAGTGCGTTGGCAACGAGCACTCTTACTGAGGTTGAATGGGATAATACTTTGTTCGACATAATCTGGGGTTTAATTCATACTGTCAACCAAAGTATTGGGTGCTCACCAGCACAGCTGATGTTGGCGCACAATGATGGTGTTAATGCGGATCTGTCCGGTGCTGTACAACAGGCGAATGCACCGAGGGCTGAAGGCGAGACTTATGGCGATATTAAGGCAGCTCTTCTCGAAAGGCGTGGTAAGGCGAGTACCAACCTGGCAAAGGCGAGGCGTAAGATCAAGGGCGTGTTTGATCGAAGGCGGAAAGTTGCAACTGCTGGCGCAGGCAGGCCACTGCAAGTGGGAGACCTGGTATTATGGCGTAAGGCGGGTACCTATGGCGTTGAGAAAGGCGTGATCAAGGTGATGAATGATAGGCATGATGGTCCTTATTGCATGGAGAAGGTGCTACATAATGATAGATATGTGATAAGACCTGTCAACGGCGTGCGAGGCTATAATAATTTCAAGGCGGCGATGGCGTTGGATTCATTAAGGCGTTATATGAGTATACCAGCGGGCGCCGGTGATTCTGAGATTACTGACAGTGATGGCGAAATCACAGATCGTCAGAATCTCATCGATTTACTCGAAAGTTGAATTAATGGGGACCTTAATTCTTTCAGGATGGCCGACTGTAACGCATAGTTTTTTCGGAACGCGGCCTACCGGCGGGGCGAGGTGAGAGGCGCGGGGACAGGGGACATTCCTCCTGGCGACGGCGTGGCGTGCGGGTGTCATCTCATGGCGAAGAGATAATTCTAGTGCTATACCTTTGTACTGGTGTTGTGTGTGTTATATTGGTGTTAATTATTAAAGGCGCTTGTTTAAAATCTGAGTCTTTTATAATATCTAATTCGGAAACCGATCGTGTGCGGTCGGCCTAAAGAGATATGGAAGGCAAGAACTATCAGTACACGGCATTTGTCTTTGAAATACCTAAATGCTGGTCCAACAAGAAGAAAAACAGAAGTTTAATAACAACAATGTCCATGTCTTAAGAGAAATGGGCCCACAATTTTTTCTCAAGTTTGTCGATGATCTATTGATTTGTAAACGATGTGTTGTTATAATTGAAATAAATTTATGAAAAAATAGGATATCATTTTAGAATATTGTTTTGTTAACAAAGTATTAGATATCAATCAAGTGGGCGTTAAAATGGGCCATTGTCCTTTTGGTCAAAATATAAATTCACATTTTTATTATGGACTAGATTATCACCTCTAATATTATGAGTGAAAAAAATACTTCTTATACAATCACGAGTTTAATTATTTTTACATTAAACAAAGGAATGTCAAAAATTACTTTGCATTCGAATTAAATACCGCATATCTTCATAAATTCATCGCCATCTATAAAAATATAAACTTAGAATAAAACAAAAAGAGATAGATACGTTACGCACGACTAAAAAGTGGACTAGGTCTGACTGACATACTTTAGTCGACATACTTGACATACTTTGATCGAGTCGAAAACAAAATATATGGGATTTGACGTTCCACTGTCACCTAAGCGATGACGAAACGTCAAATCCTACATATTTTGTTGTCAATTCGTCAAGTGACAACAGGGGAGTTTTGGCGGCCATCTTGAGACGTCGTGTTGTTTGTTTTGAATTGCTTTCCAAAACTTGTGTTGTTTCTTCGAGTGTTAATGTGTAATACCATTAAGTGTTCGTGAACGTGCGTGAGTGTGGGCAAACAATTCAAAAGAAGAGAACCTGTGTTTCCATTTATCCTCCAAAACTCCGTAGGAAGTTTCAGTAAAGATTCTACCACTTTACTGGAATAATTTTTGACATGACAGACTCGACCTGACTGTTTGGTGTGATGAATGAATGACTCGTGATGCACAATGTTATTAACTTGATGCAAAAAATATTTACTTTGACACTGGCAAATTGTTATAATGCCATATAAAACAAAAAGAAAAAAGAAGTGACAACAGTCGATTGGCTTTCTAGGCACCTTATTTGTTTACCCGGGGCGAAACTTTCACCAATAAATTGTTTTAAAATGTGTTCAAGCCAAATATATAGATAGATAGTCAAGTATTCGAAGACAAATTAAACACTAACTTAGATCGTGTTAGTGTCAAGATTGTGCGGCCTAAGAGACCCATATATTCTTTATATCAGTCTAAAATTATAGTTACGAGCTAAATTTTAATACTACTTGATCAGATAAAGAATGGTTTTACATACTTTAAACTTAGGCTAATGCGACCATACATCCCGTTATGAACAGGACACACTTTTCGGTGTCCCCGAACCCATGTCAGGGACAAAGAATTGTCTATCTTCAACAAGTCACAGCCGATGGCCAAGGTGCATCTACTATTGCAGTCACTTCCGGTATGCCGGCTTAATTAGATGACTGTGCACTATCCATGTTAATAATATACACTCCTCTTGTAGACTACTTCCAAAACGCGACAAGGCCGCCAATGATTCTACACTCCGCATATGTTAGGCTAGAGTGCGGCCAATGAACGAAAATAACTGCTACTATAAGGCAGCAGTCGCCACCGCTATGCCGGCTAAGGTAACGAATTTGCGCCACCCAGATTGACAGTGCACACGCCTCTCGTTACTAATTCAACACTATTCCTCATTTGACCAAATAGTATGTTTTTTTTTAAATTTAATCCTCTTATAATATATCTAACCAATCAACGAACGTCTCACGTTCTACAAGTACAAATATATTTTAGTTATATCGTATTAATTATATTTTGTTCATTTAATAATGTAGCTAAAACACTATATTTATCATACGATATTATACAACTAGATGTGCAATAACGTTCACAATGTGACGCGAGAGAAAAGATGACCACAGCCACGTTTTTATGTTTTCATGCATCTGACATGAAAAAAGCGTAGGCTGCTTCAAACGATTTGGCAATGTTGCCGTCAAGTCAAATACTAACTGACAGAGAACCTAAACGTGACTGCGGTCATCTTTTTTCCTGCGTCACATTGGGAGCGTTATTGCACATCTAGTTGTATATATCAATGATCTTTACATAATATTTATTGATGGCGAGTGGTTAACACACGAGTCCGTTACAACGATGTACCGGGTTCTCAACAATTTTATTTGATTTGAAAATATTCATACGTCAAAGCCCGAAGTTTTTTTTTTAAAGTTAAAATGCGGTCACTTATTTTATCCCTATAAAATAGGAAAAATAATTCTCTATGGTTTCCTAGATGGAATCATAATGCTAATTTTATATATTATTATTGTATAAGAAAATGTTTTGGTTCAGGTCTTGAGTCGCCCTTGTGATACCCACAGGGGTATTTTATTTGCAGTCCTGTACTGTGTGAGACCTTGATCAGGGCACTGAATGTATATAGGGTATCCTATTAATTAATTATTTGTTAACATTATAAAAAAAAATCAATAAAATTTCACTTTCTCCAAGTGATTAAAAGCTTGTTTAATTTTTGTTATTTCGAATCATCTTCACTGGTGTTGCCATAACGTTAATACCCTCATTTAAAAAAAGCTGTATAGGCAATGATCCCTTAGACTTTGATCACGTCAATACACTATAGCCAACGAAACAGATTGTGGCTCTACTTTGCAATATTCGTCTCGTCACACGAGGATTCCGAGGTGTATCTCATGTATTCATTCCAATATATGCACGCACTCATTGGTGGAAAATGAGCAAGATTCGGCAATTGTTGAAGTGACTCAGGGTGGTTTGCACCAGAAGGCCGGTTGAAGTAACTTTAACTATTACTTTTACGCTTACTTAAACCGTTAAACGTCTACATTTACTCCACACGTGTTGCAATATCGTGTAAATTCATATTGTTATCGTTAAAGGGGTGGCTGATCTCAAAAAATAATACAAAAACATATTTGGCTTCTTTTCATACATTTGACGTTAGCAACATTGGTTTATTACTTTAACTTTAACCTAACCAAGATTCGCTGGTTACGGCTAAGGTTAAAGTAACCGTCAAAAATGAGGTACGACGATGGTGCAACTCGTGTGGAGTAAACGTAATAGTTAAAGTTACTTTAACCGGCCTTCTGGTGCAAACGGCCCTTAATCGCTTTCTCAGAGCTACAAGCAAGTCTTATTTAGATTAAAAAAACTGCACTTTGAATGCTAGATTTTTATTAAATTACAATGAAAATTAAATAGGAAAATATAGCGTTATGGGGTGCTTCATATGATCGAAATTCCTTTATTCCATCTTGTCATTAGCTACACTTCAAACTAGGTTAATGCCAAAAGTTACCGGCTTTTTTTAAAACCACAATTGGGAAGGTAAATCTGGTGACATCTGTCTTTTTTACATATTTTTTTGTAAAATATAAATTAATTAAGTCGACACGTATTTCTGGAAAACTTTTCTTTTTTTATTAATTTTAAAAAATTACGATTGTAATATAGTAATCTTAATGATCGGGACGGAGCTAAAACATTGCCAGGGAACTAAATCCTTGTAAAACTTTTCTATTTCTGTCTTTTAAGATTTATTTCAAATAAAACATGGTGTTTATAGTATACTATTTTGTTAATTACATTGCAGCAGTTATTTGTATTAAATACTGTTAACGTAAGGCAACAGAAAAATATATTGGCAACTATAGACAATAGAAAATATCTATAAAATTGTTAGACTATACAACTCTTTTTGTACACCAATGTCTATGGTCCGTCCGAAAAAGGTCGATCGCGTGTTAACAGTTTTCAAATATCTCCGCATTTTCAGTTTTTTTTTCAGACAGGAATCAAAAATTACATCTAATTGAAGTAATATCTTTTTTAAAATAATATTTTTTTAAATTTCATTAAAATGTAATAATAATTAAAGGTTAAATGAATAAAACGAAGTATTTATGGCTTTTTATGATATTTCTATTTATCTATCTTAGCTCACACGTCCATAACACTACCGGGATAGGCAGAAGCTATGGAGCGCGAGCGACCCCTCCCTATCAGCTCGAAATAACAAAAACTAAACAAGACACATTCTAAAACGTAAACTTACAACATTACTTAATACTTAAAACACTGAGATAATCTTCAATATGAAGTAAGACGAGCTAAATTAAGCGCGCAAACGAAACGTATTATGTATTATTACTATCCACTATGCTGGTTACACAACAGCATCTTTTCAGGGGGATAGAGTCAAAAGCCAATCGGCAAGTATCGTTGTCTCGAATCCTAAACAAAATTTGACGCTTCACTGTCACCCAAGTGTTGACGAAACGTCAAATCCCATAAATTTTGTTTTCGATTCGATCGAGCGACAAATTTGTCGGTTGGCTTTTTGACTTTAGCTCTTTATTTTTAATTTAGACTAGTACATTTTGATATTCAAGTAAAAATTTACAACAAAAAGAAACACTCGAGTGAAGTGGCTCAAGTTGGGAGGTTCTTTTGGCGCGTACAAACGCACCGTACATGCGCAGGAGTTGATTTATATGGAACTACAACACGCAGAGTTGATAGTTGCGCACAAAGTATACGCGTCAAGGAACCCCCAGCTTTAACGCGCCGACCTTGACGTTATAGCGACTATAATACCGGTATTTTGGTAACAGTTATCCAGAAATACCGTTAAATTTGAATACCGATACGAATAATTGTCTATACGATTCTAATGACTTTTATTTGTCGTCATCATGACGACGGAGCACGTCAACTCATATCGGTATCGATATTAAAATAACGGTAACAGAAAAAAAAAACCTTTTTCATGGTATCACCATGTCCCTAGTTACAAGTTGATTTGAAACATCAAATGCGTTACATTATAGCCGCGTCACAGGTTAAGACATTCATTAAGAATTTACACATAAAACTAATTTTTAAAACAATCATAAAAGCAAATATGTTAAGTAAGATTACTCGGGAAGTAACGCACAGTAGCCGGCATAGCAGAGGCGACCGCTGCCTGCAGATATTTATCTCACAGCTTAATATCAAACAGAGTGGGTCACATGGTAGGTAGGCTCATATAAAAAAAAACTTAATATTTAATAGAGTACGTTTGTAAGTATGTCTCTTCTCGTAAAAACAAAAAATACATATTTTAAAATTAATTATTACTCGTTAATTTCTTTATAAATGCCCATTGAATTGGAAAATTAAAAATTGAATTATTTATTTGAGAAAATATATAGTTATCTAAGAATGTGAGACCCAGCCGCACTTTGGACGCGTTTTCATACAAATATTATGTACGAGTACATGGTACACACCCGAACATCACAAGTACTGTTGGGATGTATAGCGTTTTCGTGCTAAAAATAAAATAAAATGTCACTGCAAATTGAATGAGTGCACAATGGGGAAGGTCCATAAAAACTAACCTATGCTAAACCGAAAACAATTTCCAGATAACACTGACGAAAATTTTAATTTCCGCCTAAAACAAAATTTATAGATATCTATGTTCTCTAAAACATAAAACATAGTTTTAATTATAAAGACCTTCTCCATTCGTAAGTAGTCGAGGTGCCGTATGTCAACGTATCCAAAATGCGGTATCTAGATATCTCTAGATAAGTACGTACAAAACGTAATTACAGCTAACAAGGTAGAAGTAAAATCACGTTTGCTTGAAAAAAAAAAATAGTCAACACAAATTTTACAATTTCGAGATTTAAAAACGAATTTTAAAAAAATAATGTATTATAATTAATCTATGTTCACTTTATTATTTTTTTTATTTTTTATTAACATTACTTTCTAAATTGTAAAATCATGTCAATAACATTTGCATAGAGTCGCAGCCCCACCAAGGTCACGATAACAAGAATTCACGTCCGCACTAATTAATTATAAAAATATACAATTAAGTAATAATAAGAAAAGAGTAGAGTTCATTTCAGTTCATTTTATACAACGGAACAAAGTACCAACCAATATTTAAAACATTTACATTATCACACATAACTTCAAAGCGAGAGTTTTAGTACGCGTGTCCATTAAAACTCACTTGTTCATCTGAATACGTTCGATTTTCTCTTCACCCTGTCCAAATTGGGTTCCCACTCGTCATCATCGTCGTCGTCCCCGTCGTCCGCGGCGAACAGCGCGGGCGAGAGGGGCGACCGTGAGCTCGCGGCGTCATCGTCACCGGGCGGCGTCGCCGATTGGTGCCCCTGAGGCATGTCCGATAGCATCGAAGAATACGTGCTATCGCTCAGGGGAAACTTACGAGGCGAGAATGGCTTCACTCTCTGCAAAAAAAATCAGAATGATACATCTATCCTCTCCTCGAGCCGGCATAGTGGAAGCGACTACAGTCTGTAAAGTCTGTAAAAATTTCACTGTAGTAGCAATTGTTTCCCTATTCATGGATCGCACTCTAGCTTAACATGGTCCAAGAAGGGACCTAGTCATATCATTTAGTAAGCATCTGGATATTACGCAGGCGGTCGAGGATATTCCTCAGCAATAATTCTAGCGTAACATCACAGTTTCAACCGCACATAGAGTCATCACAGAACACCTGGCCCTAAACAGGCACTACTGCAATATAAATGTTACAGACAGTCCTCTGTGCAGAGGATGCCTGGAACAGGAGGAAACGGTGCATCATGTGCTCCTGGGGTGCAGCAGTGTGGAGGCACCGAGAAGGAAATTCCTGAGGACCACGTCAACACTCCCTGAGGCGTGCTAGAACGTCGACGGCGTACTGGCCCTCATGGAAGAGATAGGACGGCTTGCATAGTACGGAAGGACGCACCAGGGACCGCCATGAAGGGTTTGCGTGCAGAAACCGGCCCGGAAACTCAACTCAACAACCACAAATAGAGCCATATTAAAAAAATAGTATGCAGCACGTACCTCGCAGTAGCTGGGTGGCGGCAACAGCGGAGGAGGCGGCGGTAGTAACGGTGTGTCGTCCGAGTGCTGCGACCGTCGCGTTCTCGGTCGCAAGTATCGTGTGCGTTCGGCACTCTCCGCGCTACTGTGACGGAATAACATCAGAGACTCCGACATATCCTCCTGCAAGACGATAAACATTTTTTTTTTATTGTAGCTCAGCATGTGACAACACTCCACCTGATGTAAAGCTAGAGTGTGGTCCATGAATGGAAACAACTGCTACTACAGAGAAACCTGTGCAGGCAGCAGTCGCCTCCACTATGCCGGATTTAGGAGACGAGCATGTCCCATCTAGATTGACAGTGCACACTCCTCTCGTTATACCTGGCTACTTTCAAACTATTCCCGAAACGCGACAAGGTCACTTCACGGGTGTTACATTCGAAAGTGGTGGTACTACACCAGGACAGCAGACTGGACAAATAACCATCATCAGTCTGCCTACCACTCTTTGAATGTCTTTGAATATCACATTTGAATGCATCAGCAAATATATACTCGTATCTGATGTCAAGCTAGAGGGCAGTCTATCTAACAGAAACAACTACTACCACATACAGCAGTCGCCTCCGCTATGCTCGCTTCTTAAGGAGACATAGTTTTTCTTTCCATACTAAGCTAGTGCTTGTATCACGACCAAAGTACGGTCAGAACTTAGGGAGGTACCACCGCTAGACCACGGCCGCTCAGCCAAACTTACTACAAATCTTATTACAAACTCACCTCCTCTTTCACATGCTTCGGTGGGAATTTTTTATTATTATTTTTCACAAATCCATTATTCAATGGCATAGGTAGAATATCTAATACTCTCCATCTGAAATAATAGAAGACAATTCGCTTATATATACTATTAAACTATGTCTATTACTGAAGATGAGGTGAATTTTATCGCATCAGGCACCGATTGCAAAGCGAATTTCTGACTACTACAATTGGCTACAACCCACATCCATTTCTGCAGGCAGGAGACAAATGCGCATCGTCCAGACACATCATGACAGTGCACACTCCTCTAATGGGCAAGGTCCAAAAAAACTAACCCATGGTGAATCGAAAACCATTTCGAGATATCACTTCAATTAGAAGAATTTTTTGATTCTCGTCTGAAAATACTTAAAAATCGAGGAGATATTTGAAAAACTGTAATGACCGTCTTCGACCTTTCACTTCGACTTTCGTACCGTTTGACAAGATAGAATACAAAGTACCAACCTAACAGTTTTGTAGATTATTATGTTGTCTATGGTTGTCGCCTCACAAGTTTGTCAAATATCTTTTGTTTGTGTTTCCTAACAATAACAGTGTTTTATACGAATAACTATTGTAATTTTTAAAACAAAACTACACTATAAACACGATGTTTTAATTAACAGGAACTTTTAAAAATCAAAAGTTTTGTTTGAACTTTTGACAAACGATTTTTTTTTTGTTCATTGGCAATGGTTTAGTTCCGAACGAATCCTCAGGTTTGCCAATATTACGATCGCAATTTTTAAAAATTAATAAAAAAAGAACAAAGCAATTACAAAAGTTTTCCAGAAACACGTGTCGACTAAATTAATCTATATTATCTAAAAAATATGTAAAAAAGATAGCTGTCACCAGAGACACCTTCCCAATTCTACCTCGCGACGCTACCCAGGACGGCAGACTGGGCTAATAACCATCATCAGTCTGCCTACCACTCTGTAATAATGCCTATAAGCACTATAACTAACAATAAACTATAATAGACATATAACATAGTTACATTGATGCCGGTCTAAAAAACGTCAACCCCAAATGCAGTTGGCAAACGCAGTCTGTTTTTTTTTTAATGACGTCATCCAATCAATATCTATGTAGGTTACAAAGTCAAAAACAATAGTTCATTGTCCTGATTAGCGAGTGATAAAGATTTGTGTTATCAACTAAGATCTTCATGCATGATATCACGTTCTTAGCAATTTTCTCTAATAAATTATATAAAAAAACAAGTTTGCATGTGTGTAGACAGTGTACTGTACTGTACTAAAGCCAATCGACAGACGTCACTTTCACTGTCACCTAAGTGACAACGAAACGTTAAATCCCATATATTTTGATTTCGGTTCGATCAGGTTTTGATTTTAGCGCCCGGTCTGCCCACCACTCTTTAAACTTACGGCTGTCTGATACATTTGAACTTATACAATATAACAATTTATAATAACATAAATATATTACTTGGGTGTAAGAATCTCCTTATAATGTAAGATCTCTGGCCTCGTAGCAGCCGCCATACTTTGGGGAATAACAATATTGTCAATATCATATGACGACGTGATACGTGACTGACGAGATTGACTCCGGGCCCTGAAAATTCAAGTTTTACATTTAACCTAATAGTTTGGTAACAAAACAATATTCTAAAATAATATCTTATTTATCTTTTTTT
Organism: Tinea pellionella; assembly: GCA_948150575.1. Classification (NCBI taxonomy): domain Eukaryota; kingdom Metazoa; phylum Arthropoda; class Insecta; order Lepidoptera; family Tineidae; genus Tinea; species Tinea pellionella. The sequence goes on along the minus strand of OX411254.1, from coordinate 1,188,922 downwards.
TCACACATTCATTTACCAATCAACAGACAATGTTTAATTGCATAAAAAACAGATATCATCAATTATTAAAGCATTTAAAATAATAATAACATCAAATATTGCATCACTAAAAGTCTAATTACTTAATAACGTGGACGAAAAAATTAAAACTGATTGGTAATAAGGAACATAGATTACTATTCTTCTAAACTAACTAAAAATCATCAACTAACTCAAAAAAAAACATGTGGGCTCAAATTTCTTATCCATTGGGGCATGGACCCTATAACATATGACAACACCCAGTCTAATGTTAAGCAAGAATGTGAATCATAAGCAGAAACAATTGCTACTACGGAGAATTGTCTGGCAGCAGTCACTGCCGCTATGCTGGCTTGAAGAGACGAATGTGCCAGCCACTCACACACAGCGCGACCAGCTCACTTCACGGGTGTTACAATTGAGGGTAGGTTAACCTAATTCGCCTACAAAATTATATTTTCACATAATGAAAGTATACCGTTCTGATGATGTATCGGCTTCACTATCACGAAGTTTTCTTGATAGAGGTGGTCTTCCTCGTTTCAACCCTGAAAAAATATATTTATTGACATAACATAGAGACGAGAGCACCCTGGATGATGCAATTTTCTCAAGCCGACATAATGGAGGCTACTGCAGCCTGTAGGCATTTTTCTGTGTTAGCAGTTGTCCCTTAGCTTAACATCGGGCGGAATAGATATTAAAAATTGTGGATTTTTCGTCAATATCCTTGTCACCTGAATCACAATACTAATACTTACTAGGCGGGTGTTTTCTAGCACTTTTCCCAGCGCTAGTGGTAGTAGATTGCGTTTGCGTCATGGTTGTTGGCGTAGAATGGTGCGCACCACGACCGGACTTGTGACTGCGCGAACGGAACCAAGCGCGGGAAGAAAGAGCCGCTAAGTGAAGAGACGGCGTCACATCTGCCGAATGTATTAAATATAAATTAGATTTTGATGTAAAAACAAGCTGCAATCGACCTGTAAGAACCGTCTATCAGCTGTGAGTTGAATGAACCAATTTCTAACAAAGTATTACCTCTGATATCAGACAGCACAGGATGGTATGCAGGATCCAGCCTGGCCAATGCTCTGTTTGCAGGTAAGGAACATATCGCAGGTCCCGGCTCTGTGGCTTCCGCGCGCCCAGTACACACCGCACAGCCCTGAGAACCCCACGAACAGTCACAGCTGAAACGATTACAATTAAACATATTTATAGAGATGTTCTGCAATCTGAGGTTTTCAAAGTCGGGGTATTGAACTTACCTAATATCGGAAGGATTAGCAGCCTTCTCCGTGGCCATATGCAGGTTAAGCATTTGTAGTAATTTGCGTTTCTTAAACGTCTCTCTTTTGAGTGGTCTGATTCTTGCGCAGGTCTCTAATGAAGGATCGTTGTCGTCGATTGTCTCCGAACCAGGCAATGGGCCCTCGTATGCGGCGGGAGGCTCCCCCTCGAATTCCACTGGACCTTTCGCTGATCGAACCTGGAAAATTGAGATAGACAACATCATTGAATTTTTTTAAACCAGGCAGGTAGGCAGTTTGACCGAAGTATAACCCTATAACAATTATATAAAAATACCTGTTTTTGAAGATCAGTATGTTGTCGCAATTTATACTCGAGTTCTTGGAGACGCAGCTGAAGCCAAACCCATCGGCTGGCCAGCGACGCGCGCGACACTTGCCACGACCAAAGCGCTCTGTTCTCACTGAAAATGTCCATGAAAAAATTATTTCCATATATCATACAAATAACAAATATTCACGCCCACTTCCAATTCCTATCCTATTATAGATGTACACAAACTACAATTAGACGTATAAACACATCTACAACTATAGACATCCATTTAAAAAGGTATTAAAATACCTTATATATAAAATATGAAAATATATTATAACCTGATTTTTCTGATGACTGTTTGTTGCCAAAATTAATATAAAAAAAATATAAAAAATATTAATTAATTATAAAATTGAAACTAATCATTAATTAATAATTTAAGATTGTGCTAATAAGATGTTATAGAGGTCAACAACCTACAATATTAAAACATTACTAATGATAAAACTACAACAGAAATAAGAAACACGTAAATAACAGCCAGAGTTGATGTGGGAATCGAACCTACATCCTCCTCTTTGCGCATAAATAGGTAACCACATCAATCCTCTATTCAATCTTTTCTTCGGCTGCAGCTCTTCCAACTGCTAGATTGGTGTACATATTATAAAATCATAGAGAAAGAGATAGCTATACCACAATCTAGTAACATAAATCAAAAAAACTTGAGACTGGATTCAAACTTATAACCCTAACAAGTACCATCATCTATGTATGTATATAACTACTCCATAATTACTAATTAAATTATTATTCAAACATTGTCGACGAGAACCTCGACATACCAACTGTGAAAGAAGAAATAAAGTTCTACGCCCAATAGTACAGAGACCATATCAAAGATCATTCAAACACTTAGCCGGCAGATCAATATACAATCACAACAAGACTGAAGCATTGGAGCTAGCATGATTTAGCCAGCCGTTAAGATAGCCTGCATCGATGAATGAGGATCTCACTGGAGGCAATCTTCAACCCGTCCATTGCCACACCACAGATCTGCTTATAGTAAATTGATTGATGGAGAAAAAAACAATTCAAATATTGTCACAATAAATATTTAGTTAGGTAAAAGGAGTATGCCCATTCGCCTAAAAGAAATGGGGCCCCCAATTTTTTTCAAGTTTGTCAATAATTTTTAGTTCATTTTGTAGAAAAATAAACGTACATTCCTTATCAGTTTTAACTTTTTTACCAGGCTTATTGATGAGTAATAAGACTTTTTCTGATGCCATATTCGAGGTTATTAATATGTTATTTTTTAAATGTAGCTCCGCATGTGACAACACTCCACCTGACGTAAAGCTAGAGTGCGGTCCATGAATGGACACAACCGCTACTACAGAGAACCTGTGCGGGTAGCAGTCGCGTCCACTATGCCGGCTTAAGAAGACTGGCATGCACCATCTAGATTGACAGTGCACACTCCTCCCGTTATAACTGGCTACTTTTCATATCAAATTGATCATAATATCAGTCTTTTGTGTTATTAAACATTGTCTATTGATTAGTAAAGTAAATGTGCTGATATAATTGAAATTTTATGAAAAAATAAGAAAATATCATTTTAGAATATTGTTTTGCTAACTATTAGATACCAAGTGGGCTTAAAAATTGACATTGTCCTTTATAGATATAAAACCCCAAATCTACCACTAAATGGCAGACATAATTGGCAAACAAAAACAGAAAAAGAGAGAATCTCAAAACGCAAAATATTCCCCTAAGGACGCGATGATGACGCAATATTGGCTCCACAAACTGAAACCCACTTTACATAACACGAAATCTGAGAATATAATCAAAAACATTGTTGCATTGTTTACACAAAAACGCACGTATTTGCCTCTTAAATCAATGCACAATAATTAATGACCCCATTTCAAACTTAAAAAATCTTTTATAGAGATAAATAAAACGCGGTTTCTGCCACGTCAATAAAAAAAAAATATAGCCTTAAAACGTTGATTAAAAAATAGTCTACCAAGCACATAATTTTTCATATAATGTATAGGTATTTTTTTTTGTTTCTTACTCTTATACTATTCACCATCCCCTATAGGTTGCCTGGAAGAAATTGCTGCTCAGTAATAAGGCCGCCTATTGTGTTACCTAATTTTCGAGAAATTGTATAAATGTTGTTTATTTTGTTTGCACAATAAAGAGTTTTATTATTATTATATTTACATATATTTAATATGTACAGAATGTGCTAAAACAGTTATTCATAGGTATTTATTGTAATAATTTGTTGACATGGCGACCTTATCGCTATAAAAGCGATCTGTTGCAGACATTTGTTGTCTGCTTAGGGTACAGATAATCACGAAAGAGAATAGGAGGTACAAACTACATATAGGTACCTACTAGAATAGACACCAATAAAGAAATACATGAAAAAACTTAAGCAGAAGTGACATTGAAGACTTTTCAAGATGCTTTAACCACAGGAGATAATAATAAAGGTCAATGACCTCTAGTCAACAATCCATAATCTGTTATACTTTCAATGTTTTATTTAATTTAATTATAATTCACTTAAGGCCCCTTGGGTACATGTATCATTAAAAACCAGTACTATGAAACTAATAGCAATTAATATTGTGATATACTGTAATAGATATTGTATTGTCTGTAATTAGTAGAGATAAAGCATAGAGGTATGAAAGAAATATGGCAATCAAGTCTCATATTATAATTACATACATTGCTTAAAACGATTGTGTCACATCTGATATAGGGCTTATTACATAAGTTATAAGGTTTCAATTGTTTTGTCACAAATTGTTATAAGATTTTTTTATACTATAGCACTGAGTGACAAAATTAATTGAAGAGTTTCTTGTCCTCTCATCATGCCTTTCCGAAGTCATGGTAGAGACAGCTAAGACCATGCCTACATAATAATAATATAATTACATTGGTACCAGTCAGAAAATTGGAACATAGGTCTAATCGGTCATGAATACATATCTACTATGGCTAGGCCACACCCGCTCTTATGGACACTTTTTTTCTTAACACTAACATGGACATGGGGTCTCATAGAGACCTATATATTTTAATTTTTCAGCAATTATCAATCTAACTAATAAAATAGGGATTTGAGAAGAATGTATGAGTCTTTAAGAAAAAGATTACATATAAATATAATCAACGATGTTAAGAATTGCCCTCGGAGGTAATTCTCTCAGGATTACTTTGCTGATCAGATCATAACCCCGAGCTTTATTATTCTTGAGCATTTTTATGTTATGGATAACCTCCTAGGTTAATTATGTTAAGATAATAAATATATCAAAATCCAAGACATCAAAAACAATTGATCACTTTTTTTTTATTGTACTTCGGCATATGACTACTCTCCACCTCATGTTAAGCTGGAGTGCTACATGGAGTGGTACATGAACGGAAACAACTGCTACCACAAACAAATTTCTGCAAGCAGCAGTCGCCTCCACTATGCCGACTTAAAGAGATGTATGAGCATACTGATCCTGAAATGCGAAAAGGTCACTTCACAGGTGTTAAACTGAAGGCGGATGCAATAACCACAAAACAGCAGTCTGCCTACCACTCTTGTCTGTAGTGAAATGGAGAGATAGTTACATAAAGTTCCTTCATGTTTTCAGTTTATACACTAATAAGATATAGATAACAAAACTAATATCTGCAATGGAAAAGTAATCACCATTTACATTATTAAACAACAAACTGTTTTAATAATAGTGATAATCAAACCATACTGTTTAAACTGACACAATATGATGCAATAATACATGAAAGTTCAAATGGCACTTATAAAACTATTATAAGAACACCCAACCCACATATTTACCTAGCAAACCTTATATCAATGAAAGATATTAAATTCGCAGAACAAATTCTATAATTTTATTTGTATTAAAATGAACAAAGCTAACTCACATTGGCATCGGCCTTTGATGCTGATTGTTGTATGTTATATCCTCATCATTACTCTCAGCTCCTGACGAAGATTCAGTCGCATCAGAGTCGAGTGAATGCTTCACTATTGTCAGATGTGAACGTAACGCACCCGCTGTGTCATCTAATCCTGTCAGTGTGCCAGTAGGGACACCGACTGTGGCGGAACGACTAGCTTCACCAGTGGAAGTAGTCCCCGTGTGAAAATATGTAGGTCTCGACACTGAACGAGATGCCACATTAGCTTGTAAAGTCGATGTAGTCTCCACTTTCTTTAAAAAAGCTTTTAGACCCATAGGTCTACCGCAACCGTCTCTCCTGGCGCCTTTTAAGCATCTCTCAAAGTTTTGACCCACTTCTTCAGATATCCTTTTTCCAAGAGACCGAGCCTGCAGTATCCTTAGTCTTCTAATCAAAAAGGCACAGCGACGCTCTATACGAGCCTGCGAGGCAGCTATCTTGACCTCATCACTCTCAGTCTCCACCGGTTCTGGCAGATCGAACCCTGACAGAGGGAATATAGTGTCGGTGGTTGCGGAGAGATCGTCTCCCGCCGAAAGCGCATCCCCCTCGAAGCTCTTCATCGCCTGCAGGAGATCGGCCTGCGCCAGTTCCGCCCCGCCGAGCTCGACCAGAATTTGGTCTACATCGTGCGAGTGGTCCGGCGCCTGCAGCCCCATCTCGTCGTCGTCCATGAGGTCTCTCGTGCCTCGCGCGTCAGACTCGCGGGCCACCTCCGGGAGCGCCGGGGCCATGACCGCCCCCGGCGCCCGTCACGGAGGTGCCGAACTCCCGACCATTTCCACGTCCTTATGTAATTCACCGGCCGCGCCTTCAACACTCGCGCACACTCGACGCACTAGATATCACTACACTATAATTCACCACGAGCATTATTTGTGGGCCCGGTCGCCCGCCGGTTTTACGGCGGCGGCCGCAGGAAGCTAACAAAAATCGGGTTCGACCGCTTATCTAAAATGCAAAGATTACAATACTTTTCATGCCGGTAAGTCGACGCCCGAACTTCTGACCGTCGTCATCCACTCGATACGCACAATTCTCGTAATAAGGAATTAAATAATTTAAATTTTGACCCACGTGATAACGAAAAGTGCGCTAGTCGCAGTTGCTTGTTTCGGACTGAACAAATGTATCGAACAGGAAATAAACCGCGTAGACCACCTAAACACAAACTGATAAACACTGCACTAAACCACCGTTGTATCCGTTACATCTATAATAAAAGACATGACGAAATATTCAATAATAATGGCGGAAGGGGGCCAGAAAACTCAGCTCGACCATTGTATTGAATCGAACATGAAAAGGCACGCCATTACTCACTCGCCCACAGAGAATAACTAGTGGGAAAGAGACACAACTACGCCGTCCTTGATAAAAGACTGCGCGCAAAAGTCAAAACAACCTTCATTAATTTGACAAAACAATAATATAAAAGTTTCACATACATAACTATATTTAAAAATCCGCAAATAATTTTAGAAAAGTATTTATAAAACTAGTTATATTGAACATATTTCGTATAACAACAAGAATTATAATAGTAGTGCATTTCCCGCCACGCTATGTTATTGTGTCAATATTTCTGCGTTCCCAATTTTGTATAGGTAGGTAGTGATAAAGTTTTGATTCGGTTAACACAATATTATTATTAATTGCTGTAATATAATTAAGTTATACGATGTAACAAAGAAACTATATTAAAAATGAAACTATAAAAATCTGTGAGTATTTATGAAATAAGGATATTTTCCGGCATGGCACAGTCAATAGGCAGTAATTTACAATATAAATAATAACATTTTAAAAACATTTAAACTTTAATGAAATTTGTAAAAAAAAAACTTTTTTCAATCAAAACAAATAGTCAATCGGTACATCACGTTATAACCTGACAAATAAAGTAACTTCCGAAATACCGTCGAAAACGGGTAGGCGCATGCGTTATCACTTCTATTTAGTCTGGTTATAATGATACCAAGGAAAAAATAAACAATGTAACGAATGTGGCGAGCGTTCAAGCGGGTTCGCAATCGCAATATCGTAATTTCTAAATTAGAGAATAACAATATTCGTTGATTAACGATTATCTTTATACGTTGGTCCAAACTAAGGACGATTAATGATTTCTAGCTACTACAAACCTAGATTAAAATCTCGAAAGAGCCGAACTGCCTCGTTTATATGAACGAATGCCGAAAACATGTGTTAAACGAATTTTGTTTAGACGCTTATGTTAATACATCTCCTTTATTTACTTTATATGAGCCATATTAACACGTATATTTAATTTTCGTGTTTCAGCACTCGAAGGGAGAGGACTCACATATTGCTAGCTTTCAATATCACAACAAATCGTAAATTCCATCTTACGAATCAAGTTATACAATAATATCTCATCTACAATACAACAACTAGACACTATCGGGCACAAATTGCAGTAATAACAGCAAATAACAACTAAAATAAATAATACACATGACATACCTAAAAAAACTTTGTTTCTTTGCCAGGTTGATTTATTTGATGAATATCTTCCTCTTCTAACATCTTGGATGCCTCCAATCTTCATAAAAAGACAAAAAAATGTATTAAAACCTCAATAGTAACAATGTTTTGGTTTATTTTTGGTAGACTCATAATAATAGTAATTTATACTGACAGTTGTTAGATTGACAGTGAACTTGAAAATTGTATTGCTGAGTGATAAAATAAAAAAGATATAAATAGTTTGTTTAAATTTGGAAATATTATGTTAACAACATTAATTAGGTGGTTTAAATAAAATTATAAATTCTTAAAATTATTACAAATTCTTTAATTATACAGAAAAAAAACAAAAATAAAAAATTTTTACTTCTTGTTGTTTAGATTAAGATTTAAGAATTACATGTTAATTTAATACATAGAACTGTTGAAATTAAAGCAATGGATGAACTACACCGCTGTTGTAAATTAATTCGTAGAAACCAATAATAAAAGTCGAACATCACAACCGCATTATATACATATATAAATCCATTACTTTTACACTTACATCCGTAAAGATCAACTTGTATAAATTTATAACAAAAAATATAGGTTCTAAAATTGAATTTACTTTGCCGAAGAGCTTTTTTGTGTAACAAATGATGAATCTATCATTAATATTGCATGCAATAAATAAAAAAAGGATTTTAATCACAAACGGTGAGGTTTATAGATTTTAATTTAGCTATATTATTCTTTCTTTTTCTTTTGTTTTTCAACACGTATGGTTGTATCATAGTGAAAGACCAAATTATATATAACAAAGTTATATATTGGCCGATATTTTTGGGTGTTTAAACACGGAGTGATCAACTTAGCCACGGTTGCAATCTTTTAAACAACAAACTAATTTCATTATTATTACTTCAATTCATTTCATGTGAATTGAACATTGAATAACCATAAATATAGACAGCATTTGATTTTATATTTTAAAATGTTAAACCAACTACTAAAATATGAGCTATGTCTATTGAAATAAATATATTGCCAAAGAATTCTAGTACTGCCAAATAATTGAGTTTCTAGTACTTTCTACTTTATTTGGACTAATTTATTACAACACAAATAAAATATAATTATGTAAATGAGGTTTTAAAGCTGCATTGTGTTATTTTATACACTTGCATGGTATTTATCTAATAATAGAGTACCACTCTTCATGGATACAATTTTACATTGTCAAAAAAATGTGTTTGATTTTATGTGATGAAAATAAGTAAAAATCATGTATAGATGTTTACAATAAGTCTGTTTACAATACAATAAGTCTGTTGTATGTATCTTGTAGTTCAAAATGTACATGTTACAACAAAACACCTGTTTACCATATTGTTTTGGTAACAGTATTGTGATTAAACTGATTGTAAATAGTAAATAACAATATTGCTGAGTTTAGAAACATTTTACTAAAACAATTATACATAGAAAATGTATATTTATTATTCAATTTACATATAGATTTTTAAGTAAACTCTTCTGAGAGAATAATTAAAATTTTGTGTAAATCTACCAAATTACAACATTGTATGAGATAATAGCTAATGTTATTTAGTAAATAATTATTGTAGGTAATACAATTCCTTACCAATCAACAACAGCAAGCAACCAAGCAACTGATGATGATGATGATCAAAGTAGTCAGTCAAGAAAGAGAGGAAAGGAGCTCGCCGAAAATTCAGTTTTGTGTTGTGGTTGGATTAATATGGAATATTTTTTTATAAAACAAGTATAGAATTGTTTCAGAGAAAATATATTATTTCCGTAATTATATATTTTTTGTTTCAATTATACATTTTTTTTTGTAATTATTGTCTAATTTAAAAAATATATTTTTCCATAAAATATGCGCCTAAAATCATAGAAAATTTTCTGAACGAATTTTGCGCCATCGTGCACAGAAATAATCGTTCAGAAATTAAAATAATATGTTATTATTATTCGTAAATTATTTTAAGTAAACATGAATTATCTGTTAACAAAATAGTTATGGGTTAAAAGTAGTTAAAAGAGAATAACTAGTCATGTATTAAATAAATATCTTATTATGAAATTAAAGTAGAATATATTATTATTTTGTCCATGCGAAAAATAAAGTGGCATTTTTGAACTTCTTTCTCTGACAGTTGTCGATTAGACGTATAAGTATAGACGTTATAGTCTGTGATTAGACGGTTATGGAAACTTGAGGAACTTCGAAGCGCGTGCGGTCGGTGTATGATTTCCAATTTGTTCGTTTGAAAAAAGTACAATGAATTTAAACAGATCTTCAGTGATACATTCTTCGCGAATGTCTCCGTTCCAAAATAAACGTAATCGCCAAATATTGCAACGCGAGGACACTCTTAATTTGTCACCTATATTGAACGATAGTTCAATATTTAAAACTTTAAATGATACAAGTTTGAGGCAAGCCTTGGATGAGTCTTCGATGGTGGCCGGCGGTACAGCTGGTAGCGGTATGAATGAATCTTATTTCGAAATAATACAGAGTTGTAAAAACACAAATATCAGTGAAGTTTTAAACAGTTTATCTATAATATGCCTAGATAAGTTAGAGTTAATCGAACCATGGAAGAGATATAACGCTGAGAATTATTGGCTCGCAGAAGAAGCTAACACATGGAAACTAATTTTATGTTTGTATTCTGACTCCATAAAAGAATATTCAATAACATTGGACAATTTGCACAGTGAGTCGTTGTCACAACATAATTATGTAGATTTGTTTCTGCAAGGTGATGCTGAAGTTAGACTACTCGGCTTGTTAGTGAACTGGTTGGAGTACTGTGCCGCATATCAAGAAGCAGCAACAAAAACAAGCGCCCCAGTATCAGGTAATTTGCATTGGAGTAACACATTACGTCAATTACTCACTGGAACAACTTTGTTCAATAAAGAGAAAAGCAAGTCTATGATATCATGTATGGATCCTGATGCCCCCAAGCGACAGAAGAAGGCACCACATTCTGATGATCAGATAGAAGATGACCAACTTTGTAAGAGAATTTTTACTGAAGTGAGATGCGGGAAATATGAGGATGCCATCTCCCTCTGTGTTAATGCAGGCCAGCCATGGAGAGCGGCCGTCTTACAAGGTTCCAGATTACTACACTATGAAAAAAAAGAAGATAGAACGCTAATCAGTTACGGAAATGCTTCACGAGACCTCTGGAAATGGTGCAGTTTAAATATAGTCAATGATTTAACAGAAAACATTTACTACAGAGCGACTTTGGGTATTCTATGTGGTCATTTACCTAGCACTCTTGCAGCGTGCCAAGGAAATTGGAAAGACCTTCTTTGGGCACATTTAAAGGTACAAATTCAAGTCAGAGTAGATAAATTTCTTCATGAGCATCATGAAACCACCTATGCCAACACTACACCAGAACAAGTCTTAGAGTTACTTGAGAAAGATCATCACCCAGAAGAAATGTCTCTTGCTAAAATCTTTAACTGTGTACACGCATTGATGGATGGTAAGAAAGAGTCCCTCTATCAAAAATGTCAGAGAAGCTTAATGTTAGGAGAAGTGAAGTCCATAATGCAAGACTCGCTCGAAGACATTGAAACTGCTGATGAGAAACTTGTACGTTTTCTTGCACATCTTATACTAGTCTTGAGACAGATCGGCAAAGAGCCTGATCAGGCTATAGGAAATCAAATTATAGAAAAATATGTTACACAACTTATCGACGAGGTTGTTGATGGTTCAATCGGTTGTGCTAACCTTGTTGCTTATTACACTTCTACGGTCGGAGCAGACAGTCAAATAAAACTTTATTCAAACTTCATGGGCCGTGTTGATAAAAGTGATTGTAGAAAGAATGTTGTGGAAGCTGGGATTAGAGCAGATATTGATATAGTGGCAGCTACTAGGTTGTTTGTTAAAAAAGTAATTATAGATATACAGGTGAACTATGGAAAATTTGATACCGCGGTAACTGCGATCAATAAGAATGAACCATTGATTGAAAAAGCGCTGTCCTCGCTAGAATGGCTAGCTTTGACATCTGTTACTTTAGTGGATTCGCTCTGGCTGACCAATGCTATGATACGCACATTCTTATTTCTAAACAACTGTGAAGCGGCCTCCTCCGTACTGGCCAAGTTTAGTGAGATGTTTCCCAATATTACAGAAATAGTAAGATATGACTCCACAGAGTTAAGAGAATATTTATGTCTAAAAGCTTATTTGGACGGATTAGAAAATTATGCCGCTTGGTTAAGACACTTTGAAAGTGGACAGCCGAAGGAAGTCGCAGCTCTACCGTCTGATGCAACATTTAGTGATAAAGTTCTATATGAACAGAAGGTGGAACAGTATGAACAGCAGAAAACGAGATGGCAAAAAGCAATAGGTACTATGTCTAGAGAAACCAGAGCATTGTTGTATAATGTGTTGTTAATGTCAGAGGGTTGGTTAGTTAACAATACTGATTGCACTATATCTGCTAGTTTCACACAAGACGAAAAGGAGGAACGCGAGAGGGAGATGAATACATTGAGACATAAATGTATACCGGAAGTCGTAATTTTACTGTTGAAAATTTTACAAACTGAAAATAATATTGACAGTCATAAAGAAGCATTACAATTAAGTGAAATAATTGCAGATGATGATAGATGTCTGTATGAAGTATTTAGTAAGGTTAAGTTGTCAGAAATCCTGGAAAGATTTAAGGAGTCATCCATATATCTTTTGCAAAATGGTTTAGATATGTTTGGTTGTGAATGGAGTGATGATTAAACGTTCACATATTTTTCTTATGTAATAAATATTTTGTAATTGTGTTTTCTTCTTTAATATTTCTGTATTATACTTCTTTTATAGAGGTATTTTGACCCCCCTGTCCTGACGGTAATATGTATCAGGACGAGGAAAGCACAAGCATGGCTGCAGTGATGTAGACCACTTCACGCATAAGCGATTATAGTTGCTTAATTGTAGAAAAAGAGCCCACGAGGAATCTACAATATATACGAATACTTTACATATATTCGACTAGGGATTGAACCTTTGCGCTGCATACTAGCATATTAAGCACTGCACCACACTTGTTTTAATAATATTAATAAATGAAAAACATCAAGTATATTATTTATTAAAAAATCAGGGAACTGAAACAGGATTTAAATTAATCAAATTATTGCTGCTCTCCGCGAGATCAGTTATGGACACCCTCCCTCTTTGTTTAATAAATTTAGCAACATCCTCTAGTTCAGACATTGAAATAAAGATAAATTTTCCTCTATCATCAATAACGCCGGTCAGTTCACCAGAAGCTTGTAATTCTGTGATTCTATCTATAACTGCTTGAGTCTTCAATTTAAAATGTGCCGCTAAATCTTCTAGTACTACTACTTTTTGAGTCTGAAATAAATTAAAATGACAAATTTAGCACATGTTTATAAAAGGCTAGAATCTAGATCAATCTAAAAGTCATCCAATCAGACAATTGTGACGCCTTTTTCCCACAAGGATAGGCAGAGACAACGGAACGGCACTTACCACGATCCTGACACAACACCCTCACTATCCTCACATCCACAATTATTTTCATACAGCCCAGTTTAATCGGACCACACTCTTCTGGGTCTGCCTCATGCATCCATTCACATCAGATTTATATATTCATTTCATCAATCTCCTTTCATTCATCCTTTCCATGTGTCCAAACCATCGAAGCATTCCTTTCTCAATCCTCGTCACATCATCTTTCTAACCAGATCTTTTGCGCGCTACACATGATATGAAAATATTAGCATAGGCTTGGCATGCTCATTGTCAGACTTTACCATGGCTTCAGAAAGGTGTATGAAGAGAAGACTGCCATAAGAAACTAGTCAAATGGTTTCATAGGTCACATTACAGCAGACCACACATTACATAAACATGCTCTTAAAAGTTGCAATACAAATACAAAACAAATTAAAACTTTATTATTATTCAAGATTTGAATTTAAGTTTTAAAAATAATGAGATAATTTTCATATTGTTTGTTTCAACAACATTTGTCACATTGTTGTAGGAGAATAAATCCAACTTTATGTTTTCAAAATGTTTGTATTTTTTGTTTCACGTGGTGTGGCGAGTATTGGCTGGGTTCTAAATAAATGCACACTAAATTACCTGAACAAAATTGATGAATTCAGTTAAAGTATTCTCTTGACCTTCGTCTTCCTCATCAAAGCCCTCACCCTCAACAGTAAACGCAGACTTTAATGCCTCATATTCCGCTTGTTGCCTCTTCTTTATTTCTTCTTCTATTCTCTTTTCTTCTTCTTCGCGTTGACGTTCTTCTTCCTATAGCAATAGTTACCGACTTACAATTAATTAATTACATTTCTTAACTAAATTACCACCAAGTGTAGTATGCAGAATGATTGTGATTATAAGCCTAGTCTGCCTTGGTGTGGTAGTACTACCACAAAAATGTAATGATAGTGAATTAAGTTAATTTCGATTCAGGATCAGCTTGGACGTAGCTGGGTATAGCCAGACAGGTGCGCTTTTTCAAAATGCATGTTTATCTTCTCAAGCCGGCATAGTGGAAGAGACTGCTGTGATGTGGCAGAATAAATGTCAACGTGATAGATGTCAATAGCACGCCCCTAGTTTGCTCTTACATCACCAATGACTGAATTTTTTTTCCTTTATGCCTCATAGACAAGCGTTTGACCGCACCCTGTCTGATGTTCAGCAGTGATGCGGTCTAAAGTGGTGCACATTTGCCTATAATGTACCTATTTACCTTTGATTTGCATCTACAGTAACACCCCGCTTTACCCGCGTTTTCGGTTTTACGCGAATTTTATATTTCGCGCTAAAATGGCTCTTTTAAAGATTTATTCGGGTTTGGACATATTGCAGAGCATAGACAGTGATGATGACAGTAAAAAACAGTGTTGCGTGTTATGAAAATATTTTACAAGACCGTAAACGAAATGCAACCAAAAAGACAATAGATAGGTACATTTTTGCATAAAAAAATGCTTAATGTGTTCTTAGATTTAAAGTATGTATTGATTTGCATTTTGTACTGACTTGGTTATGCTTAAACGTGGCTTGCGGAATGTATCCCTTGCGTAAAGCGGGGCATTACTGTATTTTAAATATAACAAATGCCTGTATTAAACTAGTATTTATATCATAGGCATTGAGAAAACAATGTTACATGGTACCACCGTTTGATATATTTTTGATGGTAATTTAGATGTTTCTAGCAAATTTACCTCAGCTTTTTCCTCAATTTTCCTTCTCTCCTCCTTCAGTATTTCTTCTTGTTTCTTCTTTTCCTCTCTGAAGTATTCCTCAGCCTGTCTTACTTTCTTTTTTTCTAACTTCGCTTCCAACTTTGCTCTTTTCTAAAACATATGATAGGTAAAAAGAGAGAGCTCTAGGTCCTTGTCTTGATACACTTTAATATGGGAGGGTTTTGGGTCAAGACATTGCAGCATGTATCATCCAATAGATGGAAAATGAGCAGCTATGCAAGCTGATCAAATAGCAAAACAAGTGTACTTTTTGATTACATTTTAATATGTAGACATGTTGCTATCTAGCTGCATTATGGCCTATATGTTATTTGGGAATTTTACAACAATCATCTTTACAGTTGTTTTAAATTATATGGACGTTTGCTATATAAACCATTAGAGGGCCAAGTATGACGTTGTTTTTACGCCGTGACAGTGTGACAATCCTTCCACCAATAAGATTGCTTCATTTAAATATGCTGGTCAAAATTAGATCATCTGATTGGTGAAGATCTAATGTTACGCTGTCAGTGTAAATGCAACGTTTACTTGGCCTTCTGATGTCTTAAACGTTTTACTACATAGACGATTCTAAGGACATATACCAAATAAGAGATCAATGGTTGTTTATAAACTAAATTAAGGTAAGAACTACAACTGCTGCCAAAATGTACTAACATTAAATAAGTAAATTAATATTGTTGTTTTATTTTAGATTTTTAATTAATATCTTTACCTTAGCACCCATCTTATCATCGTTCTCTAGTTTCTGTACCTCTGGTGGTACCTCCATATTATCTTCCCTTTCATCTGGTATCAGCACTTCCTCCTCTATTGCAGCTTGATTCCTAGCCGCTGAAATTTTTTAAAATTCAATTCCACCAATGTTGCACAATTGATTGAAGGCTTTTAAAATATCTAATCCAAAGTTTACCATTTGCTCTCATCCTGGCTCTTTGATTCCTGACTGCTTGCACACGTCCGGGGCCTCCATCTCCTTGAACAACTGCTTGAGGCTTTGGCTTATCTAAAATAATATTTTAATCATAGATTAATGAATGGTTTATAATTTAAATATTACATCAGACTGTTTTTTGGCTATATTTTCATTAATTTACATATACTCACTTTGTAGTTTCGGATTTGATACCTTCAGGAAAGTTACAGATAATATAATAATAACGATTGCACTTATAATTGCAGCTATAATAAAGGGATCCATATTTGTAATGTCAAATACAAACACGAATAATAATAAAAGAACACAGAGTTATATAAACTAAAGCTGCAATAGTAATTAAATGTATAATTTGCCTACTCGCGTACTAACGAACATTACTTTTTGCATAAATGTATTCACGTATTGCTCCGCAGACGTACTTTCATCTACCAAAATAAAACTAAAACGTCACATTTGACGTCACACGCAATAAAATGCGTTCTTTTAATTCATATTTAAAGCAAGAAAAGTTATTTATAAAATTAAAATATACATTTATATAGTTGACTGAAATTCTTTGAAATCTACGACTGAAATCAATTTTAACGAAACGAAGATTGAGAAAAGAAACGAAGACTAGCATGAACGCAACTGTAATAAAACTGTATTGTCTCTGCTTCTGACATATGTTTCGGTGACGTGTGTATAAGTGTCATTATATTGACATTATAGTGTCATTATTATTGTCTGTGGTGTAGTTTTCGTTTTTGCCGATATTTTCTAGACGAAAATGGATTTAAAAAGGTTTGCTTTGTTTTTAGTTGCGTTATTAACGTTAGATAGGGCGTCTGCTTTATATTTTCATATAGCTGAAGGCGAACGAAAATGTTTTATTGAAGAAATTCCCAATGATACTACAGTTTTAGGTAAGTCTACTATCGTGTTTATTTTTAGTTTTTTCATAGTTACGATCAATTGAATACTTTATTTATTGGGTAAATATTTTTCAGTTAATTACAAAGTAGAGTTATACGATCCAAAATCTG
Organism: Tinea pellionella; assembly: GCA_948150575.1. Classification (NCBI taxonomy): domain Eukaryota; kingdom Metazoa; phylum Arthropoda; class Insecta; order Lepidoptera; family Tineidae; genus Tinea; species Tinea pellionella. Next base: position 1,171,525 of record OX411254.1, on the reverse strand, counting down.
GTGGTTTTATGCCGTCTTCGCCTGGTATCGGCATGCACGTGGAAGTGAGGGATCCTGATGAGAAAGTGGTTCTTTCCCGTGTTTATTCGTCTGAAGGGATGATATCGTTCACTTCACATATACCGGGAGAACATTCTATCTGCATGTTCTCAAATAGTACATCTTGGTTTAGTGGATCGCAACTTAGAGTGAGTTCACATAGATTTTTTTTCGTTTTATATGGCGTATAACAATTTGCCAGTGTCAAAGTAAATATTTTTGCATCAAGTTAATAACATTGTGCATCACGAGTCATTCATTCATCACACCAAACAGTCAGGTCAAATCTCAGTCAAGTCAAAATTGTTTCAGTAAAGTAGTAGAATCTTTACTGAAACTTCCTAGGGAGTTTTGGAGGGAAAATGGAAACACAGGTTCTCTTCTTTTGAATTGTTTGCCCACACTCACGCACGTTCACAAACACTTAATGGTTAATAATCCACCATTATTACACATTAACACGTGAAGAAACACAAGTTTAGGAAAATAATTCAAAACAGACAACCTGACGTCTCAAGATGGCCGCCAAAAATCTGAGATCTCAATTCATTCCATGACAGCATAAATGTAAACCTAGGTCTCTGGAATCTTTACTATGGAATTTTGGATGGAAAATTAAAACATGTACTTCATGTTCACTTAGTATATGAATACCACTATTTCACAATTAACATTTGATAAAACAAAAGTTTAGGTTTTCATACTAATTTTGCATTCCTATAATCCTAATTTTTTTTTTATTGTAGCTTGGCATATGACAATACTCCACCTGATGTAAAGCTAGATTGCGGTCCATGAACGGAAACAACTGCTACTACAGAGAAATCTCTATAGGCAGCAGTCGCCTCTGCTATGCCAGCTTGAGGAGACGAGTATGCACCATCTAGAGTGACAGTGCACATTTCTCTCGCTATACCTGGCTACTTTCAAACTGCTCCCGAAACGCGACAAGGTCACTTCAACGGGTGTTACATTCGAAAGTGGTTGAATGTAAATTTAAAAATATGTAATAAATGTGTAAGATAATCATGACTAAGAATTACTTGCTAGTAATATCAGCTGTGTAAATAAAGGTCTGTGGTCAATAATAATGGTGTTACTTTATTTTATGCCATTTACTATATGTATACTATATGTGATAAGATATCGCTGCGGGCTCAAGGACAGTATTGTGACCAGAATGGAAAGGGGTATGCTAAGGTGGTTCGGTCATTTGGAAAGGATGGATGAAAGAAGATTAACTAAAAAAGATCTATTGTGCGAAAGTGGATGGCAGTGTCGGAAGGGGGCGCCTCAGTCAGGTTGGTCAACTGCTGAGAAAGGGTCAGATGAGGAGTACCCTCAACTGACGTGCACGCATGAGGGGAGTAATGGATGTGGTCGAAGCGTAAGTGGTATGTAGAGAGAGGAGTCGCTGGCGCTTCAGTTTCTGCCTACCCCAGTGAGAACAACGCGTGAGCTAAGTAGTACTATATGTATTTGTTCTATTTTAATCCAATATTTCAAAAGCTTTGTAGTGCAGATGTCAATAAGACTGTAGGCTTAATTATCTATAGACGTATGACAAAATCTGAAACTTTAAGAGATGGCGAAAAATACGCAAAGGAGTGTAGAGGAGTTCGAGGAAAACTAAAACTACATCAGATCCATTTTCCTAGCCAGGAACTGAACTCATTGATTTTGGTACCCACATACAGGATGTCCTAGTTTATACAATACAGGGCACCATTTTATATATTTGTATACTTATTGCAGGTACATTTAGATATACAAGTTGGTGAGCACGCGATTGATTATGCTAATGTAGCACAGAAAGACAAGTTGTCAGAGCTGCAGCTTAGGATCCGTCAGTTAATTGACCAAGTTGACCAGATCACCAAGGAGCAGAGCTATCAGAGGGTGAGGAATTCAATATTAATTAAACTCTCACCTAGTAGATTGTAGATTTCCCGCAGGCTCGTTCTCCGCAATTGAGCAGCCATGGCCGCTCGTTTTGCGTTCTCATCTAGTAAATTTTTGTTACAGTAGTTGCTCTGAAGATTTGTTGCTGTATTTATTTTTATAATTAGATAGAATACCCACCTCTCCCACTCGCACTCAGTTGTACATCTGATAAGGCGTAGTGCAAAGAATTTACACTGCCAAAGCATTTATTGAAGTAACAACGAAAATCAATTAGCATACCAGTCGCTTTGATGCTCTTGGAGACTAGGTGTGGTAATTAATTTTCAGTATTATTTCAATGGCAACACAGTTGATAATGGTTTGTGTATAAAATGGTTGCACCTCGTTAGCAGATATGTACACAAGTATTTTTTTAATGTAGCTCTGCATGTGACAACACGGCTTGATGTAAAGGTAGAGTGCGGTGCATGAACGGAAACAACTGCTACTACAGAGAAATCTACACGTAGCAGTCGCCTCCGCTATGCTGGCTTGAGGAGACAAGTATGCAACATCTAGATTGACAGTGCACACTGTCTCTCGTTATGAGTATCAGGAATTGTCTTTATTATTTTTGCTTTTGGTACATAATAAACATTTAATTTTAATTAAATCATTGATTTTAAATTACGCTTGTTGGGTTCTTGTCGCTACTGTTAAAAACTATTTTCGCAGTTTCTACTTTTTATCACTTAATTTTTGTTTTTAGTACCGAGAGGAAAGATTCAGACAGACATCAGAGAGCACCAACTCACGTGTTCTGTGGTGGAGTATTCTACAAACATCAGTGCTAGTTGCAATGGGTTACTGGCAAATGAAACATCTGAAGAGTTTCTTTGAAGCAAAGAAATTAGTCTAAAATAAATATTAATGTTTATAATTAAGTTTGTGTTGAAATTATTTAAAATAAAAATAATTTATTAGATATTTTTCAATGTACAGTCAGATGCCAATCACATAATTTTGCTCATTATCCACTGGGATGTGTAATTATATTGCAGTATTTATTTTTCTAATAAACTGGATGATCTGTTGTTTTGTAATAAAATGAATTTTATTTAAAAAAAAGCCTGATATTGTATTTAATCTTAGCAATAACACATATTAGTTCATTCTTAATTTGGGTATAGCTACTTAAATAATAAAAAAATAAATAATACATGGTTTCAATATTATTGTGACCATCCCCTTATTTCTCAAACTTAAAATAAATTCAAAAGATTAAAAATTACATATTAATTATCTTTAATCTCAAAGAGACCATCAATGTATTTTGTGAACATACTAAGGTCTGGTTTTGGGAAAGGCACTAGATCGTTAAAATCCGCCACAAGCAAGGTATTTTCTAATGTTTCACACGTACAGGAATAAAGATATCGTTCAGAATGTAAATGTGAAGCCAATTCATCTTGATGATTGTCCATTAAATGTTCGTTTACAACGGCTAACATAGGTTTCTCTGCATACAACGCTTCTAAACAACTTCCAGCGCCGGCATGGCTGATAATAAAGTCCGCATTATTAATATCATCCTTTAAACTATTTTTTAATCTATATAAGTGAAACTTCAATCCCTCTTTTATAAAAACACCGGGTTCTGGGGCACTGTTGCCAATTTGAAAGGTTACTTCTTCACAGCCAAGCTTCAATAGAGCTCCGATCACTGAGGGCTTGAGTATGGTTTCACAAAGAAGATCGAATTTTGTGGTACCGACGGTTATGAAACATTTCTTATATGCCATGTTTATAAACGTTTTACTAACTCATACACAGCTGCACAACAGCTGACAATTTGACTGATACAGAAACAATCAGAAACTAATTCGTAAGTTCGAAGCTCATAAATAGATTCCCTAATAAACGACTTCGATTATTTATGATACAATTAATACTAAATTTCATATTTTTATTAATTTTTGGTATATTTAAATATTATTCTTACCTGGGAATTCAATTAGAGGATTAGATATCTTACACATAGATATTTTACAATAGTTTTTGAACGTGCAAACTGTACGCGGCAAGTATTTTACGATTTGAAAGTTGTGCTAGAATTAATCAAGTACATAGTCTCGAGTCAATTATTTTATTTCAATAATTTGACAAAAATTTCTAATAATTATTTATATAGAATAATTTTTCTTTAAAAAAATTATCACAAGTATAATTAGTACCCGTTTTATTAAAATCTACTATTATTATGAGGTTATTAACACATTGTTTTTGTAATAAATTCAGAATTAAACAATAGGAACGCCTAAGTTGTAGTGATCAAATCCAGGTCATCCATTTTGCTCACGGAAGTCATAGTATGACGGTCGTTGGAGCATCGCATTTTTCTGTTCGGTTATCATCATAAGTAAAAACGCCTGAAATAAAACATGTGTAAGTATCTATGGATCTAAATTTATCTTCTATTTTCGTTTTGAACTGTAATGGGGCAAGTTTATTATAAGAAATCAATTTAAATGCTTAGGAAAGTAAGTCAAGGATGATGAAATCCTTGGCATTTTATTACTGGCCACATCGAAGATGCCCTTGTGCCAATAAACTAAAACCTTTATTTTAAAAGGTAACAAGGTAAATAACTAAAAAAGTATTGAAAAGACAATGCACATTTTTTTATCTAGTAGTTTGTTAACAATATTCTAAAATTATATCTTATTTTATTTCAATTATCACAAAAAAAAATCTATTACTAAAGTATCTAACATAAAAATAACCTTAAATACTGCATCAGAAAAAGTCTAATTAATTACTCAATAACCCGAATAATCATAAAAAAAATTGATTAGTGATAAGGAATGTAGATTTATTTTTCTCTTCCAACTCTAAAAAAAATTGTGAGCCCATTTCTCTTCTTCTCGTGGGCAGAGAGGATTTTCTTCGCACCACGCACTCACCACCAATTTTATATTCTTATTGGATTTATTATTTAATTGATACGTTTGAAATTGTTTTGTTGATGAGTTAGGTGTTAGCAAAGCCTTCTGAGAAATAGGTAACCTTTAGATTTATGACCTAATTTCACTGAAGGACATCTGAAATAATTTCTGTAAAGACCACGTGCGACTATGAGACCTAATCAACGTATCACTACCCTGTACATATTTAACGAATACTGACCTTATAGCGTTTCTTTATATACAGGTTGATTTTTAATAGTTGTAGGTATGTAGATATTATAAAATTTTGTGATGATGGTTATTAGCTCAGTCTTTGACCGCATTCTAGCTTAACGTTAGAGCGAAGTGTGCCGAGACATTGTAAAATAATTAAGGGTCTACATTTCACTTCATAGATTTATTATCTATAGCAGCCGGCATCAGATCATACTCCGCCTGATGTTAAGCTAGAGTGTGATTCATTCATCCAGGATGCAATGAAACGTCTGCAATCATCCGTTCTCTCCGCTATGCCGGCTTGACGAAACGAATTGGCGTCATTCGGCCGTCCGATTGGTCTCGATGAAACCCGGCTAGGTCACTTTACTGGTGAATTATTTAGTTTAGTTTTATTCGTTATTTCATTTTGGTGTAATAAATGAAATAGCGAATTGATTTAGAAATTAAGTTAGTGAATATTGGGTAAATAGAATAATTTATTTATGTAAGTGGTATTAAGTTGTATAAAAACATTTTAGAACATCCTTTTTATCACATAGGCTTATTCTATCACAAACCCTTTCGCCCACATGCTGTATCAATAGTTAAAATGAAACACCTGCGGCTAGACAACATTTATTGTTTCGTCAAAAACAGAAAAAAAGTCTGATTAAAACATAAATTTTAATAAAGTTATTATTGTATTCGATCCTTCGTTTCTTTACGAAAAATGTTCGGAGTATGTTTGAAACTTTCGCGAGTGTATGTGTTTTATAAAGATGCGATATATTTATTATATTTTGGTTTGGTTACTTTTTTATTTTGTTTGTGTACATGGAGAAGATTTCCCTTCATTGATAACTACAAATGCTTCTATCGGTAGGTACCTACAATCAGCAATTAAGAGCGGCCGTGGTCTAACGGTAAGACGCGTGAACTCCGATGAGACCCGTCTTCGAACCTCATGAATTTTGACCGGCTCCGATGTAACTTTGCTATATGTACTTTGTAGGCACTAACCTATAGGCACTATTAAAGAGTGATAGGCAGAGTGATGATGGTTGTTTTTCCAGTCTGCCGTCCTGGGGTATTACCACCACTTTCGAATGTAAACACCTTGTCGCGTTTCGGGAACAGTTTGAAAGTAGCCAGTTATAACGAGAGGAGTGTGCACTGTCAATCTAGATGGTGCGGCATAGCGGAGCGCCCTATCTAAGTTGACAGGGCACACTCTTATCTGATTCCGAAACGGGACTATTTTACAGGCCTTTAATCAACGTAATTTTTTTAACAATTGCATATCGTAACCACAGCTGTAGTGGTAGATCGCCAGTACTTAGGAGAAAGATACCAAGAGACGTTAGACCAGCTGAAGGACCACATCAGGGAGTTGACAAGAGTTCAGTTAAAACATGGAGGAGTTGTAGTGCATTATTATTCTTGGACTTCTATAAGTCTGAAAAAAGGTTTGTTTTTATGTTATATTTTAACATTAAAAGGGGTCCGTTCGTATACAGTGAATTTTTTAAGTGGCCAATTCCTAAACTATAAGAGATAGCGAAAAACGCCCAAAGGAGTCTCGAGGCCGATTCTGATGAAAACTAAAACTGATTTTAAAAAATAAAACACATACTGTATTATTGCACCATCAGATAGTGTCGTTAATATGGATTAAAGTCTAAGAAGTAATGATATACGGTAAACCAAAGGAAAGTGTTTTCGATCTTCATATCAAAGTAATATAAATGGTATATGGGCACATATAATAGTATGTTGTCCTAGCTCGAGTCAGTAGCCGTTGTCGAATTATATAATATTTTTTTTCGGTACATTAATTTTCTTTTGTTTTTTTTAAATTTTATTTATGATTTATTTTTAGTTACATTTATGTGTTAATTTTTGACATTATAATTGTTTAGGCTTCAATAGGGATGACATCGGCACGAGTGTGACTTGCCCAAACTAAATAATAAAAAAAAAACATACTTTTTTCAGGTATTTTCATTATATTTTTGTACTTTTAAATAGGTTTCCTAGCAGTATTTAGTATAGCATCATGCGAAGACACGTGGTCTCTCTTTGCTAGAACTGAGGAGGAGCAACTCTTACTATTCGCATTAACAGAAGCCGATTGTCCAAGATTACCAGTCAAGAGTGCCATCACTGTCACGTTTATGGATCCAGGACAGGAATTACCCCAATTACTTCTTGATTTAAGAAGTAGGCGGGCCTTCCGATGGAAATCTGCTATTTTATTACATGATGATACATTGAGTAAGTTATTTTTCTTTGGGGTCATATCGACCCGACGTTATCGCACTTCGTCTGATGATAGTGGCTCATCAGCGCTACTATCAGTATCTTAATCAGATAACTGAGCTAGAACCTCTAAATCACTGTCACTATCATCAGAAAATATCGGCAAAGCCATTTTTACCGTATCCGTAATTCGAGCACTTTCCGGGATCGCAATCCTCGATCGAAAGTAACGTCAAAATCAACAGATAGGTTATTGGCACGCACCATGGAGGAACAAACTACCATTTTCATGCAGAGGCCTAACTCTAATCAGTGATCCGACGTCTCACGGATAGTTTGCTTTGAAAGATTGCAATTTCGATCGGCAGATAGGTTATTGGCACGCTTTCTGGGTTAGCCAAAACGGGATCAAGATTAATCTCGGGTGTTAGAGCGCCGTGCGGACCTTGGGCGCAGATAACTGTTACCATAGTGAATTAAGACAGTTGTCTAATTGTTCTCGTTGTTCTCGATGACTCTGGAACGTGACATGGTTATTTCATGGCTGTTACATTTGAAGGTTTACCCAGAATGATCGATTTAGTTAAATGACTGTTTAAAAAATAATACTTCAGAAAATATTACTTTTAATAAATAAACAAAAAATCCAGGCGGCAACTAAGAACTGCGTTATTTTCTTAGATATACTGTTGGGGACATCGCATTGTATTTTTATTTATGTTTATATATTTCAGATCGTGATATGATATCACGTGTTGTACAATCGATGACGTCACAGATAGATGACAAATCCGTGTCGTCAGTTTCAGTGTCCGTTTTCAAAATGAAACATGAAGTGAATGATTACTTGAGAAGGAAAGAGATGTATAGAGTTCTTTCAAAGCTTCCTGTTAAATATATTGGTAATAATATTAATTTTTATTTTATTTTATTTTCTTTATTTGGAACAGTAAAAAGTTGTACAGTAAAATCTTAGGTCTAGTACATAGATAAGTAATATGTCAATTTGTCAGGTAACCTTTGGGAGAAATGAAGAGTAACTTCTGTACAGAAAATAAATCATAAAATTAAGTAAATTGAAAAAAAAAAATTAATATGAAAGAAAGCAAATTCTATTATTTTTTCGGAAAAGAACTCCTCATTATATCAGCCGCCCTTTTTTAACCGACTTCAAAAGGAGGAGGTTATCTATTCGTCGTGTATTTTTTTTTTTTTTTTTTGTGGCGATGTTCCCTCATATCTCCGCCGTTTGTGGACCGATTTTGATGATTCTTTTTTTGTTGGATAGAGTATATGTCCGCATTGGTCCCGTTTCAATTTGAAGATAATATTCCATCTCTAAGGGTGGAAAATTAGGGGATGTTTCGCCGTTTGTGAACTGATTTCGATGATTTTTCGACGATTTTTCTTTTGTTGGATAAAGTATGTCTCGTGATTGGTCAATTTTAAATTTGAAGAAAATATTCCATCTCTAAGGGTGGAAAATTAGGGGATGTTTCGCCGTGTGTGAACCTATTTCGATGATTTTTCTTTTGTTGGATAAAGTACGTCTCGGGATTGGTCCCATTTAAGGAATAAAATATTCCACCTTAAGGGTGGAAAATTAGGGGATATTTCGCCATTAGTGAACCGATTTTGATGATTCTTTTTTTGTTTGATAAAGTACATCTCGGGATTGGTCCAATTTAAGGAATAAAATATTCCACCTTTAAGGGTGAAAAATTAGGGGATATTTCGCCATTCGTGAACCGATTTTGATGATTCTTTTTTTGTTTGACAAAGTACGTTTCGGGATTGATCCCATTTAAGGAATAAAATATTCCACCTTTAAGGGTGGAAAATTAGGGGATATTTCGCCATTAGTGAACCGATTTTGATGATTCTTTTTTTGTTTGATAAAGTACGTCTCGGGATTGGTCCAATTTAAGGAATAAAATATTCCACCTTTAAGGGAGGAAAATTAGGGGATATTTCGCCATTAGTGAACCGATTTTGATGATTCTTTTTTTGTTTGATAAAGTACGTTTCGGGATTGATCCCATTTAAGGAATACAATATTCCACCTTTAAGGGTGGAAAATTAGGGGATATTTCGCCATTAGTGAACCGATTTTGATGATTCTTTTTTTGTTTGATAAAGTACATTTCGGGATTGATCCCATTTAAGGAATACAATATTCCACCTTTAAGGGTGGAAAATTAGGGGCTATTTCGCCATTAGTGAACCGATTTTTATGATTCTTTTTTTATTTGATAAAGCACGTTTCGGGATTGATCTTATTTAAGGAATACAATATTCCATCTCTAAGGGTGGAAAATTAGGGGATGTTTCGATTGATTTTAATGATTCATTTTTTATCAGGTAGGACTTGAGAGTGTCTGTCTATAAGCCCACTACTCATCACATTTTATTTGAACAGCGCGTTTAGAATTTTATCCATACAATCAATCAACAGTTACAACTAAAAATTACAAAATAAAAACATTTCTGAAAAAAATTGAACCGACTTCTAAATAAAACACAAGGCACTAAAAAGTAAAAAAATAATTTTAATTGAGAGTACATACACACAATTTAATAAACATAAACATGAATAGATGCCTATTATTATTTCCACATTAATTGTCTACATTTTATTTAGCATATATCTGAAGTCGGTGCCAACCAAATATGAAACTCCGCATTGCTTGAATCTAGGTACATTACCGATCATAAAACATGTTTCAAATGCTTGCACCGACTTCAGATATATGCTAGATAAAATGCAGATAATTAATGTGTAAATAATAATAGGCATCTATTCATGTTTATGTTTATTAAATTGTGTGTATGTACTCTCAATTAAAATTATTTTTTTACTTTTTAGTGCCTTGTGTTTTATTTAGAAGTCGGTTCAATTTTTTTCAGAAATGTTTTTATCAACGACAACGTTATGAATTTACATGATAGTGTAATGCATGTCACCGTAAAATGTAACAATCAAAGTAACTTTATCGGGCCTTTTGGTGCAACAGTGCGTATATGTAGGGCTTTAGGGTATATGTGCAATGTGCATATTCCATACTAAATTGTCACGTAATTTTCACAGCGCATTTTGGTTACTTAATGATACAATAATGTTGCAGGCCAAAATTTTATAGCAATAGTAACAACAGACGTGATGTCAACAATGGCGGACACAGTACGTGAATTAACAATGTCACACACACAAGCACAATGGTTATATGTAGTGGCCGACACCAACATACATAATGCAAATATATCTTCTTTAATTAACGCTTTGTATGAGGGGGAAAATATTGCTTATATTTACAATATTACTGATGATAATCCTGAATGTAAGGTAAGGATATTGTTGTAAGTTAAGGTCGGTAACGGTGACAGATTATTTTAACTAACAAACTAGGCAAACACTAGGTAATCTAGGAAAATACTAAGCAAACTATACACGTGTGCCTAGGGATGCGAGGTTTCAAGTTTCAATTTTAAACAATTAATAGACAATAAACAAAAAACAATTTTTGGTGGCGGGTAAATCTATTGTATTTTATGTTTTAATGCTTCTTTGTTTTTGCTTCTGCCTGTCGCTGTATTTTATCCAAAATAAAAAAATAAAAAATAATAAAAATAAACAATTTTTTTTTTCGATATATTAAATTGCTGGGTTTGTTATTAATTTATGTATATACTGATCATCCCTATTTTTTCGATATTAAGACTCAGTTTCACGATTTTAATCATCTGTTAATAATTTTACGATTCACAAGTTATAAATATCGGTAGCGGTTGGTGGAACAGCAATTTTACAATTGAACAAGGCGTACAAGTATTTAACCATCGATGGCGAAACCGACCCTTATACTGTTATAGTATTTTTCATTGTTAGATCGCCGCCAAAGAGGGTGCCGATAAGGTGCTTGCCTAGGGCACTATAGAAATCTAGCCATTCAGTAATTCATTCATAACTTTAGGACTGGTAATTAAATCCTGCCAATTTTCAGAATGGATTAATGTGTTTTTCACAAGAACTAATGGGTGCATTCATATCGGCGTTAGACGCTGCAGTTCAGGACGAATTTGAAGTCGCGTCACAAGTATCTGACGAGGAATGGGAAGCTATAAGGCCTAATAAATTTAAGAGACGAGAAAATCTTTTAAAACATATGCAGGTGAGTTTTGGTATTTTGTCTTACCATTCAGACCTATAGGTTAAGTTACTTAATATATCGGTAATTAATTAGTTACAATTATTTTCCAAACACTACTTTCAACTAATTTCCGCTAATCAATGTTAATGAGGGTAGGTACACAGTCACATCAGCTGTCAATGTTAGACCCTTCACCAACATGCAAATACCTCTCGACGCGTTTCGCCACTGCACGTGGCATCCTCAGGAGCGAAGTCGAAGCGACCACACGTCTCCTGAGGATGCCACGTGTAGTGGCGAAACGCGTCGAGAGGTATTTGCATGTTGGTCCTCTAGACCACGGCCGATCTATTAAGTATTTATGTTTTCTTATTTGATGTATTCCAGCAACATCTGTCAGCGTACAGTCGTTGTGGTAACTGCAGTACATGGAGGGCTTTATCCGCTGATACTTGGGGTGCTACTTACAGAGGATATGTTGATGGTGACATTATCCCAGATACTAAAGACGTGGTTAACGAAACTGTTGGAGTTATTGAAAATGTTGATTTGTTGCAGGTAGTTTAAAATTCCCTATTAAGGTCCAATTGCACCACATGACTTAACTATTACTTAAAGTTAAATTAAAATTAGGTTGTCTCAAAAAAACCTGTCAGTTTTGACGTTTACTTTAACGCTAACCGTAACCAGCGAATTTTGGCTGGACGAAGTTAAAGTAATTCAGGCCTTTTTTTTACGTGGGGGTTACTCCGCTACCGCCTCCGCTCACGCGATGAAGGGTGGTCTCTCACTCAGGTCTTCTCTGAAAGCAGAGTGTGACCCGAGGAGAGACCCCACCTTGTTGGTTTTGGTTCGCGCCGGCGTACCTCAGGGAGGCATCTAGGGACCCTCCACCTGAGGACGTGCCCGCTGGGAGAGCAGTAACTCCAACAGTGCCTCCCATACGACACCGTCACTCACGGTTCTATAAGGGTTCTACAGGCTCTATAAGCCATTTTATTATTTTGATATTTTATATTTTTAAATGATCTGGGATTTTGCGGGCAGGCGGTTTAAAGTTTTTTAAAAGTAATTAACTAGATAATTTATTATTTTGCAATATTGTTATGTGTCCGGTAGAATATTATCGAATAAAACGATATCAATGACCAGCTGTGACTTTGATGGTTGACTTTGAACTGGTATTACCAGCATTTTACTATAAAATATAATTAATTCCAAACAGGATATTTTGTTTGTCCGACCTACCTGTCTAACTGTAGATTGTTCTAGAAATTACTCGTGAAATCTCGTTTTATGTGGCCGTTGGTCTTAACATGAAGAAACCCTTGTGTTTTTTTTTCTTTTGTTAATTTTTCCCTTCCCGAATACCGGGTATACACGATTGAAATCCTCACTATGTTCCTCTTTACGTCAGATGGTGACGTCACGGGCACGCTTTCGCATTCTTTCGCGACCCCACCGACGCTTGGCCGTTAGCCCCCACCTCATCGGGAAGAAACACCATTCCAGCCAAGTAACTGATCGGCAGTTTAACCCCGGGTTATCGCTTTTGGCTCGGAGTGAAGGAGTTAACAGACCGCTACTCCCCCTACCGCTTCCATCCACGCGATGAAAGGTGGTCTTTCACTCAGTACTTCTCTGAAGGCAGAGTGTGACCAGAGGACAGAATCGATCGAATATCGACTAAAATAGAATATCGAGTACAGCTGCGGCAGTCTTCAATGCCGTTATTTATTTACCCAAGGAGTACTTTGTCATTTTAGGTTGGGTTTTGGAGACCTGTCGACGGAATAAGATTTCAAGATGTACTTTTCCCTCATGTCGAACATGGTTTTAGAGGAAAGGAATTACCCATTATGTCCTATCATGTAAGTTTATTTTTCTTTAATAACATTCGAATTAATGTTTACGTACGTACATACCTAAACCCCGAATTAACAAACCTTGTGAAGAATTTTTGCAAATAACCACATAACATCAAGTTATCAAGCATAGGTATAGCGGACGCGACTGCTGTCTACAGATCCATTATTTTGACAGCAGTCGCCTTCGTACATGGATCGCACTCTAGCTTAACATCAGAATTGAATAATATAAACGGCGAATCGAACCCGAAAGTACAATTTTTAAATATATTACTATGCTATTCAAATTGCTGAAACCACAAAGATATATATTTTTCACAGTTTAAAAAAACCATTAATTATTCTAAATATTATATCTGTATAATATTATAACTAAAATTTATATCTGTGATCAAAAAATTACGAACAACTTGGTTAAATATTAAAAATTCCAGAACCCTCCATGGACAATTCTACAGACCAACGAAACGGGATCTGTTATAAGCTATTCGGGTCTTGTATTTGATATTGTTAATCAACTTGCTAAAACTAAGAATTTTACGTAAGTATTTTTGCTACTGCAATCGCGACCGAGTGGGCATAGATATAGGCCGCGGCATTCCGAATCCAAGCAAGTTCGAATCTCACGAGAAACACTTAGAAAGAAATAATAAAAAAAAATTTCGCGTTAACTAGGTTGTACTGTCACCTACAAAAAGTCAACCGCAAGCTGCAGGTTTACAATTTCATTTGCGGCGAAATACAGTGAGTGGTAGGCAGACTGATGATGGTTATTTGTCCATTCTGTCGTCCTGGGGTAGTACCACCACTTTCGAATGTAACACCCGTGAAGTGACCTTGTCGCGTTTCAGGAATAGTTTGAAAGTAGCCAGGTATAAAATACACTGTCAATCTAGATGGTACATGCTCGTTTCTTCAAGCCGGCATAGTGGAGGCGACTGCTGCCCGTAGAGATTTCTCTGTAGTAGCAGTTGTTTCCATTCATGGACCGCACTCTAGCTTTATATCAGGCGGAGTATTGTCACATGCCGAGCTACAATAAAAAAAAATTTAAAAAATCTTCAATTTGCAGAATAAAAATTTTAGTTCCCGGCAGTACAGGTTCGTCTTCACGTAATCAATCATCAGGTGATGTGAGTAAACTAATAGTCATATCATAAAAGAGGGGTAGGCAGACTGATGATGGTTATTATCCGAGGTAGTATCACCACGACCAAGTGTAACAACCATGAAGTGAGTCACCTAGTGGTGTTGGGATAAGCTTGTAGACGGGTATGACGAAAGGAGTGTGTCCTGTCAACGGATGGTGCATTCGTGCTGTCTGTACACATTCCTCTATAGTACCAGAGCTACTATAAAAAATAAATAAATATAAAAATATTTTTTTTGGTTTCCTTCCAGTTAATGCATAGTCCAAGTGCTCAAGCCACTCTATTAGCAATCTCCAAAGGCCAAGCAGCATTAGCAGCAGCTGCATTTACTGTTTTAGCTGATCCTATACCAGGTATAAAAAAATTGGAATAAATTAAACTGTGTCAATCGCACGTACTATCAACAAAACTCGCGCTGCACAGCTCTGTAGAAAATAATGACCTCTGAAGCATGAGACTCACTTTTAGCCAGTTAGGGATATAAACTTGATAATAAACCGATTCTGTTAGTGTATGTAGTTACTATCAAGAGCAGCGCAGCAGTCCTAGTTTTTTCTTTTTAAAATTGTTTATCGGAATATTATACGAGTAGTTGCCTTCTCTTTCTGATTGCATTATAAGTAAAGGAGATCAATATTGTTGTCAATGTTTCTATATGTTTTTTACATATTGCACCTCATTTAGTTGTCAATGTTAAGAGGGAAAAACGAAAAAAATGACATGTAAATATCAATCAACTTGACATTGTCATTAAATTTCAATATTCAAAATATATAATATAACTATTAGGGTGGTTTGCACCAGAGATGGCCGGTTAAAGTAACTTTGACTGTTACTTTAACTTTAACTTTGACAGTTACCTTTACTTTTACTCCACGCGCGTTGCACCATCGTGTAAATTAATTCGTTATAGTTAAAAGGGTCGCTGGTGTAAATGAATTCTCTCAATACAAACAAGAGCGGCTTTTCAAAGATTTGACGTTAGCGACATTGATTTAACTATTACTTTAACTTTGACCGGCCGAAATTCGCCAGTAACGGTTAAGGTTAAAGTAATCGTCAAATGTGACAGATTTTTTTGAAGCAAACCAATTTTGACTTTAACCATTACTTTAACGTGACAGTAATAGTTAAGTCATATGGTGCAAATGGACATTAGATTAATCTACACACGTCAGTTGTCATAGCAACGTAAACATAAGTTATATTTAAAGTAGGAGATGAGAGAAACATACAAAAATGCAAGTAACGTCCTTAAGGTGGGACTGCTCCATGCTCTTGATAGTACATGCGGCCGTTAATGTTATGTAATTTAATAATGGTTATACTTTCCAACTGATCCCGAATCGACCACTCGCTCGGCCTCCGTCTGATGTAAAGCTAGAGAGCGGTCCATGAACGGAAACAACTGCTACTATACTATGGGCAGTAGTCGCCTCCGCTATGTCGGCCTGAGGAGACGAGTATGCACCATCTAGAGTGACACTGCACACTCCTCTCGCTATACCTGGCTACTTTCAAACTGCTCCCGACAAAGTCACTTCATGGGTGTTATACTCAATAGTGGTAGTATTACCCCAGGTCGGCAGACTGGGCTAATAACCATCATCTGTCTGCCTACCACTCTTTAATAGTGCCTATAGGCACTGAACTACCAAACTTACATTGGTACTGGGCAGAATTTAGGTTCGAACACGGGTCTTACCGCTGGAAAAATAAATAATTTAAGCTTTGACGTAAAATTTCATTTTCTAGGTGTCAACTTTACAACACCAGTAAGCTCTCAACCGTATTCATTTATGATTGCAAGACCTAGGGAGTTGAGTAGAGCTCTATTATTTATGTTGCCATTTACAACTGATGTAAGTATTCTTTAGATCTCAATATTTACCTACTCGGGGTTAAAACTATCCCCAAGTGGTTTTTACCCACAGACAAATTAACCTTTATATTGTCGTTATATTATCTTTATATAAACGTTATATTGTCTGTGTTTTTACCTAATTTATTAAAACTAGTAGTAATGATGGTATATACAGTATGTTCCAAAAGTTTGCGTCAAGCCGAAATCGAGTGGTGGGACAAGGGGTAACAGCATTTAATATAATAAAAATCTCAAATATTGCATCAGAAAAAGTCTAACTACTCAATAACCTAGGTGATAAAAATTAAAAATCTTTGGTAATAAATAATGTAGATTTGTTTTCCTACAAAATGCATTAAAAATTATCGACAAACTATAGAAAAAAATTGTGGGCCCATTTCTCTTAGGCGAATGGTGGGCCCAATTCTCCTTTTGTTGACTGATTGGCGCGTACCATATTTTAAAGGATTTGCCTAAGAGAATTAGGCCCATAACTTTTTCCCCGAGTTTCCCAATGATTTTATTTTTATTTTTTTATTTAAAAACTTTGTTGTTATACATAGAACAAAAGGCGAGCTTAATGCCGCAAGGCATTTTCTTCCAGCTGGCCTTCGGGAAGCAGATACGTAATGGTTACGGATAGTAAAAACGATTAATCTATAATATATAATAGGGATGTTGCGGATGCAGATTTCTTCACATCCGCGGATGCGGATGCGGATGCGGATTTTAAGAGGCTCACATCCGCGGATGCGGATGCGGATGCGGATCTGTACATAAAACTGTGTGGGTAAAAAAAATTAAAAGACAGTAAGAACTATCCTTTCTTTATTTAAAAGTAGTGAGTGAATTATTATTATTATTAACCGACTTCAAAAGGAGGAGGTTATCAATTCGTCGTGTATTTTTTTTTGTGGCGATGTTTCCTCATCTCCGCCGTTTGTGAACCGATTTTGATGATTCTTTTTTGTTTGATAAAGTATGCCTCGGGATTTAGTAGTACTTAATAGTACTTACATACACAACACAGTTACATGTACGCGATTCAGCGTTGCCAGATTTTTTTTTGCCAAGTCGGGATTTCGAATCTTTTTGAGTGAAAAAAAGCGGTATTCTTTCTTCGAAAGCGGGATATAGTAAAAAACATATATAATCAGAAGTGTTAAAATATGTATATTTTATTTAGGTTTTAAATAACGTTTACGTGACAATAGATAGCAAAAATAGCCATAGAAAATGTACTTTAATAAAAATATGATATTTTAAATCAGATTTACCCTATCGTTAGGTAGTTGAGTCTTCTTATTTGTTTCTGAAATCTTCGGTTTGCATAACAAACCGTTATAACCATATACTCAGATAGAATTAGCTTTCTGGCCCAGAAATTCCTATTGGACGGGATTTTTTTTGTATAGATCAAAGTCTCAGAAATTGATACCAATAAAATTTATAAGTGAATATTGGGCGCTAAGGTGCCAAAAACATGGTAAAAGTGGTAAAAACCAGTTTTTCGCTTCTAGAGGAAAAACTACAGCTCGGACAAAAAAAAGTTAAATGTAACAAATGCGCGCAATAAAAAAACAAAGAGAATGAGCCTCGGTAAAGCAAAATCGGTCCAAAGGCGCTGCGGCGCCACCTCGAGCGCAAAAGTACCTGAACTTCATAGATTATTTAAACAACTTTATTCTTTGTCAAGTTATTTGGAAATTTGTAGTTC
Source organism: Tinea pellionella (assembly GCA_948150575.1). Taxonomy (NCBI): domain Eukaryota; kingdom Metazoa; phylum Arthropoda; class Insecta; order Lepidoptera; family Tineidae; genus Tinea; species Tinea pellionella. Next base: position 1,153,431 of record OX411254.1, on the reverse strand, counting down.
AACTCCTCCTTAATGCATAGGAACCGAAATTATAACGTTTTTCGAAAATTAAAATACCCTTTCAGTCGATTTAAAAAAAGGTTACTTTTTGCAAAAGTCGACGGTTTGCAAAAAGTTTAAAACATTTTCATCTGAAAATTTAACTGTAGTTAGAGGACCACAAAACTGACAGCATATTCAAATTTCAACTCTTCTCACTTTCAGAACGCGAATTATTGAACTTTCTTTTATTATTTAATTTCTGGACCGATTTTGCTCTACCGGGACTCATTCTCTTTGTTTTTTTATTGCGCGTATTTGTTGCATTTAACTTTTTTTTGTCCGAGCTGTAGTTTTTCCTCTAGAAGCGAAAAACTGGCTTTTACCATTTTTACCTTTTTTTGGCACCTTAGCGCCCAATATTCACTTATAAATTTTATTGGTATCAATTCCTGATACTTTAATCTATACAAAAAAAAAAAATCGTCCAATAGTAATTTTCTGTACTTTTTTAAAATTTCTGCTAATTGTATATGAGTAATACAAATTTGACAGATCGTAAACGATAGTTATATCAAAATGTATGGGGAATGTGTCCGTTAGAAAAATGTGGTGTTTCAAATAATAGTCTGAAGAGTGAGTTACAATTTGTACTCTTTATACACAGTTTACAGTAAGCTTTATACTTATCCGACGTCACAATACACACACAAGTCCGAGAAGCGGGACTGAACCTGTCCCGCACGGGACATTGAATTTTGATTTAAAAATCGGGAGGTCTGGCAACGCTGACGCGATTGTATGTGTGCTGCTTGAGTGAGCTTATTACTCTCTTACTAGTCGACTCGCACCACAAGCCGGTCCCGCTCCTTTCTTTCTTGTCGCGACCTGTTACACATCCGCATCCGCATTAACTCCGCATCGATTTATGCGGATGCGGATGCGGATGCGGATGTCTAAATCAATGCGGATGCTCCGCATATGCGGATGCGGATGCGAATATTCGCAACATCCCTAATATATAACCCTAGAAATACCAATTATATTCCCAGATAGTTACACACACATACACATTACACACATTTTACTTTATTTTATAGGAAAATAAACCCACATTCATGATCACCAATCAGTTTTAATTATTTTACCCAGGTTATTGAATAAAAAGACTTTTTCTGATGCAATATTTGAGGTTATTATTATATTAAATGCTTTAATATAATTGATGATATGTGTTTTTATGTAATTAAACATTGTCTATTGATTGGTAAACGATGTGTTCATATTAAAATATATTAATGAAAATATAAGATATTGTTTTGTTAACAAACTAAACAAACAAGTGGGCCCAAAATGGGCTTTGTCCTTTGGCATTGATATTGCCCAGGTTATTAATAGTGTATTTTTTCCAGACATGGTTATGTTTAGGTTTCGCAGTAATTCTAATGGGACCAACTTTACACATAATACATAGGCTTAGTCCATACTACGAAGCCATGGGTGTTACACCACAAGGTGGTCTATCTACAATACATAATTGCCTATGGTATATTTACGGTGCTCTTTTACAACAGGGTAAGTAGACTTAATTAATACATATCGACTTTAGATCCCTATTTTATTTTCTAAAGTGCCACAGTGCCAGTCATCAAGACAGTACGTGCTAATTAATATAAACTAACAAACATATAGTTAAAATGTTTGTAAAATAAAAACTACTAGACCTATTTCTGTAATAAAGTTTAATGTGGCTTACGCACTCTTTTTTATCGTACTTCGACATTGACAACACTCCGCCTGCTGTTAAGGTAGAGTGCGATCTATGAACGGAAACAACTGCTACTACAGAGAAATCTCTACGGGCAGCAGTCGCCTCCGCTATGCCGTCATGAGGAGACGAGTATGCACTATCCAGATTGACGGTGCACACTTCTCTCGTAACTGGCTACTTGCAAACGAATCCCGGAACGCGACAAGGTCACTTCACGAGTGTTACATTCGAAAGTGGTGGTACTACCCCAGGGCGGCAGACTGAGCTAATAACCAGCATCAATTAGCCTACAACTCTTTCATTAATTCCTTTATTATACCATAGGCACTGAGTGGCCAAACTACATAGTTACATTGGTACCAGTCAGAATTTAGCGAGGTTTGAACACTGGTATCTAGGATTGCGAGTTCACGCGTCCTACCGCTAGACCACGGCGCGTAGGCTATTGCAAATTATCAGTCTGCCTACCACTCATTGATATTTTCCATAATTGCAGGAGGAATGTATCTCCCGCGTGCAGATAGCGGCCGTTTAGTGGTAGGCACGTGGTGGCTGGTCGTATTGGTTGTGGTGACAACTTATTCAGGGAATCTTGTTGCTTTTCTCACATTCCCTAAGCAAGAAGTTCCTGTCACGACAGTCGCCGAGTTATTAGAATCAAAACATCTTTATACATGGGCTATTAATAAAGGATCTTATTTAGAAATGCAGTTGAAGGTATGTTTAGGTTTTACAACTAATATTCACGCACTGTTCCTACCGGGGTAGGTAGAAACTATGGAGCGTCTGCGACTTCTCTTTGTACATATTCAGGTGCCCTTTCAGAGCAGTCTGCAGCTGAGCAGCAGCAATGCATTGTGGCTGATAAAGGTCTTTCTAGGGCGCTCCCGACTCTACCACCCAATCTTAGCCAAAACAGAGCGTAATATTATTTTATAGAAAATACAAATTTTAAAAAATACCGTGTTAAATTAACTCAATTATTAAGTGTAACGCCCGTGAAGTGATTAGTTGAGTTTCTGTAACAGCTCGTAAATGGCTAGGTGATATAGAGAGGAGTGTGCATTGTGAGCTTGGATAGTGCACATTTGTCAATCCGGTATAACGGAGGCGACTGTAGACATTTCTTTCTAATTTAACAATAGAGATACCAGAGGTGCAAACTTCATACATTTGACAAAGCATAGGCCGCTTCAAACGATTCGACAATGAACCTAAACGTGGCTGTCGTCATCTTTTCTCTCGCGTCACATTGGGAGTGTTATTGCACATCTAGTTGTATAAATCTATCAATTTAACAATATAAAATTAACAGGAATCGGACCAGCAAAAATACAAAGATCTCCTGAAAGATGCTGAAAAGATGACAGGTTCAGGTGGTGTGGAGAGTTCTTCGGGACCTAGTGCTGATGTTTTGAATCGTGTTAGGTCACACAGGCATGTGCTAATAGACTGGAAACTAAAATTAAACTATCTTATGAGGGCTGATCATGTTGCAACGGACACTTGCGATTTTTCTATAAGTAAGTTCAAACTTTACGCTTGCTGTACGCTTACTCCTTCTTATTTACAGACCTTAATTATAATAATATTATGTGAAAACTATTTTGAGTATATTTCATATCGGAGTAAAAGAAACTTCGTCTTGACGTCAAAAGGTGTGACAATACAGATAGAAAAACGAACTTCTGCTGCCCCCATTTTTTCATCCGATACAATGAAAATTTTGACCAAAATGACTCATTTTTATGGACAACGCAAGCTTGGCCAGAAAAATTACTATGCCAAATTAGTTTTCATAAAAAAGAGCAAATGATTCCTAAGACTGTTTTCCTGTATCTCCTGTCTGATTTCCCCATACTGTCCCAGTTAAAAAAATTACCCTGTATATCAAATGGCCAGTATGTAATATAAATTAGTAAAAAAAGTTCATTCTCCATCATAAACGCGTGGGTATTGGAATTCTCCAACAGAATTTTCAGTCATTTTATTTAACCCAGTAAAAGAAAATGTACGCCGCGAGGTACGTCCTCGATGGTCTCGGCTCACTTCAGCGCAGAGCTGTGCGTGGGCGATGAGAGGGTGACCCTGCAGCTAAGGCGAGACGTAGTGGAACGAGTCCGGTAACATCCGGATCGACGAAGGATCAACGGATCCTTCAAGCACAGTGTGAAGAGGCATCTCATCAAGCCGGCATAGTGGACGCGACTGCTGTCTGCAGTTCCCCTTCTCTGGCAGTGGTCGCCTCCGTTCATGGATCGCACTCTAGCTTAACATCAGGCGGAGTGCGGTCGTATGACGTGTTAAAAAAAACAGAGTTGACCATGTATATTAAAACGTGATTTCATTTAAATTCAGGTGCAGAGGATTTTTTAGATGAACAGGTAGCAATGATTGTACCAGCTGGTAGTCCATATTTATCTGTTTTGAATAAAGAGTAAGTATTCATTGAGTTGAAAACTTTATTTATATTTATAATCAATTGGTATGTGTCAAAATTAAACTTATTTAATACGTAAATACGCAAATAAACCTATTATTTTCACATTATGTCTGAATATAATATATTAAATTATTATTTCAACCCTCTTGTCCGCATGTGCCGCCCTTATTCCTATCCCAGGACCATGCCATTGATATTTTCAATAAGAGACTTTTCAAGAATAATTTGAGATATCCCAATATATTGTAGTGTGTTTGTGTGCATAATGTCGTATCACATTATTTGTTTAATGTATGACAATGTTGGTATAACTGCTAAATTAGACTGTATTTGTATGACAATGTTGAGAAAACTGCACAAAATTATAGAATGTAAGTAAGCACCGCTGCCATGGTGTGCGCACATGCTTTGTCATGAAAGCCAGCCCAAATTTTAATTGTACTATAGCTATTTTAATGTGTATACGCTTGCATGCCGTTTTGTGCGTTTAATTTCATAAATTAATTAATAAAAAAAGAAGATAATAACTGTTGTATACCTAGGCCTTACGAATAAAATGACTAGAAACGTTGCCATGGTATCGGGTTGTTGTTGATTGAAAAACGGGATGTTAAAATACAATCTGCTTTTACAACATGTTTAGCGGTTTCTTTATGCAACAATAACCAGGCCCTAAATTGTGATTTTGTAAATATAATGACGTAAAAACTAATTTAATTCTATGAGTTTCTCACTGAGAAAAACAGCATCAAAAATTGATTAGGACCTCACTTTACGATTATATTCTTCTTATTTATAGAACATAATTGAGAAAAACAAATTAACCAAGCCTAACTACTTTCGAATGTAACACCCGTGAAGTGACTTTGTCGCGTTTCTGGAGCAGTATGAAAGTAGCCAGGTATAGCGAGAGGAGTGTGCACTGACAATCAAGATGGTGTATACTCGTCTCCTCATGCCGGCATAGCAGAGGTGACTGCTGCCCGTGGAGATTTCTCTATGGTAGCAGCTGTTTCCGTTCATGGAACGCACTCTAGCTTTACATCAGACGAAGTGTTGTCATGTCGAGCTACAATAAAAAAAACTTTATACACTGTAGTTTTTTTTATATGGCATTATAACAATTTGCCAGTGTCAATGTAAATATTTTTGCATCAAGTTAATAACATCGTGCATCACGAGTCATTAATCATAAATATAAAAATCATCAAAAATTAATTCATCACACCAAACAGTCAGGTCAAGTCTCAGTCAAGTCAAAAATTGTTCCAGTAAAGTGGTAGAATCTTTACTGAAACTTCCTACGGAGTTTTGGAGGGAAAATGGAAACACAGGTTCTCTTCTTTTGAATTGTTTGCCCACACTCACGCACGTTCACGCACACTTAATGGTTAATAATCCACCATTACTACACATTAACACTCGAAGAAACACGAGTTTAGGAAAATAATTCAAGACAAATAACCAAATGTTTCAAGATGGCCGCCAAAACTCTATACTGTAGTTTAATACATTTTTTAAGGACTCGTTTAGGATAGTTATTAAGTTGAGAAGTTTTATAAAGTACAGCTAGCAATAAGGAGAAAGTTATTTTAAAGTATTATAAAATAATATATGTATATTTTTTATTTTGTACAGAATCAATCGCATGCACAAAGCTGGTCTTATTAGCAAATGGTTGTCGGCATATCTTCCGAAACGTGACCGTTGTTGGAAGACATCTTCAATGGCGCAGGAAGTCAATAACCACACGGTCAATTTAAGTGATATGCAAGGGTCATTTTTTGTATTATTTTTAGGTAATTTATTATTGTTTATAGAAAATATTTACTCTGTATTAATGGCGAAACAAATCAATATGTTTAGATTACTACAATATGATAAATGTGAATGGCATTTCCGTTTACCTCCGCTATGCCGGCTAGAGGACACGAATGTGCACCATTCAGACTGATGGTGCACACTCCTCGAACTGGTCTACTCTACTTCCAAGCTGATTCCAAAGCGCGATTAGGTCAGTCTACGGGTGTTACACTTGAAAGTGGTTGTATAAGAACTAGAACGAAGAACTATATTGTATTATTAGTTTATTGCATATTTGTGGTATCAATTAATGGCTCTTAGATGTATATATTTATGTAAAGTTATGTTTAATATAAAGCTGTTCGATGCCCTAATAAATAAAATAAAAAAAATAAATAATCCCAGGATTATAGATTGGGCTAATTGGGATCGATCATTACACTGTCTACCACTCTTTTAAAGAATGCCTATACAATTGGCACTAAGCGACCAGAAAACGTACATTTCTAAAATAGAAATTTTAATATTATCTTATTTTATAAATTTTATAATAATTATATTTTACAAATTTTTTGCTAATGAGTGTTTAATAATTTGATTTAAATTTTTGCATGTCGAGATATAGAGAACTTAAATATTGCTCTCGTAAATAAATAAAATTTCGATTTCAAAGTTACATTGGTACCGGTCAGATATTTGCAAGATATGAGCATGGGTTTCTCGATTCTTAGTCCACGCCCTCAACCGCTAGGCCATGGCCGCTCTTAAACATAAATGTCTAGGTATCCAAAGTCCTCGCTTTATGTTAATCCAGATAAAACTAGATTTACTAAACTGGATATTGAGTTATTTGTTTACTAATCATTTAAATTCATATAAAATACTCGTTTATTTTTTTTATTGCAGCTCGGCATGTGACAACACTCCGTCTGATGTAAAGCTGGAGTGCGGTTCATGAATACAGATAAACTCTAGAGACAGCAGTCGCCTCCGCTATGCCGGCTTGAGAATATGAGTATGCACCGTCCAGATTGACAATGCACACTCCTCTCATTCTAAAAAAGTATCACAAAACTTTACTTTAATTTAACTCAACATTTTACTCAAAATGTACAAATGTTTGGATGTTTGTTACTTATGTGTATAAAATTAAAATATTATTATAAAAATTATTATAAAAAAAATGTAAATTTTCGTTATGTTAAAAAATAAATAAATAAAAGATAATTGTATATTTTTCAGGATTTATCTCGGCATTGACAGTGCTTCTACTTGAATGGTTCTTTAATAGACGTCGTAGAAGAAATGATTTAGTTGTGATAAAACCTTTTCTTGAATGATTTTTATATAATATTACTAGAGAAACATTGCTGCCAAAGACTCTAGCATCAAATTGCAAAATAACTGCAACTCGCTGTTCCTCTGCCTTCCCAAAATAAGAGGCCTGAATTAGAAAACAAAAACACAACAGAAGAGTTTAAGTCGGAATTCTGGAGATGTGTTCCCAAACAAGTGGAGACAATTCCCGCCAAAACTTCGCTGAAAATTTTAGTAAAGACCATCATGTTACTAGAATAATTGTAAAATAAAACAGAAGACTATGCGATACTTCTTGCAATGATTAAATATGTTAATTAGGCTGTATGGGTAGTTATCCCTTTGCCTATCATGAAACAAAAAAAAAGGAAATTGTCGTAACCAAGTAAAAAAGTTCGGTAAATATAACATTGATTAACCTTAAGGACGCTATCGCATTTTTGACACATTCGAATTTGGGTCACACTACGACATTTTACTTACGCACACATTGATACAGTTTTTGCCCGACTTTATATATTATCTAACTAATCTTGATACTTGAAGATATTATTTAATTAATTTTAATATTGTTAGCTTGTGAAATTTTTCAATTGCATTTGGTAGACGCAGGGTGTGAAAGGACTGTGGGTACTCCTTTTAACCACGTTTTACACTATCAATACTAAAATGTTATTGCTAGATATTTTTTTAATCATTAGTTTTTAAAGATGTTCAAATAAATCAAGCCGCAATAACTTCGCCAAAACAAGTGCGCTCGGAAGTCCATCAACTGTGAGTTGAATGCTACGAAGCCGTTTTTTGAACGAACATTGCTTGTTTTTTTTTTAACAAATAATGTTGCCATAATGTTATGTAGTTGATATATAGACATGTCAAAAAACATGTCTCAAAAAAAAAGTAAAATATCATATCAGAATTATGTGATGAACATCTGGTATGCGGGGATGACGCATTTCTTTTTACACTGTGTATAGGTGTAAAAAGACAGACGGCAATGCCATTAATCACATGGTACACTACTAATGCTAAAACTTTATTGAAAATACTTGGACCGCGTCAGTATACAACTTCTGGTTCGCGCGATAGCTGGCTGTTTTTTTACAGCCTGTATACAGGTGAATTTTTCAAGTGAGCTTTCATGACCCTATCTTAAACTATAAGAGACTGGCTGACCCGGCAAACTTCATACTGCCTCAGGATCAATAAATAAAAAAGCTGAATGATAATTGCAGAATGTTTCAACTTTAGTAAAAAATGTGGTCAAAACTTAACCGGAACAATAAGAATTCGTAATCAAACCAAAAAGAAATAAATTTGATTTCTGAACGACTTTTAAATTTAATTGATTTCTGAACGGTGGTACAATATAAACGCAGTAGTAAACTATATTAAATACTTTATTTACTATTTTCATTTTATTAAACCAATTAAATTTTAAGTCATGAAATTTCTGCAGGCGGCAGTCGCCTCCGCTGTGCCGATTTGAAGAGACGATTGTTTACCATCCAAGTACCTCTCTACCTGGCTACTTTCAAACTGATCCCGGAAGGCGACTAGGCCACTTCACGGGTGTTACACTTGAAAGTAGTTACTACCCTAGGACAGCAGACTGACTTATAATTATCATCATCTGCCCACCACTCTTTAAAACTTGACTAAGTATTGACTTATTGTCTGCAAGATAGTCGTATATATTTTAAATTAATTTATAATTATTTCGTTCCTAAAAATTTTAAGTGCGGGCCAGAAAGAAAAATTACTACATTCCCACGAGAAATACCGACCTGAACCCCCGTATTCGTGGTTCATGGGATTGCTTTATGTCTTTTTACACTCTATATATTTTAAAAAATTTTATCAGTCGTCATTATGTATTAAAAAGTGGATATTCGTAATCACCACCTCTAAAAACTCCAAAATAGCGAGATAGTTAATCTCTTTTTTTTTATTAAAAAGTGACATCCGCCATCTTGAATTTAAAAATATATTTATTATTATCTTTTTCATTATATGAAAAATGTGTTTATCCCTGATACCAAAAAGATAAATTTCTTTATTCCTAAATTAGGTTGTGGTAGTAAATCATATTTATTGCGGTCGAAAAAAGTATCAACTTTTTGCAATCGTAGTATACAACTCGGAATCGTGTATTTACATGCATTTGATTTTTGCAAAAAAGCGATACACCCACCCGTTCACGAGCGCGTCCGAGCGCGGACTGACCAACCGCGTCAAAATTTTGTATGAAATTTTTTCTCTATTTTTATTATATTTCCGATAAATTTAATAGTAATTTACTGAAAACAATTATTATAGACACCATGCATAAAGGACTATATAAGCTACAATTTCTTATGATTTTTAAGTAAAAATATGCTCTGGATTTAGTTATAATGGTACCTAAACAGACCCCATTTTTTGTCATTTTCGGTGATTCTTGCGATGGTAAAATCGTATTTATGGGAAAATTTTGTATGGCACTATACAATTTTTATGCCTTATTTCTAGAGATGAATATATTAGCTATAATTTTATACTATGACATCCTCACAGTTGTGTTCCCTGATTCAGTAAATGGTACCAGAAAAACATCGATTTTTGTAATAGCGTCCTTAATATAAGTTTTTATTTACTGGTATATTTTGAGGTCAATATATTTTTATGCAGAAAAACCGGTGTCTTATTTTACATACGCGACATCTTATATTCACGTGGACAATACGTGATATTATACTATTTAACTTTATTTTTAACTAAAACACTTCCTAAATAACTTAACTATAATTATTTAATATTGAATAATAAATAAATCCAGTATTTTAATAGCTAAGTATAACAAAAATTAATAATAAAAATAACCGATATTTAATTGATAAACAAAGGAGAATGCCAATTCGTCTAAGAAAAATGGGCCCACAATATTTTTCTCGATGATTTTGAGTTAATTTTGTAGAAAAATAAATCTACATTCCTTATTACCAATCAGTTTTAATTTTTTCCCCCGGGTTTTTGAGTAATTAGATGTTTTCTGATGCAATATTTGAGGTTATTATTATTTTAAATGCTTTAATAATTGATGATATCTTTTGTTTTAATAATTAAACGTTGTCTATAGATTGGTAAATGACGTGTTGATATAATTAAAATTAATTAATAAAAAATAAGATATTATTTTAGATTATTGTTTTGTTACCAAACTATTAGGTATCGCGTGGGCTTTCTCCTTTAATTAACAATAAAATTAACTATAAAGTAGAGTTTACTAGTTAGATAGCATTCCAACTAGCTACCAGTGTACATTTTTCGGTCTAAAACCAAGAAAATTATAATAAAGTTGTACTAACCATGGAAGAAATTTGTCGGCTATAGCGAACCACTAGGGCTGGGCTAATAATCATCATCAGTCTGCCTACCACTGTTAAAAACATACTTACATAATTTATACGGGAAATCGGTCAAAAAAGGTTTTTTATTTTCACTTCTCTCGTTATGCCTGGCTATTTTCAAGCTGTTTTCCCTAATGGACTAGGTAATTTCACGGATTTTATTAAAAGTTAGAGGAACTACTCCAGCATATCAGACAGACTGGACCTATAACCATCATCAGTCTGCCTGCAACTCTTAAAACTTCATAGGTGCAAGCTATTTATGTAATTTTCCTTTGTAAATGAATAATTAACAATAATTAATTATAGGAACTATATAGTTTGGAATATCCCACTCGAGTTGTAATCTACAAAATATTCAAAGCGAATACTTGTTTAAATGGTATATTCTTGTTTCAATTGAAAACAAAATATTGACCATTTGATAAACTTTTTTTTACAATACAATACAATTGTCACGCATTTTTCCCACAGGGATAGGCAGAAACAACGGAACGCCACTTACCACGATCCTGACACAACACCCTCGCTTCCGTCACATCCACAATTCTCTTCATGCACACCCGACGGTTATGGGCTTTTTTTTGTTTCCATTAATTCATAGAATTATGTTAAACCCATAGATTAATTATTGGTTTCCGCATGCTAATGATGGAATTATTTGATTTGATAACTGAGATAATGATTGGATGGCTTCGCCAAGCTGTGCCCTCACAACGCTCTCTAGTGGCATCTAGAGTAATTCAGACCAATCATAGCGTCGTTAAGCAGCTTTCGGTGTTACATTAAATTAGTGATGTGAATGACTTTAGAATCATCGCGTAGTGAGCGAACGTGGGTTTACTTTCTCTATGTCATAATTATAGTAGGAAAACAATATCAAGAATAAGGCCTCCAGTACTGTGTCGACGTGACATTAGGCATGATCTTCACAAAAGTAATTTGCATTTATACGTGTTTACCAATTTCGGATTAAACATTTGATCCTTTTTTTATACAGACAAATTATATAATGTTAGGTTAGTATTTAGAACAACAAACATATTTTCCTATTTCTTTAGGCTTTATTATTTATATAGTTTGTTTTGTTGTTTTCTTATTTGGGGACTTTTAACCCAGTTTGGCTACGTCAGCCCCATCATAACTTAAACATTAGTAAACAGAAAAATTAAACAAAAAAATAATTTCAAATAATTATAACTAATTACTTAAAATATAGTTTTATTAAAATCGGAAGACCACTGTCCTTAGCAACCCAAACCTACTCGTACTTGTTGAACAATAAAAAGAGAATTCGCATAAGAAAAATGGGCCCAAAAAATTTTTTTTTGACATTGTTGATAATTCTTAGTTAATTTTGTAGAAAAATAAATCTACTTCCTTATTACCATTAAGTTTTAAATTTTTCATCCGGATTATTGAATAAATTAGAGGTTATATGCTTCAATAATTAAAGATATCTGTTTTTTATGTAATTAAACATTGTCTATTGATTGGATTGATGTGTTGATATAATTAAAATTAATTAATAATTTTTTTATATATAATATTAATTTAGAATATTGTTTTGTTCCCAAACTATTAGGTATCAAGTGGGCCCAAAAATGGGCATTCTCCTTTTATTATTATTTTTAATTAAAAAACCCTTTGAATATATTTTCCATATTTTTCTTCTGTTTTTACGTATTACTGACTGTTTTTAAAAATATGTAAAAAAATGAGACAATATGACTTATGTTATTTCTCAATAAGTCTAATTAAGAAAACTTTTCATTCATAGAATAAACTAACATTAATTAGTTAAAGGTAAAAAATAAGTTAAAACAGTGTTAAATTAGAATAAACTCTATGTGCATGGAAATAAGGTAGGTATTAATTATTGAAATAAAAGTAAAATCTTGTATTAAAACAGTAAATTTTATGGTTAGGTTTGTATAAGGTAACGTTACTTATTATTGACTGTTATTGAAGAACTTAGGTTGTTTGACCTGTCATAGAACTTACCCTATCTAACCAAGAAACAGATGTAAATATAACTCAACTCAGAAACGAAATAAATGTTTTTTTTTATTTAATAATACCTAGATATTAATTTAATTTAATTTTTAATTATTCTATTTAAACAATATTTATTTGTAATGTGATGTTTAATTTTAGTTTTGTTATAATTATTATTGTTTATAAATAAATATAGGTACATATATCCTCTTTAAGAATAGGTATTGGTATTTTAATATTTCTTTCAAAATTTTTCAATAATTTCCCTAAGATAACTCTGTAAAGTGTAAATAGGAATTTTACCGCGATATGTTTCCCAAAATTCCCCGAACAAACAATAACACATAAACATTTAATAAATTAGTTGTTTTTTCTATATATTTTCGTAAAAAATCCACAACTAGCAACATTAACTTTATGCAGATGAACTCGACTTCAAAACCGGTATAACGTGGAACAAAATTATTACTACATAAACGAGAGAACGTCGACCAAAGCCTCAGTCTACTTTTGAAATCAAATCGGCATTATTCGTACGAATATCAAAACTATTGTTCACCTATTTGGATTTTTTGTTAAAATTTAATTTTTGTATGTGTCAATGAGTAGATCTAGGAGAAGGTTCGCTATAACCGACAAATTTCTTCCAAGGTTAGTACAATTTTATTATATTTACCTTTTAGCAAATTAAAAAGCAATTTCTTCCTGACAAACAAATGTCATGGGAGAAACTGCACTTAATTATTTATACAACTATAGTTTAAAGCTCATGTCATTAAAAAAAACAAAACATTTCACATGATAAGAAAAAAAAAATGCAAGGGGACGGTTGTGTCTACTCGTAGATCCCGGGGGCCTACGGGCAAAAGAGGACATAAACTGAGGGTTAGTCAGGTGTGCGATCGATGTTTATACACAGTGCGATTCTACGAACCGGACCGCAGACCGTATTTAATATGAACAATTTGTAAATAAACGTCTTTCGGTCAAGCTAATTAATTAAATTTTACAACTTCTTAGTAGCTCAATTCTAGTTTACGTATTAAAACATGTGGAAAATTTTTGGAGAGAAAGCTGTTCTTAATTTCACAAGATCGGTTCTGGTAATTAAAATACAGAAAAATTCCAACGATTTTATTTCCTAATAGCTATAAACTATTTTTATACACAAGTGACGGATTCGATTCTGTTCTCTAAACATGCCAATGAATGCATGAAAATATATTGTAACCGTACATCGAATAGTAATTATTTAAGGACTGGTTCGAAAACATCTCTAAGTTAAAATTAGTATGAATAAATATGAGTAAAATATTTAAATTACTTTAATAAGACGAACCAGTTACACGAGATAATAAAAAAAAAATGGAACTCAGGGCTGCCAAATTCGCGGCCCGCCACATAAGTTTTGTTCCGTGGCCGCTTGATATTGTTGTACATATTTGCCCAATGATCAAACGGAATAGTGAGCATGTTTAACGTTATGCGTTATCAGTCGCCCGTGAGATCGTTTGGGCAGGCCTGTCTTTTCCGGGACGAGGGCTCCCCACGTCAACCCACGTGTACTACCTTTTCTATTATGTTATGTCTATTAAAAAAAGGTATATGTGTTAGGTAGCCTTAATGCATTTTTGAATTTATATAAATTTATACATGTTTTATATAAATAGATAAAATATAACTTAATGGAATAATATAGTTTTATTAATTAAATTGCAAATTATCTAAAGTAGTATTTAAATACTGGTTTTATCAAGTGATGATATCGGAGATGATTGTTGCATCATCCAAGATGGCGTCCGTTATTTGAATATAAATTACTTTATTTTAATTAGAATGCGTTTTATACATATTCTTAAATAATTTTCCTCATGATTGGGGATATCAAAGAAGAGAATGTTTTAAATAGAGATTTAGGGTCAGGCCACATATGTATGTTTACAGGCGTACAATAAATATCATGGAATAAGAGGGGGGATAATGAGAGAAACGTGAACTGTTAAGTTCCGGGCATAGAGGAGGCGACTAGCTACTGATGTTTCTCTGTGGTAGCAGTTGTTTCGGCTCATGGATCACACTCTAGCTATACATCAGGCGGAGTGTTGTCTATTAAAAAAAAATTAATTCCGATATACAAGGACAAAACGAGTTTAAACGAAAAATGACTAAAACTGATTCTGAGTTTTGGCGGCCATCTTGAGACATTAGGTTATCTGTCTTGAATTATTTTCCTAAACTTGCGTTTCTTCGAGTGTTAATGTGTGATAATGGCGGAAATTATTAACCATTAAGCGTTTGTGAACGTGCGTGACTGTGGGTAAACAATTCAAAAGAAGAGAACATGTGTTTCCATTTTCCCTCCAAACCTCCATAGGAAGTTTTAGTAAAGATTTAGTAAACCTCTTCACTGGAGCAATTTTTGACTCGACTGAGACTTGACCTGACTGTTTAGTGTGATGAATGAATGACTCGTGATGCACAATATTGAATAACTTGATGCAAAAATATTTACTTTAACACTTACAAATGTTATAATGCCACTTATAAAAAAACTTATTCTATCGTTAGACCAGACCAATCAGGGCATTTTTTTAACTAAATTTCAATAAAACAATATTTTATTTATTTTCAGGCTTGCTAAAAACCTGTGCACCCGAAAGGGAAGCCGTAGAGCGAATACCGGAAACCGTCTGGAACACGCAGTACTAACTCACATTCAGCACGTACCTTAGATCACTGATCGAACCTGGGACCATAAGAACATCGGCTCGTTTACCCATCGCACAATCATTCATCTCGTTTTTTTATAATACTTGCTTTAAGGGCAGAAAGAGAGGCAGATAAACATGGCTCGCGGAAATGAATGCAAAACAATTAACAAAACATCGTACGATGATGAGTTCCCCAAGGGTTATAAGTTAGTATTTCTAAATTACTTTTTATTAGTACTTATTGGTACGACGCACAGTGGGCCGTGAACAAACTTTCATAGGCATAATATAATTCTTTTTCCTTTATGTACTATGGAATTATGACTTTGAAATACACGAGTTTCGATGTTTGTCTGCCCTGTCTACCTGGATAGTGGACACTCGTCAAGCCGCCATAGTGAAGGCGAATTAGTTTAATTGGAAATGTTACAGAACCACTACTTTAATCTTACATAAAATACAAAATAAAGATTAAACATTTCTTTAAAATAAATCTTATTTAAATTTTAATTTCAATTTTGACCAATAACAGTATTTAACATATTTGTTTATTTATTTAGCGCTGATTCAAAACTAATAGATAAGCATTATTTGATTTTTTTTTCATATTTTCAGAGGCCCGGTGAGTTCGTCTTCGAAGGCTTTTCAACCAGCTAAGAAGGAAGACAAAAAAGACTATGGAGCCTGGGGACCAATGTACAAGAATAAAAAGAACTTTGTAGACATGCATTTCTGTTAAAGATACATACATTTCATTTTACACTAATATTATTATACTTCATCATCGCAAATAATTATAAGCATTTTTGATTATTTTATTCTAATTACATTATGTAATCAAATGTAAAAAAAGTAAATTTAATTGAAGTAGGTATAGTATTGTTTAATAAACACACAAAAAAAATATTTTTTTTTGTAAAGTCCTTCATGGGCTGTTTCAGATTGCTAAATGATTTTTTGACATTTGAATTTAGAAAGACTCCATCGAGATGAAGATGAATACAACAAAAAACTTGATTGTAGCCGTGGCTGTATGGACTTAGTTTCCTTTGCCTTCCCAGATTGGGAGAATTGAATAAAAAAAGAACTAATAAAATAAAAGCTAATGTTTGTTTAACAGTACTATACCTATTTATAAAAAACAAATGAAAAAGAATCTTGCAATTGATTTACAATGAACCCATTGAATAATAAAAATAATTATAATAAAATATATTAAATAGTTTTTTGTTGTTTGTGATGTTAACTTTGCTTTCTTATCGGTTGGGGTTTGCTTGGGGCTTTGATTGTTCATATTCACTGTAATCATTAAACGATTGCCGTATAACGTAATTAGTTTTTATTAATTAGTAATTTAAAAGTCTCTATATAAAAAACAAGCTCAATATTGATCGAAACGAAATACACAGGTGTAAAAAGCACTGCGAGCATTTGCTTTTCCACTAAGGGTGGTTGATATTTTTTTTATATTGACGCGACATGTGACGTCGACTGGCCTGGTGGTAAGCACAGTGGAGCGCCATGAGCCGTCACTATGCCGACCCAAGAAAGTGCCGCTTAAAGGATCTAAGGTGAAAGGATTAGGAGAACACATGGGAGGGCAAAGCATTCTACTTGTCAATTGTGCGACACAAAAAGGACGCGCCGAACCGTTTTGTTCGGCGACCAATTCGGTCGACAAAATGTGAATGCTTCCCCTCCCAGTGCGGGTATTACGGGTGTGGAAGGATGAAATTAAAAGTTCAAGTAAAATTTTTTTCTTGTTTAAACCGAGGTATCTTTCAATTATTGTGGGGTTCCGTAAAATAAAAGGGACTTTGTTAGTGTTCCGTAACCCTAAAAGTTTAGGAACCCCTGACCTATAGGTTACCTATATCCTATAGGTTAATATATCTATTTATATAAATTACACACGCGGCCGCGGCGTGGCCATCTATCTTCAGTATATGACAGATTGTTAAGCTGAAAAGCTCCTTGAAATTGGTTCAAATAGGAATTCAAGAAAAAGTATATTACGGTCTTGGGATCCTACTGAAAACTGAAGATCAATATTTATATGTGGCAAAATAAAGTGTCTGATTCAATTCTTGTTCGTAAAAAATCGATAAATTGAATATTTAGAAAACAAAATGGATGATTTTTTTATTGTAGCTCGGCATGTGACAACACTCCGCTTGATGTAAAGCCAGAGTACGGTCCATGAGTCGAAGCAACTGCTGCTACAGAGAAACCTGTATTGGCAGCAGTCACCTCTACTATGTCGACTTGTATTTAGTTAGGAGTATTATAAATTCTGTTTACTTAAAGCGAACGTAGTCACGGGTCTTGTGTTAACCTGCCTAACTTAAGCGGGGTAAGCAGGCATTGTTATAATGAAAATAGTGAAATGGTTTTCTGATTGCGTGATTTAATTTTCGTCATTCTTCAAACATGTCGGTAGTTAAATGAGTTATTACGTAAAACTTATATTTTTATTACACGCAAACTTATAACCTATTAGCTGTTGCCCGCGACTTCGTGCGTATAATTAGTAGCACTTTAATAAACGAGCTATATGCCAAAAAGAAAATTAGACTGGCAAAGTTTTAGTTTTTTTTTTAAATTGTAACTCGGCATATGACGCCCTATGTTAAGTTACGGTGTAGTCCATGAACGAAAACAACTGGTATCACACAGAAATGTGTGCAAGCAACAGTCGTCTCCGTTATACCGGCTTGATGAGACGAATATTAGGTTTCTACAGCGCACATTCCTCTCGCTATTATATTTTTATATTTAGTCTAAATTCTGTAATTTTCATACTTAATTGTACTTGTATAACTATGTAGTTTTTGCTTGATGAATTTTAATTATAGTAAAAACAATTAGACTTATCGTTTATTTGTAATTTATTGAATTATAATAAAAACTGACGAAAAAAAAAACAGCACATACAATTACACAACACCCTGGGGTTCTGTTCAATTTAATTATATAATAAAACAATCTTTTCATTATTTTCTTTTTTTTATTGTAGTTCGGCTTGTGACTACACTCCGCCCGATGTAAAGCTAGAGTGCGGTCCGTGAATGGAAACAACTGCTACTACAGAGAAACCTGTGCTAGCAGCAATCGCCTCCACTATGCCGGCTTGAGAAGACGAGCATGTACCATCTAGATTGACAGTACACACTCCTCTCGCTATACCTGGCTACTTTCAAACTATTCCCGAAACGCGACTAAGTCACTTCACGAGTGTTACATTAGAAAGTGGTGGTACTACCCCAGGACGGCAGATAGGACAAATAACCATCATCAGTCTACTCTTTAATAGTGCCTATAGGCACTGAGCGACCAAAGTACATATAACAAAGTTACATTGGTACCGGTCAGAATTAGCGAGGTTCGAACACGGGTCTCATCGATCGTGAGTTCACGCGTCTTACCGCTAGACCACGGCCGCTCATTTATTATTATTTTTTAGTTTTTGTAGTACTTACTGTTTTTTTTTTGAGTTATTAATTTGATTTGAGTTATGTTTAATTTTTTTTTGTGGTTTATTTTTGTGTTAATTTTTAGTTTTTCTTTATGCAATTACTTATCATATATACCGTAAAGCCTATCATTGGCCTTATTAAATTAAGTTTTTTTTTATACTCTAGGTTTACGCTGTTGGCTTTAAAACAAATAATTCAATAAATCCGTAAAAAGCACATCCGCGTAAATATGGGATAAGCATATGCAAACAAAATAATGTTGTTATCATTTACCAGTCACCTGGAACCAAGCGGTTCGTCTGGCTCGGTGGGGTTTAATTAGAAAATGTACAAAAACAATTTTATGAAAATAAAAAATGTTTGTTCCTCAGAGTCAGCGTTGCGGTGAAACCAATATCTGCAGAGGTATACATTATTCAGTGGCCTCTTTGTTTGTCCGTGTCTCCCGGCTTTATATGACAAACATTCTATCATGAATATCTTAAAAAAAACTTTAGATTAAAACAATTTTTTAAAGGAGAAGAAGAATTTTAAAGGCCCATTTTTGGGCCCTCTTGATACCTAATAGTTTGGTTACAATCTTATTTTTTTTTTAGTTTATATCAACACATCATTTACCAATCAATAGACAATGTTTAATTACATAAAAACAGATATCATCAATTATTAAAGCATTTAAAATAACAATAACCTCAAATATTGCAGCAGAAAACATCTAATTACTCAATAACCCAGGTGAAAAAATTATAACTGATCGGTAATAAGGAAGTAGATTTATTTTTCTACAAAATTAACTAAAAATCAACGAGAAACTCCAGAAAAAAATTGTGGGCCCACTTCTCTTAGGCGAATGGGCATTCTGCTTTTATTTAATCAACTATTTTAGATTTGCCTGCAGCAAAAATGTTTGTATGACAAAAACTCTTGTATAAATCTTCTATATCTACTAATTATTCTATAGAAAAGATAGCTAATAGTCCCACGAACCAGAAGTTCATCATACAGATGCGATAAAAGTTTTTTTTTTCATCTTGAAAACCATAATTTTTTAGTTTTATTTTACCATTTAAGGTCTAATATCAACTACGTAACGGTATAGTTTAATAAATATATTTCTTTTAACTTTTAAAATAATTTAATTGTATTTTGGTCGTAATTATTTTGAAAAGTCTCATCCAAAGCTACTAGGAGCATCTGCCTACCCTTTTTAATTAACATACGTAATGTAATTATATTTTTTGGAGTCCTCTTCCGCAATGATGTTCCTTTTATTAAAAATCTGGTACCACGTGCTATCGACCGTAGTGCAGTCTAAAATATTTTAAAATATAAATTTAGTACTTATTCTGATGACAATAAAGTTTATTTTTTAATACAAAATTATCGGGACTTAGGATGGAACGAGAGCAGTTTCGTTTACACATTTGTAAATGATTTTCAACTTTATTTTCGTAGAAATAGGGGTGGTTTTGATTATTATATTTATGTTCACTGGTCAATGCGCGCGCATTTATCGCAGGATTTTAGTGTTGTTCTTTGATTAATTTTAAATAATACCGGCAGGATACAAAATTATTATTATAATTTAATACATTGATAAATATTAATAATAAAATTTATTTATCAAATCCCGATTTTTTCTACGAGCAAAATCATTTTATGTATTTACTTTTATATATTTTTTTCCAATAATTATACATATATGTTATTTAAAATTAAAAAAATAATAATACAAATAAAAGAAAAGAAACATTTAAAATCACTTATCTATGAAACAAATAAGCAAGTATTCCACCTCATCATTCCAACTCCGTGTGCGTCTCGTTTTGTTGTTAAATTTCCATCATAAACTTTTCGTCATACTATTTAATTTGACTACTTCTTCAATCTCCCATTTAATACTTGTAAAATTCAGTTGATATCAACTAGTGCCGCACGTAAGCGCGTTGTAGTATCATGTGCCATTCGTACACGGCAGACGCCGCATGGCTGAGCGCGGCAAACATCGCATCGCGCCCGTGCAGGCGTTGACAAAGAAATCATACGCGTATATACCATGTCCCAGGTCTGAAGAAGTAGGAACTGAATACGCATTCCAGGCGCTACGACAACGCGACGAACCCGATGAAATACCAGAAAATACACCAGGTATTTTAATTATTTTTTCTCCTGATTTTTTAAAATAAAAAAGTTTCATTTTTCTAAAGTATTAAAATTAAAGTTTTTTTATAATGAGTAAAATCTAAAGTAACGTGTATGCCAATTTATTCTATTCCCCACAATTTTCCTCTAACAAAATGAATTTCAGATATTATTAAAAAACTTACTGGAAACTATTTTTAATTATGAGTTTATTAAATATAACGCTGCCGTTTGTTGTGGTAATTTTTCATTTTTGAAGACGTGCTGTTGACATTTTTTTGGTCGGCCTCTATGCTGTCAAACGCGTGAGTTCCCGCCAAAACATTTCGCGCGCTTTTGAAACATGGACGTTGAATGTGGTATTAAAAATAAGTATTTTTTATATAAATAAACTCAGTACAAGGTTAGATTCGACATGAATATAATATTATAATAACGACTATATAATTTTATTATCTAATTATTGTTTGCGGCAACATTTATTGATTAATAGGTTTATATCCCATTATTCAAATTATAATAACAATTCAATGACTTTTTTATCATTAGATTCCCATTAACTATCTTGATCTACGTTTATTGAAGGAATAAGTAGGTGTACATTAAGAGTAAAATTACAAACAAAGTTTATAAAATTACAGCTAATTGCAATCGTTAAAATTAGTATTGAGTGTTTGGCGGTCGTGTCTGTTCTTCGACCCGAGTTCTATTTATCACAGCAACATCAAAAAATATACTTCCAATGATTATTTAAGATCTAAGTTTCTAAAAAATATATTAGATTTGTGTATTTTTAAATTATGATGATTTAATAGACTTTTTCCCCCAAAAAAAGCTCGACTTGATTATTTACTGAAATACTATAT
This sequence comes from Tinea pellionella, assembly GCA_948150575.1. Taxonomy (NCBI): domain Eukaryota; kingdom Metazoa; phylum Arthropoda; class Insecta; order Lepidoptera; family Tineidae; genus Tinea; species Tinea pellionella. The sequence continues at coordinate 1,131,536 of OX411254.1, read as the reverse complement.
TTCTGTCTAAACTAATTTACTTTATTTTATGGTACAATATGAAGATTATAATTTTCCATCTGACTTAAGTCAGAACAGAGTTACCAGTCCTTGAGTCAACTGTCAACAGAATTTTAATTCAATTAAACAAAACTCAACTTACACTTTATAACAAAAATTAAAACAAAAACATGTTTACTGAATAAAAAGCTCTCAATTCACTTTATACTTAACGCCCGGAATACACAAGAGAACAGTTTTTCAATACAGCGAGCCACTATTGCTCAAAAATTAGAACGCTATTCTATTAAACTTTCTTGACTTACTTTCTTCCAGGAATGAAGTTAGTTCTGTGTAAACGTATTTAGAAGTAATAGTCCAGTTTGCAACAGAAATGAAGCCTGTAAAACTGGCCTTGCGACTCTCGAGTTATAAATAAGGATGAAGTCTATTTTGTTTTATTATGACGTAATTAAATGACATAATGTTTATATTTAAAATTACAGATAATACCCCCATATTAACATTTCAGGTTAGTTTCCGACATATTTAGTGTATTAACGTGATTGAGCTATTTATTTTATTCTTAGTTGTTAGTGTTGTTACATGTCAATCCGACTACGGTGTAGTAATCATAGAGATATATTGTAGTAATCGATCTTGACTAGATACAAGAGTTACAAATTTATATTATTATACGCTCACCGGTTAAATTAGGGGAACGTAAAGATACTTTATGTATAGCAATGTTTTCCATACATAATGGTATGGGATTGTATTTTTTATTTTAGCGCGACATATAGCTACACTTCTCCCGTTGTTAAACTAGAGTGCGGTTCATGAACGAAAACAACTCCTACCACAGAGATACTTCGGCAGGCAGCAGTCGCCTCCGCTATGGAGTGATATCACCGTTTCGTTCGAATCGGAAAAATTTCGTGGAATATATGTTTTATTATTAGTTTTGCATTTATGAAAAAAATTATTCGTATAACTTCTTTGCGTAGCTTCTTAGAAAAGGCGTTGAAAATGATTTCCTATTTAAGAAAAATAAAATAAAATATAGTGAGAGTGTATGCTGGCTTGGAGAGACGAATTGCACTATGGTAGACAGTACATACTCCTCTCGTTATAGTCGGCTTCTTCTAACCTGATCCTGAAATACTATGTTATTTCGAGGGTGTTCTGTAAGTGGTGGTACCACCCCTGGACTTAAAGCGTGGTCTAGCGGTAAGACGCGTGAACTCATGATCGATGAGCCCGGTGTTCGAACCTCGCTAATTCTGATCGGTACCAATGTAACTTTGTTATATGCACTTTGATCGCTCAATGCCTATGGGTACTATTAAAGAGTGGTTACAGATTGACGATGGTTATTTGCCCAGTCTGCCGTGCTGGGGTAATACCACCACTTTCGACTGTAACACCCGTGAAGTGACCTTGTCGCGTTTTGGAAGCAGTTTAAAGTAGCCACGTATAACTGTGAATCTATATGGTGCATTGTCGTCTCTTTAGGCCGGCATAGCAGAGGTGACTGCTGCCCGTAGAGATTTCTCTGTAGTAGCAATTGTTTCCGTTCATGGACCGCACTCTAGCTTTATACAAGACGGAGTGTTGTCATACGTCGAGCTACAATAAAAAAGACTAAGTATCCCGTCGACTCAAGAGCGATATACAATGTCAAGTAAAATAAGTACATAGTTTAACTTACATGAATATTCATAAAGGCTTCATGTAGATTGTCTATGGTATTAACAATGAGATGCAAAGCGGAAACTCGATGTGGACTCAAAATGGCCCGCAATGCGTTCTTACATGGTCATTCGGACTTTAAATTAAATTCATTGCTGATAATTTAAGCGAGTAATGTTGTAATTTTATCATATTAAAGCAGTTGTTTCCATTCATGGACCGCACTCTAGCTTTACATCAGGCAGAGTGTTGTCACATGCCGAGATATAATAAAAAAAAATTGTTATCATTAAATCTCGCAAAATTCTGACCGGTACCAATGTAACTATGTTATACGTACTTCGGTCGCTCAGTGGCTATAGGCACTATTAAAGAGTGGTAGGTAGACTGATGATGGTTATTAGCTCAGTCCGCTGTCCAATCAATCGTAAAGTAATTTTGTCGCGTTTCGGAATCAATTTGAAAGTATCCAGTTATAACGAGAGGCGCAATCCTGTCAATCTTGATGGTGCACATTCGGAGGCGTCTGCTGCCTGTAGTAATTTATCTGTAGTAGTAGTAGTTGCTGTTTTTTTTTTGTTTTATATGGCACAATTTGCCAGTGTCAAAGTACATATTTTTTGCATCAAGTTAATAATATTGAGCATTACGAGTCATTCATTCATCACACTAAACAGTCAAGTCAAAAATTGCTCCAGTAAAATGGTAGAATCTTTACTGAAACTTCCTACGAAGTTTTGGAGGGAAAATGGAAACACAGGTTCCCTTCTTTTAAATTGTTTGCCCATACTCACGCACGTCCACGAACACTTAATGGTTAAATATACCATTATTACACATTAACACTCGAAGAAACACAAGTTTAGGAAAATAATTCAAGACAGATAACCTGACGTCTCAAGATGACCGCCAAAACTCCCTGTAGCTGTTTCGTTCATGGACCACATAAAAAAACATGCAAGACTCGTATTTAAATGATAATAATATTTATACTCTCTGGCTACATCAAACAAATGCATCATACCTAATTATAATGTATATTACATAATGGTGACCTAAATATAGCGTCAGATGATACCAATATTAATTGTAGATACGGTTTATAATTGCATTTAACTGGTTCGCTGCCAATATAGGTACCTATCAGTGCCGTTGATTGACGCTGCTTTGTAGATTAATAAATATCTCGGATTTAACCACAGAACAGCGGATAATTTTTTTTAGATCATTTAGATTCTCTGTTCTGTGGATTTACCTGTCTGAAATAATTACTCCAAGCTGTATTAGTTAAAAAAAAAACCATTAATAACGGTAATTTTTTTATTAATTATTGACATTTCAAATATTTTATTATTTTAATTATAATGAAAACGAGAATGCCTTAAGAGAAATGGACCCACAATTTTTTTCTCAAGTTTGGCAATGATTTTTAGTTTATTTTGTAGGAAAATAAATCTACATTCCTATGTAGATTATTGATGATATCAATCAGTTTTAATTTTTTTCACCCGGGTTATTGAGTAATTAGATTTTTTCTGATGCAATATTTAAGGTTTTTAATATTAAATGCTTTAATAATTGATGATATCTGTTTTTTATGTAATTAAATATGGTCTATTGATTTTTGAGCGATGTGTTGATGTATTTGAAATTAATGAAAAAAATAAGATATTATTTTGGAATATTGTTTTGTTAACTATTAGACATCAAATATGGGCATTATCCTTTAAAACAAAATCAACACTCCCGTCATATGACCGTAGGTACTCTGCCTGATATTAAGCTAGAGTGCATGAACGGAGGCGACTGCTCTCAGAGAGGAGACAGCAGTCGTATTAGCTATGGGGTCGTTGTGAGATGCTTCTTCCTTCTGACTACTAAGCTATATTTAATTACAAAGCTTAACACTGTGCTGTACACTGCATTCTGTCTGAACCGACGTTAGATTTACGATGTCACGGCGTAAAGTGAGTACTAACAACATAAATATTGGCAGTAGTGTTTCGGGTCAAAATAATATTGTCTGATTGGTACTTTTCCGACTTTCACCCCCTTAATTTCATCTTTGCTTAAAGCGGAGGACATGGGTTCGATTTCAACATTAATTATGCGAAAAAATAATAGATTATAAATATATCGTTGTTTGTTAGTTTTAAAGCTATTTCTTCTAGATTATTATAACCAAGAATAAATAAACATTATGCATATTTTGCATCAAAACACTAGAGATTTATGAAACGGTTGCCTGAAACACAATGCTTTTGTTGTTCTGCTTTGAGAAGTCTTCTATTTTAATTTTGCTTTTAAACCATGGAAAAGTCGACATTTTTAATTTCTAGAATTTTCTTTTAATAAATAGATACACATAGAATGACTCTAGTTTATGGTACGTTTGAAATCTAATAGATATCCTAGGGCAAGGATAAGATAAGTAGCTTTGTTGGCCTCTGTAGCGCAGTGGTTAGCGTGCAAACTTTTTTTTAAAGTTTATACTAATAAAAAATATACATATATTTTTTAAATTTTAAATTATGCTTTATTTCTTACCTAAATGTAACATATGTGGGTTCCTACATGAGATTATTTTATTATTTTTTATCAATTCTTTTATTATTATATTTTTTTTACTATTTATTTAAAGTATCCTATAGTTATAGAATACTTTACGTCATTTGCAATAATAGGTACTTCATCTATCTAAAAATATTGTTATGAAAGTATGTCCTAAACAACATTTGTTTTATGGAAATAGGTTAAGTTTAAGTTTTCAGACAAAGGCAGTATGTTTACACTTTAATGGTTTGTGAAAACTTTCAGTTTCAAGGTTAAGATGGCCTAAATGTTACAACTAACGAGGGTGCCCTTATCACTTATGAAAATTTACGAAGATTATGCATGTATTTTTAATTTCATAAAGTTAAGTATAAGGAATGTCAACAATATATTAGCTGAAGTGACTTTGTCGCGTTTCGGCAATAGTCTGAAAGTAGCCAGGTATAACGAGAGGAGTGTGCACTGTCAATCTAAGATGGTACATGCTCGTCTCCTCAAGCGACCATGCCCGTTTGAAAAGACGAATGTGAGCTAGCTATTAGAGGACAGACCTTAAAACTTTGAGATACTTAAAGTGGATAATTATTGGATTAAATCAGTCCAGGTTCTCAGACAATTAAAACTAATTTTAAAATCACTTTTGACACATAATTACATTTAATTGTCAGCATCCTTCCACCCGTTACGAATAGAGTAGGTTAGCTTTAGGTTTGTAATAGTTTGTATCTTTAACTGTGTCTGATTTAACGCAATAATTATTTACTCGAATTTCTAAGGTCTCCAGATAAAATCGTAACCCGAATGTGCACCAACCATATTGACAATTGCTTAACCTGATTACTTCCAAACTGGTCCTGAAACGCGACTAGGTCTCTGTTACGCTGTTGCTGTTGATGTTACGCTTGAAGTGGTGGTACTGCCTCATGACGGCAGACTGGACTGGTCATCATCAGTCTACCTGTTACTCTTAAAACTTTTATTTATATAAAACCGTAGAGACATACTAGAGGTGCAAACTTCATACATCTGACATGAAAAACCGTAAGCTGCTTCAAACGATTTGACACGACAAAATTGTCAAATACTAACTGACAGAGAACCTAAACGTGGCCGTGGTCATCTTTTCTCTCGCGTCACATTGGAAACGTTATTGCACATCTAGTTGTATATATCAATGTATAAAACGGTATAAAATTATATTTTCGATTAAAATTAGTGTGTTTTTGGGCCTTTATGATATACAACGTTCGGGTTGATATAACGTAGGATGTGTTTGTAACGGAGTCCCTTGATAGCTATTAGGTACTTGCGGCATTCAACGCCGCAGTTTTGCCGCACAGCAGCACTGCTCTCTTATCCTTTAAATGTTTTTATTAATTAACATTAGAGAGGCCGCAGCCTACCGGTAAAAGGCGTGGACTCGTGAGTCGAGAGAATGTGTTCAAATTAATTAATGCGAGATTAATTCTGTTACAATGTAACTTTGTTATATGTTCTTTTTCGCTCGGTGTATATGGTATACTATTATTATTAAAAAGATTTTTTATTGTAGCTCGGCATGTGACAACACCCCGCCTGATGTAAAGCTAGAGTGCGGTCCATGGAAACAACTGCTACGACAGAGAAATCTTTACGGTCAGTAGTCGCCCCCACTATGCCGGCTTCAGGAGACGAGCATCTACCATCTAGATTGACAGTGCACACTCCTCTCTGTATACCTGGCTACTTTCAAACTATTACCGAAACGCGACTTCACGGTTGTTACGTTAAAGCAGCCTGGTTTAGGGAGAGGAGTGTGCACTGTCAATTTAGATGGTACATGCTCGTCTCCTCAAGCCGGCATAGTGGAGGCGACTGCTGCCTGCACAGGTTTATCTGTAGTAGCAGTTGTTTCCATTCATACAAGCAGTAACTTTACATCAGGCGGAGTGTTGTCAGATGCCGAGCTACAATAAAAAAAAGAAAAAAAGACATACGTTTTAATAAATTAATGTTTTGTTGAATTAGTTTTTAATGATAATTTTTAAAATATTCGTGACAAAAATAATTTAGTGTTATTTTGGATTCGGCGTTTCATTGATTAAAAATGAATCAAAACAAACAAGGTTTGGAAATTATAAAAATAATTCAGCTAAGTGTTAACTTTTTGTTATTAAAAATAAAGTTAAATAAATTCTGTTGTTTTAGCAAATCAAAATGGTTTCTTCACACTAGTCCATTAATTGGGTAAGCGGGACACGTTTTCCCGCACTTTTATCCTATTCTATAGTCTAATTTAATAATTATACTCGTAATTAAAACAATATTTATTGTACATATACTATAATGTTTATTTAAAAAAAGTGTTTAAACTTTTTTTTAAATTTATTTATCTAAACATAATTTTTACGTGTTCGAAAGTCTACTTCGATAAATAATATATGTTTACTGGGATTAGGACAATAGTTGAATTAAATTGACGACTAGCTAAAGAGTGGTAGGCAGACTGATGATAGTTATTTATCCAGTCTGCCGTCCTGGGGTAGTACCACCACTTTCGAATGTAACACTCGTGAAGTGACCTTGTCGCATTTCGGGAATAGTTTGAAAGTAGTCAGGTATAGCGAGAGGAGTATGCACTGTCAATCTAGATGGTACATGCTCGTCTCCTCAAGCCGACATAGTGGAGGCGACTGCTGCCCGCACAGGTTTATCTGTAGTAGCAGTTGTTTCCATTCATGGACCGCACTCTAGCTTTACATCAGGCGGAGTGTTGTCACATGCCGAGCTACAATAAAAAGAAACGTCTGTGGACTCAATAGTTGTGGAGCTAAAAGTCCTAAAATAACATCTACATTTATAAAGCTACTTTTATTGGAAGCTTTTTTTAAAGTATCTTGTCTTACTAAAAGAAAGGACATGCTCGTTAAATTACTTTTTTACGAGTACATAAAAAACTTGACCTGATATGCCTTTTTATAAAAAAAAGCAACAAGAAAATTTAATCGGTACACATTTTTTAATTATAAATACTAGCAACCTAGGATTCTTCAAGCCGGCATAGCGTCCGCATGTAATTCGTTATCTTCAATTATGGTAGCAAGAAAAAAAAATCAAACGAGTCACTAAATATTGTAATCGATTAATACAAAAAGTAATCGATTTTTAATTAGCAATGAAAGCGGTTGCCTTCTATTAGGTCGGTACTTTATAGTTGCAGTCTTAACATGAATGTTTAAATTGGTTTCTCAAGAAAATCTTTAGGGGTAGGAAAAAATACCTTGAGTTTTAGATTGCTTTTTTCGTTATTAAAACGATGTGGAGTTAAAATTAGTGCAACGAAATTATTTTCGTTTAATTTTTTAATACGTTTTATTTAAAAGATATCAATGTGTAGGCGGTTGGCCAAAAATAGTGGTTTTCACCAACTTTTAATTCGAAAAGTTTTTTTAACGGATTAAACATGTTGCTAATCTGACCAACCTGGTAACAGTTTCGTCAGTCTGCCAACAACTCTTAAAATGTGCTCAGTCTAAAAATAAATTTGTTAAACCAATAAATGTATCTTTTCTTTTGGTAACGGATTATTTTGTCAAATTTTTATTGGAATGACGAAAGTATGTCAGCAGTGTCAGCCGGTGATATCTCTCCAAATTATTACTAATGGCAATGAGTTAAATGTTTTTGGACTCACTCACGCCTATGTATAATTGAGATATACAGAGTAGCAGCACAATGAAAATGATAGCGGAGTAAAGTACTGCTCGACGTAAGCATATCGTATAATCAAAACAAAACTAATTTCTAAGTCGAATTTTGCATCATATCAAACGAAAGGCACTGATGTCTGTATTACATTTAGTAGATTAGTACAGGCTCCATGGGTTCAAAATTAAGCCATGTTAAATTGAAAACCATTTCCAGATATCACTTCAATTAGATGGTATTATAATTAAAACTTAAAAATCGCGGAGATATTTGAAAAACTGTAATGACACACGATCGACCTTTCTCGGACAGTCATAAACACTTGTGTGGTAAAGTACCAATCTAACCATTGGGAGATTATTTTGTTGTCTATGGTTATCACCTCACAAGTTTGTTAAATATCTTTTCTTTGTGTTTCCTTACAATAACAGTGTTCTATATGCATAACTATTGTAATTTTAAAAACAAAATTATACTATAAACACTATGTTTTAATTAACAGGAATTTTTCAAAATCAAAATTTTTTTTTAGTTTTATATGGCATTATGAAAATTTGCCAGTATCAAAGTAAATATTTTTGCATCAAGTTAATACATTAAATTAAAATTAAAATATTGTGCATCACGAGTCATTCATTCATCACACTAAACAGTCAGGTCAAGTCTTAGTTAAGTCAAAAATTGCTTCAGTAAAGTGGTAGAATCTTTACTAAAACTTCCAAAACTCCGTATTTGGAGGGAAAATGAAAACACCTATTCTCTTCTTTTGAATTGTTTGCCCACACTCGCGCACGTTCACGAACACTTAATGGTCAACAATCCACCATTATTACACATTAACACTCGTAGAACACAAGTTTAGGAAAATAATTCAAGACAGATAACTTAATATCTCAAGATGGCCGCCAAAACTCCCAAAAGTTTGTTTGAACTTTTGACAAATGATTATTTTTTCTTGTTCATTGGCAATGGTTCCGGCCGAAATATTACGATTACTATATAGCAATCACAATTTTTAAAAACTAAAAAAAAAAAGAAGCAATTATAAAAGTTACCGCTATGCTGGCTACCTAATGTAATTGCCAGGCAGTTGGGTTTTTTCACAAAATATTGGAAACACTGCAGTGCGCCAAAAAGGCCCGTACCAAAACCTCGAGTGCTCTTTCTAAGTGTTATATCTTAGACTTTTAGTGTATTTCCATTTGGCAGGTGATCAAATAAACTGAAATTTATTGTGAATTCGTTATATCAACAGGTTTATAGCTTGTAGCGGAAGTGTATTCATTAAGTACTTCCTCCAACACGGTTTTATAGATTGCAGATTCTCTTTTAACGTCGGGGTTAATTTTATTGGCCATTTAACATAAATTCTTGGGCTTACTGAAAACAATTTAACGTTTATTTTTATATATGTGTCATCTTTATGAATCAGATTATATAAAAGAAAATATCACTACCTTTAATAATATATTTTTTACTTTGCACGATAATTTATTTTATCTTTAAATAATTCCCAATAAAGCGTGGTAGGCAGACTGACGATGGTTATTAGCCCAGTCTGCCGTCCTGGTGTGGTGGTACACTTTCGAATGTATCACCCATAAAGTGACCTTATCACGATTCGGAAACAGTTTGAAAGTAACCAGGTATAACGAGAGGAGTGTGCACTATTAATCTAGATGGTGCATATTCATCCTTTCAAGCCGGCATAGCGGAGGCGACTGCTGTCTGTAGTAGCAGTTGTTTCCGTTCATGGACCGCACTCCATATCTTTACATCAGACGGAGTGTTGTCATATGCCGAGCTACAATAAAAAAACTCATAATACTAATTTAATGCATAGGAAATTGTGAGTAGCAATTAGTATAAAATAAAACGCATATCTACTTATTTTATTCAATGCATTTTTTTATTAATGAGATAAAAAATAAATAGAGAATTCAAATTATTATTTTATTACATATTTGGTACGTACATTGGTCGATAAAATTAAGCGTTAGCAATGGCAGGAATAAGGGTCATATAAATGTCGATTCCTTTCAAGAAAACTTCAGCTGAAAGGCTTTCATTGTGTTCGTGCAGTTGTATGGGTGTCCGATTCATTGGCGAGAAGCCGAGAGCCGGTATACCTATTTCCCGGATGTAATGACTGTCTGTACCACCAGGAAAGACTCTAGTTTTGATTTTTATATCGCTGAAAAATACAAATTGTAAAATATAGGAATGTACTGCAGACTGACGTACTGGAGTTGTACTTTCAGGTGTAACACCCTTTCGTTACGCGCACAAACCCCGTAATGGGTTTGATTTCAGATCAGAATAAACAAAAAATAGGAAAGCGACATAATATTGGCATCAATTGAAGAGTGGTAGGTAGACTGATGATGATTATTTACCCAGTCTGCTGTTCTGGGGTAGTACCAGTGTAGTACAAGTGTAACCAGTCATAAAATTGTGTTTTGGAATCAGCTTCAAATAAGGTATAAGGAGAGAAATGTGTCCTGTGCACTGTCAACCTGAATGGTGTACGTTCATATCCTCGAGCTGGTATGACGGAGGGTATCACTGAGACAACTCTCCGCTAGTTTAACGTCACATGTTTCATTTAATATGATTTTTTTTTTCTTGACTCGAATTTTTTTATCTTTTTTAGAATAAATAAACTTTGTAATTAATAGAAATGTAGCTTGTAAATAAAACTCACAGTTGTTGAGTAGCATTTTTAAAAGCTACCCAAAATGCATTTGAGTCATCAATGACAGTTGGTCTAACATCAGTATGTTTCTGAACATATTCAACTCTTACTCCTTCACCAGCTTCTAAAGCCCATTGCTGTAGCTGAAAGATACAGAATCGATCAATTTAAAAGTGGCGGGTGTGCACTATTGACTTAGATTGAGCACATTCGTCTCCTCAAGCTCGCATATCGGTGGCGACTACCGTCTGCTGGCATATTGGAAGTGGTTTTAGTGGTAGGCAGAGTGATAATGGTTATTAGCCCAGTCTGTCGTGTTGGGGGTTTCGAGTCCAAAAATAAAAATGCAGGCATAACTTTATATCTCGTAATTTTATATATTTTTAAAATCGATAAAACGGATATCCTGTGATAATATTTCAAGGGATATATGGTATGAGATATCATTGTAGAATGTCGATTTACCGAACTTTTTTTTAAATTCCTATAATTTAAAAAATACACTACTTCGACTTTTTTATATTTTTCTTATAGCTGTTATCTTTTGGGTCATCACTCGATTTTTTTATTGTAGCTCGGCATGTGACAACACTCCGCCTGATGTAAAGCTAGAGTGCGATCCACGAATGTAAACAACTGCTACTACAGAGAAATCTCTACAGGCAGCAGCTGCACTAAGCCGGGTTGAAGAGACGAGCATGCACCATCTTGATTGACAGTGCACACTCCTCTCGTTATACTTTCTAACTATTCCCGAAACGCGCAAGGCCACTTCATGGGTGTTACATTCGAAAGTGCTGGTACTACCCCAGGACGGCAGACTGGACAAATAACCATCATCAGTCTGCCTACCACTCTTTAATAGCGACCAAAGTACATATAACAAAGTTACATTGGTACCGGTCAGAATTAGCGAGGTTCGAACACGGGTCTCATCGATCGTGAATTCACGCGTCGTACCCCTAGACCACGACCGCTCTGATTTCAGTTTGACGTTGATATTTGGGACATATTGTATATGTAAGATGCAATATATAAATAAATAATATCTAATTGTTATTGAAACTTTACCGCAATATCCATTTTAGTTTTTCGTCTCAGTTAATTCAGTAATACTGTTATATAACACCCAAATAAACTACGTTAGGCTATGTAGCAATAGGCAGGTTCCCGGGGGTTTATTGGCTGCAGTCTCATGTTACGTATTGCAGATATTTGGCGTAAACGAGATCATTACTAAATTGCTCAATTTCATCTTGTAAAAGTATCTAACAAAACTGCATTTATAACTAGCGGGATTAATAAAATTGTAAACAGTAAACGTCGCGTCGGCAAAAAGTCCTCGGTTCAATTCCGAGTCGGAACAAAAAAGTAGAACGGTGACAATGGTTAGTGATAGTACCGCCAATTTCAAGTGTAACATCCGTGAAATGAAACTAGTTTCGTGATCAACTTCGAAGTAGCTGTGTATAATATACCTTGTGTCTCAAGCCGGCATAGTGGAGGTGACAGTTCTTTGCATTTAAAAAAAATTGAAAATGGCCATTTAGTCACAAACTTTTTACCTACAACTTACCATATTGGAAAATTCATCATGTTTAACTGACAATGCTAAACGAATATCAAATGTTACTGACAAAATCTCAGGTACCACATTCGGTTGTACACCACCCTGAAAGAAAATTATTAATTAATAAAAAACCTCTTGTTACACCACTAATATGAGCGGCCGTGGCCTAGTGGTAGAAGGCGTGAATCAATGTAACTATGTACTTTGTTCATTTAGTCTATGTCTATGATATAAGTACTAGTTTAGTGGACATTATTACGAGTATTTTTTTCTTAGACCACACTCTAACATGACCATAATTGACGAGTTTCTTGTGTCATTTTCGTCATACGCCGTTTTGAAGCCACGGTAGAAGATGACGACGAAAGGGTGCATGCTTCTCTATGCTAATAAAATATTTTTATTTCATTTCATAATTTAATATCAGGCGTGACAATGGGCAAGGTCCAAAAAAAACTAACCCATAGTGAATCGAAAACCATTTCGAGATATCACTTCAATTAGAAGATTTTTTTGATTCCTGTGTGAAAAACTTAAAAATCGAGGAGATATTTGAAAAACTGTAATGACCTTCTTCGACCTTCGGACAGTTTGACACGATAGAATACAGAGTACCAACCTAACAGTTTTGTAGATTATTTTGTTGTCTATGGTTGTCGCCTCACAAGTTTGTCAAATATCTTTTGTTTGTGTTTCCTAACAATTACATTGTTTTATACGAATAACTATTGTAATTTTTAAAACAAAACTACACTATATGTTTTAATTAACAAATACTTTTAAAAATCAAAAGTTTGTTTGAACTTTTGACAAATGATTATTTTTTCTTGTTCATTGGCAATGGTTTAGTTCCAAACGAAACCTCACGATTACTATATTACGATCGCAATTTTTAAAAATTAATAAAGAAAGAACAAAGCAATTATAAAAGTTTTCCAGAAACACGTGTCGACTAAATTAATCTATATTATCTAAAAAATATGTAAAAAAAGATAGCTGTCATCAGATACACCTCCCCTATTGTATTGTATTGTAATATCAGCCGGAGTGTGATTATTATTATTATTTTAAATGCCTGTACTAAGGTGAATTATTATTATCACAGGCACTGAGCGACCAAAGTACATATAACGTAGTCACATTGGTTCACAGCGTCAGCCAGATTCGGTCGGAGTTTAGCGAGGTTTGAAGACGGGTCCTGTCGATCGCGAGACTAGACTACTAAATAAAAATAAAATAATATAAGTCCCTATGTATAAGTATTAAATAATACTTACTTTCATACGTGTAAGATTAACAGTTGTGACGTCACCAACGGTAAGTTCTGGATCGTCCAACTTCTTCTTTTCCACTTCTCTTAAATCCATCAGTTTGTTTATTATGTATCTTATCTAAAAACACAATATTATATTAATATATAATATACTTGCAAACCCCTGCAGACTTCCTACGTTTATCCTGTTGTATCCTGTCAAATCAAGAGTTGTTTTTTTTATTGTAGCTCGGCATGTGACAACACTAGTAAAGCTAGAGTGCCGTCCATGAATAGAAACAACTCCTACTACAGAGAGACCTGTCCGGGCAGCAGTCGCCTCCACGGCTTGAGGAGACGAGCATGTATCATCCAGATTGATAATGCACACTCCTCTTGTTATACCTGGCTAATTTTAAACTATTCCCGAAACGCGACAAGGTCACTTCACGGGTGTTACATTCGAAAGTGGTGGTACTACCCCAGGACGGCAGACTGGACAAATTACCATCATCAGTCTGCCTACCACTATGTTGTGGGCATGATGGTTAATAGCCTAGTCTGCCGTCCTGGGGTTCCAATGTAACACCCTGAAGTGACATTGTCGCGTTTAGAAGTATACTGGTATAATGAGAGGAGTGTGCACTGTCTTCTCGATGATGTAGATTCGTCTCCTCGAGCCGGTATAGCGGAGGCGATTGCTTCCCGTAGAAATTTATTTTATTGATTCATGGACCGCACTCTAGCTTTACATCAGGCGGAGTGTCGTCTGCTGAGCTACAATAAATATACAATACAATAGGTTTTATTTTGCATATTTACGCGCCTGTCAAGGTCGAAGCAATCGTATAGTCGAGTTGATGGGGAGATACAGGGCTCTTAAGTTTTATAATTTATTTAGGGAGGAATTAATGCAATTTTTCAACGCATTATTTAGCAACATAACAGTAGTGACAAACTAGTAACAGTAAAAAAACCCAAAGCAACATTATTAATTACCTTTTCACCGGCTGTATTGGGCAGTAACAAGGAGCCATGACCAGATTTACCAGAACAATGAAAATCGACATCTGAAAATTGAATACAATACTTTAAAAACGAATAAATAAAGTAAATAAAAAAAAATTGTTTATATACTACGACTCTACCTGAATCTTGACGCGTTAATTTAGTCAAGACTGACGCGTTACTCTATTAACGTCAATATTGTTGGCATTAAACGCTAACTTGAGCGAAAGTCAACCCAGATGATGTACATTCGTCTCATCAAGCGCATAGCTGAGGCGACTGCGGTCTGTAGAAAGGAGAATGCCCATTTTTGGGCCCACTTGACACCTAATAGTTTGGTGACAAAACAATATTCTAAAATAATATCCTATTTTTTTATCAATTCATTTTAATTATATCAACACGTCATTTACTAATCAATAGACAATGTTTAATTAAATAAAAAAAAAACTGATATCTTCGATTATTAAAGCATTTAAAATAATAATAACCCCAAATATTGCATCAGAAAACATCTAATTACTCAAAACAACCCAGGTGAAAAAATTAAAACTGATTGGTAATAAGAAAGTAGATTTATTTTTCTACAAAATTAACTAAAAATCATCGATAAACTCGAGAAAAAAATTGTGGGCCCATGTTTCTTAGGCGAATGGGCATTCTCCTTTCTCTATGGTAGCAGTTATTTCCGGCGAAGTGTAGTCATATGTTAAGTTACAAAAAAAAAGTTTATAGGTGTTATGCTATTATGTTTAGTGTAGTATTTGGGTTATTGCATTTATTAAATCAAACAAATGGAATGTTTTGCCTTCTCATGTGTTCCCAGTCCTATCACCTTGGATTCTTCAAACGGAATGTAAAAAAGCACCATCTCCAGCCGGCATAGTAGTGGCGACGGGGACTGTATAAGCGGTTCTCCAGTCGTCAGTGCTCATGGACCTCCACTGAGCTTACCACCAGGCCAGTCGAAGTCACATGTCGTGTTAACATAATTTATTTTTGTATAACTTACGCCAAACGCTTCTCTCTCCATAGAAAACAATAAAATTTTCATCAGGATTCGCCAGCCCCTCATCAAGCGTAAACCCGACATTAAGCTTTTTAAAATCATCCGTTTTTACAAATTGAGCCATGCCTTTTACACCACCAATTTCTTCATCTGAAAGCACAAACAAATCACTTCACGAGTGTTACACTGAAAGTACTGGTGACGGAAGAATGGCAGGCAGACTGATAATTCGGAGTACCGCCACTTTCAAATGCCCCGCCAATGGCGCACATTTATTTCATCAAGCCGGCATAGTGGAGGTAACTGTTGCTTGCGAAAATTTCTCTGTAATAGCAATTGTTTCCGTTCATGGATCGCACTCTAGCGTTATTCAAAACGTACTTACCAGGAACAAAAGATAAATGAACGGTTCTTTTCAACCGTGTACCATTTGCCTTCAGTTGCCGCACAGCTTCTATATATTGCATAGCGACCGATTTCATATCCTGAGCCCCGCGAGCATAGATCTTGCCCTCATCATCCATGTAAGCATCGAATGGTGGATGAGTCCAGCTTTTCTAGTTAAATAATCGAACAATAAGGGCCGTTTACACCAGAAGGCCGGTTAAAGTAACTTTAACTATTACTTTTACGCTAAGTTTAACCGTTACGTTTACATTAAGGTTTACATTTACTCCTCACGAGTTGCACCATCGTCGCGCCTCTCATTTTTGACGGTTACTTCAACCTTAACCGTAATCAGCGAATCTTGCCTGGTTAAAGTTAAAGTAGACGTTAAACCAATGTTACTAACGTCAAATGTATGAAAAGAAGCCAAATATGTTTTTCTATTATTTTTTCGAGATCAGCCACCCTTTTAACGATAACAATATTTTATTTACACGATATTGCAACGCGTGTGGAGTAAATGTAAACGTTTAACGGTCGTCGTCGCCGTAAAAGTAATAGTTAAAAGTTACTTTAACGACCCTAAAAAATAAAACCAAAAAAATTTAAAAAGAACCTCTAAAAAACTTACCTCAAAAACGGGAACTACATCCATGTGTGAATTTAATAAGATAGAGGGTAGATTAGGGTCTGTCCCGACCCATGTCATTACCAGTATAGGTTTCTTTGCAACCGGCTCGAAGACCTGAAACGGTAACCCTATTTCTTCAGCTTGCGCACGAAGGAACGTTATGCAGTCACCTGAAAGATTTAAATTATTTTAAAATATTTTTTTTCTTTTTTGTATGCATTTACTCCATCAATCTATGTACATTAGGGTGGTCCAAGCTTATATGGGAAAATTTTTTTTTTTACTTTTCTATCGGGCCATGGGCCAAAAGTGTGCAGATTAGTAAAAAAATGATCTCCTAAAAGTTTCAGCTCAATCGGAGGTGGTTTAGCCGTCCCGCATTGGACCTGAAGTTTTGAAAAACGGCATTTTTTGACCAAAATTTTAACATTTTTAGCTTTTGTGAGACAACTGTAATAGGTAGGAAGGAAAATAAGGGCTCATTTTAAAGATGGTATTATTAGCTTTAAAACAAGTACTCATTTGTCACCCTAGGTATTACAGTTGAGGAGATATCCTTAAAATTCCAGGTCTAGTCCTTTTATGAGAAAAATGGCCGTTTTGGCCCAAAAGTTTCAAATTTTTAGCTTTTGCAGGAGAACCGTAATAGGTAGATAGGAAAGAAAGTACTCATTTTAAAGCTAATATTATCACCTTTAAAATGAGTACTTTCTTTCCTATCTACCTATTACGGTTCTCCTGCAAAAGATAAAAAATTGAAACTTTTGGGCCAAAACGGCCATTTTTCTCATAAAAGGACTAGACCTGGAATTTTAAGGATATCTCCTCAACTGTAATACCTAGGGTGACAAATGAGTACTTGTTTTAAAGCTAATAATACCATCTTTAAAATGAGCCCTTATTTTCCTTCCTACCTATTACAGTTGTCTCACAAAAGCTAAAAATGTTAAAATTTTGGTCAAAAAATGCCGTTTTTCAAAACTTCAGGTCCAATGCGGGACGGCTAAACCACCTCCGATTGAGCTGAAACTTTTAGGAGATCATTTTTTTACTAATCTGCACACTTTTGGCCCATGGCCCGATAACATTTCGAACATCGACGATTTTGGACCACCCTAATGTACATTGTACATAGTGAAAATTATTTTAGGGTGCAGTGACGTTATTATGATCAACTTAAACATAAAAAATTCTTCGACAAAATAAAATAAATAAATAAAATTTATTTTCCTGAAACGGACCTAATTTTTTATTTATTTATTTATTTACACTTTATAAAATAGAATAATGTTGTGCCTCTCAAAGCCCACATTGGCTTATTTGAGAGGCACAGCACCTTACCTATTTATTAACTAAAAATTTTAACAAATTTCAACAGAGACCACTAATAACTACTTAACCTAAATAACAAAATCAACAGATAAATATACAGAAAATTGAAACAGAACAGGAGTCTCTGTCGCAATACGTTGCATTTATAATAAATACACATACATTAAATACTCACCATAATTAATATTGGGGTGAACAGAACGAATTCTGAGATAATCTCTAAAATTCTTAATACGAGAATCGTTAGCCCACTCTTGTGCCATTATGAAAATTGAAAACAAAAAATTTGGCGCGAATATCGTATACGAACTGACAGTGATTGAAACTAACTTAAAACTGAAGTTTTATTTAAAAAGAAACTATTTTATCTATAACTTTATCTTAACTAATAGAAACCTCAACCTATTTTTTACCACATCCATGTGGTTAGAAGATAAAACAGAACATAGTTTTGTATAATCAATAAGAAAAAGCTTAGTAGGTAGGTAGGTAGTAGTAGCTTGGGGTAGGCAGGGTTTTTTTTTGAAGGTTTGTTAGATCGGTATATCAGCCTTAGGAGGTACAAGGAACATAATAATCTCTAGCGATGGCTGACAGGTCTGGCAACACCGCGGTAGATAGACGTGAGCTCACGATCGTCGAGACGAGTTTAGAATTCGCTGACCGGTACCAATGTAACTATTATGTATGAAAGTAGTGTTATTTTAGTATTTATTTCTAATGCAATGTAGTGTCACGATGCAGTGATAGCATTTAAAGTATTTCGTGTCACTGTGATACCTTCCGACACGCGAACTGCATAATGCACTAACATTTAACCTTGTGTAACATATGTTTTAATGTTTATTTAGAACAAGCTGTTACTCGCAACTTCGTATGCGTTTAATTAGTATTAGCGTGTTTAGCGTTCCCGTTCCATCCCTAAGGAATCTTTTCATGGGTTCACATATACACCAATTCCATGCCTCTTTCCCACTTTCTTTAATAATAAAAAGTCTTGACGAGAGGAGTGTGCAAGGCGGCATGGCGGAAGAGATTTGCTGCTTGCAAAGAATTTTTTGGTAGCAGTTGTTTTCGTTAGTGGCTGCACTCTATCTCAAGCGGACTCTAGCGGAGTGTTGCCATATGCCGATCTCTAATTGAAAAATGGTGTCCAAGAAGTACTAAAAAGCTTGATATTCAATGTTGAAACTAAAATTTTCTTTTTCAGGTAAGAACTGACATCTAACGGAAAAATCCAGCGCTCTAAAACTTTATAAAGGTATTTATAAACTTGTGTAAAAGTTTAACATGCATTAGTTTTGGCAGTTTTCACTAGATGGCGTAGTTTTTGACGGGGGAACTGAAAAAACGCGGTGAGAAGTTGAGTTGTTAATTCAATTACTAATAGATGGCGCTGTTTCATTTTAAAAAATGAGTTTTAATATTTCTAAAAGCATTTTTTACAGAAGTCTCAAGTAATAGTTATATAACACTTTTATTGAAATAGATATCTCGTTTATCACTTGTTTTATACATGTTTAAAAAAAATTACTAATGCTATGTATAAATATTAATTACAAAAAAAAAAACATGAAATATGTAAAAATAAAAACTGGATGTTTTTTAATAAAAAAAAAACTTGGCACTGATATTTTAACTCCGTGCCGTGGTATATCAATCTGTCTCACACCTAGCAGCTTAGATTTCAATGAACGTTTTCCACATTTCTATAAATAAATATAAACGTCAATATAGAGCGTAATTTACAATGTGTTTTCCGCAATTGAATCGGATTTCTTTTAAGAGTGGTAGGCAGACCACCCAAATAACCCACTCTGCCGTCTTGGGGTAGCACCACCACTTTCAAGTGACCTAGTCTCGTTTACGGATCAGTTTGAAAATATCCTGGTATAGCGAGAGGTGGAGGTGACAAGCCCATGTCCCATTTATCTGTAGTAGCATTTGTTTCTACTCATGGACTGCGCTCTAGCTTAGCTTCGAGCATATATCGAATTACTTTAAAAATTACTTCTATTTCAGTATTTTTATCTAGATTTTTCTAGATAAAAAGAAAATACTTGAATGCTTCTTTTACAATGTATTCTCAAAGAAAACATTTGTCGTAATTTGACGAGCAATGCCACGGTCAAACATTATTATATCAACACTTTTCAAAAATACATGAGGTCATTTCGGTTTATATTTAGAAAATTGCATTTACAAATAATTTATGAATCGCGGATTTGTTGAAACGGTTATTTATAATGTTTTATTTTAAGCTTGTTAATATTTAATTATTATACACATTAAATTTAATATTTGACTATACTTATTGCAAAAAATTCAGTAATCTTGGTCTCTGTGGAGCAGTAGCTCTCTAGTCAGTGCGTAAATCCCGGGTTCGATTTCAGGCTATAAAAAATACTTATTTGTAATATTTATATATTATTATTCTAAAAATTAAATATTAGTTTCGGCTCTGGAACGTGTATTTATTTATTATTATCAATACTAATATTATAAATGTGAATTAATGTTTGTTTGTCCCCTTAACCACACTGATTATAGGACATTTCTTTTTAACATATTTTTGTTATTGGATTAATATGGATAAAAACACGGGATACAACTATTTTAACCCATTAAAACCCAATTAAAACTATTTAATTAATATGCTTTTTATTAAAACGAAGTTGCGAAAAACCAATTGTTACTAAATAATAAAGGTTTAATTCTAATTCAGCACAGTCTACGAAAATATCACATACACAAAACTTTCAGCGATATGATAAATGATTTAGTTTATGGTACTCATAAGCCGTCGGACGCGGCTATGTTCTCAGTTGAAACCACGACCTCACCTCGTGAACAACTCGCGATTGTCTTCGCCTTTAAAAATTTATAAGTAAAAAAAAATGCCCGCGCTTTTCCGCCAAATTCAATTTGGTAATTAATTCCTATAAAAATAAGCGGGAAAGTTAAGAATTCCCGCCCTTTTTTAGTTAAAAATGTCGCGTGTGTGTGTGAAAATGACTCGATATTAATTAATTAGTTTAATTTCAAAAATAAATTATTTTGTTGTGTGTTTTAATTTGTAGCTTTAATTTGTGCGTTTATTAAGTGTAAATAGTTATTCGATGTAGAAAAATAGAGGTTTGTTTATTTTGATATGATTTATGTTATTTTGATGTGATTATTTTTGGTTTGTTGAATATTGATATTTTACGATAATTAATTCTAAATTCGAGAATTTATTTCTTCATGACAATTAGATATTATATATAATTTCGCGTCTTGCACATTTGTATATTAATAGAAGTTTAACATTTATTTTAAGTTAGTAAGATTTATTGTCGTGTGGGATTTAGAAATGGCACGAGACGTGTTTATTCCTGGATTTTACATATTATACGAGTAAATATGTAATAACGTCACTGTATCTCACAATATTTACCTATTTATCTACCATAAATTTATTAATTAAATAGGTTATGTTTAAAAGATTTCGGCGGATACCTAGAGATGGTAGATTTTTCCATTAAGTGTGCGCGAACATGTAGATGATGCAAAATAAAAGAACGCGTGTTTTAATTTTCCCTCCAAAACCCCTTGGGAAGTTTTAAATAGTGAAGATTCTATTACTTATTCAGACTTGACTTGACTGTGTTTGCATTAAATAAATGATGCCTGATGCACAATTATTAACTTAATTCGAATATTTACTTTGCATTTGTAAATTGGAATACTATAATAAAATCTTTTCTTTGATTTTTCCTGTTTTTACAAACTATTTGTTCCACAACGTTTTCATATGATGTTTTTCGAGAAGCAAAACCGTATCACGAATAATAAAGTCGCCAAATTGCAGTGGTGCATTCAAACACCGTCACACCTTATGACATTTATCTCCAGTGTGATCGCATATTAGCGTACCCCACTACAGTTAACTGACAGTTGGATAGTTAATCTGACAGGGGCTGAGCTTTGCGAATTACGATTCGTTTAACATCAAACGTTGAGTTTTATTTTAGTTATTCTATAAAAATAGATATAATCCGCGCTAATAAAGAAAGACTTTTAAATAGCGACTTGGTATAGGTCGCGTCAAACTTTATGGCGTCTCGGAAGTTAGTTGCGGGTGCTATTTCGCGCAGATACAATCAAGTTTACAATAATAAAATTAAGAGTTAATTTTAAATATGAAAAATAACCTGCGGGCGGGTGTATCCTTTTGTAGCCCTTCCCCCTCACGTTCATCGTGCCCCGTTGATACCCCAATTTGTGTACTACACGGCGACTTGTGCCGAACTTCGGAACCGCCATAAAGTCTGGTTCGTATTATACTTATAGTACGGCCAGCAAAGAAGACTACCAATATAATATTGTATTAGTTAAATTTTATTAAAAACTACTGTTTATAGGTAGACATATATTTTACATGAGAAGTTATTGAATACAGAATTGTTTATTTATAGTAAAACAAAATTTACATTTTTTTTATTGTAGCTCGGCATGTGACAACACTCCGCCTGGTGTAAAGCTAGAGAGCGGTCCATGAATGGAAACTACACAGAAATCTCTACAGGCAGCAGTCGCCTCAACTATGCCGGCTTGAGGAGATCTATCATCTGGCTTCTAGATTGACAGTGCATACTCCTCTCGTTAATTGTTTTAAATTTATTAATTTTTTTTACCTAATTAATTAAAGATTTTATTTGGGAACCTCACCGTGGTGTGTGAGTATAGACGGGAATATAATATGAATGAGATAGCATGCGTGTGGACGTCGTTTATAAATCGTTTCTTCATTGGCACTGGTTACCTATAGCTACTGTAATAATATTTTTTTGTATGAAAATAAACAAAGTCAAAGTCAACGCTTCTGAGAATAAACGGATCTTAAATACGATAAGAGTATTACAAACTATTAGACGGCAACTTAGGTGTAGTGGACGTGGGACTCGAGTCCCAGGTTCGTTTTACTGTCAAAACAAATAATTATTTGTAATTTTCATTAATATAAGTGTTATACATTTAAAAAAAGGTAAATAGGCATTTGTTTTGGGTCTGCATTATATTATTTTTGGGTTGTTTTTGTCCTGAAACCCACAACATACTTTAGGTTTTTTTTATTATTGTAGCTCCGCTTGACGTTAAGCTGGAGTGTGGTCCATAAACAGACTCTGCTACCATGAATGAAACACATTCCTCTCGCACCTGGCTACTTACAAATTGATCCCGAAACGCGAACAGGTCACTTCACGGGTGTTATATCCCACCGGACAGGCTCTACCTAGTGTGGGAATCACTAGTAAACAAAATTTGTAAACGCTATTATTTTAAATAAACTTATTATGGTGCATACTCGTCTTCTCAGACCGGCATAGCGGAGGCGGCTGCCTGTAGACATTTCTCTGTAGTAGTAGTTGTTTTCGTTCAGGGACCGCACTCTAGCTTTACATCAGGCGGAGTGTTGTCACATGCCGAGCTATAAAGAAAAATACTGCACCAGAACGGCAGACTGAGCTAATAACCATCATTAGTCTGCCTACAATTCGCCAATTAACCGCTATAAATATTAATGTTAAGAAATTATGGTGAATAATGAAAGCGTTGGAGAAAAACAAAGTTATTTAGATAAAGACGTCTTGGAGTTAGTGTAGGAGAAAGTATTGTCAAGAGGGAAAATCAAATTGAGCGCGGTTTAATATTTGAGTATGTTTTTAAAGTTGGCAACGTTTTAGCATTAATTTTATGATAAACAAGACTAAAACATATATAAAGAGAGGAGTATGCTCTGTTAATGGTATCGGTATCGGCATAGCGGAGGCGACAACTTTATAAATGAGTTATATAAATTAATTTTTTTGAATATTTTTGTGATAATTGGTTAGGGAAATTACCATCAGTGGAAAGAGTGGTAGGCAGACTGATGATGTTATTAGTCCAGGGTAGTACCACCACTTTCGAATGTAACACCCGTGAAGTGACCTTGTCGCGTTTCGGGAGTAGTTTCAAAATAGCCAGGTGTAACAAGAGGAGTGTGCGCTGTCAATCTAGATGGTACATGCTAGTCTTCCCAAGCCGGCATAGTGAAGGCGACTACTGGCCGCACAGGTTTCTCTGTAGTAGCAGTTGTTTCCATTCATGGACCGCACTCTAGCTTTACATCAGGCGGAGTGTTGTCACATGCCGAGCTACAATAAAAAAAGATTAAAAAATCAAAAATTCCACAAAGGACAATGCCCAGTTTAGGGCCCATTTGATATCTAATAGTTAACAAAACAATAATCTAAAATAATATATTATTTCTTCATTAATTTATTTTAATTAATAAAATAAATAAAACTGATTGTAAAGGATGTAGTTTATTCATGTTCCTACACAATGAACTAAAAATCATCGGCAAACTCGAAAATTTTTTTTTGGAATGTATGGACGCTCAGGTGTTGGCTTTCACCTTAAGTGTAAATTAATTCAGCTTTGACTATAAAAAATTTTTTTTTGTCGAACATTAGTCGCTAACATCGGAAGTGTACCCGTACATTTATTTACACCATTCTTAAAGTTATTCAAGTGAAGGCAGTTGCCTTTGTTTGTGAAGTAAGTAGTTAGACTAATGTGTACTAATGTTGTTTTGTGACGAACGTAAATTAGTATATTTAGTCTATTTATTAGACTAAATATACAATATTTTTGTATATTTTTTGATATTAAGGCTAGAATGACGTCGATAATCGGAAACATTTTTCGTCGTAGTTCGCAAATTGATTCTGAAACGTATAACGAGAGGAGTGTGCACTGTCAATCTTTCGCATACCACATTCGCGGCCTTAAACCGGTATAGCGGAGGCGACTGCCGGCTTCACGTGGTAGGCAGTTGTTCTCGCTCAAGAACCAGTACGGCTTAGCTTAACATCAGGCAAAGTGCGGTCAAATTCTGGGCTACTGTAAAAAAAGAGTTATACATGTATATAAGTTATAAATAAATATTTATGCCAATAAAAATAAAATATAACAAGCAAAATTGCAAAGTGACCTATTTACCTTTTATGGTTTGTAAAACACAATGGGGCAGTAGCAATACAAATTGGTCGTGTAATCTTTACCATCGCTGACCCTCATTCAGTACCTAGCCTCCCCCTCTAAGACAGGAAACGTGACGGAACCTTGTGGTCCACTTTCTTGATCGTTGTCTTACGTACTCGATTATTTGCGACCAATTTATTTAACACATTCAAATTTCATATAAACAATTAAGGTTGCTAGACAAATTAATAACGATTTAGTTGCCGTAACGGGCGTATTTCAAACTCATGTTACAGAATGTTAGTTCCATAAATGACCTGAAGAGGCGCTGCTCGGTTTTCATGGAAAATAATACGATAACGATGTTTTTTTTTTTAAATATATATAATATTTTAAATGAAATCCTAGGCAAAATGCCCATGCCAGCGCAACTAGTGACTAAAAATCTTAGTAAATAAATAAATTATTTACACAAGAGTCTTCTTTTTCTTCTTCTTTTGTTAAATGGCCTCATATGTCATAACAACGACAATTCTGCCAATGTCGAGTAGTAAATTCTTAATGTCTTTGCATCAAATTGCAATAGTGTTTTACAATTTGACGCTTTCTTGGAGTATTTGGCGACAATTCTTCCGGTCACGTCACAATATGAGCGTTTTCACGACGTGAGATAACCACAAAAAAAACCGCTTCTGTTGCCTCATATAGAGTGAATTTTAATGTTTCCACAATTACTCACATGCGCAGCATAAGATTACGCAAAATAACACACAATAATAGCCACTAAACTAATTAAGGAAAGGGATAAAAAACACCTCCACCTTCCCGAGCAAAAGCGCGCCAAATACTCTACACTACAGTCTACACAAGAGTCATTGTCGCATAAAATCGCTCACGTAAGACAAGTCAATAGACAGGAAACACGGACTACTTCGTGGTCCACTTTGTTAGGGTTGTCCATGACCTTTCCTACAACCTTCGAATATAATTCAACTACCAAACCCCAAGTAATGTAAACATAAATATTACTTTGTAATAATTATTAAAGTGGTATAAATATTTATAAATTATATATTTTTGGAAACATTGTGTAAACTGTCAAATAATAATTATAAACGTCAATGCACATAATAATAATAATAGTTAACAAATTAATATTCTAAAATATTATAAAACATTTATTATGGCTGTCTTCTCGTCATATGCCTTTCCGAAGCCAAAAGTAGATTCTGATGATGAACAGGCGCATGTCAAGTCCGTGCCTACGTTAATAAAGGATTTTCATTTCATTTCATTTTAATTTATTTGAAATACATCAACACATCGTTCACCAATCAATAGACAATATTTAATTACATAAAAGAAACAAATATAAACAATTATTAAAGCATTTAATATAATAATAACCTTAAGAATTATATTATATTACCTATATTAAACTAGTGTTTAGGCGATGAGCGACTAAATTACATTTTATAAAAATTTTTTTTACGAGATTTGAACACGGATCTCTTCAGTCATGAGTTCAACTTTTATATCGCTATTCCTCACTAAATATGATACACACAATGCCCTGATCTTAAACTAGGAAACCCTTGTACTGTGGGTATCAGGACAAGGACAACGCAAACATAATAATATGATAACTAGACCCAAAACATTTTCTCATTTCAATTCAATATCATATTTAATTAGGATATAAGGACCTCACGATTGATGAGACCCGTGTTCAAATCTCGGAAAATTCTGACCAATGTAACTATTGATATGTACAACTAGATGTACAATAACGCTCCCAATGTGACGCGAGAGAAAAGATGACTGCAGTCACCTTTCGGTTCTCTGTCAGTCTTGACGGCAACATTGTCAAATCGTTTAAAGCGGCCTACGCTTTTTTCATGTCAGATGTATGAAGTTTCTATCTCTAGTATACATATATCTCTATGAATCTAACTATGTTATATGTACTTTATCAATACAAACACTAGTTTACTTATTTAGGTATTTTAAAAGTTGTTTCAATTCGGGTTCTGTGTCTTTACGTCTACTAAAATTGTAATTAATAAAAGAATGTGTTTTTATCGTAATATTTCATTACGACCCGTAAATAGGTTAGAAAATGTAATTAATGTTTATAGGACGGAAATCCGCGAGTGAGTTACGCCCCTCTATAATTAATGGATTAGATAATGATTAGTAGCCACTACTTTATGAATTATTTTATCACAAATCACTTAGCTCATTTCTTTTACACAAGAACTTAGTCGTCTCCTATAACGGAGGCGACTGCTGCATGTAGAAATTTATCTGTAGAAGCAGCTGTCATGGACCGCTCTCTAGCTTCATCAGGCGGAGTGTTGTCATATGTCGAGCTACAATTAAAAAAAATTACAGTGGACGAAACTATATTACGTTTTTATGTAGAGAGCATCACAGAGTGGTTGTGGTCTAGCGGTAGAAGGTTGATGATCGATGAGACCAGTGTTCAAACTACAAATTCTGATATATAGTTACTCAATGCTTCAAACACTAACTCTTAGGCAAATACGAAAGTATAATCTTAGATAAAATAATCTAACAACAGTAAGCAGGCTGATGAAAGTTATCAGCCCAGTCTGCCGCCCTAGCAGTTAACAAAAGCCTTATTTCTTTGTGTATATAATGCAGGAGTCGGGAGAAACTAATGATCTGGAAGCTGATAGTGGGTATGAATTTTTGGCACAAGAAAATGCTGACAGACTTTGAATTTTAAATGCAATTGGATTTATAAACGCCGTTTGCAATATGAAGAGAAATTATTATATGTATGTAGATTTATCGTGCGATAGTGGATGGTAGTCTGATGGTAGGGCGACAGTTGAGGGTGCTGACGGTGCAGATGTACATGTATGAGGAAAAAATTTCCCTGGAAAGTAATTGTTGTTCTCGAGGCGAAAGCTGTGTGTAGAGAGAGAGGTAGTACCACCACGAATAACGAGAGGAGTGTGCACTGTCAATCTCGTCTCCTCAAGCCGGCATAGTGGAGGCGACTGATGCCCGTACAGGTTTGTCTGTAGTAGTATTTGTTTCCATTCATAGACCGCACTCTAGCTTTACATCAGGCGGATAAAATAGAGTGAGGTCCATGAACAGAAACAACTGCTACCATAGAGTGATTTTTGCAAACAGTAGTCACCCCCGCTAGGCTAGTTTGACGAGAGGGGTGTCCACCATCCATGTAGACAGTGTATACTTCTCTCGTTATAAAAAAAAATATATCTCGAAATGCGACAACGTCACTTTACGGGTGTTACGTTCGAAAGTGGTGGTACTACCCCAGGACGGCAGGCTGGACAAATAACCATCGTCAGTCTGCCTACCACTCTTTCATAGTACCTATAGGCATATATATAAATATATAACATAGTTACATTGGTACCGGTCAGAATTAGCGAGGTTCGAACATGGGTCTTATCGATCGCGAGTTCACGCGTCTTACCGCTAGACCACGGCCGCTCTACTAGTATTTGCATTAAACGAAACAAAACGAAAATAATTCAATCAAAATAGTATTCTTACAAAAAATGCAGATATCGTTGTGTCAGAAATCTGTCATTATAGTGACCAGTTGGCCAGTTTAGATCGTCAGCCGTCATCACCTGGCAACTGGCCAACATTTATTCAAATTTCCCAGATCCCAGTCAAAACGTAATTGACGCTTTTTTACGATAAATCTGGTCGACTGCATTGCAAATGTTGATTGAGGATTAAAATAAAGTGATTTCCGTTTTACGTAACAGTACAACCATTGTAGACTGAATTTTTTAAAATATAAAACGTTTTATTTTGAATTTTTACTATTGACATTACTTTTAAAACAAACTCCATTGTACTGTCCAGGTTGACAGTGCACAACTTTCGTTATACTCGGTGACTTCCGACTTAGGATTGGACTAATTAATTATAATTACTTTGCCATCCACTCTTGGAATTTTTTATCTTTTTTCTTAGTTACATCTACAAGAGTACACTCTTCCTTAAGATCGGCGAAGTGTTGTCATATGCCGAGCTACTCCATATATGTATAAAAAAAGATTAAAATAAACGCGATATGAACGTGTAATTTTTATTGACCACACACCCGTGAAGTGACCTTGTCGCGTTTCGGGAGCAGTTTGAAAGTAGTAGGCCGGCGTAGCGGAGGCGACTGCTGCCCGTAGAGATTTCCGTGTAGTAGCAGTTGCACCGCACTTTAGCTTTAGATCAGGCGGAGTGTTGTCATATGCCGAGCTACAATTAAAACTTTTAGAGGCTCCTACACGAGTACTATGTCTACCCCTAAACTTGCTTTTATTTATGATTAGAGAGAATTAATTACGTTTAACATGCGATAGTAATTAGTTTCAATAGTTTTTTTGCTGTGCCTGATAGCACTTTCTAATTATGGGGTTGGATTTTTGTATATTCACGATTAAATCTTAAATTAGGATAGATGGAAATGTGGTAAAAGCTCTGATAAGTTAAAATTTTTCTCAAATGAAAAGCTGCAAGTACAAATCCTTTTGAGGTTGCAAAAAATAAACATGTAATTTTTTTCGGGGCGATTAGCTCATTAGTCTGTTACATAATATGCATATATAAAAGAATATTAAATATAATAACTAAAAATTATTTATTACGTGCTGTATTTAGTCTGATTGGTCAACTGACGTGATGTGGTCCGTGCGAAAGTGGTATGTAGAGAGAGATGTCGCCAGCGCTCCATAATTTCTGACTTTCTTGAAACGTGAGGCATCTATAAAAGATCGCTCGCGGAAACAAAAGCTGCTTTAGGCGCATGATACATAGTTATCCCATTGTAAATGTATGTAAAAATACATATTCATACCTCGCGATTTTTTAAATCAAAATAACAAAATTTTAGGCGTACCTACCTATTAGGTTATAAGGTCACTTCACGGGTGTTACATTCGAAAGTGGTGTTACTGCCCCAGGACGGCAGACTGGATCATCAGTTTGCCTACCACTCTTTAATAGTGCCTATAGACACATAGCGACCAAAGTACATATAACAAAGTTACATCGGTACCGGTCAGAATTAGCGAGGTTCGAATACGGGACTCATCGATCGTGAGTTCCCGCATCTTATTGCTAGACCACGGCCGCTTGTCTTATTTACAAAAGTTTGTAATCAAATAATGTAAAAAAATAAATATGTTTAATGGATGTAATCATTGTTTACGTGAGATATTTTACAAACAATTCGACATTAAATCTGCCGCTCGTCCACGGCAGAAGTAGAAGATAAGAAAGTATCATTAAAAATCGCGCTCTCACAAACTTTACTATTATAGATGTAATTATAATATATAAAACGAAGTGACCTTTGTTTTATCTTTTATCTGCGATGTTCACACGCAACATTCGGTAACGGCCGCGACACACGCATGCAAACTAAATATTAAAAAATAGTAATTATGATTTTTTGTAGTCCGAAAAATGCCTGATGTTAAGCTAGAGTGCGATCCATGTACGAAAGCGACTGCTGTCAGAGACGTGACCATATTTTTCCTTCAAAACGGGACATTAAGTTACACGAAGTAGTACCTGTAAATTTTATTTTATGGTTATAATAGTGGGGAAAAAAAAACATAAAACAGTATTGTCATAAAAATATCTCATAAGCTAAAAGTGTATCTGATGGGCCATCATAAGTTTGCGCTAACTCGATAACGACATGTAATAATACCGCGAATGTCACCACGTTTCCAACATCAAAAGCTATCTTATGTATACCTACTTAATATATGTTTTAACTTTATGCTCTAACGAGAAGAGTGTGTTTCCTCTCAACTTAACATCAGACGGAGTAAAACGTTCGATTCTTGTTAGAAAGAAAAACTCATTTATTTGCTAATTGATTTATTCGGCTTTATGCGAATTACTATTGCGTTTATTATGATTAATTTATTAATTTCGCGGTTGAGTACCGATTTAAGTCCAAGTCCAGTTTCAAGTTTCGGTAGCCGTAACGTTTTTGGATTCTTTTTTTTTATTATTCTTTGTTTCGGTAGGGGCTTGCGCTCACACTCGTGGCGATGTCAGCCCATTGAAGCCTAAACACAAAATTAACTATAAATAAATCCTAAATAACATAAAAAAAAACAAAAGAAAATATATCTATCTATCTTTCAAAAAAAAATTAACAAATTTATACAACTCGATAGCGGCTTTTTTCGATTCCTAATTTGGGTTGATATTTGGGGTGGTTCAACATTCCTATGACATAATATTTAAAAGTACAACACTTAAAAGTGATATCGACATTGAATTTTACAGCGGAAGGTCGACAACAATCGATAAATAACCAATCAATTAAAGTACCAAGTTTTCGAGCGATTTTATTACGTTATTTAAATGACAAATCTTATACGAAACATAATTTAAAGAGGTATATTCATACGAGTAAATGTATATATAAATCGAAGTATATGTATGTACTTTGGTCGCTCAGTGCCTGTAGGCACTATTAAAAGAGTGGTAGGCAGACTGATGATGGTTATTTGTCCAGTCTGCCGTACTGGGGTAGTACCACCACTTCCAAATGTAACACTCGTAAAGTGACCTTGTTGCGTTTCGGGAATAGTTTGAAAGTAGCCAGGTATAACGAGAGGAGTGTGATTCTAGATGGTACATACTCGTCTCTTCAAGCCGCCATAGTGGAGGCGAGTAGCAGTCGTTACCATTCATGGACCGCACATTAGCTTTACATCAGGCGGAGTGTTGTCACATGCCGAGCTACAATGAAAAAATATATCATATAGAAAAATTAAAGGAGATTTGTCTACAATCACGATAATTATACTACTTTTAGTTCGAGTATTTAAAATATAGTAGATCAGCATATGATAACACTGCGCCTGATGCTAGAGTGCGATTCATTAGCGAAAACTGTTGAGGGTATTCCTATAATAACCAGTCGATAATAAATATTGATTCATACAAGATGTGTATTTCATTTAAATAACTTTAACATGGTGTCAGGTTAAGTGAGGTTGTGTTAAAATACGTTTAAAATTAAAAGGCTAATTAATAAAATAAAGATGCCGAAAGAGACGGAAACAACACCGTTAGTACGCTGTGAGTTGTCTGCAACAACCATCGCCTCTGCAAAGTGATGGCAAATTAGGTTACAATAGCAATACCCTCAACAAAAACAACTGTTACCAGAGATAAATTTCTGCAGACAGCAGTGTACGTTCCGGGTTGCCTGTCCTGGCTACTTCCAACTACGCCTAAGTCACTTCATGGATGTTATTCTAAGACGCCCTAGGACGGCAGTAAAAATATAATTAAAGACATTTTTTTGTTAAATAATTTTTTGGTTTATTAAAAAAAATAATTACTTTTATTTTAACGTATTTATTTATAACAAAGACTTTTTTACATAAGCTAGGTTTTTGTTTCTGTGATTAACTGTATATAAATCAGTTTAAAAATAATGACAAACGACACAAATATATTAATACAAGATATATTTAATAACTGTTTTCTAGAACTTTAATATATACTTAACCATCCAAGGTTTATTTAAAAGAAATACCTTAATATTTAACAAAAACTATTTTCAACCATGGCCGTTATCAATCGATAACCAATAATTGCATTTCACATTTAAAGAAACGCTATTTGTTTGGTTTACCAAGTATTATGTAACGTATTTCTTCAGAATTCATTATTTATTTCAGTACTTTGCTACAATTCATCATGCTACTACCCTTACCTAGCTAGACAAACTTAACACAAATGCCTACTTTTTATTGTAGCTCGGTGTATAACACTCATAGCATAGCGGAGGCGACAGCTGCCTGTAGAGATTTCTAGGAGCAGTTGTTTCCATTCATGGACCGAACTACAATAATTTTATTATTAAATTATAATGAAAATTGAAAACACGCACATTACGGCCTGAGCTGAAGTAGGATTCGAACCCGCGACTTCAGTTATGTGCGCAGATGTACTAACTACTTCGCTACCTTACGTGGGTTTTTCCATCGTCAGCCCTTCGATCTGCTGGGTTAACGTCAATTATTTATTACAATTTTTTAATTACTTTATTTCTATTTAAATTTTATTGTAGTTTAATAATAAAACAAATCTAGCATTTAAAATAATATTTGTTTTGTTCGGGAATCGACCCGAAACTTCTGCATGACCAATGCGCCACAGAGACCAGCTCGTATATGTCGACCGGTATAGTGTATAGTATATAGATTATAATGTATCCTTAATATCTTACCTTAATAATTATTCTCATGAGAAAGTCTTGGTGCATGGATTAGGTTCAAATACAACACCTCGAACGTGGTACTCTCTTACTACCTCTGATTTTATATAAATTCATTAATAATCACAGCCAAAGTAATCACATCAGAATATTACAAACAAAAATTGCAAAATCGCGCCAAGCAACAGAGCGGGACGGAAATAAAACAAAACATAAACAAACAATAAGTTAAAGCGAGACAGCCAACATCTGAATATAGCAAGGATTAACTCTTGGCCAGCTGAAATAGAGTGAGATAGAAATAGGAATTTGTAATTAGTTAGAAAAGGATAGGCTTCGGGCAGTCTTCCAAGATGAATCTTATGTTTCGGAAGAACTTTAGTGGGGAGAAAACTGTGAGTAGCAGTAGCGGTGGCGGGAAAGCTCGTGGAGCTCTCGGTGCCGGGAGAAACGCTAAGAGACGGGATCGTGGGTATTCTTGCATGGAGGAGCATCATTACAGGACACATTTGTTCTTCTCAGCACCAAGGACCAGCGCGCAATACAATGATGGTACAGGTACTCCCGTGTCTAAGCTCGGCTTGGCAATTTTTCTTTTTTGCTTGCTTAGCTAAAAATAATTTTTTTGAGCGACAGATGTTCTTAGCACGTGGCGTTCATTAGTCGAGTTAGTCATTTGCTGAAAGAATTTCTATTACGTTGGCTTGCAATATTGTTGAGTTTCTTGTTGCTTCTTTACTCGACCGAGCCGTTCCGAAGTTACATGTATGTAAATTTTGATTGTTGATTGATTGATACCGTTGTATATTAGTAGTTTTATTCATTTGTCTATTACATTTACAAATATACTCTACCTAATTTAAAAAGCTTTTAAAGTGCATACCTACACCTACATAATTTTAGACAGCCGTGGCCTAGCGGTTGAAGTCGAACACGATCAAGAGACCCGTGTTCATATCTCACAAAATTCTACACCAAAGTAACTTTATTATGATATATACTTTATGGTATTAGAATTGAGGGATAAACAGAGCGATGGTGGTTATCAGCCTAGTTTGTTGCCCGTGAAATGGCGTAGTTACATTTCGGGATCCACTTTTTTTTATTATTGTAGCTCGGCATGTGACAACACTCCGCCTGATGTAAAGCTAGAGTACGGTTCATGAAGAGAAACAACTGCTACTACAGAGAAACCTGCGCAGGCAGCAGTCGCCTCCACTATGCCGGTTTGAGGAGACGAGCATGTACTATCTAGATTGACAGTGCACACTCCTTTCGTTATACCTGGCTACTTTTATACTATTCCCGAAACGCGACAAGGTCACTTCACAGGTGTTACATGATGGTACCACCCCAGGACGGCAGACTGGACCAATAACAATCATCAGCCTGTCTACTACTCTTTAATAGTTTCTATGGGTACTGAACGACCAAAGTACATATAACAAAGTTACATTGGTACCGATCATAATTAGCGGGGTTCGAACAAGGGTCTCATCGATTGTGAGTTCACGCGTCTTACCGCTAGACCATAGCCGTTTAGAAGTGGCTGGATATGAGCTTGAACGGTGCGCATTTGTCTACTTAAGCCGGCATATATGAGGTGACTACTGCTGCAGTTGTTTTCGCTAGCAGACCGCAGTAGATCCTGAGGTGGTAGCAGTTGTTCCCCGTCATGGACCGTACTCGAACTTTACATCAGGCGGAGTGTAGCCCAGTGACGTAGCGAACTTACCTCGCGCCCGGGGCACAGTACCTTTTTAGCGCCCCCTATTCCAATTAATTAATAAATAAAGCATAGTAGTAGTAAATATATCTTCCAAAAAAAGAAAAAAAAAAGAAATGAAAATGAAAATTATCCAGCAATTTTTTGTTTTGCGGACCATTTATAGCCCCTTTATGAGTAGCACCCTTTATGATGCCCCCCCTTGCCCCCCTTCGCTACGTCACTTGTGTAGCCTACAGATAAATTAGAACTCTAGGTTGTAAGTCTTGGATTTTGTGGATGATCTCTCCAAAGATGCATAAACTGCACACCTTTTAACCGCATTGCAATTCGCATGGCACCGGTTTATTTTAGATTTGTTCAGTGTGCATAAACTCGAACAAGGTTGTAAATGTATGATCTCGTATGCTAATAATAATGACCGATTTCTATCGCTTAAAATATTACGATCAGTTTGGAAATAGCAAGGTCCAAATTCGTCTCAATCCCAGATAGCGGAGGCGACTGCTGTTTGCAGAAATTTATCTATGGTAAAGTGGTAATGAAAGCAGTTGTTTCCAGTCATGGATCATCAGCATCATCAGCCGGACGTCATATGCCGAGCTACTACAAAAAAAAATCTAATGCCTTTTTATTCTAAGATTTTAAGTCAAAATGACGCAGTTAGTCAAGTCCTAATCTAATAAAATAAATCTTGTTACAGAAAGGTGTGGACCCGTCAGTTCTGGAGGTACAGGACCAGAATGCGAGCCCCCACAGCCTCTAGTGAACAGGGAGCCCTGCGTCTCTCTACTGAGATGGGATCGACCGACATCAACACACGCAAGTGATAGACGGCGTACGGAGCCTCTGTCACTTGCCACGTTAGAAAGAGACTGTTTCGTTATACCTGCACATGCTTTGGATAGATTTCTGCCTGATGGAGTGCCGGTGAGTTTGAATTTTGTTTTAATAATTCTCAATTAGATCAAAAATGTAACAATTTTTTTGTCACATTCATGCATCTGGACTTAGTTGTATGGGATTTTTAAAAAATATGAATGCTGTACCAATAAATATACATTTAAAGTAAATATTGTATTATATTAAATTAAGTAATTATTGTATTAAATACATAATATATATGTATATATCTAAGAATCTCACTATTACAAATTTTAAAACCTTTTCCCTGGTTTTACAATTTGCCTGTTTTGGGTTCTAAAATTTATTTGCTTGAGTAATGCGTTTTAAAAATCAATTAATGAATAAAATATTTTAAAATTTCAGCTACCAGTGCCCTCGCCCACGCCTGAAAAAGGCATAACATCAAAGTCTCAAAATAATTCATTAAGCATTCTCGAAGTTGCTGATCCAAAATTATGTATATTAGCCCATCTAATGAGTCCCTTAGAACCGATTGAACCAATTCTCGAATCTCCATTAACCAAACCGTTGATTAGACAAAAGACAGCTGCCGGTGAATTATTGAGTGATGTCGCACAGGCCAACACAGCTATTGGCGGAATGCTGTTAGCTAACATGGAAAAAAATGCTGAATTCCCTTTTATATCGTACTATGTCATAAATACAGCACACACAGATCCCCTGCTTTTTTATAATAATATGAGATGTGCTTCGTTGTCAAAATTTGATCCTAAAACTATCAGGTGAGTCTCTACCTTGTGTTACTCGTAATGGTTTACGTAAATGGTTTTTACATTTGCAAATTCGCGTCGTGAGTTTTATTTATATTATTTTTGTAAATCTTACATTTAATACAGTGAGACGCAAAAGTTCCTGATCAAAACTTACAAAACATAAATAATAGTTTTATAATTACTTGAAATTCATTTAAATATACGCAATACTAAAATATTTTTCAATGACGCGAAATTTTAGCGTAGTAATGTCAAGTATCTATCTATGCAGCAATTAGTTTATCTAATTGCTGACTTCTGTGTAGTAGCAATTGCCTCCACTCATAGACCGCACTCTAGCTTCATCAAGCAAAGTGCCGTCTACTATAATTATGCTGAAATCCTATAATAATGAGACCTATATTAGTTTATACATAAAAATTAATGTTTTATTGTTTTCTTTTTGTTGTGTGTTAGATAGCCTATTAGGTAAGATTACGGGCTGTTTTGGTTCACTTGCATTGATCGGAACGAGAATTTTATCCCTATAAAAGGTTTCTAAGTAATTTTGAAAATTATAAATAGGTATACAAAGTTGGTGAGCAACAGGATTATTTTACATCTATTTCGTAATTCCTTTGTCTATTTTTTGATTATTATTATATAATAATTTTTTTAAATTAATTTTATCATTATTATTATCTTAATTCTTAAATTCTTGTGTACAGGTGGATCATTTATTCGTTTATCACATACAAAGTGGCCGATTATGGTATAGGCATGATTTTATGGGTTAGGGGGCGATTGGCACGAATCGAACTCGCCTGAAATGGGCGAATCCCACCGGCTGTCGCCCTCGAGATATAAATAAATACATTACTAGAATTTAGTTTTCTAGCTGCCCGTCTAGCCTTTGCTCTGGATTCCCTATAACACTAAATATTTTTTCCATACAACCTTTCATTTCCTTTTTATTTATCAACGAGTATTTTAGGTATTCAGCCGCGCACACACTAGACTTGTACAGTGAAGTAGCAATGATATGCAGGCCACCATTCACCGATTTAGCCGGAGGACCTAAGAAATCACACACGCCAAATACAGGATTTATTATTAGTGTTTATAAGGTATATACGTATCTAATTATGTAAATATATATGGGATGCAGGCTAGATGTAACTGGTATATAGATTTAAACTGTAGGCAGCACTCGCCTCCGATAATCCGGCTTATCCAATTTGACAGTGCACACTCATTATGCCTAACTACTTTCAAGCTAATCTTGTAACACAACTAGCTTATTTTATGGTCGTTAGTGACATTTGAAAGTACCTACTACCCCTAGACGACCGCTACGGCTGAGATTAGTTCCAAATCAGCACTTAATAAGTGTTTTTATCTTAAATCATGTTCGCGCAAAACCTAAGGCTCTATGTATTGCACACGGTTCGCTTCAGGACTCCAAGCTCGTTACAAAATTGCAGTTTGGATGTTGTTCTTATTAATCAGTTGACATTGATTTATTACGGACTTATCAATCCGTCAGCTCGCTTACAGTTTAAACGCAAACTCTATACAGATTTAAGGACAAACTACATGTAACCCAATGATTGCAGGTGTTCGAAGGCGATGATGGCGAAAGATTCGAGCGCAATTGGCTATATTGGACGGGGGCACGAATGCTCTACCGTCATTTACCACATTCCGTTGGTTTGAGGAAGATTGCCCTACACAAATCAGTAGCAGCTCACGGCGACAAGATGTATTTACTCGTATGTGAATGTGCTAATTTATTAACTGATATGTCGGGGGCGGCCATGTTGGTTACGGCCCTAAGAGCGAGGTTGTGCGGTTACACTGGTCTTTATAGGCCAATACAGACGTTCTAGTAGAGGGAAGAAGGTCGGAAAGGCCTTCGTTGTGTTGTTATGTGAAAAAGTCGTTGGTAAATGTGGTTGAAAGGGTTAGTTATTA
Source organism: Tinea pellionella (assembly GCA_948150575.1). Lineage (NCBI taxonomy): Eukaryota > Metazoa > Arthropoda > Insecta > Lepidoptera > Tineidae > Tinea > Tinea pellionella. Next base: position 1,093,145 of record OX411254.1, on the reverse strand, counting down.
CTTTCTGCTTTTCAGAAGGTATATTTTCACGAGATTTCTGTTAAAATATAAATAAATGAAGTTTGCTTTAACGTGAAAGCCAACTCCTGAGCGTCCTATACATTTTGTTTCACAACATTGTTTGAAACATAGTAGATTTATATTGAAATAAAGTAATTTTATAACTTTCTCAGCACTAATTATTATCGCAAATCACTGTAATAAACAATAAAATGCATTTTAAATTTTTAAACATTTTATATTGGTTATATTTCACAAGCATTTTATATATTCTGCGCCGTAGCTATTTGTTTATTATAGTGATTTGCGATAATAATTAGTGCTGAGGAAGTTATAAAATTACTTTATTTCAACATAAATCTGCTATGTTTCGAACAATGTTGTAAAACAAAATGTATGGACGTTTAGGTGTTGGCTTTCACATTAATTGAAGTTGTTATGAGACGCTAGATTTTGTATAAGTGAATAATAGGGGAATGGCGGGGATGTTTAAGCGTGTTAAAAGTGTTGGAAATAATGATGGTGTCAATGTGCCCCGATTTCCCTTTGCTACAATTTTTCCTAACATCAACCACATTAGTAAACCATCGACTTTTTCAAATGGACTGATAATAAAATAATGTATTAAAAGTTGTGTTGCAATAAAATAATAAGATTTGGTGTAAAATGGGAAGACTGACATCCGGGAACATCGAGACAGCTTTCTGAAATGTTTAGATTATTTTCAATCTAATTAAAAAGTTAATATAGGTATAGGTCTACCAAAATCTCATGGCAAATAGGTATAAAATTTTTTTTCGACATTTTAATTAAAATAAATAAATCACAAAATCTCAGCGAACAATAAGAAATCTCTTATTTTGATATGATAGGTGACAACTGCTATTACCATGTGAAAATAACATTAATTGTTATTTTTCAATGCCATGAGTCCCTGGTACACCTTTACCTACTAATGCTTAATAGGTATAAACAATTTCTACGGTTGAATATCAATAAAAATAATTACGATTTTAAACCGGAAAGAAGTTGCTTCTAATTAATCTAAAATATTCAAAACCTTGCCTTGTACATTTGTATTTGTATTGTATAATCCTTAACAAACAGGAATAGGCAGATTATTTAGAAAAATATCTAAACTAAAATAAACTTCAGTGGGAAAGCGTGAAATCATTTGTTTTTATATTGACGCGACATGTGACGTCGACTGGCCTGGTGGTAAGCACAGTGGAGGTTCATGAGCGCCGACGACTGGAGGGCCGCGGTACACGGTGACCCCAGTCGCCGTCTCTATGCCGGCCCAAGAAGGTGCTTTTTTATTTTATTTGTAAGAAAAGTCGATTAATGATCAAAATTGCGTCACTAAATTGTCGTAAGCTTATTTTATTTTAAATAATTGCAAATAAAAACTGGTATAGACGCTTCTCCACTGTTAAGTTGTAAGGAAGAGGACCAAAAAAAATCGTTTCATAAATTTTTATGAGTTCCTAAAATTCACATCTATTGATTAAGGAGAAAACTAACTTTACGACACGAAATTCGAAAGCTATTTGTACTTTTAGCATTCCGATGTTGTTTACAAGCAATAATTTTATAGTAAGACTTATTAACCATTGCAGCGTATCGTCATAGACGCGTACTTGATTAGTTGCTCCATTCAGAAGAATGACGCGCCTATCACGGAACGTATCGGTGAATAGTACTGGGGTTCAGTCAAAAGCTAATCGACAGGTGTCACTTGATCGAGTCGACATCAAATTTTTTTTTGATTTGACGTTTTGTTGTCACCTAGGGGACAGGGACATATGATGACAACCGTTGGATTTTGACTTAGTCCCAAGGATATTTAGTTTGTTTTCTATACAAATTAGAATATGTTGACGTGGGCCCTTTATCTCCCAACTACCACAAGCATACGGGTAATTCGACCTGAATACTGTAGATCATGATTATACAAATAATAAAAAGTTATTCCATGAGTTTTCATTCCATTGGAGAAAATTGATTCAAAATGCTTGTTCCACAATGTCCACAATATACGATATTTTATCCAGAAGTTTGTATAGAAAACAATCTAAATTATTTTCTTAAAAAATAGTCACAGTAATAATTTCAATTTTTTAAATGTCATGTACGAACAAAAACAGAAAAGAAATAATTTAATACCTACATATCAATAATATATTTTATTTGTAGCCTAAACATAAAGTATTTTTAAAAAATTATAATAAAAAGAGATTTTCCTTTCATATATTGTCAATTCTGCGTTACCTACAGCAATTATTGCCTAGCTTTAATTAGAAGCTGAATTATAGTAGAGGGACTTTTTAGTCCTAGATTTTCAATATTTCGCTTTAAAATAATTCTTAGAAATAAATTAGCGACTTCTATTAAAGCTAAAAAAAAAAACTTTTAAATCAATTAATTATAATGTTTTAAAAATATAGACTTCTATTAATGTAAGTGCTTAATGAAATTGAATTTATGTTTATTGTAGGTTATTCATTATCCCCGCGCTATTGTTCAGGAAAATTAGCGCGTTTAATATAAAATTGTATTTAGAATTATATATTCTGGCAACACCAACCAAATGTTGTTCTAGCATTAGGCTAACTTATGGTGAAACGCGCCTAATAGTTGGAAAAATCGTTTTTAAATTAAGGTTTAAGATTTAAAATCGTATGTAATTAGCATACTTAAGCTAAAATATTTTGTCATAAGTCGACCAAACAAAATATTCTGTGATTGTAAAACAAAAAAAACTAACAGAAACGAATAATTATTTTCTTCATGGTGCTAACATCGAAGGCAAAGGGAACAAAGCCTATAGAGCCAATGGAAAACTTAGCTGTAGATTAGGTTTTTCTCTTAGTCAAGATTGTAATAGCCTAGAAATTGTTATTTTTGTTAATTACAAACATCACATAGGCCTTTAACATATTAAAATAGTGCTAATAGCTTTAGTTTTTTTTTTCAAGGCACGCACAATTATGTAGTCTTTAAATTGTTAAAATATGACTAAAAACGCACAGCAGCTGTATTAATAATTGATTGTGCTATGGGCCAAGCTCTTAAATTATAAAATAATTAAAGTACTATTTCAATTATTTTTCTAATAAATTTTGAAAAACAGTTTTTTATTATTTTTCCTGTTATCTGGTATTTTATCTGTAATCCTTTTTATAGAAATTTAATTATGACCAGAATTTACAATCCTAAGAAACCTCTCTCTACATATGTCTGCTTTTGGTAATTTCCATGCAGGAATACAAAAGACACAACCGAAATAAATAAAAAATAAAACTGCCATGTTGGTATTATTAAAAAAATTATATTGTTTTCTAACTAAATTAAGACATTTCCAATCCGACAATCTGACTAAGGAGCACATTTACAAATAAAAACAAAAACAGATGGAGAGATACAGGCTCTTAATATTATCGTCATGGCAGATATGCTTTAAATTACAAACAAATCCAATAGAATTTAATTAGTGGCACGACTGATCCAGCTAGCACTAACAATATACCCAAAAATTGAAATACCATCAACCGTCAGAAGAGCCATGGAGTGTGTACAGACTGCGTAGAGACAGTTAAATCGATCTGACACGGACGTCTTGAAAAATAACTTAAATGTGATTAAATAAAAAGGAGTTCAAATAAATAAAAACGTAAATTAAAATTGTGATATTGGACTTAATATTATGTTCCTTTGTGTCCTCTAAACCTTCGCCTATTGTCCAACTGAAAATAATAACAATTAACTATTACTATTATATTATAACATATAGTAAACCTAATAAAATATAAATTTTAAAGCTGTATGGATTTTTTTCCTATTTGCATATTAGATTTTAATCTGAAACTAAAATCTTTCTTTTTACAAAAGTGGGATTCATAAAATTGCCACTTGAATTTTATTACAGTTAATAACATTATTGTTTAGATATCTGCATAATAATTAAATTTAACTTACCAAAGAGCGTTTACACTCAAAAAAACTAGTTCGCAAAGCTAAACATTCATCTGGAACAGAACCTACTTTTAAACACTCTCGCGGAGTTTTCTTTTCCTGAAAAATATAATAATACATGTCATTAACAAATATAAAACCAGACACATTTCACTTAAATTTGAGAAATCAACGTAAAAGATAGTAAACTATGAAAGATATTTATTTAAGCAACATTTTTCGGATTATCGTTGTTATCTACATACCTTTCTGCAACAATCGCTCTCAAGGAGGCACGTCTTGAGATCAGCGCGTACTGTGGCACAAGGCGAAACATCAGCCAAACCGACTTCATCAGGACCAAATTTAACCATTTTACAATACTTTTCTTTACATTTACAATTTCCAAAATTATCTCCTGCGGTGTTTATAAAACCTCAACATTCATAACCTCAACAATACTCCTTTTTTGACAACCCATCGAATCAACAACGGAACGTAAATAAAATCGTAATTAAGAAAGAAATTTTATTATACAGAATTTATAATTTTAAATCATATAAAGATGCTGCGTATTGAATCTATTGTATTTTTAGGAAAATAATTATAAAGGGAACTTGCCCCTACACAGAGAAATATAAGCAGTTCTGTAGAACGAAACGTCATTTGATATTTGACACTGACAATCAGCTGATAAGCGGAGAGGATTGTGCCGTGGGAGAATGGTCAACAAAGAAAATAAATAATCTATATAAATGTACAATTTATAACTAAAAATGGTGAAACAGTTGCTATTAATACGAAAGTTGTCCCACGTGTGCAAATTAAAACCGTATAAAGAAACTAAATGGTTAATGCCAAACGGAAACCCAACCGGATTGTATGTTTATAATTGTGTTGCAAACGAGAAGGTGCCTATTATATTAAATGATCCGCATGTCGCTACATGGTATTCCTGTGGTCCTACAGTGTATGATTCGGCGCATTTGGGTCACGCTAGCTGCTACGTAAAGTTAGATATTGTGCAACGAATTTTAAAGTCATTCTTCAATGTGAAATTAATAACAGCAATGGGCGTCACTGATATTGATGATAAAATAATTAATAAAGCTAACGCGACACGTACGGACTTTAGACTCGTAGCTAAACAGTATGAGCACGAATTCTGGTTAGAAATGGCATCACTCAATATAGAGAAGCCTATATTAATAGTGAGGGTATCTGATAATATAACTACCATTGAAAGGTTTATTCAAAATTTAATTGATAGTGGAATGGCATATATTACCACAGATGGCTCTGTTTATTTTGACACAAGTAAATACAAAAATTATGGAAAATTACAAAAGATGCAAAATAATGAGGAACCAAAAACAAAGGATAAAAAAAATGAAATGGATTTTGCTTTATGGAAGGGTCAAAAGCCCGGAGAACCTTTTTGGGATGTGTCATGGGGTAAAGGTCGGCCCGGATGGCACATAGAATGTTCTGCGATGGTCAGTAGACTTTTTGGGAGCCAGCTAGATTTCCACGCTGGAGGCATCGACCTACAGTTTCCTCATCATGAGAATGAAGAAGCCCAATCATGCGCTTATCATAACACAAGACAATGGGCTAACTATTGGATACATGTCGGTCATTTGCATTTAAAAGACACAAAAATGTCTAAATCTTTAAAAAATACTATTTCAATTCCTTCGTTACTTGAAACTTTTAGTGCTGATGTGTTCAGAATGGCCTGCTTAATGTCACATTATAGATATCCAATAGAATACAGTGTTGATGTCATGAAAACAGCAGAAGACGTTTTGATGAAATTTAAACACTTCCTAAAAGAAGCTGATGTTTATGTAAATGAAACCAATAAAGATGGACAATACTGTGACACTTTATTGGCAGATTTACAAAAAACAGAAGAAATAATAATAGAAGCTTTGAAAAACGATTTTGATACATCAACATGTATAAATAGTTTATTAAACTTAATAACAAAGACAAACAAGGTCATAAAATTGAATTTAAATGAATACTATCCAGTGCCTGTAATGTTAGTTTATGAATATATTGTTTTAGTTTTAAATCAATTTGGCATGAAGCTTGAGAATTCTAGTAATAATGTATCTAATGCTTTAATTGATACTGTAGTAGAATTTAGACAAACGGTAAGAGCAAATGCTATTGCTAAAAAAGATAAGGAATTGCTGGTAGCATGTGATATTGTAAGAGATAAACTAAAAACTATAAAAATTATTGTTAATGATACAAATAAAGGATCTTCATGGACTTCGAAATAAATGGCGACACATTGATCACTGGTGAAGTTTTGAGGCAAACTTTTAAAGACTGCGTACATCTAAAACAAGAAAAAATAACTAAAAGAAAAATAGTTTTTAATTAAATTGGCTGAGAATCCCACCTATAGAACGTTTACATTTATTCCACACACGTTGCAATATCGTGTAAATTCATATTGTTATCGTTAAAAGGGTGGCTGATCTCGAAAAATAATAGAAAAACATATTTGGCTTCTTTTCATACATTTGACGTTAGCAACATTGGTTTGACGATTACTTTAACTTTAATCAAGCCAAGATAGTTATAGTTAAGGTTAAAGTAACTTTAAAAAATTTCAGGCGCGACGATGGTTCAACTTGTGTAGAATAAATATACACCATAATGTAAACGTAACGGTTAAAGTAAAAGTAACCGGCCTTCTGGTGCAAACGACCCTGAAATAATTTTAATGAAAAGCATAGAATAGACCAAAAACTCTGATTTTCTTAAAACTCAGTTCATTGATTTTTAGTCTGTAAATAAAATTGCAATGATGAATTTTGTTATTTATTATTAGGTAATTTTCTATAATAACAATGATAAGTTGAATTTACATAACAAAGTTTTTTTTTATTATTTGTTTATAAAATAATAAAACTGATAAATGTATATGTTTTTATTATTTGCCATGATAATAAGTATTGACGTGAAACAGCGTTTGTGAATTGCCGCCTAAAGCTTTTTCCCTTTGCTGTGAGAGCCAGTTCAACATTCCTTGAAATGTCAGGACAAGACCACGTGACATGTTAAAGAAATGGCGATATTTTCCGCGCGCACTGACTCCGTTGATATAGTTATATATTTATTTATTTCTGCCGTCTAAAGGATGTGTTAGGCAATTTATTAACTACCTTTACCAATGGTGCTCTTAGTTTGGAATGGGGTGCATATTCTTTGTAGTTCGCAAGTGATAACACCCCGCCTGACCTAAACCTAGAGTGCGGTCCATGAATGGAAACAACTGCTACTACAGAGAAAACTGTGCGGGCAGCAGTTGCTGTGCTTGAGGAGGCGAGAATGTACCATCTTAGATTGACAATGCACACTCCTCTCGTTATACCTGGCTACTTTCAAACTATTCCCGAAACGCGACAAAGTCATTTCACGGGTGTTACATTTGAAATATTCGCCTTTATATTGTCGGTGTTTTTATTCTAAATATTAAAAGAGCCCAGCAATTGTGAGACAATTGTTATCCATATAGCCCACAATCAATGTTACCCGTGTTCAAATCTCACTAAACACTGACCGGTACTAATGTAACTGTAAAAAAAAATTATGTTATATGTACAAAGAAATAATTTGAAGATAGTAATTGGTAGGTTGGTAAAAAAATAAAACAAGTGTACAAAGGTACAAGAAAAATTTATTATCAAGTGTCGACTGACTATTTAGGCATCTCAGTGCAGACGCGGTCTTTTGATCTAAATATTAATTACAATATTCTGAAGGGACAGCCTGGGGCTTTTAGACTTTAGTTAGTTTTTTAGCCAATAAGAAATCGTTTCCATAAAAGCGTTATGTTTCACAGAAACCGAAACGAATTTATATTGGCTAAAAAACAGATGACTTCTACCACACTTAAGAATTACTCCTTTGAACAATTTCGTACGTATCTATGCCCCCACGCCGTAACGACCGTCTGTCGTAACTTAACACTAAACTTTGTTCTTAAAAAATGCATTTTTATTTCACTAATATATTCTTAAAGATAAGGGATTTTGATTTACAGCGCGCGTGAGTCTTGACTAGGAATCAATTTTTAACCCCACTATACAATGAGACGCTCTCTTCTACGAGGTGCCTCCGTGTAGAGCTGGCTTTACAATTCGTTCTTAAATATTAAGTAACCATACGGAAGTATATAATTTTTTTAAATAATTTTTTTCATCAACTCCTTTCCTTTTCGCGGTTACTTCCGGTCCATATCAAAATTTACATACAAATATGAAGCTACTCTTAAAATTACAGATTGCTAGCTATCATAGTTTTGGCTGTACGTTAATTACGAATCAGGCAAGGACTTCTTTTATATACAGCATGTCCCAAAAACTCGCGTCAAGCCTAAATCGGGTAATGGGCCAAGGAATAGAAGCTACTAGAAAAATTCAACACCTGTAATAATATTTCAGTGATCACAAAAAAAAAACAACACAAAAGTAAAGATCAGTATGTATAGTACAGTAACACTGAAGACAATAGATAGGTACATTTTTCCGCAAAAAAAAAAAATGCATAATGTATTTTTAGAACTAAACGGTAGGGTTCTAATAATTATGTGATCAATAAAAGAAATACTGATTTAGTGCACATGTTTATTGTGTGGCGTCCGGGCGATCACTGACTCCGAGTGCCGGCTGCAGCGTCGGTGCACCTACCCGTGTTGATTTGCATTTTGTACTGTTGGTTATGGTTAAACGTGACCCCCTTACACGCGAACTTCGCTTAAGGCGAATTTTTGCGGAACGTATCCCTCGCGTAAAGCGGGGTATTACTGTACTGTTGGTTTTATTGATTTTTTTTTAATACACACTACTTAAATATTTTTTACAAAGCTCTTACTTATCCCTTGGCCCATCGCCCAATTTCGACTTGACGTTGACACAGACTAATTATATTCCGCTTTAAGATTTTCAAACGGCTTTTCCTGAATAAGATACTCTGCCCGATAAACCCTCCATGTTATAACATAATCCCTCAAAAGTTTAAATAGCGTGTAATTGTTCATAAACAATATCATAACAACTGATAATGTTAGATTCCAATGTAGATTTGTAAATAACATTATTATTTGTGCTATTATAAGCGCTATTTGTGCACCTAATATACCGCACGTTATCGTACCCGGATTACTGAATGCATTCTGAAAAAAAAAAACTAGTAATAAATTTATTTTATTAATATGTAATGAGAGGAGTCCCACAGGCACAGTCAATCTGGATTGGTGCACATTCGTCTTCTCAAGCCGCCATAGCAGAGGCAACTTTCGAATGAACTGTGAAGTGACCAGTACCCAAGTAGCCAGATATAACAAGAGGAGTGTGCACTGTCAATCTAGATAGCACATGCTCGTCTCAATCCGGCATAGTGGAGGCGACTACTGCCCGTAGAGATTTCTCTGTAGTAACAGGAGTTTCTATCATGGACCGCACTCTAACTTTACATCAGGCGGAGCTAAAATAATTAATATAATATATTATTATACTTACATAAAATCTCCTAAAGTGCCTATTAGTTGGATCTGCGGCTGCGCATTGCGTCACACATAAATATATTTTTCCTTCATAAAAAACTTTTGAACCTCGTCCGTACAGCTTGGTGGAACTCCATACAGGTGGTTCACATGAAGGATCTGAAACATAGTTAAATTACTGCTTCAATTTATATGAGGAGCGTGGGTCCAGGGGTCAGAACCAGTGACGCCTAAATAACGGTTTAAAAAAATAATTGTAAATTATTAAGTATAGCTAAGGGTCGAATGCACCAGAAGGCCGGTTTAAGTAACATTTACGGCGATAACGACCGTTAAACATTTACATTTACTCCACACGCCTCGCAATATGGTGTATGAAATTCATATTGTTATCGTTAAAAGGGTGGCTGATCTCGAAAAATAATAGAAAACATATTTGGCTTCTTTTCATACATTTGACGTTAGCAACATTGGTTTGACGATTACTTTAACTTTAACTAAGCCAAAATTCGCTAGTTACGTTTAAGGTTAAAGTAACCGTAAAATGGCAGGCGCGACGATGGTGCAACTCGTGTGGAGTAAATGTAAACGTAACGGTTTAAGTAAGCGTAAAAGTAATAGTTAAAGATACTTTAACCGGCCTTCTGGTGCAAACGACCCTAATATGGGTTTAAAACTAGTTTGAAATTAGAGGGGTATAATTGTGGGAATCCACACCCCCTTTACACTCCCATCCTGTTGTTGCACCGATGGATTTGAGACACTGAAGATGCCTGAACTATCTTAATAATAAAATTAACTCACCAACTAATATTTCTTTCCAATGCCCGAGATGCATAGTTGATCTATGTAATACATCACAATAATGGCTGCTCAACATCTGACTGGATAATCTACAAAACATTGTGGCAAACACCACTAGAGTCTGCAATATCGCCGAGTACGTATCAAAAAATACATACGACTGAAAACAATGGACAAAATTATAAGTATTTTTTAATTATTATTAATTATTACATTATATTACAATTTACATTTATAATAATACATTACAATATATTATATAGATTGAACAGAAAAAAGTCAATACATAATTTTTATTATAAAAAATCTTAATACAATAAATTAATGATGTCGTTTTTCGGAACACTCTGTATAAATTAAAATACAAGTGAACCCGGTCGAAACGAATTATATTTTAATTTAGATTCGGAACATGTTCAAAAGACGATGCACTTGATTAACAATAAAAAACAATAATTTGTACACGAACCTGAGCAAAACAAATAGGCACAAAACTTGTATAATAAGCGGACAAAAAAGAACAAAATAGTATATTTTTTATTCTGTAATTAAAATGGTCACGCAGCCATAATATCTCTTCTCGTATGGCGACAGGGTCGTTTGTGCACGAATGCATTGCCGGTCTCTCATTGTCCAACGACAATAATGGACGTGTATTACATCCAAATACTATAACAAACACCACTATCCTGAAACGTTTAGTAAAAATATAATATCCTACTTTTAATCTTAGATCCAATTGCACCAAAAGGCCTGTTAAAGTCACTTTTACGATTACTTTAACGGTTACATTTATATTTACTCTACACGCATTCCACCATCGTGTAAATTCATGTCATTATCGATAAAAGAGTGGCCGATGTAATTAGGAGTACATTCCCGAAAAAATTATAGAAAAACATATTTGGTTATTACTTTAACTTTGACCGGCCAAAATTCCCAGTTTACGGTTAGCGTTAAAGTAAACAGGTTTTCGTTGAAGCAACCCAATTTTAATTTTACCCATTACTTTAACGTAAGAGTAATAGTTAAGTCATCTGATGCCATTGGACCTTAGGGTAGTATCATCATTTTCAAATGTAACACGTGTCAGGACTATGTCATGTTCCAGGATCAGTTTGGAAGTAGCCAGGTCAATCTAGATGGTGCACATTCGTCTTCTCAAGCCAGCAAAGTGAAGCCGATTGTTGCCTGTAGAAATTGATTTGTAGTAGCGCTATTGTTTCCGTTCGCAGAGAGCATTCTAGCTTAACATCAGGCGGAGTGTTATCATATACAATAAAAAACATTTATTGTTTAAACAGAGTGCAAAAAGTTGTGTTGCCTGCTTATGTAAGTACAAAGTAGTACTTACGGATATAATAAATAAAACAAATGAATGATTGGATCCTCAAACATCATCTTATAAAGGCAGTTAAGTAATTGTATTGACACTGCTGTTATTACAAATATTCTGAAAACAAACAGGAAGGAAATTTAATAATAACAGAAGTATATCTAGTACAAAAAAAAACCAAACATTTATAATATTATTATAAATCAAGCTCAAAACGAACGGTTCTTAATAAATTAAGAGATAGATGAGCTAGAATAAATTATAGGATAATATAGTAATAAACGATAGTTGTATATACCTATTAATATGTAAATAAATAAATAGTAATAAAGACAGAAGTAAGCAGGTCCTTCTTCTTCTTCTTTTGTTAAATGACCTCAAATGTCACAACAACGACAATTCTGCAAATGTTGAGTAGTAAATTCTTAATGTTTTTGCATCAAATTGCAATGATGTTTTACAATTTGATGCTTTATTGGAGTATTTGGCGGCAATTCACCCGGTCACCTCAAAATATGAGCGAAGCGACCACACGTCTCCTAAAGATGCTGTATGGAGTGGCGAAACGCTTCGAGAGGTATTTGCATGTTGGTAACCTCCCCTCACGGACATTGATTAGCGGAAATTAGTTGCAAAGCAGTGTTTAAAAATAATGTTGGTTATGGATTTCCGCAAAGTAATGCCTAACACTATTAATCATATTACTATCTATAAATAATAATAAATATTACCTAACAACAACTTCATAAGATTTAAAACTAGGCGGAGACAACAAAGGCTTCAGCGGAGCAAGAAATAGTAAATATGCGATCCTGCATGTCAATAATGATATTGAAAACACAACCAGTGATATATTTATAAGATGAAAATTCTGCAATTAAGATAACAAAAACAAATTAAATGAAAAATTTTAGGAGTGGTAGGCAGACAGACTGATTATGGTTATTTGTCCAGTCTGCCGTCCCGGGGTAGTACCACCACTTTCGAATGTGACTTCACCACCGTGAAGTAACCTAGTGTTTCTAAAGCAGTTTGAAAGTAGCCAAATATAACGAGAGGAGTATGCACTGTCAATCTAGATAGTCCATGCACGTCTACTCATGCCGGCCCGTCTAGCGGAGGCGACTGCTGCCCGTAGAGATTTTTCTGCAGTTGCAGTTGTTTCCGTTCATGGACCGCACACTAGCTTTACATCAGGCGGAGTGTTGTCACATTTTGAGCTACAATATTAATTTTTAAAAAACAATTTAATACAGTAATAATGGTGATAGTCGCCACAATTAAGCCTGGTTAGATGTACTTGGGCGCTCAGTGCCTATGATACAAGAACTGCCTTGGTACAGGCATTTCAAAAAAATATATAAAAAATAAAAACATAGTTTTAGCCTTGTCTACTGTACTCGGTTAGCACCACTACATTCAAATTACCTAGTCATGTTTCAAAAGAATCCAGGCTGAAGACAGGTGTGTAAAGCCAGCATAGCAGAGGTGACTGAGGTATAGCTCTTAAGATAGTCTTCTCTGCTCATGGACAGCGCTCTAGCATACACACTAGATGAAATGCAGGTATATGCTGGAATGCTATGAGGTATGTCTAAGTTATAATGTGTATTCACCAACGAAATTCAAGATGTTTAACAGTAGAGTCCACCACAAATCCAGATATACCAGATTTTATTTCTCTATGGTACAGACAAGTAAACTCACCACAGCATGTCTACTAAAAGAATTAGGTGCCCACCAAGCAGTTCTATACACATTAACAAGCTGCAGACCTAATGCAACAACCATGAACATACAATTCATGAATTCAAACAACAATTCTCCATCTACAGGTATGTAAGGAAATGGCATGTGTCTAGGTGTTAACAATGACTCCGGTCTGACTTGACTTGACTGATGACCTTTACGTCCACGTTTGCCATGATGCTCTTCTTCCGGTATATGAGTATAACCCTGAAATTATTATAATTATAAAGATTATATCTACCTTCATAAAGGTAAATATATCTAAAACAAGGACTTCGTTTACCTTTTTACTTCCTGACTTTTTATTACCAGGTGGATGCATGTCACAAGGAACAAGCGGCGTAGGCTTCAAATTATCTTTAAAGATTCTTCGTCGTCGAGACACAGCGGTCGTGCTGTAGTTCGGTGTATCCAACCAGCGTTTCACTAGTATGAGCAGTCCAACGCCGGTGATCACGGAAAGTAACAACTTGTTAACATATTCATGTTCAGGTTTTTCCAAACTCATCACTCATAAACATGATAAAATATGAATATCTGCATTAATTGAAATATTTTTGGAGAAACGAAAAAATATCCTCCACGACCGATGTGACATTAGGTGGTATTTCAGACATTTATATTTTTAAATACGTGAGGCAATGGATCAAATTTTTATTTTGACGATGGCAATACGGTCATAGTAGATGTCAAGTACGCCGGACTTGTTTTTGTAAAATTTTATTTATGTCCGATCGATTTACGGCAACCGGCTTTAATATCTTTAATTTTCATGGTCAATTTGAGTTTATTTACGCAATTTAAATATTCGGTATGTCTTTTACCGTCTTATGCACAATTGTAATATTTTTTTACGTCGTAATATGGTTTTTTGACTCGTTTTTTAAGGTATTTCCTAAGCTGTATCACACTGTTTATTTACAATTTTTTATACCTTATATTTCTATTTTCTCTTTTGCAGAGTTGTATGCACTATCCTTACTATGCATTTTTGGAAGGCACCGGTTTCAAAGTGGGCTTGTTACACTTCACGTGGACAACGACAGCATTCAACCGCTTCATATTCAGAGTGTCCCACTCGTTCGATATTTTCTTTCGACGATGGTACAAAACGGGCCTTAATATTACAATTTTCGTATTTCTTCCATTTTGTGTTCTAACATTATTGTCTATAATTTATGAACATTTTAACGACACGATTACTTTGTCAAATGGGCCAGAATTACAGGCTGTTATACCTGGAGTTAATGTGCCAAGCTCAGACTTTTTAGTATACTTTGTTTCGTTGGCATTTAGTAGCATAGTACATGAGTTTGGACACGCAATAGCTGCTAATAATGAACATGTACAGGTAATATCTGTAGGAATATGTATTGTAGCAATAATTCCTATAGCATTTGTTCAATTGAATAATACTCATATGTATGAATTAACACCATTGAGGAGACTCAGAATTTACAGTGCTGGTATTTGGCATAACTTAATATGTGCCTTTTTATCTTTGTTGTTGTATTACTCTACGCCGTCAATATTTAACTTTGGTTATGAAAGTAATGTAGGCGTCAGAGTGACAGGGTTTACACAGAACATGCCTTTTATAGGTACACCAAAAGGTATGGCAGTAGAGGATGTAATTACGTCGATTAATGGATGTCCTGTTAACAATATAAGAGACTATAATTATTGTGTAAAACGGGCTTCGGAACGTTTCGGACTATGTTTAACTAGAGAATTTATATCAAGGTACGATGAAGTCATTACAGAAACTGTCAAAGATAATGATGTAGTGGATTGTTGCTCCAAAGGTGAGGGTCAGCTTCGTCTATGTTTTGAGTACATTGAACCAAAAAATCCTGGTGATTCCACATTAACTAGTCAGTATTCTTGCTTCAAGCCTAGAGAGATGTTGAATGAAGATTTTGATATATGCCGGGAGCACAGTGGTTATGTGTGCCCACAAAGCATGCATTGTCTTAAGCCGTCTTTATCTAACACTACACATTTTATGATAATAGATCGGAAGAAGAGGCTAACTATTCTCTATTTAGGTAGTCCTCTAGACTTATATGTGATAGATGTAGACCAATATTTTCCGAGGGCATCCCTATTTTCATCATTCACTCCCATGCAGTTTGAGAAGCTAATGCGTTATGTATTTTTATTTTCAATGGGTATTGCATTTGTTAATATTATGCCGTGTTATGGAATGGATGGACACCATATGGCTAGGACGATGATAGAAATTTGCGCAAGACGTTTTAATAAACGTGATGACTTTGTCGTTTTCTTCACAGTTTTTACATTAGTCATTGGCACATGTTTGACATTACCGATTATGTTTTATTTATTTTTTAAAGTTATTGTCCTTGAAGGTCATACTGTGTAATGGAGTAGGTAGGCACTGCAAATATGTGATATCGAGACACCCTGTTTAATATTGAATTGATGAGCTAATATTTCCCATTTACCTAAATAGGATACAGTTATAAAAATGTTAAATAAGATAAAGTATTTTGTTAATAATAATTTGTTACGTTAGAAAATGTACATAATTACTTATATCTAATAAGCATTTAGTTTATAAATTAATTCATAATTTGCAAAGTACAACAGGCTGTGTAGTTATAATTTTTACTAGTGATTAGTTTTAAATTGTTACAATAATATTTGTAAATTGCATTTAGTCACTTTGTATTAAATGATTTGTGTGGTATTGGTAGCCATGGTCTAGCGATAGGCGTGAAGTCATGATCGATGTAACCAGTGTTCAAATCTCGCTAGCCAGTACCAATGTAATCACTATGTTACAATATATGCTTTGGCTGGGAACTTATTAGGATTTTTATAGAGTACTGGTGAGTAGAGGCCTCACCAAGGGCACTCCGAAACCTGTATAATAAATCAGGATAATTACAAGGGATGTGTACAGCGATGGGTACAGTGATGGTGGTAATTAGCAAATATAATGACGTGTCACATCTTAAAGTCTGACAGGTTTAATGTCGCAACTGAGACCAAAATATTTTAAAAAATTAGGGGAAATAAAAAAAACCGAGGTGTGTGTTACAGTTGAGATTCTGGTACTTTAGCCAAGAACAAGACAGACAGCTGAAATTTCTGTCACACCGTAGCATTGATATATACAACTAGATAAGTAATAACGCTCCCAATGTGACATGAGAGAAAAGAGGACCACAGTCACTTTTAGGTTCTGTCAGTATTTGACTTGACGGCAACATTGTCAAATCGCTTAAAGCGGTTTACGCTTTTTTCATGTCAGATTTATGATGTATATAGATCTATGGATTATAGTATCACTGCACCTTAAAACAATTTTCACAAAACTATGTATTTATGATTTAAAAAAATAAACAAATTAAATATTACGATGAACATTTATTTCTTGAGTCACATTTTGTATAAGATATTTGCAATTCATGATTACAGAACAACCTTTTCGGCTTATATGGGTTCCACGCACAAATGATGTGTCTACGAACTTTTAATATCCTAACTTCAATTTTACTAAATCCATACTTATTTAGTCAAACCTAGACTTCCTTGTAGATCCTTAAGACTTTTTCTTCCATAGAATAACTTTGTCTTGATTATACTCTCATCTACATGTTGTTTATTCTGTTTAAAATCACTTCTAGCCCATTCACAGAGTTCTTTTCGGGTCTGTTCATCAGGTACTTGTCTAATTGTACGATGTATGTCTCTGTATAGCTTCAAAACTTCTTGTCTTAACATAAACTAAAAAAATATACACATAACCTCAAAATTTTATATATTACAAAAAACTTCGTAATTGTAACTAATATCAGGATATAGTAATCATAGTGTTATTTAATTTAATAGGAATTATTTAAAACAAAGTTTATTTACCGACCTGTTTTAAATTTAAAGCAACTTTCGGTAATTTTGGAGCCATTTCTTCATAATTTCCGTGAATAAGACGGTTTTATAATTGGATTACTTTCGGGAAGGAACTATTTATTCATGATGTTATTATATTGAAATAAGTAGTCCGTTTTATTTATTTATTCTTTCTTAGAAGTCGCATAACTCGCCCGACCACCCGTAACTTCGAAAAGCAATTTGAAGTTTATCTGTCAAAAATCATATGGTAATAACAAAACTATACACGACCCTAATTTTTTTGTAAAGATGTTTGTATTGTATAGTTTTATTTCGTTGTAATATATATTTTTAGTTATCCCATATAGTAACTTAATATTTTAGGAAATTGTTGAGCCACAGCATACGTGACGCGCTCGTGATTGATTGAGAGTGGTGAGCTTAAACTTGCTGAACTGCCACAAAGGACATTTTTACGTATAAATACTAGCTGCCATTGATATTGCTGCATTGAATCTGTCAGTTCCATTCATATAGTGTGCGTTACATGAAGGCAACATAGAGAATAACTTAACATTAAAGGAAATTGCACACATGGAAATTCAACATATAAACAGAATTACATATTACATGTTTCAAATGTAACGGAAGGCACCCATAAATATTATAACATGGGCTGTGTCCGTAACGCATGTGGGCTTAGCTGTATTTTTAAAAATCTCATAGTTATCTAGGATATAATATGCTAAAGTAATGCTAAAGTATGCTTACGCTGTGTGTTAGCCAATGTCAGGTGTAGGTAGGCTTTTAACAATAGCTGAATAATATAATAAGCAAGTATCTAGTTTTTTTTTTCAAAATTCCAATATAATTTATGTGTACAATAATAGTTTTCGAAATTAAATGTAGATATTTAATTAGAAAATCTACCGTATGTAAAAGATTTTATCCAGATTTAAATTGCAATAAAAACAATATTATAAATAAAATCTATCAATTATAAAACAAGGCATTTATTTAAAAAATAATATAAACGGCGTCCGCCCGCCCAAGCTGCGCATGCGATAAAAAGCTCCGCCCTTCAACTAAGCGCGGGAAACAATAGCAACTTTCTTTTTCTCGCATCAGCTGAAACTCTTTATTATGTTAGTGAGTCAGTCTCTCAGTGTTCAACGTGTTGGGTGGACGTATGCGTGTCGCACATCCAGCCCTTGTTATCGTGTTTTACGAACTTACGGGAACTTGTATTAAACTTTTCTATATGATTTCAAATCTGTGTGAAGTGTAATCAATTATGGATAAAGAGCCATCCGACCCGTCGGAGTCGCCGCCGAGGAGTTTAGTCAAGAAAGAAAAAGACGAAGAAATAAAGGTAGATAGAATAATAAATATTATATAAAAATTTGTTCTTTTTCGACATTGACGTAAGTTTCCGTTTAGAGAACGGTCATCGTGTTTCAGTTTATTGGCAAACACAACCGTTCCTCTCTGGTAATAAGATACGCCTAGTTGTATTTTTAAATTTGATATGCCTACGCGCGTTTAGTGTTTACTGCTCCGGAGCAATGTCGAGATGGGGGAAGTTTCAAACCTTCAAGTTGTGAATAAATTATACAGTATACAATTACAATATTAATTACATTTTGCTAAACACAATAAAATGCGTGTAATATCATGTTTTCGAGGCCTTTTCCAGCTATTAAAGTGTGTAATGTGACACTTAGAGCGCGCTCGGATCACAGTAACACGAGTCGCTGAATGTTTTGATAATAGATATAAGGTTGGTGTGAATGTGTGTGGTTTGGGATGAGGTTGTGTGCGTTGGTGGTAATTTTAGACGTTCCTGTGCTCGAAATGTAAGCAAAGATTAAGCCAGACCACAGACCAACTCTGGAATTTTTGTTCCTAAGCATTCCTAGCCTAGATAATAAATTACTTTAATTAATTTTAAATTTATATAATTTAACTATATTTATAATTTATTATATTTTATAGTAGCTTAGAGCGGCCGTGGTCTACGACGCTAATTCTGACCATTGAGATTTCTCTGTAGTTCTCTGCTTCCCTTCATGGACCGCACTATAGCTTTACACTTTAGTATAATAAAAAAAAGCTAGGCACGTGACTACATACCGACTGGTGTTAAGCTAAAGGGTAAAAACAACTACTACCCCAATAAATGTCTGCAAACAGCAGTTGCCTCAACTATGCCGGCCGGGTGTTTCACGGGTGTTACACT
This sequence comes from Tinea pellionella, assembly GCA_948150575.1. Classification (NCBI taxonomy): domain Eukaryota; kingdom Metazoa; phylum Arthropoda; class Insecta; order Lepidoptera; family Tineidae; genus Tinea; species Tinea pellionella. The sequence goes on along the minus strand of OX411254.1, from coordinate 1,073,675 downwards.
TGAAAATCGTTATAAAATATATTTTATTCAATTATCATTAATAAGATGACGAATTTTTGTACGTAACGATTAAAAATTGTATTCGCCCCCGCGGACTTTTATTTTAGCGCCTTGTAAAATAGTTTGATATGTGAATAACCCCATTGGTTGTACACATTAAGTGACGTCACAGTCGCGACCAACTACGAATTATACGATAAACTTTATTTTAAATGTTATAGACTTCTGGGTCGATTTATTTTTTTCTCGTGTATCGAAGTGTACTAGTTTCTAAATTTTCTTACTATTATAGCTCTGACGCTAACCCAAGATTCTTATTTTTTGGGTAATTTTTGGGGTTATACATATGCAGTTAGGTTCTGTCATGCGAAGAATAAAATCCTAGAAGCCATCACGTAAAATTAGTAGGTCCTTATCAACCAATATAATTTTGACAGTCGAAAAGTAAATTTTGGAATAAAGCGATCCTATTGATGAAGACCTGTTACACGTTCAGCTGACCAACCACAGACTTTTATTGCTAGGATGCGTCAAGTTTACTTCTTTAAAACATGTGGTAGGTCTCCACAGTACGTTAAATAATCCCATATCCTAGTGACACACGTACAGAATTCTCTGTCTACTGTAAACTGTAACATGAAATGAATGAACAATGAAATAAATGGATAACACAAGGAAGTGATAAAGTAACTCAATGGTTATTCAAAACTTACGTGTTACAAATATACTTATAATATTTTTTATTGTAGCTCGGTATATGACAACCCCGCCTAATGTTAAGCTAGAGTGCTGTCCATGAACGGAAACAACTGCTACTACAGAGAAATCTCTACGGGCAGCAGTCGCCTCCATCTAGATTGACAGATGCACACTCCTCTCGCTATACCTACCTACTTTCAAACTGCTCCCGAAACGCGACAATGTCACTTCACGGGTGTTACATTTGAAAGTGGTGATACTACCTCAGGACGGCAGACAGGGCTACTAACCATCGTCAGTCTGCCTACCACTCTTTAATAGTACCTATACGCACTGAGCGACCAGTGTACATATAACAAAGTTACATTGGTACTGGTCAGAATTAGCGAGGTTCGAACACGGGTCTCATCGATCGTGAGTTCACGCGTCTCACCGTTCGTTTATTATAATATTATAAATTCAATGCTATTTCAGGAAACGCTGTATTTTCAAATTACCAAGAATTTTCCAAAATATTCGAATACTTAGAGCCGATTGCCGAATGAAAACGGACGCGCTGACACGATTGCCGATTTGATATAATGTTTGCAAATTGTAGTACGCGATTTACATTTATATGGATTCTATAAAATATGATTACTTACGAAAACTATACATACAACAAACTACTTAGGCATTTTTTTATTTTAGCGCGTCATATGACCGCACTCCCCCTGATGTTAAGCTAGAGTGCGATCCATGAACGGAGGTGACTGCTGTCAGAAAAGGGGATCTGCAGACAGCAGTCGCGTCCGCTATGCCGGCTTAATGAGATGCCTCTTCACACTGCGCTTGAAGGATCCCATATTATAGGAAGGGGGAAAGACGTGACTGGGTAGGTCGTTCCACAATTTGATGGAACGACAGAAGAAGGATTGCCCGAACATTTTGGTCCGCGAGGGGATTGTTTCGACGGTGAGGCGATGCATTCGATCGCCTGCACGCGTCGACCTCAAGCGATGTGGTGTAGGAGGGATTAAGTCGTGGTATATGCATCAAGTATAATAGCTATTTTACAGCTTTAAAATTAACCTAACACACTGGGTACTAGCGGTCGTGGTCTAGCGATAAGACGCGTGAAGTCACGATCCATGAGACCCGTGTTCGAACCTCGCTAATTCTGACCAGTACCAATTTGTTATATGTACTTTGGCACTATACTACCTATAGGCACTATTAAAGAGTGGTAGGCAGGCTGATGATTATTATTGGTCCAGTCTGCCGTCCTGGGGTAGTACCACCTCTTTCAAATGTCGCGTTTTGAGAGCAGGCAGGTATAGCGAAAAGAGTGTGCACTGTCAATCTAGATGGTGCATTCGCGTCTCCTCAGGCCGGCATAGCGGAGGCGTAAAAAGGCGTGACACTTGAAATTGTCAAGTGTGACCTCTCAGCAATCGTGAGATGACGCCTTTGATCAAGGCCGCTTTTATGGATCATCGCATTATTAACATTCGAAGGCGGCATAGCGGAAGCGACTGCTGCCTGTAGACATTTTTCACATCAGGCGGAGTGTTGTCATATGCCGAGCTACAAAAAAAAGTATTAAGATAGATATGCTAACTCAATGCCACCTTAAAAAAAAAATTTTTTTTGTATATATTTTACACGTGTATTTTAAAATGGTAACGTGTCTTTATTGAGTAATTTTAGGACATTTTCTTTTTGCTGTGTAAAACTGCAAGAAAATGCATTTTGTGTCAGTAAATTGGGGCCAAGGCGTTATGATGAGATAAACATGTAAGAAAATCTCATAAGCATTTTACTTGGTATAATCAATTACTCACATTTAAAAAGAATTTATTCCCGCTTCGACCGGCTTTTTTGCCCGTATTTATGTATGCATATTTATATTTATGTTTTTCGTATTTAGGTATTATACAATACTTACCTGGTTTAATAAATGAAACATATTTTTAAAGAGAAATATTCTAGTTTTTTGCTAAAGTAAGGGATACATTCTGGTAAATAGATTATATTACGTAGGTACGTCAGTTTTCTTGTTTGTACGGTAAAAATCGTTGCTAATATAAAATGATGAGTTATTTTATTAAATAAAATACTTTTTTAAATTTTGTAGTAGCTCGGCATTAAGCTAAAGTGCGATCTATGATCGGAAGCAAATGCCATCACAGAGAAATATCAGATGCCGTCTTGAAGAGACGAATTCGCAGTATCGATTAACAGGGTACCTCTTCCGAAGTGATTCCGGTAAAGTTACTTTGCGGGTGCTACACATAAAATTGGTGGTACTACCTCAGAAGTAGTCAGGATGACAAATTGGGCCACAAATCATCATTAGTCTGCTTACCACGTTTAATTTTTATTTTGAGTGGTAGACAGTTGATGGTTATTAGTGCAATCTGCTGTCCTAGGGTAGAACCCCCTTTTTTAGTGTAACACTCATGAAGTGATTTTTTTTAGTCGCATTTCAGTATCAGTTTGAAAGTGGCCATGTATACGAGAGGAGGCGACTGCTGTTTGCAGATATTTCTCTGTGGTAGCCTGTGGTAGAGGTTGTTATTCACTCATAGACCGCATTCTAATTTAAGATTAGGTAGTGTTGTCATATGCCGAGCTACTGTAAAAAATGTGTTTATTTAGTTACAGCTAAGCGATCTAGGTTGAAAAAGTAACTAATTTAGAAAGTTACGAATTATTGAATATTTATTCTTACTAGCTAGTTAAAGCTTTCGCTATTTTGTCTTAAATATTATAAATAATACAAGTGGAAAGTGACTAACGATGAACGTCCGACATTCGATACCTTGTTGTAACTGACACCACGAGACGTCTCAGCATTGTCCATCTAAAGTCTAAAGTAGTCTAAACGAACCAATATGTATATTTACGGATAACTTATATCACAGGGGTAGGCAGAACAAAGTTTTTTTTAAAAGTATGTTTAATAGTATTAGGCGTTACTTTGCGGAAAATCCATAACCTAAATTATTTTTAAACACTACTTTGCAACTAATTTCCGCTAATCAATGTTGTCAGGTACCAACATGAAATTCCTCTCGTCGCGTTTCGCCACTCCACGTGGCATCCTCAGGAGACGTGTGGTCACTTCGACTTCGCTCCGACGAGGGAATCTAACATTGACAGCTGATGTGACTATGTACCAAATATTGATTAGCGGAAATTCGTTGCAAAGTATTGTTTGAATTTCTTTTTTATATGCTTATGCTAAGCTAGTGCTTGTACTCGTATTTTGTAAATTTGAACACAGGTTTCATCAATCGCGAGTTCACGGCTTCTACTGTTAAACCACGGTCGATATGGTGCTGCTGATTACTATTACACCGTCTGTTCCCCGGCAAAATGTCTGCTCAAAATCCTTACCCATTTGCTAAATTGTGATTGAAATTGAACAGAAAAAATTCGGCAGACCTGCTGGGGTTGACGTCATTTGTTTTACACTACAATAAACTTATTACTAAGATTTATTTTGCAGTTGAGGTAATGGCTAGTTGACGCAACTCAAATGTCTACATTTTTTATTGCAATTCTTTTGACATGTTTAAATGCTAGTTTTCTGTTCAATTGTAATAAAAAAAACTAAGTAAATGTTGCATAATATCAGATAATTTCCATCATGTCGCGAAATGCGAAATAAAATCATTTATAAAGTAACTATTTAGAACTATAGAAACACCGACACTGGGAAAAAGGTTTCTCAGTGTTGGCAACACTGGAGGACGCCGATAGGAGGCGCATACGCAGTAAGCGTGGAGAGAGAAAAAAAGTAAAGAAAATGGTGTTAGTGTAGAATCCGGACATCCAACATGTCCATAAGAGTAACAAGAAACACCGCCTAGGTGCGGTGAGTTTACGTGAATGATGTAAAGTATTTGTGAGAAGCACCTGAAAGTTCAGGCACAAGAACGGAGGAACGGGGTGGCTGTAGGGGTGGTTTGGAGGCCATACCAAGGGACAAGAAGTCCCGCTAATGTGTGATGTCATCACACAAAGAGAACATCATTGCAGGTACTGTAATGAAATATGTCAGTTTCATAGAATGTATAACGTCTCGTTGTACGGTTTGAAATATATGTTATAAAGAAATCGCATGACCTATTGAGTGAGAATTTTACGCGAAAATCACTATTCGCGACATGGTGCCGTGACCAGGATATGATTTCTTTGTAACTATATGCTTATAATAATATAATCGTGGTATATTGTTCATCATAGATCAAAATAAAAATATTACCACGTGCCTGTCTAAACAGTATACAATAAAAACAATGGGAACATGAACCCCGTCGGGGTACTGCAAACGTACGAGTATATAAACATGTGTCCCTTATCTACTTATTGCGATAAGTCTCTCTAAATTGTAAATATTTGGATAGAATGCATTGTTCATCTATGTTAAAAGTGCGCACGCATATTGCAAGTTGCAACCATTGCGCATGAGAACATAGGGAAGAGAAAAAAGAACGAATCACAACGCACTAATAGTGATGTACTATGAAGTAATCAGTCGATACAATTCAATTAATTTGTATATTGTTAAAATTTATTTTATGTTGATTATTGCAACATTAGAATGACGTAGGGTAAAGTAATTTATAAGGAATATCGTACGCGGACAGTACTATTGTGTAGGATACATGTAACAGAAATTAAGGTGATGTCATGGACTAACAGAATAGTCTGGTGATGTTACACAAAAGAACGGACACAACGTATACTTAAATAATACTCTTGTGTTATAGAACAGAAAACGACGTAGACTTAAAGGTTAGTCTGCTGTTGTTACAGAACAGAAAACGACGTAGACTTAAAGGTTAGTCTGCTGTTGTTACAGAACAGAAAACGACGTAGACTTAAAGGTTAGTCTGCTGTTGTTACAGAACAGAAAACGACGTAGACTTAAAGGTTAGTCTGCTGTTGTTACAGAACAGAAAACGACGTAGACTTAAAGGTTAGTCTGCTGTTGTTACAGAACAGAAAACGACGTAGACTTAAAGGTTAGTCTGCTGTTGTTACAGAACAGAAAACGACGTAGGCTTAAAGGTTAGTCTGCTGTTGTTACAGAACAGAAAACAACATAGGCTTAAAGGAGATAGTCTTGTGTTGTTATAGAACAGAAAACGACGTAGGCTTAAAGGTTAGTCTGCTGTTGTTACAGAACAGAAAACAACATAGGCTTAAAGGAGATAGTCTTGTGTTGTTATAGAACAGAAAACGACGTAGGCTTAAAAGATAGTCTGCTGTTGTTACAGAACAGAAAACAACATAGGCTTAAAGGAGATAGTCTTGTGTTGTTATAGAACAGAAAACGATGTAGGCTTAAAGGAGATAGTCTGCTGTTATGGCAAAACAGAACAGAAAACAACATAGGCTTAAAGGAGATAGTCTTGTGTTGTTATAGAACAGAAAACGATGTAGGCTTAAAGGAGATAGTCTGCTGTTATTGCAAAACAGAACAGAAAACAACATAGGCTTAAAGGAGATAGTCTTGTGTTGTTATAGAACAGAAAACGATGTAGGCTTAAAGGAGATAGTCTGCTGTTATTGCAAAACAGAACAGAAAACAACATAGGCTTAAAGGAGATAGTCTTGTGTTGTTATAGAAGAAAAAACGACGTAGGCTTAAAAGGATAGCCTAGTGATTTTTAAAACAGGAGGTAATATCATAGATTAGAAGAATAATCTAGTGATGTTATCATACGTATGACCGGTTAGACAGGTGTAGATACTACCTGTAATGTATATAAAAAGAACCTAAGAGAATGTACTGTAGAAACAGTAACAGGCCGCATTGTCAATGGGCCAATTAAATGTAATTAAAAGAACTCTATTGAATGTAGTTTCACTAGAAGAGAATAAATACTTTTAGAAGTAGATTTCTTTTATGAAGTAAATTTTTTAGAATGAAAAAATGTATATAAGAAATGTCGATAATTTTTCGTAATAATCAATTTTAATCGAGCGCGTACCTAGATTTCCGAGCTTAGCACATCACTACCTCGACTTCCGCCGGCGTCCCTTTTCGCAAATACGTCAATTTGTCAGCGAAATCGCTCGGTGTCTATTACGTTTGCGTTCGTTTGTGTTTGAAATATCGATGTGTGGTATTTTTGAGAACTTAGTTTCTTTATTTAATTATAAAATACTTTCGTGAAATAGACACTATTCTAAATTACTTATTCATCATATTGTGAGAGAGACACTACGGTTTTATGTTTAAGAATTGTAATACCAGTAATAACACTACTAGAAAAATATTGTAACATTGCCTGTTTTGTTATTATATTGTGCATATAGTATTGGGGTGAGTAATAAACATTTTGTTAATAATTTGTGCGGTGTCAAGAGTAAATTGATATTGATATACCTGCAAATTATGTAAACGTGGGGTTTATAACAAAGAAGTTATAATGTGTGATTATTGAACGCCCACAAGTAGGTATACGAAACAGAAATTTAATATTTTACTAGAACTAATTATAGAAAGATATTAAACAGAACCTTCCTATAATTTCAGGAGAGGTTGACCTTCGTTGTCATACCTTAAGTTGTCTAAAGAAGTGAGACAATGAATTCGTGGAAGATCCGATTAGAGATCATAAAAGAGAAAGTCGAGAAGGCTATTGAGGAATTACAACAGGCATCTACGGCAGCTAGTAATGTTGCTGAAGCTAAATTAAGAACCCTGTTGGAGATGTTTATCTCGGAAACCCATGCGGGTATGGGAGAGATAACAGAAGAGGATATAAAGAAATTTACAGAAGTCCAAATGAGTGGTAAGCTAGCATTAGCTAGTAGTACACCCACCACGTCAGGTATACTGGAAGGAAAGTTTATTTCGACAAAACTTCCTAAATTAGAGCTTCCCAAGTTTCATGGGGATATTTTGAAGTGGAATGAATTTTGGGATCGTTTTCACTCAAACGTGCACTCGAAGCAGTTATGCAATGCAGACAAACTATCTTATCTACAAGCTTCTTTAGGGCATGAAGCTCTGGCAGCTATCAATGGTTTGGATATAACAGATAGAAATTATCCAGTTGCAATAGAAATATTAAAGGGAAGATTTGGTAAACCGGAGAGAGTGATTGACGCCCATTACGAAGCACTACACAAAATAGAAAGAGCAACGTCTTCTCCTAAATGTTGTATGGACACATACAACGAAATTGAAAGGCATTTAAGAGTATTGAGTGCAATGGGAGAAGACGTAATGCATAATAACTTAAGAACTGTTATTATGAATAAGTTCCCAGATGACATAATATATGAAATTAAATCGAAACTTGGCCCCGGAGAAGAAAACATAGAAAATATAAGAAAATTACTGGAACAACAGATCACGGCCAGGATGTCTTCATGGAAGCCATTGACAATTGAGGCTTTGCACACGCGGGCTAAGTCTTCAACTGTAAGGTCGGCAGAAAAAGCTGAATCCAGAAAAAACTTTAAAAGAAAATTTACACCCTCATCCTCAAATGTATTAGCAAAGAAAAGGAGAATACAGTCATGTGTATTTTGCGAGGGTGACCATTATAATGATCAGTGCAAACTTTCAATAGAAGAAAGAAAAAATCAATTAGGGGCAAGATGTTTTAATTGTTTTAAACTGGGACATCAATCAAAAAATTGTCAAAGGAAAATGAAATGCTTTCATTGTAAAATGCAGCATAATTCTGCGATGTGTAGTAAGGAGCATAATCTAAAAAGAAAAGAAGCAGACATGTAGGAGAGTAATTCTCTCTACTTATCTGCCTATTTTGTGATTAAAAAGGAAAATGAACTGTGGCTATGTTAAACACTCTTAGACACAGCCAAAGGAGTTACATAACTACAATAATGATACAAAGTATGGAATTAGATATTTTAAAGCATAACTTTCTTACTGTATATATTTTTGGTCCAGTGAAGCCACAAAGTGTAGCAAGTGCTATCGCTGAAATAAAAATTAAAGTATCGAGTACCACAATGAGTATTTAATGTAATGCCATATAGAGAATGGTGGCTGTTGGATAAATTGGCCATGATATCAGAACCCTCCGGAATTACAAAATAATTTCGGCTTGGCTTATGACGCCTCGTATTATTGAAGAGGAACGATGTAAGCACATTAGAGAAGTACAATTCATTCAGAATAAGTCAAGAAAAGCGTAATTGAAATTGTAGAAGAAGTTCAATTTTGCCAGAACCCCTTCAATCAGATTGGGCCAAGTTAATTAAAGAAATTATGCGAGTAAAAATATAGAAAAACCGAGATTTTATGGATAAACTGAAATGTCATTGAGAAAAACAGATATAACTAGAATTTTCACAGATGCCTCAGAGAATGCATGTATTACTGTAGTTACTTAAAAGTGACAGAAAATTAATCTCGTCTCAAGCCAGTTAAGGAAATCACAAAGAATACAATCATGATAAGAAATATTCAGAGTTCATTCTCAGAAGAGGTTAGTAACAAAAGAACCCACCTTTCGAGATCATTAGGTCTTGTTTTTGGATGAGATCTTAAGGTGTAAAGAATAAAATAAAGTGGAAGTTTATAGCAGAATTGGCACCCTGGTTCGGGGAATATATGAGAGACTCGTGGTTCTATTTAAACATTGCCTAAAAAGAACCATAGACAAGCATAAATTAATGAACATAATTGTAGACAAAGAAAATTGAAGTAGGTTTTTTAAATTGTAGGCCTTTGATTACTGTAGGCAAAGATGTAGAACATATTCTGACACCAGCAGATTTTCTTCGCTTGGGAGGGCCGCTTATATTGGATGAAGCCGATGATAAGTTATTAGAACCAAGCGGTGAAACTAGGAGAAGGCTGGAAAAGAGGACAAACCATGGTAGATGAATTTAAAAGAATATTTATTGTGTAAAATAATTGAGAGCAAGGATAATGAAATTAGAGTGGTAAAAGTGGGAAATAACAGGGAAATGGACATCTATATCCTATAGAGATAATTATATCCTATAGAGATAGGTGGAAAAGAAAAATGTAGAAGAAAGCACAAATAGAAAGAAATTGAGGTTAGTAATAAAGAAAGCCAAAGAATAAGCAGAAGGAAAGCTTCAGAAGAGGCCAGGAAAAATCTGACCGAGTGAAATAAACTGTTATATTGTATTTAGGAATAATACAAAATGTGGTCTGCCTATCCCTGTGGGAAAAAGGCGTGACAATTGTATTGTATTGTAAAATGTGGTTGTAATTAGAATTATTAGAAAGAATAGAAATATTAGAAAGGATTGTATTTAGAAATAATAAATAAATAAATACAAATTATTGTGATTAGAACTATTTAGAAAGAATTGTATTTGGAAATAATACACATTATCGTGATTAGAAATAATATATGATTAAAGTTTTGTAATGATTAATAATGTTTATTAATCCTTCCTGTAGCTTTCTCGCGGCGGGAGTGTCGCGAAATGCGAAATAAAATCATTTATAAAGTAACTATTTAGAACTATAGAAACACCGACACTGGGAAAAAGGTTTCTCAGTGTTGGCAACACTGGAGGACGCCGATAGGAGGCGCATACGCAGTAAGCGTGGAGAGAGAAAAAAAGTAAAGAAAATGGTGTTAGTGTAGAATCCGGACATCCAACATGTCCATAAGAGTAACAAGAAACACCGCCTAGGTGCGGTGAGTTTACGTGAATGATGTAAAGTATTTGTGAGAAGCACCTGAAAGTTCAGGCACAAGAACGGAGGAACGGGGTGGCTGTAGGGGTGGTTTGGAGGCCATACCAAGGGACAAGAAGTCCCGCTAATGTGTGATGTCATCACACAAAGAGAACATCATTGCAGGTACTGTAATGAAATATGTCAGTTTCATAGAATGTATAACGTCTCGTTGTACGGTTTGAAATATATGTTATAAAGAAATCGCATGACCTATTGAGTGAGAATTTTACGCGAAAATCACTATTCGCGACACATCAATTCTGTCTTCCTCTTTTAGGAATAGAGACGCATATACAACGAACAGGCGGACACTTTAACAGGACGCATACTTCTCATGTTACATGGCAACTGATCTTGCATCTTTGTTCATCGTTACCTCATACCCCTACATTGTTGCTAACACTTATTTTTAGAATTGACTGTATTAGAAAATATCGTTTAAACATATCAAATATAAATACTTCGGTCATTTTCATATTTTAGAAATTCGCTGATCAAATATCAGTTAACGGCCTCTGTGAAGATTGTGGGCGGAGTTATTTTCCTGGCCGAAATAAAATATTTAAAAAGTAACAGTGGCAGCGCTAGACCAAACCTGAACGTCGCGTCGGTGACACCAGGCCGTTAACGCCTAGTGCCACTTTTCATGTATTTCATTCGGGTTAGGATTCTGTAATTATATTTGCATGTTTTCTCCCTACCTGATACCCATAATACAGGGTATCTTAGTTTAGGCTCCCGGCTTTACCAAATAACAAATTAGAAAGCGTGATCTTTGAAACTAGTGTTCAAATCTCGATAATCAATGTAAGTTTGTTATTTTGGTCGCTCAGTACAAACAGAATAAGTTAATTTATATTTTATTTATTTACAATACTTAAATCTATACAATTTTATACTACCAGATCTTTGTGAACTCATTTGGTTTATCTGTGATCAGTGAGTTATATATAACACTATATACTTATACACAAAATACATGTATACAATATATTTATTATTATATTATACTATTTATATTTAAACTAAGGACAAAACTATTTACAATTTAAACTATAATTATATTGTTTTAATATTAACATATTAATTTAATTATAAACAGTACCCTTGATTTCACACATGTATGTATATTGTACGTAGTTAAAATATCTGCCAAATACCTAGGTATATTTTATCGTGTAATAATAATAATTTAATTCATGCAATTTTCATTTTAAATAGAAATATTTTTGGCATCATACATAAGTATACAAAGTTTATAGACACAAAGTATGCACATAGAAAAATGCTCAAAGAGTGGTAGGCAAACTGATGGTGGTTTGGATTGCTCAGTTTGTCTTCCTGAGATAGTACGTGTAACACTCGTCACATTGCGGGATCCGTTGAAAGTATCTGGGTATGATGAGAAGACTGTCTGGTCCTCAAGCCTAGTGGAGGTACAGTGGAGGAGACTGAGACATTTGATACAAACTTAGCAGTTCTATGTAAACGGTCAAACTCGCGGTTGGTCAATTTTTATAATAATTCACACGTAAAAAAACTAGTTATATTATTTCGAGTTTTCGACAAAAGTTTAATCTAAACATAAACCGTCATTTGATACGCCCGTAATCTGACACCTGAATAAAATGTTCCGAATACCCCATTAACTAAAATACAAGCTCGCAAGGATAACACGGCCGTCTAAAGAGTCAAATGACCAAAGGAATATGATATTATGGTATACAGAAACTTTACTAACGTTTTACAAATTCTACTTTTGAATTATAACGTTTCTAATTTTGACACATTTTATTAACCATGGTAATTAACTCGCAACTAGATTAAATCGTCTACTATATTCGAAAATGTCTCTCCTGATAGCCCATAGTGTGCATTGGAACCAGAAATGTAAAATCTTTACATTAATAAAAAAATTAGACTTTGGTCAAATAACTTCTTCCTTAAATTTTTCACAATATATTTTGATTATTCACAGTTTCGAAAGCTCATGCCGTAGTCGCAGCGAAATTGCGGTGTTATAATTATGTATAGTCAAATAAGAATTGCTATTGAAAAAAGTAAATAAAAAAGGGGCAATTAATTCTAAAAATACACAACAAAAAAAACCAAGCTGCGTCATGCGTTGGGTCGTGTTTAATGCCAAGACGAGGTGTCAACTTGCAGCCCCCAGTTCGATTGCCGTGGGGCTAAATAACAATGGTTCAAGTATTATGTTACAATATGAAATTCATCATCTATTCTTTTAAAGGATAAACAGAGCTCCATATATCAGTATGAGGTTTAGAATTAATTCTTGATTGGGGACTGCATCAGTCATCAAGCTGTGACTTTGTGTGACTTTCGGTTAATAGTAATTTGATTAAAGAGTCCACTTTTTAGTTCCCATACAAAAGGCCTTAACGGTTTTCAACCCTAAAATCCTATTTTGATGATAATCGGGGTGGTATAACATATTACCGATATCTGTCTGTTTTGATTTTTTGAAATTGATTATAAATTTTATTAAAGAATCTTTAAATAATTCCCAATAAATATTTCGACATCAAAAGTGCATAGATTATTCTCTCTTTAAGATACTAATATTAAAAAATAATTAAAATTTAGGGATCGAAAAAAGTTAAACCCTGGAGTCGATGTTGCTGCTAAATTATCGTGTAGCCATTTAGCCATAGCCCCGGTACTCTGGCTGACTCTGGCACGGGCCCATCGGGGGACAAAAACCCTGTTCTGAAGTATAGATCACGGTCGTTTTCAAAACAATATTTCTAAACATAAAAATGTTTCAGCGAAGTAGGGTTAATTGAGGACTGTACGATGTTTAAAATAAGAAAACAATAACTACAGCTGCAAGGTGAAGGAACCAGTAACCATTTGCTATTTATGTACAATTTAGCTATTTGCGTTTTGTTACCGCATACCGAGTTAGTTAAGTGTGAAGTGAAACATGATGTAAAAACAACTATTATATGATATCCCCCTTTAATGGGACTAAACTTAAAATTGACTTGACTTAAACAAAAAAATGCGATAGAGAAGTGTCTAGAGCAGACTTTGCTATGCCTCTAACTTGATGAAAGGAAAAATCGCAAAAAAAGAAAAAAATTTACAAACTGAATTATTAGTAGCTGAGCTAAAAAGGCTCATTTGATCGATTAGGGCCTCGCGCCTGAGGAGACCTCCCAAAACTGTAGCGCGAAATCTTTCAGGTTTACGCCACCTAAACCTAACCTAAATCCTTACTAAGCAGTGCCCCAGAACGACAGACTGTGCTAATAACCATCATCAGTCTGCCTATATGTATTTAAAAAGTATCAAGTGTTATTATAATTAAACAAACTATACGTCAGGTTTCATGTCGGTCGTCTCAAATTTTCCAGCGGAGATTTTAATTATTTATCGATACTCGATATCGATACTTTGCTATTCGCCATAATTTTCATGTAATTTAATACAACTCATATCGCGTACTATTAAATTATTGTTTATAACAATTATATTTCAATATATTTTTGAGTTAAAACAATTACAAAAAATGTTTTAAAACATACAAATCAAATACATTTATGTCTTGAAGAGGATATCCTTGTTTTGGATATACGTGGTGGGTAGATAAGTACTTAAAGTACTCGTACTTATTTACTAGGTACTAGAGTAAATACACGTAAAAATTAAAACGATTTAAAGTTTCACTGAACCATCTGTGTGTCTCCGTTAGACAACAACTATCTCAGAGACATGTCTGCAGAGATCCGCATGTAGCTACGCTATGCCGGCTGCGAGACATCTATTACTTTCCACACACAGAGGACGATGATGTTATTTAAAAAAAAATATTTCTTTAAAAGGATCATTGCCCAATGTATATGCTTACCCCCTTACTAGACGTCTAAACAGGAGACGAAGGTGTAAACTTACAAAAAGGTTATAATGTTGAAGTAATTTCAATGTGCCGGCAAGCAACTAGAAGCTAACATCGTCGTGTTACGGTGAGGTGTCGACTCACACAAACGAAATCTCCTAACATCCATTTTAATGACACTTTGATATTTTAATTATGTTCTAGGAGGTTAAATACAGTTGAATTCATATTTAGGTACCTACATAGTATTTATTTTATTTTATAATTTAAAAAGTCGTTTTAAAATTAAAGTTAATACGAGTAATAATGTAACTTCTAATTGCAAAAAAAAAGTAGAAATTCAAAGTGATAGAAATCCATCTGTACGTCTACTTGAATTCGAGAATTGCCCCCCAGAAGCATAATCCAAAATCTTCCTCATCGGCCTTGACTCAACTCAGGAGTATGGAAAATTAAAATATGAGTAGAGACAATGTGTTGATGAGATCCATCCAGTTTGATGGACAGGTCTTGTTATACCCACAACAAAGGTCACTTCATAGTGGTTACATTTGAAAGTGGTGGTACTATCCCAGGACGGCAGACTAGACTAATAACCATCATCAGTCTGCCTACCACTGTTCAATTTATAAGTTATTTTAAGAGCGACTAGACCACCAGTGGTAGGACGCGTGAATTCACGATCGATGAGACTTGTATTCAAATCTCACTACATTCAGACCGGTACCAATGTATTAAACTTTGGTCGCATGGACAGTCATAAAAAGCACAAATAAGTTGGTTGTAATGATTAGTACTAGAGTATTACAGAATCTTTGCCACGTTCAATCCTTTGTAAGTGCAGACCTGAATATAAAACATATAAAAAGAACAGTATTAATAATTACTTTAAATGTAACATAAACGGTACATGTATAATTGATAGCCGTGTTATATGACCAGACGGATCTTTTTACACGAAAATTAACGCCGAACGTACCCTCGACGCGGTCTGACAGGGTTTTACGAATTCATCCGATTAATTCATCCGCTTTTAAGCAGTTTGTTAATTCGAGACTATGTAATCAATATTACGTACTCTGCAGCATTTGTAGCATAGTAGTTAGACCATTATTTATGGGTCTTGATTGTTCTATGTTTGTGTTGTTCTGATGGTACAGTTTGAGGTTATAACTGTTAACTTTTAATTTATTGTTAATAAATACTTGGAATCCCTCGTGTTTCGATCGCGTACCTACTTACGAAAACCTAAATGCGAAAAATCATTGCTGTAAATATTAATATTAATAATTCTTTATTGCACAAATAAGTATTGTACAGTGGCGAGCTTAATGCCATTAGGTATTTTCTCCCAGCTAACCATTGGGAGATGGAAGCGGAGACAGGGGCAATAAAATATGAGTAATAGAAATATTATATCGCTAAATATAAAAATATATTAATTATTTTTAAAAAAGTTGTCAAAACTTTGTATTTACGAGTTATCTATTTATTTTTCTGTTCGAATCGGTACGAAACGAATCACTAAGATAGGACGAATTAGTAAGACGAAACGGAACAAATTTGTATTGTGGGGAGATGATGCAGGGTCAAATAACATCAGTCTAGATGAGAATAACATTAATTATAATACTAAATACTCATATTACTATAAAAGAATTGGATGCCTGAAATTAACAGAATAAAATAATAAAATGACCTATCTTTGTATTTGTTAGTTGAGCGGCCGTGGTCAAGCGGTAAGGCGCGTGAACTCACGATCGATGAGACCCGTGTTCGAACCTCGCTAATTTTGACCGGCACCAATGTACTTTGTTATTTGTACTTTGGTCGCTCAGTGCCTATAGAGTGGTAGGCAGACTGATGATGGTTATTAGTCCAGTCTGCCGTCCAGGAGTAGTACCACCACTTTCGAATGTAACACCCGTGAAGTGATCTTGTCGTGTTTCGGGAATAGTTTGAAAGTAGCGAGGTATAACGAGCTGTCAATCTAAGATGGTACATGCTCGTCTCCTCAAGCTGGCATAGTGGAGGCAATTGCTGCCCGCACAATATTCTCTGTAGTAGCAGTTGTTCCCCCTCATGGACCGCACTCTAGCTTTACATCAGGCGGAGTGTTGTCACATGTCGAGCTACAATAAAAATAAAAGTAGAGTAGTAGTACTGCTTTTAAATGTTACGATAGAAATTTGCACTGCCTTTCGTATTTTTCAGCCGGCATAGCGGAGGCGACTGCTGCCTGTAGACATTTCATCAAGTTAGTAGTTGTCTCCTCTCATCGACTGCACTCTAGTACTCTAACAACTCACTGGACTAACCTCGGCCAGCCTTTACCAACGCCAACGAGTGGGCCCCCGTGTAAATCGGCTGGGCTAGCGTGTAGCCCCGACATAACATCACGTGGCTCCTGTGCATGATCTTTACACTATTTGTTATTCATTAACTGAGTACGTGTTTAATATCCGAATAATTGGCATTCAATTTACATTTGATAAATTCGCACGGATATTCTTCATATTGTAAACAGTAATTTGATATTTTTACACATTTGGCTGTGACAATCGTCTCAAGTAACCATAGATTTCATGGTATTTCAATGTTGATTCCAACTTCTAAATAGACTGATGGACATTTTAAATAATTAAACGTTGCCCGCGGCTTCGTATGATTATAATTACTTTTAAGGTGCTTTACATTGCAAAAATAATTGTTAGAAAAGGTATTTGGATAAATTTGCACATATACATATAAAGACCGCATTTCTTCGTCCTTTATAAAGGTCATTAAAACTGACCCAATAATTATAGCAGACATAAATGCGTGTTACCTTGTCCTAGACTAAATTTTGGCTCATTTTTATGAATCTTTAGTTAGTCTAATTTTAATGTGGTAATATTATTATAGTGTAACAACCATTGTGACGCTAGAGAAAAGATGACCGCAGTCACCTTTATGTTCTTTATCAGTTAGTATTTGACTTGACGGCGACATTGTCAAATCGTTGGAAACAGGTCAGAAAAAGTTTCTAAATCTTTCTTCTACTCAAATCATATACAAAAATCCTTCTAAACGCGATACATAAAGTCTATTTCTAATATAGATACGCTGACGTCACTCAAAAGAATCATATTTCCAAGAACGAGAGTTTTATATAACCAAAACAGTATAAAAAGTATCAAATGTATAGAAGCAGTGCACAGGGTCCGAATCCGATACCGCTTTGTTTAGTTCACAGCGGATAATGAGAAATATGTGAAACATTACCGTTGCACGGAATACGTACGTAATATTTCAAATTCATGGAATACAGTTACACAGGGGCCGGTAATTCGATTCTTTCTTAATTAAAAGACGAGCTTAGTCTAAGGATCGTTTGCACCAGAAGGCCGGTTAAAGTAACTTTAACTTTTACGTTTACTTTAACCGTTACGTTTACATTATGGTGTATATTTACTCCACACGAATTGCACCATCGTCGCGCCTGACATTTTTGATGGTTACTTTAACCTTAACCGTAACCAGCGAATCTTGGCTTGGTTAAAGTTAAAGTAATCGTCAAACCAATGTTGCTAACGTCAAATGTATGAAAAGAAGCCAAATATGTTTTTCTATTATTTTTCGAGATCAGCCACCCTTTTAACGATAACAATATGAATTTACACGACATTGCAACGCGTGTGGAGTAAATGTAAACGTTTAACGGTCATCGTCGCCGTAAAAGTAATAGTTATAGTTACTTTAACCGGCCTTCTGGTGCAAACGACCCTTAACGTCTGAGTTGAAGTAAGAGAGAGTTGAGTGATAAGATTTTCTAGGGAAGAATTATGAATGGTAATAACGTAAAAAAATGACAAAGACTGCAAACAATGAACTTATTTGCGACGCACGTAAACTTCTTTTGAATTTTATTGTAGCTAGAGTGCGGTCCATGAACGGAAACAACTGCTACGTGCACAGTCGCCTCCGCTATTCCGGCTTGAGGAGACGAGTATGTGCCATTTAGATTGACACTGCCACTTCTCTCATTGTACCTGGCTACTTTGAAACTGTTCCCGAAAAAATTAGAAAACAAAAACTAAATCCAAATATATTTGTAATATTTTTCAATGCGAATAACGTGATGTTTATTTCATAATAATAAACCAACAAAACCATTGCATAGAATTGGAGTAATTCCATTTTAACAATGCCTAATGTAGAATCTGAACAAGAAAATGCATCACAAATATCGAATTACATTAATTAATAACTTGAATATAATTCCTAACGTATTTTCTGATGTCTATTCTAATAATGAGTAATTTCTCAGTCCATTATTTAGTCAGTTTTAGGTTCACTGCTAACATTCCAAATGTATGCTTACTTTTTGATATACGACCTTCCCACTCACGTCTTCCCCCTTCCTATAACATGGGATCCTTCAAGCGCAGTGTGAAGAGGCATCTCATTAAGCCGGCATAGCGGGCGCGACTGCTGTTTGCAGATACCCTGCTCTAGAAGTAGTCGCCTCCGTTCATGGATCGCACTCTGGCTTAACATCAGGCGGAGTACGGTCATATGACGTGCTAAAATAAAATAAATAAAAAACCTTTTCAAAAAAAAAGTTGAACCGACTTCAATAAACACTAAAAGCACTCAAAAGTGAAAAATAATTTTTAACAAAAGTATTTACACACAAAGTAATAAACATAAACATTAATAGGTGTTTATTATGTACAAATTAACTGTCTACATACCTACCATATTTTTGGAGTAGGTGCCAAGCTATACCGGCATATAATCGGCATATGATAACACTCTGCCTGATGTAAAACTAGAGTGCGGTCCATGAATGGAAACAACTACTACTACAGAGAAATCTCTACGAGCAGCAGTCGCCTTCGCTATGCCGCCTGAGGAGACGAGTATGCACTATCTATATTGACAGTGCACACTCCTCTCGTTATACCTGGCTAAATTCAAACTGCTTCCGAAACGCAACAAGACCACTTCACGGGTGTTACTTCGAAAGTGGTGGCACCCTTTGTTAAAAAAAAAAACCACAAAACATCAAAAACAAGCAATGTGGATGCAAGGATTGATATCGTGGTTGCGACACGGCCTTGTAGCATGCGCGATTTTATTCAACTCACAGTTTGTGTACTGTGTAGATTGTAGTGTGTAGAGTGTAGACTGTCGCCGCGCGCTAATGGAGGAAGAAGTTAATGGTGACGGTAACGGTCATTAACTCTGTACCGGTCGGTCAATTACGTAACGTCCGCTTCGCTTCAAAATTTATCATAAAGTTAAATATGGGACTACTTTCATAGAAGGCTTAGCTGGTAATCTGCAATGGTTACAGTTATAGTTACAATTTCAAATCGCTAGTGTGTACACGGCTTAAAATTTTTACACTGCACCAACGTTGTATTCTAACTCATCTTTAGCAACTTAGTGCCTACCAAACAAATATTATATTTATTTATGTGTATTATATTATATGATATGTATGTATTATATTTTAATTACTTATTTGTTTATTCTATCTATTTTGTTATTATTTTTTTCAGTGCACTGTAAATATCTCCGCTCACACCAACAAAGCTGGATGCCAAATAAAAGGCATTAAGCTCGCCTATGTACAATTGTGCAATAAAGTGTTTATTTTTTTGTATTTACTTATTTAGTATAGATATTAATCTAAATTTTCATAGTTTCAAGTTATAAAGCGGTAAGCAGGGAGGCAGCGTTCATATTTGTTTTCCGTATACATTAGCGTAGAGATCATTTTACACGGCATTAGGTAAATTATAAGCTTCACTAGGCTGGTTATACGATATGTTTGCAGTACATAGTAGTCTCACATTCGCTCTAATGAATGACGTAGTCTTCGCGTCATTATTAAAACACTATTCTGAAATTTTCTATATACTTAAAACAAATACTAACCTAGGTCGCAGTATTTAGTAATTCCTTTTAAACCAAGGTAATAATCCTCGCCGACAGCACATGGTGACCGTTGTCGCTGCCTGTTCTGCTTCGGAGGCTGCCACAATGTCTGATTAACCTTTAAATGCATATTGTTGCCAATTGTCTACATTCATATTCATATAAAATTATTGAAAAAACCTTAGTGGTCTGCGTTTGCACAGGACTTTCACGTACTGAGTGCATCAAATGCTTTGCTCGGAATTGCTTTGCTCAATTGCACTAATAAATAATAAGGAAATTCATATACTAAAGAATAAAAACATACTTAATATGACTATTTGTTTTATTTAAACTTACGTCTACAGTAATTTTAACATGAAACGCATATTGTTGCCAAAAGTATACATACTACCTTTTTCACAAAATATGTATTCTTTATTATTAGCTAATTTATGACAAATTACGTAATTTATGACAAATTTCCTATAATATACGATTTTAAAAATCATGCATTTAAGGGTTAAATCACCGGACTGCAACTTAGTAATGCAATACCAAAATATAATTTGTGATTATTATTAGTGCATATTTGTTAATAGTGAAAAATATATTTGAAGGCGGGTATCTCTCTACTGCTTGACTCTGTTTTTTCTCTAATAAATAAATAAAAAAATAAAAAATTGCAATTAGTAGATACTTACATTTTTATTGCGTCATCTAGCGGTAAGACACAAGAACTCACTCACTCACGATGAGACCAGTGACGGTGCTAAACTAAACCTGAACGTTCACGACATCTGCAAAGCCTCTCTCATTTCCCAGTCAATTAAATAAGCTTTTTTTAGCTCGTCATGCCACTATAGGCTCAGCTTGTTAAATTGTTAAACTCTTTTGCGAGGTCCCCTCAGGCGTGCGCCTGGCCGAGGCGACTGCTGCCTGCATTTTCCCTGTGGTAGTTGTTTCTGATCATGGACTGTACTCTTAACATCAGGTGGAGTGTTGTCATATGCCGATTTAAAATTAAGTAAAATAAACAAAAGGCAAATATACACGACAATAAGATAAGGTTGTACATAGCAAAATTTGAAGTCATTAGAAAATTTGATCTTCAAAGTAAAGAGTGTAATCTTGCACGTTCACCACGCGTCGATATTGTGATATCCAATATAACATAAATGCTTTTAATGGCGGTAGCTTGACTGAAGGTAAATTTAGGAGCGTTCGTAACATAACACCCGACCTACGCACACTGCAGCGATGTTGCCGGCGTCAAACATAAATCTAGGCGCGACTTCGGTTACAATCAAGAAAGTTAATCCAACTAACAATAGTTTTTTTACTTTACGTTTAAACGTCAGTAAAAGTAATTTAATTTTTCGGAGCAATTAAATAAATATCTCATTAATTTTTTTTCCAATCCTGTTACTTAAAGATCCTGGATTATAACAAGAAGATTATAAGGATTTGGTTTTCGTTTATTCTCAATCAACTCAACTCAACTCAATCTCTCAATCAAGTACCAATGGATCCTATAGAATATTTTTGATTAAAAAATCCAAAATCGTGTTTGACACAGAACGTATTGCTTATACAGGACAGCAGGCGTTCCATTTAACCATGTGTTACATTACCAATACTAAAATGTTATTCTAATGTTTGAGCGGTCGTGGTCTAGCGGTAAAACGCGTGAACTCACGATCGATGAGACCCGTGTTCGAACCTCGCTAAATTATGGCCTGACTCTGATCACTTCAAGCTGGCATATTGGAGGCGACTGCTGCCTGTAGAGAATTCTCTGTAGTAGCAGTTGTATCCATTCATGGGCCGCACTCTAGCTTTACATCAGGCGGAGCGTTGTCACATGCCGAACTACAATAAAATAAATAAAGAAATAAATAAAAAATAAAAATGTATTTTTTTTATTGTCAGTTTTTTAAAGATTTTAAAATAGATCAAGCCGCAATATAATAATAACATCGCAAAGGCTAGCGCGCTCGGCTGTCTATCAGCTGTGAGTTGAATAATCTCGCGCGTGCTACGAGGCCACCGAGATACCAGCCGTATATCAATCGTTGCATTTACATTGCTTGTTTTTGATATTTCGATGATGTTTAACAAATATGTAATAATACCATAATGTACTTGATGTTAGATCAATAAATGTCCAAAAATTATGCAAAAAAGTGGTCTCTATAATAAAAATAAATACTTGTACTCAGAATTTTACACCCAATAATTTATCGAACGCGTCTATCTATGACTATACACTCCGTGGGACTTAAATTAATAATAATAATAATTATCAAAAACTTTTCTCAACAATGGCAATTTATCAAATAATAAATCTAAACAAAATACATATCCAAAAACAACAATTTTAAAAAGCATTTTCCTAAATAAGTTTCATGTAACTGAATTTTAATTAATCTTTTATAATTCCTTGTCCAAGATGGTAATATTTCATTGAAGGCAAGATGACCACGGCAAAGATAATTGGTATTAAGTTACACAAAGTTAAAGGGTATTATTACACGTGTGAATTTATTAAAATAATTAATTATTTTGTACGTCACTTGTATTTTCTCTATGTTCTTGCGGTAGATATCGCCTTTTACACGCATGTCACCTTTATCTACACATACAACTAATATCAAATACCTGTGATCGAACAATAACGTTTTGATTAGTTAATTTTTAATTATTAGCTTTTTTAAGATGTTCATGTAATACATATTTGTTTTTTTAAAGCCCGCAATGGACACGACATCGCTTGTAACCATAACATGGCGCTCACACAAGCGCGCTTGCCCTTCTTGCTAGGCCATCGCGACACCAGTCGTTTATCAATAGTGCCGGCCACAATTTTTGCGAGACTTGAACACGGTCTCTCTATACTGGCAACTAGGCTAACTATCTACCCACCACTGTCTTCTAGCATATTGGGAATAATACTTATTAAATTCAGAAGAATTCGGTTTTGTATTGCATCATTTAATTTTAATGTAATGTGTGGGAGTGGTTTATAAATCCGTTGCTTACCGGACGCCTCGGTGGTTACAGAACGTTTTCTTACATGTGTAACAATATACACGTGTATATTGAAATGTAATGAGTTGAACAATCGCAATAACAATTGATTAATAATATCGATCAGCACGCGTTAATAACTGCTTAGCTGTTAATTTAAACAATACCGATTTTGTAATGTGAAGTTTCTCCCGTTTTTTGCAGTTATCAATGTACCATAATGAATGCTCCGATGAGCTCTTTAACCTTAATCCTGTTTCGTTCTTCCACACCTATAACACCCGCACTGGGAGGGAAAAGTATCCGTATCCGTATTTTTCTGTGTCTCACAATATGTTCTCCTAATCCTTTAATCTTAAATCCTTCAAGTAGACCGTGAATTTCGACGCGTAGAGCTTTCGTGCTCAAAGCGAAGGATATAGCAAGCAGGGTTCGATTGACAAGCGGGCTATGTGTGTACGCGGTAATTTTTTTCTGTTCGATCTCCATCTGAATGAAACTATCCCATAAATATGCAATAGAAAAAAAAAATGCAAGACTTATATCTGTCGTTTTTTGATACAGTATTAATCCTACGTGGAATCTATGTACTCATATCCCATGCAGCTAGTCTGTTTTATGTACTTTTTAATACGATAAAACAATAAAAGAAGTTACATAAAGCATTTCATAGTAACCGGATGAAAAAGAAAAAAAAACGGATGAAAATATAACACAAAATTGGTACAACTATTTTTCCCCCGACACAGATACTTCTCTCATTACGTAGGTATAATTTGTGACAAAACGCTACGTTTTATTATTTTAAAACATTCAATTTATTATATCGCCATCGTTTGCAATAAAAAATCGCTGTTAAAAGAGGTCATGCGAAGACGGCATATAATTTCTTGCCATTATTCAAGACTGTATCAAAAATAACTTTTGTCAGTTTTGTGACAATATCACATACGTGCGGACGTTTGTAATTACACCATGATACGTTATAACGTAAATTATTAATTAATTTTATAACTAAAAATTGTGACCACTTTCAAGTCTGACCCGTGAAGTGACCTAGTCGCGTTGCGGGATCAGCTTGAAAGTAGCCAGGTTGGATGGTGCACATTTGTCTCCTGAAGCCGGTATAGCTGAGTGCTGCCTGCAGAAATTTCTTTATTTATGGACCTAAACCTAAAAAAATGTTTTCTTTTTAAATTAAAATGACTAATGTTTTTACATTTCAGGAATTTGCTGAGACAGCCATGAATGAACTGCTCGGTTGGTATGGCTATGAACGATTGGAGCTTCGTCGTTGGGCAGCTTCCCGCGCAAGAGACGCTTCTAGCCCTGACAATCAAAATGAACCAAAGGACAAAGGTGAGAAAATTAGATAATTCTAAAATATCAACCCCATTGTTTTCTTTAGAACAATGCCCTTGTGTGTAATTAAATTTTATAGAGCCAGGCTGGTCAAGCTCGAATTTACGTGTCAAAGTCAATTTCCCGGACAAGTCAATATGGTAAACTTTACTAGAAATCGTAGACAATATTCTACTTTTTTCTTCATCGGCATTGAAGCCCACTGTTGGCCAATTTTTCACAGACCATCCATTGATGGGCCCTCTCGGCGTCTGATTGACAGTCCTCTCGTGTCACTGCTACTTCCAAGCTGATGCCGAAACGAGACTAGGACATATGCCTTGCTAATCATTGTCATTGTCGTAGGTTAGCTAGGTTCTAAGGGGCCCGCAATAGCCCTTAAATAGTTTCTACTCCAAGTTCGTCTCCATTGTGAAGATTTGTTGCTCTGTGTAACTTCTATATTATAGCTGAAAAATTTGTAACATTAAGTGCCTTTAAACAATATGATTTTACATTATGTCAGAGTTCGCAGAAAAGAATACCCGATTTTTGTAATACAAATAATTTGACGTTTGTTGGAATTTGCCAAATTATCAATTTGTTATTTTGTTGATTATAATTTAATCAAAATTAATGATTCAATCATTTCTCAGAATATAACGTAACACCTGCCTTCTACGAAACTAACATAATTTGACAGCCCTCCAAAAGTTCCCGCCTTTTTATTTATTTTAAGGGGTTATTTTTTTTTAATGAAGGGAGCTGATTATACTTATTTGATGGTGATTTGATAATGTAATAGATTGAAGATTAAAGTAGATATATTTATTATTTTTCTAGGAATTCGTTCTTGTTTGAATATTGTAATGAAAGTTCTCGGAATAAATGTTTACTTCTACGTATTTCATAGCGGTTGCATAATGTATTTTATATTTCGGCAATTTTTACAAATAATAGTATAATCGAGATTTAAATAGTTCCAAGTTTTCTTCTATCGAATTGAGCTGAACGTGTCCCAGATAATATGTATATAATAGATATAAATAGTAATAACAAAATTCTCAAATATCCGTAAACTCGTTAGATATAATATATTCACGGCGTTCATTAGAAATATTATACGGGAGAAAGGTATCATATTTATTTGTGAATCACGATTTCAAAGCAACAAACTTGAACATTATTTCCACGTATGTGTTAAATTAAATTATATGTACCAACGAATTCGTACAAAGACGATCGGCATTTATCAACGGGTCTTTAAAACTAATGAAACTAGGAGGATTATGTGATTAGTTGATTTACTTTTTTTTAAACAAAAGAAAGGGTCGTTTGCACCAGAAGGCCGGTTAAAGTAACTTAAACTATTACGTTTACGTTTACTTTAACCGTTACGTTTACATTATGGTTTACATTTACTCCACACGAGTTGCACCATCATAGCGCCTGTCATTTTTGACGTTTACTTTAACCTTAACCGTAACCAGTGAATCTTGGCTGGTTAAAGTTAAAGTAATCATCAAACCAATGTTGCTAACGTCTATGTTTATTATTATTTTTCGAGATGAGACACCCTTTTAACGATAACAATATGAGTTTACACGACATTGCAACGCGTGTGGAGTAAATGTAAACGTTTAACGGTCGTCGTCGCCGTAAGAGTAATAGTTAAAGTTACTTTAACTGGCCTTCTGGTACAAACGACCCTAACTATAGAACTATTTAAATTTAAGGCATTATTACATGTAAGTTGATGGTTTAAGGTCCAATTGCACGATATGACTTAACTATTACTTGCACGTTAAAATAATGTTTAAAATTAAAATTGGGATGCTTCAAAAAAAACCTGTCAGTTTTGACGTTTACTTTAATATTAACTGTAACCAGCGAATTTTGACTGGTAAAAGTTAAAGTAATAGTTAAACCAATGTCACTAACGCCAAGTGTATGAAAAAAAGCCAAATATGTTTTTCTATTAATTTTTCGGGAATGCATTCCTAATTACATCAGCCATCCTTTTATCGATAAAGACATGAATTTCCACGATGGTGCAACGCGTGTGGAGTAAATGTAAACGTAACCGTTAAAGTAATCGTAAAATGTAAGAGTCAAAGTAGCCTTTTGGTGCAATTGGGCCTAAGGGAGCCCGATGAGATTATCGGGATCGCTGGTGTGACCTAAAGGGCATCCTTTCGTTTCGAGTTATAGTATTTTTTTAATTGTAGCTCAGCATGTGACAACACTCCGCCTGATGTAAGGCTAGAGTGCGGTCCATGAATGGAAACAACTGATACTACAGACAAACCTGTGCGGGCCTCCATTATGCCGGCTTGATGAGACTAGATTGACATTACACACTCCTCTCGTTATATTTTTTGATAATAGGCCTCTATTACCCGTGATCCACCCACGTTGTTCGCCTGGATGAACTACGAAAAATTATTAGTCTAGTCTAGAACCACCACTTTCAAATGTCACATCTAAAACTTAACTTACATGTACCACTTTCCAACCACAAAACATTGTAAAGTGGTAGAGTAGACGCACGACAACTATTGTTGTAACCGACCACAATTTATCGTTCGTCTGTGCGCTATCACGACATCCCATACTAATTTCGTACTCTTAACATACGACCACGTTTTTGTGGGTATAATGTGGGCAGAAAGTGGTGGAAAATCGTCTCATTGATACACGTATAAATGAATTGCTCGCATCCATTTCTGGCATATAAATATTAAATTAAAACCAAAGAGAAATATAACAAGCCACGTTATTTAATGAGAATAAACGCGGTATCTGTTTCCCGGTCATTTTTTATACGGGAGTTTGCTTACAAATTAATTGGTGAAATGATACGACCGGTAACAATGGGAATCATTTTTGCAATTTCATAATAATGTTTCATTTTGCTCTTTTTGTCGGGGTTTCTTGAATTCTATTTAAAGTTTCTTATTTATGTTTTGTTTTTTCTAATATATTTACAGATTTATTTATAGCCTCTTAAGGTGGACAGACGATCGGATGTACAACTGCCACCGTAGGCATCAATCGCCTCCTACACCACCTAGGTTGACAGTGCATACTGCACTCATTTATTTCCAAATTGAACCCAAAACGTGATTACGTCACTTCACGTTACACTAGGTGGTACTACTGCTGCCCGCACAGGTTTCTCTGTAGTAGCAGTTTCCATTCATGGACCACACTCTAGCTTTACATCAGGCGGAGTGTTGTCACATGCTGAGCTACTATACGAGCTACTCACGACTTTTTTCCGCAGGCTATCTCTGAAGAAGAGACAACAGAGTGCCACTTGCTACGATCCTGACACAACTCCTTCGCTTCCCTCACATCCGTCATTCTCATCATACAAGCCCGACGGCAACCCAGCTTTCATAAGGATGTTCTCCGATTTGATCGGAATACACCTTTCATAGTTTGTTGAAAATACCGTTTTTTCACTAAAAATATGATTTATTGTTTCCAGACGAATGTACATGGTGCAATAAAAGTATAAGTAGTGAGAGTGGTGCATTCCAACAGTCCGGTGCGACGTTCTGCTCTGAACTGTGTTTCAGCCAATCAAGACGTGCGAACTTCAAACGCGCGAAGACTTGCGATTGGTGCAAACATGTACGGCATACGGTCGCTTACGTCGATTTTCAGGTGAGTAACCAACATGCAAAAACCTCTCGACGCGTTTCGCCACTGCACGTGGCATCTTCCCGCCATACCACTGAGGATGTCTAATTTAATTAGAAGGGTCTAACAGTGACAGCTGATGTGACTGTGTACCTACCCTCACTCACATTGATTAGCGGAAATTAGTTGCAAAGTAGTGTTTAAAAATAATTATATATTACTGTAGTTTCTTCCTTGGGTTTTCCTATGAGATCACGATGGTTGCGAAGCTTTTAAATATTTTAATTTAGGTAAAGAATATGTCTAATATAAGAAATATAGACGTCGGGGTGCAATGGACGACTTTATGTACTTTTTGGTTTATTTACATTAAACCGGCCTCCATAGAATTTTGAGTTTAATGTCACGATTAAAACATAAGTATTGGTAATAAAATGTATCAAGTATTTAATAAAAATAGATTAGTAATAAGAATTATCTTAATTTAAAAATAGTTCATTAAATTTCAGGATGGTGCAACTCAACTGCAATTCTGTTCAGAAAAATGTCTCAACCAATACAAAATGCATATATTTTGTCGTGAAACTCAAGCGCATCTAGACCTCAATCCTCATCTGGTCAGCTCATCTTCCACTTCAAACCTAATAACTCCAGAGTTATGGTTAAAGAACTGCAGAAGCCGTTCAGCCTCGCCGACATCAGAAACATCAAGATCGCCGACCTTAGAAATAGTTTTAGATCAAAAACCGAAACCAGAGAAGGAGTTAAAGGCAGATAAAAAATCTCCAACGCCACTCATAACTGTAGCTCCTAGTTCTAAGCTGATGAAGCCAAAAAACGACGATAAACGAAAGTCACCTGAAACAAAAAGAGACTTACGTTCTAAAGGGAATCTGAGGAAACGTAGAGTATCCAAATGCACATCAACAGTAACTTCTCAAACAAATACAAGACCTACAACGACTACTCCGAAAGCCCAGGACCTTAGAATGTGTAGTCCATCAACGCACTCATCCCCCACCTCAACAATTGGTAACAATTTACACTCACCGCCGAACCCGATCCCGCATCTCCCATTACACCCACCCCAATTCCCAAATCCGTTATTTAGTAACATACAACCTCCAATGTTCATGGATAATCCACTATCTGATCATAGAATCCCGATGTTTCCCCCACAGTTCATGCCACGTCCTAACATGTCATTCCCGCAGGAGCGTCCAAGATTAAATATTCCTCAAATAAATATACCTCAAGTAGGTTTAGGCCAACCGCCTCCTGTTACTGTATTAGTACCTTATCCTGTAGTATTACCTATTCCTGTGCCTATACCTATTCCTTTGCCCTTTTCAGCGTTTATAGAAGCTAATAGTAATAAATATAAGCCTGAATCTCGAGCGGACGATGGCGAAGGACCGTTAGACTTCACAATGAACGGCAATAAAAATAGAACGATGCCAGAATGTACGCAAAATGAAGTTAAAGACGATTCAGAAAAGTACGATGAAGAATATAATCTAAATAACGATAAAGACAACGATAGTATTGTCAATAATCCAGAACAATCGTTGCCAAAGTTTAAAATAACTAGAGTTGGAAATAAAATGGCTAAGATTGTAACGAAACGTGATTCCGATTCGACGCGACCGTTGAGGAAACGTCGGCGACTCGTCGAGCCATCGAATGATGAAGATAGTATTATAAGCAAGAGGAAGATTGTACAAGTATAAAAAAATTGCATTAGGGCCTGCAGAACCAATAAAGATCTGCCTTGTTGCACATTCGTCTCGTCTAGCCGGCATAGCGGAGTTTTTAACGTCAGACGGAATAGTCATATGCCGAGCTACTATAAACATCATGGTATCATTATCAGTACCTGGTTTACATATCGCTCCATCAGGATGTATTTTCGAAATCACTCACTCATACCTACAATCTACATACAAATAAATTGACGCACTTAATTCTCCTTACTCTATGTACTTAATATTCGCACTCATTATGATAGCTAATTTATATGAAATGCACCGAAAGAAAATAATTAATAAATACCTACACCTAGTTTAATTTTCAAATAAACTTACGCAATAACTTTCTGCATTTTATATTCAATAACTACTATTGTATTTCCTCACAAATTCTATATTAATAATAAATATGTAAACCATATAATAAATAATGAATATGTAGTAGTCTTGCATCCTTCCATGAGTGACACAAAAACAGTTGAATTTGCCAAACTTTATGGCGGCTCCAAAGTTAGTCACAAGTCGCTGCGCAGTACACAAATTGAGGTATCAGTGGGGCACGATGAACGTGAGAGGCAAGGGCACACTTCCGAGCTACCCGCCCGCATCTTATTTTTATATGCTCTATTCATATTTAAAATTAACTCTTTCTTTTATTGCTGTAAACTTGACTGTACCCGCGCGAAATAGCGGTCGCAGCTAACTTCCGAGACGCCGTAAAATTGGACGCGACATATAACATAAAAATAATGAGAAACAAATGCAACAGTAAATGACAAAATTGTTCGCACAAAGTTCTAAAACAAATATGAATAAAGTTTAGTTTACTTAAGTAATTATCTATAAACATATAACCTAGTCTTTCAATATAATATTTGTAGTAGTATATTTAGGAATCTTATAAAATCAAATATGAAGTATTATTATTTGTAGAGAGCACTGTTTATGTGATATTAGTTAAAAAGCGTTCATAATTCGTTTTCTTTTGAAATAAAATTAATTATTATCTATGAAATATTGTTTTCTTTTTCCTATCTTATATTGGTAAAAATTTATTTAAAGGTCACTAAGAAAATAACTAAATGAAAAAACAAGGCAAAACTTTATATCAAATGAGCCGCCATCACACAGCAAAAAAAATTAAATTAAATCAAAAAGGCTCAGTAGAAACAAAAAATACTGAGTTTTGTTTTAAATTTTGTGTTAGCCAACTTATTTAGTTACTCTCTTCTTTACCCCGACCTTAATAAAAACTTTTAACAGTTAACCACAAACGATTTGAGGGCCTCCACAACGTGCTCTGCCTATGGGCTGCCGAAGTCTAAATCCGACGCTATATCCCGTTGTTTATACATTTCAACACTATGGACCCCTTCGCCCCGCTTTAAGATCAAAATATTGTTTTCAAAAAGATAATCAGAAAAAACTTCAATGATATTCTGGATATTGATTAATTTCTTCTGACTGATAAGTTGATAACTGTTCATTTACTATTCTAAATAGGACCTTATGGCTTAGAAATTTAAGGCGTTTTAATCTTGATGTCTATTGTTTTTGTTTATGTAAAATTTATGTAAATACTTACATATAATGTCAGCTAAGCGAAGGACATTATCACTTAGTGCCATTTTGATTTAGGGATCTACTCTTAAAAGCAAAAAAACACAGAAAATTACGGCCATAAATGTTTACTAAATAGCGTAATATAAAAATATGTAGGTAGTATTTGATTACGCAAAAAATGTATTATATTTTTATAATTAATAACAGATGTATCTTGCACTTGTGTAAATAATTATGTAGGTAGGTATATTGTGGCGGTTTCTTAATACGAAGAACCGCGTGAATCATTTAATATGCTTTTAAACAGTGGTATGATGATTTAATTCCTCCTACCCCACATTGGTGAGTTTGACGGGTGATCGAATGCATCGCCTCATCGTCGAGACAATCCCCTCACGGACTAAAAAGTTCGGGCAGTCCTTTTTCTGTTGTTCCATCAAATTTTGGAACGACCTTCACAGCCACGTTTTTCCTCCTTGCTATAACATGGGATACTTCAAGCGCAGTGTGAAGAGTACTGAAGAGGCATCTCATCAAGGCATAGCGAACGCGACTCCTGCTGCAAATCCCCTTCTCTGCACTGATGCGACTGCTCGAATTCTAGCTTAACAACAGGCGGAGTGCGGTCATACGACGACGTGCTAAAATAATTTAAAAAAGCAGACAGATGATGGGGTTATCCTCAGTCTGCCCGTCTTAGGGAAGTACCGAGTTATTTCGGGATTAGCATGGAAGTAGCCAGGTAGCTGGACGGTGCATTCGTCTCTTCACAGTAGAATAATAAAACAAATAAAAGATTGTTTAACATTATCATATATTTCCATGGTCATTACGCTTACAAACGAAGCATTAAAAAAATATTTTCTAACATTGTCAATAGATGTTTTTCATAAAAACAATAATTTTCTTTCGCGTTAAATTTACCAATTTACAATTTTACCACTAAACGATAGTAAAAATATTTCCTACTTGCAGAGTTTTTAATTTTCTGTAAAACTTCTTTATGAACACCTAATTTGAAAAAAATATCAAGGACATGCTTTTACATTGATATACAACTAGATATGCAATAACACTCTCAATGTGACGCGAGAGAAAAGATGACTGCAGTCACTTTTAGGTTTTCTGTCAGTTAGTATTTGACTTGACGGCAACATTGTCAAATCGTTTGAAGCCGCTTACGCTTATGTTTGAGGTTTGCTGTACAAAATTTTGTAAAGTTTGTAAAAAGTGTAAATATTATTTAACAGCGTTTTTTAAATCTTAGTTTTAAAAAGATGGAAACAGAAATTCATGAACTAATTTGAAGAGTACAACTAAATTTATTACTATGCAAAATATAAAAATAATTTTATACGTACACTGAAATAATATGAACTTCTCCAGGAAAGTATAAAAACACAATGGAAAATTTATAAAAAGCATAAAATAATAATCTATCAAATTGTGTTAATTCTAAAACTATTGTCACTATAAATTGGGCATAATTAATTACTGTTAAACATGATTTACAAAAAAATTACACTAAGTTTGAAAGCATGCAATTTTTTAATGATTTCTGTAAAAACATACATTAATTTGACATCCAAATAACTACTTTGTAGCAAGTACATAAGGAACATATCTGTCCAAAATATAAAAATACACATAACACTACATATTCTATGTTAAATTGTTAGTATGTTTATTTTTTAGATAAGAGTAAATAAGGTTTAATTTCAACTATCATTTTAAACGATCTATATAAAGTTTGTATTAAAAATTGTAAATTGGCAAATCTAATCCGATATAACCCTAAACCTATATTGGCTTGACCACACAAAAAAAAAAGCTAAATAATGACGATTAAAAAATAAATTTCAAAATTCGAAATTTAAATAAAACTTGATTATTGGATTTTAAAACAAAATGCATATTATTAAATTACAATGTTAAGCAATATATTCTCGTCACATGGGTCTAGTTAAATGCTACAAATAATTAACTTTTAAGGCTGTAAGTAGATTCACGACAAATTGCTATTCATACATTAACAATTAGCTCGAGCGCGCAATTGATTTGAATCGGCATTCCAAAAAAGCTAACCATTTAATAAGATAAAGCAATTTTGTATTAAATCAATCTTGTCATGGTTAAAACTAACATTCATTAAAATAAAGTGTTATTTCAAACTACCTTCCCAACTCTGCCATGTGACATTTTTTTTTTAAATCATTGCTTCCCATTATACAAATTCCAGAGGGTGATAGCCCCATCTAAGCCTCCGGCCGCCATTATATTTGCGTTCCAATAGGAAACTTTTTGTGAGGTATAAGCTATGTCTTGGACGACACCTTTGTGCTCAGTGAGGACGACCAAAGGTCTCATAGAAAACCATGAAAAGATCCTTATGTGTCCATCCCAGCCTCCGCTCGCAAAAACTTTACCATCAGACCTCGAAATAACTTTATTAACACCCGCATTCTTAATAGTAATATCAAGTTTGTGGGTCAAGCTCGAGTCTTTCTTTCCTATACTAAATATTTGTATCACATCTGTAGTATTTCCGCAGATCCCTCTTTGCTGTTCGAGATGATAGTCTATGGACATTGGGCATTGCTTTGTTTCCAATTTACTGATGCACTGACTAGTTTTGAGATCCCAAAGACATATCCAACCCGCTTCATGGCCCACGAGGAGGAACGGCCGGTCATAAAAATCTAAATACTTCAAGCACATCGGATCACCGAGCTTAGGAGTGGACTCCGGCCCGAGACTACCGATTTTCTCACCATTAAAATTGTAAATATCGATTTTAGAATCTGCTGCAGGTACATAGAGGTTGTTGAGTTTTGTGTTGGCATCAAAACGGCAGAAACCTGAGTGATCAGATTCTATTACCGCGCTTTCTTCATAACCCATATTTGTTAAATCAAATATTTTAAACTTGCCACCTTTCTCCTGCGTGATGAGGTGGCTGTCGGTGTGCTGGATGTGGAGAATGGGAGCCTGGCCGACCTGAATCTTCTGCTGTAGCCGGTTCGTCTGAAATAAATAATAAAATATACTTCACATTACTAAAACAATGTTTAATACCTACCCTCAAATATGTACATATTTTCGTAAAAAATGCAGTTAATGTCATCTATGCATAATTAAAATTATTTTTATAATTCAGGTCAAAAGAAAAATAAAGTAACAGCTGAGCCAAAAGCCATTGTTTATAAATTTTTAGGTCATTCGGGTAGACAAAGAAAAATACGCACCAGCTTGAATCACATGTTTTAAACATATTTTTGGGTTGTTTTCGATCGAATACAATGTGGTACGCGCTTAGAGCCTCACCTGAAGGTTATATGCATAAACATAACCATTTTTTGAGCCGGCTAGTAACCTCTCGAGTCCGCCCGGCAGGAAGCTAAAAGCCAAGCTGTACACGGGAACATTGTCGACGTTCCTAATAGTGTAAACTGGATCCGGAGGCAGCAGAGCCATTTCAAGTCAAGCTCGAACCGAAAATTTAAACGGAGAGTTTGAAAATTAAATGAAAACTGAAATTAATCAAGCCATCGAAACTGAACAACAACTACGCACAACACAAAACTGACAAAAACTTCAAAAAGTTCCACATCTGTCACAAAACAAATTTGAAGATACTCTTATTCAAAGTACCTTGTGTTTGTGGAGCATAGCATAGTATATGAAACCAACTTTATCAAAGGTTAAATCTTAAATTAGTAGTATTATATATCACATTTATAATATTCGAAACGGGCCCACGTCATCATAACAAACAAAAATTCGTTCAAAAATAAAAAATAGCAATTAAAAATATTATTTTTTATTTTTATTTTATAGCGTGAAATGATCTCCATAACTGTAGTGATTATATATTTTTGGTTTGGGAACTGGCGAAAGTATTATATTCCTAAAATATATGTAAAAATTCGACATATTGAGGAGTG
Source organism: Tinea pellionella (assembly GCA_948150575.1). Lineage (NCBI taxonomy): Eukaryota > Metazoa > Arthropoda > Insecta > Lepidoptera > Tineidae > Tinea > Tinea pellionella. Next base: position 1,038,233 of record OX411254.1, on the reverse strand, counting down.
AGTACTGGTCTTGTTATTTGGACGACCATAACTATCTTTTATAATTGTCGGGTTATAGACATATTTTGTTTTAGATTTTTGTAATATTTGACAGATGTCCAATCAGTCAAGAAAATGTCACATCAGACGGGAGAGGATTTTTATTAGTTTAATGGTTTAACGAGAATAATCACTGAAAAGTTTCTAGTATTAATTAATTATGGGTGCCATCTATAACGCAGAACAAAATTACTAACAGTGGTCTACACAAATGGCTTCAGACTTCCTCTTGAAGCATAACAAATATCAAAAGCATGTTTCGTATAGAAAAATAATCTATCAGAGGTTTTTCGTTGGCTTACTTTTGTTTATAGTGATATCTTTAGTGTTAATTATAGTATATAATGTGTTATATGGTAGTGCGCCGAGTTTAGAAGTGCGTCAGCCGGTTAGTCTGAGCTTAGAGAGTGTTCCTGTAGTGAAATTAAAAAAAGGGTCTTTGGAGGCGGTACCCCGCGTTTCTAATTGTACTTTTTGGGATTGTTTCAATGTGTATCGATGCGGGAGAAGTGGACACGACAAAATAACGATATATATCTATCCGTTGATAGATTATCAGTCAGAAGATGGATCTTCTATATCAAAAATTTCAAGAGAATTTTATGATATTTTAGAAGTGATTAAGAGTAGTATCTATTATACTACGAATCCTGATGATGCTTGTATATTAGTACCTAGTATAGATACACTGAATCAGTATTCATTTAATAGCAAACATGTGTCACAGGCTCTACAATCATTGGAATTGTAAGTTATATTTAAATTAACCTATAAATAACTACACAACGACACGCTTATCTAATGTTAATTAATCAATAAACTTGTGTTACTACTAAGATATTTGGAATGGAAAATTCTTATATTTTAATAATTAAAAATGATTATCTAATAAAAAATAATTATATATAATTAATGTTTACTGGAGTTCAGCAGATGAGAATACTCTGCCTGATGTTAGGCTAGAGTGTGGTTTATGAACGGACATAATTGCTATTACAAATAGACTACTACACCAGCTTGTGGAGACAAATGTGCACTATTCAGGTTGACAGTGTACACTACTTGCATTATACTTGGTTACTACCAAGCTGAGCTGATTTCTCAGATGTTACATTTGAAAGTAGTGCTTACCACACTTACTTTCTGTAAAAACAATAATAGCAAAAATTATATTTAACCCATGATATTTTCTTTGTAGCTGGAATAATGGAGAGAACCACCTTATATTCAACATGCTGGCAGGATCAGCGCCAACCTACAATACTGTTGTTGATTTATCAACAGGAAAATCAATAATAGCCGGATCAGGATTCGATACTTGGACCTTTAGATACGGATTCGACATATCTCTACCTCTATACAGTGATCTATCAACACATATCAATAACACTCAACCTTCAAGAAAACAATTTTTAATAATTTCGTCACAAACAAATATTCCACACAAGTTTTTATCAGAATTAAAGAAAATAGCTTCTTCGTCTAATGACTTGTTGTTATTAGAAAAATGCGCTTCTAACTTATGTCAATATAAAAGTAAAATTCGCTATGAGTATCCGGAAGTTTTGAAGAATGGATTATTTTGTTTAGTAGTCCGGAGCGCGAGATTGGCGCAAACTGTTTTGTTAGACGCAATCGCATCACAATGTATACCTATAATTATAGCCGACAATGTTATAATGCCATTTAATTCGCATATAGATTGGAATAGAATAGCTATTTTTGTTCCGGAAAGTAATATTAGCAATTTAGTAAAAGTTGTCCAGTCCGTCAGTAAGGAAAGAAGGGGTGAACTCTTTTGGCAGCTCCGTTGGGTCTACGAAAGATACTTTTCTAGTATTGAGAAGATTACATTGACGACTTTAGAGATTATTAATGAAAAGTTATTTCCGTTGTCCACTAGAATGTATGAGGAATGGAATATGCCTGAACATATTGTGAGTATATTTTAATATTTCTTTTCTTTTTTTTTTAAATTGTAACTCGGCATATGACAACACTCCGCCTGATGTAAAGCTAGAGTGGGGTCCAAGAATGGAAACAACTGCTTCTACAGAGAAACCTGTGCGGGCAGCAGTCGCCTCCACTATGCCGGCTTGAGTAGACGAGCATGTACCATCTATTGACAGTGCACACTCCTCTCGCTATACCTGGCTACTTTCAAACTATTCCCGAAACGCGACAGTCACTTCACGGGTGTTACATTCGAAAGTGGTGGTACTACCCCAGGATATTACGATAATTAACAATAAATACACTACAAGACATATTTATTGATTTGATGAGATCAGGCATTCTTGTTCATAATTGTATACTATTTAATCATCAACTTAACAGACATTGGTATGCGTGGAGTAAATCGATTATTTTCACTTTCTATCACGAGTAAATAGAGTTAGGGTGTGTGTACATCTTTACGCAAATATTTTTTTCTTTTTATTTTTTTATTTTGCTTTATATGGCATTATAACAATTTGCCAGTGTCAAAGTAAATATTTTTGCATCAAGTTAATGTTGTGCATCACGAGTCATTCATTCATCACACTAAAAAGTCAGGTCAAGTCACAGTCAAGCAATGTTTAATAACCAATATATGTTTAATAAAAAATAAATATTACCAATTATAATTAAAGCTTTTAATACAATAATAACCTCAAATATTATTAAATATAAAAAGTCTAATTATTCAATAACTTGGGTGAAAAAATGAAAACTGATTGGTGATAAGAAATGTAGATTTGGTAGACAAGATTTTTGTGTGCAATAAAGCGTTTTTTTATTTTATTTATTTATTTATTTATTTAGATTTATTTTCTTACAAAATGAACTAAAAATGTTCGCGAAACTCGAGAAAAAAATTGTGGGCCCATTTCTCTTAGGCGATTGGACATTCAATTTCTGATTCGCGGGAGTGCTAGCTGCATTTTTATTTGTACATTTATTATTAGTTATTTGGAATGTAATAAGTACTAATGTATAAAAGATCTGAGACTTTTTGCAGTAAGTTATTATTGTTTTTTAAATTCTCATCTTTTTTCCGTTTAACGGTCCGCTGGCCAGCAACGTATCATTGAGACGTAATCTTGCTTTTATTTTACTACAATATGTATACCTAATTGTTTCATGCTATTTTCCTATAACTATAGACAGTGGTAGGCAGACTGATGATGGTTATTAGCCCAGTCTACTGTTTTGGGGATGTACCACCACTTTCGAAAACAGGTATAGCGAGAGTAGTGTGCATTGTCAATCAGGATGGTGCACATTCGTCTCCTCAAGCCGGCATAGTAGAGGCGGCTGCTGCTTGTAAAAAAATTATTTGTAGTAGCAGTTGTTTTCGTTCATGGACCGTAGTCTAGCTTTACATCAGGTGCAGTTTTGTCATATGACGAGCTACAATAAAAAAAAACTTTAAGGTGAAAGCCAACACCTGAGCGTCCATACATTTTGTTTTACCACATTGTTTGTAACATAGCAGATTTATGTTGAAATTAAGTAATTTGATAACTTTCTCAGCACTAATTATTATCGCAAATCACTGTAATAAACAAATAGCTACGGCACAGAATATATAAAATGCTTGTGAAATATAACCAATATAAAATGTTTAAAATATTTTAATTGCATTTTATATATTCTGTGCCGTAGCTATTTGTTTATTACAGTGATTTGCGATAATAATTAGTGCTGAGAAAGTTATCAAATTACTGAATTTCAACATAAATCGGCTATGTTACATACAATGTTGTAAAACAAAATGTATGGACGCTCAGGTGTTGGCTTTCACCTTAAGAACTTTGAAAGTGGAGGTACACCAGAGCGGCACCGACTGAGCTGAATAACCAATTTTTAATTTTTATAGTGTTTCTTATCTTATTTTCCAGTACGGACCGGTAAATCCATTATTTCTACCCACGACAGCATCGAAAGCAATCGGCTTCACAGCCGTCATTTTAACTTACGATCGTGTTGACAGTTTGTTTACACTTATTAGAAATATAGTTAAAACACCGAGTTTAGTTAAAATAATCGTTGTATGGAATAATCAAAAGAAGGCACCTCCACCTAGTAAGTATTTTTTTTATTGTAGCTCGGCATGTGACAATACTCCGCCTGATGTAAAGCTAGAGTGCGGTCCATGAATGGAAACAACTGCTACTACAGAGAAACCTGTGCGGGCTTGAGGAGACGAGCATGTACCATATAGATTGACAGTGCACACTCCTCTCGTTACACCTGGCTACTTTCAAACTATTCCCGAATTCCACAAGATTATTTCACGGGTGTTACATTCGAAAGTGGTGGTATACTACCCCAGGACGGCAGACTAGACAAATACCCATCATCAGTCTGCCTACCACTCTTTCATCAACTAAAGTACATATAACAAAGTTACATTGGTACCGGTCAGGATTAGCGAGGTTCGAACACAGGTCTCATCGATCGTGACTCGTGAGTTCACGCGTCTTACCGCTAGACCACGGCCGCTCATTTATTTTTATTGGGGGAACTTAGGAATGCAATAACTTTGTCTTGCACTGGAGAGTAAACTGGGGGAAAACGTGACCGTCACCGCTACCGTTAATCTTGTCCCTCCACTATTTCTCTCCATCGCTTCGCATCTCCAGTTTCGCTTCACCCTGACGCTACCTGCTTTTTATAACAAATATTTTAAAGGCATATTATTAAATGATAATTTTAATTTTTTACAGGTACAGAATGGCCGATTATAAATAAACCGTTAAAATTATTAAGAACAAAGGAAAATAAATTATCGAATAGGTTTTATCCTTACGATGACATTGAGACTGAGTGTCAGTTGACAATTGATGATGACATTGTTATGTTGACACCTGATGAATTGGAGTTTGGGTAAGATGAATATTAAAGTAATTTTATTAGCATTGATATGGGCTTAGAATCACTACCATCACTACCATGGCTTCGGAAAGGCGTATGATGTCAAAAGAACTCGTCAATTATAGCCTGTGTATATAAGAAAATTATAAATATGACAGAACGGAAGAGTGGTCCAAGGCTTCTATCCTCCATTTGTGGGCGATAACTAAGCAAATATGCTGAAACACGACAGTTTCCCCAGACAAACAAGTCAAAACGTGTCTTCCGCGTGACGTGTTTTCAGAGCGTAACGACGCTTTTGTTTCATATTCAGTTAGTGCTTGTACTCATGACCGCGTGTTCATTTTGTTCCAAGTTAGTTTCCGTAACCGTTCAATTTAGAGTCCGTATTCATGACCGTTCCGACAAATATAAAAAAGTAAATACTCCTTAGTGTACCTTTGGCGTTTTCACACTGCCCCGCACTACGGAGCGGGATGCGTGGTGATGGAGCCACGCGTGCGGGTGCGGGGTAGCCATGCGGTGGCCTAGAGGCCTCATTCCACATCAGCTTGCGGTCGTGATATCTAAATCGAATATGAATCCAATATGAATCAACAGCCCTGTCAAAATCACGCACGGTACTGCAAAACTTGGTATGCACCCACGCGCGGGATGCGTGTTTCTCCGCATGTAGGCGCGTGATCTGCAACACCGCGCGTTTTCTATACAAACAAAGGTACTTGCAAACAACGTAAGAACACGTACTCTCGCGCTACGCTGCGTGATGCGGTCCAGTGTGAGAATTGCCTTAGTGATGGTTTTTTTTTTAATTTTTAAAGTTTTAAATTAGTCCAGTCTGCCATCCTGCCACCACTTTCGAATGTAACACCCGTGAAGTTACTATATCGCGTTTTGGGAAAAGTTTGCAAGTAGCCAGCTATAAGGAGAGAAGTGTGCACTATTGCACACATTTGTCTCTTCGCGCCGGCCGGCATAGCGGAGGCGACTGCTTCATGTATAAATTGATTTGTAGCAATTGTTTTCGTTCATGGACCACACTTTAGCTTAACATCAGGCGGAGTCATATATCTAAAAATAATTTGCATTTTTTTTCTATAAAATTTTCATTATAATCTTATATTTCTATTACTTACATAATATATAATTTACTTTTCAGTTTTGACGTATGGCGGGAATTTCCCGATCGTATTGTCGGATTCCCATCCCGGTTACATGTTTTCGATAATGCAACTGGAAACTGGAGGTATCACAGTGAATGGACTAATCAAATATCTATGGTAAGTAAACTTATAGCAGAATAAGTTATTAAGGTTTTATTAGTGCCCATAACCGTCGGGCGTGCATGAAGAGAATTGTGGATGTGAAGGAAGCGAGGGTATTGTGTCAGGAACGTGGTAAGTGGCGTTCCGTTGTCTCTGCCTATCCCTGTGGGAAAAAGGCGTGGCAATTGTATTATATTGTATTGTAACAGAGAGGACTGCAGGCATAAGCATATGTTACAGCAACAATACTAAAACGTTATTACTAGGTATTTTTTGTTGTAGCTCGGCATGTGCCAACACTCCGCCTGATGTAAAGCTAGAGTGCGGTTCATGAACGGAAACAACTGCTACTACAGATAAATCTCTACAGGCAGCAGCTGCCTCCGCTATGCTGGACTGCGGAGACGAGTATGCAATATTGACAGTGCACACTCCTCTCGATATACCTGGCTAGTTTCAAACTGCTCCTGAAACTCGACAAGGTCACTTCACGAGTGTTACATTCGAAAGTGGTGGTACTGCCCCAGGACGGCAGACTGGGCTAATAACCATCATCAGTGTGCCTATCACTGTTTAATAGTGCCTATAGGCGCTATTTAAAACATTTTATATTGAATATATTTCACAAGCATTTTATATATTCTGTGCTGTAGCTATTTGTTTATTACAGTGATTTGCGATAATAATTAGTGCTGAGAAAGTTATTTTACTTAAATATGCTATGTTTCAAACAATGTTGTAAAACAAAATGTATGGACGCTTTTTTGAGTTAATTTTTTTTTAAATTTCAGGTATTGACAGGCGCAGCGTTCCATCATAAAGTGTGGTCATATTATTACACATATAAAATGTCAAAAGATATAAGGCATTATGTTGATGAAAAATTTAATTGTGAAGATATTGCTATGAATTTTCTTGTTGCTAATATTACTAGGAAGGCGCCTATTAAGGTGAGTTGAGGTTGTTGGTTGGCAGCGCTCACTTCCACTATGCCGACTTGAGACGAGTATGCACGGGCTGTTTCCAATGTACTTTGGTCGCTCAATGCCTATAGGCACTATTAAAGAGACTGATTATTATTTGTCCAGTCTGCCGCCCTGGGACAGTACCACCACTTTCGAATGCAACACCCGTGAAGTGACCTTTAGAAGTAGTCAGGTATAGCGAGAGGAGTGTGCACTGTCACTCTAGATGGTGCATACTCGTCTCCTCAAGCCGGCATAGCGGAGGCGACTGCTGCCCGTACAGACTTCTCTGTAGTAGCAGTTGTTTCCACTCATGGACCGTATTCTAGCTCTACATCAGGCGAAGTGTTGTCATATTACGAGCTACAATACAAAAGTATACAATTAAATATTTTTAAAAAAATTGTATTTCTAGGTGGCCCCGCGTAAGAAATTCAAGTGTCCTGAATGTATAAATACGGAGATGTTATCGGCCGACGCTCGTCACATGACAATTCGATCACAATGTATCGATAAATTTTCTAAAATTTATGGGCATATGGCGTTGAAAACCGTGGAATTCAGAGCTGACCCGTTGCAGTATAAAGAGAATACTGCAGTACCATTGAAATATCCAGAAATTGGGGCTTTGTAACTCGATTTTAGGTTTGAGTGAGTTTTAAAGGAGTAAAGACTTGTAATTATTTTGTACGCCTACCATATAAATCTATGTACAGGATGTAAAAAGATGTAAAGCAATCCCTCAAACCGGAAGTTGTATACATTATACTGATGTTTTTTTTTTATTTCCGAAACCAAAAGGAGAATGCCCATTCACCCAAGATAAATGGGCCCACAATTTTTTTCTAAAATAAATCTACTTCCTTATTACCAATCAGTTTTAAATATTTCACCCGGGTTTTTGAATAATTAGATGTTTTCTGCTGCAATATTTGAGGTTATTATTATTTTAAATGCTTTAATAATTGATTGATGATATCTGTTTTTCATGTAATTAAACATTGTCTATTGATTGGTAAACGATGTGTTGATATAATTAAAATTAATTAATAAAAAATAAGATATTATTTTAGAATATTGTTTTGTTACCAAACTATTAGGTATCAAGTGGGCCCAAGAATGGGCATTCTCCTTTGGTACCATTATTTGTTAAAAAGAAAACCGCAAAATATCAATAAATTCAAAAACAAGCAATGTAAATGCAAGGAGGAGATAGCACACGTAAATTGACTAACGGCAGAGTGCCTTTTCCTTAGCGATGTTATTAGTGATTAGTGAATAGTGAAAATATAGTTTTATTATTAGTGTTGTAATACGTGGTTAAAGGGATTGCAATCCGTCTTTTTACAGTCTGTATATCACTTTCTTGTAACTCGCCACTAGATGGCGCTTCAACAAATCAAGTGATTCTGCGGTATGTGCGTTTGTCCAGTCTGCCGTCCTGGGGTAGTACCACCACTTTCGAATGTAACACCCGTGAAGTGACTTTGTGACGTTTCGGGAGTAGTTTGAAAGTAGCCAGGTATGACGAGAGGAATGTGCACTGTCAAACTAAGATGGTACATGCTCGTCTCCTCGAGCCGGCATAGTGGAGGCGACTGCTGCCCGCACAGGTTTCTCTGTAGTAGCAGTTGTTTCCATTCATGGACCGCACTCTAGCTTTACATCAGGCGGAGTGTTGTCACATGCCGAGCTACAATAAAAAAAAAACCTCCGACAGCCGACATATCGTCTAACAATTTTTCGATTAAAATCTTCCGACCACCGACATATCGTTAGGGACAAAAAAAATTAAAATTATTTAAAGATAATTGGAGGAATAATTAAAACACACATAGGACGGGTGGAGGAGTACTGCGGGTTGTAACTTTCTATTTACATGGATGATTCCACACAGATCCCGTCATGGTCGCGTCCAGACCCCGCATTCGTCCTGTGTGTTGTGGGTTTTAGAGTGTTGACATAATTAGTTGTAATTGCGTGGAATGGATTTGATATATTGATCTCGTTTTAACGCCATTTTTATTGGCTAAATATCACAACGTTTTTTATATGTTTTTATTCTGATAATGTAAGAGATGATTCGCGCTTTATATCGATGTAAGTTTAATTAGGTTATTAGTATGGAAAATAGGTATAGTGGGAGTGTCTATGAGCTAGTTTGCGCATCGGAGACACGGCGTGTTTTATTAGCTTCGGTTTTGTTTAACTAGATTCTAGAATAATGGTTTTGTTGTTTTAGTCCGACCGTGGTCTAGCGGTTGAACGCGTGGACTCGTGAACAAGGGACCCGTGTTCGAATCTCGCAAAATTCCAGGCGGTTTAGTGGTAGGCAGACTGAAGATGTTTATTAGCCAATAGTTGATATAACGCGTTAGATTAGTGCACTTCGTCTCCTCGGGCCGGCATAACGGAGGCGACTGTCCAAAAAAAAGGTTCCACCAAGGTTCTTCTGAGATCAAAACCGAAGCTATCTGAAGCCATACGTCACCGGTGTAAAATAAGTCATATTTAGCAAGTAATTGCATACTGTAGTTACTTTTTTTTGGAAGAGTGAATGACAATAAAGGAAATATGATTTGTTTTGTTCTGGAGCGAAAAACGATTGTAACCCGGCGAATTTAAATATTCCCACGTTCAGGGTAGTTAGTTGTAGTGACGCGACGTTTTTAATTTGGCAGCGTTATAATTTGGACCATCCTAAGTTTTTACGTTTTAGACTCGATGTTTATGTGTCAGTTACTACACACAGCGAGAGGGGTGTGCACTGTCAATCTAGATGTTGCACACTTGTCTCTTCGGGCCGGCATAGTGGAGCCGATTGCTGCCTGTAGATATTTCTCTGTGGCAGCAGTTGTTTCCGTTCATAGACCGCACTCTAGGTTAATACCTTAAAGTGGTGCAGGTAACCTTTTGCTGATAGTACCAGGTCGATTGGAAGCCCACGTCTGTAGGCACCACCTCCTACGAACGAACAAAATATTTTAAATTATTTTCTTGGTTAGTTATTGTATGGATGGTCCATAGCATTCTTCTTTTTGTGATGAGTGTATCTAAAGCCCACTGCCCAGGGAGGTTTCTTGCAATTATTTTGTACTCTTACCTTGTATGAGGTGCCTCTGAGGAAAGTGGGCCCAAATTGTGTTTAATTATAGCTTTATAAAAAAGATGGTGTGATCTTGAATGTGCCGTCCGTATACCTTTTAAATCTTTAACCCCCCCCCCCCTCTCTTCCCTTTTCGCCCCACTCTTTAATGCCCCAACCGACAATTTTTTTATATACAAACATCTTAAATGGTATAAGTGCATTTTTTTAAAATTAAATGCCTGTTCGATTTTGATTAGTCTCCTCGGGCCGGCATAGCGGAGGCGACTGCTGCATGAAGAATGTCTACTGCAGTTGTTTCCGTTCATGGACCGCATTCTGGCTTTACATCAGCCGGAGTGTTGTCACATGCCGAAAAAAAAACTTGCGTTATATTTGTCCAACATATCTTTTATATCTATACTTTCCTTTCTATTGTATTCTAAAAAAAAAACTAAATGACAATAAGTCAAATTTATTTTTTAAAACCGCATTGCGATTGAAGAAAACCGCATTTTTAAGCGCGCGTTGTAATGCGGTTTTTTCTGCAATGCGCGTTGAGTAATGTCGAAGCTTGTATATTATATTTTAATATTTAAATGACATGTCAATTGGAAAAAAAACTGATGCCATCTGTCCCTAGGAATATTCTAAATAATTATTAAATTTAAATTAGAAGAGCTATTGTCAAAGGAGAATGCCCATTTGCCTAAGAAAAATGGGCCCACAATTTTTTTCACGAGTTTGTCGATGATTTTTAGTTAATTTTGTAGAAAAATAAATCTACTTCCTTATTATCAATCAGTTTCAATTTTTTCACCCGGGTTATTGAGTAATTAGATGTTTTCTGATGCAATATTTGAGGTTATTATTATTTTAAATGCTTTAATAAATAATTATATCTGTTTTTTTACGTAATTAAACATTGTCTATTGATTGGTAAACAATGCGTTGATATAATTAAAATGTATTAATAAAAAAATAATATATTATTTTAGAATATTGTTTTGTCACCATACTATTAGGTATCAAGTGGGTCCAAAAATGGGCATTCTCCTTTAAATTAGAAGAGCTATTGTCACATTTATAATATTTAAGAGTGGTAGGCAGACTGATGATGGTTATTTGTCCAGTCTGCCGTCCTGGGGTAGTACCACCACTTTCGAATGTAACACCCGTGAAGTGACCGTAGCGTTTCGGGAGCAGTTTGAAAGTAGCTAGGTGTAGCGAGAGGAGTGTGCACTGTTAATCTGGGTGGTGCACATTCGTCTCCTCAAGCCGGCATAGCGGAAGCGACTGTTGCCTGTAGAGATTTCTCTATAGTAGCAGTTGTTTCAGTTTGTAGACCGCACTCTAGCTTTACGTCAGGCGGAGTGTTGTCATATGCCGAGCTACAATTAAAAATATAAATTATTTTCAAATGACAATAGTTCTTATTTAGTTAGTTAAATAGGATTATTTATTATAGTCCGTATCATTAGACACTTAAATAAATGTAAACAAAAATACATCTCTATGTAAGCTATAATCTTATAACCTGTTGTAAATACGAGTATTTTCGTTTGGATTTCACCATTAGATAGGTTGATTTATGATGAAGGTTTAAAAGTGAAAAAAGGTTTTGTTTAAATAAGCCGAACTATTGTGATGAATGTCTGAGAAGGGGTGTGTACCCCTCTATACTAAATAATCAATTAGGTCGGGTACCTTCGTGAAATTTTTTCCTTTTTTCTACACTATTTATATCTTCACTGGGACTCAACCTGAATGTTTTTTGTAGAATAAATAACGCGGGTTTTACAATATTAACTTGATGCAAATATTTCTTTTTGACATTAGACATAAGTAAGAGGAAAAGCTTGTTGCAAACGTAGTAAGGTGTGAGGGAATTTGACAACTTTTAGTCCATGATGTGTGGTTTTTATTTACATTTATTTAGGTGTCTAAGCGAACGGAGTGTAGTTAGTGAAGTTAGTCCAGATTTGTAGACATATCGGTGCTTGAGTGAAAGGAATAATTCCTCTAGAAGTCTAGACTTTAGATTTATACAATTATTTTAATTCCGTTTTTTTTTTTAAATTTATAATAGTTAAATACACTCTGTCTGATGTTAGGCTAGAGTGCGGAGACAACTGCTAGCTTCTGCAAGCAGCAGTCGACTTCTTTATGTTTGCCGCTGTGACGATACGAATGTGCACGTTGACAAGGCACACTCCACTCGTCATACCCGGCTGTAAAACTGAAATTATGTTATTTTTAATTATAGTTAATTTCTTTGTGAAATGATAATAATATATATATTTTTTTATATTTACATAATTAAATTATTATATAAAATTATTAGTAATTAATTTAGTTTTTAATACTATTTTCAGCCAAAGACGTGAATTAGCTAGTCTTTGTATTTTAAAAAAATTGACATATTTTTTTTTACAAAGTTACCAATAATAATAATAATAAACTACATCATCAACTGAACGACTGAATGTTATTTTTTAATAAACGTTTGATTTTTTTATACATTTATTTATTTGCGATATTATTTTAGGTTACTATGCTCGGAGGCAATGCGTTAGAAGAACTTTCTAAACTATTATGAAAATGCCTCCCTGAATAGTGACCGTTTCTAAAAATCAATTTTTTTTAAAGGAGTTTTTTTAAATTATTATACTCGTTTAATTTAATTACGCATTTTTAAATGGGTTCAAGTAAATAAGGATATTTAATATTTTATTATTATAATTTTATGACATATTCAAATGCAAATAAATTATGATAAAAATTGAACAGAAAAAAAAACGAAACCAAAGTCCTCCGCTTTGCAGATGGATGCCCTGGTACATATGGTATACACACGGCTTTTTCACGTGTCGAAATTCCTCTATTTATTTATTAATAGGTATATACAACTGTAACAATCATAATAATACAATAATAGTTGAAACCACAGATCAGAACTAGATTATTCTATTCCACCTTTCCATAGCTAGCTCTTCCATTTGTTTTCTTTTAGGTACACCAATTTTTTTTCTGTTCAATTTTCATCATGATTTAACAACTTTTCGAATATTTTTTTAATAAGTATATACGTAAGCTTTTTAAACAATATTTATGATTGGAATAAACAGCCTGTATATGTCGTGTTGTACGCCTGATAGCGTGGTACGCCGACGTCACGCATGCATGCAGGGTGTGTATCACAATCATTAATATACTGTAGCTAGATCACTGTGGATAAATGTTTGGAGAGATGTTTTTGTCTTGCTCTTAAGTTCGGGCGTATTAAAACGTATTGCTACACTTTTAGAGGCGTCTTGACATATACTCGTCGCGATCGACATCACTAGTAATTTAAAAAAAAACTAATCCACATCACTACTAAAAAAGGAAGAATTCATATTTAGCTGGCAAGCTAGTTATGAATTGTGAAACGACCTTCCCAGCCACGTCTTACCTCCTTCCTATAACATGGGATCCTTTAAGCGCAGTGTGAAGAGGTATCTCACAAAGCCGGCATAGCGGAGTACGACTGCTGTCCGCGAATCCACTTCTCTGATAGCAGTCATCTCCGTTCATGGATCGTACTCTGGCGGAATGCGGTCATATGGCGTGCTAAAATAAAATTTAAAAAAATACGCCTTATACAAGGAAGGATTAAATTCCCGACTAACTACTTTAGATTAAAACGAAAATAGGAAGATACAGTACGTTCTCTGTTTACTAATGAAAGCACGACACACAAGGACACGTACTCACCCACTCATGCACAGGAGACAAAGATAGAAAGACGTTACCAACCTGCAACGCGAGGGAGACAGTTGCTGACACTTGTTTACGTAAATGTGTCAATATATGTCAGTCAGACCTAGGGTCCACTTTTTAGTCGTGCGTGACGTACTTTCCCCTTTTTGTTTTAATCTAAGCCAATTACTAGAACTGTTTTAACGCAGACTGTAATGTACCTAAATACTACTAATATAATTTTTATATCAATTGTACGCGTCTATGGCGAGACGCCTCTACTTAGCTAAGTAGCTGGGTGACTTTATTATTGTTTAAAATATAAGAATCTATTGTGTCATTCATGTTTTTAATTTGTTTAAATTGTAAATAAAATAGTTTAAATGTACTTAATATTGGCTCTTTGAAGTGTTTTAGCCTAAGGCGCTTGTTCCACTGTCCAATGGGGGGTGCGATTAGCTTAGATTATTTTATTGCTCAAGAAACGTAGATACCGTGTCAGAAACACATGGCAGCAGTGTGATCAGTCAGTTTTATCAACTATTAAGACAAATCCCATTTTCAAGTTCCCATACTATGCCTGACCGAAGTTCTTTTAATTTGATGTCTATATATTTATATTTAAAGATAAGACAAATTAGTCGTGATGATTTGTTAATTTAGGTAACGATATTTTACAGTACAGACCTAGATATTTGTGGTATGTTAAAGCAGCCCAAATATTATCAAAATCCGTGAAGGTTTGAGGGTCGAAAAACGGTAAGTTGCCTCTAGTCTTGTCTCTTAATTGAGACGTGGTACTATAAATTCAAGACTTTTTTAGAGCGAGAAAATAATAGCTAGTCGCATCCTCGTTGAAACAGTGGAACAAGTGCCTAAAAATAGAAGTTTATACAAAAATATTGACTGAATGTTTTAGCCCCGATTCTACGTTAGCTCGCTGACGTAGAAATAATAATTATTATTTTTCAATCGGAACTGTGTTTAATTTTGCATTAAAATTGTAATGAATGTAAATAAATAGATGTTTATTTGTAAATATAAATAAATACATATCAGTTTATTATTGTTTTATTTTGAAGTTTTACGTATAGCTCTAAAATATCCTAAACTGCGATGGTTGAAAGGTATGGGTGGACTCTGATCTAGAAACCCTGTGTTCATATAGTACGGGGTCCTTAATCCACGTAACTTGTAAAAAAATATTTTTTTAGTCAATAAACATTTTATTTTTTACATCGGCTATAGGTACCTACCAATTTTTTTTTTTAATTTGAGGTCTGGGCACTTGTATCTCCTATTGTCATTTGTTTCTATTACAATAATATTTAATACGTTTTAATTCTAAATAGATTTTTTATTTATTCAGAAAGTTTCTTGTTTTCGAGTTAAATAAAACGATTTACAGTGTAAGTAAGTGACCGTGCTATTCAAAAATCGCTCTTAAATAAAGTTTACCACAGTAAATCACGAACAAACTTATAACAGAGTCCCAGGGTAACAGAACAATACAGAAGTGTGCTGTATAAATTTTAATAGGCGGTAGCTCACGATGCGGTGTTGTATGTATGCGTAGGCGTCACCCGGAGTGTAGTGATGTATTTTTATGATAAAAGAAAATATCTATCGATAGTATATACTTTCTTATATTGATCAAATACGTATCTACGCGTAAATAAATAAAACTTTAAGTAATAAGAAATCAAAATAATTACTGACAAACATGTAAAAATGTGTTAAAACTACTCTTCTTTTGGGCGTAACCTAACGCCTAACTTACTTTTTTTTTGAATTATTATTTTCATGATTGTAAGCGATTTTTATCCGATAATTCGCGGTGTATGGCATGACACAGATCTGCGACGAGACAGATTTTCAAATTATCGAAAATTATATAAATTGAATTAGTGAAAATTGTAATAAAAAACGTACATCACTATAGGAAGGACATATTGTGGAACCACGTGCGCACTCATTGTCTCCTGGTACTCGTAAACCTGTCTCATCGGTGCGTTTGTGCGAATTTATCTATTTCTCTGCCAATCCTATGCGTTCCTAGTAACTGCTACATATTGTGTACTAAGTATATAAAAAACTAAAAAAATATGCGGTTTGTTGTAATTTATACTACGCCTGAATAAAATATACAAGCAAATGTTTTTTTATTTCTTAGCAATGATTAGGCGTTTTACTTTCAATACTAATATTTATAATCAAATTCTTTAGTTGTACAACCAGTATCACTGTAATGTAATGGCATCCGTAACACAGGTTTTCTTTCCTAGTACGGATGCCAAAGAGCCTGCTTAAATTTCCTCACTTGTTGTTAAACATTGAAAATTAAAGGAAATTTGATATTAATTCATTAATTTAAGTCGTATGTAAGTGTAATATTATTATGTTCAATAAACGATTAAACATTAAAGAAACATGATTAGTTAGGTCATTAACCCGTTGGGGGTAGTACGATAAGTTGAATCTGGCAAAATTTCGAAAGTTTTTTGATATTTAGTACCGAAATTTCGACTTGCAGATTATTCGTGACAGGAAAATTAGGCATTTCAAGTGTAGATAACATTCGTGAAGTCACCGAGGCGATGTATTGGAATCAATTTGTCTGATTAAGTGGCCAGATATATAGAGAGGAGCCCGGATGGTACAGATTCGTCTTCTCAAGTCGACATGCATAGCAGAAGCGACTGCTACCTGCAGATATAGCTCTATGGTAGCAGTTGTCACCGCACATTGACCTCACTGGAGTGCGATTACTTCTACATAAATTATAATAAACTGATTTTAATTTAATAGAGATACATTTCACTTAAATTAGTGATTATCATTTTGTAAATAATTTTATTTATTTGTCTACCTATTTATTATATTCTTAAGTTTTAATCTAAAAAAGAACAAAACAAACTTAAATTAAAAATCGCAGCCTAATGAGAGAGGATAAAGAATCTAAAAAAAAAAACAAGAGTCGTGTTATAAACGCCTTCCTTTTCTACGCGAAACGAGGAACACGCTTGCAAATTTTCTTTGAAGGTTTGCGTTCGACAATCGGCGTGCATTGTACACGAATGCCTAAGGTGTTAATGTCAGCCCTTACGCATATTTGCGACCAACAAGCCCCCGAAGGAATGCGACTTAAATTTACTTACAATTTTAATTAGAATGAGCATTTTAATGTATATAGACTATAGAGACATAATGTGGAGAAAATTCCTTGCCTTTTACTCGAGTATTTGTGAACGATTTGCGTAATTAGTTACTAGTTAATATTTTAAATATCTGTTTGAATTAATTTTTTAAATAATAGCTATATGTAGTAATTTTAGAGTAGTAGTTATACGGAAACAAATGCTACTACAGAGAAATATCTGCCGGCAGCAATCGCCTCCGCTATGCCAGCTTGAGGAGACGATTCCAGGTTTGACATAGCACACTCTCGTTATACCCGGCTACTTACAAACAGTAATAGTAGATCCTGTGACGTGGCTAGTTCATTTCACGGGTGTTCGGAAATGTTAATATACATACTTAGTACTGGGCTAACGTTGTAAATAATAATGTTTTCTTCGTTTTAGTGCTTTCTAAGAAACTTACTAGGCAAGCTAGGCATTATAAAAAAGTTTAAAAAGCAATTTGGGAAGTTTTTGTCTTTTCTTTTCAAATATTTTGACCTTATTGGTAAATGGTAAAATAAGTTAGTATTATTATCGGTTATATTTTATTAATTTTTGACAAATTGATTGCTAGATTTGGTTATTACTAGTTAAATTATTATAATGACTAGTATTTATGTAAATAAAACCAAAAAAGTCAACACGCACACAACAGCAGCCTGAGCTCAGCCGAGGCGGTTTATTTTTCTATTAAATTTTCATCATAACAATGAATTGGTAAGTATCTGTTTTTATGAAGCATAGAAAAACATAGAGGACGAATAACAAAAGAAAATACTTACTTATATTACAATCAGATCGCCATTTTTGGTATCAGTTCAATAGTCTAATAGAACGTGTCAAAAATCACAAATAAAAATAGTGATTCATTTTGTCATGTAAGTTTTTTGTTACTAAAAAAAATATAGTTTGTACCTATCATTTATCTATCATTTAATTATATTTTATACACATAACAGATAACATGTTAGACCCTTCACGAACATGCAAAAAACCTCTCGACGCGTTTAACAGCTAAATAATAACAGCTTAACAGCTAATGTGATTGTGTACCTACCCTCACTATCATTGATTAGCGGAAATTAGTTGCAAAGTTGTGTTTTAAAATAATTTAGGTTATCGATTTATTATATTAAATAGATATCGATACTGTTATATTAAACAGTTAATATGATTACTAAATTTCTTATATTATTCCAGGGTCGTCTTTCAAGATCTGGGGGCAGTGGGATTTTTTTTATTGTAGCTAGGCATATGACAACACCCCGCCTGGTGTAAAGCTAGAGTGCGGTCTATGAATGGAAACAACTGCTACCACAGCAAATCCTTTGCGGGCAACAGTCGCCTCCACTATACAGGCTTGAGGAGACGAGCATATACCATCTAGATTGACAGTGTATCCTCTCGTTATACCTGGTTTGTCTAATTTAAACGCGGTACTTGTTCCTACATTAATGTATGGAAGTGAATGTTAGGTATGGCAGAAGAAGCAAGAGAGTAGGATTAATGCTGTAGAAATGCGGTCATTAGAGAGTGTATGTGTTGTGCGCGATAGATGTAGTTTGAAACATGATGTAGTGACGAGGATTGAGAAAGGAATGCTTCGATGGTTTGGGCACTTGAAAAGGATGAATGAAAGGAGATTGACGAAAGGAATATATAAATCTGATGTGAATGGATGCGTTGAACAAGGCAGACCCAGAAGGGTGTTTTCCGATCAAATAGGAGACATTCTCATGAAAGCTGGGCTGCTTAGTGCCCATAACCGTAGGGCGTGAATGAAGAGAATTGTGGATGTGAAGGAAGCGAGTGTGTTGTGTCAGGATCGTGGTAAGTGGCGTTCCGTTGTCTCTGCCTATCCCTGTGGGAAAAAGGCGTGACAATTGTATTGAATTGTATTGTATTGTCTAATTTGTCACCATTAGCCTTTTCCAATTCATATTATGTTGTATAGTCGATAGTAAGCAATATTATGACAATTAAGGGCTAATTTAAGAAATGTAGGCTTATTTGAAATAAATAATATGACTTTATTTAACTTTTTTTTTAGTTTCTTCACAAAATACTATTTTAAAAGCGTGCTATATTATTTTTTGTAGCTAATCCTAGAAAAATACTGTAATCGCCGGAAAAAATGTTGCTAACCCTATCTTTAAGATTCATGGAGACGTAATTTTTTTGTGTACCAACAGAAATATTGAAATTTGACCGTTACAATTAAATGAACCGACAAAACGTAAAAAAAATTCTGCGTCTAGATCTAAATTAAATTAGTATAAATTTTTCATTAACGAACCAGCGCAAATTACAAATAGCTGTATGTGTTTGAAATCGATATGTCTACATCACAGCCGCCATTTACAAGAATTTATAATAAATCAAAAGGTTTCTTATAACAATGACGTTGTGATTATGTTATTTTATTAATCACAGAGTGGTAGGTAGACTGAATAGCTTGTCTGCTATAACCTAGTGGCATTAAAATTAAAATTAAATTTTAAAAATAAAGAATTTATTATTATTGTTATGGTATCAGCATAGAAGTAACTGGGTATAAGGACGGTGTACATTTCGACTCCTGGAATATCAAATTTATCTGTGGTAGCAATCGCTCATAGATATCGATTACTAATTTCTGTACTCAAGTTCCAATTTACTCTATATTCGATACAAAGCAACGTTTTGATGCGTTTGTTCTAGTTCCTTTGTAAGTATTATATGATCTTTAGCATTTAATTGCGAGTCCACTAAATGGCACTCAATCAATTCTACAGCATTTTAGAATCACACAAAAATAATGAAACAAAATATTTTTTTAAAAGTTTTATATGGCATTATAATAATTTGCCAGTGTCAAAGTCAGTATTTTTGCAAAAATATTGTGTATCACGAGTCATTTATTCATCACACTAAACAGTCAGGTCAAGTCTCAGTCAAGTCAAAAATTGTTTCAGTAAAGTGGTAGAATCTTTACTGAAACTTCCTTTTTGTTTTTGATGTAAAATGAAAACACAGGTTCTCTTCTTTTGAATTGTTTGCCCACACTCACGCACGTTCACGAACACTTAATGGTTATTAATCCATCATTATTACACATTAAAACTCCAAGAAACACAAGTTTAGGAAAATAATTCAAGACCTAATAAAAAATGACCTAATGTCTCAAGATGGCCGCCAAAAATAAAACAAAATCTTAGAAAATATTTTGAATTAAAAGTTTAAAAGTGGTCTTAAATTGTTGAAAAACGATATAATTATAAATAGATAAATAAAATACTAAAATAAAATGCACACGTTACTAACAACATTTTTAATATTACTAAATTTGGCAATAGTTTAGGTCAATATACTGTTTGTAAGACTAGTAGAAGCAATAAAACTTGTATATATGGAAAATCAACGTTACTTGTGTAGTGGGCGGCTCAGGTGTGCCGAGAAAATCTATTAGTATTCCGTTTATATTATAGATAATTTACACATTTAGTTTTATTTATTTATTACTTATTACTGAAATAATGTCCGCGTGTAAAATTGTTTTTGCGAAGTACAACCCTTTTATCACTTGCCCCTATACCTGCGTTACTACGTTAAAACATAAGTCGCGTCGTTTATGCTTAAAATAGTTTAACAGCAGAGAGTAATGCTATTCAATAATCTGTTCACCCCTGAATATTACGATTGCAATTGTTCATGTAATTGGTACATGGTATAGGTTGTTAATATAATATTTCATATGAGTTGTGTGGATATATTAATAATGCTGTCCACTATGTCTCCATGATGAATATGTGACAAAGTTTTATAAACACTTTAATAGACTTGAAAATGATCAGCTGCGTGAAGTAGGAGGGATTTCAGTGGCCCCCATTTGACCGGGCGATTTCCATATTTGGCACCGAGCGATTCTAAATATGGCAACGGTCCGGCCCACCGCCCCGCGCCATCGCATGCTCCACTTCCGACTCTATTATTTCTATTTACGAAATAAACTCTACAATTAAATTTCTATTTTAATACGAATTTCGGGCACCGAAAGTATTGCGGTTCCCGGTTCACGATAGATGTGTCGGGTTACTCGAGACACCTAAGTGATCTATCCTCGTCTATGGTCCTATAGAAAGCGCGCGTCGGAGCGAGACGGCTATAGGTCGAGAGTGGTGAGCGCAGACCGGCGTGAAGTCAGTCGCGGTCCGAGCGGCCGACTCGTCAGTCCCGCCCTCGGTTCTTTTCGCGGTTCGCGGCTCAGTCTCCGTTCGACGTTCGAGCGGTGAAGTGTGTAGCGCGTGTGCGCACCGGCTACTGTGGCGTACTGCGAGGTGATGATGGACGCGCCCGGCGGAGCTAGGGAGCCCCGCTTCGGGTCGCCGTACGGAATGCTAGGCGAGGTGCCGGATTTGTATGGAGTGGCACCGGGAAGGCCTCCCAGCGCATTGGGACAGCTGCGGCCGGCCATGCCATGTCCAGGTACCCGGTCGCTCAAGCGGCCCTCCGATCAATGTTACGACGACAGACCGTCACAGAGTTTGGGCCTGGACCACTGTCCGATGCCTGACATAGCAGATGATGGATATGCATCTTTGCAACCCAAGAAGTCACCTCCGTCTAATGGAAAAAAAACCAAAGGCCGTGTTAAGATCAAGATGGAATATATAGACAATAAACTGAGGAGATACACCACTTTCTCAAAGCGGAAGACCGGAATCATGAAAAAGGTTGGTGTCCGACCCATGTTTGGCAATATTCCATACCAGTCTGATGACCATAAACGAATGTTACATTTACACCTAGTTTAGTTAATATGTGAAAGTGATGGTTGCAGAGTTTGTGCCCTGTGATAAAAATAATTACACCGAGTGCTAAACAATTATGT
Source organism: Tinea pellionella (assembly GCA_948150575.1). Lineage (NCBI taxonomy): Eukaryota > Metazoa > Arthropoda > Insecta > Lepidoptera > Tineidae > Tinea > Tinea pellionella. The sequence goes on along the minus strand of OX411254.1, from coordinate 1,016,226 downwards.
ATAAACATAAATTGATAAAAAAATGTTAAAGTGAGCGAATACTGAAAATATTTATATTTTAACAATTACAATTGTCCACATAATGTTGCTTTATAATTTCGTTGATTAAAAGTGGATTAATTTGAAATATTTGCATTTATTAGAATATTTGGACAGTGTAAAACAAAATGTACCTATATATTTTTAAATATTTGTGTCTGGAGTTATATGTAAATATAACACAGAGCCAAGCACAAAATAAACTCAGTATTTACTATATTTTTCAGTGTTTCAATAATAAATAATGGTGTAAATAAAATGTAAAATCGCCTTAAATGTTGCAACTTTGAGGTTATGGTTTCGTGTCAAAGTACTGTATGGAATATTGCTGGAAGTGGCATTATTTGAATTAGTTTTCGCTGGTTATAGGTGTATTTTATAATTTTTAAGTAGTATAATTAAGTTACTGGTAAAAAATTAGTGTTTTTGTGGATATTTGTGATATAAAACCAATCAGATGGTGTCCAAGGTTTACATGCGTAAAAAGTGCAAAAACGTAAGTAAATATATATAAACACATGCCTAAATATTTTTTTTAACTAAATTTGTAAACAATAATAATATTTAGTGTTTATTTTGATAAAATAATAGTAAAAATAAGTTGACAGTTGACAGCTGTTGGGACGTAGTTTCAAAAGCTTCTAATAGATGGCGCCAGTTGTATCGTACAGTAGTGATGTTCGTGAAATTATATTTATTTTGTTTTGATGTATAATTTTAAATCATTTTTTTTTTCAAAAAAAAAAATCTTGAGAAATTTACAACAATATTATGTTAAATGAAACCTAAAGCCGCTGATAAATTAATAAACAAGTATTTCAAATTCCTTCTGTATACTAAACTAACCTTGGTGGTCATATCCATTTAAATTATTATTATCTGAAGCAAACTTCGCTGTTTTGCATGTAAGCAGACATAACACAGGCTGGGAACAGTCAACTCTTACGTGCGTTCCTGTCAAAATATTCCATTAGGGGTTTGCGATGAAGCAATCATCGTTCGACTATAATATTTGACCCGTTAAATATTTCTCTTTAATAATTTGACCTGTTTGTAAATTGCTAATTGTAAATAAGTGATTTTTATTTATAAAACTTTTAAGTCGAGTTGGTATTAGCGTAGCAATCGATAATATTTAATGCCCAAATTCGAATGTCCCAGAAATCATAGCCGGTACCAATGTGACTTTGCTCTTACGTACTTTTATCTTTCAGCGCGTGTGTTTTTGCTGCCCGTAGAGATTTCTCTGTAGTAACAGTTGTCATATGTCGAGCTACAATAAAAAAAATCAGCTAAATATCTCTTGTAAATAATTTTAATGGTAGGCCATCTGATGATGGTTGTTAGCTGGGTTTGCTCTTTTAACGAGAGGATAAAACTTATCTATTTCATTCCTTAGTGAATGTAGGAAAAAAGTTAGGCGAGGATTCATTCGAATTAGGTACGAATGTATCTATTTTATATAAAAATGAAAAGCATGTAGTTTTGTTATAATTAACTGTTTATTAATTGAAATGGAACTGGAGTTCTCCGAAACCTTTTGTATGAACAATATTTTAAAATTATTTTTTTAAACACAACTTTGCAACTAATTTCCGCTAATCAATGTTAGTGAGGGTAGATACACAGTCACATCAGCTGTCAGTGTTAGACCCTTCACCAACATGCTAATACCTTTCGACGCGTCTTACGTCTTCGTGTTTCCGACGATAATTTGTAAATATTTTGTGAAATAAACATATAGGTATGCGTGGGCTTTTCCTTTGGATATACTCGTAGATAATATTATCGCAGCTATCAATCCTTAAAGATCTCGTAGTATTTAGTAAAATTACAGCCAAGGTACCTCGATTTTCTGTCCACGTATTTGGTTGCAATTTAGATATTTGTACATGACGCCTGCTTGTAATAGAATAATGTAAATAGGGGTCGAATTTTAGCTACTAAAGTGCATTATCTCGTTGCAACTCCTGCACGCGAGCGATCGTGTCGTCCGTTCAGCGGGTATCAAAGCCGCCGCCCCGTGCACCTTTGTGGCTTGTTAGCGTTTGTGGTAGTGACTACAATGATAATGTCGCAGATTTGTTGTTTTTTATTTTAGGTTATTTGCGAAATGACCTCGTCGCGTTTTGGGATTAGCGTTATTAGTTTGAAAGTGTGTAACGAGAGGTGTGTGCATTGTGCACATTCGTCACACCAAACCGACATAGCGGAGGCGAGAGCTTCCCGCAGTAATTTCCTTTGATGAATCGCACTCTAGCTTAACATCGGGTGTGCTGTAATATGTTGGGCTACAATAAAAAAAAAGTGCTCTAATCGCATTTCAGAGGTACATAGAGAGTGGTAGGCTGATTGATGATGGTTATTAGCCCAGTCAGCCGTCCTGGGGTAGTACTACCACTTTCGAATGTAACACCTTCTCGCGTTTCGGGAGCAGTTTGAAAGTAACGAGAGGAGTGTGCATGTCAATAGGCTGATGCATACTCGTCTTCTCAAGCCGGTATAGCGAAGCGAACTCACGGACCGTATTCTAGCTTTACATCAGGCGGAGTGTTGTCATATGCCGAGTTACAAATAAAAAATAAATTAATAAAATATATGCAAGTAAATAAAATGTAATACTTAGTATTTATTATAAAAGAACGCGAACATAACGGTACATATATCTATTTTAAATACTCGTACATCATACTTTACTTCTGACAACAATATTTTCTCGCTACTATTTCATTGTAGAGTATTCTGTCAAGTCCATTAGTTGTAGGTCTTAGGGGGGCCCTAACGATTGTCTAGGCCGGGGGGTTTCTCTAATTACCACGCCCCGGGTGCCTGAACGGCGTCTGCCATGTAATTTATTATGTACAAGACAATGAAATTTTCTTAATAGTAAATAGATAAATAAGTGTTGGATGTTGATCAACAACTATTTTTTAAGTATTCTATAATAATTTATACGAGTTTTTCGTTATTATATTGATAAATAAACATTATACATATCTATATAAATGACTAGGTAAAAAGTTTTATCTAGCGGCCATGGTTTAGCGGTAGGACGCGTGAACTCTATTAAAGAGTGCTAGCTAGACTGATGATGGTTATTACTTATTAGTCCAGTCTGCCGTTCATGGACCGTACTCTTAGCTTTTAGAAAATTATTGTTTGAGCTCACAGGAGTTGCGGTTAGCAACATCGACTTTCGGGGCATGACGTTTTTTAACCCGTACACTATAATAAATTTTATGATTCGCATCTTATTTAGGATTATCTAACTATTTTTTGATTTACTTATACTTCAACTATTTTAGGTTTAAAGTAGATAAATGTGTATTAAAATTAAATATCCCGATTAGTTTGTGAATTATCTAGATCCCTATTGTGGATACTACAAAAAGGTTAAATTCTGCTTTCCCTATTTAAAGCTCATAACGACAACTCAATTCACGTTTTAGCTATGGCAATATACATAGATCTATGTCTTGAGGTAACATTTTAATAAATTTAAAACAATCATTATCTCCGCGGTCGTGATTTCGCCCGCTCGTGGCCCCGGAATAAGACGTCGGCACGACAATTACTATATTAATTAGGACTTTAGATAGTTCCCCTCTGATATGTTCCCACAGGATTAAGTGCTTATCTATATTAAGTACCTGAATATTTATAAATGCACGGAACACTGGGGTTATAAGTTCGCTGTACAAAGATGTAGTGTCTGATCACGATGTTGTTGACTTATTAAAAATCTAGTTATAGTGGTAGTCGCCTCTGCTATGCCGGCTTGAGGAGACGAATGTGCACCATCCATTGCCGGCGAACACTCCATGGCTACTTTCGTTCAACATGTTTTAAATTGTATTTTTTTTTTTGTGATAACAATGTCAATATTTTCATCACGTTTTGTTGACTCATTACACAAATCAGTCAGGCCGAATTCACAACACTTCACTATAGTTACACATTAACACTCGAAGGAACACAGTTAATACGGTTGTCTAGTGAGCTAATAGGTTCGCTTTTATCGCGGCGATCATGCACACTTGCTAATTTGAAGTACGATCGTCGATTGTTATTGTCAGACGGTTTGAGTTTGAACCCGAATTTGGAAAACACCTCTTCAGGAACTGGTGAACCGCGGTCGAGATCTTAATTATAATCATATCAGGTCTGGCCAATATTATCATTATGAGTTTTGTTCCCGCTCCGCTTGATATTTGTGTACATCCATTGTATGATGATTTTTGATTGAATCAAAATGTGTTTCTATAGACACAAAATACATGTATGTTTACCTAAAGTACGGCCCGTCACTTTAAAAGTACAGTGGCCCACGAGACCATCTGACCAGGCATCTGTGCTACAAAAAAAAAACTTTTTTACCTTTTTTAGATGATGTATATAGGTGTTTTGTTACAAATCAAAATGCTAAGAAAATTGGAAGCTGCTGTGAAAATTAAACAATTATGCGTTGCGTTTTGTAATAATTACGGTGTGCCGGCGCATCTGCGACCCATATCTCACGGCTCTACGAATAGTTTTGTAATACTGAATGCACCGGGCTCGACCTGTGGGCCTCTGAGTTACGAATAACCAGCTACTGCGCGGTGTAATGTAATTATTGGATTTTATATGTGGCTATAAGGATATAACTCTACTAAGTAAGAAAGCCGTGTTGATAGATGGATATTTCAATAGGCAAGAGGCAGATAGATAAGAATTTCAGTGTATTTCGGTTTAAACTTTACAAGTCTACACTAATTTGATATAACGCCGGAAGCTCATTCGATTTCAGTAAAACTAAATGTGACTTCAATACGAGTATATTGCCAGGTATAGTGAGAGTGTGCACTGTCAATCTAGACTAGTGTATACACATCTCCTCAGGCCGGCATAGCGGAGGCGACTGCTGCCCGCAGAGATTTCGCAGTAGTAGCACTCTAGCTTTACATCAGGCAGAATGTTGTCATATGCCGAGCTACAATAAAAATAAATAAATAATATGAATTATATTTACAACGTAAAAATTGACAAATTAAAGAAGTTTTTTTACTCGCTCTAAATGTCGCCGGTAGTTCCCAAATATGGGCTTGAAATTACCAGGGCGTCATATGTCAAAAGAGATACAACACGTTTCTTCGGACGGGTTAATAGGTCCCTAAGTATGAAAACTTTTCTTCCTAGACCTCTCACTCTCGCCTTAGGCAATAACGTGTGAGAAAGAGCGAGACAGAACTATGATCTAGGGACGACCGGTTTTTACGGGGAAAATTCTTTTTGGTCGATTTAAAAATTTTTGTTTCATTTTAACTTTGATCCAGAACTTCCGGTCCAGAATTTTGCAAAATCCTTTCCTAGAGCAAGTCTACCCTCAAAATTTCAGATCGCTAGCTATAATAGTTTTAGTTGTATGTTGATCAACCAGTCAATACTTCTATTATATTTACGGATTCAGCGCAATTGAATTTATTAAATAAATATTAGGCGGGATAACTTGTCAACGTTCAGCATAGAGACGGGTTGTCAATCAAAACAGCTCCACCAGTTACTGGCGACAAATGTTAAAAAGTACCAGGAGTCTATAGGCGTGTAGTAGTTGGAAACTGTAACAATCGTTGCCGTATGGGTAGCGTAGTTGGTGAGGCACGCCTCCGCGCTCATCGACCACAGACACCGTTATACAAAAGTATAGGTAAATGAAGTACTATTGTTTGAGATTAAAGTTCAAATATGGAAATAGTTTAACGAGAACTGTGGTGTATGTCTCATGGGGCAACACCTAGCGTTAACGCCTCGCGTGTTATGAGCTCCTGGTAACAATATTTCGTAGCTGTATCGGAATTTAAAAAAATATAATAAATATGTTTTTTCGACCTTTCTCGTTTTTTCGCCCCGATAACTTTGTTCGTTGGTAAAGAATAACAAACAAACTTTCAAAGAGTTAGAAGCAGACTGATATGATGGTTATTAGGACTGCGATCTTGGGGTAGTGCCACCATTTTAAAGTGAGCTAGTTGGGTTTCGAGATTGAAATGTGGATGGATGGGGCACATTCTTCTTCTTAGCCGGCACAGCGGAGGCAACTATTGCCTGCAGACATTTCTTTTTTTGTGGTAGATGTTGTTTCCACTCGTAGTCCGCACTCTAGTTTTTGTACACAATTGAATTATAATTACGATTTAAAAGTACAGATAATAAGATTTTTATTGACCTTTTACAAATAAAAATACAATGTGTACATTGTTCATTTTATCTTTGTGTAGTAATCACTAAATATTATAGTCTCGTTTAGTAGCAATCGATCTAGTTGGAGCTTTGTGATGCCGCGCTACCGATTGTGTAGTACGGGTAATCCTGTTCCTATAGTAAACTCACTTCAATTTACTCTAATGTGGCTATATCAATCGTAAACCAATGTCTATTTGTACCAACTATTCACTGAGCTACATTTTATGTCTTAGGATTTAATTATAAATGTGAAAGTATGTTTGTTTGTCTCTCGATTGGGCCCATTCGCCTAAGAAAAATGGGCCCACATTTTTTTCGTTAGTATCATGATGATTTTTAATTAATTTTGTAGAAAAATAAATCTATTTACTTATTACCCAATCGGTTTTAATTTTTTCACCCGGGTTATTGAGTAATTACAGGTAGATGTTTTCTGATGCAATATTTGAGTTTATTGTTATTTTAAATGCTTTAATAATCGAAGCTATCTATTTTTTTATGTAATTAAACATTGTCTATTGATTGATTATTAAAATTAATTAATAAATAAATAAGATATTGTTTTTTTACCAAACTATTAAGTATCAAATGGGCCCAAAAATGGGCATTCTCCTTTAACATAGAGGTAGATTTTGGGCTACAGTACCTAGGTTATGCCATATTATTAGGATAATTTTGTGTTAGAAAGCCTGTTGAAGGTTGTAGTTGATATTTTTTTATTAATGTTAAAAAAAAAAAAAGTTGACTTAAAGTTAATAAAGTAAGGCAAGGAATATTAGCTTGTACTTCTATAAAATCTCTTGTAGATTTAATGTGCAGAAATGTACCTATTTATTTATTAAGCCTTCAAGTTGTCCTACAGTAGCTAAAACAGTTTCAGGTGTAACCTTGTCGCGTTTCGGGATTAGTTTGGAAGTAGCCAGGTATAACGGGAGGAGTGTGCACTGGCAACTTAGATGGCGACTGATGTTTGCACATTTCTCTGACTATTCCAGGTTAAAATTAGGCGAGGTATTGTCGAGCTACAATTAAACAAAAACATTAATTTATATTGTAACCTTGTAGTTACTAGAAGTTTGATACCTCTAACGATATAAACGACGCAAACGCACCTTGATATGGGATCTATCCACTTCTGTCTAGTCTATAAATGTGGCAGATCAATCGTGTACAAATGCCGCTATTTGTACCATAGATAAAGTAGAATTTTACGATGACAGACCGGCGGGCTTGATTCCTTGATTCGTTTGCTAATCCGCATTCGTTAGTCGGCGGGAAATCAAAGACTGTGTACGTCACGATTTTGAAACGACACGCGTCGCGTTTTCGAGAAAACTTTGTATTCACAATGTTTGATGGCGTGTCTTGAATATTTTTGAATTAGTACATTATTCTAACTAACCGCAGTGATCTGATTGTTCATGGTGTACGTAACAAAAGTACTATTCTTAAATCATTATGTAAAACGCCCGTGAAGTGTCCTTGTCGCGTTTCGGGAATAGTTTGAAATCAATCTGGATGGTACATGCTCTCAAGCCGGCATAGTGGAGGCGACTGCTGCCTGTAGAGATTTCTCTGTGGTAGCAGTTGTATCCATTCATGGACCGCACTCTAGGTTTACATCAGGCGGAGTGTTGTCACATGCCGAGCTACAATTAAAAAAAATTGTTGTGCAAAACGGGTATATTTTAAAATCTTTTTCTATGATGTTTTTTTTAATGTCTAAACTAAATTACTACCGAGTGACGGAAGTACTATTAACATAGTTATATTGGTATCCGTCAGCGAGACTTGAATGCGGGTCCCATCGGTCTCGAGTTGACCGCTGGACCACGACCGCTCTAATTCTTAATTTATAACCTGATTAAAATTAATATGAACAATTCACACGTCCCTTAAGTATTAAAATTAACAATTTAAAATTGTTATTGTTTATTCTCGCTGTGGTTAATAATTACATGCTTATCATTTGATTATGAAGTAGACTGTTAAATGGTACCTATTAAAGTTGCCAATACTCAGTAGAAAAAAAAACTAAAAAAAAAAACTGGCAACACCGGCCACCCTTCAAGTTATTCTACCATCTCATTCTTAAGTCTCGTATACATTAAGTTAATTATTTATCTTCCTTTTAACAAAGTAACTAATGAGTAATTTTTAATGTAATGTCACTTTTTTAGTTTGATCGTTTTTACTTAAACTTTTCTAATTCAGGGATGCCTACATTAATAGTATTTTTATAGGCATTTTTAGCACTGTAGGCATTTTACTGATTTTTCAACTACTACTACTTAGCTCACGCCTTGTTCCCACTGGGGTAGGCAGAAACTATAGAGCGCCAGCGACTCCTCTCTCTACATACCACTTTCGCTTCGACCACATCCATTACTCCCCTCATGCATGCACGTCGGTTGAGGGTGCTCCTCGTCTGATCCTTTCTCAGCAGTTGATCGATCTGACTGAGAAAGGTCTTCCTAGGGCGCCCCCTTCCGACACTGCCATCCACTTTCGCACAATAGATCTTTTTAGTTTATCTCCTTTCATCCATCCTTTCCAAATGACCGAACCACCTTAGCATACCCTATTTTCAACTAATAATATTAAATCCTAATTAAATTCTATTTTTTTATTGTTTTTGATAATTTAGGTTTATATTTTCGTTAGTCGGTTTATAATTGTTTTAATTTGTATCTTACTTAAGTTAATTATATAAAAAACTATGTTATTTAATAAATGTCTTAAGGGGTATGAAGGCAAACATGAACAATGGCTCGCGATATCTCATTACACTTGTAGATAGATCCACTCATTATCGCTTGTAATGACCAAGCGGCGACATACAAATCCGGTGCTCGAAGGACCAACATTATCAGCCTCTTTCAGGATATTTCTTCAAGCTATTATTTAATGTAACACTTGTTTTTATTTTATTATGACAACATACTACAGAGAAATTTCTACAGGCAGCTGTTGCTTCCGCTACGAGGAGACGAATCTGCTTCATCCAGGTTGGCAGTGTTCACTCCTCTCGTTATACCTGGGCTACATCCAAATTGTTTCTGAAATGCGACAAGGTCACTTCACGGGTGCTACATTTGAAAGTGGTGGTACCGTCAGCCACTCTTTAATGCCTATATTATAATATGATATTTTGCGTTATTTTTGTTAATTATATTTGTGGTGTTCATGCAGTATGCATTGGTGCATGTATCTATAGACGTCTATTATTTGCATCTAAATCTGTAATTATGTAATATTCTATTATAGAATATAGTAATATCATGGTAACCCCAACAATGTGGCACCTGCTTTGAAGTAACGAGCATTGCGCCTGCCCATGCCACCCGACTGGTTCCGAACGAAATAGGCCCGTCCCCGTTACAGGTGCTAATACTAAATATGTCATCGTAGACACCCTGTTGACTTTCTGACATTGCTAACCATAAATTACACACAACATTATTGTTTGTTTAAACATTCACTTGATGATTAATTGCAAATTATACGACAATTTTATGAGGTTCACATTTAAGCGCGGACTTTCGCCTGTCAATGATCGTATTTAAATAAATTCAACCGTCGTCCATGTAGACTTTCATACGATCCTCGCATGGTCATTATTCGATCGGGTCGATGTTATCTCCGCGTTCCTCGCCGACACAAAAAGTGTCCATGCCATAGAGATCACCGATATCTGTCTCTTTGTCAAAATTTCCGAAAGATTCCCGCGCTGCCACGGAACGTTCGGAAATCCATAATGTATTGCAAACGAGAATTTCATACATAAAACATTAACGAGTAAGTTTTTATTTGATTGCTCACGACTACGAAGATGCATTTTTTAGTCAATTAAAAAATTCTGGAACTCGCTTTGTAGTCATTATGCAATGAAGGTATTTTAAACTGTTTTTAATATAATTTTTCTTTAATCCTTCAATATCTGTGAAGCGGAAATTCGGAAGTATTAATTGAACGAATTCAAAGTTCTAGTTATGATAAAGTTTGATTAATTCATTGTTTCAATGTCGCGAACGCAACGAACCGCGTCAGTCGTGCCGCAGACGCCCACGCGTGCGGTTGTGATTACGGTGGCATAAAACATCTCACGTGCGGCGCCTACGTGACGCCTACTGATTCACGTTACGAAAAGAAACATCAACTTCACGTAACTTTTAACAACCTTGAGCTTAAATGCTTTTATTACAAGGCACGTGGGTTATAAGAGTTTTGCGAAGTTGTTTAACTCGAATTGCTACAAGAGGAAAGAAAATGTTTCACAAAAGTAATTCCCTGTAGAGATTTACTCAATTTAAAATAATTCACATTTCGCGTTAGTCGTTAATTAAGCTATTTGTCAGGTTCGGTCGTAACAATTTACATTTCAGAAGGTCCTAAGGATTCTTTCGTAACTCCATGCGACGAAACGACGCATTATTATCCTTTTAGGGTAGTCGGCATCTCCGTAGTGAGCCGACCACTTCCGACCCTTTTATTGGGACCACCTGTGTTTCTGCGACGTCTGAATTGTCTCTTAAATAAGGTTAACAGAATATCTGCTCGCCTGGTCAATTTAAACCGACTTATAGACAATGTCTCCCGCGTCTATAGACGGCTTTTCTCTGAGAACATTTCCAACGGCGCTACCTTTGTTTAGACCGTTCATTATTGTTTATTAAATACTAATTTTATTATAGAAAATAAATACTAATACTATGTTGCGATGTATAAATAGTATCTAGAGACTGGAACCCTTATCAGCCTAAGGGGCATCTAAAAATTTATGGATCACCTCTCGTCGGTACAATTAATGGGAACCTGTCGTATAAAACCGTTTTCTACGCTGGACAAGCCATCAAGTCTGTTCACTGACTTGCAGGTGAAATGTATTGACAGCTGGTCTTCCTTGATGTATATCGGTGTGATGGTATCGTCGGCGGCGGCTTCAGTCGCTCTCTGCTTCTCTACTACTCGTTGCATTGTGAAGATGCATGATAACTATATTTTATCATTTAAGCAATGCGAACTTGTCCCCTCTGTTTATAATATAAAAATACATGAACCTGTCTGTGAAGGTCGAAACGATTGTGATTAGCAAGTGCATGAATATTGACAAGGTACAATAAATGGTAATAGTTGAGCAGGAAACTGATCATAATAGCTTGCGGATCGGCGACACGATAAATTAAGGGTATAATACTTGGTCATTCATAAAGTAATCGCGGTTGTTTATGAATGAACCTCGCAACTAGCTGCCAAACGTGCAATTATCGACGCCTTAATCGTTATGGCCATTGATAGACTGTTGTCGAGGTGTGGCCATATTTGAATTCTCTTGTGGACATTAAATTGGTTATTGGGTGACTATTGTCCATTGATCACCTATTCAAACGTTAGTTTTATATCGCGGCTATAATAATATTGTTCTCTACAAAAGAAAACGACCTAATCATGTTTTACATGAATTATTGCATTCGTGGGATTGTGATAAAAATCAGTAATAATTTTGTGACAATACATATTTGGAAAATTCCATGTTTCATCAATTTTGTTTTATATTTCACCCATCGCCAAGATTATTAGAAGTGATGTAAACTAGATAATAACAGACGGAGATTATCTTTTTATTGGCATCTGAACGTGTATTAATGGTTGCCACTAGAGTTACGCTGCTCGATAATCCAACGTTTGCAGTAGTTATAATCGGTAATTATTGTTAAAACGGTGTTTAAGCTAATCGTTTCTGTCGCCGATAATTTTCAACAAGTTTGCTACTTTGACGCCAGCTCGAGTGTGTGCAATCTTTGATTAGTAGCTGTTTTACATTTCAATCAATTGCATACAGGTGGCGTCGAAAGTTGTTACTGCACGTTTGACACTCAATTTGTAATACTGTTTTAGGTTGTACTGAGGTTGCGTAATACAAATTAAAACGTTTATACAACTACTTAACATATGTATTTATAAGTATATACCCACGCTAATATTATAAATATTAATTGGATGTCAAACTGATGATGATTATTAGCCGAGTATGTGATCCTAGCATTCAGCGCTTCAATTTAACATGTTCAGCTTGGAAGAAGCCGAGGAGAGGATTGTGCACGTTCGTCTCCTCAAGCAGAAGGAACTGCTGCCTGTAGAAAATTCTCTGTGTTAGCAGTTATTTCTATTAATGGACTGCGCTCTTGTTTGACACCAGGCAGAGTGTAGCCATATGCCAAAAATAACAATCATCTATTTATCGAATTTTAATAGATTGCTTTATAAGAGTTTCTTCTCATTTGAATTTAATCACGTTATTGATGTGTTTGTTATCGGGTTTATTACTTTTTAATCCATCACCAAGTCTTCGTATTGACGAGCACTCAAAACAAACAAGGTGGCACAGAGTTGTCATGAAGGCGTTTTAATCATAATTAAAAGCGTTGCTTCTGATCAGCCGGTAGCTGGAGATAATGGAACCCGTTCATGTGCTTACGCTTTCACTTTTTCGATGATTACACTCACTCGACCGGCGAATGTCGATGAAACTTTGAAGAGACACGATGAAAATGACCGCTTATTAAGCAATCAATTCACACAAATGTCATGTATTATTCGAAATATCGTAAAGACGAGTCAATTACGTTAAGTGCGGAAGAGTGATTTGTATATTTAACAAATGTAATATAAATATCAGCGGGGTTAAAACGTCCGTTCTCATAAGGCTTTTGTTTACGATTCGGACGGGCGTCGGAAGCATCTCGATTAAAGCAATCAAAACAAAACCACGTGTCGGCCGCCCGTACGCTCGAGTAGGCAAAGACGCACCCGACCCGTTTAAACCATTTACGACTAATCCAGTCGCGTACTACACACAAATATGGCAACCCGTTGCCTTTCATAACCTGTTTTTGGGTTTCCGTACGTCCGTGACAATGCACGTGTGAAATATGCCCCCATCCTTTTTTTCTTTTAAGGAACTATCCTAATTTGGATTACGCCTGACTCGGAGAACGTCCTTCGCATGTTTCGCTTGTGCTTTTTATATTTGTGTCTTTGGGTCGTTGGCTTTTTACACGAACTTGTTATCGAGTTTATTGTCGCTAATTTTTCCCATTAGCTTCTATGAATTCAAAGTGATTATCTATGTGGAAAGTGTTTTTATTTTTCTAGAAACTATGTTAATCCTGAACACCGGCGGCGTCATGTAGACGACAACCTGTTTGGTGTTCCACTCGAGTTCATTACCATAGAAATTGCACCCGTCGCGACGGTAGGCTACTGGGCTGGTAATAAGGGCTTAGACGCCTCTTATGAGTTCCAGTGAAAGTATATGTCATCTATAAACCAATTCAAAGATTATCCCTCTTGTACTCTACTCGTCTATTTCTGGGAATAAGTAGAAAGTTATTCTCAGATGATGTTTTTCATTCTTAATAATTAATACGTCAATTATTCTTATGGGTTATGGGATGTAATCTAGAGTAAATTAGTTAATGTGATCTATACAGTAAATAGATTCAGGTTTCTTAAAACATGAATTTACTTCGTAAATCAGTGATAGTAAGAAAGACGTGCAAACTTCTTTACATATTCTTTTTCATTCGTTTTAAACGTTAATTTAGTGCATATTATCTTTAGGTTGTAATTTAATTTGCGGCTTCTCATCATTGTTATTTTCTTTACTTATTGTAATTTTATTCTCGTCCATTTAAGTTTTATGACTAAGAAATTAATAGCTTAAGGTTCTCGTAAACAGGTGAAAACATAATATTAAATTTCTGATAATATTATAATATCGTTAAACGACACCTTCCCCTCGGCCTTTACCAGAAATCCAATGGGCGTTTGTATTAAATTATATTATTAGTTGTCAGTTATAGCGATTTTTAATATAAAATCTGGTTATAATTTCTTCGAAACGAGGTCTTCTCGCTGAACTGGTCCGATAGCTACGACAGCTCTGAAGCTAACGAGCCTGGCGTACAATTAAGGACTCTTAGTGGGCATTAATTTTTGGCAATAAAAGAAGAGCACGCCTGAAATGATCGGATCGTAAGAGCGAGTCGTCGCGCGTGGGAAAAGCGGTCGCTTTGTACACCATTGTAGTCGCAATTAGCTGTGTTTTTTCGAAGCGATGCGATGTCGCAACTCGATTTCGTAAAACGGAGCATCTCTCGCGTTGTCCCAAATTTTCGTATAATTCGTGACGTACTCGGCGCGCCCGAGACCCGGTCGCAGGCTACGTTGATTGACTGCAAATAATGCACGGGGAAGGAACTTTATAATTCTCGCATAATGTACTCTGGACAAATATTTTACGTAAGCATCGGTCTGTCTGTTCGCATGTCGTTATTCGCATGCGAGCGGGTTGACTGACGTTTTTCATCGTCCGTTATGCGTTTTAAATTTTCGGTAATGTTTTTTATGCGTGTATCTTTTTTTATTTGACGTGCCATCTCTGTTTGATGCCATGATGGCTAAAAGATTGCATCGGCGCCAAAATTCGTATTTCTTGTTCAATTTGCAAATTTAATTTAAAACAAATCTTTATCCGATGTGCGTGTAATTTTGTGTTGACTTCTTATCCTTGTCGTTTAATCGGAGAAAGCGATGTTGCGAGCGTATTCTTTTCGTGTTCGTCGTAAACAATCATATTGATTCTCGAATACAATGGTTATCGAAATTATTAAAGTTGTGATCTCGAGCGCGATATCTGTACGATTTCGTTCCCAGCGCTAACGAGCGATCAAGTTGTTTATAGAGCTATTAGTTATCGTCCTGAGCATCGCGAGCATCGCGTTTATCGATATCGGTTTGCGCAAAAAGTGCCGTTTTCATCGCCAACTCTAGTGCTGCATCTCTGTCTCTTTATAGATTGTCTTCATAACTTAGGGTTGTGAAATCAATTTTAGTATTTTTCTATTAACGATAAATACATTATTTATAGTCCGAAATGTTCTACTATTTATTAAATTCATTGTATAACGAAAAATATGTCGGCCTGTTACATAGGCTCATTTCAAGTCGCGAGTCGATAATTAAATTTGTAAAAGTGGTCAAGCTCGGGCGGTAATAGTGCTTAATTTTGACAGGAGACCAGTGATTGACCGTTCGATTTTAAAATGAGCAAATTATCGTATCTCGTTTTGAGTTTTTTGGGACTCGTGCGAGGTCCACGTAATGAACGAGTTTGTTAATATTCCACCTGTTTGTTACAATCACTTGGGATATTATCTGGACCAGTTGTCTGATATATTTTTCGCAATTTTAGATAAAACTGTCACTTAATTATGTGAATAATATTTTCATTAATTTCTTTTATAGTAGTACATATGTACCGTATGACCATACTCCGCCTGGTGTAGAGCTGTCACAGAAATATGCAGGCAGAAGTCCCTTTGTCCGTTCAGATTGACTGTTCCACTCGTTATACTCGGATCATCCAAGTTAATCTCGAAAGTTTCCTTTCAGTCATTTCACGGGTGCTTTTTACACTTAAAAATGGTGTTGTCAAACTGAGACCCAAGTGTTTACACATTACATTACATTACATTTACACTGTCACAGTTTAAGATCGCTTCATTTAATTTTTTTACTTTGACAGTCAAAATAATATTGTTAGTAGTTCAGTAATTTTATGTATATTAATTATATTGTATAAATAGGTATTTAATTTTATGGTGTATTCATTATTAAGTTGTATAAGTTCGTTTATTTAAAAATCAAAAATAGTCCCCTAATTAGTGAAACCTGACTCCTGAAATACAGTGTATAACTAGTTCAGGAGTCAGCGTATCCGAGATCTTTATTATTTGTACTAACATTAATATAAGTTCATCTCTACTAACCTGTGCTTGTAACTGAATAAATAAAGATTATTATTATTATACTAATATATAGCTGCAATACCACTCACTCACTCACTCACTCACTCACTCACTCACTCACTGACTGACATCAATTATTTCGTACTTGCCGGTATAGTGGAGGGTAGCGGTTTTTTGAGTCGTATAGAGGACGTCCCAAAACCGTCGAGAAAAATACGACTTTGACCGGAAGTCGATTCTGGACCGGAAGTGGTAGTGATATCTCGGAAACGGGGCGAGTCGGGGCAGTCACCCCGTAGAGAAAGTTGTAGAGAATGTCGTCTTATGCCGAAATCAAAAAAAAAATTTTCAAAATCGGGCAAAAAAAATTTTTCCTCGATCGTATTTATATCCTTTTCCCGCCGGTACGCCAATATGAAACGGAGCATGGCGGTGGGCGTGGCCTAACAGCATCCGCGACGAGGCATTTTCGGGACGAACGATCGAAACGGCTTTACCTCGGTCAGTCGGACGGTGAGCGCGGCCGCGTGAACATCGAATTTGCTCCGCGCGGCGGGCTTTCTTTTAAATATCTCAAGAAGTAGATACGTCAGAGTAACCATGTAAAGAAAAATTTTGTTCAGTGTGACCAGCACTATTTTTTTAAATTTTTGTTTTAGTTTTTTTTTTAATTTTTTAAAATCTTCATATCTCGAAAAGTAGATACGTTAGCGTCACCGTGTAAAGACCAATATTGTTCAGTATGACCAGCACTATTTTTTTTTTAAATTTTTGTTTTTTTTTTATTTTTTTAAAATCGCCATATCTCGAAAAGTTGATACGTTAGCGTCACCGTGTAAAGACCAATTTTGTTCAGTATGACCAGCACTTTTTTTTTTAAATTTTTGTTTTTTTTTTTTTAATTTTTTAAAATCTTCATATCTCGAAAAGTAGATACGTTAGCGTCACCGTGTAAAGATCAATATTGTTCAGTATGACCAGCACTATTTGCTTTTTTTTTTTTTTAATTTTCTAAAATAGCTATTACTCAAAAAGTACATACGTTAGCGTCACCGTGTAAAGACCAATATTGTTCAGTATGACCAGCACTACTTTTTTTTTAATTTTTTTTTTTAAATTTTTTAAAATCGCCATATCTCGAAAAGTAGATACGTTAGCGTCACCGTGTAAAGACCAATTTTGTTCAGTATGACCAGCACTAATTTTTTTTTAAATTTTGTTTTTTTTTAAATTTTTTAAAATCGCCATATCTCGAAAAGTAGATACGTTAGCGTCACCGTGTAAAGACCAATTTTGTTCAGAAACGTAAACGCTTTTAGATGGCGAGCTAAATATTTTCAAAACTGCCTAAAATCTATTCGATCTAATACGTTTTACGACAAAAAGGGCCTCCGCGGGCCGCTTGCGCCCGCGGCTTTTACCCAACAGCTAGTACTAATATATAGCTGCAATACCACTCACTCACTCACTCACTCACTCACTCACTGACTGACATCAATTATTTCGCACTTGCCGGTATAGTGGAGGGTAGCGATTTTTTGAGTCGTATAGAGGGCGTCCCAAAACCGTCGAGAAAAATACGACTTTGACCGGAAGTCGATTCTGGACCGGAAGTGACAGCGATATCTCGGAAACGGGGCGACTTGGGGCAATCACCCCGTAGAGAAAGTTGTAGGGAATGCTCTATAATTTCGAAAACGATACTTTTTTTTTTCAAAATTGCTCGAAAAAATTTTTTCCTCGATCGTATTTTTATCCTTTTCCCGCCGGTACGCCAATATGAAACGGAGCATGGCGCTTGGGCGTGGCCTAACAGCATCCGCGACGAGGCATTTTCGGGACGAACGATCGAAACGGCTTTACCTCGGTCAGTCGGACGGTGAGCGCGGCCGCGTGAACATCGAATTTGCTCCGCGCGGCGGGCTTTCTTTTAAATATCTCAAGAAGTAGATACGTCAGAGTAACCATGTAAAGAACAATTTTGTTCAGTGTGACCAGCACTATTTTTTTAAATTTTTGTTTTAGTTTTTTTTTTAATTTTTTAAAATCTTCATATCTCGAAAAGTAGATACGTTAGCGTCACCGTGTAAAGACCAATATTGTTCAGTATGACCAGCACTATTTTTTTTTTAATTTTTTTTTTTTTTTAATTTTTTAAAATCGCCATATCTCGAAAAGTAGATACGTTAGCGTCACCGTGTAAAGACCAATATTGTTCAGTATGACCAGCACTAATTTTTTTTTAAACTTGTTTTTTTTTTAATTTTTTAAAATCGCCATATCTCGAAAAGTTGATACGTTAGCGTCACCGTGTAAAGACCAATTTTGTTCAGTATGACCAGCACTTTTTTTTTTAAATTTTTGTTTTTTTTTTTTTTAATTTTTTAAAATCTTCATATCTCGAAAAGTAGATACGTTAGCGTCACCGTGTAAAGATCAATATTGTTCAGTATGACCAGCACTATTTGCTTTTTTTTTTTTAATTTTCTAAAATAGCTATTACTCAAAAAGTACATACGTTAGCGTCACCGTGTAAAGACCAATATTGTTCAGTATGACCAGCACTACTTTTTTTTTAATTTTTTAAAATCGCCATATCTCGAAAAGTAGATACGTTAGCGTCACCGTGTAAAGACCAATTTTGTTCAGTATGACCAGCACTAATTTTTTTTAAATTTTGTTTTTTTTTTTAATTTTTTAAAATCGCTATATCTCGAAAAGTAGATACGTTAGCGTAACCGTGTAAAGACCAATATTGTTCAGTATGACCAGCACTACTTTTTTATAATTTTTTTTTTAATTTTTTAAAATCGCCATATCTCGAAAAGTACATACATTAGCGTAACCGTGTAAAGACCAATTTTGTTCAGAAAGGTAAACTCTTTTAGACAGCGAGCTAAACTTTCTTTCAAAACTACCCTAAAATTTATTCGATCTAATACGTTTTACGACAAAAAGGGCCTCCGCGGGCCGCTTGCGCCCGCGGCTTTTACCCAACAGCTAGTTATTATTATAATATTGTACTCTACTAAGAGTACTCACTTTACGTCGTGACAGCGTAAATGTTTTCGTGATGTCATCATATACCGTTGTATTGAGGCCACCATAGTTTCTTTAGGTTCCTTGATAAGTTTACAAGGCGAGTAACAAATCAATTTTTTCGCAATTGCAAATGATAAAGTCGTATCCGCGAACGGAACTGTCGTCAGTTTACTTAATTATTTCGTTCGTTTCTCAAGTCAGATTATCTGTTACCTCATCGACTGTCGTTAGAAAATATTGTACGTATTCAATTAGAGTTCTGAAATTAATCGCTGATTGAATTACTCAATGTTTCCGTTTTATTGTTTGTTTGTCAGCGATGTGACAGTTGTTTTTGTTATTTAACATTTTTTAGACATATTCATGGGGTGTTGTTGAAATTACTGACAAATTTTAATATAATTTTATTGGTGTAAAAATTACATATGTACCATCGGAACTAGTCTGGGGACTGTATCTCCGATGGCAGTTTGTTTGGTGTTATTACAGGCTTAAATCTTAGTCGCAATATAATTTTTAATATAATTTACGGCGGTCGTGGTCTAGCGGTGGAGGAGGCCTCACACGATCGATGAGACCAGTTCAATTCTAACCACGCTACATTCTGACTGGCACCAACTATATTATGTACTTTGGTCGCTCAGCGCCTGTGATACAAGCACCATTTAAAGAAAAATATTGTTCTTGCATAATCGTCTCGTCGAATCGGCATAGCGGTGACGACGTTCCCTGTGGTCATTTATCTGTTGCTTGCCTAACATCAGGCAGAGAATTAAGTTAGATAATTGAATATGGGAATTAGGAGACTGGTTTTGGGTACTTTTCACTTGTTCAAATCAAGTATTTTAAAACAATGTAACAACCCTATCTATGGGTCAGGGGAGTCAATCAAGGGTTATACAAGTATTTACTTTAGTTAATTTTGTTTCCAGAACCTTTCGTCGAAGCGTTTTAAGGTTATTACGTTGAGCCGTTACTTAACCCAATCAATTTTGTTTCTTTTAGAGATTTCTTCAAGAGAAATCCTTTTTTTTTATAATTTATTCCTTTAATATAATTGAAATTTAAAATATAATATACCTAATAATAATAAAAAGAATAAAAAAGAAAACTCGTAGTAAGAATTTAAAAAAAGCCTTGTCTTTGTGAATTTTATTGAACCAGAAACAATCTCTTTAAAATTGTCCGAGTTATTTTAATGCATTGACACAGTTTCTCATTGACTTCCCATCAATCATACTTTGTAAGAGAGCTCATTAAAGTTGCATTTATAATTGTCAATTTTGGACTCAGGTTGCACTCCTCCATTGGCTTGGGGTTGCCATATTGCCCTTCGCTGATGACCTGATATCATTAATCATTTCGTTTAAGTTTATAAAGTGTTCCTTAATAACTTAGAAGCTTAAATGCGGTATAAGTAACAATAATTTAATTGTATTTATATCGTTAATTCCTAACTTAGTAATTTAAAAGATAACATCGAGGTCTATTAGTAGGAAAAAATGAAAATCAATCTAAAGAACGCATTTCTTAACGCCATCGCGATAAGTAGTGCGCTTCGAGCGCTAAGTGCTTTCATGGTCATAGACTAACATTATATAATAGAAAAGTATTTTGGATGCTGCCGTTTTATCAATCGACCGTGTCATATGCTACCAGTCTGTGGACTCGCTAAGTGTAGTGGGACGGTACGTAGGCGACCATGAGTGGGCGTTTTAATTCTTAGTGTACACATAGCCGTGGGACCCGACATATCGCTCCCGATGTTACGTGCTTGTTTACACCGAAATTAGGCACACTTTGGGTCAAAGGTTGTATTTGATTGAATTTAGGGGAGATATTTTTACAGGCTTTTTGTAATTACAAATGTCCACACGTTTACTGTTCAATGTTTACTTTTGTGTGTGTGAATGCATCTCTAATTGGTGCTTTTTCTTTCCAGGCATATGAGTTATCCACGTTAACGGGAACACAAGTGATGCTTCTAGTCGCGTCCGAGACTGGTCACGTGTATACTTTTGCAACTCGCAAGTTACAACCTATGATCACATCGGATTCAGGAAAAAGGCTCATTCAGACGTGCCTCAACTCGCCTGATCCTCCTACCACGAGTGAGCAGAGGATGGCCGCGACGGGCTTCGAAGAGACCGAGCTCACGTATAACGTCGTCGATGAAGACATGAAGGTGAGACAACTGGCGTATGCCGGGTCTACTCAGTATCCGATAGAACATCACCCGGGGTTAGCACCCTCGCCACTACAGCAGTACCATCAACATCCACCGTGTCCTTCACCTTTACCGTTAGGGTCGTTAGGACAACCCTATTCTCATCCGCATCTCTCACATCCGCACATGTCTCATCATCCGCAACGGTAGTCGCTTTTACAATTTGACACCAGTTCTATGTTGATTTGCTATTCAGCAGTTTCCCGTTCACGAGTTTCGATGTTTCGCTCGTTTACGAACGGAGTTTAGTTTACGTATTAATGAAAACATAGTCGCATAGATTCTTTATATCGACGAAGAAAATTAAACAAAATCAGCTCAAATACTACTTTATAAGGACTTCAGTTATTTGTAACTCATATATGTAGGAAATTAACGAACATGTGTTCGACATTACAGTTATGCGTCGCAACATATTGCAAAATCAGTTTGACAGATCGTCTCAGATTGTTATGAGATATATAATAAATTGTGAATGAAATTATAATTGTTTATCTCGGACGGTCTGCGATAAATTATAAGCGTAAAGGCGTTTATGCCTCTGTTATAAGAAATGTTATGTACGATAACGAGCTACCGACATTTTATAACGAATGATGAAGTCTGTGATGCATTTACACAAAATTTTAATTCAACCGGATAAACAAGATTTTAAAATTAGCAATTGCGATGATCGGACGTTTAATCAATCATTGTGAAAATAACATTATCGTTTCAATGAAATTGATGATCAGGGGCGATCCGTTGTGGAAGGTGGTAGCCGAAATCAGATTTAATATCAGATTATAATTAACGCTGTAACTGGTTTAGTTTGTGTAGAGAGTGACATGTGCGGCAGGCATTACGCTCTGCACTATGAATATGATGAATTGAATTCATATTCAATCAGAACCATTAAACATTTTACAAATACAGTTATTTATTAATAACGAGTTCGCCTCCAGTTGTATCATTTATTTAAGTTAATTTTCTACTTTGTTGTGTTATAAATTTTCACATTAATCAAGCTCGTTTTAAATGTCCTCTTAATATCAGTATTGAAGTGTTGAAACGGTGTCTAGAAAATAAGCAATTATGAGGAGGCTCGAGACCGTTGTCGCCGCGGGTTCTCGTCGAACTAGCCTTCTCAGCGTGATCCGGATTATCAAGAAATTTAATTGAAATTACTTTCGGAGATCCCTTGAGTGATTCTTATAAATTCTCCTGTCATAAGTAGCCGTTTGTAATATGTGTCTATTATAGGAGGCTGTCGACTGACGTGAAGCCGTCGCACGGTTGATAAACTACTCGTCACTTTTAACATCTCAATTTCGGTCATTGTTCCTTAGTTTTGTCTAAACTCGTTCATATTTACATGAGTATATTAAATCCTCGCATCAGTATTGAGTGA
Organism: Tinea pellionella; assembly: GCA_948150575.1. Taxonomy (NCBI): domain Eukaryota; kingdom Metazoa; phylum Arthropoda; class Insecta; order Lepidoptera; family Tineidae; genus Tinea; species Tinea pellionella. The sequence continues at coordinate 993,494 of OX411254.1, read as the reverse complement.
ATGTATACCATTTATCATGTCGATCGGAATGTTTATTGAGTCCGCGCGAGGCTTTCATTTCTCCATTATCACGGAGCACACCTTGCGCTGTTAATCGGACACTATTTATTCATCGATTTGTACCCAGTAGCCGATCTCGCTCCCGTCGCAACGACCGCACTAAACGATTAATTTTGTTCTCCATTAGCATATCAGTTTAATTTCGTATCCATCCGGTGTTCAGTGACTCTGTCCGTCATTCACTGGTGTGAAATTGGTGGCTCTTTCATCCTCGCTTCATTCGCTCTTTTGATAAATGCGCCGTTTTAGTAGAGTTCTCACCGTTACATTATTATGTTAGAAAATATTCTGTCGTGATTTTTGCTTTAAAATAAACGCAGAATGTCCAGTTCAAAATAACAAATTAGATTAAGTCTATTCTTTTCGCGACGATACGAATCTTCGCGCGGGTCCGGTGTTCTCACCCGTTGTGCTTTGACGTACGGAAATAATACGTTTGTTTAGATATACATCGTTATTGTTCCACGCACAGCGCCGATAACTCCGATCGATTGAAATATTCACGTGGTAATTACGATTCCAAGCGATAAGTTCGCTCGGTCACTTGACGATTATTATTGTGCATCGTTCTCTACATTTCGGTCGTGACTCCGGCAAAGGCTTCTTCTTATTCGTTAGGACGTATAACTGTACATTTTATAATAATAGTTTACATTAATAATTTCTATCTTCATATGTTCAAAGCGCGCGATAATCGTGTAACTTATGGCTTCGTTGTGTATAGATTTTATTAGCGTTGCACGTGGCATTTGGCGTACGTTGCAGAAGCTCTCGTGCGTGGATTAGTGATGTAAATCTGGATGTCGGTCAATGCCCCTTCACTTGTGATGCCGCCCCTAATCGAGATCCGTTCCAGTTTGTATGTTTCGTAACTCTCGATTTGCAGAACATTCGATACCGATCACTCACTTTTGCCGAATTCGCTACCTAAATTAGTTTCGTCTTATTTTGGTGGTATCTTTATATAGTCACGAATGAGTCAACTGAGATAAAATATTCAATCCAGCACTCGGTGTCGCATAAAGAAGGTGTGGTGAACCGTTGCGAGTGTCGCGACCTGCAATCGCTTGTTAGGACGATTGTCTCGGATTGATGTGCATCCAGTCCCTAACATTACGTCGTTCGGTCGGTTACTTCACGCATAGTTCATCAACTTATCAATACCATTGTTTTGATAAACGCCCGCATCGCCATTTCTGCTGACTCATGGTATTGTGTTCGCACTAATGTGTCTACATAATTGTCTCTATGTAAGAGGATTGGTGTTACATGCACTCGGCCACATGTAGCTTCATGAAGGGGGGCAACAATAAAAGCTAATTTGACTAATAGGTGCGTTGTAATCATCGTCGCGTGTGGCTCTAGGATTAGAAGATTATTTGAATACTTTCGCTTCTTAATGAACGGGACTCTGAAACCATTGTTTTGCTCTTTAGTCATGATCTATAGATTTATGATCGTCCCGAATAGTAAACAGTTTTATCGTTGAGAGATTTATTTGTTTTTATTTTTTTGTTCGAGTTTATTGTTATTTAATATAAGCGAATTGTGGCAAATTATACAGATTATGATGTAAATGCATGACCATGTCGCATGGAGTCTCATCCATTGCGATCATTAATTTATTATTCCGCGCGTGAACGGGCGGCCGCTTCGATTTTTTTTGTAATTATTTAATGTTTGCGAAATTCACGTTAAATGAAGGCGGCTCCCCCTGTAATTAACATGGTCGAGCCGCCGACCACCCGGGCGACTGATCGATGGCTCCACCGTTAATCCAACTTATGGGCATTATTTGCGAGCCGCCTTTCGCGTGTCTTCGCATCGTCGACAAATGAAGAGATTCAGTGCACCATCTCGTTCGTGGACGCTCAATTCGGAGAAACCGCCTTCAGGAGGGATGGCCGTCATAAATCGATATTCGCATTGCGATTTAAATAATGGAGCCGCGCATTAACTCAGCGAATGCAACTCGCCGGACGATTTACGAAAACGATGATCATTCTGTACATATTTACCAGTCCTTGATGTGTTACGCCCAAATAATACAGTTTCCTTTTTTATCCGATTTTATATGCCATGTATTAAAAATCGCACCGAATTATCTGATACGCGTGCACGACGGTGCGATGGACACGGTATAAAAATGCGACATAGTGTTATTTCGAGCAGTCGTACGTATGCGTGCCGGCGGTGTCCACAACACGCAGTATTATTTTAGGAATTGCGTTGTTCGGCGACCACTCTGTGCACTATTACGGAGCCGCGCGCCCCGCTCCCCGCCGCGCCCGCCGCTGTTGCATAATTCAGGCACGAGACCCGCCGTTTGCATTCCGATACTTGATATGTGCTTTCACATGTATTTATGGACAAGATTTTGTGTCTCCGTAATGTTTGCCGAATAAATAAATTGTGTTTAAGGCATAAATACAATGGGACGGTCGGCGGCTTCCCTCGTTACGTCGGCGAATAATAAAGTCCGGGTTGGCTTCTTGGGTCGTCCGCTTGTCACTGCTGAGATATTCCTCGAAGTTTGACTCGTGTGATGCATTCGCTCATTTCATTGTTTAGGCGCTTCGTTATGCTCGCTCGCCTCGCAGTTTATGTCGCTGTTTACAAATTGCCTTCCACTTGAATAGCTCATCTATTTACTTAAATTCAACCACCATTTCCAGCAAGACGTACGTTCAATTCATTCGTTCTACTTCCTCGTGCTGGGCTCCGTTAAACCCGTTCACAATTCTGGTCACAATTTGCACTGGATGATCTGTGTCGGAGGTCCTCAGCCGTTTTGTATGCGTAGTCGACGAGCGCTTCGTATGCGAGGTGCGGCGCGCACTATCCGGCGATCGCGCCACTGCGCTTCCGTGATTGAGCTCTTCCTTCTGATTGCTCTAATTGAAATTTATTTGTTACGCCATAGGATGCGCCCCGATTCCCTGATGCCCTTCGATGCCGGCGGGTGATCTCTCAGGACGTGCGCCCGCTCGATGGACGACTCGTTAATCCCATTACATTAACGAATAGAGGAGCTTCAGGACTCCCTCTGCACTTACGCATTTATTTATTCAACTCGGAGTACGGTTGTGCGTTTCGAAATGCGATTGCTTCGCATCGGGATTGACGTCGAGACGCACCTCATCCATTATAGATTTAGCCGTGAGTGTGTCGTCTGTCTAGTTATGGTAGTCGTCTATGTCATTTCGATAATTGGACCGTGGAATTGCAGCCGTTGCCTTTGTATCTCGAAATAGCCGCGCATTATACTCTCGTACATATGGCGCAATGATCTCTAATATTTACTCACGTCTATCATAGTCGCCTGCAATTGTTTATGTGCCTATATATTATATTTATTTGTCATTTATAATATGTCTGAGGCGTATTAGCAATCCGGTGTGTGCGAACGGAGCGAAAAGCGCGTGCCGGCCCACTTCCTAAAACTAGTAGCGGAGACGCAGATGGTTAAAATTAGGCTGCCTCAGCCGAGAATAGAGTAAACGGCGAGCGTGGCATACATTCGCGTCACAACGCTTCAATCATGTCGGTATTAGATGAATATTGTGTTACATTACGGATTACTGAACAAGGAATTAATTCATATCGGAAATTGATTAAAAAGCTTTGCGTTGTATCACTAAAACCATACAGTTTAAAACACAATGAACTCTTACAAATGTTGTTTTCCGTCTTAATTTTAGTGTGTTACTCACTTATGTTATTGTTGATTTAGTTTATATTTGACGCCTTTTCAATGTTGAAGTAACGTTATCGGTCATCCTTTTGTATCGACATCTGTGTCTATGCCTTTTTGGCGGAATCGCTTTCCATTACCACAATATCTGTTGTTTTCATTTTAAAATGTATTCTCTAACATTAAAGGCGTTCATTTCTGCTCCAAAAGAAGCCGTCTGTTGCAGCTAATAACATCGAGCCAGCATTGGATGCTGAATATACTACAGTCGTGCTTAGATTTGGTGTGTTTCACAAGCTCGTCGGGCCCCGAGACCGTTAACGCGTGGGAACCGATCGGGTCTCCGCTCGTCGGCCGGTGAGGCTTTGTTAGGACGATTGTCCACAACACTGTTCGTAGATTCACCGATACCGTCCCCGTGCCTAGTGACAGGGATAGCGGCGTGGGAAGACTCACTATTTGTACGTTGTCCCTCCGCGTTTTACAGTTTTCAGCGTTTTAAAGAAATACATTACACCGTCAGCCATGTTACTCAGAGCCGATGTGTGATGTTTCCCTTCGAATTTATTGGATATATGCGATTCTTCGTCGCCGTTAGTGGTCTGATGTTTAGTACGTAATATATTCTGGCCGCATCCTGCACTAGACTCGGCCGCTATTCACCACAGAAAACAAATCCTTAGCTTTTGTGCAGTGACCGATCCATCATGCGCTTTTTTTCCTTTCGCCGCGGTATTGACGAGCTTACACAAACAAAACGCTTTCAAATGTTAATCCGTGGTACGTGCCGTGTATTTGTGTACTCGGAAATAATACACACGTCAATTTACATACGATATGAGATTTGAATTTGTAATTTTTTCGTTTCGCGTTTTCTTTATTATCTGTCAGTGTATCGTTGACAAAATAACCTTTTAAGGCTTCCTACACTGATCGTCATGATGTAATTTAATCGACAGCATTGTTCACGGTCTACCAGTCAATTATTAAAATGGCTAAGCGAATGATATGGAGCGCGGTTAGCGTGGGCGAAGCGTCCTATCGTCGCGAGCGGCGATCTTCTAATAGTGCATTCGGTAGTCTGAATTTGAGCGCGTGCGCATGTTTCGATCGGGTCCATGATTTATGTATGATAGGTATTCCTCGCGTCGGCTCATTTAACTAGATATATTCTGGAATTATTGTGTTCTCGACGCAGCTCTCGTACTCGTTTCTACGTGTTAGGAATTTTAAGACGCTAATGAAACGAGCGACTTCATTTGTGCATATGATATACATTTATTTCCATTATCGAGCAATCGGCGGCTGTCACGTCGGCTCGTTAGTATCGCTCGTCGGATTTTTTAAATTGCCTGCTTTACAAATTATTGTTATTTTATAAGTTAAATCATCGGTTATGGTTTTATCTGATGATATCGTTTTTCTCTCGACGTACGGTTGTAAATATGCTGGACGGTTAGATATTTCTTCGAAGGAGGCTGTGAGATTCTTACGATTCCATACGCGAGCACTCCATCAGAGTGTCCGATGCGATTGGCTCGTAAACTTTGTTTGATGTACGATTGACGCCGGGATCAACCGGTATGTTACTTTTAACAATAAACATCGTTGCAGTTCTAATGTTTTCTTTGTAACAACTTTTCCTGTATTAAATTAGTACTTGATTCAACAATGTTGCTTTACCGATTTGTCTCGTTAACGAACGGACGTGAATTGGATTCCTCATTGAAGTAGCCGGGTATGATGATTGGTCTCCTCGAGCCGGTATAGCGGAGGGACTGCTATTTGCAGACATTTTTCTGTGGTAGCAGTTGTTTTCACTCACAGAGCGTACTCTACCTTAACATCAGACGGAGTGTGGTGACATGCCGAGTTGCTATTAAAAAAATTGCTTTGGTCGATAAAGCCTGATTTTCCAAAATGTTGTTTAATCGAACATTATACACTTAATATAAACATTAATGTATATTTATTGTCATAAACAAAGTGGTCCGTGAATTAATACGTTATATTTATGATCGAAATTAAACTTTTATTACTTGAACAAATGATTATCAAGTAATTCTGAAATGAGGCTGCCGTCCGTACGTGGCGCGGTTAATGTAATTTCTGTAATGGTATTATTTAATATGGGAAATAAAATATCATACTTTTTATGCTATTTACTCCTTCTGCGTTAGCGTTAATGTTAATGGGTTTAGTGCGTTAAAAATTACGGCATTAAAACTATGGCTACAAGATTTTGTTCGAATTAGGGTTTAACGTGTAATGTCAATAGTATTGACGTTAATAATGACGCTATAGAATTAATGTTAAAGTCTTAGCCACACGAGAATGCCTTTAGGCATTAAGCTCGCTTTTGTACGATTATTTTAAATTTGTGCAATAAAGAATTTTATTATTATTATTAATTATTGCACTGATTAACGCGTTAAGATGCAGGTGGAGCCGTAGCATTCAAAGTAATAAGTTTTTTTTTTGTATTTTCTGAGATTTATTTATCGTATTTTTTAAAATCTTAAGTGAGTAGTTAATTGCAATAATATTTACCTGTAGAGTTCTTTTTTTTAAATAAAAATTACGTCATGCTGTAGTTAATCCGAAAGTGGCAATATTATAAAGCCTTGGCCGTAGTTACCTTCAATAACGAAAACCTCGAGGTACCATTCTGCGTTCCATCCTTTTCGTGTCTAATAATTTTTATTATTGTTAGACAGAGATGGAAAAATTTGTGTGACGCTCTCACTTCCGCCCGCCTACGGTTGCGCGGGCGTCGCCTACGCGCCCAACTTAATAACGCAGAAAAATAACTTGCAAAATTTAATTAATAGTTTTGTTTGATTTTGATTCACTAATAATTACTTTTCTTTAGCGAAACAATTGAATGAAAAGTATGTACATACAAAACAACATACAAACAACATACAAACAACATACAAAAAACTACATAATAGCACAATTTTAAGAATGGTAGGCAGACTGATGAAGGTTATTAGGCCAGTCTGCCGTCCTGTGGTAGTGTCACCACTTTCGAATGTAACACCCCTGAAGTGACTTTGTCGCGTTTCGGGCCTGGAAGTAGTCAAGTATAACGAGAGGAGTGTGCACTGTTATCTGGATAGTGGTGATGGACGAATGCGCGTCCCTTTAAGCTGGTATAGTATGCAGAAATTTCCCTGTAGTAGCAGTTGTTTCCGTTCATGGATCGCACTCTAGTTTAACATCAGGTCTAATGCAATCGGGCGGTCTTATCAGTTTCTCCCAGACAACCAATTGTCATGGGAAAATTGAGAAAAAGCGGGTGATGCAATTTGGGACGAATATACATAAAATAAATTTAAAAAAAAACTTTATTGCACATGTAAATCGTACATAGGCGAGCTTAATGCCTTTGGCATTGTCTACCAGCTAACCTTTGTTGGTGTGAGCGGAGGTAGGTACTTTTATGAAAGCATTTATTTAATCAAATCAAATCAAATCAAAATAATTTATTGTAAACATAGGTTTTACATTTGTAGATGTTATAATAATTCTTAAGTCCTCTATGTTTTGCCCATAGGGCATACAATATTTGTAATAGAATAAATAAAATGTCAGAATACAATCATAATTAACAATACAATAAAATAGAATGTCAAAAATAAAATAGAAATAAAATAAAAACATGCAACAAATTGTTAGTATAGGTTTTTAAAATGTTAATATATCTAATAATATACATACAGCCAGTAGTGAAGACTGGATTTAATTCGAAGCGAAGCCGAATTACCAAATTACTAGAGATCTAAAGTCTAAAAGATTAATAAATGCTTGTTCGATACAAGTCGACAAATCCGAAGCCGAAACAAGACTTTTGTAATATCATTGTAAAATACATATACCTACTTATTTGAATATAGTTGTATAAAGTGAAAACACGAGAGTGACCGAGGTGACATCAACGCCGTAGGAGGCGAACGCCTTCGCGATGCGATAAAAATTCGCTTACAACCCAAACTTTATACATTGCACAACCTTTCGAAATGTCCATCTTCGCTAATTTATAACTTAATTTTTTTTTTATTGTAGCTCGGCATGTGACAACACTCCGTATGATGTAAAGCTAGAGTGCGCTCCATGAATGGAAACAACTGCTACTACAGAGAAATCTCTTCAGGTAGCAGTCACCTCCACTAAGCCGGCTAGAAGAGACGAGCATGCACCATCCAGATTGACAGTGCACACTCCTCTTGTTCTATCTGGCTACTTTCAAACTATTCCTGAAACACGAGAAGGTCACTTCACGGGTGTTACATTCGAAAGTGGTGGTACTGCCCCAGGACAGCAGACTGGACAAATAACCATTCATCATAAACCATTATGGTTTACTGGCGTGAAGCTAAATTGTAAAAAAAAAAAAACTAAATACTACCAATAAACACTACCAATAAATCAGTCTGCCTACCTCTCTTTAATATTGCCTATAGGCACTGAGCGACCAAAGTACATATAACAAAGTTACATTGGTACCGGTCAGAATTTAGCGAGGTTCGAACACGGGACTCATCGATAGTGAGTTCACGCGTCTTACCGCTAGACCACGGCCGGTCTTAGATAATATAATAATAACCTCGAATATTGCATCAGATGGTCTAATTACTCGATTAACCGGGTAAAAAAATTAAAACTCATTGGTGATAAGGAATTTGGATTTATTTTTCTACAAATATCGACAAATTTGAGAAAAAAATTTTGGGCTCAATTATCTTAGACGAATGGGCTCCTTCTAAGACATCTTTTAAAACAAATCGCTTGGTAAATAATATTAAAAATAAAAAATAAAATACGTAATAAAAGTATAGCTTTTTTTTTAAATTATAATTTATTGATTTTAATAGTTAAATTAATAAATAAATTAATATGAGTTACATAACTGAAATCCTTACAAAAAGTCATTAATTAAATTAGGGTTTAATTTATTAAAGAAAAATATATACCTAATTCTACGTATAAATATCGTCATTTTTTTTATATAGAATTTAAAAAAATTATTACCACGCTATTACGTGGCTTGTTTTTACCAAATCAACGACGAGACGTTCGTGAGGCTTAGCATAATAATATATTTTATTGTTTTGGTGAAATTTGTCCCTTATTCGAACGTATATTGGTACGAAAATCGTATGACACTCACGAATTCATTTAGAAGCCTCCGTTTACACTGTTTTAATAGAAATACCAAGTTATGTAGCCAGAGAAGTGTGCATTGTCAATCTGATGATGCACAGACGTCTCCTTAAACCGGCATAGCGGAGGCGATAGCTGAAAAATGTGTGAGAACACTTCTGGGACGAAAGTGTGGGACGAATTATCACCAACTAAATAGGTACTATTAGAACGAACTGTGTACATTTTGTTTATAATTTTATTAAGTTTTTTTTTAAATTGCATTTTACACTATAAGTTGCAGGCCATTATTAAGAGTGCCATGTCGTCAGATTTTAGTTTATAAGTGATTTTGATCGAATTCCTTTTTCCACATTCCTTTCTTTATCGCTAACAAGGTTTTTTTTCCTCATAATATATACATTTCAAATATGTAAGTTATATAATGATTGAATACCTACTTAAATTCAATTAATATAATTGATTACTATTAATTCGATTTTGGCATATTTTAAATATAGATAAATTTCGATTTTTAAATCGGTGAAAATAAAAATGGTGCTATTGAGAGGTGCTGCTGTAGTGACGTCATATTTGTACAAATTATATCAGTAGGTGATCTCTAGTATACATATACATTTGTGCTATCATAATATTATTCTTATATTTTTTTTAAATAAATTATATTATAATATATTTTCTTAGTATTTTAGATCTGAATAGTCCCCTTTACGGACTTTAATTCGACTGGCAGTTATTGTTATTCGATTATTTTAAATTTAATATCGATATAATTTAATTGGATCGGTGCATCACTATTTTTTAAATTAAATTTGCATATTACGTTCCAATTTTAAATGGTGCAATCGAATAACGGCATAAAGCGGAGAAATAGTGTTGTATATATTTGTTATCGATTATATTATTATTTGTGTGAATAGTAAAGTTTATTGATAAGCGAATCGCAATGGTATCGCCAGTCTCTTAATGATATTGATACCTGTAAGGAAAAATTAACATTCCCAGTTTGTTTGCTTTGTTTAAAACAATGTGATCCATCCAACGTTATGCAATTAGTTTTAAGGCATGGAATTGTTGTGTGTACTTTTTCTCCTGGAATGTTTTGGAATGCTAATTTCCGAACGGGAATCTGAATTCCAATTTTAAATATTGTTTCATGTACTGTTTGTTATAATAATACATATATATGAAATTTAAAAATAGAATGCCGAGTTAAATTTAAAATTGGAATATCTGGTGACGATCCCCGGATGTTACTGTTTTTTTTTTTTAATGAACTATCAGTTGAGGCATTATTATTGCATCGAAATGCATTATAATGTTTTTCACTCAGTAGATGTTTAATACATTAATTTTATTAACAAAATATGTGGTGCTATTTTATATAACGAGAGGATTGTCAAGCCGGCATAGCGGAGGCGACTGCTGCCTGTAGAGATTTGTCTGTAGTGGCAGTTGTGTCCGTTCGTGGAACGCACTCTAGCTTTACATCAGGCGGAGTGTTGTCGTATGCCGAGCTACAATTAAAAAAAAAACTGAGTTTTCTATTGTGCCTTATTTTTTACAATAAGCGTGATGTAAAAAAAGACTTTTGATAAAATTTTATTTGTACTTAAATTGTATTAACTTACTCAGTATTATAAGGTTTAGGGTTTATGAAGGAAGATATCTTGGGACCGGATTTGAACCCATGCTTTTCGAGTACGAGAAAACTTAACCGCTGATCCACAAGAAACAAGAATGTTTTTTTTTAGATAGGTAACTTTAATAAATGCTATTATTCGACCATAAATAAGTACAATAAGAAAATGAAATAAGTGTTAAGATGTGGACTTAATAATGGTGACTCAGGCCATGTTTCAAAAAAAAAAATTAAGCGGAAACTAATAATCTGATTTAAGCTGGAGGCTGGCAACTGGCAGATATTTAATAAATAAATTTTTGTGAAAATTCGTATTCTCAAGCCGGCATAGGGAAGGCTATTTCTCTGTTAAAACAGTTGCTTCCGGACCCGCACTCTAGACATAAATAAATAATGCTAGAGCCCTAAGTAACAAATGTAATGGGATTTGATGCTTCAAAATATTGACGAATAAAAATTCCATACATTTAGTTAGCTAGAGGCTTTTCATATTTCGTCATGCAAAAGTGCTGTACAGACCTACATAGTGATGATAATAATTAGTCCTGGAGTGTCCTGGGCTAGTATCACCAACTTCAAGTGTAATTAGAATGATTCATAGAGAATAATAAACTCTTTATTGTGCATATGGAATAAGAGTGGTTTGCACCAGAAGGCCGGTTAAAGTAACTTTAACTATTACTTTTACACGGTTACATTTACTCCACATGTATAGCAATTTCGTGTAAATTCATACTGTTATCGTTAAAAGGGTGGCTGATCTCGAAAAATAATAGAAAAACATATTTGGCTTCTTTTCAAACATTTGACGCTAGCAACATTGGTTTGACGATTACTTTAACTTCAACCAAGCCAAGATTCGTTGGTTACGGTTAAGGTTAAAGTAACCATCAAAAATGACAGGCGCGACGGTGGTGGTGCAACTCGTGTGGAGTAAATATACACCATAATGTAAACGTAACGGTAATAGTTAAAGTTATTTTACCGGCCTTCTGGTGCAAACCACCCTAAGACAAAATAATTAATTTAACGAATTAAATAGGTAACACAATAGCAAGAGAAATTAATAGTGTAGCGTTAGGATCAACGTTATAATAATAATATAGTATCTAGCATTGGGAACGGGGGAGCCTTCGGAAAACGTATAAGTTGTTATGTTTTTGTTAAAACAATACATTTTAAAACGTTACTTAGAAGTGTTTCATTAGCTTTTGACTACATTATTTATGGTCGAATGATAAATGGGCAAAGAGTAATAATTCAGAACGTGTTTAAAAGTAGATTTAGTGGTTGTCGGCGGGTTTGCGAGAGTTTTTCTTTTTAAAATTCAAAGATCTGTATTTATTATTACATTGTAAATATTTAAAACATATATTTTTAATACGCTATGACATAATAAAGGTCGAGTCACACGTCACTTGCTTTACAGTTTCATACAATACAATACAATTGGGGAGGTGGATCTGGTGACAGCTGTTTATAGTATAGTTTTGTTTTAAAAATTACAATAGTTATTCGTATAAAACACTGTTATAGGCGATAACCATAGACAACAAAATAAGCTACAAAATTGTTCTATGGTTGTCAAATGTATATGACCGTCCGAAGAAGGTCGGAGAAGGTCATTACAGTTTTTTTTAAATATCTCAGGGATTTTTAAGTTTTTTCAGACGGGAATCAAAAAATACATCTAATTGAATTGATATCTCGAAATGGTTTTCGATTTAACATGAGTTCCTTTTTGAGAACCTTGCCCATTGTCACGCCTTTCATACTTTACATGTCATGTGTGTTTCGCCCTTAATTAGTTCCAGCGTAAGAACCACTCGCTATAAAGCGTACGTAGTGTATTATTGCTACTTACATTGTACAGAGGGCAAAGTATGAAAATACATTTACGCTGTCACCGCGTGTAAAGTGAGAAGCCTACCAATCAGACAATATTATTTTGGCCGCGAACATTACAAATTTCAAATGAAGCGATCCTATTGGTTGAAAGACCACACTGCTTAGCTCTCGATATCTCGTCGAACACATCGAGTTTTAGAAAGAGATAGATAATTGGCGAGGATTAGTTTCGTGGAGCGTTTGTCTCTGTCGCACGAAGCACGAAGGTTGATGAGTGACAGGGATGCGCTCTATCGGAGCTAGACTCCCTTTCTAAAGCCCGATGTGTAATTTTTACTACCCGATACTGCATGTACGACGTGTCTTTTATCTCAAATACTTATCTATAGAAATACGCTTTGGGTCCATTATTCATTGAATCGTCTCGTCATATGTGTAGGTACAATAGGATGAGAATAGTAGTAACTGGCTACTAGAGGAGTGTGCACTGTCAATCTAGATGGTACATGCTCGTCTCCTCAAACGACTGCTGCCCGCACAGGTTTCTCTGTAGTAGCAGTTGTTTTCATTCATGAACCGCACTCTAGCTTTATATCGGGCGGAGTGTTGTCACATGTCGAGCTACAATAATAAAAAAACCGAATTTGTCTACCGTAACGCGTCTATGTACGATTGTCACAATGGATAGTGGGCTTTAATGCAATGGATATAAGATCAATTTTGGGTTGTATATAAACCAGAGTTTAGAAGTCTGTATATGGCATGTGATACATACTATCTATATCTATATAATATTAGAAACATTGTTATTTAGTCAATTTTTTTTTAATTACTTTTATTCCGTTTGTTTTGAATAGAACTAAAACTCATTGTCCATGAAGGCATATAGCTATTGGTTAGTTAATATCGAAATGTCTCTGTGGATGATGTGCCTGTGATGTAATTAAAAAGCTTTTCACTTAAAATCGGATATATATAATTGTTTCTGTTAATGTAAATAGTACAATAATAAATATTGTGTAAAATTTATTATATATTTTTTTTCTATTTAAAAGATTTAATCTAAACTATTTTTTTTTATGTAATTTTTAATTTCGAATAATTTATATTGAGGTTGTACATTTTGTAGGGGATCGAATCGAAAGTGACTTAAAAATATATTTAAAAAAAAACGAATAAAAATATTTTAGAAAATTCTTATATGATTTTGTGTTATAACTCAACTCAAGTGAAACCTTCCTTTTTTAAATAGATTTGGACACACCTCGGAGTTTTGGGTTTGGTACTGCTCTCAAAGCTGGGATCACTGAAAAGTTTTCAGCCTATATCGTTGATAATTTTCTTTCAAGTAATTTAAATAGGCTTAGAACTTATTAGCTCTCCCTAGCTGTGTTTTTGTTAGGGGCGGTGGTCGTGGGGCCCCTTCTTGATCAACTCCACTATGCTGTCGGTTTTCACAACGTAACCTAAAGGCCTAAGATTACGTTGTTGTATCCGATTAGGATTTTGGTTTTGGTTAATTTCGGCCACCGCTCTCGGGACTGTGTCTGAGCCAATACTCATTAATTATTTTTAAACATAATTTGCTTTAAATTTTAATTTTTTTCAATTTAGTTCGCGGGGTGTGTCTAATTAGTATAAGCCGAACGAATTTTAAAGTATTTCTAATCGTACTCAAAAGTATAATGCGATCAATTTTAATTTTATTTTGCTAATATATTTTCTTATAATAAAAATACATCGAAATTCGTTCGTATAGTATGTAAAAGCGCGTTTTCAGTCTTTATGCCAAAACCTGTGTATCTCAAAGTAATTAGTTTTGTCTGAGACGTGAGCATCAACATCATAAACATACAAGTAATTGCTCCATGGTCCACCCACGTGTTTCGATCGACACTAAAGGGGACACGACTTTCTCGCAGTTTTTGGCATGACTGTTTTTCACTCTACGTGATATGATTATATGGTTTTAATACGAAATAATATGATGAGAAGAGGGTGTACTGACAAGCCGGCATAGTGGAGGTGACCCACGGATCGCACTCTAGCTCAATATCAGGCGGAGTGGGGTCACATGCTGAGCTAAAATAAATAATAATGATGATGAACGGGACTTGAAGCTGCGACTTCAAGTTCGCAAGTTAAAAAGAAATATAAAGATATATTGGCACCATAAAATCATATCATTTAAGAGTATTTAAATAAATAAATTGGCCAATCAACACGTGACGTTTTTTTTTTAAAAGAAGATTGAAGATGACTTCGCAGTTAAGGATTGAAGGTATGTGTGTATTTTAATTTAACTTAACTAATTTATTTAACTTTTTGTTGTGTTTTTTTTTTGTTTTTGTTGTTGTGTGCCTTTACAGGATTGCTGTGATTATACAGGTATCAATATGAGTTACATTTATTTATAATTTATCAGTCTACAGTACTTAAATATTGGGTTTGAAGAAAAAAAAAATTACTTCGCAACAATGTTGTAGTCCATAATAGATCATCATGAAATTGTCACAAAACCTTACCAATTAATTAACTATCAAGTTATCAACTCTATTTTAGGTTAAACAGAACAAATAATCTTATATAATATACGTAACTAGGAAACCCTACAACTGGCTGATGTTTTCTACGGTTTATAGTTTAGATTTGTACGGATGTTTAGGTGTTTGTTACTCACGTTTTAATATTAGATGTACAAAATTATATAGACAACAATTGCCTAAAATAAATATATTTTTACGTAATAGAGTATTAAATATTTTTTGAACATAAAAATCACCGTGTAATTTTAAATATAACGGCATAAAATATAAACGCGATATATTGTAAAAAATTCGTAATACGTAAAAATTACGGTAGTTGAACTAAATACAACATTGCTTGCGGCTGTACTCTGATGGTTATGGATGCTAATATGTCACGTTTGTTGCACTGTGCACACCCGACGGCGATGTTTAACTTACCTTTTACTTTTTTTTCATGTAGATGCGTATTTGTTACGCAAGATTGCCAAATAAATATTAAGTTCTCGACTGAAAAGTAATTTATTGGATTGGACTCAAGCGTCATATTTTTTGACGAAAATCTGCCAGAACATATATGTTTTTTTATAATTTTCTTTAACTTTCCTTTGCATATAATTTCCGATAATTGATGTTAGTGAGGGGTAGGTACACAGTCACACAATCAGTAGTCTATGTGCCCGCCCAACTAAACGCATGCAACGCAGGAACTGCCAATGTTAGACCCTACACCAACATGCAAATATCTTTCAACGCGTTTAGCCACTCCACGTGACAACCTCAGGAGACGTGTCTTTAATGACTTGTAGCAGTGATCATTCGGTCAATGAGCGGAGGCGAGTGCCACCCAGACAATGTCAAGCGACTCTCAGGGGTCACTTCAAAGGTGTTACTAGGCTGTAAGTAGTAAAAATCGGGTAAAAATTCTCATCTGGCAACACTAATTTGTAGTACAAAAATATAACATGACACCAATATTATCAGTGAGGGGTCAGGCCTTAATGTTGCCAGTTTAAAATATTGTGACGGCATATGAATAATCTTTTGTACGTGAGCTGCTTACTGCATTCGTGATGATAGTCGGCTGAATGGGGAAAGGTTTCTAGATTTATAGCAAATCGTGGTGGGTGCAATGATGGTCGGATCAATTCATTATTTTATTACTATTATTAAATTATGATGGAAAAAAACGCGCACACACATCCTCAGTTAGTCCTGCCATAGTGAGAGGGGGTGGACTTAGCTACGCCACATTGAGTACATATTATTAATTGTCGTTTAGTCTGATTCGATTCGATGTTAAAAGTACTTGGTGTCGAAAGATCCCTGTTAAAGATGTCCTGGCCCATGGGGAAGGAACCAGGGTTATGTTGGACTCTCCAGCCTAGCGCTGACATATTGACTAAAACCCCATGGTGTTTTTAACGCATAGGAGATCCAGACTCTGCTCTGCGGAGGTCCATGGTATGAAGAGCCTCAGTTTGTATAAATGGACGACGGATAAATCCCCTGTCCATCCAGTGAAGAGCCCATCAGGGCAGCAGGCTGTTCTGTTTTTTGGGCTCTTTCAGCTGATGAGTTACCATCACTGATAATAATGAGTTTATCTAATTGAGTGTAGTTGATACAGGTTCATTGATAATGAAATGTGCAGTCCGCTAAGATATTACCTACTGTCTACGGTTCCGCTGTCTTGACGCACAAAACTCGCGGTTTCGAGTTCATAGAATCATGCTGCTTATTTGACCGTCAGTTTCGATGCATTATTGCAATAATATGGAAATCTTTAACGACGTTATCATATTGCTGCGAGACCGATGCGAATGTTCTCCCGGAACGAATGTGTTTTCGTTTAGTTTCATTTTAAAGGTAGTGCTGTCTGTTAAAATACAATATTAGGTAATATATTTGTTTTTATTAGAACCATATGTAAGTTGAGACAAAAGTACATAATATAATGTACATTGGTACCGGTCAGAATTTAGAGAGATTTGAACGTTAGACTACGGTTGCTCTTAAAGGTGGATCTTCATGAAGTTTATTGAGTTATCTATAATTTTTTTTCAACTAATTTTGCGTTGGATTGTCAGTTCATTGAGAAAGCTTTCAAGCTTGAAATGTGGGATAAAGCTTTAAACAGCTTAAAAGGTTTCCTAGGATCGAAACCAATACGCATATGAAGTTAGTACCAAATGAAGGCTTTTAAAACCTACATGACCTGAAAACTAAAAGTCAATGTAACCTAAAAACATATATAAACCGTGGACACGCTTCGATAACACGTATATGCGTTATATTAATGCAAATTACTCGCGTCGACGAGGCGACCATGTTATCTGTGCTGTTTTTTTACAGCCGAGTGAAATTCCTTACGATCATTATAAAAAATAACCGATATCAGTGAAAAATGACCGAGTGAATCGGGCGGGAAATCTTTACAATGTTTTTCGACAAACTGTGACACAATTGTGACGGGGTATCCATTTAATCTATACCCTATTATAAATGTAAAAGTAATCGTCTGTTACATTTTTACGCCAAAATCGCTGAACAAACCGCACTCTAGCTTTACATCAGGCGGAGTGTTGTCACATGCCGTGCTACAATAAAAAATAAAATATATTTCGATATTTGGCAAGGAATTAGATTGCATCCCGGGAAAGGATACACCTCTTGCCTAAAAAAAAGGTTCGTTGTTTAGGTGAACACATAATTTCTTAAGTTAAACGCACATCATGCATACGAAGTTGCTGGCTTATAAATAAACAATAATAAAAACATTCGTGCCCATAACGGTCGGGCGTGCATGAAGAGAATTGTGGATGTGAGGGAAACGCGGTAGTTGTGTCAGATTTGTGGTAAGTGACGTTCCGTTGTCTCTACCTATCCCTGTGGGAAAAAGGCGTGAAAATATTCGTCAAATATTTTACTACATACCTTGTCCTGGGTATCAATCAAGACGAGGAAAAGATAAAGTCAATCAATCTAGATGATGCATACTCGTCTGCTCAGGCCGGCATAGCGGAGGCGACTGCTACCCGAAGAGATTTATCTGTGATACAACTAGTTCATGCTCCGCACTCTAGTTGAAGATCAGGCGGAGTGTTGTCATATACTGAGCTACAATAAAAAAAACACGAAATAAAAAATTACAATAATGTGAATAATTTAATTTATTGGTATAGTCATAATGAAATTGAAGAAAAGCCGTACTATAATTAAAAATCAATACAACGAAAAATAAAGTTAAAAGCAAATTACACACAATTTCTTATAATCGATATTATTTCGCACTGTATGAATAAATACATCATGGCCGACACTTGCTTTTAAAAATGTAAATACAACCGCATCATGTACACCACTTATCACTAAATAAAGACTATGGAAACCGGCGATTTTCATACTATATAATTGAAAAAGAAATGTGCGGTAATTGAAAAAAAAACAACCACACGGATGGCACAACGATTTACGTTCGGCTGCGGCGTAGGTATTGGTTTTTGAAAGTTCGGTGAAATTTTTTAATTGCAAACTGAATCCTACGCGCCGCATCGCATCAGAATTGCAGCGAAGATAACTTATTAAAATGCACGCCTTTTTATGCATTTTATGTGTTCACTTCTTGTGCTACATGTAAATATACTATCAAGTAAAATTCAGGTAGGTATTGTACTTACTTGAACTCGTATCTGATAAAAATACTTTAGTGACTTTGTCGCGTTTCAGGAAAACTTTGGAAGTAGCCAGGTCCACTGTCAATCTAAATGGTACATATTCGCCTCAAGCGAATTCGCAATTGATCTGTAGTAGCAGTTGTTTTCGTTCATGGACTGCACTCTAGCCTAACATCAGGCGGAGTTCAATAAAAAAGAAAAAAATCATATTGATTTATCTTCTTTTGTTATAAAAGTAAAAAAAAATGAATTAAACCTATATATTCTGGTATCCCTACCTACCTATCAATAATGGGACCTAAACAGACCCAGTTTTTTGTCATTTTCGGTGATTATTGCGATGGTAAAATCGTATTTATGGGAAAATTTTGTTTATGCCTGATTTTTAGAGATGAATATATTAGCTATAATTTTATACTATGACATCCTCACAGTTGTGTTCCCTGATTCAGTACATGGTACCAGAAAAACATCGATTTTTGTAATAGCATCCTTAATAAATTAACAAAAAAACTGTCATACAGAAATTACATACGTTTTTTAAATAATCGAATACTAAATAGTTGTAAATTAAATACGACAACGACAGAATAAAGAAGTTTTCGGAAATGATCGTAAATATAAAAGTTTTATGTCTAACAAATTATTGGGTTCCAATCTTGCGGACTGTAATTGGTGGCTGATCGCATATCGATGTGTATGATATTTTTGTTGCCAATTTAATGTGCGAGAAAGATTTATGTTATACTCATGCGTTTTTTTATAATAACCCGGCATCTGATGTTAAGCTAGAGTGCCATCCGGGAGAGGCAACTGTTACCACAGAGAAATGTGGTGCAGGCAGCAGTTCTCTCTGCAATGGCCAGCTTGAGGAGACGACTTAGCGAACCTTCATAGAGGATTTCATAAATCAAAAATATTTGAAGAAAATATTCAAAAGGAAATATTACTGAAAACTAGGCTGCATAGACAAAGAGCCTTTTGCCTTTGACGAGCAACAAATAAACAGAAAATTTATGTAAAACTGTATATTTCTTATTTCATATTATTAGGTAATACTTTGATACTAAAGATGACCGCAGTCACTTTTAGGTTTTAGGTCAGTTAGTGTTTGACTTGACGGCAACATTGTCAAATCGTTTGAAGCGGCCTACGCTTTTTTCATGTCAGATGTATGAGGTTTGCTTCTGTAGTATATATGTCTATGGGTATTGGGTATAGGTATTTAGACTTGGTAGCAAAATTAATTTCACGAGTGACTTCGAAGCGGCTGGAGTAAGATTTATGAAGATAATTATGATACTTGGTGAATATTGTAACACGTCCCGCTGTTTAAATGCAAAAAGGTGTAGTTGTAGATAATTCAAAGGAGATACGGTACGTTCAATTTGCGAGGTACTCGGAAAAGATGCGCGCGGGTCAATTTGTTTAAAGATAATTTTCGGTGCGCGGCGTTAATTCGCTGCGGCCCGTCGTCGATAAAAGTTGACATGGATCTACTTGTTTTATTGCACCATCTTTCTTGGCCGTTCGCAGGGTTGTCGACTTATTGATTTTATGTTGGTAATTATTTATATCTTTAAATAATTATGTCCTTAATTCGCACTTAAATTAAATTACAATTTTCAATACCTTTATTTTAATATACGTAACTTTTGGATGATTCCAACTATTTATACATTTTTTTTAAATTAATGTAGCTCGGAATATGACAACACTTCACCTGATGTTAAGCTAGAGTGCAGTCCATAAACGGAGGTGATTGCTGTCAGAGAAGGGGATCTACAGACAGCAGTCGCGTCCGCTATGCCGGCTTTGTGAGATGGTATGGGAAGGAGGAAAGACGTGGCTTGGAAGGTTGTTTAACAGTTTAATGGAACGAGTGGACGACACGAACGACAGGAATATAGCGAGAGGAGTGTGCACTGTCAATCTGGTTGGTGTGCATCGCAGCAGTTGTTTCCGTTGGTGGATCTGATGGACTGCATTCTAGCTTTAAATCAGACGGAGTGTTGTCATATGCCGAGCTACAATAATAAATAAATAAATAAATAAATATATGTTAAATGTAAATATATAAATAACTACATATAATTAAACAGCTAACATCTTTATTGTGGAATGAAAAATATCATCAATTAAGTAATTTTATTATAATTTTAACGCTAGAATGTTGTTTGACAATTAGAAGACCATGGAACTTGTTATATTTATTACTATTAAGTCATGGTTAAAAGGTTTTTACTTGAAACAAGCATAGTGGTGATCGTTATTAGCCCCGTCTGTCGTCCTGGGGTAGTACCAACACTTTCAAGTTGTAATACGTCGCGTTTCGGGGTGATGCACATTCGTTTCCTCAAGCTGGCATAGTGAAGGCGACTGCTGCCTGTAGAAATTTATCTATCTATATTTATTTATCTCTGCATCAGTGGCGCCTTATGTTGCGATTTATGAGCGGATACAATTGCTATCAAAGAAATGTCTGTAGGTAGGTGTCGCCTCCGCTATGCTGCTAATTCGAAGTTGATCTTGAAACACGACTAGGTTACTTCATTGAAAGTGGTGGTACTACCACGAGATTAATTTTTTTTTGTAGCTCGGCATGTGACAACACTCCGCCTGATGTAAAGCTCGAGTGCGGTCCATGAATGGAAACAACTGCTATTACAGAGAAACCTGTGAGTAGACGAGCATGTACCATCTATTGACAGTGTACTCTCGCTATACCTGGCTACTTTCAAACTATTCCCGAAAGGCGACAAAGTTACTTCACGGTACGATGACAAAAATGATTATCATCAGACCTATTTTATGTGATTCTGGAAGTATAAACCCTGAATAAATACTGATTTTTAATCTTCAATGTTTTAAATATTTCTCGTATAGTGTGTAGCAGCTGATTCGATCCATTTCTCAAAGTGCCGGTAACATGAACGTCGTGGAATTGGATAAATCGTGTGGAATTTCACGGTTTTTTTTTGTAATACGGAACATGCTATTTATTTATGTTGCTTCAACTTCTAATATATATTTTTAATAGTAACTCAACATGTAACTGTACTCAACCAGGCTAGAGTACGGTACACGAGTAGAAACAATTGTTACCATAGATAAATGTCCACAGGCCTAAACGAATGTGTTCACGGTACACACGCCTCTCGTTTTTTTATTGTAGCTCGGCATGTGATAACACTCCGCCCTAGAGTGCGGTCCATGAATGGAAACAACTGCTACTACAGAGAAATCTCTACAGGCAGCAGTCGCTCCTACTATGCCGGCTTGAAGAGATGAGCTGTACCATCTAGATTGATAGTGCACACTTCTCTCGTTATATCTGGCTATTTTCAAATTGAGCCCGAAACGCGACAAGGTCACTTCACAGGTGTTATATTGAAAAATGGTGGTACTGCCCCAGGACGGCTGACTGGGCGAATAACCATCATCAGTCTGCCTACCACTCGTTAATAGTGCCTAGGTTTCGTTTGATTTTCGTCCGATACTGCTATCCGTAAAGATTTCTGTATAGTAGCAGTTGTTCCCGTCCATGGTCCGCACTCTAGCTTTACATCAGGCGGAGTGTTGTCATATGCCGAGCTATAATAAAAAAAACTTTCAAATTGATCCTTTCGACCATGACGGCTGCAAAGCTTTCAAAACGTCTCGAATTAAATTAATCAAAATAAACGCTTATCCAGTTAAAGTTGATTATTATTAGCCCACTCTGCTGTCCTGTGCTACGTTAATCAAGGATTTTCATTTCATTTCATTAAGGACCGTTTGCACCAGAAGACCCGTTAAAGTTACTTTAACTATTACTTTTACGGCGACGACGTTCGTTAAACGTTTACATTTATTCCACACGCGTTGCAATATCGTGTAAATTCATATTGTTATCGTTAAAAGGGTGGCTGATCCCGAAAAAATAATAGAAAAACCTATTTGGCTTCTTTTCATACATATGACGTTTTGACGATTACTTTAATTTTAATCAGCCAAGATTCGTTGGTTACGGTTAGCGTTAAAGTAAACGTCAAAACTGATAGGCGCGACGGTGGTGACATTCATAACACAAATGTAAACATAACGGTTAAAGTAAGCATAAAAGTAATAGTTACGAGTAAAGTAACTTTAACGGGCCTTGTGGTGCAAACGGACCTTAATGAAATGAAATGAAAATCCTTGATTAACGTAGGCATGGACTTGGCATGCACTTGTTCATCGTCAGAAACTACCATTGACTTCGGAAAGGCATATGACGAGAAGACAGCCATAAGAAACTCGACAATTATAGCCTATGTTTATAATAACAAAAAAAAAACTGAATTATAAATTCAGAAAAAATAGTAGTAATACTACTTCCAAACGTAACGCCCGCGGAGTGTCGTAGTCGCGTTTCGGGTTCAGTTTGGTACCTCTAAGGTATAAATAAAGGAGTGCCCGGTCAACCATTCGTCTCATTAAGTCTGCTTGCAATTTCTCTGTAGTAGTAGAGTACTCTACGAAGTCACAATAAAAAAAAATGATTACTAATAACAAAATTATTTACACAAAAGTTTACAGTTTGTTATACCATCATCGCGGCGTCATTAAAAAGGAATCAATTGCAGTCTTTCACTCATATAATTACATAATAACAGTTTCACGTTAAACAATTATGTTTATCTATTTTGTAGTCTTGTACATCGCTCACAATCAAATTGTCAAGCTTGATTGAGGAGTGAGGTAAGCAGCTGCTTTTCTCACAAACCAAACATTAATATTTATATGAAAACGTGTATGTAGTGTTTTGTTTTCATTTACCTTCCTTTTTTGATATTACTAATTAGGGTTCTTGGTTCTATGTTTTATTTATTAAGGGTTCTACGAGCAACAGTCCCCTTCATTATGTCGACCATGCGTTGACAAAGCACACTTATTTCGTTATACATAATCACTTTCAAGCTCATCCACCTGAAGGGCGATCGAATGCATCGTCTCACCGTCGAAACAATCCCCTCGCGGACTAAAAAGTTCGGGCAGTCCTTCTGTCGTTACATTTGTCGTTTCGACGACTTTCCCAGCCACGTCTTTCCTCCTTCCTATAACATGGAATCCTTCAAGCGCAGTGTGAAGAGGCATCTCATCAAGCCGGCATAGCGGACCCGACTGCTGTCTGCAGTTCCCCTTCTCTGACAGCAGTTGCCTCCGTTCATGGATCGCACTCTAGCTTAACATCAGGCAGAGTGAGGTCATATGGCGTGCTAAAATAAAAAAAAGGTCCACACATGAAGGTCATCACTTACACCTGAAAGTGTTGGTACTACCTCGGAACGGCATACTGGACTAATAACCATCATCGGTCTGTCTCCACTCTTGAATAGGAAATCAAAGCTCACAAGTGTAGGCGAACGTTTAATTGACATTTTATAATTGTGTCCAAAGAAAACAGTGGGCGATGTATAAAAACCAGTATATTGTGACAAATTGCGTTGTTTTAGAGAGTTACATCCGTAACATTTCAACGCTAATGTTAATCTCAAATCTTTTGATATTTATTATGAATATGTTTCGCAATAAATCTCAATTAAATACATCCTTCTAAGGAGACTCCCGCGCCCGCACCGCCGCGTTTCGCACTCCGAATATTCAACTTAACTGTTCACGCCGATATCGATCTTTACCCATTCTAAACGCTCCAACGCTCAAATATATTTCATGAAAAGTGACAACAATTCCGATCAAATATTCAATCTTCGATTCGATCGATCGATCGCTCCCAATAAATACGTCACAGGTGCGACAATACTATATAAAATAAACAATAAAGACAATGGCATAATTTGACATCACATCAAAATAAGACCTGAAAGTGAACTCTCTAAAGTCACATATCGCCTACATCGGCGGTGTGCCGGCTTCATCTGAAGGTGCATAATAAAGATCTACGAGTACCTCCCCGGCGCCGACAGATCCGCCCGATGATAACCGCCTCAGATCATCACCACAGATATGGGGCCGTAGATTTGAAAGTATAAACTGTTTGGACAGGCTCGTATAGAATCTTTCACGTAGCTCTGCCGGCACGAATATGACGGCATCGCTCTCCAGACTCGCAGGGGAATATAGGGCTCTGTCTCCGTCGACGTAAACATTAGTATCGCGTGCATTCCTATCGTCGCGGTCCGAGGCTCGACGCTATATCGCGCGGTCTCTTTGTGACGGAACAATAAGAAATATATCTTAAATCTTTCACTCGAGAGCCGGGATTCCTTCGGGCGGAGCGTTATCGCCTTTCATCTGGACGCTTGAGTTTCGCACACCGATTGATCGATAGCATTTTTTGCTGTATTCAGGCACCGTCTGTAATCTTATTTATAAAACAATTGAACGTCGAGTGAAGAGTAATAAAAGAACTCGTCTCCCGTTCGCGTAATGGCTATTGGTGGAATCCCGTTGTCTCGGTGGGTAATTGTCATTTCATTATCGAAACATCGACGCTGACAGCTCTAGAAATATTCGCCAGCTATCTTTTTGCGTGTATCGAAATTGCCAATAATCGGACTGAGCGATTCGTGATGGATTTCGAAAACGATTTAGTGATGTATGTTGCGCTTCGATTTTGAGAAAACTTTTTTTTATACTTGATAAAGATAGTCGAGTCTTATCTTCCATTGTAGAGCTCGGATACTTTTTACTTGGATTCCGATCGATCAGCCTGTCCGTCAAATGTTTCTTTAGATGAAGATTTATTAATTGTTAATTCCCAATAGATTAAATAGGAGGCTTTAATAGAATACGGCGTTGCTTAAGTGAGGTAAATCAGAAAAAACCCAGGACATATTATGTAAAAACAAAATAAATATAACCATTATACTAGAAACGATATAAATATGTATGAGTGTTTATTTAGTGGCGACGTTTGGTTGACGAGGCAGCCTGGATGGCTGACAGTAGAGCGAAATTGAATCATAAGTAAAAACGACAAGATCATTACTAAAACAAAGCTATGGTATGTAGATATTGTAGATAGCGGTTGGGCTGCATGACAGTCGGAAAGGTTAGTCTGCAGGGTCGTCAGTTTACTGTTACTTTGAAGAATTTAATATTATTTAATTCCTGGTGAACTAGATTCTTTTTTATTAGAGCTTGAGAATACAGTTTTTTTTTTAAATATTCAACAATAGGTTTTTTATTATTGTATCTTTAATAATTATAATTTAACAGTTTGAAAATTGAACATCAACTTTTTTAACAAACTTTTTTAATAGCAACAAAATCAGAATTTTAATATACCCTTTTCTTTATTATTTATTTATTTTAGCACGTCATATGATCGTACTCCGCCTGATGTTAAGCCAGAGTGCGATCCTGCAGACAGCAGTCGCGCCCGCTATGCCGGCTTGATGAGATGCCTCTTCACACTGCGCTTGAAGGATCCCATGTTATAGGAAGGTAGAAAGACGTGACTGGGAAGGTCGTTCCACATTTAATGGAACGACAAAAGAAGGATTGCCCTAACCTAAAATTAATTGAAGGAAAAAGAAAGAATCGGTAACTGTAGGCTCGTCAAATGTCTCTGGAAACTAAGTACTCTGCTAAATAGGGTTGTAAAAATTCTGCTAGTAAATATTTAATTAAAAGTATTACATCATGAGGTACTAACTGGAAATATAGTTCTTTTGTTTTTGAAACAGTATAGTTACTTTTACTTCGGTTTTTAGCTTGAGCTCGTTTAGGTCTTGCAATGTATTTTGCCAACCCTACATTCAGTGTCTACCCCGAGCAGGTTACTTACGGTGCCAGTATTCCAAGTTTTATCTGAAAGCCGCGGGTATATATGATAAGAACCAGTACTACGACCTCACCGAACCTCGACACAATGCGGCTATGTTAAAACTGTATATAACATTTGATTCTGTTTTAAGTCGGTTGGCTGTTTCATGAAATATATCATTTCGTGCTATTTGCACTTTTAAATGATTTATTGCTCTTTTTTTTGTTTTATATGGCGTATAACAATTTGCCAGTGTCAAAGTAAATATTTTTTGCATCAAGTTAATAACATTGTGCATCACGAGTCATTCATTCATCACACTAAACAAACAGTCAGGTCAAGTCCCAGTCAAGTCAAAAATTGTTCCAGTAAAGTGGAAGAATCTTTACTGAAACTTCCTAGAGAGTTTTGGAGGGAAAATGGAAACACAGGTATTCTTCTTTTGAATTGTTTGCCCACACTCACGCACGTTCAAGAACACTTAATGGTTAATAATCCACCATTATTACACATTAACACTCGAAGAAACACATGTTTGGGAAAATAATTCAAAACAGACAACCTGACGTCTCAAGATGGCCGCCAAAACTCCTTATTGCTATTTGTTAAAAGTTTCCTTTATACAGTGTGAATTTTTCAAATGCGCTTTCATGGCCTCATCCGAAACTATAGCAGATAGCGAAAAATGCTCAAAGGAGTCCCGAGGTCGACTTTGAAACATAAAACACATACTGTATTATTGCACCATCCAAGGTCACTTCACGTGTGTTACAGTCGAAAGTGGTGATACTACCCCAGCACGGCAGACTGGGCTAATAACCATCATCAGTCTTTAATATTGCCTATAGGTACTGAGCGACCAAAGTACATATAACGTAGTTGTTACATTGGAACCGGTCAGAATTTAGTGAGGTTCGAACTCGGGTCTCATCGATCGTCCACTTCGCGTTTGACCACTAGACTACGGCCACCCTACTCTACATATACTTAAGTATATATATACTTATTTACATACATAAACAAATACATTTGTAAGCGATAATGATAGATTTTCTTTTTATTGTTAAAGGGAAAAATTTCAATACAATATGGAGCCAATTTAGTCTCGTGCGGTATCGGTCTGTATCCATAACTTAGAGCGGCTGCTTTCCCCACAAAGAATCTCCTTTGCAATCCTCATAATGCAGTCTGCAAAGAGATTTAGACCCTATTGCCTTGGGTTTAAGTTATATGTTACTTTGGAAGTTTATACAGTATTTCCTTCTTGACTGTGGTAACGAATAATTTTTAAAGGAGAATACCAAACAATATTCTTAAATAATATTTTATTGCTTTATTAATTCGTTTTAATTATATCAACACATTATTTATCAATCAATAAAGCAATTACTAAAGCATTTAAAATAATAATAACCTCAAATATTGTATCAGAAAACATCTAATTACTCAATAACCTGGGTGAAAAAATTAAAACTGATTGGTAATAAGGAAGTAGATTTCTTTTTTTACAAAATTAACAAAGAATCTCGAGAAAAAATAGAGGGCCCGATTTTCTTAGGCGAATAGGCATTCTTTTTAGGTTTTGGTTTTTTATTTTTGATATAGTAATTATTTTGTACGCCTACATGTGCGCGTGCCTTTATACATAATTAAAAATTCCTTGAAATTTAAATTCAAACGAAAACCATATTTAATTTATTTGTTTATTGATATTGCGGACACTACATGCCTAGAAATTTATTATTCAGTATTCTGTTATATTATAATTAAATTAAAAACAAGAAATCTCGTAAATGAGCGGCCGTGGTCTAGCGGTAAGACGTGTGAACTCACGATCAATGAGACCCGTGTTCGAACCTCGCTAATTCTGACCGGTGCCAATGTAACTTTGTTCGCTCAGCTATTAGCCCAGCCTGCCGTCCTGAGGTAGTACCACCACTTTCGAATGCAACACCCGTGAAGTGACCTTGTCGCCAGGTATAACGAGAAGAGTGTGCACTGTCAATCTAGATGGTGCATACTCGTCTCCTCAGACCGGCATAGTGTGTTGTTTCTGTTCATGGACCGCATTCTAGCTTTACATCAGACTGAGTGTTGTCATATGCCGAGCTACAATAAAAAAAAGATAATCTCGAGTGTGTTGACCACACTGTATTCAATTTACGTGGCGCACTCTGCAAGATACAACGGAACAATAAACAGGAGCGTAACACTCCCAACCATTACGTATTCCTTCCACGATCATATAGTAATACAGTGCTGGTTACCATTTGCACGTTTACATTGCTGCGTTAGTACTAAAGTAAGGTTCTGCAAAAGAACTCAAACTAATTACAAAGACCAATAGCCACGTACAACATAGGTCTCTTCAAATCGAAGGTGAACAGGTACCTCAAAGGCAGGCGTGCTCCACCATAGACCACATCACTGCTTATCACCATGCAGGGTGTGGTCAAACGCTTGCCTATTAAGCATTAAAAAAACGTGTATTCAAAGATCTTACTTTAAGAGTTGGGTTAAGCATTTATCTAGACTACCATGGGTAGGGTTGCCAGGTCGCCAAACCTAATAGCCGGATAGACCAGCCAGTTTGGCCGGACATTTGGGTTATTTGGGTAGAAAGGCCGGATTTTGTCTCAGTATTAATAGGTACCGATAGAGCGCAGGGGCGGGCGACGGGCGGCACTTCGGCCTGCGTTAGCGACCGACGGTGGACTCTCGTCGCTTGCGCTCGGCCACGCTCGGCGCTCGCTCGTTTGCGAAATGTAACAAGCCTAACAAAAGCCGGACACGCAATCAAAAAGCCTACCTATGGCCGGCTTTATCCGGACGCCTGGCAACGCTAACCATGGGTTCGCAAAGGCGTATGATGAGAACACTGCCACAAGAAACTAATTAACTATAGTCAGTGCATAATTTAATAGTTAACAAAAAATGAATTCTGGATTTGGGAAGAAAAATTCGTTATTCATACATTTTAGCGTATTCGAGTATTTCGTATAAAACCATTTTTCTTCTAAACTATTATATTAGCTAGGTTTTTTTATTTTCATCATGATATTAGACAATACAATACCTAGGGAATCTTCGGTTTATTTTTCTTAAATAACTTTTCAATTTTATTTTTTTTTGCATAAATCAACACAATCGCGTGAGAAAGGTCAACGGCGTCTATCCACCTCTTAAAACAGTTTCAGTAAATTTTAAGCAGTCAATATCTCGTACATGGTGGTTGTCAGCCCTATCTGCCGTCCTGACCACCACTTTCAAGTGTAACACCTGTGAAGTCATCTAGTTGAAGTCATCCCGGGTTTCGGGATCAGCTTGAAAGCAGCCGGGTAGAAAAGTACTACAATACAATTGTCACGCCTTTTTCCCAAAGGGATAGGCAGAGACAACGGAACGCCACTTACCACGATCCTGACAGAACACGTCGTTTCCTTCACATCCACAATTCTTTTCATGCACGCCCGACGGTTATGGGCACTAGGCAGCCCAGCTTTCATGAGGATGTTGCAGTGTTAATGGATGGTGCACATTGGTCACCTCAAACCACCATAGCGGAGGCGACTGCAGCTTTATGGACGGCTTTAATCTAATTGTTCACGGTTGATATTTTTTTATTGTAGCTCGGCATGTGACAACACTCCGCCTGATGTAAAGCTAGAGTGCTGGATGGATACAACAAATACCACAGAGAAATCTCTACAGGTAGCAGTCGCCTCCACTATGCCGATTTGAAGAGATGAGTATGTACCATCCCGATAAACAGTGCACACTCCTCTTGTTATACTTGGCTACTTTTAAACTATTCGCGTAAATATTAAGGGTGTTACATTCGAATGTGGTGGTACTACCCCAGGACGGCAAACTGAACTTATAACCATCATCAGTCTGCCTATCACTCTTTAATAGTGTCTATAGGCACTGAGCGACCAAAGTACATATAACAAAGTTACATTGGTACCGGTCAGAATTTAGCGAGGTTCGAACAAGGGTCTCATCGATCGTGAGTTCCCGCGTCTTACCGCTAGACCACGGCCGCTCTTATTTATTTAAAGAAAATGGTCATAGACAACGTAGTTAAGAAGGCAGGCAGTTATGGAAGGTATGGTTTAAACTTAAGTTAATAATCAAAGCATTTACGAGTTAGTACGCACTAACTTTATTGGTAGATAATTGTCGCAGCCTCTTGCCTACCATTACTGCAGTATCGGCCTAGATAACACGACCTCTCTCATCTTCTACCGGCAATGTTTCTCAAAGTTTTTTTTTAGCTCCTTCGACTTTGTTTTGAAATTTCTAATTTTTATATTAAATATTTGTATAGGATGTATTTATTTATTTATTTATTTCGGAGAAAATACAGCGACAGGCAGAAGCAGAAATAAAGAAGAGTTAGAACATAAAATACAATAGATTTACCCGCCACCAAATAAATTTCCCACTATGTACAATTATTGTGCACTTTCACGAACATTCAGACAATTGTTATCACATTACTAGGATGCAGTTTGGTCATTCAATCAAATGTAGGTAGATTATAATACTAAGTTTTTTTAAAAAAAAGTCTTGATGGAACGGAAAGGATGGTATGAAAAAATTACAATTTTATTTGTTAAATTATTGAAATAGTTTTTGTAAAGGAATTAAAAAAAAAAAGATAAGATCCTAAACTTATCTTTTTGGTATGGGTATCAGAAGAAAGACAACGTGATCAACCCACACGCGACACAATTGCATCTATTTTTTTTAAATGTCATTTTCGCAATATGCAATATAATTATATTTTTGATTTCGACTGAGAATCAATCTTGTGACCTCTTCGTTGAAGATAGGCACGCAAATCACTGCGCTATAGAGTCCGTTAATTATCTACCTACGTATGATTTTGTAAAATTATAGTAAATTATAGAAAAAAAAATTCCAATGGGAAATATAATAAAAATGCAAACATTTAAATTATATAATTTATATGAATAACAGTTTGAGTATCGCTGGTCAACCGTATTGTCCGTTTAAGAGATAGCGTTCACAATGCTACTGCGGTCTCATTACTAATTAGGACTCGGCTTATGAACAACCATTGTTAAGACTAACTCGATATATCTCTTAAGATGATATCGGAAATCAGATTTTTCTCAAGATGAATGTTAATTGAAGAAATTAAAAAAAAAGTTTTTAAGGAAACAATTGCTACTAGAGATGAGTTTCTACAGGCAGCAGTCGCCTCCGCTATGTTTGCTTGATGAGACGAATGTGCACCATCCAGATTTTTATTTATTAAATTAAACACACAAAACGGCATGCAAGTGTATACATGTCAAAATAGCAATACAGTTAAAGCTTGTGCGCACACCATGGCAGCAGTGATTACAATACAATACAATACAATTGCCTTTTCACATTTTACAATTTTATGCAGTTGTCTCAACATTGTCATACAAATACAGTCTAATTAAGCAGTTACTTTCAAACTGATCCTGAAACGCGATAAGGTCACTTCACGGGTATTATTAAATCAAAATTCATAAGTGGTGATACCACGCCAGGACGACAGACTGGTCTAATAACCATCATCGGTCTGCCTACCACATTTCTTGAAAATGGAAACGAGAGAGGCGTGTAAGCATCGTGGAAGGTAGTGAATTAGTAATCCATTGTCTCTATCGGCGATCTATGTAGATCCTTCCTCCTTCCTTTTGCTGGCTTCATTTTTTGTTGTTTTCTAGGTTTTACATTTTCAAATTTTTGTTATCTGAAAGCGAAAAAAGTATGAATTAAATGTTATTATTGTGAAACTTTCTTTTTGTTTTGCAGCTATATGAGCTCGGATATAAGTACAATCAGCAACAGGCTGGCTGCATCACCTTATACAAACACTATTTGTGTTTCTCTCTAGGTGTTTGAATCTCGACAATTAAAAATCGGTTTGCGATTTGCATCCATAATCTCGTGTCTTCAGACGATAATTTTCTAAAGTGTCATAGCTAACATTTGCTGATAGTACAAAAATATAGTATTAAAAATTACCTATACTGTGTAATATCTATGCGTACATTCTCGTTTCTTTCTAAGAAGGCGTATAAAATAATTATAAGGCTTCAATTTTGAGGCGTAAACTTTAAGAAAGTGGCATAAAGTTTGCAAAAAAGGTGCTCTAAATTTTTATGACTAGATAAAGTCATGTCTCGATTGTTATTGTGCAATGAATTGTAGCGTTTTATGTTAATAAGTGACATTGGTGCGTGTGGGTTTTGTTATTTCGAAATCCTGACTAATCACATTCGTGGGTTGCAAGGAAAAAATGGCAATTTTAAATTATACATACTACCCACATTTGAGACGTTAAAACGTCGAAGCCTACTTACTAACTGGACGAAAAATCTTTGTTTTTAAACCTCTGACTATCTACACTTTAAATTCAGCTAAGGCTTTTGTAGAAACACTGAAAGTGTTCACACCTACCTACGCGTTACAGACACGTCACGGACACCTCCCTCAAGGACTCACAGCAGTTATACGATGCTATAAAGCTATGATGACGTGACGTGACGTGACGTGACATGGCCCTCTGTCCTCTATTTGTAGTTTAGGTAGGATAAAACATTATCGAGAGATCAAAAACAAGCAATGCAAGTATTGATATAAGGCTAGTATCGCGAGGTTGAACTAAACAAAACCCTGTACTTGGAACAGCAGAGAGCAGTGTGTACTGTCAATCTAGATGGTCCATATTCGTCTCCTCAAGCCCTCATAGCGGAGGTGACTCCTGCCTGTAGAGATTTCTGTGTAGGACCAGTTGTTTTTGTTTCTTTACATTGGGCGGGGTGTTGTCATATGCCGAGTTACAATTAAAAAAAAACAAATATTACGGCTGGTACTAATGTAACTTTGATTCTCTCAATGCCTATGATACAAGGAGTGGTGGTTGAGTACTAATAAAAAAAAATTACTGTCGTTGCGGTCGTCAAAATCTATAAAAAACCGCAAAACAAATTCTTTGTGCATAGAGATATACTAGAGGAGCAAACTTCATACATCTGACACGAAAAAAGCGTAGGCCGATTCAAACGATTTGACAATGTAGCCGTCAAGTCAAATACTAACCGACAGAGAACCTAAACCTGGCTGTGGCCATCTTTTCTCTCGCGTCACATTGCGAGCGTTTTTGCACATCTAGTTGTATATATCAACGGTTTTAAGAGCAAAATTTATGTTTAATGAAAATTGATTAAATTGATAACATGGCAATTTCAAGCGCAGTGTGAAGAGGCATCTCACAAAGCCGGCATAGCGGAAGCCTTCTCTGACAGCAGTCGCCTCCGTTCATGGATCTTAATTACTTAATTATTTATATTAGTTTATCTGTTAACCGCCTACATACTGTTTAAATAAACGTTTAATTTAATATAAACATTATCGTTTATGGTTAAAGACAATTAACACTTTTGTTTCTAATATTTCTCTCTTCCGTTTTTTTTTTTTAAAGTTGAATAATTCGTGTCTTTCCTTAAATATCTATGTTGTATCCGTTTATGGTGCTGGCCATTTAATTTGTCATCATTTTCTTTGTACAGCCATTAGTATCTTTTTATTTGTTTATTGGGAATAGTTTTGTATGTCACGTATTTTTAATTTTATAGTAGCCCGGTATTTTACTACCCACAACTGTCTGATGTTACCAATAGCAGAGGTAACTGTTACCATAGGGAAACGTAGCGGTAACCTCCGCTATGCTGGTTTAAGAAGACGAATGTGTACCGTCCAGTGCGATAGTGTGTTTGTAGAGAATATTGGAGAGACAGATAATTGAGGGAGAAAGTTAATGGTGAGGGATGACGGTGACGGTCTCGTCTTTATCAGTTTACTTCTCAGCAGCCGAACATCGGTAAGGAAGCTTCAAAAATCTTTTGTTAATTTTTTTTACATAAACGCTAATTTACTCGTTTAATATTGTAATGCAAGTCGTCACAGTAATGTCTGAGAAATAATGATTGGATTTTAATAGCGGAGGTGACATAAAAATCAGTATGATTGTTGCTTATTAAGTTGACGATGTTGATGAGCTGATTATTCAGTGACAAAGCTTTATAAATTGCAATCCATTCTCACTCAATAACACTATCGTTTATCGGTGAAATTGTCCGTTTTATTCCGAACACAGAGACAAAATGTCGCGCGACAATACGCAAGATTACGTTACAATTATAATAGCTGTATTTTTACAGTAGATCTACATGCATTACATCGCGCCTGATTAGATTTGAGTTTGATCTGTCTATCTGCAGACGGGGCGTTATACCCGGCTACTTCCAAGCTGTACTACTCCACGGACGACATGTTCACACATAGTATACATGTATAGGTTTAGCATTCTTTCTTTATTTTGAATAATAAGAGAAATTGCATCTATATACGAGTTTCGTATGAAGTCTCATAAAGTCGCTGTGCTCAAAATTTTCCACTTTTAGTGTCGAAAGCTGGTCACCCCGCCCACGTTGCGGCGTGAAGAGCCTCATCTTATTAAGTCATTATTGGTGATCACGGATCTTTGTGGAAATGCGGGAAAGCGATTCTCTGAACCGGGGACGTCGAGATACTTAGTCTATTTGTACCTATTTACTTTAATCGCATCGACATTCTTTGTCTAGGTATAATTTTTAAATCGATCTTTCTTGCCTTCGAGGTAGTGTAAATGATAATAAAGGATAATGTCCATTTTTGGGCCACTTGATATCTAAAATTAACAAAATAATATTCTAAAATAATATCCTATTTTATTTTTTTATTAATTTATTTCACTAATATCAATACATTACAAATTAAAAGTCAATGTTTAATTACATAAAAAACAGATTGTCGACAATTACTAAAGCATTTAATATAATAATAACCTCAAATATTGCATCAAAGGAAGTCTAATTACTCAATAATCAGGGTAAAAAAAAATTTAAAAGTGATTGGTGATTAGGAATATATATTTTTTTTTTATTTTTTTTTTATTGTAGCTCGACATGTGACAACACTCCGCCTGATGTAAAGCTAGAGTGCGGTCCATGAATGGAAACAACTGCTACTACAGAGGAACCTGTGCGGGCAGCAGTCGCCTCCACTATGCCGGCTTGAGGAGACGAGCATGTACCATCTAGATTGACAGTGCACACTCCTCTCTTATACCTGGCTACTTTCAAACTATTCCCGAAACGCGACAAGGTCACTTCACGGGTGTTACATTCGAAAGTGGTGGTACTGCCCCAGGACGACAAACTGGACAAATAACTATCATCAGTCTGCCTACCACTCTTTAATAGTGCCTATAGGCACTGAGCGACCAAAGTACATATAACAAAGTTACATTGGTACCGGTCTTTAGCGAGGTTCGAACACGGGTCTCATCGATCGTGAGTTCACGCGTCTTACCACTAGACCACGGCCGCACTTGAAATTTGTATATTTATTTTCCTACAAAATGAACTGCAAATCATCGACAAATGGGCATTCTCCTTTAGATCCATACACGGAAACAACTGCCACCACAGAGAAATAGATTTCTGCTGGCAGCAGTCACCTCCGCTATGTGACAGGGCACAGCCCTTTCGCTATACCCGGCTGGCTACTTCCAAACTAGCTAGCTATCCCGAAACACGACTAGGTCATTTAACGGCGTTAAGCTTAAACGTGGTCCACCCTAGGACGGCAGACTGAGGCAGCGACCAACATCAATCTGCCTACCACTCTTACTCAGCTTTGAATTATTTTGTTAACCAATATTAGTATAACGAGAGGAGTGTGCACTGTCAATCTAAATGGTGCATATTCGTTTCTTAAAGACGGAGGATGGAGGCGACTGCTGCCTGTAGATATTTCTCTATAGTAGCAGTTGTTTCCGTTCATAGACCGCATTCTAGCTTTACATCAGGCGGATTGATGTCACATGCCAATTGCAATTAAAATTAAAACAAAAGTTTCTCGCAAAATTTCAGGTTCTATGTAGATAGTCAGGTATTTCTTGTCTCACGATCGTTCGCCAGTCGCTTCTTAAGACATCAAAGGGAATGATTAATAAATGTTTACAACAGGGTGTACACAGGTGTAGGTAGTGTTTAATCAACGTCATAACCTAAATCGATAATATAGTCGATGGTGATGAACATTTTCGCACATTAAAAGGTTTTTTGTACCTATTCGTAAATAAACTGTGACCCTTACGTTTGTCTGTGACCCATTCAAGAATTGGAACTTTAATCAGCATTTAATGAACCTATGAGCGTAATAGGTTATAAATTTAAGAAAATACGTTACAAAATTCATGGAGATTTGGCTGAGATTATGACTTACTTTTTTTTTCGTGGTATTATGACATTTTTATGACAAATTCACATGTAAGTGTGTGTAAGTAAATAATAATATGTGTAGGTATTGTGAAAATGAATAATAAATACGCTAACGTAAAACGAAGTTAGGGTTACAAATTAAGGGTTGAATAGAATAAATATACACGTTAAAGATGTTTTGTAAAAAAAAGTTTAAAGTGTAGAAAGCCTGCGCGGGCGCACGCAGAGGTCACGTTCGACTTGAATCAATCACTTACGATAGTGTCGCGGCGTTTTGTTAAGTTTAACATTGTGATTAATATGGATTTCAGAAAATATAATTCACTGTGTAGAAACGCATATAAGAGTTGATTTTTTTGGTTTTTATAACAAGTTTAAAAATTATATACATATATATTATGACGAAAAACTAAGAAGAACATTTGCGCCCTGTGAAGGCTGTGGGCTCGAATTCCAAATTCAGCATAGGCGTTGTTTTTTTTTATAAAATTTTCATCAATATTTATTAAAAAAGAAAAAAACAAATTAAGTATTTATAAATGCCAATATTTATTTAAAAAATAACGATAAATTGATGTAAGATTTCATAGATTTAGCCATAATATGAGGTCGGTACAGTACAGAATAGTCTCTTAAATAGACTAGGCTAAAACGTCTCCTTGCATAATTTTTATATAAAAATCAAAATGCATGATTCAGCGACAAATTACCTCCATGAAATAATGAACATTAATTACTATTGATATGTGTGAATTTCTCCAATGAATACTCGTCCCATTTAACACTACGAAAAGTTGCAACTGTCAACGGGTACCTAAACCTTTAATTTGTGTAATTTACCGTTTGTAGCGCATCCTCAACATTCTTACTATAAGTTGCCCATAATTCTTTATTTTTTATGGATTTTTTAGGAACTTTCCTACAAGGCACACCAGCCCCATCGAACTTAAACTTATTCAACTTATTCTAGCTTAATTAAAGGGGAGGTTGTCGCCAATGAACAACACTGCCAAACTCAAAATACACGTCTGATGTCGGTTCATCCAGAATGCGCTAAACCAACATCAAGACTGTTTAACCTACATTTATTCATCAGCGCCTCCCTCTCCTTTCGACTGTTACAGCATTCTATCATCAAATGGCTAATTTTTTTATAATGATTTAGTGATATTAGAACATATCAGGACTCGTAGTATTAGGTTGTATAAAAGAAGTATAAAGTTTAATTTAGTCGAGTGGAATTTGGAAGTAGCTGAAGTATAACAAGAACTGTGTTTACTGTCAACCTGGATACTACTCTTTAAGCTGACATAGCGGAGGCAACTGTTGCCTGCAGATATTTCTCTGTTATTAACATCAGGCGGAGTGTAAAAAATTTGGGATCTACTCAGAACTAATGAAGGTTCGATTCGTGCATGATATTTTTAGCATATTAAAATATTATGTATGTGTTGTATGTATGTACATCGATACACGCAAAGTATATGGAAGCATGTATAGTCCGTATTTCTCACGAGAACCCATGGTGACTCTATTCGTACCAAGAAGAGAGTACAAGGAACAATTTTTTTACCTCACAACCCGTTCATTACTGTTTCGGATAATTACGTAGTGATAAAGTGGGCAAATTGTTCGCGAATTAAGCGAGGAGGTGTTTTCGATAAGTATCGGTTGCAGTAGCGTTACTTGTCAGGGTCACAGGGCTGCCAATTTGATGGGCGAATAAGTGAAAGTATGGAAAAGGTTTTGCGGGTCTATTAATAACAAGCTGAATCCTAGCGCTTGTACCATAGGCCCTGATCGACATAACATATTTAGTTACATAGGTACAGGTCAAAATTTAGCGATGTTTAAACTCGGGTTTCATCGATCGTGAAGTCGCTCGTATAGTCGATTATTAAGTTTAGATAGGTTCACAAATAAGTTTTAAATACTCTGTCGTTTATGTACTTCCCTTTATTGCCCCACTTTGGGGCACGCTTTATAATATCTAAAGAGGGCTAACGGTAAAAGGTGAACAAACTTTGGCTCACAAAAATCGGTAAATTCGTTATTAGAAATCGTATTCTTTATCGAGCAGTGCAATTTGCGTTATAGCGTTTACGTTACATTAGATTTTGAAGCCGGCATGGCAGAGGCGACTCTTAAATGCAGACATTTCTCTGTAGAAGCAGTTGTTTCTGTAACTGCCGTAAAAACAAGAACCAAACGTTTTCCATTAGTGAAAATAATTGCAAATTGAATTAATTACACTGAGATGTTTATTCTTAAATGACT
This sequence comes from Tinea pellionella, assembly GCA_948150575.1. Classification (NCBI taxonomy): domain Eukaryota; kingdom Metazoa; phylum Arthropoda; class Insecta; order Lepidoptera; family Tineidae; genus Tinea; species Tinea pellionella. The sequence continues at coordinate 954,515 of OX411254.1, read as the reverse complement.
TTTGCCAAATTGCCGCGCGGATGTTCACATGTGACGTACATTTCGTTTTTTATTGCTTTCATTATCTTTATATTCATAATTGCATATTACAGAGTCCTAACTGCCCCATAAGATAGCAATCTACCTACAATTATGTTTAAGTAAACTGACATGGAGAATTACATCCGGAATTTTTACTCGCGTATGTGGATTTGACGATTGTGAATAGTTGGGCATTATAGCAGGAGTTTTGTACTATTTTATAACAAGCCTTAAGTTACGCAAGACTTTATCGTATCACTAGTAATAGTAAAATTGAAAGATACATGTCGTGTTACCATTTCTGCTTTCGGTTTGAAACAAAACGCTCTGGAAATAAGATTATTGCTTAAAAATTGATGGTGCCTTTGTTATGATCTTAGAAAATAAACTAATGAAAATACTCTTCTTCTCAAGCCGGCATAGCGGCGACTGCTAGTAGAGATTTATCTGTAGAAGGTAGCAGTTGTTTTCGGACCGCACTCTAGCTTTACATTGGGCGGGGTGTTGTCAGGTAACGCGTTGCACATCTTTTAGTTATAAGTTGGTTACGGTTACCTGCCTAAATTTTAATTTGTTAAATTGTTAAATAGTATTACAATTTGTATCTAATTTAGATATTATTCTTGTTGTGTCGTTTTTGTCCTGATACCTATAGGTCTAGGATATCCTTTTAGGGTTAGGTCCATTATTTTATTTTGTTTTCAAATTTATATAAATTGTTTTTAAATATATTTCCTGAAACATATTACGCGCAACCCTGTTTAATCTAATTAGTACATGGAGCTGATTAAATTATAATCAAGATTAATTGTTGTTTTGAGATAATATTCTGATCGTTCTGATAATTGTAAGGAGAAAATTAAAGGTAACCGTTTTTAATAGGGGGCCTGCTCCGAATACTTTCCATACACATACACTGAAGCGAGTAGTCTAAAGGCGCGGTCAAACTGTGAGCTATAGTATTAGTTGTTAGTACAACGATTGAAGACGTGGGATGAGGGAGAAGGGTGGTAGGTTGTAACGTATACTCCATAGTTCCATTGTCTGTGATAGGGGAACGGATTTCCGAACGAGATCACTTGCGACAAGGACACAACGTAAAGTTCTTCTCGCAAATGATTTCTGAACGAGTGCGATTGCTGACACGCGATTGGCGCACGCGGCAATGACTTGTAAAAATTGGGAATTCGAAAAGTCGTCGTGCTCCTCGGGTTTCCGTTCAACGGAAGCAACGGTGTGGGACGGACCGTCCTGGTGCCATAGTCACGAGCCACTACAACATCATAGTTCAAGGTTCATAAAGGTTAGATAGTCAACTACACTAGTTTTACCAGCTCGGCTCTCCAATGTGAACCGAAAATCAATGAGCTATAATATTGCCATTTTGCTTTAACTTAGCCAATCGAAGGGCTATTTTTAACCGACTTCAAAAGGAGGAGGTTATCTATTCGTCGTGTATTTTTTTTTTGCGTCGAGCTTCCGAGACGAGATACGCCGAACTTCATCTCATTTCCGGCTAATAGTAGTCCCAAGTTAATACGCGACTAGGTGAACCATTATAATGTGATTTTAATGGATACTTGAATAATAATAATAAAATAATAGATTACGTGGTCTATAAAACTGGTTTATTCCAAAAGGGCTTTTGTTTATACATTTGTTCGCAGTAAACCCCCCTTCTCAAGGGTGTGGTTACTTACCGAAGATATTCGTGATTTGTTAAGTATCAATACGGGGATTTCAAATTATTAATAATAATAACACCATTAACGTATTCAAGATGTAAGATAATTCTTTCATTTCTTATTTAAAAAAAAAGTAATCTTTTTAATATTATCTCGTAATTATTTTGTACGCTAGAGTAGGTAGGCTTGTTTGTAGCGGAGCTGTAACTGCAGTCACCCCCGCTATCTCGGATTGAGAGGCATACAGTGTACACGATTATTTAATTTCTATTTCTACATATTATTATTTATCTACATAAGCTCGTAGATGTAATATACCGATAATTAAACCAATATATTTTTACCGGATATCTTTTTTTTTATTGTAGCTCGGCAAGTGACAACACTCCGCCTGATGTAAAGCTAGAGTGCGGTTCATGAATGGAAACAACTGCTACTACAGAGAAACCTGTGCAGTCGCCTCCGCTATGTCGGCTTGAGGAGACGAGCATGTACCATCTTAGATTGACAGTGCACACTCCTCTCGTTATCTCGCACACTTTTTTTTTGTTCGAGAGATACGTAGCGTAATTAATGTACACTTCCACAGCAATATAGTACCGGTCGCTGGTAAAATATGTATTTTATTGTTTTTTAACTAAATAAATAAATTTAAAAAAAAATAAAAAAGCGGCCGTGGTCTAGCGGTAAGACGCGTGAACTCACGATCAATGAGACCCGTGTTCGAACCTCGCTAAAGACCGGTACCAATGTAACTTTGTTATATGTACTTTGGTCGCTCAGTGCCTATAGGCACTATTAAAGAGTGGTAGGCAGACTGATGATGGTTATTTGTCCAGTCTGTCGTCCTGGGGCAGTACCACCACTTTCGAATGTAACACCCGTGAAGTGACCTTGTTGCGTTTCGGGGATAGTTTGAAAGTAGCCAGGTATAAGAGAGGAGTGTGCACTGTCAATCTAGATGGTACATGCTCGTCTCCTCGAGCCGGCATAGTGGAGGCGACTGCAGCCCGTAGAGATTTCTCTGTGGTAGCAGTTGTTTCCATTCATGGACCGCACTCTAGCTTTACATCAGGCGGAGTGTTGTCATATGTCGAGCTACAATAAAAAAAAAACAAAATACCAAAAATCAGGTACACTCAATAATAATATCGAGAAGCTCTCACGGCACTTAAAGAAAGTCGCAGGTATGGTGGTGAAAATAGCATAATTTTGTTTTTAAAGTAAACATCAGTAGCAATAAAATCTTCACTTTACCCTATAATTTGTGAGGAACACTTGCGGCGATTTACAATACTACCAATTTGAAAACTACTTATTAGTGCGTGTCGACATGGTGGGACTGTACCTACGGTTTATTTTAGTAATAGATTATATTAGTAATAAAAAAATAAAAGCTATTGGTAAACAGAAGAAAGAGAGAGCCTTGAGAAGACATTTTTCTACTAGCCTAGATCGGTCAACTGCTCAGAAGGGGCATCAGAGGAGAATTCCTAAGTCTAGAAAGAAGTCTAGACTGGTGCACCCTAGTTTTTGCCTACCCCGGCTCATTTAAAAATCACTCCACTTGATACCTAATAGTTTAGTAATAAAACAATATTCTACAACAATATCTTATTTTTTATTAATTTATTCTAATTATATCAACACACGATTTACTAATCGAGACAATGTTTAATTGTATAAAAAGCGTATATAATCAATTATTAAAGCATTTAAAATAATAATAACCTCAAATATTGTATCAGAAAACATCTAATTACTCAAAAACCCGGGTGAAAAATTTAAAACTGCTTGGTAATAAGAAAGTAGATTTATTTTTCTACAAAATCAACTTAAGATCATCGGCAAACTCGACAAAAAAATTGTGGGCCCATTTGTCTTAGGCGAATGGGCATTCTCCTTTGTACGTTTTATGTGATCACTATTTTCTTCTTAATAGGTAAATCTCAAATAAATTGAATTCGTAAATTGTAAAGTAGTCCAAACATGTTTGTAAATATAGACTCCCGCAATCTTCACGTAAATTTTACAGTTTTTTCTCGGAATGATTTTGAGATGATTTTCGTGTTGGTTTTACTGACATTTGGTGTGATTGAAATCACTTTTTGAACACGAGACGTTTGCGGTTGCTCTTGCACCTTCACTTCTGACATGTTGACAGGATATTGTTGACAGTATGGAAAGCTTTTTTACATTTAAATAAAGATATCGGATTTTTTGCAATTTCCTTTCAAAACCTTCTTGTGTAGAAGTTTAGGGCGTGGTTTAGATGTAAATATTTTATGTCCACCATATTCATATATTCCAATAACTTTTGAGTTCAGCGGAGTGTTGCCAATTGTCATATATATCGAGCTACAATAAAAAAAACCACTGAGTATCAACACAACCGCTGATCCATTCCTCAAGATACAACCTGTGTATTAATTACATAAAATATAAATACTAAGATTTTTGTTATTTAAGAATCTAAATAAGGTCAGCCCACATACAAAAGCGTGGCGTATGCATACAGTGACATTTTCACATATTACAAGTATATCACGCGTCTATGTGACTTGACCTTTAATATATTTAAAAAGAAAGAAAACTAATAAAAATTAAAACCCGAGCAGTGACACAATGAAAGCAGCAAACAGAAATATGTAACTCCGAAATACTGATATTCGTTTGTAGATTTTTATCATTCGAACAATAAGTGTGCCGCTATTGTGAATGTCGTGACAAAACCAAATGTACGGTCAGCATGTACAATGTGTAGTTACATGTTACATATATCTCGTACAGGGTGTCCTAATTTCATAAAGCCTCCGTTGGTGTTTTATTTATTTTGGAGAAAATACAGCGACAGGCAGAAACAAAGAAGTATTAAAACATAAAATACAATAGATTTACCCGCCAAATACCAAATAAATTTCCCACTATGTACAATGATTGTGCACTTTCACGAACAATAAATACTCAGACAATTGTTACTCGTATTACTAGGATGCAGTTCGGTCATTCAATTAGACATTGTGCGGCAACCCCCGAAGCATCACCACCACCAGTGGCGGTGGTTATTGTGTGGTGACGTTGAGGATTACTGCCTTCCATATTTTTGTTTTGAAGGCCGCGCGTGAATTGCTAAATAAGTCAACACCCATGAAATGTATCGCACATTCTATGTATCGGGGCTCTGCGACCTAGGTTAGTGTTGGTTTTAAATAAATAGAAAAAGCATTGCGGGCGAGTTTTGCGAAGAGGAATCCGTGAGGTCATATAATTAATCAGTTCTGTTAATGTCGTTATACCTCTACAGGGTACGTTATACAGTTAAATTGCGTTTTATTAAATTGTGGCGGCGATCCAACGGTTGGAAGATGCAAAACGAATGGTGTGGATGATATTTTTCTGTTAAAGGAGAATGCCAATTTGTCTAAGAGAAATAGGCTCGCAATCTTTATCTCGTGTTCGTCGATGATTTTTAGTTCATTTTGTAGAACAATGAATCTACATTACGTATCGCCAATCAGTTCTAATTTTTTTACCCGGGTTATTGAGTAAATAGACTTTTTCTGATGGTTTTTTTTTTTAAATGCTTTAATATCTGTTTTATGCAATTAAACATTATCTATTGATTGGTAAACGATGTGTTTATATAATTAACATAAATTCATAAAATGTAACATTTTATTTTAGAATATTGTTTTATTAACAAAGTATTAGATATCAAGTGGACTCAAAAATTGGGATTGTCCTTTCTTAATTTATAAGTCTAAAAAGCTTTGTAAGATTTTGTATGTACTTAATTATTTATTTTGCATTGTGTTGAGGCGATGCCGCCCTGCTGATCGTGAGTGTAGTGCGCGACGAGCATAACTGGGACAGCCTGTATGGTGACGTATAGTGTTTGTCCACTTATGATGATAAATGCATTTTGGGTACATTGTGTTTCGGATTCTGTTATTCATCATCCCCCGTTCTACGGTCAGCAGCGGCGATACAATGTCTAATATTGCTATTTGTTGGACAATCCTTTGTTACGGACATGGGACATCGTTCGGAATGTACCTTATATTTCGGATCATAGAATATATATACTTTTTTTAATATGACAACATTCCGCCTGGTGTAAAGCTAGAGTGCGGTCAATGAACGGAAACAACGGCTACTACAGATAAATTCCTGCAAGCAGTAATCACCTCCGCTATGCTGGCTCGAGGAGACGATGGGCTCGACGTTACTCCTCGTTATATTTGGCTACTACAAGGTCACTTCGCTTGGTGGTACACCCCAGGACGACAGACCGGCCTAATAACCGTCATCAATCTGCCTACCACTTTTTATTAGTGTCCTGTTAATGGATGGTGCACATTCATATCATCAAGCCGGCATAGCGGTGGGATTGCTGCCTAGATGTGTCGCTAACTTAACATAAGCGACATGTTGAGTTACAATAAATAATTTTTTTTTTTAGATTATAACATGTTATCGTGTTATTACAAGTCGTTATACCTAGTACTTCTGCTTATCCCATTAATGTTTAAAGGCGTGAATTATGTATGTGTATTAGAATTAAAAACGTAAGTACGCACCTGTCGGTTTTGCGTTGCGTAAACACCTATAATGATATACAATATTCATATTCAATGTATTAACTCCTGTGGTACTAACGGTTATAGCTAAAAACAGTGTAACATACACTTTTTGAAATTAACGTAAAAGCCAACACCTGAGCGTCCATACATTTTGTTTTACAACATTGTTTGAAACATAGCAGATTTATGTTGAAATTCAGTAATTTTATAACTTTCTCAGCACTAATTATTATTGCAAATCACTATAATAAACAAATAGCTACGGCACAGAATATATAAAATGCATTTTAAATATTTTAAACATTTTATTGGTTAAAGTTAAAAATAAATCAAAAATTAATGAGGGTAGGTACATAGTCGCATTATCAGTATTAAACCATGTCGACGGTTTATCTTCCATTGAAGGAATTGTATGCAAGATAGTCAGGAAGTAGCCAGATATAACGAGAGGAGTGTGCAATGTCAAACTGGAAGGTACGCATTCGTCTCCTTAAATCTGTTTAAATATTTTTCGAAATAACGATATAGTGGAGGCTACCGCACTCTAGCTTAACACCAAGCAGATTACTAGAAAAATGACAAGTAGTATTTTAATAATAAATCTACATAATATATGTTGAATAATGAAAAATAAAGAGTTAACTCATACAAACGGTCGAGAACCGTATTTTACGTCCCACACGTTTAATTCTCATTTGGGGCATGCACAAAGTTGTCACCAACCGCTCCCACTATACTGTAAAATAACGTTTTATTTATAACATTAAAGGTCAATGCATATATTCGCGCACATTAAATAGTTAACACCTATGACATCAGTTTTAAATATTACAATTTTTAAAACATTTATATTAAGATAGTACTGTATAACACAGCTACATTGGTACCGGTCAGAATTTTTCAAGTCTCTCATCGAGTCTTTTACCCTTAGAGCACATGAAGGGGAAATTTCTGCATGCACTAGCACTAGCCTCCGCTATTTTAAAGAGACGAATGTACAATGGTCTGTTAATGGTCATACGGCATACTAGGATAATAGATAACCCATTATCAGTCTGCCTACCACTCTTGTAGAAAAGTGTATATTAAAGTAATTCCAAGCAAAATTAATAATAAAATAAAAAATGTATTTTAATTATTTTTTAATTATAACGTTATTACTATCAGGTGTCTTATAAAATATGCAGAAATATTAAAATTGCTCGCAAATGGTTGTTAGTGAAGTTAACACATGTCGGGTGTGCACGCTTTTTTTATATCTAGTTTATATTGTATTTACTTAATATTAAAACATTCACATATATTTACGCCTTAATCTTATCTTAAAAAAGTGGGTAGATAGAATTTTTGTATGACCTATAGAGAGGCTGATTTTTGAAATGGCTCTTCATAGGAATTATGATCTCGATTTTGATTTAAGAAAACAACATTCACAGAATTATTCTTATCTTGAACGGGAACTAATCGGTTAATTAAAAAAAAATCACCTATATTTTTGTAATGTAAATGGGAGTAAATCTTTCTAACAACAAAATAATTAGAACGTCAGAAAAAATCTTGCCATTTCTCGCAAATGGATGAGATATTTTGAAAATGGGTCGTCCCTTTAAAGGTAAAACTGACCAAGTGACAATTTTCAATCAATGTCAATAGATAGTCACGTAAACGTAAAATTTACGTAAAAACGTAAAAATACGAAATTAGCGTTTAAAATACTTTGCTAAACCTCAGTGTCTTTAAAATCTATGAAAAGTTTTAATTAGTTAAACTTTAAAATCTTTGAATCTTTGAATGAAAGTTTTAAGCCTTGAGAGAGATGGTTTATAGGATATTAAGTAATTCAATCGATATCTATGCTGCAGACTGTGCATAGTCATAGATTTTTTTTATGTACCCTTAACGTGAAAAAAACTTTTTAGGAGGATATATTATTAAATCTTATATATCCTCTCCCGCGCTATCGTCTTGGTTAGACAATCCTTTACAAGTTTCTAATATATTTTATGTTCTATAATGCATTTTTATTTATGTATGTATTTCATTTCAGGTCAGTGTTTGTGACAGTTAACAATTTAAGGTAAAGGATTCTCTTGCATGCGCGTGATCGTTTGTAATACAAAGTGTGTTTTGCCTAATTTATTTCATCAAGATTTGTTTTTTATTAATATTTACACGTGCAATAACAATAATGATAAAATAACATACTTTTTTATTGCTTTTTTTTGGATATATTTATTTTAAAATTACAAAGTATGTGAGCTTTAATCGAGATATGTCACTATAGTTTATCTTATGTTTGACGTACATTGCTGTTTTTGTTTTGGTGTGAATTTACGGTTGTTGTTATTATTGACCTTTGTATATACATATAGCGTGATGTGGAATAAAATGCGTTTCCCATAGCAATGGAAGGCATTATGTAATTATACGCATACGGCCTTTTTTTTAGAATAGAATATCTTTTATTTGTCATAAAGTACAGATGGTTTTAGATATGTACAGGGTGAGGTGACAAAAGGAAAATCAGCTCGGCATGTGCTCTGGCAAATGTCGAGCGCTGATTTTCAGCTGACACCGCAGGAAATCGCAAAGGAGCAGTAATAGGGAAGAAGTGTAATAAAATAGTTATGGAAAGTATTGGAAGTATTGGAACGATAAAATGCATCAATATAAAAGAATATGGGAGAAACAAAATATAAAATAATATTAATAATAATAAACAAAAATTTTCAAAAATATACAATCGCAGATATAACGATACACTCCAGTGGTTGGTTGGTAATAAGATATTATCTTCTAGTATTTTTAGTGTGGCAATGTAAATAAAAATTTGCAATATTCTCGCATCTCGTTTTAAAGTTTTGATTTCGATCTACATATGTCCGGATGACGAACGCAAATGTTTTTATTTTTTAAATGTAATGCCTTCGGTTACGCGGAATACGATCGTGATAAAAACCTTGTTTACGAGATTAAGTTAATTTTTTATTTATTTAACGTCACTTTCTCTAAGATGTTTGACCGGTACTGTTGGCTACACAATTAAATTAAATAATAATTGTCACTGTGCTTCATAATACAATAATCAATTCTTAATAATGAATTTTGTTAAATATTACCTACATATGTTTTATTTATTAAAGTTTAAATCGTGACTTTTTAAAAATTAACATAAATTGTTGTTGACTGTACAAAGATTATCTGATGAATTATTTTATAGTGCAAAGTTTTTGATTTTCGTATCGTATCGTTCCGATTTTTCTTCTTTTAATTTTCACTTAGTCTCGTTTTACCGACGAATTTGAATTTTTATATTTATAATTATTACTGTTATGTATGTTTTGAATGTTAAATTGACAAAATGCTTAAAGCTTTATGCAACTAAGCGTATTTATCTTGATCACGGCACATAAAATCTTTTATTCATTTAAAACATGTTCGCGTAAAACATAAGAAAACATTAATGCTACTTTTTATTCATATTTTGGCAAAAAATATTTATTTACTACAAATGCATAAAATGAAGGCGCCATGACAGTTGCAATAGATCAAGGCTGCTAATTACAACGCTATCTAGGTCGACCACACAACTAGACTGAGCAAAATACCTAATTTATACCATAAAATATATATTTATGTTTTTTACTAAAAACTTTTATGTTGTCTCGCTTAAAATTAATAAAAAAAGCCCTGACGTTTTTCGACCCTTAAATCTTGATCGATTTTATTTAACATATCAATATCTAGATCTGTACGTTTTCATTTTTTTGAAATTTATGTTAGAAAAGAAAATATCACTACCTAAAGTTTACAAATTAAACAGCCTGACGATGATTATTAGCCCGGTGTGGGTAGTACCAGCAACAAACGTTTCATATTTCGGTATCAGCTTCAAATAAGTCCGGTATAACGAGAGGAGTGTGCGCTATTGGACGGTACTAAAAGCCGGCATAGCAGAGCGACCTAACAAATTGCACGAACTTTTGCAGTGCGAATCTATTGTGAATGGATGCGTTAAACAAGGCAGACCCAGAAGGGTGTTTTCCGATCAAATAGGAGACATCCTCATGAAAGCTGGGCTGCCTAGTGCCCAAAACCGCAGAGCGTGCATGAAGAGATTTGTGGATGTGAAGGAAGCGAGGGTGTTGTGTCAGGATCGTGGTAAGTGGCGTTCCGTTGTCTCTGCCTATCCCTGTGGGAAAAAGGCGTGACAATTGTATTGTATTGTTTTGCAGTGAGGTAATTAGTTTCTTTACGTGGTTATATTCGTAGGTACTAGCTTCACAAATAAGTGGTCTGTCTATCTAGAATACATGACCGTCGGCCATCTTGAAGAATAATATAATAATTAAAGTTTTGTTCGACGTGTCGGATATTGGTAAAAGCAAAATCCTCGTATATTTAAAAATATCGGTTCCTTTCTCGTTTCAGAATGATGTATGTAATGTTTACAATCGTAATATTTTTGTTTTCCAATTACGATTAATGGTTTCTCGGCTTTTAACGCGTATAAAATTACTTCGTACATAATATTATTTTAATGTTATTACAATATTAATAATGTGCTGTTTGTTTTTAAATAATTTGTATTGTACATTTATATTTGAACGTAATGTGTTTTTGGGGTTCTTGGGCGCGTATAAACGCATCGTACATGCGCAGAAGTTGTTTGATATTGAAATTTAAAAAGCCGAGTTGTTAGTTACGCACAAACGCACTCGTACGTCGAGCACGCGCTGCGTTTACACGCGTCAAGGAACTCTTACCTCAAAGGACTTTTCAAAATTTGTTATCATTTGTATTACTTACCTATATACTTTTTTCAGCATATAAAAGCTATTGTATATTTTTTTGTAATTATGAAATACATAATAATTAAAATAGTGGTAGACAGTCTGATGATGGTTATTTGCCCAGTTTGTTGTCCTTGGGCAGTACCACCATTTTCGAATGTAACATCCGTGAAGTGACCTTGTCGCGTCTCGGGAACAGTTCGAAAGTAGCCAGGTATAACAAGAGTGTGCACTGTCAATCCGGCATAGCGGACGCGACTGCTGCCTGTAGAGTAGTCTGTAGTAGCAGATCTTTCCGTCCATGGACTTCTAGCTTTACATCAGGCTGAGCGTTGTCATACGCCGAGCTACAATAAAAACATTGTAACCAACTAAATATAAGCTTTAACTAAAGCCTTCTAATCACGGAAGCGACGTCTGTTAGATAGCACCCTATTCGCTTTATTAAAAATAATAATAATTTTCTTAGGATATTGTAAAAATGAAGACTAACTAATTAACATTGGATGGATCAATAATAATTGTATTTAGATTTTATTATCATAGATATAAGTCGATAATATCTTTTGACAAATACTTTCAAGTGTTGTTGAAAGATCGTTTTTTTTTCCTATTAATAATTGCTTTTTTTAATATAATAATAATACTAACTGCATTTTTGTTTTTTTCTATTCTGACAGAAACTGGAAGAGACTGTCAAGGGCCAGTATTTCAAGGTTAGTGATGGCTTATTTGAAGAATAATATAATTAAGTATTAAACTAGTAAATTTTTATTTGAAGATAGGTTCTCAGTATTCTTTGACCGTTCCCTAATTTCCTTTTTTGACTTATTTTTGATCATCACTAGCTTTAAAGTGATGAAAATTTTTGAAGAAGATTTTACATTGGTACCGACGGAAATTTTGTTGATTTATGTTTAATTTGATAAATTATTCATAGTTTTTTTTTTATTTGAAAAACGGTTAAGAATACTGAGCTATACTTAATTAGAAATATTTACCGTAATGTTTATTTTTTATTTTTTTATTTAAAGAAAGTTTCGTTTGTTATTTTGTAATTTACATTTTTTTTTTGCTTATAATTATTTTAGATTGACTCCATTTTTTATATTGTTTATTTTCTATATTATATATATTTTTTTGTAATATAATTTTTAACTTCAGTATTATGTAATTTTTACTTAAATGTTAAAAAAATATTATTCTTTGTATTGCTAGTGAGTTGATTCTTTCAGTCATTATTATTTTTCAGTATTAAGTATTTAAAGAATAATATTAAAGTGTGTGTGTTTTGTATATGTTGTAGTTTTATTATTATTGTACATGCATGGGTACCTACCAGCGTTGCCAGATTTTTTTTTTGCAAAGTCTGGATTTCGGAACTTTTTGAGTGAAAAAAGCGGGATTCTTTCTTCGAAAGCGGGACATAGTAAAAACATATATAACCAGAAGTGTTTAAATATGTATCTTTTATTTGAGTTTTAAATTACGTTTATGTGACAATAGATAGCAAAAATAGCCATAGAAAATGTACTTTAATAAAAACATGATATTTTAAATCAGATTTTTGTTGTTGTATTGTAACTCTTTTTACACAGTTTACAGTAAGCTTTATACTCATCCGACGTCACAAGAAACAGTAATACACACACAAGTCCGAGAAACGTAACTGAGCCTGTCCCGCGCGGGACATTTAATTTTGATTTAAAAATCGGGACGTCCCGCCAAAATCGGGACGTCTGGCAACGCTGGTACCTACATAGTTTTTTGTTTTGCGATAATGTCTTCAACTTAGTTGGCTGAGTTGAACCTTTAGCGTTCTTCAATCAAGTAAGTAATTCGTCTTCACTGCACAAATATAATGTTTATTTTTTATTATTTATTGATATGAATGAGTAGACGGACGAATCAAATAAAGTAAGTTTTACGACATTATGACAGTTTAGATGTTGCACAATCGAGCAGTCAAGTGCATGCGCAAGCGCAATTCGTAGCGACTACTCCGGCTCATTAAAATGATTTATACTCAACTAACCTAACTAAATGGTAGGTAATTTAATTATCTTTTCACGCTTTGCCGCCATTTTGATAGGTTGACGTAAAACTTGATTTGTTTCTTAATAGTGTGTGGCCTTGTATACTAGATTTCTGCCACATCTTTTCACCAAGATTGTAAATGTTTTATTTTCGGATTCTCTGATTCTCTCTGATATTATGGTAGTCCAGTTGCCACTACAGGGAAATAAATATCTATAAACAGCGGTCGTTTTTCCTATCCTGTCTTGAAGGGAAGTGTACATAGTCTAAGTTGACAGGGCAGACTCCTTGACTCAATCGCGATTAGATCGCTGATTTTCTGAGGATTTTAAAGTGGTGGTACTACCCCAGGACGAAAGTTTGGGTTGATAACCATAATAATATAAAAAATATGATAAAACGAGAGTTCAAAGTTCACTTCCCGTTCACACAATAGTTCATAAAGAAAAGGACAGACTGGACATAACTATTAAGTTCCCAAGATCTTCATCTGCGCTAAATGTGATAATCTTTCATTTTGGTCCGCGGTCTCTGCGCACCGGCGCAGTCACGTTGCTATCACCATTTCTGCATCACGCCCCTCTATTGGGTCTATAACTGACTTTCTATTACTATTTTGATAATTGAAATTCGTTCTTATAATCTATATTATACATGCGAAAATATGTTTGTTTGTCTCTCAATTGAGGGAGGTTTTGAGCTTTTTTTATTGATGTGGATGGAAACGAGATGTACAGTTATTAAAAAACTATGTAAAAGGTTCCCTAGAGTTGTAATGGGACCGGATTCTAATCATACTCATAGAGAGTTTCAGGTAACAGTTACTTTATTATAAAGATATTAGAAGATATTTATTTTGCATACAAAAATATAATAGCGACTCTATCTAAGAATAAATAAAGCGTACAAGTTACCTATAAATCTAACTTCAACAGTTAGGTATAACCATGCTCGATGTTTTAAAATTATGTGGCGTCGAAGACTTCATTACAATAATGTAGAAGAGATCTTCATTTTAACGTGTTCCTTTCCTTATTAACTATATACTAGTTTTGTGACGCGACTTCGCATGCTCTTTTTTTATAATATTATATCTAATATAGATATATCTATAGATAGTTTTTTTTATTTATTTTGGCACGACATGTGACCTCGACTGGTCTGATGGTAAACGCAGTGGAGGTCCATGAGCATTGACGACTAGAGAACCGCTTGCACGGGGCTCCAGTCGCCACCACTATGCCGGCCTGAGAAGGTGCTTTTTCACGCTCCGCTTGAAGGATCCAAGGTGAAAGGATTGGGAGAAACGCTAGTTTAAGCAATATCTTTAATGTAGCCATTTTTAGCGCGCTATTTATCGCGTATTTCAATGCAGCATTAACGCTAACGCAGGTGGAGCCGTAGCATGATGCCAATATGTGTATTTATGTCATTGAAACAATAAAAAAAAACATGTATATGTTCATTTTAAGCGATTGTAAGTTTTTGAAGATTAAAGTTGGCGTGTCCATAGTTAATTTGTTAAATATATTGTCTCAGGCATTGTTCATATGTTCTCTTATGTACGCGCCATTATAAGTGTGCCTGGTGGGTTTTGGGCTTGTTTCCATTGTTGTACGATGCGAGAATCCAATCTACGAATTACCATTTAATTTACTATTACAACTTCTATTCTCAGCATAGCGGAGATGACTACTGTATGTAGAAATTCATCTGTAGTAGCAGTTGTTTCCGTTTATGGACCGGGTCTAACATCAGGCGGAGTGTTGTCATATGCCAAGCTGCAATAAAAAAAATATAATAATTTTTATTTTTGTGATCCTTGTTCCTATATAACTTGTAATGTTGGTTAATAATATAAAGTAAATAGTGGATCTCTGCTATCTGAGGTGCATACAAATTATTGTATGTAGTCATACTGTACTTGTAAGGTGACTTTGCTGTAGTTATCCCAGATTTAATCGAGATCGAGTCGGGCTTTACTTAGGAGTTAATTTTACAGAGTGGTGTTCCGAGCGCCGTAGCGAACGCACGCGTTTCCGCGCGCTCCGTGTTGCAACCTCGAGCGGTCGAGTTTTTCTCGTGTAATAGTGCAGTGCTACACACCATTGGACTCGGGAGGACGAGGGCTATTTGATGGTGGTGGTTTTCGCGAGATTTAATTAAATCTCGTGAAGATTATCGCCGGAAAATAGTACTTTGTCTATTTTTCGGGTCTTTTGGTCGGGTAACTCCGCTTAAATGGTGTAGTATTGCACGCCGTCGAGTGGGTGACGCGTTGAGCGTTTTCGTTCGTGTGGCTCTCGCATTTTTGCGGGGGCTACCAACGAATTTCGTGTGTGCGCGTCACATGTGAGGAGTTTGCAGGCAGCGAGCGAGTCCGCGTGCACCGAGCGCGCCTTCAGAGGTACAATCGCTACCTGAGCGGGAATAATAGACGTTAAGCTCTATTGTTCTTGTTCCGGCTAACGATTTATTTGGTTCTGCAGCTGTGCGAATTGCTTCTATTGTTTTAATAGAAAGCAATTTGTAGAGCGGCATTTATTATAGGCAGTTAAGACGAGTCGCTTTGTTTATTTAATAAACAGCGACTTATTTTAACTGGCTATTTGTTTGCTTCAGCGAAACGATCTCTATTGTGTTATAGACACAATAGTTTCGTTTTGTTTACTCGCCCAGGTGCATTCTTTCCACGCTTTTAACTAAGTGTGGATAAGGAATTGTACCTAAGGCGTGTAAATTGAAGCAAACATACGAAGCTCCGAGTCCGACACGAGACGTATAGCGTCGATGTCGAACTCGCGCTCCGTCGACGAGGGTGGCGATACCGGAAAGCCGGCATCGCGACCCTCACCACCATCGAGTCTGCGTAGCCGATATCGGCGCAAGCGCAGTATCGCTGGTTCAGAGGTCTCCGCTCCGTCCTCGGACGATGAGTCGGTAATTCGCGTCAGCGTTAAGCCTGACGCGAAGAGAGAGCGGCGCGGACGTCCTCCGACTACAGGGGAATTAGTTGGGTTGGCCAAGGCGAAAGCCGAGGTCAACAAACAACAGCGGGATGAGCTCGCGAGCGAGATAGCGAACTCGCGAATTACCCGTGGGGCAACGACTGAGGCGACGTCACATATTGACGACGCCACAGTCGGCTACCTACGCGGTCAAGCGGCTAAGGATGTCGAGCTAATCAAATCGGTAGCTACGAAATCCAAAAACTTAAAGGGCGACCTTCAACGCTCTCTTAAGCTAGCCGCGATCTCACTCGGGAAGATCGTCGCCACATTGGGCGAACGATCTTCGTCGGATGAGACGAAACGGTTGCAGGCGGAAAATGACCGCCTGCGATTGGACATTGAGGATCTCCGCTCCGATATGGAGAGGATGCACGAGAGGATTGAGCGGTTAGCTGCTCCCCCTCCCGCACCTTCTCCGATATCGGTAGCGGAACCTGCGGAGGTGTCGGCTGCGTCGGCGTTGCCGATCCCGACACCGAACGAAGAGTTGATGCGTTCGATCATGCTCGCAGTAGGAAGCATGATGGACGCGAAACTCGAGGGCCTGCAAGACAGGCTACTACCCGAGCAGCGTGTTAGGCCGCCGCTCGGGGTCAAGCCGGCCGCGGCCGCGCCCTCTAAGCGGGGCGCCGCCGCGCCTAAGGCGAAAGCCGCGGTCGCTCGTAAGAGAACGGCCGCGGTCGCGCCTGTGCCGCCGGCCGTCGCGCCGCCCGCTGTCACACATGAGGCATCGGGCGCCGCGTCGTCCGGGCCGTCGGCGGTGGCTGGCCCTTCCCAGTCGCCGCCCGCGGACACTGAGGCGCCTTTATGGTCCACTGTGGTCAAGCGGGGTAGGCGAGGCAGGGCCGCGAATAAAGCGGCCCCTGTCCCGGCTGTCCCGCAGCCAAAATCTGGGTCGTCTGCCGCCCAGAAAAAAGCGCGTAAGAGGTTGCGACCTCCGCGCTCGGCTGCAGTGGTTATTACACTGCAACCGGGTGTGGAGGACAGTGGAGTGACCTACGCCTCGATCCTCGCAGAGGCGAAAGAGAAGTTCGACCTGGCTAGCGTAGGCGTTAAAAAGATGCGCTACAGGAATACCATCACCGGGGCGAGGATTTTTGAAATACCGGGTATTTCGAGTGGACCGCAAGCGGATGCGTTCGCGCAAAAGCTGCGAGAGGTTCTGCCTGCAGAGCGGGTTCGAATCGACAGGCCGGTGAAACGCGCGGATATGCGTATCACCGGTTTGGACGATTCCACTACGGTGAGAGAGGTAGTCGCCGCCATGGCGAAAACCGGCGAGTGTTCGGAAGAACACATCAAAGCCGGCTTGATTAGGCTTAACGCGGCCGGAACGGGCACCTTGTGGGCAAGTTGTCCCGTGTCGGCCGCACGTAAAATTTCAGGTGGACGTCTGCTAGTCGGATGGGTCTCCGCGCGCGTCATGCTGCTCGACGCAGCGCCTCTGCGGTGTTTTCGGTGCTTCGAGCCCGGTCACGTCGCCGCCAAGTGTACCGCGTCTGTCGATCGCAGCGCAGATTGCATGCGCTGCGGTCGGGCGGGTCACAAGGCGGCGACTTGCTCTGCGGCGCCGCATTGTGCACTCTGCGCGGCAGAGGGTAAGCCTGCCGGCCATAAGGTGGGCGCTAAATCGTGCGCCCATCTTAAGAAGAGGAAAGAGAAGTAAGTCCGCGGCGAGGAGGTGGTTATGTTAAGCGACCCCTCCACTCTTCCACAGCTTCGCTGGGTGGCAGACTTTGGGAAGTCTGTCGACCATTACAGCGATAGAGAGGCGGCGAGCGTGTTCCTGCGCGCGCCTCTCACTACATTTGATGTAGCGAGGTCGTTAAGCACTCGGTGCGGGGCCTATAGGGCTGTCGCTGGCAGAGACGCGGAAGATTGCAATAGTGCACTCGTATCTCTGTCAATATTCGACGAGAGGAACATCGTGAGGTTTTAGTCGGTACATCTCGCGTGCATGCGCTATCGAGCATGCCGCGCTGGCGCCCATACAATTATATGTATGCACGCTTGCCCCAGGGAGTCCGACATACCCCCGGCATTATCCCAAATAATGCCGGGAAGTCCGTAATGGATTTCCTCACGTAAAAAAAAAAAAAAAAAAAAAAAAAGGAGTTAATTTTACAAGCAATTCAACAATAAATATATTTTTTTAATTCTTAACAAACATTTGACATTTATCTTTCCTTTTCTTTTGTTTTATATTCGCGTAAAGTTTCAGTTATGTTACTCGTTTCGTAATACCGAGTACGTATAATGGAAACGCGCACCAGTTCGTACATCACTGTAAGGGATAAATTTAAAATTACTTCTTGACGTGTCGACGTCAGTTTTTGTATGAGATCATAGTTTATGACAACGAGCCATTTAGTATTCTTTCGACAATTCGTTAGGGGTAGGCAGAATAATTAACTCGCCATTGGGAATTATGTATGACAATAACTTTGTAATGTTTTATTGCTTGCAAAGCTTTACTAATATTTGTAGTGTATATTTTACGGTGCGAGTTTCATTAAACCGGCATAGTGGAGACGTCTTTTGCAGTCAGACATTTTTTTTCAGAAAATTTACCTCGTTCATGGACCGCGTCCTATACTATCTTAACTTGTGGTCATAATTATGTTATGTAAAAAAAAAACAAATACAACTTGTACCGGGAGGCATAGTGGATAGCTATATTGGTTCTTTAGTAAGTTCGATTCTAAGGAGTGGTTTATAATATTCACCGTAACACTGTACGCAAAATCTATGACGAGGCGCCTCCGCCTGTCTCGGCTGCCAATAAACATCTGTCTCGTTAAAATTGTTGCTAAAAGCTCCGTTTTCGCATACCATAAGAATATTATTACAATGTACAACTTAAATGGTGATCGGCCATTTGTTTTTTAATTTATGAAATGTCAATATTACTTATTCACTTTTTATTTGTAAAATTCTTCCCGTAGAGAAAATGGACTATCATTTATTGTGTAGTTGACTTATTTACGATCAAATTATTTAGTATTTCTAGAGGCATCTACTAGTAAGAATGTTTATAGCATTGTTTGGGTTTATGCCAATAATATAAAAAAAGAGTTTTTTTTTATTGTAGCTCGGCATGTGACAACACTCCGCCTGATGTAAAGCTAGAGTGCGGTCAATGAATGGAAACAACTGCTATTACAGAGAAACCTGTGCGGGCAGCAGTGGGCTCCACTATGCCGGCTTGAGGAGATTGATTGACAGTCCACACTCCTCTTGTTATACCTGGCTAGAAACGCGACAAGATCACTTCACGGGTGTTACATTCGAAAGTGGTGGTACTACCCCAGGACGGCAGACTGGACTAATAACCATCATCAGTCTGCCTACCACTTTTACAAAGTTGTCAATGGATTCGATTGTCTATGGTTGATTTTGGTAGCTAAAACATTGCCTAAGGAAAAAAGACGATCGTACGCGTCGTTGTTAAATGGCAGAAGGATAGCATCTCACAAAGCCGGCATAGTGGACGAGATTGCTGACCCATTCTCTGCTAGCAGTCGCCTCCGTTCATGTATTGCACTATAGCTCAACAAAGGCGGAGTACGATCATTTAATATTATGACGAGATAAAAAATGTATCAAAAAATATTTAATATATGTTATTATTAAAAATCATCAAACAATATTATAATCAAACGCCATGACAAGTGTTTTTTTTTTTTTTTTTTTTTTTTTTTTTATGCTTAATAGGCAAACGTTTGACCGCACCCTGCCTGATGTTAAGCAGTGATGCGGTCTAAGATGGAGCACGCTTGCCTATGAGGTACCTGTTAATGGATTAGGACTTCATGTAGATATTTTATAATAAAATGAATTATTTCGAATGTAACACCCGTGAAGTGACCTTGTCGCGTTTCGGGAATAGTTTAAAAGTAGCCAGGTATAATAGAGGAGTGTGCACTGTCAATCTAGATGGTACATGCTCGTCTCCTCGAGCCGGCATAGTGGAGGCGACTGCAGCCCGTAGAGATATCTCTGTGGTAGCAGTTGTTTCCATTCATGGACCGCACTCTAGCTTTACATCAGGCGGAGTGTTGTCACATGTCGAGCTACAATAATAAAAAAAAAATTATCTATTATCAGATTTATTTTACTATTTTTTTTTCACATTGACAAATTGTTAAAATGCCATATAAATAAATTAAAATAGTAACTTTGTTACAAATAATTTAATCCTAAAAAATAAACAACGCATATTGCAATTTCATATTTTTTCTGCATTTATTTAATCACAGTATCGAATAATGATTCGATAACACGTTTGAAGTAATCGAATTCAAAATTTGATCGAAGCCAAAAACATTAAACGGCTGTTAATAAACTTTTATAACAAGTTCTGAAACGCTGAATAATTAGAGGTTAGGCATAATTACACGTTTAGAATTTGACCCGTTTTATTTATTTATTTTATTTTAAAAACTTTATTGTTATACATACAACAAAATTTATATATATCTAGACTTTAGTTGTATCTTTTTAAATGTAATTATATTTGTTTAAAAACCTGCTTCTCTTCGCTCACATCTGTCAGAAACACGGAGGTTAGCTGGAAGAGAATGCTAATTAGCATTAAGTTCGCCTGTGTGCACGATACACTAAGATTTAAATAAATAAAAAAAAAGGCGAGCTTAATGCCACAAGGCATTTTCTTCCAGCTGGCCTTCAGGAAGCAGAAAGGTTCTAACCTTGGGTAGTAAATAACTAAAAAAAAGGCTTATATATAACTTAGAAATACTTAACTATATTCAGATACCTACACACACACACACACACATATCGGTTTATCGACAATGACATTTTGTATTTTATACTGTATCTACTAGTCGACCTGCAAATTACGAATCTATCTACCATCCACTATCCCTGATCTTTAATTTTTATTTCAAGCACAGCAAAGCTTTCTAGATATTCATCATCATATTTAAGTAATTTACACAAAAATCAGCGGCCGTGGTCTAGAAGCATCGACACCCATGTTCAAACCTCGCTACAATCTTTTTGTTTTTATTGTAGCCCGGCATGTGACAACACTCCGCCTGATGTAAAGCTGCGGTAAGAATGCGGTCCATGAATGGAAACAACTGCTACTACAGAGAAATCTCTACAGGCAGCATTCGCCTCCACTATGCCGGCTTGAAGAGACGAGTATGTACTCTCGTTATATCTGGCTACTTTCAAACTATTCCCGAAACGCGACTAGGTTACTTAACGGGTGTTACATTCGAAAGTGGTGGTACTGCACCAGGACGGCAGATTGCTCTGACCAACGTAGCTATGTTAAATATACTTTAGTCGTTCAGTGCCTGTGATACAAGCACTAACCTAAACCTAGCTCCCTTTATTGGTGGAATCTCTACATGGTGAAAAATGGTCGAATATTATTGGTGACATTGGAACGAAGCCATAATTAGAAGTCGTATCGTTAAATTTCCTTAACATCCACACTTTCGTTGTTGTCAAACTATATGTATATTGTTATGAGATATTGGTGTAGGCTTTAATATAAATGCAAAATATATTTTCTTAAACCTAATATACTCGTATTATATTATGAAATAAATAAAATGGAGGTATCTGTTTTGAATTATTTTCCTAAACTTGTGTTTCTTCGAGTGTTAATGTGTAATAATAGTGGATTATTAACTATTAAGTGTTCGTGAACGTGCGTGAGTGTGGGCAAACAATTCAAAAGAAGAGAACCTGTGTTTCCATTTACCCTCCAAATCTTCGTAGGAAGTTTCAGTAAGGATTCTACGACTTTACTGGAACAATTTTTGACTTGACTGAGACTTGACCTGACTGTTTGGTGTGACGAATGAATAACGCGTGATGCACAATATTATTAACCTGATGCAAAATATTTACTTTGACACTGGCAAATTGGTATAATGCCATATAAAACAAAAAGAAAAAAAAGAGAAGAGATATTTGAATTGATTTCATTACAGCAATATACAGATAACACTTTAAATGCGTTAGTGAACTGTTGGAATATTATTTTAAATGTTTATTTAAGGTACATATGTAAGTCTCTATACAATGTAAACTTTGTAGCATAACATAATAAATGAAACTCGTACAATTGTAACTCTTTGAATTAAAACTTTCAGAGCACTGCATTCACGGCACCGCGGGTATGAATAATTTATCGATAACCAGACATCACTATTGGCGACAACAAATTCGCTTGTTATCTCACGATCGGGCGATAATAAGTCGTACGCAGTAGCTGATAAATATCGATACAAAACATCGATAAATGTCGATCAAAGTTTTTCTTAATTTTACTTTTATTTTGACCCCTAATTTCGTGATGTTTTGTGCATAAAATTATACTGCACTGAAGTTATTTGGCTTATATGTAAATGCATTCTATCTCTCTAAAGCGTATCACATATTTATTTAGTGACCTTGTCGCCTTACCAACCTCGTTAATGATGGACGGTTGATGTTGTTGTGTCTGTATTTTTCACGGGTCACACGGACACTATCGGGCCACACATTAAGGATCTAATGGAGATTGCGACGTGCACAAAAATGTCGATAAATATCCGTTCACTTGCCGATGATGGCACCATCTTTATATACGAGTATAGTGAAATTTTTGAAAGATCGATCCCGTTTTGATGTTACACGCGATCCCGATATGCTTTATGATGGAGATTTTAAAATTATAAAATTTAAAGGCCCGTGTACATTATGCATATTATTTTATGGGTATTAATTGACATTTACTGCTGAACTTACATATTTTTTCCTTAAGTGACCGCACCCCACCTCGTGTTAAGCTGTAATATAGTTTAGGGGCAGAGACTGCTTTTAGAGCGGCCGTGGTCTAGCGGTAAGACGCGTGAACTCACGATCGATGAGACCCGTGTTCGAACCTCGCTAATTCTGATCGGTACCAATGTAACTTTGTTATATGTACTTTAGTCGCTCAGTGCCTATAGGCATTATTAAAGAGTGGTAAGTAGACTGATGATGGTTATTTCTCCTATCTGCCGTCCTGGGGTAGTACCACCACTTTCGAATGTAACACCCGTGAAGTGACTTTGTCGCGTTTCGGGAATAGTTTAAAAGTAGCGAGGTATAGCGAGAGGAGTGTGCACTGTTAATCTAGATGGTATATACTCGTCTCCTCAAGCCGGCATAGTGGAGGCGACTGCTGCTAGCACAGGTTTCTCTGTAGTAGCAGTTGTTTCCGTTCATGGACCGCACTCTAGCTTTACATCAGGCGGAGTGTTGTCACATGCCGAGCAACAATAAAAAAAAAAAGACTACTGCAATTGTGTCATTCAAGGACATTCTGAATCAAATATACAGGTGTGAAAAGGCAGCAATGTTTTTAACCATGCCTGAGGAAGGTGCCAGGGTTATGTCGGACTTTCAAGCTTAACGTTGGCATACCGAGTAAAATCTCATGGTGTCGCATAGTGTATGGAGTCTGGCCACACGTTAGTATTCATCCATAGTAATCCAGACTCCATTCTGGTATTTGAATAAAAAAGTTATAAAAATACGAATTGATAAAAACGGTAGCGAATCTTGTACAGTTGTCATCGGATAACATCGGCACGACTGCACTTAAAATAGTACTAAGACAACATTGTAAACTGATAGACGACGGCGACGGCTAGATGGCCTGTCCTACCAGTGACGTCATTATGAGACAAAAATACAAAACAACACGAGAAAGAACGAGACAAACGCGTTGCAAAAACAACATACCAAATAGGGTCGTCATATGTGGTGAAATTTAGGTTTTATTCCTTTACCTTAAGAGTTACGATTTAGTTAATTTTTGTGTGTTTTAGCTTATAGTTTAAGGTCTGTATGCCAGCATAGTGAGAGTGAATTTGTGTCGTATTTGGCGGTGTAATTAAATAGTAATGTAACATATGGGGTTTTACTTATGTTTTTAAAGATTAGTAGATTAAAGATGAGTTTTTTAACTTGTCGGTTAATGTTAGATGTGTATGTGTTTATTTGTTTATTTTGTAACAGTCTGGGGTAGGCAGAGCTTCCGAAAAAGTTTTATATTTAGGTTGAACATAGGTTTGGATTGGTACCAGTCCGGTGAAGGGGATTGAATCCGCAGCGTATATAATTCTAGATCACTATCAATATCACGGTTTTCAATTGATATTTTAATATGTATTAAAATAAATGGCGCCGACGTTAACAGCTAATCTTCAAATCTGCGTGTGCGCAAACCTAGGTTTAACATTGTTTATTGCTTTAGATAACATTACCGTTTCGTTTCAAAAGATATAAGTCTAATATATATTTTATGTACACGCTAAAACAGGCCTTAAATCAATCTAGTTAAGTTTGCATTTTTTTAAATATTAGTGTAAATAAATATGAAAAATACTATAGATTTTTCCGTTATATCTACAGGGAAATATTTTTATCTCTTTTCCGCGTACGTGTTTTATTATTTTTGTCCCTTTTTTTGTTGTTTCAATATGTTGTACATGTTAACGTCTTAATATTGTATAATATTAAACACACGTGAAATGACCTAGTCGTACTTCGGGATCAGCAGAGAAATCTCTGCAGACTTTTGTCGCTTTCGTTATGCTGGCTTGAAGAAACGAATATGCATCATCACAGCGTACAGTCCTCTCGCTATACCCGGCAACTTACAAACTTATCCTGAGACGCGACTAGTTCACACTCACTGTCAGGAGTCCTAGCATAAAAAAGGAAAAAAGCAGTCGGTATCACTATACTGTCCTTGTTCTCACACAGCGTTGTAGATATACCTACATATAATTTATTCAACTGTCTGTATAAAGCTACCGTGCTAAGCAAAGCTGTAACTCGATCCGAAGGCGCGGGGGCCGTGACTTATGATCATGCCCTACAATTTATTACATACAAACATTTTGTGATCATAATTTTGGATGATACAAGGTATACATACGTATGCAGCTTTGTTATAAGGTATATATCGACTTTTTTTTTGTCTTATGTAGGTTAATGGGTGTTTTTGTTGGGTGGTCTGGTTAGGTTTTTTTTTTAAATTGCAATTGTTTTGGCATGTTCAAATACTCAGTTCGTTTTGTTTTATATTTATTTATTTATGTAACATAGTTACATGTAATGTTGCTGGTCAGAATTCACTGAGGTTTGAAGACAAGTATCATTGATCGCTAGATCCGTTCTCTACTACCGCTAGACCACGGTCGCTCGTAAATAGGTACTTATATATTTTTAAGCAATTTTTTCCCGACTGCCGCTCCTATAATAGTTTACGGGTTAGAGGATGGAGTGTACCTTAAAAATGAAGCTATCAAATTTTACACAAAGAAAGCGTTCCTTTATTTTTAAAAATGAGTAAACCGCATTCGGAGATTTAAAAAAGTTTTTTGCGTTACCCTGAAATCAAACTTGGTGAAATGTGAAAAATTCTTAATCGTGAATTTTAAGGAATAATTCCCTCTAATATTAAACAATAATAAAAATTAACAACCCTAATAAATATATAAGTTATTACTGTCCGAATAAAAATGTAAACGTGCAAATATTAAACCATCAAAATAACGTTAACGCCCATCTGTTTGGGATTAACACGAAATATTCAACATTGAAATGCATTAAAAATCAATTAAGTGACTGATCTTGAGTTATTTTTGGCCCGAAGGCTCCCGTTTTATAACATAAACAAAATAATATTACTTTTTAATGTTTTAATACAATTTTAGGGACGGACAAACAAGAAAAAATGAGAAGATTTTTTTCCTTTTTTATGTCATATTTGTCATAGTAAAGGAGAATGGCCATTTTTTGGCCCACTTGATACCTAATAGTTTGGTAACAAATATCTTATTTTTTTATTAATTCATTTTAATTATATCAACACATCATTTACCAATCAATAGACATACATTACATAAAAACAGATATAATCAATTATTAAAGGATTTAATAAAATAATAACCTCAAATATTGTATCAGAAACATCTAATTACTCAATAACCCGGGTGAAAAAATTGAAACTGATTGGTAATAAGGAAGTAAATTTATTTTTCGACAAAATTAACTAAAAATCAAACTCGAGAAAAAAAATCTGGGCCCATTTTACTTAGGCGAATGGGCATTCTTCTTTTTGTATCCAGTTCACATAACAGTTAAATAGACCCAATCAATTTAAAAATAGTCAACGAAGTGTAACGAAGTTATCGAGAGAAAATAAAACTTGCACATGTTCTTCTATTTTAAATCATTTATTTGCTAATAACTACCTACGTTCATCATTATTAGACATTAACATTCGAAAAGCTCGCGGCTGAATTTCTTTTGGATATTCAGCGGAGGTTATTTATTTATTTATTTTATTTTGGCAACAAACAGTCATCAAAAAAATTGTTTACAAAATAAAAGAATTACATGTTAAGTAGACCAATAGTGCCGAGAAAGTATTAACAATAATGAATAAAAATTTAATGCAAGTCCGACAACGGTAAAGCAAAGAGAAAAAAATATATATAAAAAATAAAGAAACACAAAATAAACAAACACAAGAAAAACAAAAACAAAAATAAAAAAAACAAACTTATAAGTATGGACAAAAACCTAATTCAAGTATTCAAGTATTAAAGTCGTAACAATGTGTACTGTGCTGATATCAGTGCTGTAATGA
Organism: Tinea pellionella; assembly: GCA_948150575.1. Lineage (NCBI taxonomy): Eukaryota > Metazoa > Arthropoda > Insecta > Lepidoptera > Tineidae > Tinea > Tinea pellionella. Next base: position 927,713 of record OX411254.1, on the reverse strand, counting down.
CTTCTTGATAATATATTTAGTAAAGTTATCTACCAGGAGTCCATGTCTAAACCAGCTCGACCACGATTGCTATTAATCTTTAAACTATGATTACTGATTTTCTATTCAATTTATTAACAACAAATGCAATATTAATATGACAAAAATTAAATTAAAAAAATCGATACGAGATGCGTCGGTTAGCAAAAATCGAAGAAAAATCTTGCAATGTATAACGTCAAACCAACATTCGATAGGTCTGCCTGTGTAAAGATACAATAGTTCCACAAAGCGCTAATGGTTGGTGTGGTTTAGTGGTCAGAATATTCACGCGTATAGCAGAGGATGGGGATTTAATTCCCACATCAGTTCGGGCTATTGGGTGCGTATTAATTTTTTTCTATTCAATTTTCGTAATAATTTTATGAAAATTTCAGCGGATTCGCACCAGTCTCAAAATTATTTTTGCAAGTATCTTTTCAGTTTATAAACGTACAAAATATTTCATTAAAAGCAAACCACGTTAACCGCATTTTCCACTCTAGTAACACTCTGATTTGTGTAAACATAATGATGTTTACTGTATTTTAAATTACAGTAAAATCTCTTTATTTGGAATTTAATTTGACAGCCTCTATTACTTGGTTATACAGTAGGTCTCGGGTTTGATTCCCCTATTATTATATTAAGCTTTAATAGGGCTGACATCGCCACGATTGTGAGCGCAAGCCTCAAAATAAAAAAAAAACATTGTAGAAGAAAAATAATGGCTTATTTATGCAAACGATTTCCTAAGTTTTTTTTTATATATATTTATAGAAACACGAAACATATTTAAATTTATTTTTAAACCTAACACAAGTTTTACTGTAATGTATATTTTGTTTTTGTGGTAAATGTTGCGGTTGTCTGAATGAACCAATTTTTATAAGTTACTGTCAATTTATGTTTATGCATCGTATTATGATGTACATACGAGTATATAACAATATAATAATTATGAGATATTGATAAGATAATAATTTCAAGGATTTTTTTTTTCAAAATTCTTCAATTTTTTTTATTTTATTCATTTATTCACTATACTTACAATTTATAAAATAGAATAATCTTGTGCCTCTCAAAGCCCACATGGGCCTATTTATTACCTAATTATTAATAATTTTTTTTTCAACGAAATCAACAGAGAACTACTTAACCTAAATTTAACAAAATCAACAAAGAAATATATAATATTTCTCAGTTATGTTTGTGTTTTCATTTAAAAAAAACGTGTAGTTGGCAGACTGATTTATTTATTTATTTATTTACCTTAATTATGTTTTGTTACACATAATAAAATTATCCACTAATTACAGTAAACACATCAAACATAAGAATTAGAAATCAACTAAAAAATAAACACAAAACAGAATAATATGAAATCAACATCAAACAAAAATACCTCCACAAAAAAAAAAACAAAAAAGAAAAAGAAAACGTAATATAATAGTTAATTAAGATATAAGGGAAGGGATTAAGATAGAATAAGTTAGTAATGATAATAGTTATCAACCTAGTATGTTTCAGGGTAGCAGTACCACCACTTTCGAGTGGAACACCCCTTAAATGTAACGGCATTTCTCTTTGTTAACGGTTATTTCCACTCATGGACAATTCTTTTTTGAACGTGGAGAAATTTCCTTCATCCTGGCCCCTGGGATGCTCTGGCAGGTACCAGAGTTATGCCAGAATCTCCAGCCTAGTACTAGAACTAAACCCCGTGGTGGTTTAAGTGACGGTTAGTGGACGGAGTCTGGACACACGTAGTATTCATCCTAACTCCATCTTGACCGAGCTCCAGGTGTAAGATCATACTCTGGCTTAACATCAGTGTGTTTATATTTGTTATTCAAAGAATTTTTACTCGTTACGTAACGCTAGACACGTTTATATGTGACCTTATCTATTACAGGGTTTCGATGTCATAATTTAGGGTTAGGTTAGCGCTCAGTCATTCACACTATCCCGGCTTAAATCAAAGTCATAGTAGACAAGCAACTCGCACTTGACTTATTGCAATAGCCCTTTCCAATGTTAATTTTATGTGAACTAATTAAAAATGTATTAAGAATTCATGAGTGTAACAACGGGGGTCCGCGAGGCCGGTACTTTTAAATATACCTGCAATATTTATGTATTATTTGTGCTTAATGAATAATTAAAGTTCGCTCTACTGTGTCGAACCACTAGAAATAAAGGAATTCATAGATAGATTTTTTTAAAATTCTAGCTCAGCACGTGACAACACTCGCCTGATGTAAAGCTAGAGTGCGGTCCATTAATGGAAACAACTGCTACTACACAGAAACCTCCAGTTGCAGTCGCCTCCACTATGCCGGCTCGAGGAGACTAGCATGTACCACCTAGATTGACAGTGCACACTCCTCTCGTTATACCTAGCTACTTTGAAACTATTCCTGAAACGCGACAAGGTCACTTCACGGGTGTTACATTCGAAAGTGGTGGTACTACCCCAGGACGGCAGACTGGACAAATGACCATCATTAGTCTGCCTACCACTCTTAATAGTGCCTATATTATAATATAATATAAATTAAAGATCCGTATGAAAGTGAATTTATTCGTTTTCAGACCGATTGATGATCATATATTTTTGACCACACAATTACTCGCAATTTACACGCAATATTCACCCTTAACTTTCTCATCATAAGTATTGAATTCGTGTGTGAATTGAGGGGAAAGTCGCAGATTTATATTTAAAGACCTCATTTCTTATGTAACTGATTGAAGGAGCGCTTCTTGGAGGCTTCATAGTGGGCTTCTGCTCGCATCCTACCATAAACGATTGTTAGGAAATCTTATTGCGGTAAATTCGCTATACCACAACAAACAAACATAGATATATCAATTATCCATTGGAGCGTATCGTTATAGACGCGTATAAATTGTAAAAAAAATAAACAATTTACTGCATTTAGAACTCTATCTGTATTGACACTAAAAAGTGGTCCTAGTTGCTAATTCAACTAAATTAAATTATTTTATGCAGCCAAGCTACTAAACTACGATGGCTGCAAAGCTTTCTAAACATTAGATTAAAATAATCTAAATAAACGCGGTAGTAAGTCGCATAAGGCCTTTCTACTTTATATCACAAAATGTACAATACAATACAATTGTCACGAGATGTATAAAATATAAAACTGTTAATGCCTATCATGAATTGATTTACATACGTATTAAACAGTCATAGTAAACCCTCAGTGACGTCATGACTACCCACGCCTTTATAACTGGGTCGTTTGCCCTTACGCCTTCCGTACCTTGACTTTGAGATACGTATTACCTAAAGGTTAGTTTACCTTTATGTATATTTTTAACTTTTTCCGTGGCATAGCATGAAACCACACTCCGTCTGTTTTAAAGATGTACGGTCCATGAGTCGTCTCTTTTATTCGAACTGCCTGTTGAGGTCCGTCTGCACCAGAAGTGCTTTAACTATCGTAACCGTTCAACGTTTACATTTACTCCACACGCGTTGCAATATCGTGTAAATTCATATTGTTATCGTTAAAAGGGTGGCTGATCCCAAATAAATAAACCCTGCTCAGGCCGGCATAGTGGAGGCGACTGCTGCCCGTAGTAGCAGTTGTTTTCGTTTATGGACCGCACTCTAGCTCTACATCAGGCGGAGTGTTTTTTTTTTAATTTCTTTCCCCCTCTGGCAAAAACCAGAGATTTTGTTAGTCTGTCTAATATTATTTTTATGATTTTATTTCAGTAACTGCTGTAACTGTAACTATTTCCCTAACTTTGTTCCGCTACCCTATTTTCTGGAAGATACTTTTGCCCTTTTACTTCAGAATTTATATCTACCGCCACCATCCTGCAAAATCGTAATCTATTATTGTATATTATATATATTTTATATTATATCAGGTGGAGTGTTGTCATATGTTAAGCTACAATAAAAAAATGTAATCCAGGATTTTCTACAGCAATCCGGCATGTGGTGTCAGGACTACGAACTTCCCTAAGTTATTTATTTTATGTATCCTGATATTTTCCATCTTTTAGTAAATCTTCAACTAGTAAAGAGCTGGTACTTAATGATGATTAAGTAACATTTCACGAAAAAATGTTCGTGATGTATTTGTAAATATGTAATGAGTCAATCATTCTTGTTATGATGTTACGTTTATCTAGTTTTGTATTACAATACGATCCTTTTACGGGCGGACTTGTGATTTTTAATTAAATATTGATATTATTGGAATTTTTAAGCGGAATTTTGTTATTAGAATTGCATATACAATACAATACAATTGTCACGCCTTTTTCCCACAGGGATAGGCAGAGACAACAGAACGTCACTTACCACGATCCTGACACAACACCCTCGCTTCCTTCACATCCACAATTCTCTTCATGTACGCCCGACGGTTATGGGCACTAGGCAGCCCAGCTTTCATGAGAATGTCTCCTATTTGATCGGAAAACATCCTTCTGGGTCTGCCTTCCATTCACATCAGATTTATATATTCCTTTCGTCAATCTCCTTTCATTTATCCTTTCCAAGTGCCCGAACCATCGAAGTATTCCTTTCTCAATCCTCGTCACTACATCATCTTTCAAATCACATCTATCGCGCACAACACTATTCCTCATTCTATCCGCTATCGTGACTCCACATACACTCCTTAGTGACCGCATTTCTACTGATATTTTATCCTTATAAAAGGTTCCCTAGTCTAGAGTAGGATCAATAAACACAATATACTAAATTATAAACTTAGTTAAGGTTGCCAGACGAAAAAAAAACTAGACAAAGTTTATAACCTAAGAACATAACCTCAAAAAATAGTTGCCACGTTTCGGGATCAGTTTGAAAGTAGCCACGTATAACGAAAGGAGTGTGCACTGTCAGCCTGATGCTGCACATTCGTCTCTTTCAGTCGGCATATAGAGGCGACTGCTATCTGCAGAAATTTCTCTGTGATAGCAGTTGTTTCCGTTCATGAACCTCACTAATTATGACCGGGTACCAATGTAACTTTGTTATATGTACTTTGGTCGCTCAGTGCCTATAGGCACTATTAAAGAGTGGTAGGCAGACTGATGATGGTTATTTGTCCAGTCTGCCGTCCTGGGGTAGTACAACCACTTTCGAATGTAACACCCGTGAAGTGACTTTGTCGCGTTTCGGGAATAGTTTGAAAGTAGCCAGGTATAACAAGAGGAGTGTGCACTGTCAATCTAAGATGGTACATGCTCGTCTCCTCAAGCGGGTAAAGTGGAGGCGACTGCTACCCGCACAGGTTTCTCTGTAGTAGCAGTTATTTCCATTCATGGACCGCACACTAGCTTTACATAAGGCGTAGTGTTGTCACATGCCGAGTTACAATTAAAAAAAAAAATGAACAGCACTCTAGCTTAATATTAGGTCGATATACTGCGCTACAATAAGAAAACAACTTTATTTTTATATTTGACCAAGTAAGTACTATTTAAACAATGTACAAAGATTATATAGTATTTAGTAATTCGATACCAACTTATTAACCAGTAGGCGTGTGAGTTCTTGACCTGCGGTTACTTTTTGTTTGCGTTTTACTTAAGTTACTGTCACGCCATTTCTACACGTTGCTTGCTCGAGTCGGCCAATATGTTAGCCAACCTGTTGGTTAGACTACTATATAACTTTGTTCTGTGTACAAAAACCGACGACACGCGAATCCAGTCGTAATATGGACTAAACCTATCCCAATACAATATAATTGTCACGCCTTTTTCCCACACGGATTGGCAGAGACAACGGAATGCTTCTTACCACGATCCTGATACAACACCCTCGCTTCCCTCACATCCACAATTCTCTTCTTGCACGCCTGACGGTTATGAGCACTAGGCAGGTCTCCGATTTGATCGGAAAACACCCTTATGGGTCTGCCTTGTTTAACGCATCCATTCACATCAGATTTATATATTCCTTTCGTCAATCTCCTTTCTTTCATTCTTTCCATGTGCCCATCGAAGCATTCCTTTCTCGATATAATGCCTATTACTGAATTACTATAAAGTGTGATAGGCAAACTGATGGTTGTTAGCCCAGTCTGCTGTCCTGGGGTTGTACCACCACTCACAAGGGTAACATCCGTGAAGTGTCCATGTCGCGTTTCGGTAGCAGTTTGAAAGTAACCAGGTATAACGAGAGGAGTGGGAATTCTTAACCTGGTTTTAGCATTGTTTCCGTTCATGGACCGCACTCAAGTTACAATAATAAAAAATCAGTCTTGGATTTGGCACACATCATGGATAAAATGTGGAGGGGCTATTAAAAACTTATTATCATTATTAAGTCTGCATAGAGGTGGTGACTCGTACCGGCTTTTATTATGGGTGGTTTGCACCAGAAGGCCGGATAAAGTAACTTTAACTATTACTTTTACGGCGACGACGACCGTTAAACGTTTACATTTACTCTACACGCGTTGCAATATCGTGTAAATTCATATTGTTATCGTTAAAAGGGTGTCTGATCTCGAAAAATAATAGAAAACATATTTGGCTTCTTTTCATACATTTGACGTTAGCAACATTGGTTTGACGATTACTTTAACTTTAACCAAGCCAAGATTCGCTGGTTACGGTTAAGGTTAAAGCAACCGTCAAAAATGACAGACGCGACGATGTTGCAACTCGTGTGGAGTAAATATACACCGTAATGTAAACGTAAAAGTAATAGTTAAAGTTATTTTAACCGGCCTTCTGGTGCAAACGACCCTATGTATCTCAGATAGATATATACCTATACAAATTGTTTTGCCGCTTTAACTGTGAGAAACGTTATAAATTTTATTTAGTGCAACTATAAAATATAGTAAAAATATTAGCATAAAAACATATTATTTTTGCAACTTTCTAAAACGTCGCCTTAATACACAAAAGCGTCTTGATGGCGCCTGCGTTGAATCATAGCACCAAAAACTGAGGTCACGATGTTCGTACCAATGTTTTAATTTTAAACATTTTGTGTAATTTTTTAATTTCGCAACATTATATTTAATTTATAATTAAATCATTATCTTTCTAGGTTATTTTCAGACTCGTATAGGCAGCAGTACTGAAACATAAATAGACAAATGCACATTTTTTTTTATTGTATCTCGGCATGTGACAACACTCCGCCTGATGTAAAGCTAGAGTGCGGTCCATGAATGGAAACAACTGCTACTACTCTATTCTACTAAACTAATCTCTACGGGCAGCAGTCGCCTCCACTATACCGGCTTGAGGAGACGAGTTTGTACTATCTAGATTGACAGTGACTCAGTCAGTGACTCCTCTCGTTATACCTGGCTACTTTCAAACTATTTCCGAAACGCGACAAGATCACCTCACGGGTGTTACATTCGAAAGTGCTGGTACTACCCCAGGACGGTAGACTGCCTATAGAGTCGAGTATATGCAGAGTGCCTATAGTCACTGAGCGACCAAAGTACATATAACAAAGTTACATTGGTTCCGGTCAGAATTTAGCGAGGTTCGAACACGGGTCTCATCGATCGCTTACCGCTAGACACCGGCCGCGCATATAATTTATTTATTTAATATTGGTGCTCAAACAGACATTTGTCAATTACATGTAAAAAAAAAATAGACCATTGACATGGTATTTCCTCTCGTTATACCTGACTACATCCAATCTAATTTCGAACTACAACTAGGATACTTTACCAGGACGACAGACTTGAGCTAATAACCATAATCAGTCTACCTACAACTTTTCAAAGTAAAAAATTAACAGGATAACCAAGAAAATTAAAGTTCCCATGCTCCTCCCACGTCAAATTTAAACGTTTAAAAATCGAATTCACACATTAAAAACGAAGCGACCAATCAGATCCATTCCCGTCTTCTCTTTACGTTTCAATTAGCGTTCGTTGAGGCATAAGTAATTGTATTATGGTGCTGATTTTGAAAGTCGTATTTTTTTACTTTAATTCAAGCATTTAAACGACGCTTTAAATGGATAATACTGTTTTTATTGTAGCTCGACAATATGATTACACTAGCTGATTAAGCTAGAGTGCGGTCCATAAACGGAAACAACTGTTACTACAGATAAATTTTATCTGTATTATATGATATGTATGTATGTATTATATTTTAATAACTTAATCTTTTATTTTTACTTTATACTTCATTTATTAGCTTATTCTATTTATTTTGTCAATATTTATTTATTTTTTTCATTGCACTTCTCCGCTCACACCAACAAAGGATAGCTGGTAGACAATGCCAAAGGCATTAAGCTCGCCTATGTACGATTTAACATGTGCAATAAAGTGTTTTTTTATTTATTTTATTTATTTATAAATCTCTACAGACAGGCCTCCGCTATGCCGGCCCGAGGAGACGAGTGTGCACCGTCTAGATTGAGAGTACACACTCCTTTCGCTATCTGAGGCTAAAGTCTAAAGCCAATCTACGGTTGTCAGTTGATCGAATCGAAATCAAAATATATGTTTTTTTTAATTTGTAGCTCGGCATGTGATAACACTTCGCCTGATGTAAAGCTAGAGTGCGGATTTGACGTTTGACGTTATCACCTAGGTGATAAGGAAACATCAAATCCCTTGCTAACCTAACTTTAGCTCCAGGTATAGCGAGAGGAGTGTGTACTGTCAATCTAGATGGTGCATACTCGTCTCCTCAGGCCGGCATAACGGAGGCCTGTCTGTAGGAGGCTTGACAATTGTATTGTATTAGATAATACAATACTTAGGGAATCTTCGGTTTATTTTTTCAAATTACTTTTCAAATTTTTTTTTTTTACATAAATCGACACAATCGCGTGAGCAACCCCTTTTTCACCCAATAAACCATACGGGACGAGCTAGGTTAATCGAATAAGATCAACGGCGTATATCCAGCTCTTAATCTGCGTACGAAGTTGCGTGCAACATCTCGTATAATAAATTACTTGTGACAATACTAATTGTAGAACAAACAAGCCTACAAACAGATAATAAAAACTTTCGCTACCAAAATGATTAAAGATGAACTAACTTAACAATGAGCTCTACACACCCACTATTTAATATTATGCCGTGATATTAATCCGAGTTTGCTACCGTTTGAGACCAGTTTATGGAATAATACTCTTTGTGTTGTTGACTTTAATGACTATATTGCCATGCGATGCCTTCGTGTTATGTACCCATTATATAGAAGTAACACATGCAGTTATACACATTTGATAATGACACGTATTTCTTAAGCAGTAAAGACTAAAAGGACGTGTAGTGTGGAAATCGTGATAGATGCCGTGTAGTGAGACGTTTTGATTAATAGAGTAAAGAAATGTGGGAAAGAATAGTTTAAGAATTTAAAAAGTGTTTTGTAAATAAGTTTTTTTTAAGTTAATACATATTTTAAATCTAGATGGTTATGGATTTAGTGTCGCAATTAAGAAGTCGCGTGCTCTTTTGAATTCAACTTTACGTTAAGTTATCTTCTTCTTCTTTTGTTAAATGACCTCAGATGTCATAACAACGACAATTCTGCCAATGTCGAGTAGTAAATTCTTGATGTCTTTGCATCAAATTGCAATTGTGTTTTATAATCTGACGCTTACTTGGAGTATTTGGCGGCAATTCACCCGGTCACGTCACAATATGAGCGTTTTCACGGCAGGAGATAACCACAAAAAAAACCGCTTCCATTGCCTCATATAGAGTGAATTTTAATGTTTCCACAAATACTCTAATGCGCAGCAGAAAATTACGCAAAATAACGCCAATGTCACACAATAATAACCACTAAACTAATTAAGGAAAGGGATAAAAAACACCTCAACCTTCCCGGGCGTAAGCGCGCCAAACACTCTTCAGCTAAGGTATGGCTTATGAAAGGTACTATCAGCCAAGCCGGCGGCGCTTCAACTCTTCAGAGGCTCGAGTTTACCATACACTATCTCGGCGTAAAGTAAAACGTCTCCACCAATAGGATCGCTTCATTTGTTTTTTTTTTACTTCGTCTCGGGCAAAATAATTATTGTCTGCTTGGTGGACTCTCTTTACTTCCACTTTACGCAGTGACAACGTTTAGACAATAATTTCTTAGATCTCATGAGAGGCATGAGACATGTTCCTCTTTATTTTTAACCAATTAGGGATGTAAACTTAATTATAAAACAATTTTCATTCTTTTGAAAGTCAAAGCGGCTGAGAATGAGCTTTACAAATAGCACAAAATGGTCCTTCTAGTGACAAGGCTAACTTATTGTTGATTGTACCAATGTAAGGTAAATATATACTGTTATGGTCGCTTAGTTGACACTATTTTAGTACAGCCAACGTTTAAAATATAGGATGTGCCCCGTCAATTCATATAGTGGCATAGCGGGAGCGACCGTAGCATGTAGACAATTCACTGTGGTAACAGTTCTCTCCACCCTAGAGTTAAATTTTTAATAATATCTCACATTAATTCTAGTTTACCCTTTTTTAAAACAAAGATACGAAGATATATCTAAATACTATTTTTTGTCCATTTGAAATTCTACAATAGTCTTTGAAACAATCTAACATACATCTAACAACTAGACTGCTATAGATAACCATCTTATAACGTTAGTTTTGTTCACATTCAACCCTATATATTCGGCCTGTGCTGTGTTGGCCCGAATAAAATTAAAATTAGTGTTTATTGAAATTAATTTCTTTAAATGTTTTAGCTCCCATCGGATACATGTTAATATACTCGTACTCAATTAAATTCAAAAGTTTTTGACTTATAGTCATACAAACTTCGGATTGAGGTTAACGTCAAAGCATTGTTACCAAAAAAATTCTTAACCAATAAAATTATTTTAAATTATTATTATTGTCAATGCCTTCTTATTATAATAACTAAATCTGCTACACCGGGGTAGCAGCATTACTTTCAGATATATCATCGTGGGTATAATGAGAGTTAGTAGAAATTTTTCTCCGTGGTAGCAGTTGACAACGCTCATGGATCGCTCTGTAGCTTAACTTAAAAGATGGGACGAATTTCCTATGACTAATGTAGAACAAATGATTTTGTCTTGTTTTATGAATTGTTTGCGCTCGTTACATGTGCAAACATTGGGTGGCGACACTAGGCTTGTTGTCAGAGGGTTATGACCAAACGCATTGTCCTGTCACTGTAATTATGTACCACACTGTTTATCCCTGATTGTAGGGGAGATATTTTTCTATGTTACGCTTGTCTCCTTATATTTTATACTTAGTGGAAATTGTAGTATTGTAGTGTTCTACCAGAAATATTTTATATTAACTACTATTCTATAGCTTTCGGTGTAGCGTATCGCAATACACGCGTACAATATTATCTATTTACATATATTCTGCGTTAAGATAGTTTCGGCTATTGCGTCTATTACGACACGCTTCAATGGATACTAGGCCTTAGAAGAGGTTGAAATGTTTTAAAAATGTTAACCAGTTTTTTGTGAAACAATCGCGTGGGCCGGCATAGTGGGTGTTGTACGCAAAAAGGTAGACACGGACGTTTTAAATCACTGTTTTTATGATAAATCAAATACCTTAATGGTTTGGGGATTTACTCCTAATTTTTATAAAATAATTACATGTTTAAATTGTGTAGTTGATAGCTTGTGCTTTTACTTATAAATACTAGGACAAACTGTATTTAATTAAAAATATACATGATCCATTTAAATTACAGTTACTTTTTTTAGTTGCTGATAGGGGAGGAGGCATTTGCCCAACAGTGGAATATTAAACAGACTTTCTTCATGACAGTTCTCTCTGTTTGTAATTGATTGGAGCAATTAATGATATTACTTTGAAAATAGACACAGAATAAAATAAACGTGTAAAAAATATATATTTTTAATGAATTCGGAGTAGACCCTCAACCAGTTTTATTTAGTTTAGTTTAGCGTGTGTAACATTATGAATCATTCGGATCAGTGATTTTCGCTTTTTGTTTCAATAAGGATTTAATCCTAATCAATTTTGTAACCATTTTTGGGTGATCATTTACTGACAAAAAGATTTTATTACTTTAGATTTAGAATTCAGTTCAATTCAAAAGATTTAAAGAATTACATTTATTTAGTTCATTACTAGCTGACCCGGCAAACTTCGTACCGCTTTAAAATCAATAAATAAAAAAGCATTTCTGAACGACTTTTAAATTTAATTGATTTCTAAACGACGGGACGAACATCAAATGTTTGACATTCAAAACCAAAGGAATAGTTTCTAAGGGGAAGCGAAATTTTTTTTTTTTTTTTTTATTGTAGCTCGGCATGTGACAACGCTTCGCCTGATGTAAAGCTAGAGTGCGGTCCACTGCGGAAACAACTGCTACCACAGAGAAATCTCTACGGGCTGCAGTCGCCTCCCTCCACTATGCTGGCTTGAGGAGACGAGCATGTACCATCTTAGATTGACAGTGCATACTCCTCTCGTTATACCTGGCTACTTTCAAACTATTCCCGAAACGCGAAATTGTTGTTTTTACTATATTCCAAGCGATTTTTTCATATTTACTCACCTTTTAAACCTTCCCTGGACTTCCACAAATAATTCAAAACTAAAATTAGCCAAATCAGTCCAACCGTTCTCGAGTTTTAGCGAGACTAACGAACAGCAATTGATTTTTTTATTATATAGATTAAATGTGAATAAAAATAAAAGTTTTAAAAGAATTTTAATAGAATTTAAAAGAGATATGTCGTCATTTGAAAGGAAGTTTGGCGGGAAAGGCCGCTGCGGATGTTAAATATTAGCTCGTGTACCGGACAAAATGACAGATAGACAAAACATACAATGTAACGAGGTTATAATCTATAGTTCTAGAAAATTTAGATGATTTTAAAAAATCTAGTACATAGGCCGTAAAAATTGTTGGCATCTTACTTAGTAGAACTAGAATTAGATTTAGAGCGGTCGTGGTCTAGCGGTGAGACGCGTGAACTCACGATCGAGAGACCCGTGTTCGAACCTCGCTAATTCTGACCGGTACCAATGTAACTTTGTTATATGTACTTTGGTCGCTCAGTGCCTATAGGCACTATTAAAAAGTGGTAGGCAGACTGATGATGGTTATTAGCCCAGTCTGCCGTCCTGTGATAGTACCGCCGCTTTCGAATGTAACACCCGTGAAGTGATCTTGTCGCGTTTCGGGAACAGTTTGAAAGTAGCCAGGTGTGCACTGTTGGTGCATACTCGTCTCCTTAGGCCGGCATAGCGGAGGCGACTGCTGCCCGTAGAGATTTCTCTGTAGTAGCAGTTGTTTCCGTTCATGGACCGTACTCTAGCTTAACATCAGGCGGAAGTGTTGTCATATGCCGAGCTACAATAAAAAAAAGTGTACCTAATGATGGATGATGGAAATATGGACGTAATTCGGTGGAAATCCCTGGAAACCCGTTAGGTTAGCGGTAAAATATTTACCTACGATAGGCACATGTTTTATGAAGTAAAAAGTCATTTTAATTACATAGACATGATCCATAATGTCATTTGAGAGTCATGAAATGGCGGTGTCCTTTGTCAACAATCAGTGAAGACGATCGCGTCAGACAACAGTGTACGCGGTCTGGGTGCGCACGCGCATCGACTGATGTCATCTGCTAACTTTGTGTGCTTTCACCGAGATTTACCATGGGAATCTACTTTTTCTCTTTATTAAAATATTTAAAGAATTTTATATTATAAAAACTTCCCTACTATAAGATACCTCCTTCTAAACAACCGTTGGGGAACAATTCTCGAATAATAAGAGGAGTGTGCACTGTCTGTCTGGATGGTGCACAATCATCTCCTCAAGCCAGCATAGCAGAGGCGACTGCTGCCTGTAGCAATTTATCTGCAGTAGCAGTTGTTTCCATTCATGGACCGCACTCTAGCTTTACATCAGGCGGAGTGTTGTGGTATGGCGAGCTGCAATAAAAAAAAGTTCTTTTGTCATTGTAGTGGATTCATTTTTATCACTTTTCATTTCTACTACTTTTAATAGATTTTATTTAGAAACAACTGCTACTACACACAGGTTTCTACAGGCAGCAGTCGCCTTCGCTATGCCAGCTTTACGAGACGAATGTGCTCCATCTAGATTGACAGTGCACACTCCTCTCGTTATACATGACTACTTCCAAACTGTTCTCGAAACGCGACAAAGTCACTTCACGGGTGTTACATTCGAAAGCGGCGGTACTACCCCAACACGGCAGACTGGGCTAATAACCATCATTAGTCTGCCTACCACTCTTTAATAGTGCCTATAGGCACTGAGCGACCAAAGTACATATAACAAAGTTACACTGTCAATCTAGATGGTACATGCTCGTCTCCTCAAACCGGCATAGTGGAGGCGACTGCTACAGGCACAGGTTTCTCTGTAGTAGCAGTTGTTTTCATTCATGGACCGCACTCTAGCTTTACATCAGGCGGAGTGTTGTCACATGTCGAGCTACAAAAAAAAAAGTTGCATTGGTACCGGTTAGAATTAGCGAGGTTCGAACATGGGTCTCATCGATCGATTTTCTTCTCCAAATTTTAGGATAACACAAAACTATTGACGAAGATGAGCCAGCTTGCCCTATTAAATGCTACCGATAAGTACTAGGGCACCATAAACGTGCCGCAGTAACACATCGCCACCCAAGCTACCGCGAGTCACTTTTATAAATCCCGGTCCCCGCCCACCTATTCAGAACAACCGGGAACGCAATTAAAAAACCGCCGCGGGTCCCTCTGACCCCGATACTATCAGAATGACCCGGCACCGCCCGCGAAGATCCTTACACTACCTTTGACAATGACCGAAGATCATGATAAACAATACTTATCTCTAATTCTTGGACTGAAGGTTCATATTTGTATGTCGTTGCCTCCGATCGGAAGTTACGAAAGGTCTTTTATCCTATAACTGTATCACGAGCGACGCGTGACCTATCGTGGTTATTATGGTGACTTATGCCATGTGAAAATACCTTTTATTTTTATACTTGATAAATTATAATGTGGAATAAACAATGAAACATGCTTCTCATTAATACTTTAACAATAGATCCGTTTTCATGAGCATCTCATTTCTTACACAAAATGACTCATCTAGTCTCAGCTTTGCATAAACTGGAGCTCATTTGAAACTGTCATCCAGAGTCATTCTAAACCTTATGTGGTTACATTAAGAACTATTTCAATTTTTATATTTCATAAATTTATTAATCCATTTTCATATAATTGATTCTAATTTCAAAACATCGTAACAGTCGAATGAATCTAAAGAAATTTGGGCTTTAATATTGGACATTAGAGTTTATTTTTGTTCGTAAATAGTTTGCGTTTAGTTAGTGCATATTATAACTAGATAGTTTTGACTCCCGGGGTGGCTTGTACAATGTACGCGCGCGTGACATCGCCCTATTTTACGATGTTGCCAATGCAAAAACTCGGTACAGTTCGTGGGTATAGTATTGTGTGCCATGTCTACGCTCCTAAAGGGCTGAGATTTATATGCCTTTAATAGAGCCTCTGGATTATTGAATAATTATTTAAGAAATACTACATTAAGCGGCTAAAGCGCTTTACATAATTTATGTAGACATTTGCGCTTTGATATTTCGCTACATTGGTTTCTATGCTTTAAGGTTTATTTCTGTAGATATAATTTATACATTATTTGGGTTAGGAAGTGATAGAGAGGGACCGATATATCTTTCTACATATTTATGATAAATACATTGTTTAGCTATATAAATATACTTAAAACAATATATATTAATAAACAGATATAGGTAAAATAATAAAGTCATAAGAAGCAATGTGGTTCGTATTAATTCGTTGAAATATATGATAATACGTTTCCATGTAATATAATATGATTTTAATTTCCCGAAATTAAAGAATTAAAAGTGCATTAATTTCGTTGGAGCTCGTATTAAAATCTTGTACACATATTTGTCTTACATTTTTCGGCCCAAATGGGTCGAATATATCACTACTGTAACTTTTGATTTGCGATGGTATCTGCTTTGTTTTGTTCACTGTAGTGTAAAATAATGTATTAGTGTTTAGATCACGGAAACAATCACGGAAAACGTGGGTTTTATTCCTACCTCAGGCTGTGTATGTGGGGTTATTTTTAAGGCAAGTTTTTATTAATAAAGCAAATTGGTCTCATGGGCCGAATAAAATGAGTCGAATTAGTAAAAAACTCATTAAAATAGCCTAAGAGAAATTGCATGGATATAATTGAATCTTGTCGAAATCTTCAACAGTTCAACTTTAAACTTCCCGTAACTCTTAAAATTAAATTTCTTTCATATACAAGTCTTTACTTTGAAATGAGGTGGGCAGAAGTATCAAAAGATTTTTTAAAACATTTTAATTAATAACCTTATTTAATTGTTTTGTTATTAAAATAATTAGTAAATGTAAATACTAGTAGTAAGTACTTTGTTATATGTACTTTGGTCGCTCATTAAAGAGTGGTAGGCAGATTGATGATGGTTATTAGTCCAGTCTGCCGTCCCGGGGTAGTACCACCACTTTCGAATGTAACACCCGTGAAGTGACCTTGTCGCGTTTCGGGAATAGTTTGAAAGTAGCCAGGTACAACGAGAGGAGTGTGCACTGTCAATCTAGATGGTACATGCTCGTCTCCTCAAGTCGGCATAGTGGAGGCGGCAGTCGCCCGTGCAGGTTTCTCTGTAGTAGCCGTTGTTTCCATTCATGGACCGCACTCTAGCTTTACATCAGGCGGAGTGTAGGCACATGATGAGCTACAATAAAAAAAAATTCGTGACGTCACGTCTCGCAGTATAAAGCACTCAAGCCCTTACGTCGGGCCACAATGGGTTGTTAGAGCTGCGGTTACCCAAGATTGTCATTTGATTAGTCCACAAAAACGCTGACCAGTCGGCACGTGCGAATCAGAGGGATAAAATGCGAAAAAACTATCCATCTACATTCCGTTCGGACTGCAAAATGGCCGCCGAATGTATTAGATGAAATTGTATTAAGAACGATCTGATGTATTGTTTGTTACGCGCCCGCGACCTCGTTCAAAACAAATTAAAACCTTTTCTTATAAATGTGATTATAGTGTACATAATAATATATTTTTTAAATAAAAATATTCCTTAACTATGGAACTTTTTCAAAGAAAGAGCTTGTTTAAGAAAGACCGTGGTCTAGCGGTAAGACGCGTGAACTCACGATCGACGAGGCCCGTGTTCGGACCTCCCTAAATTCTGACCGATATCAATTTATGTATATTATCAGTATTGTGTGTATGTGTATCTGAATATAGTTGGTAAAGTATTTCTAAGTTTACATAGTTTATATTATTACATCATTACCTTTCTGCTTCCTGAAGGCTAGCTGAAAGAAAATGCCTTGTGGCATTAAGCTCGCCTTTTGAATTAATTCAATAAAGTTTTTAAAATATATATTTTTTTTTATTGTAGCTCGGCATGTGACAACACACCGCCTGGTGTAAAGCTAGAGTGCGGTCCATAAATGGAAACAACTGCTACTACAGAGAAATTTCTACAGGTCACAGTCGCCTCCACTATGCCGGCTTGAAGAGACGAGCATGTACTATCCAGATTGACAGTGCACACTCCTCTCGTTATATCTGGCTACTTTCAAACTATTCCCGAAACGCGACAAGGTCACTTCACGGGTGTTACGTTCGAAAGTGGTGGTACTACCCCAGGACGGCTGACTGGCCGAATAAACATCATCAGTCTGCCTGCCACTCTTTACCATATGTAAAAATGTAACTATGTTTTGTGTACTATTAAAGAGTGGTAGGCAGACTGACGCACTATGGAAAATATAAGTCATTTGCTGATCGAAATTCTATAACTTTTTTATCTTTATAGATACAAAGTTGAAATTTTGCTGCAATACAGGCAATACTATAAATATTTAATTGATTAAAAATTTATAAAAAAACTAGCATTTGCTTGTGGTTTTACTCGCATTTAAATTTTCAATTGTGTTAAAAATCCGAATTATGTTTTACGTTTCAATTGAATATAGTTGTTTAACAATTGTAATATGCTAATAAGTAAATTGAAATAGAAACTGAATAAAACGCAGCTTTAAATATAATTTAAAAAAAATATGTCGTAAAAAAATAAATTTTATATCGAAAAATCAAATAAGGGTGGTGTGCACCATACTTATCTTAGACGATTTTATTCATACGCAACACGTCTACAAAAATATATCAACACCTAAAATGTATGTAAAAACGTTAATTTTCATCACCAAAACTAAAAACGATATTTATTTTGATAGCATATCGGACTTTTTTTTTAACATTGTACTTCATAGTACCCAAAGTCGCAAATAGATGCAGATAATTCTTTTTGTATATGTTAGGTGAATACCTTGTGCACTTAATTTTATAAAATTTACAACTTAGGCAAGCTTAGCTAACTATTAAAACTCTCGTTGAAGTTAAAATCAAACATTTTTGTAGCACATCTGACGTTAAAAAATTTGGGGCCGTTATTTTATTTCTTATTAAATTTTTAATAACTGTTACTAAATCTACGTAAAATATCCTTTCTAAAAATATATAACACAATAGGGGTTTCCTAACCAGAATGCTCGGAATCAGACTCCGAGAATATGTAATCTGCAGGTTACATTTTATAGAATTTCTGTACAGTAAAGTTCAAAGGTCATTTTCTCATTATTTTGTGTATTAATAAAATAAAATCGAATGGCATATAGGAGTACGATCTTTTAACAAAAAAATAAGACCAAAAACATATACTATTTGTAACATTTAATAAAAGTACTTACGAGCAGCACTTGTTCTACGATATTCCATAGTGTGACGGTTACGAACCACCACTACTTTCGAATGTATCACCCGTGAAGTGACCTTGGCGCGTTTCGGGAGCAGTTTGAAAGTAGCCAAATGTAGCGAGAGGAGTGTGCACTGTCAATCTAGATGGTGTATACTCGTCTCCTCAAGCCGGCATTGCCTATAGAAACAGCATGTCGCGTTATTATAAAAAACACTTTTATTTGAAAATTTAACGACGTAAAAAGATAAAGGGAAAAGCGAAGAAAGGTTATTTATATAGTTAAAGGTATACAATATAACCTAGTCAGGTTGACGTTCAAGTTACGTACACTGAATCCTAATGAAATCTGTTTTTGTTGTGCGACACCGTGGGACCGACCGATGATTGATATCGGGCCAAGGTGTAGGATCGATAATAAGCGAATCAATTAATGTGTTACTACATGTGATGTTTTCACATTTATTGCATTTTTTTTTGTCCAACTGTTACGAGGAGGTCCCGGGTTCGTTTCACGAGCGATTAAATTATATATTTGAATTTCTCTTATAGTTGTTTTTATTCATGGACCGCACTCTAGCTTTACATCAGGCGGAGTGTTGTCACACGCCGAGCTACAATAAAAAAAAGTCGTCCGGCGTATATAAATATCTGCAGGCAGCATCCGCCTCCGCTATGTCGGCTTGAGGAAACGGTTATGCACCATCTTATACTTGAAAGCAGTACTAGCCCGGGATAGCAGACTGGGTTAATAACCATAATCAGTTTGACTGTTTGCTTATTACTCTTTGATTTAAATTATTTTTTACGCTTCCTAAAAATAATGATTAACGTGCTATGGTCCGAATTTTATGGGACGAATTTAAACAACCTTTAAAAGTCCTTAAAAGAATAATATTGGTAAAGTTTACAAAGCATTGTCTTTTCTTGAAAAAATGCCGCCCGATTGTTTTTTTTTTTTGGAAGTTTTTGAACACCTACAATAGCCGCACAATTTGCCTTTTTTCTACCTTTTTGAATATTCAGTGGAATTTTAAAGGTAACTTTTGAAAAATATATTTCGTTTTTGTATACAATTTTTATAAGCCTTACACCTAAATTAAACAATACTTTCGTTTTGGTGCTAGTTTTGACCGATTCCAAATTAGTTCCAGCACATTCGCTGAATATCGAGTTTTGTATTTAAAAAAAAGTCTGAAGAAAAGTTTATGGCTATAAGTAGCCCGACGGATGACCACATTCCATCTCATGCTAAGATAGATCACAGAGAAATGTCAGCCTCATGGCACGCAGTGAGAGACAGTGTCATGCGGAGGGCACCGTTGGAGTTATTGGTCTACATTCAAGCTAGTCTTCAGGTGGTGGATAGAGGTTCCTCGACCATTTCGAGTGAACCAGAACCAGCGAGGTGGGGTCTCTCCTCTGATCACATTCTGCTTTCAGAATAGAATTATTATTATTAAATTAAGACGAAAATTTACTAGAAAAAAATCGCCAAGCATTGGGTGTGACATGGTAAGGTAGAATAAAAAAGAGCCGCCGTGATCTAGCGGTGAGACGCGTGAACTCACGATCGGTGAGACCTGTATTTGAACCTCGCTAATTCTGACTGATACCAATGTAAGTTTGTTATATGTACTTTGGTCGCTCAGTGCCTATAGGCACTATTAAAGAGTGGTAGGCAGACTAATAATGGTTATCAGTCCAGTCTGCCGTCCTGGGGTAGTACCACCACTTTCGAATGTAACACCCGTGAAGTGACCTTGTCGCGTTTCGGGAATAGTTTGAAAGTAACCAGGTATAGCGAGAGGAGTGTGCACTGTCAATCTAGATGGTACATGCTCGTCTCCTCAAGCCGGCATAGTGGAGGCGACTGCTGCCCGGACAGGTTTATCTGTAGTAGCAGTTGTTTCCATTCACGTCACATGCCGAACTACAATATTAAAAAAAAGAATTACTCTATTCCATTCGGCCAACCTGTTAAAGGAGAATGCCCCTTCGCCTAAGAGGAATGGGCCCCACAATTTTTTTCTCAGCTTTGTCAATGATTTTTATTTAATTTTGTAGAAAAATAAATCTACTTATCACCGATCAGTTTTAATTTTTAATTTTAATTAGATGTTTTCTGATGCAATGTTTGAGGTTATTATTATATTAAATGATTTAATAATTGATGTGTTTATGTAATTAAACATCGTATATTGATCAGGAAATGACGTGATGATATATTTAAAATGAATTAATAAAAAAATTAGATATTATTCTAAAATATTGTTTTGTTACCAAACTATTAGGTGTTAAGTGGACCCAATGGGCATTCTCCTTTTCGACTATTTTACGTACTGTTTTTACATAGCTGTTTTAGCTTTATAAAATATCTTAATCTTAAATATATTAATAATTCCAAGAGAAAAAATCTGTATCAATAGGAAGGAAATGTAACACGGATGATGTTGGACTAGGTCAGGGTTTTTACTTTTAAAAACTCGAATAGTATAAAAGTTCCGCTATCGAGATTCCGGACCGTACGTCCGTCCGTGATCCGTGTACCACTAGTTCATACAACTTTTATGTTAGGGTGACCACGTTTTATGTTTTGTATGGGATTAATTCTCATCAAAATCTTTATTTCAATAGGGAACTTGTGAATGTTCATAATAATTTTTTATTTACTAATATTTTTTACGCGAACCGCTCGGTCTGTCAAGGAATGAAGCCACAAGAAACTCGACATTATGGCCAAGAGTTATTTAGTGGTTAGTAATACAAACAAATTAAAAATAACAATAATTAACAGTAATAACAAAAAAAAAAAATAAGAATAAAAATACTCTATACTATGACAACAATCCACCTGATGTAAAGTTACAGTGCGGTCCAAGAGTGGAAACAACTGCTACTATAGATAAATCTCAACGGGAAGAAGTCGCCTCCGCTATGCCGGCCTAAGCAGACGAGTATGCACCATCTAGAGTGACAGTGCACACTTCTCTCGCTACATCTGGCTACATTCGAAAGTGGTGGTACTGCTCCAGGGTGGCAGACTGGGCTAATAAACATCATCAGTCTGCCTACCACTCTTTTCCAGCTTTCTTTTATGTTTTTCGGTTTTCCCAGACCTGAATACCCTAAAACGGGGCTAACATCAATGTCAGGGCTTTGTATGGGTACCCTATTTACTTTTGTGTTAATTTTAATAGTAACCCGGCACTCTATGAATGTTTACAGGCAACAGTCACCTCCCATATGCCTGCACCGTTTTAAACCCTAAAGTAAATTTCTATTCGCTTGTGTAATGTGTACACGAGTGTCCTAGATTTATCGTAATGTATGTATATCCTACAGTAGTCCACTTGGTTTGTACTCTTTAAGTAGAGACTATCGGGCGCCCCCGTCTCCAGTTATCCATCCCTTCTTAGAACTAAATCAAACACAACTGTATTCGCTGCAAAAAAATTGATCAAACTTTTCCACTTCTTCAGGCAGACTGATTATGGTTATTAGCGTAGTCTGCCGTTCTGGTGTACCTACAAGTGGTCGCGTTTTAGAATCAGTTTGGACGTCTCCTCAGGCCGGCATAGCGGAGGCGGCAATGCCTGCAGACATTTTCCTGCGGTAGAAGTTGTTTCCGTTCTTGAGTCCAGTTTAACATCAGCCAGATTGTCGATAGAGATATGTTGCGTTTTTTTTTAAATCATTGGTTGTCCGTAGAAACTTTTCGCCTAATTTTCTTGAGCTCTTTTAATTAATGCGTAATAGAGCCTTCAACGTACCTAATCGTCAGTCTGCCTACCATATATTGTAGCTCGGCATGTGACAACACTCCGCCTGATGTAAAGCTAGAGTGCGGTCCATGACTGGAGGATACAACTGCTACTACAGAGAAATCTCTACAGGCAGCAGTCGCCTCCACTATGCCGGCCCGAAGAGACGAGCATGTACCATCTAGATTGACAGTGCACACTCCTCTCGTTATACCTGGCTACTATCAAACTGTTCCCGAAACGCGGGTGTTACATTCGAAAGTGGTGGTACTACCCCAGGACGGCAGACTGGATTGATAACCATTATCAGTCTGCCTACCACTCTTTAATAGTGCCTATAATCGTAACCTCTATTAATACACGTAGAATGGCGCCATACATTATTATCGAGTATATTTTCTTATAAGATTTCCTCTATAGTTTAAAGGTTTTAATTAACAACATTGAATGTCAATAATTTCAAGTGTCCGTTTTAATGTGAGAAAAGCACTGGCTCTCCCTCCTCATTTCTACGTAATGGCATTGATTACATATTCGCAGATGAGACTACAAATTTGAAACAAACAAATACTGTTAAAGACACAAGTGTACAAGACTTTAAGATTAACTATGATAGTGTCGGTACCAACGAAATAACGTGACAAAGTCACTTCACGGGTGTTACATTCGAAAGTGGTGGTTCTACCCCAGGACGGTAGATTGGGCTAATAACCATAATCAATCTGCCTACCACTCTTTAATAGTGCCTATAGGCACTGAGCGACCAAAGTACATATAACAAAGTTACATTGGTACCGGTCAGAATTAGCGAGGTTCGAACATGGGTCTCATCGATCTCCGCTAGACCACGGCCGCTCATTCCCATAGTTATATAAAAAGTGTCAATTCTTCAACTATTTAATCTTTGTAGAATGAACGCGACCATTGCATACTCGCGCGTGCAAGTTTTTGTTACGGTCGCACATCTCTGGGATCGATGAGTCAAACCTCCACTGCCCTCCTGCTGTTTACCCCTCAGTAATTACTCTTGATGGTATTAATTATTTGTTTCTTAGATAATTATTTAATTTTATTTTTATTTCGACTTAATACATTCTAAAATTACTCTCTGTCTACTTACACCACCATTTTCTTTCTTAAACACCAGCGGTAGTACCACCACTTTCGAATGCGTCACCCGTGAAGTGACCTTTGAAAGTAGCCAGGTATAACGAGAGGAGTGTGCACTGTCAATCTAGATGGTACATGCTCGTCTCCTCAAGCCGGCACAGTGGAGGCGACTTCTACCCGTAGAGATTTCTCTGCGGTTCATGAATAAACTAATAAATAAATAAACCGCACTCTAGCTTTACATCAGGCGGAGTGTTGTCACATGCCGAGCTACAATAAATAAAATATATTTGCTAAAACATGATCATTTTAATTTTTTAGATCAATAATTTTAAATGTAATGTACAAATAATATAGTTTTTCGCACCACATCACGATTAGGGGAATATAGGGCCCTTAATTGAAGGTAGGAATACCTTTTTTTTTTTATTTTGGCACGACATGTGACCTCGACTGGTCTGATGGTAAACGCAGTGGAGGTCCATGAGCATTGACGACTAGAGAACCGCTCTCACGGTGGCTCCAGTCGCCACCACTATGCCGGCCTGAGAAGGTGCTTTTTCACGCTCTGCTTGAAGGATCCAAGGTGAAAGGATTGGGAGAATACATGGGAGGGCAAAGCATTCCTCTTACCAATAGATAAACTAATTTCTAACAATGGTGTAAATTAAGGTGGTCTTGATGCTGAGATTTCTTCAAAGGTAGTCTCCGTTGGTTTTTAGTCAATGATAAAGTAGTCATTATTATTTTTCGTGCAAAAAATATTTATACATTCGTACTACGCAAACAAGATGTCCATTTGCAACATTATTGTTGACAATTTGTGTTTAAAATATATTAATAATAAATATTTATTTAATTATTATCTTATATTGTTTTATCGATTCCCGATGCTTTTTATGATTATTGCATTCGTGGGCTGCTTTTTATGCTGACCATCCTTTTTTGTTATCTTTTCACAACGTGCTGTACGGTAAGTAATGATCTGAAGGTACCGTCAGTACAGTACATGTTTATTATTGTTGTTTTTTATATACTTTCTATTTATAAAGAATTTTGATAAACATTTATAATTAGATTTTGATTTAATTTAACAAAAAAGACATTTCATTATGCCAATAATTAATTAACAAATAAACGATAAATATTTATTGTGTTATTTTACTAAAATAACAATAATAATAATTACTCCAGTCATTTTTTAGTCTACAGATTTATGTTTTTTAAAAAGTCGAGTAAGAAAACTAGTGTATAATATAGTTAATTTAATCTTATAAATACCTGGTGTATAATAATTTTGGACAATAATAATTCGCACGTTTTATTCGACTGTGTTTGAGTCTTGTGGAATTTTTCCTTGTTTTAATCGACGTTAATGACAGCTGAATGTTCACATCGCGAAATAACTTAAATGTTAAATATCCACATTTTAATCGCTTTATTATTAACATATATTATTATTGTGAATAGGTATATCCTATAATTATTTTTTAATTTTTACTGTAAATTAATTTTATACGTGAAACAAAAAATAAACGATATTTTTGTGCTATTTTAAAGAAGTGGTCTTGTGATTGAAATCGAATGTACGACGATTCTATATTAGTTTTGTTGACTGTACAAATTAATTTATACAGTTTTTACGTGAGTTCGTTTTGTCGTTGTAGTATAAGAGATCTTCGGCCACGACCCGCCCCGTTGATCTCGATGTTGCTAGTATTGCAACCATATATTACCTACTTTTTAGGATAGAAATTCACCCTTTTCACTAACAAGAAAAAACGTAATAAATATCTATTTTATTTTAAAAAAGCTTGTGCGCGGCTAGAACCTACCACAAAGATGCAGTTATCGCCGCTACGGCTTAAGGTGACGAATGTGTACCCCTCGTTATACCCGGCTGCTTTTAAGTCACTTCACGGGTGTTACATTTGAAAGTGGTAACCTTGGAATGGCAGATAGGGTTAGTAAGTTATCATGCATACGCAACGAATTTCAGATATAAAAATGTCCGAAAAATTCCTGGTCACATTTGAAATAAAATGATTCCTAAAGTTATCTTTAAAGATGCAGCGATCTCGGCGTTGAATATTAATATCATTTATTGAGTTTGGTAGCCGATTGTTTTGCTGTTATGCTTTTGTTTTTTCTTTACGAATACAGCTCATTACTGTTGTTAGGTTATGTCGTGAATTTTGTAAAGTCCACTGCTCATGGAGGCATCTCGTTATATTTTGTATGGCTACATGGAAACAACCGACATGATGGCTTGTATGTCGGAGTTGTTAGCATGCCACGGCTCGATTCCCAGTCTGTACATTTTATTAATATATGATTATATTTTTGACAGTGTTTTTCTACCAAACATTTCTCATTTTTCATGTTTATAGTGTTTTTGAGGGAAGACATCTATCTGCCTTGGTAGTATCCTCTTTTTTGTAATGTAAATAATTTAATTTTGCTTGTTTGTGTAGGAGGATGTGAAAGGGGTATAAAAGCGTATGTTTACGATTACCAGTTACAGTTTATCATTAACCTAATTTGTGTTTTCTTTTATTAATTAATGGCATTTATTGTAACAAAACACACAACTTTAAGCAACAAATATTTGAACCTAACTGCCTTGCGTTACACTCGTCCCACAATTTTATTTTGGGACGAGTTTTATACTTTTTTCAAAGAAATATTTGTGATGATTAATATATGTATGTTTTACCTACTGGTCAGATGTGAGTTTCACCCGCCTTAATTAAATATATTTATATCGGACTTTTTAAAAAGTTTATTTCTTCTTTTTTCTTTTTAATTTAATATATGATTATTACTTATTTTTTTGTTTGACTACGGACGATAATTCGTACATTGCTAAAAGCCTATTATTGTCTTCCTCAACATACTATTTTCCACTCTGATGCCTATAATGTATTTGAGCTCGCAAAATAATGAACTTTTGGTTCGACGTAGCATAAAAAAATTCGTCTCATGGGTCGAATAAATTAGGTAGATTTGGTTACAAAGTAGTGTTTTCGTTCACCAAATGACACGTAATTGATATTTATTTGCTCTGATTTTAAGAATGGTTCTATAAACAACAGTTTTAAGTTTTAAATTCTTTTGTCGCTGCCTTTTATTGAGCTTAAATTGTTTTTTAAATTGAACCAGTTACAATAGTATGAGGTTTTTTGTTTCCGAATTAAATGCTTAAACCATATTATTATTTTATATGAAATTGGGTGTTTATTTATAGTGGTTATTTTATATATCTCTTTCTTATTAGGTATAGGTCTCTAGGCACTGGTTGCTCAGTGCCTATAGGCACTATTAAAGAGTGTTAGGCAGTCTGATGATGGTTATTTGTTCAGTCTGTCGGCCTGTGAAGTAACCTTGTCGCGTTTCGGGAATAGTTTGAAAGTAGCCAGGTATAGCGTGAGGAGTGCACTGTCAATCTAAGACGGTACATGCTCGTCTCCTCAAGCCGGCATAGTGGAGGCGACTGCTGCCCTCACAGTTTTCTTTTTAGCTGTTCCCATTCATGGACCGCACTCTGGCTTTACATCACTATTGTTTGTCGCTTTGATGACGGCGTAACGTTTTCCAATATAGTTTTCTTTATAGGTTTCTTTTGGTATTTTTTTGAAATATGGATAAAAATTAAAGAAATGCTTTTACTCTTTACTTGTTACTTAATTAATTCCTAGTGCTAATTGATATCCTGAACGTCTTGTGTTTTTTGTTACAGTGTTAAGTGTTGTGATACCCACAATACTATTTAAATATAGCTTAGATTCTGGGCTAGCTAAACTAGTGTACACAGTCGTGACAGTAATATAGATAATGTGTCTAATATCTTTTGAAGTTTGAGAGATACGAGCGAGAATAATTTTGTTAGTGTCCCGGGTCACGGGTGATTTTTCGCGGGACCAAATCCGCGCGTGGTCGCCAAAGGCGGTTTAGTGAGGGGTTTACTAACATATCGATATATTTTTCAAATTGTAACCCGGTGTTGTCTAATACAACACTCCGCCTGATTTACCAAAATACGGTCCATGAACGGAAACAACTGCTACTACAGATAAAGGACATTGGGCGTTTTTGACCCGCTTTTCGAAAAGTCGCGAACACGAATCAAAATACTGTTATATTGTAGAGTTTTATTCCAGCTTTCCATATCTGTAATTATTTTAACTCAAATCCATGGGAGAGCTGAGATATTTGACAAAATGTGGGCTATAATTTATATGTTATCAATTTCTATTTAAGCTCATAAAAATATTGCACAGTAAATTAAACGTGATATTTCTGTTAATAATAATAATACCATACTTCGGCGGTTGCAAAACCTGCATAACAAGTGCCGTCTCGCTCACGCTTATTACCTGTGACCGGTTTTGTTGCGCTCGCATGAACCGAACAACTCGCCGCCGCGCCGTCGCAAAACCTTCGTCATTCGTCGTTGCAATCTGTGCGATTACTGAATTTCTATTATTGTGTTATTGACTATTTACGGCTTGTTTATTGAACTCTGTTTTGCTTTTGGATTGGAATTTCGTTGAAATGGAAAGACAAAATAATTGTGTTTCGTGTGAACGATCTGTGTTACGTCGTAGAAGACACGCGCTGACACAACTCTTTTTCGAAAGATATCATGAATACGCAGTGTTATTATTACAAGAAATAATGCCACGGGAGGTAAGTCACTGTCTTAATTTCTGCTCGTGTAACTGTCACGGCCGGTATGGTAGCCATATAAGATATCATTTGAATCATGACTGAAATTACATAATTACAGATCCGTTTTGATGGCACTCAATCAATATGCCAACCATGCTGGCTGAGATTTCATCGTATCTTACAAAATCAGCGGCAACAAGACCCATTACCTCAGCCAGTACAAGATGAGCTACCTCAGCCGTTACCAGATGCGCTACCCCAGCCGTTACAAAGAGAAGCCGTGGAAGAAATTGAAATTGATGAACAACTATTTACTATTCCTGGATATTGGCGTGTATCCAACACAGCGCGGCGCTGTATAGGTATTTCAAAATTGTAGAAATGTGGTTGCACATGTTGTACCACCATATGCCAGATTACATTTATTTCGTAACAAAAAACTCTTTATACCAAAACTAGCTCGAGTCTGCCAATTCCATTTTATGAGTAATGATTGGGAAGAATTAGTTAATGTTCAAGTACTAGTTCACGACAACTTTAGTAACACACATGTACTTGAATTAATCAATTTGTATGAATGGAAATTAAAACAAACTACTCAATTGAATTTTGATAATATTGAAGAGATTGATGACAATGAACTTCATTTTTATACGGCCATGAATAAAAATTCATTCAAGACTATTTTGGAAAAAACACGATCTATTCACGAGAAATCCAACCGCCCCGCGACTGTACTAGGAATTTATCTGACGAAGATAAGAACTGGTGAACCAAACGAGCGCTTGGCCTCTTTATTTAATATATCAAGAAGGACACTTGAACGAAAGCTACAAATAGCCAGAGAATGTTTGTCAGACGAGTTTGTTCCACGTCATTTGGGTCTGGATCACATGACGAGAGAAGATGTGGTAGCTCGTAACTTGTCCATTCCGAGTCATATTTTCGGGGGTAACCAAGACGAATCTGCGGCCATTGTTGTGTGCGACGGTACATATATATACCTGCAAAAAGTGGTAATTTCTTATTTCAAAGAAAAACATATAGTATGCACAAGTTCCGCAACTTGGTAAAACCATTTTTGATCGTATGCACAGATGGCTATGTAATAGATGTGATAGGGCCTTACACGGCCACTACTTCAGATGCCGCAATAATAAGCCACATGATACAGGGTGAAGACTCCCCTTGGAACTGGTTTCTTAATCCTAGCGATGTTTTCATATTGGATCGCGGTTTTAGAGATTCCATTTCTGTTATCGAAGAGCATGGGTATAAACCGTATATGCCGCCAACAAGAGCGAGAGGAGAGCAGTTGAGCACTGCAGATGCGAACAAATCTCGCTTAATTACAATGTGCCGTTGGGTAGTGGAAACTATCAACGGCCGCATTAAGAAAGATTTCAAAATATTTAACCACGTATATTTCAACGTAGCGATGAGAAATATGATGATAGATTTTAAAATAACTGTGGCACTTATAAATGCCACTTATCGACCATACGAAGATAACTCTTATGCCGCGCAGTTTATTAATATAATAAATCAAAAGAATAACAGAGAAAATGAATTGGCTGAATACGTTATAAGAAATAATCTAAACAGGCAAAGAGTTGCGTTTATGCCGCTAGATGCAAATAATCCTGAATTTGGTGACTTTCCTCTGCTCACATATGATGATTTACTTTTATTTACTTTGGGAACTTATCATATAAAGTTAGCCAGGTCGTATTGTCATGAACACATGCGACCGAATGGTATATACGTGATTGAATTTTATCGCCACCGACAATTGGTAGACAATAAAATATTATATAGAGGTAGAATTCAGTCTCGTCACATACGAAGAAAACAATATTATACGTACATTTTGATGAATCCGGCATTGCAAGGGAGAGAAAGTCTAGATGAATATTACTGTACATGTATACATGGTCGCCGCACAGTTGGAAGTTGCGCGCACATTGCTAGCATAGTTTATTTTTTATCATGGGCTAGACATCAGGAAGGTTTTGACTCACCTGCCGCTTTTCTCGATGATTTGGTCATAGATTTAGATGAAGCAGAATAACATAACTATATTAACATAAATTGTTGTTTTTATTTTTCATTTCCCACTATAATTTCATTTTAAGCCGCGAGACACCACTGACATCCCCACTCGACTGACGATGTACACCAGACGCCTCCTCGTCAAGCTGTCTATGTGTTTTTGTGGCAGACAAGAGAACCGTTTGCGAACCAAAAAAATATAATTCTTGGTAGTGCTCCAAGTCGCCTATCTAAGGTTGTCCGATTTCTACGGACCAGATATGACGCTGCAAAGCTTGACTCTCGCAAGTGAACCCGATCCAGAGATATGCCCGAGAATACATCATTTTGGAATTTCGCCGGATCGTGATCATTAGGATCAAAGTTAACAGAAGATACGTCCAGAATCATATCTACCGATATCTCAAAACACCCTCCACCCCACCCCGGGAAGTAGTCTCGTAAAAACTATGCGAATTGCGGCACTACCAACAATGATATTTTATAGAGATGAAACGGATAGTAGTTTAGCCGGATAGGAGGCGGTACTTTGCCGTTTGGTGCAGCACACGAAACACGCTTCGTAGGCGGCGCGCGAACAATCGGGTGGACTCAGTCCAATTCAGGTCTTTTAACAACACCCAAAGTTAACAAAAACAAAGTTTTCCAAAACCTATCAATACTCCGCCTGATGTAAAACTAGAGTGCGGTCCATGAATGGAAACAACTGCTCTTACAAAATCTCTACGGGCTCTGCTATGCCGGCCTAAGGAGACAATGCCGAGCTAAAAAAAAAGTATGCACCATCTAGATTGACAGTGCACACTCCTCTCGCTATACCTGCTTCCGAAACGCGACAATGTCACTTCACGGGTGTTACATCAAAAGTGGTAGTACTACCCCAGGACGGCAGTGATAGATAGTTTAGTAGTGATGATACTAAATAAAGCAATTAATTACTTTAAAATATATATCTTTTAAAATCCGGTATTCGGCCGGATAGGCACTAGTTATCCGGTATCCGGCCGGATAGTATTTAGGCCGGGTAGTTACCGGATATCTGTTACATGTCTAATATTTTATGCTCAGAAAACGGTTGTATTGCCACAAAAACATATCTCTTTCTCTGACTACAAGAGCAAGGCACTTGGCGTGCGTCGCCAGTCGAATGTGATGTCAGCTGCGTCTTGCGGTTTATAATCAACACACATCCTGCTTTGGTGAATACCGGGCCTAACTCACGACTATAACACCAATGAAAAATGAATAAACCTACGGTACACAGTTATTTCTTGTAATTTTTGATCTTGATTTTCTCTATATTCCCATTACCCACAGAAATAGGATTTTACCAGTGTAATATGGAGGTAATTATCTATCTATTTTGCCCGGTTTGATTTTAGTTCGCCGTGGGTCATGGTCCCATACAAAAATGCCCAATGTCCTTTCTACAGGCTGTAGTCGCCTACGCTATGCCTGCTTGAAGAGACTTTTTTTTATTGTAGCTCGGCATGTGACAACCCTACGCCTGATGTAAAGCTAGAGTACGGTCCACGGCAGCAGTCGCCTTCACTATGCCGGCTTGAGGAGACGAGTATATGGTACATGCTTTAGATTGCATAGATTGACAGTGCACACCTAAATCTAAATTATATGTAATTGCATTTAATTGAACTTTGACGGTGTATATTCTTGTCAATCCGGCGTACTTGTTTGCGAAAATTTATGTGTTTGCAGATGTCTCCGTACTTGGACCGCACTCTAGGCAGGACTACAGTATAAAAAAAAGTATCACGAGAATATTCTTATTAACATAAATATTTTTTTATTATTTTATGTTAATTACTTTTTTATTAACCCAATTTTCACAGACTCCGTTAGGTCATATGCGTTAAATAAACTTTGATTTCTTCTTGAGATGTATGTCCCAAAATATACATAAGATTGAATTGAAGGTGTTTGCATAGTATATAAATAAATAAAACGAATAAAAGAACATAGTTTTACCTTTAACAACACAATGAAATACTGAAAAGTTTTCACAGTCCGAGTTTAACGTGTGAAAACCGCACGAGTTCAGATAACATTGTTTGCCTTTATAAAACTTTTCTAGAAGTTTTAACAACAAATCTGTATCGGATTAATCTTGTATAGTTTCTCTTGTAATTTTTTTTAAATTGTAGCTCGGCATGTGACAACACTCCGCCTGATGTAGAGCTAGAGTGCGGTCCATTGCTACTACAGATATTTCTCTACAGACAGCAGTCGCCTCCACTATGCCGGCTTGAAGATACGAACATATTCTGTGTTTTATTATTTCTTAGTCGCTCTTTGAATGTAGGCAGATTTATAACGGTCTGTAGGCCAGTCTGCCATCCCGGGGTACGTCCTACCAATCACTTTTCCTATCCATTTCCTATCGAACGATCGGTGACAACTAGATTAGATTTTTTTTATTTGTATTTTTTTAATTTATTCTGGTTTTAATTCGATTGTAATTTTGGTATTTGACTAACTTTTTTCAAATAGTTTTCACATCATGCTGTGTGCTCTGCTAGAGAAGATATTATTAAAGATATAATCGACCATTGTCTGCATTAGCATCAAAATTAAATAAACACAAAATATGTTGTTGAAGTATTTTATTTTATCTATCGATATGTTTACATGTCACATCACTAAATTAGCTAGGCCGCGTAAATCGGTGCGCGTGTACGCCGTGGGGCGACGAGTCGATCGTAATTCGCGCGACGACGACTGCGCCTGCGCACAGTTATTGTTACTATAAGTCCATCCGTGATAATATAACACTAACGTTTGCATTTGTGTTGACTCTCTGTATGTATCAAACTTGCTAAGAGATTTAAGGAGTCACTGACGATGGCTTTGTATTATTTATGATTTTGAAAGCTAGTGATGCAACCTTATTTATACAACATCTAAATATTAAAAATATACATATAATATAATACGTATATCGTACATGTTTTACTATAATCATTAATTATAATATAGCAAGGCTATTATACTGTTGACGAATATCTAACAGACAAATTCACACAAATGATTGTAAATTCCGTTCTGCATCACTTCTGCATTGTGCTTAAAATATTGTTAGTGTTATATGCCTATTGATAAATTGATATATCCTGAGAGCAACTTTACTTTCTTTTTTGACATTATATACTTCTTGACATATACCCTGACATTATAGTAATTTAATTAAACAATGTGCTCAAGTTTTAGTATTATGTAATTGTTCTAAATGTGTCGTATGGGAGGCACTGTTGGAATTGCTGGTCTCCCATCGGGCGCGTCCTCAGGTAGTGGATAGAGGGTCCCGGGATACCTCCCTGAGGTACCCCGGCGCGAACCAAAACCAGCAAGGTGGGGTCTCTCCTCGGGTCACACTCTGCTTTCAGAGAAGACCCGAGTGAGAGACCACCCTTCATCGCGTGGGCGGAGGTGGTAGCGGGGTACCTAGCGCTATCTCCTTCGCCCTGAGCCAAGAGCAGTAGTCCCGGGGTTGGACTGCCGCTCAGTTACTTGGCTGGAATGGAGTTTCTTCCCGATGAGGTGGGGCCTAACGGCCAAGCGTCGGTGGGGTCGCGGATGAATGCGAAAGCGTGCCCGTGACTTCACCATATGACGTAGTGAGGGACACCGTGGGGGTTTTAGTCGTGTATACCCGGTATTGGAGAGTACCGGGGAGTCCGACATAACCTCGTTGTCTTCCCCGAGACGGCGAGGCATCTATAAAAGATTTCCCCCACGTAAAAAAAAAGGTCATAGTGATTCAATTGTATCCATTAACAACCAGATTATGTTATTTACCTATGTCCAACAAATAAAGAATTTCAATCATAATTTACTGATTTTTATCTAATTTTTCTAATTAACAAATTCATACTCTTAATAGTATAATACTTTGTATGTGTCTCTCGTCTTTGTAAAAGCTCTGTAATCTTCAGGAATTTTCGGGAATAAACTTTCGAAGGCCAATGACCCCTTTAAGCACACTCTTAAAAAAATATATAAATTAGCCTTTATCTTCACGACAATGCGATGGCATTCTTATTTTTAATCCGGGCCCTTATTGTCCGGTACGCCTCCACTACGCCCCTTCGAAAGAGAAAAAATAAAGTTTTTTTTTTAAATCAGCATATGATTATAGCGAGTAATATCCGTGGAGATTACCATCTTATCTCGCAATCTGGACACAAGCTCATCTGAGAGCCTTTAGACTGCACGACTCGGGTCAAAAATGAACATTAAAATATTTATTTAAGACTAAAACTTAAATTTAAGAGCGTCCGTGGTCTAGCGGTAAGACGCGTGAACTCACGATCAATGAGACCCGTGTTTGAACCTCGCTAATTCTGACCGGTACCGATGTAACTTTGTTATATGTACTTTGGTCGCTCAGTGTCTATAGGCACTATTAAAGAGTGGTAGGCAGACTGATGATGGTTATTTGTCCAGTCTGGCGTCCTGGGGTACTACCACCACTTTCGAATGTCACTTCACGACCTTGTCGCGTTTTGGGAATAGTTTGAAAGTAGCCAGGTATGACGAGAGGAGTGTGCCCTGTCAATCTAAGATGGTACATGCTCGTCTCCTCAAGCCGGCATAGTGGAGGCGACTGCTGCTACCCGCACAGGTTTCTTCGTAGTTGTTTTCATTCACGGACTGCACACTAGCTTTACATCAGGCGGAGTGTTGTCACATGCCGAGCTACAATAAAAAAAAATGAATTTATGATTTCGAGGATATCGAATTAGCGATAAGTGATATATTCGAGAAACGGTTGAATTATTCGATTGTTTTGACAATTCGATTGTAATCGAATAATTATAAACATTATTCAATAGTCGAATCATAAAGAAACACTCCAATAACTAACAGATGCTATAAAACTGCGTATTTATTCAATTGTTTTTATTGCACTCGAATGTACGATTACTACGATTTGATTGTTGATTAATTCGATTGTTTATTTTTAGCAAGAATCGTCCGTCGCCCAGTTTAAATGAGATATCTCGTCATTATTTTGTAGGCCTTTTTCCGTATAAACTTTATTTTTCTTTCTTCGAATGCTAATTTTAATTAATATCTATATACTGTGGCATTGTTTTATTATTTTGTCAATTCTTATATATTATTTTTAAATAATAAATATCGGATAGTGTAAATGTTACCTTATTAATGCGTCTCCCTGTAATCTGTCTTGTGAAATCCCGCATTGTGTCCACTTTCTTCGTGCCGTTTGCGAAATTTACTCACTTGGAACCGTTGTGTGCCTTTGCCTTGCGACCTGTACAAGAAAAAATAACAAATTTTAAAATAACAATTCGCGGTTTACGTGTACGTTTTGAAAACGCATAAATTTTACGAAAATCCGTTATGTTCTTTTTTTTAGAGCGGCCGTGATCTAGCGGTAAGACGCGTGAACTCACGATCGATGAGACCCGTGTTCGAACCTCGCTAATTCTGACCGGTACCAATGTAACTTTGTTATATGTACTTTGGTCGCTCAGTGCCTATAGGCACTATTAAAGAGTGGTAGGCAGACTGATGATGGTTATTTGTCCAGTCTGCTGTCCTGGGGTAGTACCACCACTTTTGAATGTAACACCCGTGAAGTGACCTTGTCGCGTTTCGGGAATAGTTTGAAAGTAGCCAGGTATAACAAGAGGAGTGTGCACTGTCAATCTAAGATGGTACATGCTCGTCTCCTCATGCCGGCATAGTAGACGCGACTGCTACCCGCACAGGTTTCTCTGTAGTAGCAGTTGTTTCCATTCATGGACCGCACTCTAGCTTTACATCAGGCGAAGTGTTGTCACATGCCGAGCTACAATAAAAAAAAATGTTCATTCGTTACAAAGTTGTGGTTCATCAGTCATCTGTTGTCGTTTAATTACCCGTTGCAATTGTTCTACCTGGACCAGAATTATCATTATTAGTTTTGTTCCTATTCTACTTGGTATTTTTGTACATATTTGCGCTATGATCAAACGAAATAAATAACTTTTTTGAAATTGAAAACTCATTTGTATTAATAAACTTTTATTCATTTTGTGTTTGAACTACGTTTTTTGAAAGCAGTGCCTTTTTGGCTGGCATAGTAACAGCGGGCAGTGTGTTTACCATCCAGCCAGTCGTGGTCACATATCGCGTCAAATATGAAACAATGCGATCAGCTGTAACGATATCTAATGTCGGTATTTTTTCGTTATTATCGGTGTCGATATTAAAATAAATTTTTGGAATACCTGTAAAAATTGCGTTGGCGATTGGGTTAGTTTATTATATTGTAATACTAGACGATGCCCGCAACTTCGTACGTGTGTAGTTAATTTTATGTGTGAAAAATAATGGGCTGTACAAACTTCATCACCTTTAGATTTTTTTGAGACGAAAGGTAGCCTACGACATTCCTCAGGACACAGTCTATCTCAGCGGTACTTTCACATTTAAACATATACAATATTAATACAATAAAAACATATTAATACAATACAATTGTCACGCATTTTTCCCACAGGGATAGGCAGAGACAACGGAATGCCACTTACCACGTTCCTGACACAACACCCTCGCTTCCTTCACATCCACAATTCTCTTCATGCACGCCCGACGGTTATGGACACTAGGTAGCCCAGCTTTCATGAGGATGTCTCCGATTAATATATTAGTAGATATTTTAAAAATATACATATACATATGTTATTTGTAAAACATTTTTTTTGTTGATAATATAACTAAAGTAATCGACAAAATATAATGAAATCTCATAAAGTACGAAACATTCAATTAAAGCTCCCACAATGCTGGCACATACCGAAGTAATTCTAAAACGCAAAAGCGGCAAAGGGCTCCCTGTCAATATCTCCCATATAAATTGCCTTCCTCGCGAACAAAATTTAAATATAATGGGAGGTTTTTTTTTAGGCATTTTATACGCTATCCACTGTCAACGTATAATCACATACGATTATATTGTAAGCAAATTATCTCTTTCATCTGCGCACGCGACTCTATATGCCACTTTGATATTATTTATATTATATTTCTTTATAAGTAGTCAATATTTTTATTGAGTAATTATCCGATCATAATTTGTATCTTAAATATTGTAGATCATAGAAATATTTAAATATAATATATTTTAGACCGGTAGGCTGACTGATGTCATGGGGTGGTACCACCACTTTCAACCTGTGAAGTGACTAGTCGCGTTTCGAGATCAGTTCATCAGGAGTGTGCACCGTCAACCTGGATGGTGCACATTCGTCTTTCAAGCTGGCATAGTGGAGACATCGCACTAGCTTAAAGCTAAATGCTTAACATCAGGCGGATTCTTGCTGATCTGTTATAAAAATAAAAATAAATTCAACTCACAGCTTCACAAAAATAAACATCTCAATTGACACACAACTCGGAACAAGTAAGAGATGGATGACATGTCCAGGCGCAAGTTCGATTCCCGGGGTATTTTCTGAACGGAAAACTTTTCGTAAAATTTCGACAAAGATTCAATTAAACTGACACAAGTGTCGGGACTAAGAGAAGTGAAACTTCCAATACTTTGGGGCTGGTTTTTCATTCTTTATTTTAGTCTACTTTTTACTTTTTTCTTATCTGTTTTTATTTATATTTTTTGTGTAAAACCCTAACATAGCTACTCTACATTATTCAAATTGACAAACTTCAGCAAATTCAATATATTGATATGCATAATACTAATTATACGGCATACGAGGTTGCAAGTAACTGGTACGATTGGACGAATAAAAAGTGCAAACAATTTAAATGTATTTCGATCGCATAATTTAGTTCGAAAAATGCGTAAATTAAATCACAAATTTACGATAAAAATGCTCCAGATTTTGCCTCAGTCAGGTGCTAAGTTAATGGAAGTGTATTCTTGTTACCGATTTTGTTTCGATTTCCGATTTAAAGTTCTTAAGAATATTACTCTCTGATATGAGAACTAAAAAATATTAATATTAAATTATTTTATAAATATTAATAGTTAATTTTCATAGATTAAACTTCAGTTATTTCCATAATGCTCGTCTCCTCGAGCCGGCATTATGGAGGCGACTGCAGCCCGTAGAGATTTCTCTGTGGTAGCAGTTGTTTCCATTCAGGGACCGCACTCTAGCTTTACATCAGGCGGAGTGTTGTCACATGTCGAGCTACAATAAAATAAAAAAAATAAAAAATAATCACTAGATACTCTATTCCTTTTCTGTACTTTTCTTTTGAAATTCTTAGATACCCAATGAGGGTATAATATATGTATATTAAATTATATTTTCTCGTCAAAATCATAAAATAGTATTTCGATTCAATTGATTTGAGGTTAAGAAGTTAATCTGTCGATCGTTCCCAATTACATTAAAATTATGTTTTTTAAATCGACTCAATTAAAACGGTAGCCGTCAATTGCGCAAGAGTCGAAACCGAGCAATTAAACAACAAATTTACGCAAGCGATCGCGACAGAGAAATACTTAAGACTAGTACGGTATTTCAATCGATAACTAATCAGAGTTTAACAAGAATGACATTAGTAAATTATGATGAAAATTCGATTCGAAGAAACATACTTAGCAATTGGAAGAGCTGCCGTGGAAAGATAGGACTCACAAATTTTGACGCGGTCATATGAAGCGCCAACATCCTTACTGAAAGCGGAAGACGTGGGTTCGTTCCCCATGCCAGCTTAGGCTATTTTGCGTGCGTTGATTTTTTCTGTTTAATTCTCTTCATAATTTCATTATTAGAAATTCAACATTTTAATGGTAAGATGACAAAAATAAGCGCTACGGATCACATTACAATATAACCTTTTGAAATAATTCTTAAGGTCTCTATCTAATTGTTTTTTTTTTATATGGCGTATAACAATTTGCCAGTGACATTGTACATATTTTTGCATCAAGTCAAGCAACAAGCATATTGTGCATCACGAGTTATTCATTCATCACACTAAACAGTCAGGTCAAGTCTCAGTCAAGTCAAAAATTGCTTCAGTAAAATGGTAGAATCTTTACTGAAACTTCCTACGGAGTTTTGGAGGAAAAATGGAATCACAGGTTCCCTTCTTTTGAATTGTTTGCCCACACTCACGCACGTTAACGAACACTTAATGGTTAATAATTTAATCTACCATTACCACTCGTACATTATATTAATATACATTATCACACGAAAAAACACAAGTTTAGGAAAATAATTCAAGACAGATAACCTGACGTCTCAAGATGGTCGCCAAAACTCTCTATCTAGTTGTTGTGATTCCTTTTTTAAATATGTATTGCTTATTTATAAAACCGAATCATACTGTATAAAAATATCATACTATAGATTAAATATCAATTGATATAACAGCCTTTACTCTCTTTTACACTTAGCTACCGAATTTGAGACTTTATGTGACAGTTTTCTTGAAAACACTATAAGTCGCGCGCGCTCACGTAACGCAATTAAAAATTTACTTATTAATGAAATATTTTGTAATACTAATTAGTGGGAGACAGTGCCTACGGTTTACTGAAACACGACTCGTGCGTAGAGTTACCGTGTAGTAAGGCTCCGCCTAATATTAAGCTAGAGTGCCACATATAAATTTCTGCAGGAAACAGTCGCCTTCGCTATGCCGGCTTAGGAAGACCAATGTGTGGCATCCATTGACTCTCGTTATACCTGGCTACTTCCAAACTGATCCTGAACGAGACTATGGGTGATACACTTGAAAGTGGTCGTATACTACCTCAGGACGGCAGGCAGGGTAATAACCATCGTCGGTCTGCCTACCACTATTTCCGCGAATTCCCGAGATGTGTCCCATTGCTTTTAACACTTTAAAAATCTATGTGTATTAAAATCGGGGACTGAAACAAGCCGGCTGAGCGGGGGCGACTCTTACCTGCAGAAACTCTGTGGTAGCAGTTGCTGTCGTTCATGGAGTGTTGTCATATGCCGTGCTACTATAAAATAATCTAGTAGGTATCTCTATTAAAAACGTGACAAGTCCATTTTCCAATAAAAGTGGAAATTATTATTATTAACAATGGTACAATTATTATTATCGGTCGCGCGGGCGGACAGGATGAATGGCTCGCCACAGGGCGCGAACTTAGGACCACACAATAAGGGACTCCCGGGTCGGAACAAATGTACCTCTAGTAGCTTAATTATTACTATTCTTAACATAATATGTGTTTTAAATTTACCTTTTACTATTTTTGTACCGTAAAATAATACTAAAAATTATTTTAGGGCGCAGTGATGTGATGATCTACTTAAACATAATATCTCCTCGACATTGCACCTGCAAATTTTCCAAAAAAAAAAAACTTTTACTTTTTTGTAAATAACTAATATTATAATTTGGTGCACGAACTCGTAAATGTGTGAATCATACTGTTACTAAATCTACCAGTAAACAAAGGAGAATGCCCATTTTTGGACCCACTTGATACCTAATAATTTGGTAACAAAACAATATTCTAAAATAATATCTTATTCTCTCATTAATTCATTTTAATTATGTCAACACATCATTTACCAATCTATAGACTGTTTAATTACATAAAAAATCAATCAATTATTAAAGCATTTAATATAATAATAACCTCAAATATTGCATCAGAAAACATCTAATAGCTCAATAATATGAGAGAAAAGATTAAAACTGATTGGTAATAATGAACATAGATTTATTTCTTTACAGAATTAACTAAAAATCATCGACAAACTCGAGAAAAAAATGGTGGGCCCATTTTCTTAGGTGAATAGCCATTCCCCTTGTAAACACTATTATTTTAAATAAAGTTATTGTTATTATAATACATTAGGTAATGATTCAGACTTCTAATTAATATTTAATCTTCATGTTAGACGAGTATAACGAGAGTAGTGTGTCAATGGATGGTGCACATTCGTCTCCACAAGCCAGCATAGCGGTGGGGACTACTGCCTGCAGACATTTATATGGAACAACTGCTACGTTCCCGTTATACCTGGCTACTTTCAAACTATTCCCGAAACGCGACAAGGTCACTTCACGGGTGTTACATTCGAAAGTGGTGTTACTACCCCAGGACGGTAGACTAGACGAATAACCATTATCTGCATCAGTCTGCCTACCACTCTTTAATAGTGCCTATAGGCACTGAGCGACCAAAGTACATACAACAAAGTTACATTGGTACCGATCGGAATTAGCGAGGTTCGAACACGGGTCTCATCGATCGTGAGTTCACGCGTCTTACCGCTAGACCACGGCCGCTCGAGTGTTTCGGGTCTGGGTGATATACGAGTATGCCTATATTGTCCTCGTCCTAGTTGATGTCCCCTGCAAAGGGTATTGTAGGCTTTGCATTAGTATTCAAATAACCAAGTAAAAAAGTTAAATATTAGAGTTGATGCGTGGAAGAAAAAATACCTTTAAAAATTCCGCATGCAATTTTTAATTTCAGCACACAATCAATGTTATGTTAAATTAATCAATAAATCAAGTATGGCCGGTCAGTGTAACGAGTAATTGCTTATTTAAATTCAGTCGTTTGTACTCTTCTCAACACCCGAAACTTTAGAGATGTTCTCCATGATCGGGACCAATAATAAACAAAAAAATAAAATTAAAAAAAAACATAGAAAATAATTTGTCATATCGAGATGTTTAATAATTTTATTATAGAGTTAATTTTTGTTAATTTTCGTACATTTAAGTGTTAAATGTATTTTAAACTGATGTCATACTGATTCTTAGATGTTTAGATATTGAGCCAAGAAATTTTTATCCTTCTTACTATAGGGTTTATTTTTAATTAATTTAATTTCACGTACACGTTTCGAAAGCTATAACAGTTATAAAGCTTTTAAAACCGCGTCGTTATAAACTAATTAAAATAAACTCTATTATATGAATATTAAAACTAGAATATTTTTTATGAGAATAGTGAATTTTTAATAAAACAAAATCCAATCTGACGAACAGGAATTCCTACTTGTTAAACATTTCGCGTCTCAGTTTAATCATTGGGAACACGCCAAATTGTAGGCGTCGACGATGAAAAATATACCGACAAGCTTTCGCACTGAATATCTATACCAATTACACGGGTTATTGAGGGATATTAAGATTTTTGAGGACCGCGATGAATTGCAAACTCAAATTTTACATGCATGTGAAAAATGTTTTTTTTTAACTTTTTTTCTTGACGGTTTTGATTTTTGATGATGAATTTTCATAGTCAATTTTAAAGTATAAATTAGGTAATATTTTTAAGCGTCTGTGGCGGAGTTGTAAGAAGATAAGAAATTAGTAAAAAGTAGTAATAAGGCAGAGTACAATTATCATTCAGCTTTTTTATTTATTGATTCTGAGGCAGTACGAAGATTGCCGGGTCAGCTAGTTTAATATAGATACATATTAGAAAAGTGTTTTTTTTTTAAATTTATCTAGGAACTCAAATTCGGTTACGCCAGTCTCATCATACCATAAACATGAGTAAACAGAAGAAAATAATCTAATTTATAACTATTACTTAAATTTAACTCAGGAGCAGACTAAGGCTAAAGCGGGCCCTAGGCAACATTGTAATTCCGGGCCTATTTTTCAGCCTTTGCGTTTGGTAGTTTGGTTTTAAAGCATATAGTATGTAGTTCTATTTAATTATCGGAATCCAAGAAAAAAAGGAAATATACAAAAATAAAAAAATAATTAAAATTACGGGCCCTAGGCACGGGCCTAGGTCACCTAGGCCTTAGTCCGCCCATGATTTTAGACATTAATTTTTATGTAATTTTATTTTTTATTATTTTTTAAAAATGAATATATGAATAATATTTGATTTGACAGGTAGTGACTTGGCTGGCCAACAGCTGTAGACTATGCTCTATATAAATAAATAAATGATTTAAGTTATAAATATTACTTATATCTTTATTTAAACTACTCTGCATTATATTTATTACGTTCTTTTATAAAACCAATGAAGTAGGACAAAATTTCTTAAAGTGTAATTTCGAAATGTTCGAAAATATAATTTCCTTAATTTGTTTTAAAATATTAAGTAGGTCAAATTATTAGTATTTTTTTCTTTTAAAATTAAATTAATGTTTTATTTGTTTCAGGTAAGCCTCTTTTAAACATAAAAGATAAGTATATAAACTCCAATATTGACAGATTAAAGAGTGGTAGGTAGATTAATGATAGCCCCGGAGTAGTGACGGTACTATGTGAGATGGTAAACATCTCCGCTTATGTTGAGCTAAAGTGCGGTCCATGAACGGAAACAATTTCTATTTCTGCAGACAGCAGCCGCCTACGATATGCCGGCTTAAGGAGACGAATGTGCATCATCCAGATTGACAGTGCACACTCCTTTAGTTATTTTCTCGGCTACTTCCAAATGGATCCCGAAATGAAAGCTGTGGCTTCTTATTTTATTTTTAATGTAACTTTCGAATGTAACACCCGTGAAGTGACAATGTCGCGTTTCGGGAATAGTTTGAAAGTAGCCAGGTATAACGAGAGGAGTGTGCACTGTCAATCTAGATGTACATGCTCGTCTCCTCAAGCCGGCATAGTGGAGGCGACTGCAGCCCGTAGAGATTTCTCTGTGGTAGCAGTTGTTTTCATTCATGGACCGCACTCTAGCTTTACATCAGGCGGAGTGTTGTCACATGTCGAGCTACAATAAAATAAAATAAATGTTTTTATATACTTTTAGCTTGTATCTTATTTTTTCTAAATAAATAGTTTTTATTGTTATTATTTTTAATATCAGACGGAAGGTAGTCACATGTCGGCTATTACTAATACAATACAATACAATTGTCACGCCTCAAGTTACTAATAATGCTTCAAAATACTTTTAAAATGTTAGTGGTGTTACTTAATTGCTATTATTTGCAGTTAAATGCAAATCTAGTAAACTTAACAAGTCTAGAACAATAGTGTTTCTGATCAACACACAACCACTGTAATTATTACAACAACTGAGAGATTACATACAGGTGACTCATGTTTTCAAGTTTAATTGGTGGCGACGAGAGAAGAGGTAGGGGTGGTTATTAAAAAAGTTGTTCCAATAATTACACGAAAAACATGAAACCTAAAAGCTATAAAAAAGTTGGGCCATAAATTCTGTCTGCTAAACAAAATTGTGCTTCTAAATATTCATATTGGTGTATTTCTCCTTCTTTTATGACGTGTGAACTACTATTTTTTTATTAACAACTCTAAAAATGCCCGAATGGAAACAACCGCTACTACAAAGAAACCTGTGCGGGCAGCAGTCGCCTCTACTATGCCGGTTTAAGGAGACGAGCATGTACCATTTAGATTGACAG
Organism: Tinea pellionella; assembly: GCA_948150575.1. Taxonomy (NCBI): domain Eukaryota; kingdom Metazoa; phylum Arthropoda; class Insecta; order Lepidoptera; family Tineidae; genus Tinea; species Tinea pellionella. The sequence goes on along the minus strand of OX411254.1, from coordinate 882,918 downwards.
TGCACACTCCTCTCGTCATACCTGGCTACTTTCAAACTATTCCCGAAACGCGACAAGGTCACCTCACGGGTGTTACATTCGAAATACTACCCCAGGACGGCAGACTGGACAAATAACCATAATCAGTCTGCCTACCACTCTTTAATAGTGCCTATAGGTACTAAGCGACCAAAGTACATATAACAAAGTTCCATTGGTACCGGTCAGAATTAGCGAGGTTCGAACACGGGTCTCATCGATGGTGAGTTCACGCGTCTTACCGCTGGATCACGGCCGCTCTTCCGCGCTTCCCTCACATCCACAACTCTCTTCATACAAGCTCTACAGTTATTGGCACTAGGCATCCGTAGCTTTCATAAGGACGTCTCCGAACCGAGCTACAATAAAAAAGAAAAAAAAACTGAGGGTGTTGTGTCAGGATCGTGGCAAGTGGCGTTCCGTTCTCTATGTCTGTGAGGAAAAAGGTGTGATAATTTGTTTAGTTTCATTGATCGTTTCTTCATTGACTTGTATACTCGTATTATGAAAAAATAATAAGGTACTTGCTTCTGTGGAGAGTTGGTTTTAAAATATACGAGTAATAATAGTGTAATATTCTGGTTGAGATTTCTAGCACATAAAAATGATATACAATACTATAAAGTTAGTGATGGCGTAAGAAGGTAGCCGATTAACAATATTCTGCGCGCGCGCATAATCGCACCGTTAATTTATATAGCACTTGAAAATAAGTTATCGATTTTATAATGTTTAGATAGGACAATCATTTATTAGCCCTTTTTTTAATTTTATATTTGTGTTAGTACTAGTACTACTAGTTTGGAAGCCAACTATGTAGGAAAGTGTACTGTCAAGGCACTCAAGCCGGCATAGTGGAGGCGACTGCTGCCTGTAGATTATCTGTAGTAGCAGTTGTTTCTGTTTGTGAACCGTACTCTAGCTTTACATTAGGCAGAGTGTTGTCATATATAACGGAATATTTGTAAAGGTGAGGAAGTTAATAAAATGTATATGTTTTTTTTCCATGGTATTAGAGTTTTTGAACTAAAAGTTCTCGATGCAAAAAATTTGAATTTAGAAATACGATTTGGCGATTCTATTTAATAAATAGATCTGTGATAAAATCGATACGCACAATCGAGTAGTTGTATTCGAATAGATTCCTCTAATCGCAACCAATTAATCTTAACACGGCGTTCAGGGTACACTTCCTCGTCACTTTATTATAATTAATAAATTTCTCTTCAGGACCATTCTGTAATTTTATTTTTTGTAACAAAGTATCTATCAATTCTTAGTCCATTCTGCCTTCTATTCTTCATGATGCAGCCATTCCAATCAAATCTTTTTTGATGCTGCTAGCGTATCTGTAGCAGTCACAACTGCACTCTGAAGGCGATTACTGATAGACATGACTGCCCCTTCCAATCACGCTGGGTGGGACTGCTTGTGATTAATTTTAACCTTAAACACCAGTTCAATCGCGTTTCTGAATCGGAAGTAGCTGGTATATCGAGAGGACGGTGCATATTTCTGTCATCAAGTCGATACAGCGGAGGCGACTGCACTCTAGCTCTGGCTCTAGCGGCCGTGGTCTAGCGGTAAGACGCGTAATCTCACGATCGATGAGACCCGTTTTCGAACCTCGCTAATTCTGACCGGTACTAATGAAACCTTGTTATATGTACTTTGGTCGCTGCCTATAGAGTGGTAGGCAGACTGATGATGGTTATTCGTCCAGTCTGCCGACCTGGGGTAGTACCACCACTTTCGAATTTAACAGCCCTGAAGTGACCTTGTCGCGTTTCGGGAATAGTTTGAAAGTGCCAGGTATAACGGGCGGATCGTGAACTGTCAATCTAGATTGTACATGCTTGTTTCCTCAAGCCGGCATAGTGGGGGCGACTGCTGCCCGCACAGGTTACTCTGTAGTAGCAGTTGTTTCCATTCATGGACCGCACTCTAGCTTTACATCTGGCGGAGTGTTGTCACATGCCAAGCTATAATAAAAGCTCTAGAGAGTTGATATCAAAGCCTGAAGTACGGGTACAAATATATCTATAAAAAAGCTACAACGTTTGTCATCGAATTAAAATAATTGTGAAATCAATCAATCGTCTGTCACGTCAACTTTTTTTATTTAAAAACATTATTACTTCACCCGCGTTGGTAACTCAGCGTGCAATTCTGTATTATTGTTTTTTATTTATTTTCTCCAATAATTTATTTATTATAGGCGAATACAGCTAACACCACGAGTTAAGGGGCATGGTTTTAGCACACATTTGCTCATCGTCATATTCTACCACGGCTTTGGAAAGACGTATGTAGTCACAAGAAACTGGTTAATTATCTCACCTTTTTTTCTTTTTGTTAGGTTAGTAGTGGTAATAAACAAAAACTAGTTTTTGGGCGGACTTCGCGAGCGCAGAAAAAATTTTTTTCGGTAGTTTTGAAAAAAAAAATTTTTTTGAAAAAACAAATGATGGATTTCGAAATAAGAGGGCATTCCCTACGACTTTTGTTTTGGCACTTTGGCCCTATCTCGTTCTGTTTCCGAGATATCGGCACCACTTCCGGTTCAGAGTCCACTTCCGGTCAAAGTCGAGGTTTTCCTGAGGTCGCGGGGGCATTTTTTATACACACCGAAAGTTTCAACCCCCAACCCCCCGCAAGTACTCTATAATATGATAATATTTGTTAACTACATCCATACTGCGATATAGATAGTCAACGCTGTGTGTAAAAGGTAATTCCACGAATTAATTTATTGTTTTCATATTCGTACAGCAGTAATATTTCAATATACATTCAGTACAATAACTTCGTATATTTCCCGCTCTCTGGTTATATTGAAATTTGCAGCTGAAATTTCGGGAGTACCACGTCAAAAGGTACTTATGTCTTATAAGTTTTATTTTTGTTAATAATTTCACTCTATTCGTATGTTAACACCTGACATTGTTTAAGTGCGGTCCATGAACTGAGACAACTACTACTGGATTTATTTACGAGTATGTTTAGAGCATGACTTTATGGGGTACACAGGGGGTACATCGAAGTGAAAATGGTTTGTAGAGAGAGGTGACACTGACGCTCCATAGTTTCTGCCTACCTCAGTGGGAACAGGAGTCCATCGACCACATCCATCGATCTTCTCATTCATGCACGTTGGTTCTGGGTGTTTCTCAGATAAACTGCTCTAAACGTAAATAAATGCGTTAGCAGTTGTCTGCATTCAAGCAATATCCGCTGTTAACTGCGTTGTTAAAATATGGCTTAATTAAGAGGCGCCAATCTATCACCTAATTAGCTGATATGTGTTTATTATTATATTTTATATTTTAAATAAGATTTATTATTCGGAACAATAATATATTTTAAAAATATGATTTAACATAAAAAGGACATAGTGGGTTTCTATTTTAATTCAACTGAACCCGAGCGGAGTTTGTGAACAAAAACCATTACGTTTTGAATAAAGTTTCCGGAATCCGCTCGTACTCTTGTGAAGGAGCCACCAAATCATAGGTACTGCTGTGAAAACTAGTACACCATCCATGTTGATCTACAGGTTGTAAAAAGACAGAAACCCGTGAGCCAGAAGTTGTATACATTATGCGAACTAAGTATTTTTTTTATTTTGTGATAACATTATATTTTAAAAAATATATCTTTTTTTAATTTATTGATCTAATATCGAGCTATGCCGTGCTAGAAGGGTAGAAGGTTCCTTTATCGATTAATAAATCCTAGTGTCTGGTAACCTATACGGCATTTTATTATTCTAAATAATAGAAGTTTTGGTGCCAAGTTTGAGTACAATTATACATCTTAACGCCCCTGTTTTGGTTTATTAAGAAAATTTGGCATTTCATAAGTCTTTAGTAACCGTGTGACCAAGGAGTGGACATAGTTTAAAATTAGTTCAAAATAGAGTAAGACCCAAAGATTTCTGGTCACTTGAAATTGATTTATGAAATACCAGCATAATGGGAATGATTTATAAATTAACAATATTGAATTTTAATTTAAAAAAATTATCAAATCTTTTCTTTTGTTTTTCATTTGATTTCTATCTCATTTTTTTAATGCTTAATAGGCTAGCGTTTGACCACACCCTGCCTGGTGTTAAGTATTGGTGCGATCTAAGATGGAGCACGTTTACCTATAAGGTACCTATTCACTTTCAATTTGAAGAGACCCATGTTGTACTTCTCGGGAAACACAGACACCGGGAGGAAGTTGAGCCTTGAGAATAGTTATCGACATTTATAAAGTCCCATCAACACTTTCACCTCTCTAATCATGAGATTTTCTGCAATTATCACCCGCACTATGCTATTTCAGACTAACTGTTGAAGTAGTTATATTGCTTTGTTATTGTTATTTTCTCACTTATAATATTATGTTGTTTTGCATTGTATTTCTATTGTTATTATTTTACTTTTTTTCTGTATTCTCTAACTATAATGTATGTAAAATTGTAAAAGTATAATTTGTTTTGATTAAACAGCGGAGTAAAGCAGTGGAGTGCAAGTTCAAACTATTTATTTGTTTTTAAACAATGTATTTATGTATTAAATAACTTGTGCTCTGTTGGTATACCTCTTAAATAAATAAAAATTTATAAATTGCAATTATAAGAAAAAAGTCCTTCTGTATGTAATAATAAAATAACTAAAAAAAACTTTTGAAAGTTGTCACGTTAAGTAAATAAAAATTGAGTCAACATCAAGTACTGCTACCTTTTACCAATTATACTGCATGTAACAGGTTGAAAAACGTATTAATTTTAATAAAACAAAAAAAAAAATTGCAATTCATCGAGATCATACTACATGATTATGATCGATTACATGAAAAAAGAATCGAGATCTTTCGGTGACGTATAATGAGTATAATATGTCTAGTGTGTAATAGACCTTAATAATCGGTTATGTGAGCTTAAACATATAACGTTTATTACGTATGAAATAAGGACGAATTTTGAATATATATTTTCAGCTTTATGTTTTCATGTCATTCACTAAAATTAACAGTTTAAAGTTATGAATAAGGTTTAAATTAATAGTGTTATATGCACGTAGAAGTCTAGGGAAAAGCTAGACACAATTTTTAAAAGCTCTGTAAGTTCTGCCTATGTACTGGATTAGATTATTTTTATTGTAGCTCGGCATATGAAAACGATATGCATGAATAGAACCAACTGCTGCTACAGAGAAATATCTAACTGGCAGCAGTCGCCTCCGCCATGCTGGCTTGAGGAGACGCATGTGCACCATCTAGATTGACACTGCACACTCCTCTCGTTATATCATTGAGATATATTATATTAACCACATTTGTATTACCTATGCACACCTATTCAAAGAGCGGTAGGCAGACTGATAATGGTTATTAGCCCAGTCTACCGTCCTGGGGTAGTACCACCACCTTCAAGTTACACACCCGTGAAATGACTTAGTCGCATTTCGTGATTAGTTTGGAAGTAGCCAAGTAAAGCGAAGAGGAGTGCGCACAGTCAATCTGGACGGTGCACATGCGTCTCCCCAAGTCGGCATAGTGGAGGCGACTGCTGCCTGTTAGAAATTTCTCTGTAGCAGCGGTTGGTTCCATTCATGGACCGCACATCTAACTTTATAATATATTATTACTAACGATACATATTTAAATAAAATAAGTATATAATAATGATTGTAAAGGAAGTGTTATTTTGTGTAATAATAGAGTAGTAGTGATGTAATTGATATGCATTATCGATAAGTTGTCGATACTCATTTTGTGTGTAATTATTTTAATATGTGTGAGTCGATGAAAGGCGCGCGTTTGATTGAACACTTGTTAATGGATCGACCTTTTTGTTATTTTTTTTTTTTTGAGTGAATTGAACAGTTTATTTTTCTTCACACTACTTGATTGGTTGTACCTAAGTGGTGGTAATAGATGTTGCTCCTTGGTTACTAACTGTTTAATATATTATATTATAAAATAAAAATTATGAATGCTGTTCAGCAATCGTGGTCACTTCAAGACCTTTTTCTTATTTTTTTGTGTTTTTTTTTATGTTTATGTACTTAAATATTTTATTCCGCTAGCATGAGTCTTAATAAATTCGTTTCTGTCTTTAATGTTGATTAAGTTTTTTTTGTAGCTCGGCATGTGACAACAGTCCGCCTGATGTAAAGCTAGAGTGCGGTCCATGAATGGAAACAACTGCTATTACAGAGAAGTCTCTACGGGCAGCAGTCGCCTCCACTATGCCGGCTTGAGGAGACGAGCATGTACCATCCAGATTGACAGTGCAGGCATTAAAAAAAGTATTTTTTTTTAAATTTGGCTCTTGGCAAAAGTTAGTAGATTACTAAATATAGGAGCAAGCATTACTCCTTAATAGCCTAGATAGACAGCACAATATACAATTTGGCAATAAGCCAAACTGAGGTGGGTACAATAGAAGCTTCACAATTTTTAATGCATCAACAATACCTAATACAATATTTCGTAACTGATATAGCTTTTGTAAAGGCAAGTAGAAAAATAAGTTATATAAATCCTCGCGAACCCGAAGTTGTTTTTGATGTAAATTTCTTTTTTATTTTTGAGATCATAATGTATATATTTTTTTGCATCATTTATTGGTCTAATACATCGTTTCTCGTGGTTTTTGCTATGATTTGTCTAAGTGGGTATCTGTTTTGAGTTTGGGTATATTATTTTGTAAATATGAATGAATGGTATTGGGTTCGGGGTATTGAATATATCTTATTTTAATACTGTTATTAGAAGAAAAATGTACAAAGGAGATTGCCCATTTTTGGGCCCACTTGATACTCTATAGTTTTTTTTTTTATTTTTATTGTAGCTCGGCCTGTGACAAAACTCCACCTGATGTAAAGCTAGAGCGCCGTCTATGAATGGAAACAACTGCTACCCCAGAGAAATCTCTACGAGCAGCAGTCGTCTCCACTATGCCGGCTCGGAGACGAGCCTGTACCATCTAGATTGACAGTGCACACTCCTCTTGTTATACCTGGCTACTTTCAAACTATTCCCGAAACGCGACAAGGTCACTTCACGGGTGTTACATTCGAAAGTGGTGGTATTAAAATAGTTAGGTAACAAAACGATATTTTAAAATAATATCTTATTTTTTTATTAATCAAATATCACCACATCATTTACCAATCAATAGACAATGTTTAATTACATAAAAAACAAATATCATCAATTATTAAAGCATTTAATATAATAATAACCTCAAATATTGCATCAGAAAACATCTAATTACTCAAAAACTCGGATGAAAAAATTAAAACTGATCGATGATAAGGATAGATTTATTTTTCTACAAAATTAACTAAAAATCATCGACAAACTCGAGAAAAAAATTGTGGGCCCATTTTTCTTAGGCGAAATTCTCCTTTCTGATTTATAAATGAGTATAAAAAAATTAAAACATCAGTGCGTGTATGTATAATATGAAAGGAATATTTTGATTTTCGATTTTTATATCGGGTCCTCTTAAAGAAGATTCGAAAAGAAAGTCTGTAAAAAGCAGACGGTTCGCTCGAGGCGGTACCGCATCCACCGCGACCGACAAATGTACAATTCATAATTATCGACCTGCTACCTTTAGTGATGGGATATCTGTATATCGATAAAAATATCTTTTTTTTGTTATAATAGCCTCTGTAGTGGAGTGGTCATCACTCATCACAACACCAGTCTGTTAGACTCGCAAGTTCGATTCCTGCTAGTAACAATGTGAGCATTGTTTCGAGTCTAGGACTTGTAGGTTTGTGTTGTTTTTGTCCTGATACCCATAGTACGACCAGGGCGTTGTATATGTAACGAAATTATAAGATTGTATGCTATGTAAAACGTGGTTTATTTTGATTAATCTTTCGAAACGTCAGATCGAATTAAATGGTCGTTGGCACAGCGATCAAAGTACATATAACATAGTTTTTATCTTTTCATTTAGCGAGGTTTGAACGCGGGGCTGACTGAGGTCCGGCGTCTACCGCTAGACCACGGTCGCTCATAGAATTTTTTATTCAGTTAAAAATATATTCGCGCAAAACCGAAGATAACGCGCAAACGACACTTGGAAGGATACGTATGCTAGATTGTACTGGTACATACAAGTCTGTTTTTGAATATGTTTTTGGTATTGTTAGCGAATGGAGGGTGTTAAATAATAAATTCGTTTTTTAAATCGTTTTACGTTTATGTGTTAATGAGTAAAAATATTACGCAGGTTTTTCTGAATAAATATTATGCAATTGCTTTGTTATAGTTTTCATTAAAGATAAGACAAAATTATTTGAAATATTACTCCTAGAATATTGGGGAAATAAAAATGAAAAAAAGTTGCGTTTTTATTTGAAGAATGAAGTATTAATTAAATTTAATATTTATTTAAGGACTTTTTGCATCAATTCCATCATAACTTAAACATTAATTTATTTAATAGTAGTAGGCGTTACTTTGCGGAAATCCATAACCAAATAATTTAAAAACACTACTTTGCAACTAATTTTCGCTAACAGAGAAATTAAATAGATTTTTCTCCCATACAAAATGATATTTTGAACATCAATTTTTAATATCTATCTATCTCTATCTCTATCCCCCTTACCGCTTCTCACTTACCCAAAGGTCGACTGGTAGATAAAGCCTCACGGCTTTAAGTCCACCTTTTGTAAATTTACAATAAAGTATATAAATAAAAAAAATAAAAAAAATATCACCTTTTATCATTTGTAAAAAATTACACATTTTTTTATTTGTTTCAAAGTTTAGGCCAAAAACAAAACTTTGTATACTAACGTACTATGGTCGTTCAATGCCCTATAAGTTCTAAATTATTTATAATAAAGTAAAACTCAGTGATATTATTTATCGATACTTGTTATTTATCGAATCCCGTTACGTCACTACAACACGGCAATTATTACGCGATGAGATTCACGTTTACTTTGGGCGCGGACTTCAAAGAGACCGCTTTCGGGATGTTTTCCTTTATAGGTATTTTTCTGTTTCAAAAGAATATTTTAAAAGATACTTTATATTTCTAGTTTTCAAATCATATTTTTTTATTCACACCCCGCATGATGTAAAGCTAGTCTGCGGTCCAGGAACGGAAACAACTGCTACTACAGAGAAAGCTTTACAGGCTGCCTCTGCTTTGCCGGCTTGAGGAGGCGAGTATGCATTTAGATTGACAGTGTACACTCCTCTCGTTATACCTGGCTACTTTCAAACTGGTCCTGAAACGCCACAGTCACTTGCTTAGTTTTAAGCAAACACAACTCCCTCACTTCTCTAACATTCACAATTCTCTTCATACGAGCCATATGGGCGCTAGGCAACCCAACTTTTATAAGGATGTCTCCAGTTTAACAGGAAAACACCCTCCTAGGTCTGCTATCAAATCCAGGTCTCAATCTTCCTTCAAACGTACATCTCTCGCGCACATTAATAATAAATAAACATTTAGATAAATATTATTTGTCCTGTCTGCTGTCCTGGGGTAGTACCACCACTTTCGAATGTAACACCCGTGATGGTGTGTGGTGATCTTGTCGCGTTTCGGGAATAGTTTGAAAGTAGCCAGGTACAACGAGACTGTCAATCTAGATGGTACATACTCGTCTCCTCAAGACGGCATAGTGGAGGCAACTGCTGCCCGCACAAGTTTCTCTATAGTAGCAGTTGTTTCCATTCATGGACCGCACTCTAACTTTACATCAGGCGGAGTGTTGTCACATGCCGAGCTACAATAAAAAAATATATAGGGATCACATATTGTATGAGTATATTCTTATTAAATATTCACGTTTTAATAACATGTATGTTGTGTTCGTTAGCGCGGCGTTGCGCAGGCGCACAGTTTTGAAGGCGTCTCGATTTATTGTCTGTATTGACTAGTGAACGTTAATCGATATAAATAAAAAAACATAATTTTATATATTTACTTTTAATGTACCTATATATTATTATTGTTTTTATTATTGTAGCTCGGCATATGACAACACTTCGCCTGATGTAAAACTAGAGTGCGGTCCAGAAATCTCTATAGCCAGCAGTCGCCTCCGCTATGCCGGCTTAAAACGACGAGTATTCACTATTTAGATTGACAGTGCACACTTCTTTCGTTACATTGTTATACTAACGTGGAAAATCGTTAAAATACGATATAAATCTCAGGTTTCTATTGAACTTTAAACTATTGTAGTAATTCCTAAACGAATTATAATATATTAGTATAGTTACTTATCTTGCGCACGCGTCGCTTCGGCGGCGTCTGAGAATCTACATTTTTGCATTGTTAAACTAAATTCAAGCTTATAACTATTGCAATAAAGCTTAAAATTACATAACGATACGTTTATTGTGTAAAATATTTCCTAGACCAGGAGCTAGGCAAAATAAATATTTTAATTTATTACTCCAGTATCACCAGAAATTTAAAAATGAAAATAGGTTTACCAGGAGATCGGTTAAAGGAGAATGCCCATTTTTGGGCTCAATTGACACCTAATATGGTAACAAAACAATATTCTAAAATAATCTCTTATTGCTATATTAATTCATTTAAATTATACCAACAAAATATTTACCAATTAATAGACAAAGTTTAATTACATAAAAAACAGATATCTTCAATTATTAAAGCATTTAAAATAATAATAACCTCAAATATTGCATCAGAAAACATCTAATTACTCAATAACCCGGGTGAAAAAATTAAAACTGTTTTGTAATAAGGAAGTAGATTTATTTTTCTACAAAATTAACTAAAAATCATCGACAAACTCGAGAAAAAGATTGTGGGCCCATTTTTCTTAGGCGAATGGGCATTCTCCTTTGTTTGACGTCGACGTCTAATTTTTTTTCATAGAAGCCGGTCATATGACCGTACTCCGCCTTTTCTCTTTTCATAGACAATGCAGGTAGTAGAGATATGAATGACGGGGAAGACATGTATATAGTTTATTTCTCAAGAAGAGAGATGGACGCATGCGCATTCCGCCTATCCTTGTTAGAAAATAAACATTTATATATTGAATCCTAGCCTATAAAGTTAATTCGTCGGCACTGTATGAATCGTGGTACCTAAAGGTGCCGCGAGATAGCGCCACTAGCGATTAGATGCGTACGCGCAGGATTTACTGCCTTCACTCTATCAGTGGGGAATAAATTAGAAATTCGTTAGATATAGTGTTTGCACTCCAATTATTTTGTCCGCGAGGAACTTATTGTTTATATTAGATGATTATCTTTGTGTGTTTACATTCACGGCTATAAGTTATCGGGGTAAGTAGAGTCTATGAAAATTTTTACGTTTGTTAATTTGTTTATGACCTCTGTTCCCCAACTATCTCTAGTGTGTTCCACTAGCGAGGTTAACTGCTACTACATATGAAATTTTGCAGGCTTCAGTCGCCTCCGCTATGCCGTCCTGGTCGAATATTATTTTTTCAAAATACTCGTAGGTTTATACAACGAGTTTTTTTTTACCTTTAACCAAATATTAAACAATAAAAGACACTTATTTCAGAAAAGAATTAATAAATAGTCTGAAAACTATCCATTAGTGGATTTTTAGTCCGACTCAGTTCTCTCTCTATCTCTCTCTTCTCCTCTGTTTCTGCCTATCCCTGTGGGAAAAAGGCTAAGTAGATTTAAGGAAGCTATAGTAATTACTTAGATTATTTTTCTTCTGTTTATTAAGGTTTAAGGTATGATGGGACTCGTGTAACCTGACTAGTTATAGTCCCTAAATAAAATTAAATAAAAAAATTAAGTTAACATGAAATATATTATAAACTATATTGAATATACGTATACTAAAATATATTATAAAATAAAATAAAAATATATATATTATATTTTACATGATTGATAATGATTGATTCTGCCGTTTATGACCTATAGTCGCGTTCCGGGATCAGCTTAGAGGTAGCCGGGTATAACGAAAGAAGTGTGTTGGCATAGTGGATGCGACTGCTGCCTGTAGACATTTTGTAGTAGTGGTGTAGTGAAAAATGGGCCACCTGAATAAACCAAATTGTAAACCAAAACTTTGCTTCAATATAAAAAAACCGAAACAAAATAAAATAATAAAAATGTCATTGAATAAACAAATATTCGCGGAAAAGTTCGAAAATCGGACATCAAAAATACTGACAGAAAGCCTAAAAGTGACTCCGGTCATCTTTTCTCTTATGTCACATTGGGAGCGTTTGTAAAATGTTTCTTGCTTATTACTTTATATTTTTTAAAACAATATAAAATGTAATATATGTTGTTTTTTTTAATGCTATCTCAAAGAGCCAGTTTATCATTAACTTCTAATTGACACAAACGATGAACAATGTTGTTTGAGACGTTGTCCGTGAGCAAAAACTAAACGTTTCATTGCACGTATACGAGGTTTTTGTCCGCACATTCTTCAGGTAATCCGATTAAAATGAACCATCATAATAGTGTTGCTAACTTCTACGATTAATATCCGACAGTTTGTACCTTTAAACGTCTTATTCACGATCGATGAGACCCGTGTTCGAACCTCACTAAAATTCTGACCGGTACCAATGTAACTATGTTATATGTGCGTACTTTGGTCGTTCAGTGCCTATAGGTATGGTTCGAATGTAACACCCGTGAAGTGACTTTGTTACAACAGTTTGGAACTGGCAACTGCTGCCTGTATTTCAGTTGTTTCTTTTATGGACTACACATTAGCTTAACTTTAGGCGGAATGTTGCTACAATAAAAAAAATGTAAATCTATACTACAATTTTGTTGTGAAAGTGACTCTTTTTTTGTTACTACGTTTGTTATATTATTTTTTACGTTGAACGCGTCTTGGAAAAGACGCATAGACTACCTTTTTACTCAAAAAAAAAAAAACTGAGGAAGTGAATTACGGGATGAAAGTTTGTCTGTATTATGAAAATAAACGCACTAAAACTATTAAATCTAGCCAAAATACAATACAATACAATTGTCACGCCTAGCCAAAATAAAAATATCTTTATAATATGGGATACTTATTATTTATCCGAAAAAAATAAATGATTAAATAACAATGGCCGCATAAACATCTTATAAATGCAAAAGCAAAATTCTTAATCTTTCAGGCGCCAATTACAATGGCTTTTATACAATTGCGGCTACGGTTTTGAAATTTATTAAGAAAAAACCTTAATGCTGGACTCATGAATAAATCATGAGTGGCGACAAATAGTGTAAGCAAAGGTCACTCGATGTATTATAGATGCGTCTTATTGTTTGTTCCTAATGTACATTGAAATTTTGACCTTTTACTTTTTGACCTTCTTATTAAAGATCAAAGTGTTTACATAGGTGTAATATTCAATTCATATATCATGCTATGGTTATCAGTATAAGGACAACACAATGATAACACCCTGACCCGAAACTGAATGTTCTTACGTTCTTATAATATTTTTTTAATCAAAAATCAATCCTGATACCTCCTGGTAACAGTTCGGTGCGGCAACTTCTCCGCCACAATCGTCGACATTAATTTTACTGTTGTAGTTAAGTTTTCTCTTTTTTTAGGGCGGCTAATAATATAATTAAACTTTTTACGAAGGTATAAGTTTTACAAAATTCATTAAAAGAATTGTTGCGGCTTATTATTGCTTAAATATTTTAATCCGACTTTGCAGCCATCGCGGTCGTGAGTCAATTCCGTTATACTTGTTATTCATTCTAGCTGATAGCCAGGAGTACGTCTTATTGGACCTGATGAAGGTTAAATAATAACTAAGTAAGGGAGGTCAAAATTTTAATTGCCAAATGGACCATGCCCGTCTTGCTCACCTGTGGACAGACGCCATCTTGAATATGCGTTCCGTAACTGCATGATGCGTACGCGTGAAATGTAGGACATGGAAGAAAAAATTGCAATTAGCGAAACGTTTTAAATTAACTTTTTTTTTGTTTAAAATTATTTTATGTAAGTAGTGTGGTAGGTTCATATTATTGTTTTCTAAAACTTAATATTATTTATGGAAAGCTACATATTTCAGTTTCACTAAGAATTTTTATTAAAAAAGATAGAATAAAAGCCTGCAATGTAATTTTAAAATTTCATTAAACTATAGATATTTAGCGGTGGCAATTTACAATCCAGTCAAGGTAAAACCATTATTTATTTATTTTATCTGTGACATAGCATAAATAAATAATATAATAAAATCAACACACGCACCGACGAAAGGCTGAACGCGAAATTATGACGTTTGTAGTGACGTGACACACTCGCCCCGGTCAGTCGACAATCGAGGACTGATAGTGCTGCCCCGCCCCTTCGCTCCGCCTCCGTAGAACAGCGGCTAACTTCACGTTGTTGAAAAGAAAAGTGGTAAAGTGGTAGGGTGTAAGAGGCTTTGAAAAAGTGGGGATTGATTAGGACTTATCGATATCTATAGTTATTTAAAACTTCGTACCTCTAAATTGCTTGTATATTATTTTATTTCGTTACAAAATTAATATAGAAAAATTCATTTTATTACAAGGAAAATGTGTGAAAATTCTATGTTGGTCACACATTGCATATGATACGAGGTTTAGCTTGCCGGATATAACATAAATCTTTGCTGCTTCGATACCTTAAAAACACGAAAAACATAATCTCAAACCGACATAGCGGAGGCGACTACTGCCTGTAGAAATTGTGGTGGGAGTTCTTTCCGTTAATAGATCACACTCTAGTTTTCATCAGGTAGTGTGTTGTCATATGCCGAGCTACAATTACAAAGTATGTGAAAACATAACATTTCTAGTAAGTAGTACCTACCCTAAAGTTTTACCTGATGTTGTAAGTAGGTTGTACGCTCAGGGAATTGTTACTCCCGGTAAAGTTGTTTGCTCTGGACCGCTGGGAAATCTTCCCGAGATACGTCGACGAGAACGATGCGGAATGCAGTGATTGCATTCGGGGTGTTTCCGTCGACTTTAATTTCTTAACCGCATGCAAGGAACTCCGGAAACAACTGCTATTACAGCCATTTCAGCAGGCTGCGATCACTTCCGCTATGCCGGCTTAAGGAGGCACCATCAGGTTGACAGTGCACTTTCATTATACCTGGTCAATTATTAGTCCAGTCTGCAGTCCCGTAGCACCTAGTACCACTTGATACAGTCACGTTTCGGGATGAAATGTAGTCGATGTAAAGTAGACGGGTGAAATGAAATGAAATGAAAACCCTTTATTAACGTAGGCATGGACTTGGCATGCACTTGTTCATCGTCAGAAACTACCTTTGGCTTCGGAAAGGCATTTGACGAGAAGACAGCCATAAGAAACTCGACAATTGCCTATATTCAGAAATATAATAATAGTCGTAACTAATTTAACAAACATAACTAAACTACAATATGGGGCACCAAAATGAAGAAAATTAATATTAACATCATTGCAACCCACGTTTCAACCACAAAGGTTGGTACCTTTACACACATACGTTTAATAGAAAAAAAAAATTGAAAATGAAAAACTATGCAGACGGTCTCCTCAAGCCGGCATGGCGGTGACGATAGCATCAGCATAGCAACGAAAACTAACTAGCCACATAATCCTAGTTAATTATGTTAATTTTGAATGTAAATAAACTATTTGAATATATATATTATATGTTTACAAGTCGTGATATTAACAAGAGGTTGTCGCGTGGGTGATCTGAGTCAGCAGAACAACTGTTTTTGGTTATTATTGCCTTCTAACGCCATTACCAAATTTGGTAATCTTTTCAATTAAGCACGGTTTAGATACATATAATGCTCTCGGGTTTTTGTATAAGGGCTCCAGTACACGAGGAATAGTGATTATAAAAGGCCCTAAAACCATATTTTTTTTCATGACATTGGTTTTTTTTTTATTGTAGCTCGGCATGTGACAACACTCCGCCTGATGTAAAGCTAGAGTGCGGTCCATGAATGGAAACAACTGCTACTGCAGAGAAATCTCTACGGGCGGCGGTCGCCTCCACTATGGCGCCGGCTTGAGGAGACGAGCATCTTGTTATACCTGGCTACTTTCAAACTATTCCCGAAACGCGACAAGGTAACTTCACGAGTGTTACATTCGAAAGTGGTGGTACTACCCCAGGACGGCAGACTGGACTAATAATGGTATATAGGACGTTCCGAACTTCAAATTCAGACACCATGTATATGGATGTTCAAGCGACTGAAAATTTGTTTGATGAACACTCCAATAGCGTTAGATATGGCGATGGGTTCGCTGCAGATTTTGGAACGCACTCTAGCTTTACATCATGCGGAGTATTGTCATATGCTCGAGCTGAAATAAAAAAAGAAGCTCCTTTAAAAAAAATATTGTAAAACCTATATAAAAATCTTGCGAGAAACGAACTCAGGCACTTTGAGTGACTAGTGCGATGATCACTGCACTATAGTGGACGACGTGAATTGTCTGATAAATTCTGTATCTATTTATTTATGAGAGAAAAAAATATAATAGACAGTAATTGACACATAGAGAATAAGATACAAAAATTATACCCGCCACTAAATATAATATTTTCCACTATGAACAAGGAACTAAATCAAATCATGTATAGGGTACCTTTGAAATTTTAATGTATCCAAGTAAAGTACCACCATGTTTGGTACTGCTACTGTTTTAAGTTATTTTTGTATTGTTCGTGTTTATAATAATGATGCAAGTATGATTAATTAAAGATAGCTTCATTTAGTAATTAGTTTTTGTGACGTCACAATGTATTTTGCTTCTGTTTACTTTATTTAATTACTATTGTATTTTTGTATCGAATTAAAAAGTCTAGCACCCGCGAACAGCTCACCTTGAAGGTCAACAATGTTAATGGAAATATTTTAATAAAAATCACTTATCAGTCATACGTAAAAACTGTGTAGAACTAAGGGTCGTTTGCACCAGAAGGCCGGTTAAAGTAACTTCAACTATTACTTTAACCGTTACGTTTACATTATGGTTTACATTTACTCCACACGAGTTGCACCAACCTCGCGCCTGTCATTTTTGATGGTCACTTTAACCTTAACCATAACCAGCGAATCTTGGCTTGGTTAAAGTTAAAGTAATTGTCAAATCAATGTTGCTAACGTGAAATGTATGAAAAGAAGCTAAATATGTTTTCTATTATTTTTCGTGATCAGCCTCCCTCTTAACGATAACAATATGAATTGACACGATATTGCAACGTCATCGTCGCCGTAAAAGTAATAGTTAAAGTTACTTTAATCGGCTTTCTGGTGCAACCATCCTAAGTGGAAATATTTTTTGATCTACATATAGAAGTAGATGGATTAAGGAAGAGAATTTCTCTGTTATTTGTGGCGTGCGAACTACTATTTTTTTGCGATAAAATAATTTAAAAAAAATGCTCGATGGACCAGCGAGTTTTACACACTTATATAGGTATAGGGAAGGCGGAATCAAGACAGTGCGGAACAAAAAGAAATACAATCTGTCCTGAAGGAAAAATACATGCACCACTGACCTTTGAACTTCTTCCAGTTTTCATAGAATTAGCTGCAGTATCAACCCTTGGGTTCTTGGCGCTTGTAAACTTCACTAAACTTATACACGTGTAAAAGCGGAAAGAAATAAGCGAATTTAAAAGCGGTGCGGAATAAATAGACGGTTGCGAATATGACTTGCGAATCCACGACGAAAACCTGCGAAAAACGCGGTAGGAAGGGTTGCCAGGAAGAAAAAATATAAGTGTGTTGCCTATCTAAATTATACACTATATCTATATACGAGTAATAAAAATCAATTGCTGTTCGTTAGTCTCGCTAAAACTCGAGAACGGCTGGACTGATTTGGCTAATTTTGGTTTGGAATTATTTGTGGAAGTCCAGGGAAGGTTTATAAGGTGAGTAAATATGAAAAAATGCTTGGAATATAGTAAAAACAACAATTTCGCTTTCCCTTAGAAACTATTCCTTTGGTTTTCAATGTCAAATATTTGGTGTTCGTTCCGCGTTTAGAAATCAATTTTTAAAAGTCGTTCAGAAATGCTTTTTTATTTATTGATTCTGAGGTGGTATGAAGTTTGCCGGGTCAGCTAGTAATTATATAAATTTAAAATTCTGAGTAGTTAAACAGCACACCCTCTCACATAATACAATACAATTGTCATACCTTTTTCCCACAGGGATAGGCAGAGACAACGGAACGCTATTTAGTATTTACCCACACGTTGTTATTATGATTAGAATTATTATATAATTAAGTATACGCATCTGAAGTTGCGACCAACAGCTTGTTATAAATAAATCTCGATTAATTGATTTATTAACTTTGATGGAAGGTTAGAAAAAAATTTCGCGCACATTACCAAATATGGCGATTAGCACAGTCAATAAACAGATTTTAATTATACATATATTTGCATTAATAAATATAATTAAATACGTTTGTAATATTTTGGTAAAATCAACTTTATTGCAATAAGTATAGAGTCGTACTCGTATTATGAAGTGATCTTTGTGAATGCGCGTGCGCCGCCCACACGATAATTTGCCTCACAATATATTTTAAGTTAAAATTGATTTATTTATCACGACAGATGATTGGAGGCAGGAAAATAGTGTGTAGTCATAGTTGTAGGACTTTTCTTTTTTGTTATTGTAACTCGTATTATTTATAGCTGTTCCGTTACAAAGTAACTTATTAAGGCTGTTATTGTTGCCAGCGTCCTTTTTTTTTTGAATGAGTAATAACTACGTGACTAAAGTTTTTCCACGTTTTTTTTTCTTCTTAATAATTATGTCTTCTAAATATAATAAAAAACAGGAAGAGAGCACTAAATCAATTTTTGATGCGGTTTTTTCGGTGAAAAGTCATCGAATATCTTTTTTACATTAATATATTTGCAAAATCATGTTCTAGTGATCGTACCAACTCGCCGAAGATACACGCCCCTCTTTATTTTTAGCCATTTATTTAAAAACCAAGCAGCTCCGAATTTACGATTTTTCCAAACCAGCGTAAAGCTCGATATTGTCCCTCCACGTTAAGATTCTTTGAGACATAAACGGATCAGTTTATTTAAGTTTGTAAACATAAATTAGGCGCCTCCTTTAATTGGCACATGGACCACGTACCCCCGACTTGCATAACCCCCCTAGGTTAAGACCTAAGGAGTTAATATAATGTAGCTTTACTCCTAATTCTTTCCAACAATAAAAACCAAACCTAACAACGTATTTAGTTTATCAAATAAATAATCAACAATGTGTACAGAATGACAATAATATGTATGTAAGACGAATTCCCTGCACGTGGCAGTTATTGGCGAGACGTGATGCGTACGCGCACCGGACGCTTCCGATTCGATTCCGTTGCTGTATTAGTGTGTGTATTATTTGTGTTGTTTAAGAGATTGTGTTTTAAGAAAAAAAAAACAATTTAATTAAAGAGTGTTCTGTGAGCACTGTCAATCTAAGATGGTGCATACTCGTCTCCTCAGGCCGGCATAGTGGAGGCGACTGCTACCCGCACAGGTTTCTCTGTAGTAGCAGTTGTTTCCATTCATGGACCGCAATCTAGCTTTACATCAGGCGAACTGTTGTCACATGCCGAGCTACAATAAAAAAAAAGACATTTCTCTGTGGTGACAGTTATCTCCATGGTCCCACTTTAAGAAAAATATCCCAAAATAAATGTAAATTATAATCACTACAAAAAAAAAACTAAAATTTGTCCTGTGAATTTATCAGTTTTATTAATTCGGGACTTGCATCTGTAATTTTTGGGGGCACTGGACAAAGACGGAAGTCTTGTAGTGGCAAAGGAAGTTCGGTTAACTTTTGTGCATTTTATTTTTTTTGAGTCAGGATGTTACGTTATGTTATAAAACAATGAACTTTATTCTTTTGCCAGTACGTGGTATATTAATAGATTTTTTTAGTAATTTAAATTTTGCGATAAGACGCGTGAACTCACGATCGGTGAGACCCGTGTTCGAACCTCGCTAAAAATGCTTGTGAAATACAACCAATATAAAATGTTTAAAATATGTGAAATGCATTTTATATATTCTGTGCCGTAGCTATTTGTTTATTATAGTGATTTGCGCAAATAATTAGTGCTGAAAAAGTTATCAAATTACTTAATTTCAACATAAATCTGCTATGCTTCGAACAATGTGGTAAAACAAAATGTATGGACGCAGGTGTTGGCTTTCACCTTAAAGTCAAGTGAAGTTAGCTGCGAGTCCAGCCCGTTTTTAGTTAGCTTACTATTTTTTTTCTGTTCAATTTTTTTTATCATAATTTCTTGATAAACATTAAGATATTGTGCATTGAATAGTTTTGTATTTAATTTTCGTTTCGGGTTGTTTGGTTTGGTGTCAAACGTTTCATTTTGACAAGGGTACATGTCGCTGTGACATGTGTCGAATTTCGGAAGTCTGGATATTTGTATATGCGTGTACTCGTATATGTTACATAAACTTTTATTAATATTATATTTCTGCTTTATTTTCTTTATGTTACTAAATAAGAGTGAAAGAGTGGTAGGCAGACTGATGATGTTATTAGTCCAGTCTGCCGTCCTGGGGTAGTACCACCACTTTCGAATGTAACACCCGCGAAGTGACTTTGTCGCGTTTCGGGAATAGTTTGAAAGTAGCCAGGTATAACGAGAGGAGTGTGCACTGTCAATCAAGATGGTGCATGCTCGTCTCCTCAAGCCGGCATAGTGGAGGCGACTGCTGCCCGCACAGACGCCGAGCAACAATAAAAAAAAAAGTAACTCATGAAACCTTTATCCTCATTTAATGTAAAAAGAAACTATGGAAGTTCGCGGTTTTTTTTTTATTGTAGCTCGGCATGTGACAACACTCCGCCTGATGTAAAGCTAGAGTGCGGTGCATGAATGGAGGATACAACTGCTACTACAGAGAAACCTGTGCAGGCGGCAGTCACCTCCACTATGCCGGCTTGAGGAGACGACCAATTACCATTTGGGTCGTAATCAGCTTGGAAGTAGCCGAGTATAACATTCGTCTCCTCAAGCTACAGACATATCTCTGTGGTAGCTGTTGTTTCCGTTCATGGACCGCAGTCTAGCTTAACATAAGGCGGAGTGCGGCCATAGGTATGTTGATAAATTAAAAAAATACGCATGTGACCGTATTCTGCCTAGTGTTAAGTTGGGCTGCGATCCATGAGCGGATTTTTTCACAGAGCAGATTTCTTTTGCTATACTTCCGGCTGCTTCCAAATTATTCCAAAAACGTTACATGTAGATACTTACTAATTTACAATGTGCAAAAAAGACAAACTATTCTATATTTATCTAAATACCAAATCACTTAAATGACAATTACTGCATCGATGCATCGTCCATGTTGAACAGGCAATGTTTAGAATTATAAATAACCATTTCCTGGCGCCTAAAAACCTTTAGATAATTTAAACGTTTTGTAAGTGATTACGGGGGGATACCGTTGTATGGTTTTAATGTTTGTAGTCCTACACGATATACAGGTTGATTTTTCCTATTAGATCAGTGTGTGGAAAATTTAAACTAGAAGATAACGAAATTACTTTCTGTAATCGTCTCGCTCGCTTTTGAAATTAGAAAATAAAACTGTAAATAAAATATTATTCATAAGATCTTTATCTGAGCTTGAATGGGATCAAATCAAACTAACATCCTAATAGAATCTGAATAAAGAAAATATGCGAAACATCAAATAAATAATCTTTGTATGCAGTTTTTTTATTTTTTTTAATGTAGCTCGGCATGTGACAACACCTCGCCTGATGTAAAGCTAGAGTGAGGTCCATTAATGGAAACAACTGCTACTACAGAGAAACCTGTGCGGGCAGCAGTCCTCTCCACTATGCCGACTTGAGGAGACGAGCATGCACCATCTAGATTGACAGTGCATACACCTCTCGTTATACCTGGCTACTTTTAAACTATTCCCGAAACGCGGCAAGGTCACTTCACGGGTGTTACATTCGAAAGTGGTGGTACTACCCCAGGACGGCAGAATGGACAAATAACCATCATCAGTTTGCCTACCACTCCTTAATAGTCCCTATAGGCACTGAGCGACCAAAATACATATAACAAAGTTACATTGGTCAGAATTAGCGAGGTTCGAACACGGGTCTCATCGATCGTGAGTTCACGCGTCTTACTGCTAGACCACAAAGTTTTTGTTAATTCCAAAATCGAGTTTTCTATTCTTTTGAAATAGTCTATCTTCTATTTGTTTGTTATTAATTAATTTATATTTACTGTCTTTTATTTACAACTTTATTTATTTATTTATTGGGCACAATATTTATGTAGCGTATTAATTTTCTAAAAAACAAAATTTAAAAAATCAAGAACTTTTACGTTAATTTCTTATTGTATTATTTGTTTTATAAGTGTCTGCCAGAAGTCAACAGTCGACTGTTGAAAGGGTTCACACCACTCTAATTAATCATCATATGGATTATTGAAAATGTAATTTCTATACAATTGTCGGATCAAATAATATCAAACTTTCCTAAAAGTCTTAAAATGTCTCTTCCATATCCGGTGTTATTGACCTAAGAAAGGAAGTCAACTTTGTATTCAAAACTTATCACTAAATAAAATTAAATTTTGTCCACACAAAATTTAATGGTTTATGCAATTTGAATGATTGATATCTATTATTGGTATATTTTACCTTCCGTGTTCACTTTTTTTAGAAAAAAAAACTCAACTGTTGCGTGCGTATTCTGTGTTTTATATGCCGGACTACTGTAAAAAATAATTTAAAAATAAATACCAGGTGCAAGTGAAAATGTACCCGTAAATAACTTCAAAACTATGCAATAAAAATGCAGCAAAACTACAATTTCTAATAGTATATTTACTTAAATAATATATTAATTATTCTACACACACCTAGAATTAATAATGAGCCGTAATAAAAGCGAGAGAAGAACAAGAAATTGTAGGCACTTTGTACTTACAGATGGCTGCAGTCACATTTTTCATGTCATATCGAAAGAAATTTAAATTTATAATGCAATTTTTCTATAAACGCTTGCAACGTTACAAATATGGACGTTTTATGACGGCGTTTGCACATGTCACATTTCCGGTGTGCGAGTTCTTTTTTTCAAAAAAGGAAAATGGCTGGCTCGTGCCCCGGGATCGCCTACGCATCCGCTACCGTACGCCGGTAAACCGCAAGACAGAGACATCTATATGCGTAATAAACTGAAGAGTGAAAGGGAGGGGTGGAAATGATTATCCTTATCGGGAAAATTGTGTCAATATTCCGTCCCAGTATGCGAGTTCATAAGTTGTAGAGAATTTTATGTGTATTTAATTGAATACGCGTGTCTGGTACTTTAAAAGATATTTAACGAGAATGTATTATTCTATTAGAGTTTAAAGGTAGGCAGACTGGGTGATGGTTATTATACTCCAATTACGAAGTCTCATTTGACTTTTCTGAAAACGTAACTGTGAACGTTTCAAGTAAATTGAAAAAAATAGATAAATAACAGTATTTTGTTATATATAGTGATAAGACCGCCAATTGCAGTAACTTATTTATTATTTTGTATTTCTATAACTGTGTTTTATATGCAATAAAGAATTTATTATTATTATTATTATTATTATTATTTTTTATGACTGTAAAATCAATCACTGTTTGAAATTCATTATTCGAAATATTATAAAATTAATTCACTATAGGTGTACCAGGAACTCATGCCATTGAAAAATAATGTTATTTTCACATGGTAATAGCAATTGTCATCTATCATATCAAAATAAGAGATTTCTTATCATTTGCTGGGATGTTGTGATTTTTTTTATTTTAATTAAAATTTCGGAAAAGCCATTCAGACGAATATTTTCTTTTTACAATAAAAATAACTTTATTAATATAAAAGTGAACTATGTACAATAGTGCTCTGCCATCGGAACTAGTCTGGGGACTGTACCTCTGATGGCAGCATTTTGTAACTCCTATTTGCCATGAGATTTTGGTAGACCTACGTGTATAACACAACCAACGTTTTTTTAAAATTATCGTGGGAGGTTGAGAAGTCCCTAATTTCTTTATTGTACCTTGGTTATGACAACACCCTCCGTCTGATGTAAAGCTAGAGTGCGGCCCATGAACAGAAACAACTGCTACTACAGAGAAATCTCTACAGGCAGCAGTCGCCTCCGCTACACCGGCTTGAGGAGACAAAAATTAACAGTGCAAATTCCTCTCGTTATATTAATTAAAAAAAAAAAGGTAAAACTTAATACAGTTGTAATGTCTCAACTAAAAGGTTAACGATAATGTACCGAAGCGTAAATGTAGGTTGTTAAATACACTTAAAATTGATACTAACTGTTACACCTGGTTTTAATAGTTATAAATTATTGGTATTTAGTGAATAAATGTAGTTGTGGTGATGTTTAAGTGATTAGTAAAGTAATAATAGATTAGCCCCTTTTTTTTACGTGGGGGGAATCTCGGGGAAAACCACGAAGGTATGTCGGACTCCCCGGTACTCCCCAATACTGGGTATACACGACTAAAAACCCCACGGTGTCCCTCTACGTCATATGGTGAGGTCACGGGCACGCTTTCACATTCATCCGCGACCCCACCGACGCTTGGCCGTTAGGCCCCACCTCATCGGGAAAACACACCATTCCAGCCGAGTAACTGAGCGGCAGTCCAACCCCGGGACTACCGCTCTTGGCTCGGGGCGAAGGAGATAATGCTTGGTACCCCGCTACCGCTTCCGCCCATGCGATGAAGGGTGGTCTCTCACTCAGGTCTTCTCTGAAAGCAGAGTGTGACCCGAGGAGAGACCTCATCTTGCTAGTTTTGGTTCGCGCCGGGGTACCTCCGGGAGGTATCCCGAGACCCTCTATCCACCACCTGAGCACGCTCCCGATGGGAGACCAGCAACTCCAACAGTGCCTCCCATACGACACTGTCTCTCACGGTCAAAGGACTGCGAGCCACGGGAATAATAGATTAGCCCTAGTATTGACCCCTACTGTATGACAATAATCCGCTTGATGTAAAGGTAGAGTGCAGTCATGAACAGAGGAAACAACTGCTACTACAGAGTATTTTTTACAGACAGTTGCCTCCGCTATGCCGGCTTGAGGTGACGAATATGCATTGATAGTGCACACTCCTCTCGTTATACCTAGTTACTTTCAAACTGATCTCGATTAGTAAAATTAAAAAAAAAAAAAGGTAAAAAATTCATATATATAAATTAGACCTTGAACCTAAGGTTAGACAAATACTACCTAAGCTATGTCAAGATTTATATTCTTATCTAAATGTACGTGACATTAATGTAATTTAAAAAAAAAAAAAAAACAATAAAACTGTAGTGAGTAATACAAAATTCATTGAATTTATTATAATATTGCTTTTGTGAAGGTGTCTACACTCCACAGTATCATTTGCCTATGCCTACGATTCAAAAACTACATTAGTGTAGGCATTAAAAAAATATATTTAATAAATGGAAAAAAGGCCAACATTCCACGGAGTCAACTCGTCATAGACGCGTATGACTTAGAGCGGCCGCACGGTGGGCTGAAAAATCAAAATGTGGACTTAGGGGTTAAAAGCCATGTTTTTGAATTCTACGATAGAAAACAATATTTTTTTATACTTTGCGCATTTTTGATTAAGTGCGTACTTACTGAGATAAAATGGTTTGAAGTTTGTATGAAACGTATGAAAAAATAAAAACAAAACCGTGATTTTTTAAAAGACTTCCTTTGTTAATAAGTCAAAACAACATAAAGGAATCCGTAAAATACCACACCACCCATGACGTCATCGTCATTTCTTGGAATTTTTTATAAATCAGGTAAAGTCACTAACGAATTGCAATAACAAATATTTCTTATCAACCAATCAGGATGCACCAAACATTATTACTTGACCCGTGGCCTAATTGCGCAGTGCACAGTACGTTACAGTTTGTGACAGACGCACTAGCTACCCACTTTTTCTTTATTTTTTCGAAGCAGTAAAGTTTTATGTGAAAAAATGTTTTGTGATTTGGTGACAAATCTTGATATTTTTGTGAAATTAATTGAAGGCGGTAATCTTAAAGACAGCAGTTTCTTGTACAGTTCTATAAATCGCAGACTACCCGCTGATTTGAGTGATGAAAATAGTGCAAAATTAAAGGCTTATTGTGCAAAATATTGCTTTAATCTAAACAGAAGATGGCAGAAATCTTACAGAAAAGAAGAAATGTTCAGGAGAGATAACGGTGAGTGGTTGTAATCAGAAATAATTTGGCCCGATTTTATAAGGCAAAGTTTCAATCGGAATAAGACCGATGAATCTACTCCTAGTACATCATTTCAATTAGTATCCCCAGCAAAACCCTCTGCTGGTACATCGACTGATATAATAAGCACAAGAAAACCTTTCCGTGAACCAGGACCTAAACAAAAAAAGAGACGTGTTGCACAGATTAACACCGCTTTGAGTTTTGATGAATTATCTTTTTCACATTCGTTGAAGTTAAGAGCTGATGGGAATGAAGACATTGTCAACATACTTGATCATCTTCTTAAAAATCCACAAGACGTAAAAAAAGTAAAAGAATGCATTTTTGGAAAAAAAACAAGAAAAAACTTCGTTTACTCCAGATGAGGCTTTAGGTTGAAGCTGCAGAAGCCAAAAACAAAGATTTTTGAAGATACCGTGAAAATCATTCCAGAAAATTTTGCAGAAAGGCAACCAACAAGGATATTTTAAATAATTTGTTAATCAGTTCAGAAATGCATGGGGCATTTCAATAAAACGATAAAATTTAAAACGTAAACATCAACCTCTTTCAGAAGAAGCTAAAGAGTTACTGATTATTACTGAAACATTTGAGGACGATACTGAAAGAGAAAATTTTCAGTTTATCAATGTGACTTGTGATAATGTGTAAAAGTTTTAATTCTGTATTTTGTGGTTATTTTCAATATCAAAACTAATTAACAAGTGATATTTGTGTACATACATATATTTTTTCACTGTTTATTTTTTTTACATATTTCTGGTCACCATATTACAAAACATATCCATCAAATGTCTTTTTGCAAGTGGATTAGGTCTACAGGGGATACCACTTTAAAAAAAACGCGCCTAGTCTTTAACTTCTCTCGGTGGTGTGGAATAAAAGATAAAAAAATATATTTCCGCCAAAACGCAAAAAATCGCAGTTGGAGATATAGTGCATAAATAGTCAAAAAATATCTATTGTCATAAACTTTTATCATTTCCTTGAGAAAGTTTGAGAATTACGAGAAATTCTCATTTTTATGTTTGCTTCCATACAACAAAACACTTTAAAATTAAATAACTCGAAAAATACGAGTTAAATCAAAAAATTGCAATCAGTATTTTTGTGTTGTATTTGATGATATAATTCAAAAATGATAATAGTTTATGAAAATCTAAGTGTTGTTTTTTTCAAATCCCTAAGTCCACTAGCGAATTTTTACAGCCCACCGTGGGCCGTGGTCTAGCGGTACGATACTCACGCTAGATGAGACCCGTGATTATACCACGCTAAGTTCTCACCGGTATCAACCAGTGCATAATGTTGGCGTAAATTAAAGAGTGGTAGGCAGGCGGACTGATAATGGTACCGCCACTTTTAAGTGATCATGTCGCGTTTCGGGTTCACTTTGGAAGTAGCCAGGTATAACGAGAGGTTTATGCGTATACGCGTCTACTCAAGCCGGCATAGCGGTGGCGACTGCTGCCTTTGAAAATTTATTCGTATTAGCAGTTGTTACTGTTCATGGACAGCACTCTAGCTTCACGAGTATTAGAAAGTGGTGGTACTCTCCAGGACGGCAGACTCATTAATAAACTATAATCGTTAATAGTGCCTATAGACACTAAGCGACCAAAGTATACATAAAACATAGTTACATTGGGCAAAATTTATCGAGGTTCGATTCGATAGATCGTGAGTCCATCGAGACATAAGAAATAAGGTTTAATTTTGTACAGAATGCCCCATTGCTTTGTATGTGGTACGTACGTTGTAGGTATGTAGACCATTAATAAGTAATCGTAGGGTAAAGGCCAAATTATATATCAGAATGAATGAGCCGACAAATTGTATCTATACCTACTCATGTGTACGCCTTACAAATTTTTTTTTACTGTAAAATTTTCAATTACGAACGGCTTTATGTAATATATACTAATTTTACTTTTAAATATTCGAATTAATATTTAAGTATGTTATCTAAAATACACCCAATGACATTAGCTTTTAGTTTAAAATATTTTAATTATTTATTTATTTAAAGCCTAGTGTAGCGTGCACACAGGCGAACTTAATGCTAATTAGCATTCTCTTCCAGCTAACCTCCGTGTTTATGACAGATGTGAGCGAAGAGAAGCAGGTTTTTAAACAAATATAAATACAACTAAAGTCTAGATATATATAAATATGTATACACATACACAATATCATAATAATCAAAGAATAATCGACTGTTACTGAAATCACACGCTTACGTATTAATTATTAAATTACTACAAGGAGACTTCCAGAGGTGTGGAGGCATGTGAAGTCTCTTGGCCTTCCTGGGAGATATCGGGTGACTGCTGTGATGCGAACCTCCTCACGCACAACGAGGAGGAGTCCGCAAGGAATCTGCAGTCTTGTCAATAAATTTATATTTGCTTAAATATTTGAAATAATAAGATAAAATTTAAAATTCGCTAAATAAATATTTATTTATAAGTGATGGTTCAATCTTGAATCCAACCATCCAACAGTAGTAGTTTTGTAGTTATTAACAGCATGTAACCATTATAAAAAAAGTAAATGATATGAGTTTATTTGTTTTAATGTTATACTCTGCTTTAAGAAAACTTTTATAGTTAAGGTGTTGAGAACATGAAATTATGTTAGGCTGGTTATACATTAACGAAATTTTGCTATTTATTTCTGTGACCTTGTTTTTTTTGCTTCATGATTTTGCATTACAGAGCAAATAGGTATTATAAAAATCAATATCTTAGTCTATTTATTGCCTAATTTTTGTCGGCTTCATATAACACTCCTACTAAATCCATTTGAATATATTTATATAGACTTATTCGTGTACACATTTTTTTTTATTGTAGCTGGAAACAACTGTTACTATAGAGAATTCTCTACGGGCAGACGTCGCCTCCGCTAAGCCGGCCTGAGGAGACGAGTACGCACCATCTAGAGTGACAGTGCACACTCCTCTCCCTATACTTGGCTACTTTCAAACTGCTCCCGAAACGCGATAAGGTCAGGGGTGTTACATTCGAAAGGGGTGGTACTACCCCAGGACGGCAGACTAAGCAAATAACCATCATTAGTCTGCCTACCACTCTTTAATAGTGCCTATAGGTACTGAGCGACCATAGTACATATAACAAAGTTGCATTGGTGCCGGTCAGAATTTAGTGAGGTTCGAACACGGGGCCCATCGATCGTGAGTTCACCCGTCTTACCGCTAGACCACGGCCGCCCTATATTCTATACAAATAAAAATACAGTAGAGAATAATATTTGATATTGAGTGTAATGAAGCCCTAATATAGCCCAAAGCCGTATGTCTACATATTACGTTTTATACACTGTGGTAATTATAGGTCATCATGCACGCCGAGTGAGAAATCAATTACTTTAACAATCATTATAATCATTCGGTCATACAATTTCATTCATTCATTTTAATGGGAACAGAAATATTTAGTTTAATAAGTATGTGGTTTTTTTTTTCATAAAACTACCGTTTTTTATGTGAGTATAGTATAATAAATCAAAGTTTACGGTTCGGTGAAGTTCGACACATAGGAGACAATGGTTGTTTGTACACTATTTTCTTAGATTATTTACAAACATGTTTTAACTGTTTTTAAAGAGTGGTAGGCGGACTGATGATGGTTATTTGTCCAGTCTGCCGTCCTGGGGTAGTACCACCACTTTCGAATGTAACACCCGTGAAGCGACTTTGTCGCGTTTCGGGAATAGTTTGAAAGTAGCTAGGTATAACGAGAGGAGTGTGCACTGTCAATCTAAGATGGTACATGCTCGTCTCCTCAAGCCGGCATAGTGGAGGTTTCTCTGTAGTAGCAGTTCTTTCCATTCATGGACCGCACTCTAGCTTTACATCAGGCGGAGTGTTGTCACATGCCGAGCTACAAAAAAAAAATTGAATTAAAAATTAATTATTTCATCCGCGACGTTTTGAAAGCTTTGCGGCTATTGTGCACTCCGCCCGAGCTAGAAAGCTTTCAAATCCTCGCGGACCAGATTTAATCAAAACGCGATAGTAACAGCATAATATATTTTATTTTACTTAATTTTACAATTAAACATTTTAAATTTAAGCAAGATATAAACACGTTAAAATTGCTTTTACATTAATATTATTACTTTTTTTGTGAGCAATCTAACTCCCCTCTAAATCCTCATGTATTATATCTTAAGATAAATCAAATGTTAAAAACAAAAGCTCAATGGTCTTGCAAATGGTAAAAAAACTTTTTCGGCTGACGACATTAATATTGTCAAAACGGAGACGAGGGCAGACGAGCAGAAAAAAAACAAGAACGGCAACGCATAATACAAGAGTTTGGGGATTTTTCGATTTAAAATTACATGGACTAGATATTCGGACATCGTGTTCGAGTCCATCAAAACATGCTTTGTACATAGTTTAACCGAAACCGAATGAATTTTAAATTTAGAACCTTTTGTTCTTTGATGTGCCGAAACTGTTGTTCGATGTTTAAAATGTTTGCTCAACGACCAAATAGAAGTTGTATAATATGATCATGCGCATCTTTTAATGTTCTTTTTTTGTTCAAATACTGTGATATACGAGTATATGAGTATACTTGGTATGTTTTTCTTTCGTGGAATTCCGTATTTAATACTACACTGAAAAAAAATATATAAATACAATTGTAGTTAAAACCCCTTAATTGAGAGTCGGTAAGTATTTTTAACTTGACCGCAAATGTAATTACAAATGCAATTAAATGCCGCCACGATTGTTACTAAAAAATACCCAAACACGAATCCCCGATATCCAGAAAACACTGATTTATGTTTTCAACATTTTAGGTGAAAAAATTCACGTACGCTCCGGATGTGTTCAGACCGTAGGAGTTGTATAGTATATTAAAATTAAACTATAATAAATTCTATGAATGACCCACCCATGTAAAATGAGCACGCTTTCTTCAGTATAATTTTTTTTTTTGTTAGCGCTTCTAAATGGATGGGGATAGACCCCATGGAACCGTAGAAACATAATAGTTGAATTTGTTTTAACCCGCGTTGCCACTTATATTCTTGAAATATTATTAAACCTTTAAAAGAATTTTAAAAGTATTCTGTAACATATTCTTGCTTATTGCCTGCCTCAACGCCCGTTCGCCTGAGAGAAATGGGCCCACAATTTTTTTCTCGAGTTTGTCGATGATTTTAGTTAATTTTGTAGAAAAATAAATCTACGTTCCTTATTATCAATCAGTTTTAATTTTTTCACCCACGTTATTGAGTAATTAGACTTTTAGTGATGCAATATTTGATGTTATTATTATATTAAATGCTTTAATATAATTGATGATTTTTATTTAATTAAACATCGTCTATAGATTGGTAAATGATATGTAGATATAATTAAAATGAATTAATAAAAACATGTATTACTATTTTAGATTATTGTTTTATTACCAAACTGTTAGGTATCGAGTGGGCCCAAAAGTGGGCATTCTCCCATTCCCCTAATAATTGGGGTGTTTACTTGATTGGTTACGTTAGCTCAAAATGTTATCACCAGACTACTGGAATACTCTTGCGTTTCGAGTATCTATTTTATTCCTATAGTGTGGTCGTACCTCGGTAAATTCTTCCGAAATTCCTTTAAAGTTTTTCCTCGGCGCATTAACTGGCAGACGAGGTGTTTCGTGTTGGACACGCGACTTTAGCTTGCGACAATAAAAACCCTATGAGTTAAGGTTTCATGGTATTGGTATTTTGGGATTACGTGGTATGAATTTTAAGTCTTGCTTTTGTTATTGTGTTTTTATTGGTGGGATGAAAAGGAAAAAAAAAGAATTATACTTATATTTAAATTTACTGAACGAAGAACAACTCTGTCTCAGCTAGCATGGAGGAACCATAATAAGAGACTGGATGACTACAAATTAAACTAATTGATGGGCGCACTACCCACTGCTTTTATCATTAAGAGCGCCCTAACTTTAAAACGGAATAAAGTTTTGAAGCAAAATTCAATGTAAAAGTTTTATTGACGAATAATTTTCGACCATTTACGATTTAAACAAGATATTATTCAAAATGACCGTTGCTGCATTATAAGAACTGGATGATAGGGTAAACCCTTTACTTTTTTTAATGCTTAATAGGCAAGCGTTTGACTACACCCTGCCTGGTGTTAAGCAGTGGTGCACGCTTGTCTATGAGGTACCTATTCACTTTCAATTTGAAGAGACCAATGTTGTACGTGTCGGGAAACACAGACACCGGGAGGGAGTTCCACAGTTTCGCAGTACGCACGACATAGCAGACAACTGTCCAAAAATCGATGATAAAATTTTATTAACCCTTAAATGCCCGATTTTTTGTTTTGAATTAATAAAATATTATAGAAAATTTGTCACAAATTACGTAAATAATAATTAAAAAATTCAATTCCGATTTTTGTTATGACACAAAGATACCTTGCATTTGATGCAATTAATACGTGAAAGTCCTATGCAAACGCAGTCACTCAGGTTTTTGAATAATTTTATGTGAAAATAAATGTAGACAATTGGCAACAATATGCATTTAAGGGTTTAATACTAATGTATTTTATTTGCATCGTGGGCCTATACCTGTGGGGAAAAAAAGGCAATTGTATTGTATTGTATTTTATTTGCAATTTTATCATATTCGGTGCAATAAAAAAATCGGTTATGTTCAATTTTAGATATAATTACAGTTACTGGATGTTACGTTCTGTCAGTTTGACTTCTTATAGCAAATTTATTTCAACTTTCACCATTTCAGCATCGAAGTCGCCATTTCTATGCAGATTGGAGTTAGAATTGCTTCTAAACGTATAAATTGTTTTCCAAAAGCAACATGGTCACTATGGGGAGTTAAGCGGGTCTGTTTTTCTTCAAAGTATTTGCCGTTCATCGAAATATTTCCAATGATCACTTCAGGGAGGTCCTTTTTCAACGTTAAACAGTATAAATCTTACTCGAAATTTATTTTGTCCGAATTTTTTCCATCTCAATTAATTGAAGACATCGAACACGACGAATTCATTCCGCCTTGACAGATTCTAAGGCAATTATATTGTTGTTTTTTGGCGGTAAAAAGCGTCACGGTTTTTTCTGTGTCGCCCCGTGGGGACCACACACGGTGTACTTTCTTAGGCTGTATTTCCATTACTCTAAAAATTTCTGCGAATTCCATGATTTCCTCTCATGTAGCTCGAAACGGATTCTATTGTATAAAAGTCTTGCCATAGACCGTCCGATAAATCTATGTATCATATAAGACCTGTGTGCACTAATTTTCTTATCGCACCTTGAGATTAAAACTGTTTAAACTCAAAAAAAAATCAGCACTTTTTTTACAAATCGTGGAAAATTTATATTCGACATTTACACAAAATTTAATTTCTACAAAAAATTTTTTTAAAATGCACCAATACGTGTAGTTAATTCTAATGGATGGTTTTCTTTTTAGTGTGACTTTAAACAATACTATCATAATAATAAGAGTTTTTAATGATTTCATTTGTCTTTTATCTTGGAGATAGACTTAATTGCAGACAGTTCCGATAACTTAGTTCTGATTTAAGACTTACTGTAATGATGCTGTATCAAATAAAGTAATCTACAACCTTAAGCACTTACGTACCTTAAAATATCCTAAGAAAGTGACTTGTAAGTCAAGAAATGACTTACAATAAATAAATAAAAAATATATATATATATATTATATACTTTATTTACTCGGATTATTGCGTGGCGTGTGCGTTACACGTTATGATAATAATATATATGTATATATTTTTTAAATTATTGTAGCTCGGTATACGACAACACTACCTGCTGTTAAGCTAGAGTGCAGGTCGTGAACGGAAACAACTGTTAATACATTTCCACAGGCAGCAATCGCCTCCATCATGCCGGCTTGAGGAGACGAATGTGCACCACCTGGATTAACAATTCTCTAGTTATATTTGGCTACTTTTTTTTTTATTGTAGCTCGGCATGTGACAATACTCCGCCTGATGTAAAGCTAGGGTGCGGTCCATGAATGGAAACAACTGCTACTACAGAGAAACCTGTGCGGGCAGCAGTCGCCTCCACTATGCCGACTTAAGGAGACGAGCATGTACCATCCAGATTGACAGTGCACACTCATCTTATACCTGGCTCCAAACGGAAACGTGACAAGATCACTTCCGGGTGTTACATTCGCAATATTAATAACCGTCATCAAACTGTAGGCAGTTACTCTTTATATATTAAAGTGTATATAATTTATATACTTATTTCTCCATTCCTTTCTTTTGCACTACAACATAAAGAACAAACATGCCATCATATAAAACCATTTCTGTTAACATCGCATACATCAAATTACTATACTCGGAGCTATAATTCATACATTTTTCATCATCGCATTGTCATTCCCAGTTTTTTATTACATTATAATTGTGTGATAAGTATTATTTTGTAAGTGTATTCCAGATGTATCAATCATTTTGCTCTGTAACATTAATAATGACTTGGACTTGGTTTTTTTGCTAAAACACTCTTTTAAGGTCCGTTGTCCATGTAAACATTGCATCATTGTAATATTGAAAATTAGGACGCGACTCAATCGTGGTCTTCAAAGCTATAAGCAGTAAGATGTAGCCCTTTTTTACAATAACTTCTGAAAGTATTTTTTTTTTAATTCGTTTGTGTTGGGCTTGTGGATGAATGCTAACATGTCTAAACGCCGTCACTATACGTCGAGGGAAACCCCGTGGGGTTTTAGCTTGTTGAAGAGTCTCATATAACCCTGGCTCCTTTCCCAAGGCCCAGGGCATCTGTAAAAGGTATTTCTCCATATAAAATTAAGAGGGAGTAGTGCTTTCCAGATTTTTTTTCCCAATACTCTGTACATATTTGGAGTCAAACCAGGTGATGCAGAAGGGTTCTGGATCCCGCGCCATCCGCTTGACTGTTCAAGGCTATGCCTTCATGTGATTGCTCTAAGTATGGGTAGTGTCTCTAGTTTATGCTGCTTAGGTAGGTGTCAGAATAGTGAGACTGAATTAACGTGAGATGCCGCTTTGCCACGTTAGTATGACCGCCATAATTCCGCTCAACGCTCTTTTGTTTTAAAACCGACATGGGCCAAGGTAACCAAACCTTAGCAAACATTAGCTAACGTGTAGACGAGTCACAATACGAAGAAACTAAAAAGATAACGAAATTATAAGTGACATGATAAGTAACTGACTTTAAATATTCGAGTATTCACCTAAAAATTGCGAAAAGTTTTTCCCTACATCATTAAAGACATTACAAGCTAATGTTAAAGTGTTAAACGATTTAAGTCCAACAAAATTATTTATAAGATTTTCGCGTTTATTTCCAGGGGATTAAGGGCTATTATTGATTTGTAGAGTTACGTGTGTTACATTGATAAGTAATAAATAAAGAATCGACTAAGTGACATCGTTTATGATTCATTTATGGGGTTCTCATCAATAATGGTCTACGTTTGTGGATTGGGTTCGGAAATACATCCAATATTTTTTGGAGTTGATTTTTCCTAAAGTATTCTATGGTATATTCTAGTTCATAACTTAACTCTATGCCAAGCTTCATCAATATCCATTCAGCTGTTTGAACGTGATTGTTGAAATAACATCCAATATCCGCATTTACGAGTATAAGATTATTTATTTATTTAATAAGAATATTAAACATACACAGTACCGGATTAAGCTAGCGCGGGGCCTGTAGCAAATTCTGTCAAGGGGCCCCTGGGTTTGCTTTAGGTTCTCAAGTTTAGGTTAGTAAATAAGTGGAAGTGAAGCATAGCCTAATAAGCTTCGCGTTTAAGGCATGCAAGATATTTTACGGTCCTATCTAAATTAATATTTTTTTATTACGGTCAGACAGGCGTTGGAGCGCGGGGCCCCCAAATTCGCGGGGCCTGTAGCATTTGCTACTCTTGCTACGTGGCTGATCCGGCACTGAACATACAAGTTGTAAAATTTAGTTTAACCTTTGTAGTAAATATTTGAAAATGTTAATCGACACGTTTCTGAACGCAATCGTTTCGTTCCATTTTTTTTTTGGCAATCGCACCGACTATTGTGCAGATATGTTCACATATTTGTATTCCGACACGTCTTCATTTAACCACATTTGGCTTTCGTATAAATATTTTAACACAACACCGTTTCGTATAGTTTTTACATTCGATGTTTCATCAAAATTGTTATTGTTTTGGTTATTAAAATATCTACTACTGTCTTTTAAAGGTTGATAGGCAGACTGATGATTACATAAAAAAACTACCTTACATATAATTTCCGCTAATGTAGGGGAAGGTCGGCAACAACTAACCGACCGACCGATCAATTAGTCGAAATTATATGCAAGGTAGTTTTAGAAAAAAATTGGTTATGGATTTCCGCAAAGTTCTGCTGTCCTGGGGTAATATTGCCACTTTCAAATGTGACACCTGTGGAGTCGTTTTTCAAGATCTTGGTAGGATCTCAAGTGTGATAAGAGTTTACGAGAATGTACATTCGTCTCCTCAAGCCGACATAGTGAAGGCGACTCCAGCTTCAAGACATTTGTCTGTGTTGACAGTTATCTTCACTTATAGACCGCACTAGCTTAACATTGGGCAAAGTGTATGTGCCGATCTACAATAATAAATGTCTAAGATCGCGTGATAAAGGTCAACGGCGTCTATCCACCTCCTAATGAAAGTATTTAAAAAAACCTAGTGAAATATCCGTAGTCAAATGAAACTTTTTGCATTAAACAATAATACATCTTCGTAGGATGTAACCTTTATCTGTATCACGATATTGTTATCGCTCGATCTATCGCTACCGTGGGTCCCCATCTGACCCTGGACCTCATTCTTGGGGCTTGTTTTTTGAATACCAGAGGCGGTCGTGTCCCTCGATGCAGGGTGCCGTATGAGGCACATATGTCATGTTACATAAACTCCAGATGTTGTATACAAAACACAGATGTATATAAGAATTACATTGCATAACGAGAGGTGTGTGCTCTGCCAATCTGGATGGTGCATATTCTTCTCCTTGAGCCGGTATAGCGGAGACGATTGCTGTCTGCATTTCTCTGTAATAGCAGCTCAGTGATCTAAGTTAACGTCAAATGGAGTGTGTAAGATAAATGTTTCCATTGCATTAGTAATAAAATCGTACATAATTGTTAGTACATAAGATATTATTGTTGTGTTGCTAATGACCTAGATGTTAAAGCAACTTTAAATAAATAAATAAATTTAAAAAAAAATCGTACATAAATATAAAATATGTTTTTTTTTTTGTAAAATATTTAACAATATAACAGTTATTGCATTTATTTGAGATTCGAAGATTCGATTCGAATAATTTTAATAGGTTAGCAAAAACATATTAAACTTTCAAAATCTGATACCGACAACGTTTTGATTTTGATGCCGTTTAAAGATAATTGTTTTTATTGAAAACCTCGAAATTTTTATTGAATCGATTATTATTTAATAATTCATATTTTTGATCCACTTTCATACTGATACGGTTTTCTCGTGACGTGACTGATAGTGACTAATTCATTGGTTAATATCAAATAACTATTAAATTCTGTGTTACGCAAAGTTCATGAGTTCGATTCCAGATGAAATATTTTTATAAAGAAATTACTAATATCTGATTTTTTTTCTTGTAGCTCGACATATGACGACACTCCGCATCGTAGGTATTTGTTCCAGGTTTCGGTGTGATAGGTTTGTGTTGTCCTGATCTATATCCTCCTAGTCCTATTCCTAGTTTGGGTTCGCGGCGTTGTATTTATTGTATGTGTGAAATCAAGAGATAAAATTAAATATGAACGTTTTTTTTAACTTATCGAGTGTTTTATGATTATGCCTTAAATAAAAGTATTCGATAGATTTTTAGATAACTTTTGATATAATTTTAACAGAGCATTGTGATTTGACTTTCTTCAAAATTATAATCGATTTCTGCAAAAAAAACTCTAATATTTTGGTTGATATTTTATCTGTCTCCAGACGTTGGGATAACATTACGAAGTTTATTGTTTAATGATTTCAATCTTGATTTTGTTTACAAAAACAATTTATTCAGCAATGTTCGTTAATTATCGTATATAGCAACATTTTTATTTTTATTTATTTATTTATTTATTAGGTTTACAAACAGGCCCTTACAATACAACAAATCAAATGTTAACACACAACTACAATACATTTATGTAGGTCCTATGAACAGTGAACACGGCATGCGCCAATCACTGGAAAATTAATGTTTACTAACAATTACAATTTGGTATTGATTACAAATTATAAGTTATAAGTAATGATATTAATAATGATGTCAATCAATGTCAAAAAATGTCAATGATGTCAATGTTAATAGTAATATAAAGTAAAAACGGCTGTGGCCTAGCGGTAAGACGCGTGAATTCACGATCGACGAAACCTGTGTTCGAACCTCGTTATATTTTGACCGGTACCAATATAACTATTTTATATGTACTTTGGTCGCTCGGTGCCTAAAAAAGAGTGGGAAGCAGTCTGATAGTAGTTATTTAGCTTAGTCTGCCGTCCTGGGGTAGTAATAACACATGTGAAGTGAACCTCGTCGCGTTTCAGGGACAGTTTTAGAACTAGTTTTACATCAGGCTGGTCACATGTAGAGCTTAAAATAAAATCATTTCGCTTCATCAGGCCTTAGCGGCTAACAGCGGTAGGTACTTAAAAATAGTTTTAAAAAAATCATCTTTATTGCAACCACCCACATAACTTTAAAACATGAAGGTAATAAAAATTATACATTTTTCTTTCAAAAGTATGCCACCAAATACCATAATATAACAAAACATAATGCATACATATAAATGCCGTCGGCTTCGCTCATCCTCAAAGATATGTTCACTTTGATATTCGGAAATTTTTTACTTAGACATTCAACGATGCTATTATATTATACGCGACCGCTAATATTTAATTTTTGTTATACTCTTTAGTCAATTGTGATGAATTTTTCACAGTATATATTTGATTTGTAGATAAATATAAATGTAAGAGAGACTTGCCTAGTAGTTCAGTGAATAAAGACAAAAAAGGTCAAACTACGGAAAAATCCTTTGACCCCGCGTACCATTTGTTATTGTTATTTGTTAATGTTATTTGGAATCACAAATTTAGCTTTCCCATAATTTTTCCGAAGTGAAATGCTTTATACCCTGTAATATAGTGTTGAAGACGAGGACTCGCGATCGAGAGGCCGTGTATGCTTACCATACCAAATGTAACTTTGTTTTATTAGCCCGTCTACCGTTCTGGAGTCGTATTACTTTGAAATGAACACGCGTGACGCGACTTAGGTCAGTTTCGGGAAAAAACTTACTGATTCGGGAATAGTTTATTTTTGCTTTCTTAGCTTGCTTTTCACGGTTCCAGCCATCTTGTTTGCGGCAATATTAGTCGATAGTTAATTTTAGTGCAATTTGTTATAGTGTTATGAAGTTTATCTGCAAAGATCCCATATGCTATAAAAAATGTTGCCAACCAAAAATATTTTTCTGTTGGCAACATTGATTTAATCGTTTTAAACTATCGTAATACAAGGGTGGAGGCGCCTTTTGATATGACATACGTGTTCAAAACTGACATAAGTTTAAAGATTTATTAATATTGTTTCTTATTATTGCATTCTTAAACGACAATATAAATATGACATTATGAACGATAGCCAATTAGGTGCGTTCCCGCCCTTTTTTTGGCGGGCTAATGTTCCTATAGTGACGATGTTTGCTTTCCTTTGTTTTTGTTTATTTATTAATAATTGTAGATGAAAATTGAACTCGGTAATGATAATAATAAT
This sequence comes from Tinea pellionella, assembly GCA_948150575.1. Lineage (NCBI taxonomy): Eukaryota > Metazoa > Arthropoda > Insecta > Lepidoptera > Tineidae > Tinea > Tinea pellionella. Next base: position 842,678 of record OX411254.1, on the reverse strand, counting down.
ATGTGACGTCGATCCTGTAGTTAAAAAGGCAGATGTAACGATAGAATTGAGGCAGTGAAGTGACCGTGTCGCGTTTCAAATTCAGCTAGGTATAACGATGGAGTGTGCTCTGTCAACCTGGATGTGCACTCGTCTCCGCAAACCGATATAGCGGAAACAACTGCTGCCTGCAGAAATTTTATCTGTGTTAGCAGTTGTTTCAGTTCATAAACTGTATTTTGACTTAACATCGGGCGAAGTGTAGTCATATGACCGAGTTACACACTCACATGATCGCTGTGTATCTTAGTGATCAGAACATCCCTGCGCAAAGCAGCTGAGACTCTGCTATGTCGGTTCGAGCATCAATAACAGTGCAGTGTGTGTAAGATGTACGTCATTGTACGTACATCTAGGTTAACAGTTTAGCGCATAAGCGTTTTACTTATATATAATAAGTCGAGTAAGACTAATAAAGAGACTCTTAGTTCGCAACTCAAAGATGTAGTTTCTCTTATAATTGATCTACCAAAACCTCCAACATCACATGGCGACCCTGCCAGTCCGCAAGGACCCTGCCAGTTCTCAAGGACGCACTTCTCTAGTTATCACCGGTTACGGTTTTTTGGGTTGATGATACATGATTTCACCAAGTACCTAGTATGTAGACAGTTAATCTGACGTGTAGGTATGTTTATAACAAGTTCAGGATTATGCTCATTTGAAAACAGAAACTGAACAAACGAATAAATTAATTCCTATTTATTTATTTATTTTTGTATGTCGAGATAATCGAATCAATAGTTAGTTATAGATATATACATAATCAATTAACTAACTAACTACCTATACATCATATCGGGAGCGCTATTCAGAATACAGAATTTAATTTTGTTTTTATTTATAATTTAGTAATGATTTTTTTTTTATTATTATTTTTTTTTTATTGTAGCTCGACATGTGACAACACTCCGCCTGATGTAAAGCTAGAGTGCGGTCCATGAATGGAAACAACTGCTACCACAGAGAAATCTCTACGGGCTGCAGTCGCCTCCACTATGCCGGCTTGAGGAGACGAGCATTTACCATCTAAATTGACAGTGCACACTCTTCTTTTATACCTGGCTACTTTCAAACTATCCCCGAAACGCGAGTATTGTTTTATTTATTATGTAATTACAAAATTGATAAACTCAAACTCAATTTCAATATTCACAGTTTGGTCGTTATTTTATGGTTTAAAGTAGCCAAGAATAACGAGAGGAGAATGCACTGTCAATGTAGATAGTACATACTCGTCTCCTCAAGCCGGCATAGTGGAGGCGACTGCTGCCCGTAAAAATTTCTCTGTAGTAGCAGTTGTTTCTGTTCATGGTGTGCACTCTTGCTTTACATCAGACGGAGTGTTGTCACATGCCGAGCTACAATAAAAAAAAAACCTTAGTATATAGTCTGTCTACTACTTAAAGAGTGGTAGGCAGACTGATGGTGTTATTACCCCAGTCTGCCGTCCTGAGGTAGTACCACCACTCCGCGGATGTAACACTCGTGAAGTGACCTTGTTGCGTTTCAGGAGCAATTTGAAAGTAGCCAGATATAGCGAGAGGAGTGTGCGTTGTCAATCTAGATGATGCATACTCGTCTCCTTGGGCCGGCATAGCGGAGGCGACTGCTGTCTGTAGAGATTTCTTTGTAGTAGCAGTTGTTTCCGTTCATGGCGGAGTGTTGTCTTATAACTTACAAGTACTTTACAATAAAAAGTGGCCGGTCAACAATATCGGAGCCTTAAGTTGTTTCCTATGTAAAAACGAAGGTAAGAATATCCCCTGCTGTCGGTCCCATCGCACCTTCATTACAATACAGGAGCCCGCTCGCAAATCACAGACAGACGGCCGCAGTACAATAACATAAACATATTTACAAGACGTTCCGACGAACTGTCCGTCTCTGAATAAATCGAAGCGCTCAATGCGGAATAATATATTTTATTTTTAATTTAACTCTCAATTGTTTATCTAGTTTATTAAGTGAGAAATAGACCGACGATGGTTAGTGACGTAGTCTGGCCGGCATAGCGGAGGGGACTGCAGCCATTTTTAATTTAACTTTCAATTGTTTAACTAGTTTATTAAGTGAGAAATAGACCGACGATGGTTAGTGACGTAGTCTGGCCGGCATAGCGGAGGGGACTGCAGCCATTTTTAATTTAACTTTCAATTGTTTAACTAGTTTATTAAGTGAGAAATAGACCGACGATGGTTAGTGACGTAGTCTGGCCGGCATAGCGGAGGGGACTGCAGCCATTTTTAATTTAACTTTCAATTGTTTAACTAGTTTATTAAGTGAGAAATAGACCGACAATGGTTAGTGACGTAGTCTGGCCGGCATAGCGGAGGGGACTGCAGCCATTTTTAATTTAACTTTCAATTGTTTAACTAGTTTATTAAGTGAGAAATAGACCGATGATGGTTAGTGACGCAGTCTGCCGTCCTGGTGCACATTCGTCTCCTCAAGCCGGCATAGCGGAGGGGACTGCGGCCATTTTTAATTTAACTTTCAATTGTTTATCTAGTACGTTTTGAAGTTTATAAAGTGAGAAATTTTCCGATGATGGTTAGTGACGTAGTCTGCCGTCCTGTTGCACATTCGTCTCCTCAAGCCGGCATAGCGGAGGGGACTGCAGCATCACTCCATTGCAACATCAGGCGGAGTGTGGATAATGCGCTAAAATAAGACACTTTAAAGAGTGGTAGGCAGACTGATGATGGTTATTTGTCCAGTCTGTCGTCCTGGGGCAGTACCACCACTTTCGAATGTAACCCGTGAAGTGACCTTGTCGCGTTTCGGGGATAGTTTGAAAGTAGCCAGGTATAAGAGAGGAGTGTGCACTGTCAATCTAGATGGTACATGCTCGTCTCCTCGAGCCGGCATAGTGGAGGCGACTGCAGCCCGTAGAGATTTCTCTGTGGTAGCAGTTGTTTCCATTCTTGGACCGCACTCTAGCTTTACATCAGGCGGAGTGTTGTCACATGTCGAGCTACAATAAAAAAAAAAAAAAAACTTTCATTTTTTTTGATGAAACCATAAATTACTTTAAAGGTGAATGCCCGTTCGCCTAAGAGAAATGGGCCCACAATTTTTTTTCTCGAGTTTCGCGAACATTTTAAGTTTTGGTAGGAAAATAAATCTACATTTAATAATATACATAAATAATAATTTAATAGTGCCTATAGGCACTGAGCGACCAAAGTACATACAACAAAGTTACATTGGTACCGGTCTTTTAGCGAGGTTTGAACACGGGTCTCATCGATCGTGAGTTCACGCGTCTTACCGCTAGACCACGGCCGCTCTTTTTATTGTATTAACAGCTTTAATAATTGGTAATATTTATTTTTTATAATATTAAATATTGTATATTGATTGGAAAACGATGTTTTGATATAATTAAAATAAACTAATGGAGAAATATAAAATTGTTTTGTTAACAAACTATTATGTATCAAATGGGCCCAAAAATAGGTATTATCCTTTAAGGTTTCTGTGGCTTTTTTGACTATAATTGGGAACAAACAAACACACTTTCACATTTACAATATTATCTATATCTGATTGTGTAATTACGTATTAGGCTGATTCATACGACATCTATGGAAATGAAAAGATTAATGAATAGTGTCATTTCCCAAGTTATTTATTAATATTAAATTCGAAAACTCATAAATTACAATTACCTGTGAAGCCTTCAATCAAATAATGTTGACATACCGTCACGTTGACACCATAGCGCCCATTAAAAATATAAAAAAACTGCCTGACGCTAAAAATGTCGCTGAGGTGTTTAGTCTGAGAGATGAGGGTTTTAAAATTATGATTATTTGTTGTATACCTTATAACAAGAGGAGTGTGCACTGTCAATCTAGTCGGTATATGCTCTTCTCCTCAAGCCGGTATAGTGGAGGCGACTGCTGCCCGCACAGGTTTCTTTGTAGTAGCAGTTTTCATTCATGGACCGCACTCTAGCTTTACATCAGGCGGAGTGTTGTCACATGCCAAGCTACAATAAAAAAATATATATGATGAAAATTGAAAATAAGAACCCGCGTTCGATTTCCATCGGCAGTCCATCCGACTGCTAGGTTGGCTTCACATATGATTGTTTCTTTTTTAAATTGTAGCTCGGCATATGACAACACTCCGCCTGATGTTAAATTAGCACGCACTCGCATGCACTATAAGAGCTTTAGGAGACTGTAGGTACCCAGATTTACAGTGTACACTCCTTTCGCAGTTCCAGATTAGCCACGTAGCAAGAGTAGCAAATGCCCCGCGCTCCAATGCCTGTCTGACCGTAATAAAAAAAAATTAATTTACATAGGAGCGTAAAATATCTTGCATGCCTTAAACGCGAAGCTCCTTCGGCTATGCTTCACTTCCACTTATTTAATAACCTAAACTTGAGAACCTAAAGCAAACCAAGGGCCCCTTGACAGAATTTGCTACAGGCCTCGCGCTGGCTTAGTCCGGCACTGTCCTTTCGTTATACCTGGCTACTTCCAAACACGAGAAGGTAACTTCACAGGTGTTACATTCGAAAGCAGTGGTACTAACCCAAGACAACAGACTGGGCTATTGCCCTCATAATACTATTCTAAAATGCTACGGTGTATTTTAAGGCCTGCACCCCTCGGACTATACGATATTATGTATATCTTAAGATCATTAAGAACTATTAAACTCAATTCATCTATGAATTCAGTGGGCAGATCGTGGAGGCTTTTTTGTAATGGTCACGACGCCGAGTTAACGACCATGCGCTATTCTAACTAAATTCTATATGGGGTATGCGTTGTTGTAGTTGGAACCAACATTTGTCCGTTTTAAGAGGAATCTTGACTCGAGTGAAAAATAATAAATTATTAGTATAATTTATATTTTATTATTTACTTTTTACTCCACCATAATATTTATATATTTTTTCTGCATTTTGTTTATATCATGTTACAATTAGGATATATTTTTTTTATATTTTATCATAATCGGTGTACAAATATAATTTTAATCTTTAAGGTCCCACTACCTTAACGTATGTGAAACGTATGGAATCCGTCGTGTGGCGGCCTCCTGTCTTGTTAACTCCATTCTTCGTACATCAAAACAACTTATAAAAATAAACGCCGAACCATAATAACCCTTAAAACAATTCTGTATAAAGCTTGAATTCGCTCGAGTTATCCGCTAATGGATTGACAATATAATTCATTTCATCAACTTTTAATTGGATTTACATTGCAATTTTTGTTGCGGAATAATAATCCTTATGTCATTTGTTTTAGTGTTGATAGTTGTTTGAAAGCGAGATGTCGGTTAGGTCGTATTATTTGGATTGTAAAATTGTAAAGGGTTGCTTGAAATACTTGCAACCTTATATAGGGATGAAGACGGCGCGTGGCTACTCTACAATACGTATAAAAGGTTAATTATATACGAAAAAGTTCTCGAATTTTCGACGAAGGAATCCTCTGACCACACGAAGAGATTTAGTTAACTTAATGAATATTGATATTGGGGAAAACTGAGAATGTAACGAAATTTTACAATTTTTTTAGGTAAATTAATTCGCGTTAGGTGGTATACCTAGTCTTTAATTATTTTCTTTTAGATAACTGTACTTTTTTGCGTACAATTTTCATCATAATTTAATCAGGACTCCACTTGTTATCTTGAAGAACTGACCCGGAGGTGAATGTGAACTTGCAACTAGTTTATTTTTTTCTTTGGGCATTTGTCTACCAGGCACATCAGCCCTATCGAATCAACACAAACTGAGTAAATAAAATAGTAAACTTCAACTTTATTTACAAAGCATTATTTATATGTGAAAATGATTACAAATTATGTAATAATATAAAACTGACAAAATTATGGTTCGTCTATTATGACGGACATTACAAACGAAAGAAAAACTACAACATATAAAAAAAAAAATGGCGGAAATCTTAGCAAAGTGAGTTAAACTAACTATAAATCAGCGATAAGGCGGAAAATATTCAACGCCATGTATGTAGCAGAAAACACAATAAATATTTCAGTATAACATAGTTGTAGACGTGTTTATGCATAAATTTAAATAAAGCGTGATGGTGTGAACTATTAAACACATATAAGTTTATATTATTCATTAAAATTGTGAACGTTGCTGCTGAGTTTTTCTCCCTTCCCAGCGGGAGGTTCGCTCTGTTAGATGCCATTGCACATTTAATTGCAATCATTCGAATTGCAGATTTTAGTTAGTTTTATATATTAATGCCTTTTTTTTTTGTTTGTAATTTTATGTAGCTGTATACGATGTAGGTAGCCTAATGGATATTATATACTGTAATAAGGTTATAAAAAGGAACTTAAATGTTTAAAAAAAACCTAACAAATTTCTATTTATCCTTGGACGATGCATAAATAAATTCGTAGTTTCTTATTTCCTAAATAATAAGTTGTGTTAATATTAGATTCGAAATTCGTCTTTTTTGTATTATATTTTTTTATCTAAGTTTCTGTTTTTACTTTTAAATTAACATATTGAATGGTGTGCGTATTTATAATTGGTTGCATGTCAGAAAAAAAACATGGACTGTATTATATAGAGTGCATTTATATTAACCGTTAATGTGCCATTAAATAAATAAATGATAATAAATCCGTTAGATATTTTACTGAAAGATGTAACAAAATTAGTTGTATGATTGTTCTTTGATTTGGAATTACTACTTTTTTTTTAAATTAAAATGTAAATAAAACAGAGTGCAAACATAAAGAAATCCGTGATAGTATTTTAATCAAATCATTCGCGGAACAATCTCCTCGGCAGACGCCGGCGAAACTACTCGTTTATTTATAAAATAAATAAATATAAATTGTTTTATTGTGAGGACACGTTCGCCGATGGAATCCTGGACTCCGTAAAAGGATCGGGGAACCTCGTCTTTACTCGTTAAGCATTCGGTAGTCGTACAGGCAGGCTGAGAAAAAACTACGTAGTAAGATGCGTACGCGAGAGAATACCAGCCGCTTTTTAGGGTCGGTACGTTAAACTATTTTTAGGGTTGTTACTTCACTTGCTATTTAACAAAATTACTAACAGAAAATGTTTATTTGAATTAACAACATGTGTCTTGAAAAGTTTTACATTCGATCTGTTTGCATAACGTGATCTAAAGGAACACTAGAAATTACAATGAAAAATATAACAACTTTTTTTTTATTGTAGCTCGGCATACTATGTATATTATTATTTATTATTTTAAGCATTTTTCTCTCCCTTTGCATTGCTTATATTTTTCACTGATTGTGTCAAATTTGTTCCGCCATTAACAAAATTTTTATTGTTACGAGTTGATTGTACAAATTAGAAATTAAAGGCGGTTTTTTAGTATGTGGTTGGAAGTAATCGTGTATAACGCGGATATGGAACTGGATAACTGTGGAAGCTGTAGTTTTTCCTCATGGACCGCACTTTAGCTTTTAACATGTCAGATTAATATAAAACTATCTAGAATATATTACAATCTAGAGCGGCCGTGGTCCAGCGGTAAGACGAGTGAACTCACGATCGATGAGACCCGTGTTTGAACCTCGCTAATTTTGACCGGTACCAATGTAACTTTGTTATATGTACTTTGGTCGCTCAGACTGATGATGGTTATTTGTCCAGTCTGCCGTCCTGGGGTAGTACCACCACTTTCGAATATAACACCCGTGAAGGGACTTTGTCGCGTTTCGGGAATAGTTTGAAAGTAGCCAGGTATAACGAGAGGAGTGTGCACTGTCAATCTAAGACGGTACATGCTCGTCTCCTCAAGCCGGCATGGTGGAGGCGACTGTTGCCTCTAGAGATTTCTCTGTAGTAGCAGTTGTTTCCATTCATGGACCGCACTCTAGCTTTACATCAGGCGGAGTGTTGTCACATGCCGAGCTACAATAAAAAAAAACGTCTTAAACCGTAGTCCTCTGCCTAAACCATATGAGAACATGGTCGTGTGTAAATGTATGCACTGACGAATGGTACCTGCATAACATATACAAGCCCGGTATAAGTGAGGTGAGATATGCAGTTGTGATATTGAATGCATTTTGTATTCAGTTGTGATCACCACTTTTTGACATAATATATCGAGTTGATACATGTTTTATTGGATTTCGATACAATGCCACTTTTGGACTTTCATTTTTTTTTTATATTACAGTACCATATACAATGTAAAACCAACACTCTCGCCTGGTGTTGCTAAAGCGGAAGCAAAAGCTACGACAGTAAGACGTCTGCAGGCTGCAGTCCTCTCCGCTATGCCTGATTGAGGAGACAAATTTGCACCATGCATTGACAGACTCCACTACTTTCTTTATTAAAAGTTAGGTTAGGACGGCAGCCTGGGCTAATAACCATCAGTGGTAGGCAGATTTTTTTTTTATTGTAGCCCGGCATGTGACAACACTTCGCCTAATGTAAAGCTAGAGTGCGGTCCATGAATGGATACAACTGCTACTACAGAGAAATCTCTACGGGCAGCAGTCGCCTCCACTATGCCGGCTTGAGGAGACGAGCATGTACCATCCACAAGATTGCGTAATTTTGTATGTAATATATTCTTGTAGATTTACAAAATAATGAAAAAAACGCATGAGAAAGATAAAAAGAATGAACTTTTTACACGAATTTTTATCGTTGGTTGGTTAGGTCTGACAATCCTGCCTGCCCTGATCGAATACGGGCTTTAATTTGTAATATTTCACAGTAAAACGGTACTAATTAATAATTATAGATAATTTATACAGCTATTTATAGTATTTTCTTATATTCAATACGTCGTTACTGTGCGTTTAGTGCGAAAACCGAGTAAGTGAAAAGTTTATAAAAATAAAATCGCATCAATTTCACCCATATTATCATATTTAAGGTAACAAATCTTAAGCAGACTCGTAGATGATCGTTATTAGCCCAGTCTGCTGTCCTGGGGTAGTACCACCACTTGTAGGTACACACCTACACCCGTGAAATTACCTGCTCATGTTTCGGGATCAGTTTGGAAGTAGACGAGTGGAGTGTTTACAGTTAACGTTAATCGTGCACATTCATATCCTCAAGTCGGCATAGCGGAGACGAGCCAAGAGCAGTTAGTATTAGGCTGCCGCTCATTTACTTGGCTGGAATAGTGTTTCTTCCCGATGCATTGGGGCCCAATTTAAAACAAATGATACGTTAGACATACATGGGATACAGTCAAAATGGGAGCACGTTTAATTTTTTAAGAAATAATTACGAAAAAATACTCTTGCCTTTCGATATCTTTGAGAATAGTAAACCGAATCCGATAAAAGCTGCAAAAAAGACTGAAATAAAATCCGATGATACGACGCCTTCTATTACTGAGGTCTCTTTAGAACTTCTCACAAATATGAAAAGAGAGGATGATGTCAAACAAAAAACGAGCATAAAGAAAACAAAGACTGGATCTGATATTAAAACTTTAAACGACATATTTGCGCCAAAAGCAGTTACAGAAATTATAGAAATAAAGGATGAAGGTATAATTAGTAACAATATATTTTCAAACTGTGAAATTACACTAACGTTTTTTTTTATATATAATTATTGACTTACTCGGTTTTCTCAACACACCGTCAATATACGACTAGTGTTAGAAAAAATATATCATAGCTTAGGCACGCGTATAGTATCGTTCCCAGGGTGTCCATGGTTCCGGGTTCTATTCCCGGTAGCCTGTGGGAAATCCTGGACGATAAATCAAGGCTCTTTTTCTAACATTTTATAACTTGTTAGAAATTTCATGATGTCATATCGAGTTAAGTTTTTCCTTTATGTTTGTTTCTCTAATTAGTTTTCTTAATTGGAAAATTGTTAACTGTTACTATTAGGAATTTCTTTAATTGTCTTTGGAATTATTCATTTTTTGCTACTGCTTATGAGAGACCAAAGTACATATAAGGTACATTCGTACCAGGCCGATCACATTAGATTTAGATTACATATATTATTATTTTTAAAAAAATTCTAATTGCGATATAAGTACATATTTGTAATCTATTTGGTTTTTTTTATAATTCAAACTGTGATTTCTCTAAATAAATAAATATAATAAATAAATAACACGACGAGTTCCCTTCTGACCAGGTTCGTCCCTCTTTAGTCTATATTAATACCAGTCTTAGTATAGACGTCTCCCAACCTAAAACCATCCTCCGACCCCGACCTCCGAGTAGCCGGATTACAGAAGACGCCGCGCTAATAACGCGAGGGGTGTATATTATCAATCTGGTTGGTGCACAATCGTCTTCTCGAGCCAGTATAGCGGACACGAGTGCTGCCTGTCGAAAGTTATCTATAGTAGCAGTTGTTTCCGTTCATGGACCGCACTCTAGCTTTACATCAGGCGGGGAAAAAAAAGTTATGAATGCACGTCTATTACCAATTGGGCCACGGTTGTTCTGTTATACCTTAAGGTTAAAAAATTGAAATCTACTCCTGAAAATTCTGAATTTCTTTACTTACACGGGTTACATTGGTCCTTAGTTTAAGCCTTGTACCGCTAAACCACGGCCGCTCGCCGTAAATTCATATTTAAATGTCATATACTTCTTTAAAATGGAAAATCAAACACTTTAGTTATTTTAAATGGTGTTTTAAATTCTTATAAAGTGTGCATATGAAAAGTCAAAGACTGTCTCAGTTGAATTAGCATATAGATTATGCGCACGCGCACAAGTTACGCTCGTCGTTACTGATGGTTTGGGGCGGGGTTGACGCTACCCTACTTGAATAGGTTTATACATTAATGAACCATGACTATATCAAATTATTATAGTTAAATTTTTTTTGAACCGATAAGTGATGTTTTAAAATTACTGTGGAGTAATACCATCACGTTTAAGTGTAACATCTGCATCAACTTGGAAATGGTGTGCCCTGTCAATTGATAGAGCACATTAATTTCCTAAAGCCGGCATAGCGGAGACGACTGTTGCCCGCAGACATTTCTTTTGTTATATTAATAAATTATAGTTTTGTTTAAGTTATTTTTAATTCTATTAATAACTAATATAACAAAAAGTAACTAACTTTTTCTCTCTTAGCTACTTATTTTTATTCCTTTGTGAAGTTGAAGGTTTTTCATTTAAAATGAGAGAGGATTACCGCTTGTGAAATTTCAAGCGAAATTATCATTCCGCTCACGCGCTTTCAGCTTGTTGCAATCAGGCTTTGGCTAAAGCTTTTGCTAAAATATCTTGGTTATTACCATGTGGTACATTATAAATCTGATGTGAATGGATACGTTAAACAAGGCAGACCCAGAAGGGTGTTTTCCGATCAAATAGGAGACATCCTCATGAAAGCTGGGCTGCCTAGTGCCCATAACCGAAGAGAATTGTGGATGTGAAGGAAGCGAGGGTGTTGTGTCAGGATCGTGGTAAGTGGCGTTCCGTTGTCATTGCCTATCCCTGTGGGAAAAAGGCGTGACAATTGTATTGACCCGCAATCCTTTGTTAAAAATGATACCATTTTAACTGGTTTGTATGAGGTACTAAAATCTATAAAAAGGTTCGATTTAGACGGCGACTATGGACTGAATATAGTAACAGATCGTGCGGACATGCGCAGTTAACGAGTGCCAAGAAAAAGTTACCATCACAACAATGTCAGCGTTCTTAATTCGTGACGCATACTGCTCTTTAATAGTTTAGTCTATTTTCCTTCAATAGATTTGTTATTAGAAACAAATGAACCATATATTTTTCATATAAAAGATATCAACGGGATGGGACGGCATGCTAAGACTATATAAAATCTATAAATATAAATATATAAAAAAAAACTAATGTAAAAAATTGTTTTTTGTTGTTTGCGGCATCAAGCTCGCCTTTTGAATTATTTCAATAAAGTTTTTAAAATAAATAAATAAAATATTATTTAGTAATAAAATAATGGTTCTCTATTGGATAATAATGCCCACAATGTATACGAGTTGCATTCCGCCTTCATATGAAATAATCAGAGCAATCTTATATCTCCTAAAGGGTTGTACACATTGATAATAACGTTTTAATTTTATATTCTAAGGGCTTGTTCATTCATCATTTTTTAAAATACTTTCAAATGTATTTTATATTTGAATCTTTTTGTTCTTGTTCGTTTGTACTTCTTCATTATTATTTTTTTGTTATATGTGTAAACCTAGGCATTGTATGTGTATATGTTTTTATTTTTATGAAATGAGGCAGCAGTTGCCTCCGCTATTCCGGCTCGAGGACGACGAATGTGGTTAGATCGGTGGATAATAAAAATTAATGATAAAATAAATTGTAAAACTGTAGAATTAAATAAATAAATATGAAGTATCGTAATTTTACTTGTGGTTAATAAAATATACATAAAAAAAAGTTAGCGGTCACTCGTTGAAGTTGAAAATATATTTTTGATGGCTTAAAACTTGTTATTTAGTTAAGAATACATACATCGTCTAAATAATGTGTATTTTCTTTATTATAACACCAATAAGTACTACATTTCTAGGACATGATTATAAGAATTATTTGGAAATATAAATTGAGAAGACCGTTTTGCCTCTTTTGGAAAGTCTTCTTAATTTATATTTCTAAATACTACATTTGTTAATAATAGTTTGTTGTTAATAATCACTTTTTTTTCAAGTAATCGCAGACTTTTTTGATGTGTATAGTATCCATCCGGCATTGTATAGTAGTATATCACGTTTGATACGGAAAGCTTTGGGTTCATTTTGCCACCACGATGACTAAAGTAAAGAAAAATGGAGCAAACATACTCGCACAAGTGACAAACTCGCACAAAACAGCACATATTATCTTAAATCTTTGTTTCTCAGAAAAAAATGTCAACAGAATTAATTTGCCGTGTTCGGACCACACGCGTTGTTACACTTATAATTGTCATTACACCTTCAAGGCGAACCTTTATTTGTTTTTATTTGTAGCATATTGGCATGTATCAACACGTAGAGAAGGGCACGTAAGCAGCAGTCGTCTCTGCTATGCCGGCCTAAGTAGACGCATAATAGTCCCTATTCATCGACTGGGCACATTCTTCTTCCTATATCGAATCGCGACTAGGTCACGTTTGAAGATAGCGGTAGTACTTCTTCTTTACTAAAATTTAAAGAGTGGTAGGCAGACTGATGATGGTTATTTGTCCAGTCTGCCATCCTGGGGTAGTACCACTACTTTCGAATGTAACACCCGTGAAGTGACCTTAGGTATAACGAGAGAAGTGTGCACTATCAATCTAAGATGGTACATGCTCGTCTCCTCATGCCGGCATAGTGGAGTCGAGGCACAGGTTTCTCTGTAATAGCAGTCGTTACCATTCCAGACCGCACACTAGCTTTACATCAGGCGGAGTGTTGTCACATGCCGAGCTACAATAAAAAGAAAATTACTAAAGAAAAAAGAAAAAAAGAAGATATATTAGATGGGATTTAAAGCCCCAGCATATAATTGTCAATTATTTAAAATACACATGAGAAAAAAAAATTGTTTACATCTAAATTCTAACAGAAATGAATTTGTGAATTCGTGCAGACTCCGCCTTCTTTTGTGCTTGAAATGTTGGAAGATTTTTGAAACGTGACGGGTTCAAATCGATCCACAAAGCTCAAATATTGTCGGCTATCGGACGAAGTGCAAATCATAGCTCGGTGGCGGTGTTACGATCTCACTACATCGTGCTTGCCGCGGGCCTACTTATTCGACCAGCACAACTTGCATTTTAACGGATATTTTACTATGTTCTCTATACATTTACGGCTTTTATTCTTTCAATAATTAAGCATTTCAAGATAGGCAGACTGATGGGGGTTGTTAGCCCAATCTGCCAGCCTGGCGTAGTACAGTCGGCAAGAAGTACCATTTTTTTTTTATTGTAGCTCGGCATGTGACAACACTCCGCCTGATGTAAAGCTAGAGTGCGGTCCATGAATGGAAACAACTGCTACTACAGAGAAACCTGTGCGAGCAGCAGTCGCCTCCACTATGCCGGCTTGAGAAAACTGACATGTACCATCTAAGATTGACAGTGCACACTCCTCTCGTTATACCTGGCTACTTTCAAGCTATTCCCGAAATGCGACAAAGTCACTTCACGTGTGTTACATTCGAAAGTGGTGGTACTGTACTGTACCATACCAGTACTGTGCCATCGCTGATAAGTAACACTTTCGCTTGTTTTAGACCAAATACGAAACTATACGGAACATAATAATAAATATCAGTATGCTGTGTTAACGAAGGTGTGATGGCAAAATTTAAAATTAAAAGTTAATTACAATATAGAGAGTTTTGTCTGTCTTGAATTACTTTCCTAAACTAGTGTTTCTTCGAGTGTTAATATGTAATAATAGTGGATTACTACGTCATAATAATGGTAAAACGTGCGTGAGTGTGGGCAAACAATTCAAAAGAAGAAAACGTGTGTCTCCATTTTCCCTCCAAAAATCCGTAGGAAGTTTTAATCGAGCTTCTTACATTTTACATTTGACTGGGACTCGACAATAATATTAACTTGATGCAAATATTTACTTTGACACTGGCAATTTATTATAATGCCATAAAACGAAAATAAAAGCCATATTTCCTAATTAACATTTTATCGACTGTGACTGAAACGACATAATAAATATTTAATTAGAAACAGTAATCTACGTATTTATTCTATATACAAGTTTCTTTGTTTCTTAGTAAAAAAGTAATGTATTAGTAACAAATTGTTTGTGTACATCGATGCGTTTGTACGTGAAACTGTTATCCCTAAAGTTCTCGCTCTAGATAAATAGTTCACACCCGAATGCTATTTTGTATGTAACTGACAATTTATTTTTTAGAAACTTATAACATTTATACATATTTAACGGTAAATAAATAAGAATAGCCCCAATTTCGATTTTCTTGATAGTTTCATTTTATTTATTAGGGTAACAGGCAGCTAACTTAAATAATTATATAGGTACATATTATATAAAAATTAAAATAAATATACAAGGTTTAAAAAGGAGATAAAACCAATTCCGATTTGGAGAAGAAGAATTTATTTAAGGACCAAAAACCAAACACATAATCCCATTATTAATTTTTTAAATGCCTGTACTAAGCTAGATACCAAAGTATATGTATAATATAATATAATATAATATAATATAATATAATATAATATAATATAATATAATATAATATAATATAATATAATATAATATAATATAATATAATATAATATAATATAATATAATATAATATAATATAATATATCAGTAGCAGTCAGAATTTAGCGAGGTTTGAAAACGGGTTTCATCGACACCGCATCTTAATTAGATTTAAGTTCGACGAACAGTTTTACAATATGAAAACAGACAGACAAACTTTCACATTTATAATACGCGTCGAAACACAATAATATAAATAATACAGCTTCTTACACTTACGTACCGTGTAGCGTCCAGGCACGTGGGACCGTGCTGTTCGGCGAGAAAACTACGGAACCCTGAGGCAGCTTCCCCAGTTATCTGCATAGGGATAAAGGGCAAACACGGCTTACAAGATCTACCGTACCCTAATCACAATATTCCGGAAGGTAACAAGTTCAGTGTTAGAAATCACTTTTTTTCTCATAAATCTTGTTTTGAGATCACGAATATTAGTTTGAAATAAAACTTAAACTTACTTATTTTAATTTTTCATACGTCTATTAATTGTACGGTTAGCATAAATATGTATTTGAAATATAATATGGGCGTGATCACACAAAGCTGCCCGTAGAGATTTCTCTGTAGTAGCAGATGTTTCCGTTCATGAACCGCACTCTAACTTTACATCAAGCGGAGTGTTGTCATATGCCGAGCTACAAGGCACCTAAATATAGCCGGTTTTTCTTAACAATTATATTTTAAAATAATTAAAGAACTATACTGGATCAATTTCATGAATTATTTTCTATTCAGATTTGATTTTTTAACAATCTTAAAATTTGTTCAAAATCTCAAAATTTATTTCAATAAAAAAAATCGGGTACAGTTTAATCTGAGTAGAATGTGCACTGTTAACCTGGACGGGGACTAGCATAGCGGAGACTGCGGCAGACTGGACTAAGAACATCATCAGTCTGCCTACCACTCTTTAGACAGACCGACAGAGAACCTAAACGTGGCCGTGGCCATGTTTTCTCTCGCGTCACATTGAGAGCGTTATTGCACATCTAATGGCTACTACTGTTAAAAAATATGAAGTTCTTTCTTAAATATTTTTTTATTATTATCGTGGCTTACACGACAACAAGGATACGCCTCTATTGGATCTTAAAATTAAAAATCAAATATTTTCATCTTACAATACTTAAGCCTTCAATAAATCCTACTTTAGGTTCATTGTCGCGTCCCACTGGTGCACTATTAAGGTCATTACGTCACAAATATTAAAATGGCGTACGCTTTGATGTACCGCCGCATTGTGTATGCGATCTATTACTCTGTGAACTTCCGTCTATTTAAATTTAATTATGCAAGTAATTGTAATATTAAAATACGTTTTATGTGATGATACTTTTATTTTTTAGAGCGGCCGTGGTCTAGCGGTAAGACGCGTGAACTCTCGATCGACGAAGCCCGTGTTCGAACCTCGCTAAATTCTGACCGGCAAGGTCACTTGACGGGTGTTACATTCGAAAGTGGTGGTACTGCCCCAGGACAGCAGACTGGACAAATTCATCAGTCTGCCTACCACTCTTTACGAGTATTATAAGAAAATGTGGGTTAGGATAAAAACTTTTTTTATCTCAGATTATTCTGACCGGTACCAATGTAACTTTGTTATATGTACTTTAGTCGCTCAGTGCCTATAGACACTACTAAAAGCACGTAAACACTACGTTTATTAAAGGATTAATTACTACATACACTTCCATAATTTGGCGGCACACAGAAGTGGTTGAGAATCACTGCTCTAGATGGTGCAAACTCGTCTCCTCAGGCCGGCATAGCGAAGGCGACTGCTGTCCGTAGAGCTTTCTCTGTAGTATATTAATCGATATTAATAAATCTCTTGCTTAAATTCAGAAAAAAAAGGTGATACGTATACTATTTTATTAATTTATATTTATTTGAAACTACCCGCACAACTTGTCAACACTAATTGACAATTTCGCCACCTACCCATGATGCGGTTTAAATTCGTAACGTCAACGTTATCTCACGCTCGGGACTCGAACGTGGTCCCCTCTCATCGACACCTCGCCGACAATGGGTAAACTTGACACTTGTCTTACACGCCCCAATGACAGCTACATGGTCCCGGAGTACGCACAACTTGTTACATAGATCTTTATCTTAAAGATACCCCTTATGCCGGCCCGAAACAGTGTAAATGGTTGCATAATAAGTATGCATTCAAAATCAACGAGATATGTTAAGGCGACTCGCTTGGAATGTATAAAGAATGGGAGCTTTTTTTAATGGACTTTTTGCAGTTAAAAACTTTTAGTACAATGTTCATTTCGAATGTAACACCCGTGAAGTAACCTTGTCGCGTTTCGGGAATAGTTTGAAAGTAGCCAGGTATAATGAGAGGAGTGTGCACTGTCAATCTAGATGGTACATGCTCGTCTCCTCAAGCCGGCATAGTGGAGGCGACTGCAGCTCGTAGAGATTTCTCTGTGGTAGCAGTTGTTTCCATTCATGGACCGCACTCTAGCTTTACATCAGGCGGAGTGTTGTCACATGTCGAGCTACAATAAAAAAAAAAAAAAATATGTTGAAAAAGATTTGTTTGTTTATTTACGAGTATATTTAAATTGTGAACGTGTTTTTTTATTGTGTCCTGGGATGTAACACTCCGCCTGATATATATATATTTTTTTATTGTAGCTCGGCATGTGACAACACTCCGTCTGATGTAAAGCTAGAGTGCGGTCAATGAATGGAAACAACTGCTACTACAGAGAAACCTGTGCGATCGAAACGAGCATGTACCATCTTAGATTGACAGTGCACACTCCTCTCGTTATACCTGGCTACTTTCAAACTATTCCCGAAACACGACAAAGTCACTTCACGGGTGTTACATTCGAAAGTGGTGGTACTACCCCAGGACGGCAGACTGGACAAATAATCATCGTCAGTCCGCCTACCACTCTTTAATGAGCGACCAAAGTACATATAACAAAGTTACATTGGTACCGGTCAGAATAATCTGAGATAAAAAAAAGTTTTTATCCTAACCCACATTTTCTTATAATACTCGTAAAGAGTGGTAGGCAGACTGATGAATTTGTCCAGTCTGCTGTCCTGGGGCAGTACCACCACTTTCGAATGTAACACCCGTGAAGTGACCTTGTCGCGTTTCGGGAATAGTTTGAAAGTAGCCAGATAGAACGAGAGGAGGGTGCACTGTCAATCTGGATGGTGCATACTCGTCTCTTCAATCTGGCATAGTGGAGGTGACTGCTGCCTGTAGAGATTTCTCTGTAGTAGCAGTTGTTTCCATTCATTGACCACACTCTTGCTTTACATCAGGCGGAGTGTTGTCACATGCCGAGCTACAATAAAAAAATTAAATATTACAGAAATTCATGAAAACAAAATAATAATATTGAAAAGTCGTAACATATTTCCTGAAAGCTCAGTAGATTTCACAAATGACATTGCGTAGCGAAGCGTAAAACCGGGTGCATTGGCCTTAAACGGGAACGTTTTAGGGTAATTGCTACTTCTTCACTAAATCGCCGACATCTCGAGCTTTCAAATGACGATAATGGACTATGAAAGATATATAATAATATTATCACTAAGATTTATGTATATGTCGGAACGGTCATGAATACGGACTCTTATTTGAACGATTACGGGAACTAACTTGGAACAAAATGAATACGTGGTCATGAGTACAAGCACTAATTGGATATGAAACAAAAGCGTCGTTACGCTTTGACGGAGTCTCTGAAAACAAGCCACGCGGCGGACACGTTGAGACTTGTTTGTCCGGAGGAACTGTCGTGTTTCAGCATATTTGCTTAGTTATCGCCCACAAGTGGAGGATAGAAGCCTTGGACCGCTCGTCCCGTTCTGTCATGTATTATATTTAATTTTTTATAGGCCCTTAATAGACGTGTGTAATTGATATTAAAAGGAGAATGCCTATTCGCCTAAGAGAAACGGGCCCACAATTTTTTTTTTCGAGTTTGTCGATGGTTTTAAATTAATTTTATAATAAATAAATAAATAGGCTAACTAGAGCTTTTCTCACAATCAAATCATTATAGGAAAATTATGAGGAGTGTGCACTGTCAACCTGATGGTGTGACTTAAGCCGGCATAGCGAAGGCGACTGTTACCTGCAGAAATTTGTCTGTGGTAACTTAACATCGGGCGGAGTGTTGTCACATGTCGAGCTTTAATACAATTTAAAAAGTAACGTTGAGACTAGCTTTGGAAGTAGCAGGGTATAATGTTAGTCTCGCTAAGCAGGCATCGCGGAGGTGACTGCTGTTGACACAAAAGATGTCCTTCATTAAACATAATACGCAACTCCAAATTTGGAATGTGCGCATTTAATTGTGATAGCAGTGAGTTAGTGGTCGGTTGTGCCACCTCACAATAGTAGATCGTAAACTAAATGTTAGAAAACCAAATGAAACTATAATTCAGGGCCTATACTTGTTGCACCCACGGACCATTGGCGGTTGGGACCTTTCTCGCCTTCAAACATGCATTTAATAAAACTGCTAGAGTGGTAGGCAGACTATTATTCTGACTCTCGTCCTGGGGTAGTACCCGGCATAGAGGAGTCTACTGCTATTTGAAGAATTTTTTCTGTGATAACAGTTGTTCCCGTTATTGTACCGCACTTGGAGTGTTGTCATTTTCTTGGCAAGTCTTCTTCTGTCGACTCACTGTTGAGTATAACATGAAGAGTCTCTTGGGAGATATCATGTGGCTGCTGTGATGAGGACCACTTCAAGCACAACGAGCTGCTCAATTACGGATAAGGAGCCCACGGAAAAGACTTCCACGATTACACGCCCTTCTTTTTTTTATTGTAGCTCGGCATTCGACAACACTCCGCCTGATGTAAAGCTAGAGTGCGGTCCATGAATGGAAACAACTGCTACTACAGAGAAACCTGTGCGGGCTGCAGTCGCTTCCACTATGCCGGCTTGAGGAGACGAGCATGTACCATCTAGATTGACAGTGCACACTCCTCTCGTCATACCTGGCTACTTTCAAACTATTCCCAAAACGCGTCATTCTTCCCAATTTTGAGCTTTCCACATTAATTTCTTGTTTAGATTCGTAAATAGTACCGTATCCATAATTTTCTTAATAATATGTTTCTTTAATGCCTCAATGTACGTGTGTATGGACAATGGTCAAAGATTTATATCAGTTGAGATTCAGTTTTGTTCAACAATCTCAACTAACTGTTTACCCTCTTTCGGCTTTAACATACAAAAGAGTATTATGAACCAATTACTTGGATAACATTGTACAAAATATTTTTTTTATTGTAGCTCAGCATATGACAACACTCCGCCTGATGTAAAGTTAGAGTGCGGTCCATGAACGGAAACAACTGATACCACTGACAAACTACAGGCAGCAGTCGGCTCTGCTATTCTGGCTTGAGAATACGAATGTACACTATCCAGATTGACAGTGCACACTCCTCTCATTATACCTGGCTACTTTTAAACTGATACCCAAACGCGACAAGGTCACTTCACGGGTGTTACATTTGAATGTGGTGGTACGACCCCAAGATGACAGACTGAGCTAATAACCATCATCAGTATCCCTACTATTTATTAATAGTGCGTATAGGCACTGAGCGACCAAAGTACATATAACATAGTTACATTGGTACCGATTAGAATTTAGCGAGGTTCGAACACGGGTCTCATCGATCGTGAGTTCACGCGTCTTACCACTGGACCACGGCTGCTCTCATTTTAAATTCTAAATAAAATAAAAAAATTAATTAATAAGGACTTACATTAATGTATGGAAGTGAATGGAAGAAAAAGCATGGGAGTAGAATTAATGCAGTAGAAATGCGGTCATTAAGGAGTGTATGTGGAGTCACGATAGCGGATAGAATGAGGAATAGTGTTGTGCTTTGAAAGATGACGTAGTGACGAGGATTGAGAAAGGAATGCTTCGATGGTTTGGGCACATAGAAAGGAGATTGACGAAAGGAATATAAAAATCTGATGTGAATGGATGCGTTAAACAAGGCAGACACAGAAGGATGTTTTCCGATCAAATCGGAGACATTGTTATGAGTGCTGGAATGCCTAGTGCCCATAACTGTCAAACTTGTTTGTATGAAGAGAATTGTGGATGTGAGGGAAGCGAGGGAGTTGTGTCTGTCAGTGGCGGGTAGCGTTCTAGTCTCTGCCTATCCCTGCGGGAAAAAGGCGTGAGAATTGATGATAATGATTTTGAAGAGTCTACCACATGTAGACAAATTGGTGTATAATCACTGCTTACCCCATAGAAGCATTAACGTAAAATATACCCAAAGTCATACAGATTGGAAAACGAAAAATAAATTATATATTAATTATCCCGAATTTGTTTCAAAACTTACCCACCCTAGTCTAATGAGGCAATATGCACGCGGTTTGAATCTCGTGACGTCATCAAAGAAAGCTGCCTTCAACTATACAGGGAACACCAAAAACGGCGCTAGGAACCGATTACAAACACTTTGGAGCACTCTTTACAATTTGTTGTTATAAGTACCGTTAGCATAATAAGCGATTGTATATCAAAATCAAGATCAAGATGTCGCACGATTGATATATAAAATAAAGTGTGAAAAGTACCATCCGAGGCTGGTAGTTGTCAGCTGATGGACCTCCACTGTACTTACCATCAAGCCAATCGAGATCACATGCCGTGTCATCATAAAAAAATTGTTTAAACCTGGTAATTAAAGAGCTGCGTGGAAATTAATATTATTTTCACATAACAAAGAAGTGTTTACATTTATTTTGCTGACGCTACAAGAACAACGGCGGCTTATCAGATAGAGAGAAGAAAGGCGCATGCGTTAAACGGTGGTTAGTTAGTACAGCTCTGAATAGCTTCTGTTGGGCAATTATTATTATTTACTACACCCGACTAAGGCTAAATTAAGGCTATGTAACGCCCACGTGCCTTTTGTTGACTACTCGCTGCCTATGCTAACCGTACACTCGGGTTTTTTATAACTTCATACAAAATTTACATACATTCTAATTGTAAGAAGATGATTATTTACACGTTTACACGTGTTTCGGGGGTTTAACGCACGTGAAATTACTGAAAGTACTAGCTGGATCTAACAACGTAGTGCACATTCATCTCCCCAAGCCGGCAAAGCGAGGATGACTTATGGCAGCAGTTGTCTAGAGGATTGCGATCTAGAGTGCGCTCTAGAAGCATAACATTTGGTGGAGTGCGGTTCAAGCCTTAACACTCCGTTTGATGTTAAGCTAGAGTGCGGTCCATGAACAGAAACAACTGCTACTATAGATAAATGTCTACAGGCAGCAGTCGCCTCCGCTATGCCGGCTTGAGGAGACGATGTTGTACCATCAGCTTGACAGTGCACACTACTTTACCTGGTTACTTTCAGACTGATCTTGAAACGCGGTAAGGTGGTCTTTAAAGTAGTGGTACTACCCCAAGACGGGAGACGGGGCTAATAACCATCATCAGACTGCCTACCACTCTTTAACTGCAGAAACTCTTTTCTAACTGAGATGTCCTAGTTACCTACTAAATAAATATGTCTATATGATAAAAACTAAAAACAAGTATCAGGTGTCCTAAGAAGCCACTCTAAGATATTGAAATTAATTATTTGAAACAAAGTTTACGGGAACCACTTTGGAACTTAATGCGGCAGGGTAGCAGGATACCGTATTTAGATTATTATTTATAGAAAGCCGTTTCAAAGAAGAAAGCTTTGTTAAACTTTATCTCAATAAACTTTTTAAATATTCTTAATTAAATACGAGTATCTTTATTTTGGTAGCTTGGGGAACCGAACCCATTACTTCTGGATTACATCTTAATCCTCTAGACCTCCGTCAGTCATATACCATTATAGATAACCTCGTAGGCTCTTTATATGAACCGTAACCGGTTAGAGGAAGACCAGGAGACAAGTTGAGGAACATAATAGATATTGTTTAATAAATGAACTCGTCCTAATTGCTTAAATGTCTACTTCCAGGAGGAGCCAACTTCATCAGGTGACAGTGGCGATGAGAGCGGAAGTGAACCGGAATCTCCGAGCGATAAACTGCACCATCATGCTAATCATCAGAATCGAGATTTCATGATACCAAGCAGAGATAGCTCTGAACGGGATGTTCATAATAGGTAAGACGAACACGTATTTTTTCCCAAGAATAAATAATTTAAACCTTAAAACTAGTTTGGCTGGATGAAAAGCTTTAAAGGTTAGCTTTCATCTTTCTTACTAATTATATTTTATTGCTAATTTGTGGAATACTTGTGGAATTGGATCGAACTCACGTCCTCCGTTTTATGTATAGATGTCCTAACCACTAAGGCCGTTGGTCGCCGTTGGCGCTTCACGTAATAGCGTCAAAATTCCTCAGTTCTAACCTTTCATCGACAACCCTTCCTCCTGGACTGACATATTCTGTCTCAGTTACATCTACATAAATTAGTGTGTATATATTTATCTAAACAATTTAAATCAACAATACTATTCCAGGGAACCAATCGCAACAACGTCATCAGCATCACAAGAATCAGAAACCAAGTCTCAGCTGAATCTTCCGAAGCTCCAGCCGAAATTGCCAAACATGCCAGGTGGAACAATGCTTTATCATCCAAGTGTTCTAGCTGGCTTAGATAGTCTTGGTTCGAACCTAGGTCTTGGAAATATAACTATGAGCTATCCTCACGGATTCATTTTGGGACTTGCTAATCAAGGCCAAGAAGGTAAAATTATGTTTTCTGTCTTTCCAAAATCATTCTAGAAATCCTATGGCAATTAATTCACAATGCTTTAAACACTGTTACTGCCAGTGACCCTTGCTAAAAGTTGCAAGAAGCTGCACACAGGTTATTAGTCGGTGGAACAGTCATTTAATAAAGAAGACTTAAGTAGTATCCCAGTAGTATGCAGATGCACCATAGATGTGTCATCAAAGTTGGATTCTAATAAAAAGTGGTAGGCAGGTTGTAATGATGATTACTAGTCAAGTTTGCCGCACAGGGTTAGTATCACTATTTTCAAATGCATCAATCCAACAAGTATGCAACATCCAAGAAGTAATCAACTTACGTTTCGTCATCAGCTTGGAGGTAGCCAGGCTTATCGAGGGGTGACCTGGACACTGCACATTCGTCTACTTAAGTCGGCATAGCGTAGGCGACTGCTACCTATGGACTTTTCTCTGTGTTACAAGTCGAGGGAGTCACTCATGCTTCGCTTAACATCATGTGGGATGTGGTCACTGGTCACATTCCTGCCTAAATAAAAGTAATTTTATAGCAGCTTCAACGTCATCTACTCCGCCGCAATTCATCACGATCCCGCTGTCCATGGCAATGGCAGCTGCTGCTGGTGCTAGTGCTAATAGTATCGGTGCTAATGGCACTAATGGCGGTAATGTACCAGCTTCGGCCTCTAGTGACGATAGCAGCGAGTTACAGGACCTTAGCACTGGAAATAGAAAGTGACAGAAAAGTTTTCTTGATCCTTTTTTTGGGTAAGTTTCTCTTTTATTATTGTAACTCGGTCTATGACGACGCACCACCTGATGTTAAGCTAGAGTGCGGTCCATGTAAATTATTTATAAAATATATGCCAATGTTCCAAGTGTAACATCCGTATAGTGACGTAGTCGCGTTTCGGTAATAGCTTAGTGGTAGGAGTATATAACGATAAGAATCTGGTACACACATCTCATCAAACTGGCATAGTAAAGGCGACTGCTGCATGCTTCTCCCTGTAGCAATCGTTCCACTTATGGATCAGTGATTTTTGTGGTCAGTATAACTAATTTAAACTGTTCAGTTGTAATTAAAATGATAGTTTATTCTACATGGCTTGTGGCATTCTGGTTTTCGGATGGGATTCGAACCCGTATTATTCCTTCATGAGTGGAAACAACTGCGCCAAAGATAAATGTCTGTAGACGGCACTCCCTTCCGCTATCTCGCCGGCTTGGGCTGACGAGGGTGCACCATTTCGAAACGCTACAAGATCAATTTTAAGTGGTAGTACTGCCCCAGGACGATGGGTTCTCCACCATTTAACCATTTAAAATGTATTTGTTTCAGATTGTACGAGGGAAAGGTGCGAGTTATACACATAGTTATCATAATTCTTTGAAAATTAACCAAAATGTATCGATTTTAGTATTAAAAAAAAAACATATATCTAAAGGAATACTTTGCATTACTATTTAACACCTTCTTGCTTATTTTTATGACATATCAAGGCTTAAACGTTCGGTGAGTTTCGGTTTTGTGTTAACTCCTTAGATTAAAATAAAAAGAGGTAAAACCAGACAAAACTATACGCAGTCACCCACACAGTTACAGGGCTGACAGACAGAATGCTGTCACTCGTTTACGAACGTATGTCAGTTAGACTTAGATTGCGGGGTCCACTTTTTAGTCGTGCGTAACGTATCTCCTTCCTTTTGTTTTATTCTAAGATTAACATAGACTTCTTAGGATCAGTTATGAAATGAAAAACGGTAGAAATTATTGTAATCTATATGTTTTACGTCTACTTACTGCGTTTGAGAAGTAGGCCCCGGACCGCTATGTCACTTTTTTTTTATTGTAGCTCGGCATGTGACAACACACCGCACTATGGAATATCGTAGAACAAATGCTGCTCGTAAGTACTTTTATTAAATGTTACAAATAGTATATGTTTTTGGTCTTATTTTTTTGTTAAAAGATCGTACTCCTATATGCCATTCGATTTTATTTTATTAATACACAAAATAATGAGAAAATGACCTTTGAACTTTACAGTACAGAAATTCTATAAAATGTAACCTGCAGATTACATATTCTCGGAGTCTGATTCCGAGCATTCTGGTTAAGAAACCCCTATTGTGTTATATATTTTTAGAAAGGATATTTTACGTAGATTTAGTAACAGTTATTAAAAATTTAATAAGAAATAAAATAACGGCCCCAAATTTTTTAACGTCAGATGTGCTACAAAAATGTTTGATTTTAACTTCAACGAGAGTTTTAATAGCTAAGCTTGCCTAAGTTGTAAATTTTATAAAATTAAGTGCACAAGGTATTCACCTAACATATACAAAAAGAATTATCTGCATCTATTTGCGACTTTGGGTACTATGAAGTACAATGTTAAAAAAAAAGTCCGAAATGCTATCAAAATAAATATCGTTTTTAGTTTTGGTGATGAAAATTAACGTTTTTACATATATTTTAGGTGTTGATATATTTTTGCAGACGTGTTGCGTATGAATAAAATCGTCTAAGATAAGTATGGTGCACACCACCCTTATTTGATTTTTCGATATAAAATTTATTTTTTTACGACATATTATTTTTTTATTATATTTAAAGCTGCGTTTTATTCAGTTTTTATTTCAATTTACTTATTAGCATATTACAATTGTTAAACAACTATATTCAATTGAAACGTAAAACATAATTCGGATTTTTAACACAATTGAAAATTTAAATGCGAGTAAAACCACAAGCAAATGCTAGTTTTTTTATAAATTTTTAATCAATTAAATATTTATAGTTTTGCCTGTATCGCTGCAAAATTTCAACTTTGTATCTATAAAGATAAAAAAGTTATAGAATTTCGATCAGCAAATGACTTATATTTTCCATAGTGCACCGCCTGTTGTAAAGCTAGAGGGCGGTCCATGAATGGATACAACTGCTACTATAGAGAAACCTGTGCGGGCAGCAGTCGCCTCCATTATGCCGGCTTGAGACAATAAAAATCTAAAATGTCAAAATAACTCGTTAACGTATTTGGAGATAGTTATTAACTATTATTAAAAATTAAATGTTTTCCTGACTTACGAAATTTTTTTTTTTTCATCTTTTCAATTTTTTGGGGCTTACACTCACGACCGACGCGGTGTTAGTCCCAGTAGAGATGTGTGAAATATGAAAACGTCTTATATTAAAGTTAGCAAAATAATTTTCTCTAGCGGGAACTGCATGATATGTCATAATAATAAGATATAAAATAGTTAATTGTAATATGAAGGATTCAGTGTAAAAATGTTCTTCCATTTTGTTGTCGGTTTGTTAAATCGAGTACTTTTTTGTAAACGAATAAAACTCTAATAAAAGACTATTTGAGTGCATTTTAAATCATTTATTTGCTTTTCATTTAGGTTTCATTTTTGCTATTATATATATTATATTTCACTTAGGGTCGTTTGCATCAGAAGGCCGGTTAAAGTAACTTTAAATATTACTTTTACGGCGACAACGACCGTTAAAAGTTTACATTTACTCCACACGCGTTGCAATATCGTCTAAATTCATATTGTTATTGTTAAAAGGGTGGCTGATCTCGAAAAATAATAAAAAACATATTTCGATTCTTTTCATACATTTGACGTTAGCAACATTGGTTTGACGATTACTTTAACTTTAACCAAGCCAAGATTCGCAGGTTACGGTTAAAGTAACCGTCAAAAATGACAGGCGCGACGATGGTGCAACTCGTGTGGAGTAAATGTAAACCATAATGTAAACGTAACGGTTCAAGTAAACGTAAAAGTAATAGTTAAAGTTACTTTAACCGGCCTTCTGGTGCAAACTACCCTTATAGTAAGAGGCTTACGTTAACCCTGCATTATAAACTATTTTGTACACTTACAGCAGTTCAAAATAATGAAATAACGCCTCCGTGAGCCCGTCAATTCAAAGCGTTACTATTATTTTTAAGTTATAATAATTTATTGAATTGAAAGAAATTAACATTACATTTTGATTAACTAACTTATGTTAAAAGTGTGTTATTTATTTATTTTTAATGTAATTAATTGTCAAATAAGAGTCGTTTGTTTTAGCGCCACTCCGGAATTTATCCGGATATTTATATATTTATCCGGATATATCAGAAGACGCGTGTAATTGATAGAAAAAATACATTTTAGGCCTTTGTAACGCAGTGGTTAGCGCGCCAGTCTGTTACGCAGAGGTATCCTGTTCGATTACCAGTAAATATAAATATGTTATTATAAAAATGGTTAGTAGTTTAAAAGTGGTAGGCAGACCGATAATGGTACCGCCACTTTCAAGTGAAGTGACGCTGTGAAGTTCGTACTTTCAAACGAGAGGAGTGTTTACTGTCTGTGCTGTGTCTGAATTGTGCAGCCGGCATAGCGGAGGCGACTGTTGACTGTAGATATTTCTTCATGGTAGCAGATGCTTCTGTTCATGGACCGCACTCTAGCTTAACATCAGGTGGATTGTTGTTATTCTAAGCTACAATAAAAAAAATTATAGATATCTTATTTGACAATTAAGTTTGTTAATTTAATGTAAAAAAAAGATATTTCGTTGCATTTTTTTTTTAAATAAAAGAGTTGTTAATAAAATCATTTTACTTAAAAAAAACTTCTACGTGTAAACTTTTTGGTAATAAAAAAATATCCTTTCGTGTCCGAAACAGTGCCTAAACAATTTGAGTTAATTAAAAAGGAATATATTTTTATATGTTAAAAATAAAAATAGAAAATGTTTTCAGTTTTTCTTTTTTTTTTGTTTCTTATGGTGTTGATGAATAAAGTCCCCCAAGATGTTGTTGGTAGTCGTAAATAAATGCCCTTATTTTGTTATTGTACTAAAATTTGTAAGTATCAGTAATCTACACAAAATAATATCCAAATATTTATGGTTAATTATAGTCAATATGTTTTTTGTATGGATTAAAATTTTTGAAAATATATACGTATTATTTACTTTTGTACACCCAATTATTTTTCCTAATAATTGTAAAGTTAGAATATTTCTGTACGGGATTTATTTCGTCTGATGTTAAAGTTATATCCCTTAAAAGACCCTTGAGCGGCCGTGGTCTAGCGGTAGAACGCGTGAACTCACGATCGATGAGACCCGTGTTCAAAATGCTAAATTCTGATTGGTACCGATGTAACTTTGTTATATGTGCTTTGGTCGCTCAGTGCCTATAGGCACCATTAAAGAGTGGTAGGCAGACTGATGATGGTTATTTGTCCAGTCTGCCGTCCTGGGGTAGTATCACCACTTTCGAATGTAACACCCGTGAAGTGACCTGTGCACTGTCAATTTGGATAGTACATGCTTGTCTCCTCAGGCCGACATAGTGGAGGCGACTGCTGCCCGTACAGGTTTCTCTGTAGTAGCAGTTGTTTCCATTCATGGAGCGCACTCTAGTTTTACATCAGGCGGAGTGTTGTCACATGCCGAGCTACAATAAAAAAATTATATATCTGCCGTCGCCTCCGCTATGGCCGGCTTGATAAGATAATTGTGCACTACCATCCTGAAACGCGACTATTTTTCAAAGGCCATTATTAATCTGCTCTATAATAATATTAATTTATTTCTCTTGTAGAAATGGCCGCTTCGTACTTATAATAAATAGTATTAAAAATAATAAAAAGTAGTTACTCATGACTATAATAGAACCAAGGACGACTAGATTGCACATCAAACTTACTAGACCATTAAAAGTTGAATATTTTACAATTTTTTGCTACATATCCATTGGGTAGTGGTTGACCAATCAAGAAGCCTGCTTTATAAAATGTATGATTAATATTTTGTGACTATAGATGGTATGGAAACGATTTTATTGCATTATTATAATTGTATATCATTTATAATGTAGCAATGGATTGGTAAGATGCTGTGTTTAAAATACCTGATACCACATAATAAAATGACCGCACTCCGTCTGATGTTAAGCTGGAGTGCGATCCATGAACTGAGGTGACTGCGGTGGAAGTTGAAAGGACGGGTAGAAGGGCTGCCGATTGAATTACATAATAGGAGAATTTCGACATAGTCACGTGAAGCATCAACGGCGCGTAAAGCGGAGGACTTAGGTTCGACGGGTTCAATTTTAATCATAAATTAACAATTAAAAAATGGTTATTTGTATAATTGAAAGAGTTGTAATAAAAAAAACAAATGAGTCTATTCAATTGCATTCGTAGTTCTACATAAAATATGACCGTTAACACATTATTGGCCATCAATGCAAGACAACCCACTTCTTAAGAATTATAACTTACATGTACTTTACTTACTCTATAATCTATATATATAATATTAATATTATATGAACCTACATATGTATTACACTAATCAATTCACGCCATGGAGTTTTGGCAGCCATCTTGAGACGTCAGGTTATCTGACTTGAATGATTTTCCTAAATTTGTGTTTCTTCGAGTGTAAATGTATAATAATGGTGGATTATAAATTATTAAATGTTCGTGAACGTGCGTGAGTGTGGGTAATGTCCTATAAAATAAAATTCACGCCATGTTCCTACCGGGGTACGCCCTTAACCTTTCCAGAATTGAGGGAGAAGAATGGGTATGATTTTATTATTGTAGCTCGTGCAGTCCATGAACAACTACCACGGGAAATTTCTACAGGCATCAGTCGCTTCCAGGTTGACAGTGCACACTGAGCTCACGCCCTGTTGCAACTGAGGTAGGCAGAAACTATGGAACGCCAGCGTCTCTTCTCTCCAAATACCGCTTCGATCACAACCATCATTACTCCCCTCATGCATGCATGCACGTCGATTGAGGGTGCTCCTAATCTGTTTCTTATTGTCAATATTACTGTAATTTCGTACGTCCAGTGTTTTTCTTTGCTACTATAAAGTACAATTTTAAAAATATCTTGAAGTAATAATGAAGATATCTTGAGACTTTTTCATTACAAGGCAAACATCAACAAATAACATTGAGTACGCCATATTTGTTTAAATAATCTAATAGAAGTTATTTTTATAAATATAAACCTTCATTATTTACGCCTATATAGACATATGAGATAGACAGAGGTCTTTGATGATGTATTTGACAGAAAATACAGTTAACCAACTATAACGTAATAAAAAATTCTTAGAGCAGTTATTGTATTATGCTACGATTTCACCGGTGGTGTAACGCGTTAATTTGTACAATAATTAATGCATTACGTTAATGTGGCCAACACGTTAAACGCTAACTCGAGCAAAACCTTTAATCTAGTCTTTGTAGTAAATAAAGCTGTATTTTTAACTACAAATTTCTACAGACAGTAGTCGGCTCCACTATGCCGGCTTGAGGAGACGAATGTGCACCATCCAGATTGACAGTACACAATCCTCCCGCTATAGTAATAGATACTGAGCGACCAAAGTAAATATAACATAGTTACATTGGTACCGGTCAAAATTTAGCAAGGTTAGAACACGGGTCTCATTGATCGTGAGGTAGGTTACCGCCGCTCTAGATGATTCTTATTAAAGAATTTAGTATATTAATTTTGAGTGTAATTATGTAAGTTATTTTGCATGTGGGACACGATTATGCGATAAATGATATTTTTTCAATTGTGTATTGATACACAATCGTGTTTGCCATTATGGGGCCGGACGTACCCTTTAAGGCATACGATTGGGAAGAATACAAAATAACTATGGTGTGACTAAATTATTTAATAATTTTTTTACGCCTGTATGCCTGTAAGTAATTTCTTCACAAGCGTACAAAATAATAACTTACAATTTTTTAACTGGATCCACACCACTGTAATCACAAGAAATGTCTGCCTTGGAAAAGGAGTCATAATGACATGGCGAGATGAGTGTGTACATATATCTCCTCTAGCCGGCATAGCGGAGGTGACTCGACATTGCTATGTGGTAGCAATTGTCTCCACTCTTCAACTGCACTCTAGCTTGTCATCAGACGCACTTCTATATAAAAAAAATTAAAATATATATATTTTTTATGAATTTGTTTTTTTTTTTACATTAAAATTAAATAAATAGAGAAAAATCAACACGCACACGCCTTTTTTCCATACGTTTAATATATTCGTGTTACCGCAATTCTAGTATATTTGCCTAATTTCTGTCAAACATAGTGCCTTTTAAAATTTTATCAAATAATAAAATTCATGGCCACCCTATTTAATATTGACGTTACACCATTGTTTAAATGATATATTTAATTAATTAACCATACCATAAGTTAAATAATGCCAATTGAATATTTTATTACTGTTTTTCGTAAGTTTTCCATTGCATCGGACGTTGCAAGGACGTTTTTTCTATATCATTATATTAATGGTCATAAAAATAAAATCATCAAACAACGCGCGACGGGCGTCTGCAAAAATAATAGCTGTAACTTGCAATTTTGTATGCCTACAGCGTAATAATTGAGAAAATAAAATAATTAATGTATTAATGTATTTGTACTTGATTAATTTTGTTGTCGATTCTATCGAGTGACAACTGTCGCTTGGCTTTTGACTTACGACCCTATAATGCCAGATACTGGACTAATACAGGCTTCAAGTCTCAACCGAACTTGTGCAAATGTAAACTATAAAATAATCGAATTTATAATTATTATTTTTTTGTTAATATAAACACAGGCTATAATTGACGAGTTTCTTATGGCTGTCTTCTCGTCATATGCCTTTCCGAAGCCAAAAGTAGATGCTGACGATGAACAAGTGCATGCCAAGTCCATGCCTACGTTAATAAAGGATTTTCATTTCATTTCATAAAGTTTTTATTTAGTTTGCTAGGCAACATTTTAAATGGTTTAAAAAAGCTGTACCAACCTTTTTTTACGTAGAGGAAATCTTTTATAGATACTTATAGGCACCACTCCTCTTGTTATATATATATATATATATCCTGGTATCTCTATTATCATTGAGGATACATCAAAGCCGCCGCGCATATACTGATGTGGGAATAGAACCCACATTCTACGTTTTGCACACGGATCCTCTTTACCATTAAGACACACAGCGAACGCCGTGATATTCTTCTAATCTATATTTTTCATCAGTAATTCTTAAGGCCTCGGCCTGTTGTTTGTTCTGTGATTTTTTTTCAGTTCAATTAACATCTTAATGTCAAAACATATTTAAAAAAAATTCTATACGTACATATAATATCCTATTTCCTTCGTGTTATTTATATCTCAAAGATTTCAATAACACGCTGAAAAACACAATAGCTTAAATATCTTTAGATACCTTTTCATAACAAAGCCTTTAACATGTGTTGTTGAGATATTGTGAAAAGCGTTCAAGTGAAATACTATGATAAGATAAGTACACTTATCGACAATAAAAACTTACAATATGAGTAATATATTATAATATCTTTTACTTGCTTCTTTTTAAAATATTATTTGTTATTTTTAAAACAGTGGTCTAGCGGTAAGACGCGTGAACTCACGATCGATGAGACCCGTGTTCGAACCTCGCTAAAAGACCGGTACCAATGTAACTTTGTTATATGTACTTTGGTCGCTTAGTGCCTATATGCACTATTAAAGAGTGGTAGGCGGATTGATGATGTTTATTAGCCCAGTCTGTCGTCCTGGGGCAGTACCACCACTTTCGAATGTAACACCCGTAAAGTGACCTTGTCGCGTTTCGCGAATAGTTTGAAAGTAGCCAGATATAGTGAGAGAAGTGTGCACTGTCAATCTAGATGGTACATGCTCGTCTCCTCAAGCCTGCATAGTGGAGGCGACAGCTGCCCGTAGAGACTTCTCTGTGGTAGCAGTTGTTTCCATTCATGGACCGCACTCTAGCTTTACATCAGGCGGAGTGTTGTCACATGCAGAGCTAAAATAAAAAAATAAAAAAAACAAATTGCAAATTAATGTTTATTTACATAAAACAAAAACATATTGTAAATATATTTTATTCCAATAGTGTATATTTAAATAATTTTAAATTAGAATTTTTATTTAGAGTAATCTTTTATTTATTATTTCTAAAGTGGAATAATCTACGTCTGAAAAGAAATAACCTCTTCAACTAATAATAATAATATTATAAAAAAGTAAATAACATAATAGAAATCACTCGAAACATTCAACAACTTCTTGTTTATATATAAAACCTATCATAGCTGTTAACAAATAGGTGATTATTTGCAACAGATCTTCTATAATCTATAATGTTACCCTTATTAAGGGTTAGATAGGATTCCTGGGGTTTGTGCCTATTTTACTTACAAACTCTGACCTATTCGAATATTACTAACCAATTGTGTCT
Organism: Tinea pellionella; assembly: GCA_948150575.1. Taxonomy (NCBI): domain Eukaryota; kingdom Metazoa; phylum Arthropoda; class Insecta; order Lepidoptera; family Tineidae; genus Tinea; species Tinea pellionella. The sequence continues at coordinate 808,317 of OX411254.1, read as the reverse complement.
TGTATATTTTAGAGACCATTGCTATTGTTGTACCTTATGTAAAACATATGTTGTAAGTTCGCTATGATTCATGAAATAATTAAAATAAAATATTCTGCTAAACTTATCCAATGCATGTGTACTTTAGAAATTAACCATTTTTAAATTTGAACTCCTGCATTAACATCTCAAAACTATGTACAGTATTTTTTTGTTTTAGGAAAGTTTTAACACATTAAAAAGTTTCCTGAAGGAAGAGGAACGCTAAACCAAATCGTAGGCATACAAATTTGCGGGTAGTTATTACCAGCTAACAAAATTACATAAAATAAAATAAACCTTTATTGCTAAATTTACAAATAGTTTTTTTTAAATTGTAGCTCGGCATGTGACAACACTCCGCCTGATGTAAAGCTAGAGTGCGGTCCATGAATAGGAACAACTGCTACCGCAGAGAAATCTGTGCGGGTAGCAGTCACCTCCACTACCATCTTAGATTGACAGTGCACCCTCCTCTCGTTATACCTGGCTACTTTCAAACTATGCCCGAAACAACAACGCGACAAAGTTACTTCACGGGTGTTACACTCGAAAGTGGTGGTACTACCCCAGGACGGCACACTGGACATCATCAGTTTGCCTACCACTCTTTAATAGTGCCTATAGGCACTGAGCAACCAAAGTACATATAACAAAGTTACATTGATACCGGTCAGAATTAGCGAGGTTCGAACACGGGTCTCATCGATCGTGAGTTCACGTGTCTTACCGCTAGACCACTGCCGCTCTTAATATAAATAACTAGATAATATAAATAAAAATATAATTAAGTGGAAAATTCGTTTTTCTGGTTATATTAAAAACAATAAACTTTGAAGTCAAACACGAGGGTCAAACTTACGCTGTTAAACAGGAATCATAACGTCTCCTAACTTAGTAAAAGGAGTTGGTAAAAAGTGAAATATGGGATGGATGGGACGTGTTACGTGTCCAGGTTTATAAAAAAAAACTACGTTCTCGTATCTATCGTACGATGATTCCTGTTAGCGGTCTGAGGTAAGTATATTGAATTTAGTGATGTGCAACATAGAGATATTTTTTCTACTATACTAGACTAAATACTGGACTAACTAAAACAATGTTTCGTTGAAATTTGATAAAAATTATTTATGATTTTTTTTATATATTATAAATGGCAACAATCCGTCTAAAGTCGTATAGTTAGAATGCAGTCTATAAACGGAAACAACCGCTACTTCAGACAATTTTTACAGGCAACAATCGCCTCCGCTATGCCGGCCTGATTATATGTGTGTTTATAATTATAATAACTATTTATGGGTGGGTTAATTCAATAAAACGTACATCACTAGTGGCGCGGTTGTGTCTCAGCTGCTTATCGGCTTCGTTCACACTGCCTGGATTTTTTGAACTAAATCCCTGTGGACCTCAAAAGCGGATTACTGAAATGCTTCTCTGTAAGAATATTTCACCTGACAATGCACGTCAGATTTATTTTTTAGTCGAGTGACTTAGGTTCAAAATTTTTTTATTTATTGTAACGCGGCGTAAGACAACACTCCGCCTGAAACAACTGCTACTACAGATATAGGCAGCATTCGCCTCCGCTATGCCGGTCTAATGAGACGAATGTGCACCATCCTGATTGGCAGTCTCTCATTATACCTTCCAAAATGATCCCAAAACACGGCAAGGTCGGTTGACGGGTGTAACATTCGAAAGTGGTGGTACTGCTCCAGGACGGCAGACTGGGCTAATAACCATCATCAGTCTGCCTACCATTCTTATTATTATTAAATATTAAGCTATTAGTAATGGACAATATTTTTAGTTATAGAAATCAGCGTCAAATCTCAGAAAACCAGAAAATCAGAAAAAAAAAAGAAATTTGATTAAAAAATAAAGATATTTTTTTTAATTAAAAATAATTAAATACCACACAAAATATAAATTCTAAAAATTCATACAGTGTGAACAAACTTATAATACTTATTATATTCGACGTACGCGCATGTCTCCTGCAACAAAAACTGGACACTCCATTTTGGTGCGCCTGCGCAGCCTGTCGCGTTATTACGGGAAACCTTATGATAATTACTCCAACCATACTCCAGCGCATGTCCAATGTTCGAGTAAAAAGTGTAAATTTCAATTATCTATCTTGCTATAATCAGTAATGTCTGATACGATTTTTTATTAAATAAGCCTTATTAAGAAACTGTTAGAACGCATGAATATTCGTTGGGGTAGGCAGCAGTGACGATTTTTTTATTGTACCTCGACATTTTGAGCGGCCGTGGTCTAGCGGTAACACGCGTGAACTCACGATCGATGAGACCTGTGTTCTAACCTCGCTAATTCTGACCGGTACCGATGTAACTTTGTTATATGTACTTTGGTCGCTCAGTGCCTATAGGCACTATTAAAGAGTGGTAGGCAGACTGATGATGGTTATTTGTCCAGTCTGCCGTCCTGGGGTAGTACCACCACTTTCGAATGTAACACCCGTGAAGTGACTTTGTCGCGTTTCGGGAATAGTTTGAAAGTAGCCAGGTATAACGAGAGGAGTGTGCACTGTCAATCTAAGATGGTACATGCTCGTCTCCTCAAGCCGGCATAGTGGAGGTGACTAATACCCGCACAGGTTTCTCTGTAGTAGCAGTTGTTTCCATTCATGGACCGCACTCTAGCTTTACATCAGGCGGAGTGTTGTCACATGCCGAGCTACAATAAAAAAAAAAAAAAAAAAAACATGTGATAACACTCCGCCTGATGTAAAGCCGAATGAACGGAAACAACTGATACTACAGAGAAATCTCTACAGGCAGCAGTCGACTACGCTATACCGGCTTGAGGAGACCGGTATGCACCATCTAGATGGACAGTGCCCACACCTCTCGTTATACCTGACTACTTTCAAACTGTTCCCGAAATGCGACAACTTCACTTCACGGGTGTGTAATTCGAAAGTGGTGGTACTACTCCAGGACGGCAGACTAGGCTAATAACCATCATCAGTCTGCCTACCACTCTTTGAATGTGTATAAATATTTTAGTATAAAAAAGTAAAAAATTCAATTTTTTATATACATTTTTTTATTTATACATTTAAGAGATATTTGAAATATGGGATAAAGCGAAATATAACAATTAAATGATTTTAATCTCATTCCAATTAGCAGGTATATTAAAAATAATAATGAAATGACAGAAACGATGATATTTTCAGGTGGAGTTGAGGTGCAAATATTGCGGTAAAAGCCTTTTCAGTTTATTAACTGAAAACCACTGAATCGGTCTTCGAATAAACTTAATTTTATTAAAATGAGTTCTGCCTTTTTAAATTTATTCAGATATTTATTCCTTTATCATTGAACAATTTTATAGTTAACATAAAAAAGCGTAGGCCGCTTCAAACGATTTGACAATGTTTGACAAAGGCGACTGCGGTCATATTCTCTCTCGCGTCACATTAGGAGCGTTATTGCACACCTAGTTGTATATATCAATAGTTAATATTATTTTATTACTCTTAAACCTATAAACGATGGCCCAAGCTAAGCGGTTGCAGGCAAAGACTACTTATATTTAAAAATATATATTAAACAATTTTATTTATTTATTTTTGTTTTAATCGAAGACGTACTATGGAAATAGTAGAACTAAAAAAAATCAAAAATACATTTTATAAATTTAGGAATTTTACCATAATTTTAATTTTATTACACTCTATTTTATTATTAGTTAAAATATCAAATGTATATGTTTAAAAAATTTGTATTTTAATAAATAAATAAACGTTATTAAATACGTTAAGTTCGAAATCTTTTTCATAAAACTGTGTTGTACTATAATTATTTAAACAAAGCATTACCAATATTGGTCTATAACACGGGCTCACATGCGAGGGACCCGGGTGTGTTCAAATCTCACCAAAATTGCGGCTATCAACGTAACTTTGTACTTTTGTCGCTTAGTACCTATGGTATAATATAAACATTTGTTAAAATAGTGGTAAGCGGACTGATGGTTGTTATTAACCTAAACTGCCCGTCCTGAAGTAGTAGTGACACCCGTAAAGTGACCTGATTGCGGGATTACCTTCGAAGTAGCCTGTGCAGTGAAGTAGAGAACTGTGCAGTATTTCCTACTTTGTTCAATTAAATCTATATATAGAAGACTTATATGATAGCGTCACTTTTGAAGTGGAAAATTACTTATATATATATTTGTTTTATATGGCATTATGACAATTTGCCAGTATCAAAGTAAATATTTTAGCATCAAGTTAATAATACTGTGCATCACAATCATCACACTAAACAGTCAGGTCAAGTCTCAGTCAAGTCAAAAATTGCTCCAGTAAACTAAACTGAAACTTCCTACGGAGTTTTGGAGGGAAAATAGAAACACAGGTTCTCTTCTTTTGAATTGTTTGCCCACTCTCACACACGTTCACATACACTTTTAATACGTTAATATTACACATTAACACTCGAAGAAACACAAGTTTAGGGAAATAATTTAAGACAGATAACCTGATGTCTCAAGATGGCCGCCAAAACTCGAAAATTACATTCTAATAGAAGTTATTTCTTTTGTTTTGTGTTTTAAGAAAATAAATTAAAGTTTTGCATTACATAAGTATATAATGTGGTATTATTTAAACATATTAGTTCTGATACAATAACTAGTTTATATTTTGTAAGACTTAGTTTTATCGTAATTACGATTTAGTAGAATATAATATACTTATTCATAAATGCTGCGACTCTACTTACGTCTTAACGCGTTTATTAATGTCATAAATAACGCATTACGACAATGTGGCTAAGACTAACGCGTTATTCTACTAACATTAATACACGTTAAACGCTAACTCGAGTAAAATCTTTATAGTTTTAATGCGGTATTTTTAACGCTTTAATTATCACGCAATGGGCAAGGTCCAAAAAAATCAACCCATAGTGAATCGAAAACCATTTCGAGATATTACTTCAATTAAAAGAATTTTTTGATTCTCGTCTGAAAATACTTAAAAATCGAGGAGATATTTGAAAAACTGTAATGACCGTCTTCGACCTTTCACTTCGACTTTCGTACAGTTTGACAAGATAGAATACAAAGTACCAACCTAACACAAAAGTAGATTATTTTGTTGTCTATGGTTGTCGCCTCACAAGTTTGTCAAATATCTTTTGTTTGTGTTTCCTTTATACGAATAACTATTGTAATTTTTAAAACAAATTTTAATAAACAGGAACTTTTAAAAATCAAAAGTTTGTTTGAACTTTTGACAAATGATTTTTTTTTTGTTCATTGGCAATGGTTTAGTTCCGAACGAAACCTCAGGTTTGCTATATTACGATCGCAATTTTGAAAAATTAATAAAAAAAGAACAAAGCAATTACAAAAGTTTTCCAGAAACACGTGTCGACTAAATTAATCTATATTATCTAAAAAATATGTAAAAAAAGATAGCTGTCACCAGATACACCTCCCCAATTGGACATTAACGCTAACACATATCGTATATGAACGTGATGTTTACAAACAAATTAAAAATTAATTCACGCATTCACCACTTGACACTGAACTATCACCATCACGTACGCTAAAGGATGTGTCGTGGACAGTTAGATTGTCATTGCATAACAACGCCATCTGTCGGCAGGAAATGCGAAAAGTCTATTGTCATTCGTGAACGAGAGCGTCCGTAAAGCGGTCCATTTCCGCCGGATGTGTGGATATAAAGAAAGTATTACTACTAGATACACACAGGGATTTAACTTTGCATTTTGTAGCATTTTGTACACTGTCCACCTGGATAATGCACGCCCGTTCCATCTAGTCAGCATAGTGTAGGCAACTGTTGTCTTCAGACATTTATGCATATTAAGAAGTATAGTAATGTGTAAAAAATATATATATTTTTTAATTTTAAATTCGTATTAATATATAGGTATACGGTAGGGATTGCAAAACATAATAAATAAATAATTCTATAATATATAGTATTATATAATACTATTATATAATCTGTAATTTGTTTGTTTGTGTAATATCAGAAAACACTAATCCAATTTGAACAAAATCTTTTTCCGTTAGATAGCTCGTTTATTGAGGAAAGATTTCGGCTTTTTTCTTAAAGTGGATAAAACAGCGAGGCTCAAGTATTGTATCTCTAAACGGTCCCCCCTCGACACGGAACGGGAACGCACATTATTAATTAAAGTAACTGCTAATATAATTTTAGATATTATTTTTAAAAATTAAATGCCCCTGTGTGTTAAACCCTTTAGTGGATCGCCTCTTTCACCATATTAGAGTAAGAAATGCCGGTCAGGTACACTGTCTTTTTAGGACTCCAGATCTAGGGCTTGTCGTGAGCACTAATGAACTGTCTAGGGGTCACGTGGAAATGATCTCCCAATATTCGCTGTCTGTTTTTTGTAGAAGACTTCGTGTGCACTGTCAATCTGGATGATTAATCTTCTCAAACCAGCATAGCGGGGGTGACTGCTGCCTGTAGGAATTTAACTGTAGTTGTATCCGCTAATGGACCGCACTCTGGCTTTGCAATATGCCGTGCTATAATTAAAAGTAATAATATTGCATTCGAAAAAGCGTAAATAAAATAAGGAATGTAGATTTATTTTCCTAGAAAATTATCTACAAATCAATGACAAACTCTGAAAAAAAATGTAGGCCCATTTCTCTCAGGCGAATAAGCATTCTACTTGAGTTCAAAAAAATGTTTTTTAAATGAATTATCTGTTCTTGTTTTGTTTAGAGTTAAAAAAGAAAGGAGGGTGAGAATATAGGGTTCGTTCCAAAAGTACGTACGAGGCGTTTTGACAACATGTTCCTCGTGCGTACTGCGAAACTGTGGAACTCTCTCCCAGTGTCTGTGTTTCCCGACACGTACAATATGGGCATCTTCAAATTAAGGGTAAATAGGTACCTCATAGGCAAGCGTGCTCCACCTTAGACCGCATCACTGCTTAACATCTGGCAGGGTGCGGTCAAACGTATGCCTATTAAGCATTAAATATATATATATACATAGGGGTTGTAATTAAACCATGCATTTAAAATACATTATTGATCGGTGACACGGCTGCCTGACCCAGAAAAGGTTATCTTTTAATGCTTATAATTCCAATTCAAATAAAAGGTGGCAGACTAATGATGGTTATTAGCTCGGTCTCTCCATCCTTTAATGGTTACACCATTTTCCCATTAGTTTTTTTTTACAATCACAATTCGACACATGCTTAATGTTAAGCTCTACACGCGAAGTCGCCTCCGCTATGCCGGCTTGAGGAGACGAATGTGCACTATTAATTGACAAGGCACACTTCTCTCGTTTGCCTAGTCGCGTTTCGGGATTTATTTATATAGCATGGATATTTAAACAGAAGGTAGCCTCTTTTATAGTCTGCGTCTAGCACAAATTACAATATAATATAAGTACAATGTAATTATTTTCAATTATAATAAATCAATTTATTTCCGTCGCCAACTACAAAAAATTTTAAAAAATTAAGAACGTTCGTTAACCCCCCTCCAAAACTACGTAGCAAGTTTCAGTAAAGAATGAAGCACTTTACTAAAGCTATTTTAGACTTGACTGAAATTCGACCTGACTAGTGTTTTCATAGAATGGTCCTTGACGGACAAGACAGATTATTATAATGATTTTTTTTTTCAAGTGAGTAGAATCTGCCCTAGCAACATTTCTTTGTGGAAGCAGTTGTAGAAGCTCATGGACCAGAGAGAGCTTAACATCATCTCGGCCTACTGTAGCAAATATCATTAAAACATTGATGTATTATTATTAAAAATTATTTTATCAAAAATGGACATATGACGTATTAAAATTGAAACTGAATACATAAACAAGAAAAAACCAATACGTAAGTAAATAGTTGGGGGTTACAAAATAATTGTCACACCCAAAATGGTGGTCTAAGTGGCAAATCCTTATTCGTTATAGATAATTGTTAACGTGTACAATAAAGTTACTTTTTATGGTGAATTGGAATTTAGTGACAACTTATTTTACATAACAAATAGTGTTAAAATGCTTTTTGTATGCTATTCATATTGTATGTTATAGAAATTGGTTTTAGTTATTTGTTTGACACGCGGGGATAGCCGTAGCCATCAAGGGTCAAGTATGAGCTTACATTTACGCTGTCGCGGCGTGAAGTGAGAACTCTCTATCAACAGGCAATTTTATGTTTGCCACGAAGGTTAAAAAATTTGAAATGAAGCGTTCCTATTGGTGGAGAATTCTCACTTTACGCCGTGAAGGCGTAAAAGTCAACTCATACTCACGCCTCTGCTGAATGGTCTTCATGTGTACAGTGTATTTTTTTTTTAAATCAATATACGAGTATATCAATTTTTTAAATCAATGGGTTCTTTTCCTGGGTTGGAAGATGGATCTTAAAAAATCCACCCCGTATACAATAAATAGTCTGACCCTAAGCTGAGATACCCTGTATAGTACAGGAGAAACTTTTTTCTCTTTTTTTATATATTTTTTTGATTGTAGCTCGGCATATGACTCCGTCTGATCTCAAGCTAGAGCGCGCTTCATGAACGGAAACAGTTGATACCAGCAGCAGTCACCTCCGCTATACCGGCTTGAGGAGAGTATTCAGGTAGACAGTGCTACTATAAAGCTGTTAAAGGTACCCCTGAACGACAGACTGAGCTAATAACCATCACCAGACTGGCTACCACATCCGCGCGCATTACGGAAGACTTTTCCCATTAAATTTTCATCATAATTTAATAGTAAAATAGTCCTGTTTAAAAAATAAACAGCCGCTGTAACAATCTGCAGTCGTTGAAATTATAATGAAAAGTTATTTTTGTAAGACTTCCGTAGCATCACTCGCAAAGTACAGACTATAGATAAAATTCAGACATTTGTGACGCTAAAAAATAAACAATATATAATATTTAAACCTATTATATATACAAATATATTGTTACATATAAGGCGTATCTAGATATCACGTGGTATGAACACTAAATTGTTAATCCTTGGCAATACTTTGCACTTGCTAGAAGGGCTAATAATTCTAATTATATTAACTACTACTACCACTTAGCTCACGCCCACTGGGGTAGGCAGAAACTATGGAGCGCCGGCGACTCCTCTCTCTACATACCACTTTCGCTTCGACCACATCCATTACTCCCCTCATGCATGCACGTCGGTTGAGGGTGACTGATAAAGGTCTTCCTAGGGCGCCTCTTTCCGACACTGCCATCCACTTTCGCACAATAAATCTTTTCAGTTAATCTCCTTTCATCCATCCTTTACAAATGACCGAACCTCCTTAGGATACCCCTTTCCACTCTGGACACAATACTATCCTTGAGCTCGCAGCGATTTCTTATCACATTATATTAAATTATATTGAAAATAAAATATAAAATCAACATGCACGTGTCTGAGATGAAAATACTTTATTAGCGTAGACTCATCGTCAAATTCTACCATGACATCGAAAAGGCGTATGACGAGAAAACAAAAGAAACTCGCCAATTACAACCTGAAAAAAACCTAATTTAAATACAAGATAAATTAGGGAACACCAATATATATCTAATAATAATATATCAACCCCACGTATCAAGGTACTGCAGGGAGAGTCACTAAGTACTCTTGATTTAACAAATTAACTTTTTAACTTCATTCATTGGTCAAACGCGATTGCGGGTAACGCTATGTGCAGCGCTATAGTACCAAAACAAAATTAAATTAAAATTAAAAAACTACATACACAGTTGAAGGAAGTAGACCGCCCATACCGCAGCACGAATCCCTGTCATCATATCCTGTACATCTGAGGTAAGGTGGGATTCGAATACCCTTCTGTTACACACACACACACACAATACAATACAATTGTCTCGCCTTTTTCCCACAGGGATAGGCAGAGACAACGGAACGCCACTTACCACGATCCTGACACAACACCGTCGCTTCCTTTACATCCACAATTCTCTTCATGCACGCCCGACGGTTATGGGCACTAGGCAGCCCAGCTTTCATGAGGATGTCTCCTAATTGAACGGAAAACACCCTTCTTGACACCTTTGTGGGTCTGCCTTGTTTAACGCATCCATTCACACCAAATTTATATATTCCTTTCGTCAATCTCCTTTCATTCATCCTTTCCATGTGCCCAGACCATCGAAGCATTCCTTTCTCAATCCTCGTCACTTTTAAAGCACATCTATCGCGCACAACACTATTTCTCATTCTATCCGCTATCGTGACTCCACATACACTCACATATAGTGTTTTCTTTGTAAGTGTATTAGAAAAGAGCGAGGACACCCGTAATACAGACTATAGTCTAGTACGGGCTCCTCACCTCATGTAATTTTTTTTACTAAATAAATATTTGTTTTATTTTATTTTTTATTTATGCGTACGGATATCCCTTAACCCCCTGACTAACTTGATGCTTTAAGTGCAGTGTGATGATACATCTCACTAAGCCGGTATAGTGGAGACTACTGTTCGCAGATCTTCTTCTGTCGTTAGATTAGATCGCAGAGTACTAATAATAAGAAAAATATCTTCTTATTTATTTCAGCCTACCCCTGTTTATGTTTTTATAGCACTACGAATATTGTATAAAGAATCAGCTGTTCAATAGGAAAGTGCAATACTCCATGTAAAGAGGTGCACGTGGAATTGAAGGTTGGACTGGTGCAGACTGACCATAATTTTTGGATCTCACCATAAAATGCAGAACGATGACCCTCCCTGGACACACTGTTTGCTTCTTTTTTAGATTATTAGGACGTTTACACATTTATATATTATTTAAGATGAAAATTAAACAGAAATTTTTAATAATAACAACACTTGTATTTGCATATGCCATACGTTGTAATAATTTTCAATTGTTATAAAATTATTTCAACGATTTTAGTTAACAAAATTATATCGACTTTTTTTTGTTTTGGTCTACTTTGACATATGTTAATTTAGAGTGCGGTTACGAAGTGCCACATTCTCCTGCGCTATACCGGCTCGATCAGATTAAATGTGTGTGTGAATACTTCACATTTACTCGTATGTATGTAAGTATTTAATATATTATACATTACAAATTATATTCGCATCACTGAATGAATTTAATGCGACACACTATTCCTAAATAAATAACTAATTATAAATTAAAAAATAATAACGTCAATAAATTTTGGTGTTCTTAGAAAAATGCCATTAAGTTCTTGGCTTATAAAGGAGATGGGCCCTAAAAGAAATGGGCCCACAATTTTTTTCTCGAGTTTGTCGATGATTATTAGTTCATTTTGTAGAAAAATAAATCTACTTCCTTATTACCAATCAGTTTGAATTTTTTCACTCGGGTTATTGAGTAATTAAATGTTTTCTGATGCAATATTTGAGGTTATTATTATTTTAAATGCTTTAGTAATTGATGATATCTGTTTTTACGTAAGTAAACATTGTCTATTGATTGGTAAATTATATGTTGATATAATTAAAATGAATTAATAAAAAGATAAGATATTATTTTAGAATATTGTTTTGTTACCAAAATATTAGGTATCAAGTGGGCCCAAAGATGGGTATTGTCCTTTGCTTTGAACATTTTCAGCGGCGCATGCATCGACGAGGATATTTGAAACATTGTTTAGAATCACAAAAGGAAACTTCATGCAAAAATTCAGCTTTCCCTTAATTGTTCCGAAGTTTGACCTTTTTTTTGTCTTTTTATTCACTGGAATACAAAGTTGAATTAAGACACAATATTAGTATTAATGTAAACATAGCTTAAACATAAGTCCACTTCTTCTAACGGACTAAAGTACTACCTTATATCTCGGTGGGATTTCTGTTTTGGTGTCCAGTCTATCCTAAAAGGTAAACTCATCATTTGTGTGTTGCTATAAAGGTTTAAACACACTGATGACTTTAATTTTATGTGTAACATATTTTTATGAGACATGACATTAATTTAACGGCAGAAAGATGGTCTCTAGCGCAGCGATTAACGATTAATTTCTTTACTTTGATCGCTTAGTGTCACTTAGGTCCATTTGCACCAAAAGGGCCGTTAAACTTACTTTAACTATTACTTTTACGGCGACGTAACCGTTATACGCTTACATTTACTCTACACGCGTTGCTTCATTGTCGCGCCTGACATTTTTGACGCTTACGTCAAATGTATGAAAAGGATGTTTTTCTATTCTTTTTCGAAATCAGCCACTCTTTTAACGATAACAATATGAGTTTACACGATATTGCAATGCGTGTGGCGTAAATGTAAACGTTTAATGGTTAAATTATTTTAAAACACTACTTTGCAACTAATTTCCGCTAATCATGTTTAATGGTTACGTTTTCAGCGTAAAATATAACAGTCAAAGTAACTTTAATGGGTCTTTTAGTGCAAATCGACCTTAAAGAGTGGTAGTAAGAGTAGACCTTGTCGCGTTTCAGGAAAAGTTTGGATGTAGCCAAGTATAACGAGGAGTGTGTGGTGTGTCAACCTGAATGGTGCGCATTCGTCTCCGCAAGACAACATAGCGGAGTCGACTGCTGCCTGCAGAAATTAGCTGTAGTAGCAGTTGTTTCTGTCCATGGGTTGCACTCTACCGGTGTAAAGACCTAGCGGAGTGTCGCCATATGCCGAGCTACAATAAAAAAAGTATCCGCTAAACTGGACATAAAATCTTACTGCAACAGTTCGCGAACTTTCTAATCTAGTGTATTCCAAGCTTAATTATTACGTAACTCATTGAAGATATGAATGGTGGTTGTTTTTGGTTTTGTTTACATACCGTGTTAGGTGTAGCTTTTTAGGGATCAAGTAAATACGGGTCAAGTTTAATAGCTACTTTTTATATGGCGAGTTGTTTTATTGAACTTCAAGAGCCATATTTACATTTAATTTAGGTTTTTTTTTGTACTGAAGATTTATCTGAGGGAATGTCTGTTTCTATTTAACTTTAATGGAATTTTTCTTTTTCAATAACGGTTAACTCCTAATCCTAGTCTGTAATAAAAGATAGTCATAACTGATTCATAATCAATGTACAGTCAAAATTATAATACCTAGTGTTCTGAAATTTTAGGGGTAGCTTCGTTTTACAGTAGGCGTGCACTAATAAAGGATTGCAAAATTTTCTTTGGACCAGAAGTGACTGCGACACCTCGGACACAAAACGAGTAGGGAGGACAAATTAAAAAAAAATTAAATCGGGTAAAAAAATCTCCATCATATAATATGTCTGGGCAGCGGCGGGCACTATCAGCTATTGCTTTTTTGCTACTAAAAATGCAAAGAAAGAAGAATTCTTGTTTCGAGATTAACTCTGAAGTAGCCGCACATTCGCCTCAAGCCGGCGGCATAGCGGTGGTTACCCTGCAGTCTGGTAAACATTTTCTGTAGTGTTTCGATATTACCTTAGAAGTAGTCGAGTACTAAGTTTAGTAGCATAAACAAATTCGTTTCAAGCCGGCATAGCAGCGGTTATGAACATGATACGAACTGATAAACATTCTCTTGTCTCCCTTGATCGACCGCAGTCAACCTTAAATCAGACGTAGTACGGTCAGATTTTAAAAGTTTAAAAATACGATTATAAATTACTTAAGCGAAAATAATTTAATTAAAATAAATTTTATCAATTCCGCCAATAATAAAATTTAATTGTGTATTCATTTGTGTAAATTTTTAACGTAAAATTATCAAGAGAAGCGTGAATTTACTCTCTCGCGTTAATGAAATTTTTAATTAATTCGGAATTGAGAATATGATGTTTGACGTTTTACGGTCATCCCTGGACAGCGTCAAATCAAGTATTATATACTTATATGATTACGTGAATATATTTTAATATTATTAGGTATATTTTTTTTTTATTCCAAAACAGTATGATAAGAAATCGGTGCAAGCTCAAGGACAGTATTGTGACCAGACTGGAAAGGGATATGCTAAGGTGGTTCGGTCATTTGGAAGGATGGATGAAAGGAGATTAACAAAAAAGATCTATTGTACGAAAGTGGATGGCAGTGTCGGAAGGAGGCGCCCTAGGAAGACCTTTCTCAGTCAGATCGGTCAACTGCTAAGAAAGGGTCAGACGGGGAGCACCTTCAACCGACGTGCATGCATGGGGAGTCGCTGGCGCTCCATAGTTTCTGCCTACCCCAGTGGGAACAAGGCGTGAGCTAAGTAGTAGTAGTATTTTTTAAATACTTGTTTCACAGAGACCTTTCAAAGTACGTATACCATAGTTATATTGGTACCGGTCACAATTTAGGGAGGTTTGAAGACGGGTCTCAACGATCGTGATCGTGTCCCCTACAGTCAGACCACGGCCAATGAATTATTATAATATATATATTATTATAATAATAAATAAATAGCGAGTTTTGGCGGCCATCTTTACAGAGACATTAGGTTATCTGTCTTGAATTATTTTCCTAAACTTGTGTTTCTTCGAGTGTTAATGTGTAATAATGGTGGATTATTAACCATTAAGTGTTCGTGAACGTACATGAGTGTGGGCAAACAATTCAAAAGAAGAGAACCTGTGTTTTTAATTCTAACTTTTTTTATTGTAGCTCTAAGCTCTGTAAGCTAGAGTGCGGTCCATGAATGGAAACAACTGCTATTACAGAGAAATCACTACGGGCAGCAGTCGCCTCCACTATGCCGAGATTGACAGTGCACACTCCTCACATCAGGCGGAGTGTTGTCAGATACCGAGCCGCGCAATAGTTTTTTCCAATCTTCTAGGTAATTGATAGCTTTAATCTTAAATCAATATCAAAAATGAACCAATCCCCGTTATACCGTCCTATATCACCGAATAAGGTGTTTAGCAGAATGTATGTTTACCAATCGGGTGTCACTAAAAAAGGGTAAAACTCGATTAAAATGTTGTAGTCGATGTTTAAATATGTTATTTTATTCGTAATTTTAGTAAATAACTGTCATTGTGTAGTTATACGGTCGATGACTTGTAAAGTTTAAGTCACACTGCAACGAAGTATCTTCTTTTTTATATCAAGGCATATGACAACACTCGGCCTGGTGTTAACTAGAGTGCGGTCCATGAACGGAAACAATTGCTACCACAGATAATTTTTTACAGGCAACAGTCGCTCCTGCTATGTCGGCTTGAGGAGACGAATGTGCACCATTCAGACGGTGACAGTACACACTCCTCTCGGTATACTTTCAAACTGATTCCGAAACATACGGGTGTTACATTCGATATTGGCTGAACTTTGAACATATTTGATATAAATTTAACTATACAGACATTGTACTTATATTGTACGCTTTTGAATGGAATTTTGAGATTTATTTTTTAACATTTTGGTTGTTTGTATTATCTTTTATGCTATTGAATTATATTTTTGTTATGACAGCCAACAGTGTATTTTTTTACCTATATCTTTGTGTAATTTTTCAAGGACAAAAATCTTTCCACTACTTTTTTCAGCAGGTCTTTATTGGAAAAAAAATTGTCCTAGTAGAACTTCTAGTTCTAGATTAACTTAAACAATATTTTGAGAAGTGTCAGCAGTGCGGCTAGATCCTTAAATTCAACGTTTGACCAAACACATCGCCCATCGGCTACCATTTGTGTTTTTGCGTGGACGTTGTATTATTTTGTTGTTCCATTCACACTTTTTAGCCACTTTCGCCCACTTTTCTATGATGTCACTTTTTAATTACCATAAGTTAAGACCGCTTTTATATCCTAAATTATTTTTTTATTATAGCCCGAACTATGACAACATAATTCTAAGTTAGAGTGCAATCCATGAACGAAAACAATTGCTACCACATATAAATTCTAATTAGTGGAACTAATTTCTAAAGAAAACATAAACTTGTTCAAAACAACTAGCGCCATCTATTAGCCGTTTATGTAACTAAAACAAATGAATCAGTCGATAATGCAAGCGCCATCTGCTTATGATCTATACATTATTTAGAGGTTTATTGTAGTTCGTCTGTTTTTCACTAGATGGCAGTAGTCTGTTTTATGTTATTTTTGGTATTATACCACGCGAAAGAAAGCTAATAATGTAGAATAGAAAATGGTGTTGCATTTTCTTTGTTTACCTCAACAGTAAATAAAGTAAAACGTGATAATATGTTCTGATTTTGTTTAATATCAATTTCTCAACGAACGGCCTAGTAATAAACTTAATTTGATTGTCCTAAAAGTGTCGGGTTTCTAAGTAAAATACATTCTAATTATTATTTTGTCGACTCTATGACTATGCTTTCTTTATGTTACAGTTACATATAAAAATTATCATATTAAAAAAATAAAAGTCAATTAATTATGTTGCTTTGAATTTTGATAAGATCGTACCAAGATGACCATTGTGATCATGAAATTACTATTTAATGTAAAAGAATGGTTGATAGACTTATGTCTATAGACTCCTGTCCGACCTACGACGAATAGAAGTGCGCAGGTCACAAGATAAAATATTTTAATATAATATTTTAATTAACATTATTCAAAAACTTTTTCAAATTTATTCTGTAATGCGGTACACAGTCGTCGCATCAAGCCAACATAGTGGAGGTGACTGCTGCTGTCTGAAATGTCAGACTATTATAAAAATATTAATATAATTATACTTATAATTATAATACACTTAGTAATTTTTTAAATACAATCTTTTATTATTAATTAATTGTGGTCAAAGCATCCGTGCAAGCAGAGGCCGCAGGTTCGATATACGTCTCAGGTCACGCTGTATCAGCGCGTTGATTCTCTTTTGTTATAAATAAATGATAAATAATCCTTGGGATTTCAATATTTATTCCTAAAACAGTATTTTTAACAAATGTCTAAATAACCTAGTAAGACCTAATAAAAGCCAATGACCTAACTTTGTTCGTAACACACTATGCATATTAAAATCGATACAGACAATGTCATGTCTGCGTGTGTGTTTCTGTGTCATTTATTATGTAGAAGGCAATCAATGTATAGGTGTTGAGGCATATGAACTAAAGTGATGAACAGGATAAGGGTGGAATGGAGTAGATATTATTATTAACTTATTATTATTTTTAAACTCGACATATTGTGGATTTAAGCATAGGCAACATAGGCAGTTGCCTATGAGCTGCCACCCACCACAAAAAAAAATTAAATCGATAAAGGCTCAGTAGAAACAAAAAATACTGAGTTTTGTCTTGAATTTTGTGTTAGCCAATAAAAACTTTTAACAGTTAACCACTAACGATGGGCCGCCGAAGTCTAAATCCGGCGCTGGATGTTCGATCTATGACAGCACATACAGACAGCTTGAGCACAGATAATGGTTAAAAAGGCACTCTTCTCTTCTTATACCCGATTACTTCCACACTGTCCCCGAAACGCGAATTCACTGAGTAAAACTGTTTCAAAAAGTACACTTTATATGAATTTAATAAGCCAACTAAACAAAGGAAAAGAATGTAACGGAAAAAAAAATCAACTTAATTCGTCTCCATTCATGTCTATGCGAAGTTGTCTCTTAAAGGGGTGTGAGTATTGCCTCGTAGGGGTGGATTGTAATTTCTGTGTAACCATTGTACGTACAAACCACAAATATATTATGAACATTGAATTTTGATACTTTTAACAAACTATACATTATATCCAGCGACTAACTCTTTCATTTTTCACTTCTTTGTATCAAGCTTATAGTATGTTGTCCCAGCCCGAATCCGTAGCCGCTGTTGAGTTGTATTTTGTTATTATTTTCTTTAAAGGTGAGTAGATTCATTTTCTTTTGTTTTTTTATTTATTTTTTACTTATGTGACATTTGTATTTTTTATTTTTCTTTTATTATTATCTTATATAAAAAAAAATATTTGACACTATTATTATTTTGACATTTACACACCCAAATGGGTAGTTATGGAGAAACACTAACATAGAAATAAGACCATTGTTACTAACCCATAACCAGTAAATAAATTATTTGATTTGATTTGATTTATGATTTATTTATGTGTTAATTTTTGATATTATAATTGTTTAGGCTTCAATGGGGCTGAAATCGCTACGATTGTGAGCGCAAGCACCAATCTAAATAAAGATTAAAAAAAAAAAGTATCAAGCTTTTGATTCTACGAGATTGACGACGCATTGTGTCGACGGAAATAGCAGGCGAACAAAACGGTTCAGCGCATCATTTTTATGTCGCACAATCGATAAATACATTGCTTTGCCTTCTTACGTGTTCTCCCACTTCTTTAACCTTAGATCCTTCAAGTGGAGCGTGAAAAAGCACCTTCTCAGGCTGGTATAGTAATGGCGACTGGTGCCATCGTGTAAGCGGTTCTCTAGTCATCAGTGCTCATGGATCTCCGCTGTGCTTACTGTTAAAAGTCGTGAAAATTCAACAGATGGTATTTCAACTATTTAGATTATTCTAAGTATCAAGATATATAAATCCTAATATATTTTGTTAGAAAAACAGACCGATTTAACTAAAAATTTTGTTTTAATCGATGTCGATAGTTAGTTTGGTGTGTGACTCGATACATGGCGCACGGTAATTTCTTTTTTTTTACATACAAACCCCTGAAAAATAAGGTCAGTGGACTGAATAAAAGGTCGTAGTTTATTACACAAAGAACTCTTTTATGTGAAAATTATAATGTGTTATTATTTTCTTTTTTTAAAAGTTTTAATTAATTAATCCCTTTTTTGTGTTTTTAATAGTAGTAAAAAAAATACGTTGTCAAGAATTATAATTTTTTTTGACGTATTCAAACATTAAAATTCAAACGAAACAGAGCTCGAGGTGGGAATCGAACCCGTCTTCCGTTTTACATACAGACCACTGATGCAATGCTCACGTTAAAGCAAAACTTTTCGATTATATCTTTCCATCAGCAACCCTTCCAACTTCACTTATTACTGTGGTTTACGACTTTCCCAGCCACGTCTTTCCTTCTTCCTATAAACATGGGATCCTTCAAGCGCAGTGTGAACTCACAAAGCCGGCATAACGGATGCGACTGCTATATGCGGATCCCCTTTTCTGACAGCAGTCGCTGGATCGCACTCTAGCTTAACATCAGGCGGTGTGCAGTAATATAACGTGCTAAAATAAGTAATTTTTTTTTAACTGTTCTATTTCATCTTCTAAATTTAATACAGGTACTAAAGTAACTAGATGCGTACTTTGTTCTCTCAGTTCTAATATGTAATACAAACTTTACAGTAGGTGTACTTAAAGCATCAAGTACTAATAAAAGCTCCGAGCTGCAAGGTATTTATCTCATTTCCAGAAGTGTATAAACACGATTGCATTTCCCCGATTTTATTAGATTTCTTAGCGAATGAAAAATCTTTTTTCCTATTTCTTTTCCGACGTAAATAAACCAATATTGTTGTTTACCGGTGTCTCTTTAATTTCATTTTTTGTGTTTCTATATTAGAAATTTTTAACGTTTTTATTTTAAATTTAAAATATATATTGATTAACCGGATTGTTTTTATTTTTATTTATTATTATTATTAAATTTGTCATTCTCTATTTTTAAATATATAAAAAAATATTAGTCCTGCACGGGTTTCAGGACTAAATCTGATGATAAATTAGAGTGCTGTCATGGGTGGAAACCACCACTACGGTAACACAAAGACAATTTAATATCTGCAGGCAGGTGTCGCCTCCGATATGCCGGCTTAATGAAACAAGTATACCATCTAGATAAATAAAAAAGAAAACTAAATTAATAACGCGTATTTGTAAATTAGGTTTACTGTCTCGATTTAAGATTTAGTAATTATTTATTTTTATACAAATTATCTTTTATATTATTTTATTCGCATACTCTCCGTGGATATTAGAGACTAATAAATCTTTAGAAACCCTTCTAACAAAATCCACTTCAATAATTAAAGTGAAATAGTGTATTTGAAATGTGACTGTAATTTTGACAATGGGGTGTGGAAGTTCTGCTCATGTGGTCTCCAATGGCGAGGAGTTAAGTAATGGTCACGCAAAACTGAGTAACGGGAATGCAGATGGGTGTAAGAAGGACGATCTGGATGACCTGCCAACTGTTGTTTTACCAGAATCACCTGTCAAAAAACCTCGTAAGTTTTTTTTACCTGACGTCCTGAGGTAGTACTACCAGTTTCGAATGTAACACCCCTGAAGTGACCTAGTCGCGTTTCGTTAATAGCCAGGGTTAACGAGAGGAGTGTGCACTGTCAATCTAGATGGTACATGTTCGTCTCCACAAGCCGGCTTAGTGGAGACGACTGCTGCCCGTAGAGGTTTCTCTGTAGTAACAGTTGTATCCATTCATTGGCCGCAATCTAGCTTTACATCAGGCGGAGTGTTGTCACATGCTATGAACGAATATAACTGCTGATGTCTCTGTTATGCCGGCTTGTAGAGACAAATGTGCACCATCCAAGTTGACAGTGCACGCTTTTCTCGTTATACCTGACTAATTCTAAATGTTATTTCGTAATGCAACTAGGTCACTTCACGGGTGTTACATTTGAAAGTGGTGGCACTACCACGAGATGGCAGAATGGGTTATGTTATTATTACAAGATATTTTTTATTAATATTAGCTTTTTTAATGATTTTCATGGAGCCGCAATGGATGCCTCTCTCGCGAGGCCGTCGTCAGTCGCTTATCAATCCTTGTATTCACATTGCGTGTTTTTGATATTTCGACAATGTTTTGTGTTTTTTTAACAAATAATGAGAGTTACGTATAATATGTATATTAGACAAATAAGTTTCAAAAATGATGTAAATTTGAAAAGAAAATATATCTCAAGAATAAAAAATGAAATACCTGTTACAGCATCAGTATGATATATTTCTTATATGAATAATTGTATCATTAAAAGGAGAATTCCCATTTCTGGGCCCACTTGATACCTAATAATTTGATAACAAAACAATATTCTAAAATAATAACTTATTTTTTTATTAATTCATTTTAATTATATCAACATATCATTTGCCAATCAATAGACAATGTTTAATTACAGATATCTTTAATTATAGAAGCATTAAAAATCATAATAACCTCAAATATTGGATCAGAAAACATCTAATTACTCAATTACCCGGGTGAAAAAATTAAAACTGGTTGGTAATAAGGAAGAAAATTTATTTTTTTACAAAATTAACAAAAAATCATCGATACACTCGAGAAAATATAACCAATACAAACTACTTTCCATAACTATTTTATTACACTTCTTCCCTATCACTGCCCCTTTGCCACTTCCTGCGGTGTCAGCTGAAAATCAGCGCTCTGACATTTGCTAGAGCACATGCTGAGCTGATTTCCCTTTTGTCACCTCACCCTGTATATATCTAAAAACATCTGTACTTTCTGACAAATAAAAGATATTCTATTCTATTCTAAAATTATTGTGGGCCTATTTTTCTTAGGCGAATGGGCATTCTCCTTTCTGGTTGATGTGGTTTGCACCTGTCTGTCCATCATTTTACACCTGTATTTCTTTTAGAAGACATGCCAAGTACACGCTAGTTCGTTATTTACCGATAAATTTTATATTATATTACGAGCGAACTTAATTTCATTTTATTTAATAAACAAAGTAACTTAGAGAAAACAACAAAATTTTATTTTAACTAAATAAACTTTTACTTGAACTTAAATCTACTAGTTTCCCTCTCAAGAGAATTTCCCTTTATTGTGTCGCAAGTAGCAATCATTTCAATTGAATTTGTAGTGAATGTAAACAAGACAATCTACTTAATGGCATTAATTAATCAGTAGTCTATTTGCATTTACTGTAGGTTTATTTATAGCGTTTAAATTTTAAATCGTATTTTAGTTGAAATAAAAAAGGAATTCGGAATTTTATCGCGGCATTCGGTGGCATGTTTTTGATGATATTGCACCAATGTTTTGTGTATTTTTTTAACAAATAATGGTACTATAATATTATGTAGTTGATATTGGACTATCAAATATGTAAAATTATGTAAAAGTTATTATTATTATATATATTATTATATTTAAAAAAATACACTTGTACTGCATCAGTGATAATACTAGTACCGAAGTGTGATGTCCACGGAATTGCTTTATATATTTTTACACCCTGTATATAACTTCTTAAGCACATATTGTTGATTTTGACTTTAATTTTAATTTTAATTCAATTTTGTCTTGGTTTTGATTCTAATTTTAACTTTGATTTAGATTTTAATTTAATTTTAACTTTTGGTTTATTCTTCATTTTATTGTGTACGATGTGGCACCTAAAGGTGGATCATTTACCTAAAAAAATAATCAATAATTGTTAAACATGATTTAATAATTCCCACCACTGTAATGGTCGCCCTTAAAAATGTAAAAATAAAATAAAAATATTGTGAACGTCTTAACACATTATTTTTATACATAGACATGTACATACATATACAGGTTGAATTTTTCAAGTGGGCTTTCATGGCGAAATCCTAAACTATAAGAGATATCGAAAAAATTCATCAAAATCGGCATCGAGACTCCTTTCAGCATTTTTCGATATCTCATATAGTTTAGGATTTGGCCATGAAAGCCCACTTGAAAAATTCACCCTGTATATTTTTTCTCATAGCATTCCATTTGTAGTAGTATTTTAGTTAAGAATGGTCACGCAACTTGATATTTTTCCTAAAATAAAAGGTTTTCTTCTTAATATCGAAAGAGAGAGAATTACATATCTTTGGAATTTAACACGTTTGGTTAATATTATTGTTGTTTTTTCTTTTTCGCTGAAAAATTAAGATCTAAATACTAAGAGAATACAACTAGATGTGGAATAACGTTGCCAATGTGACGCGAGGGAAAATATGGTCACAGCCACGTTTAGGTGCTGTTAGTATTTGACGTGACGATAACATTGTCAAATCGTTTGAAGCGGCCTTCGGTTTTTTTATGTCAGATGTATAAAGTTTGCACCTCTAGTATATATCTCACTGCTAGGAGGCCGTCAATACGCAAAAGGACCGTTAAATAAAATAACTAATATTAAACGTTTATACAGTTTTTATTGTAGCTCGGCATGTGACAACACTCCGCCTGATGTAAAGCTAGAGTGTGCGGTCCACGAATGGAAACAACTGTTTCGGGCCTCAGTCGCCTCCACTATACCGGCTTGAGGAGACGAGCATGTACCATCTATTGACAGTGCACACTCCTCTCGATATACCTGGCTACTTTCAAACTATTCCCGAAACGCGACAAAGTCATTTGAAGGTGAGGGAGGTGTTACATTCGAAACTGGTGGTACTACCCCAGGACAGCAGACTGGACTGGTTACGTTGTGTGGAATTAAAAGATACAAAAAAGCAAGATAAAAATTATTTAGAATATATTCATGCATAATGCATATATACAATTATACATATACATTTAGCATTAATATTAAGCTAATTTTGTCGCCGCATGTATTTCCATAACTTTATTCTCAAGCTACTCGTAATGGTATTACCTATATATATAATAGAACCTATATAATAGAAATATTAAAAACGAAATATTAAGTACTTTATTCGCTTTCAGCGATTGCTTTCGAAATACCGTTGGACGAGATAAATACAAGTAAAAAAGGTGTGTCGTCACCTCCACCACATATTCAGCGGCTATTACAACCTCCCCAGCCTGAAATAACATTACCTGATATTGAAGGGAAACTTGCTGAAGCTGAAAGTAGAAGACAGTTGGTAAATTTTTCTTCTATTTTTTACACTAACTAGCCGGAATAAATGGCTGTTACTCTTGATTATGGTTCTTTCAGATCTTGCAGCAGAGAGCAGCATCTGCTCAGAGACGAGCTCAAAAAATGATGAAATCTTTACATGAAATGGACAGGCTTGATTCTGAACATGTACGTATTCAGTTATAATTTTATTATTGTGATGAAAATTGGATAAAAAAAAACACAATAACCACAACATTCATGTATTCATGTATTTGAAACATGTTCTATGATTAGAAATGTACCTAGATTTAAACAATGCGGAGTTTCATATTTGGTTGGCACCGACTTCAAAAATATGCTAAATAATAATTTAGTAAATAAGTAATAATCATCTTGTTTGTGCTTATTAAATTGTGTGTAGGTACTCTCAATTAAAATTATTATTTTTTACTTCTTAGTGATTTTAGTGTTTTATTTAGAAGTCGGTTCAATTTTGTTCAGAAATGTTTTTTTTACCAGGTTATCAAATATTGAATAAAATAAAATATATATAAAATAAAATAAAATTCGGAAACTAATTTAATATTTCAATATTGAATATATTTTAGGAGCCAATGGATGTGAAGGAAGCAATCAAAAACGTGACGAGTAACACGCTGAAAATTTCTCCAGGACCAATAGCATGGGAAGATAAAAATATTTAATAACTTGAGGAAAGTATTTTTTATTTTTATGAACTTTTTCTTCTAAAGTCAAAGTAGATTTCTTATTGTATAAATTGTAATTATAAATTGTAATAGTATATATATATATATTAAGCCTTAGTTTTAGAAAGAAAACTCCTTATCAATAATGCTGGATCAATATTTGGGAAAATCGTTTTATTACAAAAAAAATATATATTCTTAGCTTCTTTATATTAAATTTTAACAATATTTTAATTTTTGTTATTAATAAAAACAATGTACTTTCAGCTGTACTACTTTAATAGTTTAAGAAACAAATTGACGACAACAACAACTATTGCAAGTTTTTTCATTTTACCTCCTTTCGTAGGAAGTTTTAGTAAAGACTAGCGACGAAACCCCCGGCGTTGCTCGGGTCAAAATACATCGCATGTTTAATGGTATAAAAAAATATTTAAGGATCCGTTTTTAAAGTAGATATTGTAAATTTCTATCTTAGATATTGAGAGACTTATTTGACCATTAAACATACGGTGTTTGTAGAGTTAATCAAATCAAATAAATTAAGTAATTAACGAATTGAAAATAAGAAATACTCTGGTAAATGTGGAAACAGAAAATTGTAGAACTTTCTAGAATGTATTCTCCCAATCCTTCGATCCTTCAAGCGGAGCGTGAAAAAGCATCTTGTCAGGCCGGCATAGTGGTGGCGACTGGAGCCACCGTGCGAGCGGTTCTCTAGTCGTCAATGCTCATGGACCTCCACTGCGTTTACCATCAGACCAGTCGAGGTCACATGTTGTGCCAAAAAAAAACATTCTATATCGATTTTAGCAGCTATACACATTTTTAATGTTTGTAGATAATTCTAGAAGTTTTTAGAACTTTCTAGATTATTTCATGTCGATTTTAACAGTACCGCTCATTTTGGAACTTTCTAGATCATTCAAGAAATTTGTAGAACTTTCTAGAACAGTCTATGTCGATTTTAGCAGCTATACACATTTTTGATGTTTGTAGATCATTCTAGAAGTTTTTTGATCTTTCTAGATCATTCCAGAAATTTGTAGAGCTTTCTCGAACATTCTATATCGATTTTAGCAGTTTATATAGTTTTGGAACTTTCTAGATTTTTCTGGAAATTTTTATAACATTCTAGATCGATTTTAGCAGTTGATAACGTTTTGGAACTTTCTAGATCATTCCTGAAATTTTTAGAACCTTCTAGAACATTCCAGAAATTTGTAGAAATTTCTAGAACATTCTATATCGATTTTAGCAGTTAATAACGTTTTGGTACTTTCTAGATCATTCTTGAAACTTTTAGAATCTTCTAGATCAATTGTAACAGTTGACACATTTCTAAATTATTTTTAAAAAATTTAGAACTCTATACTTAGAACTCAACATGTCATAAGTTAGAAAAAGACAAACTTAGTACTCAAAATCTCATAAGTTAGAAAGAGACAGATGTACATTTTTTGAGATTTTTGCCTCCCACAACCACCCTCTTCCACCCACCGCGACCAAACAACCTTACTTTCACCAGGAGACCTAGGGGTATCTACCACCCCAACGGGAAGCAGATTGGAGTTGGTGATCATAGAGAAAACCCTGTATTTACGTACTAACATTAGCATTTTATATAAGTATTTAGATTTTTAACTTGACTAGGACTCGACTGTCATATTTAATATGATTAACGAATGACTAGTGATGCATGTTAACTTGATGCAAATATTTACTTTGACAATGGCAAATTGTTATAATTCCATATAAAAATAAATTAAAAAAAATGTTTTTATTCTTTCTCTGGGGCTAAAGTCAAAAGGCAATCGACAGTTGTCACTTGATCGAATCGACAACAAAACGTATGGCATTTGACGCTTCGAAACGTCAAATCCTATATATTTTGTTGTCGATTCGATCAAGTAACCTGGTCGATATCTAATGAACGTTACAAAAAAGTGTATTTTACATACATGTATAGAATAGAGTGGGCATTGTTCTTTGTACATACTTTTATAATATGTATTGTGTATATTATTGTAACTTTTGTATTTATCTAATATACTATTTTATACATAGATTTTATAATAAACAATGTTTTTACAAATATTTAACTATCTTGAAGTTCCACTGTTCATAGAGCTTAGCGTAATAATAATTGTATTTTAGAGTAGCCAGCAGTACACGGCACACCTAAAGTGCGATCCATGAGCGAAGAGAACTGTTACAAAGTGAGCAGTCGCCTCCGCTTTGCCGGCTTGAGGAGACGAACCATCCATTGACTAGGCACTGTTATTATACTCGGCAACTTCCAAGCTAATTCCAAACCGCAATTTCACGGGTTACACTTGAAAGTGGTGGTATTAGCCAGTGTATTTACATGCCGAGCTACTGTAATAAAACATTTTTTGAATAAATATTTGAACTAAAATTTGTATTATTATTCCATGAACATGGTTGGCGTGTTTAAAATACTTACCTAGCAGTATCATTAGAATTATTACAACTGGCAGTTTTGCCTCGTTAAATTTTATGTGTACATGGCTATTATATGTGGGGAGTAAACGTTGGATCAAGACTCGAGGCCTATATATATATATTTTTAATATAGCTCGGCATGTGACAACACTCCGCCTGATGTAAAGCTAGAGTGCGGTCCATGAATGGAAACAACAGCTACTTCAGAGAAACCTGTGCGGGCAGCAATCGCCTCCACTATGCTAGCTTTGAGGAGACGATCATGTACCATCTAGATTGAGAGTGCACACTCCTCTCACTATACCTGGCTACTTTCAAACTATTCCCGAAACGCGACAAGGTCACTTCACGGGTGTTACATTCGAAAGTGGTGGTACTACCCCAGGACGGCAGACAGAACAAATATCCATCATCAGTCTGCCTACCACTCTTTAATTTTTTTCTATTGTTTTATCTATGTTATTTTTGCCATTTGTTAGGACCCAAGAACCTTTTCTAGCTATTTCCAAACTGATCCTGAAAGGTGACTACATTTGAAAGTGGTGGTCCTACCCGAGGACGGCAGACCAGGCTAATAACCACCATCGGTCCGCTTACCACTATTATTTTATATAAATAGAATGCTAAAGTTGAAACAATCAATTTAAAAATCACGCGACGTGTCTGGAGTAACCTTCGAGTCAATCTTTGAGGGTTTGATAAGGTCAAGGAACCTAAAGACTACTTAAAACTGAACTACACATCAATTATTTATTTTTAGAGTTCGGACGCCTCGTCTTAATTTTATACGCTTGCTTAGAAATAATTTCTTCGTTTGCCTTGTGTGCAATGATGTATTTAAAAAAAAATAGCGGAATTACGTCCATCATAAACAAATCACATCGAATTAGTCCGAAATTGAGAGGCGTGAAGTGGGAGCGCCCGGTCTGTCAAATATTATATGCCAGTATACGCACTTGCCGGCATAGCGGAGACGACTGCTGTCTGCAGACACTTTTACCCTGTGGCAGCAGTTGTCTCTACTCATATATCGTATTCTAGTCTAGCATCAGGCGTAGTCAGATGTTATTAAATAAAGATATATTATATTATATATGTAGGTACGTATACATACATACACAATTAATCGTAGTTAGGTAATATTTAAACAGTTTAAAAGTGATATATTATTGCAGTTTATCCTAATTAATAATTCATCTTTTTGCATCATTTTCACACTTGAATGAGGAACTGTTTGAAGGTGACTTTGTAATGTGGCTGATGCAATTACATTCGTATTTTAACACTAGTATTTTTGATTAATATTCTCTATTTAAGTAAAGATATTATTTTGATTAATCAGTATAAAAATAGTTGAATAATTAAATTAGTATAAACTAAATTCGTTAAGTGAAAGAAAATTATTAATTTATCAAAAAATAACGTGTTTATAACTTAAAACAAAAAATCACTTACTGTTATTTTTCACGGTTTACGTTTTCGAATTTACCACGTCATCGGGAAGCAGACACCATACCAATGGATATCTGGTAGTCCAGCCAGAAGAAAGCAACGGTAATCCGCTATCACCCTCGCCCACATGTGACAGATTCTCTTCCAAAAGAAGAGTGTGACAAGATGAGAGACCCCACCTCAGACCAGTATTTATAATGTTTTTATTATCATAATATTACTTATTTGTTTTAATTGCTAAAACGTCCAAAGTTTACAACATAGTTAATTATAATCGTTAAATTATACAGAATAAATACACAGTTCGGCAGTAACTTCCTCTGGGATTTCGGCTGGGACCGGACGTGGAATGTGCGTACTACTATATAAACTTTGTATTCACTAAATGTATTACACATCGTCTGTCGATTAACAAAATGAATCATTACATATCGGTGAGTTTGTTTTATTTATTCAGGACTAAGGCTAATGCGGGCCCCAGGCAACATAGTAATTCCGGGCCTATTATTTTTCATGATACATACTTTGCGTTCTTCGGGCCCCAAAAATTACGGGCCCAGGGCACGTGCTTAAGTTGCCTAGGCCTTAGTCCGCCTATGTATTTATTAATATAAATAGTTACATAGTAATTATTTATTGACAATAGCGGAGCTAGGCCTCGAGCCTGACGCGGACGAATGCGAAAGCACACCCGCATCTCTGCCACCTGGCGATCGAGAGGAACACCGTGAGGTTTTATTCGGTACATCTCGCGTGCATGCGCTATCGAGCATGCCGCGCTGGCGCCCATACTCTAATATGTATGCGCGCTTGCCCCAGGGAGTCCGACACACCCTTGGCACTATCCCAATAGTGCGAGGAAGTCCGTAATGGATTTCCTCACGATAAAAAAAGGCCTCGAGCCTGAAAGGACCCTGCAAGAGTTTATTTATTTATTTATTCAAAATTTTTTCAACAAGCAAGCTGAACTAATAGTGGCATGCCAAGCTAAAAAAAATTTTTTTTTGACTGGGAACTGTACTTGCCCTCGCAAAGCGCTTAGGTCGCCCACGTTCAGTTTCGACCTCGCGCCTCAGGGTGCATCACAAACATTGCAGCTTGGAGACATTGTTTTTTTTTCATTTATGATGTCTCTGCTCATGGGTTGCACTAAGACTAAGATGCTATAATATACCTTAGTCAATACAACTCTTTCTTGACTTGTTAACCTTCTTTAGTTAAATATTTTTTAGCACATTGATTTTATTTATTGTTCTAGTTTGCCCTGCTGTTGGCTGTTGCTGGCTTAAGTCATGGTAATGCCATTGGATATAGTTATGGATATGGTAAGGTTTTGTTTAGTAAATAAATATTTAGTAAAATTTTAAATATTATATGTATTATGGGTATCAAGACAATACAAACATAAAATACCCAAGCTTACACCCAGAATTATATTTTTTTAAATAGAAACGAAAAGAACAAAAGCACGAAATTAATATTTATATACGGTTACCTACAATTTTATAATCAAATCAATAATTATTAATAAATAAAAAATATAACACAACATCGACAAGCAAATATTATAAATTATGGTGGAAATTGTGAGAAATTTTAACACGTTTACATATCCGTCATTCAAACTAATTTTCATCATAATATATATTTTTTTTATTTTAGCACGTCATATGACCGCACACCGCCTGATGTTAAGCTAGAGTGCGATCCATGCACGAAGGCGACTGCTATAAGGAGATCCGCAGACAGCATTCGCATCCGCTATGCCGGCTTTGTGAGATACCTCTTCACACTGCGCTTGAAGGATCCCATGTTATAGGAAGAAAAAAATGCAATAATCCAAATTAATAATAATAAAATAATAAATCTTACTCCAGGCTTACCAACACCGTACATTCCTCAAGTAGTGAGTGCACCGGTGTATTCTCCAGCAGCCATCTCCACAGCAAACATGGTGAAAGCAGCCCCTATCCCAGTGATCAAGACATATGCTGCTCCTGTCTATACAACTCCACTCGTACTATCAAAACCAATCATCTCTGCTCCATATTATGGGTATCCATATTACGGATATGGGTTAGCTAAAAGTTATGCCCCATGGCCTATTTTTAACCTGGGATTAGGGTACGGTTACGGAAAATATTAATTCTGTTTTAATGTTGATTGCTGTTTCAAATAATTGGTTTTTTATGCACTATTAAATTTATTTTATCATTCATTTGTTTTTTTTTATTAAATTGATACTAAATCATGGTGCTCGAATTTCAAAATCGCTTTTTGTAGAGCAGTCTTTTGCAAAATAGTAGGTAGACTGCTGAGTGCTGATGGATCTTGTTATTAGCCGTGGCGTAACTATGGGAGGGCTAGACGGTGCTAGGGGCCCCGAAGCTCAGGGGGTCCGAAGCCAAAATTTAAATCTTGATTCCTGCTCAAGACTCTCATGCAGTAGAATCCGTTTATTATGACTCCGTCTATATTGACCAACCGCTTATTATGAAGTGATTATACAGCGAAGTTTGGTATTCATATAAACATTTTTATAACTAAGTCGGATATAATGACTTCGCTTATAGTGACATGTCGCTTATTGTGACCCATTTTTAATAAATTGCATCCAGTTATCTGTTATAGTGACCGACATGATTCCTAACACCTTCGGTAGTGTTCGGAAGAGTCACGTTCGGCGCGTGCATGGATTTTTTTGTTTTGAGCCTCAGTGATATTAGAGACTGTTATTGCAATATGAGGAAAAACAAAAGCAATCAAGCATTACTGATTTCTTATGTAAATAATGAAAAATATGTACTTATTACGTATAATTTCTACTTTGATTTATCTCTATTTTGTTTCTTTGTAATAAAATAAATGCATACTAACAAAAACAGGAGATTGTTTATTTTCTACAAAATGCTTTGTATGACGTCCGCTTAGTATGACGTGTTTGTTATTTCCCTTCGATGTCGTTGTAAACGGATTCCAGTGTATTATAGTGAATAGTATCACTGTTTCAAATTTGATTTCATTTGAAATGTCAAACTGCTATATAATATGAGAAATAAATTAATTATAATAATAAATAAATTATACTGACTATTAGACAAGCCTCATCGATTGGAAGCTTCAAAAGCATGCTCACTAAATACTTTCTCCTAAGACAGAACTCTTCTTAACTCTTCTTCCTTTCCCTAACTTATATTGTGTATATTTATATTTATATTTGTATTTATGTATATTATATTATATGATATGTATTATATTTTAATAACTTAATCTTTTATTTTTACTTTATACTTTATTTATTAGCTTATTCTATTTATTTTGTCAATATTTATTTATTTATTTCATTGCACTGTAGACATCACTGCTCACACCAACAAAGGTTAGCTGGTAGACAATGCCAAAGGCATTAAGCTCGCCTATGTACGATTTAACATGTGCAATAAAGTGTTTTTTTATTTTTTATTTATTTATTTATAGTTTATTAGTATTGAACTATTGAGTTATTATATAATGCATACTAGAAGAGAACATGTATAGTCGACCCCAGATATTTCTTCTCTTGACAGTGACTCAGATCATAGCTGTCGTATCGGTTGACTAGTATATATAGGGAGACGTATTTTTGCACTTTACTCTATAAAGGACCCCTTTTTTTTTACACCGAGGCCTAGCTACGCCACTGGTAGGCCCAGACTGCCGTGTATAATAAGCGTAGATCGCGTAGCATGTTACTTGGGCTCTAAAAATTGAGAGAGCACAAAAGCGTGTAGAATAAACCTGAATCGTGGTTAGACCGTGGTGTATGTGCCGGGCTGATGTAATAGCAATGATCAGTCTGCCTACCACTCATTAAATGAGTGAGCAATTAATAATTTAAATTGTATAATTACTTAGCTTTTAAAGAAACAAGAATTTGTTTTTTCTAAAAAAAAATATTTTCTGATTAAACTTCGCTATTATCCGCCTCGAGGTAAAACAGGTCGGATTTAGCTTATTTAAACCTTTTTTTTTTAATATTTAACCTAAAAATTGTTTTATTTACCTTTTATTTACCGTTTCCAATTGAAAGCTTTGATTTGTTTTGGGTGTTATTTTTATAGCTCCAATTTATTGATAATATTTATTTTGTTAGATTTTAATACGTGACGTCATAATATGTTCAATACATTCCAATTGTATAGTTTTTTTATAGTAGTCTGGCATCAGGAGGAGTGCCTGATACTTTTTTTTATGGTAGCTCGGCATATGACAACACTCCTTGATGTAAAGCTAGAGTGCGGTCCATAAACGGAAGCAACCGCTACCACAGAGAAATCTCTACAGGCAGCAATCGCCTCCGCTATGCCGACTTGAGGAGACTCCTCTCGTTCTACCTGGCTACTTATAAACTACACCCGTAACATTTCATAATTACTCTATAATTTAATTGAAGAAAATATGAATAATTCTCACAGTCACAGAATATAATAATCTAATAAAGGCTTTCATTTCACCGTCGTCATTTCTTAAGAGGTATATTTCAAATAGATTTTACACAGAAATTGAATTATAGTTCCCGTACTTTAGTGGGTGTGTTATGAACGATTGTTTCTACGATAAAATATATTACAAGATACTAAAAACCCTACATTTTTTTATTAACACAGACAGATAGATTATTAATTCGTTTATTGTTCTATAGTTACATTGTTTATATACATAATGTTCAGCAGAAATACATGATTTAATCCCTCCTACCCCACATCGCTTGAGGGCGATCGAATGCACCGTCGAAACGGACTAAAAAGTTCAGACAATTCTTCTTCTGTTGCTCCATTAAGCTGTGGAACGACCTTCCCAGCCACGACTTTTCTTCTTCCTATAACACGGGATCCTTCAAGCGCAGTGTGAAGAGGCATCTCATCGAGCCTCCGTTCATGGATCGCACTTTAGCTTAACATCAGGCGGAGTGCTAAAATAATAATAAAAAAAGAATGGCTTGTTTAGCTTTCTTCTTCTTCTTCTTTTGTTAAATGGCCTCAAATGCCATAACAACGACAATTCTACCAATGTCGAGTAGTAAGTAGTAGTAGTCGAGTTTTTGCTTGGTGTTTTACAATTTGACGCTTTCTTGGAGTATTTGGCGGCAATTCATTTGGTCACGTCACAAATATGAGCGTTTTCGCGGCATGGGATAACCACAAAAAAAAAACCGCTTCCGTTGCCTCATATAGAGTGAATTTTAATGTTTCCATAATTACTCACATGCGCAGCATAAAATTACGCAAAATAACACTAATTTTACACAATAATAACCATTAAACTAATTAAGGAAAGGGATAAAAAACACCTCAACCTTCACGGGCAAAAGCGCGCTAAACACTGTTTAGCTTTTATCACGTCTTATCTCAATGCGCGGGTGGATATGATGTGTCACGCAGTTATAGTGATGTGCAGGCGCAGTACTGAACGTTAATCGATTCCTTCTTAAATAGAATTAGAAGCAATAGAATTCTTTGTAATACCATTAAAATCATTCCTAACAATTGTGAAAGGTGCCTAATTGAAAAAGCAATTAAATGCAGACACTGAAACGAGGAATGAAAATTCTCGCTGATATTGGATTTTATTTAAAGGAGAATGCCCATTTTTGGGCCCACTTCATACCTGATAGTTGCTAACAAAACAATATTCTAAAATAATATCTTATTTTTTTATTAATTAATTTTAATTATATCAACACATCATTTACCAATCAATAGACAATGTTTAATTACATAAAAGACAGATATCATCAATTATTAAAGCGTTTAATATAATAATAACCTCAAATATTGTACCAGAAAACATCTAATTATCTAAATTATCTAAAAACCCGGGTGAAAAATTTAAAACTGATTGGTAATAAGGAAGTAGATTTATTTTTCTAGTTCATCATTCATGGTTCATCGATCTTGAGTTCGTCTTTTACCGCTAGACGATGGTTCCACACATGTGTTCGGTCACTAGATACGTTCATACAGCCATGGTAGGCAGACAGATGCAACCAGTACAATCCTGATATCGCCAATTTCAAGTGTAATTCAACACTCGTCAAGTGATTTAATCGGGTTTCAGGATCTTCTTATAATGGAAGCCTTGCCCTACTAACCTGGATATTTATCTTCACAAGCCGGCATAGCAGATACGGCTGCTGCCTGCAAACATATCTTTGTTTTTTTTTATTGTAGCTCGGCATGTGACAACACTCCGCCTGATGTAAAGCTAGAGTGCGGTCCATGAATAGAAACAACTGCTACTACAGAGAGACCTGTCCGGGCAGCAGTCGCCTCCACTATGCCGGCTTGAGGAGACGAGCATGTACCGTCCAGATTGATAGTGCACACTCCTCTCGTTATACCTGGCTACTTTCAAACTATTCCCGAAACGCGACATGGTCACTTCACGGGTGTTACATTCGAAAGTGGTGGTACTACCCCAGGACGGCAGACTGGACAAATTATCATCATCAGTCTGCCTACCACTCTTTAATAGTGCCTATAGGCACTGAGCGACCAAAGTACATGTAACAAAGTTACATTGATATCTTTAGCGAGGTTCGAACTCGGGTCTCATTGATCGTGAGTTCACGCGTCTCACCGCTAGACCACGGCCGCTCATTTGTTTCTCCGTTCATGGACTGCATTCTATGCATTGCACTGACTACACATTGAGCATAGGCAGGCGTGCTCCACCATAGACCACATCACTGCTTAACACCAGGCAGGGTGTGGTCAAACGCTTGCCTATTAAGCATAAAAAAAAAAGCTTAAAATGGAGTGAAATTTGAACTAAGAAAAACTAATACAATGAATAAGGGTAAATAGGTACCTCATAGGCAAACGTGCTCCATCTTAAACTGCATCACTGCCTAACAACAGGTAGGATGCGGTCAAACGTATGCCTATTAAGCATAAAAAAAAATCAAGTATTAAAGTTATTAAATTATGAATTAAGCAAAAGCTATGAAGTGTTATCTTTCAGTATAAGTTGGTAATTATTTGAGTCGTCAGCTCCCGGCGCGGCGGTTGCGACATAAATTTGTCGAAAACTTTACTTTGTAAACCTTTGTGTATACTACTCGTAGTTATCGAGTAATTCATAATTTTTTTTAAATTTTTTATTGCATGTGACAATGTAAAGCTAGAGTGCGGTCCATGAATGGAAACAACAGACAGAAACCTGTGCGGGCAGCACTCGGCACTATGCCGGCTTAAGAAGACGAGCATGTACCGTCTAGATTGACAGTGCACACTCCTCTCGTTAAACCTGGCTTCTTCACGGGTGTTACATTCGAAAGTGGTGGTACTACCCCGGGACGTCAGACTGGACAAATAACCATGCTTACCATGCCTGCCTACCACTCTTTAGTAATAATAATAATAATTTATTTGTATGATTTTGGTTTGCATAATTAAATATAGTGCTAAATAGTTGCTAAATAATAAATAAATAACTATGTTTTAAAGAGTGGTAGGCAAACTAATGATCCAGTCTGCCGTCCTGGGGCAGTACCACCACTTTCGAATGTAACACCCGTGAAGTGACCTTGTCGCGTTTCGGGAATAGTTTGAAAGTAGCCAGATAGAACGAGAGGAGTGTGCACTGTCAATCTGGATGGTGCATGCTAGTCTCTTCAAGCCGGCATAGTGAAGGTGACTGTTGCTTGTAGAGATTTCTTTGTAGTAGCAGTTGTTTCCATTCATGGACCACACTCTAGCTTTATATCAGGCGGAGTGTTGCACATGCCGAGCTACAATAAAAAAAACAAAAAAAATGTAATAAATAACTAGTTAAACTGCATTGTAGAATTAATATCATAAGATCTAGTTGTTGTTTTTTTTTTTCATAAGACGAAACTTAAACTTTTCGTTCGTGATCCGGGATTATTGTACAGTTTTCTCTAATATGTAAACGTGACCTAAAACTTACTTATATAGCGGGCGTTTATAAAGCTCACCTGACTCTTCGGAAGTCGTGTGAATTACTGCTCGACCTAATTTATCAATTTAGCATATATTACTATTATATATACTAATTTTGAACATAATTTAACTAGCTTTTTAAACGTTTTTTTTTTTTTTTTTTTTTTTTTTTTTTTTTTTTTTTTTTTTTAAATGTTTTGTTAAATGAAATAATAATAGTAATTTTTTTATTACGCCCACGATCGTGGCGATATCAATTTTTAAAAGCCTATATTTTTCATTTCAATTTCATTTTCCTACCTTACCTACCAAGTTAAACCTACTTTTAGTCCTCGAGCACTGAAACCTTTTCTAAAATGACGTCACCCAACGTATTTCCGCAAAAAGTGAAAAGGCTCCCATTTTGTCTTCTATCAGATGTTTGCCTGAAATATAACATTCCCTTGGGAATAATTTAAAGGTACACTACGGAAAATAAGAGTGTTTCGTGAAATATTATAAGATGTTTGCGTCAAGGTAAAAGCAGGGACGTGATATGGGGTGATTATGATGTTATATGTTTTACGGATTTTTTTATTTCACTCTTTAGATTAATACTTACGATTTGATCGTCATTTTTTATTATAAACTTTTTTAAATTATGCCATTACTAACTTTAATACAACCTCGACCAAACCTGAAGGTCGGCGACACCAGTTTTGCGAGGCCCCCTCCGGTGCGAGGCAATCGGTGACCGCCACTGATTTAGTTAGTTATTGGGCTGATAATTGTTAGCCCAGTCTAGTTTCAGATCGGGTAGTACCACCACTGAAGTTTGGAATTAGCATTTTATTTAAAAAAATTTATTACTCTGGTTGCAATTATCCTGGCTCATCAACCGCACTCCACCTTAACATCAGGTGATGTGTGGTAGCGAGTAAAGCTACTAAAAAACTTAAAGCCTGGTTACCCTAAAACTTGAAAGGAAAAGGCACCATTTGCTTAAACACTCGCACAGTGTGATTCAACACTCGAATGTTTAAGAGAAGGTGCCAAAACAGGAACTCTTGCCTCACAGCCTTTTACCATACACGAATTCTGCAATATTAAACGCTATACCACCTTCCAAAAAGCACCCGAAAACTAAAAACTGTTATAAATTAATTTGCATTCGTAATTTGTGCCGGAATTTCTGTTTTTATTGATATTTTAGTAAAATTAACACTACATATTAAACTTTTAGACGTTGAAGAATTTAAGGGTTTCCTATATATATATCCTACAGGGTGAGAAAGGACAGCGGACATTCCCTTGTGTTATACTGAAACGTTTTTCCAAAGTTTTTTTTTTAACATCGGTAAGGCATAATTGTCTCCTCAAGCCGGCATAGGACTGCTGCTCGTGGAAATTTATCAGTAGCAGGCGGACATCAGGCGTACATCCGGCGGTGGGTTACAGTAAAAAATAAATAAATAAATGGCCAGAAATAAGTAAAAGTGAAAGAAAGAAGGTTCAATATATTGAATTCCAGCTTACGAAGGCATCCAATATCAAATATCTAGTCCAGTGATTCTCAACCACTGTGCCGCGGCACTTTTGTGTGCCGCGAAATTCTAAAAGTGTGCCGCCAAATTTTAGATAATATAATTATGTTAATATTATTAAATAATATGATTTAAAGAAAAAAAAATTGCATTACAAGTATTTTTATTATTAACTTGTAATTAATCCCTTAATAAACGTACTGTTATTTTTGTAGTACATATTATTTTATTTCGCACATTTAAAATTATTACCATAAACTATTTTACGCAGTGTGTTATAGGTAAGTAAATAATTTTTAAACTTATCTTTTTCTTTGTGTGCCGCCAAATTTTTAAATCGTGAAAAGTGTGCCGCATTAAAAAAAAGGTTGAGAACCACTGATCTAGTCCTTTTTATTGAATAATAATACAGCTGGTATTATCGTAGACTTTTTCGTGTTTCGGACACATCTGTCTACTATATAAAAATGTCTAACACGCATTTTATAACTTTAACATGACTTCTAAGCAAAATTTCACTCATACCAGCTGCGTTAGCTGGAGTGATTTAACAATAATTTTTCTTTTTTATAGATTGCAGTCTATGAACAGAAACAACTGTTATCACAGAGAAAAATCGCCTCCGCTATGCCGGCTTGAGTTTAAGTAATTGCTAAAACCTTTCTTCTTCAAATGTTGCCGTGCTTGAACCTGAATTCACCAGCCAATATCACAAAATTGATTCATATTTCAGCTAAATCTATTATTATTCTAAGAGATACAGATATAATCTAACTAATATAACACGACTTAGGGCCACTATCCATTGGAGCGCGTCGCTATACAAAAATTACATACAAATTAAAGCAATGAATTTATTGTATAATACATTCTTTATATAGTGAAATTAATAAACTGTTAGGAATAAATTACGGCGGCTATTACATTGTTTATTTATTTATTTGAAGATTTTTAAAAAATCCCAGCCGAGGTCTGCGTTTCTTGATAAGGTATCATTATATCGAAAGTAAATAGGTTTCTTCTAGGTAACCCATTCTAGACCAAAACGTAGTTTAACACTAGGCAAGTGAAACGCGGTTACATAAAAATTGTAGAGCTAATTGTAGTGTTAATACTCTTAAATTATGGCGAATTGCCTTCGGATGCAGTGGGCTTAAGTTTTACTAGTTCCAGTAAGTTATATTAAATTAAAATTGTAATTTCCGGTAATAAATCTAATTTTCAGGTGTGATTGCAGGTGAATGTTTAATTTATATATAATTACATATATTTGTATATTTGTTTATACATAAATGTTGAGACGCAATGGAGCTCTTTGGAGGGTAGGCAGTAATTATATAATTAGCTTAAAAATAT
Organism: Tinea pellionella; assembly: GCA_948150575.1. Classification (NCBI taxonomy): domain Eukaryota; kingdom Metazoa; phylum Arthropoda; class Insecta; order Lepidoptera; family Tineidae; genus Tinea; species Tinea pellionella. The sequence goes on along the minus strand of OX411254.1, from coordinate 769,121 downwards.
ATTCAGAATTTCATATTTTACAAAACCTTTCAGACTTTTATCTCTTTTTACCTTAAAAAGCGGGTGTTAAAGTATTTGTGAAGTAATAGAAAACACAAACTGCTCCATCATGTAGGCTTTTAAAAAACAATACAACATTTTAGTTAAATTTTTATTGTCTTTGGTTATACAAAAACATGGATTAATTTTTAAAATAATTTACAAAAAACACATTTATTTTAATATAATAATAATATCGTGAATTAAATTGTACATTGATAAGTTGGCAACACTAAATTTAGGATTTAAAGTAAGCGCAAAAATACATATAAACGCCCACTGTACATACAAAGAGGCGTATTTTCCTAAATAAAGTAAAAGTAAACCGTTGTTACAATTGCTGTGATTTATAAGTACAAAATTATGAAATACGCCTTCATAATACTTTAACCTTAAAGGTAATTTTTCAATAAAAAAGAAGGAAAAACTTTATTGGGCGCTGTGAGCCCCAAAATAAAATAAATTCAAAAATAAAGTTTATTAATAAATGGGAAACTTTTCTTTTACCTTTTTTTTTGCTGTCCATACAGCACTATTGCGTGTCCGAGACACAGATAAGTGTGCCACCACTCTTCTAACCATCTCTTCTTTACCATTAGAAAAATATTTTTAATTAAATTTGAATCTTAATTTCAGTGTTGCCATAATTAAATTTACCTATATTAAATTGCCACTAAACTGACACTTCGTTCACGTTTAATTAAATTGTATATAATATTAATGCTAATCACTCGTTTTATATCCTTGGTCTGTATATACTCGTAAATTAAGTTTTTAATACACACATAATACTTTCCGATATAAGTCTATGGAATTCAATTTTTACGCGTAAAAAGGAGAACATAAGTATAGAGACATACATTTATTATGGTAGCCCGGTATGTAACCACATTTTGCTAGATGTTAGGCTAAAGTGCGGTCCAACGGCTACCACAGGGACACGTCTGCAGGCCCCACACGTCTGGAGTTCACAAGGCACACTTCTCTCGTTATACCCGATTACTTCCGATCCCGAAACAAAACTAGGTCACTTCACTTGAGTTACACTTACTTAAAGGTGGCGGTGAAATACCCCGGGATGGCAGACAGGGCTAATAACTATAGCTATCATCAATACGTATACCACGATTTTTATGAATATGCGCACTTCATTTGCAAAAATCACACTTTTTGCTTTAGGTACGGCTTGGTATTTATCATGATGTATCAGATATTATTGTATTTTTTTTTTTTTTTTTTTTTTATTGTAGTTCGACATGTGACAAACATGTGACAAACAAACAACAAACAAAATAAACAATATCTAAAACAAAAAACAAATAATTTATTGAGCTTTATTTAAAACTAATTGAAGGTGAGTGTAGTTGACCCCCGCGCCGAAGTGCAAAAAGCTGAACTTCGGACTCGCATTTTCGGCAGAAGTGTCTCTAAATTAATGTTTTAAGTGTTATTAAGTTTTAATAAAGAGTGCTTAATTTGAGTGAAAATTTTAAAGGTTAATAAAAATAATCTAATGGTTCATTCATCAATATCTTTTATTTTCATGATTAACCTTCGGAAAGTTAAATTTTAATGTAAATGTAACTGAGATAAAATATTTCTGACACACTCTTACATAAAACCATCCCACACCATTCCGCTGCGTATTCGCAATAAATAAAATCAGTTCGTTATAATCCTTTTTTTTTAATTAAACTCAGTTCATTTAATGAAATGGTGAATGTATAGTACATACGAATTTATTAAAAAATTTAAATTATCGCATATAATTTAATTTATAACCTACTAAAGTCACAAGTCACAAAAAATATATATATTTTCATGATAGTATTTCATTTCATTAAACAGGGTGTCCCATAGACTTTTAAATGCCCAATTTGAAATGAAACATTCTATATAATTCTAATTTCGTAATTGATACTATTGGTACTGCTGCTGATAAATTAGGTATGAAAATTTTATTTAATTTTTATTTTAGTGTTAGGTTTGAGGCAGTAAAATGTTGATTTATTTCCGAATTTACTTGACTAAATACGGAAACAGCCGAAGTTAAATAATCATTATTAAAATAAGGAGCTAGTAAAAACCAGTGTACGATTCAAAAGTATTTCTTTTTTTTTTGAGCAATTTCATCTTCTTACATCTACGTTTTCTTTTTTCAGTATAAACATAGAAATTACGTTATTTATATAAAAATGATAAAAAAGTTTTGTTATTTTCACATATTATAAAGATGACGTCCTAATTATTTTTAGAACATTTTTTTTCGTAATACGATGTAATATTTCACACACACACACACACAGTCTAACATTTATACAGGGGTGTAAAAAGACAGTGAACAACAAGCAATCCACCAGCAATACCAGAAGTTGTATACATCATACTGTTGCGGTGCAAGTATAACTTTTTTATTCTGTGAGACCATCATTGGAGTTTTGGCGGCCACCTTGAGACGTTAGGTTATCTGTCTTGAATTATTTTCCTAAACTTGTGTTTCTTCGAGTGTTAATGTGTAATAATGGTGGATTATTAACCATTAAGTGTTCGTGAACGTGCGTGAGTGTGGGCAAACAATTCAAAAGAAGAGAACCTGTGTTTCCATTTTCCCTCCAAAACTCCCTAGGAAGTTTCTGTAAAGATTCTTTTAAGTAAAAGATTACTTCTGTAACGATTACTGGACAATTTTTGACTTGACTGAGACTTGACCTGACTGTTTGGTGTGATGAATGAATGACTCGTGATGCACAATATTATTAACTTGATGCAAAAATATTTACTTTGACACTGGCAAATTGTTATACGCCATATAAAACAAAAAGAAAGAGACCAATATCTGAAAAAAGCATCATTTGTCAAACAAACCATGTGAATGCAAGGATTAATATAGGGCTGGTGTAGGGACGACCTCGTTGCACGCGCGTAGTCTTTCAACACACAGCTGATAAACGGCCGAACTCGTTTGCCTAAGCGATATGACAAAATGTTATTATAAAAAAGCTAATAACATAAAAGTATGTTGCAATAACGTTTTAGTATTAACAGTTAAAGGGATTACTATCTGTCTTTTTACACCTCGTAGAGTCATATTTTTATTACATCAAAATATTTAAATCTTCACAAAACCAAACCTTTTTTCTTTGCTGCAAATCAAAGTCTGGGTCTAATAAAAGTAGTTCCAAATTTTTATTTCCTCTTCTCGCTAATGCTACGCCTGTTACGCGCTACGATCTTTTTAATGGCCAAGACAGCCGTTTTATATCCGGGTACTTCAAAGGTGAAACCTATATCACTTCACTTGACAGTATACTGTTCTATTACTCATGCTATAAAAAAAATATTACTCGTATATCATAGGTACTGAATGACAAAAGTACATATAAAAAAACAAAGATACATTGGTACATAATATGATGTCATTTTCAGATATTAAAATATATTTAAAAATTAAGTTCATTTGCATACTTTCAAATCGTACATAAAAAATTAGGGAAAATACACCTAAATATTAAAAAAAAACTATAATACAATGTTAGAAGTTTATATCAAATATATTTTAAAGGTATCTACTAATTTAAATGTGCGTTTCTCATTATATTAGGAATTACATTTTTTATAGTTTACGAATTAGAAAAAACACCGATGTAGAATTACGTATTTTCGTTGTAAAAATATTTTTTTCTGAAGAAGCTAGACGAATCATTGTTTTTTATTCAATTACTAATCCTGAAGCATAATGGTGCACATTCACCCCCTCAGACCAGTATATCGGAGACGACTGCTTCCTGCAGAACTTCTCTGTGGTAGCTAGCAGTTGTTTCCTCTCAGCACTCTAGCTTAACATCTGGTGGAGTATGGTTATAGGCTGACATTCCGCATTATTTACTATGCTTTCACATGCAAATGACTTATTAAAACGTATCGTATGACATCCCTTTTAAAAATATCTTTATAAAAACACGTAATTCCTTATTAATATAGAAAAAGGATGTAAAAAATGTTTCGTTTTTAATTCTAAATATAATATTATTTTTTAAATATTTTATGATATAATATTTTTCTACATCTATGACATATACAGCGGATACCTCGAGATAAAGGAACGTTTTACAACACACATACTTAATATTTTATAATTTTATATCTAACGTACAATATAAGTATAATTAATCTTAAAAAACGACATTAATTATATACAAATCTATAAAATATATAAAATTATTATTTTTTTTCGCTATTAAAATTTAATCAGTTTATAAATTGTTTACATTAATTAATTAATGTATTTTTTTTATTATACATTCGTAATTTATGTTATAAACACATAGAATTTTATGTATATATTATAATATGTTCTTTTTATCTAATTATTTTATACAATCGTTGTACAAGGTTTTAGAGATATACTTTTTAAATACAATTTGACCGTTTATGTCTAAAAACAGGGGGCGCTTTAAAAAATACTTAAAATTAAACGAATACACAAGAAAAAACATACAAACATGCTCAATGTACCCGAACGAGAGTATTAAAATATTGCTTATAATTTCTATAATTATAAAAATCTTAAAATAATTTTAATACACACAAAATACATATACATCAAAAGGAAGGCGAAACTTTTCTCTCTTTTTTATGTAATAATTAAAATTAATTTAAGGCTTTTTATGTAAAATCAAATGACTTTAATATCGGATCCATTCCCAACTTAATAAAGTATAAATTACTTTGCTGAATATTATTAATTATAGGTGCTTTTTCATAGCTAATTATATCAGTGGTGTCACGCCAAATTCACCCTTATGTGTTGACATTGTGAGTCCGATATTAAAATTTTCAATTAAACAACTATTTTATATTAATTTTCTAAAATCTTAAAAGATCGTTAAAAATTAACACGTGTACTAGAAAAAGTTATAACAAAAAACACCAAAAAAAACTATTTCACAAAATATATTTTATACATTATTTCAGGCGTCGAATAGACAACGATTACTATTGAAAATCATTGGAAATAGCACCATTTTTTGGTACGATTCAGTGCTGAAAATGGCTGAAATTATCATTAAAAACAACTGATAAATTTCAAGATCTATTTATATCCTAACGAGGTAAATGGTTTTTATATATAAGGCTTTACTCGGATTTTAATTTTAAATTAAAAAAAACAATAAATTTGATATCAATATTAAACTAATCTATCACGTCGTTAATACGCCTAATAAAACTGAAATAAAAATAAATTAAACAGAAAAATATTCCGATTAAAATAACGGCTCTAAATTCGTCGACATTATCCTAAAAGCTCAAATATTTAAAGAACACCATGTAGAAACTTTTATTAATAGCTTCCGTCTTGTTAAAACTAATGAATGCGTACAATATAATTTTGATTAAAATTTTACAAATAAGCAAAATAGGAAATGAACAAAATTAATGATCTAAAATTTTTTATGATTATTTCGCCACAATTCGTATTTCATCACATGTGTGACGAAATAGTCATAACTATATTAAATAAACATTTTAAAAACTACAACTCATCATATGTCTACATTGGACGGGACGATAAACTCACTAACAATTGGTAAATAAAAAAAAAACGAAAAAAAAAACAAACAACATTTAAAGCATGACGTGTAATCACATACGACGTTTATTACCCACTTCCCACGACTTCTCTTCGTCAAAGTACAATTTCACTTTGTCTAAAACTTCACCGGAGTACAATTACACTACAGTGCCAAAATTGGGCAATCGAAACTTTGGCACCGACAACACAAGTTCACTGTCTAGCTCAGCCCACGTCTGACCCGAAACTGAAATGAGCCGGGTCACACGTGGACTTTGGACGCTAGTTATACACTCCTCTAGATATCCCTTCCCTATTTCTGTTATGCCACTTGCACGTTAAAATTCTCACATACGTTCTTCTGAAGGTCGCGTTGCACAGCGCGTAGCACATCGGGTTGATTGTTGAATTTATGTAACAAAGCGCATAGAAGAATGACCATAACTCGTCTGGTATACATTTAGTGCATGCCGTTAAAGGCTTCAGTAGCACCAAAATGTTATAAGGTGTCCATGTTATAATAAATGACAACAGTATAGCTGATAAAGTCTTAGCTGCTTTTGTCTCTTGTTTTTTCTCCTGTGTCTTCTTCTTCTTTGGCGGTTTTACAGGTATAGCCTTCCCTGCCAACTGTTTAGGTATTATTTTGGCATTTAATGGTATTCTAACATCTTGCGCCTGCGATGTTCGCCTTGTTAAGGCGCCTCCACCTCCTGGATGAAGATTGAACTCCGAATCTCCTCTAGAAGGTTTAAAATGTGTTCTTGCACTCGGCGGCGATTCTTCAGATATCATTGTTATCGTCGGTCTATCTATGTCCAGGTCTGGTCCTGGTAATCTAATTAATATTGTATATACTGAGTCTGCTGATGCAGATTTTGGTGCAGGAGAAGGTGTAGCATTCATTCTAGCGTTTGCTGGTAATGATCGACTGTCTCTCGGCGCCGGTGGAGCCTGAGCTGTGGTCGGAGCCGGTGGTTCAAAAGATCTTCGGAGAGGGGAGGCTCCACCGTCGCCGCCGCCTGAGCCGCTGGAGCCTCCCCTTGATACATACGGGTCTCTGATCACGTTTAATGAAGTACACCTATTAATTAATTATTTTATTAATATTTAAAAGGAAATATTGTACAAAAATTTACACAAAAATAAATAAATAAAGAGAGAAAAAAAAATGGAAATAGGAAAATAAAATAAAAAATAAATATCTGCTGTTCATTTTGGTGGTGGGTTGTTTTAAGTAAACAGATAATTTTAAGCATGCTGGTACACATTGTTTTGGAAGGGTACTGCCATGAATGTAAATGAAAATGTAATAGTCTAAGTTTAACTGTACTTTTTTCTGTTTTATGTACAAATAAAATAAATATGTTATATGTACTTTGGTCGCTCAGTGCCTATAGGCACTATTAAAGAGTGGTAGGCAGACTGATGATGGTTATTTGTCCAGTCTATCGTCCTGGGGCAGTACCACCACTTTCGAGTGTAACACCCGTGAAGCGACCTTGTCGCGTTTCGCGAATAGTTTGAAAGTAGCCAGGTATAAGAGAGGAGTGTGCACTGTCAATCTGGATGGTACATGCTCGTCTCCTCAAGCCGGCATAGTGGAGGCGACTGCAGCCCGTAGAGATTTCTCTGTGGTAGCAGTTGTTTCCATTCATGGACCGCACTCTAGCTTTACATCAGGCGGAGTGTTGTCACATGTCAAGCTACAATAAAAAAATATATACATAGGTATATTTTACGAATAGGTTATCTAAGGGTTACCTAGAAACTGAACTCTGTAGCGGGGTCTCAACAGATACTGGCGTGGCATACCCAGGATCTGAAGGTTCTTCCTCAGGTTCCGTATCCTCCAAATCCTCTCGACCAGAATGCCACCAAGCCACACACCATGCTCTGATTGCCGCATAACCACGCTGCGGTCTTCTTGTTGAATTTGAATTCTGGGGGTTAAATTTAACTATTGAGTATAATGAGTATAGTTTTTTGACATTAAATACTAGATCTTTTTTCTATTCAATTTTCATTGTCATTTAATAATAATAATTGTTTAATTAACTATTAAAATAGGCCGTACTTTTGTCTATAAATTAATCGTATAATTAGTCCGTATAACGTAGAATTAGTCCGAAGGGAAGGTGAGTTGCAAAGCCAAACTGTCTTTAATAATAGACTAAAGGACCATGCACTTCTGTACATTAATAGCCATGCCATCCGTTCAAATCCGAGGAAGCGATCCGAATCCCTCAATACATAGTCTATTTCACAATTACACTCGCCCACAGTTGAGAGACGAGCACGTGTGGTTATTCGAAAATCAACCGCTGCTTTGGAAAATGGTTTCAACCATAAAATTGGTCGCTATTCTTGATGACTTTGATAATTAACTTATTTCTTTATCTATTTACATGTTACGGGTTAGTAAGTTCTTATATCTATATTAGTTTCACCATAACTGCCCATTTGGGCGTGTAAATATTTACCATGTCATACGAATAATAACGATAATAATAAAATAACAATTACATTTCAATTTAGATTCAAATTTGCAATATAATACAATTGTCACGCCTTTTTCCCACAGGGATACTATACATTACAATAATGTCAGAAGTATATAAATAAATGTCAAAATCTATCCAAATGTCAGCTTAATATTATTAGGTACAAACACTATCAAGAAATTCTTTTTTTTTTATTATAGTTCGGCATGTGACAACACTCCGCCTGATGTAAAGCTAGAGTGCGGTCCATAAATGGAAACAACTGCTGCTGCAACAACTGAGACAAACCTGTGCGGGTAACAGTCGTCTCCACTATGCGGTTTTAGGTTGTAGAAGCCTTTTTCTACTAAAATTTTTTTAGTTCTCGTTCAAAAGCTGCGTTACAGGTATTTTCTTTAATCATCTCTGTCAAGCTATTATATATTTTTGCCGACTTGGTGTGGGGACCAGATCTATGCAACTCCAATCTTGATTTTGGCACCATTACGTAATTTTTCATACGGGTTTTGTACTTCTTCTGATTATATTGTGTATAAAAGGTGGAGTGGTTTCTCACAAATTTACACATTTCTAGGATATATATTGATGTTAGTGTTAGTATTTCTTGTTTTATGAAATGTGGCTTACAATTGCTTGAATGGTTTGTTGATATTTTAAATCAATAACATTTATTGTAAATTGCAGTAATTGTGTCGCGCCTCAAAGGTAATAAATATTTATACAAAGAATGTCCTAACCCCAATTTGCATCCCTCGGGACAAGGAACCACAAACTTTGTTGTCATAAATCCAAACAAAAAAAAATACGTAAATTTTTTTTCTACTCCTTTTTAATAATATAAATAAATCTTTATTTCGACTAGACATAATCACTGTCACAGTAACAAGAATATCTTACCTTACCCACTTAAAATACCTATTCCATTTTAACGTTGCTTTCACTAATTTGAACGTACATCTCTGATAGAGGTATATTCTCAAAATCTCGGCATGTGACCACTGTCCGCCTAATTAAGTTTATTTTATTTTTTTTATTTATATTTTTGCTTTATATATATATTTATAATTTATTAAATTAAGCTAAAGTGCAATCTACTACTATAACTCAGAAATGTATGTCGATTTGTGGAGACGAATATTGACAGTTGACAAAGTACCCCTCTCGTTATAGCCGGCTCAAGGTAATACCGAAACGTGACTAGGTTCTTCTAGATTAGTACACCAGGACGCCAGAAGATAACCATCAACAGTCTGTCTACTTACTACTCTATGAATTCTATTTCATTCGAAGCGTGCTATGTCTAAATACAGCATTATTTATAGGTAAGCTTATTCATGTAGTGTTAAACCAAATTCGATTTCAAATCGAACCAAATCTGAACGAGAATAAACCAACTTGATAATTGTAGATTTTCAAACACAATTGCATTCAACGTTTGATTTTGGTACGAGAAAGGATCAGAAATTTCATCGGTAACTTGTTATGGCACGATGCCAATGTTCAACCCTCAAGGGTACAATTTTGGAAGTGTGGCACATATTTGGGTAAGGTATCTACAAATTTGACTATAAACGAATTTTTACGCTGCAATCTTACGATGTTAGGAGTGCGGTCAATAAGCAGCACACTGCAACTGCTATTGTAGAAAAAATTATGCGGGCAGCAGTCACCTCCACTATGCCGAGTCGCGGAGACTAGTGTGCACTGTGCACCCTCCACTCTCTAGTTAACAGCCTTTTGTATATAGATTTCTTTCGGGATTTATTGTGGTGATTTTTTAAAGTGAAAGTTACTGCCGTACGCTTGAAATTTAATCATCTTGAAATTGGCTGACAACGGTAGTCGTAAAGTTTGCCAATTTGACAAAGTTGAAGATGCTCCGGCAACTTGCGCAAATTCCACCAAACTCCAAAAGACATGTATGTACTTAAACATTAATTGACTTCAAAAACTTATGTTCGTTTTAGTGTAGTAAATAAACTATAATTTAAACTCTTACTATTTGACGGAAAGTAATCAATTGGTTGATTATTGCCCGACGATGTTGAGTACACATTCACCTCACTAATTGAATATACGCTGGTATGTATCGGCCATATCAGCTTGGCCGAACTATGTCTAGATGGCACTAGAGGGCGTTGTGGCCTCATAATTCGGAGGACATGAAACGTTGTTCATTATAAAATGCCTATATATTTTTAATTTCTGGCTTAAATTACGTGTGTCTTATATAAAGTACATCGTTAAGTAAATAAATATCTTTACATATTATCATAATATTCATAATATATAGTACTATAGCCACATTATCCACTAGTCACAGTTTTTTTTTTGTAGTGGTGGCCTGTTAAAATTTTTCACAAAATAGTGCAGACCTCAGCACGGTCCCCGCGTGTTAAGAAACCCTTACTAAAGGGATTTCTCATTTTAATTACCTGTTGGTCCCGCCATCTGCTGTCCTGTAATGCACCTCTGACATGATATACCGAATCAGCATCAGCAGATTCGGACCTCACTCTACCATCAGCTTCCTTCGTTTCGTCACTAGAACAACAAAAACATAATAAAAGACAATTCTCATTTTCCTTTTAAAATAATTTAAATAAAATATTAAAGGTTATAGATTATTTTAAATTTTTGTCTAAATTTTTTTTACGCCTCCGCCTTCTTCGGACTAAATCCACTTTAACTAAATTAAAAGATATTATGCTGCTAATTAATTCCGAGACGTTTTGAAAGCTTTGAAGCCCACGTGGTGGAGGCGAAACCACAATGACTGCAGAAATAAGCGCAAAATTAGACCGCTCCATCTTTTAATTTAGTAAAAACCATAGTAAATTATCAATATACATATATTTTTATACATGATAATATTTTAATGCAAAAAATACGTGAACATTTTATATTTAACCAGATTCCGGTGTGAATCGGTAACTATGATAAACACAAAACGGAGTCAGTATCAGAAAAACTATAAAATATTTTATATACGTATTTAACCAAAGTACCGAGCTGTTAACTTTTCCTATTATAGTTTAGTATCACGGCAGTTTTTATAAGTTATTGTAATAGACAGGGGTGAATTTGAGACTGGCAATGTGCCAACACATGCAACCCTATTCTCGAATAAAATTAAATCGTAATATTGTCGTTTATTGTTTAATTTATCCAACTTTAGCATTCGAATACGTGGTCAAATACATTTAATTTATTGTATTAGAAAAAATAATCACATTTTTTATAAACTGCACTTTTAAATAAAAAAATTATCAATGATTAAATTAATCTTCAAGAATATACCACCTTAAATTTCATATGTACCCTGTAAATTGTAATATTTTAGTGTTACTTTGATTAATTTTACTTGATATTGTTTTGTCGAGTAAAATGAAATTCTATTCAGCAAAAACGCAAATCTAAGACTTAGGAGGTCGAGTAATCACGTTCGAACAATCACGACTTTATGATGAAAATGAAAAACCTATTTGTCTCATAAAGTATAGGAAAATAACCACAATAAAATTGTAACCAAAATGTACTTTAACGCAAACAGCATACGTGCGAATGTCGTCTATCAAAATTTAGTTCACAAAAGCTCTTTTCGAAATGAACCCTCACTAATAAGTATCCCATGAGTTTCTCTCGAAACAGTTGCAGAAATGTTAAATCAGATACATTAAACCGAATAGTAGACTCTCAGTCCTTAGTAATAAAATATATATTTCAACAGTACATGGAAACGAATGGCGATCCCGTCCTAATTCTGAAAGATCGCAAGTCATTTAGAATGATATCCTAAATTGAAACTTATTGTGCGAGAATTAAAGTTAAGAATTGTTTAAAACTAATATCAACTTATTGAGAGAAGTTGCCGTCATAAATAGTCTGCTGTAGAAAAGCCGGTACATTTTCCGGGTTCAGAGTTGGGGGTTGGGTATTAGGGTGGATGTGTGGGGGATGAAATGGGGTAACATGTGGGTCAATAAGTTATTGGGTAAGGCAGTTGTACGTTCCTAACATTGTTAGCATTTTTTTCCAGTTAATAAAGGTTTTGTATTGTTACGCGGATTAATATATTTTGTGACCTCGATATGTCAGTTAATAAAATACGATGTCTGTAATTAAGAATAATTCAAGCGTAATTATTCACAGAGGCGTATAGTCGTAGACGCGTACGAGTGATATTTATTACTTGCTGAGAAGGGTAACCCATCTATACGCGTCGTGCCTAGCGTAACGAAATTATATTAGAAGCCTGAAAATTTTCAAGAGTATAGTCCTGAAGTCCTGGGACTGACAATGTCCCGTTTCGGGATCCATTTGGAAGTAGCCAGATATAAAAAGAGAAGTGTCAACGTGATGGTGCATTTTGTCTCCTGGCATAGCGGAGGCGTTGTTGCAGAAATTTGCCTGTCGTAGTAGTTGTTTCTGTCTACTCTAGCTTCATCAGGCGGAGTGTCACCATTTGCCAAGCTACAATAAAAAAAATCTTCATACAGGCATATAAAATTATTACGCTTACGTGGAGAACAGATATGCGCGTACCGTCAAGTTTACTTTATAAGCAAAACTGTTATTTAATTTACATTTATTAATAAAACCATATTTTATACTCTGTTTGAATATATAAGATGTTTCTCGAATTAGGTCAAACTTCGCTTAAAGTAAAATCAACTTTGATTTATTGGCCATTGTTCATAATCCATACACTCAGCCATCATTAAATATGTATTGAGTTTAGAATTTATTTTGCTGTTTTTATTAAGTTTTGTCGTAAAATTTTACGCGGACGCTTTACTAAAAAAAATAAATTAACAAAAGTTTTTTTGATTAAATTATAAATTCAACAGAATAAAAAAATACATTTTTTTATTTAAAAATTTGGACAGTCTCTGTTTTCGATTCTTATCGAAATATTATAGATATTGGTTTCATGTTTGGAAGTTTAAATATGTGCCCTAGTCTGGAGTCAGAACATTGTTTGTATTTAAAAAAACGTTCAATAATCTAATAATACTTTATTTAAAAGCACGCAATGAAAATAATAACTTAATTGAATGAGTCAATTGAAAGCCCCTCGATTAAAACGAATACTTTCAATCGAATACAATAGCCATCACTAGTTGACATAAAAGCAATACCTACACCCCATACAAAGTTCTACACAATATACGCTTCCCTTTCACGCAATGGACGTTCTCATAGTACTGTCCCACTCTTTGACATGTCCTTCCTCTTACTATCGCAAACAGAATGATGTTATCTAAACGTCACTCTTAAGTTCCGATGAATAGAGATTCTGGAAAGTGGTTGTTCTAAATATAAGCGTAATGTTGTCGTTAGAAAAAAATAAATATATTACGCCATTGATATATACAACTAGATGTGCAATAACGCTCCCAATGTGACGCAAGAGAAAAGATGACCCCAGTCACCTTTAGGTTCTCTTTGACTTGTCAAATCGTTTGAAGCGGCCTACGGTTTTTTATGTCAGATGTATGAAGTTTGCACCTCTAGTATATACCTCTATGCATTATACTTGTCAAGAATTATGGGTACATAGTAGTTTTTATAGTAGTCCGACGTATAACCACACTTGAACTAGAGTGCAGTCCACGAGTGCGATCCATAAAATATCTGCAGACAGAAGTCTCCTCCAGGACAGCCTGATAGGGCGACCGTATTCCGCGAATAAAATACTAACGATCCTAGTACCCAGGACGGCAGACTATCTACTAATCTTAAAATAAATGATTGTATGAAGACAATTTATGAATTTAATATATTTACAAATGACACAACCATTCATGCAATTTCAAAACTAATTAACATGAAAATGTATCTCATTAAAACAATAATCCTTTACACGATAGAAGAGGGAATAATTGAAAATCCCTTTGGAATAGATAATTAATTCAGTATTAATGTACAAATTATATTCGCCTCTGTGTTCGATAATAATATGATTAGTTTAGTGCGACTACGACTTCCTTTAAAAAACTACATGGATTTAAAATTATTCTAGCGATTGACTGGTAAATGACTCTAGTTAATCTTATACACACGATACAATCCTCGCCAAGAGTATAGAACCTTCAACATTCGAACATTTAAAAATAATACATCGTACTATAATCCAATAGTACGAATGTGTCGGCTACACAATGACATCTCAATCTATATAATAAAAATCAATTGCTGTTCGTTAGTCTCGCTAAAACTCGAGAACGGCTGGACTGATTTGGCTAATTTTGGTTTTGAATTATTTGCGGAAGTCCAGGGAAGGTATAAAAGGTGAGTAAATATGAAAAAAATGTTTGGAATATAGTAAAAACAACAATTTCGCTTTCCCTTAGAAACTATTCCTTTGGTTTTGAATGTCAAACATTTGATGTTCGTCCCGTCGTTTAGAAATCAATTAAATTTAAAAGTCGTTCAGAAATGCTTTTTTATTTATTGATTCTGAGGCCGTACGAAGTTTGCCGGGTCAACACAACCTACAAGAGGCATATCCCATCTCTCCTCGACCATGCATCATCATAGCTATTTATTGACATTGGACGCTGTAATCCTGTATAAATATAATTTAGCTTTTGACATTGTTTTTAATTTTATGACATTTGTAATTCGGATAACTTAGTATACTATAATTTGTAATGAATCATGATGTGTACGTACATACGTGTAGGGTAATAATCTATTTCTGATCTGTGGTTTCAACTATTATTGTATTATTATGATTGTTACCTGTTGTATATACCTATTAATAAATAAATAAATATAGCTCACAGCCTACAGACTCGTGATCCACACAATACCCACGCTTTCCCACAATATATTAATTATTTTATTTACATAGTAGAATGGGGCAAAGTATTCAAACAAGACGATTCATATCGGCTTCCCTTTCAAAATTGTCTTTTTATTATACTGGATGAACCGACATCGGAATTTAGCAGGGTTTTTCATCGGTGACTCCCTCTCCTTTCATTTTACTTGCTTATATTTATGGCTAAGTCGCTTGCATAAGTTTAGGTCCAAAAGTCCCTAGAAAATAAATTTAAAAAAAAACTTTACTGTACATATAAATAGTACATAGGCGAGATTAATGCCTAATGATAAATACATAAGTGAAAAATAATTAAATACGTAAACAATTATAATATATTATAATAGATACATTACATAAAATACATCAGAATAAGAAGGGTTATGGGCTGTTTTGAAAGAAAGTATTTGGTAAGCATATTTTTTAAAAGTTTGATTTAATGGAACTTGCCTAAGTGTCAGTGGATGGCATGTTACATTGCCGAGCTGCTGATACCGTAAGGGTCGTTTGCACCAGAAGGCCGGTTAAAGTAACTTTAACTATTACTTTTACGTTTACTTTAACCGTTACGTTTACATTATGGTTGACATTTACTCCACACGAGTTGCACCATCGTCGCGCCTGTCATTTTTGACGGTTACTTTAATCTTAACCGTGACCAGCGAAACTTGGCTTGGTTAAAGTTAAAGTAATCGTCAAACCAATGTTGCTGACGTCAAATGTATAAAAAGATGCCAAATATGATTTTCTATTATTTTTTCGAAATCGGCCACCCTTTAAACGATAACAATATGAATTTACACGATATTGCAAATGTAAACGTTTAACGGTCGTCGTCGCCGTAAAAGTAATAGTTAAAGTTACTTTGACCGGCCTTCTGGTGCAAACCACCCTAAATGAATTTGAGTAACGACTGGTGGCATCTGCTGGAATTTTAATCAGGTTGTTTTGCGTAGAACTGAGGGAGCGGTCGTGAGAGTTGCAGATCTTTATATTAGATTTTTATTTATTAAGTACAGGACAATCGTATGCGTTCCGGAAATGCCAGTACGATTTGAAAAGTTTTTTTTTATTAGATGGAATTTTTAACAAGAAAGTTTAAATTTTTTTTAGTTCAACCGCGGTGCACAGCAATCCCTATCCTTTTACAGGGACTTCCCTGAGGTTGGAACGGGAACGCTAAACACATAATAAGTAAACGTTACGGACAACAGCTAGTTTAAGTTAAATTAATGACGTTAAATGATCGTAAAACAATTCTTAAATGAATTGAAGATTTAAAAAAAAACTTAATATAAAAACTATCCTTAATAAATATTATCCTTTTTAGATCTAAATTTGTGGTTACCCTGTCAAAATATATCCCGATGTTCCATAATTTGCATATTATATTGAATTGGAATACACAGCTCAAGGGACGTGTCCCGAGGGAATAATATCCCGGCAGTCGCTAAAATTTATTTCTTTGCATAACGAATTTAGAAAACGATACAAAATGCAAAATTCGGTTCAATTGCACCAAAAGGCTCTATAAAGTTGCTTTTACTGTTACATTTTACGATAACTTTAACGGTTACGTTTACATTTAGTCCACACGCGTTGCGTTGCGTGTGTAAATACAGGGGCATAGGGGGGGCACATTCCCAAAAAATTTATAGAAAAACATATGGTTTCTTTTCATACATTTGACGTTAGTGAAATTGGTTTAAGTATTTGGCCAGCCAAAATTCGCTGGTTACGGTTAGCGTTAAAGTAAACGTCAAAACCTAACGGTAAGACGCGTGAACTCACGATCGATAAGACCCGTGTTCTAAACTCGCTAATTCTGACCGGTACCAATAAAAGTACATATAACAAAGTTATTATATGTACTTTGGTTGTTCAGTGCCTATACGCACTATTAAAGACCGCACTCATCAGGCGGAGTTTGGTCACATGTCGAGTTACAAATTAAAAAAATATTCTCATAATTAAATCCCAGAATTTTCTCTCTTTATATGAAAATAAAAGTTAAAAGTTCTCTATTTTCTTCTAAGACATAGTTTATTTGTTATTCGTTGCAATAGGTGTCCGGAGACTACGACATTGAACGATGAGGTGTCGCGGGGAAGTGACTCTGGTAAACAAAACACGTACACTAGTACATCTACTATATACAATATACATATTTAACGATTTTATTAAAACTATGTAGCAATGAAGTAGAAGAGTAAAAAGGCTCAAAGACAGAAAACAAGTGCCCTGTCAATAGGTGATTCAAATTCGTTTTCTCCGGCATAGCGGAGGCGACTGATGCCTGTAGTAGTTAAAAAACAAAGGTACTCGTAAAAATTTTCTCCGGTCAAAGACCATACTTTATCTTAACTACTGAGCTACTATAAAAATATATTCAAATGTAATTCATCAAATATCTATATGTAAAGAAAATTCTATTTACCCCTGTCTGAATCACAGGCGTGATAATGACATGTGACAATGACAGATAGCTACCACGCCCTCAGCATGTCATTTTGGCCAAAGACGCCTTTTCCCGCCAATTTCATGTAGTAAAAAGCATCACATATAATAATAATAATAATAATAATAATAATAACTTTATTTGAAATAATAATGTTTACAGGGTTTGTTAACTGGTGGATCCCACACTAGGTCTGGCCTGTCCTGTGGGATCTAGTAACAGTATGAGTTCTCATTTACGAGTTCGCGCACTAAATTGTTATTACTATAATATCACTTAATTGCTAAAAGGGAGAATATAGAAAGGGGGACGGGGGAAAGGGAAAGTATATAAAAGGCGATTATTTAAATAAATATTAATATGTAAAAATGTGTAATGGGTTTGTGTAATTTTATTTTATTTTTTATTTATTTATTTTTATGTGACTATATCTAGGATAGCTTCAGTTTCAGCGTAGTTCAGACCAAGGAGGTGTTGCTTGATAACTCTTTTTGCCACTTGATTAGATGCCCGTACGAGGTCATTTTCTATGGCTGATATTATCTTGTTATAGATAATTGGGAAATTGAAGTTTTTGAACCGTTTAGCAAAAGTTGTTCTCACTGTTACAGGGGGTATCCAGATTTTTCTTTTTTTACAGATTTGCGAGTAGTCCGGGGATCTTTTGAAGGATGAGTGAGTTGATAGGGCGGCCCTTAGTATGTACAGCTGTCGTACAGTTAGAACTCCGGCTTCACTGTAAAGATCACTCGTGGGAAATCTACGGGGTTTTCCCAGCATGACCTTTAACACCGATCGTTGAGCTCTTTCCACTTCAATTATGAGCGATTTTGCTGAGCCGCCCCAGACAGCGATGCAGTATGTCAGTAAGGATTGTGCTATGGCGAGATAAACTGTTTTTAGTAGGGCAAGGTCTGCAGAATGCCTTAGGACTTTTAAAATGTGAGCAGTCTTACGAATGCGGCCTGTCAGAGCTGATATATGATTTTTAAAAGACAGCTTTTCATCTAGCACGAGGCCAAGGTATCTGATGGAGTCTGTTCGTTCGATGCTTACACACTGACATGTTTTTCCTGATATGCTACAACTGTGAATTTTTATTCCTGGTGACGATTTCGGAGCGGATGTCTTGGAAATGTGAAATGCTACGTATTTAGTTTTATTTATATTTAATGGATCTTTAAGTTTCTGTAGATTAATCACTACATTCGTAAAAATTTAAAACTAAACTGTCCTGGGGCAGTACCACCACTTTCGAATGTAACACCTGTGAAGTGACCTTGTCACGTTTCGGGAATAGTTTGAAAGTAGCCAGGTATAAAAGAGGAGTGTGCACTGTCAATCTAGATGGTACATGCTCGTCTCCTCAGGCCGGCATAGTGGAGGCGACTGCTACCCGCACAGGTTTCTCTGTGGTAGCAGTTGTTTCCATTCATGGGCCGCACTCTAGCTTTACATCAGGCGGAGTGTTGTCACATGTCGAGCTACAATAAAAAAAAATAATGTGTATTTGTTTGTCTCGTATATGTATGTTCCGGAACCACCAGTCCGATTTGTTTATTTGCGCCTATTTATCGAAGAAAATTACGGTCTATTTTTATAACGTTGACAAAACCGCGGCGCAAGGCTATTTTATCCCTATAAAAGGTTCCCAAGGGTCGGTAAAACTGCCTAATATGACGGTGTAAAAATAAAATAAAAATAGCATTAAATTGTGAGTATATACGAGTATGTATTGCTATACAAGCCAGTCCAAACTTATTTTAATTGTAATGTTTGATTAATTATACGCATACTGTTTTGTGTGTTAAATAAATATAATAATAATAATAATTGGTTATGCCTCGGGGGCTGCCGCACAATGTCTAATTGAATGACCAAACTGCATCCTAGTAATGTGGTAACAATTGTCTGAATGTTCGTGAAAGTGCACAATAATTGTACATAGTGGGAAATTTATTTGGTGGCGGGTAAATCTATTGTATTTTATGTTCTAACTCTTCTTTATTTCTGCTTCTGCCTGTCGCTGTATTTTCTCCGAAATAAATAAATAAATAAAAATAAAAAATGTTTATTGGTAGTATTAAGTTTTTTTACAATTTGGCTTCACGCCTGTAAACCGTAATGGTTTGTCTTGGCGTTGCACATTCGTTCTTAATTTTTTTTTTTATTGTGGCTCGGCATGTCTACGACAACACTCCGCTTGATGTAAAGCTAGAGTGCGGTCCATGAGTGGAAACAACTGCTACTACAGAGAAACCTGTGCGGGTAGCAGTCACCTCCACTATGCCGGCTTGAGGAGACGAGCATGTACCATCTTAGATTGACAGTGCACACTCCTCTCGTTATACCTGGCTACTTTCAAACTATTCCTGAAACGCGACAAAGTCACTTCACGGGTGTTACATTCGAAAGTGGTGGTACTGCCCCAGGACGGCAGACTGGACAAATAACCATCATCAGTCTGCCTACCACTCTTAAATAGTGCCTATAGGCACTGAGCGACCAAAGTACACATAACAAAGTTACATTGGTACCGGTCAGAATTAGCGAGGTTCGAACACGGGTCTCATCGATCGTGAGTTCACGCGTCTTACCGCTAGACCACGGCCGCTCATAATTACACTAAATTACACACAAAAATTTAAATAATAAGTATATACAATTTAAATGAGATGATAAACAAGTTTAGTGTTAAACAAAATTAAAAAATAGAAGGTATTCTGAAAAAATTTTAATACATTTTATATACAGGTTGCTTCAAAAGGTATAATAGTTTTTTAACTTATTTTTATAGTTTTTATTGTTTAAGCCTTTCCCTATTTCTGACGAAAGAGTGTTAATATATGCATAATACCACTTTTTTTTTTTATTTCAGCTCGGCATATGACAACATCCACTTAATGTAAAGCTAGAGTGCGGTCTATGAATGGAAACAACTGCTACTACTGAGAAATCTCTACGGGCAGCAGTCGCCTCCGTTAACCGGCTTGAGGAGACGAGCATGTACCATTTAAATTGACAGTGCACACTTCTCTCGTTACACCCGACTACTTTCAAACTGACCTAAAACGTCACTAGGTCACTTCACGAGTGTTACACGTGATAAAAATTACAAAATTCGAAACGTCATGTAAAGAATACAAAGTCAACAGATTCATTATGAAAGTACACACAAAACCAATAGTTTTAGATACGCTGGGGAAATACAGCTTTTATTCCAGTGCGTTCGTCAAGGTGGTGAGACTATAAAATTAATATAATATACATACAATGTTCTGACAACAAAACAACATAAACTTTTTTATAAGTAATACAGAATTATGTATCACCGTTCTTTGACAGTGCATACTTCTCTCATGACACCCGGCAACTTCTAATCTGATCCCAGGTCACGGGTGATATAATTTTAAGCAGACTGGATCGTCTACCGTCAGTCTGTCTACCACTCGTTATTTATATTTAGGAATTCTAGTACGAACCTGGTACTTACTTTTAAATTACATTCATTCAAAATATTTATTGGATTTATATAAGTGGTTTAACGCGGACAATGCGATTGGTTATATTGTTACATTTTCTATTACTTCCTTATTATCCTATCATTTACTCTACAACTGTTTATCGTTTCGTATAAAGAAAAAAGTCTATTTTGATTTTATTATAAGCTAAAGGAAATAATAATTAAATTAAAGGAAATAATATATGGTCCCGCTACTTCAACGTTCAAAGCTTTATTTTCCTCTTTGCTCCTAATTGGGATAATTGGGAAGGGGGTACCACGTCCTTTGGATCCAACAGGGAATTGTATATTTCATTGTTTACCCTACAAATTACAACGCTCAAAATGCTTGTTTGTATATTTGGGTTAATTAGCGGTCATTAACCTTAGCATCTCAAGGGCTAATACTTACACATTTTCAATAAAAGTTTCAACCTATTTTTAGTATAAACTATTTAATTATCAAATCTAAAGAAAAACGTTTAAATATCGTATATAATATCTATTTATCGTAAATAAATAAATAAATAAATCTATTTTTCCGTAAGATCGTCTCCGTATCTACGCCGCGACAACGAATTTATTCTAATGCTACGACACTACGATTTAAAAATTTTAAACATTTTTTTTAACAACAAACAACTGCTACCACAGTCACCTCCACTATGCCGGCTTGAGGAGACGAATATACACACTCTACTACTTTGAGACTGATCCTGAAACGCGACAAAGTCACTTCACTTGAAATGCTTTCTCTATTTATTTATTTTTTATTTTAGCACGTCATATGACCACCGCACTCTGCCTGATGTTAAGCTAGAGTGCGATCCATGAACGGAGGCGACTGCTATCAGAGAAGCTGATCTGCAGGCAGCAGTCGCGTCCGCTAGCCGACTCTATTTGGAAATAAACCCAGTAATATAGTTTCCGTCCATGGCTATATTACCTAATATTACCCTGATAATAGAGTAACATGCTTTTAATTATACCATGCCATGACACAAGGCAGTGGGCGTGCAATAATTAATGAGAGTACATGAATTTTATTCTGACACTGTAACGACAATGTTAACTATAACGTTAAGTTAGCACCTACATAAATAAGAATTGAGACCCATTGTCTAACTTAGAAGATATTTTATACCCCTCTATAATTATTACATAGAAAAAAAACCGTATAATATTATGTATTGAACAACAAAACAGAACGCCACTTGCCACGATCCTAACATAATTGCCTCGCTTCCCTCACATACACAATTCTTTTTACCAAACCCGATAGTTATGGGTACTAAGTAGCTTTCATAAGGACATATCCTTACATACGTTTCTATTCAAGAGTACAAGATAATGACAAAATAAAAATAAAATTACTCGTTAACAATTTATAGAGAATACAAACCCTGGTTAATATTGCATGAGCTAACACCGCCTGGTGAAGGCTTGATGCATAATCAGAGTTCTAAGATTCGTTTGTCAGTAGCTTCGTACATGTAACTGACAACTTAAACTTAAAAATGTAAGCAGCATAAATCAAATTACAAATACATATTTTAATTATATTGTAGCAGCGTTAATGTAGCGTCAGTAACCAGAAGCGAAGTATTATTACAAGCTAATTATTATCAGCTTTCTTTTAATATTTAAGGGATGGATAAGAGAAATGGATATCAAATAATTTCTATGATAACGGGATAAATTTTCAAATCAGTCCAGCAAGACACTATGGCTCTTTCATCAGGTAAACTTTCCTAGCGGAGACACTGACTTACAAGTTTAGTGGCCCAGGAATGAAGTTGGTTCTGTACCAACATAGCCAGAAGTACTAACTTGCTTAGCTGAACTGACTTGCAACACTGATTTCGTGTATCTCTGGTGTCAAATCAATCAATTATTTATTTAATAAATATGAAATTATTAATTTATTTATCGCTTCGTCCTTGTATAATATGAACCTGTTTAAATGCTCGTATTGTAAACATATCAACATTTAACATTATTTATACAAGATAACTGAAAATCAACAAATATGAAAAATAAACAAAATAGAATAACAGAGTACATTTTAAAGAAAACACCCAAAAGATTGCCTAAATCGACACACAAAATGGCCAAAACCGAACCCGTAGAACGTTACAAAAATAAACACATTTATGAAACAGCAAACCTCAAAGAGCGAATTTTATTATTTACTCGTTTCGCAAGAAAACTGTTCATAGGGCATCAAACATCGCTACACACGTGTAATTTCGCAAAGAAAACCGACTCTTATAACAAAACATTTAAGGTCGAATACCATTCCACACACATCTCACGAAGGAACTCTTCCTAAACCAACATACATGTCTCCTCATGTTATCTTATTTGACACGGCAAAAAGCTCTTTACGCTATAAGCTTTAAAGACCATAATTTAACAACAATGTTTGTAGGAATAACAAATGTGGATACAACTAAGGAACGTCTGCCACCTGAAAGGGTGAACTTCCCCCTTCAAGCTCTCTTAGCTCCTTCCACCCTTTTAAATGGTCGATTCTCTTTTCTATCCCAAGTTTATGGATTAAATATGAGCGAAAGCGATAGATGCAGCGGATACTTATACTCTTATATATTTTGTGCATTTTGAACGATGTGAGAATGTTAATTATGCATAATGTTAACAATGTTAGAAAATTTGCTTTTAAATATGTTAGGGCTTCGCCGAACAGCCCAAAGTGGCAAAGTGAAACGCGGTGGTTCCGGCGGCAAAGCGTCGTCGAAGCAACGACGCGCGAGAGAACGAAGACAACGGCAGCAGAACGACGACCTACTGATTTGTATTTAAAATGTATATAAATTAAAGACACATTATAGTAATTATTGTCTATTATATATTTTAAATTGTAGCTCGGCAACACTCCGCCTGATGTAAAGCTAGAGTGCGGTCCATGAATGGAAACAACTGCTACTACAGAGAAACCTGTGCGGGCAGCAGTCGCCTCCACTATGCCGGCTTGAGGAGACGAGCATGTACCATCTTAGATTGACAGTGCACACTCCTCTCGTTATACCTGGCTACTTTCAAACTATTCCCGAAACGCGACAAGGTCACTTCACGGTTGTTACATTCCAAAGTGGTGGTACTACCCCAGGACGGCAGACTGGACAAATAACCATCATCAGTCTGCCTACCACTCTTTGAATATTAATGCCTTAACAAGATATTATTTACTTTATTCGTAAACGTGTTGTCAATATAATGGAATATTGCACCAGTGCACCATTAAAGTTGACAGGTTAGACGCCTCGTTATAGCTAACTAAACACTTTCAAGCACCCGTAACATCAAGTTTGGGATTAGTCAAGCGAGTGGAGTGTGCCTTGGCAAACCTAGATGATGCACAGTCAAGTCGTCCATGAATATAAGTTATTGAAATCCAATAACATATAACAACAACGCATAAATATGCGTATCTTATTTTTCAAGCAAAACGCTCCATAATTAGACAGTCCCCTTAAGTGGTATGTGGAAATAATGACTTGTTGAAAATTTTAAAGGAACTAAGCGTCTCTGATTGAACTAAGTGTTTTCGGTATTTAAGTGGTTTTAACGTAATTGAACAAGTATAATATAATTTTATAATATTTTTTTATGTTTAATTCTTCACGTTTATAACAAAAATTTACTTTCCCTCTTTGGGTCTGGTGGTAATGGATTCATTTTGACAGCTGAACACCACTACTGAACCAACTCATTCATAAATAAAACTCTTTTTCAATGACAATCAAAACTCAGTATGTATGTATAAGAAAAAATACTTATGTACTTTACAAAAAAATTATTGAACGAAGGTTTTTATAGGTAATAACTACATTCCGCCTTGAGGAGACGAATGTGCACCGTTCGTAGACAGGGCACATTTGTTTTATTGTAGCTCGGCATGTGATAAAGCGGTCCATGAATGGAAACAACTGCTACTACAGAGAGAAACCTGTGTGGGCAGCAGTCGCCTCCACTATGCCGGCTTGAGGAGACGAGCATGTACCATCTAGATTGACAATGCACACTCCTCTCGCTATACCTGGCTACTTTCAAACTATTCCCGAAACGCGACAAGGTCACTTCACAGGTGTTACATTCGAAAGTGGTGGTACTTCCCCAGAACGGCAGACTGGACTAATAACCATTTCTCTAGTAAACTCTAGTTATGTCATTCCAAGCTGATCCCGAAATACGACTAGGTCAGTTCAAGGATGTCACATTTATAGGTTGTGGTACGCCAATAGTAGTACGACAGACTAGGTTAATAAAGTCACTTATCTTTATGACTTACTACTCTTTATGACTCGAATAAATAAACATTAAACTAAATTAAACTTTAAATAAAAAATAAATAAATTTATAATTATAATTAGAATATTCAGCTAAAATTAAATCAAAAATCTTCTCTTCTGTAGTCAATGTTAATGTATACTCAAATTTATTATCTGCCCTTTAACAAAACTGCAATAGTAACAGAAAAATAAAATCAATAATAGTGAAGAACAAACAGCATTGCCATCTACTATTGAATATTCATTCGTCCTCATTTAGATTCATCCAATCGATTAATTTGAATTCGAGATGAAGTCTCGCAATGAAAAGCCTGTTTTTTAAAAAAGAAATGTAATTTTATCGCTTCGAAATATAAAATTTACAAAAATAGAAACACCGTGTTTTCAATATGAGTTTCTTATTTTATTTATTTCTCTTTTTTATTCTTATCTCTTTATTAAAACCAAATAAATAACACATACTAAATTCAAATAAATATGAGTATCATAACAAATGAACGTAGCCAAAATTTAAAAAAAAAGCTCACCTAGAATTAGATCTCTTTGAAGAATCGTGTTTCTTCCCTCCTTGTAGATTGGGCAGGTCCTTCTGTCGTTTCTTAGTCTCCCTCCATATACGATAATACAAAAAACACATCACAGTGACCGGAACATAAAACGCGGCAATAGCAGTCCCGAATGTAATAAACTGATTTGTTTCAATAAACTGAATATAACACTCGTTAGGTGGAACTTTCCTCTCTCCGTCTATATACGGCCACGCGTAAATCCAAGGCGGCCATAATAACAAACTAAAGCCCCAAGCACCACCTATCATGACGGTCGC
Organism: Tinea pellionella; assembly: GCA_948150575.1. NCBI lineage: Eukaryota > Metazoa > Arthropoda > Insecta > Lepidoptera > Tineidae > Tinea > Tinea pellionella. Next base: position 743,078 of record OX411254.1, on the reverse strand, counting down.
TCTACGGGTAGTCCTTTTAGCGCGGTATGTGAGGGGACGCGTCACACTGAAGTACCTATCGAAGCTTATGATGAGCAAGTTCAACACGGAAGCGTTCGATGCCAGATAGTCGAGTGCGAGCCACGTGTCACACACGTGCGGTCCGAGGGGCCAGTAACCGTATATCGTGAACATTGTATACAAAGGCATGGAGATGAGACCGATCGCAAAATCAGCGACCGCCAACGAGAACAAAAAGTAGTTGCTGATGGTCTGGAGTTGTTTGTCGATCTTGAAGGAGATCATGACCATGGAATTGCCGACAACGGTCAGGACGGAGAGCACGCTGGCGATCATTGCGATGACGATCTTCTGCGCGAGGCTGTAGGGGCTGGAGGGCAGGTCCAGGGCCAGCTCGGTGAGGTTGGGGGCTGTGCCGTTAGGAGCGCCGAGCATGCTGGCGTCACCTCGGCGTCAACTCGGCGCCCCGAGCCGCCGCTCGCCCTCTGCTAACAAACAAACACAATAGTTAATACATAATAAATATTTGCTATTATATCAAAAGTCGAGTGAGTAAGGAGATGTGAATTCAAAACCAGCTATGTTAGTACTCTCTTGTCTGTACGTGTCTAACAAATTGCTCAGCGTTAGTATATCTATAGCTTCTACACTAATTGTAAATACGTCTTGTAGTACTTTACTACAATATGTATACTACTACGAGCTACTACTTGCTACGACATCACGCTACGGTTTATACTAACTGTTACGTTAAACTTTTTTCGCTAAACCACATAAGTTAATTATAACTTTTCCATAAACATGAAACAAAACGCTTGTTACAAAATGTTTTTTGTTTTTCTTTTTTATTATTATTATTGAATATATAATAAATAAAGATACTCATCACTGAACCGAATTCGAATCTACACACCCCTATGCATCCGTAATGATATTTGTATTGTTCAATTGTAAACACGAATTGCAATTGACACACTCTAATCAACAAATAAATGAACGCTATTGTTACTGACATATTGAGGAGAATTAGATTAGGGTCCGTTATTTCAGTTGAATTTATGTGGTTAAAAATTAATACCCGTGAATCACTTTATTGTTTGGTAATTAAAGCCAAACCGCGGCGCAAAACTACAGTACAAAATTGACATATCAGCAGCGCAAAGTAAATGTTAATTATTAAATAATGAGAATATTTTTGTAGTAATTATATTATAGACTAGCTGTTAGTCCCCGGTGCTACCCGGGCTTATCAACTGTGTTCACTGTTAAATTACAATTTAATAACACATTTATTTGGATAAAGATTAATATTATTATATTGATACAACTCTGACAAATAATTTGTAATAATGCATTAATTTCGACCAAATTTGATTATCATAAAAACGGTTATTGTGAGTTAATCTTAAAAGATAGACATATACTGTCGAGGATATTTTTTTAGATAATTTAAAGAGGAATAATTATTTCATACGTATTTTTTGGGTATCTCGAACGGTTTTCGCAGCGCACGCAACGGAAGCCCTCAAAGCTGAATAATATTCCCCGTTTTTTCCACATTTTCGACTGTTTCTTCGCTTCTATTAATCGCAACATGATGTTATATAGCCTAAAGCCTTCCTCGATAAATGATCTATCCAACACAAAAAGAATTTTTCAATTCGAACCAGTAGTTCCTGAGATTAGCGCGTTCAAACAAACAAACAAACTCTTCAGCTTTATAATATTAGTATAGATTTTAGGTGTCTTAATTATTTTTCGCGTGCCGATGAATCCGCGGGATATCGCTAAGAAATTGCGGGCAACAGAAAGTGTTTTTGTATTTATTTATTTGTGCTATTTAAAGAAGACGTCGTGTCGCATCGATATCAGAAAAAACTTTATGTATAAAAATACAAAACTATTAAATTCAAAGGCATCGGTCTGAATACATCGTCGCATATCAAGAGGAAGTCGTCGTCTATTTTTATTTATGAAAAGAAGATACGATATCAAATACATATTCCAAAACGTGAAGTATCATTTTTCAAACCTAATTCAACCATTCTTTGGTAGTTATTGTTTAATGATCAAAGCGTGTTTTTTTTAAATCCACTATGCCGGCGCACACTCCTCTCGTTATACCTGGCTACTTTCAAACTATTCCCGAAACGCGACAAGGTCACTTCACGGGTGTTCGAAAGTGGAGGTACTGCCCCAGGACGGCAGATTTCTTTGTGGTAGTTCGACTTGTGCTACAGAGAAATGTGTACAGGCTGCAATCATCACCTCTATGCCGGCTTTATGAGACAAAAATGCACCGTCCACGTTGACAAGAGAGACTTCTCTGGTCTTCTGTTATAATAATGAAACAAATATATAAAAAAATAAAGTTAAAAGTACAAAAGTACTTAACTAAAAGTACATTGTCTCACATGTAAATCTTATGTATCTATAATTGTTACACTAATTTAGAGCTACATATTTTTAGTATTGTCATTTTAGGTGAATTTATTATAAATTCTTATGTGTAATAAAGTTTAAGAATTACGTATATTATAGATATATACATCCCGGAATATTACTGGAGGTTCAGCTTCAATACTAGACATTCCAACAGCTCAGCTATGTACAATTAAATCCTGAAGTTGTGCCAAAATGGCCGCAACAATTGTCTTAGTTTGGTTTTACGTAACATTTTGTTATTTATATAGATTATTATTATTGTTTGAATTTATTTTGGTGTGTGTTTGTTTGTACTTATTATCCATTTAACAAAATACGATATGTCGAGCTTTTATTTTGATTAATTTGGATCGCGTCGACGACGCCGACGTTGCGAAAAATGCATGAATCGCGGTGGCATTGTTCATTGGCATTGGTAAGTTTTGAAGGTTATTAAAACTACCATCAACTATTTCTTTTTTAATTGTAGCTCGGCATGTGACAACACTCAGCCTGATGTAAAGCTAGAGTGCGGCCCATGAATGGAAATTGGTCTCCACTATGCCGGCTGGAGGAGACGAGCATGTACCATCTAGATTAACAGTGCGCACTCCTCTCATTATACCTGGCTTTTTTCGTTTTTTAACTAAATAATGTTATGAAATAATATATTTATATATATTGATATTAATTTATTACTTAGTCCAGTCTGCCTTCCTGGGGTAGTACCGGTATAATGAGATATCCGTCTCCCTAAGCTGGCATACACGAGACCTGCTGAAACTTCTCTGCGATAGCGATTATTTCCGTTTATGTACTGTACTAGCTTAACATGGACTGTTGTAATATACCAATCTCTACAATAAAAAACTAACCAATGGATTGTTCAGTCAGTTTCACCGCGACCATGACGCAAAAGCATAGCTTTCAAATATCCACATAGAATCTTTTAATACTGTTAAAACATGTAAAATTAAAAAAAAACACTTGTTAGATTTTTTTATGATCATTTCATTTGTGTTTATCAAAAATAATAGGTAGAAAAATAACGTATTCATCACATAACAATTCTACTAGTACTTAACAAAACTAGGCTGCGCACTTAACAACCACGGCCTGCGAGTTTAAAAAGAGAATGAAAGTTTTAAATTTAGAGCGCGTTTGTCCACACTTTGATCAGTGGACCGTTGTGTATTTTTTAAGGGGCCATGACTATGTCATGTTGTGTCGCGGTCTGGCAAACACATTGTGTTATTGACATGCGACGTGTAAAGAGTTGTAGGCAGACTGATGATGGTCATCAACCCAGTCTGCCATCATGAGGTAGTACCACCACTTTCGAATATAACACCCATGAAGTGTAGTAAGTAATATTTATGTAGCGCCGCCTGATCTTAATCTAGAGTGCGGTCCATGAACAGACACAACTATAACACTACTTTTTAATAATATATTGTTCCACTGAGCGGCCAAAGTACATTATATGTAACATAGTTACATACACGATAATTTTTTTAAAATAGGAGATTTAATTAAGCCGGCATAGCGGACGCGACTGCTGTCTGCAGATCCCCTTCTCTGACAGCAGTCACCTCCGTTCATGGATCGCACTCTAGCTTAACATCAGGCGGAGTGCGGTCATATGACGTGCTGAAATAAAAAAAAAAAATTTTGAGTTCACACTTTCTACCGCTAGACACAACCACTCTCAATGCCTTATTTATGTTTTCAAAACACTATAATTATGCTATTTTTTTCTCCAACTAAAGGATTATCTTTTTAAACTAAACAATTATCTATTTAAACATGAGGATTTTGATGCTTTCTCCCACAACAAGTCAAAATATAAAAAAAGTTTAAAATCAGTAGAACTATCTTGATATATGAAACGACTGTATTATTATTATTAAGTTATTGATTTCATTGTTATTCACTTGACATAGTATTATTGTTATTTTATTGATTGAGATTATTATCGCAGCATGTCGTCCTATCCTATAATTGAAATTGCATTTAGTTTGTAAAATAGTATGTAAGTAGCAATATTATATAGCGTTAGTGCAATTTTGTTGGTAGGCTTATAAATAAATAAATAAAGAGTAAAAAGTACCTATAGCATAAACACATTCTAAAGGACAATGTCCATTTCGGGCCTAATTGATATCTAATAGTCTGTTATTCCAAAATAATATCCTTGTTTTTCATTAATTTATTTCAATTATATCAACACATCGTTTACCAATTTTTTTTTTAATGCAGCTCGGCATGTGACAACACTCCGCCTGATGTAAAACTAGAGTGCGGTCCATGAATGGAAACAACTGCTACTACAGAAAAAGTGAGGAGACGAGCATCTTAGATTGACAGTGCACACTCCTCTCGTTATACCTGGCTAATTTCAAACTATTCCCGAAACGCGACAAAGTCACTTCACGGGTGTTACATTCGAAAGTAGTGGTACTACTTCAGGATGGCAGACTGGACAAATAAATCAAATCAAATCAAATCAAATTATTTATTTGTGGTACATGGTATAAATCACAAGTTGTTGATGTCAGTATTAGATTCTCAAGTACCTGCTCTTAGGCGTACAAATATATATATATTTTATTCTAAACAATAAATAACATAATAATACAATACAATAAAGACTAAAAAATAATGATTTAAAAATATAAAATTAAATTAAATAGTAAAATAATGTCAATTGTTAAAGTGAAGTCAGTTGTCTTAATAATAATAATAATAGGAATGTCATATACTTAGTCTAAATATTCTCTAATGTCATAGTAGCACTTTTCAATTAATAATTCTTTATAACCATCATCAGTCTGCCTACCACTCTTTAATAGTGCCTATAGGCACTGTGCGACCAAAGTACATATAACAAAGTTACATTGGTACCGGTCAGAATTAGCGAGGTTCGAACACGGGTCTCATCGATCGTCTTACCGCTAGACCACGGCCGCTGTTTAATCACACTTAAAAAAAAAACAAATATTAAGGCATTTATTACAAAAATAACCTCAAATACGCATCAGAAAAAAATCAGGGTAAGTAAATCGATTCGAATTTCCTATAAACTCGAAAAAAAATTATGGGCGAATTTTCCTTAGACGAATGGGCATTCTGCTTTAGAAACTGAAGCAGACTACCTATCAACACAGTTTTGTCTATACAACCCGGTAAGATAGTTAATGCTATCACCACTCCGAGATCACTAATACAATATTCACAAACACTAAGTAGATTAACTTCGCCTCTTCGTTCTCTAATCAAATCACAAATACACTTACAATTGTGTAAAACGACTATATTGAGTAGTCTTGCCTGCTCTCTGGAGGTTATGTTCCGAAACTTTTTTTTTATTGTATCTCGACTCCGCCTGATGTAAAGCTAGAGTGCGGTCCATGAACGGAAACAACTGCTATTACAGATCAATTTCTACAAGCACCAGTCGCCTCCGCTATGGTAGTGTTGGAAAGGGACGTCCTAGAAAGCACACTCAATCGACGTGCATGTCATCCATGAGGAGATTAATGGATGTGGTCGAAGTGAAAGTGGTCGTTGGCGTTGGCGCTCTATTGTTTCTGCCTACCCCAGTAGGACGTACGTGAACGCAAGTCATTTCAATTTTCCCGCCAAAACTCCTTCGAAAATTTTAAATAAAGATTCTTTTCCCCGACGCATAGTGGTTCCAGATCACAGGGAGCTAAACTTCAATTACCAGGGGCCACCCGGTTGCCTATCCTACGTGACATTGCTTTAACTAATTCCACCACTTTATTAAAATTATTAAAATGGAAAACTAGCTTTTTTTCTACAGATTTTCATTATAATTGAAAAACTATTTTTTAATCTTATAAAATTTAATTCTTTCACATTCAAGAATAGGTCTCCTTCAAGACTGGAAAGAAATTTCTTTCTACATTTTCTTCGCTTTTAATTAAAGGTGAACGGATAGCTTTGTACTTCAGGAATTTTCATTGCAATTTATTGTTTCAAATATTATCGATCTCACCCGTAGAAAGAGAGATTCAGGTCACATCACAGGTCAGAGCGTTAAGTTTCTGTCTATATCTTTAAAAAGCAACTCGAGCGCGAGCTTTAAATAAAGCCTGGTTAATTTTTAAGGTACCAAAATATATATACATATACAATATTACAGGGTTACCTTTAAAAGACTGTTATTAACATTTTTACTGAATGACTTAAACTTACCAGTTATAGTTATATCTGCGTAGTGTATATATGTTTATATATTTATCTATGCCTACATTTATATATGTACACTATACTTATTTACTTATCAGTCATGAACACATCAGTCATGAACACGGAGGTTAGCTGGAACAGAATGCTATTTAGCATTAAGTTCGCCTGTGTGCACGCTACACTAGGCTTTAAATAAATAGATAAATGTATTTTTAATACACAGACCTCAAACAACTACTATACTATGGGTATCAGGACAAGGACAACGAAACCTATAACACTCAGACCCAGAAAAAATACTTTTTTTTAGATAATAATATTATTTTCTTTTTTTTTTATTCGATTGGTAACGAACTAGGATGAAACTGGGGCCACAACCACTATACCATAGGGGTCGTTTATGTAATTAAGAAAAAGATTTGTTATACGATTATTTGAACACGGAGTCTACGCCACGAAAAATCTACAAAATAAACACAAAACACCCTTTACCCGGAAACAGATATCTTTTATATGCATAATAAAAAATGGTAAATATAGTTTTCATAAAAGTAAATTAAATGATCCATAAAACCCGAATTACAATAATAAAAAAAACCATCTTAAAATCCCATACTTTAAGGGTTTAATCGCGATAAAAATCATAAAAAAATTAGATCATTTTTATAAAAAGAATAACCGTTTCCCGTGTCTGTGAATATTCAACATAGCGTCGTAAAAACGCGGGAAAATCTAATCAGAATGCTATGACACGGATTTAGTAATATTAATGTTATGTACATACAAATATTATTAAATTAATGCATAAAATACTGCACAGTTTTTTCTTATTTTACAAGACCATCTCAAAGGAATGGTCGTTGTTTAGCGGTATGATGTGCGAACTCACGATCGATCGAAAAAAAAAAGGCTATAATACAGGCACTAGCTTAGAATAAGCTTTAAAAAATGTCTGCGGGCAACAGTCGCCTGCGCTATACCAATTTAATAAGTGAACTCGTCTCGTTTTATTAACTGTGGCTATTTTCAATGTAACCTTTTAAACGCTAATAAATTAATTCACAGACACTCAGATCATATTAAGGGAAAAGCGGTTTTAGTGCCTCTCAAATAAGCCCATGTGGACTTTGAGAGGCACAAGATTTTTCTATAGTAAAATTGTAAATATATAATTTAAAAAAAAGATAGATGTTCTTGACCTATTTTCCTAAATTTCTACATCAATGAATTTTTTTTTTTTTGTTGTAGCTCGGCATATGACAAAACTCCGCCTGATGTTAGGCTAGACTGCGGTCAAGAAACGAAATCTCCACTATGCCGGCTTGAGGAAACGAATGTGCACCATACAGATTAACAATGCATACTCGGCTACTTCCAAGCTGATCTTGAAAAGCGACGAGATAATTTCACGAGTGTTACATTCGAAAGTGGTGGTACTAGCCCAGAACGGCAGACAGGGCTAATAATCATCATCATTCCGACTCAATCAATCCGGTTTAATATCAAAAATCTAAAGACGAACCGAAACCTCCGCATAACAAACTGACTCTGTAACTTTCACAGAGAATGCATAAAAAAATTAAAACAAATTTGTAAAATGACAAATTCGTCCCAAAGGAGGAATTATAGATGGGGCGGGCGAGTCATACATCAGACTGTGTGTACAGTAGATAACACAATTAGCCGAAGCCATGGGTCGATGTTATAATTAACTTAAACCGAGGTTTTATCTTAATTGGACCCCTTTCATGTATTTCTACGACAGAAATATGTTTAATAGCAAAATAAATTATAATATGCCTTATTATGCACTTTATTTCTCTGTAAAATGTCTATAAAAATTCAGTAAGTTCAGTTTTATTGACCAAGTTTAAAAATATACTACAATAAAAATAAGTTCGGCACAGGACAACACTGCGCCTGATGTAAAACTAGAGTGCGGTTCATGAACGGAAACAACTACTACTCCAGATAAAGGCAGCAGTCGCCTCCGCTATGCTGGCTTGAGGAGACGAAGGTGCACCATCCAGATTGACAATGCACACTCCTCTCGTTATGCCTGGCTACTTTCAAACTGTTTCCGAAACGCGACAATGTCACTTCACGGGTGTTACATTCGATGGGGCTAGTGTGACAAAAGCACCTGAAAAAAAATCATAGAACAAAAACATTGTAATGAAATAATAATAGAAACTTCATAACAATTTATAATTAGCCTCAAATAACCCTAACCCTTGTCCTTACACGCGTCCCTGGTTCAATTCCCCTTGGCGCTAATTATATCTGAGGACATTCTTTTAAAATGCTCGCCAAAGCATTAGATATGCGCAAAGGTATAAACTTGTTATATTTTCAAGAGTTTAAGAGTCGTAAAACTAGAAACGCGCTGGCATCATTACCTAAAAAGTCTTAGATACAGTCCCCAGACTAGTTCCGATGGCAGAGCATTTTTGTACATAGGTCATTTTTATATTAATAAAGTTAGTTATGGGTTTAAGTGTTGAATTTTACAATAAAATCTCTGACGAAATTGTAAACTATTAATAATGAATTCAAAAGGTTTATTAGGTCTGATTTTTATGGCTGATATTAATCCATGGAAGTAGTTGTTATTGTTGTATTATTATTATTATTGTTATAATAATGATTATTATTTAAATATTATTTATAAGTTGACAACGCCTCTTTACAGCAGCTACTATTATTGTTATTATTTTATAATGTTCTAAATATTTTGACGTACAAAATTGCTGAAAATCAGCCTACTTGTCTTATAAAATATATTTGAAAAATTTGAATTTGAATTATTATTATTAAAGATTGATTGTCTTCAGACATGTAACCACGTCGGGCTACTATAAAAATACAATTTTCATAGAGAATCTTATTTTTTTAAAGTGGTAGGCAGACTGATGATGGTGGCTAGCCTAGTCAGCCGTCCTGGAATAGCACCTACTCTTTCGAATGTAACACCCGTGAAGTGACGCGTTTCGATGTGCAATGTCAATCTGGATCGTGTACATTCATCTCACCAAGCCGGCATAGCGGAGGCGACTGCTGCGTAGAAATTTATCTGTAGTTAGCAGTTGTTTCCGATAATGGACCTAACTCTAGCTTAACTTGTTATTTGCAAAGCTACAATAAAAAGAAAAAAGAAAATAGTACAATATAATAAACTGCTTAATTAGACTGTATTTGTATGACAATGTTGAGTTAACTGCATAAAATTGTAGAATGTAAAAAGGCGTGACAATTGTATTGTATGGTATGGTGTGCGCCCATGCTTTGGCATGCAAGCCAGCCCAATCTTTAACTGTATTGCTATTTTGACATGTATATGCTTGCATGCCGTTTTGTGTGTTTAAAATAAATAAATAATAATAACCTTTATTAGAATACAAGTGACCTCTATACAAAGTGCACTGCGATTGGAACTAGTCTGGGGACTGTATCTCCGATGCCAGTGCTTCACTCCTAAAACTTACTACTACTCAACGTAACTTAAATAAATGTATAATGTTTGTGTGTGTGTGTGTATGTGTATATGTGTGGGGTCCTCACAGTGTGTTCTAGTTCGAACAAACGTTCACCTGTACACAAGTACATGTAATTCCATTTGAATCGAGTGCCACAGTCGTCGGTACTTAGGTGGGACCGCGTAATTGAAATTTTCCAATATTTCCCCTGTCGTCGTGCTTTTGCGGCGGCCAAGATTAAAATTTCAATTAATTTTGACGTTGCTAAGTATATGTATTTTATTAAAAACACCTGCTAAATATTTACTTTAATAAGTATAGTCGAAAAAAACTTTTTTTTAATCGTAATTTTCTTATACAAAAATTCTAGCGAATCCACAAAAGCCTCTTTTTTACAAGATCTAATTTATACACCTAAGTATATAAAATAATCAGGACTACTATCCTTAAACCGTATCATTATAGATAATAATAAAATAACGTTTATTTGTCTTCAAAAACATATAAAAGAGTAAAATAGAATAGAATATACCCGTACCAGGATTAACCTGTATTACGGATACCAGTGCACTTCAGAAAAGAGTAACAATATATAATAGATGCCGTATAATTCGACTGAAGCGGTCACCTTCACTATGCCGGCTTACAAAGAAAAATTTGCACCATCCAAGTGGCTAGTGCACTCACTCTTTTCTCGTTTAACTGATTCTTTACAAACTAATCATGAATCGCGACTAGGTAACTTCACGGGTGGCAGGTTGGGCAAATAACCATCATCGGTCTGCCTACGACTCTTTTAATCCCACGACTAAAGGTACATTGGTATTGTGAATACAACGTGAAACATAATTCTTGTAAAAATTTCTAAATATACCCACATAATACAAAAATGTCATGAAAAGGTGTATACTTCAGAAATGTCCCTAAAACGGGGGTCCAAATGAATGAGTGTTATTTTATATCCGCCGCTGCCGTCGACCCGGTTGGGGGGATAAAGTGAAATATACGTACCGACGACAAAGACATCCGATAATCGATAGCTCAACGTCATTACTTATCAGAAAAGAGACGGAAATAGGTACACTCTTTAAATTCTATAAATATATTTATTTTGAATACCAATTTTTACGTGTCAGAAAATATACACAAATAGGTGATTCTCCAAACTCGATTTAACTATTTCATTCTAGCTATACTAGAAGAGCAAACCTCATACAAATGACATGAAAAAGGCGTAGATGTCAATCTCGGTACATATACAAATATCAACTGATAGAGAACCTAAATGTGGCTGTGGCCATATTTTCTCTCGCCTCACATTGGAAGCGTCATTGCACATCTAGTTGTATATACCAATGATATTTTAGATTATATTTTAATATCTTGTAATTGTTGACTTCCTAGTAGGCTCGAGAATCGCGAAAACTTATACTTACTGAAATAAGAAAAGATGGAACAAATCCTCGCCCTATAAGCGAATTTCTAACTTACCACATTACAACGGTAATTATTATTACTCGCATATTATTTTATTCCCAATAAATTAAATAAAATTTAATTAATAAATTAACGAATTCAAGCAACGTGATAAAAATTTGAATGAATTCCAAGTATCTTGAAGAAACCTTTACAAATAGTATATTTTGTTCGAGTTTCCAATCGAGTTAGAAAAGTGCGTATAGGGTGTGAGTTCCCACGGGCTCGTTTTTATGAGATTGATGTGTTTCCGACTGTTTATCTTCATTGTGTTTGCTATTGGTACAGCTAATAACTACAGCGTTCTTTTTAACCTACATATATGTAATACAATGCTAAGTAAATATGTATACTTTAGTTTGTAACTACGTAAATATAAACAGTGGTAGGCAGACTGATGATAGTTATTTGCCCTGTCTGCTCGGTAAAAGGAACCGCACAAAATAAAAAAATATGTTTAATTAAGTTTGTAGTAGCCAGACGCGACTGCTACCTTCATACATACCTTTAGTGTGGTCTATGAACGGAAACAACTGTTACCATAGAGCACATATGGGCAACAACCGGCCCGCTGTAAGATATGATCCGGCCCGCGAGACATTTTGAAAAACCCAATTAAAAAAATATTACATTAGGTACTTATACTCACGGGAGTGACAGTGAGGCGGCAAAAAAAAATATATTATCACTACTTCAAAATGCACTAAGTACTTTTAAACGCGGCCCGCGAACGTATTTGCACGCTAAAGTTTGGCCCTCAACATGTCAAAGGTTGCCCATAGCGGCCATAGAGCAATTTTAACAGGCAGCAGTCGCCTCCACTATGCCGGCTTGAGAAGACAAATGTGGACCATCCAGGTTTTTTATTTATTTATATTTTGAGGGCGACCAGCGCACACTGGGTCGAAATTGAAATTTGAGGACTTAGGAATAGACTTGCATTTTTCTGTCCAAACTATAAAGTTTAAGAAAAATGGAAGAGAATATAAATTTTTAAGGTTAATTAGGTCTATCCATTGGCATAAAGAAAAAAGGGAAAAATACAAGTCTGTTCCTAAGTCCTCAAATTTCAATTTCGACCCAGTGTGCAGCGGTGGGATTCAGCAAATGCCTTACAACAATCGGCCAGTTTGTATGTGATAAACGATCTTTAGGTACCACAACGTGCACAACAAGATTCAAATAATAATTATTTAATGAATATAAAAATTAAAATAATATAATAATAATTGACATGAAAACTAATCTTCACGGGTGTTACGTGTAATTGTAATCAGTATTGCATGTAGAGGTATTAATTATGTGCTTACTTCTATTATGAAGTTACCTAGGAAATAAACTGGAAGCTAAATAGATTTAATGTATGACTATGTTTACCTAGACGTGAGTAGAGAAAAAATACTGAATCGACAAATTGACCTCTTTATTTTATGTCTTGGAAGATGGAATCTCTCTTAGGTAGGATCGTAAAATCCTTTGATAAGGGCACCAGTACATTTGGCGAGAAAACGCACGCTCTGTTTTACGTGAAGAAATCCTCTAAGGATGCCCTAGTTCTGGGGGGAGTACCCGGGTTATGTCGGACTCTGCAGCCTAGCGATGACATACCGACTAAAAGCCCACGGTGTTTCACTCGACGCATAACGGACGGAGTTTGGGTACACGTTAGAATTCATCCGTCCTACATCCTTTTATCACACAGAAAATAACGCGCGCAGTTTCGATTTTTTTTTTTATTATTGTTGCTCGGCATATGACAACACACCGCCTGATGTAAAGCTAGAGAAATCTCTACGGGCAGCAGTCGCCTCCACTATGCCGGCTTAAGGAGACGAGCATGTACCATCTAGATTGACAGTGCATACTCCTCTCGTTATACCTGGCTACTTTCAAACTATTCCCGAAACGCGACAAGGTCACTTCACTGGTGTTACATTCGAAAGTGGTGGTACTACCCCAGAACGGCAGACTGGGTTAATTACCATCATCAGTCTTCCTACCACTCTTTAATAGCGCTTATAGGCACTGAGCGGCCAAAGTACATATAACAAAGTTGCATTGGTACCGGTCAGAATTTTTGCAAGGTTTGAACAGAGGCCTCATCGATCGTGAGTTCGAGCGTCGATCGAGCGAATCGTGAGCGTCTTACCGCTAGACCACGGCCGCACATCTTACCGATTCAAAATATCATTTTATACCTAAACAAATTTATTTTTTATTTATAAATTAATTTATTATTTTTAAAGTTAACGAAATCACCCTTAACTAATTAATTATATTTAAAAATGTTCCCATAAAACCCAAGAATACACCAAAATAATTACATACATTTAAATTTAACTTAAGTTAAAGTATCTTATTTTAAAACAATGTGAACGCTTTTCCCTTTAACCATGAAAAAAATATAACTAGATATTTTTCATAAACAACGTGAGTTTGCTCCGTCACGTGTACGGAGGTCCTAACAACTTTTGACAAAAGAAGGGAGTGACTTTTATAGTATTCCTGAGGCTACAAGTTGGTAAGAATGTTCTGTGACTTTTCCTAATAAAATTATCGGTTATCTTAAGGTCTCTTTGTTTTAGAGATAAATAAGGTAAGTAGTGGAAAGTTACTAAAAGTTCACTTCGATCCCGTTATTGGATTTATTGACTTAGTAGGATGTGGAATTTAAAATGCGAGTATCGGGTGTTAGGTTAGGTTTAAATTAGTGCCGGTGGCTCGCGGTCCTTGGACCGTGAGTGACAGTGTCATATGGGGGGCACTATTGGAGTTGCTGGTCTTCCATCGGGCGCGTCCTCAGGTGGTGGATAGAGAGTCCCGGGATACCTCCCAGAGGTACCCCGGCGCGAACCAAAACCAGCAAGGTGGGGTCACACTCTGCTTTCAGAGAAGACCTGAGTGAGAGACCACCCTTCATCGCGTGGGCGGAGGCGGTAGCGGGGTACCAAGCGTTATCTCTTTCGCCCCGAGTCAAGAGCGGTAGTTCCGGGGTTGGACTGCCGCTCATTTATTTGGCTGGAATAGTGTTTCTTCCCGATGAGGTGAGACCTACAGGCCAAGCGTTGGTGGGGTCGCGGATGAATGCGAAAGCGTGCCCGTGACCTCACCATATGACGTAGTGAGGGACACCGTGGGGGTTTTAGTCGTGTATACCCGGTATTGGGGAGTACCGGGGAGTCCGACATCACCTCATCGTCTTCCCCGAGACGTCGAGGTATCTATAAAAGATTTCCCCCACGTAAAAAAAAAATTAAATTAGTAAACATAATATGTATAATTGTATATGTACTGTGAGACATACATAAAAAAGATACATTGGTACCGACTTTTTAGGAGATCCGAACACGATTGCGAGTCCGCGTGTTTACCAAACTGGCCAAAGTACGTTTACAAATATATCTAAAACAGATTCAATCCACAAAGTAAGCAATAAGTGTCAAAATGTCAGTTCTCTGGTCGTTCCTGTCAATTTTACAGGAACCGTTTATTTCCGTACATCATAGGGTAACCATATATCTTTATCATTATTACTATTTTGATTTCTTACTATTTTGTTTTAAATAGTTTAAAAAACGCCATCGTAATTGCTTTTGACTTTCTTTTAGTATATATATTTTTAAGATAAAAAAAAATTGAACATGCAAAAAATAAAATGGATTCTGAATTAATAACAGCCCTTATAAGTTATATTGCAGGTCACTAATAAATTACAAGTGACCGATTTCGAACGAAACCGAATAGCTGTCAGAAATCGCTCGTAAATTGTTAAGGGATGGGAATCAAATAAAAAGTGATAATAAAACACTACTGTGTAGTCAGAAAAAGAAGTGATGCCTCTCTCAAACAGAAATTAACTTTAATACCCTTTTTTATTGTAGCTTGGCATATGACAACACTCCGCTTGATGTAAATCTAGAGTACGGTCCATAAACGGAAACAACTGCTACTACAAAGAAATCTCTACAGGCAGCAGTCGCCTCCGCTATGCCAGCTTGAGGAGACGAATATGTACCATCCAAATTGACAGTGCACACTCTTCTCATTATATAATAATTATATACATTTTCAAAAATAACATTTATTTTTATAGTAGTTAGGTATGTAACCGTATAAACAGAGAAGTATTCGTAGACAGCAGTCACCTTCGCTATGCCGGCTTGATAAGACAAGTTTTGAGTCAAAACTTTTAACCGTTCAGATTGAGAGAGTAGATCTTCTCGTTGTACTTGGCAACCTACAAGCTAAACCAAAATGTGATTAGAGATCACTTCACAGATGTTACACTTGAAAATTTAAACCGGTCGTGATCTCACGGTAGAGGACGAACCCCATGATCATTGAGACCCGCATTCAAACCTCACTAAATTCCGACTAGTACCAATATAACTATGTCTGACTGACATTAAAAAAAAAGATGATACCACCCCAGGCTAGCAGACTCGGCTATAACCATCATCAGTCTGCCTCGTAATCTATATAATAAAAATCAATTGCTGTTCGTTAGTCCCGCTAAAACTCGAGAACGGCTGGACTGATTTGGCTAATTTTGGTTTTGAAATATTTGTGGAAGTCCTGGGAAGGTTTAAAAGATGAGTAAATATGAAAAAAATGCTTGGAATATAGTAAAAACAACAATTTCGCTTTCCCTTAGAAACTATTCCTTTGGTTTTGAATGTCAAACATTTGATGTTCGTCCCGTCGCGTCGTTCAGAAATCAATTAAATTTAAAAGTCGTTCAGAAATGCTCTTTATTTATTGATTCTGAGGCGGTACGAAGTTTGCTTCAGCTAGTATTCGTATAATATATTATTCACAAATATCTTTATATAAAAAACTGAAACCGTTCAAGAGTTTCAGGCGCCGCCATTTCAGGTGTACCCTTATTTAAGTTTAAGTAGAAAAGTTTTCGGGCGGATAATTAATTTTTTTTTCAACCTCCTCTCACCCTGAAAACCGCAAAAAGAGGCATTTGTAATAATTCCAAAACTGTCTTTCGGGTCCACTTTTCTAATCTAATAGGATTTTACTTTTATAATCGCGTTAAAACTCTTTAAAGAAAGAAAATGTGGGTAATTAATTATAATATAATTTACAAGACTTTCTATAGAGTGCTTCGAAAAGGATGAATGAAAGGAGATTGACGAAAGAAATATATAAAACTGATGAGAATGGATGCGTTAACCAAGGCAGACCCAGAAGAATCTTTTCTCATGAAAGCTGGGCTTCCTAGTGCTCATAACCGTTGGGCGTGTACGAAGAGAATTGTGGATGTGAGGGAAGCGAATTCCGTTGTCTCTGCTTATCTCTGCGGGAAAAAGGCGTGACAATTGTATTGTATTGTATTGTATTGTATTGTATTGTATTGTATTGTATTGTATTGTATTGTATCTGTAGAGTTAGATTGCTTTATAATATTCTGCTTATGTTTTATAGTAGTCGCCTTCGCTATATCGTTTTGAGAAGCATCGTTTAGGTTGACAGTGCATACTCCTCCCCTATCCGGCTACCGAGTTGATTCCGAAAGTTCAAATTGTAAGTGGTTTTATTACTCCAAGACAGATTAGTCGAAGCAAATATATACAACTAGATGTGCAATAACTCTCCCAATGTGACGCGAGAGAAAAGATGACCACAGCCACGTTAAGGTTCTCTGTCAGTTAATATTTGACGTGACGGCAACATTGTCGAATCGTTTGAAGCGGCCTACGCTTTTTTTTATGTCAGATGTATCAAGTTTGCACCTCTAGTATACATGTATGTGTTATGATATTAGTTAGTACTTTTAATAATTTCGGAACGCAGCGATTGCGCCCTTTCCCGCCATTGTCAATGTCAGTGCTGTCAGTCAGACATTCATAAAATATATCTCTTGTCGTCATGTCGTTTGTCTTATTTATAATTTCCTAAGTATTCCCGAGCACACGAAACATTACAGTATGGTATAGATATGGATATGTGAATATAGAGGTCAAATATTTGTTATTTGGGCATGTACTCTAAACTCTAAAAACCTATAGAAAATAAGACCCGAAATATGAAAAGAGAAGATGTGTCAATGGAACCGATTTGTGATTAATTGTGATACGATCAAATGTGCTGGAAAATTGCTTGTCACAAAAAACTGTGCTCGCTGACCGCACAATATTATAAATATTCTTTACCTATTTCTTTTTATTATATCCTATATTTACTGAAATAAACCTCTGATATTGAGCCTTATAAAGTATACAGGGTGTCCTGTAAGTAGTGGTGTCAACGGTATTTTACAGATAGAGGAGTTCAATATCTACAATATAATTTGGTGATTTTTTTTTATACTTTCTAGTTTAAAAGTTATGACATTTTTAAAGAATTATCATTTTTCCCCCGTTTTATCACAAAACAATTTTTAAAAAATGTCATAACTGTTAAACTAGAAGGTATTTAAAAAAATCACTAAATTATATTGTAGATATTGAACCCATCTGTAAAATAACGTTGACACCACTACTTACGGGACACCCTGTATAACTGAAGTACTACTTAAACTAAATTATTCGAATTATTATTCAAATGTTAGAACTGTGATTAATAATAATGATTTAATTAAATTTAATAATTTATGATAACTCACTATTATGAAAACCTACTATTGACTGTAGCGTGTCATCATAGACGCCAGAGAAAAAAGTAGTCAATCAAATTGTACGCCTCTATGACGATACGCTTCAATGGGAGTGGACCTGTTTGCCAATGTAATATATTTTCTGGCTAAATAGGGTAAATAGAGGTTCAATACAATTGTAACCATTACATGATATGCTACGACGTAGCTCGTAGCCTTTCTTAGTCATATAATTGCAGTATTGACCCAACGTGTACTAGGTATATTAAAGAAAGCTCTGCCTGCCTCAATTTTACATTATTAAATTTCCGTATCATATTATATAATACAGACTTTTTAAAGATTTTAACAATAGTCGGCAGATGTTTCATTGAGGTTTTGCCGCTTATAATTCAGACGTTGGCCTGTAATAAAATATATTATTAATTAAATTATTGAAATTATGTAATTATTGTGTATTTTTCATAATGTAATGTGTATTTTTTTTTAATGCAGCTCGGCATGTGACAACACTCCGCCTGATGTAAAGCTAGAGTGCGGTCCATGAATGGAAACAACTGCTACTACAGAGAAACTCTCGCATCCACTATGCCGGCTTGAGGAGACGAGCATGTACCATCTATTGACAGTGCACACTCCTCTCGCTATACCTGGCTACTTTCAAACTATTCCTGAAACGCGACTAAGCCACTCTTATCTGCCTACCTTATAATTAAGGTAGTGTGTTCTACTATGTCAACTTCAGTTCAATTTTTTGGCACCAGGTTACCACTAGACCCTCGCTAAGTTTCACTCAAATGTAAATAGGTAAATAAAAACACAAAAAGTATAGATATCCAATTTTGTTGAGTTGTTGAATTAATTTTACGTTATATGCACTGCGGAGTTCCAGGGTTGCCAACTTCACCATTTGAATGGGAAAATAAATATTCATGGTATGCGAAAAAAAAAATTTGCTACAAAAGTGTAGTTTTCCCGCAATTTAAATTTTCGGCTACAATATTATGCGATGTGATAGTGAGGGAAGCGAGTGAAGTCATATATATATCTATTTATGTATATTACATTATATGATATATTTTTATATATTATAATATATTTTAATAACTTAATCTTTTATTTTTTACTTTATACTTTATTTATTAGTTTATTCCATAAATTTTGTCAATATTTATTTAATTTTTTCATTGCACTGTAGATATCACCGCTCACACCAACAAAGGTTAGCTGGTATACAATGCCAAAGGCATTAAGCTCGCCTGTGTGCGATTTTACATGTGCAATAAAGTGTTTTTTTATTTTTTATTTATTTATTTTAGAGTCCGGTGGTGTTTCGTTACATCTGCCTATCCCTGTGGAAAAAGGCATGACAATTGATGAGATCATTGAGTTTCATCATAGTTTATGGACAAAGATTTTGATCATTTAAAAATCTATAGAAATGTATCTTGATATGTTTTTATATACGAGTATATTTAAGATGAGATTTGACATCCCTAAAGAAATCTTTGACTTATTTGCAACACAATCTTGTTAGAGTGACTGGGGTTAAGTCCCTAGAGATAACATAAATTTGAGTTAAATTTGACTAAAATGTTGCAATTTTACTTTAGACTGAAGACGGGGCTTTTGAATGGAAAGGCGTAAGATTAAACTTTCTATGGGTTTAAAGAGAAAATTTATAAGAAAATATGTGATATTTACTTTGTTACTTTAGCTGCCTTCCTAGTAGTAACCTTGTCGCGTCGCAGCCAGGTATAACGAGAGGAATGTGCACTGTCAATCTGGACGGTGCACATTCGTCTCGTCAAGCCGGCATAGCGGGGGCGGTATAACGGATTTTAATTATATTTTACTTTCCTAGATTACCTGAAAATGACGCACTTAAATAGAAAAATATTTGTGTTTGCAAACACAAAACAATTCATTACTAATGGACAAGATTAAAAAAATTTACCTGTGCTAAATCGTAAAACATTTAAAGATATTAGCGTATTTTTAAATTCCCATCTGAAAAAAAAACTTTAAAATAGAGGACATTTGAAAAAAATTATTTACCCAAAAATTGTTATTAAAAATTAAATGAAACTTTTTAATTTGCCGCGTTTTCTCAGGATACGTTTTCGTGTTTCGCCGATATTTCCTAATTAAATGGCAAAAGTTTTCGCGCGCAAAATAGCTTGTAGTAAAATAAGATTAGGTCAATATTACTAACTTTATTGCTAACAAAATAAAAGTCATAATACACCGAAAATTGACAGACACGCGTAGCAGCTATAAACATATAATTTTTATATGCAGTTATAAAATTTCATAATATATTTTGTGTAATGGAGGTCGGCCTTTTACTACTTACTTCTTTATTTAGGTAATAAATAAATATTAATTAAAACCTACACGTGTATTATTTTTATTACAATTTTTTTTTGTTATAATAAAATCATTGATATATGTATACAACTAAATGTGTAATAACGATCCTAAAGTGACGCGAGAAAAAAGATAGCCATGTTTAAGTTCTCTATCAGTTAGTATTTGACTTGGCGACAACATTGTCAAATCGTTTGAAGCGGCCTACCTTTTTTTCACATCAGATGTATAAAGTTTGCATCTCTAGTATATATCTTTATGATTAAAATGCTATTTAATAAATTATTGTTATATATTTTAGTGTTGTATTGAGGGTAGTTTAATAAGTTCATTTGTGTTTGTCATTCTATATAGGGGTATAGCCTGGCAGTCGTTATTTAGCTCGATAAATGACTACACGCAAAACGGTGTTCCATTCCATAATTACAACAAACATAATAATTATGATGAAATGTGAACAGAAAAAAATCACGGCGCACACAAGTCCTTCACCATCACTATTTTTTCTGTTAAATTTTTATTTAACAAGTTAATAAGTAATAAGCTAAATGCCTCTCAACATGCAACTATCTCGAGGGGCTATAGTTGGTTACTTATTCCACCTCGGCCATGATCTAGGGCCTACAGACAGCACCTAGTGTCTAATTTATGAAGCATATGACTTGTTCAACTGTAACTCCATGACATCCCTGGCTCGCGACTTCTGGTAGGCGAGAAGACCAGTTGGTCGACTCTTGTATGGTAGTTACAACATCCTAATCTCAATCTCAACGCAACGACCGCGCCTTATAAGGGTCTGGTACGATAACCATTCTACCATGGAAGATGGCGTAATTAATTATTTTTCTTTAGATGACGTTTTACAAAAAGTAAATGTAATGAAATAAATTTTAACAGTACAACCAAGTTTCAACATTACCTCGCATGGAAAATCCTTACGAATTTCGTAGCAGGGGTGTTAAAGAGATCTGCCCCATTTCTGACGATTAATAAAATAGCTATAAATGTTAAAGATAGGACGTACCTTGTCAGCAATCTTAATATAATTTAAATTTCTGTTCACATTTCCCAGAGGTGCCTTTTGCAATTTTATTACTAGAGTGGCAGACAGTCTGATGATGGTTTACACCATGGTCGCCCATTACAGTACCACCACTTATAATGACCTAGTTGTGTTTCGGTATCAGCTTAAAAGTGGTCGGGTTAAAATTATAATACTTAAAGATAAAAATAAAGTTTTATATGTTTCTACCATTTTGGGATCATAATCAACAAAATTAAACTAAGTTTATTTTATTAAATTATTTGTAATACAAATAATGAAGGATTCTAAAGTATGTGGTTATATGTACTTTCATCTCTTTCCTTTTAAAGCTTAAAGAGCGAGACAGATAATGTTCCAATTTTATTTGACCAACATCCGAGAGTACTCCTTCACATTTATTTTATCAATCAAACTGGAAATGATGATCTTATTTTATGAGGACGATCATAAAATATCCTGAACTATTTTTTATTACTTGCAGGTGAAAATTATATTACTCTTTCAGGTTTCAGAATATATCTGCTGATTTTCCAACATTAATTTTCTCAATAAAAGTCTACCATTTGACCACCTTTTTTATGCCTAATAGGCAAGCGTTTGACCACACCCTGCCTGGTGTTAAGCATTGGTGCGGTCTAAGGTGGAGCACGCTTACCTCTGAGGTACCTATTCACCTTCAATTCGAAGAGACCCGTGTTGTACTTCTCGGGAAACACAGAATCCGAGAGGGAGTTCCACAGTTTCGCGTAAACTCGTTGAAGTTAAGCTAAAGTGCGGTCCATAAACTGAAACAACTGCTATCACAGAGAAATGCGTTTCACTATGCCGCCTTAATTAGACGAATGTACACCGTCCTGGTTAACAGTGCACACTACTCTCCTTATACCCGGCTATTTCCAAGCTGATTCCAAAACACAACAAGTTCACTTCACCGATGTTACAATGTGTTACTACGCCAGGACGGCAGACTAGGGCATTAATCATCATCACTCTGTCTACCACACTGAATTACTTATTAATTTGAGAGAAGCGGCGGCTAGATCATAGAGGTAGAGTACCTTCTTCAGACCTTCTCAGAGGAGACCCGTATTCAAACTTCGCTAAATTCTGACCGGTAATAATTTATGTTATTTGTACTTTGGTCGCTTGCCTGTGATACAAGCTGGTACAGGCATTTTAAAAAAACATATTTTTGAACTGTTCAGCTAGACAGGGTGAAGTAAGGAACACCCTCAATCGATATGTATCTAAGAAGAATTATAAACGCTTTGTCACTTCACAGTCTCTGCATCCCCTGTATGAGAATATATTAATAGATAGTAATTATGACGAAACAAGTAATTAAAAAAATTCACCCAAATTAATTGTAACCAATATTTCGTGAAAATGGCAAGTTCTTGTAATTTCTACTGGAATTTTCATTAATATTTAAAGCGTCTTTGAAATTTTAGACAGTGAGTCGGTGAGTGGAGTGACCAACTTTAATAACAGTAACTTTATGCCAACGGATAGGCCGCAGAAGGTAATTTAAAAAAAAAAATTTTTAAGGCTCAAATAACCATAAACAAATAATAATAATAATAAAACTCTTTATTGTGCAAACAAAAAAAAAACAGAACATACATCGAAAATTAGATAACACAATAGACGGCCTTATTACTGAGCAGCAATTTATATAATACTGTGAGATTAGTTTTTCTGGACTCTATTAAAAATTTTCGTAAACATCCGGATCCTACCCAAAATGAAACACGCGTGAAGTGACCTAGTCGCGTTTCGGGAACAGTTTGAAAGTAGCCAGGTATAACGAGAGGAGTGTGCACTGTTAATCTAGATGATGTATACTCGTCTCCCCAACGCGGCATATCGAAACGACTGCTGCCTGTAGAGATTTTTATGTAAGAACAGTTATTTCCGTGGACCGCACTCTAGTTTTGCATCAGGGGGTTATCATATACTGAGTTACAATAAAAGGAAACATTACTCGCCGACTTTGATACTGAAACCGACTAGGACTCAAAATAACATTAAGTATTTCTAATTTTTAAACAATAGACTTAATTCCTTATCACCGGCACTACAAACTTTAAATATAAAATATGCTTCCAGCCGCAGAAAAAACCAGTCGTAATTGAGTTAGACCGACAAGACGAAGATGGCGGATGAGATTTCATATTTGTAACAAACTTTATCGTATAAAACTTTTACAAACACCAATTTCCCTTTTGTAATTCTCTTTCTCCCCACCTCTCATTCTAAGGGATTGAAGGGGGATGCTAGCTCAGAAATGCTGACGATACCATATGGATATCTGGATTATTTACGTGAACCAATATGTCTAGTGTAATAAAATATGATTTATTTTATGAGCGACCGTGGACAGGTGGTTATTGGCGTGGATTCGTAGTCAAGTAACCCTGTTTTTTTTTTCAAAATCCTGACCGATACAAATGTAACTTTTGTCTCTCAGTACTTGTCCTACATGAATACTTATTTAAATAGAAAAGAAAAAAATAATAGTGATTATTATTATTAGTTGGTTGTTTATTTTTTTTTTATGCCCTGAGTGACCGAAGTATTTTTTGACCGAGGCGTTTTTGTATGTTTTGATGTGTTTCTCAAATTAATTAAATTCAATAATAAATATATAAAATAATTTAAATAAATAAAAATAAAAATATTAAATTATATTAAGAGCGGCCGTGGTCTAGAGATAGTAGATAGGTAGGTCCGTCCTGACCTCATGTTCGATATGACCTATGTTCAAACCTCGCATATTTTGATCAAAACATCTATGTTCATGTAGTTACAGTCACTAACATAGTACAGGCATTAAAAAGAAAAGAAAAAAGGTAATGTTACGTATTATTATAGTAAAAAATCAATTATTAGCCTTCTCCGGCCGGCATAGTAGTGGCGATTGGAGCCACCGTATAAGCGGTTCCCTAGTGCTCATGGACCTCCACTGTGCTTACCACCAGGCCATTCGAGGTCACATTTGTCAACAAAATGTTGCCGTCAAGTCAAACACTAACTGACAGAGACCTAAAGGTGGCTGCGGTCATATTTCTCTCGCGTCACATCGGGAGCGGTATTGCACATCTAGTGGTATATATCAATAAAAAAAGTACTGAAAATTAGCCTCCTTGTATAAATAAATGAATTTGAATTTACTATTACCGACGACTTCGTATGAGTATATTTAACATTATACTTCTATGATTCTCGCTACATCTCTTGCTGCGACCACGCTGGATGCAAAGCTTTCGATACGTCGCGGATCACATTAATCAAATAAACGCGATATTAAGCCGTATAAAAGGAAAGGGTTTTATTTTTTAATATATTTTTCGCTTTCGAAAGCTTTTTCGCGTGAATAAGAAGTAATTACCAATAATTAATAAAATGTATTTCGTTCCAATTTATTTATTAAATTTATGATAAGTAAATAAATTATTTACCACATTATTCATCTAATAAATTAAATATAATCAAACAATATCAATTACAACATTATTTAGTATTTTAAAATTAAATTTAAATCTCGTTTTGAACATTCCGCTACGAGTTACTACGAGATTTTTAGTCCAATTTTAGCTTTACTTTATAGAGATTTTACAACATATTGTAATAGGAGTACTAATGCACATATAATTTAAACGATAATATGAGTATTATCCTATGAATACTACCTCTAGAGATCTCTAAAGTAGCTGATGTGTAAATCACTCCTGAAAAGGAACACGTTAAAAAAGTAACTTCTGATTCGTTCAACATCTCCTCCCTACTGTTAAAGTAATGGAATCCAGCAACTATCAGTGCCGAGGCGGTGCCATAAATATTGTTTACCAGTGTAATGACCTTGAGAACTTACGCCCGGACTTATCGTGTAAAACTCACCTATATCGCGACGGACCATGTTCTGGGACCCATCGCAATCTCCATCATACACTTGTGTGCAAAGTTACAAAATAATTATACATTCACAAATGACACTGCGATCCGGGAGACATTGTCGCGCGGGATTTGATCGTTGAGAGCCGGTGGAAAGAACGTATAGTCTGGGCGTAGCGCGTTCATTCACTGAGGCCCCGGGAACAGGGGTACCAACGTGAAATGGAGGCTGCGCTGAATACAGCGCCACAAGACGCTTTCATTTAAAGATTATTCATCTCATGATATTTACTTATATATTTTTTCTTTTAACAATTACACTTCACATCAAATTTTCTATTAAATTTTAACTGAAGTAGAAAAATTAATAATTTTTAATTTATCCTAATTAATTTTTAATAAACGTTATAAAATAATTTTAATCGATAGGAAACTAAAATAAACTTCAATTCACTAACAGCTATTTTATTATTTTTATTTATTATTCGTATGTATCGAAACAAACTTTGATAAATTAGCGTAAAAGCGCTTTAAAGCTGCTGAGTTAGCATGGTTGCCACCCGGGCTCTAGTAACGATTGCGCAGCCTCACAGACATGCGTTGAGAGGACGCCCTCACTCACGCCCAGTAATGGCCAGCGGGCCACGCATTCTTGCGTCCGAGACCCAAATAGCGACACTGAACACTTTAAAATCTATATTATAATACCATTGACATTTAAAAAAACTCATATAATTTCGCTCATTAAGTTTCTTTTCCATGAATAATATTTTGACACGGATTTCATAAGAATTGTATTATTTATTATAAATAATTGCTACCTATATTATTTGGGGTTTCTCTCATTGTAGATATTATTAGATTAACAGATAAATATTCAAACGATACTTTAAAATATTTTTTTTTATTGTACCTCGACATGTGACAACACTCCGCCTGATGTAAAGCTAGAGTGTGGTCCATGAATGAAAACAACTGCTACTACAAAGGAATCTCTACAGGCTGCAGTCACCTCCACTATGCCGGCTTGAAGAGACGAGCGGTGAATAAAACAGAACAATAAAAGCAGGCTTCAAGTTTGAGTATATAGCGTAATATCAGAATGTTTATGTATGCTTAAGTTATCTATATAAAGCGTAGGTACATAAAATGGTATCTACCCTATTGTGAATGGACGCACACACGCAAAACTCAACCGAGCACGTGATTAGGTTCTTTAAAGTATCGCAACTTTTATAACTTTATTGAATAATCTATTTTTATTTTTATACAGAGATAAAATACTTGCTTTTATTTAATTATCACTCAATTTGTGATTACCGACTATTCATTTACGCGTATCGTCATAGACGCGGCAAGATGACTTCAAATCGTTCTATAAACTTGAGATAAGTAAGTACCTACAGCTGGCATAATTCCGAAAATAAATAAAATGAACTAACATACACATAATGCCAAATTTAATAAAGAATTTTTAATACTTTTTGGAGTGGAGTACTACGAATATTGTTTTAACAATAAAAGTAGTAGTAGAAATAGAGACATTAAATAAATAAATAAATAAACTTATCACATATGCACAAAATTGGTTCAGCCCTGAAGCCTGTGCTAGTCTTATGACTGTGTTACGGGCTTTGTTGCCTTCCCTATTTTATTACCGTTTACATTTGCCTTAATTACCTATAGGTTATAGAAAGAGCAGTAGGCAGATTGATGGTGAATATTAATAGCACAGTGCCGGTCAAATCGGATGGCGACTACGTCCTGCAAAAATTTCAAATAAATATTAATATGAACTAGGTACTATTATTAAGGTCTGTGATATAAATACTGTGTGTAATGGAACGTGACTATTTATTTTGACCAGTGATTAAAGTTGCCACATGAAAAAAGTTTTCCAATATTTAATTATTATAACTTTTAATATTATTTAGTAAAGAATGATACTTTGTTATAATTAATACAGCATTATTTGTCTTATTTTAAGATTTAAATGCTAATTTTAAGTTAGGTATCAAAACTGTATTTTTTGCATGTAGCAACAATTAGCGGTTTCTCTTTCTTTTCGGTACTTTGCCGTGTTGTTTTGGGTAGGTTCTCAAATCCAGCGAAATCTGTATGAAATCTGATATAAAAGTCAAATTTATATCTTTTGCTCATAATTAGTATCATTATCTAAAAACACTTCAGAATATTTCTAAAATAAACATTGTTGTTATGATAGATATACGATTCCGAAGTTGACATTTCGCGTGCAGCTACAGTGTAACCTAAAACATAATAACAGTGATTTATATGTTATAATTTGTGTGATTACAGTAAGTGTCAAACATGAAGTACAACAGACAAGTAACATCCTCCAGAAGGAAAAATAGGAAGAGGCACTTCAGCGCCCCTTCACATATCCGAAGAATTTTAATGTCTGCACCTCTCTCAAAGGAGTTAAAACAGAAATTCAATGTAAAATCTATGCCGATTCGCAAAGACGATGAAGTCCAGGTTCGTTTTTAACTGTTTTATTGATATATGAGAATCTTAGGTTATGTTTGTCAACCTAAGAAATGCATGCTAAATAAGTGAGATGAAGTGAAGTTTTAATTATCCTTTTTATATTATAAAATTTGTAAATTAGTTATTGGCAAAACAAAATGATGAAAACAAACCATTCATAGACTGGATGTTTGCTTGTCCGTGACCTGTTGGCTGGAGGTTTTCTTCGGCCGGCAATTAACGTGGCTTGCTAATCTACATCATGGTAGAATAATGGCTCTGATTTGTTTTTCAACTTTATTACTCATCTACTCTAATAGCTACTAAATTATTAAAGAACTTATTTCATTAATTTCAGGTTGTCCGTGGTCACTACAAAGGCCAACAGGTCGGTAAAGTAGTCCAAGTGTACCGTAAGAAATTTGTTATCTACATTGAAAGGATTCAGAGAGAAAAGGCCAATGGAGCTACTGCTTTTGTTGGTATCCATCCCTCAAAGGTAAGATAATTACTATTTTCTAAATCTTAACATCTTACAATGATAATGGCCATTTTATTGATTATGTTAATTTTCTATGTCCAAAATGTATGTGCTTATTTCTATCACAATGACAGAAATGTTCGTAATCTCTATGCTCAAATTTGAATCAGAGCAGGCCTAGGGTTATGTAGAATGAAGTTTTGGTATCTAGATGGATCAGCAGACCTAACTTGCTTCACATTTCTGAAAAATATAGATTATATGAAAGGTGAAGCACAAAATGGCAGTGGTTGCGCTTGGTCAGAGAGATTTAATTCTCTGACTAAAAATGTGTGTCTGGGTGTTATGTTTGCGTTGTCCTAGTCCTGATACCCATAGAACATGATATCATAGTTTGGTGCTTTGTTTAATATCTATTTTACACAAGTATAATGCAATGTGATGATCACAAACCATTCTAAGATCAGTACTGTTACAATTTACATTTGGACTCGATCTTCGGGAGGTTCTCTTCTGATTTGACGTCAGATGTTTATTGAGGAACTGACATGATATAATTTATGGCTCTGATTGCATTTTATTTACAAAACCAATACATTGTTAGCTGTCCCTTGGAAGATCTCAACCTTCTTTTCCTAATTTTATAGGACAAATTGCTGCAAAGTGCTTTTGTATCTAAATAATTAGTTAGTGATCGCTATCTTAAAATATATAATAACAAAGCCAGATTCTTGCCCTCTCCAGTCTCTTTAGCACTCTGTTTAGGCTAACCAGTCAGTCTTCTCTGTAGAAGTAGGTCATTTATTTATTCCAATACCTACATTAAGATGTAAATCACAAGTTTTTCTTGTCAACAGTGCGTCATCGTAAAATTGAAAATAAATAAAGACAGGAAAGCTATTCTAGACCGTAGAGCGGCCGGCAGACTAGCAGCCCTCGGAAAGGACAAGGGAAAATACACTGAGGAAACAGCCACCGCTATGGAAGCCTCTTAAACATCTAGACGTTAAATATAAAACTATAAATTAAGCATACTGTTTTTTTTTTGTTCCTACATAAATCATTCTTCAGGCCTCATTGCTAGGGAAAAAATAGGAATAAAACAATATTGATATATTAAGAACTATAATTAATGAATATGAGCACCCTTAATAATTATAACTAATCTAATTATAATATCAGGATTTAGATTCATAAATATGCCTTATAAATAATATGGCGTCTATGTCCATCCTAACGTAACTTACATCTTTATCTAAGAGCAATTTTTCGCGAATTGTATAATAAAGAATATTAGCTTCATCAACACGTAAACTTGATGGCCGTGCATGTGCAATCAGTTTAATAAAAGCATTATGTAGCATTTAGGATATACAAACCGTTTAATTGAGCGCCTGTACAAGCGGAAGTCACTAGTGGACCCTAGAGATCGAAATGTAGGATTCTAGGTATTTATGTTAGGCTAGGCAGTTTTAATAGTATAATGATTATTTTCAATAATTAAATTCTTGGCCAGCCTTCATCGTGCAACTCTCTTGAGATGCCACTGGCAGGAACTTCAGAGTTGAAGCTACTTTACACTTTATATATAACCCAAAGCAATTGATCTGACATTTCCGTGTCTTGTATCTGAACGGAATCCGGGAATCACTCAATGGGGGTAGGCACGAGTCTCAATATCTTATGTATTTATGTAATATTTTTATGTAAAAGACTGAATACAAAATTGCACATAAAGAAGCCTTATATACCTATGTTTTTTTTTGTTTACCATTTAAATAAAAATAACTTATCATAAGCTTAACATAAAAATCCTTAAGGCATTTTTTTTAAATTTCTATTTCTAGATTCTAGAAGAATTAGATTTTATCATCAATTGTAGCGTTGTGGGCTTTTCCCGCTAGATGGCGTTGCATAGTATCAACCTCGTTGCGACATGCAGAGTAGGTCGCGCAGGTTTGGCGTTTTAAAACTCCTAAAATTTAAAATATTGTTTAAAATTTTTAAAAATTTGATATTGTTATACTTAGATCGAGTTATTTCCATACTTTCATAAGTAATTATGCATTATTACGAATACATAATGCTGTTATTATAAAAAAAAAAATGAACAAATCTATCACTGTTTTTTTGCAGACACTGTTTGACCTCTAAATAATATTAAAATTATTCTTGTTTTCCTCACAGAATACATTGAATATTATATTTTATACAGAGTGACATATTTTACATAGTTTAAGTAAATGTGCAAAACAATTTATATTCTTAAGATAGGTTGACTGCAATTAGAAATTGATCTATAGAATTCATTTATGATGAAAATTGAATAGCAAAAAAGAAGCCCAGGCTGTTGTGTGCGTTTTTTCTATGCAATGTTTATCATAATTTAATAATAAATCTATCTAAATTAGATGATACATATTACAAATTCAAATTACCAGTGGAGGGACACTTATGATGTTTTTTAACAGAATTATTCAACCCCTCTCTGTTTCTAGCAATTTCTATAGCATAAAACTGTACACGGGCGACCAAAATCGTATTTTCCTCTGAATAATCCCCGTTAACATCAGCCCTTATTAATGTACCAAAATTGTAGTCTAGGACAGCTTTTTTGTATTTTTCACAGAACATCCGCCATTTTATTTTATTTGCTGCGCTTTTTATCTCTTCTTCTACAATGAGGGATACATCCAGATCGGGGAAGTCTTGTTTGAAATGTGTATAAATTATATCGTCATGTGGTGTGAGGCGTAACCACCGTGTGTCTACAGAACATAGCACCTGAAACATTGCAATGTCTAGTATGTTACATAAAATCATGGAAAAAGGGTAGATAAGTATTTTAAGATGCCCTGAATATACATGTACATACACTAATTATTTAAATATAATAAAATAACAAATAAAAAGTTCAAATAAAACTTTTCCCTTCTAAATTTGAATTGAGCACAGATTAAACACAAAAAAAATATTTAACACATTACATTTGCATATTTACAGAAATCCCGAGCATTAAATCCACTGCTGCATTAAAGTGAGCGGCCATGGTGTATGAAACATGTTCAAACCTCACTAAATTCTGTACCAGTACCAATGTAACTGCGTTATGTACTTTGGTTACTCAGTGCCTGTGATACAAGCGCTAGCTTTTAAACATTTTATAAAAGGAATAAAACTTACATTAAAATATAATTCACTATGTTCAATAGCCTTTGCGGCCCACATTCGTTCTAATGCTTCATCATTTGCAAACTCCTCTGCTGGACGAGACAACACATCCTAGAACAAATTTCAACGTATTTTGTTCTTAATATTTTTATTTAAGTAGTCATAGTGAGATCCAAACTTTGTGGCAGCTCCGAAGAACAAGTCGCTTCGAATTACACAAATTCAGGTATCAGCGGGGCCCAAAGAGGGTGACAGGGAAGACCAAAGACATACTATTATTTTTGTATGTTATTTACATATTAAAATAGGCGACAATTAAAATAACCTATATTAGGTTATAAAAATATGTGTTACTGTATTATATTATTATTCACCTATAATATTGTTTGTATATGAGCACTAATCTATATATTGTAATCATATTAGGTATATACGTACGTAACATTATAATCTAATAGAATACAAAGGCCAATGAAACTTATAAATTATTCAGTCACGACCAATCGCGCTGCAACATCGATCGATTGCTTTTATATAGTAATGCACAATGAAAAAATTCTGTTGTATGTATTCTGAATTGTATCTAAAATTAAATCTGAGTTTATTTAAAATAAAACGAATATTTACGTATAATACAATGCATAAACCGCAAAACCGACCCCCGACTCAATAACCACAATTTCAGTATTTTGGCACAGTATGCATTTTTTTACTACTTTCAAAATAATGCTATATACTCCTTTGATTATTTACATACCATTTTTTATACGAATATGCACTTGGCAAATTAATTAAATTAGTTATTCACGTGTTTAAAATGCACACAAATGCAGAAAACCACATAAATTCTTTTCTTCTCTGGCAATTGAGTGTTGCCCGGTAAAAATGACCATAATAAAAAGTTTTTCTAATGCAATACTCATAATTATTATTCCTTCCTTCTTTCCTTTTAATATATAAATTATTTGTTATTATTTCATTTAGTTAATTAACAATATTATTATTTTGTAACTCAATGGTATAAACAAATAATGGTTATTGTGCTTTTAATCCTTTTGTGCTGGCAATACTCAAGTAGACGCCATCGTTGCCGAGCTGCCGTGATCGGGCTGAGTTCATAGCGTCAAGTGAATGCTAATTTAGATAAACGTTTGTGCGTTATTGTGGACGTTCTTACTTCAAATGTGTGATCAAGTGTAAATTTACAAGAAGGCCATAATCGATTGTTAGCGTCGTGTCTCATTATTTTTACAGTGGAGAGTGTTTTGGCGGAAGTAAGCAAGGAATATAGGTAGCCCACTTTTGCGGCTATCTTTGCCGCTGCCACCCAGCGAGCTATTTCATGGCCCCGTGTCGTCATACTTGCTAAAGGTAACGCACACACCATTTAAATCAAATTAGTTGTCAATGATGTAAGACGCGCGAAGCTACCCAGCGGGCCGCCAACACTTACGCGCGCAACGCTTATAATACGACGTGTTATGCTATGTTGTTGTGGTTCGGGTCAAAGACATTCGGTTGCTTCTCTTGACAACAACAATCTTTGTAAACAATACTTTTCTCTTTCAGTTGACCGTCGTTAAGACAGACATAGAGCTTTGAGAGCGTATAATATGAATTCAACTCTGAAGCCGGTGTCAGCGGCTGTACCACAAAGTGGTCAGGCGAGCCCGGCCAAGGCGAACATTGCCGGCGTAAACCACGCGGGACACCCACAAGGAGCTCAAAAGGGGAACAATCAGCCTGGTAATCCCTCACTGGCTCCAGTCTCGGCTAACATGGCTCAGATGGCACAAAATATGAGTCATCATGGCAATCTCTCTCTCATGGGACAAAATTCTGTAACTCCAACCAATTCTGCTGCAAGTCCGAGCAAGAGTGCTAGTGCCCCGCTTAGCTTGGTACAAGACAAGGTGACCTCATCCCAACCATTGGCTCTAACAAGAACTCCAGAAAAGAATACAGAAGCATCTCTCGGACAATCTAATGGTACTGTTGACTCTCCAAAATCAGCATCGAGTACTCCAAATGTCTTGAAACCCCAAAATCCAGAGCCTGAAAAGAAGCAGGACATTGCTAAAACATCACCAAGTACTCCAAAACCTCCAGAAAAACCAAATACTACTAGCACACCACAAAGAGCTGAAACAAGCAATATTGCCCAAGTTATGCCTGATAGTTCTTCTCATCCGAAAGTTGCCACTGCAAATGAGCCCTCAGAAAAGTCTCCTGCTAAGCCTATTGAGACCAAACCTACTGCCGCTGATGTTGCACCGACACAGACTGAAGCTAAGCCTGTTCCGGAATCAGCTAATGACATGAGCAAGGTTGATGATTGTAAAGCTGAGAAAGTAGCTAAAATTGAGGAACCAAAGCCAGTTGAAGATAAAGTTGATGGACCAGCTAAAGCTGAGAAATCCCAAGTGGAAAAAGATAAAATTGATGAAAAGAAGCCTGTTACACCTGCAAAAGACGACAAGAAAGTTGAATCATCACCTAAGCAAGAAACAACTGAGAAATCTGAAATCAAAAAGGCAGAAGATGTCAAACCGATTCCATCTAAAATAGAAACAAAAGCTGCGACTAAACCTACAATGAAATTGGCTACTGTGACACCACCTTTGAGGAAAAGAAGGCAAGTTTCTGGCAATAAAGAGCTCTCTTTGGGACAAAAACCTGCAGAGGGAGAATCTACGCCTGGTGACTCCAGATCGAAGAGAAATAGAATCCAGGTATTACAGTTTTCTTTAGAACTATTTATTAATAACAAAAAGTTAATGGGTTTTATTAGCTGCCATGTTTCTTCAACATGCTAATGGTCATTCAAATTTTATGTTATTGCCTAGGGCGCAAATTTAAAAATAAAAACAAAAAAAATGTCCTGACATATTTTTAAAATGAATAATATTGAATTCCAGGTACAACTATATCAAAGTCCAACTCCGGAGCTGACGATGGCCACTAAACTGTCAGCTTCAGCTGGAAGATCAACACCGACTAAAAATAATGATGACAAACTGATTGTTTTTTATAAGTAAGATTTATAACTGTTTTTATGTTCACAATGTCTAGAACTGCCACAATATGTAACTTTACTGATGTAAATTAAAAACCATTATCTTTATATTTAAAAATTAATGTTTGTATTACAATTTGTATCAGAAAGGCAAGAGTGGTAGGCAGACTGATGGTGGTAATTTGTCCAGTCTGCCGTCCTGGGGTAGTACCACCACTTTTGAATATAACACCCGTGAAGTGACCTAGTTGTGTTTCGGTAATAGTTTGAAAGTTGTCAGGTATAACGAGAGGAGTGTTCACTGTCAATCTCAATGGTACATGCTCGTCTCCTCAAGCCGGCACAGTGGAGGCGACTGCTGCCCAGACAGGTCTTTTTGTAGTAGCAGTTGTTTCTATTCATGGTCCGCACTCTAGCTTTACATCAGGCAGAGTGTCGTCACATGCCGAGCTACAATAATAAAAAAAGTTATTATCGCGAGATACAATTATAAGCATACATTGGTGTGGACAACAGCTATTTTGAAAAAACAAAGAACATTGGTTACATTACTTTTTCTTTTAGAAATGAATATTTGGCAGTACGCAATGCAGAGGGTGGTTTCTATGTGTGTCAGAGTGTACAGAATGTTTACCGTACTACAAGGAAGATCAAAATACGTTGGTTGTCTCAAGACAAGGCTGCTGATCCCACAGGAGAAACTTACAAACCTGATTTTTATGATATTACTGGTAAATATAATATTATATAAGAAGTAGGTAGTTATGTTTTGATTACTTCTTTATTGCTTCTGCAATTATATCACTTTTTATTTTCTACTAATCTATAATCACTGTGATTCCACATAATAAGCATATCTAATTTTAAATATCACTTATTTTCGGCAATTTTTCTTTATTTTATGTAAATTTTCTTCAAATTAAAGATTTAAAAAATATAATACGCATTGCTACCAAAATTTTCTAATTTTAATGTCTAAAGTCACATTTATTTATTGAATGTGATGCTTATTTTTTTAGTTATTTCTTTCTTTAAGTAAAATTTGTTTGGTCTTTTCCCAGACATGGAATGTGTGTTAACAACTTTGAATTTGAGTCGTGCACCGAGCGGAGGTGGCTCTCAGATCCTGACAGCGGCGGAGGCAGCTCGAGCCAAATCCATACTGGAAAGGGCACTAAAACATGAACAAGGACAAAACACTAACAACATGGAACTCACTGAAGAACACCCTGATGGATGTAAGTTACATTTATTATAAAATTACATGTATTTTGTAGACTTTGTTCAGGTTTCTCTGAACAGTCCGAAGTGGTTAATTCGGAACGCAGGAAAATGTGGCAAAGACGACGACCTTAGCCGCAGAACTGAGAGAACAACCGATTTTACTTGGATGATATATTTATATTATTATTCATTAATTAGTTTTTCTGTTACTATTAAAGTTTATTTTCCAATGACTAGATGTTTATATATGTTGTAAGGACAGTGTTTAAATTATTTATATTTGCAGTGGACCTATCGCTTTACACTGATGAGTCGCAATTGGAGAAGAAATCACGTAAACGGAACGCGTCTAAATCATCACCGAAAACAAAACCACAGGATGATAGTGATGATGATGTAAGTTTGATTAGTAATAGGAAATATACCTTCATAGCATTTTTTGTAAGTAACACTATGGTAGTTAGTGTTTTTCATGGCAACATTATTTTCTTTCAAGATTGATGTTGTCTTCAGCCCTGGTTCCGAAGGGGGAGAGGTCTGTCAGAGCATTACCCTTGACGGCAATTTAAGTAATATTGTTTAAAAAAATAATGTTTTTTTCCGGGATCTAAGTACACTTAAATATTGTATGGTTAATAATTTTATGTTATATTTCCAGAGTGAAGAACAATCGCCAAGTAAACGCACTCGTACATCAACAAAGCGCAGTCCAAAAAGTGCGCGCAAACAAAAATCACCAAAATCAAGTAAAAAACGAAAATCTACAGGTAGTACGCCCAACGTGGCGCCCGCATCAAAGGTAGGCATAGTCAGGCGCATTTATAGAAATGTACGTATCATCTTATCATTTACATTTTATTATCATTATTTTGTATATGTGTGGTTTACAAAATCTTTTTCAAAAGGCTTTTTCATGAAATCCCAACATATGAGACGCTCCGCCTGATGTAAAGCTAGAATGTGGTCCATGAACGGAAACAACTGCTACTATAGATCGATTTATACAGACAGCAGTTGCGACCTGCCTGGCCCGCTTGAGGACACAAAATCCTATCGTTACCTAGTCCCACTGTCACCTAGGAAACGTCACGTTAACTTATTTAAAAGTTATTGTACGGTTTAGTAATGCATCTGATTATACTCGTCCAACAGTGGACCGTGATTACTCATTCGAATTACTATCCTATAATTAGAATTTCTATAAAATTTCAATGCCTATCTAGCAATGATACATGGGCGCTACGCGACCAAAGTACATATGTACCGGCAAAGACTGGGAGATTCCGACCCACGCTTTTTCAAGCTCCACCACGGTTGCTCAGAATATTTGCGTGTTTATTTACCTGAAAAAGATTTTGTATTTGTGTGATTGTGTTTTGTGTGGTGTTATTTTAGCATATTGTTAAATTTAAAAAAAAACTATTTTAGTTGTTTTTTTATGTTGAAAATAAATAATAAAGTTGGTGCATGCTTTATTACTATCTTCTATTGTTTATTTTTTTCTGAGAATTTCTGTTTTGATCATGAAATTGGGAGGTTAAAGGTATTTCTACTTTTTTTTAAAGTCATTTATGAAAGAAAGATTTTACATTATCATATTCTTTTTCATTATCATTTCTCATGATTTCATATCTACTTTTATATTATATTACTATGTTTTAATAGTTTTGTGTGTTCTTTGGCCTTAAATATTTCTTCTGAAAATGGCTGTTTTGAAACTTCTCTGCTTAATATTTGATTATAACAATAAAATATAGAAAAATAGATAACAAACTTAATATTAATTCAAAGAATTAACCAAATTCACTATATTATTAAATTAAAATAAATACGCGCAACATAGACAAAGGTAGGGTTGTCAGATATTTAAAAAAAAAATTAATAGGTGAATGTTTTTTGCATGTATGTCTGGTCTGAAAAATTGCAATCAACCAGACAATAATATGTAAAGTTATGTTATTAGGTTATAAACTGGTTTTTTAAATACATCTGGCAACTCTATCACGCACAAATACGGAAAGTTTTCTTATTAACATCATGATTTAATAACAACAAATTAAGCATTTCAATTTGCCATAAATTAATAAAAATAATTTACTGTATTCAATTATAATTCAATAAAAAATTTAAAAAAAAATTTGTAAATAGTTGACAATGTGATGAATTCTTGTTTATTGTTTTAGACGGCAACGGCGGTTACAGAGAAACCTTCTCCCGCCAAAACGAGAACTCTCGCCAAGAGAACCCCCGCTAAAGTAAAAGAGGTGCCAACACCACTCGATAAAGGGGCAAAAACACCCAAAAGAAGTACCAGAGGTAGGTAACAACCGGGGCAGCCAGAGATTGTGTTGCTTATACTTGTCATTTATAAATATTAACAATTGATTTTCAGAAAGCAAGGCGTCCCCAGTAATCCCTACACCGACGACCTCTGGAGGCAAAAGCACCCGCACTCCTAGGAAACCACCAGCCAAGAAATAATGCACGTGAAGACGTCATTGTGTTGCGAACGATGCCGTTGTTTAGCTTATGGGATTGTCGTATTTTAAACTTGGTATGGATTTTGTGAAATCTTTTTTTTTTCTTCTTTATTGTCTGGTAACACTGTAATAAGAGGCATTCCTGTTCTTTGATTTTTAATGCGCTTGAATAGTTTACATTAATTACACAAAATTCATATCAACTTTTGATTTTTACTACCAAAATACTTTGAAGTACATTTTTGTACAATTTTTTTTTTTGAACCTCAATAGTTTTTTAGTTTTAAATGGGACGTCATAATATTATTTGTTTTAAATCAAATTAGATGAAAAAATACGTGATATTTTTATTTTAAAAAAAATTGTTAAAATTAAATAAGTTTTTCTTAAATTTTGTTGTTGCTTGCTGTACCGCATCTTACATTTTAAAAGTTCCGTAAAGTTTTTGTGCTAATTAATTGTTAACAAAAATGACGTAATTTTTTAAACATCACATTTTTTTAAATTGCTTTTTCTATGTGTTTACTAACTTTAACAATGTGTTTTAATTTATATAAATTTTTTTTCTGTATCAGTTAATTATGGATTTAATAAAGAAAATAGTTTTTTTTTATATTTTCTTCAGCGAGGTCACTTTGTTCGCTCGTCCTATTTTGATTATTTGAAAGAGATAATTACTAATTATGTATTTACTTATCCATAGATACTGAAACTTTACTCTGGTGTTGCAAGAATTAAATAAAATTAATAATAAAAGCTTTACCA
Source organism: Tinea pellionella (assembly GCA_948150575.1). NCBI lineage: Eukaryota > Metazoa > Arthropoda > Insecta > Lepidoptera > Tineidae > Tinea > Tinea pellionella. Next base: position 703,944 of record OX411254.1, on the reverse strand, counting down.
GACTTTGTGAATATTAAAAATATTTTTAGTGTTACTTTGTCAGACGGGCGACAAAATAACGTAATAAAATGTGCTCTGGTGTTACCAGACTTATACAGCAAACAGTGTTGCCATTCAGTCTTATTTCTCAATGTAAATAATAGTTTATTCAGTGTAGTTAAAAAAATGAGTTTTTATTAAAGAGAAAGTAGCATATTTTAGGCTAATTATCGGCATGTTTTGGTGGATTTAAATAAGTCTTAATTTCGGGACAAACGGAGACTCAGAAATTCATATCAGTTTTAAAATTAACTTTGATATTATAATTTCAAATTAAAAAAACAAATAATTATTTTAAAAGTTGAAATCGTGTTCAATATATGGTATTGCCAGACTAAATGCGTTTTTTTAGTCTGGCAATAATGAGTCTTCGGTTGTAACTCGGTTGCAGTACAAAAATGTGTAAAACGTCTTAAAGTTTAACAAATAATATTTTGATACGATTTGTCTTTAGATTCTAAATTAATAAATAATAAAAATTAGCTTTTAGAAGAGTGTCTTTTTTGGATTAAAAATATTTTGAAAATGTCAATCGGGAAGTTTCAAGATGTTCTAATACATTTTTATTTGTATTGCGATTAGGGTAAGTTTTAATGCGTTCTTGTCGTTTGAAGTAAAAAGATTCTTGGGCCGGCATAGTGAATACATTTGAATAACTGTATTTAGTCTTGAGATGCCAACATTTTGTTTGAAAGGTTTTGGGTTTTTTTCTCAACTTCTTTTGCGGATAGCTAAATATTTTCATGGTATTGAAATAATAATGTTGATTGATGTCGTTATCGAATATTAGGGATATGATGGTTATGCGCGTGCGCCGCCCAAATGTAAAATGTAGTGAGGCAAAGAGATCGAATTGTCAATCTTCGTATGTGTACTGTGTACATAAGCGCGCGCGCATACACATGTTTTTATCTGTATATTAGGTTTTTATTCTGTGCGGTTGATAATAATAAACTAGTGAATTAAATCGAAAACAATAAGATGTTACGTCCCATGATTGCTTTTACATATTTTTGTTTTATTATTTAATCTTAATTTTATTTTTGTATTGTATCGTCAGTGATGATTCTACTATGCATAAGTGGCAATGATGATGATATTTTCAACCAGAATTCTATGCCATATTTAGACCATTAAACAGGAATTAGTATTACCCTGTTTTACTCTTAAAGGCTCGTTTTTCATATAATGCAAACTCAGGTCAGGATCCACCATGCACGTCGTCGCCCTGTTGCATTTGGTGCCCTTAACTGCCTAGCTACACCACTGTTGCCGTCCCCTTATTTAGACAATCGACTCGGATTATACTAATCAACTATTCCTAAGGGTCGTTTGCATCAGAAGGCGGTTAAAGTAACTTTAACTATTACTTTTACGGTTACCTTAACCAGCGAATCTTGTCTGAATTAAGTTAAAGTCAAACCAATGTTGCTAACGTCAAATGTATGAAAAGAAGCCAAATATGTTTTTTCTATTATTATTTCGGGATCAGCCACCCTTTTAACGATAGCAATATGAATTTGCACGATATTGCAACGCGTGTGGCGTAAATGTAAACGTTTAACGGTCGTTGTCGCCGTAAAAATAACAGTTAAAGTTACTTTAACCGGCCTTCTGGTGTAAACGACCCTAAGAATATTCCTTGTGGGGGTAGGTTTAGGGTAGGTAAAACGTTTCCACGCCACTGACTCCGTAGTAGGTGCCCCAGCTATACCTGTTTAAAAAGTCAAATGTGTATCATCCGAGTTGAAGACTGGGCATACATCTCTTGTTATACCTGGATACTTCGAAGCTGGTATTGAAACTCGACTAGGTCATTGCATGGGTGTTACTATAGTCTATAACTGATTGGATCAATAAACATCATCAGTCTGCCTACTGCTTTTGGGTGTCCTCGGCTAGAGTTGGTAAACAAATTGAGTAGATTATCTCTCAATGATTGCATGATTATGATTGTTTAGAACAGCCTTTTTAGGTCTAGGCAATGCTACTTAAGCCAGTTAAATCAAACGATATAATATTTATTGTTATTTAGAGTTGAATCGGCGCGTCCACACGTGCTTTTTAATATTTAAGGTACCTAATTAAGTAATTAGGGGTTATTTTTAATATTAGTATTAAAACAGAAAAATTAAGAGATTTAGCATATATTAGTGTGTGTTTTTTGTTCATGTGGAGTTTGTCTTTTTAATGAACGAGTGATTTTTTTAAAGTTTTATATTTTAAAAAATATATCATGAGATGGACAATCCACGGTTTACACAAATTTATATGAAATATTAAAATCAAAATTATTGAATAAATTAATATAAGGAATTTGGGGAGCTTTTTATTTTGTTTAAAATATAATTTTACTTTCCTGTGATCTTCTTTAAAAGGTCAAGAAGCTGGGCTACTCAAATGTAGAAGAAAATATAGAAATAGAAAGCGGAAATCCATTTTTAACAATGTTTTAGCCGATAGGAAGTAGTTTTCTCAAAGATAGTTCATATATTAAAATCAAGACAAAATTAATTTTAAATATCGTTTAATCATTAAAAACCGTTGTTTCATTGTATTAATTATTTTAACGCGGTATACATAGGTATTTCTTTACCGGTCATTTTTAACACAACATTACTTGTTAAAGAACGCAAAAAATTGAAATATCAAAAACAAGTAATGTAAAGAATGTGTACGGTTTGTGTCGCGACACGGCCCCGTAGCACGCGTGAGGTTATTCACTCACAACTGATAGACGGCCGGGCACGCGTGCCTTTGCGATGTTATCAAACATTGCGGCTAGATTTATTTGAAAATCTTTAAAAAGCTACTATAAACAAAAATACCTAAGTTACCTGCACTCTTTTTACACTTATATACCAATTTATGAGGTATTCGTGACTATAACATATTGAATCAAACATACAAAGCATTCATTAAAATTATTAGAAATACACAAAGTATAAAATAGAAACAAAAAGCATGATTCTAAAAAACTGTTATACTTGTAGAGCACCTTACTCTTTATTTAACTGAGTAGTACTTATAGCTAGCAAACACTTATGTCCATTTGCACCATATGACTTAACTATTACTGTCAAGTTAAAGTAATGGTTAAAGTTAAAATTGGTTTGCTTCAAAAAAAATCTGTCACATTTGACGATTACTTTAACCTTAACCATTACTGGCGAATTTCGGCCGGTCAAAGTTAAAGTAATAGTTAAATCAATGTCACTAACGTCAAATCTTTGAAAAGCCGCTCTTGTTTGTATTGAGAGAATTCATTTACACCAGCAACCCTTTTAACTATAACGAATTAATTTACACGATGGTGCAACGCGCGTGGAGTAAAAGTAAAGGTAACTGTCAAAGATAAAGTTAAAGTAACAGTCAAAGTTACTTTAACCGGCCATCTCTGGTGCAAACCACCCTTATAGAACAAATTAACAAATAAATTCATTGATAAATGAAATAAGATAGATATATGGCCATAAATTAAGAAAATTATTACTTGAAAAAGTTGTATGTTCCAATTCTAAATTAAATGGTATTAATCACGGCCAATATTCATCACAGCAACCAAACAAATTAAAAATAAACTCAACAATAAAATAAAAAAAACAACTTCTAAGAATATTGTACGTATCGTCTGCCCGTGCCATGATCACTCATGAAGCAAAAAGTATCAACGTTGTATGATGGGGAGAGGATATTCCGTCATAAGACAAGCTACTTCCCACAGAGATATACATAGATTCAACTTCATATCATCATCTACTGCAGGCAAATCCTTAATTTGAATATAATTTGGGTAGTTATCAATCAAACGCACAAGGCTTGTCTTCAAACACTGTTCTACTTCCATAAAAGGCGGTTCAGCATCAGGACCAGGATGTATCACAGGATTACATGCGTAAAAATACACCTTTAGAATACCATCTTCACTTACGACCCGCAGTATGTTTTTACGCAACAACCTCACTTTAGTACCGAGTTCGAGCTGCACCTGTCTGGCCACCTTGCCATTTCCCTGCATTATGTTGTAGTTGCCAAATACAGTCACCTGTTTCTCCGATTTGGTGAGTACGGGTGGCAAAGCACACGCCTGGAACTGCTTCATTATCATATCGACTCCTTTATCAATATCGATGTAATCAACAATTTTTCTGAGCATCATTTTCAGCTTATTTGCACCATTCTTTCTGCACAACTTGTTCTTCTCCGTCTCTTTCACGGTGTAACCGAAGTTTTTGTGAATATCTAAGGGAAGAACCTCACGCAAGTCCACATTATCATTAATAGCATCATTGAGAGCCTGAGGGATCACTTTCTCGAGCAGATCGGCATAACTGTGTCGCTGGAACATGCTAACGGTTAGATGGAGCGAGTGATGTCCGGCTGTCGCCATGGCTTGATGGATGAAACCACGTGGCAAATACAACAAGTCACCAGGCTTCAATGTCACTTCCATCAGTGGTTTTCCTAAATCTTGTTGACAGAAATCTTTGGAAGAATATCTAGGAAGTTGCTCCTTATTACTCAACGGCTCGTACACCCGCCACATTTTCTTGCCTTCCACCTGAAGTATGAAAGCTTCAATGTCATCATAATGTGGGGCGAATCCCTGAGTAGATGGAGGCGTTAAATACACATTAGCTCCGACAAAACTGCCAGTGAACTCCTGGAGAGTTGCCAATATCATATGAACACTTGGTAAAAACGCCTGAGGGTTGAGTAGCCGGATACTGCAGCCGTTGATGTAGTAGTCCCAGACTACATGCGGCAAAGCTCGGCCTTCAGGGTTGTGCAACTCCTTTACACCATTATCGTATGATGTGACGTCTATGTGTTGAGAATAAAGTACATACTCCTTACGCAGCATATCATCAATCATAGGAGTCGATATTATATTGTTATAATAATTAGAAACATTCCTCGCCAAAAAGAAAGGCTTGCGCTCAAAGCTGCTATGCATGAATTGCCTCCTCGGTACTGGCCCTAAGAGCCAATCATAGATTTTTTTCCCGACCCCCACACTGTTACTCGTGATGGGTGTGAATGTTTTGGGATCTTTAGCTGCTTTTTTCTTCCCCATCGGCTTAGGCTTTCCTGCTGGTAGGTGGTTATTAGAGGGCATCTTGACCGCACCTCGCGGTTCGACAGCCTCGTCTGAGGCGGCGCTCACACTCTGCATTTCACTATCTGAATTAACCTCAATATCATGCAATTCAATGTGCAATGATTTACTCCCATTTAACTCCTGCTTGTTAGACTTATTATTCTGGATATTATTATCCTCCGTATCTAAACCGGCATTAGACTTCGATGTCTTACGTTTTTTGTTGCTTCTTTTATTATTATGTTGCTGATTACTTTGTTCATTTCTCTGAACATTATTAGCGTTTAGAGATTGTACAGCGAGTTTTTTATTTTGTTTGTTATGTTTTCGCTTTGTCGGCCGACTAGCCCCATTTGTTAAATTTTGGGCTTTGTATACGGCATGTGCAGACACCGGCTGAGACCAAGATGAACTGGTACTTGCAACGTTATCCATTTCTATAGACGTGGATACTAACGGCAATTTACTTCCTATAGAATTACACTAAATATGATAGCACACCACTTGCCTCAAAATGAGGAAGCGGGTCTCGGTCAACTACAAAACCAGCACGAACAAAAAGGCAGAGAGCAAACAGAGAACGAGAAACGCAGTGAAACATAGAGAAAGCCCAGAGACAAAAGACCAAAGTCAACAAACGTTTTCTAGTCTGTTCTTCCATTTTTAAAAAAGCAAAGGGGTCAAGGCTTATACAGTCAGACATATTTTTTTCTTTTATCATAAATTTTAAAATTGCATTGTTTTCTAGTAGTATTTGACAGTAAGTCTGCTCAGAAACATCAATATATACATTTTCACGGCAAACCACCATAAAATATTACCGCTTACTGAACCATAAATAAAGATTCCACCACTTTAGTGGAACAATTTTTGACTTGACTGAGATTTGACCTGACTGTTTGGTGTGATGAGTGAATGGCTCGTGATGCACAGTGTTATTAATTCGATGCAAAAATGTTTACTTTGACACTGGCAAATTATTATCGCCATATAAAACAAAAAAAAAAAACAGTTTGGAAGTAGACGAGTATAATGGAGCCGAGTGTACCGGTGTGCCTTGTCAATGGATGGTGCATATTCTATAAAAAGTGTTTGTTCATTGTCCTTTATGGTGTATACATGTACAGAGATTTATGAAAGTAGGTCATTGTTTGGCACGAATGGCACTCACAAACCATATTAAACTAGATTTATGCATTGAGATATACAAGGTGTCCCAAAACTCAACGATAAGCGGGCACCAGAGGGTGGTCCTGCTCATGACTACTCGAGAAAAAAATATAAGAAAAAATAATCTCCTATTTTAAAAAAAATACAACAAAAATTTAAAATCTTTCGAAAATTGACAACTCTTATGATATTTTTAACTACCATGACCACAATTTTCCAAATATTTATATATTTTTTTTTGTATCGGCAACCTAAATAGCACTGCTATCCACCACAACCCTTAAAAATCCCAGATTACTTGTAGTTTTTACACAAAAATCAATCAAAACTACTTTTTACTTTAAAATTTCAAAATATTTTTACTTACAGTCCATTTTAACACATCATCGTGTAAAAAAAAAGTATGGACACTACTATGGCAAGTTTTTTTAAAAATTGACGCAACTAACCAAGATTCTAAAATGGTACAATACTCTAGGAAAACTGGCCACAAAAAAAAACATGCGTACTATTTCTAAACAAGAACCAACTTTCATAAATCGTTGTTTGTTGATAATAAACGCTTTTACCTGGTTTTTTGTTGCAACTTCTTGGAACTTGCATGAAAACGTGCGTAGGCAATAAAATTTAGAAGTTAAATAGTAGATATTCGTTGTTGAATAACAATAGGGCCCTTTGAGTTAGAAGGAAACTTAGATGGCAATAGTTATTTCAACTTTTTACAAAATGACTTGCCAGAATTATTGGAAGACGTGCCCATAATAGATTTACAAAACATGTGGTTTTAAAATGATGGTTGCCCTGCTCACTATGCCCGTCCTGTGCGAGAATACTTAAATCAGGAGTATCCAGGGCGTTGGATTGGGTGACTTGGTCATATCCTATCTCTGGACTTCTTCTATTGGGGTTGTATCAAAGACAGGGTCTACTCAAAATCAATTGCAACATTGGACGAGCTTCGCCAAAAAACTACTCAGGCTGCGGAACATATCAATGGTAGAAGATATGCACGACAAATAAAACGATCTTTTTTAAGACGATGTTGTGCCTGTATTATTGCCGGTAGCGAAAATTCGAATATTTGCTGTAATATTAATAAAATTATAAATTGATTTATTTAATGCTTAGTAAGCAAGCGTTTGACCACACCCTGCCTGGTGTTAAGCAGTGATGCGGTATAAGGTGGAGCACGCCTGCCTATGAGGTACCTGTTCACCTTCGATTTGAAGAGACCTATGTTGTACGTGTCGGGAAACACAGACACCGGGAGGGAGTTCCACAGTTTCGCAGTACGCACGAGGAACGTGTTGTCGAAACGCCTCGTACGCACTTTAGGGACTTGAACCATAAATGGATGGTACCTCTCCGGGTGCCCGGACGTCCGATAGAAGAAAGGGGACGGTAGAACCAGGTTTTGTAGCTCTTGCGCACACTCCCCGAAATGTATCCGGTAAAAAATAAATGTCATATGTTGTACCATTTGTTTTGTTGCATTCAATATTTTTTAACAAGAAAAAAAAACAATTTTTGGTAGGTAAAAGTGTTTACTATCAACAAACAAAGATTTGTGAAAGTTGGTTCTTGTTTAGTACTATACGCATGGTTTCTTTTTTGTGGCCAGTTTTCCTAGAGTATTGTACCATTTTAGAATCCTGGATACTTGCGTCAATTTTTAAAAAAACTTGCCATAGTAGTGTCCATACTTTTTTTTTACACGACGATGTGTTACAATGGACTGTAAGTAAAAATATTTTGAAATTTTAAAGTAAAAAGTAGTTTTGATTGATTTTTGTGTAAAAACTACAAGTAATCTGGGATTTTTAAGGGTTGTGGTGGATAGCAGTGCTATTTAGGTTGCCGATACAAAAAAAAAAATTATAAATATTTGGAAAATTGTGGTCATGGTAGTTAAAAATATCATAAGAGTTGTCAATTTTCGAAAGATTTAAAATTTTTGTTGTATTTTTTTTAAAATAGGAGATTATTTTTTCTTATATTTTTTTCTCGAGTAGTCATGAGCAGGACCACCCTCTGGTGCCCGCTTATCGTTGAGTTTTGGGACACCTTGTATACTAGAGGCGCAATAACGCTCCAAACGTGAGGCGAGTGAAGATCTGCCCACAGCCATAATTAAGCTTTCTGTCAGTTGGTATTTGACAGGACGTATATAAACTCATAATGGGCAAATATGTGGTGAAAACGTGCAATTCTCGATCCCAAATGCACAACAAAAAAAGCTGGATTACGTTTCACACGTAAATATATCCTTTCAACATCTATATTGTCCTTAAACAACAAAAAAACAAATAAAATTAGGGATATTTTTTACATTTAGTGTTGCTAGTAAAACATCGTTTCCCATAACAAGTATTATAATATAAAAAAAAAGAAATATTTTATTTTTAAGAAAGAAGATTTTCAACTTATATTAAACAATAAAAACATTGAACTTTATTTTATTTAGCTAAAAATGCATGCCTCTAGATATATTATAATCGACACTGTATAAAAATATCTAAAGAAAAAAAAATTAGTGTGGGGAAAATTTTTAATTATACCGGCAACACTAAGATTGACATTGTCAAATCGTTTGAAACGTCCTACGGCTTTTTCATGTCAAATGTATGGGGTTTGCGCCTCTAGTTATATATCTCAGTGGATTTATGTATTCGTAGTTGTCATGCCGAGCTACAATAAAAAAAAACAATTGAAGCTTATTTATTTATTTCAATTACACATAGATATAAATAATTTTGCATTATGCCACATTAAGCATATATTTCTACCATTTATTTGTACCTACATAATAAATAAAATATTTTTTATTATAGTTTTTATGTTCTTATGTTTTTATTGTAACCCAACCAAGCTAAATCGAAAGCCATGCCATGATACTCGTATCACAATTCACGCCTAAGATAAAAGAGAATCATGACACGCGACCGATTTTATTAGTAAGGTTTGACCTTGAGGTTTGAGCTTGGATTTAAGTATATACTTAAAAAACTATATTAAATCGGATAAAAGAAGTTTAAAATAAGTTCAACACAATATTTCGTTCAATAACTCATACAATAAAATATATTAAATTTTCTTGTGAATTCTTTGTTTCTAAGTATTGTCTGTAATGCTTACACTGCTAATATGACCTTTTAATTAACTCCTACATGGTCAATATGTTCCAATAATTATGTATTAACACTAATATAATATAATAATTAATAACACAGAGACACAAATATAATTTGAGAAACAGTATTTAGAAATAGCGCATTGTTTAATTTGAATAGATATTATATATAATAGGTAGGTATACTTTCTACATCTTTATATTTATAGTTGTTGATTTTTAATTGACAGACTACAAACTATAAACCTTGGCTTGAAACAAATTGAAAAAGTCAGCTCTTGGGTAACATTCCTAGTTGAATTGAATAAAAAACAATTACGAAAAACTTTTTGTGGTAAGATTCTATAGATACGTCATGTTGTTGGACTTGAATTATTTTTCTAAACATGCGTGATGGATCGACATGAGATTGAAAAAAATCATCAAAGGATTAGGCTGTATGGGCAGTGATACCTTTGCCTTTATTACAACAACAACAAAATAAGGTTCACTAATTTTTTCAACTTATATTTGTCAAACTGATTTTAATAAGCTATAATATACTATTATTATCCATTCACACGTATATCTAATATATAATTATATGTCACATTAAGTCGGTAATTTGTAATAACATTGATAATGTGACATATAAAAAAGCCACACAATTTCAATCGTTTCCTTTAACTCCTAAGCCTCATAATAATTATGTTTTTTTTTTAAATAATACATTATTATATAGAAATTTTTAGTAAATAGATATATTCATCATCTACAAAATTATTGGTCATCTATCACACAGAATTGATACGTCATATATTCCTACGTTTCTACAATAAATTGTATATTTATAGTAAACCTACGTGGTTATTTTAGGTGGGTAAACAAAAAAAGCGGGTAAATAAAAAAGCTATTAACATATTATTATTAAAAGCGAAAGCGGAATTTTTTTATTATTTGAGGTAAGACAAAGTGCTTACATACATTTATTATCATAAATTTCAGGAAAGTAGTGCCTAATTAAAAATTCAATAAATAGATTATTTAACTTATTTTAGTAGGTATTTGCCTCAAGTTTACCGATTTATAAATAAAAACACTACATAAACAAAAAACTGAGTATATTAGTTACAGTTATTAAGGGGCCCACTCACAATCCTGCACAACCGATCTGTCGAAAGATATCGGGAATAGGTTTGCAAGCCTGGGCAAGCCTGGGCCTAAAGTCAAAAGCCAATTGACAGCTGTCACTTGATCGAATCGACAACAAAATGTATGGGATGAGATTTGACGTTTCGTTATCACCTAGGTGTGACAGTAAAACGTTAAATCCCATATATTTTGTAGATTTTCAGATTTTCAAATTCTCCCATTCTCGGAAGGCAAAGGGAACAGAGCCCATACAGCCATGTCTTCAGTAATATAATATATATCTCATTCATATATTTTGTTGTCGATTCGATCAAGTGACACCTGTCAATTGGCTTTTGACTTTAGGTCCTGCTTGATGGACCGCACTGCAGGATTGTGAATAGCCCACTTCATATCGTTGTTAAATTAAAAGAAAAATCAAAATGAGTTTAATATCACTGAAAACAGTAGGTTTTATTTATCACACTGATATGTTACTGCCCTATATATAATTTTTAATTACTAAACGTATACCATCTTTGTTATTCGATTTTCGATAAAATCAGTCTACATTTTTGACCAAAATACTGCGGCTTATATTTTTCGTTTATAAGATGAAGTACTTGGTTAAATATTCTCTGGTTTAAGATATAAATGATTAATTTGATACTAAGAAATTATTATAAGGATAATACGTATAATAAAACAAGACTAAGAAAGAGTTTTGGCGGGATTTTGGAAATATTGATATGTGACTTTTGAATTATTTTCCTAATGTGTAATAATAGTGGTTAATGTTCGTGAACGTGTGGAAGTGTAAATGATTCAGTATAGAAAAAACGTCTTCATTTTCCCGCCAAAAATCCGCTGAAAGGTTTGGCAAAGATTGTACTACTTTACTAAAAATAATTTAAAATTAAAATTAAAGAATGGAAATAAAACAGAAGTAAACCCAGCTTTTGAATAGCTGAAAAAAAATGTGTGTAAATTTGGTGATTATAATTTACAATGTCACGTAATCCAAAATTTGTTCTAATAAATTACGGTATCAATTGAGCAGCCGCAGTCGTACGGATTTTTTGATGTAAATTAGGATTTAATTAAACTTAGATACTAGCTGCCCTCATGAATGAATGTTGATTGTACAAAATTTAAAATTCCATTAGAAAATTGTGAATAAACCGTTTTCAGTCTTATTACGAACTCAGTACAGCTAGTCTGACCAGCGGTAAAACAAAAAAGGAAATGAAAAAGGACGGTTGGAGAATTACAAAAAAATTGCGAAATTCTATGAGATTTATTTTATTATATTTTTTTCTCTAGATTAATTATAATTATTGATTAAAATTTGTAATAAGATAACACATCTATAATCACTTTATAAAATCGTATTAATATTTATTTTTTATTTATTTAATAATTTGAATAAAATCTGTTTGTTCCTAGCACTGTTACAGTCTAAGATAGTGTAATATAATATTAATTTTAAAAATTCTCATATTTTGTGTAGATTTTAGATGAGATATGTATATTTCGTAAATTTTTATTTTGTTTTATATTTTTCTGTCATATTATACACTAACTGCACTTGGTTTACAGTGAACAATTAGCGGAATAAGGGAATAATATTAGATTCGAAAAATTGGATGTTCCTATATTTTTTATTTAACAATTTACATGCAAAAATGCAGTTTTTCTTACTAATAATCTTATAAATGTAATTTTTGAAATTAGTAGCGTTTTTCAATATTAATAACATAAAATTTACAAAAGTGAAAAATTTTAATAGAAACTGCTGAGCTATCATTTGTTAACTAACGTAGGTACGTCAGCCGCTTGCTATACTTGAAGTGACTGATAGATAGATAGGTCCTTCTTGAATAGAAAAAATATTAGAATAGTTGAAATTAAAGAATTAAACAAAATGAATACGAATTTTGCTTTGAAAATAGATTTTTACAAATTATAAAAGCAAGAAGAAAGCATCAAGAACAAATAAAATTCCGAACGATACTTTAAAACCAAAATTATTGAATTTCATTATTAATCATGTAATTAATTTATATTAATTAATTAATGTTACAAAATAATTATTATCATTCGTGTTTTTTTTACTTGATTTTTTTTTTTAATTGTAGCGCGGCATATAACAACACTCTGCTGATGTAAAGCTAGAGTGCGGCCCATGAATGGTAACAACTGCTACTAGAGAGAAACCTCTACGGACAGCAGTCCCCTTCACTATGCAGGATTGAGGACACGAGCATGTTTACAAAAAAAAAACTAATAATACCACCTAATTCATAATGAAAATATAAAACGAGAAAAAAAAAACTTTAAAAACAAACATTAGCGGCCATTTCGAAAGTGCGCTGTCAATCTAGATGGTACATGCTTGTCTCCTCAAGCCGGCATAGTGGAGGCGACTGCAGCCCGTAGAGATTTCTCTGTGGTAGCAGTTGTTTCCATTCATGGACCGCACTCTCACTTTACATCAGGCGGAGTGTTGTCACATGTCGAGCTACAATAAAAAAAAAAAGTGCATTTTTAAGCATGCAACTAGAGAATGGTGATTAACAATGTCTATACTAATTATAAAAATATGGTGAAAAATGAAAAAAAAAATGCAATAAAAATAATAATTGATATACTTACATACTTTAAGTTATTCAATTATATCATAGTACATACAGATACTTACGATTCGATTCATAAACGAAACTGTTTTCGTTAAGAGTTTAAAATATTACTATTGACTAAGATCTATGCTAAGCGTCGTTTCTGAATCCAACCAAGTAACCAAAGTAAGCATAGTAAGTATAACAAAGTTTGGATCAGAGGGCCAAGTATTACTTTACACATACGCTATCACGGCGTAAAGTGAATCTCCACCAATCAGACAATATTATTTTGACCGCCGAGTTAAAAAAAATCAAATAAAGCGAACCTGTTGGACAGTTTTCACTTTACGTCGTGACAACGTAAATATAAATTTATACTCATGCCTCTGACCGATATTTTTGGGTGCTTATCGAAAAATATCGAATCCATATTTTAATTTATTTATTTTTTGATTAATGGACTTTGGAATTGAACTGAATTTCCATTAGGCAAACACTCTTTTTTTAATATGGACTTACATCAATGTTACAATGAACTACTATTTTTTATACTAAACATTGTAGGTAGGTATACAAATATATTATATTTAGTGAACGCGCAAGTCACGGGCATGTACTGGTGTAGTGTCATCAGGGCTCGGAGAGTCATCGCGATGTGGTCTGATGTGTACCACTGAACGACGTTGCTCCTGAGTGTATTCGTCACGCATCATCAGCCCGCCAATTCCGTAGCCTGATTAAATACAATAATTTAAAAAATAATAATCATACAAATACAGGCAGCCAGTATGACGACACTCCGCCTGACGTTAAATTGGCATGCGCTCCATGAAAGAAATAGCAGTATCAATTTTTACAGGTGGCAGTTGCCTTCACTATGCCGGCTTGAGACGAATTTACGTCGTTCAATAAAATATAAAGATAAATTTTATATATTATATTATTGTGTTCAACTTACCAGGTCCCATAACACCGCTAAGCCTCATCTTTTCAGGATCACTGTTTTCAAGATTAACAGACGAGAATACGGTACTGAAATTGAGTTGTGGAATATCGTAGAAGACAGTCAGTACCATCATAAGAGCAGTCAAACCGAGGAACAGATAAACTGGAATTAAATATAATATGATAAAACACGTGTTTAACGATTAATTTTGCTTTGCTTTTTTTTTTAATTGTAACTTGGCATATGACAACACTCCGCTTGATGTAAACCTACCACTGAGAAATTTCTACAGGCAGCAGTCGCCTCCGCAATGCCGGCTTGAGGAGACGATGTGCATCATCTAGATTGATGGTTTATTGTTTATTGGTATATTCAAGGCCTGACGTTAAGCTAGAGTGCGGTCCATGAACAAAAACAACTGCTACCACAGATATATTTTTGCGGGCAGAAATCACTTCGCCATACTCGTCGAATTATGTTAATAACTTAAATTAAAACTCACCGCTAACACCAATCTTGTAAAGATCACGGTAAGGCTGGTCAGGGGAATCACCGGGGATGTAATCACCAAGTCCAATAGTTGTGAGTGAGATGAAGCAGAAGTATAGCGAGTCGAGATAATTCCATTCAGGCTCCAAGTAACTGAATACAGCGGCCGGTATCAACGCACATATTATTAAAAGTATTGTCACTGAAATATTTATGAAAACATATAATTATATTATTATCTAAATTATGATGAATGTAGTATGGTTTAAAAAAAAAGTTAATATACAATATTATTATAATTATTATATCATACTATGTTTTTTTTTTATTTTAGCACGTCATATGACCGCACTCCGCCTGGTGTTAAGCTAGAGTGCGATCCATGAACGGAGGCGACTGCTGTCAGAGAAGGGGATCTGCAGACAGCAGTCGTGCCCGCTATGCCGGCTTAATGAGATGCCTCTTACAAATAATATAAATATAAAAAGGAGATTGCCCATTTTTAGGCCCACTTGATACCCAATAGTTTGGTAACAAAATAATATTCCAAAATAATACCTTATAATTTTTATTAATTCATTTTAATTATATCAACACATTATTTACCAAACAATAGACAAAGTTTATTTACATAAAAAACCAATATCATCAATTATAATTAGAGCATTTAAAATAATAATAACCTTAAAATATTGGTAATATTGGTAACACGGAATTAGATTTATTTTTCTACAAAATTAACTAAAAATCATCGACAAACTCGAGAAAAAAATTGTGGGCCCATTTTTCTTAGGCGAATGGGCATTCTCCTTTGTTTGTTTGTTCCCCAATCACTCTCAAACAACGAAAGGGACCTTGATTTATAGATAAATAATGGGCTAGAATATAGAAATATTTTTTTATAATTATTATTAAAACATTTCACAAAGTCGGCATAGCGTACGCGACTGCTGTCTGAAAATCCCCTTCTCAGACTGCAGTCGCCTCTATTAATGCATTCTAACTTAACATCAAAGTGCTGTTTCTGTTTTTTTTTAATAACAATTTTAGTCTAGTTATTTTTCTCGACTTATAATATGTATAATAGAACATCACTAACCCATTGTAATGAGGTGAAGAAGTCTAATAGTGAAGGGTCTGAACAAGTGACCAAGACTCGCGTTGAAAGACTGCAGCATGTAAGTAACTGGTGCTATCATCTTCTCCACCATCGCTGAGAGCAGGATTAGTGTTAACGGAATACCCAGCATGGCGTACAACATGCAGAACATCTTTCCAGCATTTGTAAGTGGAGTTACGTGACCGTATCCTGGAAATTAAACATACATTCAACCACGATTTCCCAAACCGATGTCAAACTTGACAATGCAATTAATTATTTTTACATGATAGATGCGAAAATAAAAACATCTTAGATTGTTGTATTATTACATACATTAATCGTCGCGTAATTTTTTATCCTATCTGCTCCACCTGCTGCTCGATTATTCGACATTGGCAGAATTGTCGCTGTTATGACATCCGAGGCCATTTAACAAAAAAAGAAGAAGGCATAGGCGTTAGTGTGCATGCTTACCAACAGTGGTAATAACAGTGCTGGAAAAGAACAACGCCTGACTGAAGCTCCAATTGGGGCCACCTGTGGCATTACCAGCAGCAGAAACGCCACGTCCACTAGCCTGGACAACTTCTGATAAAAATATCTCCAAGTCCTCGTCTGCAAAATAAAAAGAGAGGGGAGATAATTAATACCACGATAATCGAATACGCGACCTCATCAATTTTTTTATCGTGCGGAACTAGAGTGCGGTTCATGAGCGGAAACAACTGCTACCACATAAAAATATCTACAAGCAGCAGTCGCTTCCGCTATGCCAGCTTGTGGTACTAACGTGCACGATCCAGGTTGACAAGGTACATTTATCTCGTTATACCTGAGCAGTGAGCACTTTCAAGCTAGTCACTTCACGAATGTTACACAAGCGGGACATAGTAAAAACATATATAATCAGAAGTGTTTAAATATGTATCTTTTATTTGAGTCTTAAATTACGTTTACGTGACAACAGATAGCAAAAATAGCCATAGAAAATGTACTTTAATAAAAATATGATATTTTAAATCAGATTTACCCTATCGTTAGGGAATTGAGTCTTCTTATGGCCGGTTTCTGAATTCTTCGGTTTGCGTAATAAACCGTTATAACCATACAAATTTGACAGATCGTAAACGATAGTTATATCAAAATATATGGGGAATGTGTCCGTTAGAAAAATGCGGTGTTTCAAACAATAGTCTGAAGAGTGAGTTACAAATTGTAACTATTTTTACACAGTTTACAGTAAGCTTTATACTCATCCGACGCCGACGTCACAACACACACACAAGTCCTAGAAGCGGGACTGAGGCTGTCCCGCGCGGGACGTTTAATTTTTATTTAAAAATCGGGAATCGGGGAAAAATCTGGCAACGCTGATATCATACCACAGTCACTGTAGTACCAAAGTACACTGATACCGGTCTGAATTTAGTGAGGGTCTCATCGACGTTCTACCGCGAGACTACGATCGCTCTTTCTCTAATACGCGTGTTATATAATTACTGATGATGCCAAGTAATAGGTATATAAAACAAACGTATAGCTTGTAAATAATAATTATCAAGTAAATAAATGTGATATATGCGTTTAATGTGCCCATGATAACGAGCAAGCCGGAGGGGGTAGCTTGGCGACACACATTGATAACCTTTTGGAACCTCATAATAAGGTTACGTCATCGGTTACTAACTACGGTTATAAAATTTAATTAATATTTACGACTTTCATTAATGAAGCAGGCAGATATAGATATTTATTTTTGGGAAACTAACAACTAATACTTACATTAAGCGATATTAATGGTACGTAACAGAACGTCAACTCTAATAGAAAAATAAATAAAAACTTAAGAGAAAAAAGCTTAAAAAAGAAGTTATATTTCTAGAAAAAAACACCTAAGAAATAGATGGAAATAGAACGATGGAAAAACTGTATTTAGCAAATATATTGGCAAATATTATAAATTTTTATTAATAAATAATTAAGTTTTACTTGCATATTTTCAGAAAGGTGCAAATATACGCGTTTATTGTTACACTACTTCGGTAATGACCACACTACAGGAAATGTCTACATTGGCACCGCTATGCCGGCTTGAGGAGAAGTCTAGATCGGCGTGTACACCCGCTACTTTCAAGTTGATCCCAATCAATGTTACGCCTAAACATGGCTCTTATTTTAATTCCGCCGCGACGAATGTGTCGAAACTCAAGTTAAAATAATTATAATAAAATAAACGCCATAGTAAACCTCATAAAAAATACTATTTATAACTACTATAAGACTATTTCTGTACTCGCAAACAAAATTAGCAACGCTTTCATGGAGAGAGAGCAAAACAGAGAACAGAAAAAAAAACAGTTTTTTAATTGACTAGAATTGTTACAATTTCCCTCTATGGAAGTCGACCTTATTATGACCGTACCTGTATGTACGTACTTATATAATATACTAAACGTATGTGTTAAAGTAAATAACAATATTGTACAAAAGGAGGCATTCAGGACACACCCCCCTCACTAGATATCGGTTGACCTGACCCGGCCTCGGAAGATAGTTGTCTCAAATATAAGCTTTAGCGTTTAGCGATTTTTTTACTTTTGCATGTTCACTTTCACTAACGATATGTCAAAAAGACAAGTATTTTATACTAATAAGGATTATAAAAGTGATTGGCGCGCTTTTCCCGGGAAGGTTGAGGTGTTTTTTTACCCCTTTCCTTAATTAGTTTAGTGGTTTTTTTATCAGTAAATTGGTGTTATTTTGCGTAATTTTATGCTGCGCTTGTAACTGTGGAAACATTAAAATTCACTCTATATAAGGCAACAGAAGCAGTTTTTTTGTGGTTATCCCACGCCGCGAAAACGCTCATACTCGTATTGTGACGTGACCGGGTGAATTGCCGCATCCAAGAAACCGTCAAATTGTAAAACACCATTGCAATTTGATGCAAAAACATTAAGAATTTACTACTCGACATTGGCAGAATTGTCGTCGTTATGACATCCGAGGCCATTTAACAAAATAAGAAGGATTATAAATGAATAAAAAATAAAATAACAATAAATTTGAACCTATGACTTTTTCACACAACAAGAAAAATACAGTAAATTGAATTTAACAATTTTAACTTGAAGCTCGTGTTTATTTAAATAATTTATACCGCCCACCCGCTTTCCGCTAACGCTTATGATTTGTACTAAAAGTAGTTTGACCTATCTCCAGTACGTTACCACCGATAATGTAATGTATTCCAACACAATACTATAACACAAATTGACCTTTATCCAGAAAACATCTACCTATTATATATCTTTTTAGAGCCTACATGTGCCTACATTTCATATGTAGGGATATATAAACAAAAAAAGGCCTTCCTTAAACACGATATCTAAATAAAAAATACCTATAAGATTTCTTTTTTTATATTTCGTAATAAATAATAATAAAAGCAGTTGCAATGCATAGTATAGTATAAATTACTTTTTTTAAAATCCTTAATGTCTCATAACTGGAAAATCAGAGTCAAATCTAGATAATGAATGAATTTAGTTAATAAGTCATTAGTTTAATCTATTTAGAACTTTATTAGTTATATCTAATATAAGTAAATTATATAAATTAAACTATGTAACAACTTAATTCTCTGAAGTTGAACAAAGTTTTCGTTCAGCGCAGAATAAAAGAACTCGTTAAATATGCAATAATCTCACCTGTAACGGCTGAATATAAATTATACATGAGCTACATAAGAAAAGAAAAAGTACTTTTTTCGCCAATTTCGTAAAATTAACATTTGCATGAGAAAGATGACTAAAAATTCCTAAGGTTACCTACACCTAGTGAGTAGATATTTTGAACGCAAAAAACTAATTCTTGAAAACTGAAATAACATGAACAACTAATTTAAGAAAATTAACCTAAAACGGTCTAAAAAAATTTAGTATCCGTGCAGTGTTTAAGAAAAAAAAAACTTATTTAATGTTACTTTGAAAATGGAATAGTTATTAAGATAGTGAAGTAGTCAATCTTATCAAACATTCTTATCGATAAGTAATTAGAACATCGATACTTGCAAAATAACGTAATAAATTATTAACGTAACCGTAATAGTTTATTATTTTAATAAATTAATCTTTATTTTAACCTTTAGCTCTAATTAAATTTATCTGTCATGATAATTCCTAATAATTATAAGTACCTACATACCCTACATACATAATTTTTCATACGTTAATATGGTGAATTTAGATAAAGCCTACGTTTTGTTATTAATATTCTCTTTATGTATTATAAAAAGAAAAAATTCTTACCTACAACATTAGGATATTTAATTAAAAAATCGCGTTTTGCTCTAATCACATCCAATCTGATTTGATTCTCAATGGGTGCCTCCAACGCAGAAAACACAAGCGCTCCAGATACCAAATAAATAATATAAAAAAGCACATAACCCAATAATAGATACGAACATCTTGCATTTCCAAACCACTTAGATGTCGCAATCAATGGCACAAATGGTGGGTGTTCCTCTTCATACAAAATTTCACTTTCCAATATCATTTTTTTAGGAATAGGATACAAGGGGCTGTGAATTATCATATCATCATCGCTTCTACTCGAGCACATGCTTCCATAAGATTGGACCCTCTGATATTTTGGTTTCTCCATTTTATCGATATAAAGAGTAAAACTTGTCAACACAACACTAGCAGTTCCAATTATTTTCTCTTCACACGCAGACGTTTTCTTTTTTAAATCTCAAAACACAAACCGTTCTCACCGGAATGTGTTAGCCTTCTTGGTCAACTGTATTTAAAGTATCTCTTAGGATGGTTAGGTTCCACGAATAATGCTACTGAAGTCACTTTCGTATCACATCGTAAACTTTCTAATTTAAAAAAGATCATTTTGATACATTTCTGATTAAAATAAATATACAGAATTATTACAGTGAAGCGCGCACACACGAGAACGGTCAACGCAAGAATGAATTATATTTTCATTGGTTCATTTAAATAACAATTTCTTATCTACCCTCTTTAATGAAGATTTATTTTAATGATGCCAGGTAAAAGAAAAATAATATCTTAAAATTAATTATAATTAAAAATATTATTTACATTATTTTTTTTTTACCGAAAAAGAACGGTTATAAAATCAATCTCATTAAGAAAAATAGGTACTTAGGTAATATTTTAATGAGATAATTTTAAATTGTTTATACTGATAATACCATGTTTTGTTTAAAGAAATCATAATATTATGTTTTTGTTAATTTTACATTTTATGGTCTCATGTTATTATTAATTTAAAAAACTTTTATAGTCGCTGCTACAGCATCTCAGGAGCAGTGAGTCTACAGTCACAGCAGTGAAATTGCTGACATATAAGACCATCCTTACTGTGGAAATTAAATTCAGGCGATTGAGAAAAGTTTAACCTAATAATAAAATATATTCATAAACACACATAATGCTGGTAAAATTTACCCTAAATATAGGGTAAAACACTACGACTGTTCTAGTTATCTTTTGGTAAACTTAGCGCGTATACACATGTGTAACGTGTAGATAAATAAATATTATTATTTATTATTACAGATAAGAAATGATAAGAAGTAAGATCCTTGACTATCTGTAGTTCAGTATCTATATGTTCATTGATATTTTAATGAAATGAAATAAACTTTATTGCGTGAAACATGGTGTTAGTAAACATGGTGTTATTAAATGGGTTACAATTTGTTTACATGTTTCGCCACATTTAGCGGCAAAACTTTCGATAAACCTAATGTATATAATCAACCATCATATTTAATTAGGTATGCCAATTAAAAATTACAAATTAAAATCAATATTACGTCAAATATTAGTACATATCTATGAATTGTATTTGGTATTCGAACAAATTATTAACTTTAAAGTTGAATGTAAAACTTAACTAGTGTATTAATGTCGTTTTAAACTTTAACATCTTGTTGCATCAAAAGGCCCGTTAAAGTTACTTTGACTGTTATTATACATTTACGTTACGGTTGCGTTTACATTTACTCCATACGCGTTGCACCATTGTGTAAATTCATAACGTTATCGATAAAAGGGTGGCTGATGTAATGTAGAGTACATTCCGGAAAGAATAATAGAAAAACAAATTTGGCTTCTTTTCATACACTTGACGTTAGTGACATTGGTTTAAGGATTACTTTAATTTTGACCAGGTAAAATTCGCCAGTTAGCCTTAAAGTAATGGTAAAAAAAAAAAATTTTTTATTATTGCAAGTAATTCTGAATTGTCTATATATGTATATTTTTTATAGAGTGTAAACATTATTTATAAAATTAATATTAAAATATTTACTTGTAATCTAGCAAACAACAATTTTCATGAGTATTACACAAGAACATGTATCTTTAAAAAAACTGTAACGTCTTACTTACACGTGAGTGAAGGATGATTTTCCAGGAACTTCATCTTGAGTTTAGCTAACTTATTAATTCTTATATGATCAGCTGGACCTTCCAAATAAAGGAATAGTGTTGCACCTATAACAAAAGATTAAATTTACCTATACTATCGGCTTGAGGTCTGGACACCTGGCTACTTTTTTTTTTATTGTAGCTCGGCATGTGACAACACTCCGCCTGATGTAAAGCTAGAGTGCGGTCCATGAGTGGAAACAACTGCTATCACAGAGAAATCTCTATAGGCAGCAGTCGCCTCCACTATACCGGCTTGAGGAGACGAGCGTGTACCATTCAGATTGACAATGCACACTCCTCTGTTATACCTGGTTACTTGTGATCTGACTCCGAATCGCGACTAAGTTACTTCACGGGTGACAATATTCACAAATTTATATATGTAATACAAGCATGTAATAGGCTAAATTTTTATTGTAGCTCAGCATCCGCCTGATCTTAAGCTAGAGCGCGGTCTATAAATGGAAACAGCTGTTATACAGAGAGACCACAAGCAACAGTCGCCTTCGCTATGCCGGCTTAAGGAGACGAATGTGCACCATCCAGATTAACAGTGCACATTCCTCTCGCTATACCGGGCTACTTTCAAACTGATCCCAAAATCCGTTAAGATCACTTCACGGGTGTTACAAATTTAAAAAAAATCTGATGCCAATATAAATTAGTATATAGAGATGAGATCCTAATCGAGAGAATTGTGGATGTGAGGGAAGCGAGGGTGTTGTGTCAGGATCGTGGTAAGTGGCGTTCCGTTGTCTCTGCCTATCCCTGTGGGAAAAAGGCGTCACAATTATCAATATATAAATAAAGGATACAATAATCCTAATCGATAATCTCCCGTGTTCCAAGAAATTGTCTGTACCAATATAACTTAGCTACATACTTTAATTAGCTACATATAGTACATATACATTGATCTCTCAGCGCTTAAAGATACAAGAACTAGCTTAATGCTCAGCTGGTTCTCTTTTCAAGCCCTACAAATTCTGGTAAATTGTACTTTACTTACCCACAATTAGATATAAAATCAAAACTGATAAAAGGCATATTAGAGGTACGTGGGGTAAACACAGGAGCCTCCTGAAGAATATCATTTTGGACTAGTCAATATCTGTGAACAAATAAAAAAAAAATTACGTTTGTATTTTGAAAAGTAAATTGTGAGTGCCAACATAAAATATTAATTACAATATTACTTATTTAATATTTAAATATTTATCAAATGATATATAAAAAACTAATTAAAAAAAAAAATGCAGTCGCCTCCGCTATGCCGTCTTAAGAAGATAAATGTGCACCATCTGGGTTGACATTGCACACTGCTCCTTTCGTTATACCTGGCTACTTCCAAACAGATCCCAATTCCAATTAGATCACTTCTCGGGTGTTACACTTGGAAGCGGTGGTACTAATCCAATACGGCAGACTGGGTTAAAACCCTTATTAGTCTGCCTACCACTCTTCAATACGAGTTAATAAATTATAAATTATAATGTACCTACCTATACAAAGATATTAATTAATTATTAATCGTGCTCCCATTGTGTAGGAAAGGTCTTTACTAGAAAATAGGTCGCTCGTTACAAAATAATGTGTCTTGTACATTTTATAAGCAATTACGTTTCTCTTTTGTTAATGGATATTCGTATTTAGTTATTAAACGTGTTTGTTTAGCTACATTAAGATTTCAAATACCATTTTAAATGTACATTTTAAAAAACCAATAACATATGACTTTTACAGTTGGATGTACTGTCGATGGAATAATAGACTTGGAAACTTGAAAAAAAAATAGGATTTCGACACGACCTCGTTAGGCGCTAATGAAGGAGTAGTATAGTGGTCAGAACATCCGTGCGTATAATAGAAGACGAGAGTTAGAATCCCACCTAATCTCTAGCTGTTTGCAGAGATTGCTTCCATACATAAACCTCACTTAAGCTTACCATCAAATTCGTCAACTCTAATATCCAGTCTTAAATTATAACGGGATGGCAATCAACTTTAGAAGCTCGTTGATAAGAAATTGATCTCGAAAAATAATTGAAGACTTTATCACAGTTCGACGCAATTTGAAAAATAAACAAAAAAAATTTTGCTTTTTAAATAAGCTGATTTAAACGAAATTGACTTTTAAAAATATTCCCGCCTATCCGAATTTATAATAATTTACAATGAAATAATAATTTAAAATGTTAAATAAATACATATTTTTTGTTAATTATGGTTATTTTACATTCTCAATTTGTTTTATATAAAATTTTACTGAAAATATATTCTTTTTTATAACATTTGCCTTCTGTTTAACACAAATTAATAAGCTATATGATGTATGAAAAATTATTTGATGAAAAGACGTAATATGTATATGAAAATAATCATAGATTAAAATAATGTAGAACAGGCAATCAATTTGTCATAGATTAGCTATGTTTCTAACACCGTCTTTAATTTTAAAACGACCTTTTTTTTTGGGGTCGTGGGGGGGTACCTACGCTTTCTTAAGTGCCTAAAGTAGTCTTTGATTGCTCAATCTTTGATAGCTTAGACTAGCTTAAACATACAAGCACTTAGTATAAACAATATAAAAAGACTAATATTATTTATGTATTCTAATGCTATTAAACATAATTAATTGAGGGTTATAAAAGGGTTTACGTTTATTTAAACGATAAATTTATGACCACTTCTCACCATAATACTGTTGGTCACGCGATTATATTATTAGCAGAAAATGTTTAGGAAATTGTAAATGTTATTTTAAGTAAATGTACGAGTAATTAAAGGCCTAAATGATGTACAGTCGAGTGGAAAAACAATTACCCACAATTTATGAGTATACATATCTTTATACTTTGTTATAGTAGCTCGGCATGACAACTCCTTTTGATGTTAAGCTAGAGTGCGATCCACGAGCGAAGGCAATGGAGGTCTGGCAGCAGTCGCCTTCGCTATGCCAGTTGGAGAAGATGAATCATTCAGGTTGATAATGGTAGCTCCTCTTACTATACTTGGCTACTTGAAAGAACGTAACGAGTGTTACAATCAAAGTAGTGGTACTACACCAGAACAGCAGACTGAGTTAGTAACTACCATCTTTTTGTGTTATTGTAACTCGGCATATGACAACACTCTGCCTGGTGTAAACCTAGAATGCGGTCCATAAACGGAAACAACTGTTAGTACAGAGAAATCTCTACGGGCAGCAGTCGTCTCAGCTATGCGGGATTGAAGAGACGAGTATGCACCATCTAGATTGACAGTGCACACTCCTCTCGATATACCTGGCTATTTTCAAATTGCTCCCAAAACGCGACAAGATCACTTCACGGGTGTTACATTCGAAAGTGGTGGTACTACCCCAGGATGGCAGACTGGGCTAATAAGAATCATCAGTCTGCCTACCGCTCTTAAAAGTTCTATACCTAATTAAAACATTGGATAGTAAATAAAGTTAATGTTGATCCAATCTAAATCTGGAGTTCAACTAAAAGTCACTAACCAAAATAGACCTATGTTAATTACGCATGTCGATTAAGTTTTCATTGGTTGTGGTATAATTAATTTATGTAACATATACCCGACCGCTTAAAGATTTATAAATAGACTTTATTAAATTATTAATAACTCGGTATTTTTAACTTAGCTTAATTTTAATTAATAATAATATATTATCAGTCTCACAAGTTTTAATTAATTGATTAATTTATTAAGATGCATAATTTAGAATAATGATAAAATGAAATCCATATAATTGTAATAAATGTTATAGTTTTTTTTTGTTAAATTTTATCGATATATGGCGCTAGTTTTTATTGCATTATTATTGTTATTAGTTATTGACGCAATAGTGTACTTCAAATTGATTTTTTAAAAAATATATTCATAGAGATATGGAGTTTTGGCGGCCATCTTGTGACGTCAGGTTATCTGTTTTGAATTATTTTCCTAAACTTGTGTTTCTTCGAGTGTTAATGTGTAATAATGGTGGATTATTAACCATTAAGTGTTCGTGAACGTACGTGAGTGTGGGCAAACAATTTAAAAGAAGAGAACCTGTGTTTCCATTTTCCCTCCAAAACTACCTAGGAAGTTTCAGTAAAGATTCTACCACTTTACTGGAATAATTTTTGTCTTGACTGAGACTTGACCTGACTGTTTAGTGTGATGAATGAATGACTCGTGATGCACAATGCTATTAACTTGATGCAAAATATTTACTTTGACACTGGCAAATTGTTATACGCCAAAACAAAAAAAAAGATATATACTAGAGGTGCAAACTTTATACATATGACATGAAAAAACGATTTGACAATGTTGCCGTCAAGTGAAATACTAACTGACAGTGAACCTAAACCTGGCTGCGGCCTTGTTTTCTCTCGCGTCACATTGGGGTGTGCATCTAGTTGTATATATCAATGATTTTATTATTATTATTGATTCATCAATCCAACCTTGCCTGCCGGAAATCTTTGTTTTCCAGTCCTTACATAATAAAGTAGAACAGGCTTACTTCTAAAGACTTTGATTTGATATACAGTTCAATTTGTCGATATTAACATAAAGAAATGAAGATCTCTCATATTTTTACGCCCTATGAATTTTAGATTAGAGCCAGGAGGGTGATGTTGGTTTGGAGTAAGGCTGCTATTCATTTTAGTTTTATAAGTTAGGTAAGTTTTAAACGGATAGAAAGTCAACATTTAGTTGAATTTTTTTAGAAATGTCGATTGTTTTTCCATTTACAGTCAAATAATAAAAAATTAAACAATTAAATTAATTTTTCTTTGGCAATATGGGACTCGTGTGACCTCAGAAGTCTTTAGACTGATTGGAACATACATAATATGAGAATTAAGGAAAATGAAGACTGCTTGGCGCACTTTTGCTCGGGAAGGTTGAGGTGTTTTTTATCCCTTTCCCTAATTAGTTTAGTGGTTATTATTGTGTAAAATTTGTGTTATTTTGCGTAATTTTATGCTGCGCATATGAGTAATTGTGGAAACGTTAAAATTCACTTTATACGAGGCAACGGAAGCGGTTTTTTTTTTGTGGTTATCCCACGCCGTGAAAACACTCATATTGTGACGTGGCCCGGTGAATTGCCGCCAAATACTCCAAGAAAGCGTCAAATTGTAAAATACCATTGCAATTTGATCCAAAAACATCAAATAAGAAATTTACTACTCGACATTGGCAGAATTGTCGTTGTTATGACATCCGAGGCCATTTAACAAAAGAAGAAGAAGAAAAATGAAGTATAGTCGAGATTAATGATACGCAATAATGGCAGCCCTAAAGGGGTGTTAGGTATTTTAAAAGGGGTGAAAATTGCCTGTGGTGTCAAGCGACCGCGGTCGAGACGGGTCATGAATAAGGGATGTTTCTCTCATAAAGTCCGCCGTTTAATTTTAGATTAGTGATTCTATATGACATATTGCCTTCATTAACCTATAGTTATAATATAATTAAAATAAGATCACTATCAACTAAAAGATTTTAAGATTTGCCGCGGTTCTTTGGAGGCAGGAAGTTACGATCTTTCATCGATAAGACTCCTGTTCAAATTTAGCTAAATTCTGAGCTGTAGTAATGGACTCAAGTCGCTCGACTTTGGTACAATCACTAGCCTAGTACAAGCATTAAAAAGAAGTCAGGTCTTTCTAGTTGGCTCCTCACTTGTAAAATAATAGTAAAACTTTATAAAGCCGGCATAGTGGAGGCGACTGCAGCCCGTAGAGATTTATCTGTGGTAGCAGTTGTTTCCATTCATGGACCGCACTCTAGCTTTACATCAAACGGAGTGTTGTCACATGTCGAGCTACATGAAAAAAAAAAAATAAGACGAACTTTTTTCAAGAAAAATAAACATTATTGACAGCTGAAGGTTCAGACTCGTTTGACCACAGAACAGAGAGTCGTGTCCGTAAAATGGCATGTACTTTGGTCGTTTCGTGCCTATGGTATACTATAGGTGTTAATTAAATGATTGGTAGATAGAATGATGGTGGTTATTAACCCAATCTGCCGTCCTGGGGTAATACCGCGACTATTAACTTGAATTGACCGCGATTCAACTGGTCTCATCTTAAGGTTAGGTTGGACGTAATCGGATTATAAGAAGACGAGTTCTCCTCGAGCCAGCATAACGAAGGCGACGAAGGCCTGTTAACATCTTCTCTAGTATCATGAAACGCAATCATGGTTTATCACCAGGCGAAGTACGGTCACTTTTTTTTTTTTTTTTTTTATTGTAGCTCGACATGTGACAATACTCCGCCTGATGTAAAGCTAGAGTGCGGTCCAGGAATGGAAACAACTGCTACCACAGAGAAATCTCTACGGGCTGCAGTCGCCTCCACTATGCCGGCTCGAGAAGACGAGCATGTACCATCTAGATTGACAGTGCACACTCCTCTCTTATATCTGGCTACTTTCAAACTATCCCCGAAACGCGACAAGGTCACTTCACGGGTGTTACATTCGAAAGTGGTGGTACTGCCCCAGGACGACAGACTGGAAAATAACCATCATCAGTCTGCCTACCATTCTTTAGTAGTGCCTATAGGCACTGAGCGACCAAAGTACATATAACAAAGTTACATTGGTACCGGTCTTTAGCGAGGTTCGAACACGGGTCTCATTGATCGTGAGTTCACGCGTCTTACCGCTAGGCCACGGCCGCTTGTTATATTTTCATATATTATAATATATTATATTTTCATATAAAATTTCAATATCGATTACTTAATGAATAAAATAGTATCTAAATTGCATTTTTCATTGTCATGGGGGAAATATCGATTAATTTAAAATGTTTTTTATTTAAGTTCACAAGGTCATATTTAAATTTATTAAAGATTAACCCAATATGTAGTGATTTTTTTAAAATAATGCCGCCCTCTTATTATTTCCTTCTTTTTACAATGTTTAGGAATGCCCAATTTTGTAGACTTTAAAAAAAGCGTCCGAACCATAATTATTCATGGCTTTTTATAATTTATAAGTGGAGTCAGTAAGTGAGTTCGTATGTACTTTCAGGTGCCAAATACATTAAGCCATGTCTACTTTGGATCCCGAAATAATTAAATAATAATTTTCCATCTTATATTTTTCGACCTAGCTACCCATGTCATGTTAGAAAGTATTTATATAAATTTTCATCTGAAAATTCTATAAGATTTTTTATATCAACTCGTTCCTAAGACGAGACGCCTCGATAGTAGATGACCTAATTTAAAATAGTTTTCACATATGGAGATGCGAGTGGCTGTAGCGTCCACTATGCCGACTTAATGTAAATCATCTTCACACTGCGTTTAAAGTATTTGACTTTATTTTATTTACACTTGTAATAGAAGTAAATATAGTAATATGGCAAGCAGATCGATGCAGCATGCAATGACGTCAAACGTAGGGGCGTCCACCCCCGGCCGGTGTCATCCAATAGTACTCTATAACCTACATATGAACCTTAAAATGGGTCTGTTTTGACGGAAAATTAGTCTATTTTAAACAAACTACAAATCCGGTTTTTAAAGTTTAATCTATATCTTGTCTATCAGTTTTATATTTATATCTATCTACAAATAAATCTAAAATAAAATAAAAGGATAAATAATCTAAAAATAAGGTATTTTAATACTTTTCCAAAGAAATTCTTATTCTCTGTAAGAAATTTCGTAGACGTGACTATAATCTTCTTTAAGCAATAAATAAGGCTTTTATGTTCACATCTGTGTTGTTCTTCAGATATAACTGTCAGACGCGAATTCTTACGCAATCAGATTTAGATCTCAATTCGTAATATGAAGGTCATGTAAAAAAATATATATTCAATTATAACGAAAATTGAACATAAAAAAATTTCATCATAATTCAATAATAACAACCCCATTTTATTATGCCAAAAATTATAATTAAAAAATGGAATAGGTATACTATAAATAATTTAAAATTTGTATGTTTGCACTAATATTACAACACTCCACCTGATGTAAAGCTAGAGTGCGGTCCATGAATGGAAACAACTGCTACAACAGATAAATTTCTGCAGGCAGCAGTCGCCTCCTCTATACCAGTCTGAGGAGACGAATGTGCACCATCCAGATTGACAGTGCACATCGTTATACTTATCTATTTCCAAACTATTCCCGAAACGCGACTGGGCAGATAACCATCATTCGTCTGCCTACCACTCTTATAGCTAGCTAGTTTTTATAAGTATAAAGTAATTTTAATTAGTTTTTATTTTTAGTGAAGCAAACCGAAAAGGGTTCGCAAAGTTGATAAAGGTTAGATAAATAATTGTACTCGTACATTGCGAAAAATAAATAAAAATCTTGTTAATTCGTATTTGTTTATTCTTCTGTGTACATCTCGTACGAAATTAAATGAATTGGGCTCAAGGGAGGAAAACTCCTCTAAGTGAGGGTTGGATCGATGAGCTCAGTGCCCAAGTTCAAGGTCGTCCTATTGGGATCCGAATGTTTGTGAATTTAAACATCTGTTATGTATTTTGATAAACCATTTCTTTTAAAAGAGATTTTGTTTATTTAAATACCTTTTTAATTACTTAATTTGTATTTTATTATATGTTTATCCGGTTTGCCTTTTGCTGGTGGCAGTATTTATAACAATTTATCATATTAGTTTTAAGAGATAATATCATTATTCAATACCTAAGTATATATTTCCACAATCACACTTATATTTCGAAATAAATCAAATAAATCAATATATATTTTTATATAACAGTAGCTGTTACCCGTAACATCGCCTACGTGTAATTAGTATTAAACATAGGGAATCTTCCGTTTTTACCTATCAGAAAAAAACTCAAAGTCTTTAAAGTCTTCTAACACAAATTTTTTTTTATGCTGTAACCTATTTCAGCCGTTTAAGCGTGATTAGAAGACAAACAAACATACATAAAAAAAAAAAAAAATTTTAACACGTCATATGACGTCATATGAAATGGGATCCGCTAACAGCAGTCGCGGTGGAGATTCCTCTTCATACAGTGCTTGAAGGATCCCACATTTATAATGTTATTATAGCTTTGAATGTTTTATTCAGAGAAAAATTTTGCTTATAAATATGAAAGGCACTCACTAAAAGACCCCAAACGATTTTTTATATGTATGGTACGAGTATCAATGAATATAAAGAAAAACTGCTCGCCATTCAATTTATTTCGCTTCAATATTTATATAAAAGCAAAACATTTTAATTGGATTCTTTGATACTGAAAATTGCTATGTGAAGTTTGAAAAATGCAATATAACGATGACGCAATTTTAATTAAAAGTTTTATTTCACAGTTGATGCTGTTCACGGGCATTGGTTCGATTCTAAGGGACCAAAAGTTAACATATTAAATTAAATTATCTTCAAAACTAGACACACTTACAGGCTCTGGATTTTTCAATTTTACACTATTCTGGGATTTTCTATTCAAATTAAAAGACCAAAGACGAAGGTTGGATATTTTATTAGCACGGGCTTAGGTTAAGCTGATGATAGTGGTGACGAGAAGAATTTTAATTCGGCAAAAAAACGAGTAAATGTAAAAATAGAAATCGTAAATAACATAAACAAATCCTACTCTACTCTTAAACAACCAAAGTTGTAATATTATTATTAAAACGAAGGTAGTTTTCGAGTAATAAATAAGGATTTTCAATTCAACATTTTGGATGTACGATCGATATAGGGGTAGGAGAGGCGCGGAGGGGATGACGGTGTAATGACGTCAGCAAGAACGAGTCTATTCTTATCCTGTTTACGTTCGAAAATTTTAATTAAATCGGAATTTTATTTTGTTATTTCATACAATCAAAATATTTATGTAATTGTTAACGTTTTTTTAATGACTAAATTTATTTTTGGCAATAAAAAACCTCTTTCTAACCTCCTTAAAAGCCTAAATCTTTCTAAAACAACAATAGATAATCTTTGTATATAACAATTTTTAATCTATATTTTTCAGCAGAATAAACCTTTTATTTGCTGAATTTCAGACATTTATCAAGCACCTTCTAATTATAGACACATTAAAATATGTGTTATTGTACACTCAGTTTTTTTTTTCAGGGAAATTAATGTGTTCATGAAAATGTCAAATACGCTTTTAGAAACTGGACAGTTCGGGTTACTGACGAGCTTTAAAAAAATCTTATTTCCAAATAAAATTTATAAAGTATCAGTTTTAGGTTACAAGTACTTTTTAATTGTAGCTCAAAATATTACAACACACCGCCTGATGTAAGGCTAGAGTGCGGTCCGTGAACGAAAATCACTACACTACAGATGAATTTTCGCTTCCGCTATGCCAGCTTCAGGAGACGAATGTGCACCATTTAGATTGCCAGTGCGTACTCTTCTCGTTGTGCATGTCTACTTTCAAACTGATCCTAAAACGCGACAAGCTGGGGGGTCACTTCACGGGTGTTACATTCAAGAGGATCTTAGTTTAAAATATGCCGTAAAATATGCCTGAAAATTATGCAGCAGCGAAATCCGTGTACTGTAAGAGATACTCGACTACGAAGTGTTACGATGCGTAGCAATAGTGCTACGAATTCTACGACAAATCCGTAGTTACCTATTTGATTTTTTTTATTGTAGCTCGGCATGTGACAACACTCCGCCTGATGTAAAGCCTCTAGCTTCCATGGAATCCATAAATGGTGGTCCATAAATGGAAACAACTGGTACTACAGAGAAATCTCTACAGGCAGCAGTCACCTCCACTATGCCGGCTTGAAGAGGCAAGCATGCACCATCCAGATTGATAGTCCTCTCGTTCTACCTGGCTACTTTCAAACAATTCCCGAAACGCGACAAGGTCACTTCACGGTCACTTCACCACATTCGAAAGTGGTGGTACTGCCCCAGGACGGCAGACTGGACTAATAACCATCATCAGTGTGCCTACCCTACCTACTTTATTTTTAAATCTAGAAATATTTAAATATATTTACATATTGTAGAAACTCAAAAGTAGCCAGTTTTAATATGAGGTCTATGCCAGCCTAGATGGTGCCGATTCGTCTCCTCAAGCCGTCATAGCAGATGCCACTTACAGAAATTCGTCTTTGTAATAGTAGTTGTTTTCGTTTATAAACCGCGCCCTAGCTTACTTTAGCATCTGACGGAGTACTGTAATATGCCGGCCTACAAAAAAAAAACGCAAAATAATATCAAGATAATGATCTAAATCAGTACCTACATTTAGACTTCTAGAGTTTCTACTTCTTACGAAGTGCCAATGAAGACATATTTCTTTTAATGTTGGTTAATGGCTGTTACCGATTTACAAATGAATTTTTAATGTTCGTGGAGGTTCCGCGGCCATGACCTTTATTATTATTACAATAAAAAGTTCAACTGTTAATTTTTCTTTTTAAACATATCTACAACCTACACACAACATACATACATAAAGATATTATAAGTAATTACAATAATAAATATATTTTCTTGGATATGTTTATTTATTTTTATTATTTTTGTGTTCTTACGGACTTTACACGCTTTACTGTTACCATCGTGATTTCTTTCTCTCTACATTGTCCACTCATTCTCTCCCTCCTCTCCCTCCATTGTCACCTCTTTTTTTTATTGCAGCCCGACACATGACAACACTCCGCCTGATGTTAAGCTAGGATACGGTCCACGAACGGAAACAACTGCTACTACAGAGAAATTTCTACAGGCAAAAGTCGAAGGTTGAAGATGAGGAGACACACTCCTCTCATTATACGAGTATCTAGCTACTTCCAAATTGATAACGAAACGCGACAAAATCATTTCAAGGGTGTTACATTCGAAAGTGGTGGTTATTAAGATTAAATTAAGTTTTAGAATTCCATAACAAATAAGTTAACCTACCTCATTAGTTAATAAAGACTCGAGAATATGTTACATAAGTTATGTCATATTAGGTACTTTTTTATTGTAGCTCGGCACGTGACAACACTCCGTCTGATGTAAGTAAAGCTAGAGTGCGGTCTATGAACGGAAAAAACTGCTACTACAGATAAATCTACGCTATCACCTTAACTATGCCGGTTTGAGGAGACGAGCATGTACCATCTAGATTGACAGTGCATACTCCACTATACCTGGCTACTTTCAAACTATTCCCGAAACGCGACAAGGGCACTTCACGGGTGTTACATTCGAAAATGGTGGTAGTACCCCAGGACGGCAGACTGGGCTAATAACCAGCATTAGTCGGCCTACCACTGTTTTAATAGTTACAATGTAGTTACTTTTAACGATGCAACGCAATTATGAGTAAATGGCAACGTGAGATTGAAGCTCGTCGATCATAAATAGATTTAATTAACACGATTAGTACAAGTATAGTTCTTACGCCCACGTACATATTATTTTAAATTGTAACTCGGCATAGCGTTATGGTTGGGGTCATTACAGGACACCTGGCCCTAAACAGACACTACTACAGTGCAGAGGATGTCTGGAACAGGAGGAAACGGTGCAACACGTGCTTCTGGAATGCAGCAGCGTTGAGGTACCTAGAAGGAAATTCCTGAGGACAGCGTCAACAATCCCTGAGGCGTGCCGGAACATCGATGGCGTACTGGCCCTCATACAGGAGATAGGATGGCTTGTATAAGTACGGCAGGACGCACCAGGGACCCCCATAGTGGAACAGCCGGGAAAATCAAGAATCAAGTAGCTCGGGATCCTCCATGCCGATCCATCGCTTCACCTCAAAGGTGCGTCACGTACCCTAGATGCTTAGAAGCTTCACCAGCTGACCGCTGCTAGTTTCCATTCACGGATCGCACGCTAACTTACCATCATACGGAGTGCGGTCATATGACGAGCTAAAAAAAAGTCGCCTCTACTATGCCGGCTGCACAGTTGTTTCGGTCACTTCGCGGTTGTTACCCCAGGATATCAGACTAGGCTAATAATCATCATCAGTCTGCCTACCACTCTTTTAGTTTTCGATTCTACTATTTCTTTCCAAAGGGTTGTATTTTCAGGAATTACGTTTCGACTGAGTTTATTGTTGTTTGTGGGCGCACATTAGTGCCCTTTGCGCCACTTCAGGGAGCTGTCTTGGAAGATTTAATGATCTCTTAAAATGTTGGATAGACCTTAGGGTTTGCTTTTAAACTATTTGATAATGTTTTTAAAGATGTAGATTATAATTAGAGCTTTAGACACTGTTACAACATACAAATGTTTGTGAGCAGCAGTCAACTCCGCTATGCCGGCTTGCGGGGACGAATGTGCACTATATTAGGTCACTGCATAATAACTAACATTAAAGAGTGGTAGGCAGACTGATGAAGGTTTTAGCCAAGTCTGCCGGGTGGTACACTACCACCTTACACTTACACTTGTTCGGAATCAGTTTCTAAGTAGCCAGGTATAATGAGAGTGTCCACTGTCAATCTGGATGGTAAGCATAGCGGAGGCGAGTGCTGTCTTTAGAAATTGCTCTGTGCCGCAGTAGAAGAAATCAGTACCACTCTTTAAATTTAGGTAATAAGCAAACTTTTATATCCTTGGTAATTCAATGACTAAATTAAAAAATACATTGGTACTTCGGGTTGTTGGCTTTTCACTTTCATAACCACGTGATCATTTTCTTTATAGCTATACGAAAGTTGTAATAAAAGTAGAATATAAAAAAGTAATATTTAATAACTTCACAGCTACACCTACGCTACCGTGAACTTCCAATAAAAATATTATATAAGAAAATATTCTTCCAGTAAAATTCATAAAGACTGTCCACTCTGTTATACTCGTATAAACAAGAAATTTCAATCAATTGAGCTTTAAGTTTGTAAACATTGTGCGATCTTCGCGATAACGTTGAAAGCACGTACTTACATAATAATTATAAGCCTAATATTATCATATTTTTTTATATTTATAACATTTAAAAAAATAATCTATATAATAAAAATCAATTGCTGTTCGTTAGTCTCGCTAAAACTCGAGAAAAGCTGGACTGATTTGGCTAATTTTGGTTTTAAATTGTTTGTGGAAGTCCAGGGAAAGTTTAAAAGGTGAGTAAATATGAAAAAATGCTTGGAATATAGTAAAAACAATTTCGCTTTCCCTTAGAAACTATTCCTTTGATTTTTAATGTTTTTTTGATGTTCTTCCTGTCGTTTAGAAATCAATTTTTAAAAGTCGTTCAGAAATCAAACTTAATTTAATTATTTTGGTTTGATTACAAATTCTTTTTGTTCCGGTTAAGTTTTGACCACATTTTTTACTAAAGTTGAAACATTCTGCAATTATCATTGAGCTTTTTTATTTATTGATTCTGAGGCGGTACGAAGTTTGCCGGTTCAGCTAGTATTATATAAAAACTAAATATCTGTATATAGACTAAATATTAAAACAAGAATAGCGGAAGTACTCTCAAAGTCTAGTCTAGTCTAGTCTCAACGTCTATTGATCATCAAATAATGACCAATTTATCATAGTCAATGGACGATAGGTTATGTATATTATAATATAAAAATTTATTCGGAATTATGTATTTTATCTTATTTATTTATTAATTAATGTGTACAAAATTTATTGATAAGCAGCATGCTGTTCCTGCATACTACACTAGGATAATCCGTGCTGAAGTTGTGCAGGATTCCAGTCCTATTTATTAAAGTAATTTTCTAGTAGCATAAAAAAAACACTATACTTTTATCATACAAAATACAATACATATATACATACACACACACGCATATACATACACAATACATACATACATATATGTACAATGTACATACATTTTACATATATTGAATTCAAGTTATTATGATTATTGATTCTGGTTAGACTTAATAACATTAATATTACCACCTTACACATATAAAACTATAATGTATATATTTCATTATTAGACGTTATAATTGATGTATGGTGAACCTGTTTCCTATACCAACATAATTGTCTCCTTTGAGGTTTATATTATTGTAGCTCGACATAAAAAAACACTCCGTCCGATGCTAAGCAAGAGTGCGATGCATGAGCAGTCATCGACAGTGCACACTGCTTTCGTTACATCTGGCAACTTTCAAGTTAATCCAGAAAAGCGACTAGATCACTTCGAAGGTATTACACTTAAAAGTGGTGGTACTATCCCAGGACGGCCGACTGGCCTAATAACCATCATCAGTCTGCCTACCACTCCTTCATATATCCTCAACTGAACTATCATTAATATTCTTGCATCATACTGTTAAGCGATATTGCACTAGCAACGACAAGTTAGTAAAACATTCATAAAACAAGTCCCGTAATATTGAAAAATTTCAAAGTGAACATTTTTCAATAACGTCCATGCAATTTTTCAATATAAAGTCTACGAGAGTGCTACGAAGCGTAGCAAATAAACTGCGAGCGTGCTCTCGTTGCAGAAGGTCTACGACATTTAATTTATTAGATACGGTGATTGTCACGATAGATGAAGTATATTTAACTAGCTGTCACCCGCGACTTCATGTTTTATTTAAGCACGTCTATGACCGCTCTCCGCCTGATGTTAAACTAAAGTGCGAACCATGAATCTAGTCGCGTCCGCTATGCCGGCTTGATGGCACCTCATCCTTCATACTGCGCTTGAAGGATCCCATGTTATAGAAAGGAGGAAAGACGTGGCGTGGCGTGGTGAAAAATATAATAACATTAACTAAATTATAATACAATCGTAGATCTACTAGGTAAATATTTAATATGTCGTTTCGGTCACAGACGATAATTGTATATTAGGATAATAAGAAATATTCGTTCCAAAAATCATTAATTCTTGGTAAAGTTCAACTTTGTTCTAAATATCCGAGTGAAAAATATGTCACTCGAATGTCAACTCTAACCCGGTAGACATATGCCTGAGAATTAATGCAAATAAATAAAAAAATATTACCTAATATATTTTTATAGTACCTCGGCATATGACTACACTCCGTCTAATACGATTCATAAGCAGAAAGAGTTGCTACCACGGAGAAAAAGGTTTAGCCGTGTAGCTTTTATAGCCAATATGTTAAGTGAAAGTTTTACGATTTGGTCATCTTTACAAAAACGGTCGTTTTCTTGCAAATTTATGTAATTTAATTTTAAAAATAATAATTACAAAACGCATTAAACGTTATAACGACTAATAAAATGTATGAATTTTATTAGTAATTGAGTATAATATCAATTTTATAACTGAGAACGTTCCCGCTGCTACATTTACATATAAATTGTACGCTGAATAACATAATCAGTTTATGATATTAACTGTTATTAAGTATACTATGTAATTTTGAAGAATATTATATCATAATATGTGTATTAGAGCGGCCGTGGTCTAGCGGTAAGACGCGTGAACTCACGATCGATGAGACCCGTGTTCGAACCTCGCTAATTCTGACCGGTACCAAAGTAACTTTGTTATATGTACTTTGGTCGCTCAGTATCTATAGGCACTATTAAAGAGTGGTAGGCAGACTGATGATGGTTATTAGCCCAGTCTGCCGTCCTGGGGAAGTACCACACCCGTGAAGTGACTTTGTCGCGTTTCGGGAATAGCTGCTGCCCGCACAAGTTTCTCTGTAGTAGCAGTTGTTTCCATTCATGGACCGCACTCTAGCTTTACATCAGACGGAGTGTTGTCACATGCCGAGCTACAATAAAAAATAAAAAAAGTAACCGCGTAAAGAGAGAGATGTGCCTGTCAATGGATGGTCACGTTCATGTCCTGAAAGCCGGCATAGCGAAGAGGACTGACTGCAGACATTTCTCTATGAAAGCGGCTGTTTATGCTAATAAACCGCACTTTAGGTTAATGACGGATGGAGTGTCAGGGTAAGATTGACGTGTCTAGCTACTATTAAAAAAAGTCATCTATAGATTTTCTCTGCCTATCCCATTAATATAAAAATTATAATCCACATACATAACAGTAAAAAAAAAAAACATTTTATAAAAAAAATAATTAAATAATTAATTTAAAAGTTTTAAAAAACTTACCGTGACCACGAATATAAACACGGCTCTATCTCTGTATTCACTGCCTCAAATAAGTTGTGTTTTAAAAATAAAACAAGCCGATTAACTGCGCGCGCGTACTCCACGAATGATGGGCCGCGTCTAAGGAGGCCTATGCAGGTCTCACCACATTATTGTGCGCAGGCCTTAAAAATTCTTTACAATATACGATGAAAAAACAAATCTTCTGACCGATTTAAGTCGATTTGTATTTTACAATTCATATTCGCATGGATCTAGCGTTTATGTAGTACTCGCCGTTACAATCAATTCTCATGTTATTGTAGATTTTAATGTATATACTGTAAATTATGGTTAAATAAATATATAATAAATAAGTCTACGGTAGAAAGGAAGGGAAGTTTCCTGCTGTATAGGCTAGGTTCTCTTTGCCTTCCCAAAATGAAGGAATTAAATAAAAAAAATTAATAATATGTATATTAAATGATCGTTGATCGTGATCGTCACACGATTATATAAAATGCCTCAAATATAACTGTCATCAATGGAGAAGCAACAGGGAGCATGCGCAACAGAAGCTCCGGATTCCTCTTCATCAATGAAACGGAATTACGTCAGAGCATTTAGGGTATTGCCAAACAACTGGGCGAGTATTCGACAACATATACTATTTTTGGAACAAAGCTTTGTTAATTAATTAAAATTTCCAATTTAGTTTGCAACGTTCTATAAATAATATTTAAATAATGTACCTCAACTGCAAAAAAGAGCTTCGTAGAGAAATAATTGTGGTGAAAATATCAATAATAATTTAAAAAAAAGTGATGTCACGTAACACGGGCTCGAATCCTATGTACACGGTCAATGAGCTAACAAACAACTGATGCTTGCATTATATCAGTTTGTACACACGTATTTGTGGCCTGACCTTAACCGCGTTACATTGTTTACGTTTGTATGAAACTTTTATAGGACAGTAAAATTAAGTAAATGTGGTTGTCTCTATTTTTGGATGGACAAATCGATTCGGATATAAAAGCACGACTTTCAATTATTTATACTTTAGCCGTAATCGATTTTAATTAAGATAATGGATATAACTTTGGTTTGTCGGTGGTCCGGGACGTATAGGATATGAATGACACGCTCCGGGTGCCGGATATCCGGTCTCATATATAGCTTTCACGTGACCCCGTTTTAGCGTCCCTAAAATGGAGTGCAGTCGCATAGTGACCGTGTCCGGCACCGGCTCTTTTTACACGTGAATGCCGACGACTGTCATCACCGCACCGGTCGGTCTCGAACTTAGTACTGTTTTTTGAAACACAAAAAAAAACATTCACAATGTCTCGTCGATATGTACTTTGGCACGGACTACCCAACTGCCCTACCTGTGTGTTTAATGTACCTCCCGTACATCTACATCCCGCCTGGCGTTAACCTAGAGTGCAGTCCGTAAGCGTAATTTTTGTACAGGCAGCTATCATCTCCACTGTACCGGCTTGAGCCGACAAAAGTGCATAGTTTAAGTTGAGGTTGAGTCTCGCTATACACGGCTACTTTCAGGCTTGTCCTGAAACTCGATAAGGTGACTTTACGGTTGTTATAGCTATGTTACACGTGGAAGGTGGCAATCAATTTGCCTGTCGCTGTGGGATTACAGATACCCAGCTTTTTTATTAAAATGTTGAGGATGAACAAATATCAAATCAATTTTAGTATAATTTTTTAACATACCCAGACTTACAATATGTCAAAAAATTCAATAATTTATTGTTGCGGTTTTAGAAATGACATTAGCTGCAAAATAGAGCGTGGTGTAAATTAAACCAGTAATATGTGAGCAGCGCCGGATTTAGACTTCGGCGGCCCATAGGCAGAGCAAATCGTTTGTGGTTAACTGTTGAAAGTTTCTATTAAGGTCAAGGTAAGGAAGAGAGCAACTAAATAAGTTGGCTAACACAAAATTTTAAACAAAACTCAGTATTTTTTTGTTTCTACTGAGCCTTTATCGATTTAATTTAATTTAATTTAATTTTTTTTTCAGGTATGATAACGGCCTATGAGCAATTTATGTTGCCTATGCTTAAATCCGGCACTGTATGTGTGTTCAATTCAATAGTCGGAAGGGCCGCGCGCCGATGAAAATATAATATAGAGACGCTTTCATGTAGCGCTGTGTCTTGGTGGTCAGAGCATCCGCTCGCAAATCGGTGGATAAGGGTTCGATGTAGTAATGAATTTATTCAATTAACATTATATCCTTATTCCCAAAGATTTAATATCTGTCTATAAAGTACTAAGCCGAAGTAATCCTACCCTAATATAATAACAAAATATAATATGAAATGACACGATGAAACAAAAAATACAACACAATAATTTTTTTGTAAGAGTGAGGGAGACAATATTAGTTTTAAAAGTTCACCTTTGAACGCAACAGAATACAATAGAAAGAGGGTTGTTTTGCGAATCGCTTACGCGCTTGCGTTAATCGATATTGCACCCACTACTACTTTACTCTGTATTTTTGCCTTCAAACAGCTATATTATGTACACTGCGTAGTTAGTTAGGAGATACTTTTTGGTAGTAGTATAAAAACGTTAATGTATATTAATTATTATAAAGTTCGGTTTGAAAAATTAGGCATTTTCCGTAGTTAGTAAATGTTGACGCGTGCGCCCTGCATCCGTGGTCCAAATCAGAAGTTCTATACCATTGTATAAGAAGACGCTTTGCTAATAAATTTCGGGATTTTTTGTCGATTTTACACTAAAATATAATGTAAGTTTATGTTATTATAGTTGTTTATATGTATACACTTGGATTTTGTTGTGTTTTCAGTGTTTAGTTAAGCTTTTGTTGTATAACAAGGGAGTGAAATAGTGCGGTGAAAATGGAGGAGCGTTGTTAATCGATTTTTCACTTTTTTAATTATATTTGATGTTTGCAACTATGGTGTTATCTAATAAAGCTATCTTGTTTAAATTCTTTTCATATTTTCCATTTAATATTTTTCTCGGTAACAAAGAAATTTGTTTAATTCTGATGAAAATTTTTCACAAAAAACAATGTAACAAATACAGCTTGCTGAGGTGGGGGTTAAAAGCATGAATATCTTTGATAATTATGCTACCAGTGCTCGCGTGACCGCGTCGAAATCCTTGCATTAAATTCAATTTCTCGGCAGCCCTTTCAACCGCTGGATTCACAGGTTCACAGCGATACAAACACTAGCGTAGTATAGGCATAAAAAAAAGATTTTGCAGTTGAGGCCATTGCAATTTACGCAACTTGCATATCAATTTGTTTTTCTGTTCAATTTCCATCATATTTTAAGAATATAAATATGCAAAACAATTTGAAATAATAAAATAGTAGGTCCTTATATTTTATTTTTAATATTTGTTCTTTCTCAGAATGCAGTGCGGACCTCATTGTATGTGGTTGGGACCTCCTCCGGATTCGATCCTCCGTATTCCACCACCCCCTATCCCGGACCTTTTATCCGGATCAGACTTGACTCCACCATGCCGCGTCTCCAAATGCCCACCCCATCAGAATTCCGAAGAAAATGCTCTATTCCCAGGCGTTGAATATCACGAGTTACCGAGGCATGGTTAGTATCTATTTTGCAACAGTGTAGGTTATTTTATTTTATTCCTTTTTAATATGGATTGATCACTGTAAGAGGAAGCAGATTGACGACGGACATTAGCGCAGTCTGCCATTTTTGGGAAGTACGACTAGTTTCAAGTGCACCCATAAAGTGACCTAGTCTCGATTCGGGATCAACTTGGAAGTAGCCAGATATCACGAAAAGATACTATCAACCTAGACGGTGCATATTCGTGTTCTCAAGCCGACATAGATAAGGTGACTGCTGTCTGAAAAAAAATCTCTGTGGTATCAGATGTTTTCGTTCATGGACCGCACTTTACCTTAACATCAGGTGGAGTATGACATCATATGCCGAGCAACAATTTTTATAAAAAAAGTAGTCTGCATCGTTGCGAATAGTCTGGTGGACACAGAAACGCAACTCACAGCAACAGAAATGTGGCAGGCAGATGGAGTGTAAATAACATCTGTATATTTTTTCCGTTCTAGAACCAGC
The DNA here is from genome assembly GCA_948150575.1 of Tinea pellionella. Lineage (NCBI taxonomy): Eukaryota > Metazoa > Arthropoda > Insecta > Lepidoptera > Tineidae > Tinea > Tinea pellionella. The sequence continues at coordinate 660,638 of OX411254.1, read as the reverse complement.
CAGTGGCGACGACACATGGTTCCTGGTGCTGATCACATGCAGCATTGCAGTGTTGTGCATTGCAGCTCTATTGGCATTATTCTTACTCAAGTGTAGAGAGTTAGTACACTTTTTTTTCTTGTTTCAGTACCAAGCCTAATCTAACAGTAATGAACAAAAAATACTATTGACTAGTAGATTTATTTATATTAAAAATTACAGCGTCCGCGGTGGCTGCAAAAGTGGTACAGGAAAGACCAGCTCTAGCGCTCTATACGGAGGAGGAGCAGCACTCGATTCCCGCGTACTCTGGGCAGCGTTGACACCGCGAGGGACGAGACATTTCGTTGCCGACACATACCCACACGACGAAACCGAAGACCATCACTATGAATGCGTAGAACCACCTCTATACAAACTGGGACCTCCAGAAGACTTGGCAATAACTAGGCACTTCAACGTAGACTACGAAGACCCAGCCCCGTTGATCGAGAACTACAACGATGAATATTTCCGCAACATCGATTCTATTCGTCGTGGCAATCGACCTTTCGTTTCTTCCCCGACTCGAATTGAGCGTCCGAACCTCCCTCCGTTGAATCTTCAACCGCGTACTCTCCGTCGTACTTCCCACTCCCGCAGAGTGAGTGATGCTAATGATAAAGCGGCTATCTGAACCGAGGGAGGCGCGGTATTTTCCGTCGCCGATTCCACAGAAATAGCAGAAGGTTATGACTGGCATAAGGAGTCTAGCAATGTCGATCGTCTTGTCTAACCTTACTGTACAAAATACGCGACACTGTTAAAATAAATAAAGTAATTATAACGTCAAGTAATTTTAGGCCATTGTTCATAGTAATATTTCATAGTTAGTCCTGTACCTGTAGTAAGTATTCCTAAAATACTTTAATGATGTGATGTGAACATGGCGCGAAAGCCTGTGAATCATTAAAATCGCTTTGTAGTGAGCTTGTTGTAAAATGCAGTTATACACATTTTATTAAATACATTATTTATTATAGTTATAGTAACATACAGTGTCGCGTAAACTTAAAAAAAATAAAGAAGTAATAATTTAATATACTAATCAATAGTTAATGAATAGAAAAAAAACTATGGACAAGAAAATGAAATAGTTTTAGCTCTTTTATGTGTAGAATTTGATACCTATATAAGTATTTATGTGATTCGTTTAGTGCCATAATGACTTCATTAAGTTATATTTAATTTTATGTTTATTAATCAACTTTTCAAATACTAGTCACTTTAGCACTTAAATTTTAGCCTATCTGCTGTAGGTAAATATAAAAATAAATGCTTTATAATGAAAAATAATAATTTAATATGTATTACCTAGGATAAAGTTAACTTATTACATAATAATAAAGTAACTTTTATTACACAATGGACTACTTTTTTTAACTGAACACCTCGGAAGTAATCAATTGTTTTCGATTACTCTTTCAGTTACATCTCTATATCTGTCAACTGTGTTTTGGCTCCCTGTCTGTTTTGGTGGCGTTAATCTGTGGTGGCGTTTGTTTGCAACAGTAAGAGAGAAATATCGTTTTATTTTGCAGTAAATGTACTATAATTTAAATATGTAAAAGTGTTACATTATAAAGCCACAATTCCAATTAGTTTTACCTGATTTCGTTAGTGTTTTATGCACAAAAACTCCTAAAAATGGCTGACGAAGTGATCAAACATTCTGTGCACACTCTTGTGTTTAGATCTTTGAAAAGATCCCATGATATGTTCTTATCTAATCAGAGTTTACTACCTCCAATAGATGAGAAAGTGTAAGTAGCGAAATTATCGCCAAAACACAGCTTTAAAGTTATAACCATAACCTAAAAATCGGTGTTTTAAATGTGTTTTAGTGAAAAAATTATACGTGCTGTAAAGACTCGTGATAGTTTCGGGCAAGTAATGGATGCCGTTGAAAGAGCTCAGGCTATGAAACATCTAGAATCACTCAAACAACCTAATATACCACATGAATCAGGTAGTATGAATATTACTATATTTGCTTAATTTCTACACTCGATATTAGTTATTAATAAAATATCTATGTTACACAGATGTAGCGGAATCCGCAGCTATAGCGACAGACGGAGCTATGCTACCGTATAGTGCTCCTTCGCCATTACCAGCCCCAACTGGAGTAGTGGCTCTTCCTCGGAAACTCCCTTCATTGCCTAAACCGAAATGGCATGCACCATGGAAATTGTTCCGGGTTATTTCAGGCCATTTAGGATGGGTTAGATGTGTCGCTGTTGAACCAGGAAATGAATGGTTTGCCACAGGTCTGTTTTATAGAAAATATTTTATTAAGTTGGCCATGGGCTTAGCATGCGCTTGCTCATCAGAAAGGCTTATAACAATAAGAAGACCATAAGAAACACATCAATTGTAGCCTGTGCATAAAATAATAAACAAAAAAATAACCACCAAAATAAAACCTTTAGTTGGAGCTAAGCCTGGATAAGAGCACAAAGATGCCTTACTGCATTCATTATAATACTTATTATGTTTCTTACAGGAGCTGCTGATAGGGTTATTAAAATTTGGGACTTAGCAAGTGGTAAATTGAAAGTTTCACTAACAGGTCATGTTAGTACTGTGAGAGGTAAGTAAAATTAATTATGTATGTGCATGTATATATGTATATTTCTTATGCTAGATTTGTTTTACGTTTATTCAATAATTTTAGATTTATTTATTTTTATATTTTTGTTTCTGTACTGAAAACACTTTTGACATCTCCCAAAGGTTAACTGGTAGAAAATGCCTTGAGGCATTAAGTTCGCCTTTTGCAATTTTATATTGTACTTTGTGCAATAAAGTATTTTATTATTATTATTATTTAAGTACTGACAGACAGACTGCCGATGGTTATTAGCCCAGTCTGTCAACCTAGAAACCCTGCCGCTATTAAGTTAAGTAAGCTAGTAGCAGGATCAGCTTTTTTTGTTGCCCGGCATATAACAACTGTCTGATGTCAAGCTAGTGTGATCCGTGAATGGAAACAACTGCTACTACAGGTAAATTTCTTTGGGCGGCAATCGTCTCCATAATGCTAGCTTGACCAGATTGACAGTGCATATTTCTCTCGTTATATCTGGCTACTTCCAAACCGATCTCAAAGCCCGGAAGTAACCAGGTATAACGGGATTGTACATGTTGGTTTTTCCACGTCGACCGGGTGACTTGTGTGCAGACATTTCTCTATAATATCCATGGGCCACGTCTCAAAAACAGGTACCATAGTCACATGGCAGAGTGTTTTTGTTAACAGGTCTCCAAGTATCACCTCGTCATCCCTATTTGTTTAGTTGTGGTGAAGATAGACAAGTGAAATGTTGGGATTTAGAATATAACAAGGTAATTTACTTCTAATTTATTATACCGGTATTGCCATGGTGAATGTTCAGCAAAAATCCATGATCTAATCCCTCCTACCCCACATCGTTTGAGGTCGGCGCGTGCTGGCGATCGAATGCATCGCCTCACCTTCGAAACAATCCCCTCACGGACTAAAAACTAATATTGAATTCTCTTTTATTTTTTCTCTACTTTGTTGATGATTTTTATATAATTTTGTATAAAAATAAATCTACTTCCTTATTACCAATCAGTATTAATTTTTTCACCCGGGTTATTGTGTAATTAGATCTTTTCTGATGCAATATTTGGGGTTATTAACTTATTATTATTTTTAAATGCTTTAATAATTGATGATATCTGTTTTTTATGTATTAGAATTAAACATCGTCTGTTGTTTGGTAAATGATGTGTTAATATAATTAAAATGAATTAATAAAAAATAAGATATAATTTTAGAATATTGTTTTGTTACCCAACTATTAGGTATTAAGTGGGCCCGAAAATGGGACTTCACCTTTAATAAATTTAAAAAACAATTCATAATTCATATAAATTAAGTTCTGTTAGCTAGCTCAGCATCTGGCGAAGTGTTACCCAGCTATAATTTAAAAAAAAAATGTTTAATGTAATGGAAGATGCAGATTAGATTCCCGCTTCAGGCTGATTTGTTTTCTGGTTGATTTTCATGATAATAATGAAGTTTTTTTCTTTAGGTTATTCGTCATTATCATGGTCATTTGTCAGCAGTCCACACATTAAGTTTACATCCGACAATTGATGTACTATTGACAGCTGGTAGAGATGCCACCGCTCGCGTTTGGGACATTCGTACTAAAGCTAATGTACATACATTGGCTGCACATACAGATACTGTGGCTTCGTTAATAACACAGCCTGTCGATCCACAGGTAATATTATTATTAACAAAACAGTTGTATACTTTATCTTACCATCCAAATTGGTTTTTGGTTTATTATAAAAATTATACATCTTTCAGTTTTAGTTATAATACATGTATGGTGATGGTGACTTTCACTTAAGAGAGTCGCGCAGAATAAATTTAGGTCCAATTGCACCACATGACTTAACTAATACTTTCACGTTGAAGTAATGGTTAAAATTAAAATTGGGTTGCTTCAAAAAAAAACAACAAGTTTTGACGCTTACTTTAATGCAATGGTAACGGTAAAAAGCGAATTTTGACAGGTCAAAATTAAAGTAATAGTTAAACCAATGTCACTAACGTCAAATGTATGAAAAGAGGCCAAATACATTTTTCTATTAATTTTTCGGGACTCCTAATTACAACAGCCACCCTTTTATCGATAACTATATGAATTTACATGATGGTGCAATGCGTGTGGAGTAAATGTAAACGTAACCGTTAAAGTCTTCGTAAAATGTAACAAAGTAACCTTTGGTGCAATTGGATCTTAACAAGCTAAATTAATAGCGACATGCCAAGTTAAAAAAAGCTTTTTTTAATTGATTGGGAAATGAAAAATGCATCACAAAGCCGAGGTCGCGAACGTCCTGGTTTGGCCCCGTATTTGAAAAGGTCTCGCAAACTGGTGTAGCCTAGCGCTAGTCTAGCTATTTGTTTCTTGTGGGAATTAAACCTGGGACCTACACACAACAGGCGCCATTTTCGCTGCACTGCAGAGGTTTGATATAGTAATTTTGTATAAGTTTTTTCTTTATAATTTGTAGGTAATAACAGGTTCACATGATTCAACAATCCGTCTATGGGACTTAGCGGCCGGGAAATCAATATGCACGTTAACTAATCATAAGAAATCAGTTAGAGCACTCGTCTTACATCCAACACAATATACATTTGCTTCTGGTATGTGTTTATTATTTTTTTATTGTAGCTAGGTATACAAAATCACTCCACCTGATGTAAAGCTAGAATCCGGCCTATGAACGGAAACGATACAGTCTTCAGTCTCTACTTTATTTAGAGAAGGAAAACTTAGTTATGTGTATTTTTGTTGTTCCAGCCTCTCCAGACAATATAAAGCAATGGAAGTGTCCAGAAGGTAGATTTATCCAGAATTTGTCAGGTCACAATGGCATTGTTAATTGTATGGCTGTTAACCCCGAGGGAGTGTTGGTTAGTGGTGGGGATAATGGCACTTTATATTTATGGGATTGGAGGACTGGATATAACTTCCAGAGGATGCAGGTATTTTATTATTATTTTTTGTTATTTTTGTAGCTCAGCATGTGACAACACTCCGCCTGATGTAAAGCTAGAGTGCGGTCCATGAATAGATACAACTGCTACTACAGAGAAATCTCTACAAACAGCAGTCGCCTCCACTATGCCGGCTTCAGGGGACGAGCATGTACCATCCAGATTAACAGTGCATACTTCTCTCGTTATACCTGCCTACTTTCAAACTATTCCCGAAACGCGATAAGGTCACTTCATAGGTGTTACATTCGAAAGTGGTGGTACTACCCCAGGACGGCAGTATAGGCACTTAGCGACTAAAGTACATATAACAAATATACATTGGTACTGGTCAGAATTTACCGAGGTTCGAACACGGTCGTGGGTTTACGCGTTTAACCACTAGACCACGGCCGCTCTAAATTATTTAAATCTTTTGGTTCTTTTTCAATCTCCTAATGTTTCTAGTGACCTAGTAAGGTTAGGCAAGTTAACGCGGCTGTGGTCTAGCGGTAGAAGGCGCGAACTCACAATAAATGAGACCAATATTCAAATCTAGCCGGCACCAATGTAACCATTATATGTACTTTGGTCCCTTAGTGCCTATGGTAGAAGCACTAGCTTCTTAGTAGAGATTCAGAAAAAAAAAATACATCGGCAGGGATGCTCTAAAAATTATTTCTTATTTCAGTCTGCAGTCCAACCAGGTTCAATGGATTCTGAAGCTGGTATATTCTCAATGACTTTTGACCAATCAGGTTCACGTTTAATAACGACAGAAGCTGATAAAACTATTAAAATATACAAGGAAGATGACACAGCGTCCGAGGAAACACATCCTATTAATTGGAAACCAGATATTATTAAAAGACGAAAATTCTAAATTAATTAAAATAATTCTTATATTTACATATTTTTGTACTAAATTTTCTCCAAAACATACATTGTAAAGGTTTATTATTTGGGATGAACAGAGACTATGAAATTAATGACTGGATTTGTTACCGTCTGAAATGTGTCTAAGATAATGTTATAAATAAAAAAATATTCTTAATTATCAGAGCATTTTATTTTAAATTCGCTTGTTAACATGGAATGTTAATTTAAATAATATATGAAGAAATATTAATGTTATAAAGCAAATAATTTTATGAAAGAATAATTACAACAAATCTTGAGATCTACATAAACAAATAATACAAAACTTAATACAAACACGATTCCGGTTAAGTTTAAAAAATTCGAAAAAACTTCAGAAAATCTTGTCTAAATTTCACCTTATTATTGCTTGAAAAAAAATTAAAAATAAAAAATTTCGAAAAAAATTAGTTAAAGCTTCAAGATTTCGCCACTCTGTGCATTAAAAGCGTTCATAGATTTCATATTTCATCTTCCAAATCAAATTGTTGTTCGGGGAAGTCTCCAATAGTGACGTAAGCAGGCTTTACAAACCCACCATATTTTGGTGGACATGTGAAGTACCGAACATCATTTATTCTGAAATGAATAATTTACATAATTCAAGAAACATACTAACAACACTTCAAGTAATTTTCGGGCCCACTTGATGTCTAATAGTTAACAAAACAATATTGTAAAAATATCTTATTTTCTCATTAATGTATTTCATATACATACAACGCATCATTTACCAATGAATAGACAATGTTTAATCACATAAAAACATATCATCAATTATTAAAGCATTTAATATAATAATAAGCTCAAATATTGCATCAGAAGAAGTCTAATTACTCAATAATCTGGGTTAAAACATTAAAACTGATTAGTGATAAAGAATGTAGGTTTATTTTCCGACAAAGTGAACTAAAAATCTCTTACGCGAAGGGACATTCTCCTTTGAAAAGCAATATTTTTGTAACCATTATTGGAGAAAGGAAGTAAAAAAAATTATTGAGTTGAGGATAGATTCAAATTGAAACTAAACAAAAGCAAATTTGCGTGTATTCATTTGATGCAGAATCAGTGTGACTTTTTCTCTGCGCATTATTTTGAATATAGAGAGAGAAAATTTCACTATTCATTATTTAATTGAATATAATTGATTACTATCTTAAAATCACTTTGAATAAGAAAAACTACTAAACGAAAAATTCCTTACGATCCATCATTCTTTCCGAGTGGTTCATCATATTGTACACCAATCCACAGTCCTTTGGTATGTTTTAATGATCCATTGTACCTCACTGTGCCTCTCCTTGTCGCTTGACTGGGTGCCTTTACCTCACAACGAGAACCTACCACTACTGCCGCTGCCAATCTGATTTGAAAAGTAAAAACAATATAAGAAATAATATGTCAAGAAATTATGTAAAGCAAACTAAATACGATTATGATAGCTTTCAACTTTTAAAAATGATCAGTGATAAATGATGACTTTTTGCTATTCAGGAAGATAGGTGTAATATCATTTAACACAAAAATAGAGTTGTTTGGCGGCCATCTTGAGACATTAGGTTATCTGTCTTGAATGATTTTCCTAAACTCTTGTTTCTTTGAGTGTTAATGTGTAATAATGGTGGATTATTAACCATGTCATTTAAGTGTTTCTGAATGTACGTGAGTGTGGACAAACAATTCAAAAGAAGAGAACCTGTGTTTTCATTTTCCCTCCAAAACTCCATAGGAAGTTTCAGTGAAGATTCTACCACTTTACTGAAGGAATTTTTGACTGAGATTTGACCTGACTGTTTATTGTGATGAATGAATGACTTGTGATGCACAATATTATTAACTTGATGCAAAAAATATTTACTTTGACACTGGCAAATTGTTATAATGCCATATAAAACAAAAACATATTGTCACCTTGCTTCTTCCTCTTGTTCTTTCTCCTGTTCTTCCTTCATCTTCTGCAACTCTTCCTCATTATATTTACCAAGTTTATTTTTCTGTAGAAAAGATCTTAATGTATCTCCTTTTTTTCCATACTCTTCCTCTGATAAACGGAATCTACAAGTTGATTTAAGTCATTGAGTCTACAATTAGGCTATCGTTAATTTTCAATCGCTATTAAGCTTTTGAGTATAGGATTTCCAATTGCCACCCAGGCTCTGCGTGCAGAATCTGGCCCGGAGTTTCGAGTAATAAGTATCCACATCGCCAGGAATAAGGTGTTGCTGAATAACATATTGCTGATTATACATACCTGTCTGTGCTATTGTCCGAATCAAAACTGACTAATACAAATTTGTCAATAACATGTATCCTCATTCCATCATCAATAGGGTATGAGCCGAGAAGCGCATTATCATTGTCTATGTCACAGATATGTTTATTTTTACTATCATATAATTGAAGTTTCATTGTTAATGCGGACCCTCCTGTTACGAGCTCCAATTTTGTCTAAAATTAATAATTCTCATTTAGTCATTGTGCTTTTCAATAAAATTAAACAGTAAATGGCTATATTACTAAATGTAACAGACTTTAATAAGTATAATTTTGTAATATTGGGTGTTAGAAACACGCCATAGTTGGTAATTGCAGCTAAATTTTAATTCCACTTCAGAATGAGTCACAAACCTTAAAATCCTGTACTGTAATACCCTTATTAAATCTTCTCTCAATAGGTGGAGCATTTTCAGTATCAGACTTGGTTAAATGAACATTAACAAAATCCTGTGTAACTACTTTCATACCTTCCATTATATATTATTTGCATATAATAATAAAATTCAACCAAGAAAATAGGAAAATAAACGAATTGTCAAACTGGTAATAGACAATGAATCTCGAATGAACTGCCAAATAGTGCCGTAGTATCTCTATATAGTCTGTAGTGCCAAAGTATGAAAGTAGCATGATTTTCTCAATAAAACTTGTCTATGTCTAGTCAAGAGCATTTTCGCATGTGGAAACGCCCGCCGAACTAATATGGCAATGAATTTTCAAATTAACATCCTCGTTTGAAATGTTTTCCATTCCATACATTTGTTAATTTGGCGCTTCTAGCAAACGCGAAATGCATAAACTAGCCCTATAGTGACGTTTCAAAAGTAGTAATCAATACACCTTATACTAGATAGATGGCGCTCAGAATTTTCGGTCGCTGACCCCCCCGGTTTTTGCGGACATCCATCCAATCGTAGTGTTCATATTCCTCTATGTATCTACCCTCAGAATTTTTGCACACTTATTGTACTGTACATACATACGTACGTACTTTGGTCACTTTCTGCCTATAATAAACACACTAGCTTTATATCTTGAAAAAAATATATCACATTATTTATAAAAGTATTTTTGATTTCTTGGTGATAAGCATTTGAAGATCTCTCACGACGCCAGTCAACATCATAGATGTTTAAATGCTGTAAGTCATACAAGGAAATAAAGAAAATAGCACAAGTAATGTGTGCAAGATTCCTTTCGTCCAAGTCTTCCATCTTCACAGGGAACCTTGTAGCTATCAAATCAAATAACTCATACATTTAAAGATATTTTATTTTAAAAAATGACAAACACTAAGCATGCAATCTATTGAAAAAAACCTACATCAATAAGTACGCTCTATACCATCAAATATTTTTTTTAGTAATTTGATCAAACATAAAATTATTATTAATATTAAGCAAAACAAACATATATATACATATAGCACTATGTATAGTAAGAATATGATTTATACACTAACAGTGACCAACACCTAAATATATCCGCTTCGACAATCACTTGAAAACTTGAATTAAAACGCTACTAAAAATCACTATACTCAATGACACGAAGATATATTTTATATCAACTAAATTAATTTTATAGCTATTATTTAAATATAAACATTTCGCTTCTTTCTTCATGGATATTCCGGATTCGGGTGACGATGAAACATTGCCAAATTAAATTATTTTGCGCCGAAAGGATTTGCACACATTACTCGAGCTGACCTACGTCATAACAAAATGGAGGTAGACTTGACTTTAAATTATTTCAAACTACCTCAATTTTATTAGGGCATAAAAGTAAAATAATAAACAATTACGAGCGTTTTATACAAAGTTACATTTATGTCCATTTGCACCATATGACTTAACTATTACTGTCAAGTTAAAGTAATGGTTAAAGTTAAAATTGGTTTGCTTCAAAAAAAATCTGTCACATTTGACGATTACTTTAACCTTAACCGTTACTGGCGAATTTCGGCCGGTCAAAGTTAAAGTAATAGTTAAATCAATGTCGCTAACGTCAAATCTTTGAAAAGCCGCTCTTGTTTGTATTGAGAGAATTCATTTACACCAGCGACCCTTTTAACTATAACGAATTAATTTACACGATGGTGCAACGCGCGTGGAGTAAAAGTAAAGGTAACTGTCAAAGTTAAAGTTAAAGTAACAGTCAAAGTTACTTTAACCGGCCATCTCTGGTGCAAACCACCCTTAATAATTACAGATAAAGTTCTCTCACACAATTTCAAATTATATTATTTATAAAAAAACATTGTATATGACGCTTGTAATCAATAAAATCCATATAAGAACAGTACCTTGCCCTGGTCGCTACGTTTGAGCGCCAAGGCGGGGTTCCTCTTCCCACGTAGCTTATCTCCTTCGGCGACAAAACAAAACACATCAATTCAAATTCACCATTAAGGCACTTGTATATTTCCTCAATTATAACAAAAGTTAAATCTTTGGCTTTATTAAACAATATCATTATAATTATTGCGTGTGCGCATCGATGTATACGGATAAGACATTATCGCTCACGGAACTTATTCATATACATCGTTGCATGGGCTAGATAAAAAATTAGTATAACATTCAGTCATCTCACTTTTCAAATAAGGCTAAAGTGTAAACAGTATTTAATTATTTCCCATTTAAAAAATCTATAGTAAAATAACGATTAACACTTCAAAGGATTTCTTGCATAACATGCGTCTTATTAACAATTCAATATAATTAATTATAATTTCATAAATTGGTGTAATTTAATCTTATTTAAAATGATATTTTTTGTCAGTATATGGCGTAAAAGTTGCCTATTTTATTACGTTGATTTACTTATAATTTAAACATAATTTTTTTCTTGCCAAGATGGCAGACTGGGCTGCTGTAATATCCATCATCACAACTTACCGCTCATTTATTAATTTATTTTTATTTTGTGCAATAAATTTCATTATAAGTTTTGGGAAAGACAGAGTCTGGAATGGAGAAGAAAATTGAACTAACATCACACCGAAATATTTTAGAGCACTGCTTAGACCTTTTGTATTATATACACAATAATTTATAAATAAACCTATGGCATGTTAAGACATCAATCACATTCTATTCGACGATTTCGGCTAAAGGCCAGTTTGTTCCTCTGTCGGCGTCACCCGAATCAAAATCCCGGAAAATATCCATATTTCATAATATAGAGCCTTTGTCAAGCGCCTTCGAGCGCTATATCGCGTTCAAGCGCTGCGTCATTCGTTTCGTGATCCGTCTCAGCGGGTACAGCTGGGTCAGTTTCCAGCGGTGGATCATTTGTTTCAAGCGCTGAGAGTCTAGTATCATTTGTCGCTAAATTACTTTCGACTATGGTCATTTCCTTAACAAACACACTTTCACTGTTGTCATTTTCAACAGCCGGTGCATCAAACATTTCAATATTTCCGCGTGTATCGTCTGAATGGACGAATGAGGCGGCCTCAATTTGCGAACTAGCTTGCGAGTCAGTAGTCTCGTCTCGCTCTGGCACGTTTTCACTCTCAGGGATGCCATATGCATTCTCTATATTTGTAATTTGGGCCTGAATTTCTTGGGCATATAAAACGTCTTTAGTTTGAGTAACATTAGTATTCTCTTCTTCCTGGCTAGTCGTCATTATTGAAGGTTGACTTTCATTACTATTCTGTATATTTTCATTCAAATTAGTATTTGTACTTTCTTTTTCTTGGTAACACAACGTCTCTGATGCTTGTAAATGATTATCTCTACTTGCTTCTTCCATTGCCATAAGGAATTCTGCTTCTTGAGCATCTTGTAGCTGTTGTAGTTGTTCCACTATATCCTCAGGTGCGCCCCATCTGGATTTTCTGTCTCTATCTCTCCGAGGACGATCTTCCTTCAGTTTAGGAACTTCCTCTGCGCTCTCTGTATTGAATATATTTTCTTGTGGGGGAATTTCCTCTTTATTTTCTTTAGAATGTTGTTGTTCTCTATTATCTCTAGAAGTACGATCTTCAAAATTCCTACGATCCCGTCCATTAAATCTCTCTTCTTGGTCCCTCGGCCTTCTGTCTCTTCTTCTGTCCTCCCATTCATTATTACCTCTTCTATCCCATTCTCTATCTCCATTCCAACCTCTATCATTAAATTGCTCTCTATCGTCAAACCTTCTGTTGTTCCTATCAAAATATTCTGGAGGACCATCATACAGTCGTGGACTATCGAAATTAGGCATCGGTCCATCGAATGGCGGTCTCGTCGGATCAAATGGAGGCATGGGTCCATCGAACGGCGGCCGAGATCCATCAAAAGGAGGTCTAGGTCCATCGAACGGAGGTCTAGATCCATCAAATGGTGGCATGGGCCCATTGAAGGGTGGCATTGCCATTCTATTGAATGGTGGTCGTTCAAATCTAGGTGGACCATCAAACATTGGGTTATCAAATGGTGGTCTATCGAACGGTGGCCTAGTAAATGGCGGCATACCGTTAAATCTAGGTCCAAAAGGAGGTCCTTCTGGCCATGGTCCTGAAATTGTTAGAAATTACACTTTACTATTAAAACTAGATTTAAAACAAGTAGAAACAACTCTCAAGTTATTTATATTGGAAGATAGAAAAAAGTAGACAAAAACTCACCACGTAAAGGTGGTCTGGGCGGTCCTCGCATTCTTAAATCTGTAAAGATATAAAATTATAATTATCTTTGTTAAATTACCTTCACTATAGCACACAATTTACTAAATACCTGCTCTAAACGTGGGTGCCATTTGTGGTAACCTCGGCGTCGGCAATTGAGTCCAACCACTGTCTGAGTTTGGAACTGAAGGGACTTCTTCTATTGTATCTGGTAAACATAAATGGATAAATTAAATTATTACACTAGGAGAGATATATTGCGTACTTTAATTAGTTGTTAGGTTTCTTAACAATCTATTTGTTTGTTCCCCACACAGGTTCAAACAGATGAACAGATAACTTACTGGCAGGTGTCTCGAGTAACGGAGGTGGATAGTCGAGTCTGGGCCGATCCTCTTCTATTTGTTGACTGTTATTATCAACAGCTGGCTTATCTTCTAACCTGATAAATTATAAAATATTAATTTTAAAACCCAAAGAAAATTACCTATGTCTAAATGTAATAATGCGAAGAAAATTAGTTGTTAGGAAGTGATTGCTTCCAGAAGCCATTTTATTCCGCAATTCGTACAAACAAATAATCATAATGTTTCGAAAAACACATTAAATGTAGTAAAACTCATGTGTAACTACTAAAATATGATTATAATGAATTAACTACATCTGTCAAGTGAAGTTAGCTTCAAGTCCAGCCCTTTTCTTGGTCAGCCAAGCGGTTGATGAAATTGAATCCTGATCATCATAGCCCAGTTTGATTACTGTAGGCTAATACCACCTGTTTCTAATGTAAAAATATTGCATTTTAAATAGTGTGTTTGTAAATACCTTGGCGCATTATCTTCTGATCTCTTTTCATTTTTGCCATTTGCCATATCCCAAAGTCTCTCCTGGAGTGTTTTATCATTGTTCACATCTGCGTTGTTGGAATGACGTGGAGATCTGTCACGCATGCGCTCACTGCAACAACGGAACGGGTATAAAAACCACATACATCTAACATGCATGTATATTAATTCTGGAGTTAAGTTACATACTTATTATCTCTAGAATAACGGTCTTTGTCACGATCCCTATCTCTGTCCCTGTCTCTTCTGTCTCGGCCCCTATCTCTATCTCTATCGCGATCTCTTCTATCATCTCTTTCCCTGTGAGAAAAGTATTTTTTATGTTTACACACGGAAACTATCTTACGATTACGATATACGCTTACAAAATGATTCCACTCACCTATCATCCCTTCCACGATCTCCTCTTCTATCCCCCCTATCTCTTCTATCTCTGTCCCTCCTCTCTCTATCCCTGTCCCTTCTGTCTCTGTCTCTGTCCCTCCTATCGCGATCTCTGTCATCTCTCCTATTTTCGTTGTTATTGTTTTCATTGCCAGCGTTGGCCGGTTCCTCCATCTGTTTGTTGAATAATGGAGGGGGCGGCTCCGACGCTTTGAAATTTGGCGGCGGTTTTGACAGGAATGCTAGGAGCTGTGATTCGAGAGTATTAATTAGACAAACGCAATTTTAATAATCATCACTTCTGGCGTAAATGCTTTTGAATTTACTAAAAACTTAAATCTATTATTGGCTATTTTTTCTTATTAATAAAATTATTGGCATATTTTACAATTTTGATTGATTTTTAGGTTTTATTATCCCGAGCTGAGCTAGAATGGGATTCGAGCCCAGGCCCTTCTAGACTGAGTACACAATTTTTTTTAATAGCATTTGACCGCACTCCGCCTGCGTTCACGACGGAGACAACCTCTATCACAAAGAAATCTCTACAGGCAGCATTTATTTTCGCTATGTTGGCTAGAGACGTCAAAATCCAGCCATTTCCAAGATAAACCCGAAATGCTAGGTCACTTCAAGGCTTGATATATCCTGGGACAACTTCATCATGCTAATACTCAAAGCACCGAGAGATCTAAGTACATCAGTATTATTCAATGCAGTCTATATATGTTATATTAATCTAGAAACCCTACCTCATCAGGTGCCAGCATAGTGGGAGCAGTAGTCGGAACTTGTTCAATCTTCGTTTCAGTTTGCATTTCATTTTGATTATCCTCAGTATCTAAATCCATGGCGTCGTCTGTGTGAGTTACGGCTTCGGGTTGCGCCTGGAGACAGAGGATATTATACTGTTACGAGCACTAGGGCGTGAAAGAGACAGCATCGAATGTACTAGGTGCCGTAACGTAAACAAGGTAGCCCAATCAGAGACTTGTTTACGTAAACATGCAGGTACATGTGCTACATGTACCTTTGAAAGTGTTTTAATTTTTTAAAATTACTATATCTCAAAAAGTACATACGTTAGCGTAACCGCGTAAAGACCATTTTTGTTCAGAAAGGTAAACGCTTTTAGATGGGATGCAAAATTTTTTCGAAACTACCCTAAAATCTTTTCGGGCCGCTTGCGCCCGCGGCAATTACACGACAGCTAGTTCAACTATAAAAGCGCCCAGAAAGATAGTTCTATTTTTATTGGGATATAACGAAGATCAGGGATAAAAAGTGATAACAAGGAGAGATCGATTGCCCTGTGATTACTTTTGCTTGTTTTATTGTGTGTGACGAATGTATTATAATACATTGACAAATACACACTAGCTGGTAGTGTGGTCCATGAGCAGAAACTACTGTTACTACAGAAAAATGTACAGACATTAGCAGTCGCCTCCGCTATACCGCTTGAGGTGACGAATGTGGCAACGCGACTGGGTCACTTCACGGGTGTTACTCCAGAACGGTCTCCTGGACTGAACCATCACACTAAGCAGAAGAAATGATGTACCTGTTGTTGTTGTTGTTGCTGGTTAATTTGTTGAGGTATTTGAGGCGGAGGTCTTGCTAAATGTAACGGCATAATACCACCCATACCCATTAAACCTCCGAGAAAACCAGGGACCATACCACCTGTAGAAAAAAAAACAATTTATATTAATAACTATAAATCAACCTTGGCAAATATCGCAGTTATTTTTTCATTAGAATGTTCAATGGCTCGTTGTAACAAAACTTTATAAAGTAAAAAAAAAATATTATTTTTTGAGATTAAAAAAAAAAAAGGTTAAAAACAAAAAATAAACAACAAAAATCGTGAACATTAGTTGTGGAAACATTTTTTTCATGTACTCACCTGTTGGTGGCGGCATAGTGGGAGGGAATTGTATTAGAGGAGCCGGCGTACGTATTTCACCTTGCATGCCTGAAAACAATCACTTATTATCTTAGCTTAGCCTTTTTTTACATGGGAGAAATCAGTCTGCCCAGTTTGATGGCTAATAAGACGTAATAGTAGAAGTATAAGAAGTAACCTGTAACTGTTGCAGATATTGCCGGTCGTAGAGTAGTTGCGGCAACTGCTGTGGGCATTGCAGCAGGTATCGCAGCAGGCATAGCTGTAGGTATTGGAGTGGGTATAGCAGTGAGCGGAGCACCCGGCAAACTGTAAATACAAAACTATATAGAATTTGTGTTTAAATACTTAGCTAAAAGATATTATTATAGAGAAGAACGAACGTTCTGAATTAATAGATGATGACAACAACTGTATAATCCAATTAATTTAAGTTTCTTTTGCATGATTAAGATTTATATTTGGGATTGTTATTATGAAATTATTCTAGAATTAGAACAGAAAAAATCTCCACGCACAGTTTGCCGAAGCAGTAATCGAACCCACATCCTCTGCTTTAGGCATGGGTGCTCAAACCACTGCACAGCACTTTGCTCACGTATCACATGGCCACAAAATTTTTTAAACCGTCTAAGCTCTGCTTTACAGTTGACGTCATTGTTAAATTTTTTTCCTGTTCAATTGTCATCAGATTAAAACTATGGATATAATATACCCTTACCCAGTCGGCATTGGCAAATGTGGTATACTTGGTGGTGGTGGATTGGTGCCGGGTATCTGTATCATAGGCATATCCATCAACGGTTTAGACATCATCTGGAAAACTTATATTAATTAGTTTTAACTTTCAGAAAGAAGCCAACACAATCAACCACACTCCGGTTCACGAGCGGAGACATCTGCTACACCAGAGAAAAGCAAACCTCCACTATGCTGGCTTTACTGACTACATTTACTAGTGAAACATACCCTTGGTGGTAACCAAGACGGTAGAGTATCCTCATCGACGACCCCACCATCTTCTAGTGCATCCAGCGAGAGCAATGATAGTTGCCAAAGTTCCTGCAATCGCCTCCAAGGTAGATACGATACCCCCCACTCTGCCTCCCAATAATCTTTCCACTCACGACCTTTGACACCCTTACCAGGAGCCCATGCGACCTAACAAATAAATATAACTATATTAAAAACTTGCAGTGACCATTTATACACATTTTAATATCATATGGCTCCTTTTTATTATTAAAATAAATGTTAGTAATAAAGAAATGTTAACAGATGCAAGGAATATCTTCTTGGAACTTAGTAATATTTATTATAACTACAAATAATTTCCTTCAATCTTTTTTTAATAGCCAATTAAGTTTTATGTAATTAAAGCTAAATTGGCGCTGAAAAAAAGAAGATGCATTCACGGATGCCTTCCTCACGCCCTCTTTTTGCTTCATTTGCCAAGGCCACATCAACTTGTATTTAATTAATTTTCATTGAACAATTGTACATTTGCATTTGCCTACTACAATTTCTAACTATCACATTTTCAAATATTTCACACAAATAAGCGCAGTATCGCGAGTAGATCTTAGTAGTGGTTCTACTTACAGTTA
This sequence comes from Tinea pellionella, assembly GCA_948150575.1. Taxonomy (NCBI): domain Eukaryota; kingdom Metazoa; phylum Arthropoda; class Insecta; order Lepidoptera; family Tineidae; genus Tinea; species Tinea pellionella. The sequence continues at coordinate 642,529 of OX411254.1, read as the reverse complement.
TTTCCTTAGAATGCAATTTATGTTTATTTAATTTGCTGAGCGCTTTTGCGGCATCTCTTCGCCTCTCCATAACTACAAAGGCGCACCCCCTGGGAGCCACCACATCTATGGAAGCCACTCCTCCCACTTCACCAAATAAATCTGACAATTCCTCTGGTGTTGCCAGCTTCGATAAATGCCCGACCCATAGTGTTGTACTGCAGACTGAAACAAATCGAGAATAATAAATAAATGTACACAACATTAAAATAAATATATTTTTCAGGTAAAACTCACCACTAAGATTTTCCTTTTTAATGGGAGGCAATCCCTTCTTCTCTCTTTCCCTCTGTTTTTCCTTATCCGCTTCTCTTTCTTTGTAACTCTTGTCTCTATCTCTTCTCCTATCCTTTCCGCGTGACCGTGAACGTGTACGCGATCGCCGGCGTGCTCGTGATTTTGGTGAACGTGAACGATGGCGACGCGAACGTGATGGTGATGGACTCCTATAATTAATATTTAGTCATTTTTACATAATACATTTTTTTTTTATATGGCATTATAACATGTTAATAATATTGTGCATCATAAGTCATTCAGTCATCACACCAAACAAGTGACCTGACAAGTCTCAGTCAAGTCAAAAATTGCGTGGTAGAATGTTTACTTCCTATGAAGTTTTAGAGTGAAAATGGAAAACATGTTCTCTTTAGAATTGTTTGCCCACACTCACACACGTTCACGAACACTTAATGGTTAATAATCCACCATTATTACACATTAACACTCGAACACAAGTTTAGCAAAATAATTCAAAACAGACAACCTGACGTCTCAAGATGGCCGCCAAAACTCCTCATACATAGTTTATTTCAAAATATTTGTGGTATGAAGGTAATAGGGAAGGTTCAAAAAATTAACCTGTACTAAATCAAAAACAATTTAGAGATATGTGGCAACCTCTTTTCACCTCAACATAAAAAGAGATTGTCACAATGACAATTTGAATTAACAATTGTTATTATTTTTATAGGAGAATACACTTTACTTTGAATACAACCAACAACGTTTTATTTTCCAATTTTTGTTTAATTTTATTAATTAATAATGGAGCACCTTATCTTATCCCAATTAGAAATAAATAGTTCGATACACATACAATACTGACCTGGAGTCGTTTGCGTCAGGTATTTCAATAACTTGTGGTCCACTATCAACAAACTCAATGTCAGATTCATTCGCCACTTCATCCTTTTGTTCTCTATTATCTAGCTTCGGAGGATCTGGTATTTGTGGATTCTGCAATATGTCACAAGATAAGACACAAGTTTTCGACGGAATCTGGTGATACGAGGGTTAACAAGATTCTCCTTTCACTTCCCCTTCAAACTTAGGTTGGAAGTTTTAGTGATGAGTGACTGACTTTTTGACTTTAAAGTGTGATAAGTCAGTAATGAGAGGAGTGTACTGTCGACACAGATGGTGCACATTTGTGTCCTCAAGGAGATATGACGGAGGTGACTGTTCCAATGTCTCTGTGGTCATGCATTGAAACTTAACAGAGATTTTTTTTCAATGATTATAACATATTTTTCAGTTTCAAGTTAGTTCAATCCTTCATTGTGAGCTTAACAATAGGCATTAAATACTTACTAAAAATGGCGCATTTTGATTTTGTTGTTGCGATAAATGCATGTCCGGCATCATTGGCATTAAGTTCTGTAAAGAAATACATTTATTAGTTGAAAATTTAATATAATAGAAAGGAGAATGCCCATTTGCCTAAGAGAAATGTGGCCACAATTTTTTTCTATACTTTGTTAATGATTTTTAATGCATTATGGGAAAATAAATCTAAATTTCTTATCACCAATCATTCATTTGACTTTTTTGGTGCAATTTTTGACGTTATTATTACATTAAATGCTTTAATAATTGATATCTGTTTTTTATGTAATTAAACATTGTCTATTAATTGGTATAGGATGTGTTGATACAATTGTAATAATTTTTTTTTTTATTGTAGCCTGGCATGTGACAACACTCCGCCTGATGTAAAGCTAGAGTGCGGTCCATGAATGGAAACAACTGCTACTACAGAGAAATCTGTGCCGGTAGCAGTCGCCTCCACCATGCCGGTTTGAGGAGACAAGCATGTACCATCTTAGATTGACAGTGCACACTCCTCTCATTATACCTGGCTACTTTCAAACTATTCCCGAAACGCGACAGTCACTTCACGGGTGTTACATTCGAAAGTGGTGGTACTACCCCAGTACGGCAGATTGGAGAAATAACCATCATCAGTCTGCCTACCACTCTTAATGAAAAACAGAGGTGGTATTTTAGAATATTGTTTTGTTAACAAACTGTTTGATAAAGAGTGTGCCCACAAATGGACATTTTAATTGCTTAAAGAAGGCGAAAGGGAAAGTTAGTGTGGGTTGGGTGTCAACTGGCTAACATCAGACAGGGTGTAGTCAAACACTTGCCTATTAAGAATTTTAAAAATAAATACTAACTGATATTTGCATTCCAGTCATCATTTGCATCTGTGCTTGAAGACTTTGAAGTTGTCTCATTATCTCCGGATTTGTTAAGATACTGAAAAGAAAAAAATAACAAACATTATTGTATTTTAAATCATTACTCAGTAATCAAATAATCTCATGTTCACAAACACTTAATGGTTAATAATCCACTATTATTACACATTAACACTCGAAGAAACACAAGTTTGAGAAAATAATTCAAGACAGATTGTCTCAAGATAGGAATCTTATTAGTGTGGCATACCTTCCTAACGCATCGGTGTTATTCTGTGGTTGCAAGGGAGGAGGAGCGGGTTCACTGTGAGTGTCATCTTCACTGTCATATTCAAAATCATTCAACAATTTTCTATTGAATTTCACATTATTGCCCGAAGACGGTTGGTCTTGGAACTGAGGAAAAAATAATATAAAATGATAATAACGAATTTTGGTAAGCAGACTGATGGTGGTTATTAGCCCAATCTGTCATCCTGGAGTAGTAGCACCACTACCGAACATGTAAAGTGACCTTGACATGTTCAGGACCAGTATGAAAGTAATCAGGTGCACTGTCAATCTGGATGGTGTATATTCGTTCCATAAAGCCAGCATAGTGGAGGCGACTTCTGCCTGTAGTTTAGCTGTAGCAGCAGTGGATGAGTGGGACTGCACTCTAGCTTTACATCAGGCCGAGTGTTGCCATATGCCAAAAATTAACAAATAATTGATAAAGTTGTGTTAATTAGCAATAGACTCAACTAGAAAGTAGACCTTCAAAAAAAAAAAATCAATACGCAAACAAGTCTCTAGTTGTGAGTGGGAATCGAACCCACGTCCTACGATTTGAGATTGGATGCTCTGATCACAAAACCAGTCATAGAATATTTAAATATTTTTTATTACTATTTACCTGTTCTCCTGGAGGAGAAGCCATATGAGGTGAATGCTGCTGAGCCATCGGAGAATTCTTTACATCTGTATGAGATATGTTTAATGCACTCCCTGAAAGTAGTATTCAATTGAAAAAAATTGGGTACAGAAAATACCTGATGTTGATATAAATAAATGTTGATTAAACCCATACCATTGGCTGCGTTCTGTTGTGCCTGTATTTCTTGATGTAATGGATGATTAGGGTCAGCCATGTCTAATAGTGGTTGGATAACATCCGGTGTAAATACATGGTTCTTCTGCCATAAATTTAGTACCCTGATTATGTTGCGCTGAAATTTAAGTTTTACGGCTTTTAGACATTGTATGAAATACTTACGTTATATTTAATTTTATTTAGGGTTTTATAACATTATCTACGTTCTGACTTTAAACTTATGATAACATCTAACCTAAAATAATGTAACTAACCTTATCTTCTGGAGGACAACGAAAAAGATTTGCAAATGTTTGCTGCATGTTCTTAGCGAATCGTGGAGCGAAAACATCCTTATCTTGCCCGAATTGATGTCTCGATTGGCGCACAATAGAATCTATTACATACAATCCAGGTACTTTGTACTCGGGTTTGCATTTCTGGATAAACTTTTCGACGCTGTGCACTACGTGCTTATAAAACTTTATGGCTTTTATAGCACCTTTAGTGATAGCACTCATCTTTGCCTTCGATATAGGAGGTTTGTTTTCGTACAACCCGGAAAGCTACAAGAGAAAAATATCAAAGATTATTACGACGCTCCGAACATTATCACCACGTAAGTATTTCCTCGATTACAGACCTCCGAGTTGAACGCTTTAACTTCTGACATGTCCATTTTGTTATTATAATCACTTTATATTAAAATGTTATAGATAATCCATGTTATAAATGAATTAAACTTTATTACAAAAAACATTTTCTAGACACACTCAACATGGCCAAAATGGCGTCCATAGACTAATAAACTTTTTGAGTTTTTATAATAGTTTGTGATTAATGCTTCATGTAAAAACATTGTCTTAGTTTTTTCTTTTATAATATTTACGTAGAAATAAATATAAATTATATAATTAATAATTTTAATTAAAGATTAAACATAATAAATTATTATTTTTTAATGGGCAGCCCACAGGGAAGCCATTTTTTTTGACAGATGTTGTTTTTTTGTTACTAGGGGGAGTTCGCTTTATTCAATTTTATTTAATTTATATCTCTTAAATATTGTATTGTGCTTGGGATTCACCACGGTGGTCTTTAATTCACTTTGACATTGGTAAAAATTTAAATAGTTAAATTCAAGCAGCGTATTTTGTCGGATTTCTCAGTGAAATAAGTTGAGGTTATGTTAATAACGACGAATAAAAACAATGAATCAATCTAATTCTTTATTTGGGTTAATTGGCCAGTATGGATATTCTGACGATTCAGACGAAGAGGAGCTGATGACTAAACCGTGTACCTCACGATTAAACACCGCATGCGAAAATTTTGAAACTGCTTCGATTCATCCAGCTCCTGTACAGCATTGTCGTATGTACTTTGTCAAAATTTAAGTTTATTTCGTGTTTATTATATTATCATGATACTACTTATATTAATTTCCAATCGTATACCTTGTATTTGTCTGATATTATGTCAACATGTTGAAATATGTTTTCAATTATAAATAAATTTATGTCATAATATTATGTCATAAAACCTAATTACAAATCACTATGATTAGCCATTTAAGTATAAGTATTTATGTTTATCCCACAGCATGGTCAGCATGTTATGATGAGAGCAGTGGTTACACTTACTACTGGAATCAGCAGACAAATGTTGTGACATGGGATCCTCCAGAGGAATACTTATTAGCTATACAATTAGCACGACAGCAGTTAGAAGTTAAAGGTAACTTTGTTATTATTTGAAACAATTTTCTTTTATATTATCTATATCAATTGGGATCAAACTGTGAAACTTTTTAGAGTGGCCGTGGTCTAGCGGTAAGACGCGTGAATGCACGATCGATGAGATCCGTGTTCGAACCTCGCTAATTCTGACCAGTACCAATACAACTTTGTTATATGTACTTTGGTCGCTCAGTTCCTATAGGCACTATTAACGAGTGGTAGGCAGATGATGATGATTATTTGTCCAGTCTGCTGTCCTGGTTTAGTACCACCATTTTCGAATGTAACACCCGTGAAGTGACCTTGTCGCGTTTCAGGAATAGTTTGAAAGTAGCCCGGTATAACGAGAAGAGTGTGCACTGTTAATCTGGATGGTATATGCTCATCTCCTCAAGCCGTCATAGTGGAGGCGACTGCTGTACGCACAGGTTTTTCTGTAGTAGCAGTTGTTTTCATTCATGGACAGCACTCTAGCTTTACATCAGCATTTAAATTTCATTTATTTTTAAAAATAGCAATCCTGAATTTCTGGTTTCTTTTCTACTGAACAATCTAAAGTAATCCGATGGGCGCTATTTTACGCAGATACAGTTAAGTTTACAATAATAAAGAATGGGTAGAACATATAAAAATAACTTAACATATAAAATAGCTTTGGAGTGTGCCCTTCCCTCTCACGTTCATCGTGCCCCGCTGACACTTCAATTTGTGTACTGCGCAGAGACTTGTGCCTAACGTTGGAGTCACCTTAAAGTTTGGTTCGTACTATGTCGGACATTAATTTGTGGATAATAAAAATCTTTTCAAAAACTGCATAGCGGAGCTGACTGCAGAAATTTCTCCATAGTAGAAATTGATTCCAATTCTAGTTTAAGATAAGGTAAACTGCAAAAGAAGATTTGGAATTATGTCATGGTTCTAATATGTGGGTTTAATAAAGGAAATACTTTTTGATGCACATGTTTATTATGTGGCGTCTGGGTGATCACTGATTATGTGGGCTGACTGCAGCGCCAGTACAACCGACCCGTGTGTCTCTACAAAGAGGTTTATAAAACTTAGATCTTCTTTCAGGTAATTCTGAAGTGTCTGCAGAAGAATGGCAATTATATCAGCAAGTATTAGCAGATAAGCAGAAAGCACAAAATAAATCACCGCCTATTAGTAAATCTCCTGTAAAAACTACTGAGAAAAAGTCCAAAAATAATAAAAATAAGTCTGCTCCAGCTAAGAAACGGAAATGCAGTGATTCTGATGATGAGTAAGTAATGGCTCAATATATGTAGACGAGCCTTCTTATCTCCTGACTCTGCCCAAAGTTAATCTTGTATGTGAAGAAGACTGTGTGCCACAGGCTGAAGGTGCACACTCCTCTTGTTATACCTGGCTACTTCCGAACTGATCCCAAAACATGATATAGTCACTTCACGGGTGTTACACTCATGAGTTTGCCAACCCATCAAAATCTATCTAATCAAAACCTTTTTCAGAAAAATTGAACTAATAACATCATATCAACATTCAGACTCCGAATCAAATGAGGATGAGCCACCAACTAAACCCAAATCTCCAACAATGCCACCACTAAATCCCCCAAAAGAAGTACCAATCCCAACTAAGACTTCTGCCAAAAAACCAAAGACCACAGAGTGTCGTCCAGTGTTGCCGACTGAACAAAATTATTCGGTTCCTATTGGTCCTGAAATGCCGCCTGAAGTCGCTAAGGAGATGAACAAGGTTATTGAAAAGGTATTGTGTTATTAATTTATTATCCAACTTCAAAAGGAGGTTATCATTTCATTGTGTATATATATATTTTCTTAATATGCTGGCATAAAGTCCTAGAAACGAGCCGGCATAGCAGAGGCAACTGCTGTAGAAATTTCTCTGTAGTAGTGTTTGTTTCTGTTCATCTTAAGATCACACAATCTTAATATCAGATGCTGTATTGTCATAATATGCTAAGCTATAATAATAAAAAACTATAATATTAGACAAATGGAGATTATTTATTCAATATAGATTCTATTCTAAATGATGATTTATCTGCACCTGAAGAAAATTGTGCTATAATTTCTCAATGTATCAGTAAACTTTGCCTCTGATCCGCCATTCAAATCCATCCAATTATCCATTTTTTGAAGTTTACTTTTGTATTGTGAGTTATTTTACAATAAAAAATGATGGGTTAAAGTTTTCAATCTGAGCTGTTTTGCAAGAAGATTAAATAGAAAAACTTGTAAATATAATTTATTAATTAAAATATTTATTAAAGGTTAATGCAAATGAAGACGATGAGAAGTCACTTATTAAAAAGTTAAAGGATAAATCGAAATTACTCGAAAAACTTGGAGGAGAAATACCTTCAGATGTAAAGAAATTAATTAAAACTGAAACTAAAATCACAGCAGACGGTAACCCTCAAAAGTCAGACATTGATGATTTATTACAGGAAATAAAAAAAAAAGAATTGAAGAAAAATAAAACAGATATTAATTCTGAAATCGAAAAAACTACTTCAAACGACGATAAAAATTCACCAAGCGATGGTACAATTTCACCTACTACAAAACCACTATTTCCGAGTGCTACAAACATTCAAAATGAGGAAAAAGAGACGGCAATAGACACTTCAAGTAAATTAGAAAAGGATGGAGAACCTAGTAAAAAGAAGTTAGTTATTACAAATAGTAATTTAGTAGAAAAGAAACCAGGAGAAGTAGCACCATACACAACAAAATACTCTCAGTGTATTGAGGGAGTTTCTGGAGATAGAATGGGTTTAGGGTTTAATGAAGATGATAAGGAAGACCTGACTTCAAAGGAAACTGTGTCTTATGGCAAAGATTTAGTATTCACTAAAGGTGAAACATTGAATGAAGTAAAGAATGATAAGGAAGAGACAGATATCGCTGCTTTGGAAGACTGCGTGGAGTTGTTAGAAGCTAAGTTGAAGTTTCTGAATGGACAGCAAGCGTATATGATTTCGCCTGTTCAGGAAATGAACGTGCAATTGCAGGTGAGAAATTAACTTTAAAAAAATTTTTTTTTTACATAAATTATACAAGTATTCATTAAAAGAGTTGTTGACATAGTAATAATAATTAGTTCAGTCTGCCATCCCGAGGTATTCAAGTTATATCTCGTTATATGTCTCCTCAAGCTAGCATATAGGAGGGGACTGCTGTCAGCAGACTTCTGGTAGCAGTTACCTTCGCGTCATATGCCAGGCTACTATACAGAAATAAATAGTTTGGGTACATCCTTCTTTAACCTTGGAGCCTTTAAGTGTAGCGTGAAAGAGACCCTTCTTGGGCCGGCATAATGAAGGCGACTGGGGTCGAAGTGTGCCGCGGTTTATGAAAAAAAACCCATAAGTTTATTAATTATATATTTCCCCTAGACATTATTAATGGCGTATCGCAACGGCGCATTGTGCGTGGGATATTGGCAGCGTTGGAGCGCTAGTACAGCACTGAAACTGCAATCGCTGGAAGAATCTGCTGCACCGCCCGGATGGAGCTGTTATTTCAACAGGTACACATATACATACATACAAACATACACAACTGACCAATGGAGCCGTATCTACAACGACCATTCAGTTTACGCTTGTCGTACGCCTGTCTGTTGCTAACATATGGATTGGCTTAACTCTACGCACAGGGTGAAAGGTTTTATGTGTAAGCTGGAAGTGAGCGTACGATAAGCGTAAAATGATCAGCTTATGGTGTGTTAACAGTGGTATGAATTATGGACATCTTCAGATGTGTTGTCACGTTTATTTACTATCTCATCATTCGTTTCATATTTTATATTTCCGTTCCTTTTCCTCCTAACATTCCTTCGTTTACATGTTTAATCATGAATATTTTTTTTTAAATGCTGTGAAGTTTTTTTGTTTTTGAAGAAGTCGCGGGTGTATAATTTTTTTATTAGTAATTTTTAATAGTATTTTAAAAATCAGATAATTGTGTTAATTTATAATATAGTATGCTTTTTAATTTATTTCTGTTTTTTTATTATAAAATGTATAAATTTATTTCTAGTTAGCATCTAAATTTGTGATATTTTTCAATTGTTTATACAACTAAATCTAAATTAGTTTATATAGCCTTTTGAGTCTAATATCTTAAGTATTTTAGCTAATAGGTTGGAATGTTTTAAAAATAAGACGCAAGACTGTGATATTTACTGATTTTTACTGTAGAAATGAAAATTAAATAAATAAATTTATTTATCTGAGTAATAGTTTCCTTTTATGTATAAAAATATAAAATAGAAATGTCATGCTTTAAATATAGTCATTATTTCAAGAGCTTAAAGCTCAATTTGGGACGAAGGCTCGAAGAAATACCACATTCATGGAATGAAGAACCACTTATGCTCATGTGAAATTTTATAAGTTAATATAATTGTTTATAATAATTGGAGTTAAAGCTAAAGTTAAAATTTTCTGATACAATAATTGAGGTTATTATTATATTAAATGCTTTAATAATTGATTATATCTGTTTTTTTTTATGTAAATAAACATTGTCTATTGACTGGTAAACAATGTGTTGATTTAATCAAAATATATTAATAAAAATATAAGATATTATTTTAGAATATTGTGTTGTTAACAAACTATTGGTTATCAAGTGGGCCAAAAAATGGGCGTTGTCCTTTAGTTTTTGTGCTTTCTTGTCAAAAAAAAAAAACGCATCTAGAATGGAAATAAGTATGTAATGATTTTTATAACCAAAGGTAGACTGATGATGGTTATTAGCCCAGTCCGCCATATTGCGTTTAACTTGTATTGCATGGAGATAAATAATATAGTTTGAATGAAAATTTCACGTGAGCATGAGTGTTAGGAACAGCTTGAAGAGAACGGGCTTTTGTGACAGTGACGAGGCGCCGAGGAAACTTTGGTGAGGAATTTATTTATTTTTGCAATTTTCTAATAAAAAAATGATGGTATTATACTTTGGTCTTTCCGCAGGGCTGGGTTTCGCGACGGAGGGAATGAAAAATCTTCATCTTCTGTGTCAATAATTTTTTTTTAATAGTTAATTGTACTTTTAATTTTAAATTGACACAGTTTAATTTTTTTTTTGTTAATTCTCCCATTCTGGGAAGGCAAAGGGAACAAAGCCCATACAGCCATGAGGCCTTTTTTAATAAAAAGGTATTATTAAGTTTATTTTTCTGAAAAGTTAAATAATAGCGGGAATTTTAAACTCCCAAAACAGCCTTTGCGTTGGGCACTTTCATAAATTGTATGTTTAGAATGGTATAATAGTAATTATTGAAAAATATTTCTTTTTTTATTTTATATTTGTTTTTTTTTTATTATTTATTTTTGGAACAAAATGTCGATTTTTTGAAATGAGCCGCAGCGCAATCTAGTGAGGTGTTACAATAAAGTGGATAGCATAAAAACCACCATGAAAAATATATAAACTTTTCATGGTGATTGGCCAACTCTTTGTTTGACATGGCTTTACCAATCTGGATGGTACACCCTGGCATACCATAGCTCCACAGACAGTTCTCTGTGGCAGCAGTTGTCTCCTTTCATGGACCACATTCTTGGTCACACCAGATTTTCATAAATTTGATTAATGTATAATTATAATTAATCTATTTAAGCCGTTAGCCTATATTCGCTTACAAATAATAAAATATTAAATTTAAAATTAATGAAAGTCCTCAATGCAACAAAATAGAAAATAAATACTTCCACATTAAAAAATAATAATAATATTTGTTATAATTATGTTGTTTTGATTTTGTAGGGCTGAAGGTCGGTACGTTTACAAGCGGGAGTGCGACGGACACATACAATGGGACTATCCTGTCGTCACACACGATGATATGGATATATGTACTACGCCGACACACGACGATGAGGTACTTACAATTCAACCTTATGCGGTTTCTTACATTTTTATTTTATTGTAGCTCGGCATATGACAACACTCCGCCTGATGTAAAGCTCAAGCGCGGTTCATAAACGGAAACAACTGCTACTTACAGATAAATCTCTACGGACAGCGGTCGCCTCCGCTATGCCGGCCTGAGGAGAGGAGTATGCACCATCTGGATTGACAGATGCACACTCCTCTCGCTATATCTGGCTACTCTCAAACTGCTCCTGAAACGCGACAAGGTCACACAAGGCGACAAGGGTGTTACATTCGAAAGTGGTGGTACTACTCCAGGACGGCAGACTGGGTTAGCCGTGCCTGCCTGGTGGAAGCCGAGGGGAGTGGACTCGCAATGGTAAACTTCATGGAAGTGCTTCCACTGCAAAAGAGTAAACGGAGCGAGTACAGTTAGAAAAGTGGTCACGGAATTGAGCAGATATCCGTGTTCCAGATTTCCGAGTCCTTAAAACTCTTTCTTGGTGGATTGGTGGTTTTAATGTTTTGTTATTATCTAATTTCTTTAAATTAAAAAAAAAAAAAAATCTTTAAATTATTACTATTACTATAATTATTACTATTATAATTTAGTGGCACTTAAAGGTGGATCACTTGTCATAGACAAACTAAACTTTATAAAGCATGATTTGGTCGCTCTCAAAATATAAATAAATACATATATTTTACCCTTTCTTGGTCGAATTGATACACAAGCTATTTTTGTGGTTCGAATATGGGTTGAAAGTGAGTGTATGAGTTAAGCCTTATATTGAATAAACTAGTTTTTTGTGGCGCGATGGGATGGTTATGTAGGTAGTTTAAAAAAAATAAAATCTTGAAAAAAGTGACGATTTCGAAATTAGAGAGTATTTCTTACAACCTTTGTTTCGGAACTTTGGCCTTATCTCCTTCCGGTCCCGGAGATATCGCGTTCCGGAACCGGATGGAACCGACTTTCGAGACATGTCGAGGTTTTCTCGAGGTCATGTGGGCCCTCTATACGTGTCAGAAAAATTTCTCTAACCCCCCGGCAAGTGCACAAGATTTATATATTGACTGAATATTTTATTTGCAGGAAACTTCACGTGCCCAATTCCCATCGAGTGTCTCCTCAGAAGCGCATACTCCTCCTCCGCCAGCTTGGAATCCACCATCACCGCCGAATACTACAGAAGAACAACCGCCGCTGCCTAAGGTATTCACTATTAAAGGATAGTGCCAATTTTTGGACCCACTTGATATCTAATAGTTTGGTAACAAAACAATATAACAACAAAGTTACTTTAAGTATTACTTTAACCGTTACGTTTACATTATGGTTTACATTTACATACTCCACACGTGTTGCACCATCGCATTCGCCGCGCCTGTCATTTTTGACGCTTACTATAACGTTAACCGTAACCAGCGAATCTTGGCTGGTTAAAGTAATCGTCAAACCAATGTCACTAACGTTAAATGTATGAAAAGAAGCCAAATATGTTTTTCTATTATTTTTCGAGATCAGCCACCCTTTTAACGATAACAATATGAATTTACACGATATTGCAACGCGTGTGGAGCAAATGTAAACTTTTAACGGTTACGTCGTCGCCGGACCCAGGGTGGCTTCTTAGCAAATTACTTTATTCCACAGGATCCACCACCGCCGGAGACATTAGGTGATGAATTGCAGTCGTTCTACAATGACATTGCGGAGATTGAGAAACAAACGCCAAGCGTTAATTTTTATTCCCCCTTACCGCCAACCCCACCCCCGCCCAAAATAGCGGTCAGGGCTGAAAAGGAAGAGGTCAAGTCTAAGAAGAAATCTAAAGTCAGTATACTGAGGTTGCTCTCGTGATGTTTTCTTAGTCACTTATTAACGAGCCGGCATAGTGGAGGTGACTGCTGTCTGCAGTTATGTTTCTGTAGTAGCTCATGTACTCGTTAACTTCAGGTGGGGTGTGGTTACATGTGCTACTATTAAATTTGTTTTTTTTGTTTTTGGGTCTTCGGTGTTCTGTGTTTGAGTTGTCTTGATGTCATGAAGTATGAACTGTCGACTATATGGTCTATATTATGGTCTAAAAACGAAAATTGAGTTAATTAATTTCTTTTTGCAGGTCAAAATATCATGTTCGATCGGTCCAAAGAACAAGTCTGTGTCAACTTTAGTTGCTAAATGGCAGCAGGTTGCTGATGAAATACATTCTGAGTAGCCGCAGGTTCAATCCAGATCTGTAACAATGTACCAACGCTTAGTGCCTACTTAGTTATTAATACAAACAATTACGATAAGCATTTTTGTATCTAGTTTATAGAGAAATTATGTTAGAAGTCTTGTTAATAAAATTAAATGAAAATTAAAGAAAGAGATGGGTTGTGTTTGAGAGAAGAAAGTTAGAGGGAGACAAAACGATTGTGTTCGTATAGCTTGAAGTAATGGTTTATTGTTTATAGCACAAATGAAATATTTATTGTATTTATTTTTTAATAAATTATAATAAAATAAGGATTACATTGTTTTTTGTTTGTTTGCCCATTGCTAATGATTTTTAACTTGAGTCAGAAGTTAGTCCGAAAGGCAGTACCACCACTTTCGAATGTAACACCCGTGAAGTGACCTTGTCGCGTTTCGGGGATAGTTTGAAAGTAGCCAGGTATAAGAGAGGAGTGTGCACTGTCAATCTAGATGGTACATGCTCGTCTCCTCAAGCCGGCATAGTGGAGGCGACTGCAGCCCGTAGAGATTTCTCTGTGGTAGCAGTTGTTTCCATTCATGGACCGCACTCTAGCTTTACATCAGGCGGAGTGTTGTCACATGTCGAGCTACAATAAAAAAAAAATTGATACAGGACTTATCGGTCGTGGCCGAAACAATAATCATTAAAATTAAGGTTCCGCAATTAGTGTGGTGGGTTCCTATTTTAAGAACAAGACTGGGACCGTATGCGACGCAACTATTGTTATTTTTATGTCTGTTACTAGAGCTAGAGCGACTAAAGTACATAGTTACATTGGTACCGGTTAGAATTTAGCGAGGTTTGAACACAGGTCTCATCGTGAGGTCTAGACCACAGCAGCTGTAGAAGTTCGATAAAAGATACACTAGAACCAAAGAACCCCTACGCTATCTGTGTTTTTTACAACGCCACTATATAGAGATAGCTTTTATCTGTAAAGCTATACACTATACTACAGTTATACACCTCGACTATTCATGTAATAACGGAAGCCGAGTGCAAAAAGTGTATAAAATTAAAGTTAAAAAATAAATGTGCATAATACGAGTATTCTGTCGTCACTTGAGGTACAACCAATTCTTTTAAATTCCTTTTGCAATTGCATATGCAACGTTATGCTTCAGGGTAAAAACCCTGACACGCCAAAATGCATTAAATAATAATAAAATCCGATCTCAAGTTTATTTATTTAGACAAAATATAAAACTTTTAAAGTTAAAGAAATCACTATTAATGCATTTTTTTATGAATTAGGAATCGAATTTAGTACCCAGGATTATTACGGATTGTGATTATGGCTGGCCTAGATTTAGGGGGTAAGGTGAGGTCAATTTAATATGACGACAAATTCATAATAATTGAAAACAAAAAACCTTGTTCACTATATCTAACACCTTAAAAGTATTAATTCTAATTTAATAACGTGTTTTACCATGAAACAACGTGTCATGTTTTGAGTGGAATTAAAATGAAGGCTCAACGTTGAGGTTACTGGGTGTTCTGTCGGATTTTTTTAGCTTTTGTATTATAATCTGCCTTTGTACACCACATCTTTTTGAATCACTTAAATATAAAGCATTCAATTTTATGCTAAAAAAATATGTTTTCTTTCTATAATTTTCTT
Source organism: Tinea pellionella (assembly GCA_948150575.1). Taxonomy (NCBI): domain Eukaryota; kingdom Metazoa; phylum Arthropoda; class Insecta; order Lepidoptera; family Tineidae; genus Tinea; species Tinea pellionella. The sequence continues at coordinate 627,432 of OX411254.1, read as the reverse complement.
TTAACACTTCGCATTTTCTCTACTGTCTATAACTCTACATGTATAAGGTGGAAGGTATAATACTAGTTTTGCTAAGGTTCAAAAAGATTTGATTGCAATCTATCTATCTATCTCTCCAGGTATATAATACGGCCTCTCAATTGTGCCGGAAACGGCAGCCATATGTGCGCGCGAAATTTAAATCACTGTCAAACTCGTGTCTGGTGTTTGCCCTGTCCTCTGACGTGCCGGAAACGGCAAGCAATATGCGCGCGTAAAATTCAAATTACTGTTAAAATAATTTTAAATATTTAATTAATAAAATTGAAATAAAATAATCTAAAAAAAATGTTTTAGAAATACAAATGAGTATGAAATTATACAAATGAGTACTTTCAGAGTACAGGATTTGAAAAGAGCACGGTTTGCGAAAAAAGAGTACAAAACTCAGTAAATGAGTATAGTTGGTCACTTTAGTTTTGCTCATCGTCGTCGTCTCAGTTGACAGTGCATACTCCTCGTGTTAAACCAATCTACCAACTTCCAAACTGATACCGAAACGCGACTAGAAAGTGTTGGTACTATGGAACGGCAGACTGTACTAATAATCATCAGTTTACTTATCTACCTACAGAAATGAATATACTATTACACCAAAAAATAAATTAGTGTCGTAGGCTATTTAGATTTCTTTAGAATTTTAGATTCCTTGAAAATAAATAAAAACATTTTTAGTGGGAAAAAGGCGTGACAATTGTATTGTATTTTTTAGTATACGATTGTTTCAAAATCAATGAATCCCATAATATAACGCGAGGGTTTATCGCGTATTACAACAAGGCTATTGTGGAATATATAAAAGACGTTAAAAGTAAATATATATAGACAAAAGCTTTAGATTCGAGGGCTCTCGTCGGTAGATGATAAGTACCTATAAAACTGATATATCCACAGATTTGAGATACGTATTTTATGTACGATTTTACAGTTTTTTCAGTCATAAAATTCACAGTGCGGTAAATTCGTCATCCGATACTCCAATACAGGTTCTTTTATGACATTTACCCTGGAGGAAGCCATTAAAGTTGTAATATATACGGTGTTTAGAATAATTTCAAAGATTAGGTGAGGAGCACCCTCAACTGACGTGCATGCATGATGAGAGTAATAGATGCGGTCGAAGCGAAAATGGTATGTCGAAAGGAGTCGCTTGTGCTGCATAGTTTCTGCCTACCCCAGTGGGAACAAGGCTTAAAATAATAGACGAACACAGAGTCCGAGCTGTGGTGGGAATCGAACTTCTGGGATTTTTTCGATTAAATTGAATAAAAAATTCACTATTTTAATTATTTTCAATATTAAAGATTATTAAAAATTCCTCCATGTTAAAAACAAATAAGGGACTTCTAGCTCCGCGCATTAACTCATTAACCACTCGGCCACCGCTGTTATTGTGACCACGGTTCTGTTTAATCGGTAAGTGCGAATACCTGTATCCCCAATAACTGTGTTTGAATATTAATCTTAATAAATAAACAATAGTAAAGTCCTACTTAATTAATGGTCAACAAAATATAATGTTAACGTGTATAATAGATAGGTTGGTATGTGTGTGATTGTATAGGTGTGCGAGTTAATATCTTTCGCACATAAAATTCTCAATTTCATTTACAGTAAAACTTTCATAATTCCAGGCTACGATTCGAACTATTCCCCGACTGAAAGTGAAAAAGAAGGAACATTTCTTCAGAACTTCAGTCCTCTGGGGTGAGTTTATTTTTTTACGAGACTCGCACTGGCAACTCTCCGTGGGCCACTGAATAACATAGGAGTCGATAAATAAGGGATATCCTCACGGTTTTTTTTTGTTTTAATAGATTTTTACGGCTGCCTCTGACCTTTAGATACTGTTAACTAACTAAGTCCTACTACCTACCCTTTATTATTAATTGTATGCGTGTGTGTGTATGTGTTTTATATTATAGCGCGTCAATCCACGCCATTTGACTATAGTTAACTATTTATCAAATTATAGTCAACTTTCAAGTCTGTTTTTATCAGATATTTCTTTTAATCATATTATGATACAAATTATGTCAGTTAGCAAAAAATTCAGCTGTAAAGCGGGCTGTAAATTGTGCTGCAAAATCCCACATTCTGGGGTAGTCCTGGGGTTGAAACATCACTTTCAAATGTAACACCCGTGAAGTGACGGGAAGCAACCGGGTATAACGAGAGGAGTCTCTCAAGCCAGCAGTGACTGGTAGGTATTTCTCTGTGGTAGTAAGCAGTTGTGTCCGTTCATGAACTGCACTCCAGTGAGTTTTATAATAGAAAAAAAAGTTAAGGCAAAAAACGCTAATGCTAATTTAAAACCTAAATATGCGCTAATTCTACTCAGTGACCCTTTTTAAACCTAATTCGTAATAATATGTACTTTTAATGATAAATAGGTACATAATATCTTTCTCATTTAAAGTGACTCATGCGGATTATCTTCGTACAACTAGCACAAAAGGTTTTGTTAATTTAGTGCGGTCACAGGCTTAAACCTCATCGCCGGACTTGCAAGATTAACTTTAATAACTTAACTCCAATGGTTTAGATGTTATTTATAAAAATAACTCTTTTACAGGAGTATGCACTGTCAATCTAGATGGTACATGCTCATCTCCTCAAGCCGGCATAGTGAAGGCGAATGCTACTCGTAAAGATTTCTCTGTAGTAGCAGTTGTTTCCATTCATGGACTGCTCTCTAGCTTTACATCAGGCGGGGTGTTGTCACATGCCGAGCTACAATAAAAAAATGTGGTCCGACATGAGACAGTCCGTGTGGTGTTAACACTCAAGACACACTATCTCTCTCCTAGTCGGTCCCTCATTGTTGAGGATCGTGACTACTGGTGGGTCGCTCAATTAGATGTCTCCATCGGCTGCGACTGCTCGCCTGATGGAGAGCTTTATGGACCGGCATCTCCAGACAAATGGAAACCTGGTCTGTCCAGCGGCTTGGGCTTCTACCGCGCGGTCTTCTGCCATCAACCTTCCCTGTCACCACAAGCCTTTCCAGATTGTCGCCATCCTTGCGCGCTATGTGACCGAAGTACTTCAGGATGCGGCGCAGGCAAAGCGATGACAGTCCAGAGAAATAGATAAATGTCTTCATCATTCGCTCATCTCGTCATAAGGTTTTCCGAAGCCACGATTAGCAAGTGTATGCTAAGCCCGTGCTCATGTTAATAAAATATATTCAATTCAATTCAGGTAGCAGTCGACTCCGCTATGCCGGCTTGAAGATACAAATGTGCACTATCCAAGTGTCAGTTCATATTCTTTTTCTTTACATGCGATGCGAGTGTATTTTAAAACCAGAAATAATCATAAGCTATTTATATTTACAGGCATTAAAAAAAGGCGCAGCCGATCAGCAGCTGATGTGATATACATTTATTTTTAAACTTGGTCAATAAAACTGGACTGCAACTTAAACCACAAGGACTACAAGGTTCGGGCTGTCCTGTTTCTGTCGTTCCATTAAACTGTGGAACGACCTTCCCAGCTAAGTCTCTCCTCCTTCCTACAACCTGGGATCCTTTACGCGCAGAATAACGGGGGCGACTGCTGTCTACGGATCCCCTTCTCTGATAGCAGACATCTCCGTTCATCAGGCGGAGTAGAGTCATATGACGTGCTAAAGAGTGGTAGACAGACTGATGATGGTTATTTGTTCTGTCTGCCGTCCTGGGGTTGTACCACCACTTTCGAATGTAACACCCGTGAAGTGACCTTGTCGCGTTTCGGGAATAGTTTGAAAGTAGCCAGGTATAATGTGAGGAGTGTGCACTGTCAATCTAGATGGTACATGCTCGTCTCTTCAAGCCGGCATAGTGAAGGCGATTGCTGCCCGCACAGGTTTCTCTGCAGTAGCAGTTGTTTCCGTTTATTGACCGCACTCTAGCTTTACATCAGGCGGAGTGTTGTCACATGCCGAGCTACAATAAAATAATAAAAATTATAAAAAAACAGAATGTAAACGTACAGCTTACTATGAATAATAAAAGTCTGAGGTGGAAATTGTACCCGAGTCCTCAGCTTTGCACACGGATGCTTTCACCACTATTTTTTCTGTTCAATTTTGATCGTAATTTAATGATAATAACTCAATCATAATTGATCATATAGGTACTCGTACCTTTTACAGTTACTTCACAAACACGTGTGTTGCGAGAATTTCTATAGTGACGCGCTGAGCGGTAAATTTTACCGTTCAGTAAATTCGGAACGGAACGTAATCCTTGAAAATTGTACATTTTAATAATATATAATATTGAGGTTTTGTTTGACTTTAAAAATAATCAATGGTTTTATTATGCATTTAATAATTGTTTATTTATTTATTTATTTTTATTTAAAAACTTTATTGTTATACAACAAAAGGTGAGCTTAAATTTTTCATACCATATTTTTTTTACCGTGTACAATACAGGCTCTCAGGTGTAAGTCATTATTATTCTTAAGTTGATTTATTTATAGCTTTTTTTAAGTTTATCTTTTCTCAGAATAACGTGAACTTCAGAGCCTGTTTAATAGTAACAAAGTCATAATAACTTGCTTTCTATTGGTTAATAATCCTACTCTACTAGTCGTAATAATCCTACTAATAGGGCGTAACAATAAGACCTTTAATTAATGAACTTTGTAAACTTGAAAGTTATTTTAATTTGAGACTTCAATAAACAATATATTTTTAAGAAACCTACCACAATTTACGGCTTCAGAAAACGTTAAAAATAACTTAAAAAACAAAGAACAATAAATAAATGGAAGCTAAATTCCTAAGATAAAATTAGAATTTTCCCGGGAAATATACGTGACGGTAAAATTACGTGCTACGATTGTGCTACGCCGTAGCAGGGACGCTACAGTTGTTCTCACGTAGTCGGTCGCTACGCACGCTCCTTCAAAGCTCGCTTCAGAAACCGGTGTTTTTGAAAATTTCCGAAAATCCTTTCATGATGTTGATTTAACATATTTTTAGGTTTCATTTTCTAGGACTATTTCACCGAAAGTTTATGTGTGATTTTTTTCATGTGTTTGTCTTGGAATATTTTTTTTTATCTATTTATGTCGTAATTTTCAGTTTAGTTATCGTCTGTTGTATTTTTCAGTTGTCAAGACAACTTATTAACTTGTCTGTTAACTATTTAATTTTAATTCAGAAAAGTGTAAAGATTTTTAAAAATTACTTTGGTAAGTTTTTAATTAAATTTTTTAATACGTATATTGCATGATTGTATTTTCTATAAAATTAGGTTGTTTGATGTTAATAGATTTATGTTTTAATTATTAGTAATTTAATTTTTTATACAATTAATAATTTAATATTAAATTATGATGATAAGTTAAACAGAAAAAAACCTTCATCTCATGCTGTCGTTTGCGCAGTATGTTTTTATATTTAATTTTTATTATAATTTAATAGTAACAAATTCTGAATTTAATATACTTAATAAAAATTAATTAAAATATTATTATAATAGATAATTAATTATATATTTTAATACATTGTATCATTGTATACCTTAGGGATTCTGGCATTCGAATAATTGATACGAATAAGTATCGAATTGTAGTTAAATTATGTAAAAGGGTTCGAGGGACTAAAGGCCAAACGTGTATGACCTCATATGTAATTTTATTTCATTAATGTTTTCCTTATTTTATTTATTTGATTTCCCGGAAAATATGTGTACAACTAAGGCTATTTGGAGCGTATCGTCATATGCTATATAGCAATTACCGAAACTGTGTCAACGCAATTTTTATAGTAACCCAGGTCTATGCGTTAATGAGCGGATATAAGTGTTACCACAGATAAATGTTTCCAGACAGCAGTCGCCTCTACTATGCCATGTTGAGAAGGCGAATATGTACTGTTTAGATTGACAGAACACACTCCTCTCGTTATACCCCAGACGGAAGACTGGTCTAACGATCATCATCAGTCTGCCTACCACTCTTTAATATGGTTTAACAATAATCTACTTAGTAGCCTGGTTTTTTCCTAAAAATTCCGACGAGAAAAGTAAAAGTTTCTAAAATTAAAAAAAAAAAGAATTGATAAATTCGTACCACCACGGCTTTTCTATTTTTTGTTTTTCTATTTTATGAAGTTTTTTTCATTCAGCATAACCTAAAATTGTGAAAACTATTTTTAAAGTTTTGTATTCTGCTATATCCGCAGTATCATGTGCACACAAGGTGACGCGCACGAAAAACTGAATAAAAAGTAGATATTGCCAACTTTTCGACCATGTCGTATTAACTACAATATATCTAACTATATTATCTTTGTAGGGTATATAAAAATAAACGCATATTACATAACTATGTGGCCGGGACTCGCAATTAAGAACCCGCATGTTTTAAGTTACCAGAAATCTCCTGCCAAATCAACTTTGTTATATTATGTTCCTTAGTCGTTTAGTATCTAAGATAAAAACATGTGCTTTATTTAGTTTAATACAGGTATTAAAATATAGAAGCAAATACTTTTTATTATTGGTTAGCTACCAGCGGAGATAGTGGTTTATGTCCGAAGGGAAGTAAAAAAATAAAAATATTAATAAATTTTTAAAAATGGGGGGCAGCGGTTGGTTATAATCATTAGGTCTTTTTGCCGTTCCTGGTGGGATACTTTAAACCACCGAAATTTCGTTTTTCGTTTGATCGGATGCGTATATATTTGTTATTTGTAAACGAAACTTTAAAAAAATTCTGAGCGGGAAAAATCCTCTTAATTAACCGAAATACATCATCTTAAAGTAGGCACCATTGATACCACCACTTTGAAGTGTAATACCTGTAAAGCGCTTTTACGTGCTTCAAGTTACATTTTGGGATTAGTTTCGAAGTAGCTGGGTATAACGAGATGTGTGTGCATTGTCAACCTGGGCGATTCGTCTTATACCTGTATAGCGAAGACGACTGCAGACAACATTTGTTACCCCTTAAGAGCCGCAATCTAACTTAATGCCAGACTACGAGAGATAAAAAAAAACTATTAATAGTAATTGAATGTCATTTTAAAAATAAATATCTGAAGGTATTTTTTTAAGAGTATCCGCTGGGAATCAGCTTGCATGAACGCTTCGATACTGCGAGTGGTAATTATTTTTAACCTTTCAGTAAAGTGCTATAAATAATTTTCTATTATAACTACAATACTTTGACTTTTAAATTTAAAATAATTGAGAAACAAATTTTTTAACACGGGATTTCCCGCGCAACGACATACTAACAGCGCCACTGAAGTAAAAGTATGGACTGAAGAAGATAATCGTTTGTGGACCCCTGACGTCCATTAATTATATTACATATAATTATTATTTTATGATTATAAAAATATCTAACCGAATTTATCAATTCATTTACGTTTTACGTTATTTATATATTTCTCATTATTCTGGTTAGTCATGATAAAACTAATATTACCACAATGTAGATTATAAAGAACATATCGACATATTAAATAGATGTACAATTTAGGTATGGTGGATCAACTTCCCATACAAAGAAAATTGACCCCTTGGTGTAAAAGGTCATTAAGGTTATTATTACGTTTCACTAGAGCTTAGTTATTGAAGAAATAATTGATTTTAGTTCATACATACCACCTACTGTTCCAACTGTACGTATTAACATTATAGGAAAGTAATTTGCGATGTAATTAAACTGTTAAGGGCTGTATTAATTGATTTTGTGGGAATATGTATATGAAAAGCTATTCAATAGCGATCGTGGTCTAGCGGTAGAGGTCGTGAACTCTTAATCGATGAGACCCGTGTTCAAATCTCGCAAAATTATCAACGGTATCAATGATAACTATGTTATTTGTGCTTTGGTCGCTTAGTACTTATAGGCACTATTAAAGAGTGGTAGGGAGACTAATTATGGTTTTTTTAACCCAGTCTGCCGTCCTGGGGTAGTACCACCACTTTCAAATATAACACCCGTGAAGTGATCTTATCAGGTTTCGGGACCGGTATAGAAGTATCCAGATATAACGAGAGGAGTGTGCACTGTGAATGTGGATGGTGCACGTTCGTCTCATCAAGCCGGCATAGCGGGGTTTTATTCATAGTAACAGTTGCTTCAGTTCATGGACCGCACTTTAGCCTAACATCAGGTGAAGTATTGCCTGAACCTACAATATTCAAAAAATGGGTAGAAATATTTATACGATTGTAACCCAATCTATTTCTTGGAAGTAGAATAATGTTGTTTGATGTGAAACTGGCAGTGTATGGGTACAATTTAATCATTTATAAATGATAAAATAACAAAAAGAGAATAAGCGTCGCCTCTGCATTATAAATAAGTGAGGAATCGCACGCAATCCTCGAAAACGCTACGAGTACGTGCTACGGGAAATTTACCTCGTAGCAGGCTACGGAGTAGGAACATTGTGTAAGTAGGCGTAGTCGACCTATTTATTGTATCTGATCTTAAACGTTTATTTTAATTGGTTAATTTGTAATTTCAAAACGCGCTGTATTTTCTAGTCTAATAATCATGAGTTCGATTGCTCTAGAGTAATTCGGGAAAACACGTGATCGTCACCGCCACTTACACCACTAGTCTTCACCCTCCATTTTTAAAAAAATTTTTTTTTATTATTATTTTTTTTTTTATTGTAGCTCGGCATGTGACAACACTCCGCCTGATGTAAAGCTAGAGTGCGGTCCATGAACGGAAACAACTGCTACTACAGAGAAATATCTACGGGCAGCAGCCGCCTCCACTATGCCGGCTTGAGGAGACGAGCATGTACCATCCAGATTGACAGTGCACACTCTTCTCTTATATCTGGATACTTTTAAACTATTCCCGAAACGCGACAAGGTCGCTTCACGGGTGTTACATTCGAAAGTGGTGGTACTACCCCAGGATGGCAGACTGGACAAATAACCATCATCAGTCTGCCTACCACTCTTTTTTATCTGTATTTCTCTATCGCACTTCCTTTCTCTCACACTAATACGTTTTTTTCTGTGTCGAGCCCTCTCTGACGCCCTTTTTTACAAATATTCTTTCTTCTAGATCTCATTTGAGGGCTCTAAGTCTTCTTGTCTGATTGATGAAGAGTGAGAGCAAAGCGTTGTACTTAAAACTACCCTTTACATATTTGGCTCTCAAGTACAATAGTTTATTATATTAGATAATCCGTATTGAACTGTTTAAATACGCAATGTTAATTTTGATATCCGTCAATAGACAAAGGTTTAAATTGTATAGGAAATTTACTGGAATAGATTTCTAGATAGTAAATTGTCTTTGTTTAATTAAATCACACCAAGTAATATTGTGGTAATCTATGTTTGAATATCTTTGTCTTTAGGTCTTAGCTTTTATCTTCGCCGCTAATACAAAATTGTTTGGCTTGAACACGTAGGTTGTCAAGTGATTCTACAATTACTTTCATACGAGTATAAGTTGCAAGTGCGAACAACCCGTGGTCTGATATCGAAGCTAATTAAACCTGGAAGAAGTTCAAAGGTCCGTGGTGCATGTAGTTTTCCTTCAGGACAAATTTTATTTCTTTTTGTTCCGCACTGTATATTGATTTCGCCTTCCCTATACCTGTATGTGTAGTAAGTGTGTAAAACCCGCTGGTCCTTCGAGCATTTTTATTTCAAATTTATTTTACCGCTGTTAATAAAGAAAAAAATAATAGTTAGCACGCCACAAATGGAGGAGAAATTCTCCAACTCGATTTGTCTTCAGAAAGGCTCCGTTAAGAAGCGGCCGTGGTCTAGCGGTAAGACGCGTGAACTCACGATCAATGAGACCCGTGTTCGAACCTCGCTAAATATGACCGGTATCAATGTAACTTTGTTATATGTACTTTGGTCGCTCAGTGCCTATAGGCACTATTAAAGAGTGGTAGGCAGATTGATTATGGTTATTAGCCCAATCTGCCGTCCTGGGGTAGTACCACCACTTTCGAAGTGACTTTGTCGCGTTTCGGGAATAGTTTGAAAGTAGCCAGGTATAGCAAGAGGAGTGTGCAATAGATGGTACATGCTCGTCTCCTCAAACCGGCATAGTGGAGGCGACTGCTGCCCGCACAAGTTTCTCTGTAGTAGCAGTTGTTTCCATTCATAGACCGTTCTCTAGCTTTACATCAGGCGCAGTGTTGTCACATGCCGAGCTACAATTAAAAAAAAGAAATTCAACACATTGCCATGTGTCATTAGTGATACAGTCTCCCGATTAGTTTCGACGACAGAGCACAGCTTGTATACAGAACTATTTAATTAATAAATATTGGTGGTACAAACATACAAAAAAAGAAATCCAATAAAGCTGCCTGAAAGCAGTCGCGTTTGCTATGCCGACTTAATCCTCTTCACGCCGCGATCCCATGTTATGAAAGAAGAGGGGCATCCAGTTCTGTTTTGTAACCACATGTATTTATTATCACATATGTAGCCGTAATTTGTTTACACATCTATTTCTAATTAATATAATTCTAATTCTATTCATACCAAATAACAATAAACCATATTGTAAGAAATTAATTCCAATGTTTATTTTATCTGTAAGTTGTAAGTCTCGTCATGTAGGAAGATTATTGTTTTCAGGGAACGTAAATAATGAGATTGATTGGATTTTGACGAAGGTCTCCCCATCTAGAAATTAATATTAAGTCTTTTGGAAGACTCAAAATTCTGTTATCTGCTGTTGAGTGGTAAACACGTGGGTTAAACGGCAGGGTTATGGCACCGGGTAGGGTTAGATATCCGGTTGATTTTTTATAGTAGCTCAACACTGATAATTTTTTTACTGGCAGTAGTCGCCTCCACTATGCCGGCATTATGAAACGAACGTGCATCATCTAGATTGACAGTGCACACTCCCCTCGTACTTGATTACTTTCAAACTGATTGTTTTCACGGGTGGATGGCGTGAGCTCACGATCGACGGGACCCGTGTTCAAACGACCGGTACCAATGTTACCATGTTATAATATGTACTTTGCGGTACTAAGCGAACCAGTGATACAAACACTAACTTAATATATATATTTAAAAAATCTTATTCATCAATCAGTAGAGTCAAAATATAAAAATACAATTAAAACATAATTGAAGAAGTCTCCGGTATTTCAGGATTTTATGATAAAAACGCGCCCGTTATCTAAATTGCATCAACTGAGTATTTTCATCTTGTCATTTTGCGACGTGAAAAATTAAATATTTCACAAATTGTATCACAGAAGGCGAGTCGCTTATTATGGGTTCACTTACCCCATCTCAAATATTATAATATTTTCATTTCAATCCTTGTTTTTGGGAGAAGTGTTAAAGTTAATAAAGTAAATCCACCATTTTGTTTCTATTCTTTACATATAAATATATTTTAAAAAATGATTTTTTTTAGATATATTTTTTAATTGTAGCTTAGCATGTGATAACACTCATATCAGCCTGATGTAAAGCTAGAGCGGTCCATGAACGGAAACAACTGCTACTACATACAAATTTCTACAGACACTGCCTGCTCGATGGGCACGCGACAAGGTCGCTTCACGGATGTTACATTCGAAAGTGGTGGTAATACCCCAGGACAGCAGACTGGGCTAATAACAATCATCAGTCAGTTCAGATTCTTTTTTATGTATAAATTATTTCAAGTTAAAATAAAGTTTGGTAACGTAATTTAAATTATTACATGTGTAGAATTTGAGTTGTTTTACCGTACGTAAGGCTGCCGTTCATTTAGAAAAAAATATGTAATTAAAAAATAAAATAATAAATAAACCAAGTCAATACCGAAACGCTTCTACAATTTGACGCTTAAGATCTCTCTAGAGCAAGATTTTGTAAATATAATGATTTTAAAAAGTATTCAATGAGTTTTCACTGAGATAAACTGCATCTAAAATTGATTTATTCTCATATTTACGAAAAAAAAGACAAGAAAAAAACAGGCAAAAGTTTATATCCTGTAGTTTAATATTTTTTTAGACTCGTAAGTGTTATAGACATAGTTATACTGCAATAATTATTTAAAAATATATATACTGACAATAACAGACTTATAGAACAGAAGAATATAATAAAAAAGTTATGCCGTATGGTAATATGAATACAATTTTATTTCACCCAGTTATATATGGATTGCAACCTTAAGCATATTTACACACACATGCTCATATAGTTATATCCCGGCCGAAACTCAAACAGACAATTAAACTTCCTCAACGTTATTCCTGTTCTGCATATTTAGTGTCTACCACTTCCAAAACTCAATGATAAAACTCAAATTCAAAGCCACTATACTATTCATGAATATTATAAACTTTGCTAATTTTATACATTTGTTTTGTTAGTAATCCAGTTAACGGTCAAACATTGTTATTTATTGATTTATTTGTTTTAGTTCTTTTTTTCCTTTTTTTGTTTGCGTGGGGTTGTCTAAGTCTAAATAATATTGATACTCGTACGTTTATTATTTGGCAGATATATATGTTGGCTGTTGGTATAATATAAAATCCAATCAATAAATAATATGACGTCTTCTATTTATGGGACTTGACTGGTACTCGCACTGACTGTTTAGTTGATGAATGAATGATTTGTGATGCAAAATACTATTATCTTAATACATATATTAACTTTGACAATGCCAAATTATTATAATACCTTAAAAAAATTATGACGAAAATTGATTTTTGTTAATAAGTTTTTTTAATGATAATAATTGTGTTAATTTTTTTAATAGATATTACTAAAATTTAAAGGAGAAGCCGATATAAGGTTTAGACAGATGTTTCACCGCTAACATCGAGGTAACTGGATATCACTTGGCAATGATGTCAAGTTTTTTGTGGCTTCTTTACTCGGCAAAGCCGTTCCGAAGTCACATGTAAATTAGTTGGCATTAGTTGGACTAAATATTTCAAATTTTGATATATTTATTTTTCTATTAGTTGACTAACAAACCATACTCCGAATTATGTTAATTTAGTGTGCATTCCTCGAACAGTCAAAAATGCTATGACAGATAAATCTCTGCAAACAACAGTCGCCTTCACTATGCTTTAGGGAGATGTATATGAACCGTCCAGGTTCACAGTGTACACTGTTTTTTTTTAAATAACATGTGAATTTTTGATTCAGAAACAACATCAAGCAAGAAGACTTTTTAATCTAATAATAAAGAATTACTAACGCTCAATTGGTAACAAGTGTTGCCAACTGAAGCTGGCGTTAAATTTCAATGAATTGGCATAAAAAATAGCTCACGAGAGGCGCGATCCGCATGAGAACTTGTGAATCTCATTTTAATTCAGAGATTAAAGGGAACTTCTATAAATAGAAATCCTCATTTTTTGTTATTTTTACGAGATTATAAGAGTACATTTTGACTACGAATACGCTTGTAACTTTTTTAATTGGTTGTAGATTTCAAGTAAACTAGCTGTTGCCCGCGACTTGTCAGTTTGAAAGTAGGTTCGTCTCCCCAAGCCGGCATAGTGGAGGCTACTGCTGCTCGCACAGATTTTTCTGTAGTAGCAGTTGTTTCCATTCACTTTGAGTTGCAGCCCAGTTTTTTTTTATCAGATTTTAAAATATATGTTTGTGACTTTTTTCGGCTGCAACTTGTAGTGAGCATCCAATTCATGGACCGCACTCTAGCTTTACCTCAGGCGGAGTGTTGGCACATGCCGAGCTACAATAAAAATAGCATGAAAATCTATTATAAAATTATAATAATAAAATCAAAAACAATGTCAAGAGTCGGGTAGGTATAATATATTGTTTACAAAAATATCGTATATCTTTTGAAACCTTATAAAGAATGTATGAATGAAGTGGCTTATGTTACCAATTGATCCGCCATTACGGTTTTACGCGCGAATTTCGTATCACTGGATGGAATAATCAAATTACTGAATTTTCCATTATAATAATAAAAAAATGGGACTTCTTTGTTGGTTATTGTATTAATAGTGATACTTTAATATTAAATTATGATGAAGATTGAATAAAAAAACAATTCACTGTTTCTAATTTAAATAGAGCGGCCGTGGTCTAGCGGTAAGACGCGTGAACTCACGATCGATGAGACCCGTGTTCGAACCTCGCTAAAGACCGGTACCAATGTTACTTTGTTATATATACTTTTGTCGCTCAGTGCCTATAGGCACTATTAAAGAGTGGTAGGCAGACTGATAATGGTTATTTGTCCAGTCTGTCGTCCTGGGGCAGTACCACCACTTTCGAATGTAACACCCGTGAAGAGACCTTGTCAGCCAGCCAGTCATAGCCAGGTATAAGAGAGGAGTGTGCACTGTCAATCTAGATGGTACATGCTCGTCTCCTCAAGCTGGCATAGTGGAGGCGACTGCAGCCCGTAGAGATTTCTCTGTAGTAGCAGTTGTTTCCATTCATGGACCGCACTCTAGCTTTACATCAGGCGGAGTGTTGTCACATGTCGAGCTACAATAAAAAAAAAAAATGCCTGATGCAGTAATTGGAACTGGGCATAAGTTTAGTTTAACAGAAAACACTACATTAAAAGGTATTTTGTTAAAAATAACCGCATTCCTTTAGTTTGCCGTATTCCATTACTTCCCAGAATTTGGTCCTTATGCGCGACACTATTGAATGGTGGAATAATACAGGGTGTGTTTAATTTTTCAAAATCAACGGGTTCAATTCCTGGCTGGGAAATAGAATTTTTCAAAAATGTAATGATACAGTTTTAGCATTTTTTGCTATCTCATATTTTTTAGGATTTGGGATGTTGATGTATAGATGGATCGGTACATTGGTTGCAGGTAAAGATAGCCATATACCGATTTATATATACCCTGTCGGTATACAGAAAGTTTCTTACAAAATAAAGCATAATACAGTCTATTTTATGCCCCTCAGTCACGAAGCCTTCGTGATAAGAAATATAACTACAATACTCTACTTTAAAAGGTGCCTAACGAAATATAACACCTATCTTGAATTATAGAAAATAACTATATTATGGAAATATCCATCTCATTAAGTAAGCATAGCGGAGACAGTCCAAAATTTAAACATAAAACAAAAAACGTAGTACAGGATAATTCAAACATAAATGGACAATTTAATCATCAACGGTTTTCAGCGTAAAATTATAATGGAATTCAATTTCTTGAAGGAAAAAAAAAACGAGGAAAAGAATTCATTTCCTTATAGTCCACCCACGCTATGCTCACCAATCACGGACAGACATTACTAAATGACCATGAGCCTGTAGAGTTTGTATTATTATTATATTTTTCCTCTGTTTGTTTTAGACCAAGAATCCATTGGAGCACATAATTTGATAAAGAAAACAAATGAAATAAGACTTTTATTGCCGACAGTACTTTTTGGTGTAAAACGGAATTAATGTAATGGAAATAACCTAACAAAATTTTTTTTTTATTGTAGCTGATGTAGATGATGTAAAGCTAGAGTAGCCTGGCTACTTTCAAACTGTTGCGTGTGTATGCATTCGAAAGTGGTGGTACTACCCCAGGACAGCAGCTGGGCTAATAACCATCACCTACTACTTTTTAATAGATCTTTTTAGTTCATCGATCCTTTCCAAATGACCGAACCACAAACATACTCCTTTCCACTCTGGCCACAATACTCGCAGCAGTTCCTTATCACGTTGTTTGGGGTGTTAATCACACTCTAAAATATACCGCAGCGATGTCATTTAAAATATTATGTACTTGTTATTCCCAGAGCGTTGAGTTGGTCGCTTTGACAAATTATTACATTTTGTTGATCAAAAAGAAAGGCCGAACTGAATTAACTTTTTAAAAGTCTACGAGCTCTCTCTGTCTCTCTCTTAGTACTTTTATCACTCTTTAATAAGGACAGGCAGCAGTCGCCTCCGCTATGCTGGCTTGCACAGACAAATGTCCACTATCCAATGTGCACGATCCTCTCGTACTTCTACCCAGAACCAAAACAAATGGGTATCATATTTAGAAATATTAGTTATATCGGTTGGGAAACGAATTCAAGACCTCCGCGGACTGAAGGTAACTAAACCACCGCGTCAAAATTCCGTCCTGTATTTTGCTATTCAAATAAACCAATTTATAGTGTCCCCGCCTTTGACAAATAAGTTTCATTAGTCGCGAGTCCCGCCCGACGTTACTCTTCCACAACCCACACAATTCCCCACAGACCACGTTATTGAACGACTTGAATTTCCTTATAAATAACACTCCAAGCTATACATGCATACCTACATATTAACGGTGACAACCGCAGAGTCTACAGGCAGCAATCGTCTCCGCTATGGCTTCATGTGTAAAAAACTTTTTATGGTGATAAATAGACCAACGGTAATGTTATAAAAAGTTATAGAAATTGAGATTTCTGTTCGAGATAAATCTGAATGGCTTTCTAATTTCTATCTTTAGATGTCATTTTCAGATTATGGCAAAGGAGTTTGACAAATGGTACAAAACTTTGTTAATCGCTAATTGAATTCAGTTAAAGTTTTAAACAATTCTATGAAATTTTTATTTTAAGTAATTATATTAAATAATTTTGGTACATATATATTTCTGTCTTCCTAGGATAGTGCCACTTTCAAGACTAATACTTGTAAAGTGACCTATACTGGCCCAGGTATAACCTGGATGGAACACATTTGTCTCCTTAAACATCTATAGTGGAGGCGATGGCTGCCTACAAAATATAAATAAATAAAAGGATGTTTTACAATATATTTTATTTCTTTTTTATCTGTTGTTATTAATTCTATTTTATTTTTTCCTTTTTTGTATGCGTTCACTCCACCAACTTGTGTACACAGCGAAAATTATTTTAGGGTGCAGTGATATTATTATGATCAATTTACATATAAAATCTCCTCTACACTGTAAATTTTCCAAATAAATAAATAAATAAATTTGTGTGATTTTAGAATTTTGTGTATGCAAGAAATAAATAAATAAATGTCGAGCGTAGTCCGGTCATATAACAGTCTAAAGATAAAAAAGTAAGTCATATGCGAGACATCTATTAAAATCAAGTTATACATCAAAGTATGGTATTTAAAAAGAATAAGCTAGAAAAACAAAAAGTCTCACTAATGAACCAATTAGGAGGGACTTTACAAAAGCGTGAAATTCATCTCCTCATTTGTATTGGACTAACAAAAACCTCTTTTTTACATTAAAAATTAATTTACATTCCAACATGATATAGGCAGACTGAATGACAACGATTGTCGACTTGGGACGGTTCAAAGTGAACAATATTCTTTTCGCTCAAGCTGTTGTCTACACTTTGATATTTATTTGTTAAAATCATAATTTAATGCTAAAAAAATCAATAGAAAAATAACTGATAACAAATATGATTGTTAAATTTAAACAAAACCTTCGCGACGAACTTTTTGAATTTTTTTTATTGTAGCTCGGCATGTGACAACACTTCGCCTGATGTAAATCCCGCTAGAGTGCGGTCCATGAATAGAAAGAAACAGTCGCCTCCACTATACTGGCTTGACGAGACGAGCATGTATCATCCAGATTGACAGTACACACTCCTTTCGTAGTACAAGGTCACTTCACGGGTGTTACATTCGAAAGTGGTGGTACTACCCCAGGACGGCTGAAACATAACAGCAGGACAAATAACCATCATCAGTCTGCCTACCACTCTTTAAAAAGTCGGTTAAAAAGGAAAAATAACTAGTTTTTCGTTCGCCGCTTCTCGTTCGTGGTATTGGTTACCTTTCTCCTCGCTTCAATTGTTCATTAGAGTAATTTATTTTTGTGAGATTTAATTTTTTTGTGATCGATATACAAGATATTCCCTACAACTTTTGCTTCAGCCCTATCTCGTCATAATATATAAATCAACAACAAAATTCAATTATAACTAAAAATAACTAGTTTACAATTTTAATACCCTTATCCTTTGAACAATGATTAAATGACAAAGGCGAACTTATCACTATCTTCTGATACAAAATCAAAGATAACAGCTTCAAGGAGAAAACTCTTTAAAAAAGTTTCCTCCGTCAACTTTGAAGGAGACAATGCAACAAGATGGCCGACGCGATTATTATTCAATCTTATTAAATTGTTTTAGTATTAATGAGCCGTAGTCTAGCGGCCTGGAACCTCACTTGATTCTGATCGGTACTAAAATAACTTTGATCGCTCATTGCCTATAAAATAAATATAATTTATTAAAAAAAAAGTAAAATAATAAAAGTTGCAAGGGCCCCTGTACTAGGTTCTTAGAACCTGCGTTACTGGGTACCCCGGTTACAGATCTTTTGTACAATAATTTAACTTATATAAATGCATTACCATAAAACTATAACACTTTCGAATCTTATATATGTATAACTGTAATATAAACAACATACGAAATTGCCTATGTTTGGTTATTACCCCGCTCCGCTATCCTGGGGTGGTACCACCACCTTTCAATATAATACCCGAAGTGTAGCGTTTTGGGATCAGTTTGGAAACAGGCAGGCATAATAAGAGGAATGTTCACTATCAATCTGGATGGTGCACATTCGTCTGCTCAAGCCGGCGTAGCGGAGCCGACTGTTGCCTGGTAGAGGTTTATCTATAGTAGCAGTTGTTTCTGTTTAACATCAGGCGGAGTTACAATAAAAAAAAAATTATATATGAATTATATTATGTATTTCAAACACATATATGGAATATTTCCAAGGAATAGCGAGATTTATCTCTTTCTTGATATTAAAATAATTACATAAATTCAAATATATGATAAGTAATGTAAGAGGAATTTACGTATCTGCCTTTAAATTAATGGTTGGTGGCATTGCCTTTGTTTATCTTATATCCCACTGATGGTAATTTATCTTTGTCGATAGACTATTTACAAAGATATCGTGATTCAATGTTTTCTTCTAATTTAGAATCTTCTCAAAGTTAATTTTTTTTTTACTTCTGTTAAACCAAAAATTTTGGATCTCCTTTGACATATTTACGTTCTAAGAATTCTAACCCCTATTATTATTTATTTGTTGAAAAGAGTCTTAAACTAACCTACAAGTAGATTGAAGTAGACCAAGCTTTTTTTTATTTCTCTTACAGTCCAAATCAAAATTTTGCAAGACTTGCAAGATTTCCATAGTGCACGCTTAGTGATCCCATAAATACAGTTTTTTTAACGAAGAGGTCCTGCAAGATTTTTTCTGAACGAAATACTAAGTACTGAAACAACCTTAAAAAGAGGTTTACGTATATTTGTTGAAGATTTTCACATATAAAAAGGCTGTAACATGAAATATATTCATTCATTATTATTATCCTGCTGTATTTTTTGTAAAACCGTTTGATGTTCTTTTTTATGTTACGAGTATGTTCACGTCTATAAAGAGACAGAGATAGGTAGGAATTTTAGTCGTTTTATTACGTTTGTACGCTGCGGAAATCTACATTAAAGCCCCCTTATTTACGAACTTCAAACCTTTTTTGTTTGTTACCTTTTAACGTGTTTTTTATTTAATTCTTCGATTTTTGCCCACCTCCCGATATTCAATTAATCTAAAATCGATGACAATATACGAAACAATCATGAAAATGTACACATTTAAAAATAAATATTACCTGAAAATCTTAAAAAGCTAATGTATAAAAACATGCAGTAACGTTTCAGAGCGGCCGTGTTCAAGCCTGACTGATACCTATGTAACTATGTTATAATTATGTATTTTGGTCTCTCAGTGCCTGTGATATAAGCTTTAACTTAGTAGAAGCATTTAAAAAAAAGTATTGGTAATGTAACACGTGTTTAAAGAGACTATCTTTTTACACACTACAATAAATGTCTATTTTGACCGGGAATCAAACCCAGACCCTCCGCGTAAAGGACTGGCGCTCTAACCTCACCGTCACAATTGACAATATCTATTTATAATAAAATGTAAAATTCGTATAAAAGTGATTACGCCAATTGCGAACACTTAAGGGAAAAAGGAATAAGTTGAAAGAAATTAATTTTCAAACAAAAATATTGTAAAAGTTACCTTTTGTCTGAGATTTGCTCCCTTAATTTAATTAACCGTTTTGGGGGAAGTGTTCTGAATATTTTCTGAAAAGTTTTTATGAAGGAAAATAAATATAATTTTTATATTTCATAGAAAGGATAAATGAGATGAGTGTGAATCGTGCGAAAATATAATATAATCAGACCGATGATAGCTATTAGCTGAGTCTGCCGTCCTGGGGTAGTACAACCACTTACCAATACCCTCGAAGTGATCTAATCGCCTTTCAGTTTGGAAGTAACCTATAACGACATGCACTGCAAATCTGAATAGTACACATGTAGAAGAGCGGCCGTGGTCTAGCGGTAAGACGCGTGAACTCACGATCGATGAGACCCGTGTTCGAACCTCACTAAATTCTGACCGGTACCGATGTAACTTTGTTATATGTACTTTGGTCGCTCAGTGCCTATAGCACTATTAAAGAGTAGTAGGCTTATTTGTCCAGTCTGCCGTCCTGGGGTAGTACCACCACTTTTGAATGTAACACCCGTGAAGTGACCTTGTTGCGTTTCGAGTATAGTTTGAAGGTATAACGAGAGGAGTGTGCGCTGTCAATCTAGATGGTACATGCTCGTCTCCTTTAGCCGGCATAGTGGAGGCGACTGCCCGCACAGGTTTCTCTGTAGTAGCAGTTGTTTACATTCATGGTTCACACTCTAGCTTTACATCAGGCGGAGTGTTGTCACATGCCGAGCTACAATAAAAAGAATAATTGCCTCTTCAAGTCGGCGTAGCGGAGGCGACTGCTGTCTGCAAAAATATCTATGTCTGTCACTCTAGCTTAACATCATAAGTGCGGTCATATTTTGACGAGCTAAAACAAAAAAATAAAACACATATCTTGAAGATAATAATGTCCGCCATAACAATAATTCCTTTAAATAAATCACTATATGTACATATGATTAATAACTATGTATACAGTTAGGTTAATGAATTCTAAATATAACTTTTGGTATTCACGTCTATGGAGGCATATGACCTTTCGCTCGAGTTGGGATATCATTAGGAAAGGCAGTTGTGTTTCAAAACAATTATAAGTGTTCCCTTTAACAATTATAGTGTTGTCTATACATATTTTACTACAATATTAAGGAGTAAATAGACATTGTGGAAAGTTTTCGATTAGGCAAATATGGTCGGTTATCTATTATGAATAAAGCGATCGTCTAGTCACAGACAAGGCGGGATTTTTTCAGATTGATTTTTATCATATTTAATAAAATATAAAAAAACCCAAGCATTTAAATATTCCAACAATTGCAATAAAAACAATAATTTAAGTAATATTCTGCTTTTAATTATAACCTTTTTTTGGTAACTTATTTAAGTTCTGAGATGGGAATTGAACCCCAGGCTTTGCGCACGGATGCTTTCACTACTAAGCCACGCTTGGCGTTCCAAGTGACCGCGTCGAAATTCCTTTGTTATATCTTTCCACAATAACATTTACAATGTACAATAAATTATTTTTTAAATTTAAGTCATTTAACTTAAGTGAAATTGTGGATCCATTTATTTGATGAATTGAATTTATTAACGCAAAAGTAAACTAGACAAAGGACAAAAGCTGTTATGAATTTTGTGGCTAATTGAAATTATTTAATTGATTTTGAAAACATTCCGACCATTCTTTGCTATATCAATTTTTAACATTAATTTTGTTACTGAAATTCAAGTATTTTAATGTAAGAATAATTTATAATCTATTGGAGCGTATCGTCGTAGATGCGTACAAAATAGTAGAAAGCAATGAAATTATTATATATAACAAAAAAAAAATGAAAATGACAAATTTAAGAGAATTCTATGCAAAAGAAATTGTAATGTGTTACTACGATACGCCCCAAATGTAATTAGTTTATACGCTTGCATAATAAATACATATTAAATTATATTAAATTAATGTAAACAATTATTAATAGAAAGAATAATATTCCAAAATTAGAATATTCTGAAAATGTCAAGGAAGTTTGCCCCTTATCTTTTTATTTTAAATAATATATCACCGGAGGCTGCGTGTTCACCAACTTTCGCTCGACAACTGATCCTCCTCTTATATTTCTATTATTAAATTAAATATTTATAAAGGTCACGTGATATCAGCTCTAGTTTGGATTCCAACATCTTCTGAAACTTTCATGACAAAAGGGAATATTATTTTAAGTATTTTTTTCTTCTCTGTAATATCTTCTATCTGTTTTCTGAGAATTTAGGCCGTATATTTATAGTTCCGAACCACGTAGGCCGCAATTATTTCAAATCGTCGTATTATGCTATCTATCTAAGAGCATAGGTTCGATTCTAATTATAGTTTGGTACCAATTTATGTTTATTTACTATATTGAACAAATTGACAGTTTGGGTTATAGCTGCTATATACACGAATATAACATATATTATATTATAATTATAAATAAAAATAATTTCAAATTTCTTTATTATAACACCCATAAAAATCAATAAACAATTCTATTTAACCATTGAGATATATACTAGAGGCGCAATAACGCTCCCAACGTGAGGCGAGTGAAGATCTGCCCACAGCCATAATTAAGCTTTTTGTCAGTTGGTATTTGACAGGACGTATATAAACTCATAATGGGCAAATATGTGGTGAAAACGTGCAATTCTCGATCCCAAATGCACAACAAAAAAAGCGGGATTACGTTTCACACGTAAATATATCCTTTCAACATCTATATTGTCCTTAAACAACAAAAAAACAAATAAAATTAGGGATATTTTTTACATTTAGTGTTGCTAGTAAAACATCGTTTCCCATAACCCGTATTATAATATAAAAAAAAGAAATATTTTATTTTTAAGAAAGAATAATTTCAACTTATATTAAACAATTAAAACATTGAACTTTATTTTATTTAGCTAAAAATGCATGCCTCTAGATATATTATAATCGACACTGAATAAAAATATCTAAAGGAAAAAAAAATTAGTGTGTGGAAAATTTTTAACTATACCGGCAACACTAGGATTGACATTGTCAAATCGTTTGAATCGGCCTACGGCTTTTTCATGTCAAATGTATGGGGTTTGCGCCTCTAGTTATATATCTCAATGTATTTAACAATAAATATATTCGCTATCTTTGAATCTGACCTCAATATTCTATTCACAAAATATTCAAAACAGAACTTTGAAGAGAGGAAATTGCCAGCTAATTAGCTGTCTTTTATAAAACTTGATATTGGCAAATGACAGTTGATGAGTGACATTCGATTAAACAATAACTATACTTCTAAATCGGCAATAAATTTTCATTTGAAACAAATTGCCCATTAAAATGACATCAGGACTTCGCCCACACCATCTCATATTTTATATGAGCACTTAGAAATTCACAATTTATTAATGACCACTACAGTATGATCTCTAAATTGTACAGAAATAATGAATTATGGAAATATATTGTTTTATACATATGCTCTGTAGCTTATTACTGATTATTATCCTGTGTAGTCAGAGCATAGCGCATACCTGTATGTAGCCTGTAGCTTCCCGCCCGAGGATTATAAGAAATTTTTCTTATTTTCTATATTAGTTTGATTGTTTATTGTTATTTATAGGCAAAATTGGTGGTTTTTGTCTCGATTCAAAGGAAGCCAAATGTAATTGTAAAATTATTTGAAAATGTAAAAGGGACCAAGTGGGCTTATTTACAATAAATGTTGTGATTTGAATTGAATACGCTTGAAAGATAATGTAAAGTTCAATTGTTATAAGAACGTTCATTGTTTATTGTTCCCTATTATTTATTAGAAATATTATTTAATTTGTGTCCATACGAAAAAGAATAATAATGTGTTTATCTTTTCAGGTACATCAACAGAAAATGGATCACACGTCAACAAAGGGCGTGTAGTTAGATTCTAAGAACCTTTGAACATGATGATTCATAGGACGTCGTCATCTCGCCGTCGCCGTGCATCCAGAAGCGCCGCCACCTCACCACAAGCTAGGTCTCCCAGAGGTTCAGCTCAACCATCTAGAAGAGCATCACTTGCTACCACAGAAACTGATGAGGATTCAGATCCTCAGCCGCCCCCACAGAGGAGTCCGCGAGCGAGTCTCGCCCCAGATTCAGCCATGAATAGTTATTACAGGAGTCCGAGACATTCGTTAGTTCCTGAAGCACGGAGTGCACGAAATTCAATTGTACCTGAAACCGCATTAACCGCTAGAAATAGCTTGGCTCCTTCTAGAAACAATTTGGCACCAGACATGACTTACGGTTCAAGACTGAGTTTAAATCCTCAAGACTTCAATAGAAGCCCTCGGAACAGTATCACTCCAGACATGAGTGCTAGAAGTCCTCGTAGAAGTTTAGTGCCAGAAAGTACGACATGGGGCCCTCGAAATTCTCTCGTGCCCGAGGTAGGAAGGAGTCCGAGACATTCAGTCGCTAGTATTCAGTTAGATCCTTCGAGAATACAGAAAGAATTAGGTCCGAGTCCGAGGACTAGTCCGAGAGGAAGTATAGCTCCTGAGATGTTTGTGAAACCGACTAAAGAGGAGATAAACAGGAGTCCTCGCGGTTCTTTGATTCCTGAATCTCAGAGAAGTCCGAGAGGGAGCATAGCGCCTTCAGAGAGGAGTGCAAGGGGTAGTTTGGTGACCGGTGAAGTGGACCCATCTAGAATTAGTCCGAGAGGAAGTTTAACGTTAACGTTTCAAGAGCCTCTGATATCGAGAGAAAGGCGAGCGAGCGAAGATAGTTCGACAGGTAAATATGAAAGTTCGCAAACAGTTATGGAAAGATTTCAAGGATCAGTTATTATCTAGTATCCATTGGACCTAATAATTTTGTTATTATCAGGTGCTCGTGGAAGAAGCATATCACCATATCGAGCGTCTCTCGCTGGTAGACAGAGCGGTGACACTGGATCTAGACGAGCCTCTAGTTCTGTTAGTCAGGTAAATATTTCAGAGCGGCCGTCGTCTAGCGGTAAGCCGCGTGGACCGACAATCGATAAGTCCCGTGTTCGAATCTCGCTAAATTCTGACCGGTATCAATGCACCTTTGTTCTATGTACTTTGGTCGAACAGTGCCAATAGGCACTATTAAAGAGTGGTAGGCATACTGATGATGATTATTTGCCCAGTCTGCCGTCCTGGGGCAGTACTACCACTTTGGAATGAAACACCCGTGAAGCGACCTTGTCGCGTTTCGGGAGCAGTTTGAAAGTAGCCAGGTATAGCGAGAGGAGTGCATACTCGTCTCTTCAGGCGGCATAGCGGAGGCGACTTCTGCCCGTAGGAATTTCTCTATAGTAGCAGTTGTTTCCACTCATGGACCGCACTCTAGCTTTGCATGCATCTCAACTACAAAGAAGGGCGTGATATTATGTGATATTGAAAAGATTGCCAAGTCGCGTTGTGATCACAGCATCCGTGCCCAAAGCGGAGGACTTGGGTTTATTCCCACCTCAGGCTGTAAATGGTCATTCAGTGAATTACTATAACATTAATTATTTCCTATTTTAATTTAATCTACCGGATTACTATAGAGTACGAAACAAAACAATTGTTTAGTAATTTGAAAACAGTTAAGCCACAATAATTTGATACGTTGACAAACGATTATTGTTGTAGTTTGGGGGTAACCGCATATTGGTATTGTTATTGTTATGTTATTTATTATCCTAATAATATAAATGTGAGGGTTTTGTGTTCGAGTCCCGTGACGGAGTTTATATTAAAACACATTGTCTTAAACTTTGCCTTATTTCATTGTGTTTTAGATATTATTATTATTTATACGAAATTAAGATTATATATCTATCGTTTAAATTATTCATATATTAATTTTAGAGTGCGGTCCACGAGCGGAAACAACTGCTTCCATAAAGAAATGTTTGCAGACAGGAATCACCTCCGCTATGCCGGTTTAACAAGAACACACTCCTCCTGTTATACTCGGCTAAAGTTTTATTATAAATCGTTCCATTCACATTGCTTGCTTTTGATATTTTGTGTTGTTTTTTTACCATATTGTTATGTAATTGATATTGGACCAACAAATTCTTAATTATGAAATAAAAAAGAAATACTTATACCGCATAAAGCGACCGTGGTCTAGCGGTAAGACGCGTGAACTCACGATCAATGAGACCCGTGTTCGAACCTCGCTAAAGACCGGTACCAATGTAACTTTGTTATATGTACTTTGGTCGCTCAGTGCCTATAGGCACTATTAAAGAGTGGTAGGCAGACTGATGATGGTTATTTGTCCAGTCTGTCGTCCTGGGGCAGTACCACCACTTTCGAATGTAACACCCGTGAAGTGACCTTGTCGCGTTTCGGGGATAGTTTGAAAGTAGCCAGGTATAAGAGAGGAGTGTGCACTGTCAATCTAGATGGTACATGCTCGTCTCCTCGAGCCGGCATAGTGGAGGCGACTGCAGCCCGTAGAGATTTCTCTGTGGTAGCAGTTGTTTCCATTCATGGATCGCACTCTAGCTTTACATCAGGCGGAGTGTTGTCACATGTCGAGCTACAATAAAAAAATAAATAAAAAAAAATAAATAAAAAAATAATAATTAGTATGGTTTTTACACCCTGTAGAGTTTTTGTATTGGTTACCAGGTATCAGGCGATGAGCAGCGTAGATTGTGTGGAGAACAAGATAAATATAAGGAACGCGGTTTGGGTTTGGGTGTTGGCTTAACAACATATGGCTCTGTGGCTTATCAATTAAAAGACGCTAACATGGAAGCCTCAAGTACTGTCGATTTCGTTTGCAGGGCCGCTAAAATTATGAATAGAACTAGTAAGTTATTGATATTTGATTTTTCATCCTACTCGACTAAATGTTTGCAGGCAGTAGACGCCTTCGCTATGCCGGTTTGATGAATGTGCACCTTCCATTGACTTCTCTAGTTAAACCCGGCTACATTCAAGCTGATCCCGAAACGGATCTAGAGCGGCCGTGGTCTAGCGGTAAGACGCGTGAACTCACGATCGATGAGACCCGTGTTCGAACCTGGTTAATTCTGACCGGTACCAATGTAACTTTGTTATATGTACTTTGGTCGCTCAGTGCCTATGTGCACTATTAAAGAGTGGTAGGCGGACTGATGAAGGTTATTTGTCCAGGCTGCCGTCCTGGGACAGTACCACCACTTTCGAATGTAACACCCGTGAAGTGACTTTGTCGCGTTTCAGGAATAGTTTGAAAGTAGCCAGCTATAATGAGAGGAGTGTGCACTGTCAATCTAGATGGTAGTACATGCTCGTCTCCTCAAGCCGGCATAGTGGAGGCGACTGCTACCCGCACAGGTTCCTCCGTAGTAGCAGTTGTTTTCATTCATGGACCGCACTCTAGCTTTACATCAGACTGAGTGTTGTCACATGCCGAGCTACAATAAAAAAAACGCAACTTCTCGGGTTATACTTGAAATTGTTGGTACTTCCCCAGGACTGCAGACTTGGCTAGTAACCATCATTAGTCTGCCGTATGCAGACTCAATATTGATTTACATAAAATATTAATTTAAATTTTTCTTCGTAGTTGTAATGACGGTGTTTCTCGCGTGCCTCTCTGCTCTACCAGTGATCATGCTAATTATGGGTATGTATTTTTTTAATGCTAAATAGGCAAGCGTTTGACCACACCCTGCCTGGTGTTAAGCATTGAAGCAGTCTAAGGTAGAGCACGCTTGCTTATGAGGTACCTATTTACCCTTAATTTGAAGAGACCCGTGTTGTACGTGCCGGGAAACACAGACACCGGGAGGGAGTTCCACAGTTTCGCAGTACGCACGAGAAATGTGTTGTCAAAACGCCTCGTACGTACTTTAGGAACTTGAATCATAAATTGATGATGCCGCTCCAGGTGTCTGGACGTCCGATGGAAGAAAGGGGACGGTAGAACTAAGTTGTGTAACTCTTGCGCACACTCCCCGAAATATATCCGGCAAAAAACCGACAAACAGGCGACACTTCGTCGGTGTTCAAGGCTTTGTAGCCGAGACTCGACTAAAGAGCGGCCGTGGTCTAGCGGTAAGACGCGTGAACTCACGATCGATGAGACCCGTGTTCGAACCTCGCTAATTCTGACCGGTACCAATGTAACTTTGTTATATGTACTTTGGTCGCTCAGTGTCTATAGGCACTATTAAATAGTGGTAGGCAGACTGATGATGGTTATTAGCCCAGTCTGCCGTCCTGGGGAAGTACCACCACTTTCGAATGTAACACTCGTGTAGTCTTGTCTTGTCTTGTCGCGTTTCGGGAATAGTTTGAAAGTAGCCAGGTATAGCGAGAGGAGTGTGCACTGTCAATAGATGGCACATGCTCGTCTCCTCAAGCCGGCATAGTGGAGGCGAGTGCTGCCCGGACAGGTTTCTCTGTAGTAGCAGTTGTTTCCATTCATCAGCATAGCTTTACATCAGGCGGAGTGTTGTCACATGCAGAGCTACAATAAAAAAAAAGTGTCATCACCTATTAGCCTCTTGGCGCACTTCTTAATCGACTCCAATGCCGTTCGTATTTGGCAGAGCCATCCCAATGACGTCGGAATACTGTCTAGTATCTAGTACTTTTTGAAGTTGCTACGAGAATATATTGTTATCAATTCTAGAGATATGTGGAAAAGGAAATGATTTGTCCGTTTTCTTGAAAGAGACGTGAAATATGATCTTTGTAAACTCAGACTTTTTTCTAAGAAATACTTCTTATGGTTTGTTTCTCCTGAAATTATAATGAAAGCGGTCGTGGTATAGCGGCAAATGGTACCACTGTAATGATACAAGCATAATACTCGCTTTTTTAAAATAATTATAGCTGACTTATAAGCTCCCGGATAACATTACCCAGTTACCCAACATTAAGGTATTGTAGTTCAAAGGGGACAATTGTCTTTGTATAGGAAATAGTTCCACCATACCTAAATTATAACGTCTCTATTATTGATATACACAGGGTGAATTTTTCAAGTGGGCTTTCAGGGCCAAATCCTAAACTATAAGAGATATCGATAAATGCTGAAAGGAGTCTCGATGCCGATTTTGATGAAAACCAAAACTGCATTATTAGATTTTTGATAAACCCATTTTCATTATAATGGTAGTATTAGTTTTATTATGTATAACCGGAATAATGAGAAATAGATCAATAATCATAATATCCTAAATGGATTCAATATTTACAATTCATAATTCCAGTTAGATTTTTATATATTCCTTGGTCCATTTATTAGGTAACTTGGTAACTTGGTTATTATAATATTTTTATCTGTATATCTATATGGTCAATATTACATATTAATCAACAACGTGAACGCAATAAAGATATTTGTATTTGTATAGACGTTAGAGGTCCACAAACGAGTATCTCCTTTGAAATGAAATGTAATTTATTTATTTATTTATTATTTAACGGTATTTTCCCGGTATCAATACTAAAATACTGGTATTTCTATTGTTACGTGCACCTAGGGAGCGAGAGAAATAGCATGGGTCGAAGTTTCTAGAAAGTTCTCGTATAAGCGGCGTAGCGTAAACAACTTGGCCACGCCCACAAAAGTGGCATGACCTGTGACCTCGTTTACATTATAATTAGTAAACAATTTCGACGAGATCTTTCTAGAAACTTCCTCAGTTTGAGTATAAATACCGACACCCGAGTGTCCCAAAGAACAGTCCTATTTTGGATACGATACAAGCAAATACAATCAATTTATTCAAATTACTCATTTAAAGTTACATGCATTATTATTTCCCAAATTACAAATCCATGGCCACAAAGGCCAATAAACAAAACAAATATTAAATTACCAAAATCTATTCATTTAGCTGACCCAGACTTTTATAAAACATCTGAAATAGATAAGAAGTGATACTGAACAGCGACTGAAGGCTATCCTGCGACTATCGTACCACTCCTGCTTCTACGTTATTCTGTGTCGTATGCAATAAATTGGTGTGAAGACCGAAGTCGTGTATTATTTATTTTGTACCCTCCACGGACGTAAATCTTTGGTTAAAATATGTAGGTATATAAACAAAGAGATTTATTTATAAATAGTATAATAGTAGTCGTTATGATGTCGGAATTGGGCATTGAAAATCAACCACGACTGTCATCGCTTTGCCTACGCCGCATCCTGAAGTACTTCGGCCACATAGCGCGCAAAGATGGCGACAATTTGGAAAGGCTTGTGGTGACAGGGAAGGTTGATGGCAGAAGACCGCGTGGTAGAAGCCCAAGCCGCTGGACAGACCAGGTTTCCATTTGTCTGGAGATGCCGGTCCATAAAGCTCTCCATCAGGCAAGCAGTCGCAGCCGATGGAGACATTTAATTGAGCAAGCCACCAGGAGTCACGATCCTCAACAATGAGGGACCGACTAGGAGAGAGAGAGAGAGTCGTTATGAAAAAAAATCTTTGAATGACGAATACGCAATACTCTCTGTGGTTTTAACAAAAACAAAAGAAAACAACAAAATATGTTTGCTTTGTTAGCGCGAATTTGTTGACCAATCCCGTGGGCGCGACTGTTTGGTCTCAGTTTAGCTAATTACGTATAAATACGAAATGATTTATGAGCCTTTTGTGTCGATGGAAATAATTTATCAAATAATAATATAATTACTATATAATATAATAATAATAGATAATTATAGATAATTTATTTTTATTGTATGAGATTTTTATTTTTATTTTACTGTATAGAGATTCGCCTGGAATCTTTTTTTTTATTGTAGCTCGGCATGTGACAACACTCCGCCTGATGTAAAGTTAGAGTGCGGTCTATGAATAGAAACAACTGTTACTACAGAGAAATTCCACTATGCCGGTTTGAGGAGACGAGCATGTACCATCTATTGACAGTGCACACTCCTCCCGTTATACCTGGCTACTTTCAAACTATTCCCGAAACGCGACAAAGTCACTTCACGGGTGTTACATTCGATAGTGGTGGTACTACCCCAGGACGGCAGACTGTACAAATAACCATCATCAGTCTGCCTACCACTTTTTAATAGTGCACATAGGCACTGAGCGACCAAAGTACATATAACAAAGTTACATTGGTACCGGTCAGAATTAGCGAGGTTCGAACACGGGTCTCATCGATCGTGAGTTCACGCGTCTTACCGCTAAACCACGGCCGCTCTAATCTGGAGTCTTATCTTTTTTTTGTTTCTATTCGAGTTTCAATTTTTTTTATAAACCTAACTCGGAAGGTGCCGTCACAGGCAGTTATAGTGTAGCACTATTGCTACAGAAAAATAGCTACAGGCAGTTGTCGCCTCCGCTATGCCGGCTTGAGGAGACGAATGTGCCCTAACCTAATGGTTTGCTCATTAATCTTTTTTTGATTAAAATAGTGGTAGATAAGCGAATGATGTCTGTGTGGGACCCGCTACCACTTTCAAGTATAATATCTGTGAAGTCAGCCGGTGCACACCAATCTCTTCAAGTCGGTATAGCGGAGATGACCGCGAGTACATGAGACGGAATATGATATCCTATAGAGTTACAATAAGAAAAATGTACGGTTATATTTAAAATCTGATACGAATTTGCAATCCTATCAAAATTGTTCTCTCATGTCGTGATATTAATTGGGGAAGCTGGAATTATTGTGAAAGTTAGTGGCGAAACAACAATCAATTCTGGGAACCTAAACACATTTTTATGTGACAGACGCAATTCATCTAGCAGCACGTGACAAATGAGGTATAATTTAATATCTGCGTACGACTTTAATTAAAGGGAATGTACAGATTAAATTTAAATTAATTAAAAGAAAACTGTTCCAATTTCCCAATAAATTCCCAATTCGGCCGCGGAAGCATTTCGCTTAAGTCCGTTTGCACCAGAAGGCCGGTTAAAGTAACTTTAACTATTACTTTAACCATTACCTTTACATTATGGTTTACATTTACTCCACACGAGTTGCACCATCGTTGCGCCTGTCATTTTTGACGCTCACTTTAACCTTAACCGCAACCAGCGAATCTTAGCTGGTCAAAGTTAAAGTAATCGTCAAACCAATGTCACTAACGTCAAATGTATGAAAAGAAGCCAAATATATTTGTTCGAGATCAGCCACCCTTTTAACGATAACAATATGAATTTACACGATATTGTAACGTGTGTGGAGTAAATGTAAACGTTTAACGGTTACGTCGTCGCCGTAAAAGTAATAGTTAAAGTAGCTTTAACGAGCCTTCTGGTACAAACGGGCTTTAGCAATCAATGTCAAAGTCTTCAACTTACGACTTCGGTCTTTAGACTCTACCATAGAAATTTCGTCTTAGATGTACGGGATAATCGGGATTGTAGAGGCAACTCTTGCCTACTGATATTTTTTTGAGGCAACTATTGTCTCCTCTTATGGACCACTCTAAAGCAAGCGAAAGGTTAAGAGGGGGATAGACGCCGTTGACCTTTCTCACGTGATTGTGTCGATTTATGTAATAATTAATAAAAATAATCAGAAAAGTTATTTGAAAAAAATAAACCGAAGATTCCCTAGGTATTGTATTGTCTAATATCATGATGAAAATAAAAAACCTAGCTACTAATAGTTTAGAAGAAAAATGGTTATATATTGCTAAAATGTATAAAACCATTTTTCTTCTGTACTATTAATAGCTAGGTTTTTTTATCCTCATCATGATATTAGACAATACAATACCTAGGGAATATTCAGTTTATTTTTTGCAAATAACTTTTAAAATTGTTTTTATTAATTTTTTATATAAAAGGTCAACAGCGTATATTCCCCTTTTAACTCATATCTTTTGTATCCCTGCCTATCCCTGCGGAAAAAAGGCGTGACAATTGTATGTATTGTATTTCTGTATCAGGTGTCCAATACATCCGTGACTGTCCTGCTGAACCCAGGATCCCTGTTTATATGATAGTTGGTGGAGCAGCAGGAGCTACTGGTATATGTTGGTTGCTCTGGACGCAATTGGTTAGCAGAACCACTACGTCATCAGCTAGTGTGCCCGAGAAAGTACTGGCTTATATGTTGACTATTTTCTTAATGGCTTGGTAAGTGTCCTAGTGTAATCGTTTAAGACAGTAAAGCGGAGGCATCATAAATT
The DNA here is from genome assembly GCA_948150575.1 of Tinea pellionella. Classification (NCBI taxonomy): domain Eukaryota; kingdom Metazoa; phylum Arthropoda; class Insecta; order Lepidoptera; family Tineidae; genus Tinea; species Tinea pellionella. Next base: position 594,263 of record OX411254.1, on the reverse strand, counting down.
TAAAAAATTGCTCTGATCCTAAACTAAGATTCCACGATACATGGGTATACTCGTATATAATGGGTATATTTATTTATTTATTTATTACAATATTTGCAACTATCCCGTTTTGCACTATCGGATCACAAAACCTATTTGGTTTGTCTGTCTCGAATAAAATTCTTTATATTTTTTATTAACTACTAACTAACTACTAACCACACTTGACTATTAAAATAATTTAAATAATTTATGTATTAATGTAGTGTTCACACTTTGAGTTGCAGCCCAGCTTTACTGATCAGATCTTAAAATATATGTATGTGACTTTTTTCGGCTGCAACTTGTAGTGAGCATCTAATAAATAAATAAATAAATAAATTAGTCAATATTTTGTTTCGACTGGGAATCGAATCCATAAAACCGCCAAAAGAGTTATTATATTTTTTTAGTTGTGTGTTCTAAATTGAACCTTTCTTTAACAGGTTTGCATTCGGTAATTATTGGACTCTAGGTATCCTATGGCCAGATTACAAACCAACTTTGTTTGAACCTAACAAATGGTGTCACCGTACTCTCTACATCTTCTCTTTAATACAACTTGGTGTTGTTTGGGGTGTTATTGCACTTATGACATTGCTGTTACTTGCGCTTGTTATTTGCCAGGTAAGTTCATTATACAATTCATTTTAAAATTAAGGGTTTAAATGGAAAATTGACAACAATATAATGCAGTTCGATTGCACTGTAGGTTTAGATAAATGTTCTAATTTATATTTCAATTATTATTATTATATTGTCTCGATGTGACGTAACCGCACTTCGCCTGACTATAAGCTACAGTGCGGTACATGAAAGGAAACAAATGCTACCACAGAGACATGTATCCAGGCAACAGTCCCCTAATATACAAGTAGAAGCTGTAGGTTATGTAATCATTGTGTACATTTTCTCTAAACGTAGATCTTCGGCTGCGGTTGGTTAGGCCCACCAAGATACAAGTAGCAACGGCGCAGCGTCGTGCTCGAGCTCTGGCATAGAAATATTAACAACACAATGGACGTAGCAGGCGCATTATTACCCTTCACGCAAATAGCACGACCAGAACTAACGATACACGTGCAAGAGGTCCTCACACAAGCGGACAAAGACGTCGAAGTCAGAAGAACAAAAGTTATTCCTGAAATTAATGAACCAGTTTGCGATGCCAAAAGTCCGGTTAAATGTGCCAAGGTTGAGAGTGCGGACCCGATCAGGGATGACAAAAGTGACATGAAAATAAATGTGTGTGATAGTGAAATTAAGTTTAAAAACGTTAGGAAAAATACGCCATGATGGTTCACGGTCGTGCTTCCGTCGCAAGGCAAGAAGCATGTTCATTTTGAATGTAATGATAAAATATATTATTTTTAATTTTATTGTAGATGTAAGTAATGGTTGCTTCCATTTTTATGCTTAAAATGTTATATTTAATTGACTGTTTTGTTGTTTGAACTCGTAGCAATTAGTTCGTTTACACTCGTGCTTACGTCACGCGATTGGGTTTTTATTAACCCAATAATAAATCAAGCCAAATATTACTGATATGAAATATTATATTTATTTATAGAATTATATATGTATTGATCATATACCTAAGTTATCTATAAAGGGCAAATGTAAAAGCTGTATTTAAATTCATGGAGTTAATATTTTTAGTTAATTTTATCCAATAATTATTTATAAATTACAAAAAGCAACAACATATTTTATGCTTAATTATGATTTCTATATAATGTGAAGGCAATTAACGCATAAATATATATTTTTTTATTTATTTGAGCTAAAATGATGTAAAATAATAGGTATATTGCAATGTATATCGAGAAGATACCAGTAAGAAACTCCACAATTATATATTTAAAGTACACGTATGAATAACAAAATTACGATGCAATTAAATTAATTACTAAGTTAATAAAGCGAGGTACTTGCTACATGATCCGTGACGTGTACGCTTGCGACGTCACACTTGCTAACTCCATTTTAGTTCGTTCTGAAACCAACTTTTTCTTTATCTGTTTTCAAAACTTCGCATCTTCGAAAAATATAATTAATTTTTTAATTTATGCTTACAAATTATACTACTACGTACTTAAAAGGAGACAATTTTCTTTTTATGTGATATTTATTTATTTATAATTTTAATTTTCACAGCACAGTAAAATGTAACGTTTATTAATGAAATATATGACATACGATTTGTTCCTCATAATCTCTACATTGTAATGGTAATTTGATCATTTAAATAATAGTCATAATAACCTAAATGAATTCATAACTCCGGTTAGATTTTCATATAATCTTCGGCCCTAAATTAGTTATTATTTTTATATGTAATATAATCAATATACGTTAGGCGCCCATAAAAGAGGATATCCTTTAAGGTCCACAAAGCAAATACATGAATAAATCAAATATTTTTCCTATAATATCTTTTTTTTTGCTTTTGAAGTGTTTTGTGATCCCTCTAATAGAGATCAAAACTTCAATTATGTCCAGAACGATTCTTGAATGTGTGGTTAACTTAGTCAGCATGAAGTCTTGCGGCGCAAAATCGCACCGTATTGCGGTTTGCAGTTTGCGGTTTTAGCGTTTAAAGTTGGAAAAATAAAAAATCAGTTAAGCCTCAATATAAAATCATATTTTCAAAACATATAGATAAGTATTCATATATAATTTGTGATATAATAAATATGATATTTATATATTTTTAAAATTTAATATTGAAACAACGAATATTGTATAGATTTTTTATATCAATAGAAAAAATAATTCGATCAAAAGTTTTAAATTAAAATTATCGGCCATTTTTTTGTTCTTATAGATTTATTATTCCTTTGTTTGAAATACTGCCGAATATTGATTGAAAACTTTTGCTTAATTAAAAATAAATTAAAGACTGTAGCAAGAAAGTATAAAATGAATATTGTAAATAATAAAAATAATAAAAATTAGTGTAGATATTTAATGAAATATATTATTATTATTATTGATTGTTATAACAATAACTATTTTGGTTAAAAAAAGGATTAATTATGTAGGGTATTTCAATTACAATATTTTTATTGCATTTTTTAAATATATAAATATTAGTTAACAGTTGAGCTCGAGTTCGGCTTTAACCAATGACAAATCGTCGTCGGCTTAGGTAGCCCGGCACTCTCTGCTTGATGCTACTGCACGCAGCAGTCGCCTTCACTATGTTGACAGTTCATACTTCCCCGACAAACCACCACTATCGAATTTAACAACCGTCGCGTTTCGGGAGCAGTTTGAAAGTAGTCAGGTATAGCGAGAGAAGAGTGCAATGTCAATCTGGATGGTGCACTCGTCTCCTTAGGCAGGCATAGCGGAGACGACTGGCTGGTTCGCTTGACAACTATCTTCTGTCTGTCTATCACTATACCACTATTTAATGATGTGCTCTAATGAAGTCGATGTCGATGTCCGTAAAGTGGAATTCCACTCTAAATTTAGTTTTTTTAATTTTAGAAAAATGTTTTGATATTTCTTTTCCAGTTCAAATTTTCAAAATATTATTTTATAAATGTATTTATAATGTATTTTATTAGATTAAAAATATTGTAATTGAAAATTAAGTAAACATTATAATTGCATGGAACAGGCTTTAATAGAGATTTTATGTATTTAACATAACTAATATTTTTATAATAAAAATATATTTTTTAAATTTAAAATTAACGAACGGATATTTTGATGTGCTTATTAGATTGACAAATTGCTTTAGAATTTAACTTAATCCCGATATATTACTTATTGATCAATTTTGCCTATCCGATATATCGATTTTGCACACTATTGAATCATAAACAATTAAGAACTATAGAATATCTCTAGATATAATAATTATAAATGTAGAAAATAATGATTGTGAAAGAGGCGAAGGAGCTTCTCTGTTGAACTTCAACCCCTTTGAAGACTTAGTTAACTGGAGATCTATGGTATTTGACGTTTCAGTTTGCTGGCGTCACTGTTTGAGATGTCAAATCCCATGCCCTTTGTTGGCCAGCACTTCTCGCATTTCGCCGTGCATTCGTGCGTCCAGTGCATTTATATTGATGTTTTGGTATTTAATATAATGACTTTTTTATTGTAGCTCGGCATGTGACAACACTCCGCCTGATGTAAAACTAGAGTGCGGTCCATGAATGGAAACAACTGCTACTATAAAGAAATCTCTACGGGCGGCAGTCGCCTCCACTATGCCGGCTTGAGGAGACGAGCATGTACCATCTAGATTGACAGTGCACACTCCTCTCTTGACTAACACTAGAATAAGTTTATTAATACTAACAAGTATTAATATCATATCATATCATATCATATCATAGAGCGAATCTATTTTTTTTTAGTTTAATAAAATTCTTTAAACCTAACTGTTCAGAAAGGGTCTGGTGAGAAGAATCCTTAACCGACTTGCATGCATAGGGGGGGTGTAGTCGAAATCGAAGTGGTATGTATTGGAAATAATAACGAGGGATTTCTTCTTAGTACGTTTTATTGTGACGTAAACACCATAAACATACGTACATACATCAGGAAGACAGTTAATGTAAAATTACTTTTTAAATGCCTGGTTCTTTTCGGCTATTATCAATAGTATGTAGAGAGAGAAGTCGCTGGCTCTATCTATAGTGTCTGCCTATCCCGGTAGGGAGATCTGTTTTTAGTATTTTAATATCGGATAGGTAATATAAATCGATTGTTGAAACTGGGAGTAAAAATTAGTATTACATAGGTTTTGTAAATAATGTAAAACAATATATAAACGTTTGGTAACGAATTAAAATTACTCGTAGATTTTATTAATATCATATCAAATGCCCTTCAAAGAAACAATGAAATTACGAGACCAATTTTTTGATATTGATATAACCTTTATTTACTTCAAACTAAAGACCAAAATTCACAGGGAATTAATTACATTTCAATTTATTTTAATTTAAAAACGAACGAAATTATTAATTATAACGGTAACTATTCATCCATTTTCTATTTCCACTTGAACTATATTAAATTAATTCTTTGACCTCCTGTCGATCCCTTTTCAGATAAATTCTAATAATTTCATTATTCATAACATAAGAAAGAAAGCAATGCGCATCGAATTGAATATATAATACGTAGAAAAAGCTTTTAAGCTTTGTTTAAATAAAATAAAAAGAGAAAAAATATATAATAATAATTTATATAGTTACTTTTAGATAAGGCAAAAACGGCTTCTCTTACTGGAGGGGTGTGAACCTCTGAATAATAGAGGAATGGTCGACCTGTTTCCTCGCTATTCCCTCACTACCTTAATTATTTACGAGGATATATTTTTTATAAAGTACTTGTATACATGTAGTACTTGTATTGTAGGCACTGAGAGACCAAAGTACCTATAAAACAAAGTTACAACGGTACGGGTCGAAATACGTCTGTACCAACTAGCCATAGCGCATTTATTTTTGTTGTGTTAAAATTGTCGTTTTAAATTATTGTTTATGTTATTTAAATGTAATGTAATTAGGAGGGATACACATTTCGATTGAAGAATATAACGAGAGGAAAATACACTGACAACCACGATGGTTCACAATCGTCTGCTCAAGCCGACATAGCGGAGGTGACTGCTGTCTGGAGAAATTTCTCTGTGGTAGCATTTGCTGAGTGCTGCCGACCTACAATAAAAAAAAGTTACAGTGTGGTCCTTCAGTGGTAAATGCTACTACAGATAAATGTCTGTAAGAAGCAGTCGTCTTGTCGAGTTGACAGTGCACATTACTCTAGTTACATTTAAAAGTGGTGGTACTACCCCACGCCGGCAAACTGGGTTAATAACCACCACTGGGTTTAACACTTTTTATTTATCATTTCTTTCATATTTATTGATAGAAACACAGTGAGACGCAGAAAAACCATTCCATCCACCATATTCCATTTGTTGGGCCAGTTATACAAAATTGTATAGGTGGCAAATGGACCCATGGGATCAGTTTTCAGTGGGACCAAAAGACCCGTTTATAAATACCTGAAATTAATTTATGAAATACAAGTACGATGTAAATGACTTGTTAATGCACACAGGTTAATTATACACAATACAAATCTATTCATAATATATTTATTAAATCTATATGTATCTAATATCTATAACTTTTTGGGAAAATGGCGATTTTTATATTCGACCCGGAATTTTTGTGTTCCAGTGTATAATATAATACACAATAGGTATATGAATGCAGCTGGATATAGTGTTCCAATTTATAGCAAATGAATTTATCAATTTGGAAAACTTTAGCACGTAGAATTATAATGTTTAATAGAATTTACATTAGAGTTATGAGCACATGTCCCTGGTCATCCTGTCTATGCATCCCATTGTAGGTTATGTGCCTAATTAAAATTATGGCATGATATAGTTTTTTTTTCTGAATCTGTAACGGAGCACTTTGTTTTGTAAAGGTTAAATAATGCACAAAAAAATCTGAGATTCGTTAAGAGCGCATTTATTTCTTATAAAGGAGAATGCCCATTCGCCTAAGAACAATGGGCCCAGAATTTTTTTTTCGAGTTTGTCGATGATTTTTAGTTAATTTTGTAGAAAATTAAATCTACTTCCTTATTACCAAGCAGTTTTAATTTTTTCACCCGGGTTATTGAATAATAATATTAAATAATAAGCGCAGTGTGAAGAGGCATCTCATTAAGCCAGCATAGCGGACGCGACTGCTGTCTCCAGATCCCCTTCTCTGACAGCAGTGGCCTCCGTTCATGGATCGCACTCTAGCTTAACATCAGGCGGAGTGCGGTCATATGACGTGCTAAAATAAAAAAAATAAAAAAAATTAGATGTTTTCTGACCCGAGATATTTTGTTAAAAAAATATTTAAAATTGTTGTAATCTATTGATTGGTAAATGAGGTGTTGATATAATTAAAATGAATTAATAGCTAATTAGCTATTATTTTAGAATATTGTTTTTTTTTACCATACTATTAAGTATCAAGTGGGCGCAAAAATGGGCATTCTCCTTTGCATTCATTTAGTTAAGTATCGTAAAATCAAATAAAGATGTGATTATTATTAAATTATGATGAAAATTGAACGGAAAATAATTACCACTCTAACTCGGAGTGCATTGTGTCTGCAATAATTTTAATTTTTTATTTGTTCATCATAATTTAATGATTATGTAAATTATAAAAGAACGTATTAATATAAACAATATATATATTTAATAATATTGTGTTTAGGCAACCACAAAACGGTGGTTGTAATGTGGTTGAACTATCGACCGTATCGACCATATTTGCACGTTGCACGGTGTGAACGGTTACCATCTGCGACAGTTTTGTAGGCGACATCAACCACGCACGACGGTTGTTTTTGAAACCGATAAGAGTTTGTTTTCCGTCAACACACCACTACTTTTTTGTTGAACATGGTATTTTTGACAACACTCCGCCTGATGTAAAACTAGAGTGCGGTCCATCAATGGAAACAACTGCTACTACAGAGAGAAATCTGTGTGGGCAGCAGTCGCCTCCACTATGTCGGCTTGAGGAGACGAGCATGTACCGTCTAGATTGACAGCGCATACTTCTCTCGTTATACTTGGTTACGTTCAATCTGTTCCCGAAACGCGACAAGGTCACTTCACGGGTGTTACATTCGAAAGTGGTGGTACTACCCCAGGACGGCTGACTGGACAAATAACCATCATCAATCTGCCTACCACTCTTATATATTACATCACGGCCGTTCTTAATAGTTTTGATTTGATCGACTCAACTTTTCATTCAATATCCGATTATAATTACTGTTGGTGCTCCTCTGTGTTATCTGCTACCACAGTAAAATGTTTGCAGCAGTCACCTCCGCTGTGTCGGCTTGATGAAGCGAGTGGGCTCCGTCTAGGTTATACTCGGCTGTTGAAAGTCAATCTAATCAAAGCTCTTGAAAGTTGGCGGTACCTACTACCCGGCTAATTAACAATCTATCTATTACTTTTTATTTCATAAATATATTAAATGATTAATTTTAATAAAAATTAATAACGGGATTTTTTTATGACCAATCATATGAAACGCACCTGTCTTGTCAAACTTTTTTGTCGACTCGGTGGATTATATTAACCGAGTTGTAGTGTAATAATGTATAATGTCTTTGGTACTACATAACTTTAATAGGTAGGCATGTACACGTATTAGTGTTTGTAATAAGATTTAAACAAACAAATATATATTTTAATATATTACTCATAGGTAAGATTTAGAGGAAAATTAGTGCCTAAGCTCGCTTTTTAACGACCATATAAAAATATATAGTCTAGATTTTAGATATCAATATATTTTACTATATAGAGTGTAGGTAATGTATAAATAAAATATATATAAATATTAAAAATCACATATTTATTAAAATTATATATATAATAAATACGGGAAAGATGTGGAAGTAATTTTTTTAAAATGATTTCTTGTTTTAATTGAACTGAAAGAATCTGCTAGATTGCACGACGCAGCCACGGTAGCTGCAAAGCTTTCGAAATGTACGGATTGATATAAAATGAGATAGTCAGCCGCATAAAATGTTTTACTTTGACTCTTTTTTTTAATACTATCAATACACTTTAAAAGTTTGGATATTTTGTTGAGAGAAAAAGAAAAAAAAAGAATAAATTCATATCTTTTCCTAAATATAAAAAAAAATGTTATATCTAATATACTTAATTTTGTTTTAATATTAAGATTGTTTTGTAAGAAATTATTTTTATTGTACAGTAAATAATACAGATGTTCAAGTTTTAACTGGAAACGAAGAAAATTCAATATTATATCTATTTATTCGATACAATTTAGGAATTAAAAAAAATATTATTTTTGGTGCCAAATTAATATTAAATATTTAAAATAAATAAAAGTGATGTTTGTATTTTTTTACAAATTAATAAAAAAAAAACTATAATTTTAATAAATATCTGTGATTATTAATTTTTTATTGAGTTCATTAAATAAATTAAATAAATTAAAAAAACGAACTTGGGCATCTGTATTATATTGTATTAATGTATATTATTTAAATGTAATAATTTATATAAATTTATTAATCTTTGATTGTGTGACATTTAACAAAAAATTTAATGTAAGAATTAAAAATAAAATATAGTAAAGAAAATAAATGTTCCTTTTTAAAAACTCTATTTATTTCTACATCCCAACTTCAAATTATAACATTTGCAATCTAAAAAAGAAGTAATTGCTGTATGCGTAATTATTTTGTACGCGTAAGTAAAAATATCATAAATATTACAAACGATCATGAAGAGACATCAAAGCGTAAATATATAGGAGAGCGTCAACGTAAGTAATAATATAAATAATTTGAAAAAGTAACTTTATTGAATCTTCGCCACTGTTATACACCATACATACATACATACATATTTTAAGTAATTTTTTTACTGGTGATAATAATTATAAGGTGTTTGTTACCTCAATAAGTGATATAAATATCTGCCTACTTGGGTAGACCGGAAAAGAAGAAGACGTCATCTGCTAACTACTTCAATAATGGTTAAGTATCTACTTAGAACGAAATTATCTCGAATTCCAACACTTCATTTGACACAGGAACAGGAGAAAGGCGTGTGGGAAAATGTAGAGAGAAAATATAAATGGTATATCCATTGGTTTTTGTACTACGAACGCGTTCGTCTGCTACGAATTATTTGTCGTAGCAGCTATTCTTATATTTTAAAATTAAATTCATAGGTAAATATTTGCTAATATTACTTGTACCTATATTCATGTTTATAAGCTTTACGATTTAGTTTCCTAATGAGCTTACTATGAGTTTATTAAGGTTCTTATTTTAGAAATAAATGGTCCCATAAAGAAGTATTACGTTGGTTAAAATAAATAGACCAAAAACAGTTTTTACCGATCATACCGGTTACGGTACGTTATGTACATAGTTGTAGAGTATTATGGCATTAAAAAACTATCACATAATTCGAAAACACCCGTCATACTATCTAGTGAGGGATCCTCCAACCTATTTAGTTAGATTAAAAAGCTTGGGTCAAAATATAAAGATTTATTTAGATATTTAGAGAAAAAGATTCAAATAGTTATATGTATGGTGCACATTCGTCTTCTCAAGCCGGCATAGCGGAGGCGACAGCTGCCTGTAAAAATTTACCGCACTCTAGCTTTACATCAAGCGGAGTGTTGTCATAATATTATTTCGAGCTACAATTTCATTGCATTTCTACTATCTTCGTCTTACTAAAAACCAGTTAAAATTATAATAGTAATAAAAAGTAAATTAATCGTTTACGTAAGACAAAATACTCATACGACACAGCATTCGAAAATAAAATTTTCAGGATTAACTCTGTCCTTATCTAACTCCCATAAGTGTTTTACGTTAGAAAAAGGACAAATATATTTATGTCAGTTATTCCCTAGTGTATATGAAATCCTGTATAATGAAACTTGACATTTTCCTCTTTTGTTTTGTGAAATAATTGAATTTAAGTCGCTATTGTTTAATCATTAAATTTTTCATACAAAGATTAATTATTGCGAAACAGCTTATCTAATTTCTAACTGGGATGACCAAAGATACGGGTATTAAAAAGAGGGTAGTTAGAAATACTAATATAACCTCCTTAAAGACAGCTATTTTAATTATAAAAATTAAAATTGTAGTCTAATTTTATTGCAGGTGAAATGCAGAATGCAAAATTTATTAGTAAAAAATATTTAAGTTCTGAAAAATGTATTTATTAAAAGTTTCAGACAAACTGATGGTGGTAATGGCTGTCTGTCATTTTGGGGTAGTACTGCCACTCTGAAGTGTAACACCCGTAAAGTGACTATATTACATTTCGGGATCAATTTGTAAGTAGCCAGGGTATAATGAGAGAAGTGTGCTTTGTTAACCTGGTGGTGCATATTGATTCCCTTAAGCCGGTTTTTGCATGCAGAAATTTTTCTGTAGTAGCAGTCGTTTCCGTTTTTTTAAAATTAAAATACGATTGGCAACCCTAGTACATGGAACCCGAATTTAGGACAGGATATGGTATATCTATTATATTATATTATACTACTCTTATAACATTAAAAAGTTCTATTAAAAAGTAATAAAAGAAAACCAATGAAAAAAGGTTTAATGTAAAATTCAATAATAGTCTTTAATGAAAAATTACGAGCAAAATCGTTATGTAAAGTTTGAATGATTGCTCAGTATTATCGTTTATGAAGAGAGACTTGCGTTTTATTAGAGATCTCAAAGTAATGACTCAACATTTACAATGGAATTAATGCTTAATTTACACTTCTATCGTTGTTTTTGACTCTAAATATTAGACTTAAATACGAGTATACAGCTTTTAAAATAATACTACATAGATTTGCATATACATGTCGGAATGGTCATGAATACGGACTCTCATTTGAACGATTACGGAAACTAACTTGGAACAATATGAATACGTGGTCATGAGTACAAGCACTAACTGAATATGAAACAAAAGCGTCGTTACGCTTGGACAGAGTCTCTGAAAACACACCACGCGGCGAACACGTTGTGACTTGTTTGTGCGGAGGAACTGTCGTGTTTCAGCATATTTGCTTAGTTATCGCCCACAAATGGAGGATAGAAGCCTCGGACCGCTCTCCCGTTCTGTCATATAATACTCTTTTCCTAACAATTTATCTAATAACAATTGGTTGTCTGGAAGAAATTGTATTTAGTGATAAGAACGCCAATTGCACTAAGTTATTTATTTTTGTATTTTCTATATCTTTGTTAATGTACCAAATTTTACGGCGGCTCCGAAGTGAGGCACAAGTCACTGCGCACTACACTAATTGAGGTTTCAGCGGGGTGCGATGAAGGTGAGAGGGAGGAGCACATTCCTACGCTACCCATCCGCAGGCTATTTTTATATGTTCTATTCATATTAAAAATTAACTCTTAATTGTATTATTGTAAACTTGACTGTACCTGCGTGAAGTAGTACACGCAGTTAACTTCCGAAACGTCATAAAGTTTTGATCAACCTATACATATTATTTGTATAGCAGGCCGAGGCTGAGGAAAATTAAAATTATATATATTATTAACATTCCATAGTGATAATTATTGTTGTAAAATTTATTATTGTAGGTACTTACTAATTGGGATAAATTTGTGTAATTAATTATTAAAGTTTCGCATGATATAATTTGAATAGCCGAAACTTATATTTTTCTACATCTCTGTACCCCACCTAAATAGGAAAAAAAACGCAATTTTTTTTCATTGTAGCTCGACATATAATATTATGTCAACACTCCGCCTGATGTTAAATTAGAATGCGGTCAAAAATATACATAGTAATTTTGTATATTCAACTTTAAAGTGCTAAAAAGACTATATTTTAGTAAAAAAAAAAACCTTAATTTTTCACCTTTGTACAAAATAATTGAATTAAAAATCTAAAAGCTTTCTATATGAAACAATGTTAGCAGGTAGAAAGTAATTGCATTTTAAAATGGACTTTATAGTCATAAGAGTAAAAGCACATTATTGTATGCACTATTTATGCACTATATTAATTTATTTACAACAATAATATAAAATATATATAGTACAACAGTAGTTTTTCTTTTATCTGTTTGTATTTAAAAAATATTTAATTTTTTCTTAAGTAGTCAGGTATAACGAGAGAAGTGTGCATTGTTAACCTGTTGGTCCACATTCGTTTTCTAGCAATTGCTTCCGTTCATGGACCGCACTCTAGCTTAACATCAGGCGGAGTTTTGTCATATGCCGAGTTGCAATTAAAAAAAATAATATAAACACTATTGTAATATATATAATTTGCATGAAAAACTATTCAAGTTTCAGCAATAATAAAAAGGTCAATGACTTCTTGAAGACGATGTCGTGAGAGGGTCGCCTGTTCCTAACTAGTGCTCATGCTAAGGAGCTTCGGCCACTTCAAACGTGAGGGTATACCCTATTCGATTATAGTTGCGTACTTCAATATATAGGTTACCACTACATTGCTTATCTACATAATATTATGCCGAATATGTTATCTATTTCTATGTTTTTCAGTTTGTTCTACTTAAGAATTAAGATTCAAGTGAGAAAATAAATAGAATAACAACAAAAATAGTATTTTGTTAACAATCAACACTTTAGTTCAGCGCACAGACCCACCACGCCACACTCCACCGGTGTTAAGCTAAGTATAAGCGGAAAAAGAAAAAAATGTTTAGTTAGCAGTCGCCTCCGCCATGCCGGCTTGAAGAGACGAATATATACCGTCCACTGACAACACTCCTCTATTTATACTTGACTACTTCTAAAACGTGACGTGACGTGGCAGACCGGGCTAATCATACGTCTCCATGGATAGTCGTTTTAAAGATTAAAGATCTTAGCTATAGCTACCTTCTACTATCCGTTTAAAAGTACATTCTTCTCCCGACATCTTGTAGAAATGAATTTAGAGAGTTTGTTCGAAACCGCAGAGTTATAAGATTTACGATAACTTACAGATTTCAAAATTCAATTACAGAACCTGGGATTTCAGGGATTTTACGAATTTACCCTTATTTGTTATTTGAAATTTAATCAATGGTCGCGATTTTCTTTGTTTGACGATTTTATTTATTTATATCTCTTGAGGGCAACCAGTGGTGGGATTCAACAAATCATTAGCCAGTTTGTATGTGATAAATGATCCAACTGTAGGTGCCACAACGTACACAAGAATTTAAAATTTATTATTTTATAACAATAATAATAAAATTCATTTAAAAAAGTTGCAAGTTGTTGATGTTTTTGTTTATTATTTTTATTTATTTTAGCACGTCTTGAGACTGCAATCCACATGACGTTAAGTGCGGTCTATAAGCGCAGACGACCGTTGTCGCAGAATAAGGCCCACTAATTTGCCTCTTCACATTGCGTTTGGAAGCTGTTTTTTACAACAAAAAGACGTTACGGACGGGTTTTTCAAGTTAACAACTCCCAAAGTACAAAAACTTTTCTCCCTATACCTCTCGTTCACCTGTAGAAAGAAGAAAGAGCGAGACGGAAATATAAACGAGAACTTTTTTTTTATTGTAGCTCGGCATGTGACAACACTTCGCCTGATGTAAAGTAAAGCTAGAGAACAGTCCATAAATGGAAACAACTGCTACTACAGAGAAACCTGTGCGGGCAGCAGTCGCCTCTACTATGTCGGCTTGTAGAGACGAGCACGTACCATCTAGATTGACAGTGCACACTCATCTCGTTATACCTGGCTACTTTTAAACTATTCCCAAAACACGACAAGGTCACTTCACGGGTGTTACATTGGAAAGAGGTAGATTGCGATATTATTTAAAAAAATATATTTTTATTTCATCATGAGATGATATTCTCTACAACTTTTGTTCTAGAACAATTGCTTTATATTTGAATTTTTTTAAGGTGGTAGGCTGACTGATGATGGTTATTTGTCCAGTCCACACCCGTGAAATGACCTTGTCACGTTTCGGAAATAGTTTGGAAGTAGCCAGGTATAACGAGAGGAGTGTGCACTGTCAATCTAAGATGGTACATGCTCATCTCTTCAAGCCGGCATAGTGGAGGCGGCTGCTGCCCGCACAGGTTTCTCTGTAGTAGTAGTTGTTTCCATTCATGGACCGCACTCTAGCTTTACATCAGGCGGAGTGTAGTTACATGCCGAGCTACAATAAAAAAAATTTCCTGGATCCGTTCCGTTTCTGAGATATCTCATCCGTGTCACATCTGGTCCAGATTAAAATTTTGTAAAATTCTTTTTTACTCCACACTAAAATATGAATACTGTACGCTGATTATGAATCAGTCTGTCAGTCAGAACTCCTTCTTTTTATATATAAAAAGGAGGTACCTTCAACATGTAGTTTACCCTTCACAATGACGAGAACGGACATTTAGTGGAACGACAACAGGGAAAGGGCTGTCCGTACGTTATTGTTCACGAGGGGATCGTCCCGATGGTGAGGCGATGCATCGACCTAGAGCGATGTGGGGCAGGCGACCGTACAAAATAACGACAAGCTGAGAGAAAATAACTTGTTTTTGTTTTGTTTTTGAAGACGAATCGATTCTACTTAGTATTAGCTTTTTATAGTGACTCAGCATGCGATACTCCCAGCCCAGCTTGAAGAGATAAATACGTACTGTTCAGGTCGACAGTGCACACATGCTTGACTACTTATCTACTACTACTAATCCCGACGACTAGCTGACCGTCCTCGGAGCGAAGTCGAAGCGACCACACGTCTCCTGAGGATGCCACGTGGAGTGGCGAAACGCGTGGTGAAGGGTCATTGACAGCTCATGTGCCTGTGTATCTACCCTCACTTACATTGTTTTTTTTATTGTAGCTGGGCATGTGACAACACTCCGCCTGATGTAAAGCTAGAGTGTGGTCCATGAATAGAAACAACTGCTACTACAGAGAAACATGTGCGGGTAGCAGTCGCTTCCACTATGCCGGCTTGAGGAGACGAGCATGTACCACACTCCTTTCGTTATACCTGGCTACTGTCAAACTTAGCGGAAATTAGTTGTAAAGTAGTGTTTAAAAATAATTTTACCATGTTTGATTTTTTCATTCACGTAAAAGTAAGTATATGTACATATCTAATTAAATAACAAACGTAGTTAACCTATATCAGAGAAGCATGGCGGCCGGAAGTGACGTGATGTTGTGAGTAGTCGTGACCGGATGTACGTTGGTTAGTGGAAAGGGTGAGTAAACTGGCTACAATAATTTAGAAGCAGACACCTCACGCGATGCGTTGCTTGTTTTAGTTTTGACTTGACATACTCTAGGCATACAAAGTTGTCTCCTCAAGCCAGCATAGCAGAGGTGACTGCTGTCTGCAGTAATTTTTTATTATTTTGGCACGACATGTGACCTCGACTAGTCTGGTGGCAAACTCAGTAGAGGTCCATGAGCATTGACGACTAGAGAACCGCTCGCACGGTGGGTCCAGTCGCCACTACTATGCCGGCCTGAGAAGGTGCTTTTCACGCTCCGCTTGAAGGATCCACGATGAAAGGATTGGGAGAACACATGGGAGGGCAGTTTTTTTTTAAATTTACATTTACATGTAATAGCCGAATCTAATGCTCAGAGGCCCTAGTATGAGTTAATTTAGGCCGGCACAGCGTAACGTAAGAACTCTCCACCTTATGGTGTGTATTTTTTTTATTGTAGCTCGGCATGTGACAACACTCCGTCTGATGTAAAGCTAGAGTGCAGTCCATGAATGGAAACAACTGCTATAGATAAATCTCTACAGGCAGCAGTCGTTTCCGCTATGCCGGCCTGAGGAGACGAGTATGCACTATCTAGACTGACAGTGCACACTCCTCTCGCTATTGTTAATTGTTAATAAACTAACACCACCTCATTATAATTTTATTTTTAAACAAATAATAATAAAGAAAAATTTGTAGTATTATCTGATAACATCGATTCTAGTTTGGGTTCAGAGGGCACTCTCAAGTTTCAACGAGTTTTGAAAGATGACGTTCTGTTGCTTTATCTTGATGAACATATAGAACATATGTTGAGGGATTGTGTCAGGAGCGGCTACATGACAAGTTTTGTATAAACAAATGGGATATGGGCACATAATAATATGTTGTCCCAGCCCCAGTCTGTGGCTGCTGTCGAGTTGTATAAATTTGTTAATTTTTTTTTGAAAGATAGGTAGATATATTTTCTTTTGTTTTTTTATGTTATTTAGGATTTATTTTTAGTTAATTTTGTGTTTAGGCTGGGGCTGACATCGCCACGAGTGTGAGCGCAAGCCCCTACCGAAATAAAGAATTAAAAAAAAAAACAATCTTGATGAGTTTTGCTTCAAAGATATAATGCACTCAAAATATTTTCCATTCTAAGAACCACCCTCAGGTTTGCTCGGATCCGAACTCAGAACTTCAACGGAGTACTCCCTTAAACGAGATTACGGACGATCCTACAGCGATTAAGGAGTTTGTCTTACCCCAAACTTACCCTCATCTGAGCTACTTAACCTTGGATTAAATTCTTTGTTTTGTTGCTATCAGAGTGTTTTTATTCACACTAAGTCTGTAGCTACGTGACACGGGTTACTACGAATAAAAATTTGTCGTAGAAATAACTTAAAGGTCGGTTAAAATTTTTTTGAACTTACAACCCAAGGATGTCAACAAAACTATACGCTGATATTAGATACGAGAGTATTAAGAAGTTTTGGTCTAGGCACGACATATTTACTAACACCATGTTTCAAACAATAAATTTCATTTCATTTCATACGACAGCACTCCGCCTGATGTTAGAAAGGACGCGACTGCTGTCAGAGAAGGGGATCTGCAGATAGCAATCGCGTCCGCTATGCCGGCTTGATGAGATGCCTCTTTACACTGCGCTTGTAGAATGCTGAGAGGGAAGCTATGTCTCGCCTGAGCTGCAGGGTTCGAGACCCTTAGTCGCCCTCTCATCGCCCACGATTCGCACAGCCCTGAGCCAAAGTGACCAAGTTTCATGATATCATAGTTTTAAAAGTTACCTACCTTTGAAATCGTTATAATAAATAATGGACAATAATCTACCATTAAACATCGAAGAAATATAACGAGAGGAGTGTGCACTGTCAATCTGGATAGTGCACATTCAACTCCGCCGGCATAGGGGAGGCGACTACTGCCTATATAAATCTGTTTGTAGTAGCAATTGCTTCCGTTCATGGATCGTACACTAGCTTTATATCGGGCGGGAAGTTGTAATATGCCGAGCTACAATAATAATAAAAATGAAAGTTTAGGAAAATAATTGAAGACCGGTGTCCTATCTCCAGAATTTCGGCAAAACCTCAACCCACTTATTCACTATTTTTCCCTTTTTCGAAGGTATGCTAGGCACGAGTGTTGACATTGAAAAAAATAGTGCTGACATTTTTGTGAAATAACGTATTTTTTCTTTTTATCTGATTTCGATAGAGCTAAATAAAATGGATATAATTTATACATTATTATTACCTAGATAATTAGTTTTTTTTCTTTTCTTTCTTATTGCAAACTGCTCCCGAAACGCGACCAGGTCACTTCACGGTTGTTACATTCGAAAGTGGTGGTACTGCCCCAGGACGGCAGACTGGGTAAATAACCATCATCAGTCCGCCTACCACTCTTTAATAGTACATATAGGCACCAGGCGACCAAAGTACATATAACATAGTTACATTGATACCGGTCAGAATTAGCGAGGTTCGAATACTGGTCTCATTGATCGTGAGTTCACTAACCTTACCGCTTGGGTCTCTTCAAATCGAAGGTGAATAGGTACCTCATAGGCAGGCGTGCTCCACCTTAGACCGCATCACTGCTTAACACTGTGGTCAAACGCTTGCCTATTAAGCATAAAAAATTTTAAAAAATAAACCAGGACTAGGACTAATAAATGTTATAAAATGATACTTACGCCGCATCAGATTGATGTATACAACTTCTGGTTAGCGGGGAAGCTCCTTTTCTTTTTACACCCTGTTTTGTATTGTATTGTAATAAATGCGATAAATAATTTAATTTACTTTTTTTTTTAAATTGTAGCTCGGCATGTGACAACACTCCGCCTGATGTAAAGCTAGAGTGCGGTCCATGAATGGAAACAACTGCTACTCCAGAGAAACCTGTGCGGGCAACAGTCGTCCTTATAATTATTAGTTTTCTTACGATTTTAAAACCTTTTAAAAAAAAAAGATTATCAAGTATACCTGCTAACTCATAAACGTTTTATTGTCCAACTCTTTATCTCTTGCGAACCTATTGATGGCGTTTAAGCTCAATTCATTTGTAATGGTGGCACACGCCCGTATTGGAGGTATACATTGTTAGGCCCCTACAATCCATCACTCGACAGGTCAAGGTTGCGTTCCCGCCTTGTGATATAACCATTCAGATGTGATAAACTGAGGTCCCTTGTTTGGCAACGGCACTATTTCTCTATCATTCATAGATAGCTACTTGGCCTGCTATTTTCGTGTTACACGTAATTTCTTAGCCAACAATTAGGTTTTATTTTATGACTTCTAACCACTATTTTATGGTCATATTCTTATGTAGCCACGGAATCTTTCATGGAAACTTATAGGGTGTCCTAATTATATTTTGGGGTCATGCCAACTTTTTTTTATTATTTGTTGTAGCTAATATTAAGCTAGAGTACGGTCCATGAACAGAAAAAACTGATACCACAGATGAATTTCTACAGGCAGCAGAATCGCCTTCACTATGCCGGCTTGAGGAAACATCATCCAGAGTGACAGTGCACACTCCTCTTGTTATTAAGTTTTTCTGTATTAAATTTTGTTATTAAAATAAAATGTGATTTTTTTTAAATTTCGCTCGTTTATTTTGAATATTTGAATCCGAGGTTTCAACAGCTCTGCGGCCAACGCGGTTGCGGCGAGGCTGTGTTGTTTATCCACTGTTGGTAATTTTAAAAGTTAACAAAACTACCTTTGATCATTTTAATTTGATGAGGGTAGGTCGTAAAAGATAACGATTTTAAATCTTAGGGCTTGGGATTTGAGTTATTTGATGCCGGGTGTTTGATAAAATCTTTCGTTTAGTTAAAACTTGTTCACACAAAACTTGAAGAAGTGTTATTTTTTGCTTTAGTTTGGAATTTATTTTCTGCTAAAATATATTATTTTTAACCGACTTCCAAAAAGGAGGAGGTTATATGTTCGTCGCGTATGTTTTTTTTTTATGTATGTTCATCGATTTTTTCTAAACGGCTGGACCGATTTCAATGATTCAAATTGTATTGTGTTAAGCTGCATCCCATAGTGGTCCCATTTATTTTTCTAAGATGCACAGTGTTGCCGTTTTTTAGTAAAGCGGAAAAAAAAGTCAGTTTGTAAAATTTTTTTGCTCCGATTTACTTGAAATTTGACATACATACTTTACAAAATAAATAATGAAACACGTGTTTCAGTATTTCTTGAAATTCAACCCCTAAGGGGGTGAAATGGGGCAAAATGGGTTGAATTTTTTTTTAGTCAGAATTACTTGAAATTTGGCATACATACTTTACAACATAAATAATGTAAACATGTTTCAGTATTTCTTGAAATTCAACCCCTAAGGGGGTGAAATGGGGCAAAATGGGTTGAATTTTTTAAAATCAGAATTACTTCAAATTTGGCATACATACTTTACAACATAAATAATGAAAACATGTTTCAGCATTTCTGGAAATTCAACAACTAAGTGGGTGAAATGGGGCAAAATGGGTTGAATTTTTTTTAGTCAGAATTACTTGAAATTTGGCATACATACTTTACAACATAAATAATGAAAACATGTTTCAGCATTTCTGGAAAGTCAACCCCTAAGGGGGTGAAATGGGGGGAAATGGGTTGAATTTTTTTAGTCAGAATTACTTGAAATTTGGCATACATACTTTACAACATAATGAAACACGTGTTGCAGCGTTTTTTGAAATGTAACCCCTAAAGAGATGAAACGGTTTACCCCGTTGGTTGAATTTTTTAAAATCAGATTTACCCGAAACAGCAGAATTGCTTTACCACGTTAATAATGAAACTTGCGTTTCAACCCCGAAGGGGGTGAAACGGCGTGATAATAATAAATATTTTTAGTGACAAAATCATAATAAATAATGCTCTATAATGTAATATAAACAATTGACATGCGTTTCACCCCGAAGGGGGTGAAACGGGTTAAAATGTGTTGAATTTTTTTGTCAGATTTACTTAATTTTAAGTATATTTGCTCTACACACAACATAAACAACGAAACGTGTATTTCAGCTTTTCTCGAAATTTAATCCGAAATGGGGTGAAATTGTACGAGTTTCTTTTTGCTAGATTAATTTCATTTAAACTACGATTAGTATTTGTACGTTTAATAGGGAGTTTTTGCTGTTTTTGGTCCGCTACCCTAAAAATGGAAAAATAAAAAACCTTTTCAAAAAAAAAGTTGAACCGACTTCAATAAACACTAAAAGCACTCAAAAGTGAAAAATAATTTTTAACAAGAGTATCTACACACAAAGTAATAAACATAAACACTAATAGGTGTTTATTATGTACAAATTAACTGTCTACATACCTGCCATATTTTTGGAGTAGGTGCCAAGCTATACCAATTCAAAATTTCAGAATAGGAATTACACTTGGATATCTTCCTAGATATCAAGTATATCTATGAACGTATGCTTGGCACCTACTCCAAAAATGTGGTAGGTATGTGGACAATTAATTTGTACAAAATAAACACCTATTAGTGTTTATGTTTATTACTTTGTGTGTAGATACTCTTGTTAAAAATTATTTTTCACTTTTGAGTGCTTTTAGTGTTTATTGAAGTCGGTTCAACTTTTTTTTTGAAAAGGTTTTTTATATAAAACATATTTCAATTAAAAAAAAACGAATATACACAGAACATATTTTTCCTATCATATCTTTGAGAATATATATTGTGTTGCCGGTAATGTCAAGGTCAGGAAGGGCTCTGAATATATCTTATAAGCTATCACACAAATGTCGCTCACGACACGTCCCTTTATTATAAAAATATTCTTACCAATTTCCATCAAAAATGGTTGATATTATGCGAATATGTTATGCGGAAACGTGATTGGTTAATATTTCAATTTGTATGAAAATGACATATTACACTTTTTTTTTTTTGCTGCCACACAGAAATTACTACTACAGTCATCTCCGCTATACCGGCTTGGTGAAACGAGGTTTTTTTGCTTTCTTATTTATTTATTTATTTTTTATTGTAGCTCGGCATGTGACAACACTCTGCCTGATGTAAAGCTAGAGTGCGATCCATGAATGGAAACAACTGCTACTACATAGAAGCCTGTGCGGGCAGCAGTCGCCTCCACTATGCCGGCTTGAGGAGACAAGCATGTACCATCTATTGACAGTGCACACTCCTCTCGCTATACCTGGCTACTTTCAAACTATTCCCGAAACGCGACAAAGTCACTTCACGGGTGTTACCTTCGAAAGTGGTGGTACTATCCCAGGACGCCAGATTGGGCTAATAACCATAATCAATCTGACTACCACTCTTTTAATAGTGCCTATAGGCACTGAGCGACCAAAATACATATAACAAAGTTACATTGGTATCGGTCAGAATTAGCAAGGTTCGAACACGGGTCTCATCGATCGTGAGTTCACGCGTCTTACCGCTAGACCACGGCCGCTCTCTAGTATTCTTTATACGATACACACACATTATTCCTAATTAATATAATATTATATTTCCCTGGAGAATTTGTAAATAATATATTGTATATTAACCCAATAAGGTTGTATTCAGGTCATGACATAAATATAGCTCGGTGAAACAATTGTTCTGTTTAATACAAAAGCTTTCAGTTATAATTATGAATCTATTTATTGATATACTGTTAGAAATTTGAAATGTTAGAATAGCATACACTTTGAATCATATTATATATGGTCTAGCGGTAAAAAACAGAGCTCACGATCGACGAGACCCGTGTTCAAATCTCGAAAAATTCTGACCAATGTATCTACTATAACTATGTTATTTATGTATTATACTTAACTCGATACTCAGTGCCTGTAATACAAGCACTAACTTAGTAACAGGCATTAAAATAAAAGTATTACAAAAGCAATACAGTTTACGTTAGAGGTCACTTTAGAATTATTTTACTTATTCTGAAAGTGGCGTCGGTAGTGTCCACAATAAACGAGAATCAGGAACTAATAAAAATTAAAAAGGGAAAAAAATACACTGATAATATATTGTATAAATAAGTAGTTTTGAAGCTTATTAATTACTAAAGCGTATCGTCATAGACGCGTATTTTTTTATTTTTTTATTTTAGCACGTCATATGACCGCACTCCGCCTGATGTTAAGCTAGAGTGCGATCCATGAACGGAGGTGACTGCTGTCAGTGAAGGGGATCTGTAGACAGCAGTCGCGTCCGCTATGCCGGCTTAATGAGCTTATATTATACAGACTTTTTTTTCAATGGTGACATTTATTTTTCTTTTCTGGTCATGGTTTTCTGCATTAGGCGTCTAAAATAAATAAAGAATTTGTATACGTGCGTAATAAACTTATATTTATTAATTTTAGTGTAAAACAGCTGTATTTTAATAATGTCGCGTACAAACATCGTTAAAACCCGCAGCTGTCGTTTGTTAATTATGTTTATATTTTGTCAAAAACTCATAGAGCAAGAATAAAATACTTTGTTAATGAAGCTCTTAATAAAGAAGCTTACAATTTTCAACTCTGTGGCGCAGTAGTTATAATGCCCGCCTGGCACGAAGGTTCCAGCAGTAGAATGTGTGAACCCACGATCGATGAGACTTGTGTTCAAATCTCGCTTTATTCTGACCGGTACCAATGTAAGTATGTTATACGTACTTTAGTCCGTTTGTGCTTGTGATACCAGCATCAAACACTAACGTAGTGCAGGCATTAAAAATATAAAAGAAAAATATGAAAATTTAATAGATAAAAATTAACACGCAACCAACATCTTGAGCTGAGGTGGGATTCGAACCTACTCCTTCCGTTATACGCACGGATGTTCTGATCACTAAACTACTCCGCCATATTATTTATAACTAAGTTAAAATCCGCGGATACTCAATTAACTTTTTAAAGAGTGGCAGGCAGACTGATGATGGTTATTAGTCCAGTCTGCCGTCCTGGGGTAGTACCACCACTTTCGAATGTAACACCCGTGAAGTGACTTTGTCGCGTTTCGGGAATAGTTTGAAAGTAGCCAGGTATAGCGAGAGGAGTGTGCACTGTCAATCTAGGATGGTACATGCTCGTCTCCTCAAACCGGCATAGTGGAGGCGACTGCTACCGCACAGGTTTCTCTGTAGTAGCAGTTGTTTCCATTCATGGACCGCACTCTAGCTTTACATCAGGCGGAGTGTTGTCACATGCCGTGCTACAATTTAAAAAAACTTTTTCTTAAATTATAAGAACAAAATAAGTGTTTGTTGTGGGTTTAGGTTCCTACTTTGGGGTCAGGGCAGCTTCTAAGGCTACTAATTGAGGAGGTATCGGGTTCGATACTTACCTCCTTATCCTAATGTCTTGATTTTACGCCAGGGCATTGTATGTGTACACTATAAACACAATTTTATTACATACAAAATAAGGGTCATAAAAGCGCTTAATAAAAATAGGTACTTACTTTTATAGTACGCTTTAAAGCGCAAGCGAGATCGCTGACAGTATTGTAAGGTCATTGAGCTCGAAAAATATTGCAAGGCTTATCTTCATTGGCTGCACTAATAGTTTACGTGCCGATGCGCCCGTTGGCTGCGGTATCGGGATATTCTTTCATGAATTTAATTTTTAAAACGTATTATTTACAGACTGTAGTGCGCAATAGATGTCGTTTGAAAGAAGATGTAGTGACGAGGATTGAGAAAGGAATGCTTTGATGGAAACGATGAGTGAAAGGAATTTACAAATCTGATGTGAATGAATGCGTTAAAAGAGTGGTAGGCAGACTGATGATGGTTATTTGTCCAGTTTGCCGTCCTGGGGTAGTACCACCACTTTCGAATGTAACACCCGTGAAGTGACCTTGTCGCGTTTCGGGAATAGTTTGAAAGTAGCCAGGTATAACGAGAGGAGTGTGCACTGTCAATCTGGATGGTACATGCTCGTCTCCTCAAGCCGGCATAGTGGAGGCAACTGCTACCCGCACAGGTTTCTCTATAGTAGCAGTTGTTTCCATTCATGGACCGCACTCTAGCTTTACATCAGGCGGAGTGTTGTCACATGCCGAGCTATAATAAAAAAAAAACATGGCAGACACAAGGAGGGTGTTTCCTATCAAATCAGAGACATCCTTATGAATGCTGGGTGGGTACTACCCATATGGCTTGTATGAAGAGAATTGTGGATGTGAGGGAAGCGAGGGAGTTGTGTCAGGATCGTGACAAGTGGAGTTCAGTTGTCACTCTGGAAATTATTGTCTCAGTATGAGTATAACGAGAGGACTTAATCCAGTGGTATACACTCATCTGTTCGATCTGGCATAGTGGAGGCGACTGCTGCGTGCAGATAATATACCTGTGGTAGCAGTTGTTTCCGCACTCTAGCTTAACAATAGGCGACGTTGGGACACCTGCCGTTTTTCTGAATTTAATTTGGCATATTTATTAAAAATATATATATGTTAAAAACCTTTAGAGTGAAATCTAAGATAACTGGGTTTCTTATATAATATTCTTAATAATTAAAACGATGAATAAATTTTTGTGAGCTTTCTTATAAGAAACTTCAAACTTCAGACACTCGAGATTTCCGTAAAGGTCGCGGATCGGAATCAAACACGTGCCGCCTAACTTCAATCATAAGTTTTTTATACCATAATTAAAAGAGTATTGATTTTACTTAACGTCAAAGGATAAAAGTTCAATAAAATACACAGCTTAAGGTAAAAGCTTTAATTAAGAAGTTTGTTTTTTGTAACAGACCTAACTTTGTTACAACCCTGTCTCAAAACTAGGTTACCAGGACCTTTATTGTGAACATCAGGACAAGGACAACACAAACCTACTACATCCAGGCCTGAAACTATGCAAGCGTGAACCGAACTTGGCACTATTCATTCTTTTTCTTGATCACACTCCGCCTGAAATTTAAGCTAGAGTGAACGGAGATAAGTGCTACCACATAATCACAAATGTCTACAGTCACCTCCTCTATGCCGATTTAAAAAGACAAATGTGCGCCGTTCAGGGTGATAGTAAGTATACTCCTATGTATTAGGTTCCACTTTAAGTTATTTAAAAATTTATAAAAATAAACTTGGTAATCAGATATAACAAATACGTTTTTTTTTAAATATTAGTTTTGTGAGCTAGAACGCCACATGCACCAGCTATATCCAAGCTGATCCCGGAAAGTATTATCCCCCACGTAAAAAAAAATCGACCTATACAGGGTGAATTTTTCAAGTGGGCTTTCATGGCCAAATCCTAAACTATAGGAGATATCGAAAAATGCTGAAAGGAGTCTCGATGCCGATTTTGATGAAAACTAAAACTGCATTATTAGATTTTTAATAAATCCATTTTCCCAGCCAGGAATCGAACCTGTTGATATTGAAAAAAAATGAACACTCTGTATTATTGCACCATCCGATAGTGTTCCTGATAAGAATCAAATTCTGGGAAGTAATGATATACGGCAAACCAAAGAAAAGTGTTGATTTTTAACAAATTGTCTCTTATTTCCATGTATTTATACATTACCGGTACATTGACAACATTTATTATTTATGAGGATTGAAAATCATCATATTGATTTAAAATCTCGCGCTCTTCGAGGTTAAATGAAAGGAAAGTCTTGATTTTTTTTAACATTAAGTAATTAAATCTTAATTAATCAATTGTTCAAAATGCTAGCTATTATTTTCAATACATAGCTAAACTCGACGCCTCAAGGGGTGTACTGCATTTCACATCACAAGGTTATTGATTCCGTTCAGAATATTCCCTAACGCTAGTTTTAAGTCATCAATTTCATTGTACGTACATTTGTAAATTTCGGTTTTTGACATGTCCCCAGAGAAAATAATCTAAAGGTGTTAGATTTGGCGACCTAGCTGGCCACGGCACAGGACCTTAAAAATTAATTTATTGTTTTTCCTACGTTTAAATTGTTTTTATTTTTTTAAAATCATGGCTTTTAACCTCGAAGAGCGCGAGATTTTAAATTAAAATTTATGTTTTTAAATTTAATTAAATAATAAATGTAGTAAGTAAATACATGGAAATAAGAGACAATTTGTTAAACGTCAACACTTTTCTTTGGTTTGCCGTATATCATTACTTCCCAGAATTTGATTCTTATCAGGAACACTATCGGATGGTGCAATAATACAGAGTGTTTATTTTTTTCAAAATCAACAGGTTCGATTCCTGGCTGGGAAAATGGATTTATCAAAAATCTAATAATGCAGTTTTAGTTTTCATCAAAATCGGCATCGAGACTCCTTTCAGCATTTTTCGATATCCCTCATAGTTTAGGATATGCCCATGAAAGCCCACTTGAAAAATTCACCCTGTATACTTTTAAAACACAAAGGTCGAGAACAAGAACTCGTGTACAAATAGACAAAAATAAAACCATTACCTATGGTAAGATCAGAAAAGCTTTTAAAAACAACTAATTTTTTAATATAATGCCTTAGTATATCTTTAAATTATTATTATTATTGTTATTGTAGCTCGGCATGTGACAATACTCCGGCTGATGTAAAACTAGAGTGCGGTCCATAAACGGAAACAACTGCTACTTACAGAGAAATCTCTACGGACAGCAGTCGCCTCCGCTATGCCGCCCTGAGGATTATACCTATTATTGTTTTTTTCCATATTCAATTTTCGTCATTATTGAATAAAAACATAAGCATTTTAATATATATGTTATAATAACCAAGTCACCTACCGAGATTTCTTTGGCAAATTTGGACATGAGCAAACACGAAGGTTATCGATTGCAGGCCCACGTCCCAACTCGACCACACTCACTCTATTTATTATTCAAGCGAAGTGTAAGGAGGCATCTCAATAGGTCGGTATAGAGGTAACGGCTATTTGATATTCCCTCTGCGGCTACATTTCCTTACACATACAATTACGATTAATACTTTATACAATGTTTTTTTTTTATTAGTCCGTCATGTGACAACACTCATCCTGATGTTAAGTTAGAGTGTCTACATTCAGCAGTCACCCCCGCTATACCTGTTTGACTGTTTGATAAGATACTCGGGGCTGACTCGCTTTCGAGATCATTCCGATGTTTTTCACAAATATAACCTTGAATTAAATTGTGGTGTCTGAAAGTAGGTAGCATAGCGGAGGCGATTGTTGAGAATCAGTATTATGTTACGTCAACCCAGAAGTTGAAAGGGCTAGCGGATAGAATAGTAGAACACTGCAAATGTATAATACGGAGTGGAGAACGTATAATCGATTCTCACCTCAGTTCATTTAGAGTGGTAGGCAGACTGATGATGGTTGTTTGCCCAGTCTGCCGTCCTGGGGTAGTACCACCACTTTCGAATGTAACACCCGTGAAGTGACCTTGCCGCGTTTCGGGAATAGTTTGAAAGTAGCCAGGTATAACGAGAGGAGTGTGCACTGTCAATCTTAAATGGTACATAATAGTCTCCTCAAGCCGGCATAGTGGAGGCGACTGCTGCCCGCACAGGTTTCTCTGTAGTAGCAGTTGTTTCCATTCATGGACCGCACTCTAGCTTTACATCAGGCGGAGTGTTGTCACATGCCGGGCTACAATAAAAAAATGATTTTTTCCGTTAAATTTTCATCTTAATTTAGTAATAATAAATCCAGCTTATTTTTGAAAGGTTAATTTTAATGATAGTAATTTATTTAATAGAATTTCTCCTGTTAGGAACGTGGGACCGTCTCTGGGATTGACAATTGGGCCGAAGCAATTATGAATGTAACACATGCCCAAGAGGATTTCATAACCCGAGCTAATTTCAAACGACCATAATCCTTAATGCTAATAGACCAATTAGTGATCTAGAATTATTAATATGACTTTAAGAGCATAATTAGGTTTTTATTGTAGCTCGGTATGTAGAGAGGCGTCGCTGGCGCTCTATAGTTTCTGCCTACCCCAATGGGAACAGGACATAGGATAAGCAGTAGTAGTAACTCCGCATATGACAAGCGTCTGCTATCACAATAAAAAATTAGTGTAGCCAGAAGCCGCTAAGCTTGATGCATATTTTTTATTATTGTAGCTCGGCATGTGACAATACTCCGCCTGATGTAAAGCTAGAGTGCGGTCCATGCATGGAAACAACTGCTACTACAGAGAAACCTGTGCGGGCAGCAGTCGCTTCCATTATGCCGGCTTGAGGAGACGAGCATGTACTATCTTAGATTGACAGTGCACACTCCTCTCGTTATACCTGGCTACTTTGAAACTATTCCCGAAACGCGACAAGGTCACTTCACGGGTGTTACACTCGAAAGTGGTGGTACTACCCCAGGACGGCAGACTGGGCAAATAACCATCATCAGTCTGCCTACCACTCTTTAATAGTCCCTATTGGCACTGAGCGACCAAAGTACATATATCAAAGTTACATTGGTACCGGTCAGAATTAGCGACGTTCGAACACGGGTCCCATCGATCGTGAGTTCATGCGTCTTACCGCTGGACCACGGCCACTCTTATACAAGTCGGTATAACGGAGGCGACACAAGTTTCTTTATAGCAGCAGTTGTCTCCGTTCATGGACCGCACTCTAGCCTTACAGCAGGTGGGCTACAATAATAAAAAAAGATCAAAAGCAGTTAGTAAAAAACGCAAAATTTCGTCTTTGTTAGAAAAGAAGGTTGTCTATTGTAATTTTGGAGATTGGATTTGTATAAGAAGAGAAAGGAGGAGGAACAACATTGATTGATGTTTTACCCTTACACGGAGCCTTATATGGATCTAGCTAAAACATTTAGGAATAGGAAAATTTTCAAAGTAGAATAATTGAGGTCTAACTAATTATCATGGAATGACTATAAACTTGGTAACTACTGGTTGAAACTACTTTCGAGTGTAACACCCGTGAAGTTAAAGAATGGTAGGCAGACTGATGATGGTTATTTGTCCAGTCTGCCGTCCTGGGGTAGTACCACCACTTTCGAATGTAATACCCGTGAAGTGACCTTGTCGCGTTTGAAAGTAGCCAGGTATAACGGGAGGAGTGTGCACTGTCAATCTGGATGGTACATGCTCGTCTCCTCAAGCCGGCATAGTGGAGGCGACTGCTGCCCGCACGAGTTTCTCTGTAGTAGCAGTTGTTTCCATTCATGGACCGCACTCTAGCTTTACATCAGCAAATTTACAAGAGATAGAAATTCGACAAGTAAATAATATGTCAGAGAAATCCGACACAAAATCAATAATCCGATGTCCGTATTTAACTAAGATTCCGTTGGGAAACATTTCTAACAATACGTTGGTACCATCAAAATTCAAACAAAGTTTATACGAAGCTTGCAATCCGATGCACCTGTTGGGAATTTGCTAAATGGAGAACTTTGGTGTCACAATGGCTTAGTGGTTGAAGGCGTGGATTGATGATTGAGAGATCCGTGTTCAAATCTTTTTATTATATTTATTTACATATAATGCCTAGTTCGTAAAAATTGGACCTTAGCTCGCATTGAAGAGTGGTAGACAGACTCCCTTCAGTGTGCCGTCGCGGGTTAATTCTACTACGTTTAAGGACAAGGGATGAGCTTGAAAATAGACTTGGAAATATTGTCTATAGCCGCAGTCCGCCTGATGTTCCGGAATAATACGAAAAATTCTTTTGTATAACGTTTTCAAGTTTTCCACTTGAGTTTACACAATATACTAATATCAGTGGAAAATCTTCGAAAGAAATAAAAATGTTTAAAACGAGACATTTTTACTCCCAACTACTTAAATATGCTGCGGTTACTACTCGAAGTTTGTAAGGGTTTATGCCTATTCGACCGTATTTTATTACCTCAAATTGAAGTGTCCAATCGTACCTTGTCATAGCGTCCTTTTTTTTTTGTATATTTTTATGTCGAGAAATATCATAATACTCGAGAATTTTGTGTTACCTTTTATATTCCTTATATTATTAAAAACATCTCTCGTCTCAGTGTTATAATGTTGTTCTTGTCCTGATACTTATAGTAAAGAATTTTTCAAAGACTGTCAAAGCGTAACCACGTTTTTGTTTCATATCAAGTTAGTGCTTGTACTCATGACCGCGTATTCATTAAGTTAGTTTCCGTAATCGTTCAAATTAGAGTCCGTATTCATGACCGTTCCGACATACAAATACATATTGTACCGTATTGTACCGTAGTCAGGTTGACAGTGTACACTACTCTCGTCGAAACGCGACGGGGAAAGCGCTGGCACTACTCTGAACTGAGCATAATTATCATCAGTCTTTTAGTTAAGATCCGAAAATAAATATAAGATTAATAAAACAAAATAGATGCAGTTACTTTCTGGGTCATAAAATTTTGTCTAAATTGGTAAAACAACTTTAGTGGCAGTTCAGAATGCATTTATTTAGGTATGCAGCTTGCGGTCTGAACTTACTCTCTCTCTCCTTCAGTATTCTCTACAAAATAAGCATGAATTTTATTTAAAAAATTCTTTTTTCGGCTAAGGATTATCTATCTCCTTTTACATCTGTAATAAAATTTATTCTTTATTTTAGAGTATTTATAAAACGGTCCTAAATATAACAACATGTATGATTTTGGACAATTACTTAATTAAATTATGAAAAAAATTTAACAGCACTTATTGTAGCACTATAAAATATTACAACACTTCGCCTGATGTTAGGCTAGAGTGCAGTCCATGAACCACAGATACATTTCTGCAGACAACAATCGCCTCCACTATGCCGGCTTAAGGAGACAGTGCTGACTCCTCTCGTTATATCTAAACTACCTATTCATATTTTGAAATTAGCTCGGACATACCTGGTTATCTGAATCTACGATCTAGGGGCGACAAAATGGACTAATAACCAACACCTTTCAGCTTTCAGTAGGTATATAATTAGTACATAAAATAGTTAGTATGCATGGCAAATTTAATTTGACAGCACCGCACTCGACTCGGTTACGTTATTAGAATCAGCATAATGTATTCAAATTTTCACAAAAGCCGTATTATTTAATAATGCTACATTATATACATATTAAAACGTATGATACGAGTATTATCAGTTATATTTTATTAATTTATGTCATATAATATTTTAAATTGTTTTAGTATTCAATTGTAATGAATGTGAATACACGCACACTAGCAGGTGGTGTGGTGGGATGTAAATAGGCAAAAATAGTCTTCTTGTTATTTTTTTTTTAATTTAATTTCGGCATGTGACAACACTCCGCCTGATGTAAAGCTAGAATGCGGTCCATGAATGGAAACAACTGCTACTACAGAGAAACCTGTGCGGGTAGCAGTCGCCTCCACTATGCCGCCTTGAGGAGATGAGCATGTACCATCTAGACTCCTCTCGTTATACCTGGCTACTTTCAAACTAGTCCCGAAATGGGTGAAGTTATCATTTCGAGTTCAGCTAGGAAGTAGTATAACGAGAGGATAGTGTCATCTACAGTGAGATGTCGTCCCCTCAAGCCGGTGTAGCGGAGGTGACTGCTGCCTGCAAATATTTTTTGTTCGTCTTCGCTCGTAAATCGCACTCTAGCTTAACATCAGGCGGAGTTTAATTACAAACTAATACCTGCCATGTTGCCAAATTATTTCGCATATCGATGCCAACTAAGCTGCCAATACAACAATATTTATTGTAACTCGACATGGTCTACTTCTACACAGCGAAATGCTTACAGACCCTCTCGGTTATGCCGGCTTGAGGAGACGAATGTGCACACTCCTCGCGTTGTACCTGGCTACTTTCAAGGTGATCTTGAAACTCGCCCAGGTAACTTCACGGCACTACCCTACAACGGCAGACTGAGATAGTAACCATCATCAGTCTGCCTCCAACTCTTATTCGCTGTTGACCTTACTCGTTCCGCACTGATTTATTAGGTGACAGAAGGGGTTGTTCACGCGATTGTGTGTCAATTTATGTAAAAAAATTAATAAAAATAATTTGAAAAACTTAAACCGAAAATTCCCTAGGTATTGTATTGTCTAATATCATGATCAAAATAAAAACCTAGCTATTAATAGTTGAGAAGAAAAATGGTTTTATATTTCTAAAACAGGGGTTACTTTGCATGTATATTAATGATATATATTTTAAACTATTTTTTTTTAATGAAGCGGACATGTTTTGTTATATTGTAGATTAACATATATTTTTTAAAGATAATATTGTTACGGGTTATATAGAAAAAAGGTTTTAATCCCCTTCAGTTCCAGCGCAGTTCACATATATCTCAGCCTTAAACACTATGATGACATATAATTTTCTGCATATATTAAACTAAAATAGGTACTAGAAAAAAAAGTTAATAAAGTTTAAAACTAATCTCAACATAATATGCTATTACTAGAGTTAATATACTTTAATTTATATAAAAAAAGTATAAAAATATAGTTAAGAGAAGACGCTCTAATTTTATTCTAGATTAAACATTCTATTATCACTTTTATAATTAACAACGTACTCAAATATTACGTCTTCTTAAAGGGTAAGCAGAACGATATAAGAGTGGTGAGTTAACTGATTACCGTCCTGCGATTGTACCACTTTTAAATATAACACCCCAGAAGTGTTTTTTTTCCAAATGAGCTGTATAAAATCAGGTATCAGAACTTGTTAATTTATATTATAGTTGAACGGAAACAATTGCTACTACAGAGAAATCTCTATAGACAGCAGTCACCTCCGCCATGCCGACCTGAGGAGACGAGTATGCATCATCTAGATTGACAGTGCAACCTGCTCCCGAACCGGGATAAGGTCACTTTACGGGGGTTACATTCGTAAGTGGTAGTACTACCCCAGGACGGCAGACTGGACAAATAACCATCATCATTCTGCCTAACACTCTTTAATAGTGCCTTTAGGCACTGAGCGACCAAAGTACGTTTAACAAAGTTATATTGTTACCGGTCAGAATTAGCGAGTTCGAACACGGGTCTAATCGATCGTGAGTTCACGCGTCTTACCGCTAGACCACGACCGATTTATTTTTATTTCTATTATTATGAAATCAAATAGAAAAATCGAATAGAAAAATAATAAAATGCAATATAAGACATAAAAGTTTTATTTGCTGAGCACACAACAAACAAGTAGGTTCACTGTTCATATCCATAAATGTCGACGACCAGTTTGAACTCATGACCCGTTGACCTAATATCGGCTTTACCACTTGACTCGCTTTACATAAAACAATAAATGCTATTTCAATTGATTTGAAGGAGATAATTTAATTAAAAATAATTTGTGGTAACTAAATAGTTAGCTAGTGTGAATAATTTGCATGGTATATCAAACGCCGAATTGTAATATAATCAGATATAATAATATTCCGTTTGGTGACTATCATTTACACGCCAAAATCATTCAACAGATTTCAATAAAATTTGGCAAGGACATAGATTGCATCTTGGAGAAGAACATAAGCTAGCTTAGCATGTGACAACACTCCTCCTGATGTAAAGCTAGAGTCCGGTCCATAAATGGAAACAACTGCTACTACAGAGAAACCTGTGCGGGTAGAAGTCGCCTCCACTATGCCGGCTTGAGGAGACGAGCATGTACCATCTTAGTATGACAGTGCACACTCCTCTCGTTATACCTGGCTACTTTCAAACTATTCCCGAAACGCGACAAAGTCACTTCACGGGTGTTACATTCGAAAGTGGTGGTACTACCCCAGGACGGCAGGCTGGACAAATAACCATCATCAGTCTGCCTACCACTCTTTAATAGCGCCTATAGGCACTGAGCGACCAAAGTACATATAACAAAGTTACATTGGTACCGGTCAAAATTAGCGAGGCTCGAACACGGGTCTCATCGATCGTCTCTTTTTTAATAAATGATGAAAGTTTGTTTTAATACATCTTTTTTGTAAACACATCGCCTTCCGCTATGTCGGCTTTAGAAGATGGATGTGCACCATTAGGTTGACAGTGCTTACTCCTCTTGTTATACCAGGCTTCCATATTTATCCCGAAACGCGACAAGACACTTCACGGGTGTTACATTCCAAAGTGGTTGGACTACCCCAACACGGTAGGCTAACTAATCATCCAGCCTACCACTCTTTCTGAAGTTGGGGGCAGAAGCTAGTGTGGAATAATTATTAGTATTTTTTGTACTCTTTTTCCGCTTTTTTATTTAGGAAATCATAACAATTTATTAATAAAAAGAACTTAGACCATACAATATTTCCCACTGACTCTATCGTTTTAAAATTCAGCGTTGCCATGGCTTCATGAATTTTCATGCATTTTCTTCATGAAGCAATGCATTCAGCGATTTATGCTCTTTGAATAATCCCCTTTAGCACCGAAAGGCGTGAGATGCAATTACACTTTCATTCAATATTAAGTGAGCAATTAATTTTTTTTTATTACATTAAAATAGTTTTGATGTTATTTGAGAATTTTAAATGGAAACCGCTACGCACCGCACCGCACACCATTTTATTTTTAATTGTCATGTGACAACACTCCGCCTGATGTAAAGTCAGAGTGAGGTCCATGAATGGAAACACTACTGAAAAACTGCTACTACTGAGAAATATAGACTTTAGCCCCAGACTATAGGTGCTATGACCAGTCTCATTGACCCCTAATACTAGGTTAATTTCTATTGCATAATATTTATAAATAGGCCTTTATTGCCTCGAGTCTAAGAATAAGTAAAAATGTCGTAGGTTGATAGTAGCTCATAATGTATAAAGTAAAGGTTGCATTAACTTATTTTTAGAAGTAACTTAAGGTTGTTATTTACATTTATATTTGATATTACCATTTTATATATAGTAAATAAAATTGGGCTTAAGTGGGTAAGAATTATTATATCATGTAATTTGAAGTGTATTTATATTTTTCTCATTTTCTGATAATATATTATATTATAAAAAATGTTATTTATATTGCGTTAGACAGTCCATTTATGGGGAAGATTTTGAATTTGTTTATTCCCTCGTTTCCCAAGAGGGAGGGAAACCTAAACCTATCATTTCTCAAGTTGAACACATAATATCAATCAAAGGCTTTGAACTATTGCGTTTGTTGTGGTAAATAATGTTGAAAGGGACGCCGATTGCAATAGACGCCTGAAAAATGCTTATAATATTGTAAATGTTACGCTAATGTTGTTGACCAGTTTCATTTACATATTTACATTGTCCCCTATGAAGAGAATATACGTGATTCTCAACCACAAACAGCGTGATAGATAATCTAGTGTACCTAAGTTATGAGCTAGATTTCTGGAGGGAGATGAAAACATTATTTAAATCTAGATTTGCTTAAGTATTTGCATATGTATTATGAACGATTGGGGTAAGCAGAGTAGTGAAATTAGTATTAGATTTTATATTATATAGAGTGGTAGGCAGACTGATAATGGTTAATAACCTAGTCTATCGTCCTGGGGTAGTACCTCCACATTCAAATGTAACACCCGTAAAGTGATCTTGTCGTGTTTCAGGATCAGTTTGGAAGTAGCCAGGTATAGCGAGAGGATGTGCACTGTCAGTGTTGGTAGTGCACATTCGTCTTCTCATGTAGGCATAGCGGAGGTGACTGCTGCATGCAGACATTTCTCTGTATGTAATGAAATTGTTTACTATATCACAACAATACCTAAACACACAATATAAAGTAGTGTATGTATAGAAATTTATAGGATATATTATAATATATAGGAGAGTATATGAATGGCAAACAGCTGCTGATATCGTGAGAAACACTGAACGGAAGGTGTGTTTCCATTGCACCCGTTCTAAGTTACCTATTTATTAATTTTTTTTATTTAAAAGCTTTATAAAAGATTTTCTTGTTATTTTAGGTTTTTGTTTTGCATCTAGGCAGCTTTATTTTCATTCTTTTGATATATCACCACGCTACATCGTATTATAATATATAAAACGAAGTTTGACTTGTTTGTCTGTCTTGAGCGCTAATATCAAAAACGATTTTCCTATCCATGTCGAGATTTATACCAATATATTAATTGATTCTGTGAATTAGAAAGAGAACAATAATCAACGAAAACTGGCCGTGAAAGAACCTATTTTGAAGATTTGTATTTTTGCATATAATGTTTGGGGTTAACTATTAGGACAATGACATAATTTATTATTATTATTACGAACGTTCGCTAAGAAGAGTCGGTACGAAGATTTAGTAAAGTGTAATGGAAACAGCGTTATAACCCGGGGCTGTACGGTGAACTTGTGACTGATGTGGAAGTGAGAAATTTGATGCTTCTTCCACTACACATTAACGTTGTCACAAATAAATATAAATTACATCACATATTTTCTTACCTAAGTACGTTTTGTTTATAAGACAATAACGAAATATTAAATTACGACTAAAGTTGATGAGTATAAAACATAGCTGCAGAGCTGAGATCGGAAAAGAACCCATGTCCTCACCTTTGCACGCGGAAGCTTTGTTCACTAAGCTGCAGTCGAAATCCCTGCATTAAAAAGTTAATGTGTTGTTTTGAAGGATTCTAGGCAGACTGATGGTGGCTATTATCCCAGCCTTGAAGAACAGCCGCAGCGGTAAGACGCGTGAACTCACGATCGATGAGACCCGTGTTCGAACCTCGCTAAATTTTGACCGGTACCAATGTAACTTTGTTATATGTACTTTGGTCGCTCATTAAAGAGTGGTAGGCTGACTGATGATGGTTATTTGCCCAGTCTGCCGCCCTGGGGCAGTGCCACCACTTTCGAATGTAACACCCGTGAAGCGACCTTGTCGCGTTTCGGGAGCAGTTTAAAAGTAGCCAGGTATAGCGAGAGGAGTGTGCACTGTTACTCTAGATCAGTGGTTCTCAACCTTTTTTTTAATGCGGCACACTTTTCACGATTTAAAAATTTGGCGGCACACAAAGAAGAAGATAAGTTTAAAAATTATTTACTTACCTATAACACACTGCGTTTTAAACGTGCGAAATAAAATAATATGTACTACAAAAATAACAGTACGTTTATTAAGGGTATTAATTACAAGTTAATAATAAGAATACTTGTAATGCAATTTTTTTTTCTTTAAATCATATTATTTAATAATATTAACATAATTATATTATCTAAAATTTGGCGGCACACTTTTAGAATTTCGCGGCACACAAAAGTGCCGCGGCACAGTGGTTGAGAATCACTGCTCTAGATAGTGCATTTTCGTCTCCCCAGGCCGGCATAGCGAAGGCGACTGCTGTTCGTAGCGGTTTCTCTATAGTAACAGTTGTTTCCACTCATGGACCGCACTCTAGCTTTACCTCAGGCGGAGTGTTGTCGTGAAAAAAAGTCTGTTGTCCTAGGGCAGTACCTCCATTTTCCATTGTAACACTCGTGAAGTGACCTAGTCGCGTTTTAGATCACCTTGGAAGTTGCTGGGTAACAATAGAAATGTACCCTGTACTGTAATCAGTAAATGTACACATTCGTCTTCTCAAGTCAGCATAGCGGAGATGAGTGCTGTCTGTAAACCTATCTCTCGTAGGAAAAGGTCGTATATAACACAGAAATTAAGTTCTTTTGTAATAAGTTTTCTCTTTAAGTTTATGAGCTTGTTGAGTGTTAAAAAGATAGTGTAGGTAGTAAATCTATAACTTAGACGGTGTAATACATATATATATAAGATATAAATTTGTCCCCGAGGGTATTTCACAAGATTTACGAGTTCACACTGAACCCGCTCCTATATATTACATCTAGCTTAATAGCAATTGCTATTTGTTATTTTCTTCTAGTTGAAATTTGGCTCTTTGCTATTATCGCGCCCCGTCTGTCTTCCTTAATTTATACGTTCTTTTTTTTCATATTGTAGGTCGACATATGACAACATTAAATTATTTTTAAACACTACTTTGCAACGTCGGAGCGAAGTCGAAGCGACCACACGTCTCCTGAAGATGCCACGTGGAGTGGTGAAACGCGTCGAGAGGTTTTGCATATTGGTGAAGGGTCTAACATTGACAGTTAATGTGACTGTGTACCTACCCTCACTAACATTGATTGGCGGAAATTAGTTGCAAAGTAGTGTTTTAAAATAATTTGGTTATGGATTTCCGCAAACGCCTAATACTATTAAACACCTGATGAAAAGCTAGAGTGCGGTCCATGAACGGAGACAACTGCTACTAGAGAGAAATCTCTAGACCAGTCACCTTCATGAGACGAGAATGCATTGACCACAGACCAAGTTGACAGGGCAAACTCCTCTGGTAATAAGTAGCTACTTATAAACGAATTCCGGATAGCTAAACATATTCGATCATCCATCCATCCATCCATCGATCCATCCGTCATACTACCCAGGACGTTTTAGCTTTGACCAATTAACCACCACTATACCACTATTGTTTTATTAAACATTAATATCTTCTTATTTATTTTATACTCCTATACAATAATAGGATTAAATTCAACTGAATAAAATATTTTATTCGGTTTACTATTGCGTTTATTTTGATTATTTTAATCGGACGACGATTAAAAAGCTTTGCAGAAATCGTAGTAGGCTGTAAAGCTTTCGAAACGGCAGATTAAATTAATCAAGATAAGATAGTAAGGTTCATCAATGATTTTATTGCGCTAAGACATACAATACAATTGTCAGGTAATAAATTCAAATTCATTTATTTATACAAGTGGACTGATTTTCAGCACTTTTGTACGTCAATAATTACAACAAGATAATTAAAACATTACAAAATAATAACAAAAACAATAACAAATAATAGTAGCTGCTATAAAGAGCTGCTTGTCAACTTATAAATAATAATTTAATAATTATTATTATTTCAATAATACTAACAATAATAATACAACAATAACAACTACTCCCATGGATTAATATCAGCCATGTATTCCTCAATTGTTTAATTTAATTTTGACTTAATAAACCTTTGGAATTTATTATTCGCATAGTATTATCCGAAATAAAACATGTTCGATCAAAAAGATCCTTATGAAAGCTGGGCTGCCTAGTGCCCATAACAGTAGGGCGTGCAGGAGAGAATTGTGGATGTGAAGGAAGCGAGGGCGTTGTGTCAGGATAGTGGTAATTGGCGTTCCGTTGTCTCTGCCTATCCCTGTGGGAAAAAGGTGTGACATGTGTATTGTATCAGAAAGAACACACACACTATGAATAATTTTATTTCTTCTAAAAGTTCCAATGTAGAGCGGCCGTGGTCTAGCGGTAAGACGCGTGAACTCACGATAGATGAGACCCGTGTTCGAACCTCGCTAATTCTGACCGGTACCAATGTAACTTTGTTATATGTACTTTGGTCGCTCAGTGCCTATAGGCACTATTAAAGAGTGGTAGGCAGACTGATGACGGTAATTTGTCCAGTCTGGCGTCCTGGGGTAGTACCACCACTTTCGAATGTAACACCCGTGAAGTGACTTTGTCGCGTTTCGGGAATAGTTTGAAAGTAGCCAGGTATAACGAGAGGAGTGTGCACTGTCAATCTGGATGGTACATGCTCGTCTCCTCAAGCCGGCATAGTGGAGGCGACTGCTGCCCGCACAGGTTTCTCTGTAGTAGCAGTTGTATCCATTCATGGACCGCACTCTAGCTTTACATCAGGCGGAGTGTTGTCACATGCCGAGCTACAATAAAAGAAAAAAAAAAATGTTAAATAGGAGGTAAATTGCACAATCATCTCCTTTTTGTTTCAGTTCGTTCACGTAATTGTTTTCATTCATCAATCACTTTAATTGTGATTTATAGTGAGTTCAGTCTTCTCTTTTTCAATTAAATTATTCCTGACCGGGTGATTATTTTATATTACTTCTTTTTTTAAACAAAAACTTTATCACACCTTCGCCTTTCATTCTTGTCTTCACTGGTAGGGGAGAGTGCACATTCGTCTCCTCAAACCGGTATAGCGGAGGTGACTGCTTATACAGACATTTTTCTGTGATAGCAGTTGTTTCCCTTTATAAATCGCACTCTAGTTTATCAATATTTTTTTATTTATTAAGCGAATTGAACCGGAATATTCGTGTGTAAATGCCAATGTCAACAGTACAATTCCTAAAAGTGGGCGAAATCCATCTTTTAATCAATTACTCGTAATTTCATATTGGTATAACATGATCGAATGAAAGATACTAAAGGTTATCTGCAAAAAGGTTTCGTTTCATTATAATATCATTAATAATTTATGAGCTCTTCTTTTGTGTAAACTAATATGAATAATTTAGGATAGGAAGAATTTGTATTTGGCAACGCTTCGACGTAGTGGACTGCGCACACTCGACCCGAGTAACTATAGTAACTAACAGAAAACGACTTATTATTAGATTATGATAAAATGTGAACGGAAAAAATCTGGGGAGTTTTCGCGCAGTTAATAACAAAAGCATTTTAATATGACATTTATGAATAAAAGATAATTAACCGAGAAAAAGTTAATCCTTCCAAAGTACTGCATTGAGTTCAATAATATCATTTTTTATACTTTTTTTTATTACATTTTTAAAATTTGCTTTAAACCCCGCAATTTATTTTTTTTCACATTTCATTATAACAATTTTTTTAAAGTATTTTCCTTTATCATTAAGCTCCTATAGTACTATATATAGTACTATTTCTATATAGCCTATTTCGCCCACAGGGAAATGCTGTATCCATATATTTCAAATTGAGTGTACGTACTAGTAATCGGAGGCGTTGACTTAAATATCAAGATATAAGCGAGCTATTTAAAAATCTTATTATATATTTCAAAGCAGCAATCTTATGAAATGTCAACCGCATTCATTGAAAAACTTAAACACTATATTTTCGATAAAGAAAGATTTTAATCGAAATAATGATTAGGTGAAGGCAGACGCGTTTGTTTTTATGATCGCACGACATGAGCACTGACGACTAGAGAATCGCTTCGGTGGCTCCAGTCGCCACTACTATGCCGGCCTGAGAAGGCGCTTTTTCACGCTCCGCTTGAAGGATCCAAGGTGAAAGGACTGGGAGAACACATCGGATGGCAAAGGATTCCACTTGT
Source organism: Tinea pellionella (assembly GCA_948150575.1). NCBI lineage: Eukaryota > Metazoa > Arthropoda > Insecta > Lepidoptera > Tineidae > Tinea > Tinea pellionella. The sequence goes on along the minus strand of OX411254.1, from coordinate 552,389 downwards.
CAACTGTGCGACACAGAAAGGACGCGCCGAACCGTTTTGTTCGGCGACCAATTCGGTCGACATAGTGTGAATGCTTCCCCCTCCCAGTGCTGGTGTTACGGGTGTGGAAGGATGAGACAGGTGTCAGGTTAAAGAGCTCTTCGGAGCATTCACCATGGTATAGGCGATAGAGGACACACAAGGTGGCTATGTTTCTTGATCAGATTGAAAAAGGAGCTCAGAAATATCAAGAGGAGTGTGCACTGTCAACGAACCAACAAAAGTGGTACTACGGGGATGGTAGACGGGGTTAATAACCAACATCAGTCTACATACTACACAACTTAGTTCTACCGTACCCTTTCTTTCATCGGACGTCCAGACACCCAGAGAGGCACCATCCATTTATGGTCCAAGTTCCTAAAGTACGTACGAGGCGTTTTGACAACACGTTCCTCGTGCGTACTCCGAAACTGTGGAACTCTCTCCCGGTGTCTGCGTTTCCCGAGAAGTACAACACGCGTCTCTTCAAATTAATGGTAAATAGGTACCTCATAGGCAAGCGTGCTCCACCTTGGACCGCATCACTGCTTATCATCAGGCAGGGTGCGGTCAAACACTTGCCTATATAAGCATAAAAAAAACATGATGTGTTTATAAAAATCACTAGTGTATATAAAAATCTACTTTGAAGTAAAGTTGCGATTTAAAGATAAATATTCTAAAGAGTTGAAAAATTTCATTCTGTAGGTAAATAGGGTAAAAGTCGGGGAGGCTTAACGCCATCTCAAAGGCTATAAATTGAATTCCTTTTGGTACGTGAGATGCCTCTATATAGAGATCAAAACTATGAGGAACAGGTTTTTATTTTATCTCAACATTTGACCTAACTACGCTTGATGTTAAGCAAGAGATCCATGGACAAAATAACTGCTACCACAGAGCACAGCTATGCCGGCTAGAAGACAGAATTTAGCGAGGTTTGAACACGGGTCTCATTGATCGTGAGTTCACGCGTCCTACCACTAGACTACATCCACTGGTGCATTGACAGGGCATCCTCATCTTGTATTAGGTATTTACTTATGCTGATACTGAAATTACATAAAATAATCGTTGAAATATGAGCACCTCTTGCTGCAAGACATATCCATATACATCTATAGGTACATACAATATTATCGCCCGTGGCTTAAGCTACATATTAAATGTTCATTTTGCAAATTAATGTTTGCTTGTTTGTCTCGTATAGGTTCCGGGACTACCAGTTCTATTTGAAAAGAAAGTGGAAGTTAGTTATTGAAGAAGTGTTTAGACTTTTTTGGATTATTGTCAACATGGATAGTGCACATTCATCTTCTCAAGCCGGCATAGCGGAGGCGATTGCTGTCTGCAGGAATTTGATGTGGTAACAGTTGTTTACATTCATAGACTCTAGCTTAAAATGAGGCGGAAGGTTGTTATATGCCAAGTTCCTATAAAAAATAACCCATAGCGCTTACCTAACAATAACGTACATAGTAAAAACGGAAACCTCATTTCATTTTCATAGTAATCTGTAAAAGATGCAGCGCAATTTGAATAAATGTACACAAGAATTGCTGCATAAAAATATATTTGTGTTCCTCGTGACTCTATTCTTTGCCTTTAGAGAGATGTTTCATCCACATTTACGCGTATAAGCGTGACGTGTGCTAGATATTATTTTCTTATTGTAGCTCGTCATATGAAAAACTCCGCCTGATGTCAAGAGTGCGGTCCAAACAGCTGCTATCACAGAGAAATTTGTGCAGGAAGTAGTGCCGTGCTATGCCGGTTTGAGGAGACGAATGATCACCATCCAGGTTGCTGGCCATTTAGGCTATGTCTATAGCTATTTATGTAAATAAAATAAACTAATGAATTACAAATAACGAGAAAAAAAATACGTGGTTTTTTTTATAAAAAAAATGTATTGAAGTGGAAAATTGCAAACTCAAAGCAATAATGCTAACAATGTAATTTTACTGAAAACATACAACATTTGTCCCAATTTCACAATTTCCATTTCGTATGGGTTGGGAGGCAGCCTGTTTGCGTGCAAACAAAATAATTTTTACCCGCTTTTCTTTTTCAATATTTTGGTTATTAACAATTGTTTTTTAATTAAAACTATTTTATAATTCGTTATTTAAATATGTAAACTAAGATAAAATAGCTAAAGATAAAAACAAAAAAAATAAAATATTTTTTTTGTTACATTTAAATAGGCACTGGATTTATTATGACTAAATGATGAAAACTTATTTATTTATTTATTGAAATCTTAGCGTAATCTCCGTGTTTAGGACAGATGTGGGCGAAAAGAAGCAGTTTTGTTATATATATAAATATAAGTAAATAAGTATAGTATAAACGTAAAGACATTGACTGTGAAGACATTAATCAGTAAAATCTAAATACTTATATAAAATGCTAATGTTAGTACGTAAAGACAGGGTTTTCTCTATGACCACCAACTCCAATCTACTTCCCGTTGGGGTGGTAGATACCCCTTGGTCTCCTGGTGAAAGTAAGGGAGTTTGGACGCGGTGGGTGGAAGAGGGTGATTGTGGGAGGCGAAAATCTCAAAAAAAAGTATATCTGTCTTTTCTAACTTATGACATATTGACTACTAAGTCTGTCTTTTTCTAACTTATGACATGTTGAGTATGTACAGAGTTCTAAAATTTTTGAAATAATCTAGAACACTCCAAAATGTGTGCAACTGTTACAATTGATCTAGAAGGTTCTAAAAGTTTCAAGAATGATCTAGAAACCCGAGCAACGCCGGGCTTCGTCGCTAGTATAAATATATAATATAAAATAATATATAAGTAAGACTGCAGAGTTTAAGAATCATTCAGTAAAAATTTCAAGAACAGTCTGTTAAAGGTAACCCTGTTAGGAGCCTCCTAAATGTGCCGAGGAAGACCATTCCACCGTCTCGAAATTCGTATCTCGAAAATCTCGAAACTTAATAAAAAAAACCACAATAGCTTGTATTGAGTTGGAAATCTAATCGTAATTTGATACAGTGACCGCCAAGTCAAGTGTTGTCGTAGCCAAGCTTCTATAACAAAAAACCTATAGGCACTATTAAAGAGTGGTAGGCAGACTGATGATGGTTATTTGTTCAGTCTGTCGTCTTGGGGCAGTACCACCACTTTCGAATGTAACACCCGTGAAGCGACCTTGTCGCGTTTCGGGAATAGTTTGAAAGTAGCCAGGTATAAGAGAGGAGTGTGCACTGTCAATCTAGATGGTACATGCTCGTCTCCTCAAGCCGGCATAGTGGAGGCGACTGCAGCCCGTAGAGATTTCTCTGTGGTAGCAGTTGTTTCCATTCATGGACCGCACTCACATGTCGAGCTACAATAAAAAAAAATTCAATCGGGCGTTTCATTCACCTACAAGTCCGTTAAAGTTTGATACGCCATATAGTGGGTGTTGTGCACAATAGCGCGGTAGTGCAACCATCATAAAATATGAATCACCTTTCTAGTTTAAAATTTTAAAGAAGAATACAAAGAAACACGAGACGAGCGTGAATGCAAGTGTCCTTCGCAAGTGACAAAGCCATTTGCCAACAAGGACAAACTCATACAAACTACAATATATTTTGTTTAGAAAGATTTAAAATAAAATCGACAAAATTTCAACTAATACTTACAATTTATTTTAATTTTTTGTACTTAGTGCTTGTACCACATGCAGTGCAAGGCTTTGGTATGCAAGCGACCAAATAAGATATAACATTGTTATTGTTATTGGCCGCTTATTTCAGCACATATATATTTTTCAGGTAGGCTTTTTATAGCAACTTTTATCAGCATGGTGTTAAGTTAGAACGCAATCCTTGAGCGGTAACAATCAAAAAGAAATGTATACCAACAGCAGTCGCCTACGCTATGCTGGCTCGAGGAGACGAGTACGGACGGTTTTTAATTTTATCAAAAGCTCTTCTCTAATCTTACTTGGCGCTTACATCTGCCAATTAGAATGTGAGAAAGAAGGAGAAAATAGACATTACTCCCGAGACAATTTTCATGAAGGCTTTACAATATTAATGTCATAAACATAATGGTATTGCTTATCCTAGCGTATTGTATTTTAAGCATTTCGCCATCAAAAGGGAATAATTTAATTTATGTAATGGATAAAATACTTCGTGGTAAGCAAAAACTTAACATTTTAATCTAATAGGGCGACCCTTTTCAAAATGTTATTATATATTATTATTATTGTATTACCCTATAAACGAAGGTACACACTCGTCTTATAAAACCAGCATAGCGGAGGCGACTGCTGCCTTCAGATACTCATGGACCGCACACTGGCTTAGTCTCATGCCGGACTACTGTAGATGTAGATTCCTTGCGGGTCCCTGATACGTAATATTCACCTGATATCTCTCTCTGAAGACCAGGTGACTTTTCACGATCCTTTACACGTCCGAGAGTATCTTTGCCATTGTTGTTGAGGAACTGGCGGACTGCTCTATAGAAATTGTTTTAATAATTTTAGGTTTAAAAGATTCTTTTTTTATGGAATTTTTAATATTTTATTTTATTTGTCGCTGGCACTCCATAATATCTGCTTACCCCGATAGAAACATGTCGGTGTCTACTATTTTTCATAATTATATTCGGGAAATATGTATGTTAAAGTTACACAATAAAGTTTCTAAGTTTCTGAGTACTTCTATTGTTTGGCGTATTCACTTTTCTTCATTCTACAACCTTTTGTATGTATGTAGTGTATTATTGTAGGTTTTTATAGCACCTAAACATTATCACGACACTCCGCCTGATGTAAAGCTAGAGAGCGGTCTATGAACGGAAACAACTGCTACTACAGATAATTAATTTCTACAGGCAGCAGTCCCCTCTGCTATGCCGACTTCATGAGACGAATGTGCACCATCCAGATTGACAGTGCACATTCCTCTCGCTATGCCTGGCTATTTTCAAACTGATCCCGAAACGCGACGAGTTCACTTTTTGGATGTAAATTAGGCTGAGTGTTTGTAGCAAATACATATATTTTTATTATTATAAATAAAAATAACATAAAACTGTTTGTATTGAATAAATTTATTATACAAGGCACCTACGAACACCTACACACGAGACCTTGCTTATAGATACGCTCAAACTAAAGGAAAAATAAACTATTTTTATGTAACAAAATCATTCGCTCATTGGGTCAAAAAGAGCCTACACACACATACAAAACTTCAATACCTTACAATATGATGTGAGTTGAATATAGATTAGGTTTAAAAAGTAAATCTCTTTGAAAATATAGGTACAATCAGCAACAGGTTAGCCGCATGGCATTAACGACTATTTTTGCTTGTGCCGCTTGGACATAGACCAATAAAAATCGGTTTACAATCAAATTCACATTCCTAATTGGTTAAAAATAGATGAGACAAGTATATTTCTTTGACAGTATATGGTTGAATTTTTCACACGAATGACCAAATCCGAAACTATAAGAGATAGAAAATTTTCAAAGAAGTCTCAAGTTCGATTTTAAAGTAAACTATAACTGCGTCAATAGGGTTTGGAAAAACCATTTTCTCAGCCAGGAATCAAACCCATTGATTTTAAAAAATAAAACACATGTTGTATTTTTGTACTCTGGTCTCCAATAATTCTGGGAAGTAATGATATACGGCAACCCAAAGGAAAGTATTGATTAACACACGCATATTTGAAAATTGGGCTATCCTGAAATGTACTACAATATTATTTAGTACGGTTTGCAACCCTAATAACAGCTGGTTATAAATAAATACGCTACCTACTAGTATTAGGCGTTACTTTGCAGAAATCCAAAAACAAAATTATTTTTTTAATTCTACTTTGCAATTAGTTACCGCTAATCAAAATCGGACGGCCAAGGAAACGCTGGGTAGACGACATAGTCTCTTTTGCTGGTACCCAGTGGACAAGACTCGCTCAGAACAGAGACGTCTGGAGATCGATGGAGGAGGCCTACACCCGTCACTGGGTGTCCCAACTTAGACATTAATTTTTCTTTATTGACATAACTTTTTAATTTTAATTTAATTTTTGGGAAATAAATAGGCTTATTATTATTATTATTATTAATCAAAATCGTCGAAGCGACCACACGTCTCCTGAGGATGCCACGTGGAGTGGCGAAACGCGTCGAGAGGTTTTTGCGAGTTGGTGAAGGGTCTAACATTGACAGCTAATGTGACTGTGTACCTACCCTCACTACCATTGGTTGGCGGAAATTAATTGCAAAGTGGCATTTAAAAAATACTTTTGCATATATTTAGTATTTTATGATAATAATTCGCCCTTCTACCATTAAAAAATTTCTGCGGGCAGATACATCCGCTATGCCGGCTTTAGGAGACTAATATGCATCTTGTAACAGTAGACATTGCAGACTTCTCTTGTTATAAATGCGCTGCGTGATTATATTTTTGAGTTATTAAATTGTAAGGATCTGTTTTTGAACCACATAAATAAGAGTCGATAATACGACCTAGATAGCTTCTAAGACATTAATCGCATTCCAAATGAGCCGGAGAAGCGGCGTGAGAGAATTTTAATCCTTTCTTTTTTCATAAAATTTATGTGCAATAGTGTACCTACTAAATTCTTATTTATTTTTAAATATTGTACAAAGTTAAACCCCGTTTTATAATTTGGTATTTAGTAATAAATAAATAAAATCCAATATTAAAAGACAGATAGGAAAAAAGGTATTTTTTTTTAGCTCGGCATGTGAAGCTAGAGTGCGGTCCATGAATGGAAACAACTGCTACTACAGAGAAACCTGTGCAGGCAGCAGTCGCCTCCACTATGCCGGCTTGAGGAGACGAGCACGCACCATCTAGATTGACAGTGCACACTCCTCTTGTTATACCTGGCTACTTTCAAACTATTCCCGAAACGCGACAAGGTCGCTTCACGGGTGTTACATTCGAAAGTGGTGGTACTACCCCAGGACGGCAGACTGGACAAATTACCATCATCAGTCTGCCTACTACTCTTTAATAGTGCCTATAGGCAGTGAGCGACCAAAGTACATATAGTAGTAGCGTAGTTACATTGGTACCGGTCTTTTAGTGAGGTTCGAACACGGTTCTCATCGATTGTGAGTTCACGCGTCTTACCGCTAGACCACGGCCGCTCCAATTTTTAATTATTAGCTTGTTAAGATTTTGCTGTAAAGTAAAGCCGCAATGGCATAATAACATCGCGCTCGGCTGTTATCTGCTGTGAGTTGAGAGAACATCTGGAGCTCCTTGGCATCTCCTTATCATCGACTCTAAATTTTGGCTCATACATCGAGTCAAAAGCTCTTTTGGCCTCAAAAAAGCTTGGCATCCTCTCGAGGGTGAGACAGTACTTCACAGCAAAGCAGCTACTCACTCTATACAAAGCGCAGGTGAGGACCTGCATGGAGTACTGCTCTCACCTTTGGGATGGCTCTGCCAAATACCAACTAGCGGCATTAGAGTCGATTGAGAAGCGCGCCAGGAAGCTAATAGGGGATGACACTTTAGTCGAGTCTCGGCTACAAAGCCTTGAACACCGACGGAATGTCGCCTGTCTGTCGGTTTTTTACCGGATACATTTCGGGGAGTGTGCGCAAGAGCTACACAACCTGGTTCTACCGTCCCCTTTCTTCTATCGGACGTCCAGGCACCCGGAGAGGTACCATCCGTTTATGGTTCAAGTTCCTAAAGTACGTACGAGGCGTTTTGACAACACGTTCCTCGTGCGTACTGCGAAACTGTGGAACTCCCTCCCGGTGTCTGTGTTTCCCGACACGTACAACATAGGTCTCTTCAAATCGAAGGTGAACAGGTACCTCATAGGCAGGCGTGCTCCACCATAGACCACATCACTGCTTAACACCAGGCAGGGTGTGGTCAAACGCTTGCCTATTAAGCATAAAAAAAAAAAAAAAAAGAGTTGAATGACCTCACGCGTACTACGAGGCCGTCGCGATACTGGTCGTACATTAAAAAAAAAGATCTATAGACGATTTTATTCTGATTATTTTCAATGCAATAAATATTTAAAATTAAATATTAATCTAAAAACGATCTTTACAGAAATATATACAAAATTTCTCTGTAGCGAATCTGTTGTTATTTCCAAAACACCCACCATACATAAAATACTTGCATTTTCTTGTAGCACTATCGTAGTACCATCTGAAAATTCACAACATAATGTCTTAAAAATCGTAGCTCAGCATGCGCTTGGAACTATAAGCGGACACAAATCCACTACGCCGGCTAGAGACGGCAATACACTGTCCAAAAATTCCGAAACGCAACCAAGTCGCTGGTTTTTATAGTAAGCCGGCATAATATTACAGCCGTCTGAAGTTAAGCTAGAGTGCAGTCCGCGAACTTGCTATGCAGCAGTCGCCTCCGCTATGCCGGTTTAAGGAGACGAATGTGTATCATTCAGGTTGAAAGTGCACACTCCTTCCGGTATAGCTGTATACTTCTAAACTGATCCCGAAACACGACTAGGTGGTGTAGACTACCCCAAGACGGCAGAAGATCTCTATAGTCTACGTAATGTACGTAATATTTACCTCAAACTAAAGGCACGACAAGGCCCAGGATCGTAATCCAATAAGCACACATTTAATGCATTAACATAAAATATTAAAGAAAAAATTATGAATACGTGTATTAAATTTAATCGACCCATTTTGTTTGAATAAGATACTTGACATCGATCGATTTAAATACCCATTGTTTTATTTCACACGCGCTTATTACGTACAGCATAAGGGTTATTATTACTTGTATTGTAATAGTTTGTTAATAAGTTTCTTAAATACACTACTTTGTTAATAATTAAGGTCAAATTGGACTAAATAGTAGCCTTTGCAAATGATTATTATTTTAAATAGGCTTGGGTTGTAAACAGTTTTTTGCTAAACGAGAGTGTAAAAACAAATTAATTGTATAAAATACAAATTGACGGTGCTCGGTGCTGCCCGGGCTTATCGAGTTCACAGCTTCCGAAGTAGGAAACCGAGATGAAAGTATGATTGAGGAAGTATGGATGACCGGTTTTTACGGCAAATTTTTTTTGTCCGATTATTTTTAATTTACCATTTTACCTAATTCTCTATAACTTTTATTTTAGAACCATCTCCGGGACTCGTTCCAGACTTCCGGTCCAGATCAAAAATTTGCAAAATTCTTTCTTAGTCCACGCCTACACGATAATATGAAGTTACCCTTAAAATATCAAATGTCCTTGACACTGACCGGTTAGCTGCTGTAACCTCTGAAATATAGAGCCTCACTTTAATTTCATCCAATTGTTTTTGCTAACACTTCATGCGCACCAAAGAATTTGACCGGGATTACAGCGTCTCCTACAAATAAGAAGAATTTTAAAATATCTTCTGCCACCCCTTGTCACTGTCAAGGCTTCACTCATGGCTAGTCTCTTAATTTTGTCAAACCTTTTTTCTCTTCTCGGATCGATTCACTGCAACGACCTTGTAATCAGTCCATAAAGTCCATTGACTCGTTTGTAGTGACACAGGTCGGACGCGTCGCGATCGTCGCGGTATTGAAAATAATATATAAAATTGTAAGTGGAACACAAGAGAAACTGGTTTCGGGAGCGCAGCGAGCATCACAAAAGTAAGGTGGGCACGCGGACGATTGCATTGCTGCTTCGGTACGTCGGTTGACTCCCTAACAGTGCACACAACGAGCGGTGTATGCGATGCGCGTCGGATTCGTGAGTTTAGTGGTATTAGTGTGGTACGGTGGCGATTGTGCTTCACAAGTCAGACTGGTTTTGTAAAAGCGAGGCGGTTGTTTGGCGCGGTGTGCATTGCCGCTCAGGCGCTTGGTTCCTGCCATTGAATTAACGCACAACCAGTAATGTAAATAGCCCTCTGCAAGTCCGTGACTTTTATATACACGCGTAGCGGTGGCTATTGAATACTTCAGTAAACTGAAATTTTGAACTTTGGACTCGGTTATTTTATTTTAATAATTTGCAGTGGTATTTTGTTATTTTTCTTATTATTATGCCGCTTAAACGCACTCCACCGAAACGCACTCCGCCGTTAAAACAAAAATCCCTTTCTGAGTCAGACATGGAAGGATCAATGTATGATGATCTATCTCCTATCACGCCGGGCACTTCTGCTCACATAAATAAAGATCGTTTGCACATGAGACGTGGCCGGGGAGATAGTAATATGATGTCTGAAGTACGCTCTCTGTTTGCTACTTTTACAAAGGAGCAAAATAATAAATTTGATACTTTGCAAGCTACAATCTCAGGCATACAATCACAAAACTCGGAAATTCGGAATTTTATGGAATTTATATCGAATAAACATGATGATCTGTGCACACAAATCAAGCAGCTACACAAGGAGAGGGACCAACACTTATCCTATATAAAAACTCTGGAAACAAAAATTGAAAGTCAAGAGGTGGTGTCATGTGCTGCCAAGATCGAGGTGAGGAACCTTGCTCAACGTCCTAATGAGACAAAAAAGGATCTTATATCTCTCATCAAGAACGTAGGACCTCATCTGGATATACAAGTTCAGTCATCGGATATTAGAAATGTGTATAGGGGTGGCGCACAACCGGACAGGATTAGACCGATCATAGTGGAGTTTACTAGCGTTATAATGAAGGAAAATATTATTACTGGTCATAGAAATAAGAATAAAAAAGGACAGGCAGAGAAGCTAAACACCTCCCACTTCATGTTGGATGGGCCCATAAAACCAGTTTATATCTCTGAAATGTTGACAGCCAGAGCTAAAAAACTCTTTTTCAAGGCGCGCACCTTAGCCAAAACGAATGGTTATGCGTATTGCTGGACTTCTTTCGGTAAAATTTATGTTAGAAAAACTGATAATGCGCCACAAATATACATAGCCGAAGAAGCAGATCTGGCAAAAATTATAACCCACTCTAAATGACTGCCGCTGGGATGCATTTTGCGTTTTTTAATTTTGTTTTGTAGTAATGTCATCTTTCTCTTTAAGTATACTAAACAATACTTGTATATATTTGTATCAACTTTATTTACACGAAATTTATTTCATTTACATATTTACATTTATACATACACGCTAACATTAACAAATTATTTCCATATTTACAAACATATATCATACACTTTATATTACACAACAGTAATTATTAATTATATAAAGTATTACCTAATATCCAATAATATAACAATTAAAAGAAGCGGTCTTAATATAAGTTGCCATAGTATTTTTCCCGATATTTATCTTGTCAAGTTAAGTAAGTCTCTTAGAAATATTGTTAAAAATGGCTAATATAATAAATGAATGCGTAGATAATTTTTCCATCTCGAGATCCATGAGCTGTGATGTAGAAGATTGTAAAGATTTGTTGTATACAACACCCCATCTCACCTTATTAATGCAGAATATTAGGAGTATATCTCGTAATATTGACGATTTTCATGTTCTTTTGAATAGAATTGACTCGACATGTGACATTATGATTCTGACCGAGTGCTGGCTCTCGTGTAATCCATTGTTACCCCCCATAAACGGTTACAACGTGTTTGCGACAAAAAAATATCAAAACCAAAATGATGGTGTGGTGGTTTATGCGAGAGTGGGACTCGAGGTCATCGTTGAAGAGCCATCTGTCGACGAATTTAATTGCTTGGTCATCAAAATTGGAAATACAACTGCAATCGTAGCGATCTATCGCTCGCCTTCTTATAGAGACATAAGTCTATTTGAGAGTTCCTTAAATTCTATCCTTATAAAACTATCATCGTATAGTAACATATGTATGGCGGGTGACTTAAACATAGATATTTTACCGGATCATATTAATAATAAATCTCAAATTTTGCAAAATTTATGTGCCGTTCATGGACTGCTTCCAGCTCATTGTCTACCAACCCGAGATAATAAAACGTGTTTAGATCATATATTCCTAAAGACCAAATTGCCTGCGCTAACTTTAGTACTTAACTCTGCTGTGACTGATCACCAAGCAGTATTATTTTGTTTGAAACTTAAACAACCCAGAACTTATGCACACACATACTTGAATAAATTAGACAATAATAATTTTATTTTAGAATTAAATAAAATTAATTTTGATCCATTATATAACATCTCCGATCCCAATTTGGCAATGGATTATTTTATATCTTCAGTAAAAAATGTAATTGATAAGAACACTAGTAAAATAATACTTTCAAGAAGAAAAAAGATAATTAAACCATGGATTACTCCAGGGCTTTTACGTTGTATTAGGAATAGGGATCGTTTACACAAGAAATCACTATTAGAGCCGGATAATGTTATTCTTAAAGTAACTTATGAGCGATACAGAAATTTTTGTAATAAAATATTAAAAAAAGTTAAAAGAACTCATCAAAAGAATGAATTAGAAAAGGCAAAGGGCAATAACAAAAAAATTTGGGAAATCATAAAAAATGTTACTTATTCAACTAAATCTAAAGCATGTCCTACCGAATTATTGACTTCTGATATTCAAGGATCTTTGGATGCCATCAATAAATTTTTTGTCAATGTTGGTAAGAACCTTGCTGACAAAATTGGTTCTAACACAAATGCATTTCTTAATCGGTCTGTAGAGGAAGCTTCTGTTAGTGGTTCTTTTGCTCTGTTTGAAACGGATGAGGATGAAGTGCTGCGTTTAATTGGTGACCTAAAGAGTATGTGTGCGGTAGGCTGGGATGGAATCAATAATAGTATACTTAAAAATAACTGTAGAGTGTTTGCTCGTCCTCTGACCTACATATTCAATATTTGTCTGTCTATGGGTGTGTTCCCCTCTGCTCTGAAGAGGTCAATGGTAATTCCTGTACATAAAGCTGGGAGTAGAGACTGTGTCAACAATTATAGGCCCATATCTATTCTCCCATCGATTTCAAAAATACTAGAGCGCATTATAAACAAAAGGTTAGTGGACTATCTCGAACATAATTCCCTACTTTCAGATGCCCAGTACGGTTTCAGGGCGGGGAGGTCAACTGACCATGCTGTTCATGAGCTGACTGACTTTGTCGCCCGCAAACTCGATGCTGGGATGAAAACATTGTGTATCTATCTTGACCTTGCCAAGGCGTTTGACACAGTCTCTATTCCAGTCCTCCTAAAGAAGCTGGAAAGGTTGGGTATTAGAGATAAACAACTGAGTCTCTTCAAGGATTATCTGACGCATCGTACACAGTGTGTGAGGATAAATGAGCATGTCAGCTCTGCTCTCCCAATCACATTTGGAGTCCCACAGGGAAGTATATTGGGTCCCACATTATTCCTGGTTTATATAAATGAACTCTGTGACCTTGAAATGTCTCATGGTAAAATTATCACATATGCCGATGACACTGCACTGATTTTCACAGGCAAATCTTGGGATAATGTCTACGAGGCTGCTCAGTCTGGTTTTAATAAGGTCTGCGATTGGCTCAATAAGAATTCACTGACCCTCAATATTGACAAAACTCAATATATGGTATTCTCCGCCCGTGGGCTGTCAGGTGCACAGGATACTCTTAATATTTTGGCTCATACATCGTCTTGTAAGCGCTGCTCATCTTGTTCGTGTCCAGTTTTAGCGATCACCCACTGTACAAAGTATTTGGGAGTAATGATAGACTCTTCTTTAACATTTAGAGACCATATAAATTTAGTAAGTAACAGATTGCGTAAATTAATATTTATATTTAAAAACCTCAGACATATAGCTCACTTTAAATTAGTTATCCAAATTTATAAATCCCTGGGACAATCGATATTATCATACTGTATCACTTCTTGGGGAGGTGCATCTAAAACGATCCTAATCGAACTTGAGAGAGCGCAACGTGCGCTTTTGAAAGTCTGTACTTTTCGTCCACTGTTATTTCCAACTTATTGCCTTTATCAAACATGCCAGGTGCTCACTGTTCGGCAGTTATTTATTCATCAGATTATATTAAAACAGCATTCGGAAACAAACATTGACATGTCCAAGTTAGTGATCCCCCAACGACGAAGAAATCGCATTATACCCAATACGACCATTTATAGACTTGCACTTGCCAGGCGTTTTTATTGTTTCTTGGGTCCATTTGTGTATAATAAAATAAATGATCTTCTTAATATCTACAAATTAAATAAATATCAGTGCAAATCTACCCTAACCAAATGGTTGTTAAATCTAAACTATGAGGACACAGAAGCATTATTGTACATTTTAAAATAATTTAATTATAATTGTATATGTTTTGTAAGAATTTATATACACACCCTCTCACATACACCTCACTCACATTCTCATAATACACACTGAGAGGACCACATACACATCATACACACACGCATACACACCCACACACACACACACACACACACATTATATTACATATTTATATATTAGGTTAAGCCTTTTAAATTTTTAACAGTCAAGCACTGCCATCGGAGATACAGTCCCTAGACTAGTTCCGATGGCAGAGCAGTATTGTAAATAGGTAAAAAAATTTTTTTTGCAAATAAAGTTATTATTATTATTATTATTATGAACCACACTAGCTTTTGTCATATGCTGAGCTTGCAATAAAAATAATTATAGAGAAACTAAAACAAAAAAAAAAAAAAAAAAATAATAATAATAATAACATCTCATATAAGAATCTTTTTCATAGAGTGTGCCGTACATATAACCCACTTAATAATGAATGTGACATTTTCAATGCTTGCCTAAAAACATTTAAATCTAATTTTAGAAAATAACTTTATTTATTTTAACACTAATTCTCTTGTACTGTTTTGTAAATGTCGTGCAAAAATTACAAATATTTATACGATTCTAAAAATAACTTTTAAGTTTAATATTGCCTATTGTTTGTAATCTGTTATTGTGCCAAATGAAATAAAATAAATAAATCAACAGTTTCTATTCATAAAAAAGTATTGATTAAAAAATTAAGTTTTTCTAAAGTAGGTTTCATTTTCTTTGTAACATAATCAAAATGTTGTCGAACAAATAATTTCTTCAATATAATATTATAATTTTTCGCATACAAATACTATTTTCTACGGAACCATTTATATATTTTGACAATATAATGTTTTAAAAATTGCAATGAATACAATAAGTATTTAATAACATTACATTCATTTCAATTAAAAATAAACTATACTGAACAACATATGACGGGAATTAATATTAAACAAAAAATATGGAAATAACAAGAAACTCCAATATAAAGCTATATAAATTTTAAAGCTATCTATTTAAAAATAATAATAGAGCTAAATACAATACATGTTTTTTATTCTAGTTTGCAATCGGTATATTTTTGGTTATTTTTTATTAATTTGACATAATAAAAAGGCCGGATTTATGTATTATTAATTTATCATGAAAAACACACCGTGTAAACAAAAAGGTTCAATTTTTTTTTTTTATTGTAGCTCGGCATGTGACAACACTCCGCCTGATGTAAAGCTAGAGTGCGGTCCATGAATGGAAACAATTGCTACTACAGAGAAACCTGTGCGGACTGCAGTCGCCTCCACTATGCCGGCTTGATGAGACGAGCGTGTGCCATCTAGATTGACAGTGCACACTCCTCTCGTTATACCTGGCTACTTTCAAACTATTCCCGAAACGCGACAAAGTCACTTCACGGGTGTTACATTCGAGAGTGGTGGTACTAACCCAGGACGGCAGACTGGACTAATAACATCATCAGTCTGCCTACCACTCTTTAATAGTGCCTATAGGCACTGAGCGACCAAAGTACATATAAAAAAGTTACATTGGTACCGATCAGAATTAGCGTGGTCGGGTGGACACGGGTCTCATCGATCGTGAGTTCATGCGTCTTACCGCTAGACCACGGCCGCTCACAATTTGTTTAAAATAAACACAATTCCATTAAAAAGTCAAGTAATACGTAACAAATAGTTCTTTTTTATACCTTTTAAAAAGTAGCCTAGAAGTACAATCTTTCAAGTTTCAAAAGTACATTTTCAGGTGACGAAACTATTTCTTAAGTCCAATACAAGAAAAGTAGGTCACATTTTATTATTTTAAAGTTGGCAGTACTGTAGGTAATGTTATAAAAGGCTTTAAAGCATTAAGGCTGGCTTTAGTGCAGTTACTTAGGTAACCTAAGGTCGAGAATCCACCGAGCCACATATCTATCAATAGTAATATATGTGGTATATATATAGCTAACCAATAATGTTATACGCATTTATTATTTTACGCTTACTCTACGCCTCAATGAGTCGTCATTATTTTCTACGCCTGTTTAGAAATATTATTTATTATTACACTAATACGGTATATTAACTATATTTTTATTTTCAGTTTTATTTTAATTATTTCAGTCATTTAAGTTTCGCTCGACATGTTATGATCACAATTAGAGTAGCGTCAACTGATACCATAGAAAAGTGCAAGTCGCTTCCGCTATGCCGGTTTGAGCCTCTTCTCATTATACGTGGATCCCGAGGTGTCTACGTGCAAAGAGAAATGCTAAGATTGACAACTTTTTTATTATAGCTCGGCATATGACAACATTCCGCTTGATGTTAAGCTAGAGTGCGGTCCATGAACGGAAACAACTGCTATCACAGAGAAATCTAAATCTAAAAAGAAAAACTAATGATTTGATTAACTACATAAACCTAACAATTAAAAATCATTTTATCATTCATAAAGCTATACGCAGTGGACGGCGATCCTAAGACAAAATGGTGTGCAGTAAAGATTTCATCTAAAGTAGATTTATCGTTCTATAATAATTAGTTTAATAGCCTTTTTGCGACAGAAGATAAGGGTCTCAGTTTATTTTTGTAATTATTGGAATTATGTGTAGGCCTAAAGTTTAAACAACCTTCAGAAATATAAAGCTTTATGTATTATTTTTATAACAGCCAGGCACAACTGCAGTAAACCGTCAGGTGGCAGAAGTCGCCCCACTATGCCGGCCTGGTGCCTCCCCATCTCGCTAACAATAAAATAGGTTAATATCAACTGCAATATAATTAAGAAGTACTAAAACATGTAGTGAATGCAGTAACATTATAAATTCAAAACTAACGCGGTCACAGCTCGCGTGCAAATAAACATAATTAAACTTTTAAATGCAGTTTGCAAACTACACATATCAAGTGCTACTTTTACTATTACTGGTAGTCTGTTATTCTTAGGGCGGGTATACACTACACAAGTTGTAAAAATACATAGAACAATCCCGTAAACCAGAAGTTTTATAAATAATTGTCGCGTTTTGGGAACAGTTTGAAAGTAGCCAGGTATAACGAGAGGAGTGTGTACTGTTAATCTAGATTAGATAGACATCTAGATGGTGCATGCTATCTGGGCCCTGATCTATATAATAAAATTAGCAGCATTATAACTATTCTTCCACTTACAAAGTATAGGTGCAGAAAGGATGTGATTAAACTTTTACTGACTTACAGTTATGAGACAACAGAAGAACTGATGGTGCATGTTAGCTAGTATGTATATTGTATATAATTATGTATTCTATTTAATTTTGAAACTTGTTATGTATTTATATTTATTATATTATATATTATCTTTGTATCATATAACTATTTATTATATTTAATATTTTGTTTTATATATATTGTTTTATTTAGTAGTAATAATTGTACAGCTGGGATCACTCTAATGTAATGGCATCCGTAACACAGGTTTCCTTTACCTAGTACGGATGCCAAAGAGTCTATTTTTAAATAATATTTTGCTGTCTCAATAAAGATTATTATTATTATTATATTATTATACTCGCCTCCTCAAGCCGGCATAGCGGAGGCGACTGTTGCCTGTAGAGATTTATTTATAAAAAAAAACAGACGCGGTATAAATATTTTTTATATCAAAGTTTTTATATATTTTTTGACATGAAACACCGAATATTGAAAGTATCCAGGTATAACGAGAGGAGTGTGCACCGCTCGTCTCCTCAGGCGACTGCTGCCCGCACAGGTTTCTCTGTAGTAGCAGTTGTGGACCGCAGTCTAGCCTCACATCAGGCGGAGTGTTGTCGTATGCCGAGCTACAATAAAAAATAAAGAAAAAAAATGACTGTACAGTGGACTGTACAGCTTAATACATGCATTTAAAAAAATATAAAGAGAATTTAGGCTTTTAATTATGTAGGAAATTATATCTATAGACCCTCCAATTTATAGTAGACCTCATTCGAAAAAAATAGTCTACATTAAACCCCAGGTAGTAAAAATAACTCACTTACCGATAATAATTACGAACATGCATCGCTAATTGCACTTCTGATATTGCAATTGCATGTACCACGTTATTTTATTCGACTCCAGTACGAGATTATAATATTTTTTTAACTTATGCAAAATAACAATCATAATTGTTCAATTTAAAATAATAACTAAAATATGATGATTTGATTAGAATATATTGAGAGGAGTGTGCACTGTCAATCTATATAGTACATGCTCGTCTACTCAAGCCGGAATAGTGGAGGCGACTGCTGCCCGCACAGGTTTCTCTGTAGTAGCTAGCAGTTGTTTCCATTCATGGATCGCACTCTAGATTTACAATAGGCGGAATGTTGTCACATACCGAGCTACAATAAAAAAACCCTAAGTGTCTAGATATTTAAAGAATAAGATGACGTTTAAAGACGATAATTTCCTTTGAGAAATGACGTCATTCAGCACTTGGGTTTACGTGACTAAGAACTTCAGTTACTTTTAAGTATAGTTGGGTACTTAACTAGATGCAGTCAATATAAGGCTTAGCATTCATTGAAGCGTGTTGACTTAAACCTCGTACGATCGCGTTGAAACCACACATTCTACGTTGACACAATGTTCGTAGGTATAAAATCTATAGGCATAAAAATATAAAATAAATACCATATTTTCATCATAATTTATAATAAAATGAACAATTTTTTCATTGTAGCTAGACATTTGACAACATTCCGCTAGAGTGCGGTCCATAAATGGAAACAATTGCTACCACAGATAAATTGCTACAGGTAGCCTCCGCTATGCCGGCTTGAGGAGATGAATGCGTTTATAGCGGCCGTGATCTAGCGGTAGAACGCGTGAACTCACGATGGCTGAAACCCATGTACGAACAAATTTAGCATTTCAATAACAAGAGGACTGGATGGTTGGATATCCGGCTACTCGCAAACTGATCCCGAAACGGGTGTTACACTTGAAAATGGTGGTGCTTTCCCAGATGTACTGGGCTAATAACCATCATCAGTCTGCCTTTGCTCTCTGAAATACGTAATGAAAAGTGAAGACGTATATGGCGACCAAAAAAAAACTAAATGATTAGCACCCCAGTTTATTTACAAAAGAAAAATAAAAGCAAATCGAAATGCCGGCAAAAATAGGAAGCAAAAGAGCAAACACATAGAAATCATAGAAACTACGCCTACGGGCATTCACATGTAATCATATCGAGGAATCTGCTCAAACAAAACAAAAAATATAGAAAGGTGAGATGTACAGATAGAAAAACACTCGAGTACGGTTAGCAGATAAAATATTTTATTCGTAAATATCAAACTTATTGAATTGAGGCGAGCAGTAGAAACTAGAGCGGTAGTTTTGCATCTTATTTTCAGTCTACATCAGACCTTCTTGTGTGTGTATGGGGTCGCGTAGCAAAATTCTGGGGTCGCGAAAGAGTTTAATGTCAAATATTTAAATACACGATTTTATAACATCTAGATGTGTATTAAGACGGTCAGAATTCCCTTTTATTTATGTTATTGCAAAAAATGCAATTTTGATGATAAATAGGGCATATAATTTTTGTAACTATAATTAATACAATTTTACAACTTTTTGTGCAATTTTTAATTTTAGATTTTTGTGTTTCTAAACGAATTCTAAAACTATATATTTTCATATGTATATGTATATTGTTACCTAATAAATAAATCTACAAAAAATATTTATTTATCTTTTTTTTATATTTGTGGGGGGGTCGCCAGGAAACTCGCAATCATAAATGGGATCGTGAATGAAAAAAGTTTAAGAAGCCCTGCTGGTCTACGTTAATTCGATTTAGTGAAATTTTGGTAGTATTAAAATTTATTTGATATATCTTTTGTCTGTCGTAGCTTTTTATAGTAAACTGCCATGTGGCCACACTTCGTCTGATTTTAACTAGAGTGTGGTCCTAGCAGAGTCAGCAGCCAACAGATAAATCACCTCCGCTATGCCAGCTTCAGATAGCCTATTTATTGAGCTTTTATTTTTTAGAATAACGTACTTGAAAACACCGGGTACAGATATTTTAAAATTTCACAAGTCATGGAACGGTGTTCCCGTAAGATTTTTTATTTTATTTATTGTAGCTCGGCATGTGACAACACTCCGCCTGATGCAAAGCTAGAGTGCGGTCCATGAATGGAAACAACTGCTATTACAGAGAAACCTGTGCGGGTAGCAGTCGCCTCCACTATGCCGGCTTGAGGAGACGAGCATGTACCATCCTAGATTGACAGTGCACACTCCTCTCGTTATACCTGTAATACTATTTTTTTTTAAATGTCGGTACTAAACTGTGCTTGTTGTATCACAAGCATTGAGCAACTAAAATACATTTAACATAGTTACATTGGTCAGAATTTAGCCAGATTTGAGCTCACGTCTTCTACCGCTAGATCACGGCCGCTCTAAATTATACGCAGTTATAAATTTAATATTATACTGTACATATAATATTTATAAACAAGCGTACAGAATAATGACGAAACACGTACCCAACCTTCCTATGTCATGAAACACCAACATCTAGTAGAAGTGTGTTTTATTTATACCAGACAAGTCCTAAGGGAATGTCAGGAGCAGATTGTCTCATGGCTTATATATACATACTAGCTGTTGGGTAAAGACCGCGGGCGCAAGCGGCCCGCGGAGGCCCTTTTTGTCGTAAAACGTATTAGATCGAATAGATTTTAGGGCAGTTTTGAAAATATTTAGCTCGCCATCTAAAGGCGTTTAAGTTTCTGAACAAAATTGACCTTTACACGGTTACGCTAACGTATGTACTTTTTGAGAAATAGCGATTTTAGAAAATAAAAAAAAATAAAATAAAAAAGTAGTGCTGGTCATACTGAACAATATTGGTCTTTACACGGTGACGCTAACGTATCTACTTTTCGAGATATGAAGATTTTAGAAAATTAAAAAAAAAAACAAAAATTTAAAAAAAAGTAGTGCTGGTCATACTGAACTATATTGGTCTTCACACGGTGACGCTAACGTATCTACTTTTCAAGATTTGATGATTTTAAAAGATTGAAAAAAAAAATTAAAAAAAGAATAGTGCTGGTCATACTGAACAATATTGGTCTTTACACGGTTACGTTGACGTATGTACTTTTTGAGTAATAGCGATTTTAGAAAATTCAAAAAAAAAAAAACAAAATTAAAAAAAAGTAGTGCTGGTCATACTGAACAATATTGGTCTTTACACGGTTACGTTAACGTATGTACTTTTTGAGTAATGGCGATTTTAGAAAATTAAAAAAAAAAAACAAAATTAAAAAAAAAAGTAGTGCTGGTCATACTGAACAATATTGGTCTTTACACGGTGACGCTAACGTATGTACTTTTTGAGATACGGCGATTTAAAAAAAATTGAAAAAAAAATAAAAAAACAAATAGTGCTGGTCATACTGAACAAAATTGTTTTTTACATGGTTACTCTGACGTATCTACTTCTTGAGATATTTTAAAAAAGCCCGCCGCGCGGAGCAAATTTGATGTTCACGCGGCCGCGCTCACCGTCCGACTGACAGTAAAGCCGTTTCGATCGTTCGTCCCGAAAATGCGTCGTTATATTTTCATTGCGCGCTCTGAACGGGCGGAACATAGAGAGCGCGAGCCCCGACGAGCGATCGACGCGGATGCTGTTAGGCCACGCCCACCGCCATGCTCCGTTTCATATTGGCGTACTGGCGGGAAAAGGATATAAATACGATCGAGGAAAAATTTTTTTTGAGCAATTTTGAAAAAAAAAAGTATCGTTTTCGAAATTAGAGGACATTCCCTACAACGTTTGTTCCGGCACTTTTGCCTCATCTCTTTCCGTTTCCGAGATATCGCTACCACTTCCGGTCCAGAATCGACTTCCGGTCAAAGTCGTATTTTTCTCGACGGTTTTGGGACGTCCTCTATACGACTCAAAAAACCGCTACCCTCCACTATACCGGCAAGTACTAAATAATTGATGTCAATAGATCAGTGAGTGAGTGGTATTGCAGCTATATATTAGTACTAGCTGTTGGGTAAAAGCCGCGGGCGCAAGCGGCCCGCGGAGGCCCTTTTTGTCGTAAAACGTATTAGATCGAATAGATTTTAGGCAGTTTTGAAAATATTTAGCTCGCCATCTAAAAGCGTTTACGTTTCTGAACAAAATTGGTCTTTACACGGTGACGCTAACGTATCTACTTTTCGAGATATGGCGATTTTAAAAAATTAAAAAAAAAACAAAATTAAAAAAAAATTAGTGCTGGTCATACTGAACAAAATTGGTCTTTACACGGTGACGCTAACGTATCTACTTTTCGAGATATGGCGATTTTAAAAAATTAAAAAAAAAAAAATTAAAAAAAAGTAGTGCTGGTCATACTGAACAATATTGGTCTTTACACGGTGACGCTAACGTATGTACTTTTTGAGTAATAGCTATTTTAGAAAATTAAAAAAAAAAAAGCAAATAGTGCTGGTCATACTGAACAATATTGATCTTTACACGGTGACGCTAACGTATCTACTTTTCGAGATATGAAGATTTTAAAAAATTAAAAAAAAAAAACAAAAATTAAAAAAAAAAAGTGCTGGTCACACTGAACAAAATTGGTCTTTACACGGTGACGCTAACGTATCAACTTTTCGAGATATGGCGATTTTAAAAAATTAAAAAAAAAACAAAAGTTTAAAAAAAAAATAGTGCTGGTCATACTGAACAATATTGGTCTTTACACGGTGACGCTAACGTATCTACTTTTCGAGATATGGCGATTTTAAAAAATTAAAAAAAAAACAAAAATTTAAAAAAAAAATAGTGCTGGTCATACTGAACAATATTGGTCTTTACACGGTGACGCTAACGTATCTACTTTTCGAGATATGAAGATTTTAAAAAATTAAAAAAAAAACTAAAACAATAATTTAAAAAAATAGTGCTGGTCACACTGAACAAAATTGTTCTTTACATGGTTACTCTGACGTATCTACTTCTTGAGATATTTAAAAGAAAGCCCGCCGCGCGGAGCAAATTCGATGTTCACGCGGCCGCGCTCACCGTCCGACTGACCGAGGTAAAGCCCTTTCGATCGTTCGTCCCGAAAATGCCTCGTCGCGGATGCTGTTAGGCCACGCCCACCGCCATGCTCCGTTTCATATTGGCGTACCGGCGGGAAAAGGATAAAAATACGATCGAGGAAAAATTTTTTTCGAGCAATTTTGAAAAAAAAAGTATCGTTTTCGAAATTATAGGGCATTCCCTACAACTTTCTCTTCGGGGTGACTGCCCCGAGTCGCCCCGTTTCCGAGATATCGCTGTCACTTCCGGTCCAGAATCGACTTCCGGTCAAAGTCGTATTTTTCTCGACGGTTTTGGGACGTCCTCTATACGACTCAAAAAACCGCTACCCTCCACTATACCGGCAAGTACGAAATAATTGATGTCAATAGATCAGTGAGTGAGTCAGTGGTATTGCAGCTATATATTAGTACTAGCTGTTGGGTAAAAGCCGCGGGCGCAAGCGGCCCGCGGAGGCCCTTTTTGTCGTAAAACGTATTAGATCGAATAGATTTTAGGCAGTTTTGAAAATATTTAGCTCGCCATCTAAAAGCGTTTACGTTTCTGAACAAAATTGGTCTTTACACGGTGACGCTAACGTATCTACTTTTCGAGATATGGCGATTTTAAAATATTTAAAAAAAAACAAAATTTAAAAAAAAATTAGTGCTGGTCATACTGAACAAAATTGGTCTTTACACGGTGACGCTAACGTATCAACTTTTCGAGATATGGCGATTTTAAAAAATTAAAAAAAAAAAACAAAAATTTAAAAAAAAAATAGTGCTGGTCATACTGAACAATATTGGTCTTTACACGGTGACGCTAACGTATCTACTTTTCGAGATATGAAGATTTTAAAAAATTAAAAAAAAAACTAAAACAAAAATTTAAAAAAATAGTGCTGGTCACACTGAACAAAATTGTTCTTTACATGGTTACTCTGACGTATCTACTTCTTGAGATATTTAAAAGAAAGCCCGCCGCGCGGAGCAAATTCGATGTTCACGCGGCCGCGCTCACCGTCCGACTGACCGAGGTAAAGCCGTTTCGATCGTTCGTCCCGAAAATGCCTCGTCGCGGATGCTGTTAGGCCACGCCCACCGCCATGCTCCGTTTCATATTGGCGTACCGGCGGGAAAAGGATATAAATACGATCGAGGAAAAATTTTTTTTGCCCGATTTTGAAATTTTTTTTTTTGATTTCGCCATAAGACGACATTCTCTACAACTTTCTCTACGGGGTGACTGCCCCGACTCGCCCCGTTTCCGAGATATCGCTACTACTTCCGGTCCAGAATCGACTTCCGGTCAAAGTCGTATTTTTCTCGACGGTTTTGGGACGTCCTCTATACGACTCAAAAAACCGCTACCCTCCACCATACCGGCAAGTACGAAATAATTGATGTCAGTCAGTCAGTCAGTGAGTGGTATTGCAGCTATATATTAGTACTAGCTGTTGGGTAAAAGCCGCGGGCGCAAGCGGCCCGCGGAGGCCCTTTTTGTCGTAAAACGTATTAGATCGAATAGATTTTAGGCAGTTTTGAAAATATTTAGCTCGCCATCTAAAAGCGTTTACGTTTCTGAACAAAATTGGTCTTTACACGTTGACGCTAACGTATCTACTTTTCGAGATATGGCGATTTTAAAAAATTAAAAAAAAAAAATTAAAAAAAAGTAGTGCTGGTCATACTGAACAATATTGGTCTTTACACGGTGACGCTAACGTATGTACTTTTTGAGTAATAGCTATTTTAGAAAATTAAAAAAAAAAAAGCAAATAGTGCTGGTCATACTGAACAATATTGATCTTTACACGGTGACGCTAACGTATCTACTTTTCGAGATATGAAGATTTTAAAAAATTAAAAAAAAAAAAAAAATTAAAAAAAAAAGTGCTGGTCATACTGAACAAAATTGGTCTTTACACGGTGACGCTAACGTATCAACTTTTCGAGATATGGCGATTTTAAAAAATTAAAAAAAAAAACAAAAGTTTAAAAAAAAATTAGTGCTGGTCATACTGAACAATATTGGTCTTTACACGGTGACGCTAACGTATCTACTTTTCGAGATATGGCGATTTTAAAAAATTAAAAAAAAAACAAAAATAAAAAAAAAAATAGTGCTGGTCATACTGAACAATATTGGTCTTTACACGGTGACGCTAACGTATCTACTTTTCGAGATATGAAGATTTTAAAAAATTAAAAAAAAAACTAAAACAAAAATTTAAAAAAATAGTGCTGGTCACACTGAACAAAATTGTTCTTTACATGGTTACTCTGACGTATCTACTTCGTGAGATATTTAAAAGAAAGCCCGCCGCGCGGAGCAAATTCGATGTTCACGCGGCCGCGCTCACCGTCCGACTGACCGAGGTAAAGCCGTTTCGATCGTTCGTCCCGAAAATGCCTCGTCGCGGATGCTGTTAGGCCACGCCCAAGCGCCATGCTCCGTTTCATATTGGCGTACCGGCGGGAAAAGGATAAAAATACGATCGAAGAAAAATTTTTTTCGAGCAATTTTGAAAAAAAAAGTATCGTTTTCGAAATTATAGGGCATTCCCTACAACCTTCTCTTCGGGGTGACTGCCCCGACTCGCCCCGTTTCCGAGATATCGCTACCACTTCCGGTCCAGAATCGACTTCCGGTCAAAGTCGTATTTTTCTCGACGGTTTTGGGACGTCCTCTATACGACTCAAAAAACCGCTACCCTCCACCATACCGGCAAGTGCGAAATAATTGATGTCAGTCAGTCAGTCAGTCAGTCAGTGGTATTGCAGCTATATATTAGTACTAGCTGTTGGGTAAAAGCCGCGGGCGCAAGCGGCCCGCGGAGGCCCTTTTTGTCGTAAAACGTATTAGATCGAATAGATTTTAGGCAGTTTTGAAAATATTTAGCTCGCCATCTAAAAGCGTTTACGTTTCTGAACAAAATTGGTCTTTACACGGTGACGCTAACGTATCTACTTTTCGAGATATGGCGATTTTAAAAAATTAAAAAAAAAACAAAATTTAAAAAAAAATTAGTGCTGGTCATACTGAACAAAATTGGTATTTACACGGTGACGCTAACGTATCTACTTTTCGAGATATGGCGATTTTAAAAAATTAAAAAAAAAAAAATTTAAAAAAAGTAGTGCTGGTCATACTGAACAATATTGGTCTTTACACGGTGACGCTAACGTATGTACTTTTTGAGTAATAGCTATTTTAGAAAATTAAAAAAAAAAGCAAATAGTGCTGGTCATACTGAACAATATTGATCTTTACACGGTGACGCTAACGTATCTACTTTTCGAGATATGAAGATTTTAAAAAATTAAAAAAAAAAAAAAAAAAATTTAAAAAAAAAAGTGCTGGTCATACTGAACAAAAGTGGTCTTTACACGGTGACGCTAACGTATCAACTTTTCGAGATATGGCGATTTTAAAAAATTAAAAAAAAAAAAAACAAAAATTAAAAAAAAAAATTGTGCTGGTCATACTGAACAATATTGGTCTTTACACGGTGACGCTAACGTATCTACTTTTCGAGATATGAAGATTTTAAAAAATTAAAAAAAAACTAAAACAAAAATTTAAAAAAATAGTGCTGGTCACACTGAACAAAATTGTTCTTTACATGGTTACTCTGACGTATCTACTTCTTGAGATATTTAAAAGAAAGCCCGCCGCGCGGAGCAAATTCGATGTTCACGCGGCCGCGCTCACCGTCCGACTGACCGAGGTAAAGCCGTTTCGATCGTTCGTCCCGAAAATGCCTCGTCGCGGATGCTGTTAGGCCACGCCCAAGCGCCATGCTCCGTTTCATATTGGCGTACCGGCGGGAAAAGGATAAAAATACGATCGAGGAAAAAATTTTTTCGAGCAATTTTGAAAAAAAAAGTATCGTTTTCGAAATTATAGGGCATTCCCTACAACTTTTTCTACGGGGTGACTGCCCCGACTCGCCCCGTTTCCGAGATATCGCTACCACTTCCGGTCCAGAATCGACTTCCGGTCAAAGTCGTATTTTTCTCGACGGTTTTGGAACACCCTCTATACGACTCAAAAAACCGCTACCCTCCACCATACCGGCAAGTACGAAATAATTGATGTCAGTCAGTGAGTGAGTCAGTCAGTGGTATTGCAGCTATATATTAGTATAATAATAATAATAATATAAATATTGAGGTTACACAAGATTTTTTCTTTTACTTATCGTATTAGGGTTATATTTTGATGTTAACGATCAAGTTTGCTAGTGAGTTATGTGTAGTGCATAGGTACGACGAAGGAGCTTTTTAATAACAAGACGAAGGATCAGACGATACTGGTTTATTTCCTATCTACTACGGCTTATATAAGGACAAAATCAATAACTTATAAAACTATCTTTTGGGGTTATATGGTTATCATGAAACTAAATTCACCTTATGGCTAACGATAAAAATTAGAGTTAAAATTAGTTTGTTATTATGAAAAACTTAAAGATAAACTAGAATCACTTATTTCTAGGGTTAAAGCGGTTGTCGTGTAATAAACTACTGTACTTTATTGATTTTCTTATGACAATCGATAAATATAATGGTTTTCTTAAATCGTATTTGTTACAACGACATAACTCGTGTGACGACATGCAATGAAACTGTCTGCTCACTTCGAACAAACGGATATAAATTGTGTTTGATAATTTTATTATCATATTGCATTTGCATATTGCTGATCTTTGACCGGCCGAATACTCCATGATTACTTCCCCATTTAAATAGGAACTTAAAGAGAGTTCTACGAGAGATTTGTGATGTATACATACAAAATAAAAAGTAAATATTCTTTGGTTAAGAAAACAATTTCTTAATTTTGCTGTAGTAAAATATTTAAGAAAATTAGTAATAATTGGTAAATAAAAATAAAATATTGACGCAGAGTTCGGAAGTGTTCCCCGAAGGAAATGTCGTAAGCCTGCTTTTGAAGTGGAATTCAAAATATTAAAGGATTGTCTTCGGAATTTTTTACGAATATTCGGATCAACTTGAATAACTTTATTTCGCGTTTTTACTGACTAATTGAATTTTATTATGTAAACAAATCATCGAAATGGAATTAATTGGATTTTCTCAGATACTAACACGAAAGAAAAAGCATGGTAACGTAATGTACCACCATTTTTAAATGTAACACTGGTGAAATTTGTACCACAAGTTCAGAATTAGTTTGAAAGTAGCCGAGTATAATGAGAGAGGTTTGCTCTAACTGGACTGTCTCCTCTGCTGGTATAGTAAAAGAGACTGCTACCTGCACTCCTCTATACTTGAACCGTTACATCAGACGGAGTAAGGTCATATGCCGAGTTACCACTGCCCATTTTATAGTATAAAGGCTTCTATGTAATAAAAATCAATTGCTGTTCGTTAGTCTCGCTAAAACTTAAGAACGGCTGGACTGATTTGGCTAATTTTGGGTTTGAATTATTTGTGGAAGTCCAGGGAAGGTTTAAAAGGTGAGCAAATATGACAAAAATGCTTAGAATATAGTAAAAACAACAATTTCGCTTTCCCTTAGAAACTATTCTTTTGGTTTTAAATGTCAAACATTTAACCTTCGTCCCGTCGCGTCGCGCGTCGTTTAGAAATCTATTAAATTTAAAAGTCGTTCAGAAATGCTTTTTTTTTCATTGATTCTGAGGCGGTGCGAAGTTTGCTGGGTCAGCTAGTAATAAATAAAAATATATCATAACTTTAGTTACCACGATAATAGAAAATAAATTGCATTAGCAACCACCTCAAGGGAACAGTCATGGTCTAGATTTATATATTGTTACATTTCTATATCTGCAATTTAATTAGATTTTATTTAAAAAATATTTTTAAAATTTTTAAATTTCTACTGACAGCAGTCGCCTTTGCAATACCGGCTCGAGGAGAGGAGTGTGCACTGTCGACCTGAATGGTGCACAGATCTTTTCAAGCTGCATAGTGGAAACGTCTGCTGTCTGCAGACATTTCTCTAGTTATATAATTATTCCGCTCATGCACCGGTCCCTAGCTTGCTATCGAGTGGAGTGTGACCTAGTAGGTAATATGAATGAATATTTTCTATTAAATTGTACGCGTCTATGACTATACGCTACATGTAAAGTAATATTCCCCAGTGTCCAGTCCGCGTGTCCAGATTCCGTCCACGTATTCGTCGAATGATACACCGTGGGGTTTCAATCGGAAATTCTGTATTCTAGTGCTAGGCCAGAGTCCGACATAATACTGATACGTCCCCCAAGGGTAAAGGGTTTCCACACGAAAAATGGTATTAACACTTAGGGACATTAAAAGGTTCGTGATTTTGGTTTCGTGATTGTATCTGAAGAATATTGTTTAAATGACTTAAATGAAACTCCGAAATGTAATGAAGTTTACATAGTTTGAGCATTTACATAGTTTGTCATTTTGGGTTTGTGACCTTCGCGAGGGTAACTAATATACCAACGTTATTCTGTCAACAAAGACCCTAAACTTTTGACTTCAAATGTTTTAGTGACAGAATATCTCTCAAAATACTGGATTAGTATAAAGAGAATGAATTGCTAATGCAGTAAAAAAAGAAAGATCTTACACAACATTATTTTATATGTAATATTCCGATGTATAATTAATATCACAATAATTCTGTGCAGAAAAATAAAGACCTTCGAAATCGTTACGTATTTATTAAAGATATCGATTCCCAAGGGAAAAATCGTGAGGGCATAATTAGGCAGGGAGTAGGAGGAAAGTTAAGTAAGACCCGAAATGTGTCGCAGTAGCATTTTTGGTTTCTAAGAAAAAAAGGTGAAATACGAAATTGTGGGTAGGGTAGGTAGTACGTAATTATTATTTTATGTAGTTGAAGAGCGCCATCTAGTATCAAATAGTAGAAATAATTATAATTGATTATAAATTTGTTTCATGACTCTCTACTAGATGGCGCTGTATATTTAATTTTCCATTCGTTTTTTATTATTGTATACTTTTATATATTATTATTAAATAGATTATATTATTAACAAATACATATTTTTTAAATAAATGTCTAATATTATTTCATATAGTAAATTTTGTATTGTTTGCAGTGCCATCTAGTAACAAGTAGCAGAAATATAATTGATTATAAATTAATTTCACAATATACTACTAGATGGCGCTGTGGATATTTTCATTATAGTTTTTATTAACGAGTTTATTATTATTGCTTACTATTATCTATTGAGATTATATTATTAAACAAATAAATATTTTTTAATAGTTAAGTAACATAAAAATACGCATACAGTAAGAATTTCAAATGGTTTTTTATTTTTTATTGTTTGCAGCGCCATCTAGTATGAAGTAGTAGAAATATAAATGATTAAATAAATAATTTCTTAATATGCTACTAGATGGCGCTGATAAATTTATTTAATGATTGATTTAAAAACAAAAGTACCTATACAGTAAAATATTTTGTTATTAGAATGCCTGAATGACGTCCCGTTTATTGAAATCAACGGTTCATTACATTCATCAAGTTCAAATTAATTGCAAAAGGGTTATTCTGATATCCGATTTAATAAGCGTAAAATGCATAAATAAAAATAGTAATATTTACGTAGTAAAGTTATAATGAAATATATGAAGTAAACTTTGTAATAAAATTACCAGAAATTATGTATGATTTGAGCCTATAAAGTCGGTGAATCGTCGGATTAATTGCCATTTAAATTAATTGCTTTAATTTCCCAAAACCCTAATTGCTTTTTAACATTACTTTAACATTCATAATTGTGAAATATAAATACTCGAGGGAATCGTTTTGTCTACTCGAATACGTACTTCATACGTTATTTAATACAGTTTTTAATTAAAATTAAGTCAGAATAGTGCCACTTGACATATCAAGTGACTGTAATTAATTTATTACCAATTTGTTAATTCTTATTCAAATAATTAATGAATTTATATTTATTTGAGTTATTTTCTATTTACTACAGGATTCTTTTTAACATAATAACGTATATGACAAAACTGATGTTAAGCTAGAGTACGGTCCACGAACGGAAACAACTACTGCATTAAACAAATTGCTACATGCAGCAGTCACCTCCGCTATGGCGACTTGAGGAGATAAACGTGCTTGAATCCAAATTGACTTTCGTTATAGTCCTAATCCCGAAACGCTACATTGCCGCTTCACGGGTGTTACATTCGAAAGTGTTAATAGTTGGTACTACCCTAGACTGCTAGAGGATAATAAACACTAGGATACTTTTTTAAATTTATTTATTTATATATTTTTTTATTTTCTTAATTTATTCACTATATTTACAATTTAAAAAATAGAATAATCTTGTGCCCCCCATCGGGACTTCCACATGGGCTTATTTGAGAGGCACTGCACCTTAACTACCTAATTATTAACTAACAAAAATTGTTTTAATAAAATCAACAGCGTAGAACTGCCACTCTTCTTTTACAACAGGAACTCTAAACGTGTTATACTAATTAATCGTCGCACGCGTGTGGGCAACAATCTCTTTATAAAATAAATAAATGTTATAATACTTAGTATTCAATCGATGGGCATTCTTGAAGGATTATCGATAAACCAAAATTATTGTATTTTTTGCACAAAATGACACGCTCCTATTAATTATAATATTATTATGATTGACGAATCTTTAAATGTGTCACATAATCCCTTGATTGTGTTAGGGTAGGCAGACAATGAAGTTTTTGTACTTCTTTAGGCCAATTCCCGGATTTTCAAGGATTAAGTTCATTTAACAATAGCATTAACGTTTTGCTCATTTTTCAACCCAAAATTGTGTTACTACGTTATAATTATATGTATTATTAAAGTTAAATTATATAGCTTTGTGTGGATTCGTCGCATTAATTGCTATTGGACTTTTATATCAAATATAAAATATAAATAAGAAATCTATCGCTATTTTCTATGCTAAAGCTCCTATGTTTTGTAGGTATACTGTCAATTTTTTTTATACTTATTTGATTTATTGCCTAAATATAATAATAAAATAAAAATTCTTGATTCAAACAGGGAATTTATAGAAAAACTGCGAATGCATTTTTTCCTAACTTCAAAATCGATATGTGCCATCATTTTATGTAAAAGAGGCGAAAAAAGTGTGTAAGGCCACTCGTCAAGCCGGCATTACGGAGGCGACTGCGGCCTGTAGAAATTTCTCTGTGGTAGCAGTTGTTTCCATTCATTTGTTGTCATATGCCGAGCTACAATAATAAAAAAATAAAGGCCGTGGAAAGCAAGGATATTGCGTATCAGAGATAGGTGTAATATTTAATTTTTATAAAGTTTTACTACCCCTTTCATTAAATAGTATACGAGGATTTTTTCATACAATCTTTGTTTCTTTATATAATTTTTATTCGCGTAGTTGTTAGCAAATTTTACTTTTATAAATAACCAGAGGCCATAAACAACTTTAAAGGACAGGAAATTGTTGGAGGAAGGATATTAAAACCAAATCCTTGTTTTGATAAACATTTTTCGTTGTTATTCCTGTGACGTCATCTTAAAGTTTCCTTTTTAGTACGTACTTTTATTCTTGTTTCTTTTTTTTATTGTAGCTCGGCATGTAACCACACCCCGCCTGAAGATAAATTTCTACAGGCAGATGTCGTCTCCTCTTTGTCGGTTCATGTTCATCCTCCAAGTTGACAGTGCAGCTCCTCTCGTTATGCCTAATCCCGAAACGACTAAGCGCTAAGACGAGTGGGTTATTAAACAAGCTCACATACTCTTTAGATTATAAATTGTCTGCTAACATAACCACCCGCATCCTCTATTACCAACTTAAAACGCCCGAAGCAAACTCGTTTCCTTGCAAAAAGTTTTCGCTTCATTTTTTCAACATCCTGATAGTTATATTTATTTATTATATTATTATAATGTTTATTTGACTATCTCACAGAGATGCGGAGCGGGCTCGTTGTTTAGTTTTCTAAACGTATTAAGCTTCTGTAGGGTGACCATAATATCTAAGGTTATATATTTTTTTTCATTTCATTACACTATAGATATCTCCGCTGATATCAATAAGGGTTAGCTGGTAGACAATGCCTGAGGCATTTAGCTCACCTGTGTGCCATTCATGTCCAATAACGTGTTTTGTTTTTCAGTGATTAATTTGTAAGTAGAATAGAATATAATTAGTATGAAGGAATGCATGCAGGCAAAAACTCTTTGAAGCAAGCACCATTGTTTTTAATTTAATAAAAAAATATGGGTTTTTATTATTGTTGGAATATTTTCCTAAACGGACGTGAGTGTCGTTTTTAACCTTAAAAGTTTGGTAGGCAGACTCCTGATTGTTATTTCTTTTATTCTAGTGAATTGATTTGGAATTAGCTTGAAAGTAGTCAGGTTTAAGAAGAGAAGTATGCACTGTCAACTTGAATAGTTAGTTGCGCATTCGTCTACTCTAAATCTCGTTAAATGTTGACCGGTTTATGTACTTTAGTCGTTCAGTGTTTATAATACAAGTAAAAAAGTGAAAAAAAAAACTTCTTAACTTTCTACTTGATGTTTTAGTAAAGATTTAACTACACAAAATTTAAACGAAATTGTCCCGATTATTGAAATAATCTTAGTCACTCTAAGTCATATTTTAAAGTGAACAATTCAATGCCCCTTATTTGATCAAGTTACCTATGTAATATAGATATAATATTTTATAAAGTTTTAATACCAAAAGTTATTACTTTGTAAATATTAATAGGAAATATTACAAAACTAGTGATGTAATAAAAACTTCTGTGAACCAGTTTTAATCGTGTTGATTTTTATGATAACGTTTAACGTTAAACGCTTTGTTAAATATATTCGTATTATACTTTTTTAAATTTAGTTTCTAAACAGTTAGCTTTACTAGTTATTAAAATTAATAATTTTTATACATAGTCGCGAACTTTGGACCTTTGCCTGAAATATTTCCTAAAACATTCACTCATTTGGAAAAAGGTCGAAAACGCCAGATCAAGTTGAATCAAATCTAGCAACTTACATATTTTTATAGTATGCTATCATGTAGATTATAGGTTATTATAGGTTCGGCGTAGGTTCATTAGCTAATATTCTTTAACAAATTACAAAAATAACTTTACTGTATAGGTATCTACTTCTCTAGGAAATAAAATAAAATACACAAACAGGTGTGGTAAAAGCGATATATTTTTTTGTATTTTTCCATCAAAACATATAAGATTGATTGACAAGTTCCACTCTCATAAAGGGCTACCCTTGTATTTCCAATAAATACTGGAATAATGGTATTATCGCGTGCCGTTATCGTGTAAAAAAACAAATTTACGGATAATAAAGAGGTTTTTTTAGATAAAAACTATTTTTAGTTTTGTGGGGTGTTTGAGAGTTGTATTGTCTCTGTCTATCCTAGTTTAATTGAAATTTTAAGTACAATCAGCAAGATGTTAGCTGCATCACCTTAAGGACTGCTTGGACTGCAGACTTATTCTTGAACAAAACGAAAATGGTTTACAATCAAAACATTCATATTCATATTTATTTATTTATTGTTTCACAAATGTGGACTCCGGCGATACAATATTTAGGTAAGTATAACAAAATTAAGCTCAAAATAGAATCTATAAATAAATTCCAGAAGAGTGTAGTAACATTTTTCTATTAACAGTGCTTTACATGTTTTTTTTCCATTG
The DNA here is from genome assembly GCA_948150575.1 of Tinea pellionella. NCBI lineage: Eukaryota > Metazoa > Arthropoda > Insecta > Lepidoptera > Tineidae > Tinea > Tinea pellionella. The sequence goes on along the minus strand of OX411254.1, from coordinate 517,307 downwards.
TCATATTGAACAACCTAAAATAAAGGGACGAGAGTGGATGCCGTGCCTCATGGCAATAATTATCTACTCTAATATAGAAATTCTTAAGTGCAATGAAATTATGACAGCGAAAAAATAAAGTAATACCCCGCTTTACGCGAGGGATACGTTCAGCAAAAACTCACGATAAATGAAATTCGCGTATAAGGGGGTCACGTTTAAGCATAACCAAAATTCAGTACAAAATGCAAATCAATACTTTAATTCTAAAAACACATTACATGCATATGTCTTCTGGGTTGCGTTTCGTTTACGGTCTTGTAAAATATTTTCATAACACGCAACACTGTTTTTTACTGATTGACACACGGTCATCATCACTGTCTATGCTTTGCAATATGTCCAAACCTGAATAAATCTTTGAAAGAGCTATTTTAGCGCGAAATTTGAAGTTCGTATAAAACCGAAACCGCGCATAACGGGGTCTCACAAAGCGGGGTGTTACTGTAAAATAAAATACAAGATTTCGAATGCGTGAAAGAAGAGAGAATATAACGGGATGAGACCGTACAAAAGTGGATGACAGGGCAGGGGCGTACTACTAAGACATTCTTTTGAGCCAGACTGGTCAACTGCGCAGACGAAACTGGTTTCCGATTACTCTGGTGGGGACATGAGTCTGAGCTAAGATACATAGTTGAAACATCTAAACGAAATTAAAATTTATTATAGGTAACTGCGCTTTCTACGCTAAAAGCACGTTCGATACACCTATTATAATAAACTTTACCCACACCTACGCGTATATGCGTGACGTGTTGACTTTACATCAACAATTATTTATACGCAGCCGGGAAGAGTGCGTTACGCCTGTGCACGTAGGTATAAAATCTACTTAAGCGTATAAAATATTGACGAGACGCCTCTGTGAACAGGGGACTAAATTATTCCACTTGCAAAATCCGGTTACGGAAACAAACGAGAGCTTTTCTCTTAAAGCTCTAAAACCCATGTTATTGATATACCGAACTGTACGGTTTCTAACGGAAATGCAATCTTAGTACCGGAGATTGTACGGGGTGGTAGTGCGGGGATCGCATGACAGGAACACTGCTAGCATTCTACTCTTTGATTGTGATCATCTTTTATTATCTTAGACTTCTCGCATTGCAATTTGATCTTTATGTACAATACAATAAAGATTTTATTGTTTTCTCAGTATTTATCTACGTCTATCCTAGTAGAATCTTGTTTGTAGTTTATTTAAAATATTATTTAGCATTGTTTTTTCTTTCTTCTAAAATAGCTCCTTCTTTTTATTTCAGATTATGTCAATCAAGTAATTCCTTTGGAGAAAATTGGAAACCTTCTTGTTTTACAGGTAAGTGGAATTTTTTTATATTTTTAGATGTCGAAAGATGTCGTTCATCATTTCTTAAGCTAAATTGACGTGTCGTAATTCAACATTGAAGCTTTTTTTTATAAAAGAAATATTACATAATTATATTTATTTATTATTGTTATAATTTTTTAAAACAGTCTTGTTATTTTGCTTTTAGAACCAAGTTTTTTTTTAGTCATCTCTAGCCAGCCAACCCATATAGACCCACCACTTTCAGGATCATCAGTTTGGAAGTAACCAGGTATAACTGGAGCAGACAACTGCTACTTGCAAATATTGGTGGTACATGTGGCCGTAGATGAGTGGTGAATCACGAATGGATTTTCGTAAGATCGTTCTAAATAAATTTCATATCAAAATATGGTAGTCGTCGATGCTCCACAATGGGTTTTGAATGTCTCCGTGGGGAATTGGCTTCAAATTCGCAATTCGTATTTACTTGCGAGTTAGGTTATTTACTTAGGAAAGTTTATTTCATATGTTAAGGGACAAAAGTACTAGAGAGGAAAAAAAGCAGTTTCAGAACTTATTATAACCCACATTCCTTTGCGTGTTAAAGGAAAAGTTCCTAGAATTCTTGCTCAAAGTTTTCCGGACGTTTATTCTTGATCAATTTCGTTGTTTTGTGTTTATCAGTATCGTCTGAAATTGTATCTTATATACAGTGAATATTATCGCTTTAAGAATTAATTAAAAATCGTTTCTTTCATAGGTATGAAATTAATATTAAATAGTTAAAAGACTAAGTACATCATTTTTAATAGGTACACCAAATCTCGTACATATAATTTTTATGAACCAGTTTCAATTTGAATAAAATTATAGTGAAAATTAAGGCAAAATAAAAATCGAAATCGAATTGTTATCAGAAATAGACTTTCGAGTTTCGATTTGATTAAAATAATTTGGTAAAAATTTAAACGAAAAATTATTGAAATCGAATTGTTATCAGAAATAAGTCTTTCAAATCTTATATAATATCAACAAAATATTCGATAAAGCGTTTAGTAGAAAATCTTATGGGTGAAATGCCTTTATTTATCGATCTTAAAAGAAAGAATTTCAACGTAAAATAAAACATATACGAGTATTTCGATAAGATTTCATTTTGTAAATTATATTACATGGATTTTATGGCAGAATGATGTTATTATGTTATACTCACGACTTTTTGTTATTGCTGAATTTGGTATTATTAAATTATGACGAAAATTGAACGGAAAACATTCAACGTGCACGCAATAGAATGAGCCGAGATGAGAATCGAATCCATGTCCTCCGCTTTGCGCACGGTGGCCCTAACTAAGAGTCTTGTCATTTATGCCGAGCTACTATAAAAAAATTATAAAAATCACAGAGAATTCATTGTTTGGAGGGGTTTCTGCTATATTTCCTGCTGTCACTTGACCAAAACCAGGATAATATTGTTTTGATGCGTATTTGTCCGTGGTAATAGATGGTGTCCCTACATCATAAAATATCTTCAACAAAGTAATATATTTTATTAAGACGTGTTTCCCTTAAAGTTTTATGCAACCCTCCTACCTCGTCCTATCTAAATTATGAGCAATTTAACAGGAAAATGTGCTCCTTAACGACGATAATTTAAGTTTAGATGTTTTTGAAATTTTAATGAATTCCCTGAGTAATAATTTGCTATAAGTTGTTTGAGGATGAAAAGTTTTTAAGATTAAATAAGAACTCGAATGATGAATTTCTTTGCGATTTGGTGTTTTTATAACTTACGAACTTCGTATAACTTCGCATTCCCATCCCATTCCCGTAGAGAAAAAAGAAAATAAATTCTAAAACCTTTTCTAATAAACGGCCTATCTGAGAAGACCGGTAGCTCCGAGACGCGTTCGATTCCCACCTCAGCTCCTAACGTTGATTTATTATGTTTAATTGTTATCATAAGGCAATTTAAATTTGCAAAAAATAATAATAATAAGTAGTAAATCGATTCTGTATTGTTATAAAAACCCTAAGAAGACTTTAAAATAGATGTAATAATAAAATTTTATTTAATTTCAGAATTTTATTTTTAGAAAACAGTTCCGTAATTTAATCTCAATTATTAACGGTCGTATAAATGCTGAAAACGTAAATGCTGTACTGAAACGAGCGGCCATATTTGTCCACCTGATAATCTCGGATTAAACCTTCCAACTTACTCTACCGCACTAATCTCCTTTCAGGACATACTTTCACTTGTCCACTGATGTCAAACTGAAGACGGTTACCAGGGATTTTAGGTCACATATTCGCGATACTATAAATATAAAAATTAAATGAAATAGCAAAGGTTAGTGGACGTAATAATATATCAAAAATACGTTTTTATACGTAAAACCGGCATAGCGGAGGCGACGGCTGCCTGTAGAAATGTCTCTGTGGTAGCTGTTAATTTCGTTCATGGACGCACTCAAGCTTTACATCAGGCGGAGTGTTATCATGTGTATTATAATGTGTCCCGTGAAGTGACCTGGTCGCGTTTAGAAGTATGCATTGTCAACCTAGATGATGTACATTCGTCTCCTTAAGTCGGCATGCGGAGGCGACTACAGCCTGCAGAAATAATGTTATACGTATATATATAACTCACGTATATTTCAAATAAACATACATTTAGGCAAATATTTTGAAATGATTTATTACTAATTAATTAATCATTAGCTTTTCACGTGCATTCATGTGTCACCTAATTAATTTGATATTAATATAGTTATGAATGTTTAATAATTTACATTTAAAAAATAACTATTAATTTTTTTTAAAATTGCAGCTCAGCATGACCACTCCGCCTGATGTAAAGTTAGAGTGCCATAAATGGAAACTATTTCTACTACAGGTAAATTTCTACAGGCAGCAGTCGCTTCCGCTATGCCAGCCTGAGGGGACGAATGTGCACCATCCAGATTGACAGAACACACTCCTCTCGTCTAACATGGCTAATTTCAAACTGTTCCCGAACCGCGACAAAGTCACTTCACGGATGTTACACTCGAAAATGGCGGTACTATCCCAGGACGGCGGACTGGGCTAATAACCATCATCAGTCTACCACTTTATTCATAAAAGAATATATATCATAAGAAACATATTACAAGTTTTTGGCATGATCAAATCCTGACTTTGTTTGTTATTATTAAATTATGATGAAAATTCAACAGAAAAAATCTCCGTGCACACACAGCTTACTAAAGTTACAATTGAACCCACATCCTCCGCATTGTGCACCGCTTCTTTGACCACTAAGCAACAGAGCATTTTTTCTGTTCAATTTTGTTTATAATTTAAATGCAAAAGTACCTAAAAATACTTACTACCTATCCTAAAGAAAGGTCGTGAAAATAAACATAAAATCACAATATAGGAATCTATAAAATAAAATCGAATGCAACGAAAATCGATGTCAATTAAACATTCCCGTATTGAGTGTAGTCTTGTGAACACTACAATTTTTTTTATACATTTTCACAATACAATCGATTATGAGTTTTATTTTGATGACATTAGGGTTGTTTCTGATAACAATACATTTGGTTTTTGTGTAAAGGCTTAATGTGGTTATGAGATAAACCAAGTCCCTTATGGAACATTCGAATGGGACGTATTTGATTCGAGTGTGCTCCGCGAATTATTTCGAATAAAAGGGGTCTGACTCTTGAGATTATTTTGTTTGAACGAGATCTACGAAGTGGCTTTGTGTTGAGTTTTTTCCACGTTTTTCGCGGTAAAAAGAATTGTGAAAACGTTTTTTTTTAATATATAGTAGGTACGTACCCTTACACTGAACATTCCACTCTGGATTTTCTTCCTTGATCGCTATTATTTCGCACTCCTAATATAGAAGATATCTTTAAAATCAAAACTATGAAGTTTTGTGAGCGTTTTCCACTAGGTGGCGTTGTCAAGCTCTATTCTGTCACTTACTGACAATTTAAATTCTAATCTATTGCTTTTATTATTATTAATAATTTAAATGAGGCTTCTCTAGAGGTTTATTTGGTAGAATTAAATTTATAAATTCAATCTGAAACCGAGTTAAAGATAACGCCTACTAAAAATTCGATTGTAAACGTGTTAAGAATAAACCCTTTTTTAAGTGCTTCACTGAAGTATCCAATAAATTGTAAACTGCATTGTTATGATGTTGTTCGCACTTATATGTAGAGAAATAATATTATTTTCGTTCCTATTTTCGAGTGCTATAATGTTATTTAGTTTGATTTTATATCTGCGGTTACAATTGTTATTGAAGTTAGCGGTTTTGTATGGAGGGTAGGATTAAAAATTATTCTTTTTTACTTTTATGAATAATTTTGTTCTATTTTGCAATGGTCGTTTTGGCCCCCTGTGGGTGGCGGGTCAGAACGACCATGGCTTTAAATTTGGCACTTTGAGATCCGTTTAGTAGATATTAAACAAATTGCAGTTGAAATTATATTAAATATTACAGTGTGTACCACAGAGAAATTTCTGTAGCCAGAAGTCACTTGTACTATGTCGGCATGAGATGTTAGTGTTCCATTCTGGTTGACAATGCACACACAATGCACAGGCAAAATGACGGTACCACACTAGGACGGCAGACTAGGTTAATTACCGTCACCAGTCTGCTTAACCACCACTGTGCTAGTGACTTAGGCAGTCTGCCTAAGGTTCACTATTCAGAGTGACAGTGCACACTCCTCTCGATAATACAGCATTCCAGAGACACACGTAAAGGCTTAGAAGTAATTATACAAAGAAAAAACCTTTGGAAAACATGACCCGAGTTTTTTTTATCGAAGTCGCGTCGGCGTTTCTGAAGATGGGTGCACTTGATCGATTATGATCGATGTAAGATAGCTATTACTTGAATAAGATAGAGAATTTGCGATATTGAAAAAAATAACGTTTTTCGGCACGTACGGTTACGTTCAAAGATTATAAAAGATTACAAAGGGATTGCCGACAATGAGGACTGTTGAAGGGATAAAGTTCGAATGAGATTTCTTGCTATAGTTGTCTTTACTCATGCACCGTAGATATTTTAGCTGGTCTACTATAAAAAATAGTAAATACAATGTATGTTTGGACCGGCCGTGGTCTAGCGGTAAGACGCGTGAATTTACGATCGAAGAGATCCGTGTTTGAACCTCGCTAATTCTGACCGGTACCAATGTAACTTTGTTATATGTACTTTGATCGTTCTATTAAAGAGTGGTAGGCAGACGGATGATGGTTATTAGCCCAGTCCAACACCCGTGACCTTGTCGCGTTTCGGGAATAATTTAAAAGTAGTCAGGTATAACGAGAGGAGATTGCACAGAGAAATTACTACAGAGAAATCTCTACGAGCAGCAGTCGCCTCCACTATGCCGGCTTGAGGAGACGAGCATGTACTATCTAGATTGACAGTGCACACTCCTCTCGTTATACCTGGTTACTTCCAAACTATTCCCGAAACGTGACAAAGTCACTTCACGGGTGTTACATTCGAAAGTGGTGGTACTACCCTAGGACGGCAGACTGGACTAATAACTATCATCAGTCTGCCTACCACTCTTTAATACTGCACTAAGCGACCAAAGTACATATAACATAGTTACATTGGTCAGAATTAGCGAGGTTCGAACACTGGTCTCATCGATCGTGAGTTCACGCGTCTTACCGCTCTAGACCACGGCCGCTCTCTATGAGTCACTCATATGTCGAGTTACAATAAAAAAAAGATTTTATTTTACATTTTTTATATTTTTTTACAGCCCGCACGAGTATATACGGTGTATAAACGCGTTATAGTAATTATAGTCATAATAAATTGTAAAATTAAATCAAATAACTATAAGCGTTTAATAGCACCCTAAAATATTGTAAGTTTCATATTACAAAATGATTTCACCGACAATTTACACATACAATAAGAATTGTATTACTCCATTATTATCGTTATAATGCTATACAATTGCATAAATGTCACTCGAGTAACATTTCTATAAACGATTTTTGATCTGAGATAGTCTACTAACCTATACTTGAAATTTGACTACACTATAATTTACTAAATATGTTATTATGTATTTTATTGTAGTTAACAGTAAGTGGTTCACTTCTTTAAACGCTTGTTTAAATTCATATGTAATTTAAAACGTTTATTTTTTTCATAGTAGCTCGACATTTTTAGCTAGAGCGAAAACAACTACCACAACGTCTACAATAGAGAAAATACTTTGAAAGTAGTCAGGTATAACGAGAGGAGTGTGCACTGTCAATCTAAGATGGTACATGCTCGTCTCCTCAAGCCGGCATAGTGGAGGTGACTGCTGCACGCACAGGTTTCTCTGTAGTAGCAGTTGTTTCCATTCATGGACCGCACTCTAGCTTTATATCAGGCGGAGTGTTGTCACATGCCGAGCTACAATAAAAATTTTAAAAAAATCGTCGCCTCCACCAGGCCGGCCTAAATTAATTAATCCTTTAAGTGAAAAATCCTTTTTATAAAGCCTACAAGTAGTTCTCACTATACCGGCGTATTTTTACTTTCATAAAATAAGTTGAAATCGATACGCAAAAAAATCTTCCCTAATAAACAGGCCATGTTCCTACGTAAAGCATACGGTACAAACTAATAAACATTCGTTTTTATTTATTCATATAAGTATAAAATTTAAATTTAAAGGCGTGTTTAAAAACCGGTTAAAACTCCACCCTATTGTAGGTTAACACCCTTTTTATAGGGTCGGCAGATGCGCATGAGTTCAAATTCTAATTTTATTAACTTTGTTGTCTCTTTCTATTGCATTATTTTATAACTATAAACTTTTAACTAATATTAGAATTAACTTACGATGGAAATTTAACAGCAAAAAAAATCTCTTTTTTTTATTTATTTGTTTTATTTTTCTTATTGCTTTGAATAATAACATCAACATTACTTTGACCATAATGTAGTCACATGACCAGCATCTATTATTTATACGTTTTATACAAATTTATATAATACAAAATAGTTTCTTTTCAAAGATAAAATGTTTAATTATTAAAACAATTAAGGAAATTGAGTTCAGAGCTGCCAATATCAAAGTGAGACAGGGAAATACAATTTCAATACTAAAATGAACTTATTCTTGAAACGTTTTCGTTTTAAAATAAGCCGGAGATTGCAAAGCAATAATTTTTTTAAATTATTGTAGCTCGGCATATGACAACGCTCCACCTGATGTAAAGCTAGATCCATGAGTGGAAACAACTGCTTCTATAAAGAATCTCTACGGGCAGCAGTCGCCTCTGCTATTACGGCCTGAGAAGACGAGTATGCATAATCTAGAATCTACATTGACAGTGCACATTCCTCTCACTATACCTGGCTACTTTCAAACTGCTCCCGAAATGCTACAATGTCACTACACGGGCGTTACATTCGAAGGTGGTGGTACCCAGGACGGCAGACAGGGCTAATAGCCACTATCGGTCTGCCTACCACTCTTTAATAGTGCCTATAAGCACTGAGCAACCAAAGTACATATAACAAAGCTACATTGGTACCGGTCAGAATTAGTGAGGTTCGAACACCGGTCTCAGTGATCTTGAGTTCACGCGTCTTACAGCTAGACCACGGCCCTTCTTATATGTTGTATGAAACGCATTTTTTTTTGTATACGTTCGAAAAACATGACACAGAAAAACAATGTCAGTTTAACAGGAAGCAGGAGTTTTTGTTTAGTTTTTTTAGTCATTTTCTTGAGGATTAAGGATAAACGTGCTGTTTGAATGAATCATGTTAATTTTCTTCACCAACCTTAAAAAGTTTTGCACGTGTAAAAATTTGAAGTCTCAGACACTAATACGCAAAGTTCAAAGAACATTTAGAATAAACATCAAAACGAATTTAAGTGAATATAACTGGAAATAGGAACGATTTTCATTAATAAATAATTGTAAACTTAGAATAAGGGTTCAGGTCAAAGTGGAGGTTGTGTTTCAGTAGCCTGTAAACGGCAGATCCATTCGTCTCGATCATTCCCTCTTCCTATAACCATGTACCCAGTGATGGACGTACACTTCGGACAGAAGACTGGATATTCAAGAAATTATTAAAACGAAATATTTAGATATCGATTCGTTTTATTATTATTTTTTTATTTACTTCTAATAATCAATATTTAACTACGTGTTGAATTGGCCTATGTCGACGCTAGCCATCCAATACAGAAGAACCCGGGTTTGATTCCCGGTCATTATTTTATAAATATTTATAATAATAATATTATTTAAAAATAATTAATACCTTACGGGACTTTTTTCGGCGGCGGCCGTGGCCTAGCGGTAAGACGCGTGAACTCACGATCGATGAGTCCCGTGTTCGAACCTCGCTAATTCTGACCAGTACCAATGTAACTTTGTTATATGTACTTTGGTCGCTCAGTGCTCAGCGCACCATTAAAGAGTGGTAGGCAGACTGATGATGGTTATTTATCCATTCTGCCGTCCTGGGGTAGTACCACCACTCTCGAATGTAACACCCGTGAAGTTACCTTGTCGCGTTACAGGTTTAGTTTGAAAGTAGCCAGATATAACAAGATGAGTGTGCACTGTCAACCTAAGATGGTACATGCACGTCTCCTCAAGCCGGCATAGTGGAGGCGACTGCTGCCCGCACAGGTTTTTCTGTAGTAGCATGTGTTTCCATTCATGGACCGCACTCTAGCTTTACATCAGACGGAGTGTTGTCACATGCCGAGCTACAATAAAAAAAAAGACTTACGGCTGTAAGTCCAAGCAAATCCTAAAAAAGTTATTTAGGGTTTGTATGTTGTTCTTAGATACACACAGTTTGGAGACGCTTCGAGTGAAGAGAGAGCAGCTATTAGAGATTCAAAAGTCAATGCATTAAATCTAAACCAAATGTCAGATTTATTTAAAGAGTAGCATTTTAAACAAAAGGATGTGACTGAAATTGTTCATCAGAAATTGGAAAGCGAGATATTTCCCAAGCAAAATAAACCGATAGCGTTTTCTCAATAATAAACTAATGTAGATCAAAATATAGTAGATAGATAAACTATTTTTATAGTTTTTTTTCTTATTGTAGCTCGGCATGTGACAACACTCCGCTTGATGTAGAGCTAGAGTGCAGTCTATGAATGGATACAACTGCTACTACAGAGAAACCTGTGCGGGTAGCAGTCGCCTCCACTATGCCGGCTGGGGTCTCCTGCATGTACCATCTAGATTGACAGTGCAAACTGCTCCCGAAACGCGACAAGGTCACGGGTATTACATTCGAAAGTGGTGGTATTACCCCAGGACGGCAGACTGGGCTAATACCATCATCAGTCTGCCTACCACTCTTTAATAGTGCCTATAGGCACTGAGCGATCAAAGTACATATAATAAAGTTACATTGGTCAGAATTAGCGAGGTTCGATTACGGGTCTCATCGATCGTGAATTCACGCGTCTTGTATGACACCATGACAACAGTATGGACACATATGACTTCTGGTTCACGGGACTACTACATGTATTTTTACAGCTTGTATAAATAATTGCTTGTAACTAATTAAAAAAAAAACAATTTATTCCATAAAATAAATTGAATAACCCACAATGTGCTGGCTTGGCTATACAGTAAGAGAAATATTCGAATAAAAAATAACAAATCAAAAAGAACACAAATTAAGAGACCTTTGTTGGAAACGCTTATGAACAATTAGCATAATCACTCATCAACCGTGCAGAGTCATTGGTTTTAACATCGAAGCGACGTGATGGCGGGACCAGTGGACCAAAAACTTTTATTTACTACTACTACTTAGCTCACGCCTTGTTCCCACTGGGGTAGGCAGAAACTATGGAGCGCCAGCGACTCCTCTCTCTACATACCACTTTCGCTTCGACCACATCCATTACTCCCCTCATGCATGCACGTCGGTTGAGGGTGCTCCTCGTCTGACCCTTTCTCAGCAGTTGACCGATCTGACTGAGAAAGGTCTTCCTAGGGCGCCCCCTTCCGACACTGCCATTCACTTTCGCACAATAGATCTTTTTTGTTAATCTCCTTTCATCCATCCTTTCCAAATGACCGAACCACCTTAGCATACCCCTTTCCATTCTGGTCACAAAACTTTTATTTATTTTTTTAATTAAAAACACAAACAAACAACAATTAACAAAACGTTGATGGCCGTTTGATGATGTCTGCCAGTCTTGGGATAGTACCACAACTTTCAACACACCCGTGAAGTGATTTAGAAGCGTTTTGGGATCAACTTGGAAGAAGCCGAGCATAATGAGAGGAATTTGCCTTGTCAATCTAGATAGAGCACATTGAATTTTTCGAGCAGTTTCGGAAGCAACTGCTGCCTATAGTCATTTCTCCACGCATGGATCTTAACCTCAGGCGAATGTGATCACTTGCCGAGCAATAAAGCAAAAAAAATATTGCGATAGAAAATCGATAATTTTTTTATTATACTAAAAAAATTATAATAACAGTGTTCCCAACAAGTCGACTGTTGCTTTCACGTTTCGATAATTGTAATTTATTGTCTCATTTGCATTATTTTATTCTTCATTGTCGTTAATTTTATTTGCATATACTATGAAAAGGTGTTTTGATTATGTTGTTTTTTTTATTTTTTATTATTGAATCAGTGGCGGAGTCGTAACCTTAACCACGTACAGCTATTTACACCAGAAAATCCTAGATAAAAATTTTAATTACAGCTTACAGCGTTTAAAGTTTGCCGTTTGTCACCCCTATGCCTTTGTATGCAATGTTTTTTTTTATTGTAGCTTGGCATATGATACTCCATCTGATGTAAAGTTAGAGTGCGGTCCATGAACGAAAACAACTGCTACGACAGAGGAAATTTCTACAGGCAGCAGTCGCTTCCACTATGCCGGCTTAAGGAGACGAACGTGATTGACAGAGCACTCTCCTTTGTATATTTATTACTATGTGAATGCAATAAAAGATTTACTTCTCTACGTGTTTCCCTTTTTTGAAAGTTGAACACCGGACACCATTTTAGGCCCGATAGTTCTCCAGTCATCGGTGCTCATAGACCTTCACTATCCTTACCATGAAGTCAATCGAGGTCACATGTCGTAAAATATACTACATTGCAACTTGGCCGTAATATACAATACATATTCGATCTATACAAAAATATAAAAGATACGAGTAAAAATTATATTTTTTATTTATTTATTTATTTAAAGTTGCTTAAACGTCTAGGTCATTAGCAACATACAATAATTACTTATGTACTAACAAATAACAATATAATAATAACAAATATTAAAACTAGATGCTATTATATATACCAATGTGTTTCAAATAGTTCAAGACGTGGTCAGAGGGTTCTTCACTCGAACACTCTGCCACGTCCTCAGGCACATTATACTTTTTCCTGACTCCATCAAGTCCAGTACATTCCTTTAACAGATGCAGCACGGTTATCGCCATAATACATTATTTTGTATTTTATTAAGTAATAAATGATGCCGCCATGATGTCTGACACTTGTTCCATTCACCCAAAAATCCATTCAATATTTTGCATTCATTCATACATTTTTTCTATCGAACCGTAAGTTATTGCCGTGCTTTATGCATTTTTTTTTTAGTTTGGAGGCACAAACACTTGTTTTGCGGTGAATTTTTGATAATTTATTAGTATTTCGACTTTCTTTTTTGTTTGCAACTGTAACGTAGTGATGTACTCGTATGTAATGAAATTCACTCAAGTAACTTTATTTAATTATTAGAATTTTACAATGAAAAATATGCTTCGAAAAGATGGGTCATGACGAGAGATGGGACTTACAGATAAACCAGCCTATTACTGAGCTATGCACATAAGAGCTTAGAACTTTAGAAGCTATGGGTAATTTACTAGTTTTTTTTTAAATAAAGTTTAGGTAACATAGGTAACATCCGTCGCGCTCGGAAGTAGTCAATGTCAACGACAATGACTGTGATTCGTCTCCTCAAGCCGGCATAGCGAAGCGTTTGCTGTTTGCTTATTTTTTTTATCGTAGTAATAGATGTTGACTTGAGTCTTTTTTTTTCACTCGAATACTACTCGAGTTAAAATTGTCAAGCTACATCACTAGTTACAATATCTACCTGTATTCGCAAATAAAAGAGGAAGATAATTTAAATGAGGTTCCTTTCTTAAAAGAATTCTTAAGAAGGCGCTACGACAATTTTAAACATGAATGAAACTTCGAGTGCTCTACATTTTTTCTAAACTTTACCGAACTTTTCCCACAATTAAAATTTCTATAAACTTAACCGAATAAAAGATTTTATGCGACCTTATTAATTTTAACAATTATAATGATGATGAAAAATATGACAACACTCTGATTAATGTAAAGCTAGAGTGAGGTCAACAATTGCTACTACAGACTTTCCAACAGGCAGCAGTCGTCTCCGCTATGCCGGCTTGAGGAGACAAATATGCACCATCCAGACTGACAGTGCACACTCCTCTTGTTCTACCTGGCTACTTCCAAACTGATTCTGTAACGCGTTTATACGAGTATATCTAAATTGAAGTATGTATATGTATTAATGGAAACCTTAATATAAAGTTTGAGGAAAATCTCAGTAAGTTAGTGACTTACAGAAAGTTGCCTTTATCGTTGTTACTAGAAACTTAGTTTGGCAGCTTTATTAAGAATTTCTACAGAATATAAAGAAATGTTACCTTATTCACCAATAAGATTTTATTTTCCTGAACATAGGTACAGTACATTTTTTTTAAGGTGAAAGCCAACACCTGCGTCCATACATTTTGTTTTACCACATTGTTCGAAGCATAGCAGATTTATGTTGAAATTAAGTAATTTGATAACTTTCTTAGCACTATTTATTATCGCAAATCACCATAATAAACAAATAGCTACGGCACAGAATGTATAAAATGCATTTTAAATATTTTAAACATTTTATATTACTTATATTTCACATGCATTTTATATATTCTGTGCCGTAGCTATTTGTTTATTATAGTGATTTGCGATAATAAATAGTGCTGAGAAAGTTATCAAATTATTCAATTTAAACATAAATCAGCTATGTTTCAAACAATCTTGTAAAACAAAATGTATGGACGCTCAAGTGTTGGCTTTCACCTTAAATATATTTAATATATTTTATTTCTCTCCTTATGAAAGCTGGGCTGCCTGGTGCCCATAACCGTCGGGTGTGTATGAAGAGAATTGTGGATGTGAGGGAAGCGAGGGAGTTGTGTCAGGATCGTGGTAAGTTGCGTTCCGTTGTCTCTGCCTATCCCTGTGGGAAAAAGATGTGACAATCGTTGTTTCTAGCTTCTTCTAAGGTACCAGGTCACTCACGGGTGTTACAGTTCAAAGTCTACCCTCCTTTAATTAATACCTGCATATAGGGACTAAGCGACAAAAGTACTAATATAGTTACATAGGTACCGGTCACACAACATTAATGTTACAGACAGCCCCCTGTGCAGAGGACGCATGGGGGCTGAAGAGACAGTCACGCACGTGCTCTTGGAGTGCAGCAGCATAGACGAACCACGACAGAAGTTCCTCGGCACGGCAAGGACGTTTCCGGAGGTGTGCAGGAACGTGAAGAGTCTCCTGTAATTCCTGGAAGACATCGGGTGGCTGCGATGAAGCAGACCACCACACGCACAACGAGCGGCCATAGCTGCTCAATTGCGGAGAAGGAGCCTGCGAGAAATCTACAATCTGCAATCTAGGTACCGGTCAGAGATTCGAACACGGATCATCGATTGTGAGTTCACATGTTTTACCGCTATACCGCGGTCGTTTTTAAACATCAGCAGTTCGCCTACCATTTTTAAATTTAATTGTTTCTGGTACTCACGTTTTATATACATCTATATATAGCAATTTCTATGGCACGATTCCAACAATAATGTGTATAAAATTTGTCAGTCGAAGTGCCGTTTACCAAGAAAGCTACGACCGTATTAAATCGAGCGTAAAATATGAAAAGAACATCTTTAGTGGGCGTCGCTGTGATGCTTAATTTGACATAATTTTGTCCCTTAAGAAATGTTATTCAGTTTTTTTCATACAAAATAATCTTTTTAGAAGTCACACATGTATATTCCAGGTGTTAGACACGAGTCAAAACGCCAGATTAAAAATAAAATCTGCTTTTTTTTTAAAGAGTTTCTGCTACTACAGATAAATTTTTACAGGTAGTAGTCGCCTACGTTATGCCGGCTTGAGGAGACGAATGTGCAAAAGAACCAAATTAATCTCAGGTCGACTATCTTCACGGATATTACACGCACTACCCTAGGGCGGCAAACTGGGCTGATTAAAGAGTGGTAGGCAGACAGATGATGGTTACTAGTCCATACGTTACACGAGGGAAGTCATAGTCTCAGAGCAAAGTGAAGGTATTGTATTTCTCAAGTTAGACGAATAAATATTAATTATACGTGCTGTGGTCTAGCGGTAAGACGCGTGAACTCACGATCGATGAGACCCGCGTTCGATGAGACCCGCGTTCGAACCTCGCTAATTTTGACCGGTTCCAATGTAACTTTGATATATCGATATATGTACGTTGGTCGCTCAGTGTCTATAGGCACTATCAAAGAGTGGTAGGCAGACTGATGATGGTTAGTCTGCCGTCCTGGGGTAGTACCACCACTTTCTAATGTAACGCCCGTGAAGTGACCTTGTTTGAAAGTAGCCAGGTATAACGAGAGGAGTGTGCACTGTCAGTGTAAATGGTGCCGGCTGCCATAGCGGTGGCGACTGCTGCCCGTAGAGATTTCTCTGTAGTAGCAATTGTTTCCGTTCGTGGACCGCACAATAAAAATCTGCTACAAAAGAGCTAGTTCATAATAAACATTAAGACTGATCTGATGACGGAAATTAAACCCACGCCGCGTCACTTTAATCAAGACAAAATAAGGCAGTGTACAAAAACAAGGTTAATTTTCTTCAAATTAAATTGTAATTTTGAAACAGAAACAACCCTTAAATGGTATTAACATTCACAACGACAACCTGAAATAGTTGCTTTCAGGAATCACAATAAGGTGTTTCAAATTAATACGAACCTTTGACGGCAAGTGGAAGTCTTCAGGGGGTACACATTATGTAACAAAGCTGTAAATATCTTCATGGAATTGAGGTTAAACAGGTACACGCACTATTGTTTAAACTCAAGTAGGTTGTGATCATTTTTTTTTTATTATAGCTCGGCATAAGTTAAGTGTTAAGTGCGGTCCATGAATGGAAATCCCTACTATCAATTTCGGCAGGCGGCAGTCACCTCCGCTATGCTGGCTTGAGAAAACAAATGAGCACCATTCGGGTTGGCAGTGCAAGCTCCCCGCGTTATACCTGGCTACTTCCAAACGGAACGAAAAGCAAAAAGTTATCTTAACAGGTGTTTAATTTTATTTGAAAGTGGTGGTATTACCCCAGGGCTGAACTGGCCTAATAACCACCATCAACCCTTTTAGCCCACTTTGCCGCACTTTGTAGAGTATGTGACATCCGTGAAGTGACCTTGTCGCGTTTCGGGATCAGTTTGGAAGCAACACAGTAGTAGTGTGCACTGTCAATTTGGATGGTGCACATTCGTCTCCTCAGGCCAGCATAGCGGATGCAATTGGGGAGGTGTATCTGGTGACAGCTATCTTTTTTACATATTTTTTAGATAATATATAGATAGTATATTTTTAGATAATATATTTTTTAGATAATAACGTGTCGACTACACGTGTTCCTTGAAAACTTAACTACTAATTGCTTTGTTATTTTTTTATTAATTTTTAAAAATTGCGATTGTAATATAGTAATCGTGACGTTTCGGCCGGAACTAAACCATTGCCAATGAACAAGAAAAAATAATCATTTGTCAAAAGTTCAAACAGTCTTTTGATTTTTAAAAATTCCTGTTAATTAAAACATCGTGTTTATAGTGTAGTTTTGTTTTAAAAATTACAATAGTTATTCGTATAAAACACTGTTATTGTTAGGAAACACAAACAAAAGATATTTGACAAACTTGTGAGGCGACAACCATAGACAACAAAATAATCTACAAAACTGTTAGGTTGGTACTTTGTATTTTACTTGTCAAACTGTCCGAAGAAGGTCGTTCACGTGTCATTACAGTAATTCAAATATCTCCACGATTTTAAAGTTTATTCAGACGGGAATCAAAAAATACGTATAATTGAAGTGATATCTCGAAATGGTTTGTTTTTGAGGACCTTGCCCATTGTTGCCTGTAGTAATTTATCTGTAGATATTATCATATGCCGAAGAAATAATAATAATTAAACATATTCAGTCTACTAAAATAATATTAATATTGTAATTATAATAATAATAATGAATTACTAATTATATTAATTATTTTATATGCCTTAAGGGGTAGTATGAGTCTGTCAGCTAGCATGCCGGTCACGTGCCGTCTCTATTATTTACCTAACTAGTAAATTGGCTTAATTTGACGTTTGTTTAAATAATAATATTATCAAATGTACACACGTAAGTTGAGATTTTAATATTATTTATTTATTTATTTTAAAAATATATTTTTGTAGTATTTGATAACGCTCCGTCTAATCTGTGCGGTCCATGAGGAAGCTTGGAAACCGCCGGGTATAGCGAGAGGGTGTGCTCGCCCTGTAATTCGCCGTAATGGGGGCGACTGCTGCCTGAAGACGTATTTCTGTGGTAAGAGTTCGCCTGCGCCCCGGACTCACCGTCTGGTGAAGTGCACACATATTCAAAATAAATGATTTGATTTAATTATAATCAAATAGTTGTAGCTGGGCAGCTGTGGTCTAGCGGTAAGACGCGTGAACCAATGTAGCTTTGTAATATATACTTTGGTTATTAGCCCAGTCTGCCGTCCTGGGGTAGTACCACCACATTCGAATATAACACTCATGAAGTGACCTTGTCGCGTTTCGGGAGCAGTTTGGTGCATACTCGTCTACTCAGGCCAGTATAGCGGAGGCGACTGCTGCCCATAGAGATTTCTCTGTAGCAGCAGTTGTTTCCGTTCATCGACCGCACTCTAGCTTTACATCAGGCGGAGTGTTGTCATATGCCGAGCTACAATAAAAAAAAAATAGTTGTAAATCCTAAATTATATAAGTATATTGTATTCAGGTTATTGTACATATGAGCAGCTATAATATTATTTGTAATTCTCCTTAAATAATATAATAATTCATAAACAACACTAAAAGCAACGTAAAACAACATCAATCTAAATAAAATAACACATTTATTGCAATAAAACTCTCGACCGCAAACGCTTTTTCTACAAAACGATCTTTCATCGTTACTCCATCTAACGTTTCCTGAACTACGCTAAAATAATCCATCTTCAAAATGGACCTTACAACATTTTGCTTTTAAACCTTCAAACGCTATATTAAAAATATTTAGAAGGGCACTATTGTTAAAATGAAAGGTCGTAAGTGGAAATATTGTTTAGGTGATTTTGTGGGAATAAAACAGTGAATTTCACGGTTTGAAGGCGATATTAAAAGATGTAGTTTTTGCACAAAAATGGTAGCTTATAAAATAATATTTATAGCCGAAGGGCGTGGCTCGTGAATTTATATTTATAAGGGATGAATTATAGTGATATAAAATGTTGAAAATTAGTGAAAAGCGTGACATTTTGAGCAGATGACTTGGTGTTTTTTTTTTGTTCAGAAAGGACAGATGTTCGATTCCGGCAACTATTTGTTATTCTAAAAGCATTTTATTACTATTGATATTGGTCGCTTATATTTGATTAAAGTGCTGCCCTCCCACGTTGTTTATTATTAATTTAGTATATTATTGTGGTAGGCAGTAAGTAATGCTAGCTTATTACGTTGCTAGAGCTGAATAATACGTAATTTTAATTACAAAATATATTCTTAGTTTTAAATAAAAAATACATAGTTTATTTTTTCTTAAGACATAGGTTCTCTGGAAATCTCTGAATACTGTATTTTATAAACTTTAAGACTAAAAACGAAGACTCGTTTTGAATTATTTTTTTTATTGTAGCTCGGCATGTGACAACACTTCTCCTGAAGTAAAGCTAGAGTTCGCAGTACATGAATGGAAATAACTGCTACTACAAAGAAAACTGTGCGGGCAGCAGTCGCCTCCACTATGCCGGCTTGAGGAGACGAGCATGTACCCTTTCATTTATAGTTCCCTACAGGGTATCATAGTTTGGGACCAGATATTTGGATTTATTTAAAATTATTACATTCAAAGCTGTTGAAGAAGTTGGCAAAAAAAACTTAGATAGATATTCTTAAGTTTTAATTTCACGAGTAGAATTGCAAATAGTTTTAAGACTTAAAGATTTTTTTACTAAGAATAAATTACTAAAAAATCTTTTTCTCCAGTTTTCTCCAGTCCAGTTGAGAATCTGTCTAGATGCTAGGAAAGCCAATAACATGATCTAATTGTTATAAAAGTGAATTGATGTATTGTAACGAATAACAGCACAATGTCATACAAAAAGTTACAATTACATACAAAAATTCTTATAAAAGCGAAATACATCGGAATCATTGGCCCTGACGAATTTCGTATACCATTGATTTTTTGTAATCCAAGTGTCTGCCACTTCAGTTTGTAAAATGGCGACAATGTGTCTGATCTGGTGCCAGACAATACAATGTTAATATGAAAAAATATATGCCAAGTTTGTCTGTGCTATTTAATGGTTTATGGTTCCGTAGAATAGTTCATAAAAATATTTTTGTATGTAATTTTAAATTGTTATTTTATCACCGAACCTACGTCGTCCTGCTATGCCCGCGAATGTTCTGACTACCAAACTACTTTTGCGTGGCAGCTCTTTAAACTGTTGGTCACATATTTACTGGACTTTCTGTTTTATTTTACTTAAATTAACATTTTCTTATATTTACCTCAAAAGTGGTAGACAGAGTAATAACTGGATGTAAGACAAGTATCTGGACAGTGTATATTCGTCTCCTTAAGCCGGCATAGCTGAGACGACTGTTGCCTGCAGACATTGCACTATTTTGTTAATGCTTATTCTATTTTGTGTGATGAGTAAATGATTAGTAACAAAAAATGTGAACCGAGTACTACATAACCCTAAAATACAGAGGCACAAACAAAATTCCATTCCTCACTGTCTAACCATTAAAGATTGTTAAACTATTTATGAATCAAAAAGTATAGAATAATATAACTGCAAATCGATTTGTCACCGCGTGTCAAATGACTTTCTGAATGAATGTACGAATTGAATGGATTGTGCAATCAATTAGGGTAAGGGCGGTGTCTACAAGAAGGTTCTGTTTATGACAATAACATTTTTCCTGTTACAAAAGACACTTTTAAAGATACGCGTGTCAAAAGAGACCGCTATTTTGGTGTGTTAAATACTTCTAACTCTTAAGGGGCTTACATTTCCCAATCACCGCAATTGACAGCGCAAAAACCTAATTATTTTCACATAATAATATTGCGAAAATAAAATGAAAATAACCAGCAATAAACTGCATCAAAAATTGAGTTTTTATTGTAGCTCGGCATGTGACAACACTCCGCCCGATGTAAAGCTAGAGTACGGTCCGTGAATGGAAACAACTGCTACTACAGAGAAACCTGTGCGGGCAGCAATCACCTTTACTATGCCGGCTTGAGGAGACGAGCATGTGCCATCCAGATTGACAGTGCACACTCCTCTCGTTACCTCGTTACGCTACCTTCAAACTATTCCCGAAACTCAACAAGGTCGCTTCACCGGTGTTACGTTCGAAAGTGATGGTACTACCCCAGGACGGCAGATTGGACAAATAACCTTCATCAGTCTGCCTACCACTCTTTAATAGTGCCTATAGGTACTGAACGACCAAAGTACATATTATAACAAACAAAAAAAAAACAAACAAACAATCACGGCTTTAACTCCACCTTTTGTAAATTTACAATACAGAATATATAAAAAAAAAAAAACAAAGTCACATTGGTATCGATCAGAATTAGCGAGGTTCGAACACGGGTCTCATCGATCGTGAGTTCACGCGGCTTACCGCTAGACGACGGCCGCTCTGAAAGATTTAGAGCTCACTTATTTTTTCTCATATCATAGTGGAGAGGTTAACGCGTCAGTTAGTCCATGAGGCGTCTGTCAATTTCCAAATATTTATTTCTTATATTCTTTAAAAATTAAATTATAATACATTCAAACTCAAATTTAAATAAAGAACGGTTTAACATTTTAATTTATAACGCATGATTAGGCGTAGTGCGTCACTTCCTGGAGGTCACGTGACGAATTAGATAAACTCCGGACGTCACTTCCGATTTCCGGAGTTTTATAGTTCGGAAATGAATTTTAAAAATAGCATTTAAGTTACGTATTGATTTTAGAACGCTTCTTTTAATATAAACAAACTTTTATCCTATTTAAGTACTGCTTAGGCTACTGAGATAATAATAAGGGTTAACTATTACTTTTACAGCGACGACGACCGTTAAACGTTTACATTTACTCCACACGCGTTGCAATATCGTGTAAATTCATATTGTTATCGTTAAAAGGGTGGCTGATCTCGAAAATAATAGAAAAACATATTTGGCTTCTTTTCATACATTTCACGTTAGCAATATTGGTTTGACGATTGCTTTAACTTTAACCAAGCCAAGATTCGCTGGTTACGGTTAAGGTTAAAGTAACTGTCAAAAATGACAGACGCGACGATATGATGCAACTCGTGTGGAGTAAATGTAAACCATAATGTAAACGCAACGGTTAAAGTTACTTTAACCGGCCTTCCGGTGCAAACGACCCTAATACAAAAATTACTGCAAATATCGTTGGTTTTGCAATGACACGGTTTTAATCTTGAATTCTTGTCGCATGTACGACAGTACAGTACCAGTGTACTTTTTACGCTTTCACTACACGCTCGCCGCCACCACCAGATAAGAAGTTGCTTAAAGAATTAATCGTATTAAAGAATATAGTGGTAGACAAACTGATAATGGTTATTATACCATTCTGACGACCTGGGGTAGTATAATGCCAGTGAAGTGATTTAGTTTCAGGATCAGTTTGAAAGTAGCCAGGTATAGCGAGAGGAGAGTGCACTGTGAAACTGGATGGTACATTCGTCAAACTCTGTGGTAGCAGTTGTTTCCGTCCATGGACCGTACTCTAGCTTTACATCAGGTGGAGTGTTGTCATATACCGAGCCACAATAAAAAAATATTTTTCTCTTTTAATAATGCAAATAAAATTTAATTAAGAATAGCGTAGAAGCTCCCTCCCTTATAGTAAAACGTCCCCTATTTCGCAAGTGTTTGGTACCAGATGACATTGCGATCCGAGTGTCCGAATCTAATTGTGTTTATTTTGTGGAACGTATTTGATATTTAATTGAGGGCTCTTATTAATTCCTTATATTTATATTGTTTAAGTTTCAAATACATTTGCTAATCTCTTGAATAGACTAAAGTATTTTTTTTTAAATTGTAGCTCGGCATATGACAACACTTCGCCTGATGTAAAGCTAGAGTGCGGTCCATGAATGGAAACAACTGCTACTACGGAGAAACCTGTGCGGGTAGCAGTCGCCTCCACTATGAGGAGACGAGCATGTACCATCTTAGATTGACAGTGCACACTCCTCTCGTTATACCTGGCTACTTTCAAACTATTCCCGAAACGCGACAAAGTCACTTCACGGGTGTTACATTCGAAAGTGGTGGTACTACCCCAGGACGGCAGACTGGACTAATAACCATCATCAGTCTGCCTACCACTCTTAAAATTATGTAATGTCAAGTTAGAGTGCGGTCCATGAACGGAAACAACTGCTACTACCGAGAAATCTCTACGGGTAGCCGTCGCCTCCGCTATGCCGGTCTGAGGAGACGAGTATGCATGGTTGCTTTTAAACTGATATGGAAACGCGACAAGGTCACTTCATGGTTGTCACATTTGAAAGTGGTGGTACTACCCCAGGACGACAGATTGGGCTAATTGCTTAGTTAGTTAGTATTTTAGGCATATTTTTTGGCTTAATTCAATTACTGGCGTAGTTATTATTGTATTATCATTTAAAAATAAATTACAAACTCGAACAAACGCCAGAGGTGGAAATCGAAATAAAAATGAAAATTTTTTGAGCGGCCGTGGTCTAGCGGTAAGACGCGTGAACTCACGATCAATGAGACCCGTGTTCGAACCTCGCTAAAGACCGGTACCAATGTAACTTTGTTATATGTACTTTGGTCGCTCAGTGCCTATAGGCACTATTAAGAGTAGTAGGCAGACTGATGATGGTTATTTGTCCAGTCTGTCGTCCTGGGGCAGTACCACCACTTTCGAATGTAACACCCGTGAAGTGACTTTGTCGCGTTTCGGGGATAGTTTGAAAGTAGCCAGGTATAAGAGAGGAGTGTGCACTGTCAATCTAGATGGTACATGCTCGTCTCCTCGAGCCGGTATAGTGGAGGCGACTGCAGCCCGTAGAGATTTCTCTGTGGTAGCAGTTGTTTCCATTCATGGACCGCACTCTAGCTTTACATCAGGCGGAGTGTTGTCACATGTCGAGCTACAATAAAAAAAATATATATTATTTCGGAATCAAATCTAGAACCTCTGAGTGTTAACTGACACACTAATCAAAGCGTGAACTTTTCTTTTTTTTATTGTAGCTCGGTATATGACAACACTCCGCCTGATGTAAAGTTAGTAAACTACAGAGAAATCTCCACGGGCAGTAGTAACTAATAATAAAAAGAAATAGAATTAATTTAAAATTCAGCATGTAAAAACAACCCTTTTTTTATAACAAACGCACGTGTTCCCTGTGTAACTAAAACTCGTTTCAAATTTGACATTTTAAAACTATCAACTATTTTCACTCGATTACAACATGGACGTTAATTTGTCAAGGGGTTAACGTTTGAATTGATTGTATAACATACACACTTGTTAAAACGTTATATCTAGGTATAGCTAAACTAGGATAGTTATGATTATAGTTATTAGCCCAGTTTGCCGTCCTGGGGTAGTACCACCACTTTCGAATTTAACACTCATGAAGTGACCTTGTCGCGTTTCGGGAACAGTTTGAAAGTAGCCAGGTATAGGGAGAAGATATATTATAAGATATTTCTCTGTTGTACAAGTTGGTGCGATCAAACGCCCCGTCCTGCTTAAAACGTCCCGTACTTAGGCTTATTTACTCGTAATTTTAATGAAATTAGTTAAAGAATGATCCATATGACAGAGAAAAACTATAAATGTCAATTTAAAAAACGTACTTGTATTTTTAAAAAGCGGTAAGCGTACACTTTGCAACAACATTACGGGGTTTTCATTTTATTCGTATATTTTGTAAAAGAGCAATGATATTAATTTAGTATTTTATTTATTTATTTTAAAGACTGATAATGGTTATTAGTCTAGTGCAGAGATTCTCAACCTTTTTTTTGTTGCGGCACACTTTAGACGATTTCAAAATTTAGCGGCATACAAAGAAAATACACAGCAGTTTATGGTGATATTTTAATTGTGCGAAATAAACTAATATGTACTGCAAAAATAACAGAACGTTTATTAAGAGATTAATTACAAGTTAATATTTGTAATACGATTTTTCTTTTTAAATCATATTATTTAATCATATTAACATAATTATATAATTATATATGTAAAATTTGGCGGCACAATTTTAGAATTTCGCGGCACACAAAAGTGCCGCGGCACGGTGGTTGAGAATCACTGGTCTAGTGTATCGTCCTGGGGTAGTACCACCACTTTCGAATGTAACACCCGTGAAGACCTTGTCCCGTTTCGGAAACACTTTGGAAGCAGCTAGGTAACGAGAGGAGTCTGCACTGTCAATCTAGATAGTGCACATTCGTCTCCTAAAGCCGACAAAGAGATTCGTAGAGATTTATTTATAGTAGCAGTTGTTTTCATTCTTGGACCACAGTTTCTAGCTTTACATCAGGCGGAGTGGTGCCATATGCCGAGCTACAGACTGTTAAAGTGATTATTATCTTAGCCCTATCCAAGCTATATTGGACGTACCATAACAGACCTACCAGCAGTAATTTCTCAACAGTCGTGTCAGTGGACGACAGCCATATTTCGAGCTAGTATAAAAAAACATTATAAGATGGTTAAATAAGTAATGCTCCTAACTTAGCAATCCAGTGTAAAATATATCAGTAAAAAAATAACAATGCCACTTGTGAAAAAAGTTGGTTCAATTGCGGCTACGATTGTGTAATGTTTAACCGTCGAGTTGGCATGTTACAACAAAAGACGATATTCATACTATTGTAAAATAACACAATGACACTAAATTTTTAAATCTAAACTCGAGTGGTTACATTATGGCATTGTTACGTAATTAATATGTTAAGAGGGGGTAATTGAATGTCAAAGTTTACGATTATAACAATGTTTTCAAATAGCATTATTGTTTTGTTAGGGGGTAGTTTGTTAATTAATTGACATTTTGGTATTTATATTTATTATTATGACAAAAAGTGAATAGGTTTTGTTGTGATGAAATACTTAATGAAGCTGTATTATGATGAAAGTTGAGTAGAAAAAATCACAGTGTTCATACAGCCCGAGCCGGGAATCGAATACCGCGTATTACGTTACGCACGTAACCGCTAAGCTCAAATCTACGTGAAGGCGTTGAAATTTTTATTTTCTTTGTTTTTCCATCAGCAGTCTTTTAATAGTATTCTTTAATAACTCCATTATTTTATTAGGCCAGAAACAAAATCTTCTTTTTATTTTTATTTTTTTATGTAGCTCGACATTTATGACAATGACCGGAAACTACTGCTACTACAGAGAAATCTCTACAGACAGCAGTCGCCTCTGCTATAGCAGCGGCACCATCATCAGCGGCATATGGTGCGGCAGTATGCACCATCTCGATTGATAACTACACGGGTATTACATTTGAAAGTGGTGGTACTACCCCAGGACGGCAGACTGGGTACATAACCATCATCAGTCTGCCTACCCACTCTCTTAAATTGATGACGTTTCGGGGTTTGCATAATTATAAAATATAACTTATAATATTGTGATTCAAAATAATATAAATTTAACCAGAATTTTCGTGTAGTTATTATAACACAATGGAAATTTTGAAATCAAAGTTTTGAATAGAAATTTGAATCCGTAATTTTGATCGTAGTAGTTTGATCTACATAAATATTTATGTTGTTTTAAATCGTGTTTTTGTTTAATAAATCCAAATATTTGTTTTTAGAGAACTAATAATTCTAAAGTTTACATTAACAAACATGCTTACCTGAATTCAATTGAAATAGTTCTTGCGCTAAAGCTCAACTTTCTACTTTTCTTTAGTACAATCAAAACTTTCCTACCAATCGATTAGACATTTGTTACTTTAGTTTAATCATTACATTTCAGGTGGTGGTAATAGTTGTGGTCACGCGTCAACTTAGAAATGGAAACCGATCAGAAAACTGTTGAGATACTCACTAGAATAGAGTAAATAATTTTTTTAGGCCAATAAAAAATAAAAATTATACACTTTTGCTCAATAGATCACTGCACTGTGGGATGAGGAAAAAATATAATATAGACGGTAAATTCTTTTATTAATAAACATAAAAGTTAATATAATATTAAATGGAACCCCTATTAAGTTGCTGCATTTTTAAAAGCATTATTACCTCTCATCCACCCTAAATGTTAGAACGTTCCACGGACTCTATTCTTCCTAACTTTTATATCGGAAACGTCTCGATGTAATTTGAAAATAAACTAAATATTTTAGTACTAATAGTAATTCAATAATAATTCGTGAATTGTATTTTTTCTGGAAAGAGAATAGTAGATAGGAGGTAATTAAAAGCTTTTCTTCATATGTGACCGCACTCCGCCGGCCGTCCACTTCCAAACTGATCCCGAAATGCGATTAAGGCTCTTTCCGGGTGTTACACTTCAAAGTGGTGGTATTCGGGACTTCTGGACTTTTCATTTAGGATTTGGAATTTGAGAATAAAAAAATGTTAGGGATTTGTTTAATTTAAACGTATGGTTTCTTTTTGATAAGAGTGCCAGTAGAATGTAATCTCGAATTATATTAACTATTTAAAATGTTCAGCTTATTTATATAATAATTTTAGTGAAATGAAAATCGAGTAGAAAAAAAATAGCTCGAGGCTTCTCGATCCTCGGCACTCTATCCAACTGCTGGGTTTTGTTATTATTACTTAATTAAAGTATGTCCTTTAAATCAAATTTAATTAAATGTTAAAATTGGAAAAAAAACTTTGTGTTGTAACAAGAATAGGGGCTCAAATGTAGCTACGAAGCTACATTTGTTAGTGACTTTGCAGTTTTAAAATTAAGTTTCGTATCAAACGGGATGACGTAATGAGTTGTGAAATGATACAATTTTAACGTCAGCTATTAAAATGTTAAAACATCAAAAAGGGTGATTCCTATTCAAAATGAAATTATTTTAGTTTTTTTTACGTTTTATTTGTGCTTTAGTTATTATTTTATCAAATTCTATAATCTATCTATAGAGCGGCCGGTCTAGCGGTAAGGACGGACCTCACGATCAATAAGACCCCTGTTCAAACCTCGCTAAATTCTGACCGGTACCAATGTAGCTATGTTATATGTACTTTGGTCGCTTAGTGTCTGCGATACAAGCACTAGCTTATTTATTTATTTGTTTTAAAAGCCAACAACGTAAACCTAGAGTATAACAAAAAAAAAGCCTAATTTGTAATAATAATAGGCTTTATCATCCAATGATAGGCTTTACGGTACATACGATGAGTAGTTGTACAAAGAAAAACTAAAAATTAACACAAAAATAAATCATCATCAAATGAATAACTGAAAAAAAAAAACGCAAAAAACTAAAAAATAACAATAAAAAAATAAATAAAGAAAACTGACAATGCTGTTAATCATTTGTAATAATATTATTAGTTAAAGAAATAAAGCTCAATTCAAACTAAATAAATTGTCGCTTAGTTCAGGCATTTAAAAAAAATCTAATATTACATCAAAAAGTATGATTGTTGATCCCGCAAGCACGGTCAAATGGACTGGACTGATGAAATTTAGGATGTAGCTAGATTTGAATAGATTATAAAATAATATATATTTTTACTCATATAGCTAGTTTAGATTGTAAGCTTGTTATTCGATTGCACTACGTGAGCGAAGACGCAAGGAACAGTATTTTAACTCAATTAAGAAGTTCCTCAGGCATGGAGCGGGAACGCTAAACGAGTAATAGCTAGTAAACAAATAAAAATGACGAAATTAAAAACTTTAATCCCTTATTGTAAATTTAAATAAATGACTTTCTTTTCTGCATTAAAGAATAAGAAACACATCATCAAATGCGCGTCCAAGATTCGAATCCCACTCGAAGCCATCATTCAAATGAACAATGCTCTACCACCTTACAAATTCGCAAATACCTGTTCTCAATATCTCACAAACAAAGTATAATATAACAATAGAAATGACCAACAAAAGTCTA
This sequence comes from Tinea pellionella, assembly GCA_948150575.1. Taxonomy (NCBI): domain Eukaryota; kingdom Metazoa; phylum Arthropoda; class Insecta; order Lepidoptera; family Tineidae; genus Tinea; species Tinea pellionella. The sequence continues at coordinate 488,359 of OX411254.1, read as the reverse complement.
AAGTCAACTTCTTTACGTAGTCCAAAGAAAAATGTAGATATTTCATTGATCCAAACCTCCGTTGTAGTTTATGAATGAACGTAAAATCGATTGAATGGTATTCAAACGGCGAGCCAGACACGGAGGCGTCTCCATTGTGTCTAATCATTCACTGTTTTTATTGCCAAAAAAATACACTTCAATGCAACATTTTAGTGATATTTCATTCGGTTTTAATAATTAGTAGTGTGCCAGTTATAAGGAGAGAATTGTACACAATCAAGCCAATCATTTCCTCAAGCCGTCATTACAGAGGCGACGCGAACGGTTGCCTGCCACGTTTCTCTGTGATAGCAATTGTTTTTGTTCATTAACCGCGCTCTAACCTAACATCAGACGTACAATTAAAATTATCGAATTATAATTACTAACAAAAAATAATTAGATGCGAATCTATATAATAAAAATCAATTGCTGTTCGTTAGTCTCGCTAAAACTCGAGAACGGCTGGACTGATTTGGCTATTTTTGGTTTGAATTATTTGTGGAAGTCCAGGGAAGGTTTAAAAGGTGAGTAAATATGAAAAAAAAAATGCTTGGAATATAGTAAAAACAATAATTTCGCTTTCCCTTAGAAACTACTCCTTCGGTTTTGAATGTCAAACATTTGATGATCGTCCCGTCGCGTCGTTTAGAAATCAATTAAATTTAAAAGTCGTTCAGAAATGCTTTTTTATTTATTGATTCTGAGGCGGTACGAAGTTTGCCGGATCAGCTAGTTTGAAATAAAAATTAAGATGTCCAATTAATTTTGTACGAAAGTGTAAAATACCATGTAGGTGACATCTTATAATGAAGCGTAGATTTTTAAAAGCTCGGACATTTCGAGTGAAATCATTAAATACGATTCGAGTTCTCATTTCCGGAGTACACAATCTGCTTTTGTATTATTATTGTGGAAGTTATTTGAATAGAATGAAGGTAACACTAACAACCAACGTCGTGGTATATTAGAATTAAATTATTTGCTTAAATAATGAAAAGGTGTTAGTCTACAACAAAAAAAAAAGACTAAAAATAAATGAAAATTAAACACTAAAATATACACAAAGTTTTTTTTTATTTGTAGCTCGGAATATGACAACACTCCGCCCGATATTAATGCTACCACAGTTCTAAGGCAGTAGTCGCCTCCACTATGTCAGCTTGAGGAGACGAATGTGCACCATCCAGATTGACAATGCACACTCCTGCTGTTATTTCTATATCTATTGCCCTAAACGCGACATAGTCACTTCACGAGTGTTATGTATGCAGAGACATCTGCTACCACGGCCGCCTCCGCTATTCCTACACACATATATAAATATTCCTCATCATATTTCCTCCATAATAATATAATTGTAATAATTAAACCATATAAATAATTATGTTACAAAGTATAATGTTAAATTGCAACCCTTCACCTGGCCTGTCATTATAAATAACAATTTTATCTTAACAACCCTTCTTTCTGGTATCTGAACCGTTTTTGTGAGGGTGGTTTCAATCTGATATTGATCCTAACAATCCACTGTTTACTGTTACTGTTTTTTTTAAAGTTGAAATATTTAGACTAGGAGCTGATATACATTTGCACTGAGAAACCCGAGCTTTAGCAAAGTACCAATTTGACTTGGTAATTTTTAAAACAATACTTATTTAAAATTAGCTTTGTCAATATTAAGCAAGCACGTTAACTAAGACTTGTTTAATTTTAACAACTAACTTTGCAAGCTCTTTCCGAACAAAGTTATTTGTAGCTTTTACGTTTTTTCAATAATTTTGTAGCTCGGCATGTGACCACACTCCGCCTGATGTTAAGCTAGAGTGCGGTCCATGAACGGAAACAACTACGACATAAAAAATCTTCAAGCAGCAGTCGCTTCTAATATACCGGCTTAAGGAGACATTCACTACCCAGGGTGACAGTGCACACTCCTCTCACTATACCGGGCTACTTTCAAACTCTCGAAACGCAATTAAGTTACACTTGAATATTGAAAGAATATTTTTTGACAAACTTCACGTTTAGAAGCCTCCTAGACTATCTTCTTATTATGTTTATTTTACGTGATATAATTTCAGATTGTTCCCAAACCTCTACATCCTTTGAGATGCATTCAGTAGCATTTTGCGACAATGCAATTTTTTTTTTATTATTATTTGATTTAAAAAAATAACGATAAAGATTCGTGGAGATAATTCTTCTCGTACCGATCGCCGTCGGCTTGTTTGATAAATATAACCAACATTTTTTTTGCATCATTGTGAGAAATACGTTGCGATAGGGTTAAAATATTCGTTTTATTTCAATGTTAGAGTAAATCATAGAAAAGAATCGCATATATTAAAAATAATATAAATTGTATTAAAAAAAGTTTTGCGCTTATTTCTAACTAAATTATAATGAAATTTAAACAGAAAAAACTGAGCACCGATTTTTCACTGTTTTATTTTTATCATAATTTAATAAATAACAACCCCAAAAAATATGTAAAAAAAAATTATAACACTACATCATCGTGCTACAAATAATCAAAAGTAACAACATAAAATAATCGTATTATCATTTAATAACAAATTATGTATTTTTTATTTCATATTACTGGTTTAAAAAAAAAGTTATTTTATTTATATTAGATTTGGAATGATATGATAGATTTCGAATGTAACACCCGTGAAGTGACCTTGGCGCGTTTCGGGGATAGTTTGAAAGTAGCCAGGTATAAGAGAGGACTGTGCACTGTCAATCTAGATGGTACATGCCGGCATAGTGGAGGCGACTGCAGCCCGTAGAGATTTCTCTGTGGTAGCAGTTGTTTCTATTTATGGACCGCACTCTAGCTTTACATCAGGCGGAGTGTTGTCACATGTCGAGCTACAAAAAAAAAAAATTTAAACTTAAACAAGTCACGTTTATTAAAAGTTTATTTCTTCTTTGGCAATTTCTTTTATATAGGCATTTCTTATTTCAACTCAATTCAAAATACTTTCTCTTATAAAAATCCACTTACATTTTATTATTTCCAAACCGTTACATACACACTTAAGTACATTTATCAAGTTAAATGTAATAAAATGACAGGACACTTAAAATATCTTTTCACATTTGTACTAACCGGTTTTTTTTAAATAAAGTTGTCAAAAAAGTTTTCACACTTTTTCACACATCCCTTTTATATTTCTTATTTTAATAAACAATATTTTATTTATAAGAGAAAGTAGGTATTATAAAAGTAAAACTTTGATGGTTTTGCTATAGTAAAAATCTTGGTAAAAAAGTATTTAAACAACTAAATTGTAATAATATTTCTTAAATATCTAATTTTGTACACGAAATTAGTTAAAAAAAACACAATAATACAAAATGTTTAATTTAACGTATTTGTTCTTGTTGTAAAATCATATATTTAACAATATTTTTTACAATTATAATTTGTAGGCATATCGATTTACGCAGTAAAATTAAAATTATTTTAAAAATACAACAAAATTAAAATGTTAGTGTATATTGATTTTTAGAGTTCAAATTAATATGAAAAATATCATAATAGAGCTTCTTTCGTTGAATAATAAACTAGTTCGTACTACTTGAAAACGTGATTTGAAAGGGCGGCGGCATCAACCCCGCCCAACTTTCACCCGAGGGTGTAGATTCTTTTCGCTAGTATCAAAATTACTAATATTGCATACGCTCCATATTATAGGGCATTCATACTTAATTAATAGCGAGCGTGTATAGAATGAAGATACAATCTTGATATTTTAAATTTAATTTTTATTCGAACAAGTGACGTGATTAAGGAAGCTATTGAAGGGAGATTTTTCAAATAATATAATTTGTAATGACTTATTATTCTGTCACTTTTATTTAAAGTAATATGAAATATCATAATAAAAAGGTTCGCCTTTTATGCGTACGCGCTGTTTATCCAATTGAGTTGAAACTTTGTACTACAAATACAGTAGGATTCTTTTAATATACGAGTAATAAATCGTAATTAAAGATGAATGTTTGTTTATTTGTTAGCCTATCTATTGAGAAAGTTAATACTTATTATACACATACGAAGTTGCCGGTAACAACTTGTTTAAAAAAAAAATTATCACTGGCCAGCGCTGAACTAGTCCGAAGGAAAGCCGAAAAATTAAAAAGTATTTTTTTTTTATAAAGAATAATTATCAATATTAATTTAAAATTAATATAAAATACATTCCCAATACACTGAACTAATTTATTTCTTTTTCTATTTAAAAGGAAGCCGATGGGAATTGGCTCGTGCTCTTGTAGATAGGCGCGCAGTCTCACTGCAATTAAAAAATGTCGTTAAAGTAAAGTAAAGCAATAATATCAATTAACAACAATAAATATATAAACATACATGCTATTAATAATTAATGAAATAAAAGCATTATTAAATAATTGATAAAGCAACAAAACTATTTATTTATACATTGTAAAACGTGAAAGTTGATTTAATGAGATTGATATTAGGGATGTTGTATCCTATACAGAATTATTCATTGCTACTAAATGCGTTCCATTCATAATAATACAAGTTTTTTTAGCGAACCCTGGGGTTGACGGCTCATCAACAAAAGGGGTGGGCAGGGCCACATAATTGCCGAAACGCTCCAGAGTGCGATCTATTGTGTGCTCATTGAATAGGGTGGTTTAATAGTGGGGGTAGTTTTTGTAATTGTTACATGTTTAGCACATCAAATTTTTAGAGTTAGTGACGAACCAACCCTCGAAGTGGTAACAGCATGTCGCGTTCATTCTTAGTCGATACGCTCATAAGTGATGGAAAGGATTGTAAGAAGACCGATGTACCTGGTGATCCTCTATCGCCGTACACGATGATCGGAAGCACTTTAGACGCTAGGCCGAAGGCGTTTCTCCCTTACCCGTATCCGGCGCAACTGAACACACTACTGTCTTTGGGCTTCCAACAACAACGATCTCCTGAGCTGTTCAGACCGTTTCTAGAGCATCTCAACTTCCGTTATCCACTGCTGCATCAGCTGCCACGTCAACCGGAATACCCGAGACGAGAGAGACCGTTCGATAACTTTATGAAATCAGAACCAGAACAAGAAATAAGTTTTGTGCAACGAAGACAAAAGTCTATTTCACCATATCATCCCTATAAGACGTCTCCATCGAAGAGTCAAGGTCAGAGATCACCATCTTTATCAAGCGGGAGTAGAAATGGCACTCCGAGTCCTCCTTTGGGACATCCCGAGGAACTTCTTCCTGGATATTCGAAGGAGCTCAAGCGTGTACCTTTAAAAGAAGATTCGAGTAAGAGAATTCGGACAGCGTTTACTGGAACTCAACTTTTGGAGCTAGAAAGAGAGTTTTCAATGAATATGTATTTATCTAGACTCAGAAGGATAGAGATTGCGACCAGGTTGAGATTGTCTGAGAAACAAGTGAAGATTTGGTTTCAGAACCGTCGGGTTAAGTTGAAGAAGGAAGAGATGCCTTCCGCTGATGGTAGAGTAAAGAAATGTTGCTGCAACAAAGGTTGTTCTGCTAGAAATTCTGATAACCAATGTGATCTAGAACATGAACAAATAGATGTAGTCAGTGATAATGATTGTACAGATTATAAGAGATTCTCGTAAGAAAAAAGTATTTAGTGCAGATATATTGTGAAAATAGGGATATTGTAAGTTTATTTATGTATCTAGTTAAAATTTTAAGAAAGTATTTTTTGATATGTGAATGTTAGGAATATTATAATAAAGTTTATTTAAGTATATTAATTTTTGTTTTTTATTTATTTATTTATTGAGCGGCTCTGGAGAGACCTCACGCTCTACGAGACAAACTTCGCTAAATTCTAACTGGTACTAATTATTTGTATCTAGGGTCGGCTAAGGCTATAGGGGATACAACCACTAGCTTAGTACACACATTAAAAAAAAAAATAGATTTTTTAAAGTTTTTTATGGCATAGATGCGGGCACGACGATTACGACTAAAGTGCGATTCATAAGCGAAAGCAACTGCAATCATAGAGAAATGTCTGCAAACAGCAGCCGTCTCCGCTATGCCGGCTTAATAATAATTTTGTATGTAATTTTTGTATTAAATTGAACGCGTCTGTGACGATAGGCTCTAATTTAAATTTATTTATTTATTTCCGACTTAGTAATACAATTCTAACTTAAGTTGCTTAAGCCCAAATGGTGCTGTGTGAAATAAAGTAATTTAAGACGAACTTAAGCCACTTTTTGAGTCAAGAATTGCAGATTAAGATCGACTGAAGAAGGGATTATATTATTAGTCCTTTGTCTATAACATAAAATATTAACATTATTAAATACAAACAAATTATATAAAAATAGTGGTAGGCAGACTGATGATGGTTATTGGCCCAGTCTGCCGTCCGTGAAGGGACCTTGTGGCATTTCGGGAGCAGTCTGAAAGTAGCCAGATATAATCAAGTGATGGTATATGTGCATACTCGTCTCCTCAAACCGGCATAGCGAATGCGACTGCGACCTGTAGAGATTTATCTGTAGTAGCAGTTGTTTGCGTTTATGGACCACACTCAAGTTTTACGTCAGGCGGAGTGTTGTCATATGCCGATTATTAAATTATGATGAAAAGAAGAATGCCCATTCGCACAAGAGAAATGGGCCCACAATTTTTTATCGAGTTTCACGATCATTTTTAGTTCACTTTGAAGGAAAATCATTCTACATTCCTTTCACCAATAACTTTTAATTTTTTCACGCAAGTTATTGAGTAATTAGACTTTTTCTGGTACAATATTTGAGTTTATTATTGTATTAAAAGCTTCAATAATTGGTAATATTTATTTTTTATACTATTAAACATTATATATTGATTGGGAAACGACATTTTGATATAATTAAAACGAATTAATGAAGAAATAAGGTATTATTTTAGAATATTGTTTTGTTAACAAACTATTAGCAATCAAGTGGGCCCAAAATGGGCATTCTCCTTTAATAGATAAAATAAATAATAGATATTAAAATTAATAAAAAAATATTTCAAATTACTCTCGTCTTAAAGTTAGGGGGGACACAATCAAATGCCAATAGCACAATTGGGGACATTATTATTGCTTTAAATTCTTTAAATTTTTAGTATGTTAATAATAGGCAGTTCATAACATATATTTTATTTGAATAGTTTAAATAATTAATAACGCGAGCTTTAAGTTAAATTATTCTCAAATATGTTGCTTAAGGCTGTTACTGTTGCCAGTGTATTTTTTTTTTTAAATATTTTACTTAGTAAAAATACTTATGAGTCTATTTTTTTGTTGGTATTATTAGTTTTTTTTTTCTTAATTATGTCTTATAAATATGAGAAAGAAAAATCTTAAAGAACCCTAAATAAAGGAGAATGCCCATTTTTGGGCCCACTTGATATCTAATAGTTTGTTAACAAAACAATATTCTAAAATACAATACAATACAATTGTCACGCCTTTTAATAATATCTTATTTTTTAACTAATTTATTTCAGTTATATAAAACATGCTATACCTCAATAAACAATGTTTAATTACATAAAAAACAGATATCATCAATTATTAAAGCATTTAATATAATAATTACCTCAAATATTGCACCAAAAAAGTCTAATTACTCAAGGAGTAAAATAATTAAAACTGATCGATGATAAGGAACGTAGATTTATTTTTCTACAAAATAAACTAAAAATCATGAACAAACTAGAAAAAAATTTGTGGGCCCATTTCTCTTAGGCGAATGGGCATTCTCCTTTTTGATGTCTTTCACACCTCCATCATTACATTTGCAAAATCATAATTGTGTTTATTTTTTTTTTTACTGTATTAAGCGTAATTTGAAATTATGAAGGTGTTTGGCTGCAGTAAGGCCCTCATGTCACTTCTTTCTACACATAGAAACATACCATATCTATGGTAGGGGTGTCCAAATACACATAGTAGTAGAAATATACGTTAATATTCTACTTGTAAACTATATTTATATACACCAGAATGTAAACTGAATTTCAGACCTTTGTAACTTGATTTCGTGTTGAGAAAAGCATACCGGTATATGGTAAAATTGTGTAAGAAATAAAATAAAATAATATTTTAAAATCGGAGTAGGTGATAGGTATATTGTCATATTATAAAGAGTGGTAGGCAGACTGATGATGGCTGTCGTCCTGAGGTATTACCACCACTTTCGAATGCAATACCTTGTCGCGTTTCGGGAACAGTTTGAAAGTAACCAGGTATAGCGATAGAAGTGTGCACTGTCAATTTGGATTGTGCACATTCGTCTCCTCATGCCGGCATGAGGCTCCTTCGCGACTGCTACCTGCACAATAACTACATAGTTACATTGATACTGGTCAGCGAGGTTGGAACACAGGTCTCATCGATCGTGAGTTCACGCGTTCTACCGCCAGATCACGGCCATGCTATTAATTAATTATTGAATTGCAGTTAGTCAATTTTGTCATAAGGCAACAAACTAAACCTTTGACTTTGGATTTTAGTTTAAATTCGACATTATTTGCATAATGTTTAATACTTAATGTTACTTAATATTTAAATAGAGGGATAGCTCACAAAATCAAAGGATCAAGAGCAACCGTGGTCTAGTGGTGGACTCACTCACGATTGAGAGACCCTTCATCAAATCCCGCAAAAGGACCATGCCCATTTTTCAGCCCACTTGATATCTAATACTTTGTTAAAAAAACAATATTCTAAAATACCTAATATCTTATTTTTCTATTAATTAATTTTAATTATATCAACACATCATTTACCAATCAATAGACAATGTTTAATTACATAAAAACAGATATCATCAATTAAAGCCTCAAATATTGCATCAGCAAAGGTCTAATTACTCAATAACCCGGGTGAAAAAAATAAAACTGATTGGTAGTAAGGAAGTAAATTTATTTTTCTGCAAAATGAACTAAAAATCATTGTCAATCTCGAGAAAAAAATCATCGCCTATAGACCGCGAAGTGTCGGGCTACTATATGGTTTATGGTTTTTAATAATAAATAAATAAAAATACAATAAACCTTTATTGCAAAATTTAAAAAAATGGTTAAAAAAACAAGGCCCCTGAACTAGGCGTAAAATCCGTATCTCAGGTGGTTTAAAACTGTATTACTCATGAAAATTTTAATAAAAGTAAACTCTAAATTAACAATATTATAACGTAACACTATATATTTTTTTAATTCGACTACTTTACTATTTGGTAATAAAAAACCATATTTTATATAAAATTAAAGTAAGTTTTCAAAAAGGGAAATATCAAAAGGTGTCCCGTACACAATAAAAAGGAAATTAGAAAATAATTTTAATTAAATACACCTATTCGTCCATTAAAATAACCACAAGACCAAATACGAAAAACAATCAAGTTAAATTGATACCAATTTCACGGTTCAAGAACTATCAGGGGTTGGCAGAATGAAAAAACGATCCGTGCGACGTCAAAAACACACATTTTTAAAACAAAAAATTATATGTAAATCGGTAAGACTCGTTTTTTTAATAGATGACCGCGCCAGCGCCGCCCAAGCGTAGAAAGTCTTCAATAGCATTATAGTTATTAATACAGCCTGCCTAAATAATGTTTTGAGATCAGTTTGGCAGTACAAGTTTAAAACAAAAGGAGTCTACCCTATCAACTTAGGCGACGCGTACTCTTCTCATCAAGCCGGCAAAACGAAGGCGACTGCTGTCTGTATTTCAAGCATGTTTCCTCGTGGATCGCACTCTAGCTAAATATAAGTCGAAATGCGGTCACATACTGGACTAGGACTCTAATACTTTCCTTCCTACAACCTGAGATCCTTCACAAAGACGGCATAGCAGATGCTGTCCCCCTCGCCTCCATTCATTAACATCAGTGTAGTCATATGACATGCTAAAATTTAAAATATACTAGCTGATCCAGCAAACTTCGTACCGCCTCAGAATCAATAAATAAAAATGCATTTCTGAACGACTTAAAAATTGATTTCTAAACGACGGGACGAACATCAAATGTTTGACATTCAAAACCAAAGGAATAGTTTCTAAGGGAAAGCGAAATTGTTGTTTTTACTATATTCCAAGCATTTTTTTCATATTTACTCACCTTTTAAACCTTCCCTGGACTTCCACAAATAATTCAAAACCAAAATTAGCCAAATCAGTCCAGCCGTCCGCGAGACTAACGAACACCAATTGATTTTTATTATATAGAATATACATATAACGGTTTTCATTTAGTACATAATGCTAAGTTATACTCAGCGCTTAAAATTTGAGTGATATTCGATTAAAAGTGTTATTTAACGGTAGATTGGCGATCAATTTGTATTGAGTAGGTTTACACCTGGGAGTCATGTTATACATCACTACACAATTATTTTGATGTACATTGCTGCTTCTCGCTTGGTAGGTTCCTTGCCCTAATGTACACAGGGTATATTGGCGACTTTTTGCCTTTATAACTCTATGTTAAGGTGTGCTGGAGACATTAGAAGCTATCCCAGCAATTTTAAGCTCTCTCTCTACATTTCCAAACTCAGTCTGCCGTTCTGAGATATTTTCGAATGTGACACCCGTGAAGTGACCTCATCGCGTTTAGGGAATAGTTTGAAAGTAGCCACGTATAACGAGAGGAATGTGCACTGCCAATCTAGATGGTACATGCTCGTCTCCCCAAGCCGGCATAGTGGAGGCGACTGCTGCCTGCTTTCTTTGTAGTAGTAGTCGTTTCCATACCTGGACCGTTTTAACATCAGGCGGAGTGTTGTCACATGCCGAGCTAGCGTAAAAAAAGTACTTAAAAGTATTATATTTTTATGGAATGTAACTTTGCACAAAGAAGAAAGTCATACCCCCGATAGGAGACAAAGCGAAACCATCGATGGAGAGAGCTAATAAGTATGCAGTGTAAAGATACAAATAATGGAGGAGATAAAGCTCACGGTGACGATCACACATTTTTTCAATTTACTCCCCAAAAATAACATTTAATTATTGATTAAGTACCTAATATTGTTATTTTATTTTATTATAAAAAGAAGTAATGTACTACGAAATATGTTTTTTTATCAAACGTATGTTGCAGGTGTATTCTGAATGACTACTAAAATTGGTATCGATATTAAAATGATGTAACGGAGGGGTGACTAATGTACTGTGATATGTTATAAAGTAATTTTGTGGGAAATGGTTGCGTCACATTTTGGTATATCTATAGTAAAATAAATTATTATATTATATACATATATGAATTTTTCAAGTGGGCTTTCATGGCGAAATCCTAAACTATAAGAGATATCGAAAAATGCTGAAAGGAGTCTCGATGCCGATTTTGATGAAAACTAAAACTGCATTATTAGATTTTTGATAAATCCATTTTCCCGGCCAGGAATCGAACCTGTTGATTTTGAAAAAAAATAAACACTGTATTATTGCACCATCTGATAGTGTTCCCGATAAGGATCAAATTCTGGGAAGTAATGATATACGGCAAACCAAAGAAAAGTGTTGATTTTTAACAAATTGTCTCTTATTTCCATGTATTTATACATTACCGGTACATTGACAACATTTATTATTTATGATGATTGAAAATCATTATATTGATTTAAAATCTCGCGCTCTTCGAGGTTAAATGAAAGGAAAGTCTTGATTTTTAGCAAAATAATGTTTTATTTTTTTTTTTACATTAAGTAATTAAATCTCAATTAATCAATTGTTCAAAATGATGACCATTATTTTCAATACATAGCTGAACTCGACGCCTCAAGGAGTGTACTGCATTCCACGTCACAAGGTTATTGATTCCGTTCAGAATATTCCCTAACGCTAGTTTTAAGTCATCAATTTCATTGTACGTACATTTGTAAATTTCGTTTTTGACATGCCCCTAGAGAAAATAATCTAAAGGTGTTATTAGATCTGGCGACCTATCCGGCCACGGCACAGGACCTTAAAAATTAATTTATTGTTTTTCCTACGTTTCAATTGTTTTTATTTTGTTTAAATCATGGCTTTTAACCTCGAAGAGCGAAGGAGTTTTTAAATCAAAACATAATAAATGTAGTAGGTAATGTATAAATACATGGAAATACGAGACAATTTGTTTAAAATCAACACTTTTCTTTGGTTTGCCGTATATCATTACTTCCCAGAATTTGATCCTTATTAGGAACACTATCGGATGGTGCAATAATACATCGTGTTTTATTTTTTAAAAAATCAACAGGTTCGATTCCTGGCCGGGGAAATAGATTTATCAAAAATCTAATAATGCAGTTTTAATTTTCATCAAAATCGGCATCGAGACTCCTTTCAGCATTTTTCGATATCTCTTATAGTTTAGGATTTGGCCATGAAAGTCCACTTGAAAAATTCATTCTGTATATAAACTGCTGATTATATTGATTATTGGAACCCACGTCTCTGGCTGTGATTTTTATTCAGTTTTAATCATAATTTACAATAATAAAAAAATATTATGGTATTTTTAAATATTGAGTCTGTTCGGAAAATATACAGGCTGTCCAAAGATTATGAGATTAAATTTTTGATAAATCCCTTACCTGAGCCGTGAATTAAACGTAATAAATTCGAAAAACAGCCAATTCTTTTATCACCCTAATCGATGGGGTTAGTTATAATTAGGAGAAAATCTGTTAATAAACCTCTAAGTTTAACAAGAATCGAACACGGGACCGTAGATCGTGAATTCATGCCTTCTACAGCTACCAAAAATTGGTATTCACGTTAAAGACGTAGGTGCAGAGATAATTTCCATAGCTGACCTCAGATAAATTTATCTTAGTCGTGCGAATGTTCACTGGGGGCACTGTAAATATCGCGTAGGCCGTGGACATTAGAGCTTAGTCTAACACAATACTAATCTATTATGCAAACAGCATTTTGACCCGCAATCAAAATAAAATAAAACCCAATTTTAAGAATATCGTTAAACCCAAACACGCGTATCCAATCGGGACCTAAACAATGTTTCGCAAACAAATTTAAACTTTCATTTATCAAGGATCAAACTCGTCCAATTCGTTCTGCGCTAGCAAATGATATTGTATTGTGTATCTCATCTAGGGTAAAATTAATACTCACAAAACAAACGACCTAACCACCACTGCAAATTACAAACCAATACCACTTTTAACCCTCTAATTTTACGGCTTAATTCCCCTTATTACTATTAAATTAACAAATAACAAAAATGCCATAAATGATACAAACACTGTAATAGACATTTATGCCCTATAGTCAAAATGAATAAGGTCGAATCTTGTCTGAACAGTAAATAGTAATAAGTGCAGAAAAGCGTTGCCTATTAGTAGCAGAGACAACATACGGTTGTCAGCGCGATATTTAATTTATTGGTTTGTACTAAATAATTAGGATGAGCATGACACAGTTGATGGTATTTTTAATACAGAGTGTTTCATAAAATACTCGAAATGATCGATCATAAAAATAGCGGTTTCGTGAATTTAAGACAATCGTAGCAGAATTACCGAAATAAAAATAAAATACTCCAATTTGTTAAAAAAAATTCTTAAAACATATATATATTTTTTGTAATTTTCGTCATATTATTAAATTGTGATGAGAATTGCATGAAAAAAGTATGATATTCTCTGTTCAATTATCTTAATAAAAACACGATAAACGTTGAAAAATAAAGACATGTTATGAAAACGCTACTGCACGGCGACGGCGCACGTTTTGGGACATGCTGTATGTATATATTTTTTGTACTATTTTGCATAATTTAAATGATATAATCGTAGTGAATAATTAAACATGATTTTTGTTACAATGCTATTGTAATTGTGTTAAGAAATAAATTTTAATTTGTGTTTTATTCAAAAAAGAAAAATATTGCTCTTTTCACCTTTGATTATAATTTAGGATTTTTTTTTATATATACAAATTTTAAGCTTAGCATAGACAATCGTCTACTAGTCGATTTTTTATGTTGAATTTAATAATGTTTTAATTTTGTTACATTTTTATGAGTTACAAATTGTAATTTTAAAAATTTACCTAATAACAAATAATAACAATGAAAAAGTTTATTTCGTCTTAAAAACTAGAGTACATTGATGGAAAACACTGGATTTTCTTCTTGGGCAGCTCACTGGCTGAATAAGGCAGAACTGAGCTGAAAGTAGCATTCATAGCCTTTTTGTAAATAATATTTTTAAAAAAAGTTTCTATATAATAAATGATTATTCATTTACCGGTAATTATAAAAAAAATAATTAAAAAAATAGGTAGAACAACAAAAACCCTAACTTTATTTAAAAGTTTTTCATATCTATGTATTTATTAGTAATTCAATATTTATCCCATCGTCAAGATAATTACGAATCATCAAACATATTTGCTTATAGTGTTTATGATCTTTGCACGCGTCCGAGACACGTGGCGTGGACCAACGCACGCGACCACCCATTTCATTGGTATCTATTTGATTTTCTATATATATATTTTTTTATCTGACAACACCCTAATAGTTAGAGTGCCTCTTCAAACAGGATGGGATTAGTTAAATGAATTATGGCTTCTTTAAACAAACATTAATTAAGGCTTAAATTAAATTAAGCTTTCGTTCTATTTTGGAAACATAAGTAATTCAATCAGCTGATCGAATAAATTTTTTATTAAATACTAGAATAAATAAATCTCGTTCTCATCTCGAAAAACAACGTACCGTAAAAATATACTATGACAATAAAACCACTTCAAGAAAAATAAGAAAAAAAAAAGTTTATTTTCTAAACTGGCAACTTTAAAGTTTTGCGTCTAGCACGAAGAGTACTCGTATTCCCGCTAGACATATAAATCCTCAACCATTTTCTTTGATTGCGAACGATGAAGCAAATTACATTTTTCTAAATTGTAAAACTTTAAAACCTATTTACTAGAATTAGTTTTGAACGTTCTAATATAGCTATGATTTTGTCATAGGTAGTTATAATGTCCACGCATGCGCCTAGGGTCCGTAATTTTTGGGACCCGAAAATTAGGTTTTTACGAAACGCAAATATGCATCATGACTGAAAAATAGGCCCGGAATCACAATGTTGCCTAGGGCCCACTTTAACCTTGGTCCGCCACTGTGTCCACGCTAATAAAAAGAAATGTTACAGACAGACCCCTGGGCAGAGATTGCGTAGGGCTGATGGAACTGAAGTAAAAAATAGAAAAAAAAAAACAAAAAATGTAACACCCGTGAAGTGACCTTGTCGCATTTAGGGAGCAATTTGAAAGTAGCCAGGTATAGCGCTAGGAGTGTGCACTGCCAATCTAGATGGTACATGCTCGTCTCCTCAAGCCGGTGACTGCTGCCCGTAGAGATTGCTGTAGTAGCAGTTGTTTCCGTTCATGAACCGCACTCTGGCTTTACATCAGGCGGAGTGTTGTCACATGTCGAGCTACAATAAAAAAAAATATATATAAGGGGTAATATTATTTGGTAGAGGATTTACGGTAACTTCGGGAAAGTCTGGACCTCCTGTAATAGACAGCCCAAACTTTGTATGAAGTATCAATTAATAATTATTAACCCGTTATCCGTTTAGATAAAATCAAAAGCAACAATAGATAATTTATAATTATAGAATAATAACTCTTTTGTAAAAGTTTTCCATTGTTCAATAACGGAGGCAACATAAACAGATGGTGCAAAATCATTCATGTGAATTTGAGGGATCGAACAATCTTACACATTTCTACATTATTATAATATATATTTTTTCATAGTAACGCGGTACTTGTTCCTACATTAATGTATGGAAGTGAATGTTGGGTATGGCAGAAGAAGCAAGAGAGTAGGATTAATGCAGTAGAAATGCGGTCATTAAGGAGTGTATGTGGAGTCACGATAGCGGATAGAATGAGGAATAGTATTGTGCGCGATAGATCTGGTTTGAAAGATGATGTAGTGACGAGGATTGAGAAAGGAATACTTCAATGGTTTGGACGCATGGAAAGGATGAATGAAAGGAGATTGACGAAAGGAATATATAAATCTGATGTGAATGGATGCGTTAAACAAGGCATCTTTATGAAAGCTGAGCTGCCTAGTGCTCATAACCGTCGGGCGTGTATGAAGAGAATTGTGGATGTGAGGGAAGCGAGGGAGTTGTGTCAGGATCGTGGTAAGTGGCGTTCCATTATCCCTGCCTATCCCTGTGGGAAAAAGGCGTAACAATTGTATTGTAGCTCGGCATATGACAACACTCCGCCTAATGGAAAGCTAGATCCATGAACGGAAACAACTGCTACTACATATAAATTTCTGCAGTACCCTGTAAATGAATGATGTACTTCTGTCTCCTCAAGCCGGCATAGCGGAGGGGACTGAAGCGAAGTGGTCACATGTCGTATTGGGTCGTCTTCGGAAAATTTGGAAGTCTAAACCAAAAAAACATGAATGAAAGTATTGTCATAGTTCAAGAATGGAAATTGTTCCCCGTTTGAATGGAGTCCATTGTGACACAAGTGCTATCACGAATCGGTTTATTGTTATTGTGTTTCATTCATAAATGCAAAATGATAGTCGGAGCCACTCCATTGATTTCTATTTCTTTATATCTTAAATAGGGTTGGCACTAATTAAACAATTATACATAACAAAATTCAAGAGATTCTATTGGTACCTCCATGCTAGAGCCAAAACCTGTAAGGTGAGGTCTCTCCTCTGGTAGAAATTGCATCAACTGCAGTATAATTAAGACAAAATAGTAAAACACATCTTCCTTAGTTAATTTATTTCGAGTGACGTGCATCATTTTTTGACAATTATATTTTGAGTAAATTAGAACAGGATTACTTTTTAACACATTGCTTTCAGAGGAGACCTGAGTAAGAGACCGACCTACCAATCGGAGTTCTGTTAACTTCCGTCGTCTCCTACGCCTCGAGCCAAGAGAGTCTGGGCTGCCGCTCATTTAGGTACTTGGCTGGAATAGTGTTTCTTACCCGAATATCCCACGGTATCTTTAAAAAATCCTCCACGTAAATCAAGGTTTTAATTATTATTACAACAACACAAAAGAATGCATTTCTTGGCATCTGCTAAATCTGTCTAGAGTCTAGAGACAAATAATCAATTTTGATAACCTACTCGGTAAATATTTATAGTTTTCTAAATGATAACGTATTATTTCGCTTTTGAGAGTGTGTGTTATGTTACATAGTGTATGTATGTGTGTGTGGGTAATAAAGTATCCAACTGAAGACAAGACAAGTGATTTCTGCGTGAGAGAGTTTTTCGTGAAACAGAAGCAACGATATAAAGTCCTCATACATATTGGAGTGCTTTCATTTGTTTCTAAAAAAAAACTGAATAAAATTTTAATGAATATTCGAATTTGTGAGTGACAACCCTAAATCAATTCATACGAAATAATAACAAAAATATTGGTAACAAGACGGCAATTCATTGTGTACGTAGTGTGAAATGGCATAACTTATTTGACATTCGGTAGTGTGACGAATTATTACATGTGACGAAAAGGGACCCTCCTCTTCATACGATTAGGGCTAAAAGACACGCTATTTATTTTATATTGACGGCTTTTGGTTCTTTTAATAACAGAGGAGATTTTTTTACGCTTATATAATAATATATTTTATTTCACTATTCAAAGAGTCGTATCGTCATTTTTTTTTATGCTTAATAGGCAAGCGTTTAACCACACCCTGCCTGGTGTTAAGCATTAATGTGGTCTAAGGTGGAGCACGCCTGCCTATGAGGTACCTGTTCACCTTCGATTTGAAGAGACCTATGTTGTACGTGTCGGGAAACACAGACAACGGGAGGGAGTTCCACAGTTTCGCAGTACGCACGAGGAACGTGTTGTCAAAACGCCGATGCCCGCGTCATGGACGCGTACATTGTTGATAAATTCTTAGACTGTCCTAAAACTGACTGGGTTAAATTCCCCTCACGCGCGCTAGTATGATGTTGGACTGACGCTTGACAGCCAAACATTTCTCTGTGGAATACTATTATTTTTCCGTTCATGGACAGCGTAAGCTTTAGACGGAATGTAGCAGCGTTGCCAGACGTCCCGATTATGGCGGGACGTCCCGTATTTTAAATCAAAATTGAATGTCCCGCGCGGGACAGACTCGGTCCCGCTTCTCGGACTTGTGTGCGTATTGTGACGTCGGATGAGTATAAAGCTTACTGTAAACTGTGTAAAAAGAGTTACAATTTGTAACTCACTCTTCAGACTATTATTTGCAACACCACATTTCCCATACATTTTGATATAACTATCATTTACAATCTGTCAAACAAAAGAACAAAACAAGAGCGGCCGTGGTCTAGCGGTAAGACGCGTGAACTCACGATCGATGAGACCCGTGTTCGAACCTCGCTAAAGACCGGTACCAATGTAACTTTGTTATATGTACTTTGGTCGCTCAGTGCCTATAGGCACTATTAAAGAGTGGTAGGCAGACTGATGATGGTTATTTGTCCAGTCTGTCGTCCTGGGGCAGTACCACCACTTTCGAATGTAACACCCGTGAAGTGACCTTGTCGCGTTTCGGAAATAGTTTGAAAGTAGCCAGGTATAAGAGAGGAGTGTGCACTGTCAATCTAGATGGTACATGCTCGTCTCCTCAAGCCGGCATAGTGGAGGCGACTGCAGCCCGTAGAGATTTCTCTGTGGTAGCAGTTGTTTCCATTCATGGACCGCACTCTAGCTTTACATCAGGCGGAGTGTTGTCACATGTCGAGCTACAATAAAAAAAAAAAAAATCCGAAACCGGCCATAAGAAGACCCAACTCCCTGACGATAGGGTAAATCTGATTTAAAATGTCATATTTTTATTAAAGTACATTTTCTATGGCTAGTTTTGCTATCTATTGTCACGTAAACGTAATTTAAAACTCAAATAAAAGATACATATTTAAACACTTCCCATTATATATGTTTTTCACTATGTCCCGCTTTCGAAGAAAGAAACCAGCTTTTTTCACTCAAAAAGTTGCGAAATCCCGACTTGGCAAAAAAAAAAAAATCTGTTAACGCTGGAGTGTAATAACATGCCGAGTTACTTTAAAAAAAATCTGCAAAATAATATTTTCAGTCAATTTGAAATTTTTTTAAAATAAATTGATCCCTCCCAAAGGATTAATTAATCTAGGTATAAAAATAACTTCAATTTTTATTTTATTCAAATAAAATTAAACGAAGTGAACTTTATAACGTGTGGGTGTAAAACTCGTGGGTGAGGTATACAATTATACATATATATGTATATATCTTTCACACATACATTATGGAAGTATGTATGATAGCAAAATACAATTTTTTTATTTTCGTACATTGAAGAAAATTAATTTCCTAATAACACGACCTGCATCCTTATATCGTAGTAATAACGTATATCTATTTATATCTAATAAAAAAGTAGTAGTGTCGAAACGAGAGGAGTGTCACTCTTTACCAGCCGGCATAGCGGAAGCGACCTCAGCCTTTAAACTTTGATTTTGACTTTGACTTTGACTTTCTCCTTAGAGTCGAGCTGCCAATAAATAAATGTCAATCCTATATCATTGATAGAAACGAAATTGTATAGAATCTGATGCAAATGAAATTGGCATCGCAACAAACGCTGAATATTTATGAGATTGACTTGCATTTTTCCAATTGTGATTCTAGAGGATTGTTAGCATGTGTCTATACTATTAGTTCCAATGATTTGCTTGAAATATAATGTGTTAGGTTTCCTAATAAGTATATTGTGTAATTTTACTTAGGGATGACGGTGGAATTATGTTAATTTATTGATTTAATGCCTAGGCACACTAAGCTAGTGCTTGTATTGAAGCATTATAACAAAATTAACATTTAGATTAAAAATATATATATATTTCGTTGCAAAGAGAAATCGTTTACTATTGCGTTAACTAGAAGTTGCGGTTACGGCGTCATTACACAGGTCTGTAAAAAGCCACATATAGGTCGCGTCAAAGTTTATGACGCCTCGGAAGTTAGCTGCGAGTGCTATTTCGTGCAGGTACAGTCAAGTTTACAATAATAAAATTAAGAATATAAAAATAACTTACGGACGGGTAGATCGGACTCATCGTGCCCCGCCGATACCTCAATTTGCCTAACTTTATAACGAGAGGAGTGTACAGTGACCGATGGTACATACTCGTCTCCTCAAGCAGGCATAGTGGAGGTGACTGCTGCCCGCTGAGGTTTCTCTCTGTAGTAGCAGTTGTTTCCACTCATGGACCGCACTCTAGCTTTACATCAGGCGGATGCGGAGTGTTGTCACATGCCGAGCTACAATAAAAAAAAGAAAAAAAGTTTGATTCATACTATAGCATGTTACACACATCATTAAGATGCGGTATATATATATTATTTATTTTTAAGATCTTTTTTTCTTTTTTTTTTCTTTTTTGACATTTACTGGTCCAATATCAACTACATAAAATTACGGTACCATTATTTATTTTTAAAAAACTATTTATCCTCTTCTGCGATTATCCAAACCATTATATAAACGATTGTTTCTCCCTAGTTCTAGGTATTTAGTTACAAATTGAATAAGATAAATTTCTAGTTCTGAACTTACAATTAATAGTTGAATCTTTTCAGTAAATAGTTTATTTAGGAGTGGTGGGCAGACTGATGATGGTTATTTGTCCAATCTGCCGTCCTGGGGTAGTACTACCACTTTCGAATGTAACACCCGTGAAGGTTAAAACAAAACATTGACGCGTTTCGGGAATAGTTTG
Organism: Tinea pellionella; assembly: GCA_948150575.1. Classification (NCBI taxonomy): domain Eukaryota; kingdom Metazoa; phylum Arthropoda; class Insecta; order Lepidoptera; family Tineidae; genus Tinea; species Tinea pellionella. The sequence goes on along the minus strand of OX411254.1, from coordinate 467,531 downwards.
AACGAAACCAGATATAACGAAAGGAGTGTATACTGTCAATCCAGATGAGACATATTCGTCTCCTCAAGCCGGCATGCCGGGGGCGCCAAGAAGCGTACCACTTGAAGGGTGGGCAGGTGTGAAGAAGTTACCAAAACTTTACAACTCTCTCTACGATCAGAACTTACAATGTATTTTAGTTCACAGACAATTATGACCCTTATTGCTATAGTGATACATATGAAAAATCTATTTGGGTATCAGTGTCTGTTTGTGAAGTTGTTATCACGCGTTTCTTGTTATACAAAACGTATTATTTAGCCACAATAATTAGATTTTCTTTAGTAGGTGTCGGTAAGAATAATTAGACAGTCCAAAGGTCGTAGGTTCGAATCCACCTTCAGAAAAGAAATTAAATATTATATATACATAGGAAAAATTTAAAAGTAAAACTTATCTAATGTTTCTTGGTGATAATGTGATAATAAATCTCTCGAGGTCCCAAAATATACATACATATGTTTATTTTTTTTTTTGTTTAACTAGATTTTATTTATTTACCAAAACTCTATTATAGTGAAATAGTATTTTTTATAATTCAAATTTTCATCATAATTGAACAAATTGCAAAAAATTTGCAACTAATTCTTTTTTTTCTATAAGTAGTTTATTTTGATTTTGAAACTAATCTAATTCTAATACCAGCCTTCCATCAAAAAGAGTTTCACGGAAAGCGGTTTTTTGCCTTCCATTGCTAGCGGGCAATGCGGAGTGAGCTCAACGGAGTCATTACGGAGCCGTGCCGCTCGCAGTCAATCACTGGCATAACTGTAAAAAAAGTAATTCAATCAATTTATAAAATCACAAGCAATCCCATATAAAAAATATTCCTTTCGATTAATTTTATAAAACTACAAATTATTGGCTTCACTGAATACAGATGTTTATGTGTCTATTTATAAAACTAAGTAGAAATATATAAGGGGCGAAAATACGTCGCTATTTGTACTAGATTTTTTATCTATTAACTACTTTGCTAGCTACACTATTTAGCACCTTTATCTCTTCGTATTAAAGCTTATATTCTATCCAACTTAGGTCTATTTATTTATTATTTCTAGTAGTCTTTATGTAGTCGCACTAGAGTTCATTTTAAATAGCTTTTTTGGATAATAAAGTGTGTTCTTGATAGTATAGTTTAACGGCGTAGAAAAGGAGGCAAACACTTAACTCGTGTAATGTTTGTTGGGATCCAATCTTTTCATATATTTTTAGGTCTTTCGTTTATTCTGTTAAGGGATTGAGGTGATTTTCTTTTTAAACGGCTAACTAGGTGCTCGAATTATATGAAGTCATTAATTATCTCAAAACAAAAATTTTTACGCAGTTTTGATTTCATACTAAAAGTATCTCGTTACGCGTCGGCTCGAGGAGACGATTGTGCAATATCTAAATTGACAGTGCTCACTGCTCTCGTTCCAAACTAATTTATTTATTTAAAACTTAATGTAGCATGCACACAGGCGAACTTAATGCTAAGTAGCATTCTCTTCCAGCTAACCTCCGTGTTTATGACAGGTGTGAGCGAAGAGAAGCAGTATTTTAAACAACAAACTAATCCCGAACAAGATCACTTCTGGCATAGCAGTTGTTTCCTAGCTTAACATCAGGCGAAGTGTGGTCATACGCCAAGCTACAATAAAAAATTCTCGTCAAATAGTAATAAAAATTATGTATTCCACGCGTGTCCTAATTGTGTTCCTGTGTAGGCTCTACGAGTACATGTTTGCCTTTAATGTTCCGACATAATTTTTGTTATTCGTACAAAGATCCTTCAAACGAGCTTAGACCTATCATTTACTAAATATATTTTTTCTGAAAGCACTCTTATAATTATGATACACATGTGTAATTTTTGGAGATATGAGTCAGATACCACTTGATCGAATCGAAAACAAAATATACTTCTTTTTCTTTTGTTAAATGGCCTCGAATGTCATAACAACGACAATTCTGCGAATGTCGAGTAGTAATTTCTTGATGTTATTGCATCAAATTGCAATGGTGTTTTACAATTTGACGCTTTCTTGGAGTATTTGGCGGCAATTCACCCGGTCACGTCACAATATGAGCGTTTTCGCGGCGTGGGATAACCACAAAAAAATCGCTTCCGTTGCCTCATATAGAATGAATTTTAATATTTCCATAATTACTTTTTATTGATTTATTTATTTATTTATTTATTTATTTACAATAAAGCCAACAGCGTAATAATACAAGCTTATAACAAAGAAAATAAAAATTAACCAGAAATAAGGCCAATAATAGGCTTAACATTATAACATAATAATACAAAAATCAAACATAAAAATTTGAAATCAACTAAAAAAGAAAAAAGGTAAACACAAAACAGAAAAATAAGAAATGCACATCAAATAGACAAACAAACAAACAAAAACATTTTCACACAAAAAAATAATAATAATAATAATAAAAATTGTTTGATTGTTTAGATTTTAATTTTTCAATTAATCATGGTTATTAATTGGTTCCAAATAACATTGTAATTAGGAAGCCCTGTGGTTTCTCAACGTACTTAAATAAAAACATAAATAAAAAATAATTGTAACATATTTTTAAAACATTGTTTTTGTGTAAAAACGGGGAAAATATGGTAATTTTTAAAAAATATCATAACTTTTAAACCAAAAGGTATAAAAAAAAATCACCAAATTATATTGTAGATATTGAACTCCTCTATTATTTGTAGAATACCGTTGATACCACTACTTACGGGACACCCTGTATAAAGAGTGGCCTGTTAACCTAAACGATGCACGTTCGTCCCACGACTACAATATTTCCTATAAATGGTTCACTTGTTTCAGCTGATAAACTTTTCCAATTGTTAGTAAATAAAGTTTTGCCATATTAAAAATTAAAATATATAATTTGTTGTTATTAAATTATTCATAAGTACAATTTTTTAAGTTCAATTTTCATCATAATTTAATAGTATGTAATTTGGGCCGCGCTTATTAAATAATTTTTATATATGTATAAGAGAGAGGTGAGGGAGGGGTAATGAATTATTAAAAACTCAGTGTATTCCATAAACTCCATATATTGAATCTTTATATGTTATGCTTTATACATATACATGTGACTTCAGGTCGGCTCAGTCGAGGAAAGAAGTCACCAGAAACTCGACATCTTTGCCAATTCAATTCTTATGAAAATAAATTACATTAAATTCTTTAAAGTATTGCAATTAAATGATAATTATCAAAACATGTGATATTATCAACATTTATAGGTTATACGGGTCTAAACTACAATATAGAAATTTATACTTATCTCAATAATAATTGTCAATACAAGTCTGTACGTTTCAAACTCCTTTCATAGTACATAATTACATTTAAACAATACACTTCAACCATGATTCACAACTTGTTTTCTTACTTTTCGGTATTACTGTTTTACTACGTTAGACGACTTGACAACTCGATACTAACTAAGATTATTCGACCAAATCGCAGTAAGTCAACTCTTTTCTTTTTTTAGTAGTGTCGCGGCCAAACCACCAAACGTTCTTAAACAACAGTGGTGCCATCTAGTCATAAATTAAGACATGAACATACTGGCTAGGGTAAATTACAACGGGAAAGTCCCGCGATAAGACGTTATTATCACTATTTTATAACAAATATCTAACACGGCCATACTGACAAGTACTTCGTTCTCGAAGTACAAAATACAACAAACAAACATTTCAACATATTATATTCTATCTAACACGGCCATTTCATGACTATAGACAATATCTAAACCTCAGTAATTATTATGTCAAGTAATTATTATCATTTCTGGTAATTATTATTATTTCTGGCAATTATTATCATTCCTGGTAATTACTATTATATCTGGTAATTATTATCATTTCTGGTAATTATTATCATATCTGGTAATTATTATCATAATTGGTAATTATTATCATACTTGACAATTATTATCACATCTGGCAATTATTATCATATCTGGTAATTATTATAATATTTGGTAATTATTATAATTTCTAGTAATTATTATCATATCTGGCAATTATTATCATATCTGGTAATTATTATCATATTTGGCAATTATTATCATATCTGGTAATTATTATCATTTTTAGTAATTATTATCATATTTGGCAATTATTATCATATCTGGTAATTATTATCATATTTGGTAATTATTATTATATTTGGCAATTATTATCATATCTGGCAATTATTATCATATTTCGCAATTATTATATTTGGCAATTATTATCATATCTGGCAATTATTATCATATCTGGTAATTATTATCATATTGGCAATTATTATCATATCTGGTAATTATTATCATATCTGGCAATTCTTATCATAGCTGGTAATTATTATCATATTTGGCAATTATTATCATATCTGGCAATTATTATCATATTTGGCAATTATTATCATATCTGGTAATTATTATCATATTTGGCAATTATTATCATATCTGGTAATTATTATAATTTTGGTAATTATTATCATTTTTAGTAATTATTATCATATTTGGCAATTATTATCATATCTGGCAATTATTATCATATTTGGCAATTATTATCATATCTGGTAATTATTATCATATTTGGCAATTATTATTTATTTATTTTTAATGATTTCTTAATTTCCTGTGCTTGTTCCATCACCTGCTGCGCGTGAAGACCAAACAAACACCTAATTTGACCAGCAGAGTTTTTACTAGTTAAGCTGCCTTTTCATGTCCATTCCATCACCTGCTGCGAGTGAAGACCAAATGAACACAGACAGAGTAACCGACCAGCAGAGTTCTAAGTAGTTAAGCTGCCTTTTCATGTCCATTCCATCACCTGCTGCGAGTGAAGACCAAATGAACACAGACAGAGTAACCGACCAGCAGAGTTCTAAGTAGTTAAGCTGCCTTTTCATGTCCATTCCATCACCTGCTGCGAGTGAAGACCAAATGAACACAGACAGAGTAACCGACCAGCAGAGTTCTAAGTAGTTAAGCTGCCTTTTCATGTCCATTCCATCACCTGCTGCGAGTGAAGACCAAATGAACACAGACAGAGTAACCGACCAGCAGAGTTCTAAGTAGTTAAGCTGCCTTTTCATGTCCATTCCATCACCTGCTGCGAGTGAAGACCAAATGAACACAGACAGAGTAACCGACCAGCAGAGTTCTAAGTAGTTAAGCTGCCTTTTCATGTCCATTCCATCACCTGCTGCGAGTGAAGACCAAATGAACACAGACAGAGTAACCGACCAGCAGAGTTCTAAGTAGTTAAGCTGCCTTTTCATGTCCATTCCATCACCTGCTGCGAGTGAAGACCAAATGAACACAGACAGAGTAACCGACCAGCAGAGTCCCTAAGTGTACCAGTTGTCTTTTCGTGTTCACTCCATCACCTGCCGTACGTGAAGTCCAAATGAACACAGACACTGACCAGCAGATTACTTTTTATATTTTCTTTAACTTTTTATCTTTTCTTTACTTTTTATCTTTTCTTTACCTTTTATCTTTTCTTTACCTTTTATCTTTTCTTTCTATCTTTTTTTTTTTTTTTATTAATATTATTATTTTTTAAATTATATACTTCGCTTTATTATAGTTATATCAATCAACTGTAATTTTTATGTTTCCCTTTTATAATAATAATTACTTTTATACTATGACCCAATTGTACATTAAACATAGTACTTTCACAAACTATTTTTCACATTTCACATACTAATTTTGTAATACCATGAATCTAATACAGCTACATTCACATATTACTAATCCTGTAAACATATTTAGTATAGTGTCATTAATAATTATTTGTATTATTCCTATTCCTGTCATTATTTAATTCAGCACAGTAAATACATCCACAAGCAAGTATATTCTACATTTAAACAAATTCTGTAATAACAATTATTAAAATAATAAAACTTAAACTTTATTATAGTATCAATCAGACACATATTTTAATTATGAACATTAGAATTATTTTCGCCAGGCCAATATCTCAATTCATCTTTGGCTACTGTAATATTTCTTAAATCAACGCTACCTTTCAGAGCATTATTTTATAATTTGTGTGTATATTTATAAGTATTTTTGCATGTCGAGAGACAGAGCACTTGAATAATTCTCCCGCAAATAAATATATTTCATTTCATTTCATAACGATCATTTGACAAGTTGTTATGAATTTCGTAGAGATATGTATATTTTAAACTTAATTTGTCATTACGCCTATGATCTTGATGTACATAAACTATATCGCCAATAGATAACTTTTATTATCACGTCTGAAAGAATCAAACCTTTTTATTTTTAATTTGTCAGCTAAAATTTGCTAAACGTTGACTTGCTACGAGTCTATCAGTTTGTACATTAATATATCATCTAAATGTGCCTGCAGACAGGGAATGTTCAAATCACACCAATAAAAAAAACTGATAGTTGAAAATCCTGTTAACTTCTGAATCTTTGTATTATTATTATTATTGAAATAATTATTATTATTATTTATAAGTTGACAACGCCTCTTTACAGCAGCTACTATTATTTTGCTTTTGTTTTGTTTTTGTTATTATTTTATAATGTTTTAAATATTTTGACGTACAAAAGTGCTGAAAATCAGCCTACTTGTCTAATAACATGAATTTGAATTTGAATCATTGTATTAATAGACTTTTGTACTTTTCATAATTCGTTCGGCCAATCTGACATATTTTGACATACAGTACTGAACATGTTAGTCAGTCCTTACATAATAATTATTTTTTAAAAAAAAAAAGATCCCCGGTCCGTAATTATTAACGATGGTGTACTACTACTAAGTAATTTTTTTTTTCGAATAACAGATTTTAATTCATTACCATTTTTTTTTTTTATTTCCTTAAAATACAAAACTTCATAAGAGAATCGATCTACCACAATTGGAATATATTAACAACCATCACTTGATAGTTTGAACGGTCTGAATGGCAAATGGAATTGAAAGTGTGAATGGAATCAATGTGATAAATATTTTCTTACAAAAACGGACATTCAGGAAACCAAAAATTTCACGAATTTTGGTTAGTGTTATCATAGCTAACGTGACCCATATATTAGCCTTTTTTTTTTTTTTTTAATTATTTAGAATCTTGTAAATAGCCCACCATCCACCGACACATGGAAATAAATCTTTTCAGTTTTAATTTTTTTTTTTTTTTACATATTTAATATCCTTGCAATCTGTTAAAATTTAAAAAAAATTATTCGCAGAAGATATGTAATACATGAAATATTTCTAAAACCAGCGCTATATATTGATTCAACTGAAGTTGTTCGTTTACTATGATATGCAATTATGTTGATTATTATTTTTGTTATTATTTTGTAATATCTCTCGGTAACTAAAAATACTGGCATCTGTTATGGACTTCATTAAATAATAGAAGGTTATATTGCTAGTAATTGTTTTGATAACCAATACTGAATAACATAGTTATGCTCCGAACCCACTCCCATTTTTTTTTTTATTATCCTTAAGATTGTAGTAATACAAGATATTCGTAATGCAAAATCTTATATGAAACCTTACTTACTTTCTTTCAGTAGGTGCCGGAGAATGAACAAAGGCAGAAATTTCACTTTTACTTAAACCTTCTTTAGATATGTAATTAGCTAAATATATAATACTTTTTCAGAAACAATTTACACTTGTTTAAAATCATAGTGAACTCTGCAATATTCAATGCCTCGTTTATTTATTCATCTATTTTTATTTTTATACTCCAGCCCTTCATCAATACTTGGAATAATACAATAACTAATAATATATTATCGGTATTTACTAATACGAATTTTCGAAATTCGGTAATATAGTTGGACCATGTTCTGCCTCCATCCAGCTTTACCGACCATGGTAACGCTGCTTCAATTAAATTCTTTCCCAAAGTCCTCGATATTCTGATAGCAAGAGACCGCGCCATTGTCATTCGTTGCCGGATCAATATAGAAAGAGACTCATCATCTTGTTTACGGTCCGATGATACAACATTACGAGTTACATTGAAAACATCCTCAAACACTCCCTGGATCCATCTCAAACGCAGCTTTTCTGAAACACTTCCATTAAGTTAGCGATTGTGTCTCGTATCCCACTTCTGATATTAAATAATTTTTATATATGTATAAGAGAGAGGTGAGGGAGGGGTAATGAATTATTAAAAACTCAGTGTATTCCATAAACTCCATATATTGAATCTTTATATGTTATGCTTTATACATATACATGTGACTTCAGGTCGGCTCAGTCGAGGAAAGAAGTCACCAGAAACTCGACATCTTTGCCAATTCAATTCTTATGAAAATAAATTACATTAAATTCTTTAAAGTATTGCAATTAAATGATAATTATCAAAACATGTGATATTATCAACATTTATAGGTTATACGGGTCTAAACTACAATATAGAAATTTATACTTATCTCAATAATAATTGTCAATACAAGTCTGTACGTTTCAAACTCCTTTCATAGTACATAATTACATTTAAACAATACACTTCAACCATGATTCACAACTTGTTTTCTTACTTTTCGGTATTACTGTTTTACTACGTTAGACGACTTGACAACTCGATACTAACTAAGATTATTCGACCAAATCGCAGTAAGTCAACTCTTTTCTTTTTTTAGTAGTGTCGCGGCCAAACCACCAAACGTTCTTAAACAACAGTGGTGCCATCTAGTCATAAATTAAGACATGAACATACTGGCTAGGGTAAATTACAACGGGAAAGTCCCGCGATAAGACGTTATTATCACTATTTTATAACAAATATCTAACACGCTCGTCCGTAAATTCGCTGTGGTAACAATGTTAATTTGAAGTACGTTTGTTTGCGATTGTACTTCCAAAGTTAATGAAGAACTAAACAGTGACCCCTATAAAATACTAAATATAGGTTTTATGACTTTACTCTGTAAAGAGGATGTTCGCTTTTTAAGGTCCATCGTCCACAAAAGCGATTCGTCCTAATTTGTACTGCATATAAATTATTCTTTGTAGCTGGGCATATGACAACACTCTGCCTGTTGTGTTGATGTTAAGCTAAAGGCAGTAACGTTCGCTATGCCGACTTAAGGAGACGATTTTTTTATTATTGTAGCTCGGCATGTGACAACACTCCACCTGATGTAAAGCTAGAGTGCGGTCCATGAATGGAAACAACTGGTACTACAGATAATCCTGTGCGGGCAGCAGTCGCCTCCACTATGCCGACTTGAGGAGACGAGCATGTACCATCTAGATTGTCAGTGCACACTCCTCTCGTTATAGCTGGCTACTTTCAAACTATTCCCGACCTACATTATCCAGGTTTGCAAAGAAAGTAATATTTGTTCGTCTCCCGTATACCTTCGGTCCGGCTTTGAATTTTTATTTATTACATAGCCATTGCGTTAGGTTTTGTTTATAACGGAACGAGAATTTTAACGGAATGGAACGGAAAAAGGTATTTTAATCTCCGTAAAAGTTTCCTAGGAATGACTGAATAATAAAAATTAAATGAACGATACGCACACGAAATTGCGGTCAAAAATAAATAAACGGGTCCAGACATCTTTTAACAAAATTAATTTTCGATTACATTTAAAAATATTAAATATAGTACAGCCATCTCTTGGGAAATAGTGGAATTACGGCTAAATTTTGAGCGCCATCTATCAGTATACTGAGGAACTATCCTAACAACTATTTGTGTAACGCAAGCTTAAGTATTAGTTCTTATAACTTGTCATAGATGGCGTTGTTTATGAAATATTTTTTATTATAACGAGTAGACTAGACTTGGAGGAAGAACAATTAAAATAGTTATTATATTATAGATTTAAAAAAAAAAATATGCCCCTTTCTATTCGCATTTATTGTGGTTATTTATAGAAAAAAAAACATACTAACGTCCCTAGCAGAAACTTTAATGAAGTCCAGACTCCAGTCAAGTAGGAGGAGAGAATTTATGGTAAAGGAACACGTAGTTACCATAAGAGTATCGCTTGCAACGTTTAAAGCCGTCTAACCATAGACTAGTAGGGTTGTCACTTATTTATAAAACATTTTATTAATCCTAACGTCCGTATACCTTGTTATTAACCCAGTCTGCCGTCGACCACCACTTTCGAATGTAACATCTGTGAAGTGACCTTTCTCGCGACTGAGGATCAGTTTGGAAGTTTGGAATGTGCATTGTCTACCTGAATGATGCACGTTCGTCTCATCACGCCGGCATAGTTCATGGACCGCATTCTATCTTTACATCAGGCGGAGTGTTGTCACAAGTAAAAACAATTCTCTTGCCAACCCTACAATCATACATACACGCTATTAATGAATTAGTAGGAGGGTATATTCTGAAATAGGGCTCAATAGTATTCTGAATATTTCAGTCAATTTCTAGGCACCTAGACTAAAACAGCTAGGGTCATATGTACATCTAGACTTTGAGTACTATTAGTATTTCGAGTTCTTCTTGTAGCTTTAGAGAACCTTTGTCTTCAGGAAATCATTAAAAATCCCACAAGAAAACGTTTTCTTAAAGGTATTCAATAACCAATAATAAGAGTGGTAGGCAGACTGATGATGGATGATGGCAGACTTTCGAATGTAACACCTGTGAGGTGTCCTTGTCGCGTTTCGGGTATAGTTTGAAAGTAGCCGGGTATAACGAGAGAAGTGTGCACTGTCAATCTAGATGGTACATGCTCGTCTCCTCAAGCTGGCATCTGTAGTAGCAGTTGTTTCCATTCATGGACCGCACTCTAGCTTTACATCAGGCGGAGTGTTGTCACATGCCGAGCTACAATAAAATTTAAAAAAAATAACATATTCTAGCTTAATCTACCTACCACTATGCTAAATTTCATAAAGAGTGGTTTGAGCGTGATCTGGTGACAAACAAATATACATTTTTTATTGTACTTTGAAATATAACAACACGGCCTTGTGTTAAAATAGAGTGCGGGCCGTGAACGTAATCAACTGCTACCACGGCTGTCGCCCCCGCAGTGCCGGCTTGAGAAGGCGAGGTTGACAGTGCGCTATTGTTTGTGTTATTTTGTTTATTAGTTTTAGTTTGTGATAAAATTTTGCACTGTCAATCTAAATAGTGCATACTCGTCTCCTCAGGCCGGCATAGTGGAGGCGACTGCTGCCCGTAGAGATTTCTCTGCAGTACTTAACTTTAGCTTAACATCAGGCGGAGTGTTGTCATTTGCCGAGCTACTATAAAAAAACCAATAAAAATAGTAAATGTTAGGATAAGTGACAACCCTATAGTATTAATAGCAGAATATTTGAAGCGTACTGCCAATAACTTTGAATGGCGATGTAAAGGTCTAGGTACTGAATAATCTAGATTCTCTGTAAGACCTAGACTAAGGCTACGTGCCTAACAATACAGTTTCAAAACCGGACATAACTTTAAATAAATATTCGAGTACGTATTCGTAGAGCAGACGACCGTTTTTCGATTTTATGTAGACCCCCCACTTACAAATTCATGAAGTTCTCAAATGACAGTGGTGGTAATGGGTTAATAAAATAACCATCAGTCTGCCTACCACTCTTAAATTGTAAAGTCACGATTGCTTGAATGATATCTTGGACCCATTTAAACATCATACACTAATTTATTTTTCGCTGATATTTATTATAGTTTTGGCTGCACCAGTCAGACAGGACTCGTTGTGTTATATTCTTATTTATTTTATTTTAGCAACCCTTGAACGAAGATGACTGCTGTCAGCAAAGGGATCTGCGAACAGTCGTGGCGTCCGCTATGCTGGCTTGAAGGATCTCCTGTTATAGGAAGGAGGAAACAGGTGGCTGGAAAGGTCGTTCTACAATTTGATGGAACGACAGAAAATGCCCGAACTTTTTAGTTTTTTTTATATACAGATTCAGGAATTTAATATTGAAAAATCAAATTGCCATATAATAGGTATATGTAGTATATGTAGTATATTGCCGCTAGCGTACGTAGAAAAAAAAATGAAAAGGGTCAAGCCTCTGGAAAAAAAGTTTTTAAAATTTATCAATTCCCTTCAAAAAACAAATCCAAAACTGATTTTGTCCAGCACTTTTGTTTTAATGGAACACTGTTTTTGTCCTACGAGGAAAAGGTTTGCTCTACCTGTCCAGTGGCGGCGCTAGGCGTCAGTAACGTTGGCGACCTCGCGCCTAGAGCTTTCACCTGAGTAGGCCTCGCAAAACCGATATTGCTGACGCGAAGTCTAGATTTGGTCTGGACTCTAGAGCGTCGCCACTGCATCTATTCCGTAAAAATTAAATATAATTAAGTTAAACGATAAGAAATGAAAATTATTAAAATATGAAATTAAAAACTGCTAATGAAAATGTATTCCCGCAAAACTTAAAAAAGAATGTTTATTTTACCTAAAATAATAAATTTCAAACATAATAGATGTATTTTATCGTTGAAACATAAATTTACTCCCGTAGGACAATAGAGTTAGTTAGAAAAAGTTAAATGGAGTGTAAATTAATTTGTGAAAATTCTACAATGTATTTTGTACTGTAGAGCACTTTTGTTATAGATTTAGCAGAATCATTATTTTCATCGTTTTACGCTTAATTAATTTTTACTAAGATTTATGGTAAATATATCTTCAGTTTTAGGTTATTTTTCACCCGGGTTATTGAGTAATTAGATTTTTTCTGATGCAATATTTGAGGTTAATATTGTATTAAATGATTTAAAAATTAATTAAATCTGTTTTTTTAAGTAATTAAACATTGACTATGAATTTGTAAACGATGTGTTGATATATATAATAAATAAATTAATATAAAATAAGATGTTGTTTTGTTAACAAGTGGGTCCAAAAATATAAATTACCCTTTACGAGTAGACGTAGAAGGTGCATTTTATTTAGTTGATTTATTAATTGAACAGAATCACGTCTATTAAAAATATTATTGATTAACTTTTTAATTATTTTTTGGTTTTTCTATAGTAGCTCGGCATGTGACAACACTCCGCCTGATGTAAAGCTAGAGTGCGGTCCATGAATGGAAACAACTGCTACTACAGAGAAACCTGTGCGGGTAGCAGTCGCCTCCGCTATGCCGGCTTGAGGAGACGAGCATGTACCATCTAGACTGACAGTGCACACTACTCTCGTTAAGGTCACTTCACGGGTGTTACATTCGAAGATGGTGGTACATTTATAGTGAAAAAAGCCTCCACCTAAAATAAAAGATGACAGAAAGTAAATTGAATTCCACGTTTTTTTAAAAGCTTTCGACATCGAAAATGACAATAATCCCGAACGCTATAACAATAACAAGTTTTATTTTTCCAAAAGTAGGCTTTTAACGCATTAATGTAAATAACAGATTTTTTTATGTTTTTCGCTAGATTTATATTATATTTTCCTCATCCATTATTAACAAAAAAATTCCAACCCCATAATGATGTCGTACATAAATAAGTACATTAGATACTGTATCACGATCTACTTTCTCCAAAAGCATTTATTATTTATCAAATTGAATCTTTAATAAATTTTATCCAAAACTGTATACATAGAAAGCAAAGATAATATAGAAAACAATTATTTTTTCTCTATAAAGTATCCTTAAATAACTTTAAAAATATTTAATAAAGTTATCCCCTTACAAAACGGTTCATTCAACTTTAACCGCAATAGGTTCATAAGTTTCACCCCTTTCTGTTCGGTATAGCTTTCCCATAAATTGTGGAGTCTCCGGTTCGATCCCTGTAACTCCTGTCTAGACTATAACTCTGTAAGGAGTACTTTATTATTGTTGGAAAGTTCTGAAGAAATTCAGCCTTCCTTTTCCTATTTTTTTTTTTGACATTGTTGTAAATGTTTGTACAATAAATCTAAAGAGTCGTAGGCAGACTGATGATGGTTATTAGCCCAGCCTGCCATCTTCGGGTAGTACCACCGCTTTCGAATATAACACCCGTGAACCTTGTTGCGTGAAACAGTTTGGAAGTAGCCAGGTATAACGAGAGGAGTGTGCACTGTCAATCAGAATGGAGTATATTCGTCTCCTTAAGCCGTAGTAGAGGCGACTGCTGCCCGTAGAAATTTATCTGAAGTAGCAATCGTTTCCGCGCACTGTAGCTTTACGTCAGACGGAGTGTTGTCATATGCCGAGCTACAACAAATAAATTACTAACATCAGTCTGCTTACCACTGCATAGCTACTTTGTAAAAAACAATAATTTAAGATGTTTATATTGATACGTAGAAAATAAAATTATAGAATAAGTAGCAACTTTCCAATACGAAATTTCCATTAACTGCATCCTATCAAAGATCTAAACGATGCAGTAGCTCAACCCGGTCTACAACTAAACATCGAATAGAATTCTAGCTCATAAAATCACATACATAGCGACTATATTCAACCGTAACCAAATAGGGACACCAAGTATATTTAAAATGCACACACGCTAATGATTACGGTAGTTATACAAAAAATACCTATTTAAACTGCGGTCACGATACAATAAAATCATTATTTGTCTCTCGATACGCATATGAGGGTCGTTCCTGTTTGTACCTACATATAGGTATGTCCCTAAACGATCAAACTCTAAAGCGATAATGTTCAACCATTTGTTTCTAATCTGTTTTAGCAAGTTTAATTCATAGTTATTAAAGATATCTTCTATAAGTTGTACTCAGTGATATAATTTAAAAACACAGATCATTTTCTAAATAAAAACTAAAATACAACAAAGCAAGTCGTCAACATAATGAGGACAAAAAAGTAATATTAAAAGGTACTTCATGAATAACCATCAACGTAATCAGAAAATATAAACAGGTTCTATGATAAAAACTATATACAAAGAAAACGGAAAATCCTGGCGATACAGTCCTTAGTGTACGACAAGACATCAGACGGGATGCGTGGAACATGCAAATCGAGCGCCGATTTAAACGGCAAAGTAGCCGTCGTCACCGGCGGGAGTGCCGGTATGGGATATGAAGCTGCGAGGTCATTAGCTGAAAGGGGTGCCAAAGTTGTAATCGCGAGTCGAAATCAAGCTAAAGCCGCCGAAGCTAGAGATAAAATAATTAGTGATATAGGCGAAGAAGGCAGAGATCGCGTCGTCACCAGAACGCTCGATCTGGCATCCTTTTCGTCTGTAAGGAATTTCGTTGATGAAACGGTGAATGTTGATCAGAGGTTAGATATGTTAGTGAACAATGTCGGTGCTGTAGCGTTGCCAGACGCGTTAACAAATGACGGCTTACACATGATGATGCAGGTGAATTATTTTGGTGCTTTTCTTTTGACTTATCTTCTGATTCCGCTTTTGAAGTCATCATCACCGAGTCGCATTGTTAACGTGTCTGCAGCAACAATGTATATAGGAAAGTTAGATTGGGATAATATGAACAGATTAGACTACTGGTCTTCAATCCAACTATTAGCTAATTCTAAACTAGCTATGTCATTATTTACTGTGGAATTAGATAAACGGCTATCAGGTACGGGTGTGACCGCCAATAGTATGGATCCATTCCTAATAGCCGACACAGATATTTTAAAAGACCAACCGGCCATACTTCAATATATTGGGAATTTGGCATTGCAAGTTATCGGAAGACCTAAGAAAGAGACCGGGGAGGAACTGGCCTATCTAGCTATGGATCCGAGCTTGGAAAATGTTAGCGGGAAGCATTTTAAATATTGTTATGAGTTTTTTAATACATGGTTGGCATCGGACGTCGCTCTTCGTGAACGGCTATGGAACGAGTCTAAACGTCTTGTAAATATAGCTCAGGTAGAAGACTGGGAATCTGAATAATGTGCCAGGTGTATAAAGACCGGTTTTCTTCGGAAATAAATTAATTATAGTTATTATTATATAAGTTTTGAATCGATTAAAGTTACACACTCACTCCATAGTTCAAGGTCTCTTATAATAATGTAAGATTATGTATTTACTTCTATATCCACGTAGATAATGTAGGCAATCATGTGTAATTTGATAATTGACAATTTGTACAATATCTATGTATTAATTTATCCCAAAATAGAACATAATAAATTTAATAACGGTAGGCGAACTTCATTTACTTCTTTGATTTACTACAATTACATTTTTATAGTTAAATCTGTCAGGAAAATCTTGACTATAATTGCGTAATATAAAAACATAAATACGTCACTTGCATATAAGTTGCAGTTTGCTGTTATTTGTAAGAATAAACGAGTTATTTTAACCTTGTTAATCAATGTCATAAACTTTACACTTTAGTATTCCAACGCAGTCGAACACGAAACCATGTCTTCGACTGACGAGCTCAAAGAATGTGAATCTCATGAACGGTTAGATGACAAAGTTATATTAGTAACTGGTGCAACATCTGGAATGGGGTTAGAAACAGCTAAAATACTAGCTTCAAAAGGTGCTAAAGTGATAATAGCTAGTCGTAACAGTGAAAAATTAAATACAGCTAAACGTCAAATAATAGACGCGACGAATAATACAAAAATAATAACAGGATTAGTCGATTTTGCATCTTTAGAATCAGTGCGAAAATTTGCTAATGAAACATTAAGTTCAGAACCAAGATTAGATGTATTAATCAATAACATTGGAGCGATAGGATTGGCTGATACGTTAACCGAAGATGGCCTTCAATTAACAACGCAAGTGAATTATTTTAGTGTGTTCTTGCTAACATATCTTTTGTTTCCGTTACTTAAATCTTCGGCGCCGAGTAGGGTTGTCAACGTATCCTCACTAGGTTTACTGCTCGGGGACATAAACTTCAATAGATTTAATAAAGTCGGCGAATATTCAGCATTTGGTTATTATTGTAATGCAAAATTAGCTAATCTGTTATTTACATTGGAAATGGCTGAAAGAACTGCTGAAAGTGGCGTCAGTGTAAATAGCCTGGACCCAGGAATTATGAAGTCTGATTTTTTTAGGAACTTCGAACCTACTTTTACCACAAGGCTTCTGACTGCTGCCTTATTTAAATTTGGATCGCCATTGAGCACTACTGCTAAAATGCCTGTGTTTTTGGCTGCGAATCCTGAAGTCGGGCGTTACAGTGGTCGCCATTATCGTGATTGTCGTATGTTTTTTAGTTCGTGGTTTGCTGAAGATGTAACTTTGAGAAGCGAGTTGTGGGAGTATACTAAGAAGTTAGTTAGGATTACTAGTGACGAAGATTGGGAAGGGCTGGTTGTTTGACTTTACTTTTGACATGAGGTTTATATCGTTTAGTAAGTTGTAGCTTAGCCATGCTTATCTCTTAATTAATAATTTTAAAATAACGAAATATATTTATCTATACTATATAAGTATAAATGTATGTTTTTTTTTTTTTTTTTTTTTTATTGTAGCTCGACATGTGACAACACTCCGCCTGATGTAAAGCTAGGGTGCGGTCCGTGAATGGAAACAACTGCTACCACAGAGAAATCTCTACGGACTGCAGTCGCCTCCACTATGCCGGCTTGAGGAGACTAGCATGTACCATCTAGATTGACAGTGCACACTCCTCTCTTATACCTGGCTACTTTCAAACTATTCCCGAAACGCGACAAGGTCACTTCACGGGTGTTACATTCGAAAGTGGTGGTACTGCCCCAGGACGACAGACTGGACAAATAACCATCATCAGTCTGCCTACCACTCTTTAATAGTGCCTATAGGCACTGAGCGACCAAAGTACATATAACAAAGTTACATTGGTACCGGTCTTTAGCGAGGTTCGAACACGCGTCTCATCGATCGTGAGTTCACGCGTCTTACCACTAGACCACGGCCGCTCTTAAAAGTATGTTTGTTTGTTCGCCAATTACAAGAATTTTCTTTTTGCATTAGATAGTATGTTTATTGAGGTAGGTTTTGAACTTTTTTTTTATTAAGAGGTGGAGGTGGAGTACGGTTATTTTACTCATTTCGAAGGCGCTATTTGAGATGTTAATATTATTAAATAATATTTTATTGTTAAAATATGACTTATTCTCTTTTATTACTCCGGTTCGCTAAATGTCGACGGTCATGGACCTCCACTGTGCTTATCATCGGGCCATTCGACGTCACATGACGCGTCAATATAAAAAATAATAGTAATAATATCCTAGTTAATATATTCCTATGTTAATTTTCTTATAATTTAATGTAAATATTATACAGGTTTTTTTTATATGGGTAAGTGGAAAAAAATCCCTAATTGTATTCTTCTTTTTGGGTTTCTTTTTCTTTCTTTCCATTGTAGCTCTTCCAATGCACTTCCAAATCACAATCCAATTCATTTACAAATCTCTATCTACCCCAAAATTACTTACACGTAATAAGTTTTTCAGTAATATAAATTTAATGCCTCCATAGAACCTTCGAGTTTGACATAAAATGTTTGCTAGAGGTGTATTAAGGGGCTGTAGTGAGAAAATTTAGAACATTGAAAGGTATAGAGTTAGTTGTTATATATATATTATACCGTTAAAAAATACTGTTATCGGAAAATACGTAACGCCTTTCAGGATAACTTATTGTAGATCGGCATAATACGACAACACTCTGCCTGATATTAAGCTAGAGTTTTCCATGAACGGGCACAACTGCTACTACCCATAAAATCCTACAGGCAGCAGTTGCCTTCGCTATGCCGGCTTGAGAAGACGAATGTGGGCCATTTAGACTGACAGCCAACCCAGAATTGTTTTGTGTGCGCTCATTAATTATTAATTCATTAATGAATCGATTTATCGACGACTGATAGTTGTAATTTAATATTCGGGTGTCTTTTTGTGTATACCCACAATTTTTTATATATAATAAAATAGTAAACTCCATATATTTGTTGTTCTTGTAGGCGAGTGTTTCCTTTCAAATGTGCAGTTTTAATAAGATGGCGTGTCTAGACAGCATTGCCTTGACTCTGAATACGAGGTAATGAAAAACACATTAAAGTTTTCTATTTGTATTGACGTAGCACACCAATAATAATAATTTTATTATTAATAATAATTTCTCGATCAGATTAGCCAACTACTGGGTAGGGATTAGAGAACAGAGAAACTAGAGAGAGGAAAAAGGATTAAATTAGGAGGTGACACTCAAAAGCGTTATGGATGTGGGCGAGACGAAAATAGAAAGGTTTGCAACCACTTCATACTCTCTGCCTACCCCGGTAGAGACAATGGCATACTGGAGAAAAATTATAATAAGTACTTAAGAGAAATAAATATTATGAAATGAAAAAACGTCAAGTTTTCATTACTTGAAAGGTTTTTTATGAGCCTCTCGGCTTCTTACATGAATTTTTTAAAAAGCTAATAATATAATTTATGTTTTTTAATATTTTATATTACTATAAATAATATATATAATGTAATGACAACGTATGTGTGTTGGTACCTTTGTGGTTTAAACGTGGGTTGCAATGATATTAAGATATAATTTTCTTCATTTTGGTGATGGGGCAGGATTGTGGTTTAGTTATGTTTATTAAATTAGTTACGACTATTATTATATACAAGGTGACCCAAAACTCAACGATAAGCGGGCACCAGAGGGTGGTCCTGCTCATGACTACTTGAGAAAAAAATAAAAGAAAAAATAATCTCCTATTTTTAAAAAAATACAACAAAAAATTAAAATCTTTTGAAAATTGACAACCCTTATGATATTTTTAACTACCATGACCACAATTTTCCAAATACTGGGGACCCAATTTCCAAATTTTGGGACACCTATATATTTTTTTCTAAATTTATAATTCAGTTTTTTATGTTATTATAAACACAGGCTATAATTGACGAGTTTCTTATGGCTGTCTTCTCGTCATATGCCTTTCCGAAGTCAAAAGTAGATTCTGACGATGAACAAGTGGATGCCAAGTCCATGCCTACGTTAATAAATGCAATGCAATCTACTGGCATAGCGGAGGTGACTGGCCGAGTCACTTATCTGCAGTTGCCCGCTCGCCTGTACTCTAGCTTCACATCGGGTGGAATTCGGTCAAATGACGAAATATTAAAAAAATATATATGCAAAAAAAAAATATGAACGAGTTGCGTCAATAAACGATGACCTTAACGTTGCTAGTATTAATTGCGGTGTAAAAACCATATAGATACTACTAGAGGTGCAAACGTCATACATCTGACATGAAAAAAGCGTAGGTCGCTTTAAACCATTTGACAATGTTGCCGTCAAGTCAAATACTAACTGACAGTGAACCTAAAGATGGCTACGGTCATCTTTTCTCTTGGGTCACATTTGGAGTGTTATTGCACATCTATATTTGTATATGTCAACTTACTACTGAGTAGAAGGGCTAACGATAAAAAAATAGAATAGAGGAATCTACGCGGTCACGTGAGCGCGTATACAAGAAGATTGTCTATTTTTTTGTTCAATTTTCCTTATAAAGAGTGGTGGAAGGCAGACTGATGATGGTTATTAGTTCAGTCTATCGTCCTGGGTGGGTGCATCCCACCATCCCATCACGAACCATCACGACAAAGTGTAACTAACGCCTACCGAATGACCTACAAGGGTCACGCTTCGAGATCAGTTTGAAAAAAGCCATGTTTAACTAGAGGAGTGTGCACTGTCAACCTAGCTGGTTCATAATTTCTATAGTGGTGCTTAATTAACATCAGACGGAGTTTTTAATACACTAAGCTACTATTTAAAAATAAACTCAGCATTTGAATTGTATGTCAAAAAATGATATAAGAAACACTTAAATAAATTAAAATATTCAAGTAAAATCCCTTAGTAGCTTGATAAATATCTCTATGCAATATCAAGAAGGCAATTTAAATATTTTATATCTCATTTTCGTTGTCGCATCCAACTCGGACACTTTATACTGTAAAACCAACGGGATTTCCATAGACATTTTGAATTTTAAAATAGTATAAAATTGTGTTTACTTCCTCCAATGTTCGAATAGAAATGGCTTTCAGATACTCATAGTTTTTATCTTATTTCTTTCAAGATTCTATTGCAACATCGATTCTTATTAAGGCTGTTATTGTTGTCAGCTTCCTTTTTTTCAGTAACTATGACACTTGCAAGTCTAATATATATATGTCTTACATGAGAAAAACAATCATGTAGCTCGGCATGTGACAACACTCCGCCTGATGTAAGGCTAGAGTGCGGTCTATAAATGGAAACAACTGCTACTACAGAGGAACCTGTGCGGGCAATAGTCGCCCCTACTATGCCGGCTTCAGGAGACCATGTGCCATCTAGATTGACAGTGCACACTCCTCTCGTAATACCTGGCTACTTTCAAACTATTCCCGAAACGCGGCAAGGTCACTTCACGGGTGTTACATTGGGAAGTGGTGGTACTACCCTCGGGACGGTAGACTGGACAAATAACCACCATCAGTCTACCTACCACTCTTTGGCACTATAGGCACTGAGCGACCAAAGTACATACAGTTACATTGGTCAGAATTAGCGAGGTTCGAACACGGATATCATCGATCGTGAGTTCACGCGTCTTACCGCTAGACCACGGCCGCTCCTGAAGTGAACTCTATATCAATTTTTGATGTAGTTTTCCTCGGTGAAAACTTATCCATGACTTTTTACATCCATTATATTTGCAAAATCATGATCTAAAGCATAGTTTTTTTATGTATCTATCGAGGTGAAGCAATAGAGCCTTTAAAGAAGAGGTTAGTGTAATTAATCTCACTAAAAGAGGCTAAACTCTATCCTCGTCATACAAGAGTTAGTCAACTTTAAAACAAAGAATATAGTTATACTAGCGACGTAACCCGGCGTTGCTCGGTTGCTGCTAAACATACGGTGTTTATAGAGTTAATCAAATCAAATTAATTAACGAATAGAAAATAAGAAATACTCTAATAAATGTGTAGACAGAAATTTGTACTTTCTAGAACTTTCTAGAACATTCTATATCGATTTTAGCAGCTATACACATTTTTAATGTTTGAAGATAATTCTAGAAGTTTTTAGAACTTTCTAGAACATTCCATATCGATTTTAACGGCTGCGCACATTTTGAAACTTTCTAGATCATTCCAGAAATTTGTAGAACCTTCTAGAACATTTCATGTTGATTTTAACAGTTGCGCTCATTCTGGAACTATCTAGATCATTCCAAAAAATTGTAGAGCTTTCTAGAACATTCTATGTCGATTTTAGCAGTTGATAACGTTTTGGAACTTTCTAGATCATTCCTGAAACTTTTAGAACCTCCTAGAACATTCTAGATCGATTTTAGCAGTTGATAACGTTGAACTCTATACTTAGAACTCTACATGTCATAAGTTAGAAAAAGACAGACTTAGCACTCAACATAAGTTAGAAAAGGACAGATATACATTTTTTGAGATTTTCGCCTCCCACAACCACCCTCTTCCACCTACAGCGTCCAAACTCCCTTACTTTCACCAGGAGACCGAGGAGTACCTACCACCTCAACGGGAAGCAGATTGGAGTTGGTGGTCATAGAGAAAACCCTGTCTTTACGTACTAACATTAACATTTTATATAAGTATTTAGATTTAGATTAAAATAGTTAGTGCTAAGTTAGTGACTCTAACTTATGCTTTGAAGTTAACTTTGAACTTATTTTCAAGTTTTTGGATTAATTTTCAGGATGCATTATAATAAGGTTGATCTTTCTGATGTATATTTTTAGTCTCTTTTGTGATATAGTTTAAAACTGTTTATTTTTTAAATTATTATTATTATACATAAATCGACACACAATCGCGTGAGCAACCTCTCTGTCGCCCAATAAATCAGTACGGGACGTGCAAGGTCAACGACGTATATAGAGGCTGTATCGGGCAACGTGTAAAAAATTTCAAGAGATGACTCAGTAAGTGATTCTGAGCAGAAATTAATTTAAACAATAAATACTTTTTTTTTATCCAAATGTCCACCTTTTCCTTGTAGATACACTTAATTTACTACACGAACGCGTAATCGTTGTGTCGTCGGGCGGTGCATCAAACAAATGACCTTGCCTTTGATCAACGCCGACAACCTTTGCCGCCTCGTCTTTGATCTCGCGCCGACAAGCCGTGTGCCGGCCCATCTGCAACGGCGGTCCACGTCGGCCGGTCCATTTATAGACCTTTTGTTTTTGTGATAATACCATACACGAGAACTTTTATTTAGTAAATTTATTTTTTGAGGGGTGTTCGTCCCTCATTTAATATTTACCTTAATTTTTTTACACGTTGCCTGTTACACCCTGTATATCTAGGCTCTTAATGGCAGTAGTAGGCAAAATGATAGTGGTTTTATCCCAGGTGGCAGTTGTCACTGCAAATTGGCTTAACATCATACTTTTTTGTCATTTCCTTTTTCACTCGTTCACCACTGTCCAAGAGATGGCTAGATAGTTTTTAGAAAAAAAGAAAAATTAATTACATCACGCCTCCGTGGAAAGTTGCTTAAAACCCTACCTGTAGGTATATATAGTTTCCTACGTTTTGTAAGTTTTCTTCCCATAATAGGGGTGTTATTAAAAAACTATACAAAAGACTCAGAGGTGATTAAATCGGGTCGTTAGCGTCAGTTTTTCCATTATGGAAAACTTCACTATTATAAAGTAAATTAGATGCATTTTATAAACGCTATATATTATGCTATTCAAGTATAACCGGGCAACTTTTTTTATAGTAACTCGACAGGTGACCGCACTCCGCCTGGTGTTAAACTAGAGTGCGGTTCGTGAACGGAAACAACTGCTACTACAGAGAAACTTGTGCGGGTAGCAGTCGCCTTCACAACGCCGGCTTGAGGAGACGAGCATGTACTATCTCTCGTTATACTTGGCTACTTTCAAACTGTTCCCGAAACGCGACAAGGTCACTTCGAAAGTGGTGGTACTACCCCAGGACGGCAGACTGGACAAGTGACCATCATCAGTCTACCTATCACTCTTTCCTGCCTATCACCATTTCCGTTTTAGTCGAAAGATATATCCCAGAGTTTTTCTTTTCTTTAGTAATAAAAGTGCACATTTTCAAATTAGGTTTGAAGCACGTAGCCTCGTAACTCTGCACTTTTTATTAAGCTCAATAATTTGTAGCACGTACTTCCACTCCTATTTGCATCCATTTTTTCTAATTCAAATATTTTTTTGCTTGCCACAAAGGGAATACAAGTAAGGTTAATGTGACACCCTTTTTTTTACGTGGGGGAAATCTTTTATAGATGCCTCGCCGTCTCGGGGAAGACGACGAGGTTATGTTGGACTCCCCGGGACTCCCCGATACCGGGTATACACGACTAAAAACACCACGTCATATGGTGAGGTCACGGGCACGCTTTGCTATCTTGATCTCGCCCTGCCTAATAGAGGCACAGTGGAGGTTTCCGAGCGCCTGCGACTGGATAATTGCAGTACACGGTGGTCCCAGTCGCCGTCACTATGTCCTAATTATTTTATTATGTAATCAATTAAGATTTACCTCTTTTTACCTAAGCAGATTAATAATAGTTATTAATAATAGTAGCCGGGGATAACGAGAGGAGTGTACGCGTCGTCTCCTCAAGCAGGTATAGTGGAGGCGACCACTATGTCTGCTTTCTAGTATTATAAAGTACTTTTTAAAGGCGACTCTTGGTTGCAGACTTATTCTGTACGTTACATTAAGCGGAGAGCGATAAAATACCGGGGAAATTATCATGAAAAATAGATTTTAAAAAGTTGATCTTAAAGTGTACAAGAACAAAGCATCACATATAATTTTCCACCCAAAAACCTAAATTAGAGTACAAAAACTCCACCATAATCCTCTTAATCTCCGAAACGATACTCCGAAGTCGAGAGATCGTTTACCGCATTTATTCTAATCCTATGTTTACACATTAACAATTAAATTTAAAAACTAAATTTAAGTCGTAGTTCGAAAACATACCCTCACTAAATTAAAAACCAAGTTTTAATTTTAATTTAATGAAACATTTGAAACCGCGATTTAAAAGCTTAAATTTTGACTAAGTTCGATTGGGTAGAAACGATATTATCTTGCCTTTGTAATCCCCAATTATTGAATTAGTCAGCTGTTCCATTTAGTTTTTTTTTTCTATATTTATTTTGAATTTTACTTACGGGTATTTCAGGTTCGCAAATAGTGCCTGTGTTACAAACAGTAGCTTGTTACAGGTTATTAGTACATATTAATATTAAAAATACTTTAGAATAACCTTCCCCTTTCTTCGCTATAATTTTACAACATTGTAATCTAAATTATTTTAGTTACTCTTATTTTAATTTAATAACAATATTAAATATAACAAGCATATTAGTACTAATTAATTATTAGAGAAAAAACTGCACTTAAAACCGTGACTTCAGCAAACCAATTTTTTAAAAAAAGCTTTAAACCACTAGAAATCTACAAATCATTGACCAATTTCAATTGTCACGACCACAGAATTTCAAGTACACTATAAAGTTTGAGAAACTGGGTCAGAATATCACTCTAGGGTTAATGTGGAAATTATACCGAAATAATTTCTCCATCTAAGGACTGGTATTTCAATCCTTGTTTAATGATAAGCCTTTGGTTTTAGTACTTTAAGATACCGGCCCTCAGTCCAATGATCTGATATGGAATAATTGTTTTTTTGTTGAATACCTGAAAAAATCATGAAAATAGAGCGGCCTTGATCTAGCGCTAGAGGACGGACCTCACGACCCGCGTTTTAACCTCGCTAAATTCAGGCCGGTACCAATGTAAGTACTTTGGTCACTCAGTGCCTGTCAAACAAGCATTAAAATATGGGAATCATGATCAAATCTTGTCCGGAGATTGTTTTGACATTAAAAAGGTTACTGGGATCCTAAACACCCTTTCTTACGCGGGGAAAATAATTCCCTTGCGTCTCGGGGAAGATGAGTCGGACTCCCCGGTACTCCCCAATACCGGGTATACACGACTAAAACCCCACAGTGTTCCTCTCTCCGTCATATTATGGTGAGGTATCTACTTCTAAGACAACTTCAACTAATTTAATTAACCTAACATAATATTTCATTGAGAACAGAAATACATGTGCTATGCGGAACCTAAGCAAATAAGCAATAAGCTTTTGCTCCTATGGGAAAACCCATTTATGAACAACGTATTTAAACTGCGAATTAAATCCGAGTTCTATTTCTTTGCAAAACAATTTATTTTGAATGACGATCGTGATATTTTTTGTAGGTTATTGAAACCGTGGTCTAAATTTAAAGTTGGTTAAGTAATAGTTGACATTTGAAATTGAGTTATACTTTAGTATTTCTTATAGGTATTGAGTATTTTTCCTCTTTTTATATGTTGTACTAACATTTGTGGTTACAATGTAATCATGCCGATATTTTATACTAAATAAAATATTTCTCTTAAACAAAAATACTATTATTTACAATATTGGTTAGAAACTACATAAAAATTATATAATTAGTAAAAATAAAGTACAGATCAGGAATCTGACTTATACACAGAACGCGCTAAACTAAAATTCCTTTTAAAAATAAATCCTTCTGGTGTAAAGAGTGCAGTCCATGAACGAAACAACTGCTACCACAAATATACAGGCAGCAGTCGCCTACGCTATGCCGGCTTAAGGAGACGAACGTTCACATTCTATTAAAATCTGAAATTGAGGTTGTTATAAAAAAATCTTCATCATTTACCTGTCCCTGTCTAAGAAATAATCCAACAAAATATCGAGGTAAACTGCTCCTAAGCCCTTGGAACACTTTATCCTGAACATCCTTCCAGTAGAATCCTTGTAATTACAACAGGCAGGTGCAGGACGCAATTATACCTCCCCACTCCCCACTCCTCCCACCCCAAGGTAACTTTACACTTATGTTTGTAGATTTTCTTCTACTGTATTTATAAACCACAGAAGTATTATGTTATTAAATTATACGCTTGCAATAATATATTTATACGATAAGATCAGTGTTAATATGTTATATGTACTTTGGTCGTTCAGTGCCTTTATTATTGTAGCTAGACAATAATAAAAAAATAAATTAATATATAATAACACAGGATTCTAGCCCCATACAGACTTATTATCCCAAACTTATCTCCTAAATCAAATGTTGTCCTGAAAATTAGTGATTAATAGCTCTAAAAACATCTGTAAGATTTGACACCTTTTAATTTTTTAAATATTTAAATAAATTTTAACAATTAATAATAATAATAAAATACTTTGTTGCACAAATTTATAGAATATAAAAATTGCAAAAAGCGATTAAGTTCTTAAAGCATTTTCTACCAGTTAACCTTTGGGAGATATGAAAAGTATTTTCAGTGCAGAAACAAAATATAAAAATAAATAAATCTAAAATTATTGAATAAAAACAAAAAAAATCTAGCATAAGATTTTAATAAAAATAACACAAGTTTATTATTTATTTATTATTCGTTTATTGTTTAATTAATAGTATAATGAAATTCGTTCAGTGTAAACTAACCTTGTTCATCTAAGCAGAGACATACCCCCCTCCCTCACTTCCTCTTTCCTTCACTGAGAACAATTTCACTTCACATGTGTGGTGTTGCAGAAAGAACGACCCATGTCGCAAAAGTGGATATGTCATTTTGTATACCAGTTTTTAATGTAAGGATGGTTTGCATCAGAAAGCCGGTTAAAGTAACTTTAACGATTACTTACATACATACATAAATACCTGTCTCATCCTTCCACAACCGTAACACCCGCACTGGGAGGGGGAAGCATTCACACTATGTCGACCGAATTGGTCGCCGAACAAAACGGTTCGGCGCGTCCTTTTTGTGTCGCACAATTGACAAGTGGAATGCTTTGCCCTCCCATGTATTCTCCCAATCCTTTCACCTTGGATCCTTCAAGCGGAGCGTGAAAAAGCACCTTCTCAGGCCGGCATAGTGGTGCTCATGGACCTCCACTGCGTTTACCATCAGACCAGTCGAGGTCACATGTCGTGCCAAAATAATTTAAAAAAAAACTTTTACGGCTTACTCCATACGCGTTGCAATATCGTGTAAATTCATATTGTTATCGTTAAAAGGGAGTGATCTCGAAAAATAATAGAAAAACATATTTGGCTTCTTTTCATACATTTGACGTTAGCAACATTGGTTTGACGATTACTTTAACTTTAACCAAGTCATGATTCGCTGGTTACAGTTAAGGTTAAAGTAACCGTCAAAAATAGCAGGTGCGACGATGGTGCAACTCGTGTGGAGTAAATGTATACCATAATGTAAACGTAACGGTTAAAGTTAACGTAAAAGTAATAGCTAAAGTTACTTTAGCCGGCCTTCTGGTGCAAACAACCCTTAAAGTATGTAACTCTGGAATGAGAAGACATCCGTAACTATTAAAGAAATACTATGTTAATTAATAAATTAAAGAAACTTGCTTTTTGTCATTGCAAATAAAACGCAGCATGAAATTAAAAGATTACAGTTTGATATCTTCCCGTGGTGTGTGAATAATTGTAATTTCCGAGGCAAAATTCAAATTCCATAGTTTAAAGACATTTTGCGCGGTTTTTTAATTTGTAAATAAATATCATAAAGGATTTTTTCAGTATATTATTTTTATTAAATTTGAGACTTAGAAGTTTTTATAATTATTTAGTTCACAATGTGGTCAGATGTCATCGTTTTGTTTTAAAAGCTTAGCTCACAGCTTAGTTCAAAATTACTCTTTGTTTTCCGGACTAAACTCTGTCGTTAGATAACTTATCTGGCTTTTTATTATTACCCCTTAGTAAACTAAAGATACCTATTAGAGTATTTAGACATACATAACATTTTTTATTGTAACTCGACATATAACAACACTCCACTTAATGTTAAGAAATGTCTGTAGACAACAGTCGCCTCCACTATGCCGGCTTGAGGAGACGAATTAGCTCCATTAAGTAGACAGTGCATACTCCTCAATCAAGTTCAATTGCTGCACATGCGCCTATTTAAACAAAAACTTTATGAAGTGGTAAAGGACTGGCGATGATTATTAACCCACCTGCCGTCCTGGTATCATCACATCGAAGTGTAACGCTATATCCTAGTCGCGTTTTGGAATCAGCTTGGTATAGAAAGAAAGAAAGAAAGAAAAAAAACTTTATTCAGCCTAAAATAAATATTTTTGTGAGACAATATAGGAAGTCTGGACGCGAAAGGGCACACAGCTCAGCATGTGCTAACGACCTACACGAGGCAGGTCGTAGCGCTGATGTTCACCTGGAACCCGGGACTGGTGGACGCGAACGGTGTGATGTGTGAACATTCTTAATTAAATAAACAACAGTAATAATAATAATAGTAAAATAAATAAATAATAATCAATTAGATATAGCAAATACAAGTGTGTACCCAACTAATAAACGAATATGTCGGAACAGTCATGAATACGGACTCTAATTTGAACGATTACGGAAACTAACTTGGAACGTAATACGTGGTCATGAGTACAAGCACTAACTGAATATGAAACAAAAGCGTCGTTACGCTTTGACAGAGTCTCTGAAAACACACGACGCGGCGAACATGTTGTAGCTTGTTTGTCCGGAGGAACTGTCGTGTTTCAGCATATTTGCTTAGTTATATAGGATAGAAGCCTTGGACCGCTCTCCCGTTCTGTCTTGATGAGTTGAGTGTGCACTGTCAACCTAGACCTCCTCAAGCTGACATAGCAAAGACGACTACCTGAAGATATTTCTCTGTGGCAGCAGTTGTCTCCTAACATGTACAGCACTCTAGCTTAACACTGAACAAAGAATCGTCGCATGTCGAGTTACTATTAAAAAAAGCTATTTAGAGTCGTAAATGTACCTTAATGAAAGTAAGGAAGCACGAAACAAGCTAATTGTCGCTACATAACTAATCTCATGAACGTACAATCGTTGTGAACAGTACATTTATTAGTTGCAAGTTTAATTGCTATTGTTGGGATTAAGTCTTAAGTTAGTTGACTGCCTCTCGTGTGTAACTAACTACGGAATACCCTATTGCATTACTTTTAAGATATTTTTAATTATCAGAGTCCCCCACCATGCCCTCGTCTCGTTTTGACAACACGTTCCTCGTCTGTACTACAAAACTCCCTCCCGGGTGTCTGTGTTTTTTTTTATTGTAGCTCGGCATGTGACAACACTCCGCCTGACGTAAAGCTAGAGTGCGGCCTATGAACGGAAACAACTGCTACTACAGAGGAATCTCTATGGGCAGCAGTCGCCTCCACTATGCCGGCTTAAAGAGACGAGCATGCACCATCCAGATTGACAGTGCACACTCCTCTCGTTCTATCTGGCTACTTTCAAACTATTCCCGAAACGCGACAAGGTCACTTCACGTTCGAAAGTGGTGGTACCACTTCAAGACGGCAGACTTGACAAATAACCATTATCAGTCTGCCTACCACTCTTTAATAGTGCCTATAGGCACGGAGCGGAGCGACCAAAGTACATATAACAACATTGGTACCGGTCAGAATTAGCGAGGTTCGAACACGAGTCTCATCGATCGTGAATTCACGCGTCTCACAGCTAGACCACGGCCGCTCTGAAAATCCTAAGAAACTGAATAGAAAACAAAACTTGTAAAATTGATTAAGAAGTTAAGGGGCCAAGAAAATGGTGGTCGGATCATCAACACATTGAGTAGTAGGACGGGTAACAAATGGGTCCTTTCCTGAAGATGATGGCCAATTCTTGTTTCGAAATAGTTTTTGATTTTAATATAATATCGTTTTAATTTTTCTTTGTTTATTGGACTAGCTGTCAGTATCCGGTACTGCTGGTTTTCGCACATATTCTTTACAATTTTTTTAATTCGTTGTTAGTTCGAAATTTGTCTTTTTTTTGTATTATCTGTTTTATATTATACAGGGTGTCCCGTAAGTAGTGGTGTCAACGGTATTTTACAGATAGAGGGGTTCAATATCTAGAATATAATTTGGTGAGTTTTTTTATACCTTCTGGTTTAAAAGTTATGACATTTTTAAATTTTAAATTTTGAAATTTTTATATATGTATATATTTTTAAATATTTATATATGTCTCCTCAAGCCGGCATAGTGGAGGCGACTGTTGCCCGCACAGGTTTCTCTGTAGTAGCAGTTGTTTCCATTCATGGACCGCACTCTAGCTTTACATCAGGCGGAGTGTTGTCACATGCCGAGTTACAATTTAAAAAAAAATACTACCCTTACCTTGACGTGACACAAGAATTTGTACCCAGTTTAATTCAGGAGATGAACACCAATTGTCTTAGACCCTTTGTAGGATGACATTTATGTTTCGGGTTTCACCGTTATTAGTTCACGTGTCACCACTATCGTGAGAAGGTTAATTTACATCGTATTTTAGACTTTATGTATATAAACATAAGGCTTTTGTTTTTTCTTTTTTTTAATAGTAATACGACATGTGATCACACTTGAGCGAAGACGATTGCCACTACATATAAATGTTTAAAAGGCAGACTAATGATGGTTATTTGTCCAGTCTGCCGTCCAGGGGTAGTACCACCACTTTCGAATGTAACACCCGTGAAGTGACATTGTCGCGTTTCGGGAATAGTTTGAAATTTGGCAAGGTATAACGAGAGGAGTGTGCACTGTCAATCTGGATGGTACATTCTCGTCTCCTCAAGCCGGCATAGTGGAGGTGACTGCAGCCCGTAGAGATTTCTCTGTAGTAGCAGTTGTTTCCATTCATGGACCGCACTCTAGCTTTACATCAGGCGGAGTGTTGTCACATGCCGAGCTACAATAAAAAAAAGCAGTTACTTCCGCTATATCGACTTGAGGAGGCGAATCTGCAATGTCCAACTTGACAGTACTTAGCTCTCTTTATACCTGGATACTTCTAAGCAGACTCCAAAACGCAACTAACTTTCGTCTCCTTCAGCCGGCATAGCGGAGGCGACTGCTACCTACAGACATTTATTGTGGTAGCAATTGTTTTCGTCTGTAATTTGTATCGTCGGATTTTAGTCAAGTAATCTTTTTAGGTGTTACGAGGAAAGGAAGTTGAAAATAAAAGAACAATTTCATCATAAAAAAACTAAAAACATTTTATTAAAGTAACATTTATAGTACAAACTAACAAATATAGCAAATACAACAATAATGGAAACTTTTATTCAATATTAAAAAAACATTGACGGGCTCTGTGGCCTAGAGGTTGAACCGTTCGTGTGTTACATAGAGGTTACGAGTAGGGAATGCAATCCCGACTCGAGATCGAAAATTCGAGATCCCGCGGGATTAGAAATATCAATCCTGCGAGATCCCGGAATTTTCGGGATCTTGTCTAGTTTTAAAAATATGTAAAGTTCGGATGACTGAAAACGATGAAAACTCAAACAAATAAACCAATAATATATTTTTTTCTGCTACAAGCATTATTAGTCGAACGACAATGCTTTTATCTCATTCAACAACTCCTTTCAAAACGGAACTGTTTTGTTTACAAACATTTGATGGATTCAACTGGTTTCGCTAAAAACGAAAAACGGTTAACTCGTTGACAGTAGAAAAACGGTTGATAAAAACAGTTCGTTGAATCAACGCCCATCTCTAGTTAGCCCGAGTAGATGTGTGTAGCGTTACTGAACACTGCCGCCCAATCCCGTCAATCTCGAACGGGGTATCGTCATATTATGCTTCGGGATTGATCCCGAAGAATTACACGAGATCCCGCGAGATCGGGATTGCATTCCTAGTCACGAGCATCTAACCCAGTGCCGTCTTTTGCAGTTGAGGGGCTCTAGGCTCACAATACTTGGGGGCCCATTAAAAAAATTTTTGTCCTTATTTTTTCATACATACAGTAAATGACAGAAAAAAGATTAAATAGTTTATCATTAATGTTTATTGAATACGATGTTTTAGAATTAATCGATATAGACGAAATTATTTCTGACTTTTGTCGTGAGAAATTAAGAAAAAAAAAATTATTCACCAATAAAAAATTATAAGTATTATTTTTGTACTGTACTGTACATTTTTTTTTTGTGTGAAATCGAAAAAAAAATTTGCTTCTCCAACCGTGCGTAACCCTAGGCTTAAGCCAGACGTCACTGATCTAACCCGGTCGAAGCTAATATGTTTTATTAATTACATAAATAAGATATAATTGAAAAATAAAATTAGAAGTATTCGGGTCTGGGTATTATAAGTTTGATACCCATTGAATGATACCTACAGTTTAGGGGTAAATGTATATGTATATATTTATTATTAAGAAAATATTTCAATTAGTTAAAAAAGAATAATCTAGTTTATAATAATCTACTAATTTACAAATAAACTTTTTAAATATATAAAATTAAAAAGTGTAAACGATTTAATTTCAAAAACATTTCTAAACTTATAAAACAACACGACTAGAATTATTACAAATAAGTACTCAGTATTAAATCGTGCTAAATGCAAAATATCCATGTTATATTATATAAAATAATTGTAAAGATGACCAAATCGTAAGGTCCAATTGCACGAAATACTTTAACGTTCGAGAGCGGCCGTGGTCTAGCGGTAAGACGCGTGAACTCACGATCGATGAGACCCGTGTTCGAACCTCGCTAATCCTGACCGGTACCAATGTAACTATGTTATACGTACTTTGGTCGCTCAGTGCCTATAGGCACTATTAAAGAGTGGTAGGCAGACTGATGATGGTTATTTGTCCAGTCTGCCGTGCTGGGGTAGTACCACCACCAAAAAAAAAGGAAGATTAGAGACTTAACCATTAGTTAAGTCATGTGGTGCAATTGGACCTAAAATTCCCAATGAAGGCTGTTAGTGTTGACTAGACTTATGAAAATATCTCTCAGTGGCTATAACACTTAAAAGTCTATAAAATATACATCAAGCTATAATCAGATTTATAATTAGATATACTAAAATGACATTCACGCAATAAAGTTTATTTCATTTCATTTCATTTGCAAGGATCCCGAGTTTTGGAAAAAAATAAATAGTCTTCCTGAAATAGTGTCAGATATCGCGTTCCGGAACCGGACGGAACCGATTTTTTGGAATATTTCGTATTTTTTTTAGGTCCTATGGCCCCCCCTAGAGGCATCAAACCCCTGGAAAGTGCAGAACGCTTGACTCAACTTGTCAACTTGCGAAGTTGGACATTTTGCTACAAAGACGATTCAATACTAAGCCTAAAAACGAATAGAGAATCTCTCTATCGCAATTTTATAAAAGCAACTTCAAAAAACAAATCGTTTTGTTACATTTAACAATAAATAATTAATATTAAAAATAAATTAAAATAATCAGTCGAATTAATACTGAACACAGTTAGATATTGCACTGCCCAAAGAAGTTGAATTGCTGAAAAAAATCTGCGACAAATCAATGCAAACTATTTTTTTAAAGTTACGTTCGAATGATCAAACCTAGCGTCCACAGAAGCGTATTGTAATTATTTCGTACGCTTGTCAAGAAATATCACAACGTAAATTACATGGACATTTTATTTATATTGGTGTCTCAAAATTTACTGAAGTTTTTTTTTACTAACATTTAATAATCACTAATTTTAATTAGAGAGAAAATTACAAAAATCTACTTCAATGACTAGATGATAGAGATCAAATTAGATTGTATTTTCTATATACATATTACTAAACATTTTAGTAATCAAGGAAAAGAAAAAAAATCAATAAAATAATAATCTACTTAGTTTCTACTTAATATTTACATTACGAGTACTAATTATTTTTAAAATATTGTATAATGAATTTGGACATTGTGATATGAATAACTAGTTAGTACGTTGGTCCTATAACGAATTATTATAAAAAAAATAGTAGAAAAAAATCAACATTTACACAACAGCGTGCGCTGTGGTGGGGACTCGAACCCACGCCTTCCATTATACGGATGTTCTGACTACTAAACTACGCAGCCATATAGGCGGTATACACATGACCCCATTTTTGTGGTTCTAATGTGGGTGGAAAGTGGTATGACTGAGTTAAACCCAATACTAGCAAAATCTACTGTAAACAGAGAAGTTCCTTGCTAACTGGGGGTCTAGTCAAGTGCATTCTCGCATAGCCAATGCGAAAAGTATCTAGCTAA
Source organism: Tinea pellionella (assembly GCA_948150575.1). Taxonomy (NCBI): domain Eukaryota; kingdom Metazoa; phylum Arthropoda; class Insecta; order Lepidoptera; family Tineidae; genus Tinea; species Tinea pellionella. The sequence goes on along the minus strand of OX411254.1, from coordinate 432,366 downwards.
AAATGTATTTGACGTTTCTAATTACTGACGTCTCTGATTGAAATGTCAAATACCATATATTTGTTAGGGTCGTTTGCACCAGAAGCCCGGTTAAAATAACTTTAACTATTACTTTTACGTTTACTTTAACCGTTACGTTTACATTATGGTGTATTTTTACTCCACACGAGTTGCACCATCGTCGCGCCTGTCATTTTTGACGGTCACTTTAACCTTAACCGTAACTAGCGACTCTTGGCTTAGTTAAAATTAAAGTAATCGTCAAATCAATGTTGCTATCATCAAATGTATGAAATAAAATTTTTCGAGATCATCCACCCTTTTAACGATAACAATATGAATTTAGACGATATTGCAACGCGTGTGGAGTAAATGTAAACGATTAACGGTCGTCGTCGCCGTAAAAGTAATAGTTAAAGTTACTTTATCCGGCCATTTGGTGCTAACCACCCTTAACTAGGGCTTCTCACACGCGCCCTGATCAATTTATCTTTTTTTTGGTATTTTAAACGAATTAGTAAGAACTCTAATGATCGTAGTAATAAAAATGTTATTTATAAGGAAATATTACGTACTTTGGTCGCTCAGTGTTTATGGTATATCGTAGCAAGTATTAATTTAGAAGAGTGGTAGATAGACTGATGATAGTTATTATCCCAGTTTGATGCCGTTCAGTGCCGTCATTTTCAGGTGTAACATCCGTAAAGTGACCTAGCATTTCGGGATCTAATGAAGCCAGCAAACATTTTTCTATGATGATACGATGGATACTCTTAAACTTTAACATTGAATTTGTCTACGATTTTATTACTATCTGGAGTGTCGTCATCAGCAAATTTGATATCATTAGAGGACTCGGAAGATTCATCAGCGAATCTTATATCATCCCTTACATCTTTGTCATAAGGCCTAGTTTCTCTTACGGTATCTGCTACTCTTTTTAAAGTAGAATTTAGATCTTGACTCCCTTTTTTATGAACCCTAATCGGGGAAGTGTTCAGTTCCTGCATGGGAATGACTTCCCGCTTTATTTTCCTTCTCGTCTTAGGCGAATGTAAATCGCTTATGCTAAAATTTAGCGGATGTATAATATTGGTTCTGTCTATTTTATTTGTTTTATTATTTTTGTTTAGTTTCCGTTTGTTGGCTGGGTCTTCGGAGTCGGGAGATTCTGTGTTACTTCCCGGGTCGGGGTACAGTTCCTTAGGGAGGGTTTCCTGTTGAATAAAACATTGTAATGTTATCGACGTTTTCGCGTTATAAATAGTTCTTATAAAAATTATTAGGAATTTCATATTTTATTTATTTATAGAAATTAGGTACACTAACGCGAGTACATTGAACTTATACTATAACTTATTCTATAAGATAATAACTGATGTACCAGCCAATTACTGGTGTACACAACGTTCGCAAGAATAGTTGCCATCAACATATAATAATTAATAATATTTATAATTGGTTTTAAAACTTATTAAAAAAATATATTTAAACTATAACAATATGAAAATTACAGACCCATCATGACAATAATAGACAAAAAAGAGCTAGTGGGGAACCAAAACTAACCAAAATGTTTGAAAAGTATACTTTTGAATTATTAAAAAATATATCAAGTTCGGAGAGTTCTGCATTTAGCTCATTGTAGCAGGAACACATTTCAGGTATCAATGTATCTTTTTTATTATATTATAGTAAAATGTTTTTATTACTTACCTCGTAATTTTGTACTTTATGTTCATCAATTTCTCGTAGAATATCGCCCTCTTCTAAAGGAGGTATCCAGACTAAGAAAGCGGGATCCATTCCTAAATACGAACCGGGAACTGAACCTGTAATATAAAAAAGGAAATAATTACTTTTTTTCTAACTAATAATATTTTCAAAAGGTTTTTTCTTTAGTATTAAGTATATTTTATTATTATTTGACATTGCTTAAAAAATACATAAAAAAAAGAAGTAATCCTAAAGTTATGTAGGTAACTTTTAATTAATTTTAATTTTTATATTCATTAAATAATTATTATTTGAATCTTGTTGTGCACCTAAAGATGGATCATTTATCACAGACAAACTGGCCGATTGTTGTAAGGCATAATTTTATGAATCCCACTACCGCGCTGGTTGCCCTCAAAATATAAATAAATAAATAAACTGGTGAATAGATTCGAATTCAAAACTTTTCAATCCATATAGTAGCAGTAAACACAACACATTATTGTACTTGTTAGCTAATTAAATTGCAATTTAAATAATGAACAAACTTTTTTAATTCAAAAGTTAGTGCGCTTTACCCCGAGAGCTTTTTACTGCAAAGCTTTATAATGTTAACAAACCAGCTAAGGTGCCTTATTTCCTTGTTTGTTTGTATTAGTCGTATTAGTGGCAGGTAGACATTATAGAAAAGGGGACCGTGGTCTAGTGGTAGGACGCATAAACTTACGATCGATGAAACCCGTGTTCAAATCCTTACAAAATTGTAACCTGTACCAATGTATTTTGGTCGCTCAGTGCGTAAGGTATAATATAGGTATAAATTAAGTAGTAGTCTCCCTTTAAAATTTGTAATGCTTTAAATCCAAAGGGTTTATTGACCTTCTCATTTTAGTGAAAGTTCGCTTTAAAATTATTTATTGTTATTATATGGAAACACGAATGTAATAAAAACGTATGTTATATGTTAACGATTTGAAATTAACATTGCAATGCTCTAGCAGGGTTCATGTTCAGACGCATATAGTAAAATAAGAACTTATGTATGTACAACATGAAGGCAATTGAAATATTTGTATTTCAAATGTGGTCTTAATTATAAGTAGTTGCAGGTCAAGCCGGCATAGCGGAGGCGGCTGGTGCCTGAAGAAATTTCTCTCTAGTAGTTTTTGCCGTTCATACTTTAGCTTAATTTAAGGCGGAGTTTGCAAGCAGTAGCCGCCTCCGCTATGCTCTCAACAAGAGAAAGAATCATTTATTGGTTACTTACCAGCATTATTAACTTCATAATCATAATAATCTATTTCCATTTCAGGATGTGACGTCAGACTGAGATCGGAGCGCAGAAGCCTTCGGTTGCAATTCTCCTTCGTGTGTTTAGGGTTGCCACGAACACGAGCTGCGCAAACTCCACTTAGTGCTGGTGAGTACCAACCCTGTCAAATATTACAAAATAACCTCCAAGTCCAGGGGCAAAATCGTACATAAAGAACAAGGCATAGCCTGTCCTGTGGGTCCATGGTTAGACAGATTTCTTCCAGTGTCATAAATACAGAAAAACCATCAACATGGTGGTTAGTATAATTAGTTAGTCTGTGTAGTTGCTATATTATTGTTGTATTAAGTTTTAGTTTAATTTGTTATTTTTATGGTGATGGTGAGCTTGTAATAATAGTATTTTTCTGTATTTATGACACTGGAAGAAATCTGTCTAACCATGGACCCACAGGACAGGCTATGCTAGCTACTAAACTCCTTGTTTTTTATGTAAAATAAAATAAATAAATAAATCAACAGGTGTCACTTGATCTAATGGAAAACAAAATATATGGGTTTTGACGTGCTGTGAGTGTTTGGCGCGCTTTTGCCCGGGAAGGCTGAGGTGTTTTTTATCTCTTTCCTTAATTAGTTTAGTGGTTATTATTGTGTAAAATTGGTGCTATTTTGCGTAATTTTATGTGAGTAATTTTGGAAGCATTAAAATTCACTCTATATGAGGCAACGGAAGCGGGTTTTTTTTGTGGTTATCCCACGCCGTGAAAACGCTCATATTGTGACGTGACCGGGTGAATTGCCGCCAAATACTCCAAGAAAGCGTCAAATTGTAAAACACCATTGCAATTTGATGCAGAAACATCAAGAATTTACTACTCGACATTGGCAGAATTGTCGTTGTTATGACATCCGAGGCCATTTAACAAAAGAAGAAGAAGGCATTTCGCTGTCACCCAAGTGACTACTGTCGATTTGGCTTTTGTGTCCCCAGGTAATTATGTATCTTCTTCGTACTTTGTTGATACATTTATTAAAATTATTGAGACATATTCTTTCTGCCTCCGCCTGATGTAAAGCTAGAGTGCGGTCCATGAATGGAAACAACTACTACTACAAAGAAACCTGTGCGGGCAGCAGTCGCCTCCACTATGCCGGCTTGAGGAGACGAGCATGCAACGTCTAGATTGACAGTGCACACACCTCTCGTTATACCTGGCTACTTTCAAACTGTTCCCGAAACGCGACAAGGTAACTTCACGGGTGTCACATTCAGTCATCACTACCCCAGGACGGCAGACTGGATAAATTACCATCATCAGTCTGCCTACCACGCTTTAATAGTGCCTATAGGCAGTGAGCGACCAAAGTACATATAACAAAGTTACACTTACATTAGTAAGAGTTGCCGCAGAAGAAGATGAAGCTCTACTTTCACTTCTATCTTTCTCCCACGCACTATCTCTGTCCTTCTCACTGCAACTGTCCACATCTCTTTCGCTCACACTACTGACACTTGTACTCATTTCTCCTGTTGCTGTCTCACTTTGGACTGATTCTTGGGGTGGTGAAGATATCTAGACGAGGAAGGTGATGATGGGTCACGTATACGTCATGCTTGAAGGTTTAAGGTTTAAAGGACAAAACTTCAATATACTTACATCAGGTCCAGATACAGGTGCAGCGGTATGAGATCGCTTCAGCGGTGATGGTGCAGTGACATGACCAGCTGGTGCACTGCTCGAAGACACACCTTCTGGTGTTATTGTTGCTTGACTTGCAACACTTAAGTTGTCTGCTGCATCGTGTTCTATGTCTGTCTGGTCTTCATCAAGATCTCTGTTAAATTGACGTGATTTTTTTTAAATTGTAGCTCGTGGCATATAACTATACTTCATCTCATGTAAAGCTAGAGTGCGGTCCATGAATGGAAACAACTGCTACTACAGAAAAATCTCTATAGGCAGCAGTCGCCTCCGCTATGCCGGCTTGAGGAGACGAGCATGTACCATCCAGATTGACACCTGGCTACGTTCAAACGCGACAGAGTCACTTCATGGGTGTTACATTTGAAAGTGGTGGTACTACTCCAGGACGGCAGACTGAGTTATTAATCCGCCTACCACTCTTTTAATAGTGACTGAGCGACCAAAGTACATATAAAAAAGTTACATTGGTACCGATCAGAATTCAGCGAGGTTCGAACACGGGTTTCATCGATCGTGAGTTCATGCGTTTTACTCCTACACCACGGCCGCTCTAAAATAAATTATTATTTACTTCAGTCACTCTTAGCCACTTAGGATCTAAAAGATTGCTAATTACCCATCTATCCCACATCGCGAACCCTTCTACAATTTACGCTGTTAACTTTTTCAAAATTACGTAACGTTTTTTAAAACTGATTGTATATTTGATATCTCATTAGGCAACCCTTCCCAGTTCAAACAAGAGCACCCCCTTTGCAAATCTCACTTGCGATATAGCCCATTCAAGTATCATTGTCTGAACACGCTCATGTTCTAGTACTTTTCTAATTAGTCCCATATGAATTTAATTGTTTTCTAATTTGTAAATACAGTTTTTTTTTGTAGTAGAAGTCCAGCATGAGACCCCACTCGCCTTATGTTAACCGTGCTGTATTTAAGCAGAGACAACTGTTACCATAAAGAAATTTCTGTAGGCAGCAGTCGCCTCCGCTATACCGTCTACTTCTAGATTGATCCCGAAACGCGACTAGGATGTTATTAACTCTTGACCGAGCTTACTTACTTTTACTTTACTCGTTTACTTTTTTTTATATATTTTTAAGGACGACCAGTGGTGGGAATCATTGATTCATGCTTTACAGTGATTGATAAATTTTTTGGTAAATGATCCTTTAGGTACCATATCGTAAATAAATAAATAAAATAAAAAACACTTTATTGCAGATACAAATAGTACATAGGCGAGCTTAATGCCTTTGGCATTGTCTACCAGCTATCGTACACAATGAAATAATAAAAAAAATTAAAATTAGAATTAAAATGAAAATTAAACTCAAAATTAAAATTGTATATATTATGTATGTAATATACAGAATATTAAATAATTTAATAAATATTTTTTTTGTATTGATTTTAAATAAAAGCAATTTAAAACACTAAAAACAAATAAATTGAAAAAGAACAAATTAAAGAAATCTTGACATTCTGTTAGCGATTTAAACAATACTTCACAAGTTGAGAATAGGGGTGTAAACAGACGAGGGTGAAACGGCCCATGCAAGGAATTCACGTTAATTAAAACAATTTTTTACATAAACCCCAGGATATAAAAGTTTGGTACTAAATATAATTGGAGTGGCTTTGTTTTAGTCATACTTTCTGGCTTGTGTCACGAGGTACTAAGGATTATTAATGACAACATCATTTGGGCATTTTTCTTGTTTATTTATTTACATGCCAACTCTAAGCTTTTTCTATGCCTTCTTCTTAACCATCCATATTTTATCTTAACGCATCTTCTTGACACTCGATATCCTATAAACATCTTACCTTATTTCTACATTAACATGAGTAACATCAGACTCTCTGAGCCTAGTATGTCTTGCACGAGAACTTGGTAATAGTCTTCTTAAAGACACTCCACCACCGACCACTTCCGATAGTAACGTACTTCTGGAACCAGTCTCTACTGCTCCAATTTCTAGGGATGCTGAACATGCTGTTGAGTTATTAAATATAGTTACTCCCTGTGTAGTTTGTAAGAAATGATTATAAGCTTTTAAAGATTCTTAAGCGGAGACTGCTATCACAGGCAAATGGTGCAATCAGCAACTATGCCGGCTAGAACGAATGTGTACCAGCTATTGACAGGGCACATTCCTCTCATTATACCCGCCTACGTCCAAGTTGACCAAACAAATCCATACCATCTGTATCAGTCAAGGATTCTTTATCTGCAGCTCTTTGATAGGCTCTTGTCCTGTGCGCCGAATGTAGCGCCAAGGAGAGAGCCGCTAGAGCTGCCGCCGCCGCCAACGCCGACACTGCCGCTCTTGCCCCACCACCCTCCGACCACCACGTGTGGCTACTACCCATCGAGGCCCACGCGGCTGATGCGTTCCTTGTTGGTTCTGTTACAAGAAATTGCATACAATGTTGCTTCTGTTTACCAAATTCCTTCCCTAGTTACCAAGATAGTTAGCATTCTATCAAGGGTAAACCATTACCAATTTGTGATGCATGTGCCAGAAATCCACCAGAACAGAGTTCACTAGTGTCTGTGGATCTTAGTTCGACCAGAATATGACGTCCTCCAGCTATTTCTATCATGTTGCCATGGTTACTATCGTCGTCTCCGCCCTGTAAAAAAATATAAATATTTAATGACTGTCAGACGAGGATGCCAACCTATCGGCAGAAGAATAATTGACACAGTCGAAAACAAAGTCAGTCATAGTCTCTGCCGAAGCGTCAGTAGAGTAGCAGAGTGGGTAGTAAATGTCACTTACCACAGTAGACCCATCAGGACCATCCCAAGAAGCCAAGAGTGGTGACCCGAGCGAATCACCATCTCTAGCTCTCAAAGCTTGACCAGCACACGGTAACCTTACTACTTCCATACGTAATCGTACCACTAATCCTTCTTCGGCCTACAAAATGGAGAAATAAGAATTAGTCACTTCTTAGAATTGTCGTATCAAATAAAAAGATGCGATTGGAGTATTTTTACGGCATGTTATCACCCTACTCCTTCCGATGTTAAGTTTCTGTGTGGTCCATTAACGGGGACAACCTCTCCCCTCCTTCGCTTTACTAGGACAGACTCCTATTGTTGTCCTACTCGGAAACACGACTTGATCACTTCACGGGAGAGACTTTTTTTATTTTTTTTTTATTTTGGCACGACATGTAACCTCGACTGGTCTGATGGTAAACGCAGTGGAGGTCCATGAGCATTGACGACTAGAGAACCGCTCGCACGGGGGCTCCAGTCGCCACCACTATGCCGGCCTGAGAAGGTGCTTTTTCACGCTCCGCTTGAAGGATCCAAGGTGAAAGGATTGGGAGAATACATGGGAGGGTAAAGCATTCCACTTGTCAATTGTGCGACACAAAAAGGACGCGCCGAACCGTTTTGTTCGGCGACCAATTCGGTCGACATAGTGTGAATGCTTTCCCCTCCCAGTGCGGGTGTTACGGTTGTGGAACTATCTCGAGATGATAGATTAGGCTAATAAATCATCATCATTCTGCTTACCACTCTTAAAGAATCTTTAACCTTTGAAATACAAGTTCTTCTAAGGGTCAGAAAACAGCCTATAATTAAAAAAAGTAGCTTTTGCAGAGAAATTTATAATTGTAAACTCAATTAGAAACTTGGAATTTGCCGCCCGCCCTATCCATCAAACTGTTAACAAATCAATTAATAATTTCCTTTTACAGGAAATTTCTAATTTTCAGGGTCTTCCGAACAAAAAGAAACATTTGGGGAAAATCTTTGGCGATTGAGTTAGGCACGTAATTGAGAATTAATATAGAAACATACACTAAGGGGCCGCCAAACTCAATTATGACTTAAAACAGGTACTAAACTAAGGTTCTCTTACTTACAGGAGCGCAACGCAGAGATTTAGGACGACCTTTGGTACTTAAGAAAGTTCATTAAGGAAAGGAAGGGAAGGATTCAATATCGCCTCTAAAATACTAAATAAAAATTACTTTTAATTTAAATTAATTAAAATGTTGGTAAATTTACTTTCTGTCATATTTATAGACAATAAGAAATAGGTGAACACAAACTTTAACATTTAATTTAAGTCCTTATTACAAATGAATACTGTATAATGTGTAAAAATTCTTAAAAATGCATCCTAAATTAAAATTCTCGAGTGTATCGATAGCTTTTAAAAATTATATTTTATCATGATGTTTCACTTCACTAGTATGTAGTTAGAACTCAATGGTTATTAATAACAAAATACAAGCTTGTCATTATTAACTAGTAGTTTATTGAACAGGATATAGCTAACTTTAAATAGTTCCATGCAAATTCAATTCCCGGTTGAACAAGCAAAATACATACATACGCTATTCTTGAAACCGCTAATCGAAATAAATTTATTTTTAATTACACCACTAAATCAATAAATAAATGAATATAGTTAGTGTATAATAAAGTGAAACGAACTGAAAAAAAAACATACATCTGAAAGTTAAAACGTATGAAACTTGAAATGGAGTCGAGATCAAAAACAAAGATGTTGGCAATTCACAACAATACCCTCACTTGTGTCGTTTGTCGTGTGTTTAAATTGTACGCACATAAAACAAAATACTGCTCGCAGTTTTAAGCTTTTAAGTGAAAAAACAAAGATAATATTACTGTTTGAAATAAAAGCGCGAAATTATCTTTTAGTACTGGCAAAAAGGCAGAAGATCTAAACATTTGAATTGTAGAGTCAGTTTTAAGTTGTTGATTAAGTCAGATTTAATTAATTCCGCGCGGACTGTCTAGGAAAATGTTGACTACCCCTGAAATGTCACTTTGACTGTGATATTTCTTTACATTTTCGATCTCGGATTCCATTTCAAATTATTGTAAAAGCGTTATTAAAATATCCAAGAATATATTAGTCCCCTATCCGATAGCAACTAGGAAACAACTTTGTGAACATTGCACTTGACAAGTTTTGCTTGAGTTACGCTTACGCTACGGTCACATAATGCGACTAACAAAATTATGAAATATATAAATCTCTAATAAATACATTTCAATAAGAAGATGAAACATTCTATGACAAAATAAACCTATCAACTTAGGTTAGCTTAGGCAGACTGATGATGGATAGGCCAGTCTGCTATCCTGGGGCAGTACTAACACTTTCAAGTGACCACGTTTTGAGATCAGCTTGGAAGTAACGAAGAAGACTATAACGAGTGAAGTGTTCTCTGTCAATAGATGGTGAACCTTTGTCTCCTCATGCCGGTGTAGCGGAAAAGAGATATTTCTCTGTGATAGCAGAGTTCCAGTCATAGATAATTTGGATGACAGTTGCATACACTTGTGTTGCGTTCATAATACGCGCATATTTATTAAAGAGTGGTAGGCAGACTGATGATGGTTATTTGTCCAGTCTGTCGTCCTGGGGCAGTACCACCACTTTCGAATGTAACACCCGCGAAGTGAGTCGCGTTTCGGGGATAGTTTGAAAGTAGCCAGGTATAAGAGAGGAGTGTGCACTGTCAATCTAGATAGCATCTAGCCGGCATAGTGGAGGCGACTGCAGCCCGTAATGATTTCTCTGTGGTAGCAGTTGTTTCCATTCATGGACCGCACTCTAGCTTTACATCAGGCGGAGTGTTGTCACATGTCGAGCTACAATAAAAAAAAAAATTTAGTTTAATCTTAACTCATAAATAGAAACCCAAAAAATACAAGTACCTGTAATAACCAAAATGATCTAGCAGGACATGCTCTAGCTGATCCGGCTAATAATCGAGCCGCTGGAGCTAAATGTAGTACACAGCCGCATCGACAGCGTGGACCTACTTCTGATACCACGTTCACTGAATCGCCAGCCCAGGGTGGAGCTGTACATTCACACGCTGCTAATTCTACTGCTTGGCCCTGGGGAAGAGAATATCAAAACCAATTGCGGACTTAATGCCTGAACAAAACCTTAAGTTTATCCCAATTACATTACTTTGTTTCTGGAAAGGAAACGTATTTAATTATTTTTTAAATAAATGAAATTAAATGAAAAAAAAAACAATAAAATATCTTCAAAATATAATTAATTTATATGGATTTCTTGTATATAAGAATAAATAACAACAATATATAATTATGAAAATACACACATTTAAGTTATTAAATAAATAGTAAATATCTTTGTATATTTTCACTCAGTCACATCTGTTACATCATCAGGTTTCTCTGAAGTGGCGTCTGTTACCACATCGCCAGTCTCTGTCTGTTCATCTGTTTCTCCTTCTCCCACATCTTCATCTCCTTCCCTTTTATCTTTAGGACTTTTTTCTTTATCTTCATCTTCTTCGCTAAATTCACCAAATTCCTCAGCAAACTTGACCTGAGACTTCAGATGCAATTGAGAATAAGCCAGATCTGCTTCAACTGATTTCTTTATTTCAGCTTTACTAGCAGCTATTGCCCTCTCAACCTCCGTCGTTTCTTCTTCATGCACCCCTTCACTTGTTAATGTAGACTGAGTTGATGTTACGAATGATGGCGTACTTGGTTTCTCTTCCAATACTGCTTCAGATTTAGGTATAATCTGCATACTAGGGATAGTCTTCAAACTAGTGACAGATGGTATAGATGCAGTAGGTGATCGCTGGCTTCGTTCAGGTATCGTTGAAGATGTTTTTGATATTTTAGTACTTGTAATCGAAGGAGCAGATGTAGATTTTTGTTGCTTAGGAATGAAACCTAGATCTCCTTCCTCATAAATACTTGTAAATGACGCAAGAGTGGCTCTTGAGTCTGCGTGTTGGATTTCGCGATATTGAGTTATAATATCTAGTAACCGACTAAGTAGTATTTGGCGATCCATTATTTCTCGCGTAGGATCTTCTATCACCCATTGGTCCAGTTTCAAAGCAGCCTGCACAGCAATAGCGGCTTCTTTCAGTACTTTCTTCAGATGTTGACAGTCTTTCACCATCTTTGCTATTTCAGCATCAGTCTTACTTTGAGCGGTCAATTTTGAATGCAGGTTTTGCTCTAAAATTCTAATTTGCATTTCATAATTTTCATTTTCTTTTGTCAGCTTTTGAATTTTAATTTGTAATACATCAAAATCGTAGGACTTCTTTTCTGATAAAGCTTTGTCTGTCTTAATTTCTTGATAAGCAGCGGTCAATTGATCAATAATTTTTAATTGAACAACATTTTTATTTATCGCTGTGTCTCTCTCTTCTTCAGCCATTTCCATAGCTACACGAGCAGCGCGTTCACTTTCCTTGTATTGTTCATTTTGTTCCGACAACTTAGCCTGAGTAGCTAAAATATTATCTAATTCATTATTTATAGCAATATTTTCACGTATAACTCGGTGAGTAGAAGCAGCGACTCTGAGCTCAGTTGCATCTTGGAAGTCCTGTGCTAATTGCAGCAGACGTGCCTCCATTTCCTTCTTTAACTTGTCTTTCCCAATAACAAACTTCTTTTCGGCGTCATAAATCTTCCTTTTATACTTCATTTCTTGATCTTTAAAATCTTGTTCTTGTTTATCAAACTTAATCATCAAATCGTCCCTTATAGCTCTGAACTCTTCCAATGTATTTAATTTACCAGCTAAGAGTTTATTTTCTGATGTTAATTGATCCTTCATAGTGCTAAAATTTTTCTCCAACTCGGTCACTCTCGCTTTGAATTGAGCCGTTTCGATTTCACGCGTTTCTTCCAATCCTTTCACTTTATCTTTCAACTCGTGTATTTCTTCGTTTTTTAAGTTGAGCGTTTTCTTTAAATATGCGATAATATCAGCTCTATCTTCATCTAATTTGTCATAGTCTTTCTGTAGCTCCTCATTTCTTCTTTCGTACTCATCGACAGCAGTTTTTAATCGAGCAATTCTACGGTTACATTCAGCTAATTGTAGTTCAAGGAATGTCCTTTCAACTTCTGTAAAAGTAGCTCCTTTTTGTGGCTCCTCTTCTTTCTTTTTGTCTTTTTTTGGTCCCATTCTTTTGAAATAATATTAAATAAGTTTTAATGCCGTTGTGTTGTGATTCGTGTGATGCTTGTATCTTTGACAACACTGACATTTTAATTTATTGATTATCCGTTGCTAAGCGACCTTAATAGTTATTTATATCTCACTAAGGCAGAGAAGGCAATATTAAAATATTTATTAAGAAAATAGTATGATAGCTTAAAATTATAAAAAAAAATTGTTTTGTTCAATTTTAAATTTAAGAATAGTTTATTATTTCTCGTACATCTTTATTCATTATTTTTAAACACCTCCGTTGACGGAGGGCCTTGTATTATTTATACTACTATAATAAATCTCAAGCGTTTATGTGTATGTTCAAACCAGCAAATCGAGGAAATACTAATCCGATTTGAAAACGCTTTTGCGTTTATTGCCTATATTGTACGTTGCCCGTTTATTGAGGCAGACTTTACGCTTTTTTTGGATTGACGCGAGTGAAACCGCGCACCACAGCTGTTTTATCTCTAAAAAGTTCCCTGGAAATGGGAAGTGTGATATTAATACTAAGAGTAGCCGTGGTCCAGCGGTAGAAGATGTGAACTTACTTTGGTCGCTCGCAATACAAACAGTAACTTAGTATCCGACAACGCTCCGTCTGATGTTAAGTGAGGTCCATGAACGGAAATAACTGCTACCACAGATAAACTACATACAATAGTCATATCCACTATGCCGACTTGAAGAGACGAATGTGCACCACTACTACAAAACTGATCTCGAAACGCGACATAGTCACTTCACGGGTGTTACATTTGAACGGGGGTAGTACCCAGGACGCCAGACTGACCGCTAGAGTGCGGTCCATGAATGGAAACAACTGCTACTACAGAGAAACCTGTGCGGACAGCAGTCGCCTCCACTAGGCATATTTGACTATGTTTGCAAAGTCGTATGTTACCTCACAATATTTCGCTCCATAAGCGGGCGGTGGTGAGTCGCAGAACCTATGTCTGGATCTTGTTCTTGTAGAGCAATGAGCTGGTGATGGACAGGCTGACCATGCTGACCATTCTCCCCATCCACCGGCAGCACCATCTACCAAATATTTATTTATTCAATTATGATTAAAGAGCGACCGTGGTCTAGCGGTAGAAGACGTGAATTCCTGATGTCTTACGTGTTCAAATCTCGCTGGCCGGTACCAATGTATTATATTTTTTTTTTATTATTGTAGCTCGGCATGTGACAACACTCCGCCTGATGTAAAGCTAGAGTGCGATCCATGAATGGAAACAACTGCTACTACAGAGAAACCTGTGCGTGTAGCAGTCGCCTTCACTATGCCGGCTTGAGGAGACGAGCATGTACCATCTTAGATTGACAGACTCCTCTTGTTATACCTGGCTACTTTCAAACTATTCCCGAAACGCGACAAAGTCACTTCACGGGTGTTACATTCGAAAGTGGTGGTACTACCCCAGGACGGCAGACTGGACAAATAACCATCATCAGACTGCCTACCACTCTTTAATAGTGCCTATAAGCACTGAGCGACCAAAGTACATATAACAAAGTTACATTGGTACCGGTCAGAATTAGCGAGGTTCGAACACGGGTCTCATCGATCGTGAGTTCACGCGTCTTACCGCCAGACCACGGTCGCTCTTAGGTTATGTGTATTTTCCCTTTTTTATTGTATTTTTTATAATCAACATACCTGAGAGAGGTAATGTGGGTAGGCAGTCCATTCTGACATCAGCGACTGCACCGGTTACAGCCTGTGATACATAAACGAAGCAGTACTCCGGATAACGTTCACTGAAGAGACGACAATCAAATGATGCTGTGTGTTGACCCCTGCAATGAGAATATATGGGTAGATTGAAAATTCTTCACAAGCGTCCTTCCTCGCCTGTATGGCATTTTATAATGCTAAAAATGGCAATCATTTTTGCCACATACTGATGAAACTTATGAAATGTGTACATCAAAGTCCAGCCACATAACGCGATCAGAAGTGATGTATACAGGGTGTATCAGGCAACGTGTAAAAAAATTAAGGTAAATATTAAATAAGGGATTAACACCCCTCAAAAAATAAATTCACTAAATAAAAGTTCTCGTGTATGGTATTATCACAAAAACAAAAGGTCTATAAATGGACAGGCCGACGCGGACGTGGACCGCCATTGCAGGTGGGCCGGCACACGGCTCGTCGGCGCGAGATCAAAGGCGAGACGGCAAAGGTTGTCGGCGTTGATCAAAGAAAAGGTCATTTGTTTGATGCACCGCGGGACGACACAACGATTACGCATTCGTGTAGTAAATTATGTATGTTTCTATAAGGAAAAGGTGGACATTTGGATAAAAAAAAAGTATTTATTTTTTAAATTAATTTCTGCTCAGAATCACTTACTGAGTCATTTCTTGAAATTTTTTACTCGTTGCCTGATACACCCTGTATATGTCTGGTCTTTAAACTAAGCAGCAATCCAACATACCTCCGAACTCTTCTTTCAGCGACATATCTCAACCGCTCTCCATCTCGCCCGAAAACCCGCACTCTATCAGCACCCTCAAGGACACATTCCGGATACTGGAACAGAACCCGCACCCCGCCACCGCAAGGAAAAACTGAACCCCCATGCACGTTTAAAACGAATTGCTCCGACCAATCAGCCTGAAAATTTATAACTGTTTTAGAATTCTCAGCTTCTGACCATGCTGTGTTTGATGTGCTAAAGTCCAGGCCATGGGCAATTAAAACTGTTACCATTTAGAAGTTATAAATTTAGATAACAGTACATAGTTAAGAGTGGTAGGCAGACTGATAATGGTTATTTGTCGTAGCACCCGTAAAGTGACCTTGTCGCGTTTCGGGAAACTGGCTACACTGGTCTAGATGGTACATGCTCGTCTCCTCAGGCCGGCATAGTGGAGGCGACTGCTGCACGCACAGGTTTCCCTGTAGTAGCAGTTGTTTCCACTCATGGACCGCACTCTAGCTTTACATCAGGCCGAGCTACAATAAAAAAATATATATATCATATAAAAGATAAAAGATTATACTATACTTTGAAGTGCAATGAAGATTAATGATGGTGAAGTAAACGAATAAACTTGAAATAACCAAATTCAGTAGGTAGTGAATTTTTGGTTTTGAATTTGATAATAGCTTGATACAAAATGTTCTGGAAATAAGATTGTTTCTTAATGGTGGATAGTGTGGCGAGGTTGGTATGTAAAATAATGTAAAAAGTAAATAGTTAAAAGTTAATATAACAATATCTAATATAATGTAACAACTGAAGCATATCTTAAAATACATTAAGACAAGTAATATCTCAAAAATCCCTTTGTTATTTGCGACAGAAGAACAATCGAAGCGTAAAATATTGGTAATAACTTTGGCTGAGAGTCGGTTTTTCAAATACATATATAAAACTTATTTTAACCAACAATTAACCAACATTTTATTTTATTGTATTGTTAATTTTGATTGTATTCTGACATTTTAATTATTCTATTACAAATATTGTATACCCTATGGGCAAAACATAGAGGACTTAAGAATTATTATAACATCTACAAATGTAAAACCTATGTTTACAATAAATTATTTTGATTTGATTTAATTTGATTTGATTAAATTATAATTATTGCGGCATGTGGATTTGATTTCTGCTCAAAACAATTATTTTTTTATACATAAATATAATATTATTATTATTAAATGTCGTTGGCCGGTACCAATGTAACTATGTACTTACTTTAGTCGTACTAAATAAAAGCTTAGATAAAAAAGCAGTATAGCGTATCTTAGTTTGGGTCAGGGCATGGTGCGAGTATGTATTTAAAACACTTTTACTTTAAATGAAATAAACATATTTTATTAGCATTTATATGGGAGCTGTGACGCAAAACGAGTAAATAAATAGCTAATTTAACAATTACATCAACTATACCTAATAAAATTTAACGCTTAATAGAATTTATCCGATAAAAGAAGGGTTTGAAAAACCGTCCCTCTTAAGAAGTCCAAGTAGAAAATATGAAACCCGTATAAGTTTCAGAAAACTTTATACTTTATTATGTACTTTGACAATTTAGAAGCCATTTTGTTCAGCTAAAAGGTCCGAAGAAATGTGTATTTTATTGACTTATGTAGTATTCCCGCAGTAGTTTTAAACTCCTAAAATATAATTGAGAATTTTTTAAATATCTTTTTTATTATAATTTTCTTGTTACCAGTATTTTATTTTATATAAATATGGATTTAAAAAAATACAATAATGTAGAATTTTTTTTAATTTTCTTTTGGCTAAAAATTGTGTGAGAGATAGAAATGGATATGTTTGAAATGTACTAGGCTCGAGAAAAGCCTCTCCAATAGTACTTTCATATACCTATTTAATAATAAATAATCAATATCCTACACGGTAATAGTGTAATTAATTTCATTAATACAGTTACACTAATAACTTTGAAAGTAATTACATTATCATGTCTTTGTTACACTAAATAATACTTAGGTCGATATATTTACGGTGGCCACATTTATTTAGACAAAACCGGACAATGCTCATTGGGAAGAAACACCATTCCAGCCGGGACTATCGCTCTTGGCTCGGGGCGAAGGAGATAACGCTTGGTACTCTGCTACTGCCTACGCCCACGCGATGAAGGGTGATCTCTCACTCAGGTCTTCTCTGCTAGCAGAGTAAGACCAGAGGAGAGACCCCACTTCGCTGGTTTTGGTTCATGCCGGAGTTCCTCAGGGAAATACGCGCTCAATAGGAAACCAGCAACTCTAACAGTGTCCGAAGAAAAGTGAGCTACAGGTCCGGTTATAAACCTGGATATACTATTAAATAATGATAATTACCTATTACAACTAATAAATTTCCATACTAATATTATAAAAGTGAAAGCAGCTATGTCTGTTTGTCACCTCGTCCACGAAAATTCCCTTTATAATTATAACTGTTAAACGCGGCAATAAATTTATTTTTAAAATTAATTATTTTACGAAAAGGTTGATTGAGGTATTCCCCTGGGACTGTTAATAAGATTAATTTTGTTTTTCTCTAATAAATAACATGTAAATAAGTCAAACGTCCACCAGGCGTCTAGAAGCTGATTTTTATTATATCCTTGCAGGTTAAAACAGTGATAGGCAGACTGAATGTAACACCCGCGAAAGGACTTTGTCGCGTTTCGGGGTAAGTTTAGAAGTAGCCGTAATGGTGCACATTCATCTCTTTAAGCCAGCATAGGGGAGGCGACTGCTGCCTGTAGCTGTTGTTTCCGTTCATGGAATAGATACATATTGGCATATCTAAGTCATACTTAAGCAATTATATGTAAAATAGTCTTTTTTCATTGTAGCGTTACATATGATAACACTTTACATCAGTTGCCTTCGCTATGCCGGCTTAGGAGACGACTGCTATACATTTCAGTCATAGGAGTAAATTAAAAACGTCGTAAAAGCCGTAAAAGGTTGAAAGATTTACTATTTTCTTGGGCTCATATTTTATTTAACACTCGTTTGCCCTTATTTCCGACCAGTGATATAGTGTACACTGGTCAACATAATTAGTGGGACACAAACATATATTAACCCGCGCTTTTTCTTATCTACGTAGGGATCAATCGTCAATTAAAAATATTGAAGGTAGTTTTGCTAATTAAAAAAAAATTAAAACTTGGAACGAACTTTGTCGCTTCCAACCATGGCGGCTGCAAAGGTTTTTGAAACGTTCTGATGGAAATAATCAAAATAAAAGATGTAGTAACACTCCAGCTTTACATCAGGCGGAGTGTTGTCACATGCCGAGCTACGATAAAAAAAAGGAAAAATTATAAAAATTGAAAATAATTTAATATTAATAGTTAATTTAGATAACGCAAGACCTAAGAAAATATATTTTTCACAATTTTTTTTTTATTGTAGCTCGACATGTGACAACACTCCGCCTGATGTAAAGCTAGAGTGCGGTCCATGAATGGAAACAACTGCTACCACAGAGAAATCTCTACGGGCTGCAGTCGCCTCCACTATGCCGGCTTGAGGAGACGAGCATGTACCATCCAGATTGACAGTGCACACTCCTCTTTTATACCTGGCTACTTTCAAACTATTCCCGAAACAACGCGACAAGGTCGCTTCACGGGTGTTACATTCGAAAGTGGTGGTACTGCCCCAGGACGATAGACTGGACAAATAACCATCATCAGTCTGCCTACCACTCTTTGTGTACATCACAAGAATAGTGACGAATATATGTATATTATTATAGATAGGTTATCAATCAAGCATTTAGTTTCTGTCACTTAGATTGAATGTTATTGTTTTTTAATTGCTTTTTGAAACAAAAGTTTATATAAAAAAATATATTTGCCGGTTTTTTTTCACAATAGTGTAGTAATATTCTTTTATATTTATGCATTTTATCGTTCCAATACAAACTACTTTCCATAACTATTTTATTACACTTCTTCCCTATCACTGCCCCTTTGCCACTTCCTGCGGTGTCAGCTGAAAATCAGCGCTCTGACATTTGCTAGAGCACATGCTGAGCTGATTTCCCTTTTGTCACCTCACCCTGTACATATCTAAAAACATCTGTACTTTCTGACAAATAAAAGATATTCTATTCTATTCTAATAAATTAAATACAAAATAAAATGTGCTTTTAATCTTGTCTAAAAGTGTATTATTATGGAGTTTGTATTTAATTCGAGGTGCAAAAACGTACTTCACGAAGGAAATACGCAGTTTATTGAGATTCATTGCGGTTGTAAGGCGGACGTTCCACTGGGTATTATGAATACACTATCACAATGAAGAAAGTAATGAAGAAAAGGATATTCAGCTGATACTGATGTAGTTTTTAAGATAAATATTGTGCTTTTTCTGTTGGGAAATGTGCTTTTAGATTTATTGATCCTACGTTTCCTTAAGTACCCACATTTTTCTCTAGGCTTATTTTTACAAATAAAAAATAACTAAGCAGTCGCATGATCGCTATGCCGGCTTGAGGAGACGTGCACTCACCATTCCGGTTGACATTGCATACTCCTCTCGGGAGTTACATTCGAAAGTTACCTCCAGTGCTTGGTCCAGGACGGCAGACCATTAATTTCAAGTTAATTAGATTATTAGGTTAATAAAAGGGTTTTATTGGAAGTGCTCAGTCAAAAGTAATACAACCAAAATTTCAAGCTATTGACACAAAATCGAGTAAAATCAAATTAATCAAAACTTTTGGCTAAATTCAACAAAGTACGAAACAGCTGACTGGCATTTGGTTTATTTCGTTCAACTTGGAATTCAAGTGTTTCAGGCTTTTTCAAAGGAAATGTTCGCTAATACTATTGAAAATATTCTGCAGTGAAATTACTAAAATTTAAACCGAGTGAAACATTTTGTTCGATTAGTTTATTTTGTAAAGATACGCTTGTTGCGTTTCTATCCAATATTTTTTAGGAAAAACTAATATTTTTATTAATTAGTATCGTTTTTTTTATTGTAGCTCGACATGTGACAACACTCCGCCTGATGTAAAGCTAGAGTGCGGTCCATGAATGGAAACAACTGCTACTACAGAGACACCTGTGCGGGTAGCAGTCGCCTCCACTAGACGAGCATGTACCATCTTAGATTGACAGTGCATACTCCTCTCGTTATACCTGACTACTTTCAAACTATTCCCGAAACGCGACAAAGTCACTTCACGGGTGTTACATTCGAAAGTGATGGTACTACCCCAGGATGGCAGACTGGACAAATGACCATCATCAGTCTGCCTACCACTCTTTAATAGTGCCTATAGGCACTGAGCGACCGAAGTACATATAACAAAGTTACATTGGTACCGGTCAGAATTACCGAGGTTCGAACACGGGTCTCATCGATCGTGAGTTCACGCGTCTTACCGCTAGACCACGGATAAATCGTCTCTTTCGCAAGAAAAATTTGGTCTCAAAAAAATAAATTTCAATTTTATAATTTATGTGAAAAAACTAACCTTAATAAATACAGCAGCAAGATCCTGTGGTCCAGCTGCAGCAGCTGGTCTCAACGTCAATGCATAATCACCAGCTTGACCGAACAGTTCACAACGAAGGGTCATCGTTCGACGACCAGGAAACCCATGTACCTAATAAAACAAAAGAGAGTGTATCAAATAACGCTTCTGTAATTATTTAGCTTTCACCTCCGCATATCGCCTCCGCTATGCCTTGTTTTCAGTGTCCACTATTTAGGTTGACATGGTAGATTAATATGGCAGATAGAAATTTGGAATTAAAAAAAAAAAAAAAAATTCTTTATTAAGTACACAAAACAAAATATAAATTACATGAGTTGAGGACCCCGTACTAGACTATAGTCTGTATTACGGGTGTCCTCGCTCTTTTCCAATACACTTTAAACAAAATTACAAGTTACAATTACAAGTGTGTGTGTGTGTGTGTGTGTGTGTGTGTGTGTGTGTGTGTGTGTGTGTGTGTGTGTGTGTGTGTGTGTGTGTGTGTGTGCGTGCGTGCGTGCGTGCGTGCGTGCGTGCGTGCGTGTGTGTGAGTGAGTGTGTGTGTGTGTGTGTGTGTGTGTGTGTGTGTGTGTGTGTGTGTATGTGTTACATAATTCAGATAATTAAATAAACTATAAATTATTAGTTAAAAGATTTTCAGTTTCACTATAGTTTAAATCCACTAGAAAGTCAGATACCTTATATTTACATTCCCTATAATTAACAGAGAAGTACTTGGATTTTTTTCTACTCTAGGTGGCTTTATGCAATGACTGAGTATAGTATAAAAAACTCACCTGTTCAGAATAAAGGACATGTGCATGTGAACTAGTATTTTTACCATCACACAATACAGCCCCACCACTCGAATGTCCACAATACAAAAGCTCTAACCAAAAATCAGAACTAGACTCAATAGGCGTACATTCAACTTTGGGAAACTCTAGAATAGCCATTACAGGTCTTTCGGGATATGTTTGAATCTGTTCTGGTGTCACTTTTAATTTAGCTGAAGGCCACAAAACATCAAACTTCCATGATTTCACTATACTATCACTCGATTCAATTATGCTACCAGCATCCGCTTCATTATTTACATTCTCTTCTATTAAATCAACACTGACTTCTCTTCTTTTTCTTTCATTAATATCTCTATCAAAAATACTTATATTATCCTTATCATATTCTTCCAGAAAATTATCCTTAACATCTGCTACTAGTTCTAAATAGTAAACTCCTCCGCGGGAGAAATATCCACAAGGCAGAATGATACGACTCTCTGTGTCTAAAGCTAAAGGCATCGTCGCCAGTAACGCTCTGCCGTCGTCTTCGTCTCGTGCGAGTCGTACACGTAGTTCTGCTGGTGTTTGAATCCCGTGTGCGTGGACGTGGATATCTCCGCCCAAAGCCACGTGGTTCGTCGGCAGTTCCACCCATACTTGGTTTAGGTTTATCCGTTGGGCTCCGTTCGTGTACGGGTTCACATAGGCTATGCAACCTGTAGACAATAATTTTATTTGTTAGATTAAATTATTTTATGGAAAAATTGGGGGTTTTAAAAGGCTTATAGGTAATTAAAAAAAGAAATCTGAGCACATTTCGAATTGACTACCCTTTCATGTACAGTAGCACATACAAAACAAGATGACATCAAAAATTTCATCCGAATGATTTTTCCCGGTAAATTTCTAATCGGCCCCCAGACTACCAGATAAAACGAGAGGAGTGTGCACTGTCAAATTGGATATTGCAAATTAGTCAGGTTAGCTTAACATCAGGCGGAGGATCGTATGCCGAGCTACAATAAATTTTTATTGTAGCTCGGCATGTGGCAACACTCCGTCTGATGTAAAGCTAGAGTGCGGTCCATGAATGGAAACAACTGCTACAGAGAAACCTGTGCGGGCAGCAGTCGCCTCCACTATGCCGGCTTGAGGAGACGAGCATGTACCATCTAGATTGACAGTGCACACTCCTCTCGTTACACCTGGCTACTTTCAGACTATTCCCGAATCGCGACAAAGTCACTTCACGGGAGTTACATTCGAAAGTGGTGGTACTACCCCAGGACGGCAGACTGGACTAATAACATCATCAGTCTGCCTACCACTCTTAATAGTTGATAATTGGAGAAATAGCTGCGTTTAATAAACGTAGTTACACAACTACCCGCATAAACATGTATGTGTATATAGAACAATGTAAATTTAAACAAGTGACCTTAGTAACCTTGAAACCCTGAAATTTCAGTTACCAAAACCCCGAAACGATTGTCCCATCCTAATTATATTATACCCGTATCCTATATTGCCTGATTACCCCGAAAGACGTAGGCGTGAACGTAATTATATTCTCTGTGCACATTGTAAACAGAAATCTTATTTGTAAAGTACTGAAGCATGAAACTAAATAACGTTTGAAGAAGCGACTCAAAATTAATGTGACAATTAAGCCCATAAGAGAGTCGCGCACGCCTCCTTTATTTTCCTCAACAATTACACATACTGTACTGGTCAAAGAAATATTGGTATAAGGAAAAGAATGTTGAAAGAAATTTAAAAAAAATATATTTGAAAGGAACTTTAAATAACCTCTGTGGTACAGTCCATTTTCAGTTGAAACAAATATTAAGTATTTTGACTTTTTTCAAACCTATTTCTCCACAGATCTAGTACCATTTTTCTTACAAGTAGCGGGGCATAACGAGAAAAGTCATAATAAGAAAGTTTCGAGCGGCCGTGGTCTAGCGGTAAGACGCGTGAACTCACGATCAATGAGACCTGTGTTCGAACCTCGCTAAAGACCGGTACCAATGTAACTTTGTTATATGTACTTTGGTCGCTCAGTGCCTATAGGCACTATTAAAGAGTGGTAGGCAGACTGATGATGGTTATTTGTCCAGTCTGTCGTCCTGGGGCAGTACCACCACTTTCGAATGTAACACCCGTGAAGTGACCTTGTCGCGTTTCGGGGATAGTTTGAAAGTAGCCAGGTATAAGAGAGGAGTGTGCACTGTCAATCTAGATGGTACATGCTCGTCTTTCCAAGCCGGCATAGTGGAGGCGACTGCAGCCCGTAGAGATTTCTCTCTGGTAGCAGTTCTTTCCATTCATGGACCGAACTCTAGCTTTACATCAGGCGGAGTGTTGTCACATGTCGAGCTACAATTAAAAAAAAAAGTCTTCTACAACTCTTTTGTCATCAAATCAGCATAGCGAAGGCTACGCCAACCTAAAGACTTTTCTCTTACCTGTTATCTTTGACTATCTTCTAATCATATAAAAATAAAATCAAAAGGGCGTATAAACGATTTAATTTCAAGTGAACAAGCAATTTTAAACCCGTAAGCTAAGATTTCGTGTAACTATTAGGTCGAAAATTCAGTTTAATTTTAATAACAATTTACGACCTTTAATTATTCAATATGAATATTCATTAATATTAAAATGTGATCGGAGAATACATGCGAGTACATTATGTGAACATTAATTCACTTAAATATTGGAAAATGGAGCCCACAGCGATGTACATTTTCACTATTAAATTGCAAATAAGTATTTAATTTTCCGCGTATATATAGGTAAGTACCAAGATAAGTACTTATTGTAATAAATATTTTTTTTCAATTGTAAGATTTTCTACAAATGTCAAATGCATCGCCTCACCGTCGAAACAATCCCCTCGCGGACTAAAAAGTTCGGGCAGCCATTTTTCTGTCTGATGTAAAGCTAGAGTGCGGTCCATGACTGGTAACAACTGCTACTGCAAAGAAACCTGTGCGGGCAGCAGTCGGCTTTAGAAGACGTATGTGCATCATCCACATTGACAATGCACACACCTCTCGTTATACCCGGCTACTTTCAAACTATTCCCGAAACGCGACAAGGTCTCTTCGCCGGTATGTTAAGATAGAATGCGGTTCATGAATTGAAAAAACTGCTACTACAGAAATTTCTGCGGGCAATAGGCGCCTTCGCTATGCCAGCTTGAGGAGACGAATGTGCACCATTCAAGTTGACAGTGCACATTCCTCTCATTACACCTGGCTACATACAAACTGATCCCAGCGTTACCATCATTAGTCCGCCTATCACTCTTTGAAGTTGACTTTATTTAACATAACCAAATCTATAAATATAAAAATCAATTGCTGTTCGTTAGTCTCGCTAAAACTCGAGAACAGCTGGACTGATTTGGCTAATTTTGGTTTTGAATTATTTGCGGAAGTCCAGGAAAGTTTAAAAGGTGAGTAAATGTGAAAAAAATGCTTGGAATATAGTGAAAACAACAATTTCGCTTTCCCTTAGAAACTCCTTTGGTTTTGAATGTCAAACATTTGATGTTCGTCCCGTCGTTCAGAAATCAATTAAATTTACTTTATTTTGTAAGCTCCTAACCTTTGTGACATAACAATTGAATGTGTTAAAATAATAATAAAACCAAATTCATATCGAGCTTTTTTTTATTACGAATTCTTTTTGTTCCGGTTAAGTTTGGAACACATTTTTTATTAAAGTTGAAACATTCTGCAATTATCATTCAGCTTTGTTATTTATTGATGCTGAGGCGGTACGAAGTTTGCCGGGTCAGCTAGTGTTTATAATAAATAAATAAAT
This sequence comes from Tinea pellionella, assembly GCA_948150575.1. NCBI lineage: Eukaryota > Metazoa > Arthropoda > Insecta > Lepidoptera > Tineidae > Tinea > Tinea pellionella. The sequence goes on along the minus strand of OX411254.1, from coordinate 407,059 downwards.
AAACTACATACATTGTAAATTTTTATTTATTAATTTAAACATTTTAACTTTAACATCAATACATATTTTAGAATTAAGTAAATTTGTGAAGAAGAATTATTTTAGCTTGTTCATAGAAGCAAAAGACAGACATAACAGAAACTTAAGAAATAAAAACAAATTAGCGATACCACAGTCAAGTTTGTCAATGTTCAGTTCGGGGCCATATGCCATGGCTGTAAAGATTTACAACAGTTTGCCTGGCCATATAAAAGATGAGTCTAATTAAAATAAGTTTGTTAATATATTAAAGATATTTTTAATAAAGAATAGTTTTTATAATTTAAGTGAATTTTTATATTATAATAAGTAATGTATAAGTAAGTAATAAGTAATAGATAATAAGTTTTTTCAGTGCCCCAACGGGGTTCTTGCAGAACATCTGGCAGGAAGGAAAATAAATATTTTGATTTTGATTTTAAACATATTATATAAACATTAAAAGTAAGGATTAAAACACTTGTATTGACTATAATATTTATTTTATTTGATGCAATATAATAATGTACATAAAGAAAATTATGTCTTGCGTCATTTCCGTGTAATTGATACATTTTTTCTTTGTAATTTAATGAATAGAAATGTGTTTTGCACAAATTCGTAACGTATTCATTTACTTTGCTTTACTCATGACGCATAAACGCTAAGGTCCAATTGCACCACATGACTTAACTATTACTTTCACGTTAAAATTGGGTTGCTTCAAAAAACCCTGTCAGTTTTGACGTTTACTTTAGCGAATTTTGACTGGTTAAAATTAAAGTAATAATTAAACCAATGTCACTAACGTCAAGTGTATGAAATGAAGCCAAATATGTTTTTCTATTAATTTTTCAGGAATGTACTCCTAATTACATCAGCCACCCTTTTATCGATAACGCTATAAATTTACACGATGGTGCAACGCGTATGGAGTAAATGTATACGTAACCGTTAAAGTCATCATAAAATGTAACAAAGTAACTTTAACGGGCCTTTTGGTGCAATTGGGCCTTAGGGCTACAATCTATTGAAGCGGATCGTTATAATCATGTTCATCATCTTTGGTAACGCCCTTTTTTTTCTTTTTTCTTTATTGTATCTCGGCATATGACAACACACCGTTTGATGATAAGCTAGTGTGCGGTCTACGAACGGAAACAACTACAGATAAATTTCTACTGATAGCAATCACCTCCGCTATGCCGGCCTGAGGAGACGAATTCGCACCATATCCAGTCTGCTGTCCTGGGGTAGTACCACCACTTTCGAATGTAACACCCGTGAAGTGACCTTGTCGCGTTTCGGGAATAGTTTGAAAGTAGCCAGGTATAGCGAGAGGAGGGCGCGCTGTCAATAGATGGTACATGCTCGTCTCCTCAAGCCGGCATAGTGGAGGCGACTGCTGCCCCCACAGGTTTCTCTGTAGTAGCAGTTGTTTCCAATCATGGACCGCACTCTAGCTTTACATCAGGCGGAGTGTTGTCACATGCCGAGCTACAATAACATTGCACACCCCTCTCGTTATATTTTTATATATTTATTAAATATCATTTTCTTTTAATTAACAAAATGTAATTGTCACTCAATATTTAACATTGAAATTGTTTTTAGTTTGCGTTAAAATCCTTTCTCTGACACATTCATTATGCATTCACCTATTATCACGTTTTCTCACTCGTTCGTACAATAATCGCCTCTATCGCCATTGTCATTAGCAATATAATAGCCTGCTACTGATTTTGTTTAGTCATGCAATGGATAAGCGAAGATTACACTGGGGAAATTAGAGTGGAATTAATTTTGGTAACTTTATTTTGGTTATAGCAAGAGGATTTCTAATCTAGTGATTCTAGATTCTAAAAACAGTAGTAGGCAGACTTATAATGGTTATTAGCACAGTCTACCCTTCTGTGACAGTATTACCGCCCAATTATTATTATTTAAATTAAATATAACAAAGAAAATAGCATAGTGATCGTTACTCGTTACTGCAAAGGTCCCGGATTCGTATCTCAATCAGCTTTTGTTTTTAACATAACAATTATTCAACTTTCGCCTAGTATTACACTGAAAATTGACTAAAAATGATTTCTTAACTGCTGGAATAATTTGTCATGAGGTAGGTTAAATAGATAAAAAAATAGCAGGCTGGGCGGCAGTGGTCTCACGAACAAGTCCCGTGTTCAAATCTCATAAATTTTTAAGGTACCAATATTATATGTACTTTGGTCGCTCAGTACCTATATTACAAGCGTTAGCTTAGCATAGTAATTTAAAAGAACAATATTATTTTTATTTATTTTTATTTTGAAGGCGACCAACGGTGGGATCCATCAAATCATGCCTTACAACAATGGACCAGTTTTTCTGTGATAAATAATCCATCTTTAGGTGCCACAACTTGCACAAAAATTTAAGAATTAAAATTAATTAATTAATAAGAAAAATTAGTTATAAAAATTCCTGAAAATTACATTACTCACCAAACAGTATGAGTATGCGCAAGAGAGCGACAAGCTGTACGAGCGACATGGTTTGTCATCGTGCTACCCTATACTCCATCACTGCAACCTCTTTTCACACTATCTGAAACAATGGAAATATACAAATTTAAAATCAACATTATGTAAGCATTTAAGATTAGTAGGTAGACTCTTGATGGATATTAATTAGTCCAGTCTGTCGTCCTGGGGCAGTACCACCACTTTCGAATGTAACACCTTGTCGCGTTTCGAAGCAGTTTGAAAGTAACCAGGTATAACGAGAGAAGTGTGCAGTATTAATTTAGAATGTGCACATTCGTCTTCTCAAACCGGCATAGCGGAGGCGATCGCTATCTGCAGAAATTGCTGTAGTAGCAGTTGTTTTCGTTCATGGATCTCACTCAAGCATAATCTGGTTAAAAAAATACCTAAAATGAATTAAAAAAAAAACTAATCATATGATTTTTTTTATGTCCGCATATTTTTACCCTATCATAAAATATATTGAATATAAAAATGTTTTCGTGTATTTTAATGAAATAAATTGAATGAAAGCATGTAATAAAAGTAGTGAAACATAAGATAATATTTTAGTGGCGGAGTGGAGACGCGTAAAAGTTATGTTACTCTACGATTTTTTATTCATTTTATAGCACCTGTGGGATTAATACAATTCGTTTTAGAATATTTTTTTTTAACGTAGCTCGGCATGTGACAACACTCCGCCTGATGTAAAGCTAGAGTGCGGTCCATGAATGGAAACAACTGCTACTACAGAGAAACCTGTTCGGGTAGCAGTCGCCTCCACTATGCCGGCTTGAGGAGACGAGCATGTACCATCTTAGATTGACAGTGCACACTCCTCTCGTTATACCTGGCTACTTTCAAACTATTCCCGAAATGCAACAAAGTCACTTCACGGGTGTTACATTCGAAAGTGGTGGTACTACCCCAGGACGGCAGACTGGACAAATAACCATCATCAGTCTGCCTACCACTCTTTAATAGTGCCTATAGGCACTGAGCGACCAAAGTACATATAACAAAGTTACATTGGTACCGGTCAGAATTAGCGAGGTTCGAACACGGGTCTCATCGATTGTGAGTTCACGCGTCTTACCGCTAGACCACGGCCGCTCCTTGTAGTTTAATACATATATATTATTAGACACGTAAAAAAGTGTACTGGCAACAATAACTTAACTCCAAAATGTTGCCAATAATCTATTCTAAATGGCTTCACGTGTAGTTACAGTGTATATGTCTAAAGAGCCGTAGGCAGACTGATGATGGTTATTAGCCCAATCTGCCCGTCTATCTCCTTGTCAAATTTTATCTTAATCTGTTCACCTGTTTAGGAGTCATATTTATTATTATATTGTAGTATAGATATAGATTAAAGAGTGGTAGGCAGACTGATGATGGTTATTGCTATAGTCTGCCGTCCTGGGGTAGTACTAGTACCACCACTTTCGAATGTAACACCCGTGAGGTGATCTTGTCGGATTTCGGGATCAGTTTGAAAGTAGCCAGCTATAACGAGAGGAATGTGCACTGATAATCTAGATGGTGTTCATTCGTCTCAAGCTGCCTGTAGAAATTTATCTGTAGTAGCAGTCGTTTCCGTTCATGGACCGCACTCTACTAAACAAATAAAAAAAATTATATGTTTTTGTAATAATAAGTACTCATATCTTCGTATAATATTTAGAAAATAAAAGTATGCCAGTAATTTCTAATTTCGCTCCATCACGTCGCGGATTATGCCTTGAATATTTTATAACACGTGGCAATGGCTGACACCTTTCATACGAGTGAAGGGGAACGTGAAAAATTTACCGGAAAATATGTCTACAGCGTTAACTTCAAACGTATAATTTGTGTAACGCGGCATTCGTTTATACGTGTATATTTTATTATTTAACAACAGATTTGGGACTAAAAGGGAAAGTACTAAGAGCCTTTGAACACGTGAACTCACGAATGATGAGACCCGTGTTCAAATCTCACTAAAATCTCACCAATGTAACTGTATTATACGTACTTTGGTCACTAAATGTCTATAGACCTTAGACTAGAGGTGCAAACTTCATACATGTTGCCGTCAAGTCAAATTCTGGCGGAGAACATAAACGTGGCTGTGGTCATCTTTTCTCCCGCGTCACTTGGGGTTGGGTTGGGAGCGTTATTGCACATCTAGTTGTATATATCAATGCTATATACACTACTAAAGGCAGACTGGTGATGGTTATTAGTCAAGTCTGCCGTCCTGGGGTAGCACCACCACCTACGAATGTAACATTAGTGAAGTGATCTTGTCACAAAATAAATCAAAAGGTAGACGCAATTAGAATTAAAAGATAAAGTATTAGTCAGTAATATTTTTTATTAAAAAAATAGCTTTGGAAAACTCGAAAAAAAATATCACATTTAACTTAAATCAATCTAATACTTATTTATTAAAAATCACATATTTTGGTTTAAAGTGAGCTTAGAAGTCCAGAGAGCAAAGCGCCGAGGGCTGCGAGGACGTTAGTGACGAGTCCTACGACTTGTGTAAGGATAGCTTGGATCGGTGCAGAGAGACCACCGAGAGCCTTGGAGAGAGCACCTGTAAGCGTTGAGATGAAGTCACCGAGAAGTTTCTCCAAGTTGAGAGATTTCAGAGCTTCAGCCTGTAAAATTAAATTATTGTTTTAACTTATCATTAATAAATAATATTAAAATTTCCAGAAAAGGAGTAATTAGTGTCCAAAAGACAAAAGTTATGGTCTTGGAGAGGGATGAAGGAGTGACGGAATGTAAGATTTTAATTGGCGGTGAGAGAGTTGAACAAGTGAATGAGTTTGTATACCTTGGAAGTCTCTTCACGAGGGACGGACTGTGTGACAGGGATATAGAAAGACGAGTGGAGAGTAGAAATAGAATGATGGGGCTCTACGCTCTGTTGTGAGCAGTGAGATTGTGTCAAGAACGGCACGTTTGGCGATTCACATTGGGATGTTAGTGCCTACTTTGATGTATGGTAGTGAGAGCTGGGTGTGGCAGAGGAAGAATGAAAGTCGAATAAACGCGGTAGAAATGCGATCGCTAAGAAGTGTGGAGTTTCCTTGAGCGAGCGAATCCCAAACGATGTGATAAGAAATCGCTGCGAGCTCAAGGACAGTATTGTGACCAGAGTGGAATGGGGTATGCTAAGGTGGTTCGGTCATTTGGAAAGGATGAATGAAAGGAGATTAACTAAAAAGATCTATTGTGCGAAAGTGGATGGCAGTGTCGGAAGGGGGCGCCCTAGGAAGACCTTTCTCAGTCAGATCGGTCAACTGCTGAGAAAGGGTCAGACGAGGAGCACCCTCAACCGACGTGTATGCATGAGGGGAGTAATGGATGTGGTCGAAGCGAAAGTGGTATGTAGAGAGAGGAGTCGCTGGCGCTCCATAGTTTCTGCCTACCCCAGTGGGAACAAGGCGTGAGCTAAGTAGTAGTAGTAGAGTAATTAAAATGAAAAACTTTACCAATTCTTTTCCAAGTTTGCCTGTAAGGTCAGACAAAACAGTAAGGAGAGATCCGATGAGTCTGTTAACGAGATCACCAACTGATTTCAGTAGATCAGACACAGTAGTCAACAGGCCGTTAACTACACCCTTGAGGTCGTTAAAAAGATCGCCAATCGTGTCGCCGACATCACTCGCTGTATCTTTAACGACTTCATTTGTACTTTCTAGGAGATTATCAATTAGGTTTCCAACGCCGGTAATTTGGTCTCCGAGTCCGCATTGAGCACCCTGTATTTATTATTCTATTAGTCAAGTAAACATATGAACCTGGACCTAGGCAATATAAGTTATTTTTTCTTAAAAATATAGATATAGAGCAGCTGTTGTAATATAGTTGTTGATTGTATTATAAACGAAACGTATTGCGACGGAGAGTCCTATTCAGCATCTTTTTTTTTTTTTTATTGTAGCTCGACATGTGACAACACTCCGCCTGATGTAAAGCTAGAGTGCGGTCCATGAATGGAAACAACTGCTACCACAGAGAAATCTCTACGGGCTGCAATCGCCTCCACTATGCCGGCTTGAGGAGACGAGCATGTATAGTTTTCTGTATATTTCTCTGTTAATCTTGTTAAATTTGGGTTAAGTTGCTCTGTCTGTTTAAAAATTTTAGTTAATAAATATGTAGTTAAATTGTTCTATTTTATAAAGTTTAATAAAATGAATAAATTGAAAAAAAAAAAGGTTTTTAGTGCTTAACTGCTTATACTTACGGAAATAAGTGCTACTATGACGAAAATAATTAAAAAGTATTTCATGGTGATAGTGAAAAATATTGGAGCAATATGGATAAGAGTTCATTATTCTAACCTTTATATATGAACTGAATTCATAAATATAAAAAAAAATACTACAGTTGAACAAACGTTAATGATAATACTCGTACAACATGTGTATTGGTTTTATTACTCATGTATGTGTTATGTGAAAAGATTTATTTTACATATTTTGCAGTCATGCATCTTCTGATATTAAACTAAAGTGCAGTCCATGAACGCTAAGCTAAGCTAAAAGCTATGTCTAAAATGTGCACCATCAAGATTGACAGTGCACGTTCCCAGGTAGACTTGGAAGTGGTACCGCAGGTACTGAGCTAATAAATAACCACCATCAGATACAATACCCAAAAAGACCAGAGATCCGCAAAATTGAAGTCAAAAAAGAAGAAGATAAAAAAAAAGAAATTTTATTGATATGACTTTCGCTTGTGACATATTAGCACTATGGTACGTAATATGTTGAAAATGGGAAGGTGGAAGAGAAATTATAATTGACTATGACCACTGACGTCTTCACACAGTTTTAGTAAAAGTAAACGAGTCATAATAATATTAGCATAGCTGCAAACAAGGCTGTAACAAATTAGCCCAACACTTTGATATCACCTATATTTTACAGAAAATAATTGTTAATATAAGTAAAAGTTTAATTATTTCATATTTGCACAAGTGCGAACTTTTGTTCAATTTAAAAACAAATATTACATATGACCTACACACATTTTCAATATCTTTCTCCTAAAGTTCGTCTCAACTTTCATGATGCATCATCAGTTATTATTGTATAGTTATTATTAAATGTGGAAATCCAGTTACGAATTTTTATATACAACTACCCGAAAATTACTACAGTTCACACGAATCTTCTTTTACAGGCTTTATAAATCCTGAAAACAGGCGCGACTTCATTTTCAACTTTCCGCATCCACGCTTTCCGACGCCTTATGTTGTCGTCCCACCTACCTGGTTGTCTGCCACTTTCTTTAGGTCTAGGTCTCCATTTAAGTTTGGGTTTACACGCCCACTGTCCATGAATCAATGAATACTTTTTTTAAAATTTGATTTTCCTTTGTGTATTATACAATGTTTTGATTATTAAATAATTTTTATTTTCATCATCCGAGTAAACCTCAGGTTTTGATTAAACATTAAACAATTAAAAGACAATTTCAATATTTACGATATACATACAGGACTGACACATGCGATCTTTTGTAAAATTTTGCAAAATAAATATAGACACAGTTGTGCATTCTGAAAAATGTCGATCAATTTTGAGTATTTAAGAGGAAGTATTAGAATCAAAGTTACATTCTGAAAAAGCACTTCAATCCAACAACATGAAATTCATTCTGGTTGTAGCCATCACTCTCGCCTTTGTTGCAGTAAGTATATTTTGAAAAGTTTTTTTTTAAATTATAAATCAATTGGAACCATATAAAATCTAATTTAACAAATTATAGGGTTCCCAAGCTGGCCTTGGTGACTTAATCACCGGCGTCGGTGGTGCTGTTGGAGAAACTGTCGGGGAAATCGGAGATACTCTAGGAGGTGCACTCGGTGGTGTCGGCACTGCTGTCACGCAACTCTTGAACAACCTTAAAGGCGTGCTCACCGGACTTCTGTCAACCGTGTCTGATCTACTAAAATCAGTTGGTGATCTTGTAAACAAACTTATCGGATCTCTCTTAACTGTATTGTCTGATCTTACTGGCAAACTTGGAGAAGAATTGGTAAGTTTTTTTCACCAATATTCACAAGGTCATTATTAATTGAATACTTATAAAAGGTGTATTATTTTTTCAGGTCAAGGCTCTTCAAGCGCTCAACTTGGAGAAACTCCTCGGTGACTTCATCTCAGCTCTCACTGGTGCTCTCTCCAAAGCTCTCGCTGGTCTCTCTGCACCAATTCAAGCTATCCTTACACAAGTTGTAGGACTCGTCACCAGCATCGTCTCCAGTCTCGGAGGTCTCCTCGGTGGCCTCCTCAATGGCCTCGCCTAAGCGTACACAATTATTATACTCACAACGGAACTGAAATATATGTTTAATATTTATTAAAATCTTCTTTTTATTTTATCAATTCCTTTTTTTTCCTGCTTTTGTGTTTGCCTGCACAAAATGTAAAAGTGTTACCAAATCAAATACAGATTAGGATGCTAAAAAAACTTTAACTTTAAAATCCAACAAAAAAAAGTGTACATTATTTTGGTGGGATAAGAAAATAGACTTTATTAGATACTTTACTAGATAGACTTATAAGAGATATTAACTAAAAATCATTGACAAACTTGAGAAAAAAATTGTGGGCCCATTTTCTTAGGCAAATCGGCATTCTCCTTTATTTTGAATCTTTTTAACTGACTTCGAAAAGAAGAAGGTTCGTCGCGAATGCTTTTATTTTATGTATGTTCGTAATTGTTTTGAAAACGGCTAAACATTTTAAAAATCAAATTATACTGTGTTAAGCTACAACCCATAGTGGTCCGATATATTTTTCTAAGATGCACAGTGTACCGTTTTTTAGTAAACCGGAAATAAACATCAGTTTCAAATTATTATTTTTTTTACTCAGATTTACTTGAAATTTAGCATACATACTTTACAACATAAATAATGAAACACGTATTTCTGCATTTCTCAAAATTCAACCCCAAAGGGTGAAACGGGATAATATCGGTGGAATTTTTTTTAGTCAGAATTTCTTGAAACTTGGCATGTATACTCCACAACATAAATAATAAAACACGTGTTTAAATATTTCTCAAATTTAACCCTTTAGGGGGGTGAAACGGGGTAAAATCAGTTGAATTTTTTTTTAAATTTACTTGAAACAACGGAAATGCTTCACCACATAAATAACGTGCATTAACTCTATAAGATGCTTGATTCGTAGTACATTTGCTCTACACACAACATAACTAATAAAACACGTAATTCAGGATTTCAGTAAATTCAATCCCTACGGGGGTGAAACGAGGTACAACGAGTTCGTTACTATGCCTACGCTAAAAATGGAAAAATTAAAACCTTTGAAAAAAAAGTTTAACCGACTTCAATAAACACAAAAAGCACTCAAAAGTGAAAAAATAATTTAACAAAAGTATCTGCACACAAAGTAGGAAACACTAATAGGTACTTAATATGGACAAATTAATTGTAGTAGGTAGGATGTAGACTAGTTTTTTTAAAGGTTTTTATTGTAAGACTATTTGTGCCAAAATAAATAAAAAAATTCTAAAATCACAAATCACCAAAGCGCTTTCAAAATCTTGCAAGTATTTTCAGATCTATTAAAAATTCAGAATCACAAATGTTATAATAATTACTTTTGGTCTTTCTGTACAGGGTACATCTGTATGAAACTATATATTTTTTTTAATTATCAGTCCGTTTTAAAAACGTCTAATACCACCACGTCCAATACCACATTCATATAAAGTGCCTACCGATCCTGTTCTGTATCGATGCCGACTTGTTCCATGAAATATGCGATATTTACAAAACTATTATAGTTATTTCTGATACATTACAGATTCGCACCACTTCTATATTTTCCACAATCCGACTGTTGTTAAGTTAAAGTTATGTAAAAGGAAGCACCTGTTACCATGGAAATATCTAAGAGGCAAGATGAGGTGAGACGAGTGAGCAACATCCATTTATAGATTGCCTGGCAGAAATTGCTGCTCAGTAATAAAGCCGTCTATTTAATTTGTTAATTGTATAATTTTATCCTATTTTAAATGTACTATAAAGAGTTTTATTATTATTATTATTCAGGTAGACAGGGCAGATTTCTTTCGTTATACCTAATTAGTATCAAACTGGTTCCGAGGCCCGACTAGATGTTAACAGTTAGAAGTGGAACCCCGGAACAGCAGGCAAAAATTTTATTGGGCTAATAACTATCGTCTGTCTGCCTACCGCTCCTTAAAATGATTGTTCTAATTGGCAACTTCATGCTATTAAAATATTTTCGCCAATATTTATAATATTACAAAGGATTAACATTAATTACACTTAAGTAATTATTTGCATATTTAACATCAATACAATATTTGAAAAATGCAAACATTTAACACATGTGGTACAATAATGTATTTAATATTTTTGTATATAAGACAATTTTTAGCAGTTAGAAAGCAGTCTGAAGAAGCACTTCAATCAATCAACATGAAATTCATCCTGATCGTAGCCGTCGCTTTCGCTCTTGTAGCTGTGAGTACACTTCATAACATTTTTAATATAAATTAAAGCACCTCAAAACCCAGAAATTCATAACTGTCTAAAGAAGAATTATTTGAGCTACTCTGGTCTAGCGGTAGATCAATGAGATCCGTGTTCGAATCTCGCTTAATTTTGGCCGATACCAATGTAGCTATATTATATGTGTCTACGGGCAATATTAAAGAGTGGTAGGCAGACTGATGATTGTTATTAACCCAGTCTATCGTCCTGGGGTAGTATCACCACTTTCGAAGGAGGAGGTGAGAGAATGCCTGTAGAAAACTTGCAGTTGTTTCCGTTCATGGACGGCATTCTAGCTTATAATATATTTTTCAGAGTTCCCAAGCTGGTCTTGGTGATCTGGTCACCGAGCTGGGCACAGCTGTCGGAGGCGCTGTAGGCGGAGTTGGAGGAGCCCTAGGTGGAGTTGGTACTGCAGTCACTCAACTCTTGAGCAATATTAAAGGCGTAGTTAGTGGTCTCTTGAGCACTTTGACTGATCTGCTGAAATCAGTTGGTGACCTCGTTAACAAACTCATCGAATCCCTCCTCACTGTACTGTCTGACCTTACTGGCAAACTCGGACAAGAATTGGTAAGTTAATTGTTTTTTTTTAAATGTTATAATATGACCACACTCCACTCGATGTTTAGTGCCCGATCCGATGACTGGTATCAGAAAAGAGGATCTGCAAACAGCAGTCGCGTCCGCTATGACGGTTTTGTAAACTTCTTCACACTGCGTTTGAAGGATCCCATGTTATAGGATGGAAGAAAAAGGACTGCTCACACCTTTTAATCCGCAAGGGGATCGTTTAGACGGTGAGGCGATGCATTCGATCGCCTGCACGCGTCGACCTCCAGCGATGTGGAGCAGAGAGGATTAAATCTTTGCTTTAAGATATTTGGAAAATATATATATTGGGATAATATGTTAAACATTTATCAATGGTGCATCTTTGTTTCAGGTTAAGGCTCTCCAATCCCTCGATTTAACCAAACTCATTAGTGACCTCATAACAAATATCACTGGCGCCCTCTCCAAGGCTCTCGCGGGTCTATCTGCACCAATCCAGGCTATCATTGTACAAGTTGTAGGACTCCTCACCAATATTCTCTCTGGCGTCGGTTCTCTACTCTCTGGACTCCTCAGCGGACTTGCCTGAATGTATTCTGGATATTGACTGATTTTTTTTAAATAAATATTTATTGTTACTAAATTTATTTTTGATTTGGATACACCTTTTTAGAAGTTTATACACTTTCACAAACAAACAAAGAAAAATTAATTTTGCATATATTATTATAGATTAACAATTTCTTTTTGTATAATGTTCTATAAATCGCATAATCTTAAACAGTAATAGACAGTTTGATGATGGCTATTAGCCCAGTCTGCCGTCTTGGGGTAGTACCACCACTTTTGAAAGTAACACCTGTGAAGCGACCTCGTCGCGTTTCGGGATTAGTTTGGAAGTAACCAAGTATAACGAGAGGAATTTTCATCTCCTCAAGCTGGCATAGCGGAGGCGACTTTTGCCTGTGGAAATTTATCTGTAGTAGCAGTTGTTTCTGTTCATATTACGCCGAGCTAGAGTAAACTTGTTCATTTCTTTTCTACCATCATTCCATGAACAACATTTAGTTTACGGGTAAAAATATATAGACAAGCGTGGTTTTATATGTGGACTATTTAAAAGCTCTTATTTAACGTAACAATTATAATAGGAACCGGTATGAAAAGGCATGACATTCTCATTTCATTGTAATTAAACATATTCTGTCATCACGAGACTACCCTTTTCATTTCGAGTGACATATTACACTTGTTCTCGTTTTGTCAGAAACAATTGTCACCAGTTTGTTTATATTTTGACATTATTTTTATGAGGGTTTCTCATTGTGACTCTAACTACACTTTAATGTTTCCGTTCAAGTTTTTTAAAACTTAATTTAATTAAATTAAATAATGTTATACTACTATACAGTAGAATATAACAACCTAATCTATGTTTTTTTTTTTTATTGTAGCTCGGCATGTGACAACACTCCACCTGATGCAAAGCTAGAGCGCGGTCCATGAATGGAAACAACTGCTACTACAGAGAAACCTGTGCGGGTAGCAGTCGCCTCCACTATGCCGGCTTGAGGAGACGGGCATGTACCATCTTAGATTGACAGTGCACACTCGTCTCGTTATACCTGGCTACTTTCAAACTATTCCCGAAACGCGACAAAGTCACTTCACGGGTGTTACATTCGAAAGTGGTGGTACTACCCCAGGACGGCAGACTGGACAAATAACCATCATCAGTCTGCCTACCACTCTTTAATATTGCCTATAGGCACTGAGCGACCAAAGTACATATAACAAAGTTACATTGGTACTGGTCAGAATTAGCGAGGTTCGAACAAGGGTCTCATCGATCGTGAGTTCACGCGTCTTACTGCTAGACCACGGCCGCTCTTTAGTATGTAATCAACTAGCTGTAAGAGCATAGTTATCAGTTACACACCATCTACGGCGGCGTGTCGGCGGCGGACGTCATTAGACTGTCTGCTTCGGGAAGAAGGAAAAAAAAAGACAAATATTTTTCATTTTCAGCGGCCGTGGTTTAGCGTTAAGACGCGTGAGCTCACTATCGATGAGACCCTTGTTCGAACCTCGCTAAATCTGACCGGTACCAATGTAACTTTGTTAGACATACTTCGGTCGCTCAGTGCCTATAGGCATTATTAAAGAGTAGTAGGTAGACTGATGATGGTTATTGATCCTGTCTGCCATCCTGGGGTAGTACCACCACTATCGAATGTAACACCCGTGAAGTGACGTAACCTTGTCGCGTTTCGGGAATAGTTTGAAAGTAGCCACGTATAACGAGAGTGCACTGTCAATCTAGATGGTACATGCTCGTCTCCTTAAGCCGGCATAGTGGAGGCGACTGCTGCTCGCACAGGTTGAAATGTGGAAAAACGGGGAATATTATTCATCTTTGAGGGCTTCCGTTAGGTGCGCTGCGAAAACCGTTCGAGATACCCAAAAAATATGTATGAAAGAATGATGATGATTCCCAAAATAACTATTCCACGCGGACGAAGTCGCGCGCACAGCTAGTTGTTCCATATAATTCGTAGTTGTTTTGTATTTATTCATTATGTTTTGTAGTTTTATAAATTCTAAGCATTTGAATAGAAACAAAATAATTAAATGTCATTGATGGAGGGTCTTCGTGGTCAGCAAGAGTAATTGGTTTAGTTGTTGAACTTCGTTCGCTTAGATTGTAACATAAGATTTGTGGAAACCATTTCTCAAACTGATTTCTTGTTGAACCAACTTGTAACGCAGTTTGTTCACAACATTTATAACTGGGGAATGAGAGGGAATGGGGAACTCGTCTCATCAAGCCGGCATTGCGGAGGTGACTGGTGCATGTAGACATTTCTCTGTAATAGTAGTTAATGGACCGTATTCTAGCTTAAGTTTTTTTTTATTGTAGCTCGGCATGTCAACACTCGTACCACTTTTACCGCCACCCACAAAAAAGTTGAAAGTGGTAGAGTGAATTAAGCCTAATATTCCGGTCACTCCGATAAGTCGCAATATGTCGAGCTACTATAAGAATACAAAAACAAAATCATTGAAGTGTGTATATCCCTGCCATTCGCTTTAATAGTATTATAACATATTCTGGAAAGGGTTTCACGAAATACACTCAAGGGTCGAACATAAACCCTACATTACGACCGCAGACCATTCCCAACTGTTATAATACGTAAATTCACGTTTTCAATGCTCTATTTACTAATACGCAAACGTTTAAAATTTTCGACGTAATTGCTTATATTTCAATACAATTAACTGCACTGAGGCATAGCGGAGGCAAAGACTGCCTGCAGAAATTTTCATATGCCTTGAATTGATTGTTGTCATATGCCGAGCTACAATTAAAAAAAAAAACTAAAAAGCACTGTCTCTTACTACAATCATATTAACAGTCGCAGTTCCTAATTACTATTATACACCAGCTTCGTTTAAATATTTTGCTTAAAATTTGATAAATTAAATCTTGTTTAGATTTTAATTTTTTATTTAATCATGGTTACTAATTGGTTACAAATAACATTTTAATTAGAAAGTTTTGTGTTTTCTCAACCCACTTAAATAAAAAAGACCTTGTGAAAATAATTGTAAACACATTTTTAAAACATTGTTTTGTGATAAAACGGGAAAAAAAGATAATTCTTTAAAAATGTCATAACTTTTAAACCAGAAGGTATGAAAAAAAATCACCAAATTATATTGTAGATATTAAACCCCTCTATCTGTAAAATACCGTTGACACCACTACTTACGGAACACCCTGTATATACATTAACAATGTTTCTTCGATATTCTTTTCTATTAACACATTTATCTTTCTTATATAAACTACTTTATTACACCTCCTTCCCTAATTTCCCTATCACTGCCCCTTTGCCAGTTCTTGCGGTGTCAGCTGAAACCAGCGCTCTCAAATCTACCAGGGCATATGCTGAGCTGATTTTCCTTTTGTCACCTCATACTATACAAATCTAAGAACACCTGTAATTGTGACAAATAAAATCTATTCTATTCTAATCCTTTGAGCAAAATTAAAACATCTCAAGTTAATTAATAATGTTTAACACAATCGTCATTACAAACAAACATCGTTGTTAATTCTAATGGATGTAATTGTTATGCACACATTGCGTTGATTACACGTGTTTGTCTAACACCCCCTAAGTGGAACAATAAACAACGTTTTGGGGTTATTTATATGCAAAATATACCTACATATGTCTAACTATATACCAGTAATGACGCCAAAGCAATCACATTTTTTTAGAGTAACTGAATCTACATAGAAATAAAAAAAAAACAGCAGTCGCCTCCGCTATACTGACTTAAGGAGATAAAAGTGCACCGTTCAGGTTGAGAGTGTCTCCTTATACCCGACTACTTTCCAAGCTTATCGTGTTACACAATTTTATTGATGTTAGATTAACTTGCTAATTAATCATCATCTATACAGGGCCACGCGTTGAGAAACATTTTCCACCCGGGATTTGCGAGAACGAATGCGGGACGTAGAGCTCCTCTTTTCAGAATGTGCTACACATACAACGCGTGATTCACAGATATTGATATCTTTCAACAATTTTCTAAAAAGTGTATTAAATATAAAATGTATGCTGAATTGGGTAAGGATAATGACAGGCAATGAATGAATGTTACATCATTCTATTGTTGGTTTTTTTTGTTGTTTTTTTTATCTGTTTTTATTAATACTATTTTTTCTTTTCTTGTATGCGTTCACTCTACTAATTTATGTACACAGTGATTTAAAGAAATTATTTAAAGGTGCAGTGATTTTTTTATTTTATTTTAGCACGTCATAGCACCGCACTCCGTCTGATGTTAAGCTAGAGTGCGATCCATAAACGGAGGTGACTGCTGTCAGAGAAGGGGATCTGCAGACAGCAGTCGCGTCCGCTATGCCGGCTTAATGATATGCCTCTTCACACTGCGCTTGAAGGATCCCATGTTATAGGAAGGGGGAAAGTGATGTTATTATGATCAACTTAAACATAAAATCTCCTCGACCCGTAAATTTTCCAAATAAATGAATAAATAAATTATCATTCAAACACACTACACGTACACTTTTTTTTGTTACTGATATAGCGGCCGTGGTCTAGCGGTAAGACGCGTGAACTCACGATCGATGAGACCCGTGTTCGAACCTCGCTAATTCTGACCGGTACCAATGTAACTTTGTTATATGTACTTTGGTCGCTCAGTGCCTATAGGCACTATTAAAGAGTGGTAGGCAGACTGATAATGGTTATTTGTCCAGTCTGTCGTCCTGGGGTAGTACTACCACTTTCGAATGTAACACCCGTGAAGTGACTTTGTCGCGTTTCGGGAATAGTTTGAAAATAGCCAGGTATAACGAGAGGAGTGTGCACTGTCACTCTAAGATGATACATGCTCGTCTCCTCAAGCCGGCATAGTGGAGGCGACTGCTACCCGCACAGGTTTCTCAGTAGTAGCAGTTGTTTCCATTCATGGACCGCACTCTAGCTTTACATCAGGTGGAGTGTTGTCACATGCCGAGCTACTATAAAAAAAATCTAAAAAAAAATATCGGCCACTTGATCACCAGACTTTGTTCAGTCGTCCAGCTTACTATTTTATAATTAATTATTACAAAGTGTAATAATAAAAGCTTTTGGTTCTTCTAATACCACAAGTAAGTGCTTAACATAAACACGATTTAAATATTTATATCTTAACATGAATGAATATTCAGAAGACTTTAATAACAGTTCACAAAATTTCTATCGCTGAAAATCGTTCACAAATTTCGTATTCAAATTAAATAAAACATTTTGTCTATTTAAGTATTTTAAATTTAATTTAAATCTATTTATGATTATTAAAATAATTATATCATCATTTTAATTAAATCCTTACAGTTACAGCTGCCTTTTACAGCGTTATTTAGTGCAATGATTAATGCAATACTTAGGACTTTAATGCATTACACGTTAAACTCGAGCAAAACTTTAACGCCATAATTTAACGGTAATAATTGACATCTCACGACCGATGAGATCCGTGTTTAAACCTCTCTAAATTCTGGTTTTTATTGCATTTAAAAAAACAAAAGTTATCAGTCTGCCCGTGTAAAAAGTGGTACATACAAAAACATTAAACAATCAATGAAATGAAATGAGATGAATATCCTTTATTAACGTAGGCATGGACTTGGCATGCACTTGTTCATCGTCAGAATCGGAAAGGCATATAACTAAGACAGCCATAAGAAACTCGTCAATTATAGCCTGTGTTTATAATAACAAAAAAAAAACTGAATTATAAATTCAGAAAAAATAATTATTATTATTGTTAGCGATTGGTAGGTACTAAACGACCGAAGTACTTATAGTGTTAATTAATAAAGTACATTGGTACTGATATTAGGAGATTCATACTCGATTGGGATCTGTTTATATACATACATACATATCACACCTACTCACGGTCGATTTTTATTTATAATAGAAAGTAATTTACGAAATCACCAAAATCTCCTCAAAGCAATTATGCTAATATGGTATAAAACAAAATGCACATTAGGGGTAGACAGGTTGTTAGCATCTAGACATCTAAATTACAAATGTTACAGAGTGAAGGGAGAAAACGTTCGCCTTCAGTAGTTTACATAATTTTATTACAAATGAAAATGAGAGATTTCAGAATTGTTATCATATTTGTGATGAAACACTCAAGTAACAAGCTATTCCTATTTTTATAGTAATACGACATAATTATTAGGAACGACCGTGGTCTAGCGGTGAGGACGGACCTCACGATCGATGAGACCCGTGTTCGAACCTCGCTAAATACTGGCCGGTACCAATGTAAGTATGTACTTTAGTCGTGCCTGTGATACAAGCACTAGGCATACAGGCATTTAACAAAGTATGACCACATTTCGCCTCAGAAGTATCTATTTACCTTTTGTTTTATTGTAGTTCGGCTTATCTTAACAGCGTCTGATTTTAAGCTCGAATGCGGTCCATGAACAAAACAAGTATTACTACAGAATAAAGTTTTCTACGTTACAGCAGTCACCTCCGCTATACCAACTTGTTGATACGAATATACAAAATTTGTTTGACAGTGGGTACTTAGAAACGCGACGTGATCACTATACACTTGAAAGTGGTGGTACTACCCCGGAACGGCAACGGGGTTATAACCTACCACTCTTTTGTATTAAAATTCTGTTCACTCGTGTGTTGTAGCCAATATAAGCGTGAATAAACATAAAATAAAAATAATAATAAAAAGATATACACAAGAACAGACAAGCTGAACGGGTGAAAACATTTTGATAAATGACCCAGACCAACAATTTGTCATGATCCCGCCGATTCCGCGACCTCATAATGGTCGCAACAGAAATCCAATATGGCAGAAAAGGGCCGCTATTACCACTGATGACTTACGTTACCCATGTACTGTTATTGACAATAAATATAATGTCTTTATTGCTTTTTTTTCTGGGAAAGCAAAGGGATCAAAAACCATACAGCCAGGTTTTTATTACTATAATATCTTCTTTTTTTTACTTTGACCACAACATTATGCTCGGAAACAATATGTAATAATGAATTGGAGTTACGCGATAAAGTCGCTGGACGGTACGCTTTCGTCTCCTCAAGTCGGCATAGCGTAGGTGATTGCTGCCTGTAGACATTTCTTTGTAGTAGCAACTGGACTGGACAACTTATCAGGCAGAAGTGCGTGAAGTAATTTTTTTATTTATAAAGTTGTCTCCGAAGAGGCGAACTGAAGAAGATTAATTAAGAAAAAATATATTAATTATGTTATCAAATAAGCAATTATGATGCTCGTAAATAAGTAATTAAAACATGTTGTCAATGTAATTAACAAGTTATTAATTTGATTTTAATTATTTCAATTACAACATATCTTTTATTTAATATTAGTATTGCTCGTATTTATAAAAAAATTGGTGCGTTTAGAAATGAGGTGATTGGTGAAGAAGTTGTCGGTCACGTCTTTTTCCCACAGAGACAACGGAACGCCACTTGCCGCGGTCCTGAGACAACTCCTCGCTTTCCTCACCCACAGTGGAGGTGACTACGGCGATCAGATCATCTCTCTCTCCTCGTCGGTCCCTCATTGCTGAGGATCGTGACTCCTGGTGGCTCGCTCAATTAGGTATCTCCAGACAAATGGAAACCTGGTCTGTCCAGCGGGCTTTTACCGCGCGGTCTTCTGCCATCAACCTTCCCTGTCACTAGAGCCTTTCCAGATTGTCGCCATCCTTGCGCGCTATGTGGCCGAAGTACTTCAGGGTGCGGAGCAGGCAAAGCGATGACAGACGCGGTTGATTTTCGATGCCCAATTCCGACAGAACAGAGGCATTTGTCCGGTGAGCGTTCCAGGGAATCCTCAGCATACGGCGCTAGCACCACATTTCGAACGCGTCCACTCTCTGTCTATCCGCGGCCTTAATTGTCCATGTTTCGACGCCGCCGCGCCGTAGAGAAAGACAGAAAATACGAGCGAACGATGCGTATCTTGGTGTGTCGGAAGATGTTTCGATCAGATCATAATAACGAGCTAAGTTGATATAGAAGATGTGAAAAAGTGGTGTGGATATAGAAGATCTATCGACCAAGCTTTTAAAGGCGAGAGAAGAAATAAACCTTAACCAGGTTTCCAATTAAGGCTGGGATATATGTGAACTGCGCTGAAACTGAAGGGGATTAAAACCTTTTTTCTCCATGACCCGTGACGAAATTATTTTTAAAAAAATATATGTTAATCTATACTATACAAAACATGTCCTCTTCATTTAAAAAAAAAATATTTTTAAATATATCATTAATATTCATGCAAAGTAACCCCTGTTTTAGAAATATAAAACCATTTTTCTTCTTAACTATTAATAGCTAGGTTTTTTTTATTTTCATCATGATATTAGACAATACAATACCTAGGGAATCTTCGGTTTATTTTTTTAAAAAAACTCTTCAAATTATTTTAATTGATTTTTTACATAAATCGACACCCAATCGCGTGAGCAACCCCTCTATCGCCCAATAAATCAGTACGGGACGAGTAAGGTCAACGGCGTACATCCAGCTCTTAAAGGAGACATGATAGTGAAAAGAAAGAAGAACAACAATATAAATGCTCAAAATGTGTTTATTCGCTTATTCATTTGTTTTTTATCTATCAATCGTTTACCACAAATATCTGTAAGGATAGTTATAATAATCGTAGTAACGGCCGTCGTATGGTACGTAGTTGCGGTAGAACGGCGGATAACCGTTCGCCGTGATAAATACGGAACGCTTGTCGACACCCTCGCGGCCCTCGTCCTCGGCGAGACAACCGATGACGGTCGCGACGATCAGAATTGCGATCAATATGTATTTCATCTGCCAACAATTATATTAGTATTTACTTTAATCAATTTCTAATATTGAAACAGAAATAGATCCTGTAAATGGCGCGGCCACGCCTAACCGAGGCGGCTGCTGAAGGAGACCAGCAGCCACTATTATAACATAGACAGAGTACGGGTCACATGCCGGGCTACGGTACATATTTGTCTAACCAAACCGGCATAGTGGAGGCGACTGATGTCCACTGTCTTAGCAATTGTTTCGATCGGTCTACTATACAAAAGCGGTTAAGATCGAACTTAACTTTTTATTGTTCTTATCTTGATATGCAGGTTTCTTATTAGTGAACGTATTGGTTAAAATTACTTTAGTGTAAGATTGTAATTATTTTCTACGCACTTATAAAAATATTACACAAAATTACAGTTTGCAAGGGCCGGCCAGAAGGCTGAGTAGACATTAGGGTTAGTATTAAAACTTTTTTTTAATTTAATAAATTAAATTTTGGTTTTTGCTTACCTTGTCTTTTCGAATTGCTGCTGAATACGAACTTGTCTCAAAATCTCGCAGTATCTCTTTTTATACAAGAAAATCAATTAAATTCTAACCAAATATTCATTAAATTAAAATAAAATCGATTTTTAATTAACACAAATTATATAACTGGATTACAGCTGGCGCCTTGCTTTTTTTTTATTATCCGAAGAGTGGTAGGCAGATCGAAGTTGGTTAATAACCAGTGTGCCGTCCCAACACTTTCAAGTACCCGGGAAATGACCTAGGTCCAGGGGCCTAAGTCAAAAGTATAATAGACCACAAAGATACCCACTGATTCCGAAACGCGACTATCGTGATTGCTTCCCTTACATTTTGTTTTCTATTCTATCAAGTGACAACCTACTTTGGATTTTTACCGAGGCGCATAGCCGCGTTTCAGAATCAATGGTCCAGGGGTCTCTCTTCGAAGAGGGTTTGGGAGATGAATCATACAAAAAGTTGGCATATTTATTTGCCTTCAAAAAGTTAAATTAGGTGGGATTGACTGATGGTTTTTTTTGGAGATATATAAACTGAGTTACTGAGAGGTTATCTTCCCTATTGCCACCCTAAATCCGCCACTGTTAGAAACCATCTTGGAAGTAGATGTGTAGAGACTGATCAAGATACGTTCAGCTGTTTAAACGTGTTTGGGTACAAACAAACATACTTTTAATTTCACTATTACTCCAATACAAGTATAGATTAATTAATAAACAGTTTTAATTTGTATAAATAGTACAGGGACATTTGTTTTTTGTATCATTAAGAAATCAACAATCAAGGTAAGAACACTTTATTACACGTAATATTTCTCTTATAACATTTTTTTTCTATTGTAGCTCGACATGTGACAACACTCCGCCTGATGTAAAGCTAGAGTGCGGTCCATGAATGGAAACAACTGCTACCACAGAGAAATCTCTACAGGCTGTAGTCGCCTCCACTATGCCGTCTTGAGGAGACGAGCATGTACCATCTAGATAGACAGTGCACACTTCTCTCTTATACCTGGCTACTTTCAAACTATTCCCGAAACGCGACAAAGTCACTTCACGGGTGTTACATTCGAAAGTGGTGGTACTGCCCCAAGACGACAGACTGGACAAATAACCATCATCAGTCTTCCTACCACTCTTTAAATAACATAATAACTAAACTAACATATTTATCTCGTATTTTCAGATGAAATTCATCATTTTTGCTCTCGTCCTTTGCTTCGCTGCATGCACCATGGCGACGGTGCTCAAATGGGACGAATCTGGTCAATATCGTTTGATCGAAACTGACCCTAAATTTGTTCCTCTTTCCTATAGATATCTTCCAACTAGTACCTATTACAACAACTTTTACCCCTATGCTTACCGATATGTTACGCTATAATAGAAACTCTATGACCAGGGCAATGAGGCCGAAAATTGCATGCTAATGGAATAAAATGTATTATATAATAAATATCTTTATTAATTATATTTTCTTTGTTTAATTATAATCATTATTATCACTACATTTTTATTATAGCTCGACATATGACAACACTCCACCTGATGTAAAGCTAGAGTGCGGTCCATGAACGTAAACAACTGCTACTACAAAAAAATTCTACAGGCATGTCGCCTCCGCTATGCCGGCCCAAGCCGACCATCCGAAAAACAGTGTATACTCTTCTCGTTATACCTGGCTACTTCTAAACTAATGTCGAAACGCGACAAGGTACTTCACGGGTGTGTAATTCGAAAGTGGTGGTACTACCCCAGGACGACAGATTGGGTTAATAACCATCATCAGTCTGCCTACCACTCATTAATTTGTATAGAATGCTATGTCTGTTTTTCTGTACGCGCTATTTAGAAACTCCTGAAGAGATTTTCCATCTAATTTATGAAGGTTTCATGCAAATTGTCAGAACTATAAATAATAATAGCACATACAATGCCCTAATCCCAAACGATGATACCCTGTGCTATGGGTATCAGGACAAAAGCAACATAATCATACCTACATATAACCATAGAGATATACATACACTAGTGATGCAAATTTCATACATCTGACATAAAAAAGCGTAGGCCGCTTCAAACGATTTGACAATATTGCCGTCAAGTCAAATGCTAGCTGACATAGAACCTAAACGTGGCTGTGGCCATCTTTTCTCTCGCGTCACATTGGGAGCGTATCTAGTTGTATATGTCAACGCATATAACGATCAGAAACAAATCATAAATACAATATTTATATTAAATATCGTAATAAATATTTATTTCGGCCGTAAAACTAAACCGGGACCTCCACGTAATAACGCACGTGGCAGCAGACTGGGATAATAACCATCATTAGTTTACCTACCACTCTTTTTAATGAAAATATCTTTTGTGTATATAAAAGAAAGAGTCCTAACTGATTGATAATCAACGTACAGCCAAAATTATTATAGCTAGAAACCTCGAAACTGAAATGTAGCTTTGTACTTTTTTATATTGTAGTTGAGCATATGACAGCACTCCGCCTAGAGTACGGCCCGTGAACGAAAACATGTGTTACCACAAAACACTAGGCTATTTTCAAATTGCTCCCGAAACGCGACAAGGTCACTTCACGGGTATTAATGAGTCATTCGAAGGTGGTGGTACTACCCCAACACGGCAGACTGGGCTAATAACCATCATCAGTCTGTCATCTCAGCATTGTTACTCGATCATAATTCCATCTCGCAAGTTCACAGCTTGTTTTATAAGGCGAGTGCGAGAGGTTTGGGGAGAACTTTTCATGCTTTGAAAGTCGTGATGGGTGATAGATGAGAAAAGCATTTGAATTAACGAAATGTTTAAAATAACAATCGAATATTTCGAATATTACTCTTTTCAAATAATTATTCGGACACCTTATGGGAAAAACATCCTCGCCTAATTGTGAGGCATGTGGCAAAGTCGAGGATGTAGAACATATGTTGAGGGATTGTGTCAGGAGCGAGGCCGATAGACAGTGGCTACATGACAAGTTTTGTATAAATAAATAGGATATAGGAACATACAATAGTATGTTATCCCAGCCTGAGTCTGTAGCTGCTGTCGAGTTGTATTTTGTTATATTTTCTTTTGTTTTTTGTGTTATTGTGTTCATTATGTTATTTAGGATTTATTTTTAGTTAATTTTGTGTTTAGGCTTCAATGGGGCTGACATCACCACGAGTGTGAGCGCAAGCCCCAAACGAAATAAAGAATAAAAAAAAAGTATTCGAATGAATTTTAAATCACAGATTCTATTAACGATTTTCAGATTATTCGAAAGATTCGCTTGTAATTTTTGGTAAAATCGCCCTTTTAGTAAATTAAGAAATACGAGTAATTCATTTTAACAATTCATTTATTAACGATTCAAAATTATACTCATTTTAAAAAAATCATTTAGTTGGGATAGGTGCTGGAACGGGTACTGGAACGGGTGTTGATTCAGAAGGCTTCTTATTAATAATCTTATTCCACCAATCCAGAAGGTAATGGTAATACTCCTGATAGAACCTGTTGTATCCTGGTTCCGTGTAAGGGCCGAGTTGCGGTGGGTAGTAAGGTAAGTTCCTGTAGTATGGATGATCGATATAAGGGTAGACTCCGTGGTGAGGGAGGTAGACGGCGTCGCGTTTTGTCTTCGTATCAAGAGTGTCGTCGCGGCCGGTCGATTCTGGTGCAGCGAGGCATGACGCCAGTGTCGCCACTATCAACACAGATGCTAACAGCAATTTCATCTGAAATATTTAGGGTTGGTGAAGATTAGGCTCTCATAAATCTTTCAAATCAAATAGGAGTGCCAAACCGATATTGCTTGATGACCCTGGTCTACTGTGCTTGCGTCACGCGTGAAGTGTGCTACTCACGTTTCAGGATATAACGAAAAGACTGTCACTGTTAAATTAGACGGAGCACATTCGTCACATAAGCCGGCATAGCGGAGGTGACTTTTGCCTGCAGAGATTTATCCGTGGACCAGTTGACCTCCGCTCATGGACCCCATTCTAGCTTAACATCAACAACATAACGAAAATTCTAGTAAATGTTGACAAAGTACACGTTTGTGAACATGCCCGTCTGTAAAAAGTACAGCTGGTACAGCCAGCATCAAAATATAGCAAAAAAAATCAGTTCATAATTATCTAAGAAGTTTAAACAATACATTCCGAAGTGTTCATTTTTGAATGAGCAAAACACACCTTGTTCCATTGAGATATAGTTTACCTTATATACCACATTAACAGATCTACGTGTAGTGTTATTGAAAGTGATCCTCAAAATAGAAATCTGTGTTCTTTTCGATAAATGAATAAAAAAATAAATAATAAACAAACTTCTTACCTTTACCTTCACTCTTCAAATAAAGACGAGAACTGCCATGAAGAAACCATTCACAGTTTTTATATAAACATTAATTAATATAATTTGTGGTCGAATTACCAATACTCTATTAGTCAAATTGCTCTTAATTCATTATTAATTATTGTTTATTAATTATAACTGGATAAAATGGAAGATTTTTACAATCAAATAATAGAAATATTACAAAATAATTTATTGTATATTTTCGAGAAAATAAAAATGTAAATGATTAAATATAGCAAGTATGAACACTGGTTTTACTGCTTTCTATATAAAATATTATGTACCTACAAGATCTAGACTTCGCTTCGTTTAGAGTACTATTAGTATAAGTCGCTGTAGAGCCTGATGTTTACCTAGAGTGCGGTTTATGAACGAAAGGGATGTGTTACCACAAAACACTAGGCTACTTTCAAATTGCTCCCGAAACGCGACAAGATCACTTCACGGGTATTAATGAGTCATTCGATGGTGGTGGTACTACCCCAACACGGCAGACTGGGCTAATAGTTCTTCCTTTAATGAGGTGCGCTCGCAATTAGATATTGACCTGTTTTGCACAAGTAGCAATATAGTAAAAAACAAAATGGCTGCAGTGTTCTTTGGCTCTCAACCATTGTAAATCTTTTGTAATCTATAATTATTTTAGTGTACTTTGTATTGTATCCAAGAACTGTATTGTATTATTAGTTTATTGCATATTTGTGGTATCAATTAATGGCTCTTAGATGTATATATTTATATAAAGTTATGTTCAATATAAAGCTGTTCGATGCCCTAATAAATAAAATAAAATAAAATAAAATAAATACAATAAAATAACCATCATCCGTCTGCCTACCACTATTTATATATTGAGAAAAGAACTTTACCAAAACAAATTGATAGAAATTCAATGCATACTCGTATATTGGAAAGTGAACAAATATCCATAGATTTATGTAAAGTTTCAGTAAGTTACAGCTGAAAACTTGTTTCAGGTAACATCTGTTCGCTGTTGGAAATTGTTCAAAAGATATCAAATGTTTTACAAGAATATTATTATTTCAATGTTACAATGGTTCACATTACTGTCACCTGTTCATTTTAAGAAAATTTTGACGAATAATTTCTTATATAAAAAGCTTTCGACGCGACTAAAATTATTCATAATTAGAGGTAAAAATCACAAAATCCACTAAGATCCATTGTAAAAACTCATTTCAGGTCCTTTTTACACTTTTATATCCACGTTAATCCTTAATCCATGAGTTTACGCGTAATGAATTTTTAAGAACTCACGTGTGTCAGAAGATCCATTACAAAAATAAAGTGTGTGAAACATCATTATGCACAGAAATTCTCCTTTGTAAATTACTGGAGTGTAGACGTAGCTTTATAATGGATTTTTAGATATACACGTCATGGATTAAGGATTAAAGTGGACATAAAAGTGTAAAAAGATCCATTAATGAGTTTTTACAGTGGATCTTAGTGGACCTCACCAAAAAAACATGCCTTTTAAACGATGAAGTACACTGGTTTGTATTCAGTTCGCATACACGTATACTTTAGTCCGTTTTAGTTTTATGATTTAGTCCGTGGCCGATAGGATATTTACTGGGAAAAAATATTCGGATGAAATTTTTTGATGTCATCTCGTTCTGTATGTGTTCGCCGTATATCAGAGTGTATGTTGCCTGTTAGAATTGTGGTCAAGTTTAAATAATAATAAAAAAATTGACAACATACAACATAGTTTTCAGTTCAACCTAGTTCAAATAAAAAAATATAAAGGACAATCGAACTGTTTAGTTAAAAATGAACGTGTACAGTTCTCAGTTTTGTCTACACTGTACTCAGAAAAAATAAACCATCCATGGCAGAAATAGAGACATCGTGGGATAAATGGAGACAACAGCCTGATTTACATCAGGCATTGCGGCCCATAAACGGAAACAATTCCTACTACAGATAACTTTTTACAGGCAGCAGTCGCCTCCGCTATGCCGGCTTGATGAGACAAATGTGCACCATCCAGATTGACATTGCACATTCGTCTCATTATACCTGGATACTTCAAAACTGTTCCCGAAACGCGACAATATCACTTCACAGGTGTTAAATTCGAAAGTGGTGGTGGTACTACCCCAGGACGGCAGACTGCGCTAATAACTATCATCAGTCTACCTACATTTAAAATGTATAGCTATAGTTAATAATTAAATTCAATTACAATTTCAAAAATCAATTTATTGAATACAAAAACATTTATTCTTCTTTTTCAATTTCTTCTTTCTCCACATTTTCTTCAACTTTCTCCGTGTGTGGAGTCACAGCAACACCTTGATAAACGTAGTGTCCCGCAGCAGGCTCAAAGTAAGGTTCCGGGATGGGACGGTATTCTCCGGGATAGTAGAAAGGAGGAAAATTGTAACCCCTGTACGGAATGCCGCCGTAAACATACTGACGGTAGTACGGGTTGAACAAATTATGGGCTACAAATTGGTCCTTGGCCCTTAGAATGATTTGGGGTTCTGGTTCAGCTGCTGCCTCCGGTTTAGGAGCAGCGAAGCATCCCACCACGGCAATAGCAAGAATAAAGAAGGTTTTCATCTGTAAAATTTTTTGTATAATTCAAAATATTGATAAAATACGAGTATTAATTCAAAAAGGAATCGAATAACGTAGCGGTACAACCCTATTGCACCTGGACATCACTATGGAAGACGTAAGAGTAAGACGCGATCTAATAAAAGCTAAAGAAGCTGTACATTTATGTAAACTATAAATCAACTGATTGTAGATTTTATTCATACAATACACAACTAGGACACCCTGTAATATGGGCATCAGGACAAGGACAACACAAGCATATAATACCCAGACCTCACAAAAATACTTTTTTTAAATAATAAGTAAATTAATAAATAAATATTTGTTCTGACCGGGAATCTAACCTCCGTGATTGGCGGTAAACCCACTGCACCACAGAGGCCGTATACTAAAATAAATCGATATTTCTTACCTTGTTGTAAGGTGATAGTCAACTAATGGTTTAAGAAACAAACGCATACCTTTTATACAAGAACAAATTAATTAGTTAAATAGTAAAATGTTGTTGATAATAGATTTATTATTACATGTAGTAATTAATTGCAAATTAAATGGGTATTTTTCCTATTCTTATATTAATAAGACGCTAAAACTGTTTCTAATTAACAAGGGTTACAAAATACTTAAACGATGACGAAATATAAGTCTGCCTCTCACTCTCTTTCTACTTTGATTTTATTTTTATTAATTTTTTTATTTTATTTAATTAATGTTCTTTGCTAACGTCACATTATATAGATTGCACAGCTATTACGCAACGTATAATAAATCAATAAATAAGTAAATAAATAAATAAATTCATAATAAACTTTCCCTTAAAACAAGAGTAAAATAAATAAAATGTTTTTACATTAATAAAATAATAAAGTAACATTTACAAGAAAATATTTCAGCACTAAAGTTTTCACTCTATAATTTTCAGCGGCACACTTTTGTAACTCGAATCCTATTCATAACGCTATTAAATTAATTTACATCTCCACAACTCGAACGTGATTTAAATGTAAAGTGAATTATATTTGATTGTGAACGTCAAATATAAATAATTACACCATAACCATAACTACACACTTCGTATATGTATTATTATTATTTATAAATCACGTACAAATTTACTAACACACAAAATTATTGAAAAATAAGCAGAAAAATAATTGTAATGACGATCGGAATTTTTTTTTTTATTGTAGCTCGACATGTGACAACACTCCGCCTGATGTAAAGCTAGAGTGCGGTCAATGAATGGAAACAACTGCTACCACAGAGAAATCTCTACGGGCTGCAGTCGCCTCCACTATGCCGGCTTGAGGAGACGAGTATGTACCATCTAGATTGACAGTGCACACTCCTCTCTTATACCTGGCTACTTTCAAACTATTCCCGAAACGCGACAAGGTCGCTTCACGGGTGTTACATTCGAAAGTGGTGGTACTACCCCAGGACGGCAGACTGGACAAATAACCATCGTCAGTCTGCCTACCACACTTACCACAAATATTCACCAATTGGAACTGACAAGAGAAATTAACTGAATAAAACTGGAACTGAAGGGAATTTTCATTGGTGACTGCAGTTGAAGAAGTAATAATAATTTAAGCAATCTTCTATTTCAGTCTATTAAAAATTTGTAATCCTTAGTTAGATTTCAGTAATAGTTACATGTTAGATTTATTTTCTGTTTTTACTAATGTTAAAGCTAGGACGGGACTGGCGTGACCGAACTAGGTTCCCTAAAAATGTGAATTAAATAAATGTTTCAGTTCTATTACAGAAATAACTTTCTATTTATTTATTTATTTATTTATTTATTTTTTTATTTTAGCACGTCATATGACCGCACTCCGCCTGGTGTTAAGCTAGAGTGCGATCCATGAGCGGAGGCGACTGCTGTCAGAGAAAGGGATCTGCAAACAGCAGTCGTGCCCGCTATGCCGGCTTAATGAGATGCCTCTTCACACTGCGCTTGAAGGATCCCATTATAAGATTTTCCTAAATTTAATAGAATTACAACTTTCTTATTTAAACATCGACTTTTATCTTCTTAAAATCTTCCAAATTTTTTGTTATTGTATTCTTGCATTAATAGGCATTTTATTAATTCGACATAAAAACATTATCGAGTTTCCATAGAGTACAATAATTCGTGAAAAATTGCAGTTTTATTATGCAAGTCAGTGCCACCCCACACTTTCGAATCCGGGCGTAGCATCTGTGAACTTAATGCCACTTTTCTTGCTAATTCGTGTAATTAATTAGAGAGTATTATGCAGCTTATTATACACTGTCAGATTGTTTACAATGTTATGTGGGGGTAACTAACTGCTACATTAATTAATTCTTCGAATGTAACACCCGTGAAGTGACCTCGTCGCGTTTCGGGAGCAGTTTGAAAGTAGCCCTGTCAATCTAGATGGTGCATTCTCGTCTTTTCACGCCAGTATAGCGGAGATGACTGCTGTCCGTAGAGATTTCTCTGTAGTAGCAGTTGTTTCCGTTCATGGACCGCACTCTAGCTTTACATCAGGCGGAGTGTTGTCATATGCTGAGATACAATAAAGTCTCTACTCCTATATGTATAAGAGTGATATTATTTTTACGATTTTTATTTGTATAACTAATAGTGAAGCGTTTTTACCTCCCAACGGGATTATTTCTAAAAGAAACATATTGGATGTATATGAGAAATGAATGGGATTTGAACTTTGAACATCCGTATTGTCAGCAACATTTTAGATTGACATAAATTTTCAATTCTGTATTTTGTATCTTCTTATAAATTTCACTGAAACCACGAAAACATATAAAATAGTAAAGCCGGTATAGTGGTGGCTACAAGAAGTGTTGTACTGTAAAGGAATTTTCAAAACTTCGACATGTACACGAGCACCAAAATTTAAAAAAGCTTAACTTTTTAACATTTTTTGATATAATATTAAGTACATATAAAATAAGATAAAAAAATTCTAAAAATATCAAATACAAGCAATGTGAATGCAATGATTGATGTACGGCTAGTGTTGCGACACGACCTCGTAGCACGAGCGAGGCCCATTTCATTCAACTCACAGTTGATAGACGGCCCAGCGCGCTTGCTTTAACGACGTTGTTAAGACATTGCAGTTTGATTTTTGAAAGCAGCCGTGGTCTAGTGGTAAGACGCGTGAACTCACGATCAATGAGACCCGTGTTCGAACCTCGCTAATTCTGACCGGTACCAATGTAACTTTGTTATATGTACTTTGGTCGCTCATCGTTCAGGCACTATTAAAGAGTGGTAGGCAGACTGATGATGGTTATTAGCTCCTGGGGTAGTACCACCACTTTCGAATGTAACACCCGTGAAGTGACCTTGTCACGTTTTGGGAATAGTTTGAAAGTAGCCAGGTATAACGAGAGGAGTGTGCACTGTCAATCTAGATTATTCTAGATGGTACATGCTCGTCTCCTCAAGCCGGCATAGTGAATACGACTGCTGCTCGTAGAGATTTCTCTGTAGTAACAGTTGTTTCCATTCATGGACCGCACTCTATCTTTACATCAGGCGGAGTGTTGTCACATGCCGAGCTACAATAAAAAAAAAAAATAATAATATTTATTTCTATAGAACTCTTTAAATTAAAGTGAATACGTAACAAAATTAATTGAAATATTTAAATAAAAATCACTTGTCAGTCATACCTAGTCAGAGAATCAGAGTGAATTTTTTTTTTTCAATTTTCATCATAATTTAATAGACAAAGTTATAGACAAACGCATAAAGTTCGTTGCTCCTGACTGCACCCTGTACCTTATCAAATATTAACTCCCCTACAGGTATGTCCGTGAAGATAGACGGACCTTACTAATTAGAAAACAAAAACTTTTGGCTTTGTTTTATATTATTTATGTATCCGTTTAGGCATTTATCCCGTCCCATCTCAATTACACAAGTCTCTGGTTCAATTTATTAACTATGATTAAGGGTGACAGTTATTAGCTCAATCTGTCGTCACACCCCGCGTTTCAAGATCAGCTGGGAAGTACTAGGGGTGTCAACCTGAATGGTACACATTTGTCCCCTCAAGCCAGCATAGCGGAAGCGACTGGTGCCTGTAAATCTAAGGTAGCAATTGTTCCCGTCCACAGACCGCACTCTAGCTTAACATCAGACGGAGTGTTTTATATGCCGAGCTACATTTAAAAAATCATTATGTATGAAAAAGTTAATATATCTATCCTGTTTACCATAGCACAGATTAGCGTCTGTGTATTGTAATAAACATCAAGCGTACTGCAAGCGTAAATAAAATAATAAATTTTCTAATAAAATTATCTGTGGTACCACTGGTACAACGATTGACTACACGTGAGTATCTACCCTCTCCCTCCCACATACCACCACATCGCGTGCTATCCTTGTCACTCATTCATCACTGCCACCTGACGCAAAATTACGATCTTCATTTCGTTTTTCCAGCATTTTTCTTTTGCAAGTTTTTTCTAACCATAAGGAAATTAAGCAAATTCCCTTACTATCTATCATTGTGACAAGATTATTTCCCACAAAATATTTACGTACAAGAATAACGTATTTTGTATATTTTTAAGCTACAGTTGTAGGCAGACTTTCTACCACCACTTTCAAATATAACACGTATTACGAGAGGAGTATGCAATGTCAACCTAGATGCATTCCTTCCCTCCAACATAGTCCTCGGATTAGCGCAGGGGTACAAGGTTATGTATATTTTTAAAATGTGCTTATGGCAAATAAAGGTATTTTAATAAAGCCGACTGCTGTTTAAAGATATTTCTCTATGGTAGCAGTTGTTTCCGTTCGTGGATCGCACTTTAGCAGAGTGTAATCCCATCCCTGCTACTATAAACGATGTTATGTTGAAAATATACCATATCAAATGTACCAATTTGAGTCTTGTTCACACAATAGCTGAGTATGAACCAAAAAAAAATTATGAAAAACTACAATAGTCTCTAAGACATCTTTACTACGTAAAAAGAAACCTATGTTACGGATGCCATCTATAAAACAACAGAGGAGAAAAGAAGTCAAACCGTTCTCGTATAAAACAATGAAACCTGTATAAACACAATTAATTTGAAATTAAAAACCGCAGTAATAATTACGAAAAATAATTAGATTTTAAACCTACAAAACCTGTATTTTAATATTAACCAAATAAAATTATTTTGGTTAACTTTAATTAATTAACTATGTGTACAAGCTATGAAACAAATACTAGCTTAGTATTGTCTATATATAAAAAAAAAATATTAATCACAAAAATTATAAATTCAAAGTGAATTCTATAATCACTAATGTTTATAATAAACAAAACAAAGAAAGAAACTTTAAAATTCATTCTGCCCATTCTCGTTTACCCCTCGACAAAAGAGAGTCGTAATT
The DNA here is from genome assembly GCA_948150575.1 of Tinea pellionella. Taxonomy (NCBI): domain Eukaryota; kingdom Metazoa; phylum Arthropoda; class Insecta; order Lepidoptera; family Tineidae; genus Tinea; species Tinea pellionella. The sequence continues at coordinate 373,109 of OX411254.1, read as the reverse complement.
TTGCTCAATGTTTTTTCTCTATTACTTTTCACGCATTTTCCTCTTGCATTTGGCAATATCACCCCACCTCCCTCCCCCTGAAAGAGGCTGAAATTTCCTAGTAAAGTAGACAATAAGAAAACAATGATTTGTTCCTTATTATACAATGTTTGCTCGCAACTTCGTATGCGTTTAATTTTTACTTTTTTATTGTAGCTCGGCAAGTGACAACACTCCGCCTGATGTAAAGCTACATAACCTGTGCGGGCAGCAGTCGCCTCGACTATGCCGGCTTAAGGAGACGAGCATGTACCAGCTAGATTGACAGTGCACACTCCTTTCGTTTTATCTAATATATTTATTTATTTAAATCTTAGTGTAGCGTGCACACAGGCGAACTTATTGCTAAATAGCATTCTCTTCCAGCTAACCTCCGTGTTTAGGACAGTAGGACCTTCGAATGTAACACCCGTGAAGACCTTGTTGCGTTTCAGGAACAGTTTGGAAGTAGCCGAGGTATAACGAGAGGATTGTGCACTGTCAAAAATAGTGTATTTTTGATTCAAATCGCATTCTTATCATGTTTCAAAGGACGTGTATGAACTTCTTCACTACCTAAGGTCGTCTTTGATCACTTAGTTAAGTCACAATTGAATTACCAGCCGTTAGAAAACACATTATTTACTTTAAATATAACAAAAGAATGTCAAATCAGGAATAAATTTAACAAAAATGATCCTAAACGCAAAGTCAATATGAAATCTTAACTTCGCTGATATTACACTCGTAGCAAAGTTTTAGAAAATAATTTCATAACATTACAACGAGATAAACTGTAACGAACCGAATTTATGCATTAACTTTTACAATTTTAACTTTACCACAGAAAGGCGACTTTGTGTTTCTATTTGTTTTTGCGATTATTTCTAAAGAATAAACGAATTGTGGATATGACCTTTTTCAAGTGAGAAATTACACATCAACAAATTCGCATAGTTTCCTTCTGTTCAGATAATGATTATTAACCCGCCGTTTCTGACCTAGGTTTATGTGCACTGTCAACCTCGACAGTGAGCATTACAAGCCAGTATAACGAAGGCTATCTGCAAATATTTTCTCTGAGCAAGGCTACTTTAAATAAAAGTCAGATACATATAAAAAAATATGTGACAGAACGGGAGAGCGGTCCATGGCTCCTATCCTCCGGTTGTGGGCGATAACTAAGCAAATATGCTGAAACACGACAGTTCCTCGGCACAAACAAGTCACAATGTCTTCAGAGACTCTGTCAAACCGTAACCACGCTTTTGTTTCATATCCAGTTAGTGCTTGTACTCATGACCGTGTATTCCTTATTGTTCAAGTTAGTTTCCAAAATCGTTCAAATTAGAGTCCGTATTCATGACCATTCCGACGTATATATATGTATCGTAAAATGCATAAATTTCGGCTTCATGATTGTTAAAAAATATTATAAAATGATACAGGAAAATTTCAATAATAAAATGATAAAAAATTGCATACTTTTAATATGAAACGAAACGTAAACACAATATGGGGTGGAACGTGATAAAAGTTGAAAAAGTCATTAACACAAATCCTTATAACGTTGTTTTTCTGATCTTTTATTTTCTGTATTATCGTCCTGAGATAAAAATATTTATTTATCTTCTTTTTTAGATTAATAACGTAAGATTTTTTTAAAATTCAAATCAATTAATTTATTTATAAGTTTTGGGTTTCTAAAGCGGATTTTTTACGCCTATAACAAGTTAGTGGTGGTACGAATTACATAGACACTGAGCAACTGAGCATAACATAACACATAGTTACATTGGTACCAGTCGGAATTTAGCAAGGGAACACGGGTCAGATCGATCGTGAGTTCACCAAACCACTAAATGAAACCAGATAAAAATTCAGGATAGGTTGTATATCCCATGGCTCGCGGTCCTTTGACAGTGTCCTATGGTAGGCACTGTTGCTGGTCTCCCATCGGGCGCGTCCTCAGGTGGTGAATAGAGGGTCCCGGGATTCCTCCCCGAGGTACCCCGGCGCGAACCAAAACCAGCAAGGTGGGGTCTCTCCTCGGGTCACACTCTGCTTTCAAAGAAGACCTGAGTGAGAGACCACCCTTCATCGCGTGGGCGGAGGCGGTAGCGGAGTATCAAGCGTTATCTCCTTCGCCCCGAACCAAGAGCGGTAATCCCGGGGTTGGACTGGCGCTCGTTTACTTGGCTGGAATGGTGTTTCTTCCCGATGAGGTGGGGCCTAATAGTCAAGCGGGGGTCGCGGATGAATGCGAAAGCGTGCCCGTGACCTCACCATATGACGTAGAGACGGACACTGGAGTTTTTAGTCGTGTATACCCAGTATTGGGGAGTACCGGGGAGTCCAACATACATCAGAGGCATCTAAAAAAGATTTCCACCACGTAAAAAAAAGGATAGGTTGTACATAATAATTATAAACATTATTATTACGTACATTTTTGTTGAGTTTTAAGTTTATCCCTCGCCCCTATTCGTAGTAAACAATGGTCTTTTGTAGTAACTAAGTTATCGCCCCAATACTATACCTAACTGTAGGGTTACCATAAATTTATTTTAAAATATTTTTTTAATGCCTATACTGAGCTAGTGATTGTATTACAGATACTGAACGACCGAAGTACATACTCGTACATTGGTACCGGTGAGAATTTAGCGAAGTTATGGAGCTCCAAACATAACCGAAAACTTATAACTTCAGTTTAACTATGTTAATTCATTCTACCATAAATAACTTAAATTTACATTTAACCAAATCGGATAAAGGAACCGCTAAATCTTGAACTGATGGCACCAATATCCCAACCAAAATTAAAACTGCATCAATTGCGATCAAATAGATATTTACATGTCCCAATTTATTTCTAATACACGGCAACCCTTACATTAGTCAGGGGGAAGTCTATGGCCATGAATCATTGAGCGAGTGGTCGATGAAGTCTACACGCGATGGTGGGGCATAGCTACCACCACAACCACCCAGGTTCAGGGTTAATAGAAAATTAGTTTTTTCTAGAAATGCGTTTAAATTTCTAGTTTATTTGTAAACTTTTTTAAAACTTAAATATAAAAAGTACTTATATTGAAGATACATACATACCTACATACTTACTTTTAGCAAAGTTATTAAAAGTTAAAAGAAACACATTATTATTATTATTTATTTATTTTTACATATTCTCGGTCTGTAACCGGTTACTCACATGTTCGCGGTCCTAGGCCAAGGGAACAGTATTGGTCGGATGGTTTGTTTGCAAGAATTTGCGGACAATTCTGCAAGTGTTCAGTATTATTATTATTATTACACAAAGCTATGCACTTGACCCAACTCTAAATATGGTTTTAAGTGAAAACTTGAACTGTTGCCAATTATAAAAACCTCGACATTGTTTTATTTGTATTTACAATTTTTTTGTCAGCTTGCAACATTATTACGTTTATACCCAAAAATATAAATCAGCAACCCTCACTATTCCGGCCCATTCTCCTAGTCCTAACCTAATAACTGTACTTCATCATTTCAAGCTTATACAGGAAACCCTTAAAAGGATATATAGTTGATCTTATGCAAATAAATATCATAAATTATGGTCTCAAAAAGAACTTCTGATCCCCGCGGGATGCCCCCTTTTTTACACCCGCATGACTATTTTGGCCTACAGTACATCACTATTCTATGTAATTTTTATTTATTAAAATATAAACACTATAGCGTGCAAGAGTGCCTAAATAAATATGCCAAGCTACAATAAAAAAATACCTTCATTCGGTTTCAGGTTTTTATGACATAAATAGAAATAAAGATAGATTTCACCCATTTTCACTTTAACCATCACAGTTTCATCTATTTAACTGAGAGGGGTCTATTGGGAACTGTGGGAAGTGGGGAAATAGGAAATGACTTCAAAAATAGGCAATAACTTAAGTGCAAAGTCTTGTTTGGAAAAACAATACACAAGAGCCACCCTATCAAAACAATATTTCGGAGCAAAAATGTGAATATTATTGTAGCATCCCTGAACTTAAGGTTGAAGTTAATATTAGTTTGTTTTAGTAAAAAAAACCTTTTTTTGCTTTTTTATTAATGAATGAATACAATTTTAGGCACTTTACAAATTAAACTCGAAACGGGACTAGGTCGCTTCACGAGTGTCATACAGGAAAGTTGCGGTACTATCCCAGAACGGCAGATTGGAGTAATAACCATCATCAGTCTGTCTACTAGATACCCAGATATAATGGGAGGAGTGTGCACTGTCGTGGATGATTTTAGGCATAGCGGAGGCGATTCTGTGGTAGCAATTACAAAGAAAATATCATAGAAAATAGATTAACAATTTTATTGTTTTTTTTTTTAATTATTAACAGCGTACTTCACCGTGAAGGTGGTATGTGTAATAATATTGAAACGCCTCAGTGGACAGCACGCTTTAACTCCTCTCTACCAACATTTAAATTTATGTATATCAGAATTACCTGAAAGCGTAATAATTTTGAGGAGTATGTTGGTTGCAAATATTATCATGTACGAAGTCGTTAAATTTCAATTAGTGACTCGCTGTCGCCATCATAATCCACATCATACATCATAATGACGTTAATTATTATTACCTCGAAGGACGTTTATTGAATACACGATTTACTAGTTAAAGGACAATACCCATTTTTGGGCCCACTTTATGTCTAATAGTTAACAAAACAATATTCTAAAATAACACCTTATTTTTTCATTAATTTATTTCAATTATGTCAACACATCATTTACCAATCAATAGACAATGTTTAACTACATACAATTACATTTACCCCCGTGAATACTTACATACCCGTTATTTTTTTTACACACCCGTGAAGTGACCTTGTCGCGTTTCGGGAATAGTTTGAAAGTAGCCAGGTATAACGAGAGGAGTGTGCACTGTCAATCTAAGACGGTACATGCTCGTCTCCTCAAGCCGGCACAGGTTTCTCTGTAGTAGCAGTTGTTTCCATTCATGGACCGCACTCTAGCGTTACATCAGGCGGAGTGTTGTCACATGCCGAGCTACAATAAAAAAAAGGCATTCAATATTCTGGGTGAAAAATTAAAGTCTGATCGGTTATTAGGAATACAGATTTATTTTTCTACAAAATGAAATAAAAATCACGAAAAAAAATTGTGGGCCCATTTCTCTTAGGCGAGTGGGCATTCTCCTTTTAGTATTCGTTAATAGATGAACCGGAAAAAACATTATTCGTCTACTATCGTGCATGCATGAGGGGAGTACTGGATGTGGTAACAGCGAAAGTGGTATGCAGAGAGAGGAGTCCTTGGCGCTCTATAGTTTCTGCCTACCCCAGTCGGAACAGGGCGTAAGCTAAGTAGTAGGAATAGTAACATATATTATCAACAGCGGCAGCAAGAACAACCGTGGTTTAGTCATTTGGAGACATTAGATTATCCTTCTTGAATTATATTCCGAACGAATGTTATTGTGGAATATTAATTTTATTAAGTGTTCGTGAACGTATGTGCGTGTGGGCAAACAATTCAAAATAGGACAACGTACGTGTATTGTATATTTCCATTTTCCCTCCAAAATTTCGTTAAAGATTTAGTAAAGATTCTACCACTTTACTGAAGCTACCTTCGATTTTACTAATACTTGAATTGAGAGCTTAGTGCTTGACGCACTCGATGCAAGCATTTACTTTAACACTGGCAAAGTATTATAATGCCAATAAAAAAAAATTGTACATAGCATTCATCTTTCCGCGTTCCATTAATGTATGTAAAAGACATACATTATGAATTATGTGTACGAATACATCGTTTATTGGATGTAAGCCAAAACAGAACGCTATCGAGTGCCAATATTTCACCATTATTTCCTTGTGAATCCCAATATTCACATGCTACCTTTTGTATTGCTATTACGAATAAAGCCTCAACTATTATCTCGTCTATTAAGTCTTCATTAAAACCTTTACAAATACAGATTAATTTATATTAAAAAATCTAATCTTTATAATAAAATTTTTTTTCTTAATTTGGAAAATGAGTTAAGTTAAAAAATTAGTTATTTCATAATTTTAATAAGTGTATGCCCCAACGGAATCTTCGGTTTATTTTTTTCAAAAAACTTTTAAATTTTAAAATTTTAAAATTTTTTTTTACATAAATAGACACAATCGCGTGAGCAACCCCTCTGACGCCCAATAAATTAGTGCGGGACGACCAAGGTCAACAGCTATACCAGCTCTTAAAGTGCAAATCTAGTCAGATACTTCTATCAAAAATGTATTTGATGAAAACAATTTTTTTTAAAGAAAATTCCAATTTTGGGCCCACTTGATACCTAATAGTTTGGTAACATAACAATAATCTAAAATAATAACTTATTTTTTAATCATTCATTTTAATTATATCAACACTACATTTACCAATCAATAGACGATGTTTAATTACATACAAACATATATCACAATTATTAAAGCATTTAATATTAATACTAACATCAAATATTGCATCAGAAAACATCTAATTACTCAATAACCTGGGTGAAGAAATTTAAACTGATTGGTAATAAGGAAGTAGATTTATTTTTCTACAAAATTAACTAAAAATCATCGACAAACTTGAGGAAAAAATTGTGGACCTATTTCTCTTAGGCGAATAGGTATTCTCTTTTGAAAATAGAAGATATTTTAAGTTAGAAGTTCATATTTTCAGCCCTGAAGAGTAGTAGAATAGGGGTGCATATTTTGTATGATGTATTAAATTATAATAAATTCATGAATAAATGTATAAGAATTCAATAACAATTTGTAGCTTCAGAGAATGGAATAATAAGGATGTAGTTTTTTCATGCCTGAAAATGTTCCCCGTGCCACAGAGGTTTATGGTACCGTTACCATAGATTATTTATTATTATTGTCAGGCTTTCTTCTTTATGGGTTGAGGTCGCAGCCACCTCCCCTATGCCGAGATAATGAGGCGAGGTACTCGTAAATGTATAGTCGCCAAATTGGAATGCCGGCGTCGTGACCAACTAGACTAGAGGTTTTATGTGGTGTTATCATAACCCCATGATTTTATTAATTTTTAATTTACTCCTACTCGATTTAAAAGACATAGTTGTTAAATGGGTGGCAATCTTAAACAATCAAGAGTATGTAGAACATGTATATTTACTTATTTATTTAATTGGATGCTCACTACAAGTTGCAGCCGAAAAAAGTCACATACATATGTTTTAAAATCTGGTCAGTAAAACTGGGCTGCAACTCAGTGTGAACACTACATTAATACATAATAATTATTAGTTAAATTATTTTAATAGTCAAGTGTGGTTAGTAGTTTCATCTCGCAGTCTCACCACTCCAGAGTGGTGCGCCGCGTCGCAAAGTCAACCAATTTGTGGTAAACGTAAAAAATGTGGTCAAAACTTAACCGGAACAAAAAGAATTCGTAATCGAACCAAAAAATAAAAAGTGAAATTGTTGTTTTTACTATATTCCAAGCATTTTTTCATATTTACTCACCTTTTAAACCTTCCCTGGACTTCCACAAATAATTCAAAACCAAAATTAGCCAAATCAGTCCAGCCGTTCTCGAGTTTTAGCGAGACTAACGAACAGCAATTGATTTTTATTATATAAATTAAATTAAGAGATACGGAGTTAAAGAGAGATAAAATTAAAATTAGAAGGAGATAGATAGGTTTAGTCTACGTACTAAACAAGGTACATTTATGCGAAAATCTGTCGCAAAAAAAAAAAGTCGCACAATTGACAAGTGGAATGCTTTGCCCTCCCATGTATTCTCCCAATCCTTTCACCTTGGATCCTTCAAGCGGAGCGTGAAAAGCACCTTCTCAGGCCGGCATAGTGATGGCGACTGGAGCCACCGTGCGAGCGGTTCTCTAGTCGTCAATGCTCATGGACCTCCACTGCGTTTACCATCAGACCAGTCGAGGTCACATGTCGTGCCAAAATAAAAATAAAAAAAAACAAACACATTGTATTGACGATTTTATGTTCACTTTATTGTCTATAGAGATCACACGTTTACGATTGTACAATCGGCAACAAATTACATTATCGCATAGAGAACCCACTCTTAAGCTAAGAGGTATAAGGGCGGTTTTCGTAGACGTTAGTTATGTACATAATGTTAGGATAAACATTATTTTGTCGTATTTGGATATTTGTAACGGTAAATTGCAAATGGTGTGAATTCAATACAAAACTGGGGTAGGCAGGTGTTTTGGGGAATTAAAAAAAAGAAGCATTAATATACAGGTGAATTTTTCAAGTGGGCTTTCATGGCGAAATCCTAAACTATAAGAGATATCGAAAAATGCTGAAAGGAGTCTCGATGCCGATTTTGATGAAAACTAAAACTGCATTATTAGATTTTTGATAAATCCATTTTCCTAGCCAGGAATCGAACCTGTTGATTTTGAAAAAAAAAACACTCTGTATTATTGCTTGTAGTTTAGGATTTGGCCATGAAAGCCGCCTTGAAAAATACTGTATACAGGTATACAGATGAAAAGAATGCGTATAAATTGTATTATTTATTTAAAAATACTTTTCTTTTGTAGGACCTCCGCCAGACGTAAAGCTAGAGTGCGGTCCATGAAATCAAACAACTGCTACTACAGAGAAAGCAGTCGTCTCCACTATGCCGGCTTGAGGCGACGAGCATGTACCTCTCGTTGTACCTGGCTACTTTCAAACTATTCCCGAAACGCGACAAGGTCACTTCACAGGTGTTACATTCGAAAGTGGTGGTACTACCCCAGGACGGCAGACTGGACTCATAACCATCATCAGTCTGCCTACCACTCTTTAGTGGTTTTTATTAATTAGTTTTAATTATTTAAATATTGCCTTTTGTTATATTAAAATGATATGTTTTTTTAAATACAGAAATAAAATTTATCTTCTTTTTTTTTCGAGTGAACGCAGATTTTTTTGAAGTGTGTTTTTTACAGTAGCTCGGCATGTGACAACACTCCGCCTGATGTAAAGCTAGAGTGCGGTCCATGAACAGAAAAACTGTTACTAAAGATTTTTTTTACAGACAGCAGTCGCCTCTACTATGCCGGCTTGATGAGACAAATGTTCATCCACCAGATTAAACTTGTGAAAAAAATAAACTGAGTCCATATTTATATTTTTATCAACTTGATCATACATCAAAAATATTCATAAACAATATTTTTCATACAAAACATTAGATGCTCAGTCGATTTTTCAGGTTTTTTTTTTGTTTCAGCGCACGTCTCATACATACCCATACATCTCTTTCAGACGATTAGTGACGTTTTTTCGTTTCAACTGAAATAACTTTGTTTGTTGTTGAAATTCTTGTAAAATATTTCCCCCTTGCAACGTGGGACAAGCTTTTATTCAGTAATTTGTAAGCTGAGCGGGTAGAGAAGCGATGTTTTTATGTGTACAGTGTCAATCTGGATGATGAACGTTCGTCTCCTCAGACCAGCATAGTGGAGGTGATTGCTGTCTTCAAAAATTTCTCTGTAATAGCAGTCCGTTTATTGACCGCACTCTAGCTTTCAGGGCGGAGTCTTACCATATGCCGAGTTACAATTTAAAAAAAAATCTTTATCATTTATAAATTCAGTTTTAATTACAACTCAATATTTATTTAATTACTATTAAAATTACCAATATCAAAACCAGTTGTAATAATGTTAATGAGATAGGTTAGTGGTTAGAGTGTCCGTGTACAAAACGGAGGAAATAGGTTCAATTCCCACCCAACAAAAACTACCAAAAATTACTATGTTTATTTTTATTGTAGCTTCGCATATGACAACGCTGTTGCCATATGGAAACAACTGTTACTACAAATAAATTTCTACATGCAGCCGTCACCTCCGCAATACCGGCTCGAGGAAAACAAATTGACAGTGCACACTCCTCTCGCTATACCTGGCTACTTCCAATCTATTCCCGATAAACGACATGGTCTCTTAACGGGTGTTACATTCGAAAGTAATGGAAATCTTCTGATTTCTGAACATACACGTTTCGTAGCCAGTTATAGCGAGAGGAATGTGTATTGTCAATCAAGACGGTGCAAACTCGTCTCCTCAGGCCGGCATAGCGGAGGCGACTGCTGCGCGTAGAAATTTATCTATGGTAGCAGTTGTTTCTGTTCATGGACCGCGATGTAGCTTAAAATCAGACGGAGTGTTGTCAAATGCTGGGTTACAATAAAAACGTTTATTGTCAATGTGCGCTACATTGCGTACAATCCCAATCCGCTAAGTTTATCGCTCCGCTTATAAAAGTATGTTGTATAAACAAATCGTTACTCGTTCACTCACCTTTACTTATACGGCTGTGTGACATTTGAAAACTTTTAGGTAACACTCATTTTTTTACGTGTTTTCTCTATAATATTGAAGTGTTCTTACCTGGAACAAAGATAAAAATATTATTACTAGATTTTAATCATATTAATGCGATAATAATAATAATAATTTCTCGAAAATTAGGTAACACAATAGGCGGCCTTATTACTGAGCAGAGCTCGGCATGTGACAACACTCCGCCTGATGTAAAGCTAGATAGAGTCCGGTCCGTGAATGGAAACAACTACTACTACAGAGAAAACCTGTGCGGGCAGCAGTCACCTCCGCTATACCGGCTAGAGGAGACGAGCACGCACCATCTAGATTGACAGTGCACACTCCTCTCGCTGTTCCTGGCTACCTCCAAACTGATTCTGAACATATTCACTTCACCGGTGGTAGTACCACTGAACTGCAGACTGGACGAATAACCATCATCAGTCTGCCTACTACTCTTTATTATCTTGTAAAGCAAAAGGCACAGTTTCGATCCATGTCGCCAGAACTTCGTATTATATTTAGTAAATACTTTAAAAAAAACAATCTTAAGCAGACGTCAATATATAGATAAATTATTGTTATATTTAAAATAATATGTAGCTGACTATACTTCACGCTATTCTTCACGAAACATTAATTTCACTCAAGTATAACTTAAAAGCTAAGTACAGTCGCCGGCAAAATTCTCATGAAATTAGAAGGAAAATGAAGCGGTTGAAGTATGAAATAACGAGTTACACTCAAGTACACTCAACAACACAACGTGTTAAATATTTAAGAAGCAAAACATGTAGATACAGTCTACATTTTTAAAATGAGGACTGACATATTTTATGTTTTATAAAATATTTTAACTGTTTACATTAATGGCCAGGCCACATAACTTGTTCTTTATAGTAGCTCCACCTGCGGTCCATGAGCAAATCTACAGGCAGCAGTCGCCTCCACTATGCCGGCTTGAGAATGTGTACCATCAATTGATAGAGTACACTTATCTCGTTCAACTCAAGCTAGTCACTTAAAAATGGTGGCACTGCGCTAGGACGGTAGACTGAGCTAATAACCAATCATCCTCATTCCTCTCGTACTTATTTGATTCTTTAATAAAAATTTAAATCGAATAACTCGACCGTGGCCAAGTGAGTAGCAAAACAAGCCCGGAATATCAAATCAAATCCTACAGTCTCACATCCTACCCGTGAAGTGACCTTGTCGCGTTTCGGGAACAGTTTGAAAGTAGCCAAGTATAGCGAGAGGAATGTGCACTGTCAATCTAGATGTTGCGAGCTCGTCTCTTCAAGCCGGCATAGTGGAGGCGACTGCTGCCCGTACAGGTTGTCTCTGTAGTAGCAGTTGTTCCCATTCATGGACCGCACTCTGGCTTTACATCAGGTGGAGTGTTGTTACATGCCGAGCTACAATTTAAAAAAAGGTTCTGTCAGTACCAACAATGTAACTAATGTTATTATGTACTTTATTACAGAGTCGAGCAATTAGTGTTTTTTTTTTTTTTGGCACGACATGTGACCTCGACTTGTCTGATGGTAAACGCAGTGGAGGTCCATGAGCATTGACGACTAGAGAACCGCTCGCACGGGGGCTCCAGTCGCCACCACTATGCCGGCCTGAGAAGGTGCTTTTTCACGCTCCGCTTGAAGGATCCAAGGTGAAAGGATTGGGAGAATACATGGGAGGGTAAAGCCGGTAAGTGTTACAAAATATATAATTAAAAACTCTGACTTGTGTATTATAATCATTTGTAGGGGACTTAATTAAGTTAACAAACTTTCTTGGCTTAAATGAAACTTAGCAAGTGTTAAACATCCATTCTGCACGTCACTTTAAGTTAGTATTGCCAACTAAAGCTATTAAAGTAGTCTTAGCTTCAAGAGATTTGCTATTAAAAACCTCTTTCATTTTTCTTTTAATCTTTCGAGCGGCCGTGATCTAGCGGTAGGACCCGCGTTCGAACCTCGCTAAATTCTAACTGTACCAACAGTACATTGTTATGTTATATGTATTTTGGTAGCTCAGTCGTCCTAGGGTAGTACCACCACTTTCGAATGTAACACCCGTGAAGAGAGATTGTCGCGTTTCAGGATCAGTTTGGAAGTAGCCAGGTATAGCGAGAGGAGTGTGCACTGTCAATCTAAATGGTACATGCTCGTCTCCTCAAGCCGGCATAGTGGAGGCAACTGCTGCCCGCACAGGTTCCTCTGTAGTAGCAGTTGTTTCCATTCATGGACCGCTCTTTAGCTTTACATCAGGCGGAGTGTTGTCACATACCGAGCTACAATAAAAAAAAAGTAGCCAGGTATAATATTCGCATATTCGTCTCTTCAAACCATAGCGGAGGCGAATGCCGCCTGTAGCAATTTCTCCGTTGTGGCAGTTGTTACGACGGCGAATATGGGAAATTATCCGTCGTCCTAATGACTGACTAAGGTGCTCGGAGAGTTGGTCTCTCGACCTCCCCCCTTCTAATATAATAAAAGCTTTTTATGTATTAATATTAAGTAGAATATAACCTCAAAGATGAGCCCAAAAAGCCTCGAGTTTGCAAGTTCACCTTCTGAGTTAAGTAAGATAGGAAAGTATCCCACTTTCAACAAAGTTCCCAACCTTTTAGTAGCCGCAAAATGTTGCTATTTACTTAAGTATACTAGGGTAGTATAATTTTAGTATTAACTATAATATCATATTTAAGAGTGATACGCAGACTAATGATGGTTATTAGTCCAGTCTGCCGTCCTGCTATAACGAGCAGAGTATACCCTATCAATCTGGATGGTGTACATTCGTCTCCTCTCGTCTCGTATAAATTTATCTGTAGTAGCAGTTGGTTTTGTGCAGTAGCAATTTTCTTATGTTATAAGTTCCAAAAATTGTAGATATAATAAATATAAATAAAATTCCAAAACATGTTTTTTTTTTAAATTATTGTAGCTTGACATGTGACAACACTCCGCCTGATGTAAAGCTAGAGTGCGGTCCATGAATGGAAACAACTGCTACCACAGAGAAATCTCTACATGCTGCAGTCGTCTTCACTATGCCGGCTTGAGGAGACGAGCATGTACCATCTAGATTGACAGTGCACACTCCTCTCTTATACCTGGCTACTTTCAAACTATCCCCGAAACGCGACAAGGTCACTTCACGGGTGTTACATTCGAAAGTGGTGGTACTGCCCCAGGACGACAGACTGGACAAATAACCATCATCAGTCTGCCTACCACTCTTTAATAGTGCCTATAGGCACTGAGCGACCAAAGTACATATAACAAAGGTACATTGGTACCGGTCTTTAGCGAGGTTCGAACACGGGTCTCATTGATCGTGAGTTCACGCGTCTTACCGCTAGACCACGGCCGCTCAAAATGTTATTATATAACTCGCATTACATAATTAAGTTAAACCCAAAACATGAAAATAAAGGGAAATTCAACCAAAAAGAACAATGAAAGTTTCTTTGTGAAGCGCACGGTCTTTTTAATTCAGTGGTGTTAGAACAAAAGGAGTTGAGAGGTGACGTCACTACAAGCCTCTATGTGATCTAAACTCATTACTCAGCTCGAGTAGGTATTGGGACCAATTTCACCATGCTCAACACGCCCTCGTAGGGCGAGTTTTATGTAACCATTAACAACAATAAATTATTTATTGCAGTTAACAAAGATATAGAAAATACTAAAGCATAAATAACTTACTACAATTGGCGGTCTTATCATTAAAAGTCATTTCTTCCAGACAACCAATTGTTTTTAGGTAAATTGTAAGGAAAACAGAAAAGCGGGTGGTGCAGGAAGTAGTACCTATTATTAAATAATATTTTAAAAAATTCGGCCAGGAGAACAATATTACATTACATCAGATGCACACAGTTAAACTGCTGCAGACGCCTCGATTGATATCTTAAATTTTGTTTTAATTTTACCAATTGCATCAGCGGGGACGACAGACGACGAAATTGTCGTGTGATTCCCCGAAACGTCAATAGAATTGACCGGAAAGGGTGCGCCAAAAAAGGTTTACCCTTCGGTAGCGTAACTTTTTGTTTTGGCTTTTGGATGACATCACACCACGGGGATAAAAAAAAGAGTTAGAAATTTACGTTAAAATCTTACAAAGATCTGTATTTAGTTCTTGCTAAACAGCATCAACAATTTTTTTTGTAGTAGTCCAGCGTGTGATCAGACTTCGCCTGATGTTAATACATGGGCAAAAAACAACTGCTACCTGAGAAATATGTTTGCAAGTCTCATCGTCCACGATGAATTGAGGACACAAATGTGACCGACTTTCGTTATACCCAACTGTTTCCAAAATAATCCCGAAACGCGACTAGCTCAGTTAAAAATAGTGGTACTACTCCGGTACAGTAGACTGAGCTAACACCATTCTTTAATTAATTTTACAGGACATCAGCGCAGAGTTTTGCATCTAGTAAAATTGGTCCGAATTTATACCAGTCGAACGGACTTCTAATCCGTGTCGAGTGAGACTGTGTTGTAGCAACCCTTTGTTACTTTGTACCCGTGTCTCCTATACCGATGTCTAGTGTGTTATCTTACACAACACATTGGTTATTTGATAACGTAGTTGGATGTCAGAAGCATGGTTCAAATTATCAATTATAGATTTTGTATTGTGTTAAAGATTCCACCATATTTTTTAGTTCTATCTTTTAGATCAAATCTCATACAGCTTCCAGAATTATAATTTCTTCGTTTTGTACATCGAATTGTCTGATATCTTGAAACGTTTAGCAGCAACAGCTCATCAATATATGATCATTTTGGCTGCATGGGTTGTTAATTTACTATAGAATTCATAGAGCATAGTGCTCCAATGCTCAAAGATATATATTTATATATTTCGCCTTAAAGGCATTTTTTTAAATTATATTATTCTGTGGATGATTATCAGATTATAAAGGATAACATTTATTTTTTTATATTAAACCGAGGAAAAAGAAGTAGATGTAAATCTGCCAATTTTTTTTTGTATTAAAAACAAAAGGATTTTAGGTATGGAGTCAGGGTAATAAAGAATTTACAAGCTTTTAGTTGTTACTTTTTTAAGTCGTATATTTTGACAACCAATATTATAAATCGTCTCCTTGACTACCGTTTTGTTTTTCTCTTAAAATGTGTAGATGGAGTCAGGGTAATAAAGAATTTACAAGCTTTTAGTTGTTACTTTTTTAAGTCGTATATTTTGACAACCAATATTATAAATCGTCTCCTTGACTACCGTTTTGTTTTTCTCTTAAAATGTGTAGGCACAGTCCCTACACTACTCCCCTCCTAATAGTTGCATTAGAAAAGAATGTTTACAATATTTACAAAATCATATTACTTCCACTTGGTTTAAAAATCGTACTACTTTTATATATTTCCTCTTATTTGGATGTATTTCAATTTTACTACAATCTTCTATCCCTTCCACTCCATTAATACTTTCAGAATCTGTAAACGCTGGCTTTAAACGATCCCTTGAAACATTTGCCTTTTTTCCATTAATTTCTATAGTGAAATATTTATCTGTCCGAGAGATTACTTTATGAGGTCCTGTATATGCAGGAGTTAAAGGTGGTTTAACTTTATCTTCACGAAGAAACACATATTTGCTTGTTGAAAGTGCTGGGTGACAATATATCTTCGGTTTGCTGTGCCATGTAGGAGCAATGGGGCGAAATTGTTTTATTGTATGTTGCAAATTTTCAACAAATGTTGTGGGTGGAATGCTTAAATCTTTAGGTGTTTCGAAAAAGTCTCCAGGTAATCTCAGATATCGACCATATACGAGTTGTGCTGGGCTCATTTGTAAATCTTGTTTAACTGTGGTCCGCAAACCTAATAAAACAGCTGGTAATTCTCGAGTCCACTTCTGTTTTGCCTTTTTCAATCTGCATGTTAGTGCAACCTTCAGTGTGCGGTGCCATCTCTCAACCAGGCCATTGCATTGTGGATGATATGCAGTCGTGTGTTTTATTTCTGCTCCCATTAGTTTTGATAATGATTTAAATAATTTGGATTCAAAATTTTTCCCTTGATCTGTTGTTATTTGTATTGGTGCACCAAATCTACTGATCCAATTTTCCCAAAAGGTGCGACTTACAGTTTCTGCTGATTGATCTTCAATGGCGAATGCTTCGGGCCATCGTGTATAACGATCAATACATGTAAGTAGATAGCGTTTCCCATCTGAGATTGGTAAAGGTCCAACGATGTCAATGTGAATGCAAGAAAAGCGTTCATCAGGGCCTGTAAAAATTTGAAGTGGTGTTTTCTCATGTCTTGTGATTTTGGATTGTTGGCATGCAATACAATTTTGAACGAAATTGCATATGTATTTAGACATATGTGGCCACACATATCGTTGTTTTATTAATTTTACGGTGGATTTTCTCCCTGGATGCGAAAAACCATGAATATGTTTGCAGATTTGTTCCCTGAATACTTTTGGCACGTAAGGTCTAGTTGTGTTTCCATCAAAACTGCAATAAATTTTAGTATTATCATTGATTTGTATTCTTGTTAGTTTGAGTTTTTGTTTGTTCTCAGAATTCAATAGATGTTTTAATTCCATATCTTCTTCCTGAGCATGTGACATTTCTTCATGAGTCGGTATTATTGCCTGTTCAATTGAGCACAAACGAGAAAGAGTATCAGCCACGACATTCTCCTTGCCAGCTATGTGTTTAATTTCTGTTGAAAATTCTGAGATGAAGGATAATTGCCTTGATTGTCTTGCGCTTGCTTTGTCTGATTTTTGTGTTAAAGCATAAGTTAAGGGTTTATGGTCTGTATAACATGTAAAGATACATCCTTCTAGCATGTGTCGAAAATGTTTAATAGTAGAATAAATTGCCAACAATTCACGATCATAAGTAGAATACTTTCCTTCCGTCGGAGTAAGTTTCCTGGAAAAGAAACCTAGTGGTTGCAACTTTTTGTTTACAATTTGGTGTAAAACTCCTCCTATGGCAGTATCTGAAGCATCAGTATGAAGAGTGAGTGGAGCATTAGGAAATGGATGACTGAGAGTGACAGTGTTACTAACTGCATTTCTGGTGTCTTCAAATGCTTTTTCTTGTTCTGCTGTCCATGCTATTTTGGAATGTTTCGGCCCTGTGATGCTGTTAAGAGATGCTTGTATTTTAGCACAATGTGGAATAAATCTTCTATAAAAATTTACCATTCCAAGAAAACGTCTTAATTCATCTATAGTTTTGGGTTTGTTGAAGTTTTTGATAACTTGTAACTTACTTTCTAACGGCTTGATTCCCTGAGAAGATATAGTATGGCCCAAATAGGTTATTTCAGTTTGAGCAAAAGTACATTTAGCTTGATTTAATGCTATGCCATAATTTTGTATACGTATCAAGACTTTTTCTAAATCCGTAATATGTGTGTCAAAATCTTTAGATGCAACCAGGATGTCATCAACATATGCAAAACAACAATCTAATCCTTGTAAGACTTCATTAATAAATCTTTGAAAAGTCTGGGCTGCATTACGAAGACCATATGGCATGAATGGAAATTCGAATAAACCAAAAGGAGTGTTTATAGCGGTTTTTGATATGTGCTCTGGCGCAATTGGAATTTGCTGATAAGCTCTGATGAGGTCCAATTTAGTAAATATATGCTTGCCATAAAGAAGAGAAGTGCAATCTTGAATATTTGGTAATGGATATCTGTCTGGAATAGTTACGTTGTTAAGTTGTCGATAGTCTCCACAAGGTCTCCATTCTCCATTAGGTTTAGGAACCATGTGCAATGGATTAGCCCAAGGGCTGTTAGATGGTCTGCAAAGTCCTAAATTTTGCATGTTTTCAAAAACCTCCTTAGCTACTTTAAATTTATCAGGTGCTAGGCGTCGTGGTTTACAATATATTGGGTTTCCGAGTGTCTCTATCTTATGTTTTGTTGTATGTCTGACTGCTGAAATATCTTGTTTACCATTTTGCAAGGTTGAGTTATATTTTTTTAATAGCGCAGCAATTGGGTCATTTGGGTTGATTACACTGACAGTTGGGAATTGAAAATCATCATCTTGATAAAGTTGTCCTTTTGAAGATAAAAAGGTATTGCGATCTATAAGTTTTCCAGCGGTTAAGTCCACAATTAGGTTGAAATGTTTGAGGAAATCAGATCCAATGATAGGTTTTTTAACATCTGCTATTGTGAATTGATAGTTGAATTTCCTTCCGAGGCCAAAATCGAGTGTTAATAATCGATCTCCATACGTTTTGATTTGTGTATTATTAGCGGCAAATAATGTTTGATTTGATGTTCCTTTTGCCTTATCTGAGTATCTAGGAGGTACAATTGACACGTCGGCTCCTGTGTCCACTAAAAAGGAGCATTTCGAAGTGATGTCTGTGACGAATAAACGACTGTAGTCGAGATGACAGGAGCAAGTCGCCACTGCTTGCTCCCGTGTTAGTTTTCCGCTTGACTGAAACTGCAAGGCTGTTGGCATTTGTAGGCTTTTTGACCAAATGTCTGATGGTACCAACACCAATTATTAGGCTGTTGGCTTGCAGAACCTGGTTGACGATATGGTGAAAGATTTCTACGTGAAAATTGGCGTTGAAGATTTTGAAATCTTTTTGGGGAATGGCTTCTGGTGTTTTGTTGTAAAAATTGTTTCAATTGTGAGATATCTTTTCTAATTTCTAATATTTCCGTATTAATATTGTCTAATGGTTGAGGTGTTGAAGAGCAAGCCATAACGTTAGTGGTGACATCAACTATTTTGTCTGCAATGTCGCTCATCTTCTCTAAATCATCCGTCGAAGCTTCTAAAATGACTCTGGTGGATGTTGGTAATCTTTGTAGCCAAATTTGTTTAAGAATTTGGTCATTGGTGTTGTGTTTTACTAATAATTTCATTTCACGGAGTAGTTGCGAAGGTTTTTTATCGCCCAGTTCTATGCCGGATAACAATTTCCTTACTTTTTGTTCATCCGTGTGTGAACATCGTTTGATAAGAGCGGATTTAAGATGTTCGTATGAAGGCGGGTTGGCAGATTTCAGTAGGTCCGCCACATCTCTCATCGTTTCGTTATCGAGTGATGTTATAAGATAATTGTACTTAGTTTTGTCTCTACTAACATTTGCGAGTGCGAATTGTGCTTCAATTTGAAGAAACCATAGCTCTGGATCGGCCTTCCAAAATGTAGGCAATTTAATGTTAATTTTGGATATTGTTTGTATTTCGTCTTCTTGTTCGACTTCTGCAGTGTTCATTTTGTATTCGGGGTCACCAGTTTAGGTATGGAGTCAGGGTAATAAAGAATTTACAAGCTTTTAGTTGTTACTTTTTTAAGTCGTATATTTTGACAACCAATATTATAAATCGTCTCCTTGACTACCGTTTTGTTTTTCTCTTAAAATGTGTAGGCACAGTCCCTACAGGATTAATGCCTATACAGCCTGGATTTTATTCTCATTATCTCCATTATTTAATCCGTCTTAACAGCTTTTGTGACAAATATTTATATTGGTTCTTGAGTGTTCCCCATACCCAGTACATCACACGGCCGTGGTCTAGCGGTAAGACGCGTGAACTCACGATCGATGAGACCCGTGTTCGAACCTCGCTAATTTTGACCAATGTGACTATGTTATATGTACTTTGGTCGCTCATTAAAGAGTGGTAGGCAGACTGATGATGTTATTTGTCCAGTCTGCCATCCTGCGATAGTACCACCACTTTCGAATGAAACACCCGTGAAGTGACTGTGTCGCGTTTCGGGAATAGTCTGAAAGTAGCCAGGTATAACGAGAGGAGTGTGCACTGTCAATCTAGATGGTACATGCTCGTCTCCTCAAGCCGGCATAGTGGAGGCGACTGCTGCCCGCACAGGTTTCTCTGTAGTAGCAGTTGTTTCCATTCATGGATCGCACTTCAGCTTTACATCAGGCGGAGTGTTGTCACATGCCGAGCTACAATAAAAAAAAGTACATATAACATTGGTACTGGTCAGAATTTAGCGAGGTTTGAACAAGAGCTTCATCGACGAGCTTTACCGCTAGACCACGGCACTCCTAATCAGGTAGATCATTGGCATATTTAAATATTTCTTTATTAAAACCACGCTACAAGCTTTACAATAGGTCTGGGGGCCTATTGCGCAAAATACGTAGAAGTTGAAATGAAGTAGAAGTGTAGTCGAAGCGCAGCGGAAGTCGAAGTTGAGCGGTTTTATAACTTGGTATTGCGGACAGATAAAGGCGTAAACTTATAATCTGCTATCGACAGAAGTTAAACATGGTTCAATAGAAGATAAACTTCTAAATGGGGAGACCACAGTTAAAAAATATTTTTACAAATTCAAAATTTACACTGTAATAATTTGAGAATTTGAGTTTTAAAAAATATTGTTTTTATTTTATAAGAATAAAATTACATATCTTTATTACTATATGGGCAAAACAATCATTTAAAATGATAAAAAAATAAGAATGAATTTATTAAATTATTTTCTGACAATGGGGTTGAACACTAATTTTTTATCCCGACAGAGGTCGCATGGGCGAGTGTTCCCACAAAATCTGTCACAGGTGTCATACACCATATAAAATTTTGTAAACAAACCGGTTTTCTATTAATAAAAACTAAAAATGACTAAATGTGCTGCCTATAAATGTAAAAATATAGGTGTTCATAAATTTCCTAAAGATCCTATGCGCAGAAAGTTGTGGGAAAGAAGTCTTAAAAGAAAAAACTGGAAAGCTACAATACAATAGTTTGTAACCTAACATAGGGATAAAGGAAGCCACTGTAAACATTATTTCTTTTTCCCCTAATCCGTCGAGTCTTTAATCAATAGACTGAACAAATAAGCTGAAACGTGTCAGTGGCAGCTGTCTACTGAAAATGGCAATCATTAAGCTGAAATCTGGAAGTAATAATGTTCCTCAGGAGTTGAAAGGCACAATCAACTTGTAGCGCACAATAATGTGGAAGCGCTTATTAATTCATTAAGATAATTAATAAAATCCAGAATTTGTAGGCAGACTGATGATGGCTATTATTACTGATGACGGTATAGACTTATCAAGCCGGCATAGCGGACGTGACTGCTGTCTGCGGACATTTTCTTTTTGTAGCAGTTGATGCCCTTAAAAGCCTTTAAGCATGTGTTACAAGCTGCAATTTTCCATGTGAAAAGAACTTCTGGGTCGACGTAATGACTTTTATTCAAGGTATTCATACACATACATGCCTATATTAGCGGTACGTTTGCGGTTTTAAATGGCTTATAGATGACTAGCTGACAGTTCCCGGCGCTGCCCGGGTTTTTTGAAGTTATTGTTACACATAAGATAAAGATAATGCTTTATTATAAATTACCTATAGCTGTTACCCACAGCTTATTTTAGACGATTTAGTTACATAATTAATAGAATATATTTTAAAGTAGTTTTAAAAAGAATATATTTTTTAAAGCGGTCTGGTACCTCGTAGAGCTACACGCCCCTCCCGCCCGCCTCTCCCCGCCTCGTCATCATACGCCGCGTGTGAATTTTGTTTTAGAGTTATTTTAAAATTGTATTATCTTATAAGAAGTTTATTGAAATTAGGTGATGTCAAAGACAATTGTGTTCACAGTTAAATACTCTTAATTAATAACACATTTATTTTGATAAAGATTAATATTATTATGTTTCGACCAAATTTGATTATCATAAAAACGGTTATTGTGAGTTAATCTTAAAAGATAGACATATACTGTCGCGGATATTTTTTTTAGATAATTTAAAGAGGAATAATTCTTTCATACATATTTTTTGGGTATCTCGAACGGTTTTCGCAGCGCACGCAACGGAAGCCCTCAAAGATGAACAATTTTGATTTATAATAAAAACGGTTATTGTGAGTTAATCTTAAAAGATAGACATATACTGTCGTGGACAGTTTTTTAGATAATTTAAAGAGGAATAATTCTTTCATACATATTTTTTGGGTATCTCGAACGGTTTTCGCAGCGCACGCAACGGAAGCCCTCAAAGATGAACAATTTTGATTTATAATAAAAACGGTTATTGTGAGTTAATCTTAAAAGATAGACATATACTGTCGTGGACATTTTTTTAGATAATTTAAAGAGGAATAATTCTTTCATACATATTTTTTGGGTATCTCGAACGGTTTTCGCAGCGCACGCAACGGAAGTCCTCAAAGATGAACAATATTCCCCGTTTTTTCCACATTTTCGACTGTTTCTTCGCTCCTATTAGTCGCAACGTGATGTTATATAGTCTATAACCTTCCTCGATAAATGATCTATCTAACACAAAAAGAATTTTTCAAATCGACCCAGTAGTTCCTGAGATTAGCGCGTACAAACAAACAAACAAACTCTTCAGCTTTATAATATTAGTATAGATGTATAATATACGATTTAAAAAAAATGCCCAAATTGTTAACAAAACAATATTAAAAAATAATATCCTTTTTTTTAATTTATTTCAATTTTTCGATTACCAATCAATTGCTAATGTTTAATTACATTTAAAAAAAACAGAAATCATCAATTATATTAAAGCATTTAATATAATTATAACCAAAAATATTGAATAGGAAATGTCAAGTTACCGAAATGTCCGAGTTTTTTTTTATTTTTTTATTGTAGCTCAACATGTGACAACACTCCGCCTGATGTAAAGCTAGAGTGCGGTCCGTGAATGGAAACAACTGCTACTACAGAGAAACCTGTGCGGGCAGCAGTCGCCTCCACTATGCCTATTTGTTAAAAAAAGACATTCGTAGTCTTAAACAATACTTAAACCAGAAAATTACAATGATTGTGAAAGGAATGCTTCGATGATTTGGCCACTTGGAAAGGATGAATGAAAGGAGATTGACGAAAGGAATATATAAATTTGATGTGAATGGATGCGTTAAACAAGGCAGACCCAGAAGGGTGTTTTCCGATCATATCGGCTGAATAAAAGCTGGGGCTGCCTAGTGCTCATAACCGTCGGGCGTGCATGAAGAGAATTGTGGATGTGAGGGAAGCGAGGGAGTGGTGTCAGGATCGTGGTAAATGGCGTTCCGTTATCTCTGCCTATCTCTCTGGGGAAAAGGCGTAACAATTGTATTGTATTGTAATTACTTCAAAAGAAATCGAAGATGAAACTTGAAGACAAAAGTTTTTCAGTGGAACCTTCAAAATGGCAAATTTCCAAGACCTAATCTAACAGAATGAATCAAAGTGAAATAAACTGTTTTTGGCAAAAGAAACTTAGAAAGTTAACTCTATTAAGAACAAAGTTACGGTTTTAAACAAAAAATTAGTTCCTGCAAATTAAATTTTACCTGCGATTTGACAAAATCTTTCCAGTGATATAAAAAGTGTAAAGGAAAGGGTTTCCCAACTTTACAAAATTTACAATGTAAAGAACGGTAAGTTAAGTTATTAGTCTAATCTGCGGTACCGTACTACCACTTTCAACCACTACCAGTCGAGTTTCAAACATTCGTCTCAAGCAGGCATAGGGATGCGATAGCTGCCTACATACTGGGCTATACTATATAAAAAAAATGTATATAAAAAAATCTAACCCCAAAGCCCAGAGCAATTTTTTTTTTTAAATAATATCATTATTATTTGCTACGAACAATTTAATGAAAATTTCTATAGAGTTGTATATTGTAGAAACACAAAGTGCTGCTAAATAAAATAAAAATGATGGATAAAGAAAGAATATCTGCTTATCTCTTTAAGGAAATGTCGTGAATATACGTGTGACATATTTGAAGAATTAGGGCATACATTGAAAGCAAAATGGTGGCAGCATCTAAAAGAAAATTATATTCGCGGAAGGCTACTCGGCAACACGTTTCAATTTAATTCGATATTACTTCTCGAAGCAAACCTTTCTTACAGGCGTTAATATACGCGGTCAGCTGCTGGGGAGTAAACTGAGAAAAAACTAGATCGTCACCGTCATCGTTAGCGCCACTATTAATGTTCTCCCTTCATATCTCTCTTTTGTTTATTTCGCTTTGCCTGTATCAGGCAATCTAATATTTTAACATTTTTGGCTATGTATTATTTTATTTATAATACTTATTATCTCTACAGGCAGCAGTCGCCTCCGCTATGCCGGCCCGAGGAGACGAGTATTGACAGAGAGACATCGCACACTCTTCTCATTATTCAAATAAATTTTTGTTTCTGTAACACAAGAACAAAAAGAAAAACAGAATAGACCATCGAGTACAGTCAGCAACGTTATAGGCATGAATAAATTCAATTAACTAGTCTTGTACTTAGAAAACTATTTTCTATTTCTAAGATTATGAATAAACATTTGTTCCAAAATAAATTCAGCATAAACATAAACAGACAGACTTGTCTCCTCAAGCCAGCATAGCGGAGACAGCTACAGTCTATAGAAATTTATCTCTAGTAGCACTGCTATCTGTAGCAGTATCCCGTACATGGACTGCACTATATCTTTACATCAGACGGAGTCTTGACTGCTCAGGAAAGATCAGGGGAGGAGTACTCTCAACCGACGTGCATGTCTGAGGAGTGAGAAGTCGCTGGTTCTCTATGTTTCTGCTTACCTCGGAAGAGCCAGAGAGCAAAGGATGAGAAGAAGAAAATTGAAACGTATTTATGTATGACCTTTAATAGGGAAACCAATTGAAATCGACTTACATGAACGCTTTTCCACTTGTGTATTTATTTAATTTTAATTAAAGCTCCAGTAATAAAAACATATACAATAAGAACCAATTTCTATTTAAAAAAATATTAATTAAATAACTTTAAAAGCATTTTATTTTGGGAGAAAAATAACATTTCATAACATATTTACTGAAAACAAGAGGCGAACTTAATTGCAGCCTTTTCAGAATCACGTTAAAGTAAATAGAAAAGTAACGTTTACAAAAAAAGTTGGGGGAGTGAAGCACGACGTTCCCCGCGGTTTATTTACGGTAGCGACAGCAAACAAAATTGCTACCGAAGCAGTTACTTTACACTTAATTAAAAGGAAAGTCATTAGGAAAACTGTAGATACGTTGACACGTGATAACCCTACTAAATCTTGATTAGAACGACCGTGGTCGAGTTGTCATTGATGTGGTTTGCAATAGATAACCCCGTTACGAATATCCCGACCGGTACCAATGTATCTGTGTCCATGACATACTCGTAAACAACTATGACAACTCTCCGTTTGATATTAGAGACAACTTTTTTTTTTTTTTGTAGCTCGACATGTGACAACACTCCGCCTGATGTAAAGCTAGAGTGCGGTCCATGAATGGAAACAACTGCTACCACAGAGAAATCTCTACGAGCTGCAGTCGCCTCCACTATGCCGGCTTGAGGAGACGAGCATGTACCTTCTAGATTGACAGTGCACACTCCTCTCTTATACCTGGCTACTTTCAAACTATCCCCGAAACGCGACAAGGTCACTTCACGGGTGTTACATTCGAAAGTGGTGGTACTGCCCCAGGACGACAGACTGGACATATAACCATCATCAGTCTGCCTACCACTCTTTAATAGTGCCTATAGGCACTGAGCGACCAAAGTACATATAACAAAGTTACATTGGTACCGGTCTTTAGCGAGGTTCGAACACGGGTCTCATTGATCGTGAGTTCACGCGTCTTACCGCTAGACCACGGCCGCTCATTAGCCTCTATAGAGAACTAACTCTAACTCCTACTATAGAGAAATATCTGCAGACAGAAGTCGCCTCCGCCATGCCGGCTTAAGGAGACAAATATCACCATCAAGTCGGCGACAGTGCACACACTCCGCTTTATACTTAGCTACTTCCAAACTAATCCCGAATCGCGAAAACTTCACGGGTGTGTAACTTGAAAGTGGTGGTTCTACGGCAGAATGGCAGACTGTGTTAATAACCATCATCAGTCTGCCTACCACTCTTAGTTCAGTATGATGAACTATATTTATTTTTTATTTTGTTTTGGCAACAAACAGTCATCAGAAAAATTGTTTACAAAATAAAAGAATTACATGCTAAGTAGACCAATAATGCCGCGAAAATACTAACAATAATTAATAAAAATTAAATGCAAGTCCGACAACGGTAAAGCAAAGAGAAAATATATATTTAAAAAAAAACATAAAATAATGATGATACACAAGAAAAACAAAAAATAATAAAAAATAACTTATAAGTATGGACAAAAACCTACAAATACAGGTTTTTGTTTCTGGTTTGTTGTCAGGTCTTCTGGAATAAGTATAAAATTAAAGAGTAAGTATCCTCTTCTCTGATAATAGACCGCATTCTAGTATAGTATAAGATAAAGTAAAATATGATTAATTAATTAAACACGAAATTATTTTGCTAACCCTACACATATTCCCGGTATTCAGTTGAGAATGTTAAAGAAACTTGTGTTCAACATAATACGCGCCCCGTGTATAAATATCAAATAGGTACTGTTAAAAAAATATTTTAATATAAAAAAATATTGTAGTATACAATTTTTATTTAGAATATTATAGTAATAATAGATGGTTTTTTGTCAATTAAAATTAAATAAAAAATCTGTCGTCTTCGGGTACCACTCAAGTTTAACATCCGTGTAGTGTCTTATCGCATTTCGGGATCACGTTAAAAGTATAACAAGAGAAGTGTGTCGTACATTCGTCTCCGCAACCGGCATAGTGGAGGTGACTGCTACCTGCAAACATTTCTCTGTATGTAGTATTAGTGGTGTAACACGTGGTTAAAGAGATTTATCTGTCTTTTTACATCTTGAATATTTATCCCATTTTGAAATATATTTTTTCTTTTTTTTTATATGGTATTATAACAATTTGCCAGTGTCAAAGTGAATATTTTTGCATCAATTTAATAATATTGTGCATCACGAGTCATTCATTCATCACACTAAACTGTCAGGTCAAGTCTTAGTCAAGTCAAAAATTGCTCCAGTAAAGTGGCAGAATCTTTACTGAAATTTTCTATGGAGTTTTGGAGAGAAAATGGAAACACAGGTTCTCTTCTTTTGAATTGTTTGCCCACACACACTCACGCACGTTCACGGACACTTAATGGTTAATAACCATTACACATTACCACTCGAAGAAGAACAAGTTTAAGAAAATAATTCAAGACAGATAACCTGAAGTCTCAAGATGGCCGCCAAAACTCCGTATATTTTTTTAAATGGCTATATGGCAGTGCTGGTATCACAGGCGCTGAGCGTTCAAAGTACATAGTTATAACATTGGTACCGGTCAGAATTTAGGGAAGTTTGAACATGAGTCTCATAGCCTGTACCGCTAGATCACGGCTCGTAAAACGTATAAACGTAAGTTATATGTTAGTTTTACCGCGGCTTCGTACGCTTTTAATTAATATTTAACGTTCTCTCAAACAAACGTTACCCAAAAAAAAACCTTAAATATATAAATTACCTTTCTAACTGCCCCCAAAAGGAAAAATCGTCTGTTAGATATCTACGGAGTATAACTTCGTAAAGGTAAGAATTTAAAGAAATATTTGACCCTTTTCTTGAAAAAAAAAGTCTGAAAGGAAAAGATCTCACGATTTCATTCAAACGTAAAGTAACTTTTTCATCTTTTGGCCCTTTTTTTTCTAAAACACAACCTTTTTTATATTCATTTGTAAAAATATAATTTTATATCCAAAATTTTACGTTTAACGCCTTAGAATCTCTGAAACCGCGATGAATGCAGTCCACGAACGGAGACAACTGCTAATATAGATAAACTGCATACAACAGTCACCTCCGCTATGCCGGCTTGTGGCGACACATCTGCCTAGGTTGACAGTGCATACTCTTCTCGTAAACGCGACGGGTGTTACATCCGATTTTTCCACAAAAAAAAACCATTTAGAAAACAAATAAAACAACGATAGTTCCAGGTACATATAACTAAAACGATTGGTAGATCTTTTCGTGTGTGTATTTACTTCCCGTGTGCTCCATTACTCACTATTTGACAGGCACTTGCTGGCTGTACTCGGCTGTGACAAATTAACTATCTGCCAATTTAGACGGCGACCCTACATGTAGATACTAACCTAACAATTTATCTATACAAATTACAATATCTACACGATTTTTTACCATATTTTTTTTATTTTTTTATTGTAGCTCGACATGTGACAACACTCCGCCTGATGTAAAGCTAGAGTGCGGTCCATGAATGGAAACAACTGCTACCACAGAGAAATCTCTACGGGCTGCAGTCGCCTCTACTATGCCGGCTTGAGGAGACGAGCATGTACCATCTAGATTGACAGTGCACACTCCTCTCTTATATCTGACTACTTTCAAACTATTCCCGAAACGCGACAAGGTCACTTCACGGGTGTTACATTCGAAAGTAGTGGTACTGCCCCAGGACGACAAACTGGACAGCAAAATATAAGCAAAAGCCTCCTTTTCTAGAGACAGCAGTCACCTCCGCTATGCCGGCCTAAGTAGATGATTGTGCAACCATCCAGGTTGACAGTGCACACTTTTCTCGCTGTACCTGGCTAATATGGGGGTAGTATTACCTCAACACAACAGACTGCTAATAATCATCATCAGTCTGCCTACCACTCGTATTTCAAAGGCTTCTCTAATAAAAACTATATTATTAACTGATTTTTTTTAAAGTTTAGACAATGTATGAAAATTGTATAGATATTACTTATGTATTTAATTATTGCGGCCATTCAAGTCCACAGATATTTTTAGTATATGAAGTTTCTCGGGTATAAATTATAAACGTTAGGACATGAATTCCGGACCTTACGAAATGGGCCGTTGAACATCTAAACTCTAAAGGATTAATGGTTAAACAACGTTCGATAAATTAATGTGCACAAATGGATAATGTACCCACACATTCCAATTTAATTCTCTAATATTATTTCTTAACGGACACTAGACGCTCGGCTGCCTGAGAGTAAACTGGTAATAAACGTGATCATCACTGTCATTGATAACGATAGTCTTCTCCCTCCATTGAGAGCCTTATATCTCCTGATTACACTAAGCGCTTCAACCTTGACAGTACCAAAAAACACGCAAAAAAAAAAAAAAAACTCCCTATTATTTTCACATCACGCCTAATGCATTCATATTGAATAAACAGAAGAAAAAAAATGTGTTCTATATACATATGTACCATAATTTTTCAAATATAATGATTTAAAAAAAATCGGCCAGTTATATCCGAGAAAAACTGCATCACAAATTGATTTAGAGCTGCTATAGGCACTATTAAAAGAGTGGTAGGCAGACTGATGATGGTTATTTGTTTAGTCTGCCGTGTTGGGGCAGTACCACCACATTCGAATGTAACATCCGTGAAGTGACCTTGTCGCGTTTCGGGAATAGTTTGAAAGTAGCCAGGTGTAACGAGAGGAATGTACACATGTGTCAACCTAGATGGTGCGTGCTCGTCTGCTCAAGCCGGCATAGAGGCGACAGTTTCTCTGTAAAGCAGTTGTTTCCATTCATTGACCGCACTCTGGCTTTACATCAGGCGGAGTGTTGTCACATGCCGAGCTACATAATAAAAATTGTTTAACAAACATTACGAAACAATAAATGTCTAACAAAGGATTACTGAGAGACCGGTTTTTCAATAACTTAAATTCAATTAACAGAGCAAAAATTGGAAATTGAAAAAAAATCTGCAAATGTCCGAAAGTCGATGAGAGAGACCTTTTTAATAAAAATAAATTGCCGATTAATTTCTGGATTTATCCGCCGTCGATTCAGCATATTGTTGACTCTCTCCGACGTATTAAAAAAAGCTTTTTGTCTCTTTCCTTTAGATATGAGGAAAACATTTTCACATTGTTCATTGTTGCCGTGTACTGTAAAAAATAATTGTTGTGTATAATTAGTTCTGTTCTTTGTCAAATATCAAAAATAATGAGATTCTGTATTTTTTTAAATTAAATTCTAACTTCTAACCTTATATTTGATGTAATTATTACTCGCTGGAATCCAATAGAGAGGTTTCCTAATTTTTTTTGCCGTCTACGGAGTGAATTTAGCTGAATGGCTGGAACCATCACCAGACTGACACTGGACGCGATAAACCAACGTACAATTTTTTTTATTTTTTATTTTAATAAAATAATAGAATTTGAAAATAATATCTGTACCCATGGGTACTATATTTTCATCACAAATTTTAGACGCTAATAAAATAAGATAATTTAATTAAAGTCATAGGCACTAACTTCAGAATTAGTTAACTGATTTACTTACTTAGCTCACGCCTTGTTCCCACTGGGGTAGGCAGAAACTATGGAGCGCCAGCGACTCCTCTCTCTACATACCACTTTCGCTTCGACCACATCCATTACTCCCCTCATGCCTGCACGTCGGTTGAGGGTGCTCCTCATCTGTCCCTTTCTCAGCAGTTGACCGATCTGACTGAGAAAGGTCTTCCTAGGGCGCCCCCTTCCGACACTGCCATCCACTTTCGCGCAATAGATCTTTTTAGTTAATCTCCTTTCATCCATCCTTTCCAAATGACCGAACCTTTACTTAACTGACTTCACAATAAATATCATCAAGTCAACATAGCGGAGGCGACTGCTAACTGCAGACATTTTTCTGTGGTAGTTCAGTCTCATGAACTGCACTCTGACTAGCCTAACAAGCGAAGTACGGTCTCATAAAAAAAAACAGTGTAACTATAAATAAAAAACCAAATGCACTGTATTCTAGCGTATGCACAATAATTACCTGCATGACATGGGCGGAAATTACGTTAGGATAAAGGGAAAGTTTTAAGGGATATCAAATACTAGGACCGGGTCATTTGTGGTTTGCATATATGGGTATCTATTTGAGAGTGTGCCCATAACTGACCAATAGGAGGCGAGGCTTTTGTTTCATTTCCGCAGTTACGGAAAATAAGTTATTTTTATTGGTTATTATTACCCTATATTTGTATATGTTTACGTGCATAGACCATACTAATTCAGTGCATGCACCTCAATGAAAAAAGAGAGAGGCATCAACCCTGATGGTGTGAAGGAGAAAGCACGATGGTGTAGAAAGGAAAACCCGGTACAGATAAACTTCTTAATGTAGGAGAATCTTGTACTTCTGCTAATATCGGAAGCAAATCGAGGTATGGGAGAGTTTATAAAAAAACTGAAAGATTGTGCTGTTAATTTTTTATTTTAGATTACTGGTAGTAGTAGTGATGATGATGATGATGATGATAATGATGATGATGGTGAGGATGATGATGATGATGATGATGATGATGATGATGATGATGATAACGGTGACGGTGATGATCACTTTTTTTTTTCAGCAACCAATCGCCTAACGTTCATTATTCGCTTCGTTTAACCCTAATAATTTATAAACAAAATATGTATAAAGAAAAATACTTGTATAATAAATAAAATGAACATATTTATATAATAATCTTCATTAATAAAAGCTAATGACATGAATAGAGTATCCCTGAAAAAAACCACTGAACATTTTACAGTAACGAGAAAATAAAATGACCACATATTTTTAATTAAAGCACCGAAATTAAGGGCTTTAGGGGCGACGGTAATCACGTACCGACGACGACGGCGGCGATTCATTGTAAAAATATAAAATCTCTTATATTTGACCCTTACCACGGGAAAACATCATGGCGGTAGTAGGACCACAGATTTATTTATTTATTATTAATTATCTACGAGACAAAAATGTCCAAAATACTTCTTACTAAAAATTGTAGCTCGGTATATGACAATACTCCACCTGATGTAAAACTAGAGTGCGATCCATGAACGGAAATAACAGTACTTACTACGGACAAACTTCTACAGGGCAACAGTCGCCTCCGCTAGCCAGGCTACTCCAAACTAATCCTACATCTACATCTACATCCGTTCTATTCAATTTTCATAATAATTTACTTAGTAATAAAAGATTTCTAGCATTTCGAGAGAACTACCAAAATCTCACAACCAGCTAAACAGTTAAATAACGGTATAAAAGTCAATAAAAATTAAACACTAAGGTCCAACCATTTTAACGTACAAAATGAGCAATTTAGCAGTGTCCCGTTGATAAGCCTTTTAAACCTCTACTATTTTATGTGTACCAAACGTGTGGAAAATGACCAGACAACAAAAGGTGATATGTGCCCATTATAACGATAAAAATTGCTAAGGGCACCTTTGTGTCACCTCTGAAGTTCCATCATGTCGGCATAGTAGAGCTGCAGATGCAGATATTTCTCTGTGGAAGCTGTCGTCTCCGCCTGACTTACGTATTGTGCACCAGCAATACCGCGTCATGTGACATCCGACAGTTATGTCTAGCCTAACTTTTAACATCAGGCATAGTCCGGTCACCTACATAGAAGTAGAACCAAAACGAAGCAGATTCGTCTCCACAAATCGGGCCACTGCCGTTCCAAATCTTTCTCTGTAGTTGCAGTTATCTCCACCCAAGGACTCTTACTTAGGCGGAATATGAGACCACAAGCTCAAAGCTCTGTGTTCAAACTGTTATCACTTGACATAGTATTATTGTTATTTTATTAATTGAGATTATTATCGTAGCATGTCGTCCTACTCTGTAATTGGAATTGCATTTAGTTTGTAAAATAGTAAGTAAGTAGCAATATTATAGTGTTGGTGTAATTTTGTTGGTAGGCTTATAAATAAATAAATAAATCTCGCAAAATTGTGACCAATGTAACTTTGTTATATGGTACTTTGGTCGCTCAATGCCTCTGATACAAGGCTAATATAAAACTAATAAAAACAGAGTATGTATACAATGTTTCTAAAATAACTTTATTAAAACATGACGCCAGTGCATGCATGAAATATATAAATTGCAACGTACTCCATTTTGTGATCATAATTACAATGTCAATCACAAACCTTTTAACAAAGAAAAACATATTTTCGCAGCTTCAACTAATAACACGTTATATTAAAACACAATTTCACTTCAATACATATTCATAATTATATTTATGTACACGTATACAGGGTATTTTTTTTTAATGGGACAGTATCGACTATGTACTACAGTATACTACAGTAGGTACCATGCACTGGATTTATTTTTGACTAACCTTTGCTGCTCCAATTTTTTTCTTCTAATACAATGAAATGATACTTACTGGAAACTAAGTCGAACCGCATCAAAAAAAATTTTTAATCAAAATAACTCATTTTTATGGACAACTCAAGCTTGACCAAAAAAAAATACTACGCTTAAATCGTTTTCATAAAAAAAGAAGTAAAACAGTTTTCCTATATCTCCTGTAGTTTCAGATTCCTCCATACTGTCCCAGTTAAAAAATAATGTAAGAGATTTCACTTTTTTTTTTCATTTCATTGTGTAAGATGTGGCACCTAAAGTTGGATCATTTACCAAAAAATTAATTATCACTGTTAAGCATGACTCAATGATTCCCACCACTGGTCGCCCTTAAAAATATAAAATTTAAAAAAGTGAATGATTGGATCGAAAAGTGACGCCCTAGACCTCGAGGAAGACCTTGGTCAACCGCTCGAGAAGAAATATTTAGCGATTGCTGACTACAGACGTTTATTTCTCCATGAAAAAGTATGTGCCCAAATCCGTATTTATTTTATTGATGTTAACCTAGAATACGGTCCACAAGAGGAAAATGTCTCGGCAACCAGCAATCGCCTCCGCGATGCCGGCTTAATGGTGAATGTGCACTGTCCAGATTGGCGCACGTTCCTCTCGTTATACGTGGCTGCTTCCGAGCTGATGAGCAAAAAATATCATCAGTATTTCTATCGATCTTGAATTTCTATTCCATTACCAGTATTGTTTATCTAAGTAAAGACATAAAGGCCGTCACATTGACAATCGTACATGTCCTAATTACAAAGTATTATTCATCAGTCAGATCGACATCTGAATAATAATTACAATCATGTTTAGATATAGCGAGGTAACACCAAAGTCTTTTAGCGACAATTTTTAATACACGTTTTATAATAGACTTTGTCTTATAGTAAACTGCTAATTTTACAAGATTGTCTACTGTACGTCTCCTTAAGCCGGCATAGTGGAGACGACTACTGCCTGCACAGGTTTCTCTGTAGTAGCAGTTGTTTCCATTCATCGACCGCACTCTAGGTTTACATCAGGCGGAGTGTTGTCACATGCCGAGCTACAATAAAAAAAATCTATCACCCCTAAAGAAAGGAGTCTTACAGTTACAAAAAAGAAGTCTGAAGAAATGGAACAAAGTAAGATTGCAATGAAAAAGAAATACCCGAAACATGCACCAATTAACATCGACACCTCATTACATAAAGTGACCATCTTCAAGTAACAGACCTCTAATTAGTAATGGCGAAAGTGAACGATTTCATGGCGTGTCATGAATATTAAAACATCACATTAGGCTTTTTCGTAAGTGTCAGACACATTCTTACCACGTACTGACAACAATCCTTTTCAACTCATTTGAAATTTAAACTTTAACTTTAACCACTTTAAGTTTAAAAATAACTATTGCGGCGTGTGAGGAAACAATGACATTTCTAATTGTTATTGATTACACAACCGTTGATCCTCGCTTTAGGAGGCCAATGTCGCAGGAACTTGGCCCGAATGTCTAAGATTGAGGAGAAAATATGACACATCCTAACCGCACGGAAACAATTAAAGGAAACCGATCACGTATAAAAGTGGATGGAACTTAGAACGCAGCATCATTCGTCTCCGATCACTCGACACGTCAACATGAAGACCATCGCCTGTGTTCTCTTGGTTATTTTGGCTTCGGTCGCAGCCGAGCCGCCTCGTTACAGAAATGCAAGATTTCAGTTCCAGAGGCAAGAAGAAAAGCGATCCGAAGCCGAACCGACGACCGCTAGAGGAGAAGAAGCACCATATTCGGCATCAGGATTCAGACCTTCAAAAGAATTCAATTTGCCATCAAGACAAGAATCACCTCCTGCTACATCTTACGGCGTTTCAGCTGATAGTTACGGTGCTCCGTTAAACGTGTATTCAGTGCCAGAAAGAGAATATGGTGTGCCTAGGAAACAAGTCGAAGAGAATGAGGAAAATGAGGAAGAAGGTGAAGGACTCAAAGTTGAAGGTTTAGGGGAAAGGAAAGGTGAAATAAAGGAAGGAGAAGAGAAAGAGAACGAAGAAAGTGTGATTAATCAACAAGGCGCTTATTACGTTTTGCTTCCTGGCGCTCAGTTACAGAGAGTGCAGTTCCAGACTGAGAATGACATCCGTAACATGGCTTATACGGCTCGTCTGCAATATAGGAACGAGGATCGTGCTCCCGTCTATGTTTACTCCTCTGTACCATCATATCAGCGCGCTGCATACATACAATTATTGTAAAATAACGACAAAATATTCGCGACAACGTTTTATTTAATAAATTATTAGTGTTTACATCAAATTCTTGTATTATTATTCATTTTAAAAACGTACGCGGACTTATAGGCGTAGTTCCGAAGACAGTTGATTATTAAGTTCATATAAGCAAAACGCGAGGAATGTCCCTGCCTGTCTGCCAACCTGAACGGTGCACACCTCATCAGGCCGGCATAGCGGAAGCGTCTGCTTCCTGCAAACATTTGTGACAGCATTTATATCCATTCTTAAATCACCCTCTAGCTATAATTATTATTTAGGGGACGTACATTTTAATTGCTTTTATGTTTAATAGAATTAGGCGTTACTTTGCGGAAATCCATAACCAAAATTATTTGAAAACACTACTTTGCAACTAATTTCCGTCAATCAATGTTAGTGAAGGTAGGTACACAGTCACATTAGACCCTTCACCAGCATGCAAAAAACCTCTCTAGTGTTTCACTAAGATTGACTAGCAGAAATTAGTTGTAAAGTAGTGCTTTAAAATAATTTGCATTGTTTTTATATGGGAAACCCAAATAGAGAAAGTTTTCGCTCGATCCCATTATTTCACGATTGAAAAGGGTGATCATCAACGCGACTAACTTTGTAGTAATAACCGTACGCGTCGATTAACACCCGAAAATTGTTTGAAAATTATTCATAATGAATTATATTAAACTACGGTTAAATTATGGTTTATTTTGTCTATTCTATATGGTAAATTGTTTAATTTCCCATTCTATAACTTACGTATACCTCAGACAATTTTAGGAGTGGTAGACAAACTGATGATGGTTATTAACCCAGTCTACCGTCCTGGGGTAGCACCACCACTTTCGAATAAAACACCCGTGTAGTGACCCTGTCGCGTTTCGGGAATAGTTTGGAAATAGATGGTGCACATTCGTCTCATCAAGCCAGCATAGCGGAGGTGACTGTCGCCTGAAGAAATCTATCTGTAGGAGCGGTTGTTTCCATTCATGGACCGCACTCTAGCTTAACATCAGGCTGTTCAGGGTGTTGTCATATACCGAGCTACAATTGTATACGGCTTTCCGAAGCCATGTTAATATCTTCATTTTATTTGAAAAGAAATCTAAATATATTATTAAATTATGATGAAAATTGGATAGAAAAAAATATGTATATTTGTAATAGTTATTCTTCCAATAGAGTTTGTGTTATAATTTTCGACCCATATCAAAAGTTTGTACGAGGATATCTGTCATTTGCAGGATCACTTTTTCATGTTACACGCTATCCCCACTTTTATAAAAGAAAATAACTTTCTACTACTTTAAAGAATAATTGTATTTACAAACCAGGGTAAACAGAACTGATAGAAAAAACAAAATGTAATGAAAACAAAATATTTACAGTTTTATAATCAAACGAAATTTGATGAAGTCGTGTTTCCATCTGAGCATATGCATCTCACCGAACCGGCACAACGGAGGTGACTCCCATCCGCACACTTCGCATTGCGGTAGCATTTGTTTTATTTATAGCTCATAGATCATAATCTTTATTTTTATACGTAACTAGCTGTTCATTAAGTTAACAGCTTCCGTAGTATGAAAACTTTTCTCCCCGTACCTCTCGCTATTGCAATACAATAACCCGTAAGAAAGAGCGAGACAGAAGTAACTGTTAAAGAAGCTTCAACAATTTTGTAAAAAATTTAAATGTCACACGTCACTGCATTCAAATTCTTTTATACTTTCAAAATGTAATATTGATAAATTCTGTATTTTTTTTATTCTTATTAACATAGAGATATATGCTAGAGGTGCAAACATACATCTGACATAAAAAAAGCGTAGACCGCTTCAAACGATTTGACAATGTTGCCGTCAAGCCAAATTCTGACAGGGTTCTATAAACGTGGCTGTGGCCATGTTTTCTCTCGCGTCACATTAGAAGCATTATTGCACATCTAGTTGTTATATACCGATGCTTATTAATATATTTGTAAAGAAATAATATTTCTTTCACGTTGTTTGTTTGTCTATAGTACTTGGCTGAAAACGTATGGTCGATGCCTGGCGAGGGAAATAAAAACCCGGGTGATGTCTATGACAGTTCATGACTCGTAAATTGTGATAGTAATAAAGAATTATATTTTTGTTGTTTACAATCTAAAAAAGTGCGTGAATAAAGTTTAATTGTCGTTTCTTCTAATTTATGTTAGAAACAAATTCTATTTTATTTGCTACACAAAAATAAATACCCAAAACTAAGATTATATCGTCTTATATATTTATAAATCTATCGCATTCCATCTTTCCATTTACCTTAACAGTAACGACCGGCCATTTTTGTCTCATTCGAAAATTGTTTTTTATTTCCCCAATGTCCTCTACATTCTCTACAACTTTTGTTCTGGAACCATCACCTGGACTCGTTCCGTTTCCGACATATCGCGGTCACTTCCGGTCCAAATGAAAAACGAAGCTACCCTTATTTCCAGGTCGCTACCAATCATTAATTTTAGTTTTAGTTATTTACACATATGCAACCACCACCTTAAACCACCAACCACCAATTAATGTACAAATTATTAATTGAAAACACAACTACCTAACGCACTACCATCCAGTGGGCAGCTACTGTAGCCGTATCACATTAGGGTCACCGAACAAGACTTTCCGCTCCGTTGATCCGACTGCAGGAAGCCATAAAAGAGAACCGACTTAATTAAACTATAGTCCTTAACTTTTCTAATAGACACATATTATGTTGCAACATATATATATTTTACAAACGAAAAGTCAATGCTAATCTTGTCTTTTAATTGTAGCTCGGCATGTGTCAACACTCCGCCTGATGTAAAGCTAGAGTGCGGTCCATGAATAGAAACAACTGCTACTACAGAGAAATCTCTACGGGCAGCAGTCGCCTCTACTATGCCGGCTTGAGGAGACGAGCATGTGCCATCTAGATTGACAGTGCACACTCCTCTTTTATACCTGGCTACTTTCAAACTATTCCCGAAACGCGACAAGGTCACTTCACGGGTGTTACATTCGACAGTGGTGGTACTACCCCAGGACGGCAGACTGGACAAATTACCATCATCAGTTCCAAATAGCTAATTATTATGAAAGAAGTGTGTACGTCAACCTGGTGTACATTCATCTCCTCAAGCCAGCATAGCGGAGGCGACTGCTACCTGTAGAAATTTATCAGCAGTACGGTAGCAGCACACTCCTCTCATAATACGAGTACCTAGCTCCTTTGTAGCCACCCGAATCGCGACAAGGTTAATTTAAAGTTACATTCGAAAGTGATCACCTCCGCCATGCCGGCTTGAGGACAGTCTCTTCTCGTATTGCCTGATTTGTATCCCAAATAATTAGACAAAACGCCTTTAATCAAAACAATGTAAGGATTTGTGAAAATATTAACATTAAACGTTTAATATTACTTGCTATTAGGAAACCTTTTAGTTTTACTACCATTGTTACCCTACTTTACTAAGCCGAAACATTTAACAGAATTTTACAGCATCTCTGAAATAATATGAACATTCACAATATATTAATTGTCTACCCTCCTAATTTCATTCATTCACATATTAATTGTCTGCCATGTCTGCCATTGCAACATTTTAAGTCTTTTTTTTAATTTCTAACTTTTGATTATTATCATAGCCTCGTTTCTTTAATCGCTACCGTACCCTAGCGGGGCGTCACATTTATTGTGACATTAAAAAAAAACAAAAAGTTATATAATCACGATCAATGAGAATAATCTTGCTCAAACCTCGATAAATTCTGACTGATACCGTTGTATTATATGTAGTTTGATCACTCAGAGCCTGAAATACAAGCACTAAAGCTTTAAAAAAAACGCACGTCTTTCGTCAAACCGTCGTAAGACCCTATAAATTTTTCGCTCTCCTATATGAAAATCATTCCCAAATTAATTAATATATTAAACAAAATTCCCAATTATCGTGACCTCCTATGCTCGACCTTCTATCAGCTGTGAGTTGAATGACCCCGCGAGTGCTATAAGACCGCATCAACCGTATACCACAATCGTTGCATTCACATTGCTTGTTTTTGCTATTTCGATGACGTTTTGTGTTTTTTTAACAAATAACGGTTATGTAGTTGATATTAGACCAATAAATAAAGAACTCACTATGGAAAAAGAAGTGTTATTGTGGATGGAGAGCAATTATATAATAATTTACCACAAAATGTAATTCATAATAATAATATTAAAAAAATTAAAGTAGAATTAAAAAAGTATATAGTGTCTCATTATAATATAGTATAATTGTTAATTTAGAGTTACCGTTTCGTAATTTATGTTTATATCTAGTTAGCATTCTCGTTATAAGTGAATTTGTTAAAATTCTGATTAGAAATAAAGTCTAAAACCATATAAATGTCAAAAAATAAAACTATTTTTAATGTCCCAAAAATTAAAATGCAATACATGGACCTCATTAGTACAATGTATTATACAACTTCTGTTCTGTTATTTCTGTTATTCTGTCAACACATAATAGGTTATTGTGTTCTCTGTCAACCCTGGAGAGAGGGGAAAGCCCACCTTAGACCGGCGCTTAGTGCGGCGACTAAGGTCTCCGTGTGGGCCCTCTAAGAACTCCACTAGTCAATCCAGGTCACAATATTATAGAAGAAAGACAGTTTAATGTTCGGATTCATTTCCGAGTACTGTAGATATTTTAGGTTAAAATTTTACAAGACTTTTATGGCATAATTAAATACCATCTCGGGTTCAAATCCTACATCCGCTTTTATAGTTACAAAAGGCTGAGTAGATGTAAAGATAGCCCTTTAGTTTAGCATAGTGAAGGCGACTGCTGCCTACTGACGTTTCTCTTTGGTAGCAGTTGTTTTTGCTCATGGACTCATTTCACGGGTGTTACATTCGAAAGTGGTGGTACTACCCCAGGACGGCAGACTGGGCTAATAACCACCATCACTCTGCCTTACCACTGTTTAATAATGTCCTTAGGCACTGAGCGACCAAAGCACATGTTACATTCATAGAGATATATACTAGAGGTGCGAACTTTATACATATGACATAAAAAAACCGTCGGCCGCTTCAAACGATTTGACAATGTTGCCTACAAGTCAAATACTAAGTGATAGTAAACCTAAAGGTGACTGCGGTCATCTTTTCACTCGCGTCACATTGGGAGTGCTATTGCACATCTAATTGCATATATCAGTGATTACATTGGTCAGAATTTAGCGTAGTTCGAACACGGATCTTATCGATCGTGAGTTCACGCGTCTTACCGCTAGACCACGCACTATAATACAATAGAATAGAGTAAAAGCTATGACATAGGTATTCTAGTTTATATTAATGAGACAAAGTTTTTGAGCGCAAAAGTTCGTTTCATGACACAAATACGGCAAACTTCTTCAGCTTAGGTTTTATCCAATTTGTGTTTTTACTTTCCGCCTCCGAACTTGTCCTAATATTAAGTACAGTTAGTTTTTGTTTCATGTAATGAGATTACTGTATATCGCTCTTATTGGATTTCTATTTGGACGACAACGATAATTATAACACCTGTTTCGGGATCAATTTGGAAGTAATCAGGTATAATGAGAGGAGTGCGAACTGTCAATCTGGATGGTGCAAACACCACATTCGACTCCTCAAGCCGGCATAGCGGACGCGACTGGTGAGTGTCGAAATTTTTATGTAGTAGCCGTTGTTTCTGTTCACGGACCGCACTCTAGCTTTACATCAGGCGGAAGTTGTCATATGACGAGCTACAATAAAAGTTGCTATTATAGTATGTAACCCAGCTCGTTATAAATGTAACCACGACCTTCCAACTAATAACAGGAATGATGTCCAACCGCGTGCATCGGCCACCATTAACAGGTCAATGTCAGATAACATAATACGTGTATAGTTTACAAACAAACAAAATTATCCTTTAGACCAATAACGACCTTCCAACATTTAATTCGACAGACCATAATAAGAAAACAATGACTAATAAAATAATTCGGACATCTTTAAAAGAGACCACAGTTGACGCAGCATCATCAGTTAACAATCACGCATCAAGCATGAAGATTGTTATTGCAGTTTGTTTGTTGGTCGCGGTCACCGCTGAACCGCCTCGTTTCAGACCGACGAGGTTCCGTTTCCAGCGGCAAGAACTAGCGCCGAGTACAACTGAAGCCGCCGAACCGACGACGGAGGGTGCGGACGCTCCATATCCACCAGCGGCTCCATACCCACCATCAGGATGGAAACCTGCTGGTCAAGCGTTCACATTACCACAAAAAGAAGCTCCTAGTGACAGTTATGGTGCCCCTTATCCTCCTGCGGGTTTTAAACCGGATCAACCCTTCACGTTGCCGGCTAAGCAGGAAGCGCCACCCGCTACGAGTTATGGAGTACCAGATACTTCTTACGGAGCTCCCACAACAGAAGCCGCGGACACTACTGATAACCCGCAAGCCGAAAGACTGGAAGGGTCAGTCGATGTACAAAAGAGCACTGGCACTTATTACGTTTTGTTGCCGAATGGTGAATTACAGCGAGTGGAATTTATGACTGAAAATGATGTTCAAAATATGGCTTATACAGCTAGATTGAGAATACGGGATCGTGCGCCATTATTCCTGTTCAGATCGTAAATATACTCGTATTTGTTAATAATATTTATTTAAGTGTTAATTAATTAAATAATAAAAAATATATTATTCATCATTTATATTCTTTTTATTATTAAGGTAACACACATGTAAAGATGGTATAGGCATACACGCTATAGAATTTGTCAGCTGTAGACAAAGCAGCCGTTGCAATTACATTACTTGTTTTTTTTTTTGTTTTTTTTTACCACAATGTTATGCAGATGATATTAGACCAATAAATATAAAATAAAGTAAAATACTTACTTACTTAGCTCACGCCTTGTTCCCCCTGGGGTAGGCAGAAACCATGGAGCGCCGGCGACTCCTCTCTCTACATACCACTTTCGCTTCGACCACATCCATTACTCCCCTCATGCATGCACGTCGGTTGAGGGTGCTCCTCGTCTGACCCTTTCTCAGCAGTTGACCGATCTGACTGAGAAAGGTCTTCCTAGGGCGCCCCCTTCCGACATTGCCATCCACTTTCGCACAATAGATCTTTTTAGTTAATCT
Organism: Tinea pellionella; assembly: GCA_948150575.1. Classification (NCBI taxonomy): domain Eukaryota; kingdom Metazoa; phylum Arthropoda; class Insecta; order Lepidoptera; family Tineidae; genus Tinea; species Tinea pellionella. Next base: position 330,140 of record OX411254.1, on the reverse strand, counting down.
CCTTTCATCCATCCTTTCCAAATGACCGAACCACCTTAGCATACCCCTTTCCACTCTGGTCACAATACTGTCCTTGAGCTCGCAGCGATTTCTTATCACATCGTTTGGGATTCGCTCGCTCAAGGATACTCCACACATACTTCTTAGCGATCGCATTTCTATCGCGTTTATTCGACTTTCATTCTTCCTCTGCCACACAAGTAAAATAATGATTAAAAAAATTATTATATGTTTTTTACAGCCTGTATACAAATTTATAAATGAAAAATTGTATGTTTCAATACGATGTTCATAACATAACAATTTCACTGTTAACTATACTTATGCAAATGTATGTTTAACAAACGAATGGCATGCAATAACTCATTGACCTATTTGTTAATATTGACTGTAGACTAATTGTTTTAGTTCCACTACGGCTGTTTCTTTAACTGACTTTTGTTGTCGAGTGTTGTTTCTTACAGTAGACCGACATTCAGCCTGATATTAAGCTAGAGTGCGGCACATGAGCGGAGACAACTGCAGGCAGCAGTCGCCTCTACTATACCTGCCTAAGAAAACTAACACCCATCATTCAGGTTGAGAGTACAATTCCTACCCCAGATAATTGCAACAGTTAGCAATTAACTGCAAAATAGAATTTGTTATTTGTTGTGATGCAAAAAAAACAGTAATATACTCGTATGACGTCAACCTACAAGTAGGAAGGACTGCCAATTAATTGTTTTTAAATTTCATATCGATTTAGGAACGTTTAACCCAATTCATTTACGCCAGTCCATAACTTAAACATTTATAAAGAAAAATTAAACAAATAAAAATTATCTGACTGAAAATTACCTATTTTTTACTATTATTTATATAAACAAACAAAGGATCCGCTAAAACTGTATTTAGACACAATCCCATTTATTTAAATTCAGACTATTCATCTACCGCTCTGACACCTTTTTTACCCTGTTACGGATGCCCTGGCAATTGGGAAAGGTACCAGGGTTATGCCGGACTCCCCCACCGTGTTACATTCGATGCATAGCAGACGGAATCTGGGCAAATGGTAGCATTCATCCAGATGCCGCCCTGGGATCCAAGGTAAACAGCCTGACCCGTGACACGACCAGTCAAAATGTGTTCAATCTTCTCCACTTGATAGTTCAATTAGGAGACCATGTATTTCTCATTAAAAAGCCTTTATTAAGAGGAAAATTAAACTATATAATAGAAAAAATTGTGAAACGTGAAACGCTCTGTAGTTTAGTGGTCTTTTCCCATTTCCACTCAAAATGTTCTCTACTCTACTCGTAATAATATACTGTATTTTTAATATCCTTTATTGTCTCTCTTTCGTTTCTGCATAGCTATTTGTGCTTGTTCTGGAAAAAAAAAATTGTTTCACAGGATTTTAATAATGTCATTGTAACGTTTCAGAGTGGAAAGAATCGCTTCACTTAAATGAAAAATTACAGGCTTTATTAAAAGTGCTCTGTCACGACAATGTTTATATTGAAAATAAAATGCTTTACTTTCAGTATTAGAGAAAGGAAGGCTGAACTACACTGGGGAGTATCTTCAAAGACGCGTAATTATACGTTTGAAAAATTACATACAAATTACTACATATTTTTATAGCACTCCACCTGAGTAGTAGCTACTTTACTAAATAAAAAATGTATACAGGTTACCTATACATGTGTATTATCCAAGTTGACAGTGCACACACCTTTAGTTATACTTCCAGACTGGATAGAGGTAAATTATCTACCTCTTGTGAAACAAATTTTAGAGCGGCCGTGGTCTAGCGGTAAGACGCGTGAACTCACGATCGACGAGACCCGTGTTCGAACCTCGCTAATTCTGACCAATGTAACTTTGTTATATGTACTTTGGTCGCTCATTAAAGAGTGGTAGGCAGACTGATGATAGCTACACCACAGCCATTATAAATTAAATAAAACTTACTATGCATTTGAACGCCTTCACTATAATTGTCTTTAATAAGCCAAAAATTAACAAACCACAAGATGACACCACGGATGCTGCAATATGCCATAGCTAATGCAATCCACGAAGTGTCATCTTCGTCACACTTCGTCTTAAACTTCTCCCAATGATAATTACGAGGCAATACGTATTTTAGAATATCCGCTAAAATACAACAGGGCTTGTTCAGAAATCTTTTGAAACGTCAAATCAAATTAAACGCTATAGGAAGACGCATAAAATCTATAATTATTTTCCAAATACTACTTTGCAACCAATTTCCGCTAATCAATGTTAGTGAGGGTAGGTACACAGTCACATCAGCTGTCAATGTTAGGCCCTTCACCACGCGTTTCGCCACTCCACGTGGCATCCCCAGGATTCGTGGTCGTTTCGACTTCGCTCCGTCGCGAAACGCGTCAAGAGTTTTTTGCATGTTGGTGAAGGGTCTAACATTGACAGCTGATGTGACTGTGTACCTACCCTCACTAACATTGATTAGCGGAAATTGGTTGCAAAGTAGAGTTTGGAAATGGTTATGGATTTCCGCAAAGTAACGCATAATAAATACTGTTAAATGCATAAAATCTTTTATTCATGCAGAGATCGAACAACCGCATTCACCCCTATTGTATATGAATACATATTAGTAACCAGACAGTCCAGGGCTACCAACCCAGTACCATCACCACTTTCAAGGCCTATCAAGCCAAATTAACACCAAGCTAGAGCTTCGTTTTCTCAGTGTGGTTGCGTTTAGCTATAATGAGAGAAATTTTGGGTATTTTGTTATGTACATTTGTCTCCTCAAGCCGGCACAGCGGAGGCGACTGGTGCCTGCAAACAGCCAATCGCATTCCACCTTAAATCGTGTTATTTAATTAAAATGATTAATAAATTGAAACCTTCTGTCCTGGTGTTTAGAGCATCGACAACAAAAAACGCAGCGTTGCATATATCCATAATAAGTATAGCGAACCCGGTCAGAGTAAACGGCAATAAGGAGAGGAAATATGAACATTGTTTCTTAGCAAGTGTTGTATTTATCAGAAATAATGATAACCAAATTATGTGTGCCAATAACCATAATTTGATTCTTCTGCAAGTTAATGTAAACAAAAATTTCAGTTTTTATATAATGGGTGGTGTTGCGGAAGCAATTAATAGAAGTTTATTTTGTTTATCCTTTGTTATTTCTTTTTTTATTATTATTGTAGCTCGACATGTGACAACACTCCGCCTGATGTAAAGCTAGAGTGCGGTCCATGAATGGAAACAACTGCTACCACAGAGAAATCTCTACGGGCTGCAGTCGCCTCCACTATGGCGGCTTGAGGAGATGAGCATGTACCATCTAGATTTACAGTGCACACTCCTCTCTTATACCTGGCTACTTTCAAACTATTCCCGAAACGCGACAAGGTCGCTTTATTTACATTTCAGTTGATTTTATTGCATATTGGGACGGCGAGCGGTAATCTCTCCTTGTCTCTTGATGTGTTTTTTGACTAGATGTGTTTCTTCTTATCGTCTGTCTTAGGCTCGTACAGGTGGTGTGTAATATGTAACTGGTGTGAGTATACAGAGTCTTCCTTCGATTAGTGGACCGACAGAGCTGGCCCGTCCTCAGCACCAGGAGTTCGAAACAACAAACAAATGAATGCGATTTGAGTACACTGATCACTACAACTCGGCACTCGGCGGATTGGACGTATGGGCACGGATCAACGTTCACTGGTGTACTGAGGTTCCATTTGCGGGTGGCCGTAGGTATCGCTGTCTTCTTTCCACCAGTGTGTATAGATAATGTGTGTGAAAGAGACGAAAAATAATATAATAAATAAACTATATTATGAGGAAGTAGCGATGAGGAAGGGTGTCGATAGGTGTAGCGATAGGTGTCTGCTGTCAACCTGATAGTGCCCTTTAGTCTTCTAGTATTTGTTTCCGTTCGTGGACTGCACTTTAGCTTAACATCAGGAGTGTTGTCATATGTCGAGCTACAATAATAAAAACGTTCGTAGTAGTGACGCAAGGATCTTCCAGAAAGGCCCTTATCACCCAAATTGGCAATTGTTCAGAAAAACGACCTTCTCAGCCACGTCTTTCCACCTTCCTATAACATGAGATCCTTCAAGCGCAGTGTGAAGAGGCATCTCGAAAAGCCGGCATAGCGGATGCGACTCTAGCTTAACATCAGGTGTGCGGTCATATGACACTAAAATAAAAAAATAAAAAAATAGGAATATTTGAAAATTTTGTCGATGCAGGTTTTTAACTCGAAAAATCATGCAGAAGTCACTTCCGCTATGTCGGCAGCATTATTCGAGAGTGCACCGTTCAGGTTTAATACCTGCTGTTATACATACACCCGTCTACTTCCAAGCCAATAGAGATTTGTGCAGCGTCGGCGTCATCTCAGTTCATGGACCGCATTCTAGTCTTGTCACATGCTGAACTACTGTACAATGTCAATAAAGCACGTACTCTCTAAATACTCGGGCAACGGGATTTTTCTTCGGCCATATAAGCGAAGTCCTCGTGTATATCATATTCGTGTAATTATAAAAATAGACTTTCCCGCAAGTTTCAGGTTCATACAAATACAACAGTTTAAGAAGAGTTATTTCGCGCAGTTCGGACTTTCTTGGCGCAAATTGACATGATAATGTGTAATAGGAAAATATAACACTTAATAATGCTGAAAATAAACCGTTATTTTATTATTTACTAGCAACGAAACCCGACGTTTGCTCGGGTTAAAATACATCGCATGTTTAATGGTATAAAAAATATTTAAGGATCCGTTATTTAACCTAGATATTGTAGATTTCTATCTTAGATATTGAGAGACTTATTTGACCATTAAACATACGGTGTTAGCGAATTGAAAATAAGAAATACTCTAGTAAATATGTAAACAGAAATTTGTAGAACTTTCTAGAACAGTCTATATCGATTTAGCAGCTCCAAACATTTTGAGTGTTTGTAGATCATTCTAAAAATCTAGAACAGCTTTCTAGAACATTCTATATCGATTTTAACAGTTGCGTACATTTTGAAACTTTCTAGATCATTTTAGAAATTTGTAGGACTTTCTAAAACATTCTATATCGATTTTAGCAGTTAATAAAGTTTTGGAACTTTCTAGATCATTCCTGAACTTTTTAGAACCTTCTAGATCAATTGTAACAGTTGCACACATTTTGAACTTTTCTAGATCATTTCAAATAATTTTAGAACTATTCGGATTTAGATTAGTCAGTCTCAGGCCAGCATAGTGGAGGCGACTGCTGCCGCACAGGTTTCTGTGTAGTAGCAGTTGTTTCCATTCATGGACTGCACTCTAGCTTTACTTCAGGCGGAGTGTTTTCACATGCCGAGCTACAATAAAAAAAAATTGCTACCGGTCAAAATTCACCGAGATTTGAACACGGATCCCATAGAAATGGTATTAGGTAACAAAATAGTATTTTTTAAAACTCACTTTGAATTGAAATAGTCACTAAAGTCCAAACGTAAAGCTGTACCATTTTATTTTTTTCAGCAAATATTCAATATTTCAATATAAACTTTCACAAAACTAAAATGAAAACTAATGAATATTTCAGTAATATTGACAATAAACGCTCTAGTTGGTTTTATGATTCAATTTGGTTATTGCAAGTTGACAAAACGTTTCGTTATTGGTATGAATAATCTAAGTTATGAACGTTAAATAAGCCATAGTGTGGTCAATTATCGATAACAACTGCTACCGTAAAGCAATTTATGCAGGCAACAGTCACCTCCGCCATGCCGGCTTAAGGGCATGGATGTGCACCATCCAGGTAGACAGTGCACACTTCCCTCATTGTACCTATCCACATCCACTTACACGAATGTAACACAGCCCTAGGACGGCAAACTGGGCAAAATAACCATCATCAGTCTGCCTACTACATTTTAATTAATACCTATATTATTATACAATACATTACAATACAATTGTAACCCCTTTTTCCCACAGGGATAGGCAGAGACAACGGAACGCCACTTACCACGATCCTGACGCAACACCCTCGCTTCCTTCACATCCACAATTCTCTTCATGCACGCCCGACGTTTATGGGCACTAGGCAGCCCAGCTTTCATGAGGATGTCCCCGATTTGATCGGAAAACACCCTTCTGGTCTGCCTTGTTTAACGCATCGATTCACGACTAATGTATAGACGAGTATAACAATAGTTACATTGGTACCAGTCAGAATTTAGCGAAATCGTTTATCAACCAACGTTTACCACTCAAAATTATACTGAAAATTGTATTTAATATAAATTATGTTCTCTTCTCAATTAGTTAAGTCTTAGTACGATTTTAAAAAAATATATTACCAAAGAGAAACCACTTTCGAAGACACTTGAAAATAATTGAAGAAAATATAGAAAAATCGCTTTAAAGCTCTTAAAAACAGAATAAAGGCGAGGGCACACTGAAACCTGTCTTGATAGGAGCAATTTTAATTTAAAAAATAAAATTAAATATATTTTACACTAAGTAATTTTCTTTTATGCGGTCAATGAACTGAAACAAGTGCTACCACTGAAAAAAAATTCAAGTAACAGTCGCCTTCCTTATGCCGACTTAAGGAGACGAATGCGTCCTATCCAAATTGACAATAACAGGTTAGAAGTAGACCCGCGACAAAGTCACTTCACTTGTGTAATTTAAATGTGATGGTACCCTACCTACGCTAGGATGGTAGACTGAGCTAATAACCGTTATTGACTTGAAAGTTATCGTTTCAGAAATACTTGAAACTGTAAAAGGCTTTTATTATTTTCACTACGATCGCTCTAAAGCTATTAGTACAGGAAATTAATGTGCAATCAAAACGTGTACAATTTTATAACAATTTTATTAACGTGAATAGAATTGCTTTGAAATTATTGGAACGTAAATTTAATGTTGTTCGTTAGCTGCCATTATATTATAAAGAATATAATAAAGTTTATATTTAAGTATATTAACTTTAATAACCCTTCCCGGTTATTATATTTTAAACTAAGCTTTAGTGCTTATGTCATAGGCACCAAAGTACATATAAGTTACATGTGTACCGGCCAGCGAGATCTTAACACAGGTCACATTGATCGTGAAAGTGAACCTTTCACCGCTAGACCTCGGCCATTTTTTTTACGTGGGGGAAATTTTTTATAGACGCTTCGCCGTCTCGGGGAAGACGACGAGGTTATGTTGGACTCCCCGGTACTCCCCGATACCGGGTATACACGACTGAAAACCTCTCTACGTCATATGGTGAGGTCACGGGCACGTTTTCGCATTCATCCGCGACCCCACCGACGCTTGGCCGGTCTTCTCTGAAAGCGGAGTGTGACCCGAGGAGAGACCCCACCTTGTTGGTATTGGTCGCGCCGGGGTACCTCAGGGAGAAACCCCGGGACCCTCTATCCAACACATGAGACCAGCAACTCCAACAGTGCCTCCCATACGACACTGTCACTCACGGTCAAAGGACCGCGAGCCACGGGGCTAGACCTCGGCCTAACTGTTTAAAAATAATACAAACTTTTAACAAATTATTTTTTTATACACTCTGCCTATATTTAAAGTTAGAGTGCGGTCATAGTCTCCGCTATGCCGGCTTGGTAATATGAACCTTATACCTGGCAAATAAATTCAAATTAACTTGAAATTGGTTCACGTATTAATTCATGATTAAGCAACAAACATACACACAACCTTTCACGTTTATAATAGTATAATGTTTCCTCGATTAATGGTTGACACAAACAAACCGCTGCGACTTAGTTATTTTGACAGTTAATCGATAGTCTACTTAACATAGTTGGGGTCGTTCGCACCAGAAGACCGGTTAAACTAACTTTAACTATTACTTTTACAGCGACAACGACCGTTAAACGTTTACATTTACCCCACACGCGTTGCAATATCGTGTAAATTCATCTTGTTATCGTTAAAAGGATGGCTGATCTCGAAAAAATAATTGTTAAAAACATATTTGGCTTCTTTTCATACATTTGACGTTAGTGACTTTAGATTGACGATTACTTAAACTTTAACCAGCCAAGATTTGCTGGTTAAGGTTAAAGTAACCGTCAAAAATGACAGGCGCGACACGATGGTGCAACACGTGTGGAGTAAATGTAAACCATAATGTAAACGTAACAGTTAAAGTAAGCGTAAAAATAATAGTTCCTTTAACCGGCCTTTTGGTGCAAACGGCCCTTAGTAGTTTCTAAATTAATTAATATGTAACATCACGCTATAGTCACACTGTATTAATTGCTTGATTCATTAAAATCACTTATACGTATAGATAGCTGTATAAATCTCTATATGAAATTAAATTTATTGGAAATTTGCCTCTTTGTGCTCACACATCGACAAATTAATCTACTTACAGATACAGGGAGAGCAATTCTCGAATGTATTCCAACGTAAAGTCATAATCAATGAGACCAAAGTTCAAACTTCGCTAATTTCTGACCAATGTAACTATGTTATACGTACTTTGGTCGCTCAATGCCTATAAGCACTATTAAAGAGTGGTAGGCAGACTGATGATGGTTAATAATCTAGTCTGTCGTTCTGGGGTAGTACCACCACTTTCGAATGTAACAACCCTTGTCGCGTTTCGGAAACAGTTTGAAAGTAGCCGGATATAACGAGAGGAATGTGCACTGTCAATCTAGATGGTATCACGGAGGCGACTGCTGCCTGTAGAAAATTATATGTAGACGTAGTTTTTCGTTGATGGACCGCACTCTAACTTTACATCAAGAGGAGTGTTGTCATATGCCGAGCAAAGATAAACGTATTTTATATTCACTGCTTGCATCAAAACGCCTGAAATGTTATTAAAACTATTTCACGTGAAGCCACACGAAACATCTTAACGTTTTACATAATAAACTATTTCGAACCAATCCTAGCATGTTATTTGCCAAATGTCTTAGCGGAGACGAGCAAACACATATTATTTCTCAAGTAATATCACACTGCACGATGTAATATCCTGTTTAATTACGCTTCCTCGCACCTGTCATTATGGTGATGATTTTGTAACTCTACATTAACATTTTTATATTATATTTGACATTTATATTTATATTTAGAGCGGCCGTGGTCTAGCGGTAAGACGCGTGAACTCACGATCGATGAGACCCGTGTTCGAACCTCGCTAATTCTGACCAATGTGACTATATTATATGTACTTTGGTCGCTCAGTGTCTATAGGCACTATTAAAGAGTGGTATACAGACTGATGATGGTTATTTGTCCAGTCTGCCGTCCTGGGGTAGTACCACCACTTTCGAAAGTAACACCCGTGAAATGACCTTGTCGCGTTTCGGGAATAGTTTGAAAGTAGCCAGGTATAACGAGAGGAGTGCGCACTGTCAATCTAGATGGTGCGTGCTCGTCTCCTCAAGCCGGCATAGGAGGCGACTGCTGCCCGCACAGGTTTCTCTGTAGTAGCAGTTGTCTCCATTCATGGACCGCACTCTAGCTTTACATCAGGCGGAGTGTTGTCACATGCCGAGCTACAATTAAAAAAAAATCGATTAATTATTCTGTTGACATTTACACACCCAAACGGGTAGTTATGGACGAACACTAATATTAGCAAAGACCTTCCGTGGGCTTCAACCGCTATTAATCCATAACAAGTAAATAAATCATATATTATAGTAGCCCGGCATATAACAATACTCTACGCCTGATGTTAAGCAATTGCTACTACAGATAAATCTCTACAGGTAGCAGTCGCATCCGCTATGCCCACTTGAGGAGACGAATGTGCATCTAGATTGACAGTGCACACGTCTCTCTTTACATATTTCGGTATTAACCAACAAAGTAAGCAAGGAACATTTTTACAGTTTTTACTCTATTGGTAGAACTGGGTTTTACACTTTTTTCTATTCAATTTTTGCAATAATTTAAAATATTCACATTTAAAAATATTAAAATATACAAATCCATATTTACTTATATATTATACTCGTAAGTATATTTTGTTGCGAAGTCTTGGTTGGTTTATTATAAAATGTTTAAGGAAAAATAACTAGTTTTTTAGTTATTGTTTTTTTTTATAATAGTTTTGTTCGTTTAACATGTTGTTGGTAAATTATTATAATAATATATTGTAGGTATTAGGTAAAGTTGGTTTCGGGTCTGTTGTTTAAAATTGGATGTTATCTTGATACCCAAAGTACAAGGTATCCTATTTTAGGATAAGGGCTTTGTTTATATTGTACTAGCTGACAGTGCCCGGCGCTGCCCGGGTTTTTTCAAGCTATTGTTACACATAAGATAAAGATAATGCTTTATTATAAATTACCTATAGCTGTTACCCACAACTTATTTTAGACGATTTAGTTACATAATTAATAGAATATATTTTAAAGTAGTTTTAAAAAGATAATATTTTTTAAAGCGGCATGGTACCTCGTAGAGCTACACCCCCCTTCCCCCGCCTCTCCCCGCCTCGTCATCATACGCCGCGTGTGAATTTTGTTTTAGAGTTATTTTAAAATTGTATTATCTTATAAGATGTTTATTGAAATTAGGTGATGTCAAAGACAATTGTGTTCACAGTTAAATACTCTTAATTAATAACACATTTATTTGGATAAAGATTAATATTATTATGTTTCGACCAAATTTGATTTTCATAAAAACGGTTATTGTGAGTTAATCTTAAAAGATAGACATATACTGTCGCAGACATTTTTTTAGATAATTTAAAGAGGAATAATTCTTTCATGCATATTTTTTGGGTATCTCGAACGGTTTTCGCAGCGCACGCAACGGAAGCCCTCAAAGATGAACAATTTTGATTTGATTATCATAAAAACGGTTATTGTGAGTTAATCTTAAAAGATAGACATATACTGTCGTGGACATTTTTTTAGATAATTTAAAGAGGAATAATTCTTTCATACATATTTTTTGGGTATCTCGAACGGTTTTCGCTGCGCACGCAACGGAAGCCCTCAAAGATGAACAATTTTGATTTGATTATCATAAAAACGGTTATTGTGAGTTAATCTTAAAAGATAGACATATACTGTCGTGGACATTTTTTTAGATAATTTAAAGAGGAATAATTCTTTCATACATATTTTTTGGGTATCTCGAACGGTTTACGCAGCGCACGCAACGGAAGCCCTCAAAGATGAACAATATTCCCCGTTTTTCCCACATTTTCGACTGTTTCTTCGCTCCTATTAGTCGCAACGTGATGTTATATAGCCTATAACCTTCCTCGATAAATGATCTATCTAACACAAAAATAATTTTTCAAATCGACCCAGTAGTTCCTGAGATTAGCGCGTACAAACAAACAAACAAACAAACTCTTCAGCTTTATAATATTAGTATAGATTTGTTATTATGGTCTAAGAGCTAGCAACAAAAATTTTACGTGATAAGTTACAAGGGTAATTTACGCCTAAAATGTTGATATACTTCTGCCAATTTGTAAAGGAGAATGCCCATTTTTTGGCCCACTTGATACCTAATAGATTTGGTAACAAAACAATATTCTAAAATAATATCTTCATTATTTATTAATTAATTTTAATTATATCAACACATATTTTACCAACCAATATAGAATGTTTAATTACATAAAAAACAGATATCATCAATTATTAAAGCATTTAAAATAATAATAACCTCAAATATTGCATCAGAAAACATCTAATTACTCAATAACCCGGGTAAAAAAAATAAAACTGATTGATAATAAGGAATGTAGATTTATTCTTTTACAAAATTAACTAAAAATAATTGACAAACTCGAGAAAAAAATTCTGGGTCCATCTGTCTTAGGCGAGTGGGCATTCTCCTTTATATGTGTTGTTTCCGTTCATGGACCGCTCTAGATTTACATCTGACGGAGTGTTGTCACATGCCGAAAACGTGACTGAGAAACAGGAAGTTTTTAAACGGTAAAATGTGACTTTTCATATTCGAGTTATCAAAGTGTAATTATAATAATATGCGAAATGAGAAGTCATACATCACATTCGCGGGTGACGTGAAATGACTGGCAATTTGCCAACGACAAAAGGATTTGTTTCAACAATTAACATAATTTTCTTTTTGTTTACAAGTTTTTGTAATTACTTTTTTATTCGCCTAACATGTCACTAGTTTTCAAGTTAGGATAGCAAACTAGTGTTAGTTAGATACTACTAGTTAACTAGTTAAACAAAAATATGGAAGGCAGTAATCCTCAATGCCAGCACATAATAATCATCGCCACTGGTTATGCCTCGGGAGCTGCCGCACAATGTTTAATTGAATGACCAAACTGCATCCCAGTAGTGTGATAACAATTGTCTGAATGTTCGTGAAAGTGCACAATAATTGTACATAGTGGGAAATTTATTTGGTGGCGGGTAAATCTATTGTATTTTATGTTCTAACTCTTCTTTATTTCTGCTTCTGCCTGTCGCTGTATTTTCTCCGAAATAAATAAATAAAATAAAAACTCAATGTTTCAAATAACACATGTTTCACAGATATTAATATCTTTCAACAAAAAAGTGCATTAAATCTAAAATGTATGCTGAATTGGGTAGATGTAGGTGTGACAGGCAATGATGTAACACTCATTTTTTTGTTGCTGTTTTATTATTATTTTATTTATCTGTTTTTTATTAATACTATTTTTTCCCCTTTTTTTTTTTGTATACGTTCACTTCGCCAATTTATGTACATAGTGAACATTATTTTAGGGTGCAGTGATGTTATTATGATCAACTTAAACATAAAATCTCCTCGACACTGCACCTGTAAATTTTCCAAATAAATAAATAAAACCATTTTTGACTTTTACTTTTTGGGTTATACCCCGGCACCTTTCATACATGTGGCTTGTGTTCCGTTTCAGTCAAGCCAGGACTGTGTCAGTCAAGTCCAAGATAGTACACAAATTAAATTGGTTAAAAATTGGCTCGAGTATTCACGGATAATAAGTCTCAGAGGGAGATAGATACATTCCCATTATCATTATTTTTGTTATTAACAGAGAAAACCTCCTTTCTCCAAGGATAATGTTATACAGCCTTATTTTCATTCTCATAAACAAAACTATATTAAATAATGTTGTTAAACAAAAAAGACACGAACAAAAAGGCTGTAAATAAATCTACTTTTCCCGAATTGTATTCTGTAAAGTCCCCTGTGTAAAACCTACCTAATGAACAAATAAAATTTATTCTTACACATACAAAAATATACCTTATTACTATACACATACAGTGTAAGTAAAATATATAAAATAATAGAGAAATACAGTTCGGTTCATATGTTCATTTTGTTGTATTTGAAATTGGCAAATTCTTTTGGGACATGACTTATATTGTTCAAGTTTTGATTTTCAGAATCTTTGTTGTTTATTTTAAATAGAAAACAAATAATGATTTTTATTATCCCACAAACAGATAACATAACTACTTCAGATGATATTTCTTATAGTAGCGCGGCAGTGTGAGCTAAAGTACACGTACGGTCAAGGAGCTGACACGCCCTCCTACCACAGAGAGATTCTGAGAGTGTCAGAATTTAGTTACAAACATGCACCATCCGGACACCCGGCTTAAAAGTCCGCAAACCCGTTCTTGATGGACGTTAAACATATTTGTGTATGTTTTTCTTTCTATCATAAATACGCGTCTATGACGATACGCTTCAATGAATAGGACTTACTAAAGCAACCTTTAATTAGGGAAAACATACATCCCTTCAAGCATTTTTTTCTTTTCTGTTTTATATGGCATTATAACAATTTGCCAGTGTCAAAGTAAACATTTTTGCATCAAGTTAATAACATTGTGCATCACGAGTCATTCGTTTATCACACTAGTCAGGTCAAGTCTCAGTCAAGTCAAAAATTGCTCCAGTAAAGTGATAGAATCTTTACTGAAACTTCCTACCTACCTACCTTTTGAATTGTTTGCCCACACTCACGCACGTCCACAAACACTTAATGGTTAATGATCCACCATTATTACACATTAACACTCGAAGAAACACAAGTTTAGGTAAATAATACAAGACAGATAACCTGACGTCTAAAGATGGCCGCCAAAACTCCCAAGCATTTTTAATAATCGAATTGATCGAACATTTTGAATTAAGAATTTTAAAAAGTAAACAGACAAAAGTAAACAGCTGAAATAAAAACTGTTTATTATATGCCGTAATAAATTAATCTTCCTTGGTTATATATGTCAAAATAAACTTTATAAAATACTCATTAAACAAGTACCATTCTATTTTTAGTCTAGTAGACATACATATATACCTAGATAATAACAGCAAATAAAAATTGTATAACAACACAAATCACAATTCTATAGATAAGTCGAAATTACAACAGTCGCTGACAGTAGGTTGTCGGACGCGAGTGTGTTCACTGTATAAACAAATATAAACAATGTCGAAAGAAGCAAAAGTTAAAGGTAACGAGTTATTCATTAAAAAGTTTTCTTAAAATTATAACTCAAGATCATTAAAGAGTATTTCATCTTATTGCTTTTTTTATAAATATTTTTATTATTAAATTAGAAAAAAACATTAAGGAATTTCAACAAGGTTATATAAAGCCGATGACTGTTTAGCGTGCAAAGCGGTGGACACGAATTCGATTCCTCTCAAATCTGGCTGAATTCTGACCGGTACTGATGTAACTATGTAATATCTACTTTGGCGGCTCAGTGCATAGTATAGTACATGAAAGGAAACAACTGCTACTACAGAGAAATCTCTACGGACAGCAGTCGTCTCCACTATACCGGCTTGAGGAGACGAGCATGTACCATCTAGATTGACGGTGCACACTCCTCTCGTTATATCTGGCTACTTTCAAACTATTCCCGAAACGCGACAAGGTCACTTCACAGGTGTTACATTCGAAAGTGGTGGTACTACCCCAGGACGACAGACTGGACAAATAACCATCATCAGTTACATTGGTACCGGTCTTGAGCAAGGTTCGAACACGGGTCTCATCAATCGTGAGTTCACGCATCTTACCATCTCTAGACCATGGCCGCATTTAAAAAACCTAAGGCTGTCGTGTGGATGTTGATTTTTTCCATTAATTTTTCATCATAATTTGATAATATCTATTGTTTGGGATAATTTTCAGTACATGAAGGATGGTTAGAAGGTGAAGTTAGAGAATTGATATCTAAGGATGGAGAGTTTTTCAGTTTCAAAGGCATTCCATATGCAGAACCTCCTGTTGGTTCGCTAAGATTCAAGGTAAGCATCCCATATTCATGTAATTATTTATAATCTAAGTAAACGTTATCATACATTTTTAAATATATTTATCGCAAAACCTTTGACCAAAGATATTTTTAAATAAAAAGTCCAATTATGAACTTCTACTGCTTAACTCACGCCCTGTTCCCACTGGGGTAGGCAGAAACTATGGAGCGCCAGCGACTCCTCTCTCTACATACCACTTTCGCTTCGACCACATCCATTACTCCCCTCATGCATGCACGCAGTTGGCCAATCTGACAGAGAAAGGTCGTCCTAGGACGCCCCTTCCGACACTGCCATCCACTTTCGCATAGTAAATCTTTTTAGATAATCTCCTTTGCGAAATACAGATTTAATGTTATATACTTCCAGGTTTAGGTCAAAAGGAGGCACTTTTGGTTTGATCGTGTAATTAAAGTTAAAAATATCATATATTTTATCATTTTATCGTATTAAAAATAATAACGATATTGCGTGTTTCTTTAATCGTTTGTAATTAATATTTTCTTTAGATAAACAATTGCCGCGCTGAGAATCGATTCAAGGACGTCTGATTATAATGTAAATGCATTAAAAAGAGGCAAACGAGCAAAACAAAACAAGATACAAAACCAGTTTATTCGTTTATACTTTAATACAATATATACCATGGCAACATGAATAAAATTTATTGCAAAATATTATAACATCAATGAATTAATTTTGCTTTTATTAAATTTTCAGGCACCTAAACCAGCAAAACCGTGGGACGGCATAAGACAAGCTAAAGAACACGGCGGAGTGAGTCCACAACTGGACATATTCACAAATGAATTTATAGAGGGAGATGAAGATTGCCTCTTCCTTAATGTATATACGCCAGAATTAACTCCAAAGCAACCATATCCAGTGATGGTATTCATCCACGGAGGTGGATTCAAAAGCGGTTCAGGAAACGAACTCCTCTACGCACCAGATTTTCTTCTTAAACATGGAGTTATTTTAGTTACTATTAATTATCGTATAGATGCTCTAGGATTCCTATGTTTAGACACTGAAGAGGTTCCCGGAAATGCTGGACTAAAGGACCAAGTATTAGCACTCAAATGGGTCAAAAATAACATAAGTTTCTTCGGTGGAGATCCTAAAAATATAACTATTTTTGGTGAAAGCGCAGGCGGCGCTTCAGTAGCACTTCAAATTATATCGCCCTTGTCTACAGGATTATTCCAAAGAGCTATTTCAATGAGTGGAACGCCTTTCTGCGACTGGTCGATTCCATATGAAGCTAAAAGAAGAGCGTTCGTTTTAGGTAAAGATTTAGGTTGCAACACTGACGACCCAAAGGTACTATTGGAATTTCTTCAAAGTTTACCAGTTGATAAATTAGTTTCTAAAAACCCGCACGTGTTAACAGCTGAGTCTATGGTTAACAATCTATTTAAAATGTTCCCTTTTACGCCTGTCGTTGAGAAGGATTTCGGTTCGGATCATTTTTTAACAGAGTCAGTCGTAGATCGTCTTAAGAACGGTAAAATCAACGATGTCGATATCATGATTGGTTTTACTCAAGAAGAGTCGTTGATCGCTATCGAGCTTCTAAAAACTCTATTACCAGATTACGATAAATATCCTGAACTATTTGTACCAAGAAAGATTCTACTGAGAGTATCTCCCACAAAATCTTTGGAATTGGGTGATAAAATACGAAAACATTATTTAGACAAGAAACAGGTATCGATGGAAACATTAAAGGAATTTGCAACTTATTTATCAGATGTGACGTTTGTCTACGATATTTTGAAATATTTGAATCATTTACCAAACAATGGCAAGAAGCGTTATTGTTACGAATTTACATGTAATTCTGAGAGAAATATTTACAGTGCTCAAGGAGCACCTTATAACGCTAGTGGGAGTGCGCATCTGGAAGACTTGGTATACCTATTTCCATGGGCCATTGGTAAACTTGAATTGGACAAAAAAGCTGAGAGCTACGAACTGATACAAAGGGCTTGTGCTTTGTTTACAAACTTTGCTAAATATGGGTAAGACTAGAGTTTAATCCTAGTTAGAAGATTAAGAAGTTTGGCAGAATAATCATTTAGCCTAGTCTGTCATATCGTAAAGTGATCTATTGGCTTGGAAATAGGCATAATGAGAGGTAGCAGTGGCGACGCAGCTTATAGACATTTCTCTAAGGCAGCTTATTTTCTCAAAGTTCATCAAACAATTGACTACACTCCGCCTGATGTTAAGCTAGAGGGTGGTCCATCAGCGAAGACATCTGCTAACACAGAGAAATATCGGCAGACAGCAGTTATCTCCACTATGCCGGCTTGAAAAGAAAAAATATCCGACATCCAGTTATTTACGGGTGTTACAGTTGAATGTGGTGGTACTAGCCCAAGACGGCAGATTGGAATAACCCACCATAAAACTGCCTACCACTCTTTAAATATACTGACCGTAACTGTAAATATTTTACTTTCAGTAACCCAACGCCAGACAATAAATTGGGAGTAACATGGCATCAATACGATACAAACAATAAGTATTATTTGGACATTGGAAATAAGCTGGCAGTTAAGAAATCACCACGAGATGACACTTACAAGTTTTGGGATGGAATTTATGAAGAAACCATAAAGTAAACAAAGCGCAAGAACATTTTAGGTTCATCATTTATTTTACTTAATAAAGTTTTACAATATTTTTAATAATTTGATTTTTTAATATAACCTTGAGTTATTATTTGACCATACGAGAGGAATTTACATTGTCCATCTCATGGTTCTTATTCGGATGGCTCCGGATGGCATGGCTCTTTAAGCCAGCATAGCGGAGGTGACTACTACCTTTTCTGTAGTAGCTGATGTTTCTGTTAATGGACCGCACTCTAGCTTTACACCAGGCAGTGTAGTCATAATATGTCGAGCTAAAATTAAAAAAAAAATCTAGTAACGTGGTAATGTTTGAAAATGAGATCTGATTGAATGAAATAACAGTTAGGCTCCTCTGCAAGATTGGATGGTTGTGGAGGAAACACAAACATCCATTGTTAACATAAGCTCAGTTTCAGGAAAATATTAAGGCTGAAAATTGAAAATGCTTACGACAGACTTCAGAAACTTCATTTAAATTTTATATCATATTATTATAACTACTTCCTCCCTCGAGTATGATGTAGAATTAATACATTATGATGAAAATTTAATTGAAAAAACATAATTATAAAAAATTATAAAACGGCCATAGAAGGCGAAAGCTTTAAACGAGAGACCCATGTTCAAATCCTGAAAAATTCCGACTGGTACCAATGTATAATAACTGTTATTTAATTTAGTAACTCAGTGCCTATTTATTACATGAATGCATGGTAGGCAGACTAATTACGGTTATTAATCTGTTGTCTTGGGGTAGTACTACAACTTCAAGTATGACCTAGTTTAGAAGTAACTGGGCAGACTGATGATAGTTATTTTTCTAGTCTGCCGTGTTGGGGTAGTACCACCACTCGAATGTAACTCCCGTAAAGTGACCTTGTCGCGTTTCGGGAATAGTTTGAAAGTAGCCAGGTATAAAGAGAGGAGTGTGCACTGTCAATCTAGATGGTACATGCTCGTCTCCCCAAGCCGGCATAGTGGAGGCGACTGCTGCCAGTAGATATTTCTCTGTAGTAGCAGTTGCTTCAGTTCAGGGACCGCACTCTAGCCTGATGTAAGGCGGAGTGTTGTCACATGCCGAGCTACAATTTAAAAAAATGTACCCTGTCAATGGATAATGCACATTTACTTATTCAAACTCATGATTGTTCAATTATTATGAAAATTTGAACAGAAAAAATCGCAGTGAATAGGGTAATTTTTTTAACTGGGACAATATGGGGAAATCCTAAACCACAAGAGATACAGGGAAACTGTTTTAGGAACCATTTGCTCTTTTTTATGAAAACGATTTTGGCATAGTAATTTTTCTGGTCAAGCTTGAGTTGTCCATAAAAATGAGTCATTTTAGTCACAAAAAAAAACAGTTTCCCTGTATCTACTGTGGTTTCGGATTACCCTATACTGTCCCAGTTAAAAAAAATACTCTGTATAATGGTCAAAATGTTTACATTTAGCGCTGTTATTATATTTGATAAGTAGATTGTAGCCGAGCTATAATCACTTGGGAATGAAGACATAAATGACATTGAGTTAGTTAACTAGTTACAAATGAGTTTATGTAAAAGTTTATCTACAAGTTAATCGTTCCACCTCATCAGTATGCTAAAAGGGCTCCCCTGAACACCGAGCAAAACCCTAACTTGTTAAAGTTGATGATAGTTTTCTTAACATAGTTTCAATCTTAGACAAAAACTTATTAATCTAGTAAAATTATATAGGAATAGATATGCAGCAAAAAAAAACATCGATATTAGATGAAATTCCCTACATCTTGTAGTGATCGCTCTAGCTCGCTCTGTTTCCTAGATATTCCATCACTTCCGGTTCAAAGTCGAATTCAGGATGGCAATTATTCTTCTTCTTTTGCTTCTTCTTTCGTTATAGGCCTCAAATGTCATAACAACTACAATTCTGCCAATGCCGAGTAGTAAGTTTATTTCTTGATGTTTTTGCATCAAATTGCAATAGTGTTTTACAATTTGACGCTTTCTTAGAGTATTTGGCGGCAATTCACGTTTTCACGGCGTGGGATAACCACAAAAAAAAAACCGCTACCATTGCCACATATAGAGTGAATTTTAATGTTTCCACAATTACTCACAAGCGCAGCATAAAATTCTACTAAACTAAGGAAAGGGATAAACAAAACACCTCAACCTTCCCGGGCAAAATCGCGCCAAACACTCAGGATGCCGATTATAAAGTGACATCTACGCCGTGAGAGCATAACGCCGCACTTAAATAAAGCGATCCTATTGGTGGAGAGATCACGCGTCAAAGTCGGTTCCATGAAGGGCTCCTATATGTGGCAAAATGTTCTCGCTGACCCCCGTGAAATGCTTTTTTTTTTTAATTTTAGCACATCATATGACCGCACTCCGCCTGGTGTTAAGCTAGAGTGCGATCCATGAACGGAGGCCACTGCTGTATAATATGGGCCTTATAATATGAGCTGTTTTCTGTAACGCGAGGATGATCGTTATTATGATGACTGTTTTCTGTTTTTCATAATTCTAGTTAAAGGAGAATGGCCATTTTTGGGTCCACTTGATTCTAATATGCATTCTCTTTTAGCTTTGTTGATTATGTGTGTATTAGCTTGCAATGATTTTAGTTTGATTTGCTTTTTTTTTTCTATTTTTTTGTGGAGGTATTTTTGTTCGGTTTTGATTTCATATTTTCTGTTTTTTGTTTATTTTTTAGTTGATTTCTAGTTTTTATGTTTGATGTGCTTATTGCTATAATGTTAAGCCTATTATTGGCCTTATTGCAGAATAATTTTATTGTTTTGTTATACATTTTAGAGTAAATAAATGAATTAGTCCAGTCTACCGTCCTGGGGCAGTATCATTATTATCAAGTGTAATGCTCCTGAAATGACTCGCGTTTCGGGATCAACATTCAGTTGTTAGACCGCACTCTAGCTTAACATTAGGCTAAGTGTTGTCATATGCTGAACTACTATTAAAAATTTATTTATTTATTTTATTTTGGCAAGAAACAGTCATAAAAAAAATTTTTTACAAAATAAAAGAATTACATGGTAAGTAGACCCATAGTGCCGAGAAAGTATTAACAATATTGAATAAAAATTTAATGTAAGTCCGACAACGGTAAATCAAAGAGAAAAAAGATATATAAAAAATAAACAAACACAAGAAAAACAAAAACAAAAATAATTTAAAAAAAATAACTTATAAGTATAGACATAAACCTAATTCAAGTATTAAAGTCGTAACAATGTGTACTGTGCTGATATCAGTGCTGTAATGACTTCTTGATAATATATGTAGTAGGTAAAATATTTATGAGTGGTTTAGCTTTTCATTTATTATTTTCTTGAACTGATTATATGTAACATGAAAAATATCAATGTCCGAGAATTGGTGATTATATAAATCTAAAGAACGGCAAATGAAACAACAAAAATGTATATATATTTAAATTAAACGTAGTAATAGTGAGAAAATTAAACACAAAACTAAACCGTTGTTAGGAATGAACATGTAAAATAACTTGCACGCAAATATTTCCCAATTTCACCCAAATCCCAACCCTTGTTTGGGGAAAATCCATCTTTGCGTTTACACTCATCAATTACTCTTTCAAACAAACCTAAAGTTGTTTATTATTTCTCTTACTTTTTGTAATATAATAAATTTATTGTGCACTGTCAAACTAGATGATGCATATTCGTCTCCTCAAGCCGGCATAGCGAAGGCGACTGCTGCCAGTAGGTATTTCTCTGTAGTAGCGTTTGCTTCCGTTCAGGGACCGCACTCTAGCCTGATGTAAGGCGGATATGCCGAGAGCAACAAAAAAAAAATTGCACAATTACACATTTCTTTTTTTTGTTATTTGTAACAATTTGCCACTGTCAAAAAATTGATAACAAAATATAAATTAAATCTTACTACCTATTATGATAAGTTGAATGTATTTCTTCAAAGATTATTTACAGTAGCCTAGCACATATCACAAAGAGGAGTGTGCACTGTCAACGTAGCTGTTGCTGCTACCTAGAAAAATTGTCTCTGTAGTGTCAATTGTTTCCGTTCATGAAGCGTACTCTAGCTTTACATCAGGCGGAGTGTCGCCGCAATTAATTCCTTCCAATTTTGAAAGCTAAACAAAACTTATTACCTTATTATGGTATGAGTAAAGTTTTCAATGGAAAATTTCCCTGAAATACCTTTTTACTTTTAACTTTTCACTTCGCCCTAAGTGGCTGTTAAACTTTTGATATCTTTAAAATTACATTAAGTATTTATTATATTAATTTTTTACTTAATAAGAGCGAGTATAGTTATTTTCTTGTTTTTGTTTTTTTTGTTTTTACTATATTCCAAGCATTTTTTCATATTTACTCACCTTTTAAACCTTCCCTGGACTTCCGCAAATAATTCAAAACCAAAATTAGCCAAATCAGTCCAGCCGTTCCCGAGTTTTAGCGAGACTAACGAACAGCAATTGATTTTGATTACATAGAGATTATGTACGTATACTGTACTAACATTGTTTTACATGAAATAACAAGCAAAGCGTTCTAATTTAAAAGAATATTTCCAATACAAACATTAGGCTATATGTGAGCCTCGATGGGTTTTCTGTTAAATTTTCATTATAATTTAATAATAAAATTGCTTTGTTTTATGTCAATACAGTTTTTCATCCATAATAGAAATGTTGAATAAAATAATATTAGTTTTATTAAATAAAATATATAATATGATAAATAAAAAATAAAGTAAATAGACATAAAACTAAAGGGTCTAAGGTTACATTAGTTTTGTTTATATATTTTTTTTTGATATACTGTAAAATAAACTGTATCTTAATTAGCCCATAGAGATAGAGGTGCAAACTTCATGCATCTGACATGAAAAAAGCGTAGGCCGCTTCAAACGATTTCGATTTAACAATGTTACCGTCAAGTCAAACACTAACTGACAAAAAAACCTAAAGGTGACTGCAGTCATCTTTTCGCTCGTTACATTAGGAGCGTTATAGCACGTCTAATTGTATATATATCAATGCATTAGCCTATAAAATGTCAGAAATTTCTAAATATTAATTTCAGTAATACAATAATGCATTAGGTTCTATATGAAATTAAAGCTTCTCATTGTTCTCCCAAACAAAGAAACCAAATGGTATATACTTACGTTTATTATGTTACATACAAGGCTGATATGTATCTTTAAATATACATATTACCTAACAATACAACAAGGACGGCCTCTGTGTCACACTAGTCCCGGGTCCCAGGTTACATTCCCGGTCATCATCATCAGTCTTTATTGTGTCTATCTATATTACACTTGAAAATGGTGGTGGTACCAGTACGGCAGGATGGACAGGAACAAGACTGAGAAGCCCTATTAATCACGTGAAGAAGAGTACGTAGAAGTGACGATAGGTAGAAAGAGAGAAGGAAGGTTAAGAATTTGTTCATGTAATAAGTAGAAAGAAAAATTAATTACTTTCACTTAGAAGGAAATCCGCATCCATACAAAATTGCTCAAATTATAAAGTAAATTCCCGAATCAGCTCGGAGGTTGCACCTGGTCTTCCCTGAGGAATTTAATTTCCTGTTCAGAGCGTGACATTGTGTGTAATAAAGCGTAAGGTTTACGATGTGTCACCAGGGCATATATCACTCCTAACATTGTCTTTATTGTTTTATATGTACTAACGCGCGCTTCTTGGTGTTGTCTTGGATGTAAGAAGCAATGGACCTTTGTCTTAAATTTAAAAATATAACTGTCATTTCAAATTTTAGTTTTTTTTTTGTTTCCCCATTTTGAGAAGGCAAAGAGAACAAAGCTTATACAGCCCACGTTTTGAGAACTACATTTTCTTGTCTAGTAAGTCGAATTACATTCTTGGAGTCTTTAGCAGCAGCATATAGCTCAAAATCTTCGATATAAGATCGTTTACCCCACAATCAACAAAAATTACCACATTGACAAATTGTTCATTTACTTTGACATTGGCAATTTTTTATAATGCCATAATGAAAAAAAAACTTGTAAAAATTAGGGTAATACTTTTCTAAGTTGTTAATATGTTTAAATACACTAAAATATTTAATTATATGTATAACAATATTTTTTACGACACTAAATTACTTATCTTTTACCTTATACTGCTTCGACCTGAAACAAAATAATTCTTATTAATAAAATTTTAATGAGTAGTTTCGTTTTCTTAATAACAAAATTCCAATATTTTAATCGAAATAACTTTTTCAACTTGCAGTATTTGCAATTGAAAATGAAAATTATGATTAAAATTGAAAAGAAAAAGCTCACCCCCAACCTATTGTGTGCATGTTGATATTTTTCTAATCGATATTCATCATAAGTTAACAATAAAACAAATCTAATATCAATCCAAAGTGGAGGCGACTGCTGCCTGTAGAAATTGTTCTGTAGTAGCAATTGTACCCGTTCATGGACCACACTCTATCTACCTTAACATCACGCAAAGTGTCATCATATGCCGAGCTACAAGATAATATAATATAAATTAGTTTATTAACATAATATAGTTAAAGATAACAAAATATTTGACCAGATTACAGTAGAAGCAGGATATTAGGGGTAGTTTGCACCCTTAGTAGGTAAACAAATTAATTTATAGTCAAAGACGAAGGGTGCACAAACAGGGGTCAATGCGGACATAAAATTTATGGTCACGCATGTCCAGCCTCAGGGTAGCTGCTAAAAATATACATTACAAGTTTATATTAATACTGAAAGCTAATTTAGTAAAGACTATTAGAACGGCCGTGGTCTAGCGGTAGGACGCGAACTCACGATCGTAGATACCCGTGTTCAAACCTCGCTAAATTCTGACCAATGTAACTATGTTATATGTACCAATAGTGCCTATAGACACTATTAAAGAGTGGTAAGCAGACTGATGATGGTTATTAGCGCAGTCTGCATTCCTGGAGTTTCAAATGTAACACCCGCAGAAATTTATCTCTGGAAACAGCTATTTCTGTTCATAGACCGCACTTCAGCATGAGATGGAATGTTGTCATATTACGAGCTACAATAAAAAACATCGACATCTTTGAGTCTTTTTCTGTAGTGGCTAACTGCTCGACCGCAGTTTAGCTGAATACCAACCAAAGTACGGTTTTACGCCGTACTGCGTAAATATAGGAAATAGATCACGAATAACAATTGCTATTTAAAAAATTTTAATCGGTCGTTAACCTTATCTGTCGACGTCGTTCGAAGGGGGATAGGCAATCAGACAAAAATCACAACTCAAATCGCGTCGCGCCCTTCTAGTATTTAACGATAACACTTACCCTACACACCAATGTTAGTCTCATGTCCCCTATTCTCTTTTAGTCGTATATCAAGCTTTTATTTTCAAATTTTAAATCGGACCTATGATTTCTCTATTTAAAGATAGTAACGTCGCGGTACAGTAACATTAATTTTTTATAGTAGCTCGGCATGTGACAACACTTCGCTTGTATTGGTCAGAGTGCAGTTCATGAACGTAAACAACTGCTATCACTACCACAGTGGAATCTCTGCCTTTGCTACACCAATTTAAAGAGACCAATTCACCATCCTATCCTAGTGTTCATTATTTCCATGAATGTTCGAATTCACACAATTCAGGTTAACAATGCATTTCTCGGGTTATGCCTGGCTTCCAAACAGATCCCGAATCGCGACTAGCTAACTTCACGAGTGTGTAACTTGAAAGTGGTCTGCTTCAGAACAGCAGACTGACCTAATAACTGTCACCAGTCTGCTTACCACTCTTTAAAACTTTTACATTAATTATAATCTTATAAGTTATTTTCATATGGTAGTCCGCAGTGGCGGACTAAGGCTAAAGTGGGCCCTAGACAATATTGTAATTCCGGGCCTATTTTTCAGTCATGATATATACTTTGCATTTCGTAAAAACCTAATTTTCGGGTGCAAAAAAATTACGGGCCCTAGGCACGTGCCTAGGTAGTCTAGGCCTCAGTCCGCTCTTGGTAGTTCGGCATTAGACCACAGACACTCCATCAGCCTGCCTAGCACACTTAAAATAAAATAAAATGGGTAGGTTAAGTAAAACAAATTTAATAATCACATTTTTCACACACAATAAACTTAAAGTTTTTCCTCCCTGACTTACCAATCTTCATAAAACTGGGATAAAAAAGGAATCCAAGAAGGAATGTCCGTGTGTCATGGCCAGCGTCTAGGGAATTTCAAATACGGTAGGTATTGGAGTGAATGTATGGCGGGGGTGAATTGGTGCAACATAGGAGTGGTTACTATTTGACCTGTATAATTTGACCTGCTTTTATATTTTTTAAATTATTAATCGCGATTAATTTGTAATAATAATGCTTATTGATTAATTTTTATTAAGTTATAGAAATTGTTGCTTTTTATAAAAAAAAAAAAATTATCTACGTAGACACTATAGCTACACTTTTTTAAAATTTATACCTAGTTTCCTATATACGCATAGATATATTAGTACAACTGTGTAACAAGAAAAGAAATCTAACAATCTCTCCTCGTAACGGATGCTGCATTCTACATAAATTAAAACTAAATCAAAACATTGTAAATAGATCTATTCGGGCTTCACATTGAAGTCCAAAAGTACAAGATACTCCACAGCCTTATAATAAAATAAAATTATTAAGAAAAAAGTAAAAGAAATATTCAAATTTTTTTTTTTTTATTTATTTATTTTTTTTTAATACTTTCTGTCGTGGTTCAGAATTCAGAACATTGTGGAGCTAAAACTCGAGAGGCGTAATGCGGATGAATCCGTACCGAGTGGGGGAGTGCAATGTAGCATGATATATTGGGAGGGAAACTACCCTCTTGAACTGTTGATGTTGATGGGTTTCGTCCGATGAAACCGTTTGCGTGATACAAAATTTTACTATCTATTCCAAATACATTTACTTGATTGTTTTTTTTTCTGTACGTACGTGGGATATTTAATATTAGGTGCTTACATATGAAATTGGCGTTTTGTATGGGAGGAACAAAAAGTCGAATATTTTTAAATATAATATATTTAATTAATCAAAGTATGAACCATTGTTTTCTATGCACTTTTGCCATCTCATAGGTAGTTCATTGATCCCTTTACTAAAAAAACCAGTCGGACGGGAATCAATAAAATCTGTGAAGGCGATTTGGACTGCCCCATCAGAGTTGAATTTTTTCCCTTGCAAGAAGTTGTCCAAATTTCGAAAAAAATGGTAATCTGTTGGAGCAAGGTCCGGGGAGTACGGAGGATGTCTTAGACATTCCAATTGAAGCCCTTCTAATTTGGTAGCCGTCTGTTGTGCAGTGTGTGGTCTAGCGTTGTCGTGAAGCAGCAGTGGCGTGGAGCGATTGACCAGCCTAGGTTGTTTAGCCGCTAGCTTTTCCATCATGGTTTGCAATTGCTGACAATAGACATCAGCCGTAATAGTCTGGCCAGATTTGAGAAAACTGTAATGAACAATACCGGCACTAGTCCACCAAACGCTTACAAGTAACTTTTTTGGGGTTAATTTTCGCTTGGGGCAGGATTTGGCTGGTTGGCCAGGATCCAACCATTGCGCTGAGCGCTTTCGATTATCGTAAAGAATCCATTTTTCATCACAGGTAATGATTCGGTTTAAAATACCTTCATTATTGTGCCGGTTCAGTAATGTAACGCAGCAGTCGACGCGCGTTTGCCGGTTTGCTTCAGTCAATTCGTGAGGTACCCACCTTTCAAGCTTTTTAATCTTCCCAATTTGCTTCAAGTGAATTAAAACAGTTTTATCACTAACACCGCAGCCTGCAGCTAACTCGGACGTGGTTTGCGATGGATCCGCTTCCACAATAGCCTTCAATACTTCATTATCAACTTGGGTCTCAGGCCGTCCACGGGGCTTGTTCTGCAGGTCGAAATTTCCAGAACGAAAACGTTGGAACCAAAAACGAACTGTGTTTTCTTTTGCGACATGTCCGTCATACACATCATTCACCCTTCGAGTCGTTTCCGCAGCACTAGTGCCACGGCGGAACTCGTACTCGTAAATAATGCGATATTTTAAGTTTTCCATTTTGTAAAATGAGTGACGCAAACAGAAAAAAACAGAAGAAAAAAAACAAATGAATGACGGTCATCGAAGGATAAATACATGAGTAAATAGCTGTGAAAATTTGAATTTGGAATTCCTTACCAAAGAGGAGAAAATCGTGATTAAAGTGGCCAGTACGAAAAACGCCAATTTGATATGTAAGCACCTAATATTTTATCATTTAACTGCTATAATCTATGTAGGCACCTACCTACCTAATAGTTTATTTCGACTTTTCAGGCAGACTGATGATGGTTATTAGTGCCATAAGAAGCCACGTATAACGAGAGGAGTATGCCATGTCAATGGCTCACATTCGTCTCCTCAAGCCGGCATAGCGGTGGTCAGTTGTTACCATGAACCGCACTCTATATGAAAGTTGCATAAGTTTACGCGCATAGATTTATTATGCTCTGAAAATACATACTAAAGTCAAAGCAGGTAGACCAATGATTACATAGTGGAGGTGTTTGACAATTCTATTTGTCTATAATACAATGTTTGTACAATTGCGACCTCTCTAGAGATGTTCGCAATGTCCACATTGTCATTCTAGCGCCTCTCCCCTAAATTTTAGTTCAAGTTCATTTCCTCCCTTTATGGGTTCGTTGAACTGTCTTGTGGTCTTTCGTAGCAATTTACACTTGCTCTGTTTATTATATTTATTATTTATTGATAAAGTTTTATTAGAATTTTGCACCTTAATAACTGTAACATGTGATTTTGCAATGTACGAATGTGGTACTAAAAATTCATTAATATTTTTGGCTCAATTACAAAGGTGATTATGTGTTTCTGCATCTGCGGGCTGTGCAGCGTCCGGATGTTCGCTGCGGAACGTATAAGAGTCGTATATCAGCAGCAGGGTAAGTTAGCGAAAAAGCAAGACCAACTAGATGTTATATTATAATAATAATAATAATAATAAAAACTCTTTATTGTGCGAAAAAAAACAAACAGAACATACAATTATTAAATTAGGTAGCACAATAGGCGGCCTTATTGCTAAGCAGCAATTTCTTCCAGGCAACCTATGTGATGAAGAATAGTATGAGAGATATAGAAACAAAGTGCACAATAGGAAAATAATAAATAAATATTGTTGATTTAAAGAAATTTTCTGAGGCCTAAATAGCAATAGTATAGCTTCATTTGAATTTTTTTTACTTAGGCGGCCAAAATAATATTTCCTGTATAATGGTGAGTACTCACTTTACACCGTGACATCGTAAATGGCATACATACTTGCCTCTCCGCCTGATGTTAAGCTAGAGTGCGATCCATGAGCGGAGGCGACTGCTGTCTGGTAATCTGCAGACAGCAATCAGGTCCGCTATGCCGGCTGGATGAGATGCCTCTTCACACTGCGCTTGAAGGATCCACAGTTTAACGGAACGACAGAAGAAGGGCAGCTAACTTTGCTACCACAATGATATTCGCACCCCCAGAGTCATAAGAGCATAAATATTTTTGGTTTCGAGTTATTGGTACGGTTAGATAGTCATAAAAAGGCCGAATAAGCTCAATTTTTTTCGTAATTTTATCGATAAAATTCGCAATTTTATACGTGAAATTATATAATACGTCGTTTGACAGTTCCCATTTTCTTATTAACAAATAACAGAATATGTTTATTTACGCAAAATTATTATTGTTTAATTAAACGTAACGACTCATGTACTTTTAAATGACGTTTTAAACATTCTTTTTGCTCTCCTGTAGAATTGACTTTTTCATCTTATGCCTTTTTCCCCTGGTGGTGCGATATAATACTAGAGCGGAAGCGATTGCTGCCCCAAAGGCAAAGATGGGTTACTTTCTCTATTCGTACCATTTCCGTATAATTTACCTACCTATATACGTTTTAAAACAATGATAAGCATATAGATAAAACATAATTATATTTGGTCCCATCTAACCCTAATATTTCAACAATACACCAAACGTACGTACAACGCAATTCACACTTTAACACCTCGTTTCTAAAGCTTAAAATCCTTATCAGTATAACTAAAGGTGTTATAATTATACATAAACTTAGTAATACGCAATTGAGCAAGAGATTTTAGGCTATATGTTTAATAGAAATAAAGCTTATATCTCCTTGTTAGGTTTTACTAAGAATATGGCAAGCTCTTATGATCTGATTATTGCTTTCATAACGACTATAGTTACAGAAGAGATATTAAAGGTAAAACGTGCTCTTGCACATTATTTATAACTGCCACAGATGACGAGTGAATATATGGGTAACGGTCTAGTTGGGGTTAAGAAAAAAAACCTATATAAACCATAGATATATACAACTATTTGGTAGGCAGACTGATGATGTTATTAGTCCAGTCTGCCGTCCTGGGGTAGTACCACCACTTTCGAATGTAACACCCGTGAAGTGACTTTGTCGCGTTTCGGGAATAGTTTGAAAGTAGCCAGGTATAGCGAGATGAGTGTGCACTGTCAATCTAGATGGTACGTGCTCGTCTCCTCAAGCCGGCATAGTGGAGGCGACTGCTGCCCGCACAGGTTTCTCTGTAGTAGCAGTTGTTTCCATTCATGGACCGCACTCTAGCTTTACATCAGGCGGAGTGTTGTCACATGCCGAGCTACAATAAAAAAAAATCTAGATACGCAATAACGCTCCCAATGTGACGCGAGAGAAAATATGACCATAGTCATGTTTAGGTTCCTGGGCATTCTCCTTTAAAGATATTTATGCGGCCGACTATCGCGTTTATTGTGATCAATTTATTCGAACGTTGCAAAAGCTTTGAAGCGACCACAAATATCTGCAAAGTTTTCGATACGAGCGGCGCGTAATCGTCACAGAAGATGACGTCGCGTCCTATTAAAACAATCAAACATTTTAGTTTATTTATTCAGAAAATATATTTTTTAAAAGAAAACTAGCTAAATTAATGCAAGAAGGAGATTTAAAGTGTTTACAAAATCTATATTATGTATATTTCTGTATATCTCAAGTTCGCAGGTATCACGGTGAGAGCACAGCATCCGGGCACTTTTACTAATCAAATCTGGTTGACACCGAGCGTAAAGGTTACAGATGTAATTAAATTTGAATGTACCGAGAAAGCGAAGAGCCGATTTATTCACGAATGTTCTAGAATAGTGAAGAGGCTTCAAGGAAAAGCTTTTAGAAAATAAAATCGAACTTGTAAGTATGGGATTGATTCGGATTCAGTTTCCTGCCATTTTGTTTCTGTCACTTTGAATTTTATAGTAGTCGTTTAAGACGTGGTAGGCAGACTGATGATGGTCTTTAACCCAGTCTGCTATCCTGGGGTCACACCCGTGAAATGACCTTGCTGCGTCTGAATAACGCACATACGTCTCCTAATGCCGGCATAGCGGAGGCGACTTCTACGTACAGAAAGGAGAATGCCCATTCGCCAAAAAATAGGCCCACAATTTTTTTTTTTTCTAGTATCACGATGATTTTTAGTTAATTTTGTAGAAAAATAAATCTACTTCATTATTACCAATCAGTTTCAATTTTCTTCACCCGGGTTATCGAGTAATTAGATGTGTTATGATGAATTAGATGCAATATTTGAGGTTATTATTATTTTAAATGCTTTAATAATTATAATTGTTCATATCTATTTTTTATGTAATTAAACATTGTCTATTGATTGGTAAATAATGTGTTTATACAATTTTGTTACCAAACTAATAGGTATCATCAAGTGGGCCCAAAAATGGGCATTCTCCTTTACTTGTGTTAGCAGTTGTTTCCGATCATGGACCGTACTGTAGCTTACCATCAGGTTGCAAGTATTGTTGTATGTCGAGCTACAAAAAAGGAAATATAAATCTTGTTTAAAAAAGATTAATAAATACGTTTATAGGTGATATAAGAAGTGATTATAGATTGTGAAACGTATAAAGTGAAATAGATTTTGCATCTAAAGAACTCTAGTCTAGATTGCGGTTAGGTATCACGTTTCGTGTCAGAGATGCTTTTGTGGTTTTTATTAAAACGAAATAAAACTACAGTCGTTCGATCCTTCGCCATTTCTGAGTCTTTCGGGTCTAAAAAAATATATATTAAACTACAGGATATAAAGTTGTGCCTGGTTTTTTTTCTTAATCATAGAGATATATGTATACTAGAGGAGATATGAAAAAACCGTAGGCCGCTTCAAACGATTTGACAATGTTGCCGTCAAGTCAAATACTAGCCGACAGAGAACCTAAACGTGGCTGTGGTCATCTTTTCTCTCGCGTCACATTGGGAGCATTATTGCACATCTAGTTGTATATATCAATGTTCTTAATTATGTCTTATATGAGAGAAAAATCGTGAGGTGAACTCATGAAAACTCATCGAATAAAATTTTCTTTTACATCTTTATTATTTGAAAAATCATGACCTAGGGCATGGTTTTTTTTTATTAATTCAATTAATATTTAAATTTTTAGACAAATTTTTATATTTAAAAAAAAAAAAATTAAAAAAAAAAACAAATTAATAAAAATAAACAAAAAAAAAATTGATGTAATATAAAAATAATAGTGATTTTTGCCTATCAAGGTCAGGACAATCGTATGGTCAAGGTGACTGAAAGCAGTAGGGCTCTTAACCCGGCATAGCGAAGACAACCGCTGCCTGCAAAGATTCGTAGTGTCTCGCGGAGTGCAGTCATATTATTATGCTGGGAATTGAACGGCCGACATTAAAATACAAAATCAAACTTTACGTCACATACATTCTCAAATATTTGAATACAAATTAAAGCAGCGTATAATTTTATTGAAAACAGGAGTTTTGTAGCGGAAACCCACAGCTTTATTTATTTGACTTTTTTAATTAAAAATAAAATCTCTTTCTGTAGGCACAGAGCAAATAAATTATAAAACAATTTAAACCCCTTTTCCCCCTATTTATATAATAAACCGCACCTTTTGTATAATTTTAAAAAAGTATTTTTGTTCCTTTTTATTAACGCTATTAAATGAATTTTCTATTTTTATTTATTCAAAATTAACTTATTACGTGAAATTATTTTTAAATAATTAATTGTAGTTATATACAATGTTTGTTTTCTTTTTCAATTTGTTATTATTAAATTACGATAAAAACTGAACTGAAAACAGATTCGTGTGCAGTGTGCACCATCAAACGTGGATAGATGGTCTCTTCTAACCCGGTATAGAGGAGGCAAATGCTGGCTGCAAAAATAAATTTTGTGATATCAATTGTTTCTTTTTAGGATCCGCACTCTAACTTAAGCTAAGGGTCAAACTTTTGCTAACGTTTAAAGATTACATTAAACTGCGTATCTAAGTATCATTCATACAGCTGTCTGAGTCAGCATCACTATGCCGACCCTAATAGTCTATACATTAATGATGACAAGAACTTTTCCAAATCCAATACAATATTAATGTAGTTAGGGATAACAGTTGATGACAAATGTTCTATTATAGTAAATGACAGATATTGATGAACACTATTCGTAATATCTATTTATAATATGCTTTTAAATGTTTTCTGATATACGCAAAATACAAATTTCTTTCCTAAGAATACTATTAATCTTCTTGTTACAATTAAATAAACTAGAACTTGACCAGTGAGTTAGTGATGACAATCGAACTGATATTATTCAACAATCAGATCTAGATCTAGATTCTGACGATGAACAAGTGCATGCCAAGTCTATGCCTACGTTAATAAAGGATTTTTATTTCATTTCAAGGGAACCAGAGTATGTAGATTTATATCCGGTTCAAACACCAAAGCATCGGGGATTGTATGAGGATAGTTTTTAGATTTTTTTTAACACATTAAGGTCCAAAATAAAATTGCGAATGTCATGATAGCCTTCTTTCTGAGATTTGAGAAGTATTTAAGGCAAGAGTTACGCTTTAAACAAATATTCGGGCTGACGAGATTGGCGATACTAGCGCCGCCTGAAAGTGCAGAAGAAATCGAAATATATTACAAGCTGATAGGACTTCAAGAGGCGCGTGCTTCGTCGTAAAATTTGGTTTTATTTAATAAATGTGATACTTCCCTTCAAAGACCTGAATATAAGTGTATATTTAATCGAGACTAAAAATCTTTCTGCTCTACTTCGCATGCAAACTTAACTAAGTTTATGTAAGTGAATTTCAACGAAACTTACGAAGCATTTCTTAAAAGCCCATTACATTTTGATACCTATTTACACGTATTTAATACGTTTACTTTTTTATAGTAGGCCGACAGTGTTAATGAAGATGCTATATAAAGAGAAATTGTCGTCGCTCCTAGGACACCATCTAGTGGCTGGAGTGGAGATGTTTTTGAGAAAGAAGATTTTCAAAATTATGTTAAAAAGAAATGGAGTCGCATTTCTTTTTCAGTTTTGTATAGAGTTTCCTTATCGTACAGAAGCTAAAGTTTCTACTAGTTATAGTTAGCTATAAGTAAAGTTTGCGATAAACCAAAGTTTACATAAACAACTGGGACTGTTTCATGCTTTGTCACGCGATTTTTAAACTATTTATTAGGACAACAAATAACGTCAAACACACCAGTACTATATACTAATAGTATATAAGTGAAAATATGTTTGTTTTTCTACCAGTCACACCCAAATAAATACGCAGCTGCTGAACGTAATAATAAATACATAAATAAACATCAAGAAAAAAATTAACGATGTCAGTTCAAAAATAATTTTACTGAAAAGAGACATCGCAAGTTGTCCCCGACAATTTGCGGGTTAGTTTCAGTTTGCACGAAACCTCTTTGCTCATGTGTGGTTAATTAATTCAATGGTTATGCTTTTGTGTTTTTTCATGACCAGTAAAAAACTAAAATAAATTGTAAAACTCTTTAAAAAAAAATTGAAATACCAAGTGTGTTAGGATCTTATTTTTACCAACTGAAATAAGACAATATATTATATATTCAAGTAAAAAGAAAATATTTTATAAGTTTCTTTCATAGTTTATCTATCCTTCTGTATAAAGCTTTGTGAAAGTTGTCCTTTTGATAGTGGCTTTCAGGAAAAGTTTTTTGCCACTGAAACCATTGGAGTGCGAATATTACCTTTACTTTGTTAAATGTAGCGTGTTTTTAACATATTACACTACTTTTTTCCATTATATTGTTATATTTTACAAAGAAAGCGAGAGAGCAGCCGTGGTCTAGCGGTAAGACGCGTAAACTCACGATCGATGAGAACAGTGTTCAAACCTCGCAAAAGATATCTAAATGATACCAAACCAACTATATTAGCAGCCGTGGTCTAGCAGTAAGACGCGTGAACTCAACTCACAAAACCGTGTTCGAACCTCGCTAAATTCTGACTGGTACCAATGTAACTTTGTTACATGTACTTAAGGAGTGGTAGGCAGAGTGATGATGGTTATTTGCCCCGTCCTGGGGTAGTACCACCACTTTCGAATGTAACACCCGTGAAGTGAACTTGTCGCGTTTCGGGAGCAGTTTGAAAGCAGCCAGGCTTAGCTAGAGGAGTGTACACTGTCAATCTAGATGGTGCATCCTCGTCTCCTCAGGCCGGCATAGTAGGGACGACTGCTGCTTGTAGAGATTTTCTCTGTAGTAGCAGTTGTTTCCGTTCATGGACCGCACTGTTGTCATATGTCGAGCTACAATAAAAAAATGTACTTTGGTCGTTCAGTGCCTGTAATACAAGCACTAGCTCAGTATAGGAATTTTGAAAAATAAATAAGAAAATAAACTGGTACTTTAATAGATTTGTACTACATGTTAAGCTAAAATACACCCATGAGCGAAAAAACTGCTACCATAAAGAAACGTCTGCATGGAGCAGCCGCCTTCGCTATGCCGGCTTGACTGGGTGAAGGTGCATCTTTACCGGAGCACATCCCCTCGTTATAGCCTACCTCCATCCTACATTACACAAAGATCTGCCACATTTCTTTCACATTTAATATTGTGTTGTGAATCTATTTTGAAAGCACCTATTTTAATGTTTATTACTAAATTACCAATAATAACAAATGGATAATCAGTTTGGAGAAATATTGGCAATAAGCTAAAAAGGAAATGAGAAGAGAAAATCTAATTATTGTATCGAATTTCTACAATTGAAGTAGCAATTTTGCACTCGGAAATTACACAAATAAATTGGTTTCTTTACACCTTACGTTTAGGCTGTTTTACACCACACGACATAAGAAAAAGCCTACCCAACGAGTTGATAGCGCCATCGAAGGCCTTTATTTTTTATTATTAATATTTTTATAGTACCTCCGCTCCGCTGACCGGAGACAACTGCTATTAAAAGGGCAGCAGTCGCCTCTGCTCGATGAAACGAATGTACTCGCAAGCATTTACTGATACCATTGACAACTAAATCGAGACGCGTCTAGCATTAGGCGATTCGTACACTACACCGCATCACGCAGCGTAACTCGGGACGTTGTTACGTTGTTTCCAAGTATCTTTGTTTGTATAGAAAAGGCGTAGTGCAACACACAGAAAACGCATTCACACGCGGTGTTGCAGATCACGTGCCTACATGCGGAGAAACATGCTACCCGCGCGTGGGTGCACACCGAGTTTTGTAGTATTGTGCTTGATTTTGACAGTACTAGACGTACTATTGCGAAATACATCTCGATATTGATCAATTTAGATATCACGACCGCAAGCTGATGTGAAATGAGGCCTCTAGGCCACCGCTTGACTATACTGCAGCCACGCGTTGGGCCGAGAAATCTGCATGAAGAGGCAGATCTGCACTCCCGCACTCGCAGTGTGCGAATCGCCTTAATCATGGGGTAATCACAATATTAAAAAATAAAGAAATTTACAATGACGTGTCAGTGAACAGTGGGTTTTAGCGTAAGCTCCTACGTAGCCCCCATTTCGGAGCTTTTGTCGGAACAGCTTGAATGTATATTCTAAGCTATTCTAAAGTACTTATATATTTATAATGTAAAATAAAAGTAAAAAATTACATTGTACACTAATCATGTAAACAATGCATTGGATAAGGATTTAAATCGATGTTGAAAATATTTCTCAAGTGACAACCCTCTTGCTTTCGTTGCTCTGAATTACAAATGGCGGCGTTTTAGTTCGAAACATTTTATTATTATAATAAGGGTTGACAATTTTATATGGAGTTTTAGAAATCATTGGAACAACTATCGCTATATTATTTGTCAATAATATTTATTATATTTAATTGAATTACAAAACAAATAAATCACTCATATTTTATTGACAAATAATTCTTACGTTAAAATAGTTAAAAATACAGTGCGTTTAAGAAATATTAAATAAAAACAAACACAGTTCATTGACCCCCATGCTTAAAATAATTACTTAAGACTCAAACCACAAATTAGTAGATGCAATTTCCAAAATTATCTCAATAATTATTAGATTATAATCTTTTTACTACGAAAAGGATAAATGAATTCGTCACGCGACAACCCTGGTCGCCTGTCCCCTCTGTAGTCCCGCCGCCCGTCGACCAATGAGCTTAGATGACGCAACGATACAAGGATGTTTTATATAATACAAATTGGATTAAAAGTTGGGAATTTATTTAAATATTTAATTGCTAGCCATTTACTTTTTTTACGAATTTCGTTTTTGTATGTTGCTAGATTTACCTATACCTGACTGTTTAGATTATAGCCGTACCTATGTAGGTATTTTTACATAATTAGGAACTGTATCTTATTTTTTTATTGTAGCTCGGCATACGACAAAACTCCGCCTGATGAAAAGCTAGAGTGCGGTCCATGAACGGAAACAACTGCTACTACAGAGAAATCTCTACACGCAGCTGTCGCCTGCGCTATGCCAGCCTGAGGAGACTAGTATGCACCATCTAAATTGACACTGTACACTCCTCTCGCTATACCTGGCTACTTTCAGACTGCTTTCGAAACGCGGCAAGACCACTTCATGGACGTTACATTCGAAAATGGTGGCACTACCCTAGGGCGGCAGAGTGGGCTAATAACCATCATCAGTCTGCCTAACACTCTTTAATAGTGCCTATAGGCACTGAGCGACCAAATTACGTTTAACATAGTTACATTGGTACCGGTCAGAATTAACGAGGTTCGAACACGGGTCTCAACAATCGTGAGTTCACGCGTCTTACCGCTAGACCACGGCCGCTCTTTCACACTATCAGAAGTGTAAAAGCAGAACGTTGTAACAGGACATCCTGTATTTAATGCGTAACGCGTGCCATAGACAAAGAGAGTTCAAATTATCGATTCATGCAAACAAGTTCCCCTAGTATTTGATGTAGGGTTTTTACAACGTTAAAATACTTCACAACATTATCTAGAATCTATAAGTCTAGACTATTTATTTAACTTAATTATCTACCTTTGCTACATAAATTGATTTCTTTTTATATACTTAAATGTGAATAGTAGACCGGCATGCGAACACGTGATGTAAAGCTGGTTCACTGATGCTAAATTTCTAAAAAAGTAGTCTATAATTTGCCGCCTCCGATTGGGTCATATTGCACGCCATTTCTGCATAAATTAAGAATTAGGGATTAATCGATTTGCAAGTGTGGATTGGATGAGGGAGATACTAATCATATTCTCTTCTCCTGTCCCCTATATGATCGCTCCTAAAATCTTTTCATAAATCTATTCCTTGCCCTACTAACATTTCTAACCTTCTCTCCATCTCGTTATCATCTCCTGCTATTCTTCATTCCATCGCTAAATTCATAACTTTAAATAAAATTAAACTATAGTTCTTTATTCACTCCATCTTCATTCATATAAAAAATTCATTTTATCCCTTTTTTGTTCGTCTTTCACTGCCATTAAAAAAAAAGCTAGAGTGCGGTCTATGAACGGAAACAACTGCAACAAATCTCTACGGGCAGCAGTCACCTCCGCTATGCCGGCCTGGGGAGACGAGTTTTCATCATCCAGATTGACAGTGCACACTCCCAAGGGCGTCGCCAAGGGGGGGCAGGGAGGGGCAGCTGATGTAAGGCCGTATGCAAATCGCCGTAGATGTAAGGCTCGCACTACAAGTGAAAAGCTTCATGTACTTTACCTACAATTCATACTTTTTTCATCCTCCATATCACCTCGCCCCCTCCGCTAGGCCATCTGCTGGCGACGCTCTTGCACACTCCTCTCGCTATACCTGGCTACTTTCAAACTATTCCCGAAAGGCAACAAAGTCACTTCACGAGTGTTCTGTGCTGTTTTTTTTTTTTATTTAATTCTTATTGATTATACTTGACTGCCTAACTCATTACAAATAATTCGTTGAATTCGTAAAGTTGTATTAAATCTCCTAAAATGATGCTATATTGTCATTTCACTCATTTTAATAAAGTAATATCGAAAAATTCCACACCCCTAATGTTATGTAATACGTGGTACAGAATACATTATATTTTGGGGTGTCGTGTGTCGTTATATTGACGAAAATTAGAAAATATACCTACCTGTTTATAAATATTAATATTTATTAGCAAAACATGAAAGCTATAGTCAGTTATTATCAAGTTATGATGAAAATTTATCAGAAAAAAAACCTTTTATACAGTTGTAAAAACATTGTATTACAGCGATGAAAAAATTCACTAAAAATATTCTGTAGGTACTTTAGTAGTATTTCAGTTATTATTTACATAATAAAAGTGTTATTCAATTTACGCCTCTAACAATTTCTGAAAACTATTATTTAATCCGAAGGGAAACTGAAACTTTCTTGAAAAAACCCTAAAAACATACCTAAAAAAAAATTTTTTTTTATTGTAGTTCGGCATGTGACAACACTCCGCCTGTTGTAAAGCTAGAGTGCGGTCAATGAATGGAAACAACTGGTACTACAGAGAAACCTGTCCGGGCAGCAGTCGCCTCCACTATGCCGGCTTGAGGAGACGAGCACGTACCATCTAAATTGACAGTGTAGCCAGTTTCCCGAAACGCGACAAGGTCACTTCACGGGTGTTACATTCGAAAGTGGTGGTACTGCCCCAGGACGGCAGACTGGACAAATAACCATCATCAGTCAGCCTACAACTCTTTAATAGTCACTATAGGCACTGAGCGACCAAAGTACATGTAACAAAGTTACATTGGTACCGGTCTGTAGCGAGGTTCGAAGTTCGAACACGGGTCTCATCGATCGTGAGTTCACGCGTCTCACCGCTAGATCACAGCCGCTTCTTAAAAAATGAATGCAATTAGAATACCTAAATATTTAGAATAACTATTTTTTTCGCTAATGATTGTTTAATAATTTGATTATATTTGTATAGTTGATTAATTTTATAAATTGTGTGTGTATTTTAAGTAATTTTGCATGTCGAGAGACAGATCACTTAAATAATGCTCCAGCAAATAAATAAATTTCATTTCATTTCATAAAACTTGCCACAGTTAACGTTAGTCGACAGTTTCTTCGTGCTATTGTAACATGCATAAATAATTTTTTTTTTTCAGCATATGACAACACCCTGCCTGATGTAAAGCTAGAGTGCGGTCCATGAACGGAAACAACTGTTACTACAGAGAAATCTCTACGGACAGCAGTCGCCTCCGCTATGCCGACCTGAGGAGTATGTACACTTTTTTCACACTTCTTTCGTTCTCTATGGTGTATACAGGTAATAAGTATGTACAGGGGCGTCATTATGTTTTTTTTTCGAGCCTTAGGCAGATTAGATAAAATACTCCTTCTACAAAAATACTAAATTTTTTTTTAAATTAATTCTGACGTATAGGGAAGGTTATTGAGTTGAGGATGATTGATACACTTATAAGACTTTATGATTTCCGAGGCATGAAAATCTATACCATGGCTACAATACCTGTAATGACGCCAGTGAGTACGTATTTTGTGTTTCACTCGAGGATTAATTTTGTCTTTACATTGTATCTTAATCTTTGGGACAACAAAGCACTTGAATAACTTTATTTCTCAATCTTTCACAAAAAAAATCTACTTTTAAATATCAAACCACCGAAAATTCAGTTGATTAATGAAAAATGTAGCACCTGCTTGTTCACAGATCTGACAGAGATTTAATCGTCCCCCATTCCGTTACGGCTGATCTCCGTTTTTATCCTTTAATGAAAAGCTTTCATGAAAAATCTGAAAAAAGGAGTGAAAAGTTTTAACGAATTCTGACTGATTCGCTATTTGTAACAAAAACGTGTCTTTGCTTTTTCAAAAAAATTTCCTTTTTTGGTTTTCAGTATTTTTTTAGTAATTTCGGTATTATAAATAATATAGTCTAGTGAAAAATTTTGCTTAGGTAAAGATAGGTATTTGGATAGAACCCCAGCCACAGGCGCGGATATGGCATGCGATAGAGAGAGAGTGTAGATATGTGTATATTCAAGACATTTAGTAAACTGTAGCCGCTCGATAATGAGATGAGAAGATAACGGTGACGGTGAAAATCACGTTTGTTCCCTGTTTACTCTCCGACGGAAGAGCGAAAATCGTCCATGTATAAAATCACGCTCACACCAATAAATTGACAAATACATCGAATAAAATCATGAGATTAAAACGGAAAATAAATATATAAAATAATTATATTAAAAGGAGAAGGAAGGTTCGGGATTCTTACGTTTCAGTGCTCACACAAAGTTGTTGTAAATATACTTAGTAGGTACAATGTATTTTACTACATATTACTTACATATACATCATGTTTATATAATACTGTACGTAGATATATTATATTTCCTCTAAGCTGCTTAAAAACTAGTTAGAACAACGCTCGCTTAGAGAAAATTATTAAATATCTATATTTTAATGTAATATTTAAGTTTAAATTTAATAGGGGCGCCCTAGGAAGACCTTTCTCAGTCAGATCGGTCAACTGCTGGGAAAGGGTCAGACGAGGAGCACCCTCAACCGACGTGCATGGAGTAATGGATGTGGTCGAAGCGAAAGTGGTATGTAGAGAAAGGAGTCGCTGGGGCTCCATAGTTTCTGCCTACCCCAGTGGGAACAAGGCGTGAGCTAAGTGGTAGTAGCAGTAGTAGTAAATTTAATAAATATAAGAATTGTAGGTCACCAGTGAGGAATCACTTCGGAAGTAGCCATGAATAACGAGAGAAGTGTGCATTGTCAACCTGAAAGGTGCAGATTCGTATGAGACTGCTGCGCGTAGAAACTGTGGACCGTACTGTTGCTTAACATCTGGCGGAATGTTGGCAATGTTGGTGTCTGGTGCTAGGACACGACAATCTGGTAATAACCTGTATCGGTCTGCCTACTTTTATTATTGCCTGCCCTTATAGATGCTGAACGACCAAAATAGATAACAAAGTTACATAGATACAGTCCAGAATTTCGAGTTTTTTTCTTATTGTAGCAACATTAAAGAGTGGTAGGCAGCCGCCACTGCCGTCCTGGGGCAGTATCACCACTTTCGAATGTAACACCCGTGAAGCGACCTTGTCGCGTTTCGGGAATAGTTTGAAAGTAGCCAGATAGAACGAGAGGAGTGTGCACTGTCAATCTGGATAGTGCATGCTCGCCTCTTCAAGCCGGCATAGTGGAGGTGACTGCTGCCTGTAGAGATTTCTCTGTAGTAGCAGTTGTTTCCATTCATGGACCACACTCTAGCTTCAGGCGGAGTGTTGTCACTTGCCGAGCTACAATTTAAAAAAAAAACACATTCGTAGACAACACACCGCCTGATGTGAAGCTAGAGTTCAGATGCAGTCCATGAACGGAAACTGCTATCTATGCCGCCAGCTATGCCGACTTGAAGGGACGAATGTGCACCATCCAGATTGACAGTGCACACTCCTCTCATTATTCGGGTCCACATAATAAATGCAATATTTTCTTTGCTAAATGTAAAATTGCATTGTTACATTTTAATAGACACACGTGGACAGTGCAGAATTTTCACGGCTAGTGATTATAAACAAAGAGTAGGCAGTTAGGGACGTCGGACGGGCGCGCGGGCGTCGGATACAGACAGAGAGGAGACTCAACGGACTGTAACATTGAATGTTAAACGTAGTGAGCGTAAACTATGTTCGTTTGGGTTCGGTACTCGTCACCGAACCATTACCGAGTTATAGATTCATTATTGGCAAATTTAAAATAGCTTTTTAGTAAAATAAATTACCTAAAATCTTCATTAAGGTTTACGCGTGTGGAATATAAAAAATAACGCATCAAGTTTTTTAATTTAGTTATAATAATCTATACATACTTTTATCTATCTACCGAATCGAACTTTTTACTATTTTTCAATAAATGTTTTTGACGTTAGGCTAAATCTGATCTGGAGTGTGGTCCATGAATAGAAATTATGCCAACTTTAAGAGGCGCATACGCATTATCCACGACGACAGTGTACACTCCTCTTGTTATGAAAAATGACTTACTACGATGGTACGTACTGTAGACTGGTCTATTAACCATCACCACTATGATAATCTATGATATGGTAAATACTGAAACTGCCTCTAAGGATAATGTGTCTACATGTCGATTAATATCTCTGTTTTATAATAAATAGGCTTTTTGATGCGTACTGGCGCGATGGCGGTCGCGGCATGGCCTTCATATTTTGACGCAAAACCAATGCCCGCAACGTATTTTTATAACTTTCAAGAAATTAAATTAAAGAAGAGAAATAAACTCAGCAGCTAAAATAACAAACAATATGAAGAATTTAAGAATTCAAAAGAAAATTATAAAGAAGAACGTGCAGAAGCTAAAATATAAATACACAATACATTAGGAACAAATAAATTAATATTTAAAACGCAATGCAGTGAATTACTTACGTAAGTTTTAACGTTTGCGGTCGTCCTTCGATAATAAATGTCACAAATCCAACAAAAAATATCTAATTGAAACACAAAACTCAAATATTACCACAAAAAAATTAAATGCACTCAAAAGTTAAAACTGTTTACACTCGATACGAAAACATCGCGATTTCTCAAAACCTATGGGGCAAAGAGGTACGTCCCACCCTCGCGACGAAGTTGGTGTGACTGAGGGATTTCAGAGGGTACTGGCTGGGGGAGGCACCCCTTCAATGAATGACTGAGGGTGAAGATACGCTTCAATGTTTTAAGATCGCGTCCTTTTGCAATTTTACACTTAATTCATAATATCAAAATTTATGGATTAATTTCTAAATAAGTTTCAATTAAGAGTATTATATTATATTGTGATACCAAACGGTTGGAGGCTGAATCTAAGCTATTCAAAGAACCGTTTCAAATCTCGGCCTTTTTGAACCTAGTCGAGTAGTACCTACTTAAATATAGACTATAATGGTAGGTAAGATATCTGACTGCCCCGGGTAATACCTAATATTCTGTGCTCATTACTACCAAGTGTAACCCGTGAACTAATCTAGTCGCAATTAGCTGGGAAATAATCCGTAGTCTAACGATGGAAAACTGCCCTAGACGGTTCGCCCGCCGGGTGTCCTCTTCACTAATTTTATTAATAATAGCTTTTCTTTTTAAATTGACCGCATTCCGCTTAATAATGATATAAGCTAGAATGCGGTTAATGATGTCTACAGGCCGGCATTGCGTCGCGCATTGCTCGTTTCGTTCTAACTTTTATAAAATATGAATTAACATTAACGAATTGAGCACAACGTTTACACCTAAATGCTATGTAGGATGTAGGTTTCTTATAATGTTAATTTAGAATTAATAAAAGTTCATGTAATCGATGTAGATAG
This sequence comes from Tinea pellionella, assembly GCA_948150575.1. Taxonomy (NCBI): domain Eukaryota; kingdom Metazoa; phylum Arthropoda; class Insecta; order Lepidoptera; family Tineidae; genus Tinea; species Tinea pellionella. The sequence goes on along the minus strand of OX411254.1, from coordinate 285,392 downwards.
ATAGTTATTAAAAGTGCCGCCTACAAACTCATCTACTATTTACTACGTCGAACGTTTTACCTGGTTTTACCCTAAATATTATAAGGGCGCCAAAATAACTCTTGGTGTATATCGTATGTCATAAAAAATACACTTTGTTATTTTTTCAACTGGCAACATATTTATCTTGCGTTTGGGTTTTGCATTCTAAACCTAAAGAATATTTTTACATTGCGGTGAAAATTTAGAATAATTCGTATTTATCTTATATTATTTATATTTTAATTTTACTTTTTGTTTCTATGACTTTATTATTAAAGTTATATTTTAAATTTTTTACATAATAGGAAAGTTTTAAAAATCTTTGGCATTTTTAACGCTTGCAATAATTAAACTGCGTACGAAAGCCGTCTTTTTGTGATTAAGTTTTCCTTCGCCGCTTTTTAATTTTTATATTTACACCACCGATGGTTTTATTGTGGCTTTAGTAAATCTTTTATTTAATTAACAAATATACTGGCTTGTTTTCCATCATATTTACAGCGGTAAATACCCACATCGTATTGGAATAACAAAATAATTATAACGCTGCCATTCACGGTCGATCATAAACAAAAAATAAAATTTTATTTATAGTTGATTAACTCAATATAAATCAAAACTGAGCTTTGTAACTTTTCCGTGGATATTTTATCGATTCACTTTCATATTCCTCGGTCACATTGATTTTTCATTGCAGGTTATTATACGACCTGTCAATTACCTCGCTCGAGACGTCCTGTTTAACATAATCACGCAAAATAGGAGACGAAAATCCCTTTAGGTTTAATAATCTATTATCAAATCTACCACCAATAGTAAGTATAATGTTAATATACATCAAAAACCCGAATTGCGTAGCTGTTTGTGAAATAATCAATATGACAAATTCCTACCGAGAAATGCTCGTTTTGGCATTTTTTTTTGTAATTGTTAGCGTTTTGGTGTTTGTGTTTGTGATAAACGCGTTATATAATTTGCTTTATAGCTAAGATAAGTGTTACTGTTTAATAATTTATCTATTTTCAATAACACATAGGTGATTAACTTTCTTGTTTACATTTGTGCATACCAATTAATTTTTATTGTTTATATCTTCAATGATTGCATTATGCTTACATACTTGCACTCCATTTCTAGTATTTATAACTGAATTTATTCTGGTACAAAAGATGTGTCTTTAAAAATCCTTTTATTTTTAGTTTAACCCACAACCCTTGCTCTTACTGTGACAGTGTTGCAAAGAGTTTAAAAAATTTATTTTTGGTTATAGGGTGGTAGAACGATGCCTCGCTGCAGCAAGAGGTCAAGAGGTGTGGACCTTACTACTGGCACCACAGCTCTACCTGACCACATGCATAAACGATCAAGAAATGCTAGGTGAGTGTATTTATTTTGTATATACTGAATTGGTTTTTTTTATTGTAGCTCGGCATGTGACAACATCCCACCTGATGCTAAACGACAAAGAAATTTCATCTGGCAGTAGTCCCCTTCACTATGCTGGTTTGAAAATGCACCATCTAGGTCGACACTCCTCCCTATCTGGTGATATACCTGGTTACTTTCAAACTGATCCCAAAACACGACAAGGTCACTTCACAATTATATAACATGAAAGTGGTGGTACTACTACCACCACCAGACTGTTAATAACCATTATCAGTCTGCCTATTTTTACTACATGAGGAATATTGGAAATAAAAAAGAATATGAAATGAAAATATTTAATTAGCAATTATAGTCAGTACATATATTAATTAACAACAAAACTGTTTTTTTTTTTTCAAATTTTTAAAAAATTATAATAAAAGAATATGTTTAGAACTAATAATATAATAAGCTCCTAAACTATTTGCTTTTCAGTCGACGCCATTCAAAATCAGAAGAAAACAGTTTTAATATGAAAAAATGTCTCACTTGGTTTAAAGAATATACAAGTGCTGATGACCCTGATGTATTAGGTACGTTATTTGTTGGTTACTTTTGATGTTCTGGGTACGTAAAGCCAATATCTGTGTATGGATGAACTCCTGCAGGTGTTAAAAAGTTCATACATTGACTGCTTCATCCTACAGTTCACAATTCATAATTTTATGTAAAAGTAAATTTATTTATCGTGCATGTCTTGTGTGTACAGGTCCAGAAGGCATGGAGAAGTTCTGCCACGATTTGGCGGTGGATCCTGAGAATGTTGTGATGTTAGTGATAGCATACAAGATGGGGGCCAAACAAATGGGATATTTTACTAAAGAAGAATGGGTTAAAGGTATCTATTACACTGTCAATATATCTAAATACTAGATTGAATGGAAAACAAATGGAATGCCTTCACGTGTGTTCTCCCATTCCTATCACCTTCTATCCTTCAAGCGAAGTGTGAAGAAGCACCTTCTCCGGCCGGCATAGTAGTGGCGACTGGGGCCACCCTGAGGGTATAAGCGGCTTCCCAGTCGTCAGTGCTCATAGACCTCCACTGAGCTCACTACCAGGCCAGCCGAGGTCGCCTGTATGGACAGCAAAAAACTAAATAATTCATAATATTAATAAACATGGTCTATCCTAATCTTATCCATTTGTATGTATTTTATATTATTTAACTATTTAAATGAAAAAAAGTTGTATGTCGAAAGTATAATGCAATTGATGCGCCGCTTTTATTACCAATTTTGATATATATGTAATACATATACAGTGTAAACTCGATTTAACGACAAATTCCTTAAAACGTCGAAATTACCTGGCTATGGTTGGTTTACATTGTTGTCCATACAATGATACACTCTATGTAGCATCACACTCTAAATAACGACCACAATATGTCCTTATTAAACAATAAACAGTACTTTCCAGTTGCCAAAATCAATAACTGCAGCTGTGTACGTTATTTTGTTGCTTTATTGTCTAGCCCGTATTTACCTTGACTGTCGGCATCATAGGGATCGAAGATTCTGTCGTTAGGTTGTTATGCATAATGTTATATATACTTTATTGGTAAATAATATTATATTAGTAAAATAGTATTGATTTTTCTTCTCTCCATATAACGACAACTCTCTATAACGCTATAAAATGCGCAGTCCCTTCAGTGTCGCTATATAGAGTTTACACTGTATTTAAAAGTATTACGAATGCTCCACGGTTTTCCACCTGGTCACCATGAGACTGAGTTACAGCCATGCTTTCACATTGGCCCGTTATGTTGGCCAATGGACCACTTGGGTGTTCTGTGCATAGAGAGGGTTATGATCCCTCCTCTCGCAGTCTGGGGACCCTATAGCCTGCTTAAGGCTGTACTGCTACAGTGTACAATTTGAGGCTAGAAAACACTGACTGGTTTTGATAGCAGCTCATTTGCAGTCAAATACTCATAAATATACAATACAATTGTCACGCCTTTTTCCCACAGGGATAAGCAGAGACAACGGCACGCCACTTACCACGATCCTGACACAACACCTTCGCTTCCTTCACATCCACAATTCTCTTCATGCACGCCCGACGGTTATGGGCACTAGGCAGCCCAGCTTTCGTGAGGATGTCTCCTATTTGATCGGAAAACACCCTTCTGGGTCTGCCTTGTTTAACGCATCCATTCACATCAGATCATTCATCCTTTCCAAGTGCCCAAACCATCGAAGCATTCCTTTCTCAATCCTCGCCACTACATCATCTTTCAAACCACATGTATCGCGCACAACACTATTCCTCTATATACACTACTTTTAAGTTGAATATGTTTGTTTCAGGTCTAACAGACATACAATGTGATAGTATACTGAAATTGCAGAGTAAATTGGATTATTTGCGTAATTTACTTAATGACCCAGCTGTATTTAAAGCCATTTATAGATATTCATATGATTTTGCAAGAGTAAGTGCATTCTTGGTTTTTGTATTCTTATATTGGGGTGAACAATGAAGAGGAATATGCACTGTCAGCCTGGGTAGTGCACGTCTCCTAAAGTCAACATAGCAGAAGTGACTGCTGCTAGCAGAAATTTCTCTGTGTTCTGTTTCTGTTCATGAACCACACTCTAGCTTAACATCAGGTGGAGTGTTGTCATATGCCAAACAGCAGTAAAGGACTTGTAGACTACAGGTTGTGCTAATAAACATCATCAGTCTGCCTACCACTCTAAACTCTTCAGCTGCTACTGCTGCCTGCTGCTTAATGAACCCTGTATTTTTTTATTGTAGCTCGGCATGTGACAACACTCCGCCTGATGTAAAGCTAGTGTGGTCCATGAATGGAAACAACTATGTCGGCTTGAGGAGACGCGCATGTACATCTAGATTGACAGTGCACACTCCTCTTGCTATACCTGGCTACTTTCAAACTATTCCCGAAACGCGGCAAGGTCACTTCACGGGTGTTACATTCGAAAATGGTGGTACTACCCTAGGACGACAGACTAGACTAATAACCATCATCAGTCTGCCTACCACTCTTTCATAGTCACTGAGCAACCAAAGTACATATAACAAAGTCATGTTTATTATTTCCAGGATAAAGAACAAAGATCACTGGAATCAGGTTGCGCTCGGGCACTACTCGGAGTATTATTACCACGTTGGTCATTAAGAAATAACTTATGTCGATTCCTTGAGTTGCGAGCTAAGAGATATCGTGTTGTTAATAGAGACCAATGGTGCAATATATTGGAATTTTCCAGAGCTGTTGATCTTTCTTTGTCTGCTTATGATGCTGATGGAGCTTGTGAGTATAACGTTACATATAACAGAGTGTGACTCAAATTCATTGAATGCATCGTCTCACTGTCAAAACAATCCCCTCGCGGACTAAAAAGTTTGGGCAGTCGGACTGTTGAACGACCTTCCCAGCCATGTCTTTCCTCCTTCCTATAACATGGGATCCTTCAAGCGCAGTATGAAGAGGCACCTCATCATGCAGATCTGCCTGCAGATCCCCTTCTCTGACAGCGGTCGTCTCCGTTCACGGATTGCACTTTAGCTTAACTTCAGACGGAGTGCGGTCGTATGACATGCTAAAATTTAAAAAAAACTTAGTATGCTAAAATAGGAATTGCATACAGTTAACATTTCTGTGCCTGTGCCCTAGGGAGACAAAAAAACTCCAAAACATTATCAATTTCATTATCTGTTGATAGCAAAAAAGAAAATTAGACTGGTTGTTCCAGAACACATAAGCAAACATTGTTTTTTATGCTTTATTAAAATTAACAAATATCCAAGAACCAATTCTAGCAGTCTGTGTGTGTGTCTATGACAAGAAGATTCTAGCAATAAATTTGTAAAAAAATCTTGTGTTTCGGACATAAGACAAAACTCCATCTGATGTAAAGCTAGAATGTTGTCCATGAACGGAAACAAACTGCTACTACAGAGAAATCTTTACGGGCAGCAGTCGCCTCCGCTATACCGGCCTGAGGAGACGAGTATACACTATCCAGATTGACAGTACACACTCTAGTTATACCTGGCTACTTCCAAACTGTTTCCGAAACGCGACAAGGCTGAAAGTGGTGGTACTACAAAATTATTTAAAAAATAACTAATAATAGGTTATTGTTTTTAACTGACTTCAATAGGGGGAGATTAATAATTCGTGTATTGGGTTTTTTTTTTGTGGCGATGTTACCTCATATCTCCGCAGTTCGTGGACCGATTTTGATGATTCTTTTTTATTATTATTATTGTTGATGTTTTCAGGGCCGGTAATGTTAGATGAATTTGTTGAATGGTTAAGATCAGAGCGCAGCAATACAGACACTCCAATGACATCCACCAGCTGAGACATATAATATTAAGTATTAACTATTTAAACTTATTTAATGCAATAATAAATTGAAGTAGACTAGGCGCGTGTGGAGGCTGAAGTCGTCGGGCGGTTGTGATCGGTTTTGTAACCAGCAGTTTTCTCTAAATGTGATGAAAACACTGAGCAACCAAAAGTACATATAACGAGTGGTAGGCAGACTGATGATGGTTATTTGTCCAGTGCGTCGTCCTGGGGTAGTACCGCCACTTTCGAATGTAACACCCGTGAAGTGACCTTGTCGCGTTTTGGGTGCAGTTTGAAAGTAGCCAAGTATAGCAGTGTGCACTGTCAATCTAGATGGTGCGTGCTCGTCTCCTCAAGCCGGCATAGTGGAGGCGACTGCTGCCCGCACAGGTTTCTCTGTAAGTAGCAGTTGTTTCCATTCATGGACCGCATTCTAGCTTTATACAGGTGGAGTGTTGTCACATGCTGAGCTGCAATATAAAAAAAATTGGTACCGGCCAGCGAGATGGGAACAAGTCTCGTCTATTTTTGCGCGAATACAGGTGTCGACCGCGCTTTTGTGTCTAGTCACAAAATTTAAAATAGGTTCATTTGGTGACACTGGCTGATGTCTCCATTTCCGCTTAGGTTTTCTTTAATAGAAAATGTGACAGAGTTGTATTGTTACATACAAGTCAGAGGTATACACTATGTATAACTAGTGTAGATTTTACCATTGTAAACCATTGAGATATATAACTAGAGGCGCAAACCCCATACATTTGACATGAAAAAGGCCGTTTCAAACGATTTGACAATGTCAATCTTCGTGTTGCCGTTGTAGTTGAAAATTTTCGCCACATTAAATAAAACTTTTTTAATTCGACATTTTTATTCAATGTCGATTATAATATATCTAGAATCTAGAGGCATGCATTTTTAGCTAAATAAAATAATGTTTAATGTTTTCATTGTTGAAATGTTTCTTTCTTAAAAATAACATCCTGTTTCCTTTCTTAGCAACCGAATAATTTTTACCCTTTTCTCGCGACGCACTGGATCCTTTGGCACACTATAAAATTGATGACAAACCTTATTTAAATAGAGGTGGTGTTATATGGTTTCATTAATCAAGAAAAAAAATCCTCCTAAACATGGGAAAAAATGTTTTACTAGCAACACTAAATGTAAAAAATATCCCTAATTTTATTTGTTTTTAGTTGTTTAAGGACAATATAGATGTTGAAAGGATATATTTACGCGGGAAACGTAATCCCGCTTTTTTTGTTGTCCATTTGGGATCGAGAATTGCACGTTTTCACCACACATTTGCCCATTATGGGCAATGTCAAGTCAAAAGCCAACTGACAGAAAACTTAATTATGGCTGTGGGCAGATCTTCACTCGCCTCACGTTGGGAGCGTTATTGCGCCTCTAGTATATATCTCAATGTTGTAAACTGTCAAGATAATTTGGCAGAAGTGCTCACTGTACGCGGTGAGTGCGTTCGTAAAATCCACACTAGGTATGTAGAATTGTTAACCGACTTTTTTTAAATTCAATTATTGTTATTGCGTTAAATTGTTATTTTTAGTAATTGTCATCACACTGTGTTATAAATATTAAGGTTTTTTTGTTGTATCTAGTAACAAATGAATTCGAATTTATTTTATTTGTTTTTTCTGATGAATTTGTCACTATAAATTAATTGATAATATCACTTTAAGTTTTTGGCATCGAATATGTACCAATAACCTTGGGAAATGTTCAGTATCGTACTGTTAACCATACAGAACCAATTTTTTTCTAATATATATGTACAACTTTATTATTGGTTAAATATAAATGGAATTGAAGACAGCGGCGCATCTATTTCTTTTTTGTTCACGCAATATTGTCGTCTCTACGGTCAGCAAAAAAGTCACAATAATAATGTTAAAATATTGTTTTTACTTATTTTTTCTAAATGAATCTTTTGTAATTTTGTTTAATTTACTTCGCTTATTAATTTTGTGTCTAAAAGAGTAAGGATAAAAAATATTAAAATAACAAAAATTCAAATATATTTTTTAATTAAAAACAAAAATGTGTGATGACATAATTATGAAAAACAATAACAATGTTTAATCGAAAATAATTTCAGTATGTATAAAGTTAATTATTTAATCATCAAGGTAGTTGGACCATTTGATAACAAAACATGGTTCTACTATCTTAACGGACGTTTTTGTTCGATTCCTAAGGGGCTATAATCATTGGGGGCAATTCTAATGGAATTAAATTGTATAAATTGATTTCAATTACTTTTCATGCATTAGGGTTGTTTGCACCAGAAGGCCAGTTAAAGTAACTTTTAACTATTACTTTTACGGCGACGACGACCGTTAAACGTTTACATTTACTCCTCACGCGTTGCAATATCGTGTAAATTCATATTGGTATCGTTAAAAGGGTGGCTGATCCCGAAAAAATAATAGAAAAACATATTTGACTTCTTTTCATACATTTGAGGTTAGTACTGGTGGTTTGACAATTACCTTAACTTTAACCAGCCAAGATTCGCTGGTTACGGTTAAGGTTAAGGTTAAAGTAACCGTCAAAAATAACAGGCGCGATGATGGTGCAACTCGTGTGGTGTAAATCTAAACGTAACGGTTAAAGTAAGCGTAAAAGAAATAGTTAAAGTTACTTTAACCAGCCTTCTGGTGCAAACGACCTTTAGAGGATTGCCCAATGAAAATGAGCCCTTCATAAGTACAAATAATGAATTTTAACTTTCCAAGATTACAATACTAGCTTTCTTTAACTTTTCTCATTTAGATTTGTGGTTTTTTCACAATGGACTGAACCCTGTTTATCGCAGCTTTAGTAATCTTGGACAGGTAAAATACTTTTGATAAAATTATGATGAACAGAATAGACTTGGGTCGCCTTTGCCAAATCGACTATTTCTGTTGAATTTTCATCATAATTTATTAATATAATAAAACAATTCCAGCAATTTGTATAATAATAAAAATAAAGAAATAAACTCTATTGAAATCTTATATTGGCTTATATAACATTTTTCTCGTATTTCATTGTTAGGATATAGTGAAAAAAATATGTCCAAATTGTATATAATATTTTTTATACATACCCACGATAATTATAAAGGGTTGCCTCCATGAATAGATAGGCTTTAGTGTTATAATTATGTATAGTAAAGTCGCAAATATAGCTTCTGTATAATATGATCCGTATTGAGATAGAAATAAAGATGTAAATCCCTTAAATATAGAATTAAATTTAGTGTATCATGTAAAATACGTAGAATTAAATGTTTCTATTTAAGATTTCAATCCTATTCAAATATTACCATTTTTTTGGAAATATGTATATATGTACTTTGGTACATTAATACAAGATATACTACGTCTCTGAAGCGAGGACACAAAAAAACTGATATAAACAACATTTAATACGAATAATGTTAGGTTATCTTGCAACGGTTTTTTGAACAAATAACGGTATTTGTTTGGGGTACCGGTAAAAATCAGAGAAATAACCATACTATTATGGTCTTGTATCAGTCCTAAACACCGGTATTATAAACCAAATCATGAGGATTGAAATTTTAAATATCAAACTGTCCCGCCGAACTGTACAACTATTTTTATAGTGTGTATAATAATGTGTACGATTAATTGGACACTCTGAGACGTTATAGCACTGACAGCTGAATGTTCAATAAATGTAACATTTCTATTAAACATGTAGCTTCTTTATTTTGTTCGTCTGCAAGTTTCCTACTGGGATAGGCACGAATCTACAGGCGCAAGTTTCGCTCGAGCCTCGCGAGTGATGGCGATTTTAATTTCTAGAGAGTATATTGATTTAACATGCTGTTTTTATTATTGGTATAGTAAACTCAGGGGCAAAGTCAAAAGCCAATGAAGCTGTCACTCGGTCGAATCGAAGACAAAAATACATGGAATATGACGTATTGTTATCACTTGGGTGACAGTGTAACATTATCCCATATATTTTGTTTTTCGAACAAGTGACAACCTTCATTGGCCTTTGACTCTAACCCCGGGTCACATATCCATTCAAATCGACCTCAACAATCATACAACTCAGTAAAAATAATTGAATCAATTGAGAAAAATAATAAAAATAGCATTAATTTCTTGTATTCATAAATTAAAAGTTATTTTAATAAGATAGTAGTTAGTAATTATCAAATTGATTGTGCATTTTGTGACTAAATGGTCATGGTGATTTATTTTAGAATTCTTTAGCCTATCTGGAGATTACTAAAATAAATCACAATAGTCGATCTGAAACTCCAAATTGTTAGGTGTAACACATTTGTCATACAAAATAAAAATTAAATAAAGCAAATGGTTTTTTAATTTAATCTAGAGTGAAGCATTAGCTTTCTGCCATCTTGGGGTTGTAACGCCACTTTCAAGTGTAACAAACACGAAGTAACCTAGTCACGTTTGGGAGATTTCAAATAATTGGGTATTTTATTAGGGAAGTCAACTAACAACTAAGGTATAACGAGAGGAGTGTGCACTGTCAATCTAAGATGGTACATGCTCGTCTCCTCAAGCCGACTGCTGCCCGGACAGGTTTCTCTGTAGTAGCAGTTGTTTCCATTCATGGACCACACTCTAGCTTTACATCAGGCGGAGTGTTGTCACATGCTGAGCTACAATAAAAAAAAAGGTGGTTGCTGCCTGCAGAAGTTGTCGTGTGGTAGTTGTTTCCATTGATGGACCACACTCTAGCTTAACAGCAGGCAAAAGCTTTGAAAGAATGGAAACCTATCGAGAATCTTGGGACTAAGACAAAAGTTTAACTTGAGTCCTATGAGGTCAAGTGAGTTCCATAAGCAGAGAGCTGTCGAAGTAGCAGCCACTTCCGCTATCTCAGCTTGAGGAGACGAATGTACACCATCTAGATTAGGTCACTATACAGGTGTTGCACTCAAAAGGGGTGCTCCCATCCCAGGACTCAAGACTGGAAAACCATCAAGAGTCTGCCCTACCACTCTTAAAAAACATTTTGTCAATGCATAACTATTCTATGATATAATAATACATACTAAACAATACATAATAAATATAAACGAATGATTTATTTACAATATCTATCAGCTTTCATTTTACTTCGTCTGTCAAGTAGAGTTTCATGTAATACGCCTTCATTCTTTGCACGTTTTAACTCTGAGACGTCACCCTCATTTATACGAAGTTTCTTGTCTTGAAACTTTTGAAATTTTTTACTGAAACAAAACAAATTATGATCTGTCATTCCTCCATCAATCATAGTAATGCGCTGTCACCCCAGACATTGTATTGCGACAGTAGAAGTGCACCAAGCAGCGCTACTATAAAAAAATTATATTGAAGTCTACACCCACAATTGTTGTGCATGTATAGACTAAAGGATGCTAGGAAACAGTAGAGGCATGCATCCATCATAGGATCCATATCTTAAGGTGGTAAGTCAGGAATTCGCATAATGATCTTTCATCAGCTCATATGGTGTGGATTTTCATACCTCAGAAATTATAGTCTTATGCCTAAGCTATCAAGCACCCTCAATCTCAATAACACTAGACTAGAATATATTTGATAATTAGGAGGAGGAGATATAAACTCCAGGATCAGAAGGTATCGAACCAGGGCTCGGAAAAAACATAATGATGCCCCTGCATATTCATTTTTTTTTTATTGTAGCTCGACATGTGACAACACTCCGCCTGATGTAAAGCTATAGTGCGGTCCATGAATGGAAACAACTGCTACTACAGAGAAATCTCTACGGGCTGCAGTCGCCTCCACTATGCCGGCTTGAGGAGACGAGCATGTGCCATCTAGATTGACAGTGCACACTCCTCTCTTATACCTGGCTACTTTCAAACTATTCCCGAAACGCGACAAGGTCACTTCACGGGTGTTACATTTGAAAGTGGTGGTACTGCCCCAGGACGACAGACTGGACAAATAACCATCATCAGTCTGCCTACTGTTAGTTTGTGTGATCCAAGCAGCCTAGTGGACGCACGCCATAAGAGTGAAAAACCATGTAAGACTGCAGGTGAGGTATGCAGAACTGAGTTTGAATGAAGAAACATTTACTTACACATAATTAACTTCAACTTCAGCCAAATTAGTTTGTTCCTCAACAGGTACAACGACCTTCTTCACTTCCCGACTCTTGTTACTCCTTATAGAACAGTATTCTGTGTTGCCAGCTGTATGACTACGTGCTATTATTGAGTCATCATCGAGTGAGACTGATACAAATTTACCTAATACACTCTGTATGGCTGTTTTACCTGAAAATTACATTACATTAACTTTGTAAATAAACAAAAACAGGATCCAGTGGTGAAGTGGCTCCCACTGGAATCATAGTTCATCATCACTATCAATTGTCACGCCCTTTTCCAACAGGGATAGGCAGAGACAACTAACTTGTAACATGTAACAATGTTGACCAAAGTACATGTAACAAAGTTACATTGGTACCGGTCTTTTAGCGAGGTTCGAACACGGGTCTCATTGATCGTTAGTTCACGCGTCTTACCGCTAGACCACGGCCCCGCTAAAGTTAATAAGTTCCTTCAAGTGTCTACTGTTATATTATTTTAGACAGCACCATACGAGTAATAGCAGTAAAGTGACTTTAATTTACCACCTAACCTTCATAAAAATAGTAATTTTTTGCTTTAGAGGACACCCCTTGGAACTTCAGATCAATTAAATACAAATAATAGATCTACAGGACCCTTTCTCCAATTTTCTTCTTCGATCGCCAGGTTACAAAGAAGAACCATAGTATCTTTATTAATCTAAATTTTATAGGTTAAGAGTAACAAAACGTTATTTACCATCTTGCCATATTGGTTCCCATTGCTCCATAGGTCCAACAGCATCAGAACGACCGACAACGACGCCATCTTTACTTATACCTAAATATTTGCCATAACCTGATTTCAGAGCAAATTTGGTCTCTCCAGCTGGAAATGCCGAAAATATTTCTTCTGGAGACGGACCGTCACCTTCATCGTGAGGTCTACCGAGTGTAAATAAGCCATTGTCCAAGGCTGAAATGTATGCGCCCTTTCCAAACTGTATACAGACTGGACCACTGATATCCTCGATTTTTTCCACTTTCCACCATCCACCATGTTTCTCGACGTCTTTATCTACTTTGGATGTCTCCGGTTTCTCCTTATGAGACTTGTGTTTACGCTTTTTTGCCCTAAAATAACCAAAAATATTTGAGGTTAGAGTTTCTTATTTTTTTGCTGGTTTGATTGGTAAAGTATACTTACTTGGGCTTGTCGCCTTTCAATATTAACTTGCCTCTTTTAACAGCAGAATATTCGTCCGCCATATCAATTTAAATAAATAAAATAAACCAGTTTAAACGAAAAGAAAACAAAAACACAATTTGACACAAGTGACAGCCACCGCCAAACGAAGTTGTCAATTTATATTTTTGTGGCATTGGAAACAAAATTCAGTACTACATTGGGAAAACTGAGCTTCGACTCTATTGAGCATTCATTTTCAACCGGCTATTTTGAACTACTATATTTTTCGCGTGTATTAATATCTATCGGATAGGCAAAAACAAGTTTTGGCGAGAGAGATAGATATATAGGTCCTGAATAATTCCTTATCGCGCTTCACATCACTTTTATCGGCCTAACTCTCTTTTGTGCGATAAGGAACTTAGTTCCAAAACAACAAAAATAAAACAATAAATATGGCATTAACTGTATTTATAAAACATTTATATAAAGGTACATTTAATATAAAAACAATATATACAGCATGAATTAATTTTTTCATGATATTGTACTTTTTATTGACTTAAATTAAATATATTGATTATAACCTTATTATTTCTAAATGACTAAGAATATGGTAAGCTATAGAGCATCATAAAATAATGTTGATATTTTAAAATTATTAGTAGATATAAACATTCATTGAGTTTTCCTTTATAATAGAATTTCTTCATATACTCAATGAAAAGACCATTTTAATCAAAATAAACGCGTTAGTGAGCAGTAAAAAATCTTTCAAATTAGATTTTATTCAGTGAATTTCTAATATTATAAATAGTCATATTTCTTAATGTTTAGCCTCTAAAATGTCAACTATTTTCATTAATTACAATACAGCATTAAAATTATATTTTATAATAGGTACAACGCACGTAAAGACGTCATGCCAAAGAGAATGGCAGCAACACCTTCCCAAGCGCAATTATTTTGTTTTATAATAACTTAACATTAATCTATTTATATGCGAGAGAGCAATATAGTCTACATATTGGTATTTTAATATATAAAAAAGTTTAAAGTTAATTAAAGTGTTTTTACCACTAACTGGGGAGCGTCTACGAAATGAGGATCCCGGATCCGTCAAAATTCCGTCTCCATTATTTTAGCTAATAGTGTGAAGTTTCGAAAAGTTGTTATAAGTCGCGTTAGACTTTATGGCGTCTCGGAAGTTAGGCACAAGTCGCTGCGCTGTACACAAATGGAGGTATCAGCTGGACACGATGAACGCAGGTTATGTTTATATGTCGATTCATATTTAAAATTAACTCTTAATTTTATCATTGTAAAGTTGACTGTACACGTGCGAAATAGCGCCCGCAGCTAACTTTTTTTTTTATTGTAGCTCGGCATGTGACAACACTCCGCCTGATGTAAAGCTAGAGTGCGGTCCATGAATGGAAACAACTGCTACCACAGAGAAACCTCTGCGGGTAGCAGTCGCCTCCATTATGCCGGCTTGAGGAGACGAGCATGTATTATCTTAGATTGACAGTGCACACTCCTCTCGTTATACCTGGCTACTTTCAAACTATTCCCGAAACGCGACAAGGTCACTTCACGGGTGTTACATTCGAAATACCGCAGGACGGCAGACTGGACAAATAACCATCATCAGTCTGCCTACCACTCTTTAATAGTGCCTATAGGCACTGAGCGACCAAAGTACATATAACAAAGTTACATTGGTACCGGTCAGAATTAGCGAGGTTCGAACACGGGTCTCATCGATCGTGAATTCACGCGTCTTACCGCTAGACCACGGCCGCTAGAGACGCCATAAAGTTTGACGCGACCTAAACAATATTAATTCAAATATTGAAGTATACTACATTTTGGTTGAATTCTCTTATACATTATCGAATTAAAATAAAAATCCTAAATCTCTTCACTGTTAACTTTTGTTAACATTAAAGCTATTAATGAGATTTGGGATTTTTTGAAACAATATGTTTAGTTTTATGTAAATTATCGTTTAACAATACACGGTTCACATGTGCCCGGTTCTAAATAAGCAGGATGACATTGCGGGCACGCGGGGTTCTCACCGAAGCTAGCTCTCCCCGGCCGAGATACTTTCACTTGAAACGACGTCTGCGCATTATCATTCTCATACCCAGGATGCTCTTTGTCCAAAGGAAATATGTAATCAGGTACAAAATAAGAGCTAGTGTTGTACTCGGTATTAGGCTGAGTTACTTTTATAGTTTTCGGTGTCGTTCTGGGTACATCACTAAATGGTCTTTTGATTTCTGGTTGATGAAGGACGGAGCTATTTTGAGTAACATTGCTTTGCTTCGGTGGTTCCAAATCGAATGCGGGTACGGCCCATTTCCATTCGTAGTAAATAGGTGGTCCCATCGTAGTCGATGGGATCTCTGATTGGTCCTTTTTTGGTGGTACAAGAACTCTATCGGGTACTTTAATTTTGTCATCAGCTCCTTTTTGATTAACAGAATCGAATTTTGATCTGTCTGTTGCTTTGCTAACTGTAGGTAATATATTGAAGTGGTTTCCTATATCTTTGTTTCTTCTAGGTGTCCTTTCGTCCTCGTTACTAACATCATGGTTGGTTGGTAAATGCGAATTTAGTGTTAATATTTCTGAAGCAGTCATTGCAGTTTTGTGCGAGTCTGGGGAATTCGGATCGAAACGTTTTATGAAGTTATAGACGGGATCCTCGTCTTCCTTCATTCTGATGTCCAAATCGAATTCTTCTGACGATTCTCTTTTAGGTGCCGCAGGTGGGCTCAGTTCTCTACTCGGAGGTGTAACAGGTTTTAAATTAGGTGTCGGTTGGAATGTAGGTTTGGTGTCTTGTGATGCTGCTCCCGTTAAGTTATCGTTCTCAGGTCTGTTAGTAGATTCGCCTTCTTCGAATTGTTCGTGGTTAGAGCTACCTGATGCTTGATTATTGTGGTTACGATTAGCGGTGCCTTGGTTACCCTGTTGGAATTGGTGATTGGGATTATGTTTGCGGTGATGAGTGCCATGGTTACCAGTATTAATATTTTGATGTCCTTGATGAAAATTATCATTAGGTTTAGTATTGTGATTGAATTGATGAATATTATCATCATTTACATCTCCATGATGAGCAGAGTTTTGGAATTGATGGTTTGTGTCATCCGATGATGAATGATGATGATGATGTTTGTTAGTTTTAACACCTGTACCAGTGGACCATGAGCTAGGTGGCCTGTATTGTTGTTTAGCACTATCTAGACCGTTTTTGTCGCTGGATATTGTATCACCAATGCCTACTATGTTATTGTCAGGGTGAACAGGGAACTGAAAGAGAAAAAATATAAGATTAGTGTTATATCTGATTAACTATCGCGTTTATTTTGAATAATTTTATCGACCTTTTAAAAGCTTTGTAGCCATCATGGTCGCGGAGATCAATCTCCTGACTGAATCAAAATAAATGGAATATTAAGCATTTACTAAATCTTTTAATTCAATTAAATTCTGTAAAATACCTGGCCTATACACTTTAATATGGATTCAAGAACCACTCTTAGATTTTTAAAGAAAATTTCTACCATTATAATGTAGGAAACTGATATCGAAGGTCTAGTTTTTTGTAGTAACACCGTTCAGAAGTTACAAAGTGGCTCCCGGACCAGACAAGAGGTCTGAGTCGCCGCCCTAGAACTCGTAAAGTCGTGGATGAATATCTTTGCACCTTTATCCTTTTAAAATCTAAGAGTGGCTCCTTAATTCTTTGGTACTCCTAGTAAAGTACCCCACATAAATTCCAATGTATATGTACTTATTTGTACTTTATTATATGTACTTTTCCAATGATGTTCAGTATAGTAAATGATATAGGTTTTTCAGAGATATTTACCTTAGTTTCAGCCTCTCTTAGGCCATCATAGTAATTGTTATTCGGTGGTACTGAAAGGATATCAGGTCGTGGAGTACGGAGAGACATTTCGGCATCAGATACAAATGGTTTGTCGCGTTGCCCTGAAATAATATTTTATAATATACATATATTACTACACTATATACTATTTATTAATTGGTATTATTCAAGTTATTAATTGTTTAAAAAAATTGTAATCAGTCAGACTGATGATGGTTAGTAGAGTCTGCCGTCCTGAAGTAGTGGGTACCGCCACATTAAAGCGTAAAAGGTGAAGTCACCTAGTTACGTTTCAGATCAGTTTGGAAGTAGCAGAATGGTCAAGTTCAAGCTGGCATAGCGGAAGCGACTGCTGCCCGTAGAGATTTCTCTATAGCAGCAGTTGTTTCCACTCATGAACCGCACTCTAGCTTTACATCATGCGGAGTGTTGTCATATGCCGAGCTACTATGGAAAAATGCTTGGTATTTTACTCCTAATATAAAGAATTATTAATAAGATAAAACAGTTATTATTAAAAAATATATACTAAAAAAATAATATAATACGTAGTTTTTTTTATATTAATAAATTACGAGTATTTATGTCGAATAGGGACCAATATTTAGTTTTACATTACCTACGTGGTATTTGTGGTATAGAAGTGTTAATACCATCATATCGTATTACAATTGACCTTTTATTTACATATAGTAATCAATAATCATATTATAAGAGGTGTGTATATAACACACACATGTTTTAAACGCATACAAAAAAAACTTTCAATTTAGCAAAAAGAATAAATCATCCATTGCTCCTTGTGAAATTAATATAATTCGATCTACAATACTAACGCATTAATGGTCACAAATACAAAAGAAATATAAAAAGAACGCGTCGTAATATATTTATTATTTAATAATCCATTGCTCTAATTCGAAGAAATTGTGGTTTAATTTTTAAATCGTAACCAGTAGTGTATAATCCAGTAGCTAAATAAATCGTGTTCGTCTGTTGAGGTAAAGTCAAGGTTAGCCGGCCGCTGACATTGACACTCGTTGATTGTGTTCATTCAAGCTACCATCCTCGTGATGTAGATTTATAAAACGCGCAGAGGTGTCTATTAACTTTTATTACCAATTAAAAACTAAAATTAAATTACAAAAAAATCATAAAACAGTAACAATGACGCCTACAGTATTACAAGGATAGGCATAGAGAATTTACATCATTTTATAAAAAATTTACACACACACACACAAGTAATGTAAAAAATCGCTTATTATTTTGTTAATATTTTCCATAAAATAATTATTCAGCTCACTTCGACACAAAAAAAGTATTTTCTAAAGTACATTTGTATTCTCTACTGAATTATAACTCTATGACCACAACGTGAGAATAAAATTGAATTCGGAACGCATCTGTCAATTATTTTTCTTTAAATAAAAAAGGCAATGGAATGCATTTTACTGAACGAACATTAAATTATTACTTCCACTATTTTTAGAATAAACTTGCACGTAAAATCGTGATCTGATATTTGTTATGATTTACATTGTTACATTAGACATGGACATAGAACGAAATTAAATAGATAAAGGTCATACAAAACATTCTTAACTGACATTTAATTGCACATAATATAATAGTTTCAAATATTTATGAATAATCAGCTAATTTTTACTGTTACTTTTACAGCGACGACGACCGTTTACATTTACTCCACACGCGTTGCAATATCGTGAAAATTCATATTGTTATCGTTAAAAGGGTGACTGATCTCAAAAAAATAATAGAAAAACATATTTGGCTTCTTTTCATACATTTGATGTTAGCAACATTGGTTTGACGATTACTTTAACTTTAACCAGCCAAGATTCGCTTGTTACGGTTAAGATTAAAGTAAGCGTAAAAAATTACAGGCGCGACGATGCACGATGGTGCAACTCCGACTCGTGTGGAGTAAATGTAAACCATAATGTAAACGTAACGGTTAAAGTAACCGACTCTCAGGCATTTCGGCATCAGCTGGACGCAGCCACAATTAACGAGAGGAGAGTGCACTGACAAACCTAAATGATGGACACTCGTTTCTCGAGTTAGCATAGTGGAATGGACTGCTGCATTTATCATAACGCTAAAAGTTCTGACTACCCTAAGAACATAGTGAATTACGCAGACCTTGGTCAAGCTTACCTATAAGTAAATTAGCATCGTAGTCTAGCTCTGAACGGGAACAATTGACCATATACCAATGGTCACAGATGAGCATACGTTGTTGGAATAATGTTGTATTCGGGCAGGTATATGTGAACTGACGGCCGAGACCATCGCACATGTGGTATACCTGAAAATAAAACACATATATAATAGACCGGCCATAGATGTCGTAAGGGGTCCACGATCTTGTGACGCTTGTCGAAATCTGTGATATTTTGTCAGCGCCATCTATGAGCGGGCGTCGAAGTCTTAACAAGCGCAACAACATTTAGGCTCGGTAATTCAATCCTTCCTTTATTATTAGTCTACAAGATCGCTTTCTTAGCAAATACGGAAAATTACAATTACTGTGGACCTCTGCAGTTATAGAACTAAGACGACCCTAATTCATCTAGAAATGTTTCGAAAACTAAAGTTACGTGAAAAATTGTATCTAAAATATTAAAACATCAGTAAATCAATAAATAATTGAAAAAAATGCGCCTCTGTGGGTTAGGGCCTTATACTTGGGTGTTAGATAACGAAGTTAATTAATTAAATTATTTGTGCATGCCAGTTTTTGCATGTTTGTATTGGTACATTAATAATTGCGTTTCCTCGTTATAACATAACTGTCGGAAGTGAACATTGTACCCTCAGATTGTTTAATTTAATAAAAATATCACAACATTCCGTCTGGTGTTAAGCTAGAGTGCGGCATGCCTTCGCTATGCCGGCTTGAGAAAACCATACAACATTCATGTTGATAGTGTACGCTTAATTATTTTTAAAATAATATAATGATTAAAAAATATTGGTAATTTTTATTTATTTTAGGTATTTAAAATGCGAGATTTGTTTATTTATCATATTATGATGAAAATTGAATAGAAAAAATCAATGCCGCGTGTGAACAGACCAAGCTGCGTGTGATGGGAAACTGTTTAATAAAAAAATATATAAAAGTCATAGCTCTCATAATTTGGACCAGTCCTATCATTATTTTCTTACGATATCCGAATTAATTTTAAGTATATTCAGTTTTTTTTTTTAATTTTAACGAAGGCGTAGGTTATTTAATATACATATAATAAATTATTATGTATTTATATGTAATTACTGACCCATATTTGGTGTAAGACTCACATTCATAATGACCCGTTTCCTCAATTAGATGATACAGCTACTGTAATCTTTTTTTTTCTTAAATTTCAAAACAAATTGTTTAAAGATTTGCAATAATAGCGTTTTTAAGAGGAATGTTTCGTCAGACGGTTTTTGAGAATTTCGTATTTGAAAATACTCGTATACTTTCAAAAACGGTTTGGCAGCTAATGCGAAAAAAAAAAACATGTCGCGATGTTCCCAGCGTTCTGCCGCGTAGTTAGTAAGCTTTTAGGTAATTTTAAAGCTTTTTTTGTACTACTTTTAAAGTTTAAAGGCGAAATCTGAGCCAGAATAGGGATAGGCTTTAATAAAAAAATGTCGACCTAACCGCTTGATTTAAGGAGTATAATTTACTCTACATACCAACACATACCGACGTCAGTGGCAGAAATTTTTAGTAATTTACAATACAATACAATTGTCACGCCTTTTTCCCGCAGGGATAGGCAGAGGTTAGTAATTTAACATCGAAATATTGAATATTGAGCCTAAATCGTCAAAAATGCGGAAAAATGGTCTACAACATTTTTTTTAATGTAGCTCGATATGTGACAATACTCCGCCTGATGTAAAGCTAGAGTGCGGTCCATGAATGGAAACAACTGCTACTACAGAGAAACCTTTGCGGGCTGCAGTCGCCTCCACTATGCCGGCTTGAGGTGACGAGCATGTACCATCTAGATTGACAGTGCACACTCCTCTCGTTATAGGTATGGGTGCTACTTTCAAACTATTTCCGAAACGCGACATGGTCACTTCACGGGTGTTACATTCGAAAGTGGTGGTACTGCCCCATTTTTGATGATTTTCTTCTTTATCCATTTCGCTCGTTTTGTTCGGTTTAAACTTTTCGCAAAATAAATGTTAATAGATTTTTAATTTTCTATAACTACTTTGTATATAGTATAGGCAACTTTTTTAAAAACTTAAATACCTAAATCATTATTATTATTTATTCTATTGTATTAATAAAATTCTCAAATGTACAATTGAGATACGAGTGTGTGCAAGTGGCCCTTAAATATAAGTAAACAATACAAACATACACAAATAAAAGGTACCTTGACCCGTCCGCGATTGGGTTATGGTTACGATTCTATCAAAAACAAACACTTATCTATAAAGTTAGTTGTAAGTATACATATACATTTATTAGTAAAGGGTAAGCAGTATTTAAGGAATAATGGTAAGAGTGGTAGGCAGACTGATGATGGTTATTTGCCTAGTCTGCCGTCCTGGGGTAGTAACACCTTGTCGCGTTTCGGGAATAGTTTGAAAGTAGCCAGGTATAACGAGAGGAGTGTGCACTGTCAATCTTGATGATACATGCTCGTCTCCTCAAGCCGGCATAGTGGAGGCGACTGCTGCCCGCACAGGTTTCTCTGTAGTAGCAGTTGTTTCCATTCATGGACCGCACTCTAGCTTTACATCAGGCGGAGTGTTGTCATACGCCGAGCTACAATAAAAAAAACGTTCCAGCCGAGTAAATGAGCGGCAATCGAACCCTGGGACTACCGCTCTTGGCTCGGAGCGAAGGAGATTGCTACTCCGCTACCGCCTCCGCCAACGCGATAAAGGTGGTCTTCTCTGTGTGTGAGTGACAGGAGAGACCCCACTTTGCTGGTTTTGGTTCGCGCCGAGATACCTCAGGGAAGTATCATATCGGACGTATCACGGTCAAAGGACCGCTAGCCACGGGATTTAAGGAATAACCTGGGTTAATTTTAAGATAATGCATCAATTATTTTTAAAAGCCTTTCGATATTTTTTTGTGGTAGGTATCTAGTTTTCTTCCCGTGGCTCGCGGTCCTTTGACCGTGAGTGACAGTGTCGTATGGGAGGCACTGTTGGAGTTGCTGGTCTCCCATCGGGCGCGTCCTCAGGTGGTGAATAGAGGGTCCCGGGATACCTCCCTGAGGTACCCCGGCGCGAACCAAAACCAGCAAGGTAGGGTCTCTCCTCGGGTCACACTTTGCTTTCAGAGAAGACCTGAGTGAGAGACCACCCTTCATCGCGTGGGCGGAGACGATAGCGGGGTACCAAGCTCTGGACTGCCGCTCAGTTACTTGGCTGGAATGGTGTTTCTTCCCGATGAGGTGGGGCCTAACGGCCAAGCGTCGGTGGGGTCGCGGATGAATGCGAAAGCGTGCCCGTGACCTCACCATATGACGTAGTGAGGGACACCGTGGGGGTTTCAGTCGTGTATACCCGGTATTGGGGAGTACCGGGGAGTCCGACATAACCTTGTCGTCTTCCCCGAGACGGCGAGGCATCTTTAAGAGATTTCCCCCACGTAAAAAAAAAAAAGGTATCTAGTTTCCTTATAGATAGAGGTATTGGTATCGTAATTTGGTTTATTGGAAGATAAATTATAATAGGAATTTTTACGTAATTTTGTTAATTTCTTTGCGGCCACATAAAATAATGAACGAATAAATAGTTGATAAAATATTCGTTACTGTTGTTTTATTATTCTATTTAATTCTATTCTAGCCTTGCTAGTGTTTTTTTTTATATAAAATATTTTAATTGTATAAATACCGCGAATAATCCTCTTACATACTTAACGAGAACGCGTCTATCAAGGATATCTATAAACTAGTCATTATCTGAGCAAAACTTGGCCCAATTTTTTTTCTATCAGTTTACCTTCCTACGCTTTTTATGTAAAGTAATTTTTTTAAATTCTTTAAATTCCTTCATATTGATTAAACCAGTTTTATTATTTTTAAATTAACCGACCATATGACCACACAGCACCACAGGCACCAGTCAGCTTCGGTATGGGTTGAGGAGACTATGTACACCTTTTTTTTTAATTGTAGCTCGGCATGTGACAACGCTCCGCCTGATGTAAAGCTAGAGTGCGGTCCATGAATGGAAACAACTGCTACTACAGAGAGAAACCTCCTCTTACTATATCTGGGTACTTTCAAACTATTCCCGAAACGCGACAAGGTCATTTCACGGGTGTTACATTCAAAAGTGGTGGTACTACCCCATGACGACAGACTGGACAATTAAGCATCATCAGTCGGCCTACCACTCTTTAATGAGCGACCAAAGTACATATAACATAGTTATATTGGTCAGAATTAGCGAGGTGCGAACACGGGTCTCATCGATCGTGAGTTCACGCGTCTTACTGCTAGACCACGGCCGCTCTTAAATAATGTAAAAAAGCTCTTGACAATGCACGCTCCTCTCATTCTTAGAGAACTCAAATAGATATAAAGACAACGTGTATTTTTTTTTATTGTAACTCGGCATATTACAACACAGCATGATGTAAAGCTAGAGTGCGGTCCATGAACGGAAACAACTGTTACTACAGACAAATCTCTACGGGCAGTAGCCGCCTCCGCTATGCCGGCACACTTCTCTCGTTATAGAGTTCATTTTTTTTTTTTTTTTTTTTTATTGTAGCTCGACATGTGACATTTGTATCAATTTTTCTACAAATCGTCGTCGACTTCTCGGGTGTAACACTTAAGAATGATGGTTAGCTAGGACGTCAGAAGGGCTAAAAATAACCATCATCAGTCTGCCTACAACTGTTTAATACGTAATCATAATATGTAAATATAAAGAATGAGGAAGGAATTTTGACCTTGCTCTTATGTCATTCAAAGCGGCCATATAGATGCTGTAGACGTCGGTATGCCATGGATAGGTCATAGGTAATGGATAAATGGTGATGGGTAAATACATAAAAACTATTGTGTATACGATCAGACAATGGTAGCGTGCGATTTGTAATTCTCATTTTTTATAGAGATATTAACAAAATTTTATAAGGCTATCGCGTTCATCTTTGTTTTGCAGTTTCGAAAGCTTTGCACCTATTGTAGTCGCGGAGATTTGACGCGGTCAACTAAAGTGTTGTTTAGTGGTCAGAACACCCGCGCGGAGGACGTGGGTTCGATCGAAGTATGATGATAAAATAGAAGTTGTAGGCAGACTGCCACCACTTTTAAATGTAACACCCGTGAAGTGACCTTGTCGCATTTCAGGAAAAGTTTAGAAGTAGCCAGGTATAACGCACATTCGTCTCCTCAAGCCGGTATAGCGAAGGCGACTGCTGGCTGTAGAAATTTATCTGCAGTAGCAGTTGTTTCCGTTCGTAGACCGCGCTTTAGCTTTACATCACAAAATCAAGATATCGATCTTAATTAATGAATTGGAAAAACATACTACGTTTTTTTAACTTAAAATTTTAACTTTAGATACCTACATACATAGAGATGCAAATGCTATACTAGTGGTGCAAACTTCATACGTAGGCCGCTTCAAACAATTTGACAACGTTGCCGCCAACTCAAATACTACCTGACAGAGAACCTAAACGTGGCTGTGGCCATATTTTCTCTCGCGTCACATTGGGAGCGTTATTGCACATCTATTTGTATGTATAAATGCCTACATATTTTTATATAATTTATAGTAACTAGCCAATAACTATGTATTAGGGATGTTGCGAATATTCGCATCCGCATCCGCATATGCGGAGCATCCGCATCGATTTAGACATCCGCATCCGCATCCGCATCCGCATAAATCGATGCGGAGCTAATGCGGATGCGGATGTGTAACAGGTCGCGACAAGAAAGAAAGGAGCGGGACCGGCTTGTGGTGCGAGTCGGCTAGTAAGAGAGTAATAAGCTCACTCAAGCAGCACACATACAATCGCGTCAGCGTTGCCAGACGTCCCGATTTTTAAATCAAAATTCGATGTTTTTTTTTTTTTTTTTTTTTTTTTTTTTTTTTTTTTTTATTGTAGCTCGACATGTGACAACACTCCGCCTGATGTAAAGCTAGGGTGCGGTCCATGAATGGAAACAACTGCTACCACAGAGAAATCTCTACGGGCTGCAGTCGCCTCCACTATGCCGGCTTGAGGAGACGAGCATGTACCATCTAGATTGACAGTGCACACTCCTCTCTTATACCTGGCTACTTTCAAACTATCCCCGAAACGCGACAAGGTCACTTCACGGGTGTTACATTCGAAAGTGGTGGTATTGCCCCAGGACGACAGACTGGACAAATAACCATCGTCAGTCTGCCTACCACTCTTTAATAGTGCCTATAGGCACTGAGCGACCAAAGTACATATAACAAAGTTACATTGGTACCGGTCTTTAGCGAGGTTCGAACACGGGTCTCATTGATCGTGAGTTCACGCGTCTTACCGCTAGACCACGGCCGCTCTAAACCCGTGCGGGACAGATTCAGTCTCGCTTTTCGGACTTGTGTGTGTATTGTGACGTCGGATAAGTATAAAGCTTACTGTAACCTGTGTATAAAGAGTACAAATTGTAACTCACTCTTCAGACTATTATTTGAAACACCACATTTTTCTAACGGACACATTCCCCATACATTTTGATATAACTATCGTTTACGATCTGTCTAATTTGTATTACTCATATAGAATTAGCAGAAATTCTTAGAAAGTACAGAAAATTACTATTGGACGATTTTTTTTTTTGTATAGATTAAAGTGTCAGGAATTGATACCAATAAAATTTATAAGTGAATATTGGGCGCTAAAGTGCCAAAAAAAGGTAAAAATGGTAAAAACCAGTTTTTCGCTTCTAGAGGAAAAACTACAGCTCGGACAAAAAAAGTTAAATGCAACAAATGCCCGCAATAAAAAAACAAAGAGAATGAGCCCCGGTAGAGCAAAATCGGTTCAGAAATTAATAAATAAAAAAAAATTCAGTAACTCGCGTTCCGGAAGTGATGGAGAGTTGAAATTTAAATATGCTGTCAGTTTTGTGGTCCTCTAACTACAGTTGAATTGTCAGATGATAATGTTGTAAACTTTTTGCAAACCGTCGACTTTTGCAAAAAGTAACCTTTTTTTAAATCGACTGGGAGGGTATTTTAATTTTCGAAAAACGTTATAATTTCGGTTCCTATGCATTAAGGAGGAGTTGAACTTCAAATTTCCAAATAACTTGACAAAGAATAAAGTTGTTTAAATAATCTATGAAGTTCAGGTACTTTTTGCGCGCGAGGCGGCGCCGCGGCGCCTTTGGACCGATTTTGCTCTACCGCGGCTCATTCTTTTATTCGTTTTTTTATTGCGCGCATTTGTTACATTTAACTTTTTTTTGTCCGAGCTGTAGTTTTTCCTCTAGAAGCGAAAAACTGGTTTTTACCACTTTTACCATGTTTTTGGCACCTTAGCGCCCAATATTCACTTATAAATTTTATTGGTATCAATTCCTGACACTTTGATCTATACAAAAAAAAATCTCGTCCAATAGGAATTTCTGGGCCAGAAAGCTAATTCTATCTGAGTATATGGTTATAACGGTTTGTTATGCAAACCGAAGATTTCAGAAACAAATAAAAAGACTCAACTACCTAACGATAGGGTAAATCTGATTTAAATATCATATTTTAATTAAAAACATTTTCTATGGATATTTTTACTATCAATTAAACGTAATTTAAAACTCAAATAAAAGATACATATTTAAACACTTCTGATTATATATGTTTTTTACTATATCCCGCTTTCGAAGAAAGAATACCGCTTTTTTTCACTCAAAAAGATTCGAAATCCCGACTTGGCAAAAAAAATCTGGCAACGCTGAATCGCGTACATGTAACTATGTTGTTTACGTATGTAAGTACTATTAAGTACTACTAAATCCCGAGACATACTTTATCAAACAAAAAAGAATCATCAAAATCGGTTCACAAACGGCGGAGATGAGGAAACATCGCCACAAAAAAAAAATACACGACGAATTGATAACCTCCTCCTTTTGAAGTCGGTTAATAATAATAATAATTCACTCACTACTTTTAAATAAAGAAAGGGTAGTTATTACTCTCTTTTAATTTTTTTACCCACACAGTTTTTTGTACAGATCCGCATCCGCATCCGCATCCGCGGATGTGAGCCTCTTAAAATCCGCATCCGCATCCGCATCCGCGGATGTGAACAAATCTGCATCCGCAACATCCCTACTATGTATATTGAGACATAGAAGAAGTTGCTTCAACAAGAAAGGAATATTTTTGCAAACGCTAATTACCACTAATTACATATGATTAAGTAATTTAAATGGTTGACATCCCGAGATGTCACTTGGAGTAGTTTAACCAAAATACCAGACTTTAAACTTGCACAACGAATTTTCCGTCAACAATGACTTCGGGAGGCGTTTTTTCTTTACCAAACACCTCGTGTGAGTTTCATTCTTGCTAAGGCTGCTATTCATTAACAGTTTATATGAGCTTTGGCGGCCATCTTGAGACGTCAGGTTATCTGTCTTGAATTATTTTCCTAAACTTGTGTTTCATCGAGTGTTAATGTGTAATAATGGTGGATGTGTTCGTGAACGTGCGTGAGTGTGGGCAAACAATTCAAAAGAAGGGAACCTGTGTTTCCATTTTCCCTCCAAAACTCCGTAGGAAGTTTCAGTAAAGATTCTACCACTTTACTGGAGCAATTTTTGACTTGACTGAGACTTGTTGATTGTTTAATGTGATGAATGAATGACTCGTGATGCATAATATTACTAACTTGACACTGGCAAATTGTTATACGCCATATAAAAAAAAAAACTTTTTATATAATTTTTGTTTATATAGAAATTTACCAAAAATAGCGGGTGTCAATTACGCCTAATTAACTGCCTAAAATCACTTCAATATTATCAGACGTTAATAACTTAAAAACTACTGAATTAATTTTCATGACACTTCCCTGAAAACCAATGTAAAAGTAACTATTATATTGAAATTGGAAAGAACCAGGTAAAGAGATAACGAGAGGAGTGTCCACTGTCAACCTGAATGGTGCCACGTCTCATCAAGCCGGCATAGCGGAGACGACTGCTGCCTTCGTAAATTTATTTGTGGTTACAGAGTGTTCGCATATACTAGTTATTATAAAAAAAAAGAAAAATATGTTTAAATGGAATCTTTTTGTATGTCACGCATAGTAGCAAAGAATGATCACCTTACTCGTGCGCATACAATGTTTCTTGTATGACAATTAAACCGAGTCGCATTATGCCTTGACCTGTCACAATGTAAGCGTGGTGCGTAGGCTACAACACATGAGCAACCACCAACCACTATGTCCATATTATTGTTACAAAGAAGCTGATGACCGCGAAAATAATATTATTTTCGCATTATTTTTTTATTTAACACGGGTGTTTCATGCAATAGTGGTGGTACTGCCCCAGGACGGCAGACTGGGCAAATAATCATCATCAGTCTGCCTACTACTCTTTAATAGTGCCTATAAGCACTGAGCGATCAAAGTACGCATAACAAAGTTACATTGGTACTGGTCAGAATTAAGCGAGGTTCGAACACGGGACTCATCGATCGTGACTCACCAGTAACACGTTTCCACTCAATAAAACAAGCTCATTTTACAGTCAACTTGCGATATTCAGAGTTCCCCATTACGTTATTATTTATTTCTTTATATATTATTTATATCTTAGGTTTTCTAAACGTCACTTGCCACGATCCTAACACATCTCCCTCTCTTCCCTTACATCCACAATTCTATTCATATAAGCCCGACGGTTATGGGCGTTAGGCTGCCGAGTTTTCATAAGGTTGTCTCCAATTTGATCGGAAAAACTAAACATGAACTTCCTAATACCTAAATTTCATATCCCCCGACAACCCGTTTTGCTGTAAGATCTCTAAAATGAAAAATTAAAGTATTTACGTCCAACAGAATGTAACGATTATGATCACACAACTATTATTTGAGAAATACATGTTAAATCGTGGGCGTGGGGTTGAGCAATAATGACTTTTCTATACAGAAAGAGTGCGAATTAATTTGATCACACGTACTTAGTACTAGTAATTGACTTTAATGTGTGTATTGTGAAAATTACAACTTATGTCGTAACTCGTAAGTAACGTTTTAAATTGACACACAAGCTTTTGACAATTACGCCAGGCGTACTAGACGCGCTAGAGTAGAGACGCGACGAATCAAATCGCATTTCCACCGCGTGCGTTAATTAAAGACAAACTGCACCGTATTAACACGTAGCAAGTCAGGAATTGGCTTGACGCGCGATTCGATTCGGCGAACATAGTGGACGCCAGCCATAAGTAGGATTTTTTTAATAAATACACTAATCTTTATATGAAATATTGAACATAAAGTAGTTTAGGTAAAACTGTTTCACGTCAACCTGGAGGGTACACATTCGTTATAAACCGACATAGCGGAGGCTAACTGCATTCTAGCTTCATATCAAACATGTCTGATTTTATGCCGATAATTATGGGATTTAATTTAAGATTTTTTAATCTATTTAGTACGCTTACATATTAATTTTTGAACATTTAATTTATGTGTGTATATTATTTTTCATTTATAATTATATAAGTATTTGTCAGTTGTCCGTTGCAAGCTGTCATAGACGAGTGTTAGACAAAATAATGTTTAATTATGTGTAATTTAAACGTAAGTTGCATACACACGGTACTATTACCAATTTAATACCACTTTTTTGGTGACCAGAGTGGGGTATGCTAAGGTGGTTCGGTCATTTGGAAAGGATGGATGAAAGGAGATTAACTAAAAAGATCTATTGTGCGAAAGTGGATGGCAGTGTCGGAAGGGGGCGCCCTAGAAAGACCTTTCTCACTCAGATCGGTCAACTGCTGAGAAAGGGTCAGATGAAGAGCACCCTCAACCGACGTGCATGCATGAGGGGAGTCGCTGGCGCTCCATAGTTTCTGCCTACCCCAGTGGGAACAAGGCGGGAGCTAAGTAGTAGTAGTAGTTAATTAAATACTGGGGTTATTGTTGTGAAATTATAATGAAAACTGAACAAAATAAAATCGTCTCATACGAGGTTGCCAGCATTTTTTCTGCAAATTTTTTTTTTTAGAATTAGCTATAAAAATGTAGTACGGTAGTAGTAAAAAAAGAAAAAAGTTAATTCAATTTATTTATTAGAAATAGACCTACTTGGGCTCGGGATACGATAACTTCGGCTTAGAAAAGGCTATATTCAACAGTATATATACAGACCCGAAATATACAACAATATTATATGTTTAGTACGGTTGGTAACACATAAAAATTTAATAAAAACAAAAATATATATATCCAGCTTTTAAACATGTCAAAATTAATTTTAATTACATACTAAATTACTTAATTAATTTTTATTGTATTTTAAATATTAAGCGACGAAAATAAAATTTTGTGACTGATTAAACGAGTTTTTCGGCGGGCATATAAAAGTGGCCGGTTATATGTTAAAATTTTCTTCGAGTGATATCTTGTCCATCTGTGTAAGTTGAAGTAAGTAACACTGTTATATTTTTACTTCTAAACCTCTGAAATTTTGAGATGAAATTTGGCAAGGAGATAAATCAAACCTTGGAGAAGAACATAGCTACGTTCTATCTCAAAAAAAATTTTTTTTTTTATTGTAGCTCGACTTGTGACAACACTCCGCCTGATGTAAAGCTAGAGTGCGGTCCATGAATGGAAACAACTGCTACTACAGAGAAACAGGTGCGGGTAGCAGTCGCCTCCACTATGCCGGTTTGAGGTAACTCGTTATACCTACTACTTGGCTTTGCTACTTTCAATCTTTTCCCGAAACGCGACAAGGTCACTTCACGGGTGTTGCATTCGAAAGTGGTGGTACTACCCCAGGACGGCAGACTGGACAAATAACCATCAACAATCTGCCTACCACTCTTTAATAGTACCTATAGACACTGAGCGACCAAAGTACATATAACAAAGTCACATTGGTCAGAATTAGCGAGGTTCGAACACGGGTCTCATCGATCGTGAGTTCACGCGTCTTACCGCTAGACCACGGCCGCTCTTGGGGTATGGGGAATAAACTTGGGGTAACGACTCTATTCCGAGTCTCGCTCGAAGGAAACTATCGTATCGGGAGCAGTTTGAAAGTAACCAGGTAAAGCGAGAGGAGTGTGCACTGTCAATCTAGATGGTGCATGTTCGTCTCCTCAGGCTGACGTAGCGGAGGCGACTGCTGCCCTGTAGGAGTAGCAGTTGTTTCCGTTCATGGACCGCATTCTATTTTTACATTAGATAGAGTGCTGTCATGTGCGGAGCTACAATAATTTTTTTTATTAACATTAACTTTTGGACTATTCTTGTCAGTGTAATGGATTCAGGTGTGTTTACGTAAATCTTTGTAAGAACAAGGAAAACTTGCCATCATAAATTTTCTTTACAAGCCAACTACAAATGTTTAAAAACACAAAACAATGTATAATTTGATAATTCTCACGATACGGAGAGGTAACTCGCTTCTCAATTATACAATTTCTTATTTACCCAAGACTTACCCTTGACATTATTTCATTTTATTTTGATGATTTATGTTTTTTTTGTGATTTCTAACATTTTCAAATGATGAGATTGTTATTATTAGAGTATGATTAAAATTAATTTAAAAAAATCATAGTGCAAACACAGCCCGTGAGATAGTGCAGACTGCAGACAATCCAAGCATTCACGGCGTAGTGTTATATTTTAATCATAATTTACTACACCGTAAAGATTTAAACTGATGACGCGTGGGGATTTGTGAATCTTTGCTCCATTTGCACCGTAAGCCTCGTTAAAGTTACTTTAACTATTACTTTTACGGCGACCTAACTGTTATACGTTTACATTTACTGAACACGCGTTGCACCATCGCGTCGTCGCGCCTGTCATTTTTGACGGTTACTTTAACGCTAACCGTAACCAACGAATCTTGACTAAAGTAATCGTCAAAGGAAAGTTAAAGTTAAAGTAATCGTCAAATGAATTGACAATATGAATTTACACGATATTGTAACGTGTGTGGAGTCAATATAAACGTCACGGTAAAAAGTAATAGTTAAAGTAACTTTAACGGGCCTTTCGATGCAAATGGACCTTAATTAAATTAAATTATGAAATTAAGCGTACGTAATTTTATAATGAATGCAGCCCTAAATACTATTTATATAATGTGTACGTTGGACGTGGATGGTTTGTAAGAGTTATTGGTAGATTGATATTATCCCAGTCAGCCGTCCCTGGGAGTGGGTGGTACCACCATTTTCAAGTGTGCTTAATACTCTAGCTTATAGTAGCCGTAGTGTAATCTTTTATGTCGCTAATTACCGCCTGGACCTACAGACATTCCTTTCTTTATGTTTCAGCGGAGTGTGGCCACATTATTACGTAATTATCACGTGCGATGATTTCTTTAAAATATTTCCAAAACGCCATCATATCCCCTTAATAATAAAGTCGTGAATTGTATGTGTACATAAAAGTTTGCAAGTGACATCAATTGCATAATAATTGAAGGCCAACGCAATGGATGGTTTTAAAAAAAAACAAAATAAATATAAAGATTTATTACAATCGATAAAATTTAAAATATGACGATAGCCAATGATGTATTATTCACCTTAAAAAGTAACGATGGATATTATAGCAGTTGTTCTTTTTCTTTTTTGGCAATTTATTAAGCGGTTTCTATCTTGCGAGTCGGGTAGCGGCGCAGGCGCATCGAAAATATCAACCTGCCGTATTTTGTAACATCGCGTCCATCTAGACCGCGGTCCAGATCCGGACTGCGGAAGACAAAAACTGAACCACCAATTTTTCGTTAAATATATCATTAAGATACAAGTAACCACAAAGTAAGCTAATAAAGATTATAGATTAGAATAGAATAGAATATCTTTTATTTGTCAGAAAGTACAGATGTTTTTAGATATGTGATGTGATATGTTTAGACAGGGTGAGGTGACAAAAGGGAAATCAGCTCAGCATGTGCTCTGGCAAATGTCAGAGCGCTGATTTTCAGCTGACACCGCAGGAAGTGGCAAAGGGGCAGTGATAGGGAATAGGGGATAGTTATGGAAAGTAGTTTGTATTGGAACGATAAAATGCATAAATATAAAAGAATATGGAAGAAATAAAGTATAAAATAATATTAATATTAATAATAATTAATAGGTTGCTCACGCATACATAATATATAACAGTGTTGGCAGCAGCAACTACGACCGCTAATCTAATTGTAGCAAAAGAAAATGTTTTTTAATTTATTATTAAAATAAAAAGGGGAAGACAAATCATGAAGCGGCGGTGGAATATTGTTCCATATTTTAGCAGCCGCGTATCTGAAACATCCACGGAAAGCAGAAGTTTTGTGTTTTGGGATACAGAGAAGTTTAAGACTGCCACGAGTATCGTAGCGCTTATTTGCTGAGGGCCATTTAAGCTTCGAGAGAAGGTAGCTAGGTGGACCACGGTGAATTACAGTAAAAAGTAAAGAAGCTAGATGCAGCGATCTACGGATCTATAGTGTAATTTGCATTACAAAGACAACTCGTTATACGCCCAAATAGAAATATTACATCCAGCACCACTATAGAACAATGTAGTAGCCACCCTCACTATGCTTGATGAGTTTTATGAAAACTTGCATCACTTTCACAGAACCCCAAAATACCGCATCAGAAAACATCTAATTACTCAATAACCCGGGTGAAAAAATTAAAACAGATTGGTAATAAGGAAGTAGATTTATTTTTCTGCAAAATGAACTAAATCATGATACTAGAGAAAAAAATTGTGGGCCCATTTTTCTTAGGCGAATGGGTATTCTCTTTTAAATTTATACTTGGGTAACCTCACAACTTTATTGTTAAGGAGCGTGTGAAAAATTACTTATTGTCAACGAAAATTGATTTAAAAATGTAAAAATATGCATCAATAATAAACCTGTGGGTCACGAGGTTCAAACCGAAGACGGTGATTCATAAAAAAATTAATTTTCTTCGTGTTAAGGCGATGATGCGTGGGTGGCCTCGCTACTTAAGGCACTCGTTCACCTTCACCGTACGCCATTTTGTCACCCACATTTACAATATACCATCCTTAATTATTTTGACTTTAGTGCGATAATAAATCTCGAATGAGAAGTTTTCTTTATTTGAGTGAAATTATAAATTAAAAACAACTGCTACCACAGAGAAATTATCAGACAGTAATCGCCTCCGCCATGCTGGCATGAGAAGACGAATGTGCACCATCCACTGACAGGACACACTCCTCTCGTTATACCCGGCTACTATTTAAAACTTTATCAATTAACCCTGTCAAAAACCCAGCCAAAATGAACTTACCTGACACCCAGTTTCCACATCAGCGTAGTACCCAGAAGCGCGACCATGACACGTGAACTTGGTTAGTGGTATGCCGCGTCGTGTTTTCTACAAACAAAATAAGAAGTCAATTAGGCATATACTGTCGAACAATATTTAATCACATTTATTAATTAATAAAAAATATATTTAATAGGTATTCTCTTCGCTCACATCTGTCATAAACACGGAGGTTAGCTGGAAGATTTTTTTTTTTATTGTAGCTCGGCATGTGACAACATTCCGCCTGATGTAAAGCTAGAGTGCGGTCCATGAATGGAAACAACTGCTACTACAGAGAAGTCTCTACGGGCAGCAGTCGCCTCCACTATGCCGGCTTGAGGAGACGAGCATGTACCATCTTAGTATGACAGTGCACACTCTTCTCGTTCTATGTGGCTACTTTCAAACTATTCCCGAAACGCGACAAGGTCACTTCACGGGTGTTACATTCGAAAGTGGTGGTACTACCCCAGGACGGCAGACTGGACAAATAACCATCATCAGTCTGCCTACCACTCTTTAATGAGCGACCAAAGTACATATAACATAGTCACATTGGTCAGAATTAGCGAGGTTCGAACACGGGTCTCATCGATCGTGAGTTCACGCGTCTTACCGCTAGACCACGGCCGCAAGAGAATGCTAATTAGCATTAAGTTCGCCTGTGTGCACGCTACACTAAGCTTTAAATAAATAAGTAAATAAAATATTCATTTATAGAAAAGATTATATTATTAGCAAACTCATAATCTGTTCTATAAATAAAAATATAATACCCATATTCAATAAAAAATAACATTATGAAATAGTTTTTACACGGACCAAACGCATTAAATCATTCATTAAATTATATCCATACAGAGATTATCAGCGGGTGCACTTGTTCACCACTTAACGAGCCTAGTTCGCATCCTAGTTTGGGAGATAGACGCCTTTTAGCACGGCATATGACAACACACCACCTGATGTAAAGCTAGAGTGCGGTCCATGAATGGAAACAACTACTACTACAGAGAAATCTCTACAGGTAGCAGTCGCCTCCGCTATGCCGGCTGGAGGAGACGAGCATGTACTATCTAGATTGAAAGTGCACACATCTCTCGTTATACCTGGCTACTTTCAAACTATTCCCGAAACGCTACAAGGTCGCTTCACGGGTGTGTAATTTAAAAGTGGTGGTACTACCCCAGGATGACAGACTGGACAAATAACCATCACCAGTTTGCCTACCACTCTTTAATAGTGCCTATAGGCACTGGGCGACCAAAGTACATATAACAACGTTACATTGGTACCGGTCAAAATTAGCGAGGTTCGAACACGGGTCTCATCGATCGTGAGTTCACTTACTGCTAGACCACGGCCGCTCAAACTATAAAAATTGATGTGTATAAATAAAATACAATACAATTGTCACGCCTTTTTCCTACAGGGATAGGCAAGCTTGTATAAATCAGGTATATAAAAAAACTAATGCAATTTATTTACGTCCAGCACCTAAACATACATCTTTAGTAAGCTCACAAGGCCTCATGATGGATTATAGACAATTTTCGCGCCATTAAATTTACAGTATTATAAGGTTTTGACATAATTGTCATTGTAATGCGTCTCTTTGACATTCAAAATGGTAATCATTAAGCCCACAAGATGTTAAGATTACTTTACCATTATTTATTATTATTATTTTGACAGTGACTAGCTTTTTAATGTCATTATTTGCATCATTAATTGACTTTTTGTTTGTGTTGTAATCGTTTTTTTATTTAAAAACATAAATAGGTACTCGTAAGTTATAAATTACTAGCTGACCCGACAAACTTCGTACCGCCCCAGAATTAATAAATAAAAAAGCATTTCTGAACGATTTTTAAATTTAATTGATTTCTAAACGACAGGACGAACATCAAATATTTGACATTCAAAACCAAAGGAATAGTTTCTAAGGGAAAGCGAAATTGTTGTTTTTACTATATTCCAAGCATTTTTTTCATATTTACTCACATTTTAAACCTTCTCTGGACTTGCACAAATAATTCCAAACCAAAATTAGCCAAATCAGTCCAGTTCTCGAGTTTTAGCGAGACCAACGAACAGCAATTGATTTTTATATACATAGATTTATTTACTCGTATTTTATTTTGGCAACAAAAAGTTATTAAAAAATTCAGGTTACAAACGGAAAGAATTACATGCTAAGTATACCAATTGTGTCGATAAAGTGCAAATCCAACTAATACAGATTAATTAATACAGAGCTATTTTATTTTATTAACATGTCTAAAACGGGAAACGGGAACACTAAGGTCCAATTATAGAGAGCGGCCGCGGCCGTGGTCTAGCGGTAAGACGCGTGAACTCACGATCGATGAGACCCGTGTTCGAACCTCGCTAATTCTGACCAATGCAACCATGCAACTATGTTATATGCACTTTGGTCGCTCAGTGTCTATAGACACTACTAAAGAGTGGTAGGCAGACTGATGATGGTTATATGTCCAGTCTGCCGTCCTGGGGTAGTACCACCACTTTCGAATGTAACACCCGTGAAGTGACCTTTTCGCGTTTCGGGAATAGTTTGAAAGTAGCCAGGTATAACGAGAGGAGTGTGCACTGTCAATCTAAGATGGTACATGCTCGTCTTCTCAAGCCGGCATATGGAGGCGACTGCTGCCCGCACAGGTTTCTCTGTAGTAGCAGTTGTTTCCATTCATGGACCGCACTCTAGCTATACATCAGGCGGAGTGTTGTCACATGCCGAGCTACAATAAAAAAATTTAAAAAAAAACCAGATGACTTAATTATTACCCTCACGTTAATGTAATGGTTAAAATTAAAATTGAGTTGGTTCAAAAAAACCTGTCAGTTTTGACGTTTACTTGAACGCTAACCGTAACCAGCGAATTTTGGCCGGTCAAAGTTAAAGTAATAGTTAAACCAATGTCACTAACGTCAAGTGTATGAAAAGAAGCCAAATAAGTTTATCTATTAATTTTTCAGGAATGAACTCCTAATTACATGAACCACCCTTTATCGATAGCGTTATGAATTTACCGCGATGGTGCAACGCTTGTGGAGTAAATGTAAACGTTAGTTATCGTAAAATGTAACAGTCAAAGTAACTTTAACGGGTCTTTTGGTGCAATTGGGCCTAAACGCAATGTGTGCGAAGTTGCGTCTGAACATTTCTCTGTCGCAACCTTTCGCATCTTTTAAAACAATAGTTCGGCCCTAACAGAGCGCACAATGGCGGCTATCATGCCATCTGCATCTATCTAAACAAATAATAATGCATTGTTTACGTATTACTGCATTTTACTTGAGAATTTTACATGTCGATGAGTTTCCGAATGTTGCAATTTATTGTAGCAATAAATCTTTTATTTGTTATTGCTAAATAAGTCATTATTAGAATGTATTTCGCTAGACGTATCGATGTCAGACTGGATTAAAACATATTTGATTGCGCTGATGTCTTCTTCATGCAATACGAAGGATTTTAATACCTATTTTTACCTAAATTATGATGAAAGTTAAATAGAATAAAATCGCCGTACCAATCAAGTATTTATTGTACACCACGTATTCTCCCAATCCTTTCACCTTGGATCCTTCAAGCGCAGCGTGAAAAAGCACCTTCTCAGGCCGGCATAGTGGTGGCGACTGGAGCCCCCGTGCGAGCGGTTCTCTAGTCGTCAATGCTCATGGACCTCCACTACGTTTACCATCAGACCAGTCGAGGTCACATGTCGTGCCAAAATAAAAAAAAACCACGTATCATTCATTTATCACACTAAACAGTCTCAGGCAACTTCCTCCGGAGTTTTGGAGGGAAAATGGAAACGTAGGTTCACTTCTTTTAATTGTATGCCAACACTCACGCACGTTCACGAACACTTGATGGTTAATAATCCACATTTATTACACATTAACACTCAAAGAAACACGTGTTTAGGAAAATAATTCAAGACAGATAATCTAATGTTTCAAGATGGCAGCCAAAATTCCTTTAGTAAAATAAATACAAGACCTCCAACATTTAGTTTTAGAATCCCGCCAAAACTTCTTTTGTTTCTTTTTTCCGAGTATTGCCACTCTCACAACCAATATCCTGAGGTAGTACCACCACTTTCGAATGTAACACCCGTGAAGTGATCTTGTCGCGTTTCGGGGATAGTTTCAAAGTAGCCAGGTATAACGAGAGGAGTGTGCACTGTCAATTTAAGATGGTACATGCTCGTCTCCTCAAGCCGGCATAGTGGAGGCGACTGCTACCCGCACAGGTTTCTCTGTAGTAGCAGTTGTTTCCATTCATGGACCGCACTCTAGCTTTACATCAGGTGGTGTGTTGTCATATGCCGAGCTACAATAATAAAAAAAAATCGTAATTTATTTATTAATAATGAATTAAGTTGTATCCCTTTGTTATCTAAACAAACACTTCTATAATCTAATATCTGTTTCAACAGGCCAGTAGTAACATAACGTAATTTCCTTGTTCTACTTTCCGCTGTACAGTTCAAGTAAAAGGCTTCTGAACAAATGGCAAAGATCTATGGACATTATTTATAACTATAATGTAATAAGGCTTTGGAGTTAACTTCGTTATAAAAAAATTATATGCATCATAAAATTATTAATTAATTTTTACGGTGCGATTTTTTTAAATTGTGGTTTTTTTTAGATTTATATGGCATTATAACAATTTGCCAGTGTCAAAGTAAATATTTTTGCAACAAGTTAATAATATTGTGCATCACGAGTCATTCATTCATCACACTAAACAGTCAGGTCAAGTCTTAGTCAAGTCAAAAATTGCTTCAGTAAAGTGGTAGAATCTTTACTAAAACTTCCTAAGAACTTTTGGAGGGAAAATGGAAACACAGGTTCTCTGTTTTGAATTGTTTGCCCACGCTCACGCACGTTTACGAATACTTAATGGTTAATAATCCACCATTATTACACATTAACACTCAAAGAAACACAAGTTTAGGAAAATAATTCAAGACAGATAACCTAATGTCTCAAGATGGCCGCCAAAACTCCTTAATTGTAGTTCGGTACATGACAACACTTTGCCTGATATTAGAAGCTAGAGAAACATTATTATTATTAGCAGGCAACTGTCGCCTCCGATATGGTCTCTTCCAACGTGCACCATACAGGTTGACAATGAGCACCTCTCTCATTTAAAGACCTTAGCCCAAACTAGAACAGTATTATGGGTGTCAAGACAAGGACAACACAAACATTTAACACACAGACCCAAAATAAATTTAAAATATCATATTTGTAATGTTTTAATAAATATATATTACAAATAAATACCTGTTTCGACCGAGAATCGAACCCGAGACCTAGCTTACTCGCTACATATTTTTGAAATAAATTATTTAATTGATACTTTAGTCGAGTCTCGGCTACAAAGCCTCGAGCACCGACGGAATGTCGCCTGTTTGTCGGTTTTTTACCGGATACATTTCGGGGAGTGTGCGCAAGAGCTACACGACCTGGTTCTACCGTCCCCTTTCTTCTATCGGACGTCCAGGCACCCGGAGAGGTACCATCCGTTTATGGTCCAAGTTCCTAAAGTGCGTACGAGGCGTTTTGACAACACGTTCCTCGTGCGTACTGCGAAACTGTGGAACTCCCTCCCGGTGTCTGTGTTTCCCGACACGTACAACATAGGTCTCTTCAAATCGAAGGTGAACAGGTACCTCATAGGCAGGCGTGCTCCACCTTAGACCACATCACTGCTTAACACCAGGCAGGGTGTGGTCAAGCGCCTGCCTATTAAGCATTAAAAAAAAAAAAAAAAAAATTAAGTAATAAGAAACCTCGAGAGACTTCAGTAGACTGACTTGACTGAAACTGGACTTGATATAAAAAATTTAATGACATAAAAACTTAAATTAAATGACATAAAAACTTGAATTCATTGAACCCGAGACCTTGACTTGTTCAAGCGCAATAAAAAGTAGACTTTATTTTCAATTATTATTTTTTTCTAACCAATAATTGCAATATGTTATTAACGCACTTTACCGCTATCTCTAATTAAATTAACAAGCGAAAACAGACCTAATATGTATTGGACGTAAGCTTACAATTGTTTGAATTTTTACTAAGGTCAACAATGGTTTAGGAAGTGTGCCGTTCTGATTGATTTTGACATTTACTACCTATAAAATAAAGTTCAATTTCCTTTTATAGATATTTGACGGCGCGATAGGAGTTATGCAAAACTCGGAACTAGACCTGTGAATACTTTTATTTATAGACTAATGATTATTGAATACTAATTAAATTTAATAA
Source organism: Tinea pellionella (assembly GCA_948150575.1). NCBI lineage: Eukaryota > Metazoa > Arthropoda > Insecta > Lepidoptera > Tineidae > Tinea > Tinea pellionella. The sequence goes on along the minus strand of OX411254.1, from coordinate 244,535 downwards.
AAGTGTAGACTACTAGACTAGAAGTTAATACTTGAAAGGGATTTTTAAAGCTGTATGGATTTATACTCTTTGTCTTCGAAGTTTTAAACCTGAATTTAAAAAACAAGGAAATGGGCGCACGCGGCAATAAACTGTGACGACTTACGAGATTATCTGGCTTGAATTATTTTCCCAAGTTTGGGAAAATGCTTCTTCGAGTAATAATAATGAATTATCTAATTTTATTAACTTCGTAGTGTCATAAACGTGGCCACACTCAGCATTTCTTTTCTCGCCAAACGCTGATTTTTTAAAAATAAGACCAGACGGCGTGTTTTGAAAATATTTTTGAAGACTAAACTGCATGGGCAATGATTCCTTTGCCTCAATAAAAAAAATTTAAATTAAATGTGTTATAATTTAAAAAATATATTCTAATAAAGTATCCGGAAACAGTATTTAATAAAAATAAATAAAAATTTATACACTTGGGCACGGACCGGACGGCCAAGGACTGTGGCTAACATTTATTATAAAAATATTATTTATTTACTTGAATTATTAAACATACCTACTAATATTAATAGTATATTATAGTAAATATAATAATAAACATTGCGTAGATACACGTTCACACAGATGTTCAACATCGATGTGTTTACGAGTCAGGGGTAAAGCGACAATAGGTTATCATCTTCCTATATTATTGTAAACATGTACTAATTTATTTTATTAAACTTTTGACGTATTAAACTAACTATTATTATCGTAAACAATATTATTTTTCATACTTTAGTCTACACTTCTAGAGACTAGAGTTCCTGGACAACTTTCAAAATTACTGAAGCCTTCTTTACACCGTTCAAGTGCTATTTGCTTTTTATTTTACTGGGTTTAGGCTAGAATAAATTACCTAACTTAAAACCATGAGATAGTACATTATAAATCTAACAGTTTTCTAAAACTTCGAATACATATAAATTAGTATATACAGCAGTTTTATCTACAGACCAAAAATGACTCTAATATATGAGCTATTTAATACAAAAATAATTATTTAAATCGGACTAGTAGTACCGGATAGCATTTTTTTTTTAATATCTAGCTCGGCATATAAACATTTATTTTATAATTATGGGTATTAAACAATAATAATATTAATGTGAGTGTTTCTACATTTGAGAGGACACGTGAAAGAGATGCCGCCACAAAGTTGAAATAATCACTGGAAACATGTAAACGAGTCATAAAATTGAGTAATAGATGTCAGAAGTCCATCATTGCAGAGAGTTTTGTGCATAATTATATATATTTTTCTTACTATGGATCATTTAAAATGTATATTTTCATAAGCGAGTGGTGACATACTTTTGTAATGCAATGATCGGATGATGAGGACGATGACTTTGCCTATGCCTGTACGAGTTTCAATAATTTAAAAAAAAAAAGATGGAACAGATTGGCGCGCCTTTTTGTGCTATATTTTTTGTTCATTTCCTGTTATTATAAATTAAATTGTAGTTGATTAGTATTTTATTGTACGTATGTTATTTTAGTATTTCATTGTAGATAATCTATAATAAATTAACACACGATGCCTTATTTTAAACAATTTAGATTTTTTATTTGGCAAATCGTTAACAAAAATATCTGCCATTTTAGAATAAGTTAAAACTGAACTGTAAAGTTTTATTGTAACAACGAATCACGACAATTCTTTTAAATTTCATAACTCTGCGATTATATCGAATCTGTTACGTGAATTAAAATAATATTAAGAAGAATTATATTATATTATTTTTTATTGAATGTAATTATCTAGGCATGTAATTAACTAAATAATTAAAAGCGTATAATAAAAGAAAACCAACTATTTTTACATGCACTAAATGATACGCCAATGCTAGGCCAATTCACCAAAACTTTCGCGATATGTGAACAATATAGGTACGTACGTCTTTCCAAATAATGTTTAACTATAGATTTATGTAAAAAAAAACATAAGATGAAATAATTATACCAATACTGCTGACCCGGCAAACTTCGTACCGCCTCAGAATCAATAAATAAAAAAGCATTTCTGAACGACTTTTAAATTTAATTGATTTCTAAACGACGGGACGAACATCAAATGTTTGACATTCAAAACCAAAGGAATAGTTTCTAAGGGAAAGCGAAATAATTGTTTTTACTATATTCCAAGAATTTTTTTTCATATTTACTCACCTTTTAAACCTTCCCTGGACTTCCACAAATAATTCAAAACCAAAATTAACCAAATCAGTCCAGCCGTTCTCGAGTTTTAGCGAGACTAACGAACAGCAATTGATTTTTTTTATTATATAGATTAAATATTAATAAATCTCTCGTCCTTGTTACAGGTAATCTTTGTTAAATAAAGAAAAAAAAAACAATAATCCGCCTGATGTAAAGCTAGAGTGTGGTCCATGAACGGAAACAACTGCTGCTACAGAGAAATCTCTACACGCAGCTGTCGCCTCTAGATTGACAGTGCACACTCCTCTCGTTATTACAAAATAAACACAACAATAAAAGCTAAAAGCGTGTTATTGAATCCTTTTCATTATAGGTCAATAAAAGGTCAAAAAATTATATAACTCACTAGATCATAAACCAGATGATCGATGGTATTCTACATTGTAGGTATCTATAACAAATTTTTCGGTCACGATTCTCGATTCAAGAAACGCGAATTCGATAGTCCTTTGACAATTGCATATTGCAACATTTTATGTAGAATTATGAAACTTGAAGAGGCGATGGAGTTTTAAGAAAATAATTCTACTATTTAGATAAGCTACACGAGCCCTCTGTCATTTTCAAGATGTTATAATACCTACAATAAGATTAGTATAAGGCCCACTATCCACAATGGCAGTAATTTTCTTAAGAAATGTTTAGTTGCAAACTTTTGATGAAGATACTTTTTTATTTTAACACGTCATATGATTGCCTTGCTGTTGTTAAGCTAGAGTCGCATACTTTATGCCGGCTTTGCGAGATGCCTCTTCACACTTGCGTACTTTACCCTCTCCCCTCTAAGGTCCAATTGCACCACATGACTTAACTATTACTTTTACTAAAAAACCTGTCAGTTTTGACGTTTAATTTAACGCTAAACGTAACGAGCGTAATTTTGGCTGGTTACGGTTAACGTTAAAGTAATAGTTAAACCAATGTCACTAAAGTCAAGTGTATGCAAAGATAAGCCAACTATGTTTTTTGGTAAAAACCGCGCTAGAATTTAAATTTTCAATCAATGCCAATTCTATGCAGACAGTATATGTATATATGTGGATGAATAAACTAACGGCTTGGCCACACAACGAAAAAAGAACATCGAGCGAATTTTGACATTCAGAGTCTGTTGAAAAAAGTTAATACACGATTCATGTTCTTATTTCTCTGCTTTTCTCCAATATTCCCACATATACCCAGTATTATAAAATACTCTGTACTCTATATTGCACTGTACGCTAATACAAGCGCCACACTATGACTACATCTTAAGTGTCACTGTTACTTTCGAAAATTAAGATGTTTATCGCATATTTTTTTATACATCTTCTATTCTAGGAAGACAAAGGGATCAAAGCCCATACAGCTACGTTCAGTATTATTATGTAATTTCTTCTTTTTGTACATTTTATTTTACAAGCCGCTCGCCACCCGTTCCCTTACTTTTTTATTCTTATTAATTAGAGGAATTTGCGATTATGTCGGTCCATCCAATACATAAAATGTATAAACAGTAAACTGGGAAAAAGCGTGATCGGAAATATTAGATCATTGTGATGTTGTTTTTAGAAAATTGTTACTTAACTTGACCACAATAATGTTTGACCACCAACGCATACGTTTTTATGAATGACATTACATCGATAATACAATGTTGTCTGTTATTCATCTCAATTCACAATATTAAAACTACTTACTCCCACTAAACACTTAATTTTGACAGTTACTGCAATTGCATTAGGATAAATAATATTAAATTCATTAAAACGTTACTGATTTTCTCTCTTGTCCTGTCCCGTACTGATTTATTGGGTGACAGAGGGGTTGCTCACGCGATTGTGTGTTGGTTTATGTAAAAAAAAAATTGAAAAGTTATTTTAAAAAAATAGACCGAAGATTCCCTGGATATTGTATTGTCTAATATCATGATGAAAATAAAAAAAACTTAGCTATTAATAGTTTAGAAGAAAAATGGTTTTATATTTCTAAAACAGGGGTTACTTTGCATGAATATTAATGATATTTAAAACTTTTTTTTATTTTTTTTTAAAATGAAGAGGACATGTTTTGTATAGTGTAGATTAACATATATATTTTTTAAAGATAATTTCGTTACGGGTTATGGAGAAACAAGGTTTTAATCTCCTTCAGTTTAGCTCAGTTCACATATATCCCAGCCTTAAAAAGCGATATGTATAATTGTATACATATAGTACACAAATAAAAAAATTATAAAAATATTATAAATGATCCTTGCGCCTAGGCCAAGAATCGTATAATACAGTCATAATCATAATTAAGATCCTGCCATCTAATCTGGGATAATATGAAATATCATAGGGATTTTGAAACATTTTCATACTCACGAAAAAGTAAACAGAGCTTTACGAAATATCAAAATCTTGTTGCAATTGTAGATTGAAAAATAATCGCCGTGAATATATTTCACAGTCATGTCAAATGTCAAAATATCATGTAATTTTACGGTTTTATTTGAACTTAACACCTGTCTTTGACATCTAATTTATTCTGTGATTTGTTAAAAAAAGAGATGGTGTCATGGTAAGCGCGACAGAAGCGAAGCGAATTAAACAATCCAAAGAAAGAGAGTGGCGGAGAGTTTATTTGTGTGTATAAACGCGGTAATCTCAGAAAATACTAATACGATATTGAAATTTATTGAAAAATCTTTTTTTCTTAAGTAAAACCGAGCGACACAGCTATTTTAATATAAAAGCTTTCTTAAGTTAGGATAGAATGACAATATTAAACACTCCATTCGATGTTAAACTGTTATGAGTCCGGTCCATGAACGGAAACAACTGCTACTACAAAGAAATATCTACAAGCAGCAGTCGCCTCCGCTAAGCCAGCTAAGGAGAAACCAGCCTGAAATTGCACTCCTTTCGTTATCGCGTTGGTGATATTAATCCTGGGGCAAAAGTCAAAACCCAATCGATACTTGTCACTTGATCGAATCGCAAAACAAAATATATGGGATTTGACAATTCACTGTCACCTAGGTCGACGTCGTCAAATCCCTATTTATATATTTATATAAGTGACAGCTGTCACTTGTCACTTGGCTTTTAATGTGAGCCCCAGGACGGCTGGGCTAATAACCGTCATAAGTCTGCCTGTCACACTTTATTTGTGTTAAACACCTTATAAATTCGCCTCATAAGAAGTTTGTAGCGGTAACACGTCTGATTGAATGTCTCTATTTAAACAATAAACACTCAAAAGCTCTAAAAGCGTCACACTTAAGTAACATATTACGCAAAAGCTGGTAAACACTCGAATTTATTTTTACAAAATTCTAGTCTGTTACTTTTTAGTTAATCGTATTGTGTAAGTGCTGGAGTGGGACGAGTGTAGGCAGACTATATTAGATTACGATTTATTAATATCAGTTTATACCAATAATATTTAATTAATAAATTAAAATATAATTTATTTCGGACCAATATTTATTCATATGAAAGGGTTCAGTGATAATACTCCGCCTGATGTAAAGCTAAAGAGATTTTTGCAGACAGCAGTCAGCCAGCCGGCTTAAGGAGAAGAATGAGCACCATCGGGTTAACAGTGCACAATCATCTCGTTTACCTGGCTACTTCCAAATTGATCCCGAAACGCGACAAGGTTATACACTACCATCAATTCTTTTATTATCGTAATTATTAAAATTCAACTTTTCAAGTTGTTAACTTATTAACATAACAAGGTACATTTTACTAGGTTTTAGGTCTATTATATGAATTTAGGTTTTAAAAATTATGATGACACGAAATGTGACGTCGACCGGCCTGTTGTCAAGCCCAGTGGAGGTCCATGTGCGAGCACTGACGACTAAATAACCGGTTACACGGTGACTCCAGTCGCCATTACTATGCCGACCTGAAAAAGTGCTTTTTTACGCTCCACGTGAAGGATTCAAGGTGAAAGGACTGGGAGAACACATGGGAGGGCAAAACAAAAGAGTGGTAGGCAGACTGATGATGGTTATTTGTCCAGTCTGTCGTCCTGGGGTAGTACCACCACTTTCGAATGTAACACCTGTGAAGTGACTTTGTGAAGAGGAGTGTGCACTGTCAATCTAGATAGCTGTTCAAGCCGGCATAGTGGGGGCGACTGCCGCCCGTAGAGATTTCTCTGTGGTAGCAGTTGTTTTCATTCATGGACCGCACTCTAGCTTTACATCAGGCGGAGTGTTGTCACATGCCAATAAAAAACAATAAAAAATCGACACTATTAAATTCAAGAATTGACCCCCTTGCAATCGAGCAGATAACTTGACGAAATCTTGTTATTTCTATTATTATTCATAGTAAACAATATGATATTATTATAACGGATTTAGATTAGTCAAATGTTATCTCAATTATTTTAAAAGCATTAAGTACAATTTGGAAAGTGAAACGTCTATTGTATTTATTGTAATAGATAAGTATGGATTATCTATGCTTTAAAGATTTAAAACTATTTTGAACAACGTTTAGTAACCTCTCTATTGGCAAGTCTACGATTTATCTTCTACCTACACCGTGTACCTAATGAAGTAATAATTTCCATTATTGATTTTTTTTAGTAGCCCAGCATATGACAACACCGCCTGATGTAAAGCTGGAGTGCGGTCCATGAATGGAAACAACTGCTACTACAGAGATACTTCTATAGGCAGCAGGCGCCTCCTAAAATAAATAAATAAATTTCCTCTCCAATTTTCATCATAATTTAATAAAAAATAATTATTGATCCATAAGAGCGATTGGAAACGAGCGATTGAAGCTGTGGGCTCAGATTCATTATCCATCACTCTCAGAGTTAATTAATTGTTCTCATAAAAGATTTACAGAGAGCGGTTTAATTAAAGTACGATAAGTCATATTTAGATATTTCAAAAATAATATATAGTAAAATATCTATAAAAAATAACATTTTTCTTTCTTCATTTGGTCCAACGCTAAGACGCGTGAACTGACGACTGATAAGTGTTCGAACGCTTCGAACGTTTGCTAATTCTGACCATGTTATATGTAGTTTAGTCGCTCAGTGCCTATAAGCACTATTAAAGAGTGCTAGGCAGACTGATGATGGCTAGCTCAGTCTGCCGTCCTGGGTGACTACTACCACTTTCGAATGTAACTCCTGTGACACTAGTAACGATATATAAGTATAGCGAGAGAAGTGTGCACTGTCAATCTAGATGGTGCATAATCGTCTCCTCAGGTCGGTATAGCGGAAGCGACTACTGCCCGTAGAGATATCTCTTTAGTAGCAGTTGTTTCCGTTCATGGACCGCACTCTGGCTTTACACCAGGCGGAGTGTTGTCACATGCCGAGCTACAATAAAAAAATATATATCGATAAATCTCTATGGTAGCAGTCGTAGGAAAAGGTTAATATATTTAATATATTTAGAAATAGTTTTTCCCCATAGACTGTTCAATGAATAAATCCCATAAATCTTTGATTTACGAAGATAAGACACAATTAAGCACAACTTGACAATGAATTTGGCGGCAAAACAGTTTTTTTTAACAGGCGTACGGAATCGATTATACACAAAATGTCAAATGTTTGAATAAACCCCATTCAGGCCAAGATTACAACACTATCAATGAAGGCTGTTTTCTCTATGAATTGATTTTTTTTACTCGCAAAACTGCAATAAATTTAAATTGAAGAATAAAATAAGAATTTCTGAACGTTTTATAACCGAATTAGTGTTGTACTAAATACGAATAATATCGATAAAAATCATAATAAATATTAATTTCATGAGCATTTTATTTTATGTCGATAAAAAAACAAAATGGCATTCAAGGTAACTCAGTCAATTTTAAACAAATAAGTTTGCAAAATATAGGTTATTAAATTAGTGTAATAATTTTAATTTAATTTATTTCATCCGTAATATTGTATTATGGGTATCGGTACAAGGACAACACAAATACTCACCTAGACCCGAAACAAATACCTACCCACCTATAATTTTTATTTTTTTATTTTTTATTGTAGCTCGACATGTGACAACACTCCGCCTGATGTAAAGCTAGAGTGCGGTCCATGAAAGGAAACAACTGCTACCACAGATAAATCTCTACGGGCTGCAGTCGCCTCCACTATGCCGGCTTGAGGAAACGAGCATGTACCATCTAGATTGACAGTGCACACTCCTCTCTTATACCTGGCTACTTTCAAACTATCCCCGAAACGCGACAAGGTCACTTCACGGGTGTTACATATATTTATTTCTTAGAGGAATCAAACCTGGAACCTTTGCACACAGACTGACATACTAACCACTACGCCACAGATGTCGTCTAAGAAATGTAATCGTAACAACTTTCAATCTATTTTACACTATTTTTAATAAATAACTTCTTTCCTCTCTATACTTTATTGTGTAAGATGTGGCACCTAAAGGTGGATCATCTGCCAAAAAATTAATCAACTTCTATTAAGCATGATTTAATGATTCCCACCACTGGTCGCCCTTAAAAATATAAAATATAAAAAATATAATTTAAGATATATTTAAGATATTTTTTTTATGTCGTGGCCACTATTTTTGAATATATTTTGTATTTTATTCCCTTTTAAACTAAATCCATCCTTCGCCAATGCTAAAAAGTGAACATAAAACTAGTTTCTCGTACAAATATATTGATATGCAAATTAGTGTTCGTTTCAAGTGTCAGTAACACGATCATGGTGACCTCTAATTTGTTACGTGAACATTATGTTATTAATTTAGCATCTGTAATTATTTCATGCAAATTTTTTAATATTATATGTATACTACATTTATAAAAAAATATTTTATTATAGATCGAAAACTATCAAGGTTGTAACGTCTTTTCGGTTTTTTCATTCAATTTCATTCAAATTCAGTGTTTTCGGTCTTTACCTATGTAAAATAAAGCAAATATTATAATTAAATGTTGAAAAAAATTATATCAAAATGCCGCCCAAGCTGGTCTAGATTCAGGATTCCTGATACAGGTCACTCCACGTGTGTTACGTATGAAATTTGTGGTATTACTCAGAACCCGAGAATTGGGTAAAGAATATCGTCAGTTATTCCACGATAAATATAATAACTGTATATATTTTTATTTATTTTAAATGCGATGCGTTATAATGAATGTACTAACGCGGTGATATAACAAAAGTACGTATTATGCTCATGCATACTTCCTCAATTTATAATGATTTGAATATTTTCGGATTAAATGAAAAAAATAATTGGGATAAAAAATCGGATGGCCTTTAAAATGGTAAACGATTTTAATTTAATTTAAATATATTATTTTATACATAAAGTACTTATAATCTTACCTGACTATGACTTATTCCATAAAGTAAACACAGCATCGCGATGCTCAATAAAATGTTTTTGGTAACCATTTTGTAAATATTAATTTTACTCGTATGTTTAAATTACAAAAGAAATAGCATTGTTCACACACTGTTTATTAGCGAAAGGATCTGATGGAATGAGTTTTAAAAAAAATTACAAACATCGACACAATACGAGAACAAAAAAACTTTATTTTCTCATAAAGATTATTAATTATTATGCAATTAAACTTGAACAAGGTTTAGAACATGAGCCGTTCATAACCTTTCGTTTGGTAACTCGTGATACTAATTATTTTAGAACACACCAAAATGTCGCGTTTAAATGTCAAAGTAAACAGTTCCACATTTGAATGTAATCCTATCGAAATATACAGTTCAATACATTGAGATATTATACTAGAGGCGCAAACCCCATACATTTGACATAAAAAAGCCGTAGGCCGTTTCAAACGATTTGACAATGTCAATCTTAGTGTTGCCGGTATAGTTAAAAATTTTCCACACATAATTTTTTTTTTCTTTAGATATTTTTATTCAGTGTCGATTATATTATATCTATAGGCATGCATTTTCAGCTAAATAAAATAAAGTTCAATGTTTTAATTGTTTAATATAAGTTGAAATTATTCTTTCTTAAAAATAAAATATTTCTTTATTTTATATTATAATACGGGTTATGGGAAACGACGTTTTACTAGCAACACTAAATGTAAAAAATATCCCTAATTTTATTTGTTTTTTGTTGTTTAAGGACAATATAGATGTTGAAAGGATATATTTACGTGTGAAACGTAATCCAGCTTTTTTTGTTGTGCATTTGGGATCGAGAATTGCACGTTTTCACCACATATTTGCCCATTATGAGTTTATATACGTACTGTCAAATACCAACTGACGGAAAGCTTAATTATGGCTGTGGGCAGATCTTCACTCGCCTCACGTTGAGAGCGTTATTGCGCCTCTAGTATATATCTCAATGGTTCAATAGGTCGAAAAAATATCGATATATGTTATTTATCACATCACTATTACAAATGCGTTCGATTTTCGAAATAGTTTTTTTTTTAATTTTGTCGTGTAATATTTCGTATTTGTGTGGCTAGAACATGGAGCGTGCAACCGATGCAGCCAGCCGTTCGATACTGGTTAGTAGATTGGCTGACATTTGAGCATCTCCCTTCTTGCGAGTCGCGAATTCCGAGATTCATGTTGTCCTTGATTGAAATCTAACAATGCATTTTACTACAACCATGAACCAATAGAAAATAGATTAATATTTTGAAGGTAATTTATTGTTAAAAAAGTATTTTTGAAAACAACAATGGCTATAGAATTTTTTGAATACAATTTTAAACAGTAGCTAATACCCAATATCGCCTTCATTAAGTAGGTCATCATTATTACATACTAACAATTTGGTATTACAATTAATATGTTGCCTTTGGGGTCCCCGTTGATTAAAATATAACATGTATCCCACATTCTCACGCACGTTAAGAAAAAAAACTTCGGTTTGACCTTCCTCAAGAAACGGGTTATCAACGCAAAAAAGTAACCTATTTTTTATTACACAGCGCCTGATGTAAAAATTAGAGTGCGATCCATGAACGGAAACATTTCTACATACAACAGTCGTTTCCGCTATACTGACCTGAGTTGGCCACAGAATAACAGTCCATACCTCTCTTACTTACTTAGCTCACGCCTTGTTCCTACTGGGGTAGGCAGAAACTATAGAGCGCCAGCGACTCCTCTCTCTACATACCACTTTCGCTTCGACCACATCCATTACTCCCCCCATGCATGCTCGTAGGTTGAGGGTGCTCCTCGTCTGACCCTTTCTCAGCAGTTGACCGGTCTGTCTGAGAAAGGTCTTCCTAGGGCGCCCTCTACCGACACTGCCATCCACTTTCGCACAATAGATCTTTTTAGTTAATCTCCTTTCATCCATTCCTTCCATACCTCTCTGTTTACACTAATATATTAGGTATGTATTTATTTATGGGTTTATACGAGTACTATGTAGGTATATGGTGAGTCCACACATTTGTACTCGCTCGGCCACGGTCGCTCTTATACGCAAGTAAATATGTTTAATATTTCAACTAATTCCCTATTTGGAGATCGTACGATCCTTGTTTCTAGTTTTCCTGACATAACTGTGGCCTTATTAAAAATCTTAGTTAATTAAAATACAATCAACGCGTCTTCCATTTTAAGTTTATTACTATACTTAATATGTAAATAATTCTATAAAAAATTAATCGATATTTCTTACAGAAAAATCTTCCGTGAGAAATAATACAGGTCAGCTTAACCTCTCAGAAAAAGACTCCAAAACGCACCGTAAATGGACAATTTGTCAAATCAATTGCAAATTTTAACAGTATAAAAAGAGAAATATGGCCGGCATAGCGAGGGTGACTCCTACTTCCTATAGGCATTGTAGATTCCCGCAGGCTCTTTCTCCGCAATTGAGCGGCCATGGCCGCTCGTTTTGCGTGTTTCCTATAGGCATATTATGGTACTAGATGTTAAGATTTTAAGTTACACACCTGTGAAGTAATCTAATCGCGTTTCGGGAGCAGTTTATAGTGGGTATAACAAGAGGAGTGTGCACTGTCAATCTGGATGGTGCGCATGCGTATCCTTAAGACAGTATAGCGGAGGCGACTGCTGTTTTTTTATTTTGTTTTTATATGGCATTATAACAATTTGCCAGTGTCAAAGTAAATATTTTTGCATCAAGTTAATAACATTGTGCATCACGAGTCATTCATTCATCACGCTAAACAGTCGGGTCAAGTCACAGTCAAGTCAAAAATTGCTCCAGTAAAGTGGTAGAATCTTTACTGAAACTTCCTACGGAGTTTTGGAGGGAAAATGAAAACATAGGTTCACTTCTTTTGAATTGTTTGCCCACACTCACGCATGTACACGAACACTTAATGGTTAATAATTCACCATTATTACACATTAACACTCAAAGAAACACAAGTTTAGGAAAATAATTCAAGACAGATAACCTGACGTCTCAAGATGGCCGCCAAAACTCCATCTGCTGTTTGTAGAAATTAATTTGTAGTACAGCTTTACATCAGGCGGAGTGTTGTCATATGCCGAGCAACAATAAAAAAAATCTAAGTTATTTATACACGTATATGTTTATTGTATAACTGTAGGTATCTTATTATTTCAAGTAAGTGTATTGCTAACATCCATTTTAATTACTATTCGGCCTTATGCTTGTACAATTTAATTATTATATGTGAAAGTTTGTTTGTTTGTGTCCCAATCACGCTCGAAAGACTGAATGAAGCAGCCGTGGTCTAGCGAAAAGACGTATGAACTCACGATCGATGAGACCCGTGTTCGAACCTCGCTAAATTCTGACCAATGTAACTATGTTATGTGTAAATTGATCGCTTAGTGCCTGTGATAAAAAAACGGTATAAAGGTAAAATAAGCAATTTTTTTTATGTAAGTGTGTAAAATAGACGCACTTCCGGTCCATTTTAAATGGAAATGTCAAAATAATGTTAGTTGGTTACGACGTCAAGGATGCTCCCTGCGCCTGCGCATATCGCTTGCACAATTCACGACTCTCAACTTCGGAAGTACTACGCATATCTCTGAATTGAACTTTCGGAATTTTTAGTACTTATTGGTTTTTTGTAGTCAAAGACGCAAAACAATTTAGAGAGTCTTTTGACTAATAATAAATAGCGGTAGGCAGAGTGGTGATGGTTATTAGCCCACTTTGCCATCCTGGGAGACAAGCGACCACTATGAAGACTATATAGAAGCACATTCGTCAGCCGGCATAGTGGAGGTGAGTGCTGCCTGCACACTTATCTGCGTTCACTCACTACTATACATATAAAAATAACACTAATTTCAGTTTTTCATTCTAGTGTGATATAAAAAAAATATATATTCACTTTTTTTGTAGATTGATTTGCGACGTGTATGAAGATGAACTCACAATACTCACAATAGTAAGTCCTGGTAATTTTGTGAAATTGTGGTAATATTAGTATAACGTAAACAATGTTACAAGCTATCCATTATTGAATGGATAACGCCTTTAAATTGATCTATTAACTTTACATAAATCTACATACACACGATGGAATTCAAAGTACTAATCTTGCTCACGTTCTTCGACAGCGGGGTTACACAAGTAATAATCTTACTAAAAAGCCAACTACTACCTCCCTGAACTGAGTGTTTGCAGACCTCCGCTATGCCCGGCTACTTCCAAGCTGGATCCCGAAAGGAGAATGCCCACTTAGTTGGTAACAAATCAATATTCTAAAAAACATCTTATTTTTTTATTAATTCATTTTAATTATATCAACACATCATTTGCCAATCAATAGACAATGTTTAATTACATAAAAAAAACAGCTATCACCAATTATTAAAGCATTTAAAATAATAATAACCTCAAATATTGCATCAGAAAACATCTAATTACTCCAAAACCCGGGTGAAAAATTAAAAAAATTATTTTTCTACAAAAGTAACTAAAATCACAAATTCGAAAAAAAAATTGTGAGCCCATTTTCTTAGGCCAATGGGCCAATCCTTTGACCAATAACTTCACAGGTGTTACATTTGAAAGTGGTGTACTACTCTGAGAAGGCAAATTTGGCTAATAACTATAAATTTTTTCACTTTGCAGTCGAGGTGGATCGTGCAACTGAAATATATTATATTTTTATTACAATTTTTTTACTACTATTATTGCTTTTTCCACGAGGGTAGACAGAAACTATGATGCGCCAGTGACACCTCTCTCGCTTCGACCACATCCATTACTCCCCTCATGCATGCACGTCGGTTGAAATTTTTTGATGGAATTAATTATAAACATACCTACATAATATGATTTATATTTATCCTTTCCCCGTAGTATAGTGCATTGTAGAAATATTACAAAACATCGCCCGCCATCTTGTCCCGATACGGATCGTAATTTCTTAATAAAAACATATCAAATAGACATCAATGTCTTGTCTTCGTATTGTCAATAGATAATAATTTCTCTATGGTCTGTATGTATTGTGCGGTGGTTACTAGTTTAACCCATTATTGTAACTCGAATTTATACTCACTCGAGACTAAATAGAGAAAATAATGGGAAGATTTTCGTTCACTAAAGGAGCGGAATTTTCAACAAGATTTATAATGAAAAAAAAACAACGGTAACCGTATTACAATTTTATTTAAAAAAAATATTTATACAAAAGTTAATGCATAGCTTTACCTCTTCAAGAGTGGCTTAGATTTTGTGATTATAAACACATTGTTACGCGGTCATGTGAAGCGCTAGTGAGTCCCACTCTAGCCAGCTCGGGCTTTGTGTGATCTTGATTTTTTTTTGTTTAATGCGTTTTACCAGCGACCTTTTGGCTTTAAAAATTATGAAAAACTAATTTGAAGGGTGAGTTATTTGTAATCGAGATACAAAATCATCTCCCTGAATGATTGTTATCATTTATCTATTAAGTTCGAGCATTGCATACAATAATCGATATAGATATCTACACCTAACATCACATCTTGATTTCAACAACATCTTAAAGTTCATTCAATCAACTGGTCCATATTTTAATTTAATTTTGAGTGTACATCCATTCTATATTGAATAGAGTGATGATTAAATATCTTTTTTTTATCTAATTATGTTTTTGTTTCGTAATATATAATGGATATTGGTATGTGTTCTTCTTAATTGAATTTAATTCATGATTTATGCAATCAATATCCAAGTGGACCGATGTTTCTTGCAGTATTACTTATTAACCTCGAGAGGCTCATGGTGATGGAGTCGACACGCAGGATCGACCGAGTAGCCATCAAACTGACGGCTGATGCGAGCGCGGCGATGCATGATGACCCCGATGTCATGATATGAGAGCTGATGCAATGCCGCCGCAATGGAGACATCTGATGAGCGATTCCCGAATGTAGACTTAAAACGTGTTGATTCATATCACTTTTATTCTGACAGCCAATTGGAAAAGTAGTATAATGAAAGTGATAGAAATTGATATACGATTTAGTCTACTATTGCCGAAACTGTCGTTGTCGTTTTTTTTTTTATTGTAGCTCGACATGTGACAACACTCCGCCTGAGGTAAAGCTAGAGTGCGGTCCATGAATGGAAACAACTGCTACCACAGAGAAATCTCTACGGGCTGCAGTCGCCTCAACTATGCCGGCTTGAGGAGACGAGCATGTACTATCTAGATTGACAGTGCACACTCCTCTCTTATACCTGGCTACGTTCAAACTATTCCCGAAACGCGACGAGGTCACTTCACGGGTGTTACTCTCTTTAATAGTGCCTATAGGCACTGAGCGACCAAAGTACATATAAAAAAGTTACATTGGTACCGGTCTTTAGCGAGGTTCGAACACGGGTCTCATCGATCGTAAGTTCACGCGTCTTACCGCTAGACCACGGCCGCTGTCGTCCCCCTCCTGTGCCACAAGATCAATGATCGTTAATCTTATCTCAGAATCGATTATTCTATATACCTTTCGCATCCAATACTGTTTCAAGCAACAATCCTTTACGCCGTATGTGCTCGTCTTATAATGATATTTCTGAAGATTGTGATATATTTACACAGAGTCGATCTGCTATTAAAAAATTGCTGTTGAAATAGTTATACTGATTTGTTATTGTTATTTTCTTACTTATGATATTATGTTGTATTGCATTGTATTTCTATTGTTATTATTTTGTTTTTAACCGACTTCCAAAAAGGAGGAGGTTATATGTTCGTCGCGTATGTTTTTTTTTTTATGTATGTTCATCGATTTTTTCTAAACGGCTTAACCGATTTCAATGATTCAAATTGTACTGTGTTAAGCTACATTCCATAGTGGTCCCATATATTTTTCTAAGATGCACAGTGTGCAGTTTTTTAGTACAACGGAAAAAAATGTCAGTTTGTAAAATTTTTTTGCTCCGATTTACTTGAAATTTGGCAAACATACTTTACAAAATAAATAATGAAACACGTGTTTCAGCATTTATTGAAATTCAACCCCTAAAGGGGTGAAATGGGGCAAAATGGGTTGAATTTTTTTATGTCAGAATTACTTGAAATTTGGCATACATAATTTTACAACATAAATAATGAAAACATGTTTCAGCATTTATTGAAATTCAACTCCTAAGGGGGTGAAATGGGGCAAAATGGGTTTGATTTTTTTGTAATCAGAATTACTTGAAATTTGGCATACATACTTTACAACATAAATAATGAAACACGAGTTTCAGCATTTCTTGAAATTCAACCCCTAAAGGTTGGTTGATTTTTTTAAAGTCAGTCTTACTCGAAACAGCAGATTGCTTTACCACGTTAATAATGAAACTTGCGTTTCAACCCCGAAGGGGGTGAAACGGGGTGAAAATAATCAATATTTTTAGTGACAAAATACATAATTAATAATGCTCTATAATATAATATAAACAATTAACATGCGTTTCACCCCGAAGGGGGTGAAACGGGATAAAATGGATTGAATTTTTTTGTCAGATTTACTTAATTTTTAGTATATTTGCTCTACACACAACATAAATAACGAAACGTGTATTTCAGCTTTTCTCGAAATTTAATCTGAAAGGGGGTGAAAGGGGTTGTACGAGTTTCTTTTTTGCTAGATTAATTTCATTTGAACTACGATTAGTATTTGTAGTTTATTAGGGAGTTTTTGCTGTTTTTGGTCCGCTACCCTAAAAATGGAAAAATAAAAAACCTTTTAAAAAAAAAGTTGAACCGACTTCAATAAACACAAAAAGCACTCAAAAGTGAAAAATAATTTTTCATAAGAGTATCTACACACAAAGTAATAAACATAAACACTAATAGGTGTTTATTATGTACAAATTAATTGTCTACATACCTACCACATTTTTGGAGTAGGTGCCAAGCAAACGTTTATATGCTTGATATCTAGGAAGATATCCAAGTGTTCCTATCCTGAAATTTTGAATTGGTATAGCTTGGCACCTACTCCAAAAATATGGTAGGTATGTAGACAATTAATTTGTACATAATAAACACCTATTAGTGTTTATGTTTATTACTTTGTGTGTAGATACTCTTATGAAAAATTATTTTTCACTTTTGAGTGCTTTTTGTGTTTATTGAAGTCGGTTCAACTTTTTTTTTAAAAGGTTTTTTTTTTTTGTATTCTGTAACTTTAATGTATGTAAAATTGTAAAAGTATAATTTGTTTTAATTAAACATTTTTAAATTTGTTGTGTATGGCTATAATTGGAGTGCAAGTTTGAACTATTTTAAGCAGTGTATTTATGTATTATATAACTTGTTATAGGTATCTCTTAAATAAATAAATAATTAACAGATCCCTTATGATGTCCAACTAGTTGTATTTTTTTGGCATATTCAAATGCAAGGGTTTTTATTATAAAATTATAATGAAATGTCAGAAGGTATGGCAGAAGAAGCAAGAGAGTAGGATTAATGCTGTAGAAATGCGGTCACTAAGGAGTGTATGTGGAGTCACGATAGCGGATAGAATGAGGAATAGTGTTGTGCGCGATAGATGTGGTTTGAAAGATGATGTAGTGACGAGGATTGAGAAAGGAATGCTTCGATGGTTTGGGCACTTGGAAAGGATGAATGAAAGGAATATATAAATCTGATGTGAATGGATGCGTTAAACAAGGCAGACCCAGAAGGGTGTTTTCCGTTCAAATCCTCATGAAAGCTGTGCTGCCTAGTGCCCATAACCGTAGGGCGTGCATGAAGAGAATTATGGATGTGAAGGAAGCGAGGGTGTTGTGACAGGATCGTGGTAAGTGGCGTTCCGTTGTCTCTGCCTATCCCTGTGGGGGAAAAGGCGTGACAATTGTATTGTATTGTATGGTATCATTATAATGAAAATTAAACATATAAGTAGTTTAAGTGAGACTATTGCGTATTTAGTTTTGTTACCTCAAAAAAAAACGGTTAATGTTTATGTTTGTCATGGGAATTCCATTTTTATCCCATTGTATGGCTAATTGCTTATTTTTTGTTTGGTTAGTTCACATTTTTTGGCGAAGTTTTACATTAGTATGCGTAATTATGTTTTATATGATTTTTAAAGGCATTTTCTTGTGCTACCTAAGAAGCCTCCTCCTACTTGATATGAAATGAAATGAAATAAACTTTATTGCGTGAAACATGGTGTTAGTGAACATGGTTATATAAAAGATCTATATGTTTTGAGTATACTTCTTGCCCCTGTGGCTTATGCGGTAAGTGACTACACTCCGTTTGGTGTTAAACTGCCGTGATATTATCCTACCCAAAGGTCGACTGGCAGATAAAGCCTCACGGCTTTAAGTCCACCTTTTGTAAATTTACAATAAAGTATATACAAGGTGTCCCAAAACTCAACGATAAGCGGGCACCAGAGGGTGGTCCTGCTCATGACTACACGAGAAAAAAATATAAGAAAAAATAATCTCCTATTTTTAAAAAAATACAACAAAAAATTAAAATCTTTCGAAAATTCACAACTCTTATGATATTTTTAACTAACATGACCACAATTTTCCAAATATTTATAATTTTTTTTTGTATCGGCAACCTAAGTAGCACTGCTATCCACCACAACCCTTAAAAATCCCAGATTACCTGTAGTTTTTACACAAAAATCTATTAAAACTACTTTTTACATTAAAATTTCAAAAGATTTTTACTTACAGTCCATTTTAACACATAGTTGTGTAAAAAAAAAGTATGGACACTACTATGGCAAGTTTTTTTAAAAATTGACGCAACTAACCAAGATTCTAAAATGGTACAATACTCTGATTACTTTTTCTTATATTTTTTTCTCGAGTAGTCATGAGCAGGACCACCCTCTGGTGCCCGCTTATCGTTGAGTTTTGGGACACCTTGTATAAATAAAAATATTATCTTTTTTTTTCTCTTTATTGTAGCTCGTGATATGACAACACCTGATGTAAAGCTAGAGTGCTACTACGTAGATAAATCTCTACGGGCAGCAGTCGCCTTCGCTATGGCCGGCCTGAGGAGACGAGTATACACCAACAGTGCACACTCCTCTCGCTATACCTGGCTACGTAACGCGATAAGGTCACTTCACGGGAGTTACATTCGAAAGTGTGGTACTAGCCCAGGACGGCAGACTAGTCTCCACTATGGCTTTGAGGAGACGAGCGTT
Source organism: Tinea pellionella (assembly GCA_948150575.1). Classification (NCBI taxonomy): domain Eukaryota; kingdom Metazoa; phylum Arthropoda; class Insecta; order Lepidoptera; family Tineidae; genus Tinea; species Tinea pellionella. The sequence continues at coordinate 224,702 of OX411254.1, read as the reverse complement.
CGCGGCGTTGACAGGGCACACCTCTCTCGTTATACCCAGCTATTTCTATGCTCATACTGAAAAACATCTAGGGTAACTGACAAACACTCTTTATACCTTGGAATATACAGTATATTTCAAAATGATCGGTTGTTTGTAAGTTTGTCTCGCCTATTCTATGGACCCGATTTGGATGCTATTTTTAAAGATTTGCAGTTTACTTTAATTATTTTACGGAATAATTTAGCTGAAACATGTTCACGAAAAACCTAAGAAAGCAGTGAGTAAAGAATCCTGGATCTGAGGCATCTGGTACTCCACGCTTAAAGATGACGTGGAATTAAAGAGATACAGCCTGAATCATCATTGTGCCAGTAAATTTAGTTTATAAATATTACAAAATATTTAACTACAATAGTTATCTATTCAATCAATAATCAATTGAATTTGCTTTCCCAATCGGTTCGCACACAATCAAAAACCACAGCTACGACTAAATTAAAGTTGATTTAGATTTTATATATATTGTATTTGTTATGGCATAGAACGAATAGCCCCATCAAATTCCATATTTTATGTTTATTGCAATACGCCATTGTGGATTGAATGTCGTACATTTGAATACAGCATGACATTTATTTAAACTGCATTTATGTAATACTAGCTGAACCGGCAAACTTCGTACCGCCTCAGAATCATTAAATAAATAAAAAACCTTTTCAAAAAAAAAAGTTGAACCGACTTCAATAAGCACTGAAAGCACTCAAAAGTGTAAAATAATTTTTAACAAGAGTATCTACACACAAAGTAATAAACATAAACACCAATAGGTGTTTATTAGGTACAAATTAACTGTCTACATACCTGCCATATTTTTGGAGTAGGTGAAAATGGGCCCACAATTTTTTTCTCGCATTTGTCGATGATTTTTAGTTAATTTTGTACAAAAATAAATCTACTTCCTTATTACCAATAGGTTTTAATTTTTTCACCCGGGTTATTGAGTAATTAGATGTTTTCTGATGTAATATTTGAGGTTATTATTATTTTATATGCTTTAATAACTGAAGATGTCTGTTTTTATGCAATTAAACATTGTCTATTGATTGATAAATAATGTGTTTATATATTATATTGCATAATTAAAGTGAATTAATAAAAAAATAAGATGTTATTTTAAAATATTGTTTTGTTACCAAATTATTAGATATCAAGTGGGCCCAAAAATGGACATTCTCCTTTAATTGATTTCTAAACGACGAGACGAACATCAAATGTTTGACATTCAAAACCAAAGGAATAGTTTCTAAGAGAAAGCGAAATTGTTATTTTTACTATATTCCAAGCATTTTTTCATATTTACTCACCTTTTAAACCTTCCCTGGACTTCCACAAATAATTCAAAACCAAAATTAGCCAAATGAGTCCAGCCGTTCTCGAGTTTTAGCGAGACTAACGAACAGCAATTGATTTTTATTATATAGATAACATCAACAAACAGGGTCATCTTTTACCCTGTGCCTTATGTTTTAAATATTAGAGTGAGCTACTACTACTACCGCAGGCAGTAGTTGTCTCCGCTATACCGGCTTGAGGAGACGAATATTGATAATGACTATATAGACTTTTTATTAACAATAGACTTAGGACTTCATGGAGGACGTAACGTTCGTAACAATGAGGCTAAAAAGTAAGAGACCCCCTGGTACGAGCAAACGTGTGACGCAAACGCAATCGACTACCACTCGACTTTGTCGGTGTAACATGAGGTTATACACGCAGGTAATAATTATTAGGCTAGGTCAGTATTCTTTTTTATTGTAGCTCGGGAAGTGACAACACTTCGAATGATGTAAAGCTAGAGTACGGTCTATGAACGGAAACAACAGCTACTACAGAAAAATCTCTACGGGCAGCAGTCGCCTCCGCTATGCCTGCTTGACGTCGCCTCATGTACCATCTAGATTGACAGTGCACTCTCCCCTCGTTATACCTGACTACTTTCGAACTATTTCCGAAACGCGACAAGGTCGCTTTATAAGTGAAAAGTGGTGGTCTAATAGGGCTGGGCTAATAACCATCATCAGTCTGCCTACCACTAGTATATCAGTTTCCTTGATAAAAAGTCCTTACCTATCTTATATTTACATATTGAGTGTAATTTATTATAAAAAATCGTGATGAAATTGCAATAATACAATGAAACAAACGAAATAACTTTATTTGTTTATTTGATAAATTATATATTTGATGAAAAGAGTAATTATGAAACGAAGCTTTTTATATGAAAAATTAATGCAAATTACTTTTAATTGTTCAATTATAGTTTATCGTCATTAAAAAGATTAATCGTAGGTCATGCGTTTACAGAATTATGTTTCATTTTGATTTAGTATTTATAATCGAGTAAATTGGAATTTTTTAATAGTATATTTTATTTGTAGCCCGGATTTGATCTTTAAAAAGTAAGTTTTTGTTTCACTTACGTGTAATAGCGGAGGGCACCGCAGTCTAGCGCCAAAGCGTCTAACTTTCTACAAAATTACATCCTTGCTATATTATGCATGTGAAACCCTACGCATTTCCTACAAATTCTAATATTTGGCGACAATGGAGGTTCAAAAGTGCGCGATTAATTGTGAACAAGTGCGTCAAGAGACAGCAGAGGACAAGGAAGGTAATCACCCCATCCTAGAGTCATACAGTCCACTTCGGCGCGTTCGATATCTATGTTATATATACTTTGACCGCTATAATTACACGCATTCATAAAATATTGGCAAGATAGTTCATATATCTTCGATGTCATTATAAATGTGTTTTTATGTATGTTCAGCAGAAATCCACGATCTAATCCCTCCTACCCCACATCGCTTGAGGTCGACGCGTGCAGGCGATCGAATGCATCGCCTCACCGTCGAAACAATCCCCTCGCGGACAAAAAAGTTCGGGCAATCCTTCTTCTGTCGCTCCATCAAATTGTGGAACGACCTTCCCAGTCACGTCTTTCCCCCTTCCTATAACATGGGATCCTTCAAGCGCAGTGTGAAGAGGCATCTCATTAAGCCGGCATAGCGGGCACGACTGCTGGCTGCCGCTTAACACCAGGCGGAGTGCGGTCATATGACGTGCTAAAATAAAAATAAAAAAAAAAAAAAAAAAATGGATTCCACTGCTGTATATATTTTTATGGGCATAGCGTAGGGATTGCACTAGTTGTAGTTTAGATGATTCGGAGGAGTGTATGAAGTCCTCCTGAGCAATGCGTTCTCACTTGTCTTTATCTTATTTTTTCCGAGAATATTTATGATATAGTTTTTTTTTAGAATATGAGTAGCATATGAGTAGGTGTATATACATCACGTTTGTGACTTCTGACCAAACCCCATGTACTACCTTTTATAGTAAAGCTTATTCGTGACTTAAACCTTAAAATTCTTGTTTTAGAAACTATATAGGTATACATAGATATATGTTCAAACAAAACGTTGACGAAAGAATCGAGTGGTGAAAAAACTACGAACGAATTTTTTCATAGTAGTTTGACATAAGAGCGGCCGTGGTCTAGCGGTAAGACGCGTGAACTCACGATCGATGAGACCCGTGTTCTAACCTCGCTACTAACTTTGTTATATGTACTTTAGTCGCTCAGTGCCTATAGGCACCATTAAAGAGTGGTAGGCAGACTGATAATGGTTATTTGTCCACTCTGCCATCCTGGGGTAGTACCACCACTTTCGAATGTAACACCCGTGAAGTGACTTTGTCGCGTTTCGGGAATAGTTTGAAAGTAGCCAAGTATGAAGAGAGGAGTGTGCACAGTCAATCTAGATGGTGCATGCTCGTCTCTTCAAGCCGGCATAGTGGAGGACTGAATTCGAACTCACACGCCTTCAAACACAATATGTCTTATTTATTCCTAGGTAATCTATTATCTGACCTAAATCTAACTAAACAATAGTCATGCCAATAACATGTTGCAATACTGTTACCTCAAATACCAAATTGAGGCGTTACAAGCTCTAATTAAGACGATCTCTACGCCCTAAGCTACGAGTTAAGCACTAGATGCGCTATACGGGTTACGTGAAAGCGATTCGTTATCTCATATAATTAGGTATATCGAATGTTTGGACCACAAAGTGTCTTGAGGCAAAATTGCTCAACTCAAACGAGTGAATACCGTGGATAGGAACAGATTTGCTTGCACATAGAAATATCTGCAAATAGCAGTAACCTCCGCTATGCCGGCTTGTGTATCATACATTGGCTAGACACGCGGCTATTTACGCGTGCGAAAATGGTTGACAGAAGCGTCGGCTTAATAACCACCATCGGTCTGCCTAACGCTATTTTTTCCATTCTTTAATGGTTTTTTTTTAAATATTTAGTTAGGGGCTTGCTCTCATAATCGTGGCGATGTCAGCCACATTGAAGCCTAAACAATTATATAACAATAAAATTCTTTATTGCACAAAATTATAATAAATGTACAAAGGCGAGCTTAATGCCTAAAGGCATTCTCTACCAGCTTATATTGTCAAAAATTAACACAAAAATAAATCATAAATAAAAAAAAAACAAACGAAAATGTAGATTCATTTCATTTATCTTATATAGATTTATCTTTAAAAACAAAAATAACAAAATACAACTCCACAGTTCTTTAATGGTTAATAGTAAATAAAATGTCTATTTTAATCTAATTACTTAGTTTGAGTATGTTAAAAACAACTAAAACAATAGTTGTTCAACAATGGCTTGGTTATCTATCAGACATGGGTCGTCAATTCGATTCCCGGTCAAGGTGCAACTGTTAAAATATATTGTGAATTCTACTCAAGGTTTACGGGTGTTATAAATCTGAATTTTATATAACTTTATTTCAAAAATAAACCTTATTGTTTACATTTTACGGCCTATTTTGGCTACATATTTTTACAAGACCGTCTTGTATTCGAATAATATATTACGTATGTTTTATTGTTATATTCAACACCATTGTATTCTTTAAATTAAAATTAACACTTTTTTTGTAATTCATATATGTATATTTTATAGTAGTTCAGCTATCATATGACAACACTCAGCCTGATGTCTCTTCACGGGTGTGTAATTCGAAAGTGGTGATACTACCCCAACACGGCAGACTGGGCGAATAACCATCATCTGTCACCGACAAGTCTTTAGAAAAATTCATCTAAATAAGGTAAGATAATAAGATAAGAATGAGCTCCATTAGCAGTACATGCTATATCAGCAGTAACCTCTGGAATAATGAGGAGATGTTGAGAGAGTTGAGGAATAATGATGACTTAATGTTCGCACATTTTATGTGTATACCGTTTTACATCCATGAAACATCCTAAATAGCAATTTCCTCTCAATACATAGAAATAAAGACAGTAGTTATCTAATAAAAATCAATTGCTGTTCGTTAGTCTCGCTAAAACTCGAGAACGGCTGGACTGATTTGGCTAATTTTGGTTTTGAATTATTTGTGGAAGTCCAGGGAAGATTTAAAAGGTGAGTAAATATGAAAAAAAACGCTTGGAATATAGTAAAAACAACTTAGAAACTATTTCTTTGGTTTTGACATTCGTCGCGTCGTTTAGAAATCAATTAAATTTAAAAGTCGTTCAGAAATCAAATTCTGAGGCGGTACGAAGTTTGCCAGGTCATAGAATGCATAGTAATACAGACATAATTGCACAAAAAAATCAATGATTAATTACACATTAGCGTGACAAATGACAATCACACACGAATTCAATTATTCGCCCACAATACTCGTAGTTAATTTTACGAGGAATATTTTTATAATTATTTACATGTTTTACTTATTATAATTCCATTTAATTTCGTTATAAACTTTTAAAATTTGTAATCGAGGCTTTTATAAATTGAATGAAATTGAAGACCGGTACCAATGTAACTTTGTTATATGTACTTTGGTCGTTCAGTGCCTATAGTCATTATTAAAGAGTGGTAGGCAGACTGATGATGGTTATTTGTCCAGTCTGTCGTCCTAGGGCAGTACCACCACTTTCGAATGTAACACCCGTGAAGTGACCTTGTCGCGTTTCGGGAATAGTTTGAAAGTAGCCAGGTATAAGAGAGGAGTGTGCACTGTCAATCTAGATGGTACATGCTCGTCTCCTCAAGCCGGCATAGTAGAGGCGACTGCAGCCCGTAGAGATTTCTCTGTGGTAGCAGTTGTTTCCATTCATGGACCGCACTCTAGCTTTACATCAGGCGGAGTGTTGTCACATGCCGAGCTACTATAAAAAAAAATGTGTATTTATTTTGTTCTTATAAACTTATTTCACATTTTTGCAGCTTCAAAATTAATTAAAATTCACAATTTATCGTATTATATTGTAGAATGGAAACAAACAAAACCCCCTAATTGAATTATTACGAGATTAAATACCAAATAATGAAGTATATTAGAACAATACTTAAAGATCAATTTATTAACAATCATAATAGTAGATACAGACTAGGGCCTAGTCTAGACCGAAGTTGTTTATTTTTATATCTTTTTTTTATTTAATGACCAAGATCTGTGTGTACTTGCCCTTATATGGTAAAAGGACTGGTTATACGACGAGTGCCTAATTGAATAACTTAATTATTTGCGAGGCATTTGGGATGCAAGCCGGTTCATAAACATAATTTATTGTAGCATTTAAGTGCAAAACGGAAACACCAAATAAACAATTGTATTTATTTTTTATTTAACACCTTGAAAAACTTAATGAATATGTCCATCACACGTCCGACGCGACGTGACGGCCAATTACACATTTATAAACACAATAAACCCTAAACAATGCTGTAATTAACGAGAGACATCTAATTAATAAAATTTACTCATCAATTAAACACAAATAGGGTAGAAACAAATACTAGACACTTTTTTATAGGTGAATGATGATCACAGAACAATATTATGTGTAAATAAAAGAACCGGGGTGGTAGGTACCGCGGCGTACAACAAGCAGCCGTGGTACGACAAGACGCGTGAACTCACGATCGATGGGACCCGTGTTCGAAACTCGCTAAATTCTGACTAATGTAACTTTGTTATATGTACTTTGGTCGCTCATTAAAGAGTGGTAGGCAAACTGATGATGTTTATTTGTCCAGTCTGTCGTGTTGGAGTAGGACCACCACTTTCGAATGTAACACCCGTGAAGTGACCTTGTCGCGTTTCGGGAATAGTTCGAAGGTGTAACGAGAGGAGTGTGCACTGTTAATCTAGATGGTACATGCTCGTCTCAGTGGAGGCGACTGCTGCCCGCACAGGTTTCTTTGTAGTAGCAGTTGTTTCCATTTATGGACCGCACTCTAGGTTTACTTCAGACGGAGTGTTGTCATAAGCCGAGCTACAATAAAAAAAAACTATAAATCGCACGGTAGTGTCTCTAGTATTACACCAGGCAGACTGGTTTTTTTTTTTTACTTTTAGCTACTATCAAACTATTATGTTTGATATGCGGCTGTGGTCTAGCGGTCAGGTCAAAGAACTCACGATCTATGAGACCCGTCTTCCACGATCCTGACACAACTCCCTCGCTTCCTTCACACCCACAATTCTCGTGGTAAATGGCAGAGACCTATCCCTGTGGGAAAAAGGCGTGACTATGTTAATATATGTACTGTGGTTTCTCAGTAAATGACACAAACACTAGCTTACCATAATAATAACAAATAATATATGAAGAAGTAAGAACAATAATACTGAACGGCTCTGGTTTGTCTTATCTATTGAGTCAGTAATCTATGTCTAAGTACTCTAAACCCATCAATGTTCGTGCCATGAAACTGTAAGCCCACGACAATGATTTATGTGTTTCTGCTAAATCCAAAATTCACATAATTACTCGTCCATTTTGGACTTAAATATGTAAATGATTTATTCAGATTACAACATTATCTAGTAAAATAGTTGTAGCTAGATGGACGCATTTTGGAACCAGCTTAAGAGTAGCCAGATATAACGAGAGGAGTGTGCCCTGTCGCGACTAGGTCACTTTACAAATGCTACATTCGAAAGTGGTAGTATTGGAGTTTTTTTTAATTATTGTAGCTCGGCATACGACTAGAGAGTGCTAAATGAAAACAACTGCTACTACAGACAAATTTCTACAGGCGACAGTCGCGTCCGCTATGCCGGCTTGAGGAGACGAATTGTACCATTAATTTTGACAGTGCACTCTTCTCATTAGGTCACTAATTTAAGGGTGTTACACTTGAAAGTAGCAACCATCATAAGTTTGCCTAAAGTGTGCCAATAAACGCGATACAGATTGTGTAACATTTTTATGATAGTTCACAAAGTTTTGTTGAGATAAAAGCGAGTCCGTGGCCGTCGACCTTATCTTAATTGATATCAAAACTATGAAGAATACAAAAGGCATGTTCGCAAAAGTAGTTTATGAATGTACGACATGAAGCACCTACTCTGTATAGTTAGTCTTGTTACAACATAAGACATAAATGATGGACAATGGTGCTTGCAATTCGCGGGAAAAACAACTGTAATTCTATTACGCCAATAGTGATGTAACACGAATGCATGTGAGAGGAACTAGCTCACTCACTTTTGAAGTGAAGTCTTACGGACATTACGCGTTTGTCTACTGGAGAGTAAACTGCGAGAAAACATGACCATCATTGTCCTTCCCATGACGATCTCTCTTTTAGCGTCTCCATTTTTTGTCATTTTTTTATTGTAGCTCGGCATGTGACAACACTCCGCCTGATGTAAAGCTAGAGTGCGGTCCATGAATGGAAACAACTGCTACTACAGAGAAACCTGTGCGGGCAGCAGTCGCCTCCACTATGCCGGCTTGAGGAGACGAGCATGTACCATCTAGATTGACAATGCACACTCCTCTCGTTATACCTGGCTACTTTCAAACTATTCCCGAAACGCGATAAGGTCACTTCACGGGTGTTACATTCGTAAGTGGTGGTACTACCCCAGGACGGCTGGACTGGACTAATAACATCATCAGTCTGCCTACCACTCTTTAATAGTGCCTATAGGCCAAAGTACATATAACAAAGTTACATTGGTACTGGTCAGAACTAGCGAGGTTCGAACACGGGTCTCATCGATCGTGAGTTCACGCGTCTTACGGCTAGACCACGGCCGCTCATTTTCTTCCTCAGACTTTCCATGAGACAATCAAGCAACATTCATTTTATAATTAAAAGAATTGATTTAATTAATTAATAACAGTCTATTAATTGCGTTTTATTTTTATTTTAGTTTTTTTAAATTTTAAATAAGGTTCTTCAATCACGTTATTTTCATAGTAAATGATGATGTTGAATTTGTAAGTGAGTTACAGATGTATTAAAGGAGTTAACTCACTTTTCACATCACTATAACAATAAAACAATGAATGAGCAATGTCCCTTTTAACTTAAATAGTATTATGAAACAATGACCTGAACCGTTTTACAACATTCTTGTTACGAAAATTATAGATATTAACAGAACAGACACGTTTTTTAAATGTTATTTTGAGCCCAATCCAGATTCCAGACCTACTAATTTTAATAAACAACACTAACGAGGTAAAATCAAAATCAAAGTAGGTATTTATTTTCCTTCCTGCCAGATGTTCGGCAAGAACCCCGTTGGGGCACTGAAAAAACTTATAGATATACATTACTATTAATACTTATTATTATATAAAAATTCACCTAAATTATAAAAACTATTCTTTACTAAAAATGTCTTTAATATAGTAACAAACACTAAAGGCGTTTTAGTGCGTGCTCTAACTTGCTCAAATAAGAAATGGGATTGAAGAAGGTGGCTTAGAAGGCGATTCGCCCGAAATGTGCGAGTTCACAACTTTATTTATTAGGCATATTAACAGTTAACATATGTACCATTTATTAAAATAGAATACCTATTAGTAGACGATTCGCGCATAATAAAATTTAAAGAAGAAAAAAATGAAAAAAATAATGTGTCAACAGAGGGACTAACTAAAAAATATATATATTTTTTATATAAAATCCTAGGTCAATTGATAGAGTACAATAACATCGTTAAAGTTATTAACTTTTTTTTAAATATCTATTACTAAGGCTCTAGGAATTAAAACAATTCAGGCATCACTAATAAATTAATTCAAATCGTGATTTATTGATGTACAACAAGTCATCTTTTAATGTAAATTGCGGAATTAGTTATGTACTAGAAACACGGATGCTCATAGAAGGGATAAAAACAAGAAAATTTACATAGAATTTTGTAATTAAACCTAAGTACCATTTACATAATAAAATACCTAAATAATTATTGCGGAAATAGATATTAGATTTTTTTTTAAATTATTGATTGAAATTGTTAATAATTTTCTATGTAACAAAAGTGGTTATTATTAACCATTTGTTTTAATAATTTTAAGGAGACATCCTCATGAAAGCAGGGCTGCCTATTGCCCATAACCATAGGGCGTGCATGAAGAGAATTGTGGATGTGAAGGAAGCGAGGGTGTTGTGTCAGGATCGTGGTAAGTGGCGTTCCGTTGTCTCTGCCTATCCCTGCGAGAAAAAGGCGTGACAATTGTATTGTATTGTTTTAAATTATTTGCTGCTTTCCGTCTATACTTCGATTAGGTATCACACGCTTACCCACTTACACACACGCGTATCATATGCTTACCACCAGGCCAGTAGACGTCTCATGACGCTTCAATATACTTAAATCGTTTTTTGTTTTTTTTTTTTCATAGAGTAATACAAACAAAGCTCTTTTATTTATTTACATCTGAATTTAGCTGACCGCATACGGAAACGTCAAACCTCTCAGTTTAATCCAAAAGCTATATTTACAGTGAGTATTGTAATATTATTTGACAGTAATAAGCAACCTTAACCTTTTTCCTAAACAAAGCGCAGCAAATTAGCCTAAATTTTAATGACCAATTAAATAATAATAATAATAAATTAAATATCTATTATTATGCTCAAAATGGCCGCGGGTTATAACGAGGCATTTCATTATTATTCATTCTGACTCTTTAGGCAATAATTTGTTTTTGACGTACTTAAAAAAACTAACAAAGCATTTATAAACAAACGCCTACATCTCTGAAAGGAAAAACGAAAACTTCGATTGTCCAACACCAGAGGCGGCTCTAGCCCTTGTGGCGCCCGTGTGCAACCAGTACCATGGCGCCCTCTAGTAGGAGCGGGGTGAAAATGGAATACTTACAGTTATATTTTCAAACGGAAATTCGGGTGCAAATAGTGCAATTTTAAATGATGTCGGGAAATGAGTAGTGTCTTTGGAGGTGTCGCATTAGATTAGAGGGTGCTCGGCGCCCCCTTGGACCCGGCGCCCTGCACTATAGGTAAAGCCGCCTCTGTCCAACACTATAATAATAAAAAATAACATAAACAAAAGTATGTAGAGCACACCCAAAGAGCACACCTAACGCCTGCTGCACAGGTCGTAGCTGAAACCCGGGACAGGTCGCAGATATGTCGCGAAAAATGTAATAATATTTAATCAATAAACTACAATAAAAATGAATATAAATAATCGAATAATAATAATAAATTAAAATACAGTAACACCCCGTCATGTGCGGTTTCGGTTTTACGTGAATTTCAAATTTTGCGCTAAAATGACTCTTTCAAAGATTTATTCAGGTTTGGACATATTGCTGAGCATAGACAGTGATGATGACCGTGTTTTAACCGTGTGTCAATCAGTAAAAAACAGTGTTGCGTGTTATGAAAATATTTTACAAGACCGTAATTTTTCCGTAAAAAAAAATCCATAATGTGTTTTTAGAATTAAAGTATGCATTGATTTGAATTTTGTACTGACTTTTGGTTATGTTTAAACGTGACCCCCTTACACGCGAATTTCACTTAACGCGAGTTTTTGCAGAACGTATCCCGCGTAAAGTGGGGTATTATTGTATTAAAATCAATGAAATAAAAATTTAAATAAATAATTACAGAGTGGTAGACATAATATTAAATAGCATCACTTTCAAATGAAATCAAGTGTAACACCTAAGTTACTTAGTTACGTTTCTGAATCATCTTCGAAGTTGCCAGGTCTCAATGATTGGTGCACAGATAAACCTGTCCGGGCAGCAGTCGCCTCCACTATGCCGGCTTGAGGAGACGAGCATGTACCATCTTAGATTGACAGTGCACACTCCTCTCGTTATACCTGGTTACTTTCAAACTATTCCCGCAACGCGACAAGATCACTTCACGGGTGTTACATTCGAAAGAGGTGGTACTACCCCAGACTGGACTAATAACCATCATCAGTCTGCCCACCACTCTTGAATAGTGCCTATAGGCACTGAGCGACCTAAGTACATATAACAAAGTTACATTGGTCAGATTAGCGAGGTTCGAACGCGGATCTCATCGATCGTTTGTTCACGCTAGACCACGGCCGCTCACCGTCTCCCCAGAACGTGGCATAGCGGAGGCGATACGCATATTTCATCCAGGCATATTTCTTCGTAGTAATTTTAAAATCCAAACTCGAACAATTTAAATTAAATCAGTCATGATATTGCATACATTTTTATAATGTACTTGAAATCATCTTAAATTGCCCACTAATGAAGACATTGATGGACTTAATAGTGATACTGAATCATCGCACTATTCAACTCGGATAACACTTTTGTAACTCACATATAACTCGACGGCACTGTTTATTTTTTAACAACAAAATCAATGGACGAAGGTTAGGTGCTTTCAAAACCACGAATAAGACACTAAGCATATTTTTAATTGTAGCCCGGTTTGATACCAAGCCAGCATAGCGAAGGCGAGTGCTGCCTATAAACTTTTCTCTGTGATATTTTTTCTGCTTACTCGCAGCCCCTAATATAAAAAAGTCACTATTTGCTATAAAAGTAGGTATAGCACGCGTCAAACTTTATGGCGGCTCCGAAGTTAGGCACGAGTCGCTGCGCAGTACACAAATTGAGGTATCAGCGGGACACGTTAAAGTGAAAAGCCTTCCCTAAATGGCACTATACCCTCTCGCTTTATCCCGGGTTATTTTTATGTTCTAATTAATTAATAAAATTAACTCTTTTAATTTTATTATTGTAAACTTTACTGTACCTGAGCGAAATAGCACCCGCAGCTAACTTCCGAGACGCAATAAAGTTTGACGCGACCTATAATTATAGAGTAAATTAAAATTATAGATAAACATTATACAGCTGTTTTACGTCCTGGGGTAGTACCACCACTTTCGAATGTAACACCCGTGAAGGGATCTTGTCGAGTTTGAAAGTAGCCAGGTATAGAGAGAGGAGTGTGCACTGTCAATCTAGATGGTACATCTCCTCAGGCCGGCATAGTGGAGGCGACTGCTGCCCGCACAGGTTTCTCTGTAGTAGCAGTTGTTTCCATTCATGGACCGCACTCTAGCTTTACATCAGGTGGAGTGTTGCCAATAAAAAAATAATTGTTTTTTCTATCGAATATAACAAGTGTATCTACACAGTAATATTTGACCTCATTATTTGGAATACCTCTAAGCAATGTTAAGATTCCAATATGGCGGATCCGCGTGAACAATACTCGTATGAACTCATTTAATTCGAAATAATAACAATTTCAAGTATTAACCTTAACATTCAATCAAGACTACCTTTTTAATAAACCATAACAAATACGATTACGCATACTAACCTAACCGGAATAGGCAGAGTCCTCTCAAAAATATATTATATTTATGCATAAATATAAATAAATTTAGGTACCTACTCAAATACTAGAACTACATTTTAAGTTTACAAAACTAGCGTCTTATGGAGTGGCTTACATATGTGAGGTGGAGAACCACCCCATATGCCACTGACAAGAGACCTTGTCGCGTTTCGGGAACAGGAAGTAGCCAGGTATAACAAGAAGACTGTGTTCTGTCAATCTAGGCATAGTGGAGACTACCACTGTCTGTAGAAAGAGAAAGGGTAAAATAACATGTATGGTGTACATTAGTCTTCCCAAGCCGGCATAGCGAAGGCTGTTGTAAGCTTAAACTTTTTATTACATAATAATGATGGATTAATTGGACAATAATGTTTATAAAATGAGTGAAGTAAAAATGAATCCAGATAATATTTCGCTGATTTTAAGTAAAGATTTCACCAATTAACGTCGAAGTATCACTGATGACTTGAAAAATATAAATATTATTGACTGGCTGCATGGGCGATGCAAAGCTAGCTGAAGCTCTGCCTGATGAAAAGCTAGAGTGCGGTCCATAAACGGAAACAACTGCTACTACAGATAAATCTCTACTTCGCCTTGAATATAGCAATAACGACTATTTAATGAACTGCTGCGTGTTTATTTGCTATTTTATTTCAACAGGCGTCCAAATACAGTGTTAATTTATAACTCCATTATCTTTAAAGATATAGAGATATTAATTTTGATAGTATTTTTTTTTTATATAAAATTGATATCAAATTCCATTTACCGAAATGGTTTGTGTAACAAGGAGCCCCCTTTAATAAATATGGCTGCAATATTGAAGATAAATATTTAATAAGAGAAAATAGTATTTTTTTAATTCTATGATGCATGCTCTGAAGTATCGTAGAAAGAATGTTATCTTTTATCTCTAAAAGAATATCTGCTGATAAAAGATAAGGCGGATCAGTTACGACTCGATCGCGGGCGAATTTATACGCATTATGTTACAAACTACTTAAACTATGGTAATTTTATTTAATAACTACAGCGTGTGTAATCTTTTTGTACGGATACACTAAACATTACCTGTGTTATAATATAGTTTTATATGTTAATGCGTTTGAAAAGTGGCAACGAACTCTAATGTCTGAATTTTCATGAGTTATTGTGTTCTTTTACTTAGAGAAATATAATTATTTCTAAACATGTATTTGATCATTACAAGCGTACAAATTAATGAAGTGCAGCTTGTGTTTCATGGTAAAACGAACGGATAAATATGTCATATTCAAAATATTGTGCGGTATTGTTGTCAGGATGTGACTTACACTTTCCTTGCTCGTATATTAAGTTTATTTGTTATAAGAAGTGATTGAATTTAGTGATATTGATTGTTATCATGATAAATTGGGTTATGTTTGATAAGAGGGTTTCTCATGCGTAAGCATAATGGGAATTAAAGTGAAATACTGTTTGTTATAAATAAAATACATTTTCAAGCGGAAGAAAAAGTAGTAGACATTGACAATGAGATTTTTATATATTTTCTTAAAAGTTGTCACTGCATTTCAAAGCATGTACAGACAAAAGAAAATCTAGTATTATAATTATGATGAAATAAGAAGAAAAAAAACTAACTTTTCACATCCTTCTTCTAGTCGTTGTGTTAGTGGTGAAAGCCCAAAAAGAAGTCGAAACATAAAAAAACCACAAAAATCGTTAAGAAAATAATACTAAATATTCGTACACAATTATAAACAAATGAATGCAATTTTAATTACACCAAACCACCAAAAATTTACATAATGTCACCTGAAACCTTTTGTTTTTACTTTTTTAAATACAAAAGAAAAATTAGAGTCGAGGTCGACGCGTGCTGGCGATCGAATGCATCGCCTCACCGTCGAAACAATCCCCTCGCGGACAAAAAAGTTCGGGCAATCCTTCTTCTCTCGTTCCATCAAATTGTGGAACGACCTTCCCAGTCACGTCTTTCCCCCTTCCTATAACATGGGATCCTTCAAGCGCAGTGTGAAGAGGCATCTCATCAAGCCGGCATAGCGGGCACGACTGCTGTCTGCAGATCCCTTTCTCTGACAGCAGTCGCCTCCGTTCATGGATCGCACTCTGGCTTAACAGGAGTGCGGTCATATGACGTGCTAAAATAAAATTTAAAAAAAAAGTTAAGGCTACTTGCAGTCGTGCAATAAATTAATCAAAATCAAAGTTTTTGAGCTTTTTTTACTTTTAATATAATGTGAAATTAATTTGTCGTTTCTGATGCAGGATCTGGACCCGGAGACGCAAATATACATCACGGCTGGTGTGTTAGGCACAGCATGCTTAGTGCTAATTGTATTAGTGAGCGTCCTCTACTCGAGGGTCACCACCCTCACCAAGAGAATCGATGACATGCAGTCGAGTGGGAAACTCAGGGTCCAGTAAGTTATATAAACATATAGATCTAAGCTTGGTTTAGTTTATTAGGAAGCAGTCGTTGTCACAAAGAAATGTCTGCAAGAGCAGTTTCTTGGGGAGATGAATATATACATCATCCTTTGACAGGGCACACTCCTCTCGTTATATACGGTGTTTTACTTTTAGTAACCGGCCCACGGTGTCTTTTTCTAACAAAGGAGAATGCCCTTTTTTGGGCCCACCTAATAGTATGGTACCAAAACAATAAACTAAAATAATACCTTAATTCATTTTAATTATATCAACACATCATTTACCAATCAATAGACAATGTTTAATTACATAAAAAACAGATATCTTCAATTATTAAAGCATTTAAAATAATAATAACCTCAAATATTGCATCAAAAAACATGTAACTACTCAATGACTCAGGTGAAAAAACTGATTGGTAATAGGGAAGTAGATTGATTTATCTACAAAATTAACTAAAAATCATCGATAAATTCGAGAAAAAAATTGTGGGCCCATTTTTCTTAGGCGAATGGTCATTCTCCTTTAAAGTTAATTTAAATTCTTTTTTCAGTTCAAATTTCATTATGATTTAATTTATTATTTTATCATTTTGATTTTCCAAAAATTAATAAAAACATAATTTGATATGTGAAATATTTTCAGAAAACTAAGAAACGCGACGAATCACGCATTCCAGAACCCAGCACTAGCTCCTGACGAGGAGTTGTCGAAGCGAGGGTATTCAATGTACCAGCCCAGTGAACCTGATATTGAAAGTCAAAGGGGAGCACCTATTGACCGGTAAATAGATTTATACCTTAACTCTAGATGGTACATGCTCGGTAGACACTCAAGCCGGCATAGTGGAGGCGACTGCAGCCCGTAGAGATTTCTCTGTGGTAGCAGTTGTTTCCATTCATGGACCGCACTCTAGCTTTACATCAGGCGGAGTGTTGTCACATGCCGAGCTACAATTAAAAAAAAAAACTTTCATTCAACAATATTTCAAGAGTTGAAAAGAAGCGTCCACTGTCAACCTACACGGTAAGCAAGCCGACATAGCGGAGGCGACTGCTGCCTGGAAAAAATATCTGTGGTAGCAATTGTTTCCACTAATGGCCCGCACTCTAGCTTGACAATAGGCGGAGTGTAGTAACGTGACGTCCAGCTGGGTGTAGCTTAGATATTCTACGGTATTATTTTGATTGCATCCGCGGCCATGGTCTAGCGGTAAGACGCGTGAACTCATGATCAATGAGACCCGTGTTCGAACCTCGCTAAAGATCGGTACCAATGTAACTTTGTTATATGTACTTGGGTCGCTCATTGCCTATAGGCACTATTAAAGAGTGGTAGGCAGACTGATTATGATAATTTGTCCAGTCTGCCGTCCTGGGGTAGTACCACCGCTTTCAAATGTAACACCCGGGAAGTGACCTTGTCGCGTATAATGAGAGGAGTGTGCACTGTCAATTTGGATGGTACATGCTCGTCTCCTCAAGCCGACATAGTGGAGGCGACTGCTGCCCGGACAGGTCTCTCTGTAGTAGCAGTTGTTTCTATTCATGGACCGCACTCTAGCTTTACAACAGGTGGAGTGTTGTCACATGCCGAGCTGCAATAAATAAAAAAATAGTCTTAAGTAGAACAGAAACCCCTCGTCTATTATTTACTATATAGGTAGTACTATTACAATTTTTATTCATGATATTTAAAGTCGATTGTAATAAGTACATCGTGATAAAATTCCACCTACATGATACCTACTCGTAGCTCGATAATATATTTCGTTAGATAAGTGAATTAATTCCTGTGTATTGTATTATTTCAATTTAAATATAACTGTGTTTCTTTTGCGCATGCCTGATCCATCCCTTAGGAACCATTTAAATACGTTAAAATACCTCCATAGCCCTTTTGTCCACGTTCATAAAAAAGGTAAAATCATCCTTACCTAATCTATCTAAGGCAATCTAATAAAAAAAAACTAGTTCCATATGGGTAACTGACAAACTCATAGACCTCCATTGTGCTTACCATCAGACCAGTCGACGTCACATGTCGCTTCGATATATATTTTTTAAAATGTAGCTAGAATGCAATCCATGAACGGATACAACTGCTACTACAGAGAAATCTCTACGGGCAGCAGTCCCCTCCGCTATGCCGGAGACGAGTATACACCATCTAGATTGACAGTGCACACTCCTCTCGTTATACCTGGCTACTTTCAAACAGCTCCCAAAACGCGACAAGGTACTACCCCAACACGGCAGACTGGACGAATAACCATTATCAGTCTGCCTACCACTCTTTAATGAGCGACCAAAGTACATATAACACAGTTACATTGGTACCGGTCAAAATTAGCGAGGCTCAAACACGGGTCTCATCAATCGTGAGTTCACGCGTCTTACCACTAGACCACGGCCGCTCTAAATATAAAAAAAAGTAAAAAAACCTTTTTCCATATGCAGAACAAATAAACTCAACAACGAGTTTTCTCCTCAATAAAAAAAAAGAAAAATACTTGATAATTCATGCAATTTATCACCGCAGTCACAGTCATCACCAAGGCCCAGGATACGTGGAGGAGCTGACGAGAGAACTGGACAGTCGTCATCACTCCACAGCACCATCATTCTTATTAACAGCAATACAAGAGAACAAACGTAAAAGCAAACATCTTAACAACCCGATGGCCAAGGAGACCAGAGGCAGTGACACCAACCCTAATTTTATGTATTAGGACTTGTTAAAAAAAGATCCTACCTACAGGAAAGCGATGCACCGTTATATTACTGCCCATCGCTTTCCTAATAAAAACCGCAATAATTTGAACACGTGGCGTATATTCTTCATGTTCTACTTTATATCTTGAAGTGATAGTTTATCCTATAGTAACCTATAGTAGGCAGACTGATGATGGTTATTAGCCCAGTCAGCCGCGGCGTAGTACCACCATTTTGTTGTGTGACACCCGTGAAGTGACCTAGTCACGTTTTGGGTCATCAACATCATCTCCTCAAGTCAGTATAACACTGGCTAGTTTCGGGTTAAAAAAGATTTCTTGAAGAAGTACGTCACTGAAAATGTCATAGGTAGGTATTTGTGGGACTATGTGATGTAAAAACGAATTTAGATAATTATAATTTGACAATTTTATTCATTGATATATACAACTAGATGTGCAATAACGCTCCCAATGTGACGCAAGAGAAAACATGGCCACAGGCATGTTTAAGTTCTCTGTCAGTTAGTATTTGACTTGACGGCAAACTCAAAGAATTTGTATGAAGTTTGCACCTCTCGTATATATTTCTCTATGATTTTATTATTGTTTTCTTGTCGTACAAAACAAAGTTATTAAATCCGTAAAAAATACGGTGAAATTGTATTCTAATTAATTACATTTGAGGACGCAAATAAAATGTAATTATTTATTATACAATTTTTTTATGATATTGTAAAGAAAACGCTGAGAATTATATATTTTAACAATTAATATTTAAAAAATACTTACATGATATATAATTTAATTGTAAATGTATTTGTTACTTAAGTAAGGTCTAAATTAGGTTTAACTTAAATAAATATTTTATAAGTACATTTTATTTTGTGTTTTTTTTTATACTGAAGAAATTAAAACACATGAATTTATTATAAAAAAAAGTTTATTCAATATACTTTAACTAACTTAATGAAGCTATTTTATTTCACATTTTGAATAATGCAAGACCAAGTTTAACTATAACTGGCCAACAATTAAATAGCTTAATAATTAAAATTTAAAAAAAAAACTTAATAGTTATTTAAATAAATAATAAATGAGATAAATTAATAGTAATAATAAAATAAATAATAAATATCAGACTGAGAGGTGTTCAGAGCCAAAGTTTTACCAATTTATTTACTAAAATTAACTTTTTTTTAACATTTAATATTTTCATTATAATAATTTTTTGAGATGAACCATTTTGGTTTTAGATTTGATTATTGCGCGGATGCAATGATTCATAATATAAGCCGTCACTTAAAGGGGCAATACCCAACTTTTATCTAGAGGCATTATCTTAGCCATATACTCAGTTATCTAGACTTTTAAAGAAATAATCCCTGATTCGGTTGTTTATTAGTAAACTTCCTGATTAGTAGACAAAAGTGGTTTATGAGCAATGGTTCTGACGGAGCACCAAATAATACCAGTTATACTATTAACCTTTGAATAAGTATAATATGAACCCTTGTAGAGCAGTGGTTGTTACGCAGAGTTCCCGGTCTCGATTCCCGATTAAAACAAATATTATTGTAAATATAATTCAATAAAAAACAGGCTTTTTCCTGGTTCATTATGTTTGTGTTGTCATTGACCTGATACCCGAAGCACGTGTGTATTTACTTAGTAAATCAGTCAGTAACAACGGTATGTTTAATTTTTCTAACTATCGGTCTACTTCTCGCTCTATAACTCGGTCTACCATAACTGTAGTTAGATCTCTTGCGACATCTCCCCTGAGACTTGCTACCGCATCGCTGACCACCGCTTTGGACGTATCTGGTTTTATTCTCCCTCTTCTTGGAATTTTGCGGATAATTTACATATTTCACATTATCGTTATCACTTTCGACGACTTTAACTTTCTTTTTATCATCTTGAGCGTCTAAAATATCTTGAATACTTTTGTAGGATCCAAAGGGCACCGCGTCTCTAAAGTTGTTAGCATAAGGTTGGAAATCGTTCGGATTTTGTTGGACATCTCCTTGCTTATCCAGTTGCTCTAAATGTTTAAAATAATCAAACGTCTCGGGATCATTTTCCTCTGTTATGGGCTTGTAAATGTTATAAATCAAATTTGCGTTTTTAGTCGGTTTGAAATATTCTTTTGGTAGTTTTATCCTTTGCCGTAGATTCGCGAAGTTATTACCTAGACCGTAGGCGTTTGTTTGTGAGCCGGACGCGGCGGTGTCTTCAGTTTTAGCATAGTTTTTTAATGCTCTTATTAGTTTTAAGTTTGAATCGACATCGTAACTGATGCTGGGTGGTAATGTACCACCGTACAGATTCTTATCTGATGTTCTTCCGTAAACTTGATCGAAGACTTTGTAGTCGTCTGTCCAGAATTGATTTATACCTGGAATTTTATTTAAAATTAATATAATATTAATGGTTAAAAAAACAACAAAAAGCTATTTGAACTAAATTAAAGATGAATTTTGAAAACGTTTCAATAATTTTTTTATAAAGGAGAATGCCCATTTTTGGGCCCACTTGATACCTAATAGTTTGGTAACAAAACAATATTCTAAAATAACATCTTATTTTTCTATTAATTCATTTTCATTATATCAACACATTATTTACCAATCAATAGACCATGTTTAATTACATAAAAAATAGATATGAACAATTATTAAAGCATTTAATATAATAATAACCTCAAATATTGCATCAGAAAACATCTAATTACTCAATAACCCGGGTGAAAAAATTAAAACTGATTGGTAATAAGGAAATAGATTTATTTTTCTACAAAATGAACTAAAAATCACCATGATACTAGAGAAAAGTGGGCCCATTTTTCGTAGGCATTCTCCTTTCGGCTCAAATTCATTAAAATAAACGTACCCACACCAAAGTTACTTTTTATAATGCAACATTTTCCAAAAAAAGTAAAACTTTTAATTTGATTTCTTTGTACTTTTTTGGTATTGATTAAACTTGGGTTTTAATTCCAACATAAAAGAAATATTTTTGTTATCCGTTGTTGACCATTAACACTTGCGTTTTGGATGCACCATGTTTGCGCAAAACCTAGGGAAAAACTACTTGATTTGGATGGATTAGAAACGCGCTTACTTAGAACCTGTATCACCATACTATTATAGTTTATTTGAACTATCACGAATGTGCGCTATTATTTTATATTAGCATGTGAAAGGTATATAATAGTAGATGCTAGTATAATTTACGTTAAATTATACGTCCGGGTGGCTGCGGCCGTAGGTACTGTCCAAACGAACTGTTCTCATAATTTTTTAGAAAATATTTAACAATCGAGATTACGTCCATTGTGATATTAAGTTAGAAAATGATGACAAATTATTTGCTCATTACACATACTTTCTTCTGTATCATGATGACTTACAACTTGTTATATAAGATTTTTCTTTAAATTTCTTTTTTTACATGTACCTACCTATAATACTTGATGAGTCTTCACTCCACACCAATCCCGTCTAAATTACTGTTTTTTTTTTAATTCATCATCAACCAAAAATATATTATACTTTGGTTGCCTAGAGACAGTCGGCAGAAGGTCAGAAAAAAATCCTTTCATTCAATTTTTTTTTTATTATTACATCACAGACGAATAAAAGCGAACCCTACGTATTTTATACCGTAATAAACATGCCTTCCGGGTGCAGTCAAAAAATGGCGAGATCGCTCGCCAAAACGACAAACTACAGCAATCGGTTCCACTTCCTATTCTAAATTAGTTTACGCGGCTATTCAAATTTATTGAAAAATTATTACAGTTTTTTTTTATGTTGTAGCTCGGCATGTGACAACATTCCGCCTGATGTAAAGCTAGAGTGCGGTTAATGAATGGAAACAACTGCTACTACAGAGAAACCTGTGCGGGCAGCAGTCGCTTCCTCTATGCCGGCTTGAGGAGACGAGCATGTACCATCTATTGACAGTGCACACTCCTCTCGTTATAGGTATGGGTGCTACTTTCAAACTATTCCCGAAACGCGACAGTCACTTCACGGGTGTTACATTCGAAAGTGGTGGTACTACCCCAGGACGGCAGATTGAGCTAATAACCATAATCAATCTGCCCACCACTCTTTAATAGTGCCTATAGGCACTGAGTGACTAAAGTTTATATAATAAAGTTACATTGGTCAGAATTAGCGAGGTTCGAACACGAGTCTCATCGATCGTGAGTTCACGCGTCTCACCACGGCTGCTCTTTACGTTTTTGAAGAAGTATATAATAAAAAAGATATCAACTAAACGCACATGGAATAGAAACTATACATTAGTATGTTTATTGTACAATACAACAATCAAATACAAATAAATACAATTGTATGATAGTAAAAAAGTATTCTAATAGGTAATAATGAAATGTGTCAAAGTATGATGATGAATGCAAATCACTTTCTCATCAATTACTTAGTTGTGTGAAATAAACTTCATTGTATTTGGATTTATAAATAACAAAAAGTATTAATTGCTTTCGTTCTCTGTTTTAATTTCATTTTATTAGATATCTAGATTTCCACTATAATTATGACTTTGTACTTTTAATTCATTATTTATAAATTATGACTGTAGACAATTAGTAGTGGCAGGTTCATGGTTTCTGTCGCGGTCGAATGCGAAAGCGTACCCGCGACTCTGCCATACGACGACCGGGTGGAACACCGTGGGGTTTTAGTCGGTACACCTCAATCTGGAGGGAGCCCGACACACCCCTGGCCCTCTCCCCTGGGGGCCAGGAAGTCCGTAACGGATTTCCCCACGTAAAAAAAAAAAAAAAAAAGGTTCATGGTTTCTTGTAGCTCGGCATATGACAACACTCCGCCTGATGTAAAGCTAGAGTGCGGTCCATGAACGGAAACAACTGCTAATACAGATAAATGGCAGTCGCTTTTTCTAAAAATTTTAGAAAACTGTAATTATACTAAGTATTACTTAATAAACGGTTCGATTCCCAGTTGAAGCAAATATTAATTTTAAAAAGGAAGTCTTTCTGGTCTGGGTCTTAAATGTTTGTGTGGTTCTCGTCCCAATACCCATTATACAGTCATAAAAATTCTTTAACATCAAAAAATACTCGTAGCACGAAAGAATTTATTTATTTATTTTTAAGGCACTCATACAGGCTACAGTACATGTTACTGAATATAAATTTTAAGTGTTAGCGCCAAAATAGTGTGCACGCCATGAATTATTTGAAACAAAACCACTTAAAAAACTAAACTACTTAGAATCTAGAAGTAGAATTAAAATTAAAAATCATGTAACCAAGTGTTATTTTATTGAAGTATAAAAACTCACCAGGATTTATAATGGAAGCTTCTTCATTTCCTGACACCACCAGAGCCACAAACCAGATACTCCATAGCACGCGCACCTACGAAAATAAAATATATATAGCAACAGATTTATATATTTAAGTTTTTTTATTCACTATATTTACAATCTATGTTATAGATATATCTATATGATATATGTTATATATAGATAATAATCTTGTGCCTCTCAAAGCCCACATTGACTTATTTCAGAGGCTTAACTTACATAACCTAAATTTAACAAAATCAACAGAGAAATATATAGAAAATTATAGATCTACATTTTTAAGAAAAAAGAACTTTATCCCATCTTTAACTGGTTTTTTATTTTCTTCCTGTTAAATGATTCTACAACTATATAAGGTTTCTGTAAGATTCCATCGAGAAGACCACAAGAAACTCTACAAATAAAACCTAGAAAACTCTTTCTATCATTCTAATTTTTATCGCAGGAAAGCCCAATTTTATCAAGCTCGCTAGTGTATTTTTTTTAAATTTTGTGCAATAATAATTATTATAAAAAATTAGCTGTTAGTATTACAAAAAAAATGTAAACCAATGTAATAATATAAAAATTAGGCTAAAAGAAACACTAACCTACCCCAAATATTTTTTATATACATATATGATTTGTAAATAATATGTAATATATTATGTAATTCAGATAATTTATTTTATAATAAAATAAAAAATTATTTAAAAAAATATTACAAAAATTAAGAAACTGATATACTTGATTTTTTTTTAATATAGCAAGATTATGCCTTAATTTTATTATTATTTATATTATTTAATTAATTAATGCATACCTTCATTGTACAATGTATTATGTAAACAAACACAAATGTTAGCACATAACTGACGTTTTCACGTGAAAAGCGCGGGAGATGAAATGGCTTATTGGTAACTGAACCATGTAATATAAACTCTATTAAGTACGGGCTATATACGTCTTAATTGAAATTTTATTTTATCTACAAAAAAAAAACTAATGTAGACTAGCTATATGAGTCAAATATTATTTATTAACCCCGTTAAATACCTTTTAAAATAGTATAAATTAATAAAGGCTCGATACCGTGAGTGGTAGGCGGACTGATGATGGTTATTAGTCCAAATACCGTCCTGTAGTATTACCTACCACCACTTTTGAATGTAACACCCATAAAGTGGCTTTATTAACAAGAAATCCCGAATGGTGCACTTTCCTCTCCTCAAGCCGGCATAGCGGAGGCGATTACTGACTAGAAAATTATCTGTATTGGCAGTTTTGTCCATTCTTGTATCGCTCTACAGCGCACGCTTAATGTTATATCTATAGTAAAATATGCAAAAGGCATATAAAGTCCTGTTTAAAAAACGTAGTAGGTAGCCCGCACACTATGCAGCAGTGAAAGTCAAGTTCAAAATACTGTTAGGAAATATATCCTGTCAATATTACATCCAACTAGATCTATACCATATACGTCACGTATTTGTAGATCGCCACTGCATAAATCACACCACACATACGATTTTATTACAAAATGGGATAAACAGATGCACTACGGAATCAAATTAATTAAATAGTTGTTCTGTACACTATTGTATCCAAAAGAGACGTTTAAGAGCGGCCGTGGTCTAGCGGTAAGACACGAGAACTCACGATCGATGAGACCTGTGTTCAAACCTCGCAAAATTCTGACCAATGTAACTTTGTTATGTGTACTTTGGTCGCTCATTAAAGAGTGGTAGGCAGACTGATGATGGATGGTATCGTCCCAGTCTGCCTTCTTGCACGATCTTCTATTTATTTGCGTTCCAAAAGGAAACATCGACCGAAGAATTAATTACCTGAAAAACTAAAATGACTTTCTTAAAAGTGCTTCGTTTTGTCCCATTGAATTTTTGATGCATTATTGATAAATGTGATGGTCTTCCTTTTTACGATGCAATGTTTATCGTTGACCCAACCGATTGGGCAATAAAAATATATTGTTTAAAATTTTTCACATTTTATCAAATTCGATTTCAGGCTAACGCAAACGACTTTTATAAAATCTTGGAATGTAGTTTTACTTATTTTTGAAAATAAAGAAACGTTTAATATTTAATTTACTAATTATTTAGGGTACTTCCCATCCAGGTACGCCTCTAAGGGGTGGACCCTGTACACACATAGAAAGGGCATCGGGAATATTTGCATGGAATGGGGGAAATGACAATTTGTCTTCGTAATTCAGGTTCAATAGCAACTCACATTAGGGGTGTCGTAATATATGAATTCACAGCTATAATAGAAACGCAAATACTGCGTAAGCACTTTTTTATGGTAATCGACACTTCGCCTGATGTAAAGCTAGAATGCAATCCATGAACGGTAACAACTGCTACTTCAGATAAATTTCTACAGGCCGGCTTGATGAGACGAAAGTGCACCATCCATTTTGACAGAGCGCACACTCCTCTCATATCTGGCTACTCCCAGACTGTTTAATGTACCGTTGCACGTTGTAGCGTAACGCAACAAGATCACATCACGAGCGTTACATTTAAAAATAGTGGTACTACCCCAGGACGGCAGACTGGGCTAATAACCATTATCAGTCTGCAACCACTCGATTAATAATGCCTATAGGCACTGAGCGACCAAAGTACATATAACATAGTTACATTGGTCAGAATTAGCGAGGTTCGAACACGGGTCTCATCGATCGTGAGTTCACGTCTGATCCAGCCATATCAATAGATTAATATAATGATATGGTGCCAACCCTCGCTGATACAGTTGACAAATCCGGATCGCACACGACAGATTGCAACAGGAAGTGAATTGATTTTCACTTTCATTCACTCTCTCACGTAGCGTCGGGAAATATTATTTTATACGTAGTTGGTGTTATTGACAGGTTTTTTATTAAATAACCAGATAAACTAATACTTGGTCGAATAAGGAATGGAATAAAAGATGGTGGCGGACGACAGATGTGTCATGTACCTACGCGTGTTTTCTTTTAAATAATAATCAAAAACTGTGTTTGTTGAAATAATCAAAACGCACAACAGACTGCTTGGAGGTGGGTATCAAACCTGCGTCCTCCGATGTGCTTAGCTGCTGTCCGCACTGAACTTCTTCGTTATAAAAAAATCACTTTTTTCATTAGGTATACGTTTTTAGTTTTGTATTTATAAGAAAATAATATTACTTCATAGTCCACATATAGGGAAGTTGAATTAAACAAAATTATAACAGAACGCCTTTATTAAATATTTAAAATAACACATTTATAATATTAGCTATTATCCTGATTATCTATTTTATTGTAGCCTCAGCCACCCTTTTAACGTTAACAATATGAATTTACACGATATTGCAACGCGTAAGGAGTAAATGTAAAAACGTTTAACGGTCGTCGTCGCCGTAAAAATAATAGTTTAAGTTACTTCAACCGGACTTCTGGTGCAAACCACCCTAAAACATAAGTATATGTTATTATTGTTTTTTTTTTGCTTTCTAAACAGGCATGTACGAATATTAACGAGCAAAAGACCAGATCCCTCTGAATAAAAATGGTGATATCCTAATGGTGGACGCGTCACGCTGCCACGACGTAAATGTCTACAGAGATCAATTAATTTAATAATAACAATAGACTCTCGACTTAAATAAAACACGATTAGTATCAGTCGAATAAACTTAATTTCCCGTCTCTATGCAACATTATATTCTGCAGTTTCCGATCATTCTCACGCATTTAATAATTATATAGCGAATTCAGTTTCCTTGATACTTCGCCATTTTTCACTTTCTACGTCTAAGGAAATATTATTCACTACACTTTTATGTTAATTACCTTCTTTCTTAGTCTATTATATTAAGAATATTTTTGCAAACCATTCAAACAAAGTAGGACGTATTCTGATTTTCCCTCCAAAATTAGTTAAAAGTTTTAGTACTGTAGAGCTTTCATCGTTTTACTGTAGCTATTAATTTTTGTCCTCACTGTATCTCGGATCTAAAATATCTACATTGACAATGCCATAATAAAAGAAAAAAAACATTGTTACATAAGTTGTAATGTCATAAGATTACCACTAGATGGCAGCACATTTGTTTAAGAACGTAAGGTGATTTGGCACCATCATTAGTTTATAAGGAAAAAAATACTAGCTTGATCCGTCATGAGCCAACCCCTTCGCATCTCTTCCTTTCTGGTTAGATGCAGTTGTCCTATTTCACTTCAGCTTTACTTTAGTTTTTCTTGGTCTACTGGATCAGATGCTCCATGCTTGTTCCTTCCTCTCTTATTCAGGCTGTTTTCAGTTTTCAGCTGGTCGGCAGTGATTTGCCCACTCAAACGGCTGCTTGTTACCAGAAGGTATTATACAAATTACAAAGATTAATATTCTTTAGTAATTTAAGAAAAGGCAGAAAGTATAATACGTTATTTTATTAATCTTCGCTCCCATGATTTTTTTTTAATAAAAAAGTCGTAAGCACATGGCTCACTCGCGACAGATGCGTTGGTCAACCACGTACTTGGTCCGCAACCAGACGCCTGTAGTGTATGACAGATCCTAAAGCATAATGGTTGATACAAATGATGTACTTTTAATAACCCATTTTGAAGGCTTCATTTAAAAGACTCCATGTTTTGTGTATCCAGTCCTGACTAGCTCGTTGCGAATGGTCCATGTGCATGCAACTTTATTGCTGAAATTGCTAATTAAAAGAGTAGACAGGCACTAAATTTTAGATTAAACATTTAGGAGACAGTCTTATAAACATTTAGAAAATACAAATTGAGAAAGCACATTGTAGAATTAGTGCATTCATACATGGAGCTTCAACTTTTAGTTATTACCATTGCTTGTTTCAAATAATACAATTTTTGGCCAAAATGTCTTCCACATGATCAATTTGTACTACGAGTGTATCGTCTAACCAAACGTAATATCAATTTTGGTAATAGAATCACTTTTTTCAGGAATCTTAATATTAAGTTTATAATTATTCTTTTTTCTTTCACTATCATTCAATATTTCCATTTCTTTTGGTTTAACGAGTGACTTTTTCATATTCAAAGATCTCTCTATGTGTAATAATTGTTTTATGTATGCTGGATTTGATAATTGTGCTCTTTTGGGCTGACAATTATTTAATTTTGCTACTAATGTTGACGATCTTCTTATTAATCTTTCTATTCTGTCTTCTTCTTCTTCTTCTCTATTCGTTATACCGACATCATCCTCGGGTTGCATAAATGTATCAACTTTATCCAAATCTGCAATTTCACTAGCTGAACCTACTCCAGAATCTGCTATACTTCGTCGATCGGACACAATAGATGTTTTTGTCGAACACCCTGGACTGATTCCGCTAGATTCCGACATGTTTGATGATATCAAAGGCACGATTTCTATGGTCTCTTCAATGAATGGGTAAACACACTCCATGTTACTGCACATTTTGATCATCTCTGAGTAATTCATTTTGTAATACTGCACTATGTTTTTGCATAAAGGACAAATGTCTGGAAGAATCTGTGAAATTTAAAAATATATTACATTAAATTGTATCAATAGCTTGAGAAATCTCAGATTTATTTAAATGATCACAAGTCACTTACAGATTTTCGTGGTGGCTGTATAATTTGTGTAGTGATAGTACTTGTTTCGGGCTGTGATTTCTGAAATAACAATGAGTAAATAAACTTAATAGTTCAAATGCTTTTGAGGTTATGTTTATAAAAATATAATCAACTTATAAACTCTAATCGACTTACTGTATCCATGCTCGTGGGTATTGAGAGACATTTTATTGAGTTTTCTAAAACCTGGAAGTCCTGAAAATCATAAGGTTCATGAATAATCTGTTACTTGGAAAAATTAACTCCAACTCACAATCGCCAAAACAGCTTATTAATAAAATTACTTACTCTTTCTAACGTCTCTCTTAACACCGCCAAGTCCCTGTGTGGAGCCTAAAACGAAAATTTTAAATATAAAATTAATATCAAAGTCGGTAAATCAAATTAACAGTTAATTATATAGGAAATAGGAGGCGACCTACCATTGCGTCGGCAATCGTGTGTTACTACTTATATTTACAAATTAGTAACGTAGTTTATTACAATTATCAATAAAACAACATATTAATTACAAAGCCGAAAAAGCCCACCAAACACCACTGTGCACAAGCTTGTGACCAGAGACAATTAATGATTTATGACATTTGTTTGACAATTTATATTTATCTATTAACGCGGCCAAGATATATTAATATTTTGTAAATTATTTGATTTTTGTTCATTCAATGAATCGAATCAACGGTCGTCAAGATGTAGAATATTCTATTTATATGTTACTTCCATGGCATCAAATTATGGCAAAAGAAGTGAAAATACCCAAAATGATTTTTTTTTTGTTAATTCTCCCATTCTGGGAAGGCAAAGGGAACAAAGCCCATACAGCCATGTCTTCAGTAATATAATATATATCTCATTTGTAGTAAATTCTTGAAGTTTTTACATCAAATTGCAATGGTGTTTTACAATTTGACGCTTTCTTGGAGTATTTGGCGGCAAGTCACGTCACAATACGAGCGTTTTCACGGCGTGGGATAACCACAAAAAAAAAACCGCTTCTGTTGCCTCATATAGAGTGAATTTTAATGTTTCCACAATTACTCACATGCGCAGCATAAAATTACGCAAAATAACTCCAATTTTACACAATAATAACCACTAAACTAATTAAGGAAAGGGATAAAAAAGAAACACCTCAACCTTCCCGGGCAAAAGCGCGCCAAACACTCTACCCAAAATGATTTTTTTTTTGTTAATTCTCCCATTCTGGGAAGGCAAAGGGAACAGAGCCCATACAGCCATAATATATAATATATATCTCATTTGTAGTAAATTCTTGAAGTTTTTACATCAAATTGCAATGGTGTTTTACAATTTGACGCTTTCTTGGAGTATTTGGCGGCAATTCACCCGGTCACGTCACAATATGAGCGTTTTCACGGCGTGGGATAACCACAAAAAAAAACCGCTTCTGTTGCCTCATATAGAGTGAATTTTAATGTTTCCACAATTACTCACATGCGGAGCACAAAATTACGTAAAATAGCACCAATTTTACACAATAATAACCACTAAACTAATTAAGGAAAGGGATAAAAAAAACACCTCAACCTTCCCGGGCAAAAGCGCGCCAAACACTCTCATACCCAAAATGAATGAAAAGAATAGAGCAAAGTGTAGTCTATTGTCTATAATTTAATTGAAGTTTCCGGTGACGGCTGACGGTCTCGGTTTTTCGTTTTGCTTTTGCTGAGTTTCTTGCGGCGTAGTTCGCTCTGATATTTCGAAATCGAATTAAGTAACTTGAACTTTAGCAATTTATATTAGAAACAAATAATTATGGCTACTCGCGCGGTATGTGTTCTCAAGGGCGATGTATCAGGAAACATCTACTTTTCTCAATCGGTGAGTTTGCATAATTCCGTAATCACTGTTAATTAGATATATTTAAACTGTTATTTAACTTTAAACTTACAAAAACCCTTAAATATCATATGATACGCGTTGATAACCCGTTTTAATCTCTTTGAGACTTATTTTTTTTTTTTAGTATACAACCGTAGGAAAATTTACATTATGAGTGCCTATTTAATATTTGTTTAATTGATGATTAAACGTTGTTTACAGACTTCTGATGCCCCGGTAGTCGTCGCTGGAGAAATTCATGGTCTATCTAAGGTGAGTCTTGTTCTGTGTTTATAGACATGACATTAGAGGGTAATTATCAAAAAAAAAAAGGTATATTAACAATAAATTTGTCACTTAATAAAGTCTAAAAATGTCTAAAATTAGGTTGCATATAGATAAATACAGTTTAAAGTAATATTTTTAAAAAAACTTCCTAAAATGTAGGAATCATTTGACTTGGTAACTTGGTTACATTATTACACATACATAGAAACAGTATTCAACACACACACGCCCAATAATGTAACAATACATCCTTATTTAGGAGGTGATAAACATTATTATTGATTTTAAAACTTCTTCTAAGTTGCCAAAATTGATTATACATCCAGATTCACCAAATTTTAGGAAATGCATTCTTCTGCAAATGTTGCCAGCTTTCTACTTGTACTTATGAAATTATGTTGTTTTTTATCTTGTTTAATGAAAACTAATAATATAATAAAATACTCAATACCTTAATAAGTTTAACTATATATAAATTAAATGTCTTTAAAATTTTAAGTTCAAAAAAGTTAATTATGTTTACTTTGATAATATTAAAGTAAGTATTTAACATTGTGACCTTGGCCTCGCACGATAATAAAATTAACAATGAATGAATAACTTTTTTCCATTATTGCTGCATCACTCCATTAACAATAAACAATTATTACTTAAAGAAATAATTAAATTACTTAATAAACCATATGTAGCCATATATATTTGAGATTTGGTATTGTAAATTATTAAGTTTCCGTGGATGAGTGTCATAAAATTTGTAATAAATGGGCCTTTTAGAAATACTCAATTACTAATATTTTTTTCATAAAACAACCTATTAAAATAGATAAAACTAGCAGACACAATTATAAATTATCATTTAGAGATATACATATACGTGATAGATAAGAGTTGCCAAGTAGTATTTTTATTCTTAGTTCGGAAACTACAATAGATGACGATTGATATAATTTGTAATTAATAATTCAGGGTAACCATGGTTTCCACGTCCACGAGTTTGGTGACAACACCAATGGGTGCACTTCAGCCGGTCCTCATTTCAATCCAAAGAATGTTGATCACGGAGCACCTGATGCTGCTGTGAGACACGTTGGTGATTTGGGCAATGTTTTGGCTGCTGATGGTGCTGTCACCAAGGTGAGTGCAATAACAACTTTATTCTGAAGAGGACTGGGACTGAGGACTTGTAAAAAATATGATAAAATTACATCACTACATGAGATCATTTTCTGATAAGAAAATTTTATTTGGTAAAAGATTAATTGCATTTGCTCGGTTTAATTTAAAGCTTGAGTGTTACAAGTGTTAAAAATGCAATTAGATAATTAATTCATTCTTGAACATGAAGTGTAAAATAATGTTTTAAATGTGTAATTCTGTGGGTGATATTGGCCTTGCTGATTTTCCAATAAGTTTATTTTATTTTTCTCTGTGGTAACTTTTGTTTCTTTAACATCAGAGGCATGAATGTGAGTTTAGTTTTACGCTGTCGCGGCGTAAAGTGAGGTTTCCCCACCAATAGTGTCGTTTCATTTGATATTTTTTAATATTGACTGATTTGGTGGAGAATATCAGACTATTGTCACATGCAGAGCTATATAAAAAAAAAAACTATATCAAATTAATAAAAAAAAATTGAAAAAACTTATATAAAATATTCTTTATAGGTAAACATCAAAGATTGTCAGATCTCACTGTCGGGAGTCAACAGCATTGTTGGCAGAACATTGGTTGTTCATGCCGACCCTGATGACCTCGGAGTGGGAGGGCATGAACTCAGCAAGACTACTGGTAATGCCGGAGCCAGAATTGCATGCGGAGTTATTGGACTTGCACAACCAAACTAAAATACTCTGTTGCAAAAATGCTTTTAAGTCCAGTCACACAGTTAGTTAAATCATCATCAAGTCAAGTCAAGGACGAGTCGAAGTGAATATTTTCTATGCAAACTTTGAAAGTTTCCTTAGGTTATTTTTGCACTACTATTTGTTTATTTTTTCATTTTACATTCCTCCATATTGTTTCTGATTATAAAACCAGTGGTTACGGTTATTATATGTTAAACCAGTAAACTTTGTTTACCTGTTACTGTAGGTGTCGGGCGCCTCAAATTGTTTCTAATAAATTTTTAACTCTGTATTTTGTTGTTTTATTTTATTACATATGATATTAAAATTAGGCCTAGGTCTATGTTTGTGTTGTCTTTGCCCTCAATGCGTTAGATATGAACTAAATTATTAACACTCCTTAAAGATGGTAGAATTATATGTAACGCCCGTGACCAAAAATTGCGTGCTAATTAGTCTTCTGAACTCGGCATAGCGGTGGCGACTGTTGTCTGCAGTTATCTAGCGTTTCTCGTTCATGGTTGCACTCTAGCTTAACATCAGGCGGAGTGTAGTCATATACCTATAGGAAATAATAACGAGGGATTTCTATGTTTTATTGTCACGTAAAACACCGTAACCTAGCTACATACAGACAGTTAATGTATTATTGTGTAATTACTTTTTCTAATGGCTGGTTCTTTTCCGCCATTAACAATACTTCCCCTTAACTTTACACTTAAGAATATACAAAAACATTCAACAAATTAACTGAAAATATTAGCAATACTAAGCTATTAAAACCTACACACATTCATATGTAAAATTACTTTTTCTAATGCCTGCTTCTTTTCGGCCATTATCAATGATACCGAGATGAAGGGTTATAACAAAAACACAATTTAAAATAACGTAAAATTAGTTTATTTTAAAAATGTTGTGACTATACCAATATAAATTAATGGCACAATGTTTACTTTGATTTTACAGAGATGCAGTACCTTTTAAGGGTGGTTTGCATCAGAGAAGGCCGGTTAAAGTAGCTTGGACTGTTACTTTAACTTTGACAGTTACCTTTACTTTTACTCCACGCGCGTTGCACCACAGAAAAATTTGTATCGTGTTTTAGTATTTATAAAATATTTGGAATTTATAAAAGATAGTCAAAGAAGCAGCTGAGTAATGGATAATCTCAAAATTCTTCTGGAAAATAAACTGTATGTTTGATGAACTATACAACATACAAATAGATAACTAGATATAAGAATAAATTTAGATAAATAATACAAGATTTAAATGAATTCTCTCAATACAAACAAGAGCGGCTTTTCAAAGATTTGACGTTAGCGACATTGATTTAACTATTACTTTAACTTTGACCGGCCGAAATTCGCCAGTAACGGTTAAGGTTAAAGTAATCGTCAAATGTGACAGATTTTTTTGAAGCAAACCAATTTTAACTTTAACCATTACTTTAACGTGACAGTAATAGTTAAGTCATATGGTGCAAATGGACATAAACTTTAGTTTATTAACTGGCCTATTAAATATTAATTATCTAAAGTCAATTCCTTCTTTGGAACTGCATTGAAGAATTTCATAGTTTCGTCCACAATACCGGCGACCACAGCCTTCACTATGGGCGGCGCTACCTCCTGAAAGATCTCTTTCCAATTTGAATTTGCGAATTGATGTATGCTATCCGCTGAAAATATAAATTTTATTTTAACCTCTTGTCTATAATTGCATCTAATGAAAAGTGACTGTCGCCTCCACTATGCCGGCTCCACAATACATATAAATTGTATAAAGTTCATACATAATTGTTTATTTCCATTAAATAGATTCTGGAATTGGAATTCTGCTCCTGAGTGTACTTCGGACGTGTGTTTCCAGTTAGATATAGTCCAATATTTGTCACCACCCCTCGTTACATCAGATAGATCATATACTATTTTCACTTCAATGTCACCTGGGAAAATAATATCATGCAATTATGTTAACTGTGTAAGAGTGGCCGTGGTCTAGCGGTAAGACGCGTGAACTCACGATCGATGAGACCCGTGTTCGAACCCCGCTAATTCTGACCAATGTAACTATGTTATATGTACTTTGGTCGCTCAATGCCTATAGGCACTATTAAAGAGTGGCAGGCAGACTGATGATGGTTATTTGTTCAGTCTGCCGTCCTGGGGTAGTACCACCACTTTCGAATGTAACACCCGTGAAGTGACCTTGTCGCGTTTCAGGAATAGTTTGAAAGTAGCCAGGTATAAGAGAGGAGTGTGCACTGTCAATCTAGATGGTGCGTGCTCGTCTTCTCAAGCCGGCATAGTGGAGGCGACTGCTGCCCGCACCGGTTTCTCTGTAGTAGCAGTTGTTTCCATTCATGGACCGCACTCTAGCTTTACATCAGGCGGAGTGTTGTCACATGCCGAGCTACAATAAAAAAAACTGTTTAAAGATATAAACCGCATGCGCATTCGAGCGTACAAAATGATGATTATAAGCTTCAAATTAAAATCTAACAATAAATATATTAATTAACTTAAAACTCAAACAGTGGTAGGCAGACTGATGATGGTTATTAGCCTAGTCTGCCGTCCTGGGGTAGTAAAAGTATTCTACTTACGATCGTGAATTGTTGGCAATTTATTCTACTATTAAACATTTTCGACACATGCTAGAAGGATGTATCTTTACATGTTATACAGACCATAAACCCTTAACTTATGCTTTAACACAAAAATCAGACAAAGCAAGCGCAAGACAATCAAGGCAATTATCATTCATCTCAGAGTTTTCAACAGAAATTAAACACATAGCTGGCAAGGAGAATGTCGTGGCTGATACTCTTTCTCGTTTATGCTCAAGTAGTGTAGGGACTGTGCCTACACATTTTAAGAGAAAAACAAAACGGTAGTCAAGGAGACGATTTATAATTTTGGTTGTCAAAATATACGACTTAAAAAAGTAACAACTAAAAGCTTGTAAATTCTTTATTACCCTGACTCCATACCTAAAAGTACAACTAAAGTGACCTGCCGCTTTTCAGAATCAGTTTGGAAGCTGCCAGGTGTAACGAAAAGAGTGTGCACCGTTGGTAGTGTACATTCGTCTCCTTAAGCTGGAATAGCGGTGGCGACTGCTCCCTCACCATTGACCGCACTCGAATTTAACATCAGGCGGAGTGTCGAGCTACAATTTTGAAAAAACCTACATTTACGTCCAATTTTGTTCAAATGAAATCCACGCCTATATTTTTCGTCTACCTACCCCTGTCAAAATGTATTAATTATACAAGTACTTACGTATTTTAATCTTATACTTTCCATTCCCCTCAATGTCTAATATAAGTAATTTACCGCCTAATGTGTAATCACCGATCAGTGTTACTGAACATTTTACATCGAAATGCATTTTACGACCCGAGCGCCTGAAAAACGTAGATATAATATTAATATTAGTTTATAGACTCTAGATTAGTAAGGATAAGTTGAAATAAAAGCCACGCGTCAGTGTATCAGTGTCGTGTTGTAATAAAAACTATAAATTAGAAAATACAGTATATATTTGCATTAATTATACAGTTTTGGCGGTCATCTAGAAACATTAGGTTATCTGTCTTGAATTATTTTCCTAAACTTGTGTTTTTAGAGTTTTAATGTGTAATAAAGGTGGATTATTAACCATGAAGTATTCGTGAACGTGCGTGAGTGTGGGCAAAACAATTCAAAAGAATATGCCTTTTAATTTTCCCTCCAAAATTCCGTAGGAAGTTCCAGTAAAGATTCTACCACTTTACTGAAGCAATTTTTGACTTGACTAAGACTTGACTTCACTGTTTAGTGTAATGAATGAAAGACCGGTGTTCCACAATAATATTAATTTCATAATATTTACTTTGACATTGGCAATTTGTTATAATGTCATAAAATCGAAAAAAAACTCAATCGATAAGGATCGTGCTATTATGTTAATTGCTTACTAATATCGTCACGTACGACATGTAATCAACGAATGGACAAGAATTAACCTAATTTTTAACCGACTTCCAAAAAGGAGGAGGTTATATGTTCGTCGCGTATGTTTTTTTTTTATGTATGTTCATCGATTTTTTCTAAACGGCTTAACCGATTTCAATGATTCAAATTGTACTGTGTTAAGCTGCATCCCATAGTGGTCCCATATATTTTTCTAAGATGCACAGTGTGTAGTTTTTTAGTAAAACGGGAAAAAAAGTCAGTTTGTAAAATTTTTTTGCTCCGCTTTACTTGAATTTTGGCATACATACTTTACAAAATAAAATCCTTTTCAAAAAAAAAGTTGAACCGACTTCAATAAACACTAAAAGCACTCAAAAGTGAAAAATAATTTTTAACAAGAGTATCTACACACAAAGTAATAAACATAAACACTAATAGGTGTTTATTAAGTACAAATTAATTGTCCACATACCTACCGCATTTTTGGAGTAGGTGCCAAGCATACGTTCATAGATATACTTGATATCTAGGAAGATATCCAAGTGTAATTCCTGTTCTGAAATTTTGAATTGGTATAGCTTGGCACCTACTCCAAAAATATGGCAGGTATGTAGACAGTTAATTTGTACATAATAAACACCTATTAGTGTTTATGTTTATTACTTTGTGTGTAGATACTCTTGTTAAAAATTATTTTTCACTTTTGAGTGCTTTTAGTGTTTATTGAAGTCGGTTCAACTTTTTTTTTGAAAAGGATTTTATTATATTAATTAACAATAAAACAGATAAAGGCAAGATGACAACAACGAATATGTATATGAAATTAGATATCTCAAAAAACAAACTTTTCGGAACAATTTCATCGTGTATGTAAGCATCGGTCGGCTCCGCTATACCGGCTTGAGGAGACGAATGTGTATTTATTCATTGATAGGGCACTAGTAACCTAGTTGCCCCGGAACTACAGACTACTCTTTTACTTTTTTTTAAGTTTTAGCAAAGGGCAATTTTTCTATAAATAGATATTAAACTTTTTTTTAAAATTATTACTCGAATTGGTGCATGCAAAACAAACTCTTACCTCAAATCCATAACAATGCAATTCCTCAATCCCTTGACGACAGTATTCCTAAAATCCATATTAAGACCAGCCTGTGACGCTGAGACGCGTTCCAAGCTCATTGGATCTAATGGCTTCATGTTCAATTCCGGTATTCCCGCTGCTAGGATTGGGACTGCTTTCTGAGCTGATGTCTTTAAACATGATGAGTCTGTCATGTGGCATGGTACTATGAAGGGAGCTGTTCACAAAATTATTTATTATATACTAATATATATTAAGGGTACCAGTTTCGAAGTAACCAGGTACGTGAGGAGTGTGCACTGTCAACTTGGATGATGCACATTCGTCTCTACAAGCCGGCATAGTAAAGGTGAATTTTTTCCTATGCTCTCTGTGGTAGCAGTTCTTTTTCTTTTATATGGCATTATAACAATTTGCCAGTGTCAAAGTAAATATTTTTGCATCGAGTTAATAATATTGTGTATCACGAGTCATTCATTCATCACTCTAAACAGTCAAGTCAAGTCTCAGTCAAGTCAAAAATTGCTCCAGTAAAGTGGTAGATTCTTTACTGAAACTTCCTATGGAGTTTTGGAGGGAAAATGGAAACAAGGGTTCTCTTCTTTTGAATTGTTTGCTCACACTCACGCACGTTCACGAACACATCCACCATTATTACACATTAACACTCGAAGAACACACAAGTTTAGGAAAATAATTCAAGACAGATAACCTAATGTCTCAAGATGGCCGCCAAAACTCGTGGTAGCAGTTTCAGTAGGTGCATGTTGGTCGGGGTTGCCGTGTGAATAAATGTAATTTTTTTTTATTGTAGCTCGGCATGTGACAACACTCCGCCTGGTGGAAAGCTAGAGTGCAGTCCATGAGTGGAAACAACTGCTACTACAGAGAAACCCGTGCGGGCAGCGGTCGCCTCCACTATGCCGGCTTAAGGAGACGAGCTTGTATCATCTAGATTGACAGTGCACACTCCTTTCGTTATATCTGGAAACGCGATATAGTAACTCCACGGGTGTTACATTCGAAAGTGGTGGTACTACCCCAAGACTGCAGACTGGACAAATAACCATCATCAGTCTGCCTACCACTCTTAATTCTAAGAAACGTTTTAAAAATTCTTTAATTTTTTTTCTATTTCAAAGTCACGTGCTACAATTAGAGAAATATTCAGGATTATAAGCAATTATAATGTCATTTGATATTACAATTGTCTGTATCACAGGATCCGGCGCATCATAACAAAGGAGAAGGATTGCGTAAACGGGCGATTGTGTTTAAAAAATAACAATAGCTATTCATACGTTAATGTATCTTGTCATCATTTGAGTTCATTGTAATTTTTTTTTTTTTTTTTTTTTTTTTTTTTTTTTTTTATTGTAGCTCGACATGTGACAACACTCCGCCTGATGTAAAGCTAGAGTGCGGTCCATGAATGGAAACAACTGCTACCACAGAGAAATCTCTACGGGCTGCAGTCGCCTCCACTATGCCGGCTACTACTAATTAAATATAAAAAAATAAAATTTAAAATTCTTTAAATTATTATTTCAATTTTAATATGCAAGAGTGGTAGACAGACTGATGATGGTTATTTGTCCAGTTTGCCGTCCTGGGGTAGTACCACCACTTTCGAATGTAGCACCCGTGAAGTTTATCGCGTTTCCAGTAGCCAGATATAACGAGAGGAGTGTGCACTGTCAATCTAGATGGTACATGCTCGTCTCCTCAAGCCGGTATAGAGGCGACTGCTACACAGGTTTCTTTGTAGTAGCAGTTGTTTCCACTCATGGACCGCACTCTAGCTTTACCTCAGGCGGAGTGTTGTCATATGCCGAGTTACAATGAAGAAAAAAATACATGCACTCTAAACCAACAAATTAATTATTCTAAATCAGGATTTAATGTATCCTATGTAATGTAAGATAACTATTACTATAATCAATAAAAAAATATATAATTCGTTCCTGTCGCCCCCCGTCCCGAGTAAAGCGGTTTGATTACAAGAAACCCTACCTCAATAAACTGATTAGGGCTTGAGTGCGGATAGTGCCAACACTTTGAAGGGTAACAACACTTGTCGTGTTTCGATCAGCTTGGAAGCAGCTGGGCATACGAAGTGTGCACTATTAATCTCAAGACGCAACATAGCGAAGGCGACTGCTGCCTGAAATTCATCAGTGGTGGCAGATGTCTCTTCATGGAACGCACTCTATCTTAACACCAAGCGTAGTGCAGTCACATGCCTAGCTACTGTAGAATTATTTTTTTTATCGTAGCTCGGCATGTGACAACACTCCGCCTGATGTAAAGCTAGAGTGCGGTCCATGAATAGAAACAACTGCTACTACAGAGAAACCTGTGCGGGCAGCAGTCGCCTCCACTATGCCGGCTTGAGGAGACGAGCACGTACCATTCAGATTGACAGTGCAAATAAGATAAAAGTGAATTTACCTAATCCAGCATTGATTCCCACTAAACACGAAACAATGATCACAGCCTCCTTCATCTTGTGACACCAAGAAACTACTCTCATTAAATGATCTAGGCATTTATATATAACCTAACTACAATACTAATGCATGTACGTTATTACAGTAACGAGAAACGCTTTCGTACACTCGAGAATACACTACTTTTTAACTTAATAAAATATTTAATAAAGGTTTCAAAATGAAATTAGTCACAATAAACGAGATAGTAAGCCATATAAAATGCACACTGCGCACGCTCCACAATCAGAGATAGCGGAGGCGACTATTGCCTGCAGACATTTCTTCGTAATAACACACTAGCACACGCATAGGACAGAATTTAGTCACATGCCGTGTTACTAAATAAAATATTTAATAGTGTCCATATGTTTTCTTGTGTACTGTAATAAAAACAACATCGATGAGCATTTCTTTACAATTAAAATCAGACTAATGAGGTAACTAGCACGTTTCACAGTTCCTTTTGACATTTTCTGCGGTGTCAGCTGAAAAACAGCGCTTCGGCAGCTTATTTCCCTTTCACCTGAATCCCTATAACCTAATAATTGTGATTAAATATTATACTCTATTCTACAGTATGTTAAAAACAGCTAGGAATCCCGCAAACTGGAATTTTTATTTTTAGGACTTTAAAAAAGCTTCTTTTGACATTTATTGGTCTAATATCAACTACATAACATTATGGTACCATTATTTGTTAAAAAACACAAAATATCAACGAAATATCAAAAACAAGCAATGTGAATGCAAGAATTGATATACAGCTGGTGTCGCGACGGCCTCGTAGCAAGCGTGAGGTCATTGAACTCACAGCTGATAGACGGACCAGCGCGCACAACTAAATCTTAAAAAGTCTAATAATTAATAAATACCTTTCTTATTGCAAATTTTATTGTTAAACCAGTAAGGAGAGTCTGGTAATTTTGAAAACCCTGCTGCAAACATCGACTAGAGGGAATAGATTTGTTACTTTTTTCCCGTCAAGTCAATTCTCTATGTACAAGTGACGCATTTAATCGATTTCTAAATGATTTCTAGATTTGTGGTTGTAGGTACGATTGGAAATGTTTCATTATAACTGCTAACGATGGAAATATACAACAAATTCCTGATACGAGATAAACATTTTTCAATATAATAATAGTAGATGTAGATATAATCAGTAATAGCTTTCGGAATCAGTCAAGATAAATGACTCCATTTGAGGAAACTAATGTGCATCATCCATTGACAGTGCACACTCCTCTCGTTTTACCTGGCTTCTGCTCAAGCTGATCCTGAAATGCGATTAAGTCACTTCAGGGATGTCAGACTAGGCTAACAACCATCATCAGTCTGCATACCACTTTCGAAAGAAATAGCTTGCATATACACGTGTCTACTATGTTATTTATTATTTATACATGTTTGTCCCTATAACAACAAGTACTTATATATTCCACCTCACCTTGAAAAGTATAACTTCAAGTTGACAATGACCGTAAAACGCACGTAATTGCCTTTATCTGTGTTAAAAGTTCAATTAAATATCTCACTAAGAGGACCGCTCTTAGGTAGGTGTGTAGACTGTAGAGGGGACGGCCGCGGCTGCACGAATTGCTAAAAATTTTTTTTTTATTGTAGCTCGATGATGTAAAGCTAGAGTGCGGTCCATGAATGGAAACAACTGCTACCACAGAGAAATCTCTACGGGCTGCAGTCGCCTCCACTATGCCGGCTTGAGGAGACGAGCATGTACCATCTAGATTGACAGTGCACACTCCTCTCTTATACCTGGCTACTTTCAAACTATCCCCGAAACGCGACAAGGTCACTTCACGGGTGTTACATTCGACAGTGGTGATACTGCCCCAGGACGACAGACTGGACAAATAACCATCATGAGTCTGCCTACCACTCTTTATAATGGTTTTTCTATGCCTGGCATATCTCTGGCTTAGTTCGAACTTTACTGGAGGATTTATCGATATATCAAACGGCAGCTCTGTCACGAACAGATTGTACTTCGAAGCACACCCTCCCCCAAGAAGTTCCAATCGATTCGAAAACCTGGACTAAGCTGGTAGGCAGGAAGGATGATGATATTTTCTCAGGAGACGGTTCCATTGCCTTTCTCAAAAACATATAACCTGGCTATATATGAAATGTCCAAATATTTAATCGACATGATTTAAGACTACCAATAATAATATCCTATGCTATAATTTTTTCATGATGACAAGATACGTGACCTCGACTGGCCTGATGATAAGCATAGTGGAAGTCAATGAGGACTAACGGCTAGAGAACAGCTTACACGGGTGGCTTACAATTTAATTGTTTTTTTTTTCTTATGCTAATTTTAACTTAGTAGATTTAGTACACCAGCACTATAATGGAATCACTTTAATTGCTTTTTTCTCTTCTTACACATTTTTAATTGAAGCAAATGAACTCTATTGCACGAAAAGAATTCTGGATGTGAATGGAAGCCAGGGAGTTGTGTCAAGATCATGGTAAGTGGCGTTCCGTTGTCTCCGTCTAACTCAAAAAAGGTGTTTTCAACCCTGTTGTTAGTAAATAATCATCATTTCAGCTGCATGACGTCATAGAGCTTCAAATCAGTATTATAAAGTGCTCTGTGCTTTAAACAGCCTTAGAGGACTCACTCATTCGACGCCCCAGTTCGATCTATCTGTAATAGCCTATACTAAAGTTTCAGCGGCTTACTGCCTGTCATCTGCCGTCCTTACAGTTACATGCACACTGAATACTGAAACACTGCCACTTCAGCTATTTATCAAAGATCTCCTCGTACCTCACTGCTTGATAGTGAACTATTTTATGAGACTCGCAATGAATACTATAAAATACATTGAGATATATAACTAGAGGCGCAAACCCCATACATTTGACATGAAAAAGCCGTAGGCCGATTCAAACGATTTGACAATGTCAATCTTAGTGTTGCCGGTATAGTTAAAAAATTTCCCAACACAAATTTTTTTTTCTTTAGATATTTTTATTCAATGTCGATTATAATATATCTAGAGGCATGCATTTTTAGCTAAATAAAATAAAGTTCAATGTTTTAATTGTTTAATATAAGTTGAAATTATTCTTTCCTAAAAATTAAATATTTCTTTTTTTTATATTATAATACGGGTTATGGGAAAAGTTGTTTTACTAGCAACACTAAATGT
Source organism: Tinea pellionella (assembly GCA_948150575.1). NCBI lineage: Eukaryota > Metazoa > Arthropoda > Insecta > Lepidoptera > Tineidae > Tinea > Tinea pellionella. The sequence continues at coordinate 180,147 of OX411254.1, read as the reverse complement.
AAAAAATATCCCTAATTTTATTTGTTTTTTTGTTGTTTAAGAACAATATAGACGTTGAAAGGATATATTTACGTGTGAAACGTAATCCCGCTTTTTTTGTTGTGCATTTGGGATCGAGAATTGCACGTTTTCATCACATGTTTGCCCATTATGAGTTTATATACGTCCTGTCAAATACCAACTGACAGAAAGCTTAATTATGGCTGTGGGCAGATCTTCACTCGCCTCACGTTGGGAGCGTTATTGCGCCTCTAGTATATATCTCAATGATAAAATATAACAAAATACTAATTCAAATTTAATCATCTTTACCTCGGCAAATATCTATCAGAAGATGGTTTGAAAAAAAGTGCGAGCGGCACGTTGAAGTCAAAGAATCTTTCGCATTTTCTTATTTCCTGGTTTTTGAAATGAATTATTAACAAAAGGTCATAAGTTAGAACAAGGGCACTTAATATACGTTTATTTAATCACGTACGCCATTAATTTGTCACTAAACTATTAAATAAACCGGTCGAGCCGACTAGTTCATTGCTACGAATTAGATCGGACGATTCGTCAACAACAACAAAAACGTTCAGAACAACAAACTGAGGAAGTTTAATTAAAAAATTACTCTTCATCAAATAAAAATTATGATTAAAAGACAATAAGTTGTATGCGTGTTGATTATTTCCCAAATAAACATCGTAGTTTAACAAATAATGAAGTAAATTTAGCGTTTAAACTGCAAAATATTATTAAAAAATAAACTGTTCAAATTATTCATCTAACATTTATTGGTATACGAATTAATTTGCGATTAACTGCTGATGATCAGGTGTTTTGTAACATGTGGAGGTTAAGTACTTCACAATGAGCGGACGGCCGCGGGATCTAGCTGTTGAGGACGGACCTCACGAGCGATGAGGCCTATGATGAAACTCGCTAAATTCTCACTGGTACCAATGTTAATATCGCCTGTTAGACAAGCATTAGATTAATACAAATATGAAAAATATTTACAAATTTCTATGTGCTTTACAAATTCAAGAAAATGTTATTAGATATTGTTAAATTATGAAGAAAATTGAACAGAAAAATTGTAAGAAAACCCAGTAATATGTGACACCGAACCAGCTAGCAGAAGATGGACTGCCGATGGGAAAATAGAATAGAGAGCTAAGCGCTCTGCTTAGATGAACTTAGATCATTAGAGTATTCGTGCGCAAAGTGGTGGAGATGGGAGTTCGGATCTCACCTCTATCTTTGTGTGCTCATTAATTTTCTTTTTTTTTAAATATATCTCTTAAAATTCTTCCAACACGTGATAAAGTATTAACTCTACTAAAATTGGATCATAATTCATAGTGACTCTGTCTGTGTTATTTTGGAACTATTGCTGAAAACAGTCTCTCTAGCTTTATTACGGGAATAGAAGCCAAAACTAACGCGCTAACTATTACGCCCGCCAGATCATAGCTTAGAATATCCGGATGCTTTTAGCGACCTTCAAGAATTATTAACAACATTTTAATTAATTTTTCTTTGAAATCAGTAAACCATGGAAATAAACCATCGACTACTGTAAACATAAGAGACAAACACTTCGAAGCAGGAAAACGTTGCAAAATTCATAAATCAATAAAGACTTTTAAAAAATCACAAAAAATTGGCCATATACATTATGTGCGTCAATCCTGACTGTCATAAATTATATGAATCAATTCGGTGGTTGTCGGTGACGTCACACGCGTACGCGACCGGTCACAGGTAGTACGCGTGTCGCGTCGGTCAGGCAAATTAATGTCCGAAACGTGACCGACTGTATAAATTGTACAAATTTCCTTAGAAGAAAACTTATTCTCTAAGGGACAATATAAAGAGTGGTAGGCAGATCGATGATGGTTATTCCTCGGGTAATACCTCGAAAGCAGTAGAAGTATAACGAGAGGAATGTGTTAGATAAGATGTGCACTTCAAGCCGGTCATAGCGGAGGCGGCTGCAGACATTTCCTCTGCGGTAGCAGTTGTTTCTCCCTACTATAGTATAAAACGAGTGAGAATTGAGCTTTTCCAATAACTTTAGCAAATATAGTCAAAACATGCATGCGTAATAATTCAGCTGAATATATTATAGGACTTTGTCCTATTGATTGTTTCTTTACCGTTCATGGCGGCACAAATTGCAAATTTAACAGTTTGACCTGCGTTAACGACACACGTTAATGTTGCTAAATTGTTTATTTATTCATTGCATTGTTGCAATTTTCTTTATACGGGGGGTATATAAAGACATCTGGATGGTGTACACTTGTCTCTTGAAGCCGGCATAGCGGAGGCGACTGCTGCCTATAGAGATTTCTCTGTAGCAGTAATTCAGTTATTTTTTAGATTCATGGGCCGCACTCTAGCTCAATTAAACATCAGGCGGAGTGTTGTCACATGCCGAGCTACAAAAAAAAAGTAATCCCGAAGTTGTACACATGATACTAATGCAGCGGTTCTTTTTGACATTGGTACAATATCAACTACATAAAATTATGGTACCATTATAAGTTAAAAAAAATAATCGTTAAAATATCAAAGACACGCAATGTAAATGGGACAAATTAGTACTCCAACACGTGGTTGAAGGAATCGCTATTTGTTTTTACACCCTCTATTCTATACTTTATGTTCATCTCCTGAAAGCGATTACTTCCTGCTGACATTTCTCTGAGATCGCATTAAGTGAAGTAATTTTTTAAAGCCTATCAACTGTACGTTAACAATAAGCATCCGTAGTATATAGTACTGTTAATAATGATATAACTATGTCCTATAGTTGTTTACTAAACGGTAAACTCTTGAACCGAGGGTTAACACTTCATTTATTCATAAGTAGAAGTTCAAAACAATAACAAAAACAGGGTATGATTAATAGGTAATACCATATTCACTATATACAATAGAAAACGTAGACAAATAACACATAAAAGGAACGACTATTTATACAAAATGTTTAACTGTTTGTCTAAGACTTAGCTTAATTCTAAAGATTACTATTTTTAGCATTGTCCTTTTATTTTTTACTCTGCCTATGCTACTGTCAAATAATTAAAAGAACTACGTACTGATACGTACGGATCCTAGAACTTAATTAGCTCATTAGACGATAAAAGATTTGCATTGTAGTTTTAAAAAAATAAAAGAACAATTTTCAAGGCTCCATGGTCAATGAACTTCGTGCATTTAAAAAATAAAATATACAAGTCTGTTTAAAAGTAAATAAAAAACAAGAGAAATCCGTAGTATTTAAATTTATTAAATAAGTTTAGTTAGTAACTCGTGTATTGCTGCACTGTTTTTATTAAAATAGAAATAATAGCTTAAAACGGTTAAATAAGGTAACCGTAAATGTTTTACATTATTTAACAGAACCCATAAAGCATTTTAATTCAAAAGAAAAACATTATTATTCAAATCATGGGGATATTGGGCAAGAATAACAATTTTGGTCAAAATAAACAATTACATTCTACAACTGGGCTCAACATAACTTGGATTCTTTCGGGACTTACGAAAACTGCTTTATTATAAGTATTAATTACACGTAACTACAATCTAAGAGTTTCAGCGCGGTAGACAGTATAGCTTGGTGGTCAGAACATCCATGCGCAAAGCATGTCCTTCACGTTGGCGTAGATTCGATTCCCACTCCAGCTCAGGCTGTTGTGTACGCGTTGATTTGTTCAGTTCCTATTCATCATATTTGATAGGAAGCTAAAAATAAATAAAAACTTTATTTATTTTTAATAGTCCCGATTATTTTGTTTAATTCTTAGTCATAAAAGTTCTATCACAAAAGAAGTATGTACGATGAGTAAGTTTGATTACGTGTCAACTGTCACATAGAAAAAATCGTATTATAAACGATATCATATTGAAATGAAATCTTGTATACAACAAAAAATACGTCAGATTTACCGTAACACGATGGATATAAGCTTTATTTGGCCTCCAAAAGTTACCAGTCGTTAATAAGCCAGTGTGCACTGAGCAACTTTACTAACAATATGCTTTTACGTTTATTTCTCGTAGCAGCGGTTTGCTGTTTTGTGCAAACTTCCTCTGGGACAGTGCGTGAGTACATTATTATTTTACATAAATTATTCTTGGAGTAATTTTCTTGTTATTCTAAAAAAAATCTTTTTACATATATTTTTTAAAATTTATATTTTATCCAATATATTCGCTAGAATTTTGTGTGTCCAAGGCAAATATTTGAAATTAACATTTTGTATACTAAACCTATATTAAAATTAAAAAATAATATATCGATTATAAGAACGAATTGTAATGAATTAATTTTGTATGTCGCTAAACAATTTAGAGGTTTTATACATTAACAAATTTTAACCTAATTAAGAAATTATTAAATTATGACGAACGTTGAACGGAAAAAATACTACATAATTTAATAATAACAATAACTTCAAAATAAATATGCTAAAAATTTGCAATAATTTTTTAAAAGATATTTTATGCAATAATAAGCACGATTATATTATTTTAAACCGATGACGTTACGAAAACTTTTCAGCAGGCGATCGTGTTAGCGCGGTTAGATGAAAGGAATCAAAATAAACGTGATAGTAAATTGCATAAAATTCTTTTTTTCGACAAATCTTAGGAATAATATAAATGAATTCATTACTGGCCATGATTTTCAATAAAAATAATAATAATAAAAACATTTCTGAAAAAAATTGAACCGACTTCTAAATAAAACACAAGGCACTAAAAAGTAAAAAAATAATTTTAATTGAGAGTACATACACACAATTTAATAAGCATAAACATGAATAGATGCTTATTATTTATTTACAAATTAATTGTCTGCATTTTATTTAACATATATCTGAAGTCGGTGCATGCATTTGAAACATGTTTTATGATTGGTAATGTACCTAGATTCAAACAATGCGGAGTTTCATATTTGGTTGGCACCGACTTCAGATATATGCTAAATAAAATGCAGACAATTAATTTGTAAATAAATAATAAGCATCTATTCATGTTTATGCTTATTAAATTGTGTGTATGTACTCTCAATTAAAATTATTTTTTTACTTTTTAGTGCCTTGTGTTTTATTTAGAAGTCGGTTCAATTTTTTTCAGAAATGTTTTTATTTTGTAATTTTTAGTGGTAACTGTAGATTGATTGTATGGATAACATTCTAAACGCGCTGTTCAAATAAAATGTGATGAGTAGCGGGCTTATAGACAGACACTCTCGAATCCTATCCGATAAAAAATGAATCATTAAAATCAATCGAAACATCCCCTAATTTTCCACCCTTAGAGATGGAATATTTTATTACTTAAATGGGATCAATCCCGAGACGTACTTTATCAAACAAAAAAAGAATCATCAAAATCGGTTCACTCATGGCGAAATATCCCCTAATTTTCCACCCTTAAAGGTGGAATATTTTATTCCTTAAATGGGACCAATCCCGAGACGTACTTTATCAAACAAAAAAAGAATCATCAAAATCGGTTCACTAATGGCGAAATATCCCCTAATTTTCCACCCTTAAAGGTGGAATATTTTATTTCTTAAATGGGACCAATCCCGAGACGTACTTTATCAAACCAAAAAAGAAGAATCAAAATCGGTTCACTAATGGCGAAATATCCCCTAATTTTCCACCCTTAAAGGTGGAATATTTTATTCCCTAAATGGGACCAATCCCGAGACGTACTTTATCAAACAAAAAAAGAATAATCAAAATCGGTTCACTAATGGCGAAATATCCCCTAATTTTCCACCCTTAAAGGTGGAATATTTTATTCCTTAAATGGGACCAATCCCGAGACGTACTTTATCAAACAAAAAAAGATTCATCAAAATCGGTTCACAAGCGGCGAAACATCCCCTAATTTTCCACCCTTAAAGACGGAATATTTTCTTCAAATTTAACATTGACCAATCACGAGACATACTTTATCCAACAAAAGAAAAATCATCGAAATCGGTTCACAAACAGCGCAACATCCCCTAATTTTCCACCCTTAGAGATGGAATATTTTCTTCAAATTGAAACGGGACCAATGCGGACATATCCCCTATCCAACAAAAAAAGAATCATCAAAATCGGTCCACAAACGGCGGAGATATGAGGGAACATCGCCACAAAAAAAAAAAAAAAAAAAAAATACACGACGAATAGATAACCTCCTCCTTTTGAAGTCGGTTAAAAAATATCCAATCTTGACCCTGAATAAATAAATAACAATGAACTTTGCTATCAATAATGGCATCGGTGCAACATGAATTATGACGTCACGCCATTGTTTTTACATTACAAAATGTCCGTAATCCCAACATCAATCTAGATTACTTAATAACTAATGTTTAATTACACTCTATTCTAGAAATATATTATCATATTATTCTCTTTATAATAAAAAAAAAAACAAGAGATTGGGGATTGTGAACATTCGCTTCCTCAACCCGGCATAGTGGAGGCGGCTGCAGACATTTTTCTTTGGTAACAGTTTGTCTCCGTTCATCTTGCTATACCTGGTTAGTAGTCACTAGTAATGGCTACGGATCCTGAAGCGCGACTTAGGACTAAAGTCAATAGAAAATCGATAGTTGTCACTTGATCGAATCGAAGTGTCATCCAAGTGACACCGAAACGTCAAATCCTACACATTTTCGATCAAGTGACAACTTTGTCGATTGGCTTTACTTTAGCCCTAGTTCACTTCACGGGTGTTACACTTTGTCGTGGTGATACTCCCCCAGGACGAGAAATCTGCCTACTACTCTATCATGTGCCGGACTGCAATTAAAAATGACAACAAATAATTTTATTCATCCTCTTTTCAAATCTTTTCAAAAAGCACCTTCTCAGGCCGGCATAGTGATGGCGGTCGTCAATAAAAAAAGAAAATGATTTTTCCAAGCGTAAAAGTTTAATCCGTACAATAAGTAAATTTTGTCGCACGCAATATTTTTGTGGTCGTACAAATTAAATAATTTTGTAGAATAAAAATCCAGACGAGTCGTGCGAAACGTAATGAGATGTTTGAAAATAAAAATCACGTATAATAAATTCCATAATAGACAATACGAAATTAATCATCATTGTCACATAAATAATTATACAATTAATTTGTTAAATACGTGAGAATTAGATAAGTTTTTACAGGTACGAGTAGAGATACATGCATTCCCACGGATAAAGTCGCGTGCATAAATTTGACTTTTAATTTACCCAAGGACTAGTCTCGACTTCCGACCATTCCTCGGGGGAACGTCATAAAAAATGAAACTATTCACAATATTAACTTTTTCTCATAAATTTTCATCATAATTAATGAATAACTCAGCATTTGATTGCAATAAAATAAATAAATAACTAATATAAGAATTGCGTCAATTAGCAATGACCTCGACCGCTAAGTAGGGCTCGGTGATGATAGATGAATATAACCCCGTAATATATGAGGTCAACCGAGCAGTTGTAAGGGCTGCCGATGGAGATATAGAACAGAGGAATTTCCACGCTATCACGTGTATCAAACTAGAAGACACGCGCTCCATTCCCAACTTATTACTTTAGCAACAGTAATTTAAAATTCGTCTTTGTAATTTTTATAGTTTGTTTATATTAAATACAGATATAGCGAAATTAATGGAAATGTATGTATGTATGTATGAGAGATACCTTGACTATTGGCAATGACAACAACAATATTGATTTAGTTAATCTTCTAAGTGCTTTATGACTAAATATAGATGTTATTGAGTATTTTAAATGTTTATTTTTAACAATTATCGTCTCGTTACTATAAAACATTATGCAGTTTCTTTGTTATTGTAAGCGGCGCGTCGAAATAGTAAGTGTATTTAAAAAAAAATCTTTCCAAATGGCCGTACTAAACTAACGTTCGTATCAGAGGCATTGAGCGATCAAAGTACATTATAGCATAGCTACATTGATCAGAATTTAGCGAGGTTCGATCGTCCTCCGCCGCTAGACCACGGCCGCTCTAAAATGTAACGTAATTTAAAAGAAATAGTACATTAGCAATATATATAATGTACAAATGAACCAGTTTCGTATTCATTGATTTCGTTATAGCTAGGCCATGGCTGCTGACTTTCATTATGATTTTAGATTCGGTAAAAGAAATTACATTATTTTTGAGATGACCTTTGAAGATGGTGTTCACTTCCCCTTTCATGTCGTAAGAGATGACTTTTAGAATGATTATGACACGTTGGTACAATTGGTACTTACCTATAATACGACTCTTTGGTATTCTGGTGGAAATCTGCAGTAAAATTGTGTTACTGCAAGTGTTAATATGAAATAATCTCGCAAGATAATAATTGTGGATTATTATCTATTGAGTGTTCGTGAATGTGTCTCAGAGTGGGCAAATGATTTAACGTGTGTTTTTGCTTCCCCGCCAAAATTCCATTGGAGTATTTAGCAAAAAATCCACCAGTTAATTCGAGGTATTTGTAACTTGCATGGGACAAAACTCAACTGTTTTGTATGGTGATTGAATTAATGTTTAACTTGATGCAAATATTCTTTGACATTGGCAAATTGTTACAATGCCATATTAAAAACATACACTTTTTAGTATCTACCAGTAGATAATAATATAAAATAAATAAAATGTATGTTAGATACATATAAAATTATTTAAATCCTCACCTATACAGATCATTTTTTTTTAATTATTATTTTAGCCCGTCATATGACCGCACTCCGCCTGATGTTAAGCTGGAATGCGATCCATGAACGGAGGTGACTGCTGTCAGATAAGGGGATCTGCAGACAGCAGACGCGTCCGCTATTCCGGCTTAATGAGATGCCTCTTCACACTGCTCTTCTAATCTTCTACATACTGATTTTACGTTGAAATCCGAGTAGGATTGCATTTTCGCACTACGGGATAACGCCATTGGATCCGTCCAAATGTAAAACCGCCCTCTGTGCATCGTGCAACTTGCTCTTTGATTAAAAACAATACATATAACTATCGCAACAACGATGATATTATCTTAATTTCTTAGATATAACATTAGCATCTGTATTATGAAGGTGATATTGCGCAATTTGACGATAACACGTGACAGATTTAGATAATTTAGCAATCATACACTTTTGTTTATTATAATGGCAATGAAGTTATTACGACAGATGCATCTTCACTCCGTCGGTATTATATGCTCAGTGAAGAGGAACAGTGCCTATGGTTTAAAGGTATTAATTTAAAAAGTTGTAGACAGACCGATGACGGGTTCTTAATTAGCTCCTATCTAGTCGCCTTTCGGGGATTAATTGTGTAGCGTGACGAGTGGCGATGGCTTAGATATGCAAACACGTCCCACTAGAGGAAAAACTACCGTCTACTTTTCGAGGAAACACTGACGAGATTTCTCCGCGTATTTGATTTTATTTTTTATTATTAAATGCTTGTGATTGTTATTGTATCATAAATACTGAGACACAAAAGTACTTATACCAATGTTGTTACATTAGTACTGGTGAAAAGATTTATCAAGATTTGATGTCGAACACGGGTCTCATTGATCGCCTTCCATCGCTAGACCACGTTTGCTCTAAGGATCAAAGTTTCATACAGTAATTATGTTTGAAATAAATGTAATAATGATATAACGATAAGTATCTTTAGTTCATAAGATAACGGCTATCAAAATGTCAGCATATTAAATTATGTTTTTACGAGCACAAACTTTACATTACACAATAACATGTAAAAATTACTCCAAATAATTGTTATGTTTTGAAGAAACACGCTACCACTATAATCATCTTAATTTTACCTTGCCCATTTGTGTCTGAGGAAGTACCGTCTAAAGATAATATATATATACATAATTAATAATAAAAAGTATTTACCTACATGCTTCATTGTACACTCCGCCTGGTCTAAAGCTAGAGTGCGGTCCATGAACGGAAACAACTGCTACTACAGAGAAATCTCTACGGGCAGCAGTCGCCTCCGCTATGCCGGCCTGAGGAGTATACACCATCTAAATTGACAGTGCACACTCCTCTCGCTATACCTGGTTACTTTCAAACTGCTCCCGAACCGCGACAGTCACTTCACATCTGCTACCTACATTGTAATATTCGCTTTAATGGGGTAGGCAGTGGTAGTTAGAATGATTATGTTCAATAGTACAGTCTGCTGATCAATATCCATCCATCCAAGTTATTTCCGGTAACAATTATATTCTAACTTGTCTATAAAAACCACATTATTGTTGATTTCAGCGTCATACATCAATGCATGTTCTGCGTCGGATCCGAATTTAAGCCAGTGCGTAACGAAGGCGGTGCAGGCAGCTGGACCACTATTCGCCGGTGGTATCCCTGAACTTGGTGTGGCTTCGTTGGACCCCGTACATTTGGGCACTGTGCATGTAAACAACCCCGCGCTGAAGCTCACGTTTAGTGATACTGTCGTCACTGGCCTTAAAGGGTTGAAGGTTAATAGTTTTAAGTAAGTTTTTTTTTTCATTTTATTAATTGTATAGTTCTATAAAATGTACTTATCTATGCCATAGCAGTGGAAGAAGGGTAGTTTACGTTTGAAACGACAAAAAGCTCAAAATAAAAAAATTAATAGCACTAAACCAAATTTTAAAATTATTCAATAAAATCGCACAGAAAAAGACCACAGCGCACAGCCCAGCCCGTGACGGGAATCGAACACGGCGGCGTCGTCCTTCCGTACACGCACGGGTGCTTTGACCAAAAAGCGGGCTTACGTGAACGCGTCGAAATTCTTCTATTCTTTTTCCACCATGCCACCACGGTTTCTCCGGGTGTTAATATAAATAAGATAATACTAGCAAGGTTTACTTTGCAGTTGAGATATATAGGTAAAACGTGAAAAAAAATTACAATTAAAAAGCTAGATTCGTGTTACTTTATAAAAACTTTATTAATTTATTAAAAAATAATTTTAAAACGGAAGCCGATACGAAATAATGCGAATTTTCTGGACGCTTCGTTACTATCTTGCATCAAGTATAGTAAGGTACCTCTTAATTCTAAGTTATTACTCAAACGTCCTACCTTGACTCGAATCCTTTTCAAACATCTTTATTTGTCTAAAAACCTCGTGCATTTGTAATGAACCTTCAAAAAGGTAGTTATGAGATGGAATATTTCATCTTATACCACAAGAAATAAACATTGTTTGTAAACATGTCTAAAATATTGTGACCTGCGTGATAATCGTAACCGTAATCGAAAAAAGTAACCGGGTAGAGGACGGCATAGCAGAGGCGATTGTCGCCTGTAGATATTTCCCTGATATTTCACTCTCGCCGGACTACTATTTAAAAACCACTCATAATATCGCAACATTTTAACTAATGTTTTTTATATTCTGTGCTTTGGCCTCAAGTTCACGGTTGTACAACTCGTTGTACTTGACTCACTCCCAGTACATTGACCAAAACGTTACCACGCTCGCAACACACGTAGACACTTTTATGATTAAACGGAGTAGGCAGAAAAGACAATAAAATTAAAACTTATTTCAGGATAAGTCCCGAGAAAGGCAAAGCAATCTTTGATTTTGTGGCCAATGTGACACTCAAGGCTAACTATCTGATGGATGGGCAGGTTCTCATTTTGCCATTGAGGGGAGAAGGTCTCGCTAAAATTAAAATAAGTAAGTTAAATAATGTATAAATTCCCATTTTGCGCTAGTTACTAGAATAAAATACCTAATAAATATATAAATTTTATTTCCAGCTAATTTAAATATTATTGTAAAATATGATTATTTAACCCGCAACGGCCATTGGGATTTGACAACGTACAAAGATACATATAAAATGGATAGAGCACAATTCAAATTCACAAATCTTTTTGGTGGGAAAAATAAAGAATTAGGTAAGTTTACTTCTACAGCAGGACTCAGTAGCTCTCAGGAGATCAAGACTTAACGCACACGTACCACTTTCCAACAGGACTTTTGTAAGTTTCAATTAGTATTTGGAAGTTTTGTTGACGATATCAACCACGACATCACAATTTCGTGATTCTAAAGCGAGTGGAAAGTAGTACATCTGAGTTAAACCTCGGATTAATTTATATTATAATTTCAGCTGAAACAACCCAACGTTTTACAAATGAAAATTGGTCTCTAATCATGCAAGAAATAGCACCACCAGCTATAGAACAAATTATCAAAAGTTGTGTGGATGAAGTCAGAAAATTCTTCCGATCCGTACCAGCTGATCAACTGTTGTTGCCAGCAATTTAAAAAAAACTAACCACCACTTTTCTATAAATCACTTGTGCACTTTATTGAAACTTCAGACTGATAAAATCCCCAACTATTATGTATATTGTAACCAGTTTAAAGTATACTATGAAAGTGAGTTTTGATTGAGTGACCAAATTATTATCTAATTATAAAACGTCAGTTAATCAAGGAACCAAAGTGTTTATTACTGAAATAATCTCCTATGACCATTTACTTTGCTCAGTACTATTCTGTTTAGTGTTAATTATTTATTATAATGTGATTTAATTTAAGTTTATTTGACAATAAATTTAGTTTTATAAGTTAACCCATTGGTTTTTATCTACATTTTTTTTGCCGCAAACCGCCTCAGACCAGAGTAAATGACTGTTATAAGGTGTAACATGTAAAAAATAAAAACAAAGTTATTAAAACAATAAATATATTAAATGCAATAGCTATAAGCACCATTAAATAAATTCCAGATGATTTTGATTAACCAATCCCAAAACACTGACAAGCTTCGAACTTGCCATGATTGGAATAATAATTTTTTTTATAAAACTCCAAAATAATTATAAAGTACAATTATATGGATTCTTCAATATAAAAGCTTATTGTATGTTGTAATAATTACACTTAAAATTAACGCGGGCACATGGCATGACGTCCACCATCCACCGGCAGACTAACACCAGTTATGTTACTTGCGAGATCACTCGCCAGGTAAGCTATGGCCGATGCGACCTCATCGGGGTTGCCTGGACGCCCCAATGCATGTGTTTCTTTACTTCTCTCTAAGAAGGCGGCATATTCCTTGTCATTGAGACCACCACGTTTTTGCAACTCTGTTAAAATGACACCAGGGTTGACGCAATTCACCCTCACTCCTTTAGGAGCTAATTCTAGAGCTACACATCGTGTGAACTGGTCCACAGCAGCCTTAGATACATTGTATGCTAACACGCCAGGGAATGAACGGATTCCGTTGACACTCGACACATTTACAACATTTCCCTTGGTCTTGATGAGATGCGGCGTCGCCAACATTGTTAAATAGTAGAGGGAACGCACATTGGTGTTCATGAGACGATCGTATTGCTCCAAGGATGTGTTCTCGATCGACCCACGTTCGAGGATACCAGCATTGTTGACGAGCACATCGAGTTTGCCGAAGTGATCGATGGTTTTATTCACAATATTCTCGATATCGCTCTCCTTGGTCAAGTCGGCGGGTACGCAGATAGGTGCGGATGCCTTGTCGCAATTACTGCTCACTTTCTTCAAATTTTCAATATTGCGCCCTGATAGAGAGAGCTTCGCGCCTAATCTTGATAAAAAGACGGCTGTCGCGGCCCCGATACCGGAGCTCGCACCGGTCACGATCACGACTTTGCCAGCGAAATTCATTATATTACTGTACCGTACGAGAACAAAATACGCACTAAAAGTCGCAGAACAATCTTATAATAATCTTATCTAAATAAAAATAACTCGCAGCCTACACAAAAAATAATAATAAAATTCACATCAACGTGTACCCGAAATGATAACATGCGTCTGTTCACGTTTGTTATTGCCTTCATTTCGTAGCATTTATTGGTTAAACGAGATAATTTAGTTTAATTCAACCAATCATATTATTTATTCAAATGTAACACCGATTGCGATACGAAAACAAACTCTCTGATGCCCTTGAAATGTCAATGTCATCTGTAAACATTGCGTTAGGTTATTGCTGTTACCATAGATGTTTTTATTTTATATGTTGTGTTTACGTAACATAGACCGCTGTGATAGAACTACACAACAATGATCAATTATTAAATAAATTATATATATATATATATATATATATATAAGTATATATTATATTTGTAATATGTAAATCAAAATCAAAGTTAAAATTAAGAAAATAATCGTAACATCTAAACGGTCTAGATTTTAAAAAATATTTGGTCGAATCAATCATAATGTAATAAATTGTAAACAAACTTAAAATGTAACAATATTCTATGAATATTACTTAAATTTCGGATTTTAATCACCAAAATTACTCGTGTACTATATAATAATGAAATAAGTAAATAATTAAAATGGGAAAAGTAAGTTATAGGATAACAAAGTTATAAATAACACTAATAAAAAACAATAATTTAGTAAACAAAATAATAATAATATGTATTTCGGCAAGATAATGATTTTAAATATACATTTATTATTGAATTTTTAATATAATATTTTTGTCTTAGAAAGAAATAATACAAATTCACATAGGACAAGCTGGTGTACAAGTAGCTAGTGCTTGTTGGGAGCTTTATTGTTTAGAGCATGGTATCAGACCAGACGGCATATTGGCATTTGTGGATAATGAACAAAGCTACGGTGCTTTCTTTGCGGAAACTGGCGCAGGGAAAGTGGTTCCAAGAACTGTTATGATCGATTTAGAACCTATACCTATTGGTTAGATAGTTGCTTTTGATGTTGTTTTATAACAAATCATGTATTTAATAAAATAAGTTTTTATTTAAGATGAAATAAGAAACGGGACGTATCGTCGATTATTCCACCCGAACTCACTGATAACTGGCAAAGAAGACGCCGCTAGCAACTTCGCGCGAGGATATTTTGGTGTAGGCAGAGAAATGATAGACGTGGCGCTGAACAGAATACGTTTAGTCGCCGAAGATTGTCATCATCTTCAAGGATTTATCATCTATAGATCGTTCGGAGGTGGTACTGGAAGCGGGTTTACACCGCTACTTTTGGAAGGTGTATTTTCTCTCAAATAAAAGTTAAATCTCTTTAGTGGCTCATCCCTCCTTTTCAAGATTAACATTTACGTTTTTTCTCTATAATAGGTTTACACCGAGATTACGGGAAACTATCAAAAGTAGAATTCGCCGTATATCCGTCACCAAGAATATCTCCAATAATAGTTGAACCATACAATGCTGTACTCACAGCGCACGCATGCATGAACACCGAAGACGTGTGCTTCATATTCGACAATGAAGCTTTGTATGATATTTTGGCGCGATGTTTAGATGTGCCGCGTCCGACTTATACTAATTTAAATAGACTTATCGCTCAGGTGCGTTTGCCCTTATGTAGGTATTGTAATTTTAGTTTTAGTTACTCTTTTTGCCACACAATTTTTTTATTTCTTGACTATTCTGTTTTAAAAGAATTCCCTGCGTATTAATTTAAATCAAGAAGATACCTGATATACTAAATCGGTTATTTCCCAGGTTGTATCATGTATGACTGCCTCGTTGCGTTTCGAAGGATCACTCAACGTGGAACTGGTAGAATTTCGTACAAATTTAATTCCATATCCACGAATACATTTTCCACTCATCACATTCGCGCCATTCGTGAGTGCTAGTAAAGCTATGCACGATCCGTTATCAACGAATCAGCTGATTATGTCCTGTTTTGAACCTGCTAATCAGATGGTAAAATGTGACCCACGGGATGGAAGTTATATGGCATGTTGCCTTCTGTTCAGAGGCGATGTTAATCCTAATGATATAAATTCGGCTATTAACCAAATAAAGTCAATGAGAACTATTAAGTTTGTGTCATGGTCACCCACAGGGTTCAAAGTGAGTTTTTATCCTTTATTACAAATTTCAGATTGCGTGCACAGACAATTGTAATAATAAGATAAATAAAATTCCTATGTTATTCTTCCTTAATAGATAATATTTAAAATATTGATTACAAATCAACTATTATTTAGATATAATTTTATCATAATACAAATATCTGCAATCTTTTTTTTTACTACAACTATCAAGATTGTTTGATAAAAACGTATAATAGACGTTAGGTTACTGTAAATATTGTTTATCAACAGATTGGTTTGAATTATCAGCCGCCGACGACTGTGCCAGGAGGTGATTTGGCTGCCCTGCAACGTGCTGTTGTTATGTTATCTAATTCGTCCGCTATCAGAGGTGCATGGGAAAAATTATGCAGGAAATTCTCATTATTATATTCCAAACGTGCTTTCGTACATCATTTTGTTGGTGAAGGATTGGAGGAGGGAGAATTTCAAAATGCTTTACAAAATATTAAGGCTTTATCAAACGATTATAGAGAAATGGAAAACTAGAATTCATTTTCATAATGTACTTGCAATATTAAAACGTTTTTGACATTTGGACATTAATATCTGTGCCTACATTTGTTTATAATCCACTTGTGGCTTTTCCTTGCAAGACGACGAAATTGCCTGCACGAGATTTATTTGAAATTTGTTAGAAAGTCGTCGGCTTTTAAATATGTCGGTTAAAATAATATAAGCCAATCATAAATAGAGAATGCATATGGCATAATATGACTGTTTATGACATAAATTTGACAAGGAAGTTGATAATAAAGGAAGTTTTGAAGGGTTTGGTTTCTAGGGCGTATTAATTTTATTTTTATTGATATATATATTTTTATTAATAGTGTTCAGTTATACACAGAGTTATTAAAATCGCGATAGTAAGTGCTGCGTTTTAGAACCGAGGTTTCTTGATCTGAATATGCTTTAGGCATATTTTAGTTTAAACTGCATACAATTGCCGAAGTCGCAGCTAAATTAATCTATTTCAATTATTCTGAATTCCAACCTTCGTAAGATTAGCTCGCATATATTTTTTAAATTTTTTGTTGGTAATTTTGAGGTTAGTTACCAAAATCAGGATGTGGAGTTCCCTACAACTTTGTCGTAGTCAATTCTTCAGAGCATCACAGAGTAAACTTTTGTATAATGTGCCTAAAAATTGTTTATACAATGAGATAGTTGTACGCCAATTGATATATCCAGCTAAAAATGTTCACCTTAATAATTCCAACCTTTTAAAGGTATGTTATAGTACTATTAACAATATGTATAGACCTTGCGTACACTATAAAGTGCTTCATATGACTGTCGTCGTCGAATATATGTCTGTTCCATCTTTACATCAGCAGCCCTTCCAACTACTCTGTTGAAATCACCTATTACTGGGTTTTTACACTACAATTACTCGCGAACTCTAGTTTGCAGTTGAGTTACTGCTAATTGACACAATTATTATTACAGTATAGAATTAGTTCTTTAAGTACCAAATTTATCTCAGTTTATGGTTATTATAAAAGCATTACTTATTTAATATTATTTGTAATTTCAGTTAACAAACATATTAAAATCCCGGAGCACATTATATTGTTCAAGAGCACCAAAACCTAAGAGTAACAAGATAGTCGGTTATTGGTTATTGGGATGTAGTGGCATGGTGCTCACTGCTGTTGCATTAGGTACTATTTTTGGTTATAACGCATTGTTAGGTCTCATCTACTGGGTACTCGATATTGTTGTTGATATTACCAAGGGAAAGTGACTCCAATATTAACAACACTATTTCTTTGTTTATGCAAAATATTGTGTTGGAAATAAATGTTGATGTTTACAAGAGGGTACTCAATACTTGTTAGGGCGACTGAACATTATTTTAGTTGTATTAAACTTGAAAATATAATTAATTTAAAACAAATCAGTATTATTATTAACAATATATTTTGTAAAGTACTTAATTAATTTAAAAAGTAGTTTGTTATAGTAAAAAATATCTTGTGATCATATTATTTGAGATTAAAAATATTTATTTAATAAAATGGTGTCTGATTTATATATCCTCAGTTGTATGCTAATTAATATTATTACTATAATTCTGCCTACCTGTAATTTGGATGAATACTGGAACATTATGTTTTTAGGTGGTCTTACAAGGTTAACAGAATCTGGTCTATCAATGGTTACGTGGAAAATGATGGGGGAAAAGATGCCAATAACAGAGGAACAATGGAATGAGGAATTTGAAAAATATAAAGAATATCCTGAGTTCAAATAGTAAGTCGGATCACAACTATTAGGTTATGATGAAAATTGATTAGAAAAAATAATCGTGCTTCTAGGACCGGCATAGTAACGGCGACTGGAGCTACTGTGTAAGCGGCTCCAGTCAGCAGTGCTCATGGACCTCCACTGTGCTTACCATGCGGCCAGCTGAGGTTGCATGTGTTGCTTATATAATAAGCACTGAATGAAAAACTATATATAATATAGTTTATTAGGTTAGAGATTTGAACACGAGTCTCACAGATCATGAGTTCACGCCTCCTACCGCTAGACCATTGCGACTGTTATAGTAGTTATAATTGCATGAATTAATAATTTCAGTAAAAATTCCAACATAACATTGTCAGAATTCAAGACAATATGGTATATGGAATATGCGCATCGCATGTGGGGACGTGCCATTGGTGCATTTGTGTTTATACCTACTGTATTCTTATGGGCGAGAGGTTATTTGAATAAACCAATGAAGATACGTGTCACTGTATACAATTTACTTGTAGCTGCACAGGTGAGTGGTCAATTCCCATAAGAAATAAATAAAAAATATATTAATTAAAATTTTATAGAAAAATTCACAGTACACACACGGCCCGAGGTGGGAATCGAATTGGCACCTTTCTAAATACGTACAGATGCTCTGATTACTAAGCTACACAGTGCTCCATTCTTTCTATCTACAGTTTCTTCAACTTTTTTTCTATCCAATTTTCATTACAATTTAAATAATAACCGCATCATTTGAATGTCCTTGTTCTGATACCCCTAGGTGCAGGGGTCAGGGAGCATTGTAGGTTTTATGTTGAACTTGTTTATTTTATTATTCTGAAAAGATCTTGCCTTTATTTCTGATGTACAGATACCAGTACCAATGTATCCTGTGGCCAAATTCCAATTGTTTAACGTCACCGTTATTTTGGGAACATGAATTTGCTATGTAAAGGAATTCTAGTATAACGACAACCTATGTCTAAATAACCAGAATACGAATTCACAATAGAACCTATCCTTTACTAACGCAGACTGGCGTCATTATTTCTTGAATCTTTTAAAAGAACTGGAATTTAGCTGCAGTTCCCAATTTGACAATAGAGAACACAGAATTCAGTCTATTATCATTATCTTCATGTATTTTAGGGTTTAATGGGTTGGTATATGGTTAAATCAGGATTAGAAGATCGTTTTGAAGGGCCATCGGATGTACCACGAGTATCACAATATAGATTAGCAGCACATCTCGGATTGGCATTAGTTTTGTATTCAGGATTATTCGCTGGGGCTCTGAAGGTGTTGAGGCCTTTGGGTGCTGTCAAAACTAATATGCCACAACTCAATGTAATCACAGCTCTGTCACATAGTGTTAAAGCCATGGCGTTCTTCACTGCTATGTCTGGTAACTATGCTTTTTTTATTATTGTAACTCTTCATACGACAACACTCCTCCTGATGTAAAGTTAGAGTGCGGTCCATGAACGGAAACAACTGCTACTACAGAGAAATCTCTACGGGCAGGAGTCGCCTCCGCTATGCCGGCCTAAGGAAAAAAGTATGTACAATGAAAGTTGTCACTTGATTAAAAATGAAAACAAAATATATGGTATTATTTGACGTTTCGATATCACTTGGGTGGGGTCGACTTTTGACTTGGGACCTTTCTACTTTCATACTGATCCCGAAACGTGATATGGTCACTTCACGGGAGAAAAAGAAACGACGGAGGAAAAAAGTTTGCTTAAAAAATATATTTAATTCAAAGGGAAGTTTTGTATAATTAAATATAAATAAATTAATTGTGATTTTGTATTTTCGTTCAGGTGCGTTTGTTGCCGGTCTGGACGCTGGCCTAGTTTATAATTCATTCCCTAAGATGGGTGATAAATGGATACCAGATGATGTGATGTCATTAACACCGAAACACATCAATTTAACAGAAAATCCCACAACAGTGCAGTTTAATCACAGGTAACTATTTAAAGCCCTTCACTATGCCGACTGTAAGTATACCTTTGCCTTTTTTTTTTATTGTAGATCGACATGTGACAACACTTCGCCTCATGTAAAGCTAGAGTGCGGTCCATGAATGGAAACAACTGCTACCACAGAGAAATCTCTACGGGCTGCAGTCGCCTCCACTATGCCGGCTTGAAGAGACGAGCATGTGCCATCTAGATTGACAGTCTCTTATACCTGGCTACTTTCAAACTATTCCCGAAACGCGACAAGGTCGCTTCACTGCAGATTGATGATGGCTATTATATTATCCCAGACTGCCATCCTGTGGTATTACCACCATTTTAACAATAGTGAAGTGACCTAATCGCGTGTCGGTATTAGCTGTGCATAACGAGAGTGTGTTCTGTGAATGGTGATGCACATTTGTGTCCTTAAGCCAGCAAAGTGGAGGCGACTGCAGCCTGCAAATGTTTTCTTTCCGCTCATGGGCCCAATTATTACTGAAATTAACCAATTAATTTGTAGACCAGATCAAACTGGATGGCGCACATTTGTTTCCTCAGGCCGGCATAGTGGAGACGATTGCTGCCCGTAGAGATTTCTCTGTAGTAGCAGTTGTTTCCGTTCGTGGACTGCACTCTAGCTTTACATCAGGCGGAGTGTTGTCACATGCCGAGCTATAATAAAAAATGACTTGATGTTGCATTTCAGAATATTGGGCTGTTTAACATTATTGGCAGCGACGGCGACGGCTATTGCCGCACGTCGCTGTAAGATGTCACCATTGGCACACAAAGTTGCATTAGCTACGGGAGCTATGGCATGGTTGCAGGTAAATTATCATTTGACACCTATGAGAGAAATGCGGTAGAATATGACGACATACCGCCTCATGTAAAGCTAGAATACGGTCAATGAACAAGCTATGATAAATTTCTACAAGCAGAAGTAGCCTCCACTATACCGGCTCGAGGAGACACTCCATAAAACATCATTCTTTACTAGCATCTGTACAAACCAGATGATTGCTAGCTTATTGGCCTGTCTTGTGATAAATTTCTACAGGCAACAGTCGCCTCAGCTATGCCGGCTTTAGGAGACGAATATGCACCTTCTAAACTGACAATTCACACTCCTCTCGTTAGACCTGGCTACTTCTAACCAAGGTCACTTCACAGATGTTTGATGAAATATGTCGTTTCAGGTATCTCTTGGCATATTAACATTGTTAAACTACGTGCCTGTCTCACTGGCGGCATCACATCAAAGCGGGTCACTCGCCCTACTGACATTCGCAATTTGGTTGACGCACGAAGTGAAACTGCTCAAATATATACCTAAGTGAAGTGTTTATACAATAAATAATGCATTTATACCTTTTATCTTCTAGTCTTATAGGTTATTTTTATGGATAAATAAATAAGCATACTTTCGAATGTTGGATTTTTATTTTATTTAATTAAGGTTAGTAACCGAGAGGAGTTATGCCCTGTCAACTAATGGTACTCGTCTCGATATAACAGAAACTATCGTTGCCTGTAGAAATTTCTGTAGTAGCAGTTGTTTCCATTCATGTACTATAAATACTCTAGCTAGGCCGAGCTACTATTAGTAAGACCTACTAGTCTCTCAATTTTATTGTTTAATATAATAAGAAAATGTCAAAATAAATAGCTTTTATTATTATCCATTCACAAGGTGTTTTTTTATATGGCATTATAACAAATTGCCAGTGTCAAAGTAAATATTTTGCATCAAGTTAATAACATTGTGCATCACGAGTCATTCATTCATCACAATAAACAGTCAAATCAAGTTAAAAATTGCTCCAGTAAAGTGGTAGAATCTTTACTGAAACTTCCTACAGAGTTTTGGAGGGAAAATGGAAACACAGGTTCTCTTCTTTATGAATTATTTGCCCACACACACGCACGTTCACGAACATTTAATGGTTAATAATCCACCATTATTACACATTAACACTCGAAGAAACACAAGCTTAGGAAAATAATTCAAAACAGATAACCTGACGTCTCAAGATGGCCGCCAAAACTCCATGGTAATTTTAATTTTAAAATTATTAAAACATTAATATTGCTCGCAAACGGTAAAAACAACTAAAATAAAAATAGACATCTTCAAATAGCACTAGTTTTGAGATATTATTATCAGTAAAGAAAATGCTTTAAGGATCTCTCACCCTCCGACTGCGGTGGTCATGAAAATAATGGTAAAAACAAACATCGAATCACTACCCGTATATAAAATGTTTAATTAATAAAAAAAAACTTACAACTAAAAATAGACAATACTATAATAAATTAGTTACACAATGTAACGCCGTTATCGATCGAACCATGCTTCAAGAATAATACGCTTTGACACCGCCTTACCCTATCGCCATTTTCACACAAAAACAACACTTATAACCACATATCGTATACAATCCCACCAAGATAATTTTCTCACCTTTAAACATTGATATTGTGAGAAGAGTGTGCCGTGTCAACCTACAGACATTTCTCTGTGGTAGAAGACCGCACTCGAGCGTAATTGATATTTCTTGTGAAAATATAGGCTTTAGGGTAAACGAATTAGTTAATCTATAATAATAAAATAAATTAGAGGATGGTACCCAAATTACAGAGCATTCAATAATTTACAATAATTAAAACGCTTGAATTCGAACTGCAACAAAAAAAAAATCACTAAGATTTTAAGCAATACAGATGCTCAATGGCCTAATTGTCCAAGTGTATACCGGACACCAGGTAACACTGGTTAAAACAATAAACTTTGAATATCATAAAATAATAATTCTGTGATATTTTTCTTTATTAAAATTGAACGTAGCACCATAATTATTATTTTTTAAATTGAACATTTCTATCTGTTAACGTCGTGTCCGAAAAATGCAAAACAAAAATCCTAAATTCGCTCGAACCCCGGCATATGACAGCACTCCATCTAATGTCAAACTAGACTGCGGTCCATAAGTGCTACTACAGAGAAATTACTGCAGGCAGCAGTCGCCTCCGCTATGGCGGCTTAAGGAGACGAATGTGCACCGTCCCGGTTGACAGTGCACACTAATTTTTAAATTACTGGGTATCGAGCTGTTTCAATAGTTCCATTTGCAACCGTATTTTGTGATGTTTCTTATTACTCAATATGATTAAAATTGTATTATAAAAATCCAGTGCCACACGAACTGCCGTGAAACTAATTAAAAATATAACTAAATCGAGTATTAAGCTTTTTTTCTTACATTACTTTATTCTTTAAAAAAAAAGTTACTTGGAGAAGTTCCGAATAATTCCGTTTTCACAAATAAAAAAAATTATATTTTTTGAGCTGATAATAGTTTTAGATATTCGAATCAGGTATCCGAAAATGAGGTTATCTTGAAACAGGTCATATTGATCCAGGAAAGCATATTATTATATCGCATCAGGACAACGCAGACACCGCTTAAATTTAAATTTTTGATAATTGCACTTTTCTCCTTGGGGTGACACTAGAACCGCCAATATTAATATTGTCATATATCGAAGAGGGAGAAAGTGTTACTGTAATTATTTCTCAAATCACAGAAATTACCAATATCCCAGCTGGTCCAAGAGCTAGCGATACTTGTGCTAATTTGTAATGTAAAAACTGTATGAAAAAACATGTGTCTATCAAGTTACATTTTTGTCACTAGCTCTTCATCTAAGAATCCTAGTGATGGGTTCCTTCAGGCAGACTAGACACGTGCCAAGGGACAATAAACGCAAAAAGGTTTCCCATAAAATAAAATAAAAATTATTTATCGATAATCCGACGTATTTCTCGATATTTAAATTTGCACCGACGACATGCCTTTTGATATTACGTGGCGATATATTTATGTGAAGTGCTATCGACACCTACGAATCATTCAAGTCACGTTTGAATATTCGGCCATAATAAAAAATCAGAATAAATAAAACAATATATTGTGTAAAAAATACTAAAAATTATATTAATTTTAAAAATTATAAATAAATACTCGATTTAGTTAACTCCAACAATTAATTAATAAAAACACATTTTTACAATAAAATAATAATTCTAATAATATATTGACGAGTTAATTGTTAAGTAATGCTATCGCACACGCACCCCGAGTTCTTGTAATGAGAACCGAGAGCCAAGTTCGAGGTTGCATTTACGCCTTCACAGCGTAAAATTAACTCACACTCCTAGTGCTGAGGCTAGTCGACAACAAAATATATGGGATTTGATGCTTCATTATTGGGTGACAGTGTAACGTCAAATCCCATATATTTTGTTCTTCTTCTTTTGTTAAATGGCCACGGATGTCATAACAACAATTCTGCCAATGTCGAGTAGTAAATTCTTGATGTTTTTGAATCAAATTGCAATGGTGTTTTACAATTTGACGCTTTCTTGGAGTATTTGGCGGCAATTCACCCAGTCACGTCACAATATGAGCGTTTTCATGGCGTGCGAT
Source organism: Tinea pellionella (assembly GCA_948150575.1). Lineage (NCBI taxonomy): Eukaryota > Metazoa > Arthropoda > Insecta > Lepidoptera > Tineidae > Tinea > Tinea pellionella. The sequence goes on along the minus strand of OX411254.1, from coordinate 155,521 downwards.
TACCACAAAAAAAAAACCGCTTCCGTTGCCTCATATAGAGTGAATTTTATTGTTTCCACAATTACTCACATAAAATTACGCAAAATAACACCAATTTTACACAATAATAACCGCTAAACTAATTAAGGAAAGGGATAAAAAAACACCTCAACCTTCCCGGGCAAAAGCGCGCCAAACACTCCATTTATTTTGTTGTCAATTCGATCAAGTAACAACTGTTGATTTGCCACAGAATCTCTTCGATACCATTACTTACAAAGACACACACACACAGACAGGCATAATGATGTAATTGTGTCATAAGTGAAAAGCAAATGCATCAGCTGCAATTATTGCAAGTAACATAAATAATCATCGAATTGTTACAAACGTATAAACAATCTTATTTATTATTTACATTAAATTATTATAATTATATCTCTCTGTTAATCTCATTAAATTAAAAATTAATAAATCGTCTATTGAAAATGGGATATTTTGAAGCGATGGGGTAAAAATAAATGGTTTATATTTAAAAAGTAATTCTTTCTTTCAGTTGCGCTAGATTTCATTTAATAATAAACGCTACAGTTTTTATTTACATAAAAAGCTTCAATTCCCTTTCAACAATATCACAATTGCATTATTTTAAATCGAACATAAATATATATATATTATATATATTGGTAATTAATTGCCATTGCACTCAGCGTTAACTACAGTGCTGCCTACCCCTGACTCTAAAACCAAAAAAATACGATTGAGTGCATCTAATATAAATCACATTTGTTATATGGCAGTGGTACAATTTTAATAAAATGTATACACACAATTGCTGAATCAATTTATCATCATTAGACATGTTCTATGGATGATAGTACCAATGTTATAGAAATTACGGACCAGTATAACAATATACTGACTTCTGCAGACACAACTGCCGGCTGCTGCAGAGGCGACTGCTAACTGCTGCAGAGACAACTGCTACATACATTTCTCTCTAGCTAGGTAGAAAAGTATACGGAGTAATAACGATGAAAGACGGCTTGTTTGTTATATAATCTTTGCTCAGATATTAAGTGATATAAATTTCCTCATCTATCTAAAGTATATTTAATTCATTTTTAACAATATATTATTTCTATATTCTTACATCGATTCATTTAAAAATATTAATAATAATCTTTATTCTCTTAAATTAAATCTGATATTATTTTTTGTTAAACAAAATATGTATTGTAACACACAGTAACAGTCCTGAATAAACAACTTATTTGAACCAATTTGAACAAAAGAAATTTTCTTTAGAAAAATATTAAATTACTAAGAATTCATCCTTAAATATTCCACTCTTAGAAATGAAACGTCGCTTAAAAATATTTAAATAAATTTTAAACATTAAATAGTGAAAAAAAAAAAGAGGTTTGTCAAGCATTTTTAGACAATTTTTAGTCAATAAAAGTGACAAATCTATATTTTTGTAGAAACAATGAGATTTTATTTGTTCCTCTATCATTCATAGCTTTTCTTTCAGTAGTGTTATTATTATTTTATAGGGAGCAGTTACTGTATTACAAAAAACATGTTAAAGTAACTGAGATTTAATTTTAAAAAGGCAAAACATGAACAATCAAAAACAAAATCTCAAATAAACATAAATAAAATCCTATTTTAATACAATAACTAATGTAATATTTATTAATTTACATAAAATATACTTATTATTATTATTTTAATAATAAGGCCATTCTCGAATGTCTGTTCAAAATGAACACAATTTACAAATTATACATATTATTGTACATTTATAACAGACCTAAAAACATAATTATAATTTCAGCATATTTTTATTCAAAACAATAAATTTTGTGTCCAATTTAAATTCCAAATGGCAGTGAGCTCAAGAATGTTACATTTTAAAAAATATTTGTGCCCCTTTTTGATAAATATAAATCTATTAAACATAAATAATTTAAATAGCCATTGATGACTGTTCATTTTATGGGATAAGCAGACGTGTCGGAAATAAGAATATTATGGCATCACAATAGTACTCGTGCCTCTGCCTACCCCAACAAGACGAATGAGTATATAAACAGTGCTCACAACATAGTCGTCACCTAGCTTTCGCTCTCTTGTGTATTAACAATAACTTGTACAATATATGATGGATTAATTTTACATTCCTCAACCAATAATCTGTCACCGAGTAACTTACCACCGTAGTACCAACGTTGTCTCCATGGTGATATATTCTCTTGAGCCTGAAAATATACAAATCATTTATTCATATTTTAAAAGCAAATAATATATGAAACCTAATAATATATGAAGTCAATCTGGCAGATGTGAGGGTTGCCAATGGAAAAATAGAATATATAGTATGGGGTATGATAAAGTGTGTACATTTGTCTCGAATAGGGGAGGTGACCGATGCCTACAGAAATTTTTCTATGGCACTCTAGCTTAACATCATGCAGTACATGGCCATATGCTGAGCTACTAAAAAAAATAATATAAAAGTTGTTCATTAAATGCAAATGTTTAGTGATGTAGGCACTTACATGTAATATAGTCTTGCAATGAGCTATAGTGTGACGTGTTAGCACTGGCAATTCAACATCACCAGCATTTGATACGCGCAAACGAAGGCACAATGATGAACCACCCTCTGCAGGCTCTGACCATTCTGCGGGGGATTGACGACCCGAGGACTCCTTCACTAGGTTTATAGGTGGAGACAGACAATAGATCGGTACCTGCATGGAAATAATTATATTTACACAAACAATTCACAATTACAGTGATGGCGGGTGAATGGAAACAGCGAATACCTGATATCTAGTGCCCCACTCGTCATAGCACTCTGTGAGGTATCCATTGGGCACAGAGACGCTGGCGCCGTCTAATATGGCCTGCGCTAACTGGAAGTCGGTCGCCTCTGCGGCGACGGCGGCCGCTCGTAACGCGTCCCATATCTCTTTGCGACCCTCGAACGCCGGCGCGGTGTCCCAGAACTCATCTCTCTTACTCCGTAACTGGCCCTCGGTCAGCGGCACCTCGGATTTCCACCTAATAGTCTCATGACACAACGACTGATTCTTCCGCAAACCTCCTACAAAATAAAAGAGACGCTAACGAATAGCACAACACAAAAAAAAATCGACACCCATACGATGTACACTCACCGGAATTCGGCCTCGATACGGAGCCGGACGATTCTTCTATAGGACCGCTACGACTCCTCGTTATTCCAATACAACCACCCATTATGATCACATTCTAAAGTGAGCCATTACACTAATATTTACAAAAAAAATAATTAACAAATAACATTTCGACTCTTGTCAAAAATTACTGCTTTGCCTGCTGCTATAGAGCCCGACGTTTTGTTAATGCAAAATTATCTTCAGTATAGTCCTAGGAGTATTAAACCTTTGACAGTCGTTGATATTATATTATTAAGAGACATAAAAAATTGTTATGAGTATTACTTTTTTATTTACATTTTAATATTTGATTAATATTCGTGTCACAGCTGTTTCCTTTTAGCAAGTTTTTTTAGTTTTCTTTTTTGTACGTTGTCCAACCTGTTGAATATTGCCAGTAAAAAATGCGACCTTGTCAAACCATTAAAAAAATTGAGGGTTTGATGGCTATTCGCTGGGAATATCGAGCGGTATTTCTTCGTTTTTATAAACTATTTACAGCAGTTGTTATTGTCTTGTGTAATAATGTGCTGAAATAGTGAACAACTCGTCAAACCCTGAAGATGCCATTTCACACCGTAAAATGTTGGTAAGACATAGCTGTATGGGCTGTGATCTCTTTGCTTTCTCAAAATAGGAGAACAGAACGAAAAAAATAAACTTGACATCACCAACATTGAAAAAATATATAAACAAAAAGGAGATTTGACTGGGGTTCGATTCGTAGAGTCGTTTTCATAAAACGTGATATGAATAAAAGTTTTGTGTTAATATCTAAAATATTCCATAAGTGCGATGACTGCTTCATTTTTGAATTTAAATAACTACAAAGTTGCCGGCGTGAGTTACCGTAAATAAAAATAATCATAAAGAGCGTTTTTATTATCTATTTCATTACTTATTTGATTTATTTTTTATGCTTAGATACCACCAACTGCTTACTACATATCAAAGTATATAAGCCGGGAGGAAGAAATTGCAATTTTGTCGAATATTTACTCTGCTCCTAAACCTAAGTGGACACAGTTAACTAATAGACGTCTACAGAACTGGGGAGGAATTCCACATAATAAAGGCATGATAGCAGAAGACGTACCTACATGGCTGAATAATTATATGGAGAGAATTCATGGATTGAAGCTTATGACCGAGAAAAAACCAAACCATGTGTTGGTTAATGAATATTTACCCGGACAAGGGATAATGCCACATTTAGATGGATCTTTGTTCTATCCTACAATAACTACAATATCTGTAGGGTCACACACTGTCTTGAAATTCCTAGAACCTGTAATAGAAGAAAGCAGGAACGCATTGAAGCATGTTTTCTCATTATTGCTGGAACCAAGAAGCTTATTAGTCTTGCAAGATAAATTATTTACAACATATTTACATTGTATTGAAGAAATAGAAATGGACACATTAGACAGTAATGTTGCAAATTTACATTTATGTTCAAATTTTTATTGTAGAAATGAAACAATAAAAAGGGATAAAAGGATATCTTTAACAATAAGACATGTTCCTAAAACAACAAATTTTAAAATACAAATAGGAAATAAATTGTTTAAGAAATAACTACTTTTTTATTCAACTATTAATTATCATTTGTGATCTTAATGTAATAAGTTAATAAGTTTACAACCAGCTTTTAAAACCTCAAAAAGAATAGAAAAAAAATAAAATAACATATAATCAAGTTGGTTCATTTATGTAAATGGACATTTAGTACAAAATTTTCTTCCTAACATGAATTTTCTTGGTTTATTTCCAAAGAATAAGTTTTTAAAATATATTTTTTATAATAAAACTGTATACAGAGCATGTTCAGCTGGTGCGGATGCGGGAGAAGCTGTCAAGCAAGAAAATAAGAGTGGAGTACATGATGGAAGCCCTAAAGGTACCAAGGTAAATATAATTATACAAATAAATAAATCTTTAATTAATAGAAAGGACTGTCTTCGCGACTGTGGTTTAAAAGTTTTACGCTTTTAGGGATAGGCAGAGATGAATAATAATCTTTACACATCTTCATAGCTTCTATCATATCCCTTCATGCATTGTGTACAGTTTACGGCTTTTTTTAAATACTAAATTTGTCTATATTGTAAAACACGCATTATTTTATTTATTATGTTATCGCGGAATTAAGTAATAAGAAATCAATCTAGTATTTCATTCACAAGAACTTAGAATAAACCTTATTACTTATGTTATTTTGTATATGTATAGGTATACATACATATATACTGTGTATTAATTTTTTTTATTGTAGCTCGGCATGTGACAACACTCCGCCTGATGTAAAGCTAGAGTGCGGTCCATGAATGGAAACAATAGCTACTACAGAGAAACCTGTGCGGGTAGCAATCGCCTCCACTATGCCGACTTGAGGAGACGAGCATGTACCATCTTAGATTGATAGTGCACACTCCTCTCGTTATACCTGGCTACTTTCAAACTATTCCCGAAACGCAACAAAGTCACTTCACGGGTGTTACATTCGAAATTGGTGGTACTGCACTAAGACGGCAGACTGGACTAATAACCATCATCAGTCTGCCTACCACTCTTTAATAGCGACCAAAGTGCATATAACAAAGTTACATTGGTCAGAATTAGCGAGGTTCGAACACGGGTCTCATCGATCGTGAGTTCACGTGTCTTACCGCTAGACCACGGCCGATCTTGTGTTGTAAATAAATATAACATGTTATCAGAGAATTAGGCATTTATTAAAAAATATTATTTACAGAAAGGTGTTGTACTTGGCGTATATGAGGGTAGTGATGAATTTGTTTTGACTAAAACTGCTGAAGAGTTCAATGGAAACGCTGACGGGAAACTTAGCAGTCGTCTTAATGAGTGAGTTCCATATGGATACTATCAACTATAACTTAAACTAAAAATCCATTTAATTTTGGTGGTTCAGACTGCAAGTCTCCCCGAGCCGGCATAGTGGAGACTGGAGACGTATAGGTTGTCTGCAGATACTTATCTGTGGTAGCAGATTATGGAGTGCAGTTTTATATATTTAACATCAGGCAGAGCGTGGTAAAACGTTGAGCTACTGTTAAAAGACAGTATTAAGTTTATTATTATATTTTGTCAGGTTACGTTGTTATATGAAGTTAGGTAATGCATCAATATTCACTGACATAGTGCCGGGTGTGACCGTTGCACTCGCCTCACTCGGACCACAGGATGCTGCGTATGATAATGTTGAACAATTAGATCATGCAAGGGTAAGATTATTCTGCTTTAATTAAAATTGCAATTCGTAAAGAGTGGTGGTTGTTAACCCAGATTGCTGTGATGAGGTAGCACCACCACCTTTTATAAGAGTGCTAGGCAGACTAATGATGTTTATTTGTCCAGTCTGCCGTCCTGGGGTAGTACCACCACTTTCGAATGTAACACCGGTGAAGTGACCTTGTCGCGTTTCGGGAATAGTTTGAAAGTTGCCAGGTATAGTGAGAGGAGTGTGCACTGTCAATCTGGATGGCACATGCTCGTCTTCTCAAGCCGGCATAGAGGAAGCGACTGCTGCCTGCACAGGTTTTACTGTAGTAGCAGTTGTTTTCGTTCACGGACCGCACTCTAGCTTTACATCAGGCGGAGTGTTGCCACATGCCGAGCTACAATTTAAAAAAAAAGCTTTCAAGTGTAACAGTTGTTCATGTTCATGGTTTTAGGAGAATGTTCGTATCGGCGTCGGCGCTGGTGTTAAGAGGCTGAAAGAGGAGGGTTGTACTGATATCAGTGTTGATCCCACGGAAGCACCTGAAGCTGCATCAGAAGCGGCACACCTCGCTGCATGGAAGTAGGAAACAATTGCATTATTTCTATTTACTACTGTCTTAGGGTACTTTCGAATATAACACTCGTGAAGTGACTTGTTTGCACTGTCTATCTTGATGGTGCACGTTCGTCTCAAGCCGGCATAGTGGAGGCGGCTGCTGTCTGTAGACAGATAACTGTAGTAGCAGTTGTTTCCGTTCGTAGACCGTATTCTAGCTTTACATCAGGCTGAGTGTTGTTAAAAAAATTTACCAACTCAGCTACGATCGGTCTAATGCTATGAAAACTAGAATAATAGTAGAGAATGCCTTTATATTTCAGGTTCGAAGAGTTCAAGTCTCCAGGTTGTAAGTCGCCACAGATACATGTGTCATCTCACGGCGCGACTTCAGAGCAATGGGATTCTGGAGCAATATTGGGAGAGTGTCAGAATTGGGCGCGATATCTCGCTGATATGCCTGCTAATAAAATGACGCCTGTTGACTTAGCACAGGTGACGACAATGAATACTTTACCATCATACCACCGATAGTGCCGGATTTAAGCATAGGCAACATAGACCGTTGCCTATGGGCCGCTGAAGTCTAAATCCGGCGCTGACCACAGATATAGTATAGCAACAGTCGCCTCCGCTATGCCGGCTAGAGGAGACGAGTATGCACCGTTTAGGTTCATCATTATACCTGGCTACTTTCAAGCGTAACTAAGTCTTATGGGATGACAGCTGCCTGCAGACATTCCTCCACGGTAGCATCAGGCGGGGTGTGATCGCATGCAGAATTACTATAACAAAAACCTTTGTATTGTTAAAACAGGCAGCTTTAGACACACTGTGTCCACTTGGGGTGCATGTCGAAGCCAGAGATCACGACTGGATTAAAGCACAAAACATGCAGGTGACTCGATTTTAAACTTACAAAGACCCTGCTGACTTGTCGCCATGCCGGCTCTGTCGCTGTTCAAATATTGCTGGATTTTGACCGGTATCAATGTAACTGTGTTATATATGTTTAATAGTATTCGGCGTTACTTTGTGGAAATCTATTACCAAAAATATTTTCAACACTACTTCGCAACTAATTTCCGCTAATCAATGTTAGATTTAGCATATAAGTTATTGTTAATTTGTTAATCTGGGGCAAAGTCAAAAGCCAATAATCAACATTTTTTTTTTTATTATTGTAGCTAGGCATGTGACAACTCTCCTCCTCATGTAAAGCTAGAGTGCGGTCCATGAATGGAAACAACTGCTACTACAGAGAAACCTGTGCAGGCAGCAGTCGCCTCCACTATGCTGGCTTGGGGAGACGAGCGTGCACCATCCAGATTGACAGTGCACACTCCTCTCGTTCAGAGCGAGTTCAACGCGACAAGGTCACTTCACGGGTGTTACATTCGAAAGTGGTGGTACTGCCCCAGGACGGCAGACTGGATCATCAGTCTGCCCACCACTCTTTAATAGTGCCTATAGACACTGAGCGACCAAAGTACATACAACAAAGTTACATTGGTACCGGTCAGAATTTAGCGAGGTTCAAACACGGGACTCATCGATCGTGAATTCACGCGTCTTACCGCTAGACCACGGCCGCCGTAAAATATATGGGATTTGACGTTTTTATTAACCACTAATTTAATTGTATTGTGTATTGCAGGCATTTCTAACAGTTGCTAAAGGCTCTTGCGAAACACCAATATTTCTGGAGTGCACTTACTCCGGTGGGTCTGGTGCACCCATTCTTATAGCTGCCAAAGGTGTCACCTTTGATAGGTAAGTAATGTAAGTGGATAAGTTTTTGTAAAAAAATCAATACGAATATAAATTTATATTTCAGCGGTGGTTTGTGCCTGAAGAAGCCGAAATTTATGGAGGAAAATCGTGCCAGTATGTCTGGAGCCGCAGCCGTACTTGCAGCCATCAAAGCAACTGCATTGTTTAAGGTACACTTTTGTTATCAAATTAATAAAATACCTCAATAAAAAAGCTAATAATGACTTTATGCAGACTGTCGATTTTGATTAATCTTATTGCGAAGTTTTGTAATATTTGCAACCATCGTGCTCAAATCAAAATAAACACGGTAATAACGTGTTTTAAGTTAATTAATTTTGCGAGTAAATAAATGTTTTGTATGGAGCATAAAACACGAACCTATCGGCGACGCAGTGAACTAAAAACGCACCATACAGAAAAATATCTATATTTATAAGGTGACTTAGGCCTTGTTGCACCAGAAGGCCTGTTACATTTTACAGTGACTTTAACGGTTACGGTTACGTTTACATTTACTCCATTCGCGTTGCACCATCGCGGTAAATTCATATCGTTATCGTTAAAAGGGTGGCTGATGTAATTAGGAGTATATTCCCGAAAAATGGCATTGGTTTAACAATTACTTTAACTTTGTCCAGCCAAAATTCGTTGGTTACGGTTAGCGTAAATAACGGTCAAAAGTGACAGGTTTTTTTTCATGAAGCAATTAAAATTTTAACGATTACTTTAGCGTTAATTATATAACATTTGTGTTCTAGCTACCTATAAACATAGCGTGCGTTATACCACTATGCGAGAACATGGTGAGTGGGCAATGCATGAAAGTGGGCGACGTGGTGACGGCACTCAACGGACTGTCCATACAAATTGAGAACACGGACATGGAGGGCAGACTCATGTTGGCTGACGCGCTCGTCTACGGGCAACACAAACATAAACCTTCACTCGTCCTCGATGTTGCTACATTCACACGTTAGTCAATCTATTAATTTTTTTTATTGTAGCTCGGCATATAACACTCCGCCTGATGCGAAGCTAGAGTGCGGGCCATGAGTGAAAAACAACTGCTACTACAGAAAATCAAGCGGCCGTGGTCTAGCGATGCGACGCGTGAACTCACGATCGATGAGACCCGTGTTCGAACCTTGCTAAAGACCGGTACCAATGTAACTTTGTTATATGTACTTTGGTCGCTCACTGCTTATAGGCACTATTAAAGTGTGGTAGGCAGACTGATGACGATGAGCGTTCCCTGTTGACAGTGGCTCGTCCAATTACATTACAAATAGTCCCGGAAGGAAACCAGATAGTCACCGTCCGCAATAGCCCCCTGTCTTGAATTAAACCTGTGTAGAACCTGTTTCTATTTTCCCACCAAAGCTCCGTGGGAAGTTTCAGTAAAGATTCTACCACTTTACTGAAGCAAATTTTGACTTGACTGAGACTTGACCTGAGTGTTTAGTGTGATGAATGAATGGCGCACAACATTATTAACTTGATGCAAAAATATGTACATCGACACTGGCAAATTGTTATAATGCCATATAAAACAAAAAAACTTTAATTAATTAATTATTTTGCATTAATTTCACATCCATAATTTGAATTGATATAAAATAAACATTGTGTTCCAGATGGTATACTCCTAGCGATGGGTGGTGGTGCATTCGGCTGTTTCAGTAACAGCGGTGAAGCGTGGGAGATGATGATGGCAGCGGGCGCAGAGACCGGCGACAGACCATGGAGATTCCCATTATGGAAATATTATCATCATCAATTGACCGGTTACGTTTCACCGCTTATACCAATCCCATAAAATAATACAAGGGGTTAAGTATCGAGCCGGCATAGCGGAGGCGGCTATTGCAGTAGTCGTGCCCTGGCATAACGTCAACGTAAAAAAGGCATTTCAACCTGGATGGTGTAAATTCGTCTCCTCAAGCCGGCACAGCGGAGGCGATTGCTGCCTGTAAAAATTCTGTAGCAGTTGTTGCCGTTCACGGACCGCACTCTAGCTTTACACTAGATGGAGTGTTGTCATATGCCGAGCTACAATTAAAAAAAGTATGTCATTACAGACGAGCCAGCTGTCGATCTCCGCAATAAGGGTTCGGGACGAGCGGGTCCTTGTCTCGGTGCCGCATTCCTCGAGGTTCGTACATCACATCATACATCAGGATACATCGATGAATTATAAAATTTTAATATAAATACCGATACCGATATTTGTATTAAATCGGCGATACCGATACCTATACCGATATCGATGACTTAGTATATAAATTTATCAAACAATTAATGAATTATGTATATTATGTTGTATGTGTGTGTGTGTTTGTATTGTTTTTGTGTGTTGTGTATTATGTGTTATTAAGCATAAAAGTTACTTGTAAATATTTAAAAGATGCATTGAAGAGTGAGGAAAAAAACCAATAATTTATTTTTTGAATGTTATTTATTTATTTTTAATCAATAACAAAATTAGGTTACCTATACCTACAATATATAGGTGTATACAAGTCAGTAATAAAAATCTACTTTCGGTAGATTTTTATTGAGAAAACATAATTTATTTAAATTATCAGAAGATAATCTGTTGCGCAAATCATTTTGTACGAGACCTGCGGTTGAAAAGAGCCGTTCCGAAGCATTTGATACGACATCGCGCGCTTTTTGAACTGCTCGATATCGGTTGCATTATATCGGTCGATAAATCGGTATCGGTATCGTTACATCCCTAGTTAAAACATCATTGTGCGTTTACTTCAGAACTTCATCTGCGGCCCATGGTTACATCTAGACATAACCGGTGTGGGCAAGCTCGCCGCAGGTCGCGGTCCACCGTATCTATCATCACGAAGGATGACAGGAAGACCGGCGAGAACATTAGCACATTTCCTCAGGTTACTCTCTAAAGAGGAAAAGAAATGATCAATTCTGTCAACATAGTTTATTAAATTATTTTATATTATTAGTTATTTTTATTAATGATGGAATTTCGATACGACCACGTCGGGTGCGAATCGAATCCCGCCATGTTTATGTGCGTGTTAATTTTTTTACTAAAGGACAACACCCATTCTTGGGCCCACTAGATATAGTTTGTTAACAATATACTAAATTAATATCTTATAATTTTTTCATATTATATCAACATCGTTTACCAATCAATCAATAGACAATGTTTTAATTGCATAAAAACAGATATCATCAACTATTAAAGCATTCAATAATAATAACTTCAAATATTGTATCAGAAAAAGTTTAATTACTCAGTTGATTGGTGATAAATAGTCTAGATTTATTTTTCCACAAAATGAACTCAAAATCATCGACGATCTCGAGAAAAAATTGTGGGCCCACTTCTCTCAGGTGAATTTTCAGGGCATTCTCCTTTTCATCGTTTAATATTTGATAGTTTTCACGTCACTCAAAATTTGGATTGATTTTCATAACCGAGTCAGCCAAAAAAGGATCAAGATTGATAATTAATCTCGGGCGTATGTAGAGAAATGAAACAAGAGTATTTTAATTTACCGTAAGTTTATTTAATTCAATATTAAGTGAACTGTACATTGACATTCGCTACACATAATTATAATAAGAGATAAAAGGGAAAAAGAGCACTTTTAGTATATTCAAATAGTGACTAAATTTTGCCAACAAACACTGATTTAAAAAACTACAGATCGCCGCGCACAACAAACACATAATTTGCTTCAATACATACACCTTTAATAGTCACATTCGAAGAGACAAACGACATTACTATTGTCATTTAAATAATAATAATAATTTCAATATTAAAAACAGAGTAAAGCAATCATTTTGATACCATCTGAAGTTTTATAAAGCAGCATCCACTGCCGACCAATGAGCGGCGTGCATTCCAACACTGGTACGACGCATATTAGCCTAATACATATATAAATATATATATTAATAAATACCTATCTAATGTATACAGGGTGCATTCGCTAAGTACAATAATTATAAATTAACTCGTGGAATATAATAATCAAGATGTATATGAGAAGCGGCTCCGTACACCGACGCGACAAACTTAACGTAAATTACTTAAAAATATATTATTAAGTACTATCATAACAATAATAAACATAAACGAGAGGACATTTTAGTGAAACATATAACAATAATGATCAGCGGAGCGTCCCTGCGCACCCTGTATACGCGCGATGTCGCACGCCGCCGCACGGGAGGGGAATGCGAAATAAAACACGGATGCTTATCGACCTAATGTGAAGAAACGTTTATTATGTCTTTTAAAGAGAACGATGCCGAGTCGAGCGACGGTGAACGGAGCCCGGCTGTCTGCCACGCGAGGGGCCGCGTCGCACTACCGAATCACCGAATATTAATAAAGAGAATATTATCTTCACACGCATCATGATCGAAATGAGAACGGAAGGGTGCCGGCCGACCGCGCGACTCCGCACGCCTTCGCTTCGCCGCCGACTCGCACCGCTCCGCTTCTAATTTTCTTACATAGTAAAATTAACCGAATATATTAAATCTAAATAAAAAGGACAGACGGCCGAGGCGGCCGAGCGCGCTCTCATCCACTGAAATGATGTAGTTTAATATGCAAACACTAGAGAAATGCAGGTCCGATACGATGGTAATAACGTGCGCCCGAACGAACACACTCACTCACTCGAGCACTCGAGGACGCCTCACTTCGACGTCATCATGGTCACGAACTCTGCGAATACAACGGAAACATCCATCAGTCCGACGATATTCGGTATTCCCGGGGCCCGACCCGCTACGGCGCGACAATTACGAACAACAAAATAATCAAAACGTGCCATAGAGAGCGGGAGAGGCGGGAGAAGTAGTGGGAGACACACACAGAGCCGACATGCCACTACGGGTTGTTGTGAAATACCACCCACGGAGTTATCGAGACGACGCCTATGAACGCGCTGCTTGCTGCTCGTGCGAGACTGGGGACGGAGCGGGAGTGGTATTGCACGAGGACTACACTATGCATGCACACTACGGGAGAGCGTTCCTTTAGGTCGCATACATCTCGCGTGCAATCTTGTCGTCGCTTCAATTACGTTTATCGAATTGTCAGACTTTACAGTGTATTTGTTTATTGAACAAGATTGCACGCGAATCGGTGACGTGTGTATGTATGAGTGTGCGATAGAGAGGGTTACGACTCGGGTACATATACAGAGGGTGAAGAGATGTCTAATTAATAAATGAACGAGCAGCAAACATTATACCTATTTTTGGGTCAGTAGTAGGCCGTCGATCACGCATGCTCTACGCGTGATGAGAGCTGAACACAACGGACATATATATACACCACCGCGACATTATTATATCTCATAGTGAACAGCCCCTCAGCGCACAAGACTCGCAAGCCCCGCCGTACATAGCATACTTATTAGTTAATATACAAAAGCAATAGCAAAGACTCGAGAATGCACGAGACAAACCCTACGCCTATACTAAGTTAATATCAAATTCGTACACAATATTCAAAATATATCTACATTTACTAATAATAAACATTTACATATTTTATTTAAAAAGTAGTATATCGAGCATTATTAATTTTTATATATATTTTTTTAAATATTTAAAACTGGTATGTCGCAAAAATACGTAACCGTGTAAAGACCAAGTTTGTTCAGTATGATGAACTCTATTGATTTTTGTTTTTTTTTTAAATGGCTATACATCGTAAAATAGATGTATTCTGAAAGATAAACGATTTTCGATGGCGAGCTACCCTACCCTACAAAAACTACCCTAAAATATTTCCGTTCTAAAAATACGTTTTGCCACAAAAAGGACTTTATATTAGTATTTTAATAAAATCATTACAATTGACTAGAAATAGACGAGGACTATAATATTAGCTACTCGGTGTATACAGTTATGTATATAGACGGGGCTTTTTAGTCTGTGTTAGGTTAGAAGGGTAATATCACAGAGAAAGTTGCGAGCGGCCAACGCGCGGCTAGCGGCCACCATCTCGTGGGGTGAAAATGATTTTGGCGATTTCATGGAAGTCTGCAAAGAACGGCAGCCGTCAGACACTACCCGCGGACATCATCACTACAGGCGACATGGAACTGACGACGGACACGTTCATGTAAAATAGAAAAACGACAGACATCATGCGATTCGAGCTGACACTTCGCCGCTGATGCATTATTGCAAAGATACTATAAGCGGCGAATCGAAGGTATGCGACCGTTGTCAATTCCATAATAACATATAAACGAGATCAAAAGACGACACGTGTCGCGAGTGGGGGCGTACACTTGCGAGACTGACCGAGTACATGGCGCCGGGCCAACTGCAATTCGGAATTATTCGCTATTATTATTGCCCTATACAATAACAATGCGACACTATATATTACTGTCGCGAAAGAGTGACCGAAACGATCGCCACCACGATACCGTTTCGGTCACAATTATTGATAACAAAATGTGACAAACGAACACAGCGATCGATCTACATAACATGATAGCCACAACTGCGACGAGGTAACACTAACTACTACAATAGCTGATTGATTACGTGCTCATATCGGTGGTGGTATCTCACTCTAATGTTACACAAGAAGGCGAGGGTCTGCGATACGATACGGTGGTGGTGGGTGTCGTCTATTTTATTAGTACGATCGTGGACGCAATTGTGACAGCAATGCAGACGTGTCACTCCTGTCATAATTTAATTATTGTACAGAAGTAACGGCCGTTTCTGTCACAGTAGCGAGCACTCGACAATTCCTACATCCGAATAGTGCACTCCGACTGACCTTCATAATTGACCTGTCCGTCACCGTCGATGTCGGCCTCGCGGATCATCTCGTCGACCTCCTCGTCGGTGAGCTTCTCCCCGAGGTTGGTCATCACGTGACGCAGCTCGGCGGCGGAGATGAACCCGTTGCCGTCCTTGTCGAACACGCGGAACGCTTCGCGGATCTCCTCCTCGCTGTCGGTGTCCTTCATCTTGCGCGCCATCATCGTCAGGAATTCGGGGAAGTCTATCGTGCCGTTGCCTGGAATCATCGTGATGTAAATGTTATTAACTTTATAATTTTCAAGAGTCGCAACAAGAGGTACACAAGGGAGACATTTAAATGCGTCGTACATAACTCGTGTGCAGTTTAACGGCTGCCGTAACACGACGAACGTGACACAGGAAAAATAAAACGCACAAACTCCGCCTACGAGCCGCTCGACGACGACTTGGCATTATGTTTTATATTGTAATAAACTCTCGCGGTTTACCATTAGCGGAAGGCCGGAGAATGCATGCGGCGATGCTCAAATAATGCAAACGGTCACTCGGAATATTAGTCACCTAGTTTCTAGAACTTTCCATAATAATACGCGAGCGTCCGTCCGCTGAGAGCCCAAGTAGAGCCATTTCGAGGAATTCACGGCCGCGCAACCGAAACGAATATATTTTTCCCGTAAGCTAATAAAATTTGTCTGGTAATAAAGGCGACGTATTAATAGACCGCACACACGCGAGTGCCCTTTCACGTTCGCCGACAATACACAGAACATTATTATAACGCAAAACGTTAATTTATACCAATATTAATTAGTAACTGTGAAGGTATGTTCGTTTGTCCCCCGAGGCTGGAAATTAGAATAGGTTGGTTATAGGATACTTTTATTTTGCATTAGTGTTAGATAAATTATTGGACCGATTTAGACAAAAATTGGCACCGCTGGTCGTTGGGAACAGACGCAGCAAGTTATCTCTAAATTCCGCATCAAAGTTACGTTTCGCCTATTCAAAGAAAAAAAGTCAAAAGTCGTTTCGTAATTTGTCAAATTAAAAATGTTTTCTGCAACGGTTTAATCATATGACGAATCGCGTGACCACAAACAAGAGCCACGAGTGAGCCGGCGCATGCGGCTGATAATAAAATGCTATTTATAATACTAATGAATGATAGAAGATAGTGGTTGCTTTTGTTCATGTATTAGTTAATTGTTGTTTTGTTGCTAAACTATTAAACATTATTGTTTAATGATGCGCCCTCAACCGAACCGAGAAATCACGGATGTAGTCGAGACCGAGATCTCTACATCCTACCAATTTTGCACAAGAAGCTGGATTGACTATTGCATAAAAAAGTCAACTAAACGAAACAAGATCAGCAAACGCTCGTGTTTTTTTATAAATTATTAAAACCCATTTTTTGGGCCCACCTAATAGTTTTGTAACAAAACAATATTCTACATTTTTATTTTATTGATTTATTTTAATATTGTCACGTTTCGGGAACAGTTTGAAAATAGCCAGGTATAACGAGAGGAGTGTGCACTGTCAATCTAAATGGTACATGCTCGTCTCCCCAAGCCGGAAGCCGTCTCCACTATGGAGGCGACTGCAGCCCGCACATGTTTCTCTGTGGTAGCAATTGTTTCCATTCATGGACCGCACTCTAGCTTTACATCAGGCGGAGTGTTGTCACATGCCGAGCTACAATAAAAATAAAAATTATATCAACACATTATTTACCAATCAATAGACAATGTTTAATTACATAAAAAACTAATATGAACAATTATAATCAAAGCATTTAAAATAATAATAACCTCAATATCGCATCAGAAAACATCTAATTACTCAATAACCCGGGTGAAAAAATTAAAATTGATTGCTAATAAGGAAGTAGATTTATTATTCTACAAAATTAACTAAAAATCATCGACAAACTCGAGAAAAAAAATTGTGTGCCCATTTTTCTTATACGAATGGGCAATCTCCTTTAATGTTTGAAATAACAAAAATTGTTCGCTGGACTCATCGCACACAACGTATCCAAGAACCTACTTAAATCACATTGCCTATAAAAGAACAGCAAGTAATCTCAAATTCATGCAAACTAGGACAAATCAACACAACTATTTTTATTCTAATTTTCCATTAGATATCGATCACGAATAAAGTGAAAAACAGAAAGTGTCACTCGCATTTCTAAATATACTCAAGGCAAACCAGATTTCTTAAAAATTATAACAATATTGTGTTATCTCTCCTCGATCATGCATCATAGATTAGCTAGCTATTCACTGTGATCCTATACAAACATAAGTTAAGGTCGTTTGCACCAGAAGCCGGTTAAAGTAACTATTACTTTAACCGTTACGTTTACATTATGGTGTACATTTACTCCACAGGAGTTGCATCACGTCGCGCCTCTCATTTTTGACGGTTACTTTAACCTTAACCGTAACCAGCGAATCTTGGCTTGGTTAAAGTTAAAGTAATCGTCAAACCAATGTTGCTAACGTCAAATGTATGAAAAGTAGCCATATATGTTTTTGTATTATTTTTTCGAGATCAGCCATCCTTTTAACGATAACAATATGAATTTACATGATATTGCAACGCGTGTGGAGTAAATGTAAACGTTTAACGGTCGTCGTCGCCGTAAAAGTAATAGTTTAAGTTCTTCAATGGTTAGCTGAGAGAAAATGCCTAATGGCATTAAGCTCGCCATTGTACAACATTGTGCATTAAAGAATTATTATTATTATTATTTAATAGTGCAAACCACCCTAACTTTCAACATTTGTAATCCATAGATATAACTTAGTATATTATAATTTGAATTAACTTGTAATATTGCATGAAGCATGATGTGTACATACGTGTGGGGTAATAATCTAGTTCTGATCTGTGGTTTCAACTATTATTGTATTATTATGATTGTTACCTGTTGTATATACCTATCTATATATATAAAAATCAATTGCTGTTCGTTAGTCTCGCTAAAACTCGAGAACGGCTGGACTGATTTGGCTAAGTTTGGTTTGGAATTATTTGTGGAAGTCCAGAGAAGGTTTAAAATGTGAGTAAATAAAAAAAATGCTTGGAATATAGTAAAAACAACAATTTCGCTTTCCCTTAGGAACTATTCCTTTGGTTTTGAATGTCAAACATTTGATGTTCGTCCCGTCGCGAAATCAATTAAATTTAAAAGTCGTTCAGAAATCAAATTCTGAGGCATTACGAAGTTTGCCGGGTCAGCTAGTTAATTAATATGTATGTAATTATGTTCTGATGGGAGTCATGGAGTCAACATGTGATCATTAGTATTCTATGTCGCATCACTGCGAGCCTGCCTGGCACTTTCATCATCGCAAACATTAATACAGTTATTGTAGGATGATAGTACGATTATATATTTTTTATATTTGCTCGAGGCATATTAGGCTAATGTACAATATGTGATTGGAGACAGCGAAAATTAAATGTCCGCATCGCCAACGCTATGCCGGCTCAAGCCTATTAACAGCAACATCACTCGTCATATCCACGGCAGATTAGGTTAATAACCATCATCAATTTGTCTACAACTTTTTAAAACATAAAATGTTCATTATTCAGTATTTTCGTACCACATGCCGTACACCTGTCGAATTCCGTGTTGTAATTAAAATTGCAATCGAACTTTGCTATAACCCGTCTATAAATAGCGTCGGGAATCGAACCCGCCGTACTCATCTGTTGCCAGCCAATACGATCTAGGTGTAATGTGGACTAAGAATAGATACGCTTACAATGTAGACGAGCTGACGAGTCGCAGGTGATCTTTACGATCAAGATGACTATTACAGGCAACAGTCACCTTCGCTATAGATTCGCTCGTCCCGTACTGATTTATTGGGCGACAGAGGGGTTGCTCACGCGATTGCGTGTCGGTTTATGTAAAAAAAAATAATAAAAATAATTCAAAAAAAATAAACCGAAGATTCCCTAGGTAAGTATTGTCTAATATCATGACGAAAATAAAAAACCTAGCTATTAATAGTTTAGAAGATAAATGGTTTTATATTTCTAAAACAGGGGTTACTTTGCATTAATATTTTTTTTTTAAATATTTTTATATTATTAAGGGCGACCAGTGGTGGGAATCATTATGCTTCTGTTAAGTAGACCAATCCTATGGCGAATGATCCACCTTTAGGTGCCACATCTTACACAATAAACCAATAAATTGTAGTATATAAAAAAAAAACTAATGATATTTAAAACTATTTTTTATTTAATGAAGAGGACATGTTTTGATTGTGTGTAGATTAACATATATATTTTTTAAATAACTTTGTTACGGTTTATGGAGAAAAAAGGTTTTAATCTCCTTCAGTTCCAGCGCAGTTCACATTATATATTCCGCACTTTGTTGTAAGTTGATACACGCACACAGCTCGCCCAGCAGACCGCAGCAACACCACAACATGTCATCAAGGACTATTATATCATTTTACGTTTATTATTATTTATTACACACGTTAATTAATTAACTTCATACAGGCTATTAATAATGACATAGCGGTGCTGGCTGGTAGATAGATAGGCTTCGAAATTTTATATTTATATATTATATTTATTTTACAATTTAATAAACAAACAGAATAAATAATATTTATACAGTTAAAAAATGAACATTTCTTCCACTAATGCGAAACAGACGCAAGTTCGATTCAAAATTCATTGTACGTTAGATAAGTTAGTTTATTGAAGATAGTGTTGTACGTTTTTTTGATGAGCGCTTGTAATCGTAATACAGAAGGTTCCTAGAACTGTAACGAGAACGCTAATCCGCATAATATTTAATAGTGTTAATGCGAGAAAACGTATTATAAACGTTCACGTGAAAAATAATTATATTTCAAATGAACGCGGCGTTGTTCTCAATCATAATAAAAACGCAAAACAAAGCATTCACGTTTATGCAAACGCGAAAACTAATTCCTAATTAACTCAACTGATAGAAAATAAATTACTTTTGTACTAATCAAACATTTTTTAATTAAAGTTAATCTTTTATTAAAACCACACTTTAGTCAATGCATGATTTTTTGTTTTGAATTAATAAAATCGTATATTATAGGAAGAAGATAGTATGTGTATACTTTTGGCAACAATATGCATTTAAGTATAAAAAGTCCAACTCTGCCTATCCCATATAATTTGCATTAAAATACCTCTCTCTCTCTCTCTGTGTGTGAAGCGAGGGAGAGTATACACAACTGCGCATCTCAAAACAAGTATCCCGCATTTCCAAATAGTATATTTTGTATAATGATAATAAATTCTCACTGCCAGTCTGTTGCTTTTCCAAGTTAAACAACTGAACACATTTGGCGAAGCGATAGCATGCAACTTAGGGAAGGACACAGTCTACCGATGCCTAAAAAAATACTCGAAGGAGCGGAAAATGTGATCAAATGTATAGAATATTTTGTACCATCTATTTAACAGCGTCTTTTCCGCTTCCACACCTTCGCCTATTTTTTTAAATACAATTAGTGTCACCGAATTTCGTAATAACAAAACTCAATGTTTTCAATTTTTATTCTTGAGTAGCTTCGTGTACACGTGCACTGTGAAAGGATTTTGCAAAATGATCTGAACCGGAAGTGACCTTGACACCTCGGAAACTGTCGGGGCGATTGTTCTAAAGAATGACATCTTACAAAATAAAATAAAAATTGAACAAAACAATTTTTCTAAAATAAATCTGTGCAGTAATTAGTTTGTAAATAACGAGCCTTAAAATATAATCAAATAAGTGACACACGATAATGGAATCTAATTCATACGCAACAAGGTCGAGCCCAGTACTGCAAGAACATCATCAGAATGATATCACCGCGAATGAGTCAAGGAATCGTCTGATATCATATGCAAATATTTTTAATACACATGGAAAAATATTTTTCAAGCATCAAATAAAATCCCGATGAGGTGAGGCAGCGAGCTAGTGCCACACATATTATAAATGCAGTAAAACATGCCAACGAAACATAATGAAATTCAGCATAGCGGTAAGTAGACAGTCCGTTTATCGTAGAACAATTGTTATTGATATGGATTAATTTAAAAGGTTCCCTAGGGATGGAACGGGAGCGCTGAACAAATAATATACTTGTTAACAATTCGTATTCTCTTTATCTCGTTTGACATATAAATATCTAATAACATCAAGCCGTCTTTACAACACAGTAATGCCAGTCTTCAATCTGCTTTCCATTAAGAAAGAGTTTGCAAGCAAGCGGTTTTTCCAGTACCATTGCGAGCAAGCAGTGGAAGGCCGGCATAACTTGTAGAATCATACGATCGTTGAAGTAGATCAGCCAAAGCAGAACTATTTAAAATAAACATAATAATATGGATTTAAATTTGAAAGAGACAACAGTGGTCGCGATTCACTGAATTCGGGCTCAAATAAATAAATAAGGCGTAACACATTGTTCAATGACAATATATCTGTTACAATGTAACTATTAGGTAATCGTTGTTATCTCGTGACCGACGACGTCAACGTTTCCGACACGAATACCAACTTTATGCAACTTAGTTAATTAAATCATGAAAAACTTAATAATAAAAAATAAACGACAAAGTATCTACAATGTATGGAGTTGCAAGAAAGTAACCTTAAAATAAAGTACTATAAATCGCCATACTTCGTGTATTTTTTTTTATCGTAGTTTGGCATGTAACAACACTCCGCCTGATGTAAAGCTAGAGTGCGGTCCATGAATGGAAACAACTGCTACTACAGAGAAACCTGTGCGAGTAGCAGTCGCCTCCACTATGCCGGCTTGAGGAGACGAGCATGTACCATCTTAGATTGACAGAGCACACTCCTCTCGTTATACCTGGCTATTCAAACTATTCCCGAAACGCGACAAAGTCACTTCACGGGTGTTACATTCGAAAGTGGTGGTACTACCCCAGGACGGCAGACTGGACTAATAACCATAATCAGTCCGCCTACCACTCTTTAATAGTGCCTATAGGCACTGAGCGACCAAAGTACATATAACAAAGTTACATTGGTCAGAATTAGCGAGCTTCGAACACGGGTCTCATCGATCGTGAATTCACCGGTCTTACCGCTAGACCACGGCCGCTTATTATTAAACAATCAACTAAAAATAGATAACAAAAATCCACACACGACTCTAATACGGCGCGACGGCAGCGTGAGGCTTCATCTTAACATGTAACGAACGTGTGCAAATATACTTGTCACTTATGTTGTCATATCAATTAAGTATACGACAGAGTTTTGGCGGCCATCTTGAAACATCAGGCACCACGGAGATATATCTATAACCAGCGGACAGATTTTTTTATTGTAGCTCGGCATGTGACAACACTCCGCCTGATGTAAAGCTAGAGTGTGGTCCATGAATGGAAACAACTGTTACTACAGAGAAATCTCTACAGGTAGCAGTCGCCTCCACTATGCCGAGACGAACGTGCACTATCCAGATTGGCAGCGCACCCTCCTCCTCCTGTTATACCTGGCTACTTTCAAGCTATTCCCGAAACGCGACAAGGTCACTTCACGGGTGTTACATTCGAAAGTGGTGGTACTACCCCAAGACGGCAGACTGGACAAATAACCATTATCAGTCTGCCTACCACTCTTTAATAGTGCCTATAGGCACTGAGCGACCAAAGTACATATAACAAAGTTACATTGGTACCGGTCAGAATTAGCGAGGTTCGAACACGGGTCTCATTGATCGTGAATTCACGCGTCTCACCGCTAGACCACGGCCGCTCTAAATTATACCTGGCTACTTTAAAACCGTTATCGAAACGCGACTATGACACTTCACGGGTGTCACATTCGAAAGTGGTGGTACTACCCCACCATGGCAGATTGGGGTAATGATCATCATCAGTCTGCCTACCACTCTTTAAGATTTAAACCCTTTCTTATTAGTAATCAGTGAGACGGTCGAGGTCCACTCGAGTCAGAATAGAATACCGGCCCTAAACCGCGGCTTTCTATTGAGATAAGAAAAACGGTGACATAGTACAGTTAAAGTTTGAACGGACGCGTAGCTTAACGAGGCCACTTGGTCGTACGCCAGCTGACTAACCCGGGCTCTCTGCTGCCTACCCCAAATACCAATCCAACTCTTATTTGCGTAACAATGCATTCCATTTGAACACGTTGCATAATTACTGTTTAAATTCAATTATACACTTGGAACACGTATGCCGTCTTGCGGCATAGTCTCCTCAAGCCGGCATAGCGGAGGCGACTGTTGACTAAAGACATTCTATTAAAAAAAACGTACACAGGAATGTCGTTGTGCGTAATAATGAAGAAATCAGAAATTAAAACGCAATTTGTTCGTTTGCAATAAAATAAGAGAATAAACAGCGACGTCAGCTCTGCCTCTGGTTTGTTTCAAACAGTTCGGCTGACATTGGCTGCCTCTACTCGATTAACACGATATTGACAATTTTATAAAGATGTCAACTCGAACCATGCCGATGTTCAACTCCTCACACCAAATGACGCGGAATAAAAAAACCATTAGAGTTATCGACTTATTGTTATCAAAGAAAAATATATAGACGCAAAATGGCTACTTTTGACACAAGATGCGAGATAAAATTATTGATTAATGATTAAATGTTGTCGGACAGTTCAATGACGAAGACGTGTCGTTACTTATTCAACAGGTAAAGTTTTCGGTCAATACATTCGACTCTATTCTAGAATTAGGTCATATTAATTTTGTATTTTCTTTTGTAGAGTGCGGTCCATGAACGGAAACGACTGCTACTACAGATTAATTCCTATAGGCAGCAGTCGCCTCCGCTGTGCCGAACTGGAAAGACGAATGCGCACCATCCAGATTGACAGTGCACACTGAGTGCTATACCTGGCTCCCGAAACGCGACAAGGTCACTTCACGGGTGCAAGGGGATTGCAAGCTCAGCTCCAGAGAGAAATGTTTGCGCAGTGGTCATCTCAGTCATGACTTCATAAAACAAATTTGCACTCAGATACTTTTCAAACGCCAAAACGCGACAAGGACGCAAGATTATCATGTTTTATACAGAGCAACATCCGTGGAGATGCTGTTTCATTTAGTCATGAACAGGATGAGGTTCTTAAATTGTCAACCTCCAGTGATGCCTCTTGCATTTAAAGAAGTACCTATATAAAGATTTCGACTACCAAGAGAGGGTCAGGCGAGCACCACTCCCAATCGACGGTGTATGGAGAGAGAGAAGTCGCTGGTATTCCATAAACTGCCGACCCCAGGAACATAGTGTGATCTAAGTAGTAGTAGCAAATTGGCAAAATTAGGGTGTATTGTAGGATTTCATTCAATGTACGAGCAAAAATGACCCTTAGCAACAAGAGAAAGAGACTATCTGAGAAAGTGGCGACAAAAAGTTAGTATATTTATGTATTGTACACGGGCTATTGTATTGTGTGTATAATAAAATTAACATTGGTGCTATTTTAGTCGATGAGTCGTTCGCGTTTAGGGAAATTATTCCATGTTCATCAGCACTGGGTGTGTATCTAATTAATTGTTCGCGAGAAACACTCATTTCTTTATGTACCTACCTACTCCGCTGTACCGAAAGTCTACGGTTCATTATCAAGTGTAGGCAGCGGAAATGTAGCACTGTACCTACTAACCGACAAAATTAATTCGTCGCCAGAACCAGTCAAAACTTATTTTAAGATAAACTGCCTTTTTTCTCTAATGATATCGATTAGGTAAATTTTAGGAACGAATTGGCGACAAAATAATAAAAAAAATGTATTAATAAATGTGACGCGTGAATAAAATGACCATATTTGGTTGAAATTCGGCGGTATGCGAGACGTTCGCCGGTCCCATTACGTGTGACATCATCGCAACCTTCGTATAATATTGAAACGGTCGGATCAAGGTCGGCGGCGGCGCGGGACCGGTTACCTATGACGGTTACGTTTTTCGACAATTCGTGTATACAAACATAACTGGCGCGTACGAGCTAAACGCTATACTGGTCAAATGATCGATAAAAGACTAGCACAGGATGTCATATCCAAACGTGATTACGACTAAAGGCGCTCGGCAACAAGACGACGCTTCCACAAACAAGTCAAATAGTTCATTGTCTTCATATACATTTTAACAATGTAATCGCCGGATGCACCAAAAGATGGTGCGACTCAAAGTCAAAGACAGACTAAATCAAAATTGTTAGACAATTGTTTTGTTTTTGTTCCGAATTTCCGGGCCAAAAGCAGCTGAATTCTTTGACCGCGGTCTCTAACCTATTTTCAGTGTGATCCCGGATTAGAATAGTAAACATACGCCCGACACCTTTTCTTTTTGGCCAATCACCAGCTGCTACACTACGTCACATATACGACCATTGAGGATTCCCTTTTTAAAATAATTATGCCATTTAAAAAAAAAGTGCTATTAATGGTCCTTCGAGCCGGTTTTTGACATAGCGGTCGTAGCGAGTAATTAAAACGTCAACAATACAAGCGATACCTTTTCAGAACTGTCTACAACCGAATCGAGTAGTATAACGGTCAGTCAGTCGAACGGAATCTATTAACGGGCAACAAGCCGGTAGTCTGATGGAGTGGCAGAGGTCAGCAACGGGTTAATTGAAGTGGGGGGAGCGCATCAATCGACAGAGAGGTCCCCTCACCTTGTTGCTTCATAAAACACTTTTGCAAATTACGTTATGTCATTTCCCTTCTGTGTCTAACTTGGACATTCACTATTGATCTGCGTTTACTCCATTTCAACTCTGGCATGGACGAAGTTAATGTTTTCTTCTGTAATTCACACCGGCCGTCATAGTTATATGACAGAGAGTCTTGACGCCCAATTTAGGCATTCCACAAGTCATGGTAAAAAATACAATCATTTTTAATTATATCACGACTACCACAGTTCAAAAGCACGTGATATTGTACAATTCAGAGAAGCACCGGCACCGAGTTTAATGCAATAATTATTGTATTATTATTAACAAGTTTATGTATTTTACTATACATTGTTAAGGCTGGTGATATTGATGACAGTCACATTACATACTCCGGCGGCAAAGCGGAGGTGACCGCTGCCTGCACACATTTCTCTAACTCGGCATCATAACCAATTCAGTCTAATTCATTCAATAATATAATCTAAACTCAGTCCGCTTAAAAAGCAACTTAGAACAAAAATAGGGCACATTGAACCGAAAACGATATCATTAAGAAGAATATAGGTCAATCGTTTTAACATAATCGATTGCAGTAGTGAGAGTGAGTGGGCTCTAGAACGTGGCTATCGACCGCCTCCCTCCCGACTTCGCCCCCCTCCAACCCCACTCCATGCTCGGCGAGTTATTTTATTATCCACCCGGAAGATGTTCAAGTTACCCAATAATCGAGTTTGCTGATGAAGCGTCCACTTTAAAGCGATAACAAACGTTTTCCACAATATTTCGAACTTTTTCATAGTAGCTCAGCACTACACTCCGCTCGGTATTAAGTATTAAGGTAGAATTTTATTGTAGCTCGACACATGCCAACACTGCCCGATGGAAAGCTAGAGTGCGGTCCATGATTCCCGATCCAGATTGACAGTGCACATTCCTCTCGCAGCTCCCGAAACGCGACAAGATCACTTCACGGGTATTACATTCGAAAGTGGTGGTACTACCCCAACACTGTCACACGTCTGCCTACCACTCTTTAATAGTGCCTATAGGCACTGAGCGACCAGAGTACATATAACAAAGTTACATTGGTACACCAGTCTGATTTAGCGAGGTTCGAACACTGGTCTCACCGATCGTGTCTTACCGCTAAACCACGGCCGCTCACTTCAAAGCTGATCCCGAAACGCGACTACTAGGACAGCAGAATGAGCTAATAACCATAATCCCATAAACCCAAGTTATTGTCTGGATGTTTTTGCAAATCTTCAAATCTCCGAAGTGCATTCTTCGGCACTTACCTAAGTACCACACATCGAGTGCGAGCGCAGTATTTATGGATACAGTTGAAACAGCATCTTCATTTGTCGTAAAATTTTGGCAGATCGATCAAGTACACACGCAGTTCAACGACCTTTGCAATTTATTCAATTTTATGTTGTCTTTGACTTTTTGGATATTTTAATAACGCCTACTGTTTGACCTCATTTTTTTAAATACTTATTATGATAATGACCTATACTTTCATTCTACAGTATTTGTTTTTAAATTTAATCTATAGTACAGTTTATAGTAAAAAATGTACACCACACCACGATCATAAGAATCCCCAATACCAAATTAACTTTTATTATTTATTGTGCATTTTATTTCATTATCAAATACTCGTCTCCGTCCTCATTTTAAATGTTTAATGTTAAATTTTCATAATAATATAATTTATTATAGTTTGTTTGTTACTAAAATAGTGCATGTAGCGTGGTGGATGGCGCCGGAATTAGTGTGATTTTTTTAAGACGACACACAGACTCGTCCGACCTTCGATATTGATTACGTCATCACTTATTATAAATTGCTGCAATAACACAAAAAATAAACCAAAACAACCATTTCAATTTGCTTGGATTTTAAGGTAATTTAGTTGTAATAAGCAATCTTTTTTGATTGTAGCTCGGCTTTTATTGTCCGCCTGATGTAAAGCTAGAGTGCGGTCCACGAACGGAAACGACTGCTAATACTTCTTATCTCTACGGGCCTCCAGCTTGACAGTGCACACAACACCTCTCGCTATACCTGGCTACTTTCAAACTACTCCCGAAACGCGACAAGGTTACATTCGAAAGTGGTGGTACTACCCCAACCTACCCCGACACGGCAGACTGGGCTAATAACCATCATCAGTCTGCCTACGACCCTTATACACCCTCATTTATTAAAAATAATATACGTAAACATTTGAAACTCATTTATGTAAATGTCCATAAATCAAAGAACTACACTTATAAAATGACAGTCGAGTAAGCCCCCTCCGCCCCCCGCCCGCCTCATGGAAACCTGCCCAAACGCTAAATTAAATATTAATTTCTTCAAACGTATCACTTTCATAAACAGAAATTGAGCGCGGGCACGTTCGCATTCATTGTCCGCTCTTCACGTGAGTTGGGCCAACCTTTTGTCACGTTTTAGACATTTTTCATAGTAGCGCGACATGTGACCGCACTCCAGCCGAGTGTGGCGGGCGTGTCCCGAAACGCGACGAGATCACTCCACGGGTTACACTATAATACTTTAAGGTCCGTCCGAATCAGAAGGCCCTCTAAAATTACTATAACTATTACTTTAACCGTTACGTTTACATTATGGTTTATATTCACTCCACACGAGTTGCACCATAATCGCGCCTATAATTTCGCTTCTACTTTAACGCTAACCGTAACCAGCGAATCTTGGCTAGTTAAAGTAATCGTCAAACCAATGTCACTAACGTCAAATGTATGAAAAGAAGCCAAATATGTTTTTCTATTATTTTTTCGGGACCAGCCACCCTTTTAACGATAACAAGATGAATTTACACGATATTGCAACGCGTGAGGAGTAAATGTAAACGTTTAACGGTCGTCGTCGCCGTAAAAGTAATAGTTGAAGTAACTTTAACGGGCCTTCTGATGCAGACAGACCTAAATATTAAATTCATGACTGATCGCTCCAAATGGCGTCAAAGGTTCGTGTGGTGGTCCCAGTGCAAAACCTGTTATATCAATTATTATTAGCGGGCATTGTTACCGCCGGATACCTGACGACGTCCATTGTTCAATAATGACGCACGCGGAAAATGCTAATTATATTAGTAATCTCGCCTAAGACAGACAACATAACGATTCCGCATTTATTAAAAAAAAATATACATATGTAAGTATCTGAATATAGTTGGTTAAGTTATATATGTCGTTTTTTTTATTTACTACCCGTGGCTTTCTGCCTATCTGCTTCCCGAAGGTCAGCTGGAAGAAAATGCCTTGCGGCATTAAGCTCGCCTTTTGAATGAATTCAATAAAGTTTTTAAAATAAAAAATAAAAACTTTGTATTCATATTATCAGTTTATTTTTCCCGGTTCACCTCCCTCAATAGAACAATATAAAAGCATCTAACGTAAAAAAAGTAAAGGAGAATCACTTGATACCTAATAGTTTGCAAAACAAAACAATATTCTGAAATAATATCTTATTTTTTATTAATTCATTTTAATTATATCAACACATCATTTACCTTTACATTTGGAAAGGATGGATGAAAGGAGATTAACTAAAAAGATCTGCGAAAGTGGATGGCAGCAGTGTCGGAAGCGGGCGCCCTAGGAAGACCTTTCTCAGTCAGATCGGTCAACTGCTGAGAAAGGGTCAGACGAGGAGCACCCTCAACCGACGTGCATGCATGATGGGAGTCGCTGGCGCTCCATAGTTTCTGACTACCCCAGTGGGAACAAGGCGTGAGCTAAGTATACCAATCAATAGACAATGTTTAATTGCATAAAAAAACAGACATCTTCAACTATTAAAGCATTAAAAATAATAATAACCTCAAATATTGTATAGGAAAACATCTAATTACTCAATAACCCGGGTGAAAAAATTAAAACTGATCGGTAATAATTTTATTTTTCTACAAAATTAACTAAAAATCATCGATAAACTCGAGAAAAAAAATGTGGGCCCATTTTTCTTAGGCGAATGGGCATTCTCCTTTACTATAAATATTCACCAGTTCACCCGTGAGAGCGTGATTGGGAGACGAACGAACATACAGTCACATTAAATAATTAGTATAACTATATTTGATTTTCAATTTATGACAACACTCCGCCTGATGTAAAGCTAGAGTGCCGTCCATGAATGGAAACCACTGCTACTACAGATAAATTTCTATAGGCAGCAGTAGCCTCCGCTATGCCGGCTTGTATTGTAGTAATTATTATACTACCTCTGGATTGTATAATTAAAAAGTTCACTTAATACTTTCTAGCTACTTTCATCTCCCTGTGCCCCTTGTACCTAAGAAGATGAAACGTAAACCATTACGCTCGTCTAACTTTTCCAGTTTACGTTAACGAAACGAACCTATCGGTGACGCGTAGAAGCAAAAACATCTCCATACAAAACGCAAATGCACAACATTTCAATGTTAAGACTAGCAACATAGTAATCGCAATAAGGCAGTAGTGCGGGGACGTACGCGGCGATACAATCTTATCGATTAATTCGATGTACACGCGATAATGGCCTACACGCTAATTAGACGTGGCTATAATTCACTAGAAACATACCTACCACGAAATGCGACTTCTTAGTATTTATGCAAATCTGATATTTTTATGTAACAATGTTGCAATTAAAAAAGTGTTGCCAGACCATAAAATATTCTATCCAGTATAATAAAGTATTATAAAATCAAATTAGAGATACCAACAGTAGATCAACATTACGGAATTATAGCCTGATGAGACGATTGCTACATGTATATCTGCAGGTAGCAGTCGCCACCGCCATGCCGGCTCGAGAAGACGAATGCTCAACATCTAGATTGACAGTGCACACTCCTCTCGTTATACTTGGGCTACTTTCAAACGCGACAAGGTCACTTCACGGTTGTTACATTCGAAAGTGGTGGTGGTACTACCCCAACACGGCATAGACTAAACGTTTACTTTTATAATAATTCACTAGCTCCACTCGTGATGTTTCGACAACACGTTCCTCGTGCGTACTGCGAAACTGTGGAACTCCCTCCCGGTGTCTGTGTTTCCCGACACGTACAACATAGGTCTCTTCAAATCGAAGGTGAACAGGTACCTCATAGGCAGGCGTGCTCCACCTTAGACCGCACCACTGCTTAACACCAGGCAGGGTGTGGTCAAACGCTTGCCTATTAAGCATTAAAAAAAAAAATTTTAGGAAAGTCACTCACCATCGGCGTCGACTTCATTAATCATATCTTGTAGTTCAGCCTCGGTGGGGTTTTGTCCTAATGAGCGCATCACGGTGCCGAGTTCTTTGGTGGTGATCGTGCCATCGCCGTCCTTGTCGAAAAGGGAGAACGCCTCTTTGAATTCGGCGATCTGTTCCTCTGTCAGTTGATCCGCCTGCAAACGACAAACAGTTTGTGTTAAAAATTTAAAAAAAATTGCCCGAATCGAACCCACGTCCTCCGCTATACGTGCGGACCACTAAACCACAGCCATTTACGTGTCACATGACAATATTTTTTTCAACAACGACAACCCTTCCAACCGCTCGGTCGACATCACATTATACTAGTTAAATACCACGAATAAAAAAAAATCCGAAAAAAAAAATTAAAGTAACACCCGATTCTAAGTCATCATTCTAAGTCACACCTTAGTCATATCGTAACAAGTAATGTCTCAAACGGCACGAGCACTAATAAGTTTAGCCGATACTATGGACGTTATTATCGTAAATTCCTCGCGATTAGTCCGAGAGTTGATAATGGGACCAGCTGATAACACAATAATTACACTGCGGTACACTCCGCCTACGTCACACTGCGGTCTGATAACACGCCGCAATAATACCGATAACATTGTATTTACAGCACCACAAGGGACTAAAGTACATGCAACGAGGTGAACATGAAGGTCTAATTGTATTTTTTATACAGTAGCCCGGCAGACTGTCTGATGTTAGGCTAGAGTGCTCAGATAACTGTTACTACAAAATAACTTCTGCAGATAGAAGTCGCCTCCGCTATGCCGGCTTGAGGAGATGAATGTGTACCGTTCAAGTTCAGGTTGCACTCCACTTGCCTGCCTACACTTTAAAATTTGAAAATTGAAAGTTTTCATTACCAAGACAAGAGTAATTAAGTAGGAGAAAGAGTAATTGAGTGTGGAAATCAGCAGGAGTTCCGACAGAGTGAGTATAAAACACAAATCTGAAAACTCTATTCACCCCAAGTACTTTGTATGTTTGTATTAGATAAACAATAACAAATCTTAACCTACAATAAGGTAAACTTTGAGTCACATCTTGGAGAGGAAAAAAATTCCATGTTTATACCTATATATACCAACCAATAAGGCAATATTAAATTTTTACCATTATTTTCGAACTTATCATGTACGTAGTAAGGTCTCAATTAGCGACGGTATAATTTTGCTAAAATTAATAAGCAATATTGTTAAAATTAACACAATTTACCAGTGTTTTGCATCTATTACCTCAAAACTGCTTATTTGGGAGTAGGAAATTCGTGGTTTCCTCAATAAGTAATCAATCACTTATTACAAATATACATGGTATATGGTACAGTGGTTAGTAAGTTTCCAGGTTCAATTCTCACAAGAAACAAATTAATACTAATTAGTTAAAAATAAAAAATAGTTTCAGATATGGGTGTTACGGGTGTCAAGTGCATCAGATAGTATGTCTTCGTTCGGAGTGCTTTAGTGACATTTTAAAGTTATTATCCAAGTCCCCACCTACCCCAGACTACATATTGCAGTGACACACATCAGTGTAGTAACATGATAAGATTAAATATTTCTATTGAACAATACATTAGTATTATATGTAATAAACATTATCTACGTACTGATTACATTCAATACATTCATTTCAGGGAAAATATATACTTTTTTGATTGTAGCTCTGCACATAACAACACTCCGCCTGATGTAAAGCTAGAGTGCGGTCCATGAATGGAAACAACTGCTACTACAGATAAATCTCTACAGGAAGCCATCGCCTCCACTATGCTGGCTTAAGGAGACGAGCATGTACCATCCAGATTGACAGCGCACACTCCTCCCGTTATACCTGGCTACTTTCAAACTATTCCTGAAACGCGACAAGGTCACTTCACAGGTGTTACATTCGAAAGTGGTGGTACTACCCCAGGACGGCAGACAGGACAAATAACCATCATCAGTCTGCTTACCACTCTTTAATTTTGCGTATAGGCACTGAGCGACCAAAACACATATAAATGAGCTGCGTGATTTTAAAGTGAGTGATCCTCCATATAGATCATCGGAAGAGTGACGTTTTTTATTATTGTTTGACAAATAAATCTTCCAAATATAAGATAAACTGACAACCTCATTATCATTTCAACTTTCATACTAAACTCAAGGACCCGGATTCAAATAAACATTTTCGTTCAGCTAAAAACAAAACATTTATATATTTTCTTACTTCAACCGTTCAATATTACTTCGAGTTCTATTTCGACATCCACAATCAGCCAAACCAACAACTATTATGAACAAACATATTTTTCATTCGGGTGAATGATTGAGACAGGATAATCGAGACAAAGTCAATTAAAAATATACCAATTGCTACTTATCTGCTAATTTATAGGAAATAATGTGCGATTCATAACAATGATACTACAGGAAACGAGTGACAGCTGCCCCCAGACATTTCCCGCCAAAAATATCATCGCACCCATTACACACATAATGCCCTCTATCAACTCAGAGATGACACTCATGTAATATACGAACTTAATTGCAAATCTAGCAATATTGAACATAATATTGAGTATGAAGCGTCGGTCATGAGATGAGTCAACGCCACTTTGACAGTCGCTCCCGGTGATCGATCCCAGCACCGCGAGACCGTTGGCCGGTCAATTTCTGCGTACAAAATATAATTTTCGCAACACATACACTACGAGCGCCATTTTAAAGCGTCTCTGCAACGCACCCGGCCGAGGTAACGTCATTTCGCCGGTTCCACCTACGAACTGTGGCAGATTTTTCTCGATGTCTTCGCGGTCGTTGTTTCAGTATCGACGCCGTTTTTCCCAGATAATAGCAAAACTAGATCGCTCGCATACGAGGAATTTATAGTTTCGAATCCGTAGATAGAGGCGACGTCGTCGATCCGCATTGCGGTAAAAAACGGCCATCATAATAATGGAGGCCGTCATCACTATAAACACGAAAACACCGAAACGCAGAAATACCGGCATCGAAGGACCCCTCGCGACGTGTACGACGCACCGTTATCGTATTTCATCAAAAACATCACTCACCATGGTAGATTAACTCGGATTATCTGGAGCTACACTAAAAAATCACAGACTGCGCCGCGCAAGCGACCTCACGGACCGACGGTTGAAACGATACTGCCGCCCTCCCTCGCGAGCGGCTGCGCCGGGAAGCTCGAGTCGTGTCAGTGCGGTCGAATTCGGCGGGCGCTCTATTCGAGAGATTTCACGTCCGTGTCGCGATCGCGTCGCTATGCGGTCTATGCGCGTATTGCGCGTGTCCGTCGGACGTGGACGTCCACGCGGGAGATTCGTATCGCCGAGGATATAATGGCGGGTGCGGAGAAGAGAGGCGCGCGCAAGACTCGCTCCGCGCACCTGCAATGCGTCACGAAGCGCTAGGCGCTAGTCGCCACGGAGCCCGGTGCTATGCGGGACTCACCCTACTGTCCGCACCCCCGATCGCCACCCGCCCTCCTCGCCGCTATGCATCGCCACGTAAATAAAACACAAGTGTTGTTTTATAATTTCAATAATGAGCATTGTTGCCGTTCGATATAAACAAACACACTCGACACAACAACCTACCTACGTAACTATAAATAAACCATTATTGCGTGCTTTCATGATGAATGCTAACATGCCGAGAAGTTGTTTGTCAACAAATCGATACAACAACCGACAATACAAAACATTTGACCGATAGGGATAACTTACTTCATTTACAACAACAATAGTGACTTAGTTTTAAGAACATCTAAGTGTACTGAGTATTAATTGGTAATAGCAAATTGTAACTATGATAATATTAATAATAATAAATACCTGAATCAATAACATACGATATGACTATCATGGAGTTATGAAGTTTATTTAAAATCAGGCGCTTTTATTTGTCCCGATTACTTTGGAAAATTTCCAAAAATTACCGCATTCATATTTTATAGATATTGATTACGAAGAATGGTACATAAAATTTATTAAACTATAATGTAATAGGTACATTAAACAATAAATGTTGATAAATTGTACGATAAAAAACTTCTATAAAAAGATAATCACTTTATTAAATTATTATTATCTATTTTAGATAAGATTATAATTTTAAGATTATGATATAGATCGAGTTAGTTAGTGTAATTTTATTATCTGATAATCTGATTCAATAAATTACATTCTTAAAATATGCTGATTTATAATAATATTTAAGTTACGAGACTGTGTAGTATTCAAAATTTCTTATTTTATAAAACGAAATATAGAACTATAGATGAAACTATTTACACGATTGTACCGATAATGGAATTTATCTGCTAAAATGAAACCGTTATTATTCATATTGTGTGCTTCAATAACAATATTCAGAACGTGAAGTGATGTGCACGCGGTACGAATTCTAATTATGTGTACTAAAGTATGAAATATGACAAAATATTGTTGCTGAGTAAAAGTTAATATTTTTGTACATTATAAGAATTATTTGTATAAAAAATATAAATACAAGTTAACGTTTACGTGTGAAGCATTTAATATTTATTTTATTTTATTGTATAAATACGTTTAAGTTATAAACATGCATATGAGATACTATTACAAAATTCCTGTTTTAAATTGTTTTACTTTAAAAAGAAACGGCTGTATTATTTCTAGAAGAAAGCAATAAAGCGACCTTCATTCGCTAGCCACCTCTACACTTTACGACGCAATACCTAACAACATACTGCGGTACATCCCTAATTTGTGAGCACATGTAACATTTCTTTAAAATGAATAATTAATAGCACGGTCGATAATAATTAGTGATATTTTTCAAATAAATGTTACCACTGGATTGATACCACTACTTACGGGACACGCACGCAAAAATACTATATGTATTTCAGTTTATCATCAAGCTTTCCCGAGACATATTATGTTCTGTGCCTATGTAGTCTAGTATAATTTGAATTTACTTTTGAACTCCCTCCATAAAATACAATACAATAAAACTATATATTATAACGTTTGTGATCAGAGAATACTGAATATACTCGTATAAATAAATCTACATACATACTTCGAAATAACTTTGACATGGCCTCTAACCCTCTACATGCGGAGTGCTTTCTAATATCTCCATTGTTTGATTTTAGAAACGTCTGTGTCGTATTTGATTATTAATAACGTTGTCTTTGATCTCAAATATTACGTATATTGAAATTCCAAGCTTTTCGCAGACGAGACCTCCCGCCGATAGACACACTAAAACTAAATAAATCCTAATGAAACTATCCTTTGCGTGTTTACTATGACACGTGTTCTGTGATTCTGAAAGAAAGCGAGCAATGTATACGCAATATTAAACATAATAGTATCAAATAAACGGAGTTTAGTATGAATGTAAAATTAAAAGGCTGGTGGAGTAAACGTCCGCGTCGCTTCATGAATATAAAATAGAAAATTATAATAGAATATATTTTTTGACGTTAAAAGTTGCAAAAGAATGGAAGAAAATACATGAAACACAATGAAATGTCTAGGGTTTGATTCACAATATAGATATACATCTTACAACACCCGCATAAGGGTGGGAGAGTGGGAATTAACATGTGAAATGTTAATCTTTCGTTAATCTTGCTTATCTTATTTCCATCTTCGAATTATCCAAACATTTTTGCTGGTACTAATGAAGCGATATGAAATTGAAAACGTACGATTTATTTCCATTTACAATAACAATTTAATATTTTCATATTAGGGAAACGTTAGCATGTTTCTTTCGAGTTAATCCCGAAACGCGTGTAACAGTAGGTCACTACAGATGGCGGTTGTGAACCGGGGCCTTCTTTACGACCGCACCTCTGTTTTTAAATTAGGATAAGTAGCATAACGACTATTCTGAGATGATAATTAATGTTTAGAAGCATAATTACGGTAGTTTTAGGCGAAGTAGGGTCAGCAGCGAAGTGTTCAGAGCGACGTAACGGCCGCGCAGGGTTTGTTTTACATTAGGGAAGTAAAAGTCCTTTTTCATTTACTGTTTTTAACTTCTAATGGGTTTTTAGACCTTTGATGTGTACATTTAGGTTTTATTATATTTTCTTATTTATATTACTTTTTATTAATATATTTAATATTTTATTCTATTAAAGTCGTACTTTCGAGAACTATTAGGACTCCATTTTTTTAATTTAGCTGCCTTACCTATTTAATTTATTTCGCCACCGGCATAAAAAGTAAATTTAGGGATATAATTTGTATATTTTTAGTAGAAAAAGCGTGGAAAAGTAAC
The DNA here is from genome assembly GCA_948150575.1 of Tinea pellionella. Lineage (NCBI taxonomy): Eukaryota > Metazoa > Arthropoda > Insecta > Lepidoptera > Tineidae > Tinea > Tinea pellionella. Next base: position 117,683 of record OX411254.1, on the reverse strand, counting down.
ATTGATAACTTCCAGATTTTCCGATAAAAGCCCACAAACATTTGAAGGCCCTAACCGCCCCTAAAACATATTTCAACTCACTAGACATGAAAATAAAGCGAAATATATTTTAAGAATTAAAAGTACGTGATAAAGTGCAATAAAAGTCGTTTTAAATACAAGATGGCGGCCGACCGGCGCCATTTCTCTATGACGCATTATGTTGTGCTAAATCAGAAACACACTGCAATTACGCTCTAATTATAAATGCAACACCCCCTATTGCTACGGGTGCACCAGCATTCTGGTGGATACTATATCACATGATAATAATATTATTTATTGTGCAATAATTATGGTTTTTAAAATGTATCATTAGAATAGGTTGACAATAGGCAGCCTTTCATTGCAATTGCGGCAATTTCTTCCAAGCAACCTATGAAGAGTTGTTAGCGTAGATATAAGCAGACAGTAAGTATCTATAGCACAAATAAATAAATAGAAACATAATAAAAATATATATATTCAGTAACATTTATATTATGAGAGAGGATGTTAAAGGGAGAGAACATTATGAGGAGATAGATGAATATCTTTGTTTATTTAACTGGCACTGGCATGGCACATCGATCATGCAGCAAAGCTTTGAAAGTGGATTTGAACCTGCGACGCAGGTATGTAATATTTCTATCAATTTGTATTAATATAAAAACATTTCTGAAAAAAATTGAACCGACTTCTAAATAAAACACAAGGCACTAAAAAGTAAAAAAATAATTTTAATTGAGAGTACATACACACAATTTAATAACCATAAACATGAATAGATGCTTATTATTTATTTACAAATTAATTATATGCATTTTATTTAGCATATATCTGAAGTCGGTGCCAACCAAATTTGAAACTCCGCATTGCTTAATTCTAGGTACATTACCATACATAAAACATGTTTTAAATGCTTGCACCGACTTCAGATATATGCTAGATAAAATGCATATAATTAATTTGTAAATAAATAATAAGCATCTATTCATGTTTATGGTTATTAAATTGTGTGTATGTACTCTCAATTAAAATTATTTTTTTACTTTTTAGTGCCTTGTGTTTTATTTAGAAGTCGGTTCAATTTTTTTCAGAAATGTTTTTATTTTGTAATTTTTAGTTGTAACTGTTGATTGATTGTATGGATAACATTCTAAACGCGGTGTTCAAATAAAATGTGATGAGTAGTGGGCTTATAGACAGACACTCTCGAGTCCTACCCGATAAAAAATGAATCATTAAAATCAATCGAAACATCCCCTAATTTTCCACCCTTAAAGGTGGAATATTTTATTCCTTAAATGGGATCAATCCCGAAACGTACTTTATCAAACAAAAAAAGAATCATCAAAATCGGTTCACTAATGGCGAAATATCCCCTAATTTTCCACCCTTAAAGGTGGAATATTTTATTCCTTAGATGGGACCAATTCCGAGACGTACTTTATCAAACAAAAAAAGAATCATCAAAATCGGTTCACTAATGGTGAAATATCCCCTAATTTTCCACCCTTAAAGGTGGAATATTTTATTCCTTAAATAGGACCAATCCCGAGACGTCCTTTATCAAACAAAAAAGAATTATCATAGTCGGTTTATAAACAGCGAAACATCCCCTAATTTTCCACCCTTAGAGATGGAATATTTTCTTCAAATTTAAAATTGACCAATCACGAGACATACTTTATCCAACAAAAGAAAAATCGTCGAAAAATCATCGAAATCGGTTCACAAACGGCGAAACATCCTCTAATTTTCCACCCTTAGAGATGGAATATTATCTTCAAATTGAAACGGGACCAATGCGGACATATACTCTATCCAACAAAAAAAGAATCATCAAAATCGGTCCACAAACGGCGGAGATATGAGGGAACATCGCCACAAAAAAAAAAAAAAAAAAAAAAAATACACGACGAATAGATAACCTCCTCCTTTTGAAGTCGGTTAAAAAGTAACTTTTAAATAGAAAATACTGAATTTAATTACGCTGACCTGTGGTCCATTATATTTACCGAATAAAAAAAAATCGTTTATGGACTTCACTCCAGCTTTACATCTGGCAAACTGTTGTCATATGCCGCGCTACAATAGAAGAAAAAATCTAAAAAAATACTGTAGATTTATCCCACTGTACGCGTGAAAGCCTGGTAACACTAGTAACAACTAACGATCACAAAAGGTTCTAGTTTTCTTTTTTTCACTGCACTATATATATTTTTTTAATGTTACCAAATTAGATAAGGCTAAAAAGCATTATTTATTTAACGTGGATTTGTTACACGGCATACTGAAGATCGTTGTTTAAACTTTAATTTTTTTTTTATTGTAGCTCGGCGTGGTAACACTCCGCCTGATGTAAAGCTATTGGTGCTATTTGTTATATTGCAAATTTTACAATATATCTGAAGGCTTATACAGTGTTTTTACATAATATCTCGGCAACAAAATAAGTTGTTGCCTATGTAAAAATAAATCTAGTATGTTTTTCTACCAGTTATGAACAAATAATTTTTCGTTATCTTGTGTTAGATTTCGGGCCCTTTTTTGGGTTAACCTGTGTGAAATCGGCGATAACGTGAAGGAAATGATAAATGAATAATACTTTATTATAAATGGGCTTAGTTCTTGTTAGGTTGAAACAACTTGATAGTAGGTAACAATTAATTACAATTTTGTCATTTGTGACCATTAAAATGCTATTTAATTAATTGGAAAAAAGCAATTAATTAACCAAAGGCATTTATACAATTAGCTTATTTTGATTAATTGAATAATCTAATTGATTACTTGTGTACTTAGCAGATAGTATTTATATAGAACATAGAACTGAAATACTCGAGAGACTATTAGGTAGAATAGTTTAGGTTGATCTATTCATACGTAAAATGTGTTATATTTCTAGTCTGGCTTTGGGTGGATAAAGAGCTTTAACCTTTTTTACTGTAGCCTACGCTATGCTGGCCTGAGGAGACGAGTATGCACCATCTGAATTTTAACTAGGTCACTTCACGGGTGTTACATCCGAAAGTGGTTGTACTACCCCAACACGGCAGACTGGGTAAATAACCATCGTCAGTCTGCCTACCACTCTTTAATAGTGTAACACGGGTCTCATCGATCGTGAGTTCACGCGTCTTACCGCTAGACCACGGCCGCTCTAAATAATAATTGTAAGCTATAATTATTATAATCATCGAAAGTGGCTGAATAATTAATCTTAGATGCGAATAATGTATCAGTATCATCTTCCTGGTGCAGGGTTGGGGGAATGTGTGTCAAGGGCGTGCGGATGACGCAGTATCTGCAGAATCCGTGCCCTACTTTGCTTCTACCTGCATTCAAATATTACCAAATAGCACTCGTATGTTACCTCATTTCAATGATAATAGTAGATATACTTTGTAGATTTGTATTGTAGATATTAGAACAATATTAATTAATTATTGATTATTCGCTGATGAAAGAAAGAAGGTTTCGGACCGGTACCAATGTAACTATATTTACTTTGGTCCAAGCACTTGCTTTTTTTAATTGTATCACGGCATATGAAAAAGACATAAGGAAAAAGTTATATGTATACTTTAATGATATTTTTGTTTTATTTTTTAGAATATTTTTGCGCTATCTCTTCGTATCTCAAAATCGCTCTTCAATAGAACAAATACTGAAAGAATATAGTATTGTTAGATGGACCTATAGTGCGAAAGAGACAGCATTCGTTGAAGTTGTTAGAAGATGCTCGTATAAGCAGCGTAGCGTAAAGAATTGAAATTGCCTGTAATTGGTAAACAACTTCGGCGAGAGCTTTCTCGAAGCTTCCTTTAATTTAAATGAAAGCAGTCCTATTTTGGATGTTATACAAACATTCCTGCGATAACGAGTGATACTGAACAGCGACTGAAGGCTATCCTGCGACTATCGTACCACTCCTGCTTCTACGTTATTGTGTGTCGTGTATTATTATACGTAACAGTATTATGGCGTTAAGTTTTTTTTTAATTGTAGCTCGGCATGTGACAACACTCCGCCTGATGTAAAGCTCGAGTGCGGTCCATGAACGGAAACAACTGCTACTACAGAGAAACCTGTGCGGGCAGCAGTCGCCTCCACTATGCCGGCTGGAGGAGACGAACATGTTCGTCTCTATCGTATCTAGATTTACAGTGCACACTTCTCTCGTTATACCTGGCTACTTTCAAACTATACTCGAAACTCAACAAGGTCGCTTCACGAGTGTTATATTCGAAAGTGGTGGTACTACCCCAGAACGGCAGACTGGACAAATAACCATAATAAGTCTGCCTACTACTCTTTAATCGCGCCCGATCGACCAAAGTACATATAACAAAGTTACATTGGTACCCGGTCTTTAACGAGTCGAACACTGGTCTCATCATGAGTTCACGCGTGTCACTGCTAGACCACGGCCGCTCTCGTAAACATAAAACAGCATGATTTCTGTGTATTTTAAAATGCTTTCAAGTGATATTTCTTGTTGTTCTACAATATACAACATCGAAACATGAAATATTAATAAAACTTGTGTGTTAAATAACCAACATTTTTAAACAGAAATAGCTACTCGAACTTTATATACGTACGTTGGACAGCACGCGAAAAAACGCGATCGTCACCATCGTCGTTAACTAATCCCTCTATTAGTGCGTGGCTGTACCACTACTTTCGGATGTTACAACAAGTGACCATGTTACGTTTCGGTAACAGTTTGGAAGTAGCCAAGAGGAGTGTGCACTGTCAATTTGAATGGTGCATTCGTCACTTAGAACCGGCAACACTGCAACTGTTTCCGGTTTATGGAGTGTTAACATAAAGCTAAGAAATTATTAAATACTGTTATAATTGTAATTCTACATAATGCCTATTGGTTTTAAGTAAAGTTGCATTGTATATGAAAGTCGGTATAGTGGTGAGTTGGCAAGTAGTGAGGGCTTCAGTGCCAACACACGCTGCCAAAACCCTCTTATACTTACTTCACTATTGTTTTAAGAAAACTCACAATTGCAACCCATAAGCGTCCGTAAAAGGAATTATAGATGTAATAAGTGTGCCCTGTCAATGCATACAGAGACGCGTATCTACGCCTGATGTAAAGCTAGAGTGCGCTCCATGAACGAAAACAACTGCTACTACAGATAAATCTCTACAGGCAGCAGTCGCCTCCGCTCATGGACCGCACTCTAGCTTAACATCAGGCGGAGTGCGGTCATATGACGTGCATTACAATATATTAATGTTACAATGTACTCACTATAATAAATGTTGCAGTGTGTGTAAATAATAGATTTTAAATAGACTTGTACGACACTCTTGTTTGGCTTCATTGCCTCCGCGGCCTTCTCGACCAATCTTATAATATACACCTAAGTATACAATATACATATATATATCATATACACAATTATACATACATTATTATAATTAACCCGTCTAATTTATAATGAAAAGAGAAAAAGCAACGTTGCCCATCTAATCCATAACCGAACTCAACAAAACAGAAACAGGGGTAAGCAGAAGACATGGAAATTGAGTACTATACTATCACTAATAAAAGATTCATTTAGCACTAAGTGAAGGTTTGTACGTTACATCAATTAAAATCCTACAACCTACCTCAATAAATGAGTTATCTAACGCAAAAATAATAAGATAATTCAATATTTATATAATTGTCAAAGTAACTATTAATGCCGATCTTAATTCTTATTTACATTAAAACAGTCTATGCATTGATATAATACAACTAGATGTGCAATAACGCTCCCAATGTGATACGAGAGAAAATTTGGCCACAGCCACGTTTAGGTTCTCTGTTGGTTAGTATTCGACTTTACGGCAACATTGTCAAATCGTTTGAAGCCGCCTACGGTTTTTTCATGTCAGATGCATGAAGTTTGCAACTCTAGTATACATCTCTATGAGTCTATGACAAAACGCTTCGTAGTAAGTCACCAGAAGTTTACTTATTTAATGCCATTTATAAATTATAATAATAATATTATGTTAAGTGTAATACGGCCATAACTCTGCCCTTAATCCTTGTGTACTTCGAAGAATTAATACTTCAGCATTGGCCATGAAATGTGTGCATCATCTTATAATCCTTAACATGATACGATCTACCTATACGTACAATAAGATATATTGCATGTAGATATATTTTGCGAACAATTTTTTTCGCGTCAAAGTTTATGGCGTCTCGGAAGTTAGCTGCGAGTGCTATTATGTGCAGGTACAGTTAAAACGATAAAATTAAGAGTTAATTTTAAATATGAATAGAATATTGTATATATTCCACCCACGTACCTCAATTGTACTGTGTAGCAACTGCAGACCCACCCGAAGCTTGATTCGTACCATAAAAATCCAGTAAAATGAGAGAGTTAGAAAAGAGGAATAACGACGCGGTCACGTGAGCTACGTCTAGCTTACTGGCTAGGACATCAGTGCGTGGCGTAATTTTTTCTGTCTAACTTAATAATCCTAAGAAGGGTTTATATTATTTAAAAAACTCGTTTTAATTAATATCAAAATATGAAACAAACAACAGAGTATGTGTCTAATTCATAATCCCTGCCGACGACAAAGAGCCACGGTCGTGAGCGTACACAAACACGAATAATAAAGATATTTTGTATAAAATGTCACATAAAATTTTCATTTTAATCATAACAACAAAGTCCCTCTTTGTGAGTGACGTCACTCGTTACCCGCTATGCCTGCTCTTCGACGAGGGTTAATTGAGAATTATTACAGTACTGAATTATTTGTTTGAATTTTAATTTTTATTTTTTTATTGTAACTCGGCTTATGACAACACTCTGCCTGATGTAAAGCTAGAGTGCGGTCCACGAATGGAAACAACTGCTACCAAAAATATTTGTCGGCACCACCACATTTCTCTCGATATCTCCAGCTACTTCCAAGCTTGAAACTCACCACGGATGGTTGGTATTATTCCAGGGCTGCAGACTGTGCCAATGACCACGATGACTCTGCCTATTGTAGGTTCTACCGAGCTGTTTCGTTAATCCAAAAGAGCTTATAACCTTCATTAATAAACGCAAAAATAAATTTTCAAATCGGACTTACAGCGAGAGGAGTGTGCACTGTCAATATAGATGGTGCATACTGCTCCAGTCGGCATAGCGGAGAGGATGGCGGCAATAGCAATTGTTTCCGTTCATGAACCGCACTCTAGTTTTACAGATTTACATCGGGCGGTGTGTTGTTACGTGCCGGACTACTATAAAAATACTTAGACATTAATTAATGTAAACTTGATATCTACGAGTTGGTTTATTTTTAAAACTTATCACAATATAATAGATTACAAAAGATCGTTATCAAAACAACATTTAACATTATAAAATGCGATATATTCTCTTTGTTCTACCGCACTATATGCATAGAGAGAAGAGAGTGAGATATGGTGCACGAGAAATGCTCAATAAAACGTGACAATGGTACAGCGAGGGGTTCACAAATATCTACTATTCATATTTACAAAGAGATCTCAGATAGGGGTGTTATTTCTTCCTCGACCTCTTTCTACAGAATTACAAACAAAATGATACTCTGATAACACACAAACATAATACAATAACACCAATTTTATTCATTTGTTGAGTCACGTGTAAATAATCCTTCTCGAGACCGACTTCTGATTTAGTTAAAGCAAACAAACAGTTATGTTGTTAGTTAAAATAGATTATCCTTGAGATTTAGTCGTCTTATGATAGGGTAGTATTATGTATCTACCCTAGCTGACATCAATTGGCGGGAATTATATGCAAGGTATAATAATTTGATAAGTGAAAAAGATAAGAAAGTAACGCCTGATATTTGAGAATTGTTTTATTTTAGAATTGTTAGAGTTAAAAGAGTGTACACCTAAAGACGTTTTGGGTTAGAAATTTGCGCGGGATAGCGCGACCCACTCACTACATGTAGAGGAAGCGAAAATATCAAATATCCTTCATTCAACATACTCAACTATGCCAACATGCCATTTCACGAACATACGTATATAGAAATGTACATAAATATATGGAAACGCCGATTTCTGGACCAAAAATATATGCAAAAATCTTGAATCTTAGAGGTCTTAGAGGCGCTGTTTATGTAAATATTTTTCATTGACTCCCATGTTGCTCGGAGGGTGGGGCTCACGATCGCCGCGTCATCTTCTAATTGATTTCATCATTATGTTATAAATATTTAAAAGTAGCTTTTGCCCGCATCGTCGCTCCTACGCATATAATAGAACTCCAATTTTTCACTCACGTTGATCTAAAAAATATTAAAAAGTTAAAATCCTTTAGCAAAAATAATTTTAAAAATTTGATATCTTATAGAGCCCATATCAAAGATCCATTCATTCTTTTTGATTGTGATTGGTAAACAAACAAACATACTTTCACATTTACATAATATAATATTAAGTATTGGTGTTATCTTTTAATTATGAGTAATATGTAATCATAATAAAAATCAAGTATTTAAATAAAACAATTGTTCTCGGTTAATACATTAACTGATTTAATTAATGATAATAATAGTTTTTAATTACGTTTACTAGATTATTCATTTCATTTCAAAATTAATAATAATACCGCAATAATCGGCACTACGTCGAGCTTTGTTCTAGATTACTCCAAAGATCAAACTACGAAATAAAGCTACTACGCACATCAGCTACGACGACGCTACGCTACGATACGTCAATTCTAATAACGTAGAACACATTCTTGTCTTCGTTAGTACAATGTACTATTTGCTTTGATTGCATGAACATGACGGACATACGAATCGCACCATCCGCTATATAATAAAGCAATTGAATAAAAAGAAATCCGCTTTCATCTTGCACATTGAGCGACGAATTTGAACCTTATATACATTCGCAGACACCTAAATGAATGTATTACATGATTAAATATATATTTTTATAGTAATCCATTATTCAACAATGGGTCAGTTCATTGTCATAAAAAACACTCGTCGTTTTAGATTTACAATTGTATGTTAAGGACGGGCCGCAGTCCGCATTGCTCGTCATTCGCGACCTCTTTTCCATACCGCATCTACTCTTTCTATCGCACTTCGCAGCGTAACGCCTCGGGTAGACAGAGAGAGGCGTACTGTGCGTAACTTTTGCGCAAAATCCTTGGCTTCTTCCCTTTTCTACTGTAATGTGATTCGGGTGCGCGAGAGGGACGGGACATATGCGCAACAGTTGTCGCGCGTACTTATCGATCAGACGAAGCCACGTGCTGCGGCGAAGTCCCTGTAATGTTATCATGTTGCTGAAATTTGCTGTACATTGACGGTTTAGTACAAAAATACAATAAATAGTACTGACAATAAGAGTATTGTATGTGGTAATGTGCAGGGGTGAGGTGGAAATTGTTTTGCTTTGTTTCATATAGGAATTTGTCTTATTCATACCTCACCTATAATGTTTTGAAGAACGTTAGGTTAAAATCCTCACTGCATATCCTCGAGACGGCGCAGCGGAGCCGACTGCTGCCTGCAGACATTCCTCCATACTAGCAGTCGTTTCTGCTCAATAACTGCAGAGGATACTAATATTATATTTAGAATCGTAGAATGCAACAGTAAATCACATAATAAATAAAAAATAAGTAATTAGCCTGCTGGTGAGTACTCAGCTTAGCTTAGTTTGTTTAAATCACGCACACACACACTTGCATGTAGTGCTGACAACATCTTTCAAGCAGAATAAATAAAGCAGGATAAAAATTTGAACTAGAAATAGGGCGCCTATAAGTGGAGACACTTATATTACAAGTAGTATTAAAATATTGGACGTTATGAAAGCTTTGCAGCCTCGTGATCGTGGCGGGGGCCTATGCTCCATAGTGAGCTGTTAGCCCATAAATATTTTAATGTACTGTAGTTTAAATTGAATTCGGGCAAAAACTTAAACTATTTTAGTGCAAATTGTATGAATGGATCAGGGGTAAGCAGGGCTTTAAATAATAATGTAATCAAATTAAATGGTGTTGTGATCGCGTGTCGTGGCCATATCGTGGGACCCGGATGTAGCGTTTTATGTCTGTGATCACCGCACGACCGAGCGACTTCGCGTGACAGGTTTTTTCTATTATACAAAGAGAATACAGTAACCATGATACACTGTTCATACATGGACTTTTTTATAACATTTCTGTGGTACATGCGTAAAGAATTGCAGGCAGACTGATGATGATCCTCGTTAGTCCAGTCTGCCGTTCTGGTCGAGTGTAATATCGGTCAATCTGGCAGGTACACATTCGCCTTTTCGAGATATACCGAGGTGTCCGTGAAGTTTTCTCTATGGTTGCAGTTTCATCTCTCATGGACCGCATTCTATCTTAACAATGCTGAGCTACTTTAATAAAGTTAGTATTTCCTATTATTATTACAATCGCTCACCAAATAAATATCAAAGAAAAATATATTAAATTATAATGCAAAAAAAAAGAAATAATACCAAAATAATTTGCAAAATAAAAAGTTTAAAGAATATAATATAGTGTACAAATAGTATTATTATTATATTGGTTTATAAAATAAGTAGTGTATAAAATTTAATAAAATATATAAAATTGTTGTCTCGCATTTACGTAAAATGATATTGACCGTACTAACTTTAAACAATATCCAAGTAATCCCACAATATAATACTAAACTGAAATTACCTCTATTAATAAACCTAAATTAGAAAACTTTTATAAAATCATATTTACATGACATCATGTTGCTGACAGGTCTCTCATCCTCATCATGTCGTCATGTCGACTTCTTCTTTGACACATCCTATTAAAACAGGTTATATATACTTTGTCAAAAAGTGGTAAGCGGTTCTGAAGTAGTACCACCACTAGTAGTAACTCCCGTGAAGTGACAACGGGAGGAATGTGCACTGTCAACCTGTTGTGCATTTGTCACCTGGAGTCGGCATAGCGGAGACGACTGCTGCCAGAATAAAAAAATTCTTAAGTTTAATATAAAAAGAGAGAAGAAAAACATGAATACTTGGTCAAAACATAAATTATGGGATTGAAGATGGCGGCGCAGTGACATTTAGTTAAAACTTTATTACAGTCTTTGTTTTTTATATTTTGGCAAAGATTTCGTACGACGTTACATTTCTGGCTGGATGCCTACTGTCCACGAACCTAGGCGTACCGTTAAAAGGCTTAAAAATTAGTATTCTGATATTTTTTTGTGCATAGCAACAATTCCTACAACTACATATCAGTTCTATCGAAACAGACTTCAAAGAGTAAGGGTTTATTGATTAAAGCCATAATTCACAAAAAAAATAAAACGAAATATAAAATTTAAAATGAAATTAATTATTCATATGAACATAGATTGTAGTGATTCTGCCAAACCTCATCGAGAATGCAGATGAGATCCCTCTCTCTCTCCACCTCCCCCTTTTCCCAAATCGTTATCTACCTCGCCTTACCCCCAATAGCCCCGAACACCCGCAACCTCCCTCCAACTGGGATAAATACGTCACTCGCCTCTCACTCGGGTTCACGAAATCACTATTTACTAAATAACTTGTTTTTTCAGTAAGTGTTGTTAGTCATTTGTATATGTATACTTATCTATAGGTCAAAAAACGTATATATTTTTATTGTAGCTCGGCATATGACAACACTCCGCCTGATGTAAAGCTAGAGTGCGGTCCATGAATGGAAACAACTGCTACTACAAATTAATTTCTACAAACAGCAGTCGCATCCGCTATGCCGGCTTGAGGAGAAGAATATGCATCATCTAGATTCACAGTGTACACTCCTCTCGTTATACCTGGCTACTTTCAAACACACATTCGAAAGTGGTGGTACTACCCAAGGACGGCAGACTGGGCTAATAACCATCATCAGTCTGTGTATCACTGTTACAGTATATTACATCGAATATAATTATAAAACATTTAACTAGAGTCAAAAATCATTAATTATCTCTGTTCCATATTTCAGCAGCTGTGGTCTAGCAGTAGAAGGCCTCTCGTTAGGGATTCCTTGGGTAGAAGGCATGAAATCACGATCGATGAGATCCGTCGTTCAAATATTGATAAATTCCGACCGGTACCAATATGACTATGTTTATATGTACTTCAGTCGTTGAGCGCCTAACTTTAAAAATAAACATTTCGGTGGTTCTAAAGTACAAAACCAATCGCTATTTATAAATATAATCATGCAGAAGAATTACGCAAAATAATATATTAATTAGCAAAAAATAAACAAAGAAGCTGCTGTTAAAAAAATCCGCTTAAAAAAGAAAATAGCGAGTCAACATTGAATTTTTAATTAAATTTCACTGCAAAATTACATAAAGTTAACCTACTAAAGAAATCTCTTTTAAAAACGAGATAGAAATATCCAATAAAGTATTCTCTCAAAAGCTAGTCATTTGAGGCTGGATTATCCCGAACAAATCCCCAGGAGTCGCTTCACGCCGGGATCCGGTCAAAAGCTACCTCATCGCGGATACTTTAAAATTTAAATTATTACGGGTTTTAATTTAACATTGGGCATTTGTAAACAGCATTCCAACTCTCACATGTTCTGCCTACTCTGCCACAGTCACTCCACTGAAATAACTATTCGACATTTATAGGTTTACACGTTCTCTTGCTACGAGTGCTACGAATTCGAAAAGCGTAGCATTATTATTTGTTCTTGACGGGGACTAAAGATAGTGGAACGTTGTGCACTGTAGCGATCGCATACACTAGTGAAATAAAGTTTTATTAAATCATATTTAAGGCTAGGTACTCGTAAATCAAACAAAATTACAAATAACGTTAATCATTATAAAAATTAAACATAACAATATATCTTATTTAAAAAAAAAACATTATTCTTGAAACTTTCTTTATTGTGTATAAACACGTAGGCCTGATAATATTATCATGATAATGATTATGTTGTAAAATGGTATAGTAAAAAAGGCGAACGTTTGCTTAATAACATTATGTGGTGATTGTAAGTCTTCATGCGGTCTACATACTCGTACATCTACAGCATGACACACTTTAAATACTCATATGCCGGCCAGTACTTAGCTCATTGGTAATTAGCCAACGTAACAAACAGACAGTTCACACGTTTACATCTCACACAAATGTATAAATATACAGAGTGATTTTTTAACTGGAAAAGTATGAGAAAATCCGAAACTAAGGAGGAATAAAGGATAAAGAAAACTAGGAACCATTAGATCTTTTTTTATAAAAATTTTGTCATAGTAATTTTTTTTGGCCAATTTGTTTTATAGTGCGGCAAACAGAAAAAAACATGAAAAAAAACCGCGAATTCAGTTTCATGTAGGAATCATTTCATTTTCATTTCGGAAGAAAAAAAGGCAGCAGAAGTTAATCAAATTTAATAAAATGGTTTGTCAACGGATCAGTGTATAGTACCTTCCTCGTATCTCCCTGTACTTAATAATAAATATAAATAGATTTATTTGCTAAACACAAGAAAACATTACAAATGTCAAGTATGTACGGACTGCCCTTTGAAATGTTAATGTGCAATCCGATGACCCTCGCATTATAATATCACAGCTCACACCGGCAAGGGCTATTGTTTGTGAAGCACACTGAAGCATCTATAGGCATTTAAGTACACTTCACTACGCCGTTCAGCTTCATGTAGTGTAGGTATATAAATCACTTACATAATAGCCATCTATCTCATATTTTTATGCTCGACATATGACATTCCCATACAGAAGCTTGAAGCGTGCCGTATGAGCTATTCAGGTTGACAATGCACACTCCTTTCGTAATACCTAGCTAATTTCAAGCTGATCTTGAAACGCAACAAGGTGTTACATTCGAAAGTGACGGCATGACCATCGCAGATCCATCAGCTAACCCCATCATCAGTGTGCCGGCCACTCTTGCCATTACGTCCCACTGAGCGGCGGTCACTTCATCATAGTCACTTTATGAGGTTATTTGAGCTAAGATACTGCACCGATTTAAATAGCTTGAAGTTGTTTGAAAAATCCTTTTTTTTCTTTCCGAGAATTTACTTAATGTTAGGTTATACATGGTTCTTTCTTAGTAATAAATAATGCGTCGAGGTTGTTGTATAAAAATAATAGGTTATTAAAAAATCTATATTGGCTGCGGTAATAATACGAGTGTATGGCGTGGCATATTGTTGGTATTGTTCGCATGTACACGTTTCATTACCTATTATTACTTTTCATAAAACGGAAATTAAATATTATACTTTCCTTAATAAATTATTACGAAGATTTGTACTAGTTTTTAATAGGGAGAGGAGGGTGTTGTGTCAGGATCGTGGTGAGTGGCAGTTGTCTCTGCCTATCCCTGTGGGAAAAGGTGTGACAATTGTTATTTTTTTAATAGGATATACTAATTGTAGATATTTTGTGAAATAATCTTCATGGATGGTATTGTTATTATGTGTCTAGCTAGGGTATAATAAACTTCGCTTATAATACAATGTTCGGCATTTGTGAGTATAAGGAATAAGAATACGAATTCCGTGACCTTCAACCGTGATGTTTCATGCCGTGTCATGACGTTCTAAGCATCGATAATCTCTCGCATTACTATACAACATTATGACTATGCTTTATTATGCTATTAAAGAATAATAACTACCCACAATAATGTTTATGCTATGCTTATAATCTTCAGCAATATTTCATTATACAAAAGCCATTGGCGTATTTGGTTTTCTTCTTCGATTATTTCTAACAGTTGTGGAATCTTTATTTAGATTTTTCAGCGGGTTTTGGGGGGAAATTTAAAATACACGCTGTATTATTATATTCTAAATATATCTGAAGCGTTTTTACACACTCATGTACATTCACGAGCACTTAAAAGATAATAATTCATCATTATTACACATCGTGTAATTTATGGTTGTAAAAACCGATTTTCAAAAAAATCAGAAATCATGGTACACCTAGTCATAGTGTTGTGCTAGGTGGAGATGGCACCGCTTTTAACCAATAAACGTAACAGTTTCTTTTCGAAATAATTATCTTCTTAAATCGAACATAAGCGCACGCGATGGACTCAGTGGTACTAAAATACATTTTAATGATACTTTGATTTTATTTTAACATTTTATGATTTATAGACTAGAGTAGATGTTAGCGACTTTGTAATTAGCATAGTAGGTATATTAATATCAGACGATGACGTAGTTGGTTTTTTCTTATTTACAAGTTATCACAAAATACTTTCAATTCGAAAAGAATTTTCATGCACAATGCATCATTTGGCTGAATTAAGTAGTGCAACTATTGCCTAAAAAGTCAACTGACAGCTGTCATTACTGTCAAAGTGAGTTTCATGGATTGTGGGGTCTTGTATGTGGTTAATTCGCTGGAAGTATTTATTTTCTGTATAATAAGTGAAATAATTTTTCAACAAATGTTATGACAATATAACCAGTGAAAAGGTGTATCATAAGAATGACGTCCAGAAGTAAGAATGCTGTTCGTAGTTGCGAAACAGAGATCGAAAAGTCTCGCGAGGAATCGAACTGGAAGAAGGCTGTCGAATTAGCTCAACAATTGAAGGCTAGATCACCGCAACACGGTGAGTAATGCATCAATAATGACTACGTATTCATTACTATTATAGCATGAAATCAAAGGGTTTGCCAATCATACATATGCGTATAGACTTACAACTCATAGATCTCAGTCTTCTAGTTCTTTGTATAGGCTATTAAAGAGTGTATTTTACAGTGAAGGTCAAAGAAATAGTGAGTATTTGATATGTCAAATTTTTTTAAAGCTTGAATAAATAATCATACATTAGAAATGGCTCAAAAATTTGATTGAAGAACTGCCTTGGACTTGATTATTGCTATTTATTAAAGTATTCATTGTACATTTCAGAAAGCCTCGCCCACTTTCTAATAGGTGAAGGTAAACTAGAAGCCTATCTCGAAGAGTGTCCACCGATAAAAGATAACACTGAACGAGCCCAGAGAGAGCTCTCGGAGGCCAAGGATTACCTCTCACTGGCCACAGATGAGGCCGGTAAGAAGGCTGGAGTCGCACTCGACTCATACTTGTTACTGGGCAAGTTGCATTATGCCTGCGGGAATTATGAGGATGCATTGAAGAATTATAAGCTAGCTGAATTAAATACATTGACAGAAAAGGAGTTGCCTGTGTATGTATGCAGATATTGATTTACACTGATGAGTATATGTTAAGTTTTTTGCTTCTCTGAATATGGTTAAAAGTGGCAGGCGGACTGATGATGGTTATTAGCTGGGTTAGTACCACCACTTTCGAATGTAACACCTGTTGACATGTTTCGGGAACAGTTTGAAAGTAACCATAACTACAGAAGTGTACACTGTCAATATAGATGGTGTATACTCATCTCCTCAGGCCGGCACAGCGGAGGTGGCCGTTGCCCATAGAAAGTAACAGTTGTTTCTGTGCATGAATATAAAAATATTGATCAATATTATGCGTTGTTCATTTCAGTCGCAGCCTGAGAATAGTAGCCGAGTCATATGCCATTAAAGGGCTATGTTTAGAGCAGACGGCCATACCTGGCTCCACCAGTAGATATAAACAAGCTGAGAGAGAAGCTGAAATGGTAAGCTGTAATTCTAGCTTTATGTAGAACAATAAGTTTAAATATTAATATGTTTAAATATATTGATCTCTGTTATCTTCAGGTTCGCAGTTTGGAGTTGTCCTCGGAGCTGACAATGTTGTACCTTCAAAGGTCTCGTAAGTCAGGTGTCGGCCCTACTTTAGACACGGCTCTGTTGAGAGCCCCGGCCATACATTTACAACATGGAAGAGTACAGTCTGCAATACAAAGGTATAATATCTACTTGTGGATAAATCATTGTTAACACACTTTTATCAACATTTCAACATATACAACACTTCTTTTTTATAGTAGCTCAATATGTGAAGTGTTGCCACAACATTGTCTATCACAGGAGTGTGCATTGTCATCCTGGATAGGTGACTGTTACTTGCAGATATTTGTCTGTGGACTTGTGGATTTGTGTCACTTCATGGGTGTTGAATTGAAAACTTTATTCACACTTTCTTACAGATTAGCTTTCATGTGTGATAATATTTCAGATATCGCGAGATGTTATCAGCGGTGGAAGCTCCAGCCACACAATCGTTGCGTTTGACCATCGCCAGACAACTCGCTGAAGTGTTCTTACGTGCCCCTATTCAGGTGATGCATCTAACTTGACAACTCATGTCTCTTACATACTTTATTCTTATAACAATAGTGCATTTGCGTAGGTACTAATAGCTTATACAGGGTGAGTTTTTCAAGTGGGCTTTCATGGCCAATTAATAATTAATAAGATAACAAAAAATGCTGAAACAAGTCTTGAAAATCCATTTTCCTAGCTAGGAATCAAAGCTGTTGATTTTAAAAAATTAATCACACTGTATTATTGCACCATCCGATAGTGTCGTTAATAATGATCAAATTCTGGAAAGTATTGACATACGGCAAACCAAATGAAAATGTTGATTTTAACAAAAAACGCTTATATTGGATTTTTTTTTAAATTCAATGTAAATTTTCAGGAGTACAAAGTACCAGAATCACCTGTTTATAATCAACCGTTGTCTGGCACTTTGACGAGACGCAGAGAGGACTATATATCTGAAGGACCATGGAAACCAAAGAAATATGCATCACTTAATCAGGTATATTATATTAAGGTGAAAGCCAACACCTGAGCGTCCACACATTTTGTTTTACCATATTGTTTGAAACATAGCATATTTATTTTTAAATGTGAATGTTGTTTGCGTGTAATAGTGATTTGCGATAATAATAAGTGCTGAAAAAGTTATAAAATTACTTAATTTCAACAATAATCTGCTAAGTTTTAAACAATGTGGTAAAAGAAAATGTATGGACGCTCAGGTGTTGACTTTCACCTTAAGTGAACTGGTGATAGTCTGTCGTCCTGGGGTAGTACCACCGCTTTCAAGTGTTTCAGCTTGGAAGTAGAGAGAAGCATAACGAGAGAGGTGACGGTACACATTTGTCTCCTCAAGCAAGTATAGCGGAGGTGACTGTTGCCTATAGGTATTTCTATAAAACATAATGTTTCTAAGTTACAGTATTGTATTTTTTCCAAGTATAAATCATTGTTTTATTTTTTTACGTTTTTTAAGTTTTTATTAATTTATTTAAATTTCTAATTGAATTCATAAAACAAATTGTCTAATTTGATTGTAATCGTCCACAGTTCATTCCCCGCACGTGCACAGAGGAGATGTTGCTCTGTCTGTTGGTCGGTGAGGCGATGGCCGCTCGCGACGCGGTGTTGTCGCAGAGTCCCGAGTTCGCCCCCGCCCGCACTCACTCCTTGTTATTGGCCACGGCTCTGTGCGACCTGCTCGTGATGGCCGCTGTCAGATGGGGACTCCTCTGTCTGATACTGGAGGTGATACCGCTACTTTTATTTCAAATAATTCGGTGGAGTTCATTTACTTTATTACTTATTTTTTCTTGTAGTCTTTGGAACGTGCTATGAAGTTTTCGTTTGGCGAGAAACATGTCTGGAGGCAGAGGGCGCTGGCCACCGCCGCGGCGGCTAATAACGATCTCAATGGCAATTGTTTTAATAATATTGGTAATTATTATTATCACTTTTTTGTAAGTTTTAAATTCTAAACAGTAACAGGTTTTAATAGCGGCCGTGGTCCAGCGGTAAGACGCGTGAACTCACGATCGATGAGACCCGTGTTCGAACCTCGCTAATTATGACCGGGTATCAATGTAACTTTGTTATATGAACTTTGGTCACTCAGTGCCTTTAGTCACTATTATAGAGTGGTAGGCAGACTGATGATGGTTATTAGTCCAGTCTGCCGTCTTAGTGCAGTACCACCACTTTCGAATGTAACACCCGTGAAGTGACTTTGTCGCGTTTCAGGAATAGTTTAAAAGTAGCCAGGTATAACGAGAGGAGTGTGCACTGTCAATCTAAGATGGTACATGCTCGTCTCTTCAAGCCGGCATAGTGGAGGCGACTGCTGCCCGCACAGGTTTCTCTGTAGTAGCAGTTGTTTCCATTCATGGACCGCACTCTAACTTTACATCAGGCGGAGTGTTGTCACATGCCGAGCTACAATTAAAAAAAAGGTATGGCATTTAATACAAGTTAAATCAATGAGATCCATATTCAAACCTTGCTGATGACATCTGACCAATGTTATACGTGCTTTGGTCTCTCAGTGCCTGCCTGTGATACTAGCACTAGCTTAGTATAGGCAGGGCTGTTTAACTGAGGGAAATGTGTGTGCGAGGAAATTCATCGTTTATATTCATATGTAATATTGTTGTTATAAGGTACGTCTCCATGCACAACATCGAACCCCAGTCACAAGTCGTGGTCGGGTGTTCGCGCGCACAGCGTCGTGCTCCATTATAAGACGTTGGCGGCAGACGACGCGGCCGTCAGACTCGTCGGGGCCACCAACTGCTATAACATTAATTATGTATGCTATTATTTCATTATAAACTAAATACATAACACTATTATGAATATTAAATTAAAACATCAACATCAAAGCGGCCGTGGTCTAGCGGTAAGACGCGTGAACTCACGATCGATGAGACCAGTGTTCGAACCTCGCTAAAGACCGGTACCAATTTAACTTTGTTATATGTACTTTGGTCGCTCAGTGCCTATAGGCACTATTAAAGAGTGGTAGGCAGACTGATGATGGTTATTTGTCCAGTCTGTCGTCCTGGGGCAGTACCACCACTTTCGAATGTAACACCCGTGAAGTGACTTTGTCGCGTTTCGGGAATAGTTTGAAAGTAGCCAGGTATAAGAGAGGAGTGTGCACTGTCAATCTAGATGGTACATGCTCGTCTCCTCAAGCCGGCATAGTGGAGGCGACTGTTACCCGCAGAGATTTCTCTGTGGTAGCAGTTGTTTCCATTCATGGACCGCACTCTAACTTTACATCAGGCGGAGTGTTGTCACATGTCGAGCTACAATAAAAAAAAAAAAAAAAAACAACGTGCACTCAATTGCCTGATCTGAAATGGAATCGAACCCCTGTCCGCCGCTTTGCGTACGAATGTCTTGACTATTGGCGCTTCACGTGACATTCCCGCCTCAGATCAGGAGGCCAAGTATAGGGCTATATTTACGTATTCACAGCGTAACGCGATATATCTCCACTAATGAGACGGTGTTATTTTAACCGCTACATTTATTAAATGAAGCGTTCCTATTGGTTACTTTATCACGGCGTAAATACCGTTGTGTGCGCGTTAATTTTGCAAAAACAAATCAAAGGAATGATCGTTTAGTATTTTTGTGTATATTTTAGATAGAGGAGGGCATCGAACTCGCTGAAGAGGCGCTCCAGATAGAAGAGAAGAGCGAGGGTGAGTTGCTGGCGAGAGCTTATATGCAAGTCGCTGTCGGGTATCAAATGAAAGCGCAGGTAATAAATAAACAGTTTGCATTCATATTCTTTATGTACATACGTAATGAATATATCATTTCACAGAAGACAAATTCACGCATAGACAAGCATAGTGCGAATGAGAAGTGCCTCAAATTATTAACAAAGTCCGTGCAGTTGGACGACAACGATTATTTGTCATTATATTATTTAGCATTGCAATACATGTATATGGGAATGTATGGCGAAGCTATGGTGAGTCTATATCAACATTATTATTATACTAAATTATAATATATTTTTTTAGTTTTATATGGCATTATAGTTTGCCAGTGTCAAAGTAAATATTTTGCATCAAGTTAATAATATTGTGCATCACGAGTCATTCATTCATCACACTAAACAGTCAGGTCGAGTCTCAGTCATGTCAAAAATTATTCCAGTAAAGTGGTAGAGTCTTTACTGAATTTTCCTAAGGAGTTTTGGAGAGAAAATAGAAACACAGGTTATCTTCTTTTGAATTGTTTGCCCTCACTCACACACGTTCACGAACACTTAATGGTTAATAATCCACCATTATTACACATCAACACTCGAAAAAACACAAGTTTAGGAAAATAATTCAAAACAGATAACCTGACGTCTCAAGATAACCGCCAAAACTCCAAAATTATAATTTAAAGAGAAATGTTACCAATGGAGACAGAGGCAAAGAGAGAAAGAGAGAGAGAGAGAATGTGTAACATTTGAAAACTATGTACATGATCCATACATTACCCAACAATAGAGCGTGTTGTGAAGAAACTTTGCTTCAAAAGTGGCCAATCACTTTTAACTCGACTTTGATTCGCAGGAGTGGTGTAAGGCGTCACTCTCGGCTCGTTCGTGTTGGGGCGGGACGCTGAAGATGCTCACGTGTCTCTGGAGCACGCGAGGCCCGACCGCGGGGATACACACCGACCACGCGGACAACGGCGCACTCTCCGCCGCATTACTCTCGCGGGAGTGTTACCCCGGCGCCGTGTGGCCTCTGACCGCGCTACTGACGGCCGGCAGCGATTGCCAGAACTCACAACACGCGTTGGCGGCGGGAAGAGAGCTACTCACGTTGCTCCGAGCGACGCCGTCCGACGGAGAGACGCCGTACTTGGAGCTGGACGCGCGCTCCGGGGCGGACTCGCCGCACGAACAACACAGCCATAGGGACGCCGGTATGTCCTCACATTAGAGCATATTTCATGTAATCGCCTCTATGAATATATTGTTGTTTATTTCAGCATCGGTTCGCGCAGAGTCGGCGGGCGTATTCAAAGTGGAGTTGGCGTTGTCGGAGGGCGCTTCCTCCAATAGTCCTCATCATTCGTCGCCCATGATAGCCCACGCCTGGCTCCTGCTCGCACAACTATGTCTCAAGTGATATATTTATATAAGTTTTTTCATATGGGATAATGAAATATGTCGGCGTTAAGTTAATAATTGTAATGTATTTCAGAATAAACAAAATACCATTGGCTCGTGAATGCGTGAACGAAGCGGCCTCGTTGCAGCCGTACAGCCATCTCTTACTATATACTGTAATGTCAATTATTATTATAGACTATAATATGTTTTGTATAATCTCACAATGATCACTATGTAACGGTTGTTCCAGCGCGGCCTGGTACACGCGGCTCGTCACGAGTGGGAGGAGGCGCGTCACAGTTTTCAGAACGCACTCGCCGTACATCCGACACATTTGGAC
This sequence comes from Tinea pellionella, assembly GCA_948150575.1. Taxonomy (NCBI): domain Eukaryota; kingdom Metazoa; phylum Arthropoda; class Insecta; order Lepidoptera; family Tineidae; genus Tinea; species Tinea pellionella. The sequence goes on along the minus strand of OX411254.1, from coordinate 95,425 downwards.
ACTATCATCAATTTGGGTAAAATATTTGCGGCATCGGTTTTATTGTGAAATCTCGTATTAATATTCTCCTTCTCGCAGGCTCCGCGTACTACGAGCTGGGTTGGCTGCGGCTCGCGGAGAAGATGCTGCGCGAGGCGGTGGTGCTGGAGCCGGGCGCGCCCCATTCGTGGACGCGGCTCGCGAGGGTGATGGCGGCGCTCGGGGAACACGACACGGCCGCGGATTGCGCCGCCGCAGCAGCCATGGCGCTCACGGCCAACGTGTGATATACTAATGAGAATATATATTTTGAAATGACATACTTAATGTATATTTTAAGTAATTTATGAAGTTGTTGGAATGGTATTTTGTGTAGGAATTATTAAATGGAAAATAAATGTTATTATCGGGACAGTGTTATTATTTTTAGAAAAGATACTGAATACGTCGCATAAATAACAGCTTCAATTCTCGAGGAACGCGCGCGTAATTTTTGTAATGTTTATTGTACCTAATAATATCGTGCTGTATTTACTGCACGGCTTTCTCCCAGTTGATGACCTTTGTAACTATCGACGGCAGAAATGTTCGCCTGCGCCAGGGATTCATCTGGAGAGGGTGGCGGCTTCTTCAATACTTTGATCCTTTTTTTCAACCATCCGTGAACATTTTGGGTTCTTGCGATGGCTTCAACATTATTTTTATACTTTGTGCGTAACTCTCTAGGCGTGTCCTCAAGCCGGCATAACGGAGGCGAATGCTGCCTTCTGTGGAAGCTGTTGTCTCCGTTAAAAATTGAAATCTGTTTAAATATTTAAAAACCTTGTTAAATATAATTGAAGGTTAACGTAAGTTTATTTTATAGTTTTTCCTTTCTTAGTCGTTTTGCCTTGAATTCTAGTTTTCCTTTGTAATTATAAAAACAACTCGCGTTAACTACTCAATATATTAACTTCCTGCTAACAACACTTCTCGGACACGTCCCAATCTATCACTCACTTATACATATAAATTTACGCAGGTAATTAAAGTGACAAGATACAAAGTAATGGAAATTTTTAAATATGCAAAATTTAATGTAGCCAACTAAGGAGGCGCGTGAAAATTATAATCGTAGCAGCATTTTTATTTATTATAGCTACTGATGTAAAGTTAGAGTGCGGTCCATGAACGGAGACAACTGCTACTGCAGAGATATCTCTGCGGACAGCAATCGCCTCCGCTATGCCAGGCTACTCTCGAATCGCTCCCGAAACGCGACAAGGTCACTTCACGGGTGTTACGAGTACATTCGAAAGTAGTGGTACTACCCCAACATCAATCTGCCTACCCTTATTTAATAGTGCCTATAGGTATTGAGCGACCAATGTACGTATAACATAGTTACGTTGGTCAAAATTAGCGAGGTTCGAACACGGGTCCATCTATCGTGAGTTCACGCGTCTTACCACTGGAACCGCTCTTAACGTTGACCGGCGAGTTCAGCGATACCTGTTTTAAAACAATGGTAATACCTGAATAAGGTATAACTGAAAGAACATATCCACAAATGAGTTTATTTCCATTTATTGTAACATATTTTCAGAATTCATCTTCCAACCAGTTCGATGACATGTTCTCTTCAATCTTCATGAATACCTAGCGCATAAGAACTTTACATATTTAAAATGTACAACAATAAAACATTGTCCAAATCATGTACGAGTGTGTTACAATCTGCTAACATCATAAATACACTGACCACAGAGACTGATACACGCGTCTTCAAATTATGAGAATACATATAATACGTATACATTACTCAAGTAATACAGATGTAATAAAGATTGTACATTATTTTGTCAACAAAAGCAGTTAAATAAAACTTCAACAAAGGAATTTTAGTAAGAAAAGACTCATTTATATTTCGCACATCTGTTTTATTATTAATATTCTAATGTGTAATAATTCGTAGACGAAATGAGTGAACAATGTGTCGATTTAGACAAGATATTGTCCGAGCTGGGTCAGTTCGGTCGTTACCAGATATATAATTATTGTTTTATATTAATTCCCATATTGTTGAGTGCTGTTTATAATGGACAATATGTGTTTAATGCGGCCAATGTACAATACAGGTAAGATCTCACTATTTCAACTAGTAGCTAGAGGGGTGCAGTTGGCCCCCTTGGAAAAGTCAATCAGAACACAACTACAGGCATTTCGTTGGTCATACTGCTGGGGCCTTTAAATATTTATCACATCTCTTGCCCCTAAGTATTGCAACTCCATTTATATACTGTATACATATAAAGCAACTAGCTGTTGGGTAAAAGCCGCGGGCGCAAGCGGCCCGCGGAGGCCCTTTTTGTCGTAAAACGTATTAGATCGAATAGATTTTAGGCAGTTTTGAAAATATTTAGCTCGCCATCTAAAAGCGTTTACGTTTCTGAACAAAATTGGTCTTTACACGGTGACGCTAACGTATCAACTTTTCGAGATATGGCGATTTTAAAAAATTAAAAAAAAAAACAAAATTTAAAAAAAAATTAGTGCTGGTCATACTGAACAATATTGGTCTTTACACGGTGACGCTAACGTATCTACTTTTCGAGATATGGCGATTTTAAAAAATTAAAAAAAAAACAAAAATAATATACATAAAAATATTTTCCCACGAGTCAGGCGACCTAAACGAAGTTTCAGTGTACATTTTGAAAACGTTCCTTGTGGTTTCGTTCGTGATGGTGCGGGCTTATTAATTAACAAAAAAAATTCACGCATGCGATCGAACGAGAAACGAAATATCGGTCTTCTCTGCTTCCTGAACGAACCCGGAAAACTCCTAAGCTATTGGCTAGCTATTACAATTATTAGTAAAATAATGACAAAAACATTCGCAATAAACAATCGACAATAATTTTATTATCTAAGAAAAAAATACAATTTTGCAATGTTTTATCAGCATTTCTTTTGTAATCAAAATAATAATACTCTAATAATTAGGTTAAGTAATTAAAACTGCAAATATGTAAGCACTTAGCTCACACGTCCATTACTCGCCAAGGCATGTACAACGTCGTTTGAAAGCGCTCCTCAGGGGCCACGTCCGCCCTCACCATCTCATTCTTGAGGCAAAGATTAATTAAAATTAATATTAAATTATCTATGGTTAACTTTGTCAATACATGAGCGCTGAAAAGAATAAACAATGTAATAATTATAAAAATAATAGACAAACACGCAATAATTCATGGATACATTATTATTTGAAACGTTTAAAGTAATAACCACAAACGATTGCGGTTTACATGAAAATTAATTATAAATACTCGTATGATAAAAAATCATTCAATATTATGCTTACGTTTGGTATATGATTGTATCAATACTTATTAGCAAGTAGTAGTAGTTTGTGAATGGGGTAAGCAGACTTCAATCATAAGTCTTAACGTTTAAAAACTGATGATGGTTATCACACTAGTCTGCCGTCCCGGGGCAGTATCACCACGTCGCGCTTTGGCATAAGATTGGAAGTGTGTCCTGGCAATCTGGACGATGCGCAGTCGTTTCCTCAGACCGGCGCGGGCGGGGGTGCAGAGGAGGTTCTCCGTGGTATCCTAGCATCAGACTATGTGACCGCATCACATAGCGAGCCGGATTACTGTAAAATAATCTCGCGTGTCTTTCACAAGTACTCTTGGTTATCCTTAAAAGAGATGGTGTAATCTGAGTATTTGTAAATAATATTAACAAAACCCTCTCATCTGTATCTCTCATTGTAACAAACGATCCGAAATCTAAGATATGGCCACAATATTTGGCAATAAAATGTCAAATAAAATATAACCGATTGCGTAAAATAATCTTAAGATATGAAAAAATACACATTCTGATTATTGTATTAATAATATCACATTTACACATAATATAATTTAATTGTGTATTATCGTTTGACAACAATTATCGCTGTTTAAAAATTATTAATGACAAGTTCATTATAATTTATATTTTGTTAGTAAATACGTATCGTACGATGTCCCCTTTTTATCTTTATTAATATTCTTATATCGGCGACAAAGATAGGATTTAGACTGAAGAGAAGCCGTTGAGTACATATAAAATAACACTAAATAACATTTAAAACTACCCCTCTCTCTCTCTTTCTAAATTTCATCAAGATTCGTTCAACTGGTTGGGAGACAAACAAACATACTTTCACATACTTACAATATCTACATTTATGGATCTTGATCATAAAAGCAAACCGCAAGACGCATTTATTGGTGATAATTTTATAAAACTAGTTTGTATTATAATACTTGAAAAAAATTGTGACGTAGGACGAGCGTTGTGTAAGGTAGCCCGAGTGGAATGTGTCATGGCCGCGAACGAGATGAACGAGGCTAACAGACCATAATAATATCCTTTTATGTAAGACATTATTAATTGCTTAACAATTGAATATGCACTGCTTACACTTATTACTATTTTCCTTGCGTTTGATAGGCGCTCGCGCAGACCCATCATGCCTAGAACGAGTTTTATCACAAAAAATTATAAATTGTTGTTCTTTTGGCGGGAACTAAAACATCATAGACGAATTGCACGGTAAGCCAGAAGACCGTTGCGATACCGGCCCTAAGCCTGAAAGCGACCACTGCGAAATTAACGTACTTAAATATTATTTTTAACACGAAAGTTAACGCACTAAAGTGGACGACGTTAATTGAATAATACAAAATGTTAACAATGGTTCTATTAACACGATAAAGTGTGTTGCAACGGAAAAAACACATTATTGTGTTATTCACATAATAATATTGGTACACGACCTATTTTGCTTAGAATTAAGAAGAACAGGAACCAATCCTTCATAAAGATTAATATAATAACAAATACCTTGATTAATTTGAGTAAATTTTTGGACATTACACGTTATAAATATAGATACCCCTAAGAAAATTAAGCCTGTAATAGAAATTACGTTTTCACCAACATTTCACAGATAATAATATCGTTAAGTAAAAGCGTATTAGCAGCTTGTTGGTGTAGTTGGTGATGACAGTATTTCAAACATACTATGTAAATTAAACTATCCCATATTTCAGATGCAAAGTACCGGAATGCGAGTCCACACCTCCTGCGTTCGAGGCCGGTTCGTGGTCCAGCTGGTCACTACCTGACGACGTCGCATTGGCGAGATGTCGTCGCATGACACCCCTCGTCGTGAACGCGTCGTGCTCGCCGGACAACTTTCATATCAATCTGACGGAGAAATGCGATCAATGGGTGTATCAGACGGACCACAGCATCGTACCGACGGTAATTTTCATGAATTTCTCATTGTACCGATTCACGTCGGCTAGGATATCGGAGGCGAGTGCTACTTGTAGACATTTTGTTTGTGTTAGCACTTGTCTTCGATCTCTAGCGCATCGGACGAAGTACGATCATATGACTGATCGGTATTCAGACACATTACATACTTCCAACAATTTCCATCGATCGCACAAGTTCAGATATATGTTACACATTAAATAAATGAAAATATGAATAATTGTGTTATCCTTTTATATTTGATAGCATAATTACGAATGTAAACGAGTTTAACAACTTAGAATGTTTGTTTTGATAAACAATTCGTCGGTTTTATCCTCCTCGGAGACGATTTTAATATATTCAAACATTTGCACACATTTTCAGTTCGATTTGGCGTGTCAAGAATGGAAGAGGACATTCGTCGGTACGATACATAGTGCCGGTCTATTCGCAGCGTTGCCGCTCACTGGATATGTGTCCGACAAGTATGTACATTCGCGGCTGTGACGCGTCATAGGGTCGAGCAGATACCATGTCGCCCGTTAATATGTTTTGTCCGCAGTTTCGGTCGTCGTGCCGCATTCATCTTAACGGCAGTGTCGGCGAGTGTGATCGGCGTCATCAGATCGTTCAGCGTGAACTATGTCATGTATATCGTGCTCGAGTTCCTCGAGGCGACGTTCAGTTCTGGAGTGTACAGCACTGGGTTTATACTCGGTACGTAGACTAATAAATTACACAATAAAATTCTAGATTCCTCTCAGAATAGACTTAAAAATACTATGCCCTAACGAGAGGTCACGTCTACAATGTTTGTAAATAATAATAAATACGTAATAAATGTATAATTTCCAGCGCTCGAAATGGTCGGCCTCGAGAGTCGTGTGCTCGGTGGCAATATTATATCGTGCAGTTTCGCCGTCGGCCAAGTGGCATTGGCGTCGGTGGCATGGGCGATACCACATTGGCGTACGTTGACGAGGGTGTTGTACGCACCCTCGATACTGTTCGTCTTTTATTACTTCGTTCTCGAGGAGAGCGTCAGGTGGCTGCTCAGTAAGGTGAGATCATTGTGACATCGAGCGTGATGCGCGATATGATGGCCTGACTATATTGTAAATTATATTATAGGGTAGAAAACGTGAAGCGGCCAAAATAATCTTCAAGGCGGCTGAAATAAATAATAAGAAAATATCACCAGAATACGTAAAACAATTGACCGACGACACAAAATTACAAGAAACGGACGGCACTCAAACTAAAGAACAAAACAAAAAGACAAACAAACAATCTTTGCCGCTACAAGTGTTCAAATCACGCATCATTATGGCACGTTTATCCATTTGCTCGTTTTGGTGGATTACGGTCACCTTCATTTATTATGGCTTATCGATAAACTCTGTGTCATTGGGCGGGAACAGCTACATTAACTACATTCTGACATCTTTGGTCGAGATACCCGGTTATTGTCTGAGTGTGTTGACTTTGGATAGATTTGGCAGAAAGAGCTCCATAATGGTAGCGTTCTTCATTTGCGGGGCAGCACTCGTGGCCTTCCCTTTTATACCTGAATGTGAGTGGAACTTAGATTTGTTTATGTTTGTTGGTGCTTGAAGGTTTTATAAGTCTTTAGGCACGATCACAACTCCTATTATAACGAAACATCTGAAGGTGGCAGATGTATGTATATTTAATGCTGTATCACTGAATTTGAAAGCGGTTTTACTGATAACTTAATTTGTTTCTTTTGAAACATTTGCAGCACTCCAATGGCTAACAACATCGTTGAACATGTTGGGCAAGTTGTGTATCAGTATGACGTTCAGTAGTATATACATTTATACATCAGAACTGTTCCCGACGACGGCGAGACACAGCCTCTTGGGGTTCTGCTCCATGATTGGAAGAATTGGGTCTATCGTCGCGCCGCAGACGCCGCTATTGGTCAGTTAAGATATTCTTTATGGAATTTTAGCGAGCGTATGGAGGAATATAACCTTTGTGTAATAATTGAGTGGGCGAATATGAAGACGCATTCATTTTCCCTCCATTTCTGTTTCCAACGAAATTTTGGTAACACCATACAGTAGGTCTTTCTAACTTGACAGGTTCTCAGCCTGATTCTTCTCCGTAATTAATGAATGACGCCATTTACTTCTACGCTAGCAAATTGTCACAATATCATAACGAAAGAAGAAAATTTCGATACCTTTCACGAGTTCAGTAGTTTAGGTTACGCTAATGTTTTACAAACTATCAATGTATTAATTATTTTCCAGATGTCAGTGATGCCATCGTTACCATACCTGATATTCGGCGTCATGGCTGTCACTTCCGGTTTACTGATGATGATCACTCCGGAGACATTGAATGTCAAATTACCAGATACAATAGAACAGGCGGAAAATATCTCGAAGCAACAGTCAACAGGGTCAATAGAATAAGATATATCATAATGTGGCTTAAAATTGACACGCGTTTGCTGCATGAACACAATGCCCTGTGCCATAAACTGCTACTTAATACATAAACAGAAATTACAAATTAATATTCGTTTTCCGTGTGACAAAGTGGTGCGTGTCACAGAGGCAGTGCAGGCCTGGCGATCGGCATGGACCTCCACCATTAAGACAGTGGATACCAAATGTATTTCTGCATAGTTATCTCGCCTAACCCATCAAACACATCACACTCGAAAACGATAAATATCGAGAATCGAACCGACGCGACGACCGCTGCGCCACCATGAACGGCTGTAATGCTAATGAAAAAAACATTTCTGAAAAAAATTGAACCGACTTCTAAATAAAACACAAGGCACTAAAAAGTAAAAAAATAATTTTAATTGAGAGTACATACACACAATTTAATAACCATAAACATGAATAGATGCCTATTATTATTTACAAATTAATTATATGCATTTTATTTAGCATATATCTGAAGTCGGTGCCAACCTAATATGAAACTCCGCATTGCTTGATTCTAGGTGCATTACCAATCATAAAACATGTTTCAAATGCTTGCACCGACTTCAGATATATGCTAGATAAAATGCATATAATTAATTTGTAAATAAATAATAAGCATCTATTCATGTTTATGGTTATTAAATTGTGTGTATGTACTCTCAATTAAAATTATTTTTTTACTTTTTAGTGCCTTGTGTTTTATTTAGAAGTCGGTTCAATTTTTTTCAGAAATGTTTTTATTTTGTAATTTTTAGTGGTAACTGTAGCTTGATTGTATGGATAATATTCTAAACGCGCTGTTCAAATGAAATGTGATGAGTGGCGGGCTTATAGACAGACACTCTCGAGTCCTACCCGATAAAACATGAATCATTAAAATCAATCGAAACATCCGCAAATTTTCCACCCTTAGAGATGGAATATTTTATTCCTTAAATGGGACCTATCCCGAGACATACTTTATCAAACAAAAAAAGAATCATCAAAATCGGTTCACAAACGGCGAAACATCCCCTAATTTTCCACCCTTAAAAGTGGAATATTTGATTCCTTAAATGAGACCAATCCCGAGACGTACTTTATCAAACAAAATAAGAATCATCAAAATCGGTTCACTAATGGCGAAATATCCCCTAATTTTCTACCCTTACAGATGGAAAATTTAATCCCTAAATGGGACCAATCCCGAGACGTACTTTATCAAACAAGAAAAGAATCATCAAAATCGGTTCACTAATGGCGAAACAACCCCAAATTTTCCACCCTTAAAGGTGGAATTTTTTTTTCCTTAAATGGGACCAATCCCGAAACGTACTTTGTCAAACAAAAAAAGAATCATCAAAATCGGTTCACAAACGGCAAAAATCCCCTAATTTTCCACCCTTAAAGATGGAATATTTTCTTCAAATTTAAAATTGACCAATCACGAGACATACTTTATCCAACAAAAGAAAAATCATCGAAATCGGTTCACAAACGGCGAAACATCCCCTAATTTCACACCCTTAGAGGTGGAATATTTTCTTCAAATTGAAACGGGACCAATGCGGACATATATCCTATCCAACAAAAAAAGAATCATCAAAATCGGTCCACAAACGGCGGAGATATAAGTGAACATCGCCACAAAAAAAAAAAAAAATACACGTCGAATAGATAACCTCCTCTTTTTGAAGTCGGTTAAAAATGGACTAGAGATAATGTGATAAGAAATAAATAAAGGACGACACGAATAGTTATCTAATTATAAATTAAATTATTTACACAAAAGTATTTTGTTTCATTTAAATTCGTTCACTTTTTGTCAAATGTAAATATAATAATTTATTTACATTTCCGTATATAGTACAACTGATGTATCTCTCTCTCTCTCTCTATTGTAAGATTAGTCGTATGTTTCTTAATAATAACATAAGTGTTGATTTAAACAGCTTACTTCGTTACATCCAATAGGTGTAATGCATTACAATGATATAACTGCATCGACTCAGCTTCACAACTTGCTAAATGAGCAACAGATTCGCTGCATCACTTTAAGGACTATTGTGCTGAACAAGCTCATCGTTGACCGCTTGAACATCGACCGATAAAATTCGCTTTACAATCTATAATAAGAGCGGCCGTGGTCTAGCGGTAAGACGCGTGAACTCGTGATCTACGAGACCCGTGTTCGAACCTCGCTAATTCTGACCAATGTAACTTTGCTATATGTACTTTGGTCGCTCAGTGCCTATAAAGTGCACTATTAAAGAGTGGTAAGCAGACTGATGATGGTTATTTGTCCAGTCTGTCGTCCTGGGGCAGTACCACCACCTTCGAATGTAACGCCTGTGAAGTGACCTTGTCGCGTTTCGGGCGTAGTTTGAAAGTAGCCAGGTATATAAAAGAGAAGTGTGCACTGTCAATATAGATGGTACATACTCGTCTCCTCAAGCCGGCATAGCGGAGGCGACTGCTGCCCATAGAGATTTCTCTGTAGTAGCAGTTGTTTCCATTCATGGGCCGCACTCTAGCTTTGCATCAGGCGGAGTGTTGTCACGTGCCGAGCTACAATAAAAAAATAATAATAATAATGGGCTAAAATTAAACGGGGGCGTGTATCATTCTCTGTGACCTGAGATTATCCAAAATGCTGCAGCGCTAGTTCTGCTGATTGTACTCTAGTATGTCCTCTCCTATTGTACCGATCATCTCTGTATTTCCATATATTGACAGCGATATATTAAGTGAGGCGAGGAGAAAGATCGGTGAACGACAAATTACGAAAGAGTGAGCGTCGCTATGGAACTATTTCCGTGTTAAGAGATATTCCCGAATTAACTTTCAACATGTCTTCGGCCGATGCGAGTATTGTTCAAATTCTTATGATAATAGTATCAGAGTGCCGCGAACCGTCCACGAAGATAAACGTGCAATAGTTCTAAGAAAGAAATTCACTATTCTTATGTGAGAATATGTACAAGAATTCGTGTATCGATTTAGACAAGATATTGTCCGAGTTGGGTCAGTTCGGTCGTTACCAGATATATAATTATTGTTTTATATTAGTCCCTATATTGTTGAGTGGCGTTTATAATGGACAATATGTGTTTAATGCGGCCAATGTACAATACAGGTAAGATATACGTACAAATCAAAGTATATGAATACCGGCATTTTTTAAAAATAATATTCCACGTGTCGTCCGAACGTGTGGGGTTTCAGTTAGTGTTTTAATTAAAAATACTGTATAATAATTAGTTATTAAGAATTAATCGTATAAAACAAGTAACTGAAACTCATAAAAAGAGGTTAAGTGCGTAAATAACTTTTCACTACTGAAGTTTTCTGCTAATTAAATGAGTTTTTTTATTATATCGTAAAAATAATCAATATTTGAAAATTTTCTGTAAATTGTTTGTATTATCACCTGTTTTATTTCGCTTTTTAATCAAAGTTTTAATTAATATTGCTCAGTAGCTCGAGCGAGCGAAATGCTGCCTGTTGCCTCCGTGTTGCCGGCTCGAGGAGAAAAGAAGGGCTCGTTGGGCTAATACAACGATTGTCAGTCTGCCTACCTCTTTTTTTAAATAATAAGCGAATTAATGATATGACGATTACAAAAAAGCTTGTTATCGTGATTCCGCTCGTGTCGTGTGATTCTACTAACAGTTATTATGAACTATTGAACTTTTACATTGTTCATTTAATATTATAATAAACATTTAATTAAGATACTATAATTATAATAACAAAACTCAAGTTTTCATCAATATTACACCTTCACGGACCACTTTCCGTGAATGACACGGGCAGAGGAACTAGACAAAAAATTATTACATAATTTAAGTACGCATACCGTGAACCTGCACAGTGCACATCCTCAAGCCAGCATATCGGAGGCGACTGCGAACTCATGCCGCTCGGTTACCTACTATAGAAAAAAGGTGATAATTTCACATAATGTTATACGAAGTAATAAAAACTCAGTAATAAATAACATTGATTAATATATGAATAATCGTTAAGATTGCATTTATTATAGAATAACTACAATATAAAGCGGTTGTTTGTATGTTAAGTGCTGTATGACCTGCTGCATACATTCATTGGAATTAATAATGATTAGTTATAATATTTGTTATTATTATAAATCAGACGGATTGCACCAGATTAGAATAATGAGAAGCGAAGAGACGGTGTTTATGTCCAATTGCCGCTGTGGACGACCGCCTTACTCAATTCGCGTTTAATAGGAATTTGTTATTAAAACATTATTACTATTAAATTAAACTTAGCTCATAGTTATGTATTTTAAACTTATTGTTGTAATAAACTATGCTATGTATTTGCAGAGCAGAGCCGCGGCCGTGGGAAGCCAGCCAGGGTGGGAACTAAAATAAATATTGATGTTAACAAATTTCACTCAAATAAAACAATATATATATATATATATATATATATATATTGTTCAAAATAAGTAAAACTACGTTCAAACATTTTAACCACGTAAAATATTTAAGAATAAATTGATATACATTATGAATATAAGTTAAACTTTTACTGGTCATATTTCAGATGCAAAGTACCGGAGTGCGAGTCCACACCCCCTGCGTTCGAGGCCGGTCCGTGGTCCAGCTGGTCACTACCTGACGACGTCGCACTGGCGAGATGTCGTCGCATGACACCCCTCGTCGTGAACGCGTCGTGCTCGCCGGACAACTTTCATATCAATCTGACGGAGAAATGCGATCAATGGGTGTATCAGACGGACCACAGCATCGTACCGACGGTTAGTAACTTTCATACCTGATCCATGTAACTAAAAGAAGTCCGGCACATGACCGCACTCCACCTGACCTTAGCTGAAACTAGAGTGCGGTCCGTTAGTGAAGACCTTTGCTGTAAAGAGATGTCTGCAGGCGTCTGTCGCATCCGCTACGCCTGGCTTGAGGAGCACCGAATGTTTTCCTAATCTCGCCACCTGCTACCTTCGAGCCGATCCTGAAAACCCGACCATCCTTCATCATCCTTAATCATCATTGATATGCCCAAAATTCTTTAAATTGTTAATTAGGTCCCAAATTGCAAACATTCGCTTAAAATTAAAATATTATTATTATTATAGTATTTGATTACTTTATAATAATCTTATCATTGTGAACGAGTATCGTCTGATGTCTCTCATGTCATAGCAATATCTAAAGCGATCGCAAATTTCGACATATTTATTATTCAAAGATGAGAAATTTATAATTGGACATCTTTTCAGTTCAATTTGGCGTGTCAGGAATGGAAGAGGACATTAGTTGGTACAATACATAGCGCTGGAATGTTCGTTGCATTGCCGCTCACTGGATATGTATCCGATACGTGTGTATTTATTATTATATCAAGATAATAATGGACTGGAATCAACTTTTATGATGCCTCGCAGGCTTGTCACTTTCCAATACTGTTAATCAAACAGCCTCATGTCATTCCCGAATTTACGATGCACCAGCCACGATACATTGACTAAATTTGTGCAGCTTTTGCATAATCATTAATATCAAATTATTATCAATTGAAACAATATTGTCGCATCAATTAATGCTTATCGTCGTCTATTGTATTATAGTATTAAGATTGTTCATTTTTATCTTATTTTAAAATGTCTACATTACATGAGGCATTAACGAGGTTTCATTCGCAAACTAAAGATTCAAAGTTAATTCTCTCAGTGCGGTCTAAATATTTAATTTGAATTAATGTTTCCAGATTCGGTCGGAGAACCGCTTTAGTGCTGACGTCTGTAATGGCAGGCATCTTTGGCATCGTCAGGTCGTTCAGCCATAATTACACCATGTATGTGGTTTTCGAGTTCCTCGAAGCTTTTCTTGGTTCTGGCGTTTACAGTACTGGCTTCATACTTGGTAAATAATTCGACATCAATTGAATTGGGGATTATGATTATTAGGCGAGTCTTTTCGTTTGCAAGTTATTAATCAGTGCGTACAGATTAGGTTGTATTATGATGATATATGTACATACATTTATGACATATCTCTAACAATACTTTTCAATTACTTATGAATTGAGTGATAAGCACTTTCTATACTTTAGGCACGTGTTGGTAAACTAATTAAACAGGTTATATGTACTTTGAATGCAATCCCGCGTCAATTCGACCATGGTAGCTCTATTATCACTTTATTCATTTTCAGCTCTGGAGATGGTCGGACTGAAGTATAGAGTGCTCGGCGGTAACATGATGTCGAGTTTCTATGCGCTGGGTCAAGTGGCATTGGCAGTGGCCGCGTGGGCTGTGCCGCATTGGCGTCGCCTCACTAGAATATTATACGCGCCGTCACTATTCATGATAACTTACTTCTTCATCATAGAAGAGAGCGTCAGATGGTTGCTCAGCAAAGGAAAGCGGAAAGAGGCCGCTAAAATTATATACAAGGCGGCCGACATGAATAATAAAATAATATCGCCGGAATATATAAAGCAATTGTCCGGTGCCGCTGACGAGAAAGCGGAGAGGCTCGAGACTGAGGACGAGGCGAACGACGGAGACGCAGAACCGTCACTAATAGTACAAGTGCTCAGGTCCAAAATAATAATGTCGCGATTGGCCATTTGCTCGTTCTGGTGGATCACGGTCACCTTCATATACTTCGGGTTATCGATAAACTCTGTGTCATTGGGCGGGAACAGCTACATTAACTACATTCTGACATCTTTGGTCGAGATACCCGGTTATTGTCTGAGTGTGTTGACTTTGGATAGATTTGGCAGAAAGAGCTCCATAATGGTAGCGTTCTTCATTTGCGGTACTTCATTAGTATCTCTACCATTTATACCTGAATGTGAGTAATCGACGCTCTGACGATGAAATTTGGAGTCTCAAACAATTCAACTAAACATAAACTTATTCGGCAAAACTCCAATGTTGTTCAGTGCGCTTTATTTCCAAATTAACTCAAAGAATCACCCGCAGCAGTGATCAAAGTTTACAATATATTTCGCACATTATAAAGGATAGATTATGCAAAAAGTCATAAAGACATTCTTCGATATTATCCGTGTGTGAGTGATGCTCGCCATTAATGTAATGAATCGTGCCTCTTCCAGCTCTTCAGTGGTTGTTTACGACATTGAACATGTTGGGCAAGTTGTGTATCAGTATGACGTTCAGCAGTATATACATTTATACATCAGAACTGTTCCCGACAACGGCGAGACACAGCCTCTTGGGATTCTGCTCCATGATTGGAAGAATTGGGTCTATCGTCGCGCCGCAGACGCCGCTATTGGTCAGTTTTTATTATTGTTTTTCGTGAATTATGTTAGGCCATTCGTCTTTCCATTCCCGCAACACCCGTACCGGGAGGGGGAAGCATCCACATTTTGTCGACCGAATCGGTGGCCGAACGAAACTCCCTTTTGTGCCCTCCCATGTGTTCTTCCAGTCCTTTCACCTCGGATCCTTCAAGCGGAGTGTAAAAAAGCACCTTCTCAGGCCGGCATAGTAGTGGCGACTGGAGCCACCGTGTTAGCGGTTCTCCAGTCGTCAGTGCTCATGGACCTCCACTGCGCTTACCATTAGGCCAGTCGACGTCACATGTCGTGTCAAAATAAAAAAAAATAAAAAAAAAGGCCAACTCAACACGAAGCTATCGCGGTCACATGCCGGACTACTATAAAGACTTTTTAAAATAGAATATAGTATTATTGTCCATCCAAATGTTGTTTGAAATAATTGATTTTTCTGTATTCTCTGCTTCTAATCGTGTGTTATGTTTTCAGATGTCCGTAATGGCTTCAATGCCGTACCTGATATTCGGTGTGATGGCGTTCGGCTCCGGATCACTCATGTTCTTAACGCCGGACACATTCAATGTCAAATTGCCTGACACGATTGCGCAGGCTGAAAATATTAACAAGAAGAATCATACAACCGTATTAGAATAAGGATAACAATAAAAAAGCAGGGCGTCAAATCGGTGACTGTCATCTCATGGCTGTACTTGTAGTATAAGGAATGTATGTGTTGGTATACGAAATAATCAAGAATAACCAAGATCTGATAGAGTTATTGATGTATACTCGCTAGTTGACAATACTTATTATTATTTAGTTATTTTGAGATTCAACTAGGTACTGTGTGATAGTAATAACGATGGGGGTGTGCATTGGCAATCTAGATAGAGATTTATTTGTAGTAGTAGTTGTTTCCGTTCATAGACTGCACTCTAGCTTAGGGTGGTTTGCACCAGAAGGCCGGTTAAAGTACTTTAACTATTACTTTTACGGCGACGACGTAACCGTCAAACGTTTACATTTGCTCCACACGCGTTGCAATATCGTGTATATTCATATTGTTATCGTTAAAATGGTGGCTGATCTAGAAAAATAATAGAAAAACATATATGGCTTCTTTTCATACATTTGACGTTAGTGACATTGGTTTGAAGATTACTTTAACTTTAACCAAGCCAAGATTCGCTGGTTACGGTTAAGGTTAAAGTAACCGTCAAAAATGACAGGCGCGACGATGGTGCAACTCGCGTGGAGTAAATACACCATAATGTAAAAATGTTAAGGTCGTATACACCAGGACGGTTAAAGTAACTTTCTGGTGCAAACGACCCTTAAAGTTACTTTAACCGGCCTTCTGGTGCAAACGACCCTTAACATCAGGCTGCTTACTTAGGCATTTGACCATACTCCACTTGATATGTGCGCTAACTGCTACTAAGTGAAATCTCTAAAGACAGCAGTCGGACTCCCACTATGCCGGCTGAAAGAGCACATAGACTCCCTTAATGTCCGTATCGCAAGTGCATAAACGTTGTACTGAAGCAGGACAATATAAAAATACACATAATGTAACATTTAAGTGGTTTTATTTCTTCGCCCGTCTGAGATTCTCAGCCTGCGCGACCGTGTCCGGCAGCTGCATGTCCTTCGTCTCCGGTGTGAGCAGCATCATCGCCGCGGACACGAGCGACAACACACCGAACACTAGTGTTGGTAATGACCACCATATCGCCATCTGGAACAATAATAACCATAGAAGGAACACCCACATTCACCCACTCTCAAACGGCTGACGCGAATTTAGTATAAATCAGTACAGCACGCCATGTTCCATTGGTTATTTATTTTATTACATTGAAAGGAGAATGCCCATTTCTGGACCCATTTCATACCTAATAGTTTGATAACAAAACAATATTCTGAAATAATATCTCATCTTTTATTAATTCATTTTAAGTATATCAACACATCATTTGCCAATCAATAGACAATGTTTAATTGCATAAAAAACATACATCTTCAACTATTAAATCATTTAAAATAACAATAACCTCAAATATTGCATCAGAAAACATCTAATTACTCAATAACCCGGGTGAAAAAAAAATAAAACTGATCGGTAATAAGGAAGTAGATTTATTTTTCTACAAAATAAACTAAAAATCATCGATAAACTCGAGAAAAAATTTCTGGGCCCGTTTTTCTTAGGCAAATGGGCATTCTCCTTTAAATCGAAAAAAATGGTGTACACAACAGCCTGTACTAAAATGGGATTCGAACCCGAGACCTCCGCTATGTGCGCGGATGTTATTAAAAAATACCTATTCAATTTTCATCATAATATACTCGTATATTTTATCTCTTCGTTTTATATAGTCCAGAAAGTATAAGAAGATCTTCCAGTGAATATGTATTATATTTACCAGTAACGGATTGAGCGGCGCGAGTATAGTGCCTATTCTGGAGGCCATGGAGCAGACGCCGACCAGACTGCTTCGCGCACTCGTCGGGAATAACTCCGACGTGTAAATATACACCACGTTATAACATAGAGATGCCGCGGTCTTTCCCAACAAAAATAACACTATCACTGCCACTGTTGATTCTGGAAATATACGTATATACGAGGGTCAGTCAGAAAGTAAGTTTAAAGGTGGCAGGGCTCCGCGTGGTGAAAAGATAAACTAACGAAATTTTAGGAGGTTCTTCTCTCATCTATCCTAACCGATGTGACGCATCGCTGAGCCCGATGAGTCTATTGTTGTCTTGTTTACAACGAGTTAAAATGGAGACGCGTAGTGTGATACGTTTTTTGACCGCAAAAAAAATTATCCGCTAGTGAAATTCATCGTGAATTATCGTCTGTATACGGTGAGTAGTGTATGAGCCTTCAAAGGGTTACGCGTCTTACGATATAAGACCGACTCCAGCCGAACATACATACAAAAAATCCTTCACGACGGATTACAGCTGCATAAAGTGAGCGCTCAAAAAATTTGGACGCAAAAAAGGAGGACTTGTATGACTACCAACAACAACTGTAAACAATAACCCTTTTCAAAGCGAATAAATTATTATTATTATAAACATTTCGACGTCGGAATTACGAAATTAGTTTGTAGATACGAAAAATGTTTTGAGAGAGATGGCGACTTTGTAGAAAAATAAAAAAATGACTGAATTTTTCGAAAATGACCTAGTTTTTTTGTTTTGACCACTCCTTCCCCCCCTAATTGGACCCTTAAACTTACTTTCTGACTGGCCCTAGTATTTACATGTATATACATTACGTGAGCTGAAATGAAACTTATGAAAGAAGTATGAAATGTACAAACCGCGTGGCACAAATCCGTTGGCGACACAACAAACGCCACAAAACAAATAACCCAACATCAGTATATACTTTCTGCCGACTCTGTCCAACGTCATCATTGCTATGAAATCACCAGGAATGGAGACGAGCGCGCTCAGACAGAAGTTCATGTACTTATTTCCGGGTAGCACGATCGAGTTTATTAATAGACCGTAGTAGATGTAACCTGAACTGAACCACCACCAGGAGCAGATCAGCAACCTGAAACATTCATTTACTGCATATGGCAGCTTCATATATAATTGTTATTAAAGAAGAAATTTTAGGCAAAGCAATTTGCTATTAAAGTAGGCCGGCATAGAGGAGGTGACTGGTGTTAACGATAACTGACCTTTTGAGCAGCGTCTTGGACGATAATAAGAGTTTAATGTTAAATTGTTCAATGGGCGTCGTAGAGCCTTTCTCGCAGACGACGTTGCCCTGCTCGACGGCCGCCATCACATGCTCGCTTATTGTTATTTTGTTCATTTTCGCTATCAATGCTATCGTCTTCGTGGCCGTCTTCGTCCTCCCGTTGAGCAGCAGCCATCTGACGCTCTCCTTCATGAGGAAGATGTACAGCAGGAACGATACGGTCGGGCAGTATATAGCCAATAGTAAATGTCTCCAATACGGCAGATTCCATGCGATAATGCCTAACAATAATTCTCCCGACGATATTATGTATCCTTGCAGCGCCGTGCTTAATACTCTTCGTTCATTGCCACCCAGTTCCACGACTGCAACGCATACACGCTTATAAACTATAGCTCGGTATAATGAGCCGGCATAGCGAAGGCGATGGCTCGCGGACCTTTATCCGCTCATGTGCTTAACATCAAGCGGAGTGTGGTCGGATGCATGCCTACTATAAAACGATTTAGGAGTAGGGTGTAAAAACACATAAAGCAATCCCGTGAACCAAAACCTGTGTACATCATACTAATCTGGTACAAATATTTACTTTTTTGTTTTAAAATAAATATAACACGAAAATCTTCAAAAAAGCAAGTAAAAAAAAAGTAATATTTGGTAGTTTTGGTATTGGTAGTGTAACACGTGGTTGAAAGGATTGCCCTATGTCTTTTTACACTTGTATAATACGAGCACTTATAGTATCGCATATCTTTATTGATGTTTGTTTACATTGGAGTATTTTGTTGAAACAAACAACTCACTGAAAACTTCCACTAAACATAATAAGATGACGCCCGGTTACATCTTTGTTTCTGTGGTAGTAGGCGGACTGATGAGGGCTATTAGTCCAGTCTGCCGTGTCGGAGTAGCCAGGTATAACGAGAGGAGTGTGCAATGTCAATCTAGATGGTGCATACTCTTCTCCTCAAGCCGGCCCGTAGAGCAGCAAATTTCTCTGTAGTAGCAGTTGTTTCCGTTCATGGACCGCACTCTAGCTTTACATCAGGTGGAGTGTTGTCACATGCCGAGCTGCAATTAAAAAAAAACGTACCCATAACAAATGAAGATGTATATATGGCAGCACTGAGAGCGGCCTCCAGCAGTTCCAGTGTCAAGTATACATTGTAACCGTAGGCTCCATTACCACGCGGCAACACCTTCAAGGCGCCGACCGACATACCCAATGCACTCACTATTAAAGCTCTCGCACGACCCCATCTCACGAATTAAACATTACATCACTTATTTAAATACATATATAATAACAAATTGCAATTATTAATTTTAAATTGCAATAAACCATTTTTATTTCTGTTTGAGTTTCATTTAAAAATAGAGTACGAGTGTTTTTTTATCGTAATATTTTAATAATAATAAATGTTAGCATGTCGTAATCATTAAGTCACATTCACTAATATACAAAAGATAAGATATAGTTTTAATTTTAATTAACCAAATTGTTATGTAGGAAATATGTTGGTACGCAAATATTACACAAAGAACAGTCTCCCACATCTTACGAGTGATTTATTTGTTTTTATGAATAAATTTTATTTAAATTATTATATTGAAACGTAAATATATAATATGATACTAACTTGTCAGCTACATATCCCAGTAAGGGCATCGATATAAGTACACCAATATTGTGAACCGTGCCGATGATTGTACGCTTCCATTCTTGACAACCGAGATCAAACTGAAACGATGAAAATAGCAAACATCTAGATGGTACATGCTCGTCTCCTCAAGCCGGCATAGTGGAGGCGACTGCAGCCCGTAGAGATTTCTCTGTGGTAGCAGTTGTTTCCATTCATGGACCGCACTCTAGCTTTACATCAGGCGGAGTATTGTCACATGTCGAGCTAAAATAAAATAAAAAAAAAAAAACATGATTCGATTTCTCGCGCGGCCGACCTTACAATGCGACGCTATTTCATTATGCTTTAATTTCTATTCCAGGATCTCTAACTCTGCTGGACGTAGCAATATCTCCATAATAAAGAGTGGTAGCGTAAAGAGCATTTTCTATTATTATTATTATGAACTCTTATAATAGGAATTGTGTAAGCTTTGAAAATAGACAAAGAAGAGTTTGTTCCAGAAGGAACTAAAGTGTAGTAACGTCACACGTCTCTTAGTTGTATCTAGTTACCTCGGCAACAATGGAATGATTACTCGCATAATACCACTGATCACATTGTTCCACTTCATTCAGAAAATCGAATGCAGTGCATGTGCCGTTGTTGCAATCATCACGTAATATCGGTCTCGAGCATTGCGTGTCTGTGACGGTTCGCGGCCACCACGCTGGCGTCGATGAGGAACTGTTTGCATCTTCACATAATGGTACAACACATCTGGAAACAGTTTTTTCTGTGTATATGCAGTATAGGACGGTCGTGCCATTTCCATTGCGGCGGCTTTTCGTTTGTGAATGTTTCACACATAATATTGTTAAGAACTCTACTTAAATGCATTCATTCATATTTTTGAGTAAATTGATAAAATTGTTTATTTTGACTAAATGCAAACTTATTTAACATCTTAATAAGGCTGAAAGACATTTAATAAATCAATTATTTATTTTAATTAGAGACCGAATAAAAAAAAAATCAACAACAACATTCAACTTTAAACTACTTATAAACTCTTTTTCAGCAAACAAGGAACATTTAAAAACTAGATAAAGTGACATTAACTTAATTTGCTGTTTTTTTTATATTATAGTAAGACGGCAGGCTTTAGAGGTGGTCCCGAAACGCGGCAGGTCACATCACAGAGTTACACTTTCACTCGATCATGTAGATTTGATTACCTGTGCGTGACGGCTTCGGCAGCGAATATGAAGTTCGCATTGCTCATAGCAGTGAAGAGAACGGGCAACAGCGCCAACGCGTACTGCACGTAATGGTATGGCCCGAAACTATTGATCTCACCGACCACATCGTCAATGTCGACTACTTTCCTACTTTCAACCATTATTCGCATTTATTAAATATTGTCACCGCACGCTACGATCAAATATCACAGAGGAAATGTTTACATTATGATTGAGTTTATTTAACTGATATGTTAAGATGAACACTGTCTACATATATATGTTTTCGAATTCATACTTTTGCGTGTTTATCACACAACTGACTAACAGACACCCGCGACTTCATGTGCCTTATTAGCATTGATAATAACTACTGTTATACTCACTTAGCTGACGCCCTTTTCCCGCCCGGAAGTCCTTACGCTTCGACCGCATGCATGCCCATGTCGGTTGAGGGTGCTCCCCGGCTGACTCTTTCTGAGCAATTGACTAATGAGGCTGCAAAAACGTCCACTTGCGCGCAATGAATCTTTTTAAGTAATTCCCTTCATTTTCTTCCTTTCATCGTTTCCGAACCGCAGCATACTGCTTCCTGCTCTGGTCACCGCACTGTCCCTGAACTCGCAACGATTATTTAGTTACGTACACGTTTAGCATTTTCCGTTACACTTTCATGCATATATTAAACTTACAGGACACTAGTTAAAAAAATTAAAACACATTGATAAAATAAAAACTAAAAAATCGTCTTTAACGCCGTTGCGAGGTGACGTCACAATAACACAATCTAAATATGTTCTCAACCTCAACACTTAATATACAGAAACGTCATTCCAAAGGCTTTTTTTCATGTAAAATGAAGCCCCAACGCCACAATAACATCCGAAAGGCAGCGGCCGCGGCGTTCGCTCGCACTCTTTCAGCTGTGAGTTGAACGATCTCACGCGAGCTACACGGCAGCCTACGTCACGACGCGCGATGACGACACATTCCTGCACTCGCATTGCTTGTTGCATTCATATTTCGATGATGTTTTGTGATACCATAATATTATGCAGTCGATATTAAACCAATATTATATTTAACAAGTATGCAAAATAAAAAAATGCGATCTCAAAAAAAAAGAAAAAATATATATTTATGGAGCATCGGAATACAGTTAACATTATTTGTAGCATTTATAAATATTAACTTAATATAAAATAATAAATTAACAATTAATAAAGTTCGCCTTAACGTTTTTATTTAATTATGTTAATTCCATTATTTGTTTAGCAAATAATAAACTTATAGATACAACACTATGATAACGGTTAGTTATTCTCCTTCGCTAACGGATTTGCAACACGCCATTCAATATTATCTTATTTGATTTGATCTTACGAATTCGAGTTAACCTTCTTCCGTTCCTTCCTTGACGTCTATGGCCCATCTAAGAGTGAATGAATAAGCAATGTTTCAGCTTGAACACTTCAAACAAAGAGCGAGATATAAGGGTCTTCGAGTCCGGTCTTCATATATGGTGATTGGTGACGTCACAAATTCCCCTCACAAAGTATACAATAATTTTAAACTACATAATAATATTATTTATTGTGCTATATTGAACAATAAAATATGTTATAAGTCGGTTTGTTTGTTAATAATCTAATCAATCGTCATGCTAATATTTTCGAATATTACTGATGTGACCGTAGTGTGTGCAGGTCGATGTGCAGCGGTGACGATGGCGCCACCAGCAGTAGTAATAGATTTGGACTATGTGTTAGTGAATGAGCTGGGTGAATTTGGTGCATATCAGAGGAGGCTCGTGGCATTGTCCATGTTGGCGATCATGACGCATGCGTTCATTAGTGAATATATATTCGGTGCAGCCGCGTTGCCTCACAGGTATATTCATTCATACACAATACTTGTGTTCAGAATTATCTTACAACCAGCTGCCACTCTGCCTGATGTTGACAAGATCACTTCACGGGTGTGTCATTTGAAAGTAGCGGTATTATCCCAAAAGACACCGCGCGTTTTCCGAAATCTACAAGAACTGTTCAGCCTGCCCACGATGGGGACAAACAAACATATATTCACACATGTAATATTAGTATTGATTCACTTAGATAGAAGCTAATAATAAATCACACATTTCACATATAGAAATAGGCTGATTTAGCGAAAGGAGTGTGCACTGTCAATCTGGATGATGCTCGTCTCCTCAGGCCGGCATGGCGGAGGCGACTGCTGCTGTAGAGAATTCTCTGTAGTAGCAGTTGCACTCTAGCTTAAAATCAGGTGGAGTGTAGTTATATGCCGAGCTACAATTTAAAAAAAAAATTAAAATATCCATTATCTGCACTAACTGTACTGCAATTTAATTAATTCCCATTTATGAATACATAACTTTCAATATACAAAAAAATTTAATGTGTTATAATGTGGAAACCAGTAACTTCGCATATTTTGTAGCGCCTGAAAATGCTACGAATCAGGACTACAACTGATTTCGGCAGACACTGTGTGTTTGCTTGCAGTAAGAGCGCCATCTTGTGGCTTCACCATAAACTAGTTTAGTGCTTATAAATCACTATAGATGCTATTAATACGTTCGATGGATTCCCTGTGGGTTGGAACGGGAACGGTAACGCATAATCATACGTATGGGTTATGAGGTACATCTGAACGAGTGTCATCTGGGTAAATAATTTAATGGGAATTCGTGTGCGTTTTGACTCGACTGTTCTCTGTGATGCATTGTGTATTATTGCTATATGCTATGAAAAGGAAGAAAGTGCATAATTCTGGGATGAGCATACTATGGACCTCTCATTATGTAATACTTTGAACAACATGAGATAATAATGTGATAGAGTTTGGTCTCATGTTGAGGAATGCTAACTTGTGTGACGTCACACGTATCTCCACTCATCACGATATTATCATCTTTTAATCTTAAACACTCATCACAAATATTTTATGTTGACATTTACAAACAGATATTAATATTGAGTATTTATTACAATTACTTGCATATTTAATATTCGACAATAGAGCCGCCGTAGTACTATGGTAAAAGGCGTGGAATCGGAATCCACGAGGCCCGTGTTCGAATCTCGCTAAATTCCGAAAATTGTTGTATTGTTACTTTGGTCGTCGGCGTCTAATGGTCATGTTAACGTTATATTGCTCTCTCAATCGACCTGACTCGACTTTAACACCTGAGAAGCGATGATGGAGCCGGCCTCTTAATAAATAAGCATCAAGTGACTAATCTACGAATCAATAGATCTATCTAATCTGGATGTTATTTAAATATGTTTAAAATGTGTTGTTATTTGTCATTCGTGATCAGCGGCGGCGCCCGCGCCGGTCTAACATGGCGTCCGAGAAAACGTTCCATCAGAACGGTGATGCGGTCGGGTCCATCGATCTGGACGACGTGTTGGTTAATGAGTTGGGTCAGTTCGGCAGATTCCAAACGGTGAACATAGCGCTGGTGGTGGTGCCTATCATGATGGCCGCATTCGCGAGTGAATATATATTTGGCGCAGCCGCTTTGCCGCACAGGTATATCACACATATTGTCATTCTCCTTCGTGACGGATCTAACGAGGAAGGTCGGGCTCTTTCTTTTGGACACCACACTCCCCTGACGTTGAGCTAGAGCGCGGCCAACTGCTGGTGCACAAATCAACGAACAGTCCCCTCGTTACACTCGGCTGCTATTCATTCATCGCTCATCTTTCGGGAACATCATATTATTTAGTGGAATATAACAATGAATATAATATACTATATGTATACCTAATATACAATATAACACATAAGTAAATAATGAAGTGCTGATAACAACATAATGGAACAATTTAATATAAACGAAAAACAACTTAATTAATTCCTACATAAATAAAATTTAAATGTACGTCTGTCTGTTACATAGAAATAACTACTTTTATTTGGGTTCATATTAGTGATTATATTTGTATAATACTAAAAAACATAAGCACGTTTTTATTTAATAATTCTGTTGATAAACGAGGTGCCCTGAGAATGATACAGATGTAAATGTCAAGTTGTACGAGCTGAACGCATAACACCACATTATACATTACTCGTAAATGCGCACGAAATAACAGATATGCTAAAACATATGAAAAACTGTTATCTCACCCGCCTAAATTGAAAAAATACCTGTATTGCCTGTGCTCTGTTCGAAGAGCTTTTGAGTATTTTTTTTCTATTTAGGCGGGTGAGATTCAACAGCCCTTCGAACAGAGCACAGGCAATACAGCGCAATAAAGACTTCTGTCTTGGGGATTGTATCATTATCATCAATAATTTAATAGATAAGTATTTTATTAGTTAATATATTAAGTATTGTTAATGTTATAATAATAATATTATAATGTTCATTGAGATAAAGTGTTGACAACATTATTCTTTGTGTATTCAATCGTTTGGGGTAAACAATTCCTTATGTCAACAAATAGTGCTTCATTTAATAGAATTTACAACAAAAAAGATGTCCCGAAATGAAATCCCGAAAAAAATACAAAAAAAAAAAAAAAAAAAAAAAATGATGCGCATCAAACGGCGTAGTAGTGGGCGTGACAATATATCGTAGCTTTCGTAGATATTTTATTTCTTCATAAAAAATAATAGGAAATCCCCTCGTCGTTGGTTTTCCGTCGCGCTTTGACCTTCCCTCATTCAATATGTAATTTTGTTACGGCGACCTATTCAAAACTTGCGCAAATTAAAAAACAAAAAACTGATCCTGCTAATTGATTCTGATCACACGTGTGCGTGTGTGTGTGTGTGTGTGTATAAAAAGGGATCGACCCTGTATTATAATATAAGGAGGTCATTTTGATATGATTTGTCAGTTCAAAGTCACAAACATTTTGTTATCAGTTGAAGTGTCTCATTACAATGCAACATTTTATCAATAATAACAACTCACCAGACAACTTTGGACGACACTCTCGAGCCGCTCAAAGTTAATGCATGAAACTCGATCATACAAAAACGCACGAAGGCGTCACTCACTCGATGCACACAGGATGAGAAATTGCGCATGCAGGCTTCTTACATTGAAATAGACTGATTTTCTGCTCCGAGTCGACCGACAGACGAGTGAGCCGTCGACAGTGAGCCTGATGTGATGGAAACAGGAACACTAAACAAATAATACGAATAAATAATTGTAAAAACGTATAGGAAGGTGCAGACAATGGCTACTGATAATTGTTTTGTTTTGTTACAGATGTTTAATACCGGAATGCGACGTACCGAGCACATCAGAGTACAGCCCCTCGTGGGTGTTCAACGCGATACCGCGTGTGAGAAACGATTCAGACGGTTTTGCGAATTGCGAACGCTACGTATACGTCGGACCGGAGGCTATTTACACACTCGACGGCAGCAGTTGCCCTGCGGAATGGTTCGACCGATCGCGAACGGAGCCCTGCGAAGACGGCTTCGTGTTCGAGAAGACCAATTCTGTCGTTTACGATGTCAGTATTGCTGCACTATTGCACACGATGTGACAATGCAATAACACATACGAGTATGTTGACTCATTGAATCGTCTCGTTGCAGTTCGATTTGGCGTGCGAAGATTGGCTCCGCGCTCTGGCGGGCACGTTCAGCAGTGTCGGTACATTGCTAGTGTTACCTTTCATCGGGTACGTGTCCGACAAGTTCGGCAGACGTATCGCGCTCGTCATCAGCGTCTTCAACCTCGCGCTGTTCGGCCTCATCAGAGCGTTCTCGGTCAACTATCCTATGTATTTAGCGTTCCAATTGCTGCAGACCACACTGGGCTCCGGCATATTCAGCTCGGCTTACGTGTTCGGTGAGTCACGTCATCACGGATGCACGCTCTAAATATTTCAGTGAACGAACCTAAGTATTCCCGTTTTCCAGCTACCGAGTTGGTCGGTCCCAAATACCGCGTGTTGACCGGCGCCACGATGTCGGCCATGTTCGCGTTCGGTCAAGTGATACTCGGCTCCGTTTCGTGGCTGATACAAGAGTGGAGGTACATACTGATAGCCGTTCACGCGCCCTGCTTCCTGGTCGTCGCGTACTATTGGATCCTCAGCGAGAGCGTGAGGTGGCTACTGAGCAAGAGGAGGTTCGACGAAGCGAGAATACTGCTCGAGAAGGTCGCCAGAGTCAACGGGAGAAAGATCAGCGATAAAACTATGCGAGCGTTGATGCATCCGCCGGGCGCCGAGCATGCGGTCAGTTCGCGGGTCGGCGCACCACACTTTACTATTGATCATAATGCAACGTTGTTCGGAACAGAAGGCGGACGAGGGGCCGGGGCTCGTGAAGAGGATCATCCGCTCCCCGCCGTTGCTACGCCGCGTGTGCACCACGCCCGTGTGGTGGATCTCGACCACGTTCGTCTACTACGGCCTCTCGATCAACTCGGTCGGTCTCTCGCTCGACATTTACTTGAACTACATATTGATTTCCGCCATCGAGATACCCGGCTATTACACGGCCGTGTTGATACTCGACAGAGTCGGCAGGAAGGCGACTATTTCCGGTGGCTTTTTGACAGCCTCGGTATGTTGCATCGCCTTCGCGTTCATGCCCGATAGTGAGTGTTTTTTATATTGTTGGTAGTCAGTGAGCGAGTAGTTTATAAGATTAGTACTTAGTGAAAATTGGCGTTTTTTTTTTATTGTAGCTCGGCATGTAACAACACTCCGCCTGATGTAAAGCTAGAGTGCGGTCCATGAATGGAAACAACTGCTACTACAGAGAAACCTGTGCGGGTAGCAGTCGCCTCCACTATGCCGGCTTGAGGAGACGAGCATGTACCATCTAGATTTACAGTGCACACTCCTCTCGTTATACCTGGTTACTTTCAAACTATTCCCGAAACGCGACAAAGTCACTTCACGGGTGTTGCATTCAAAAGTGGCGGTACTACCCCAGGACGGCAGACTGGACTAATAACATCATCAGTCTGCCGAGTTACTTAATTAAAATGTTTTCTATCAATATAATTGAGTGACAGTTTTCGCCCTGCTTCAAAAATGTGCTACGTATGTCCATTACATTGTGTTTAGATACTCTTGCTAAAAGGTTATTTTCACTTTGGCACTAACCCTTTGTGTTTATTGAAGTCTGTTCAACGTTTATTATAAAAATGTTTCGTAATAATAATTGAATCGTCGTATATAATTTTCAGATTTGGACACAGTCGCTTTAATAGTATTCTTAATAGGCAAATTTGCAATATCCGTCGTCTTCACATCGCTCTACCTGTACACGTCTGAATTGTATCCGACGCAATACAGGCACACTTTGCTCGCCTTCTCGTCCATGATCGGGAGAATCGGGTCTATCACGGCACCACTGACACCAGCATTGGTGAGCGCGTTTCCATGTTCGTACAACAGGCCTTTGTCTAACTAAAAGCATGATTGAGCTGATTAGAGATGCAAAATACGAAATTATAGGCCGCTGAAGTTCGGTATCCACCAAAGCACAGAAGGGCGAAGAAGAACTTGAGGCGCAAGATGCAGAACTGTCTCTTCTTTAGTCCTACAATCTTTGTAGCGCGATGCCAAGCGATTGAAATGTGAATGGTTTTGACAACGCCTCTGATATGTAAATGTATTTTCAGATGCAATATGGTGAGTTTATTCCATCATTGTTGTTCGGCATCATGGGATTGGTGTCGGGCGTCTCCGTGTTGACGCAACCCGAAACGCTCGGAACCAAAATGCCGGACACGTTAGAAGATGCCGAACTATTGGGGAAAACTGACAACAAATAATACTCCACAATGATCTCTTGTTACATTTCGCATTATTTATGAGTGCATAAGTTCGTGTCACATTTACTTTAAAACTTGAAAACGCAACGAGAGAGTCATCATTATATTATATGTCATATGTGGTTGTTTTAATTTATTATTTAGTTTTAAGTATATAGAAATGGATTGGATTAGTACAATTATAATTTGTGTCACTCAATATAAATGTTGTTTTACTAATTAACACACACACGCACACTTTCCATCATAACAATATAAACATTCGTCACCTCAAGCCGGCACTGCGGAGGCGAGTGCTGCCTGTAGAACATTTTCGTTCCTGGACTACACTCTAGCTTAACATTAGATGTATCAATTAAATGATATTTGTGTTGATCAATACATAATGAAGAGAGAGAGAGAGGATCAGCTGGTGGGAGTCGACTCATACAAATTAAAATCACGCAATATTTGTAACAATTCGTTTATTAAATGGTATACTCTTATAAATATATGTTAATTCACTATAATGGACGGAGTCGTGGTCGTGGTCGTGGCGGTCGGTGGCGCAGCTGGTGGAACCGGTGCACTAAAGTTGACTAAAGTGTTATTGGCACCATCAATACTGATTCGAATGGCACAGAGTAAACATGATGAATGAAGAGCTCGCGACAACAAGTACATCATAATATGTTTTCAGACTTTCTCAATAAGTATACTCCATTTTCACCTCTGCCCATTTACATGGAGTTTTTTTAATTAGCTAACGCATAAATTTACAAATTGGCAGAAGTATAACCAATATCTTAGGCATTAATTACGCTCGTACTTAGCACATTAAATTTTTGTCGCCAGCCCTCAGGCCGATAGTTTCAGTTCCGCTCCTCCTCCACTCGACCGTCGACCTCCCTCGGCCAGATCAATAAACAAAAAGTCTTCCATTCTTATATTTAGTCATATAAACTTAATTTATTTATTATTTCAACTAACACTAAACCGTTTTGTTAATTATAATGAGTGAAACTCTGCCCTGAAATACTTCAGAAGCACCAAATCAACAAATTGGATCTCAACGATTGACATAGATTGTCGAGTGGTTTGTGATTCCAGATTTTAAACAATTATTTTCTATGATAATACAAAAAGGTAAAAGAAATATACCTGCGCTTATGAAATTACACCGTTTTTACAATGAGTTACACAATTATTATCTATTTCATAATAAAAGATTATGAGATTCCACCCTTACTAAATGTCAACGCATTACTCGTACTTATTCCTCATTCCAGCACAAAAATTCAATAAAACAACAATTCACAGCAATCACCAACAACACTACAACACTGTTATTTCTTTGTTTATCGTTTTACATGACATTATAAAAGAGAACGCCTGAAAATATAAACAATAAACATTCATATGTTAAGTACATTACAATTCTTTTACACAACACTTCATAAATCATCAGTTCGTGTTATTACATTCACCATTCACTGAGGCGCCAAATAAAGATGCATCTAATACGCCCGTGGCTCCACATATGCGGGCGTATTAAATAATGACAACGCACTTCCGTAGCCACGTGGAGAATACACGAGCAGAGTCAAACCGTATTATTCGATTTCTCTTCCTTTTCGTTCTCCATCTCTTCAGCGTCTCGAACGTCGTCGGGCAGTTTCTTCCTGCTGGTGTCGGGCAGAAACAGTACCAGCACCGCCGGTATTAATGCCGCCGTACCGAACACCACACTCGGCAGACCCGGCATGTACGTCGACTGCGAACAATCATAACAAACATCATACAGATAGCGCACGGGGTGACACTCGAGTGACCGAGTCGACCTCAGTAGCAGAGTGTAACTCCGTGTAACTCGCTGCCCGAAGAAGAATTGAAGATCTGAGGTGACTCTCGATTGACATGAAACGGAGTGTCGCGTGTGTAGCCGCGAGGAGGATAGCAAATAATTACCAGCACCGGCGTCAACGGTGCCAAGACGCTCCCGATTCTGCCGAACGTTGTCGATATATTGGTGAGCGTGTTCCTCGATGTGGTCGGGAATACTTCCATCGCGAACACGGTGAACGCGAACAGTGCGAAACTGGCGCACATCTTCCCGAGCAAGTACAGTGCGGTCGGAACCCACCACACGACACCTACAAATTGCAAACACTAAATTAACATCAATTATTATTACTATTCTATGTGCACGAACGGCCGAACGATCCGCAGCATACCTACCCACATTACACATAACAGACTGAATATTCATGAAAAGTCTAACTTGTATGAGCTCAACCATCAGTTACCACGATCGCAAAAGCTTCTGTCATTCAGTAAAGTGTTATCAAATATATGTACAAAGGGAACGAGCAATACTCACTGTTAGGCACGAACGCTGATGTCACGAAGAACAGAGCGCAGAGACCGTTCGCAAAACAGATCGGCCCCTTCCTGCCGTATCTAGTCAAAGTGTACGCCGAAATGATTCTGACGGGCACGGACACCAATATCAGTAGTGAGTAATTCAAATATACGTTCCCGGACACCTTCGTGATGTTAATGAGCGCGCCGTAATATATGAATATGGAGAACAAGAAGCACGCGGCGATCGTCAACAATCTCACTAACAATTTTCTACTTCTGAACACGTCGACTCGCGATCGTCCCGCCTCGCTCTCCGCGGCGCGTCCGGACGAGTCCGCCCTCTCGACCTCCTCGTTCAGCGTCCGCATCATGCTCGCGGCGGTCTCGGACAGCGTCACGTCGTTCACTCTGGCCACTCTGTTCAATATCCGTATCGCTTCTAGTTTCTTGTTATGCGCCAGCAGCCACCGGACGCCCTCGTCCACCAAAAATATGTAGAACACCACGACGAGC
This sequence comes from Tinea pellionella, assembly GCA_948150575.1. Taxonomy (NCBI): domain Eukaryota; kingdom Metazoa; phylum Arthropoda; class Insecta; order Lepidoptera; family Tineidae; genus Tinea; species Tinea pellionella. Next base: position 63,146 of record OX411254.1, on the reverse strand, counting down.
AGCGGCGCGTATATCGCTCTCATGGTGTGTCTCCAATAGGGTATCTTCCACGCGATCAGGCCGAAGAACGAGTGTCCGATGTTCGTGAGTATGTCCGATGCGCTCGAGAAGACGACGCGGCTCTTCTGGCTCACTATCTCCAACGCTGGAACGACCACACGCCATCAGCTTCATATTACACACACACACACACACGCACGCACGCGTATACTAACTGAGCACGAGCGATGCGTTCCCGTATCCGAAGCAAGTCTCGATGAACTCGAACGCGAGTAGCATCCATATGTTGAGAGAGAATGACTTCAGAATACCGCAGACGCCGACCACCAGCGGGGTGCCCACTATTATTACTTTTCTACCATATCTGGGAACATCGAGAAAGGATCCTTTGTCATGGAGATCACCGCATCGAGACACTCCTCTCTTCATCATGAATGTTACCTGTCAGAGATGACTCCGGACACGACGAACGAGAATATCAATCCTAAATTGTGTGTCGTGCCTATTAGCGTACTCTTCCATGGCTCACAACCCAAGTCGAACTGAAACCAATTTATATTACACGAATTAATAATAAACATATATAATCGATTCAGAGTTCAGTCAGGCAGTTCGTGTTAATTTGAAAAATGGAGAAATGTTTAATTGTTTGTGGCAATTTGCTTGTATTTCTTATAAGACAACCTGTATACTAAAGCGCACTATATTAAAGTATTATAATATTAGAGTTTAAGTGCCATGTGTATATGTTGCATTATGTTCGCGTGTCGTCGCGTCGTTAACTATAATGATAGTGCACTCGGAGCATTATTGCGACAGGGAGAGGCTGACCACTGACCGCTGACCATGTTATGTGCATAAGTAATGTTTCGGTTGCCATACAATATGACAAGATCACACCGGTACGATGTCGATGGACTCTGTTCGGTTAATTCTTAAAAGCACGATTCATATACAGGGTGTATCGGGCAACGTGTAAAAAATTTCAACAGATGACTCAGCAAGTGATTCTGAGCAGAAATTAATTTAAAAAATAAATAATTTTTTTATCCAAATGTTCACCTTTTCCTTGCAGAAACATACATAATTTGCTACACGAACGCGTAATCGTTGTGTCGTCGGGCGGTGCATCAAACAAATGACCTCGCCTTTGATCTCGCGCCGACAAGCCGTGTGCCGGCCCACCTGCAACGGCGGTCCACTTCGGCCGGTCCATTTATAGACCTTTTGTTTTTGTGATAATACCATACACGAGAACTTTTATTTAGTAAATTTATTTTTTGAGGGGTGTTCATCCCTCACTTAATATTTACCTTAATTTTTCTACACGTTGCCTGATACACCCTGTATACGTCATATGTGCATTAGGCAGTTATCTATGTTTTTAACCGACTTCAAAAGGAGGAGGTTATCTATTCGTCGTGTATTTTTTTTTTTTTTTTTTTTTGTGGCGATGTTCCCTCATATCTCCGCCGTTTGTGGACCGATTTTGATGATTCTTTTTTTGTTGGATAGAGTATATGTCCGCATTGGTCCCGTTTCAATTTGAAGATAATATTCCATCTCTAAGGGTGGAAAATTAGGGGATGTTTCGCCGTTTGTGAACTGATTTCGATGATTTTTCGACGATTTTTCTTTTGTTGGATAAAGTATGTCTCGTGATTGGTCAATTTTAAATTTGAAGAAAATATTCTATCTCTAAGGGTGGAAAATTAGGGGATGTTTCGCCGTGTGTGAACCTATTTCGATGATTTTTCTTTTGTTGGATAAAGTACGTCTCGGGATTGGTCCCATTTAAGGAATAAAATATTCCACCTTAAGGGTGGAAAATTAGGGGATATTTCGCTATTAGTGAACCAATTTTGATGATTCTTTTTTTGTTTGATAAAGTACATCTCGGGATTGGTCCAATTTAAGGAATAAAATATTCCACCTTTAAGGGTGGAAAATTAGGGGATATTTCGCCATTAGTGAACCGATTTTGATGATTCTTTTTTTGTTTGATAAAGTACGTCTCGGGATTGGTCCAATTTAAGGAATAAATATTCCACCTTTAAGGGTGGAAAATTAGGGGATATTTCGCCATTAGTGAACCGATTTTGATGATTCTTTTTTTGTTTGATAAAGTACGTTTTGGGATTGATCCCATTTAAGGAGTACAATATTCCACCTTTAAGGGTGGAAAATTAGGGGATATTTCGCCATTAGTGAACCGATTTTGCTGATTCTTTTTTTGTTTGATAAAGTACATTTCGGGATTGATCCCATTTAAGGAATACAATATTCCACCTTTAAGGGTGGAAAATTAGGGGCTATTTCGCCATTAGTGAACCGATTTTGATGATTCTTTTTTTATTTGATAAAGTACGTTTCGGGATTGATCCCATTTAAGGAATACAATATTCCATCTCTAAGGGTGGAAAATTAGGGGATGTTTCGATTGATTTTAATGATTCATTTTTTATCGGGTAGGACTTGAGAGTGTCTGTCTATAAGCCCACTACTCATCACATTTTATTTGAACAGCGCGTTTAGAATTTTATCCATACAATCAATCAACAGTTACAACTAAAAATTACAAAATAAAAACATTTCTGAAAAAAATTGAACCGACTTCTAAATAAAACACAAGGCACTAAAAAGTAAAAAAATAATTTTAATTGAGAGTACATACACACAATTTAATAACCATAAACATGAATAGATGCCTATTATTATTTACACATTAATTATCTGCATTTTATCTAGCATATATCTGAAGTCGGTGCAAGCATTTGAAACATGTTTTATGATTGGTAATGTACCTAGAATCAAGCAATGCGGAGTTTCATATTTGGTTGGCACCGACTTCAGATATATGTTAGATAAAATGTAGACAATTAATGTGGAAATAAATAATAGACATCTATTCATGTTTATGGTTATTAAATTGTGTGTATGTACTCTCAATTAAAATTATTTTTTTACTTTTTAGTGCCTTGTGTTTTATTTAGAAGTCGGTTCAATTTTTTTCAGAAATGTTTTTTTAATAAAACAATATCCATTCTCATTTCACAGACAACATGTATGCAACATGCACATATACGAGTATTTCATTTACTATAATATAAACACATGAATTAACTCCAATCGGGTCTTACAAACATACTTGCAGGCCATTACAGGTTATAATAAATTACAAAGATCTACAGGTGACCTTTTACATGATTCCGACGTATCACTTAGGGCCGCCACACACGCAATCATTTTCCTCGTCATTCATACTATTACAACCTATATCGCCGCGGTCAATATGCGGACTCTTTGCGATGAAGTGCGCTCCACGTTGACAGTGCACACTCCTCTACCTAGTACCGAGTAGAGCAAATCACTCTACTTGAAAATAAGATGAGCCCTACATATAACAATCTGCGGCCGCAAAAACAAGCGAATAATTCATAATAAATTGATGTACTCATATTTTAACACAAAAATTATATTTATTTGTTATTTTTAAAGAAGACGCCTTATTAATTTGTTAGTTCTCTATTATTATTGTAAAATTGTTTTGTGATATTGACTCAGGTGTGGGTTTCATTAATACGTATTATTGGCTAACGGCCATGCATCACTCACTACGCACAAATATATATTTTAATATTATGGAAATTCAACTGAAAAACGGACCTCTGTACTTTATTAATTTTTCCCATATTGAAATGTATTGTTGTATTGCAAAACGTTAGTAATTTGTGTGTACATACCTCAGCGACAATACTGTTATAATTTTCATAAATAATCTCTTGACACCGGGTGTTCTGAACGTGTGTGACGTCACCGCATGTCGCGTTATATGCGTTCGCAATACACACGTTCGTCAGGTTGTACGAACGTGACGTATTCGTGCAATCATCCACAATACATCTGAAATAATATATCGGTTAATTAGACTCCGGTCATCAGCGACGATTGACTCGTTATGCGAGAGACACAACACATTCGACCGGGAACCACCCCTCCGTAACAGACCACCGCACCATCATTCTCCGTTGCCGAGCACGAGGTTAAAACTATATACAATACAGAGTAGTTGTAATAATGATGCTAATATTGAACCTGAAATGGACGTCAGCGGCCGTGAAGACATAATGGAAGTTGCACATCCCGAGGAAGCTATCTCTGAACGCCAGCAGCAGCAGCAGGAACAACTGGTATTTGCCAAAACTCCCCAACTCGGCCAATATGGAATCCAGGTTGAACTCCCCGGACGCCTCCCTCCGCTGCGTCGCATCCGACACCATACTCGCATGTGCTCAATATATCATTCTGTAATCATATTTAATACCACTATAGTCAGTAATAAGACGGAGCTGATATTGTTTCTCATCTGTCGTATGAATCGGTTAAAAGTCATTCGAGGCCTTCGAGTGTATCAGTTCTCTGTAACACCTGTATCATCAACGCCTCATCACTGACACCTATACTTGTTATGTTTCTAAACAATACAGCCTTTTGTTGACGATGTTACGGTGAATTTGTATGACGAATATTTCTCAAAAAAATAATGTCGTCGAGATGAGTGCGCGTGTGTGATGTGACTCATACATAATACTCTTTGTTGTTATTGTAGTAAAAGGCGACAGGGCATACGCTCGCGCGTTGGTACCTGTATAGGTGCTCTTTTAAGAAATAGGGACGATTTCATACTAATTATAATGTGAAACGGTTATTCTCCCTCAATCGCACGACTCTCTTCAAAGTCAGCTCAAACACCAGACTCATGAATGATGCGTGATTTCTTTTTGTTATTGTAGCTCGGCATGTGACTACACTCCGCCTGATGTAAAGCTAGAGTGCGGTCCATGAATGGAAACAACTGCTAATATAGATAAATCTCAGCAGTCTACCTACCACTCTTTAATCAGTGGCCAAAGTACATATAACAAAGTTACATTGGTACCGGTCAGGATTTAGCTCGCTTCGAACACGGGTCTCATCGATCGTGAGTTCACGCGACCACAGCCGCTCTTCTATACCTACAATATGTTACCTTTTTTTTAAATATATTTTAGCACGTCATACGACCGCAATTCGTTCGATGTTAAGCTAGAGTGCGATCCATGAACGACTGCTGTCAGAGAAGGGGATCCGCAGACGGCAGGCGGGTCCGCCGCCGCGCTGTGCCGGCTTTGTGAGATGCGCTTGAAGGATCCCATGTTATAGGAAGGGGAAAAGACGTGGCTGGGAAGGTCGTTGATTGCATTGGCAAACATCTTTTACTTCGATTCTGTCAAATTGTTACAATGCCATAAGTAATCTTGAAATTTAAATGTAACATACTGCCGATGACTATGTTTGGAGTCGTGAATATACATATATATTGTCAAAAGAGCAGAGCATATTTATTATTAACATAATAATGGCATCATATTATTTACATTCAATCATTCACGGTTATTCTTAACCAATCGCGACGTACTAAAGTTTCAATACAATAGTTATTGAAGTGGGATTTCAGAAATGCCTCCTCTGCGTGATAATATTACAACAAATTACAAAAAAGGTCGTCAACATAAACCACTAATTGATACTGAAATTGAATGATTGCTTTCTCAAATCGTTTGCCTGAAATTAGCATTGTATCCAAAACTTTGTTTTCGTTATTGAATAAATTTTTCTTATTTTCTTTGAAAGAAACATATGATCTGTAGCGCATTGACTAGCGTGCCGGTCTGTCATGTGGGAGTAACGGATTCTATTCCCGTTCCATCTTTTACTATTGTAGCTCGACATAACGAAAAATAAATAAAAAATCTCTGCATTAACAGTGCACACTTCTCCCTGGTTATAGCTGGTTACTTCGAAACAGTTCCCGAAACGCGACAGTGGCAGTGCCAACCGCGTAACCATCATCGATGTACCTTCTGCCCTCTGTTTAGAGAACTAAAATTGTTCCTTAAATAAGTGGTTTGTGGCGTTCTTGTCCTGCTAGCATCAGTATTCTAGTTCCAGCTCTCGGATCGGACCACTATATACGAATTGAATTATTGCAATTTTGCGTCGAGTGCGAATTTCAGTAGTTATGCGGGATTATAAGTTTGAACACGCATGGTCTACACTGTATAAAGGCTGTACGTAGACAGGGTACATGTTTACGTATTATATGAAACAACCGCACGAAAGAAAACCGCAATTGCTTTATTTTTAAATAATTTAATAATATGTGTAATTGCGACCGCAGCACAAAGAAATGCAATATATATATATTGGTGTCTATTTGTGGTTTATTAATTATATTTCTCAGCATTATATTTATTCGTTTATAAAAGATCTTATCTATTTTGGGTTATTATTTAAAACTTATTCAACCCTTCGTTACTCGATTTGTAAACAGACTCTACTAAAATTTGTTCGGTCTCCCTAATTTAGTGTTTCTTAATGTTAAAACGGTGCGCTTTTTGAAACGAATAAACGGCCCTGAACTTATATAAATCATAATGATGATCATCATGATCGCTTGTATTATGATAACAATGTTCAAACAATACAACTAAACATTCAACTAAATTAATAAACATTTCATGTGAACTATTATGCGGTCGTTTGACCATCATTGTACGCACGACACTATTATTATTCGAATTTATTTCACATTATATGCATAGGGGTAGGCAGCAACATACAGTATATGTGTGTGTGTTATTGTTAGCGTTTATGATCATTGCAAATAATAATTATCAAAGTAATAAAATGTCCACTAATCATGATTTGCATGAAACAATATCCGCGTCTCACAGCCGCGCGCCTGCCTACACGTAAATTATGAATATATACAATTGTACATTAAACAATTTACAATATACATTTCAGGAATTTCATAAACTGAATATTCTTTTTATAATTTTGCTACCTGATGGTAAAACACGTCGGAGGTCGACGAGTAGTCGCCGTCACTATGCCCGCCCGACATGAAATAACTATGAAACACCATTACTTACATGAACACGTTTATTATTGAATTATTCTTCCTTCATTTATCACTTTATTCCAATAATATCACAATATATGTATGTGTGAGTGTGCGTATGCCTGTCTGTGTTCACTTGACAACGTCGTGTCGGTCACTGCGCCGTCGCAGCAGCAGCCACCGCCGCTATACCCATATATACACGACACACGACACTATATTAAGAAAATATAATACTATTTATTGCATCGTGTAAATCTTCATACTGTTCTCGTGTGCAAGGAAAAGTCTCTGTTTTCAGGTCCATTTTCATTTCAGCTTAAGCGCCTAGCAGTTGACATTATTATTGTTTATTTATTTTTAAATATTCTCGGTCTGTGGCCGGTTATTAACATGTTCGCGGGCCTAGGCCAAGGGTACAGTATTAATTCCGAACGATGGTGATAGGAGTTTGTTTGGAAGAATTTGTGGACAATTCTGTTGCTTCGAAGGACGGCTGCAAACTTTTCGGGATTACGCCAGTTGTGAATAAAACTATTATTATTTAATTTACTCATAATTAATAGTGGTAATTAGCTAAAAGGATTTATTGCACGAAAGTGGACGGCGACCGACATGGGCGTGCATGCGGAGAGTCCATTACGCTGTGGTCGAAGCGTAGGTGGTATCTAGAGCTCCACAGTTTCTGCCTACCCCGATGGGAACAGGGCGTGAATTAAACCCCGCACTCTAACTCGACAATCCGATATTCTTAGTAAACGTATTCCACAATTCATTAGCATCTGCGTGTGCATCATACGTTCCTTGATCTCGCGTGACATTATTGTCGAGTCGTCATCATCTCATCTGAACTTCTTGCAAACTCACCATGTGATCGCATTCCGCCTGCTCATCACTCAGAAATATCGCCTTCTCTATGCCGGCTCGAGGAGATAAATGCTCGTGTATACAAAGCTGATTGAAACTCAACTACGTCGCTTCTCTTATGTCATATTCGAAAGTGGTGGTCGCTAGGCCTATGATGACCACCATTAGAGAAGAGAGTACTAGTTGCGGTGTCTATGCCTCGTATCGAACTGTGGCGGTGGTGGTGGTATCTACCATTATTATTACGTGCATTCAGAATTAGACGAATAACAATGAATGTTATGTGCTTTTGTTCTTTGTTCATTGTGCTATTACGCAGCGTAGGCACCGCGGGGGTGACCGCTCGCAGCCGCGGACTCGCCACGGGCTTCCCTGACGCCGCAGCACATGTTCATGATTACGAGTAATAAAGTGTCATAATTATATAAAACATGTCCTCGTATTGATTAGTAAGTATGATTCGTTTCTTTAAGAGCACATAACTCATTCGAATCATAAAACACTAATCGCGGAAATACCAATATAAATTTAGTATTTATATTAACATTCGCAATATAATTTGTATTATTAATAATTCATATTTTTGTCCTTTCCTTTCAAGATAGGTACGCCATTTCAAAACAAACAACCAAAATGTTTCTTACGTACATCGCGTTACATTTTAAGAATATTTCAATAAATACCTAATTAAATCAACGCCGACAACCTTTGCCGCTTCGCCTTTGATCTCGCGCCGACAAGCCGTGTGCCGACCTACCTGCAACGGCGGTCCACGTCGGCCGGTCCATTTATAGACCTTTTGTTTTTGTGATAATACCATACACGAAAACTTGTATTTAGTAAATTTATTTTTTGAGGGCTGTTCATCCCTCACTTAATATTTACCTTAATTTTTTTACACGTTGCCTGATACAGCCTGTATATGATCGAGCAAATAAAAGGACATTATAAGGCGCGCGCGTGTGTGTGTGTGTGTGTGTGTAGGTTCTTTACTCATAACAAACGTGACGCATTCACTTTTCACATACTATTATTAAAGTGTTCTACAATTTGTTTCAGCAGTTAAAAGTACGAAAACTTTATCCTTGTACCTCTCGCTCTCGCCTTTCGCAATGACCCGTGAGAAGGAGCGAGACGGAAGTATCATCGAGAATTGTGTTTGTATGGCGAAAATTCTTTTTTGTTCGATTTTTTTAAAATTATATATCGCCATAAGATTCTTTATAACAAATATCACCCCGACTCGTTCCGTTTCTGAGATATTGCGATCACTTCCGGTTCATAACAGACAAATTCCTTTCTTAATGCACGCCTACACGATAATACGAACCTACGCTTATTTCGGCGCCAGCTATCATAGTTTTAGCTGTACGTTAATTACGTATGAGGACTTCTTTTATTGTCACAGAAGAAAAATGAATTCGATCGCCATTGCAGCGCCATCTGTTGTTACATGTCAAAACTATCTCAACCATATCAATTTCGTATTGAATGCCGGTTTGATATTATCGATAGATGGCGCTGCAAAATAAACTATAGCAACCCATAAAATGTTTTGGCCATTGACGTCCGTCCATGCTTCTCGCTTCTCTTGTGTTCCTACGAATGTAAATGTGTGACAATGGCGGATTATTAACGATTAAGTGTTCGTGGACGTGTGTCAGCGTGGGCAAAACAATGTAAAATAAGGGAATCTATGTTTTAATTTCCCGTCCAAAACTGGGTAATATTAGTAAAGGTTCTACCACTTTGCTAAATCTAGATCGGGACTCGACCTTTAGAGTGATACGTACAATACAATACAATACAATTGTCACGCCTTGCACGAGTGATACGTGATGCACGATATTATTATCTTGATGCAAATATTTACTTTGACTCTGGCGAATTGTTATAATGCCATAAAAAGAAAAACAAAAAAAGAGTAAACAATATTTTAGAAAATTAAAACCAACGAGAATTGAAATAAAACAATTATGGCGCCGCTAAATACATAAATCAGGTACCGTGCAAATCATCAACAATGACATTGTACCTAGGTAATATCAATTCAATCGTGTAATAGGTAATCAGCGAGGCAACAATCGACCTCGCTCCTGTGACACATAATTAAAAGATTAATCGCTATTATGACGCATTTAATAATAATGAAGTCGCCGACGAGCTCAGTAATCGGAGTCGGTGTCGTCGTCGGTCCGATGCGACTTGATAATGCCGAGCTTGGTCGCGAGCGCGGCGACGTTCGCCCTCACCTCCTCCTGCACCAAGTTGAAGGACATCGCGAGCAATGCGATGCCGAACAACAGATACAACGAGCACAACGCTATCGAATGCACGGCCGCCGTCGGCTCGCCGTAATGACCCTGAAACGATGACTGAAACGCACGCGCGCCCGTCATGAATATGATGCACTCGATGTCGCTTCTTATTGGCATGTCTCGTCATATGTCACCTGCGCCGGCACGAAGTCACCGAAGCCTATGGTCGTCAGCGTGATGAAGCAGAAATATGCGGCGTCCAGATACGGCCACCCCTCCCATCGTTTGAACAGAAACGTGCCGGCGACGATGTACGAAGCCACGAGGAACACGCACAACCATATCGGCACGGGCTTCAGCCGCTGCTGCTGCACAATTGTTAAGAAGGACGTAGAGCATAATAATAACGTAATTCGACGAAGCATAATAATAACGTAATCTCCACTCGCCTCTTCTCTGACGCCTTCCGACGACGCGACCGGATATATCTCTCGTTGACGTTGATCACATACTGAAATATACAGAGCGGTTATATCGATACAGCGACATCGGCCTCTCCGACTCACCCTGTTGTCTATGGCGCCTCGGCATCTGCGCTTCCTCGTCGGACCATTCCGCTTCAGGCGACGGCGACTGCAACGCGATGATCATTCAAAGGATCATCGAAACGTCGAACGTTCGATGACGGCTTCACTCACATGGCGACCGCATCGATAGCTGTCGTCGACGGTCTGTAATCGTCTCAGGCGACGATCTCTACCGACGTCACCGAATCTCCTGCCGAACTCCTCCCGATCGTATCTGTCCGGCCTCTCGTAGTCGTAGATGGCGCTGCGAGCGCGCTTTCCTCTCGCGCGATACACCTCAGGCTCCCGATGCTCCGAGCGGCCGCGATCCCATCTGAGGTCGGCGTCTGACTATGTCGCATCCATCACGCATCCATCCGTCGATATACCTACTCACCTCCCGTCGTCATAATATCGCCTCCCTTTCGAACCGTCAAACTCGTCATCGTCGTGGTCTCTCTCGTATTCCTCTCTCTCCCTCCGCCTTCTCTCTCTCTCTTCGATCGCCTTCTTCTCTTTGTAATTCTCGTAGTCGACGTCGTGCAGGTCGTGCATCTCGAACCCCTCGGAGTCGTCCAGCTCGTAATGCCTCTCGTCGTCCCGTCGTCTCGTCGGGCCGCTCTCCGATCGTCTCGGCGGCGACTCGCTCCTGCATTCCGTCACTTCGGTTTTCTTGCGATGATCATCGAGTTCTCTGAGGGCCGCCTCCAGATCGCGTAGAGGTAGAGATATTTTTGGAAAGTCTTCTGAAAGTACGGTAATGTCGGTGAACTTAACAGTTTAAACAGTAAACTCAACAACACTCGAACACGCCGACTCGCATGACCTTCGTCGGGACGGCGTTCCGCTCGCGTCGGCGTTCGGTCGTCGCGCTCGCGTCGTTCGCTCGGCGGCGGCTGCGACTCCGGTCGAGGTCTACTCGGCGGCGGAGCTCGCGGTCTTCTCGCCTTGCCGCCGCCGTGACCGCTGTCGCGATACCTAGAACGTTCGACGCGATCGAGCTTCGAACCGACGTCTCGAGCGATATCGTCGAGTACCTGCAGTCCGTGTCGGAGTGACATCTCTCCGGCGGCTTCGGTCGTCTCCTGATCGACGCCGGACGACCTCTGATGGACTTCCTGCGGAATCACAATCGGAGTGACGAACCTTCGCATGTTCAGCGACCGAGGGCGTCGTCGACGTCACCTGGTAGATCCCGCGCTGTGATGTCGGCGTCTCCTCCTCGACGGCGGCCTCGTGCACACGTAGCAGCACGCGCGCCAGTAGAGGAACCTGTTCGCATGAAGCGTCATTGGCGCGTTCTCTCGCCGCACGATCGTGAGCGCATCGGTTCACCTGAAGGAGGAGGCCATCACGTCGCCGATGTTGGACAGGCACAATAACATGAGAGGTATGCCGAGTATCGCATAGAATATTGTCACCACTTTGCCCGTCTGCGTCTTCGGCGTGATGTGACCGTAACCTGAAACATTTCACGGTGAGAATCGTACTCGATTATAATGTCAGCGTCATACGCGCGTCATCAGCATCGTCACTCCGAGCGGGTGACGTCGATCGACCGTGAAGCGACGTCTCATTCGATCGTCGCTCTATGAGCATCGGTGGTTCAGTGGTAGAATGCTCGCCTGCCACGCGGGCGGCCCGGGTTCGATTCCCGGCCGATGCAGCTTTTTGCATTTTTTATAAGTTTTTTTTCTCAATATAGAAACTTTACACGTTTCGAATATATTCGATGTCTGAGATGTAAAGTTAGAAATGAATGCTACCGCGTCATGTCGGACGTCGCGTATTACGTGACTAATGAGTGGTGCAATGCAACATGAGTCAGCGAGTGTGCTGTTGATGCAGGTGTCGCTTCTATTGTTATATTGAATGTGCATAACATACACGCGGAGGCGAAAACCGCACGTAACCGCACTCGAGAGGCGCGAACGCGGTGCGGCGCAGCTCCTGTACAATATATATATATCGGTTTCCGCTCGAGAAGTTCAGATGAACATGTAGCCCGATTCGGACGAGAACGGGGCGGAGTGGAGCAGAAGAGCGGTTTTGTAAATTTCGTATTATCACACGCCCGATGTCGCTATATGCATTCGGGGGTGAATATTGTTTAATATAATGTAGATATAATTAGTCGAATAGAATCGGACAATGGAGCGCTCGGCCTCCGTGCTTTCCCATCATGAGCGGCTGTGACGACGCGCCCGACCTCCACTCGCGCTATCCCGCACGACCGCGACTCGCATAGAGCGGACATTCCCATTCGCATCAAACTATGAACCGAGACGCGCGATGTGCATTGTTCATTTAGAAGCGCACGTACCGCTCGATCGACGATGCGAAATGATCGTGCGAGCGATAGAATTGTAACATGAAGATGCCCTGTCTAGGCGCGCGCGCAGTCTATGCGCCATCGCAGGGACCGAAGGCGAGGCGGCGACGGCCACTCCGAGCGCTCACACGAGAGTCACTCGCATAAGAGAAGGCGCAGAGTACACACGGACGAATAGACTCCAGTATTATTCATGTTTTGTGAAATATTATGATCATTTGTGTTTCAAAAACGACATCACTATTATGAAATTTGGTTTGTATTATTATTGTTCATTGCAATCAAGAGAACTCGATCATAAAATAATAAGGCATAAGCAATGTGTGAGATATATACATTACCATTCGTAATAATATATTATGTATGCATGTTGTAGTGAGCGAGTAGAGGGAATTGCACAAACGTGACATGGCCGGCATAGTGATGGCGGGCGGGTAGGTGGCACTAGAAATAATGTTCTATATGTCGCTACTCGTCGTAGGAGATCACTCATACGGCTCATATGTATCGATCGAGAATTTCCTCATATTAACTTTGTCGGGACGAAATGCGGAATACGTGTGTGGTGCGATGCCGACGATGCTACAATGAGATGTGTTTTCAGTCATATTGGTGTGCATATGCGCGTGCGTCCGATGCGAGCGATGGCCGTGGCCGGACCGCCGAGCTCGGGGTGCGCTCGCGATCGACAACAAATTGGGTTTCGCCGACCATCATTACGACAGGTAAATCATACACTCATCACTATATTCATGTATTTATGTACTAAAATAACAATAATTACAAAGTTAGTTGTATTATGTGTTCGGCTTCATTGTCTTCTTTGTGACTGAAACGAAAGACGCCAAAGTTTCGAGGAAGGCGCCGCTCACAAATGCGGAGGACAAATGTCGCTAAAATAATAACAACTAATTAATTAAATTAGATTGTAATATGAAACATCCGTGTAATGCATGGTTTGGTGCTTCCGATTATTTCACATATTGACGCGTGAGTCGATCACCTTCATTAGAATCGAGTTTATTTGGTTTCTTTTTTATAAACGATCGTAATCGTTCAGTTACGGAATTTGTTTTTTGTGCTATTATCATGTTTAATAATGCTTCGCATGGTGGCCAATGTGGGATTCAACATCTGCGAGCGTCGCAGTGGCTCATCGAGACATAACTCATTTATTATACAAAATAATATCCAATTTTTGTGCAATTTTGTTATATTATTATCGTTAAAAACGTCCGCGTCCCGTCCCTCCTCGTCCGCCTCGCATTCGTAGAACGCGCGTCCGGTTCGGCCGAGGGACAATCCGCCCGACGCGCGCCCGCTCCTCTCCGTCACGCTCGCACGTAGTCTGCGAACCGACATCTTTCTTAACGCCCTCCTATATATGTATGTATATTGTAGCGTCGAGAGAACGCGAGGGTATTGCATTATGTCGGTCAAGGCGTCTCCAGTGAGGCGGCACTGCTCGGCACTGCTCGCCGCCCACTATTGTTGTTTGCGATTACGTAAACTTACTTGCATTTCAACAATTATGTCAACCTTTATATCCAATCAAAAATAAATTCTATTCGTTATAGTGGTGTTGTGCGTTGCCCCGCGTTCATTTAACAAAAAACCACTTCCCAACAAAGAGGCAAATAATATTAGTGATAACGCGACAAAATAAAAAGCCTTTTAAAAAAAAGTTGGACCGACTTCTATAAACACTGAATAATTTTTAACAAGAATCTATACACAGAGTTGTTAAGTACAAATGAATTGTCTACATGCCTACCACATTTGGAGTGGGTGCCGAGCTATACCGATTCAAAAAGTTGTTTCCAAATCTGAAACTATTTCCCTAATAAACGTACAAATAAATACTAATCGTAATTTTCGGTTGAATTTGAAAAACGAAACCCGTGCAACCCATTTCACCCCCTCACAGACTGAACTTCGGGAAGTGTTGAAATTATTACAACATTTATGTCGTGTGTAGAACAAATATGTATAGAATACAAGAATCGAGTAAATCATCCAATTTGAACCCTTCGGTGTTGAAATGCGTCTTCATTGTAGAGAATTTTATTCTGCTCTTATTAGTGACATTAATTTTTGAACCTATTTTTTTTTCACCCCGTTTCACTCTCTTCGGGGTCGAAACTCACATTTCATTATTTATGTGGTGAAGCATTTCTGCCGTCTGAAGTAAATCTGACTGAAAAAAAATTCTACCCATTTTATCCTATTTCACCTCCTTAAGGGATCAATTTCGTGAAATACTAAAACACGTGTCTCATTATTTATGACATAGAGTACATATGTCAAGTTTCAAGTAATTCTGACTAAAACAAATTCAACCCATTTCACCCCATTTCACTGGGGTAAAATTTCGGGAAATGGTAGAACAAGCGTTTCATTATTTTTATATTAATTTGAGTAAAAAAAATTCAAACTGTCCGGTCTATTAAAAAACTTAGAGCACAATTTGAATCATCGAAATCGGCGCAGCCGGCATGAACGCGTCAACGTTATGAGCTCACACATGTCCATTATGCTATACGAGACGGAGCATGTTTCAGAGATGCGGAACTGTCGCGCGATCAACACCGAAACGAACCGTACAGACGCGCCGATGACGCGGCGGCTGACCGACTGCGCCACGGCCAATATATTAAGTGAGTGAACGATCATTAGTCGGATAAGAATCGCTACGGAGGCTGATGTGGTGCCGGTGTTCTGGTGCGAGTTACAGAGATAGGCGGCCGCACGACGAAGAGTCGCTCCGCGTGTACGATCATCCGAAACGATGCAAGTGCACGGCCGCGGACGCCGACTGCGACATCGCAGACGATGCACAGGTGATAATGATTCGATCATGTGTCGCAGCATCGATGTCCACGTTCGCACCTAATCGCATTATTGACCGCAGCACGCGTGCGCCGACACGGGAGAACGACTCTGCTGCTACAAACGCACGACAACGGAACGATCAGGTACATGGTGCATATGATTTATTTTTATTGCGTGTTCGGTCTTAGGTAATTTTTGTTGAGATAAACATGTCCAGCTAATATCTGCCTCTGCAGGCGTACACACATTCGTCCGTATTACATAGTTACAGTCATCTATCCATTATTACAAATTGCATTGGTTAATAACATAAAATTAGAATAGATATAATAAAGATATAATAAAAAATAAAATATGAATATGATCTTGTGTATGAATACGAGACGCGCAATGATTTAGAATTGTTAACAATTTCAGATTATGTAAAGGGCATACATCAGAAACGGTACATGGCAGGCGGATACGTGGGCGGCGGATTCTTCTCAGAGAACACGCCTATGTCGTTCGGATCCGGCGGAAGTGCTCGCAATAATAATAGATTAATAGACCCGGCGTCGATCATCAGACCCGACCCGGGCGACGACGGACGCCGTTATTTCACAAAAGATGCATCAGCGGAGCCCGGCGGACCGAACCGAATGATATTAGTCGGCCCCGATGGCCCGACTGGAATAATCGGGCCCGATAGACGAGACCGGCTCGTAGGTCCGGAAGGACCGACGGGTGCGACCGGGCCGAATAGACAATCGCAAGGGATCCCGAACGGTCCGACGGGATCGATAGGTCCTCAGAGGCAGCCACAGGGAGTTCTGGTGGGCCCGGATGGACCGACAGGAATCATAGGTCCTCGGAGGCCGTCACAGGGAGTTCTGGTGGGCCCGGATGGACCGACAGGAATCATAGGTCCTCAGAGGCAGTCACAGGCAGTTCTGGTGGGTCCGGGAGGTCCGACAGGAATAATAGGTCCCCAGAGGCAGTCACAGGGAGTTCTGGTGGGTCCGGGAGGTCCGACAGGAATCATAGGTCCCCAGAGGCAGTCACAGGGGGTTCTGGCGGGTCCGGGAGGTCCGACAGGAATAATAGGTCCTCAGAGGCAGTCACAGGAAGTTCTGATCGGTCCGAACGGCCCGACGGGAATGAGGTACTCGCAGGGGGTTCTAGTCGGTCCAGACGGTCCACAGAGAGGTCAATTTGTCAATCCGAACGAGAGGGATATACTCGTCGGTCCCGACGGTCCCACCGGTGTCATAGGTCCAGTGAGAGGTGGCTACGGTTTGTTGAACTCGCGCCCGAAGGGAACTAATAATTACTTTAATTCAAACTTTGGAAGATTTAACGACCAATTCAGACATTCATAATATTACCATGTCATCTCTTTCTATTAAATATTGTTATTATTAATGTTTGTTTTACAATGAATGTTGACAATCGAATGTGGCGTGTATTATCAGAACTCACCGATCGTTGTTATAACAATAATCGAGTAGAACAGTGCGCCAGTGAACGTCCACTGCACATGATCTAGGTTCTCACTGCCGTCCCAGCCGCGCACCTTCATCTCTACAATTATTGCATTCTCGAAGTCCTGTAATGGGTACAGTGAGGGTCAGCCGGCCGCTCGTTCGCGCCGCACGCCCGAAACGATCACCTTCAGCATGTCGACCACTTCGCTCGTCCAATTGGTCTGGTCGAGCAGCGGCACGCTCCTGGTCATCCTCCAGATGCTGGACGTCGCGTTGCTGCGTATCTGCGATATGTTCCGCTTGACCTGATCGCGCGCGCACAATCGTACGTCTTTATATCTGGTAATATCGTCGTCGTCGATGATGATCATAATGCAACCTGTATCTCGTGCTGCGACTCGAGCTTCTCGAACGTGACGGCGCCGAGTATGCAATACGCGACCACCAGACTTATCATCACCAAATGGCTGAACACCACCGAACATAATTTCCACGTATAATACAACACCTGAACGAGAAGGAAACGCGCCGAGTTAATGAGGCCCGCCGAGCCCGACGCGGCGCCTACTCACTTTGGCGCAACTGCTCGGCGGCACGACGGCGTACTCCATCCTCGCGTCGCCTCTGCGCGCCATGTTCCACTACGACAGTAGGACGCTCGTGAAGCATTCCGATGACATCTTCATTCGGATGGGAGACGCGGCCTTTCGCGTGTCGTGTCCGAATATTTAAACATGAAGGAGTCGCGTGCGCGCGCGCCTCTCGTCCACCGAATACTCATTCTAAATCGGTAACATCTCGCCGTGGGAATATTTAGGTCGATACTGGAACTACGTCACGGCGCGGGCGCGGTGTACGATGGCAGACATCGTCCGTGATACGATTATTAGTATTATTAAATAAAAAACCTTTTCAAAAAAAAAGTTGAACCGACTTCAATAAACACTAAAAGCACTCAAAAGTGAAAAATAATTTGTAACAAGAGTATCTACACACAAAGTAATAAACATAAACACTAATAGGTGTTTATTATGTACAAATTAATTGTCTACATACCTACCACATTTTTGGAGTAGGTGCCAAGCAAACGTTTATAGATATACTTGATATCTAGTGTTCCTATCCTGAAATTTTAAATTGGTATAGCCTTTTTTTTTTAAAAGGTTTTTTATTTTTCCATTTTTAGGGCAGCGGACCAAAAACAGCAAAAAGTCCCTATTAAACGTACAAATACTAATCGTAGTTCAAATGAAATTAATCTAGCAAAAAGAAACTCGTACAATTTCACCCCATTTCGGATTAAATTTCGAGAAAAGCTGAAATACACGTTTGGTTATTTATGTTGTGTGTAGAGCAAATATACTGAAAATTAAGTAAATCTGACAAAAAAAAATTCAACACATTTAACCCGTTTCACCCCCTTCGGGGTGAAACGCATGTCAATTGTTTATATTACATTATAGAGCATTATTTATTATGTATTTTATCACTAAAAATATTTATTATTATCACGCAAGTTTCATTATTATCGTGGTAAAGCAATTCTGTTTCGGGTAAATCTGATTTTAAAAAAATTCAACCAACGGGGTAAACCATTTCATGTCTATAGGGGTTACATTTTAAAAAACGCTGAAACACGTGTTTCCTTATTTATGTTGTAAAGTATGTATGCCAAATTTCAAGTAATTCTGACTAAAAAATATTCAACCCATTTTGCCCCATTTCACCCCCTTAGGGGTTGAATTTCCAGAAATGCTGAAACACGTTTTCATTATTTATGTTGTAAAGTATGTATGCCAAATTTCAAGTAATTCTGACTAAAAAAAAATTCAACCCATTTTGCCCCATTTCACCCCCTTAGGGGTTGAATTTCAAGAAATGCTGAAACACGTGTTTCATTATTTATTTTGTAAATTATGTATGTCAAATTTCAAGTAAATCGGAGCAAAAAAATTTTACAAACTGACTTTTTTTCCGCTTTACTAAAAAACTGCACACTGTGCATCTTATAAAAATAAATGGGACCACTATGGGATGCAGCTTAACACAATACAATTTGAATCATTGAAATCGGTCCAGCCGTTTTCAAAAAATCGATGAACATACATAAAAAAAAAAACATACGCGACGAACATATAACCTCCTCCTTTTTGGAAGTCGGTTAAAAAAGGCGACGTTCGATTAATTAATATAATTTATTACGTCACAATGAGGTGTGTTTCATTTCGTGAGCTTCCTTCTTCCCGCGCGACAGTCGTTCCGCCTCTCCGATCGTGTCCGGCAGTTTGGTGTCGAGCGTCTCCGGCGTGGTGAGCATCAGCGCCCCGGAGATGAGAGCGGTCACGCCGAACAACACGGACGGCAACCACGACACGTACAACGCCTGGAACGAATCCGTCAGTCGCATCCTCGCCGACCGCCGACGCGACGGTTCATGCACGCGACGCTCACGAGCAACGGCATCTGCGGCGCCACGATAGATCCGAGTCTGCCTATCATCGAGCAGAATCCGAGCAGAGTGTGTCTCGCGTGCGTCGGGAACAGCTCCGACGTGTACATGTACACGCCGCTGAACGCCTGCGTTATCGCTATCTTCCCCACCAAATAGAGTATCGTAGCGGTCCACCACAGAGCTGTAACGGACATGCGCGAAGCGAGTGAGCGAGTGAGTGAGCTAGCATTGCGCGCTCTACTCACATTCGGGCACGAAAGTGATAGCGATGCAGGACACGCCGCAGACGAAGTAAGCTATCAACAACGTCCTCTTTCTGCCGATCCTGTCCAGGACGAGGGCGTTGGCGACGACCGCGATCACCTCCACGCTCACCACGAGCATGTAGTTGGTGTATTTGTCGCCGGCGAGCGTCACCGAGTTGATCGCGAGGCCGTAGAACACGAACGTGCACGTCACCCACCACCACGAGCAGACGGCGAGACGCGTCATCATCACCGGTGATCTGAGATGACTCCGCATATTCATACATTACTGTGAAGAGAGACGCGCTCGCCTCTCGTCGATCACCTGAGCACGGCCGCCACGAGCGATCCCTCGTCCTCCGTTTTCTTCTCCTCTTCCGGCTCCTCGAGTCGACTCAGCGTCTCCGCCGACAACGTCACTCCGTTCATGTTCGCCGCCTTCATCACGACGGCGAGGGCCTCCTTCTTCCTGCCCTTCGACAATAGCCACCTGCTGACGAGAGATGTCTCAGTGTCCGCAGGTCCGACATGACGTCCCCGTCGTCCCCGAAGCGATAATTGCCGAGTAACGCGGCGTGTATTTATTGTATGTTGAACATTTGGAAAATTTAGCTTCTCAGAGAATTTTGTCGATCGAGGGGTCGTTATGTCTCAAATAACTCAATGCCCGTTTCGAGGAACGAACGAAACGGTCACGTCACGGACGCATAACGCGATCATACTCGACCTCATACTCTCCGGCAGCAGGTACACGTAAGACACGAAGAGCAACGACGGCGGATACGCGACCAGTATGAACGTGCGCCAGTAGGGGAACGTCTTCGCCAACATCGCGAACGAGAGGCCGCCGATCACCAGCATCACGCCGAGGAACACGGTCGTGAGGACGCGCCGCTCCCGGCCGAGCAACTCGACGGCTGCAACATGGCGGCGCGCACCTCTTCAGTTCTCCGTCGTCGTCGGCGCTCGAGACGCGTCACGGCACTCACTGAGTATGTAAGCCGCGGGGAAGGCGCTGGCGCCCGCGACCGTCTCCAGGAACTCGACGACCGCGTACATCTCGTACGACACCGAGAACGCTTTCGCGGTGCCGATGGCGCCGATCAACGTCGAACTGAGCGTGAGCGCGGTCTTGCGGCCCCATCTGAAACGCGCGCGTCACGTGCGTGCGTGCATTACATTACGAATGGCCGTCATACGCTCACCTGTCCGAGATGTAACCGAATATAGGCAGCGACACCAGCATACCGATGTTGTGGATCGTTCCGATCGACGTGCGCTTCCACTCCTGGCACGCGAGATCGAACTGAAACATGATCGGCGAACATGAAACGAGAGCGGCAATATTGACACGGCCCCGACGCTCGCCGATCGTTCTCTCACCTCGGCCACGATGGTGTCTCTGTTCGCGTACATCCATTCGTGACAGGGCTCTCGCGCCGCCGTGTCCGCGAACGCGTCCGCGGTGCAGCCGCGTCCGTGCGTCGGCGGCGATGAGGGCAGCGGCCGCGTGCATTCGCGAGCGTCTCCCCGCGGTAACCAGTGCGGCGAGTAGACGGTGCTGTTCGCATGTTCGCACTCGGGGATGACGCACCTGATTGTCATCATTCATTATGAGTGATATATTACTGCGAACCCCGTCAGTCAATATTTATTAATTATGTAACGTAATGAGTGAAGATACACACATGCAGTGCGTGAGTGTGCGCGCGTCGAGTGTGACGAATACCTTGACCTCTTGTGGCGACGCGCGCACCGTCACGACGGGTGGACGTCGAAAGTTGTTTTCGCATGACGCCAAAAAATATTTTTTTTTTTTTTTTGTTCAATAGGCAAGCGTTTGACCACACCCTGCCTGGTGTTAAACAGTGATGCGGTCTAAGGTGGAGCACGCCTGCCTATGAGGTACCTGTTCACCTTCGATTTGAAGAGACCTATGTTGTACGTGTCGGGAAACGCAGACACCGGGAGGGAGTTCCACAGTTTCGCAGTACGCACGAGGAACGTGTTGTCGAAACGCCTCGTACGCACTTTAGGAACTTGAACCATAAACGGATGGTACCTCTCCGGGTGCCTGGACGTCCGATAGAAGAAAGGGGACGGTAGAACCAGGTCGTGTAGCTCTTGCGCACACTCCCCGAAATGTATCCGGTAAAAAACCGACAAACTGGCGACATTCCGTCGGCGCTCGAGGCTTTGTAGCCGAAATGGTAGTGAATAGATGATGATCGGGGTTCAAAAAGGAGAATGCCCATTCGTCCAAGTGCGTTTCGTGTTGCTTTTTCGTAGGAAAATAAATAATTATTCCTCATCAGCGATCAGTTTTAATTTTTTCACCCGGCTTATTGAGTATGTACACTTTTCTGGTGCAATATTATTATGTTAAATACTTTAATAGTTGATTATATTCTGTTTTTTTTACGTAATTAAACAATGTCTATTGATCGCTGAACGGTGTGTTCATATAATTGAAATAAATTGATGAAAAACTAAGATATTGTTATGTTAACAAACTAATTATCATCGAGTGTGTCTAAAATGGACATCGTCCTTTGAGCGGCAAAAAATATAAGGAAAAACATGAGCAGAGCGACGCGCACGAATCGAGGAGTGAATCGCGAACACCTGTACGGGACGTCGGCCGCCAGGAACACGTAATTGATGGCATAGTGGGGTGCCGCGTACGTCACCAGCGCCACCAACGCGTAACACATCACATGAAAGCGCCCGCGTTCGCCCAACTCGCGCAACACATTGTCGACATCGACCGTCGACATACCGACACACACGCACGCCGCGCACGCGCACCCGACACTGGCGACATCCGCGAGCGCGCTCACACATCGCATGAGGCTGTTCTATGACGACGCGCCGGCCGTGCTCACATACCTGTACGGCACGTTCGCCGCCAGAAATATATACGTCGTGTGCAGCAAGCCGACTTGTATCGCGACGAGCGCGCACAAGATATACGAACGCATATGAAACGCGCCGAGATGTCCCAGCTGCCCGAGTATATCGTCGAGAGTGTTCGTCGTCGTCATGACGGCACCACTGCGGCGGGTCACCGACGCCTCACTAATAACGCGCTCTGTTAATGCACAACTTTAGTATGTCACGGACGCGTTCGCGGCCAGAGATTCGACTCACTTTCTCATTTCGTCGGTTCATTCCGAACGAGATCACACGCATTGCGAAATAATCGATCCACTTTGCCACTGGATTCGTAACCGATGCAGATATGTGCTGTGTGCTTCGGTCGCTCAGTACCTGTAGCCAGACTGATGATGGTTCTGCCGTGTTGGGTCTTCCGCAGCGCGAACGCCACGAATGTCGGATGTGACACCCCTGAAGTGAGATTGTCGCGTTTCGGAAGCACTTTGAAAGTAGCCAGGTATAGCGAGAGGAGTGTGCACTGTCACTCTAGATAGATCTCCGCCGTTTGTGGACCGATTTTGATGATTATTTTGTTCTTGGATAGAGTATATGTCCGCATTGGTCCCGTTTCAATTTGTAGGAAATATTTTCCATCTCTAAGGGTGGAAAATTATATAAAGCTCGATTACCACTCACTCACTGACTGACTGACTGACAGCAATTATGGAGCACTTGCGGGGGGTTGGGGGGACGATTCTTTTTGGGACGTATAGAGGGGCCCCCGCGACCACAGGAAAACCTCGACTTTGACCGGAAGTGGACTCTGGACCGGAAGTGATGGCGATATCTCGGAAACTGAACGAGATAGGGCCGAATTCCCAAAACAAAGGTTGTAGGAAATGCTCTCTAATTTTGAAATCTACATCTTTTTTTTCAAAATTGCCCAAAAAAATTTTTTCCTCGATCGTATTTACGTCCTTTTCCCGCCCGTACGCCAATATGAAACGGAGCATGGCACTAGGGCGTGGCCTAACGGCGTCCGCGTCGATGCTCGCGCTCTCGGGCCATATCTCGGAAAGTAAGAGAGTGAGCGATTAAGTTAGTTAGTTCTTTCAAAACCACCCACAAAACTATTTCAGCGCGCCCAAAAAACTAGTTCCAGGGTGGAAAATTAGGGGTTGTTTTTTAGACTGTAGACAATTAATGTGTACCTAATAAACACCCTATTAGTGTTCATGTTTATTACTTTGTGTGTAGATACACTTGTTGTTGACGCGTTTTGTCTTCATAAATACATTGCTGAAAAGGAACGCATCTGTCAAACTTTTTCCTGCCCTACCTCCTTGTTTGGCAATGCAATTCAGTCTACCAAGGTCGCTGAAGCCGCTCGACGCGCGTACGACTCGCAACCGCTCCGCTCCGCTATATATTTTATTACAACCGCACCGCATTATTTTTATGTACTTTATTCTGTTATCACCGCTTTAATCTATGCTTTATGAACGATATATCTATGTGTTCTTCCGCTATAAGTGTCTCCAAGTGCTGTGAAATTGTGCTGGACTATGATGCACCCACATATCGAGCTCGACAAGTAAGTTGCATGCTTTTTTTTCTTTGAGATAGCTTCTTTTCTTTATTTCCTCCGCGCTGTCTCATGTCTGCCATCATCCACTTCCGAGTTTGAGAGTGTGAGCCTGAACAGCATTGTATTTTGTACAGACACCCCGCTGTAGACCGGCTGTCTAGTCAGGTCTACTGGTCCTTCAGCCTCTTACCGCAAAACAACGGCAAATCTAGGGCAAGGTATTCCGAACCAGCGCAAAATTATATTTTCTACGCACCACTTGTTAAAAATTATTTTTCACTTTTGAGAGCTTATTGAAGTCGGTTCAACTTTTTGTTTTGAAAAGGTTTTTTAATTTTTAATATATATTTAATATATAACTGTCTTAGGTTACGTGGGCAAGGTCCAAAAAAACTAACCCAGGGTTCCCAACTTAGGGGTTTTCCCCCCAAATTTAGGGGGAAAAAAAGTGAGATGGGATTTTTTTAGGGGTGTTATATTTTTAGGGGTATCTTTAGGGATTTTTATAACTTTAAATATTTATTTTTTTAAATTCCAAATTCAGCAAAATTAAGGTGAGTATAGTCTCCATAGCCTTGGGATAATCCAATCCAGCGAATTATGTTCATTTTTATACATATCGCCTTAGCGACATCTAGTGCGATTGTTTGTTATTAAGAGTACAGAGTTGAATAAAAAATAAAACGCGAATTCCACCATGTTGTCTATGACAATTATAACCATACTCGTAAGAATTCGTGGTTAAGTAACTGCGTTTACATTGATTATTATTATTATAATCTGTCCAATCGTTTATTTAATTTTTGACACATGCACGACGAAAAATACAATATATTATGGGCGCTGTTTTTTTTTTAAATTAGTGAAGCGACGTGCATTTTACCTCCGATATTTGTTACCTTCCGCAAAAATGTTGAAATTATTTCATGTCAATATGTATGATTTCAAAAAATCAGAATCTGAAGAAAATGATTTGTTACTTGAGGTTTTCGATAATTTATAAATAAAGAATTTAAAAAAATTATATTGCTGAATGAATTTATTTATTGATTGTTTGAAATTTATTATTTGTTTAATAATATTTTATTATTTTTTAACTATTTTTAATGAATTATTTATTTTTAAATATTTATTTTATAAATAATAAATTTTTTTAGGGGGAATCCCTAGAAATTGTGGGGATTTTAGGGGTTTTTGGTAGAGGCTTTAGGGGGATAAATTTTTGAGAGTTGGGAACACTGAACTAACCCATGGTGAATCGAAAACCATTTCGAGATATCACTTCAATTAGAAGAATTTTTTGATTCTCGTCTGAAAATACTTAAAAAACGAGGAGATATTTGAAAAACTGTAATGACCGTCTTCGACCTTTCACTTCGACTTTCGTACAGTTTGACATGACAGAATACAAAGTACCAACCTAACAGTTTTGTAGATTATTTTGTTGTCTATGGTTGTCGCCTCACAAGTTTGTCAAAAATCTTTTGTTTGTGTTTCCTAACAATAACAGTGTTTTATACGAATAACTATTGTAATTTTTAAAACAAAACTACACTATAAACACGACGTTTTAATTAACAGGAACTTTTAAAAATTAAAAGTTTGTTTGAACTTTTGACAAATGATTTTTTTTTTTGTTCATTGGCAATGGTTTAGTCCGAACGAAACCTCAGGTTTGCTATATTACGATCGCAATTTTTAAAAATTAATAAAAAACGGACAAAGCAATTATAAAAGTTTTCAAGAAACACGTGTCGACTAAATTAATCTATATTATCTAAAAAATATGTAAAAAAGATAGCTGTCACCAGAGACACCTCCCCAATTAAAATTAAAGAAGCAATGTTTTACAAATATTAAGTTTTATTATAATAAGTCACTCGTATGCTAACAGAAACCTTCCCGAATATGAACAACGTTCGATACAATTTATAATATTAACATAATCACAACTAGCTCTTCCGTTCGAGGTCGGCGAGCGTCCGAGGCAATTCTGTACGGAGAGTGTCCGGCATCAGCACGGTCAACGCGGCACTCATCAGAGGCAGCACCGAGAACAGCAAGCTCGGGATCCAGGGGGCCTGCGAACGGACGACTTCTTAGCACGTCAGGTTCGAATACGTCACGCGAGAGAGGCCATGCCCACCAGCAGCGGCGTCAACGGCGCCAGAATGCCGGACAGCCGACCGAGCGCCGAACACGAGGTCAGCAGACGCAGCCGCGCCGACGTCGGAAACAGCTCCGCGGAGTACACGTACAGCACGTTTATGGCCATACTCGCCCCCAACTTGCCGGCCGCGAGCAGAGCGACGCCGCACCATCGGAACGCTGTCGACGAGAACGACACGAAGATCCGTATTGTGCGACGCTCCGGCGACGCGAACGAGAGAACGAGATACGAACAGGGCGGCACGAACGGCACCAGCATGCACGCCGCACCGGTCAGCAGGCAGGCGGCTCTCAGCAGCAGGCGGCGGCCCGTCCTCTCCAGCAGCAGAGTGTTCAGCAGCAGAGCGGGCACCTCGGCCGCGGCCAACAGCAGGAACGTGTCCGGCGACGGACCGAACAGCGACGCGGCGTGCACCGCCAGGCCGTAGAGCACGAACACGGCCGAAGCCCACCACGCGCCGCACACCATCAGCCGGCGCCGTAGTTCGCCTCGGCTGCGGCAGAGTCGCGTCGACGTCACATTAAGTACAGAAAGATCTCTCCCGATAGACCCTGACTTATTATTAAAATTGCTCGGAAGTCGATTCGAACGTTTTTTAACCGACTTCCAAAAACGAGGAGGTTATATGTTCGTCGCGTATGTTTTTTTTTATGTATGTTCATCGATTTTTTCTAAACGGCTTAACCGATTTCAATAATTCAAATTGTACTGTGTTAAGCTGCATTCCATAGTGGTCCCGTATATTTTTCTAAGATGCACAGTGTGCAGTTTTTTTAGTAAAACGGGAAAAAAACGTCAGTTTGTAAAATTTTTTTGCTCCGATTTACTTGAAATTTGGCATACATACTTTACAAAATAAATAATGAATAACGTGTTTCAGCATTTCTTAAAATTCAACCCCGAAGGGGGTGAAACGAGGTGAAAAAATCAATATTTTTTAGTGACAAAATACATAATAAATTATGCTCTACAATATAAACAATTATATATTAACTTGCGTTTCACCCCGAAGGGGGTGAAACGGGATAAAATGGATTGGATTTTTGCCAGATTTACTTAATTCTTAGTATATTTGGTCTACACACAGCAAAAAAAAAGAAACATGTATTTCAGCATTTCCCGAAATTCAATCTGAAAGGGGGTGAAAGGGGTTGCACGAGTTTCTTTTTTATTAGATTTATTTAATTTGAATTACGATTAGTATTTGTACGTTTATTAGGGAGTTTTTGCTGTTTTTGGTCCGCTACCCTAAAAATAAAAAAATAAAAAACCTTTTCAAGAAAAAAGTTGAACCGACTTCAATAAACACTAAAAGCACTCAAGTGAAAAATAAATTTTCACAAGAGTATCTACACACAAAGTAATAAACATAAACACTAATAGGTGTTTATTATGTACAAATTAACTGTCTACATACCTACCACATTTTTGGAGTAGGTGCC
The DNA here is from genome assembly GCA_948150575.1 of Tinea pellionella. Lineage (NCBI taxonomy): Eukaryota > Metazoa > Arthropoda > Insecta > Lepidoptera > Tineidae > Tinea > Tinea pellionella. Next base: position 35,108 of record OX411254.1, on the reverse strand, counting down.
AAGCAAATGTTTATCTAGGAAGATATCCAAGTGTTCCTATCCTGAAATTTTGAATTGGTATAGCTTGGCACCTACTCCAAAAATGTGGTAGGTATGTGGACAGTTAATTTGTATTACCTATTAGTGTTTATGTTTATTACTTTGTGTGGATACTCTTGTGAAAAATTCTTTTTCACTTGAGTGCTTTTTGTGTTTATTGAAGTCGGTTCAACTTTTTTTTTGAAAAGGTTTTTTTATAATCAATATACATAAATAATGGAGTACCGCCGGGACCGTCAGAAACTAACAAACTTAATCAAATCTTAATTTATATCGCGGTCTAATAATTTTGGCCGATGTCGAAGGACAATGTCACTCCGACAGGACGCGTTCGGCTCTCTCTCTCGAAAAGAAACTTCTGCACTCTACTATGAGTTTCTCTTCTTTTGAGACGGTTTTTTCATCGACCATCATCGATCACCTCGACACGGCGCTCCAGAGATTCTCTTCTTCGATGTCGACATCGCCGGCCAGCGGCTCGACGTCCGCCGCGATCGTCGGCTCGACCGGAGTGCCGTTCCAGCGGGCCGCGCGCTTCACGGTGTCGGCGGCCTCCTCGCGCCGACCCCGCGCCCTCTGCCACCGCGCGCTGTCCAGAAGCAGCCACGGATACGGCAGCAGCAGCGCGGCCGGCGCGTACGCGATCCGCGCCGTCAGCCGCCACCCGCCCGACACCAGCGGCATCAGCCACGCGAGCAGAGACCCTCCCGCCGCGAGAGGGATCCCTAACGCGAGGCTCGCCAGGATGCGCCGCTCTGCCGAGAGCCACTCTATTACTGGTTAAAGTGCAATCGGAGATGTTATAATTAGCAAAACATAACTACCGACAATTATAGGTTTGATCGAGTATCTGCGTCGGGCGAAATGGTGACGAAACTTTGGTGTTCAAACACGTGTTTTGTAAATGATGGTTTATTAATACTTTTACAGATTTCATCAAACATGTCACATATGAGAGTTTCATATTTTGAGTCAGTATAACTGGGCACTTCTCTTTCTTTCGGGTTGAAACGCATTATTTATGGGTAAAGCGTTCATGCTAGACGTCTCTGATAAACATAAATAAATACAATTAACTCACACAGAACGAACGCGGCGGGATAAACGCCCGCGCCGAACGCCGCCTCCAACAGTTCGGCGGCGCTGTATTGCCAGATGTCGGTCGCCCACGACTTCGCTTCGCCGCCGACTCCCGCGCCGAGCGCGCTGATCACCAACGCCGCTCGTCGACCCCACCTGCCGTCACCGAACACTATGATAGGGCGCGTCGACGTCCGCTCATACTACTGAACGTCACCGACCTGTCCGAGACGTAGCCCATCGCCGGCAGCGACACGAACATGCCGAGATTGTGCGCCGTGCCGACCATCGTCCGCAGCCACTCCTCGCATCCGAGCTCGAACTGAAACAGGAGCCGAGCGCTGATCGTCGCACCGTACGCGCCGAGACGCGCGTCCTCCGAGACGCACCTGCGCCACGAGGCTCTCGGGCCTCTCGTACGCGAACCGCTCGCAACGGACGGTCTCGAGCGTCGAGAACGAAGAGTCCGCGCACCCGCCGTCGAGCGAGGGTCGTCGGGTGCACCTGTCGACCAGCGCCCGGGAGCGCCACCGCGTCGCGTTCGCATCGGCCGTCGGCGTCTCCTCGCACTCCGGTATGCGACACCTGTGTATCACGAATGGTGTCTCACAATTCGTAATCGTATGAAGCGGCACTTCCGCCTCGCGACGACGGTATTCGTTTTTGTCGCGTTTCAACAAAAAATATATAAAAGGTAATCGAGTGACAGACGCTTCGATGCGCGTCACGTTCGATCGATTCTTCATAACGAACGAGTACAGCATCGACATTATTCTCTTCTTCCGTTAGATCTGATCGCATACATCTATCATCTGCGGCGTCACATCTCATCAGCGCAATGATGACGCTCAACATTCATTCCCAAAGTGTGAGATCATGAAAACAAACAATATTTATTGTGATTACACGATATTTTGGCAACGTTCGGGATGAACAGAGAATTTAAAATTGCCCATCGAGTTGCAGAACTCCGATCAGCGATTATATTAGTAGGGGCGGACATTCCTACATTAATACCAAAGAGAGAGAGAGAGAGAGAGAGAGAACCATCAATAACTAACTTCGAACGATGTGACTTGCATATTTGAATGTATCGCCGTGAGTAGTCCGAACACTTCTGCCGTGACGGTATTCGAGCTCTGCCAGAAAGATGGGAAAAGTTGTCGCTAGCGATGGCCAATATTTTGAATGATTCATTTGTAAACATTTTTTCGCAATAAAGTGGCATTTGCAGCAGAAAAACAGCGAGAACTCAGTCGACACATTTTGTTACTCAAAATGCAAAATGTTCATTTATAGAACTACCCTCTGTTACGATGTGAAAGTGTTTATTGTGGATTTGGCGTCGGTGGAGAGTCACGAGGTCGGAGAGAGAGATCGGAACATGACGCACGCATATGCGCCTGGTGAACTCGTAGAGGCAGCAGTCGCCTGCGTGCGCTCCTCTCGCGACATATCTGGCTACACTTCACGGATGCGCACGGCTTCGACAGGCCGAGCTGACGACCACTCTTTACATACATTTATTACAACAGGCCACACTCAGCACAGAATACGCAACAGGAAAATAACAATAACTGTGGCCCGAAGCGTATTGTACACGGTCGACATATTAGAGCGAAAACATAAATAATCACGTTAACAAATAACAAAGAATGGAATAATACTCATTAACTAGATCGATTTGCGTACACCGAGGACGCTCTCGCACCGCCTCTCTGCTAAACTTTCAAATTTAGGTTATATGTCCAGGCCTCGTAAGTCGTGCATTACACATGCGAGCGATCGGATTATACTGTGTTACATTGATGATAGTGAATTTTTATCAAAGGAAATATTCCTTTATTTTGAAAATAACTAAAATAGCATTAAAAGATTTCCGGAATCGAACTCGGCCAAATGTGAGCAATCATATAACCAATCATTTTTACATTTCTTCCATCCAGTGACGGCTCTGACCGGCATCCACTCCGGCGCCCCCGACTCCCGGGCGGCTGCGGCTCAATAACGAATACGAGCGGTTCGGATAACGTTTATGAATCGATGCGTCGCGCCCCCCAGAGAGACATCGACCCACATTGTGAGCTAAATCGAAAACCGTTGACGTTCTTTTAATAATTCTCCCTCCAGAATATATTTTTTAAACACGCACATCACACACGGTTGACGGGTGATTTGCAAATATTATTTCAAAAATTAAAGCGGACGTGCGTACGAGTAGACGCGGCACGCATACCTGTACGCGGTCTCCGCAGCGAGGAACACGTAATTGGTGCCGGACATGCCGGTCAGCAGCACGGGCAACGCCAACAGCATCGACAACCGCCAATGCAACCGGCCCCAGCCCGGACACTCCATATCTCTCAAAAGCGGGACTGTGCTCTCCGTCCTGTCCGGCTCTCTCGGCCGGAGCGAGCTGAACGACGGTCGACGTTCGTCTTTGAACTTGCGAACCTAGCGCTGAACACGCACCGACCCTTCTCCCGCCCTCTGCGGACGACCTCTCCCTCGCCCCGCGCTACGCCGCCGACCGTGCTGCATCTTTCGCGACCGTGACCGTGACCGTGAACGCGTCGGACACGGGCAGAGCGTACGGAATGCGGAAACTGGAGGTCACCGCAGCACGACAGGGCACAACGGTCATATGTACCTATGCGGTCGCCATCGAGCGACGAAACGGAGCGACACGTTCGCCTCCCCTCTACTCTATCTGTGTTATCTCGGACCATTTTTAAGATAATCAGGTTATTATCTCGCCGACGTGATGTTTGATCGATAACGTTCATCACATCGCCGCCATGTCGGGAGCGAGCGGTGCCGAAGCGGAGGCCGCGCTCGCGCGTCTCGGTCACTTTCGACTGCATCAACGTTACGTGCTCGCACTCGCCGCCGTCCCGGCCGCGGTCGCCGCCGCCGCCGTCGCCGCGAGAACGACGCCGACGCCCGTCTACAGGTGCTCGCGCGCCGAACGTTCGCTCTCCGTACCGGATCTCGCGTCTCATCTCTATTCGACGAACGCAGGTGTTCGATCCCGGAGTGCGAGGAAGGCGCGTACGCGGCGCCGTGGACGGAATACGCGATGCCACCGGACGACGGGTGCGCGAGATACGCGCCCGTGTACGAACACCTCGCGCGATGCGCGCCCGAACACTTTCACCAGAACGACACCGCGCCGTGCGACGCGTTCGTCTATCTGCACAACGAGACGCTCTTCGCAGAGGTGATCCCCGGAACGCGAACTACACCCGGCGCCGCTCGTCGCGCGATACACCGCGTTCAGTTTCAGCTGGCGTGCACGGGCGCGGAGACGGCGGGCGTCGTTCTGCACGCGCTCGGTCACCTGCTGCTGCCGCTCGCCGGTTATATCTGTGATGAGTCAATATCGAACCGGCATCGCGTCGTTCGAAGCGATCTCGTGTGACGCGTGTACGCGTGCGTGACAGATGGGGACGGCGTTTCTGCGTGTGCGCGTGCGGCGCCGCGTCGTCTCTGTGCGGCGTGCTACAATCGTACGCGGAACGCTACCGGTACTTCCTGCTCGGCGAGCTGATGCAACCGACGCTCATCGCCGGGTACTGCGTCGGAGCGTTCCTCGTCGGTGAGGTCTACGCGCGTGCGCTCGCGGCGCTCTCGTGCCGAACTGATGATGTGCGGTGCGAACGCAGCGCTCGAGGCGGGCGTCGTCTCGTTACGCGGCGCGTTCTCGGGCTGCGTCTTCGCGGCGTACGGAGCGGGCGGCGCTCTCTGGGCGACGGCGGAGAGACGCGCTCGGCTCGACGACTGGCGAAGTCGCTGGCGATGGGCGCATCTACTCGCGCTGCCGCTGTCGCTGTACTCGCTGCTCTTGGACGAGGGCGCGCGCTGGCTGCTCGCGAGAGGACGCGTCCGCGCCGCCGCGGCGCAGTTGGCGCGCGCCGCTCGTTGGAATCTGACGTCGCCGCCGCCGACGCCGCCGCCCGCTCCGCAGACCGCGCCGCCGTCGCCGCCCGACCCCTGCGTGACGCTCGCGAGGAGTTCGAGACTGCGGACGTCGATCTGCTGCGTGTGGTGGATGGCGGCCGCGTCGCTCCGCGACGGGAAGATGACCGGCGACAGGTAGACGCGTACGAATCGCGGCGGAACGGGACACGTGCACAGTGACGACGAGTACGCGATCGCTATTCAGATACGCGGACGCGGCGCTAGACACGGGAATAGAGGTGGTGGCCGCGTTGCTGGTGATGATGGCGCTCGGAAGAGGAAGGAACAAGTGTCTGTGCGCAGCGTTCTCCGCGTGCGCGATCGCCGCCGTCGCGCCGCTCTTCCTCTGTATGTATAGTGACGCGTCGCGCGTCTCGTCCGCCGACGGTCGCCGTGACGCACGCGTGTCGGCAGCGGATTCCCGCGTGAGGTCCGGCGTTCGTCTCGCCGGGCGTCTGTCGGCGTCGTGCGCGGCGGTCGCGGCCGCGGTGTTCACGGCGGAGTCGTTCCCGACGCGATGCCGCGCGACCGCCCTGTGTCTTTGCGCGCTCGCCGCGGGATTGTCGCGAGCGGTCGCCCCGTTCATAGCCCCGTTCATCGCGCCGTCGGTCAGTGCGCCTCGTTCATATTTCACGACGACGACGATCACTATAATGATCGCTCAGTGCGTCGTATTGTCACTTCGCAGGACCGCAGATGGGGAGCGGCGGTAGACGGCGTCGTCTCGATCGTCGGCGCGTCGCTCGCGTTGATACCGGAGGACACGAGCCGGTCGCCTCTGCCGAACACTATGGCGGATGTGAAGGACAAAATTGCACGTGCGACTCAATCGTAGGTCGCGTGTCTCTTCGTGTGTTCCTTACGCTCAAATTAGTCATTATTCTTTAGGTATTTAGATGAGTATTCGAGTAGATTATAAATATAATAAATTAGCTGATGGGCGGACGCCGGCCGCTCGGGCTTATCAAAATTTAACCGCATTAAAATCTAAAAATAAAAAAAACCTTTTCAAAAAAACGTCGAACCGACTTCAAGAAATGCTGTAACACGTGATACATTATTTATGTTGTAAAGTGTGTATGCCTTTCGAAAGCACTGAAGTACTTGTAGTAGGTGCCGAGCGAACAAAACTGCATGACTGATAACATCGTATTTTTTAAAATGCTGGTCCATGTATGGTTTGTAAATATACTTGTTTCGAAACAACTTTTTGAATCGGTATAGCTCGGCACCCACTCCAAAAATGTGGTAGGCATGTAGACAATTAATTTGTACATAACACAGATACATAGTACATAATAATTTTGTGTTAAATAATTATGTTTGGTAAAAATTATTTTTCGCTTTTGAGTGCTTTTAGTGTTTATTGAAGTCGGTTCCACTTTTTTGTTTTTTTTCTATTTTAGCGTAGGTATAAGCGAACATTTCATTATCTATGTGGTAAAGCGTTTCTGCCGTTTGAAGTAAATCTGATAAATATGAAGAATTCTTATGTATGTATAAATGCATTATAACTCTGTCTAAAAAAAATTCAACCCATTTTAGGTCGTTTCACCCCGAGTCTTTAGTTATCTATATTGTAAAGTATGTATGCTAAATTTGAAGTAAATCTGAGTAAAAGTCCAGTTTTCACTAGCTAACAGTGTTCAGCAGCAGTATTTATTAGCTGTCGTAGTGTTAATGAGTAGACAGTTTGGAGGCTTTGCTAGTGTGGGTCCGCTGAACTCTTTGTTTTTTGTAAACGAAAAATTGTAAAATAAAATAAATAAATAATGCAGCTACCGAGTGATACTCGGGACGTCCCCCTGCGGCCCTTCCTTCCTTCTCGGTCGTCTCCGAGGCCGCTTCGATCCCACTCGAGTCGAGCCCGTATTAAGGAACACGAATAATAATAGTTGCGCATAACAGTAATCGTATATCCCAAAACACAAAACTTCTGCTTTCCGTGGATGTTTCAGATACGCGGCCGCTAAAATATGGAACAATATTCCACCGCCGCTTCATGATTTGTCTTCCCCTTTTTATTTTAAAAATAAATTAAAAAAACATTTTCTTTTGCTACAATTAGATTAGCGGTCGCAGTTGCTGCTGCCAACACTCTTATATATTATGTATGCGTGAGCAACCTATTAATTATTATTATTAATATTATTTTATATTTTGTTTCTTCCATATTCTTTTATATTTATGCATTTTATCGTTCCAATACAAACTACTTTCCATAACTATTTTATTACACCTCTTCCCTATCACTGCCCCTTTGCCACTTCCTGCGGTGTCAGCTGAAAACCAGCGCTCTGACATCTGCCAGAGCACATGCTGAGCTGATTTCCCTTTTGTCACCTCATCCTGTACATATCTAAAAACAAATAAAAGATATTCTATTCTATTCTTATATTTGAGCGTCGCGAGTATCAGTCTCAGCTCTCACAAACCACAAATGATAAGTACAAATCTTACATTACTAATAAATTCGCGTTATTACAATCATCTCCAAACATTTGCTTATTTAAATTATTATATTATTACGAGTGCCATGCGTGTGTCATCGCCCCATATTATTGACCCATTTCGCGTCCCTTCGCATACACTTTGCATCTCGGTGATGACGTATCATGGTTATCCGCATCATGGACTACAAAAAAATGTATTATTTTCCTTCGTTATTTCAATGTGCTTTATATATATATTATTAGGTAAGACATAACGAAGTTTTAAATGAAGTGTTCGTTCTGTAGAAATAAAAACATTTCTGAAAAAAAAATTGAACCGACTCATAAATAAAACACTCATAGAATAGAAGACTTCTAAAGTCTGTTCAAGTTTTTCCAGAAATGTTTTTGAAATGAAATTTTTAAATTTTTGACTGTATCTCGATCGTATGGGTGACATTCTAAACGCGTCGTTCAAATGAGACGTGATGAGTAGCGGGCTTATAGACGGACACTCTCGAGTCCTACCCGATAAAAAGTGAATCATTAAAATCGATCGAAATATCCCCTAATTTTCTACCCTTAGAGATGGTATATTTTCGTCGAACGAGACCGAGGTTCACAAATGGCGAAACATCTCCTAATTTTCCACCCTTTGAGATGGAATATTGACGACCGATCCCGACATGCACTCTATCCAATAATAAAAAAATAATCATCAAAATCGGTCCACAAATGGCAAAGATGTCAGTCGGGCAACAACGCCACAAAAGAATAAAATACACGACGAATCGATAGCCTCCTCCTTTTGAAGTCGGGTAAAACAATGATTGTGGTGCAAATCCAGTCGATGTCACTCGTCGACTCGTCAATTTTAGAGACTGCTCGATTTCGACGCACTCATGTAACGCCGTATAGCTCGGAGTATCCATACGAATAACGGAGAAAGGCGGACCCGGGTTCGATCCCCGTCGGGATCGAGAGTTCAGTGCACGAGTGTACCCCTGCGCGACCGCATAATATAACTAGCACGCATAATAAACAATGACGACAGACCGTTCGCGATCTCTCGTGTCTCAACCACGAACATATTATACTGCGGGCGTCAGGAACACGAGCGTTCGTCTTCGACGCGATTGTCGGCCGGAGACAGGCGGCGCATCTCCACCTCCGCGGCCGGCATCTTCGCACTCAGAGGAGGCGGTTTCAGGCGAGCGTATACGAGTCGCAGGCACAGAGCCGCCGTCAGCGTCATGCCCGCCGTCAGGGAGAACGTCGGCGCGGGTCCCCACCGCGCGTACACCACCGACACGCACACGGGGCCGAGCACCCGCGACAGACACCCCGCGCCCGTCAGCACCCCCATCCACAGCCCTTGCGGCCGAGGACCGAGCGCCTTCGAGAAGATGGTCTGGATCAACGTCACCCCGAGCGGGTACCCGAGGGACACGCAGGCGTACGCCGCCAAGAATTGACCCGGCCGCAGCCGCAGAGACGACGAACACCACGGCTGGGTCTCCGCCGGACATCCGCCGCCCGAGGCCCCGGACGCGCGCGACGGAGGCGCCTCCGGCCCCCACGGGATGCACAGAAGAGATCCTAACGCCGTCAGCGAGAATCCGCCCCACACCAACAGAGCCCTGCGAACACGCGACATCGGTCACCGCCGGCACGAGCGCCGCCCGCGCCGTCGGGCCGAATCGGACTATACCTTTCCTCGAAAATCTTGCAGAGCGGGTCGATGGCCACGAAGGTGAGGCAGGCGACGACGGCCCCCGCGCTCATCAGAACGCCCATCCTCTGCAGAGCCTCGCTCTCGTTCCATCCGAATTGGTCCATGGTCAGCGGAGCTCCCAGAGTCTCCAGTAACACGAAATTAAACACGAGGGCGAAAAAGGCGGCGACTAACATCCAACCGCCGATCTTGTCCGGTTTCGGTGGCTTCCATCTTTCCGCCGACGACTCGCCGGCGGCTCTCCGCGCCTCCTGAACGAATCGTCGACGTCGAAATCTCGGTCCGAACCGCATTCGAAGTGTTCGAATCACGCACCTCGACCGCGATATGACGCTCCCTGAAGCAGGCCGGGAGGAAGAGGACGAGGTTGACCAGGCAGAGCAGAGCGTTGAGCCACCCGGCCGCCGTGTACATGTTGAAGTCTCCGTCGGGTCCCAACGGGGTGAGGGCCGCCTGCAGTGCCGGGCCCACCGCGAACCCGAGCACCTGAAACGCGTCCTGCGTCAGCGCGCCGAATCGCCGAGCGGTCGGTGCGGAGGCGTACCTGCGCCAGTGAAGCGGCGGCCACGGCCTTCGTCCTCTCGGCCAACAGTGTGGCCGTGGACAAGTATGCCCGCACCACGGCCACGTTGGCGGACGCGGCGCCCACCAGGAACCGGGCCGTCAGGAGCCAGTAGCGCGCGCCGGGACCCAGGCGTTGCAGTTCGGCGTAGAGGGCGCTGGCGGCGGCGCCCAGCAAGAGGCCGGCCCGCAGAGGAGCCGCGGCTCCGCGGTCCCCCCAGCGCCCCGCCAATGGCGACGTCACCATCTGACCCAGCGGATGCGCCGCCACCGCCAACCCCAGGAACTCCTTACCGGCGCTCGGGTCCAGCTGCGGATACGTGATCAAATTGTAAGGTTACTTGGGAGATAACGTAATATACTCGTCGAGGCGATAACGAGCGTGGAAGTGAAGCCGCGTCGAATACGATCGCTATCATCGCGCGGTCGCAACTAGACGTGAGGTCAATACCTTGTTTCGAAATCGCGTACCTTAGTGAGATAGGGCCACACTCCGGTGAGGACGATGCTGAACCCCAGGGACATGATGAACATCGTGAAATAGGCTATGTATATACCGCGCCATCTCACCGCGCGCTCGTTATCGCTCTCGAGCCGGTCTTCCTCGTCGTGGCCGGCTTTGGAACTCTCCATTACACGGATGCGCGACTCCCGTGCATAATAAGCGACCGCCCCGCGCCGCCGGTCGCAAGCTACTGGCTACCGTCTTCCCCCCGGTCGCCCCCCGTTGCGCACGCGCATCATTCACATTGACAAATAAAATGATATGTCATTAGTCCAAAACACCACACTATATATATCTATTATGTAATATATGGTCACCGTCGGAAGTTACGGTAAAGATTCTACCACTGTACTGAAGCAATTTTTGACTTGACTGAGACTTGTTGATTGTTTAATGTGATGAATGAATGACTCGTGATGCACAATATTAATAACTTGATGCAAAATATTTACTTTGACACTGGCAAATTGTTATAATGCCATCTAAAACTAAAATAAAATAAATAACCTTTTCAAAAAAAAAAGTTGAACCGACTTCAATAAACACTAAAAGCACTCAAAAGTGAAAAATAATTTTTAGCAAGAGTATCTACACACAAAGTAATAAACATAAACACTAATAGGTGTTTATTATGTACAAATTAATTGTCCACATACCTACCACATTTTTGGAGTAGGTGCGAAGATTTATTTAATTTAAACTACGATTAGTATTTGTACGTTTATTGTACGTCGGCTACGCTAAAAATGGAACAATCAAAAACCTTTTAAAAAAAAAAGTTGAACCGACTTCAACCACCCTTCGGGGTGAAACGCATGTTAATTGTTTATATTAGATTATAGAGCATTATTTATTATGTATTTTGTCACTAAAAATTCGGTGTTGAAATAATAAAAAAAGTTTCATTCTTAATGTGGTAAAGAAATTCTGCTGTTTCGAGTAAATCTGATTTTAAAAATTCATCCAATTTTATCCCGTTTCACCTCTTTAGGGGTTGAATTTCAAGAAATGCTGAACACGTGTTTCATTATTTATGTTGTAAAGTATGTATGCCAAATTTCGAGTAATTCTGACTAAAAAAAATTCAACCCATTTTGCCCCATTTCACCCCCTTAGGGGTTGAATTTCAAGAAATGCTGAAACACGTGTGTCATTATTTATGTTGTAATCTATGTATACCAAATTTCAAGTAACTCTGACTAAAAAAAAAATTCAACCGATTTTGCACCGTTTCACCCCCTTAGGGGTTGAATTTCAATGTCCGCGCATTTTGTTTTCGATTCGATCAAGCGGTAACTGTCGATTAAATAGTTCACGTCAAAAAATTGATAATGCAAAAATCCTTCGATTCTGCGCCTGATAGTACTATATAGTCTGTGGTACCTACTGCCAGCAGTTAGTCTGTGCTGCCAGCGAATATTGCTTGAAGAGGTGACGTCCGCGCATTTTGTTTTCGATTCGATCAAGTGGTTATTAATTGTCTCTGGTGGTAATTGTCGATTAGCTTTAGTATTTACTTGAGCCCCTGTATGTGATGCGAGTCGGAGGAATCGATTTTTATAAGATGCGTAGTTTTGGTGACATATATTCGTTAATTTAACCTTCGCTATAAAAGCCATCACTGTACGTGTAACTTATAAGGCAGCATAAGCGACGTACTTTGTACTACTAATATGACTTTGAGCCTCGCTATGTGCGTGGATCGAGAGTCTCTGTCGTCGTGGGGTGTGCGCTCGTCCCTGGTGACGACTGTGAGGACGGCGGCAGGCAGCGAGGCCGCTTTGGCAGTGGGAGGTTCCGGATTGCTAGTGATGATACGGACGGGCGATACTTGGCGAAGGGTGCATAGCTGGCGCCTCGAAGACGTGCGGGTACTGGATGCTGATATAGAGGTACTTAAAAACGTTTAGCCAGACGTATATGCGTCGGCATCTCAACTCTGTATATTAAACAATCATATCTATTGGTGCGAATCAAATTTAAGTTCCCTCGGTAATTTCTCAGTATAAAATAGACATGAAACAATTTTAGGTTTTGAGTCACTCAATAATTATATGTATGAAATGTATGCATAACAGAGCACAACCTTGGAGCTCATGGCTGACAAAGAGTACTCATGGAGATGCGAGACAACAGATGACAGACGAGAATTGGTACGGGCCATTGGTAATGTTCAGATCTCACATAGATTTGACACTCATCCCGACCTCGAAGAGCGCGAACTCGCAGCTCTCCTCGAGGACACTGCACCGCCCCTCCGAGACGCCGAGCTCTGGGCGCGACGATTGGCCGACACTCTGCAAGCCTTGGATGACAGCAATCTTGCGGCGATGCTCGATGCCGAGGAAGGCACCCGAGCCCTCGTCGACGGTCTCGAGAAGGCCGCGAACATCGGAAGGGCGGCAGAAGAGGCGCGCGGGAGGCTCGAGGCGGCCGGTGGAGGGGGCGGCGCGGGGCTCGGCCCGGACGGGGCTCCTGCGGATCGTAATGCGCGACGATTGTTGGCCGAGTTGCGAGCGTCGCTGACCCCGCTCGACGTGGACACGGATGCGCGGCCGGAGCCCGGAGTGGACGAGGAGCGATTGCGGGCGACGCTGCGAACCGCGGCGGCGCTGTCGCGAGCTCTGCGGACGGGCGGTGGATCACCTTGGTGCTCGCGATTGGGTGCGGTGCGCGTACGGCGTAAAGAAGTGTCGCGGGCGGCAGATAGACTCGCAGCGAGCGCGGCGCGTCTACTGAACGACGAGTTGCTGTCCTTGGCGGCGCGACTCGGGTCTGAGCAGGAAGAACGGGGGCGGGCGCGAGTGTTACCTCTCGCGCCTCTATCATGGTGGTTACGCGTGCGTTCGAGGACCTCTTTGCGCTCGCTCAGCGAAGGGTACGCGCGGGCCGCCGCTCGCGGCATGGAGCGGCGCGTGCGGGCGGCTTGCGACGCGGCTCGCGCAGCCTGTCCTACCCCCGCGGGCGTCTCAGGTGATGAGTCTGCCGAGAACCCTAAACTCGATGCAGCAATAGATGAGGTATTGAGTGTGTGTGAATCTCTATGGCGTATATTTAGTTTCTTACCGTAATTTTTATCGTTACAGGTGTTAGACACTGTCGAAAAATTGTGTGACCAGGAGCAGTTGTTTTGCACTCGGATGTTCTTTCCAGACACTGAGCCCTCAGAGGAGGCTGAGGAGGCTGACGGTTTAGACGTCCCGGAAACCGTCATAGGAAAATTGGGACCGGAGCTCAGATCGCTGATGAACCTCACCTTTCCGGCACTGGAGCAGGAGCTCTCCGCGTTGTTGTCACACATTGACAAGAATGATCAGTTGTGAGTGAAGCCTCTCGCGCAGATTTTGTGTTATGACTGCAGTTCTCATTTCAACTCTTGTCACAGTGGCGCCATGAGGCTGCTGAGCAAGACCGGCGCGCGCGTGCTAGGCGGCGAGGGAGGCGGCGGTGGTGCGCGTTTTTCGGGAGCAGTTTTGGCCGCGTTGGCCGTGGCTTGCAAGCGTGCGGCGGACGGCACGGTGGCGGCGCTACTGGACGAGATGCGTGCGAGACCGCGGGATGCCGTGGAGGAGCTTCGACGTTGGGCAGCGGGCGCGGCGGGCGCCTGTCGAAGGGCGGAGCGCGAACGGTGGAGCCTGGCGCTCGCTTCGGCGGCGTTGCAGTGTGCCGGGTCTCTGGCCCGTCCGGAACTTCGTTTGGCGGCGTGCCACGCGCTGCACAGTCTGCTGTCGGGCCCGGCGCTGCGCTCCGAGGCGCTCGCGGGTACGCGGCGAGAGGCGCGCGCTCGCTACGAACGAGAATTGAGCGCGATGGCTCGTGGTGCTTCGCGAGCCCTCGAGCCGCTGCGCTCTTTTCTGGAGACGGCGGCGGAGACCGCGGCGCGCGGTGTGCGGCGTGAGGAGGTGTGTTTCGTATCTGCGTGCAGCAAACAGGCGTTACGGCGGGTTCTGGGCCGCAGCGGGGATGTGGCGGGTTTGCGCAGAGCCCTCTGGCGGGAGTATCGCGGGGCTGAGCGCTCTCTGCCGGCGAACTGCGGCTTGTTACCGGTGCTCTGGCGCGCGATGCAAGAAGAAGTGATCGCTACCCACCACCGTCTGGAAGAGCGCCTATCTTTGTACTACGCCGGTGCAGGATTGAAGATGCCCTTCTCCACACGAGACATATTGGACGTTTTCTCAGAAATAGCGCGTCAGTCTTGATATTCAGTCTTGTTTTGTTCACCGCTGCTACTTTAGTTTAAGATTTGCTATAACTAATATATATAAAAACAGCTAATTCAAAATGAATGCGAGCACATTTGTTGAAACATGCGATTAAAGATATTTGATATCGTCATTTAGTTTTTCCTCCTTTGGATCAGCATCATGACCCATGATTAATTTTATCCTACTAGTTTTTTGTGGCGCGCCTCACGAGCACTGGGATGGTTTTTATTTATTTTATCACATGACCACATTTCGCCTTATGTGCTAGCCGCCAGTGTCATTCATGAATGGAGTCGACGCGGCGGTTTCGTAGTTTTGAAAAATAAAGGTGTCGATTTCGAAATTAGAGGGTATTTCCTGCAACTTCGGCCTTATCTCGTTCCGTCCCAGAGATGACGCGTTCTGGAACCGGACGGAACGGACTTTTGGAACAAGGAGGGGTTTCCCCGAGATCGCATGGTCCCTCACGTCAGCATCAACTTCCCGTGATTGACAATTCATGTCGTGAGTCTGTGGTAATCGAGCTTAATATAATATGTGGGTTACAAATGAAACATGATGCTATTTCAACTAGACATATATAATATTAAAGCATAACTCAATCAAGGGACTTAGGAGGTGAGAAGTTAAGGTAAACGAGGCCGGAAGTCTTTGCCACTACAATAGTGATTGTGGCAAAGGCGATCCCGAACATGAGTGCTGCATTGTATCCTTTTTGCTTGGCGTCGTAATGCGCCTGCCAGGATCCTTTGGGCACGGGCAACTCGTCCATCGTAGGCGGCTTGAAGTCGGAGCCGTGGTATCGCCGCACTGCGAACAGAGACTTCTGTCAAACCATTAGGTCATACGATTACATAATCAAGGGGTAATTCATTCTAGCAGAAAATACGATTGCGTAACGTAATACGAGTAGGACACGACGGATTCGAAGCTCACATCCATCAATAGTAACTTGCGATCTATGAAAAAGTTAACATTGACGCGCGACCGCGGACTGCTGCAACTGGGTGTAAGTACGTACCGGTCTGAGCGAAGAGCCTATTGGTGATCGGTCTCAACATTCTTGACAATGTAATTTGGAACAAAACACTTCCAACTCCTCCACAATAACTTCAAGCTTTAAAATCGTAAAATGCTGAAACACCCCGTGGAACAGAAAACACTCAAACGTTAACAATACGATTAATAATGTGTATGAAGATGGTCAATTGGTCAATTTTTATTTCTCTATGCGCCACCTGCTTATCTCGAACAAAACTATTTTTTTTTTCCAAATTCCGGTTAATACATTTCTGAAATAGAATTTTGTTATTTAAATATATAATTTTTGTATTTATTTTAAAACTTTAAGCTTTAACTAGCTAACCGTCACAATTTTTTTTTACAATAACCTATTCTTATTTACTTTGACATTGGCAGATTATTATAATGCCTTAATGAAAAAAAGTCATCAATTGTATCAAATTGCAAAATTTTGATGTCATTGTCATTTGTATTTAGGCATATATACGGGATATCGATACTCTTCTATTCCGGTTCTTAGGATTTCTTCATTGCTATATAATATATTGTCCATTCCCACAGACAATATAGTACTTGTTCCTTAGTTTTCTGCGCTCTGGGTCTGCAGTTTACGTTTTGCCCGTGCCGCCTGTCCGCCCGAGGACGCAGTTCTGACCCCGATCTCGTATCGCAAAAACACATGGCCACCAAAGTCGTCTCGAAGGGATCCAGGGTGAAGAGCAAAGAAGAGATATTGGCCGGATTCCAGAGCCTAAGACAGGAGCAGCGCCAGCTCGCCAGCAAAATAACAGAGCTGGAGTTGGACTTGAACGAGCACAAGATCGTCATCGATACCCTGAAACAGGTGCCGGGATCGCGCAAATGTTTTCGCATGGTGGGCGGCGTGTTGGCGGAGCGCACAGTGAGCGAGGTCCTACCGGAGCTGCAGGCCACGCAGCTGCAGCTGCCGCGCGTGCTCACGACGCTACAAGACCAACTCGCAGCGGCCGGCGTCACTCTCAACCAGTATATCGCTGAACATGGTATACGCGTTCAAAAAGAGGCACCCGCCCCGCCCGCCGAAGACGACCAGCCTGTCAAGTCCAACGTATTGGTTAGCCAATGAGTGAATTCTTATCTTTATACCTTAATTTCATGTTAAAATGCGTGCATTACACTAGTATTGTGTATACAGTTTGATTAAAAGCTCAGTCTCGCAATCTGTGTGTTAATTCGATCACGCCTTTATTATGGAGCATCTGAGCCTAAAGTCGAAAGCCAATCAACAGTCAATGGATGGGGCTCGTATGCGTTTCGTTATCAACTAGGTGACAGGGAAATGTCAAATCCCATATTTTGTTGATTGGATCAAGTGCCAAGTCGATTGGCTTTCGCCCGGAACACAAACTGTGACAATCGCATTGTGTGGCACAATTGCCTTCAACACAGTGTTGTATATATACAACAATAGGTAACTATGTAAGCAACGTAAATAATGTAGCATAATAGGACTGACTCTATTTTTAAGTTACACGAATGAACTGTGTCGAGTCGGCTCGAGGAATGACAAAATTGTCACCACCTTTGCAGATGATACCGCGCTCTGCATTAGTTCCCGACATGGGATGAAGTGTTTAAGGATGCTCAAGAAGGCTAAATCTCGTTCTAAATTGGCTAAACTATAACAAACCCACCCTATATACTTATATTTCACACAGTGGAAAAACTTCATAAGTAAAAAAGGATTTTTTGAACCATGCATAAAAATATAATATTCAACATGTTATAAAAAAATTCTGACTTAAATTACGCTTAAAAGTATTGGAAGACTCGGTTAGAAATCAGTCAGCGGGAGAGTGCACATATCCATCAGCCGCCGGCGGGAAGTCGCTCTTCCCGCCACTCTTTGACAACAGTCTCAACTCTGACACCACGATGCCGGGGTCCACCGCCTTACACATGTCGTACAGGGTCAGCGACGCGACCGCCGCGCCCAACATCGCCTCCATCTCTGCTCCCGTGCGCCCGGACAGCCGCACCACGCATTTCACCCGCACCGTGCCCGTGTCGGTCTGCGGTAGAGACACCGACACCGTCACCGCCGACAGCGCGAGCGTATGGCACAGCGGGATCAGCTCTGCCGCGCGTTTGGCGGCCAGCACGCCCGCCGTCTCCGCGACGCAGACCGCGTCCCCCTTGGAGAGCGCGTTCGCCCGCAACAGCCGCACCGTGCGTGCCGACATCCGCAACTCGGCCCCCGCCGCCGCCTCGCGTCGCGTCTCCCTCTTGTCGCCGACGTCCACCATGCGCGCCCTGCCCGCGGCGTCCACGTGGCTGAGGTGTCTCGTGCCGCCCCGTCGACCCCTTCGCGCTGCACATATCATCCCCCTATGAGTATCATGGGCCTGTTCTCCATGCGCGCGAGCCGGAGCATCCCTACAACGAGTCGGCGATGTATCCGCGAGACGTGGCGCTCGGGAGGCGTCTTCTCTGCGTACGTACCTGCATGTTGGGCTTTCTTATTGGCGAGAGCGGTTCTCACGAGCCTCACTATCTCGTCATCATCGGCCCCGGCTCGTAGCGCGTCACGTAATGACACTTCTGACGCCCCGAAAAGGCACACCTGTAAATATAATATGCAAAATCACAGACATCACATGAAATCGAACATAAGTGATTAGAATACGCTATTTTTTTAAATTGTAGCTCAGCATGTGACTACACTCCGCCTGATGTAAAGGTAGAGTGCGGTCCATGAGTGGAAACAACTGCTACTACAGAGAAACCCGTGCGGGCAGCAGTCGCCTCCACTATGCCGGCTTGAGGAGATGAGCATGTACCATCTAGATTGACAGTGCACACTCCTCTCGTTATACCTGGCTACTTTCAAACTATTCCCGAAACGCGACAAGGTCACTTAACGGGTTACATTCGAAAGTGGTCGGTGCTGCCCCAACACGGCAGACTGGACTAATAACCATCTGCTTACCACTCTTTAATAGTGGATATGGGCACTGAGCAACCAAAGTACAAATATTCTTGATTCATTGGAACCGGTCAGGATTAGTTCAAATGTGTTATGAATTTAATGATCACCTTGAGGTTTCCGTCAGCGGTGAGGCGCAATCTGTTGCAAGATCCGCAAAAGTTTTGCGTCATCGACGTGATGAAACCGACTCGCCCTGCGTACCCTGGCACTCCCCAGATCTACCGAATGACGTCATCATCAGCACTGTGATAAAATCGAGAGCGTCAGAACGTCTTCGTACAGTACCTTGGCAGTGTCGTTGGGAGTGTCCGGAGGCAGAAGACGGATGTCAGAGTGAGTCTGTCGCGCCGCCAGTACCGCCTCTTTATACGGGACTAATTTACTGGACTGCCATGCGTTGCCAGAGAATGGCATGAATTCGATAAACCTGTGCATCAGATCATTGTCACTGGTGTGTCATCACCGTTAACATCGTCGATGTCTCCCTGAAGCCCGGTAGATACCTGACGTCGAGAGCGCGATGGCGGGTGAACTCCACAAAGTCTCCGATCTCGTCATCATTGACGCCTGTACAAAATCTAATTGAGTGGCCTCGCTCCGACTCCGCTGACGACTCGACAACGATGTCATCACGATACCTCTCATCAGCACCGCGTTCACCTTCAACGGAATTCCCAGCTGCAGGGCTAGGTCGGCGGTCGCGATCACGCGCGCGTGCAGTGAGGCGGGACGACGGGCCAACGCCGCCCAGCGCTCGGGCCTCAGAGAGTCTAATGACAGGTTGAGGCCGGCCAGTCCGGCTCGCTGCAACCCCGCCAGGCGCCGCATCAGCGATGCGCCGTTGCTGGTCATGGCCACCGCGATTATGCCCGGTATCCGTGCCAGCGCTCGCACCACGTCCTCCAGGTCTCGACGCACGCTGGGCTCGCCGCCCGTCAGACGTAACTTGGCGACGCCGCGAGCCGCCAGCGCCGTCACCAGCCGCGTCAGCTCGGCGTTCGTCAACAACTCTGTGCGCGGCGTCAGCGGGACACCCTCGACCGGCATGCAGTATTCGCCTGTCACATGAGACTCATGAAGTCGCGGAATGTTTCGTCGAAGGCGTCGAACAGTCCCTACTCACATCTGAGATTACATTTCTCCGTCAGTGAGATCCTGAGGTAGGAGTGTTTGCGGCCGTGCGAGTCCAACAGGACGTCGGGAGGGTTCGAGACCATCGACCTCGCCGGACCCTCCTGATTGTAGATATCACAGACAACTATGTACTCGATATAATAGGAATTATGATCGGCGCTGAGCAACGACGGAGTGGTTCATAATTGTCGGAAAAATCTATGGACCCCTGGAATGCGCGTTCTCCCCGCACTTTCGGGGGTATATTTCGAGATATACTAAAACAGGCGTTTCATTATTTATTTAAGCCGTTTCAGATACTTCTCAACTAAAAAATTCAACCCATTTTACCCTCTTCAAACGCATGTATATATTGTTTGGCGAAATGGAGAAATAGTGAAATACGTTTTCATTGTTTATGCTGTAAACACAGAAGCGTAATACATGTCGCGTTTCAAGTAATTCTGAGTAAAAAAAATAATAATTCAACCCATAGGCGTAGGATTTTGAGAAATGCTAAAGTACCTACTACGTGTCTCATTATTATTGTTGTAATGTATCCTAAATTTCAAGTAAATCCGATGTTTTTTCCGGTTTACTAAAAACCTGTACACTGTGCATATTAGAAAAATATATATGGCACTAATTTGGGATATTAAATTACAATTTACTTTATTTAAATTATCGAAATCTGTTTTCGAAACGTCGCGTGTGTTAACGCGAAGAACATGAACCTCTTTTCGAAGTCGGTTAAAAATATTGGATTACTAAATTGTTGCCAATGTATCCCTTTTTCCGGAAAGATCGGCAGCTAATTTCAAAGTGAGCCCTATAAACAGCATTTCGACGTGTAAGGAGTTGAAATAATATTGGCTATACTTTTTTGTTGTTAGATTTTTTTTTATTTGGAGCTTAGCGTTTAAAAAAATTAGATAATTTTTTGATGGAATGAGAATAAACTTGATTCAAGTTCCGAGATCTCATTATTTGGTTGGAGAAATGCCGTTTGCCTGCATTTCTTTCCCCGATTGTAATTCATTTATTTTGCTCTTCCTACCGACTCTTTGCATGACGTCACTCGACAGGTCCGAAGATATTTCCGACGGGTTCAATCGCACCAATGGAGGTATATTGTACTCACCGCGCCGAATAGTCTCCAACGGACCGGTCCCTTCGATAGCGATAAACAGCCACGTATTCTTGAAATAATCATTATGGTTTGTAAATATACGTACGAATATTACTTTGCCCAAGTGAGACGGGACCGTGTAGCTGCCGTAGCAGATTTGTTGGAAAGGCAATGAGTTAGTTGGCGCTTGGCATGGAATCTCTGCATAGTCTGTGGTGCTTAGGGGCTCAAGATACAACAGACAGTTAGTTGTAAATTAACTATGTTAATTATCACAGTATTATGATATGTGGACAAAACCGAATAAAAGAGACGAAATAAAACACAGATAACAATTATATTAATGTACTGCGGAGATAAATATAGTAGATAGTCCGACTCTTAAACGACTCTAACTTGACGTCTCGAAACGTGTAATTTTTTAAAATGTTGCCAGGTTAAGAAAAATGGTGGTAAAAGTGAAAATCTCTATATAGTCTGTGGTCAATCTCACCAATAGAATCACTTTATTTGAATTTTTTTAACATCCGTGGCCAGAATAATATATCTGCTGATTGGTAGAGAAAAGCCACTTTATCACGTGACTATGTAAATGTAAACTCGTACTTGACCATTGAATTATTTTTAACCGACTTCCAAAAAGGAGGAGGTTATATGTTCGTCGCGTATGTTTTTTTTTTTATGTATGTTCATCGATTTTTTCTAAACGGCTGAACCGATTTTATTGATTCAAATTGTACTGTGTTAAGCTGCATCCCATAGTGGTCCCATATATTTTTCTAAGATGCACAGTGTGCAGTTTTTTAGTAAAACGGGGAAAAAAGTCAGTTTGTAAATTTTTTTTGCTCTGATTTACTTGAAATTTGGCAAACATACTTTACAAAATAAATAATGAAACACGTGTTTCAGCATTTATTGAAATTCAACCCGTAAGGGGGTGAAATGGGGCAAAATGGGTTTAATTTTTTTTATGTCAGAATTACCTGAAATTTGGCATACATAACTTTACAACATAAATAATGAAAACATGTTTCAGCATTTCTTGAAATTCAACCCCTAAGGGGGTAAAATGGGGCAAAATGGGTTGAATTTTTTTTTATGTCAGAATTACTTGAAATTTGGCATACATAACTTTACAACATAAATAATGAAAACATGTTTCAGCATTTCTTGAAATTCAACCCCTAAGGGGGTGAAATGGGGCAAAATGGGTTGAATTTTTTTTTTATGTCAGAATTACTTGAAATTTGGCATACATAACTTTACAACATAAATAATGAAAACATGTTTCAGCATTTCTTGAAATTCAACCCCTAAGGGGTGAAATGGGGCAAAATGGGTTTTATTTTTTTGTAATCAGAATTACTTGAAATTTGGCATACATACTTTACAACATAAATAATGAAACACGTGTTTCAGCATTTCTTGAAATCCAACCCCTAAAGGGGTGAAACGGTTTACCCCGTTGGTTGATTTTTTTAAAATCAGACTTACTCGAAACAGCAGATTGCTTTACCACGTTAATAATGAAACTTGCGTTTCAACCCCGAAGGGGGTGAAACGGGGTGAAAATAATCAATATTTTTAGTGACAAAATACATAATAAATAATGCTCTATAATATAATATAAACAATTAACATGCGTTTCACCCCGAAGGGGGTGAAACGGGATAAAATGGATTGAATTTTTCTGTCAGATTTACTTAATTTTTAGTATATTTGCTCTACACACAACATACATAACGAAACGTGTATTTCAGCTTTTCTCGAAATTTAATCTGAAAGGGGTTGTACGAGTTTCTTTTTTGCTAGATTAATTTCATTGAACTACGATTAGTATTTGTACGTTTAATAGGGAGATTTTGCTGATTTGGTTTACAACCCTAAAAATGGAAAAATAAAAAACCTTTTCAAAAAAAAAGTTGAACCGACTTCAATAAACACTAAAAGCACTCAAAAGTGAAAAATAATTTTTCACAAGAGTATCTACACACAAAGTAATAAACATAAACACCAATAGATGTTTACTATGTACAAATTAATTGTCTATATACCTACCATATTTTTGGAGTAGGTGCCAAGTTATTACCAATTCAAAATTTCAGGATATCTTGGATATCTTCCTAGATATCAAGTATATCTATAAACGTTTGCTTGGCACCTACTCCAAAAATATGGCAGGTATGTGGACAATTAATTTGTACATAATAAACACCTATTAGTGTTTATGTTTATTACTTTGTTTGTAGATACTCTTGTGAAAAATTATTTTTCACTTTTGAGTGCTTTTAGTGTTTATTGAAGTCGGTTCAACTTTTTTTTTGAAAAGGTTTTTTTTCTAAACTTATGTTTTTTTAATGTTTATTGTGTAATAATTGTTGCTGAAGCTATTTTTGATTTGACGGAAACTTGTTGACTGTTTAGTATGATGAATGAATGATCCATGATGCAAGTGATATTTGCTTTGACACTGGCAAATTATAAATGCGAAAAAAAAAACACATAGTAGTACTATAGAGTTTTGTGTGTTGAGTTTTGGCGGCCATCTTGAGACGTCAGGTAATCTGTTTTGAATTATTTTCCTAAACTTGTGTTTCTTCGAGTGTTAATGTGTAATAATGGTGCATTATGAACCATTAAGTGTTCGTGAACGTGTGTGAGTGAGGACAAACAATTCAAAAGAAGATAACCTGTGTTTCTATTTTCCCTCCAAAATTTTCCCTCCTACGGAGAGGAAGTTACCACTTTACTGGAACAATTTTTGACTTGACTGAGACATGACCTGACTGTTTAGTGTGATGAATGAATGACTCGTGAATCTCGTGATGCACAATATTATTAACTTGATGCAAAATATTTACTTTGACACTGGCAAATTTTATAATGCCATATAAAACTAAAAAATTATAGTACTCATATTATTATTAATTGTCTCTGATAGTACTGTATACAGACAAACACGAGCGTTAATATCATATTGATATACATATTATCTTCAAGATATAGTTGTGTATTTAAGCATGTGGTGATGTCCCAGGCACGTATGTATTCGAAATGCTTATTATGTTTCTGATACATAAATTGGAGTTCGGTTTACTTATTTAGGATACGAGGTTTTGGTCTTATTCAATTGGAGAGTCTGTAGAGGAAGGAGACAGTGAACATGAGTTCAGTTTTAATATTATGTTTGTCCATGTGTGAGTGAGAATGGCCAGTGAGATGCTACAGAGTGTTTTTTTTACATCCACAGACACAGACGAGTGCGGATCGCCGTCTCGAGATTATTATGACGACCGACATGGAGAACGCGGTAACCTATGGGCTGCCACATTGCACTATCCTGGCAGGCCTCAGTATGTCGTCATTAAACTTTTGTAGACATCATCGGCGACGTTACGGTCCACCTCGCTTTATTCCCGACTACGGCTCCTTCCG
Organism: Tinea pellionella; assembly: GCA_948150575.1. NCBI lineage: Eukaryota > Metazoa > Arthropoda > Insecta > Lepidoptera > Tineidae > Tinea > Tinea pellionella. The sequence continues at coordinate 10,923 of OX411254.1, read as the reverse complement.
AGCTCACCTCGAGGACACTAGATCTATTGATTTGTCTTAAAGCCTAAAAATAATATTTAAAAAGTTGAACCGACTTCAATAAACACAAAGCACTCAAAAGGGAAAAATAATTTTTAACAAGAGTATCTACACACAAACAAGAGCGTCGCCAACAGATGGCCTGGGGGGAGGGGAAATTGATATGGAGGATGAGAAAAGTATGAATTGTAGGTAAAGTACATGAAACTTTTCACTTGTCGAGTCTTACTTCTGCAGCGATTGTAATAACAACGGTACGGTAATAACGTGCAAAGCTACACGAACTCTTGACTGTACAATAAATAAATTTACATTTGACAACTTTTTCAGGATCTTTAGGGGGGGGGGGGGCTTAGGGGCGGCTGCCCCTCCCTGCCCTCCCTTGGCGACGCCCTTGCAACCAAAGTAACAAACATAAACACTAATAGGTGTTTATTATGTACAAATTAATTGTCTACATACCTACCACATTTTTGGAGTAGGTGCCAAGCTATACCAATTCAAAATTTCAGGATAGGAACACTTGGATATCTTCTTAGATATCAAGTATATCTATAAACGTTTGCTTGGCACCTACTCCAAAAATATGGCAGGTATATAGACAATTAATTTGTACCTAATAAACACCTATTAGTGTTTATGTTTATTACTTTGTGTGTAGATACTCTTGTTACAAATTATTTTTCACTTTTGAGTGCTTTTAGTGTTTATTGAAGTCGGTTCAACTTTTTTTTTGAAAAGGTTTTTTATTGGAAGTCTGTTAATTATTAAACATAATAGTAACCTCACATATTCCATCTGAAAAATTCTAATTACTCAATAATATAATAATGTAATAATGCAATTTTAGTTTTGATCAAAATCGCCATCTTATAATTTAGGATTTGGCCGTCACTGAGCTTTCGAATAATATGCATAACTTCAGTTACAGGCGCACGGAGGGAGAAGCGAACGCGCCTGGCAAACGTGAACGATATTACCATGCGTGTGGCAAATGGAGCGAAAGAGATGCCGTCTCAGAGAGAGAGGAGACCTACGGCCGAATGTTGAGAGACGATCCTGGCGATGTCCAGCTCTGGTTGCAGTATATACATTTTTTGGTAAGTGAAGCGCGAGCGCGACTCGTCATGTACGCGCGCTGAGCGTCGCCGTCGCAGGAAGAGCACGGGCCGGAGGGAGCGGCGCTCGCGGCCGCGGAGAGGGCGGAGGAGAGAACGGAAGGCGCCGCGAGGGAAGTCCTGCGGGCCGCGCGGCTCCGAGTCGCCTCGTACACTATGCAACATCATCAATACACCGATCTCCTAAAACGACTCTCGAACGAAGGTATGCACGCTCGCATCCCGCGTCCTGGGGAGACGTACAGCGGCGTCCGTTACAGAAGTCGACATCGGCGTGCTGGGACACGCGATACTCGCAGCCGACACCGTCACGGGCGCCACGACCGCCGCCGTCGCCGCGTTCGCGAGGGCGCGCGACACCACGCGACACATGCATCTGCTCTATGTGTACGGTAATCGCTTTCGTTCTCATCGTACGCCACGTACGTACGGACGCATCGTCCACGCTCGCTGATGAATCACTTTTTGCAGGTGGGTTCTTGAGAGTGGCCGGATTGTATGAACGATTGGTGTTATTGTTGGAGCTGATGCTGGCCATGAACTGTCCGCCGCCGCCGCGACCCTCTCCTCGTTCGAGAGACGTCGGAGACGCCGACGGAGCGACGCCGACCCTTCTGCCGATGAGCGCTCTGTGGCCCCGAGCGGAGAGAAAGCGCGCGGCCGAGGCGTGGCGACCGCGTCCGATGTCCGCGGCCTTCGGCGACCCTCAGAGCTGTCCCGCGCCCGCGGACGTGGCCCCTCTGTTGCGGCCCGCGCGGTCCGTGTTTCTTTTGCTGCTGACCACGCTGCGCCTCATCAAAGTGCCCCTGTCGCCCCACACCGACTATCTGCTGACCGCGCTGCACGGACACCACGCCGACCTCGCTCAGATCGCCGACCACGACTCGGCCTGTCTGTTGCCGTTGTTGGAGGCGCGCCCGGTCGCCTCGAACGCGGTCGACGCCGCCGCCGTCTGCGCGCGGTGGACCTCGCCGCCGCATTACCTGCACGACGAACACGGTCGGAACGGCGGTGAACCGGCTTCCGATGCCCGATGGCCGACGACTGACCGCGCGTCGCGCGTTTCAGGTTACTTGTCGTGGGTGGAATGGATATGGGAATGCGGCTGCCACTGGACGGAGGGCGAAGAGCGAGAGGCTCTGCTCTGCTGGAGAACGAGATGGCACTCCGCGTTGTTGCGACAAGCCGAGGTGAGATTGATCGATGACGCTCTGAATCGTCGAGTATGAAGAGTGACTAGTGAACCGGCGCGGTCAGGGCCGCTCGCGGTCGTACGAGGAAGAGTCGCGGCGGGTGCGACGACGACTGAAGACCGCGCTCAAGTCTTGGGGCACTCCGCTCGCGTTCGCAGAGTACTCGAGGCTGCTGACCGACAAGGAAGAGGGGACCCGCGCCTGTCTCGCCGCTCTCGGGGGATCTCTGACCGACGCGACCAGGGAGCGTTCACTTTACATATCCAGGTGAGATGACGAATTGCGTGAAACGCGAGCGCGAGGACTTTTTGTTGTGTAGAAAAATACTTCATTATGCAGAAATGAATTCTCAGAATAATATTTGAAAACCACGGTCCCGAGGCGCCGTCGGGCGTCTGGGCGACGTGTTGCGCGGCGTTAGGACTGGAGTTGCCCGAGGACGACCGCCTCTCGCGCCCTCCGCCCCGGGAGCTGCGAACGCGTGCGCTCGCCGAGTGTCGCAGACGATGCGACGACTTTGAGGAACGCGCGCCGGCAGCCTTCGATGTCGAAAAGCACGCGCACAGACTGCTGCTGCCGGCGGAGGGCGAGTGGCCGAGGGCGAGGGCGAGGCTCGCGGACGAGGAGCGGCTGAGGGCGCTGTGCGAGACGGATCGGCCTCGCGGAGCCCTCGAGCCGCCCGAGCCGAGTCGCTGGCGAGAGGAGAACACCGAGGGGCTCGTGATCGCCGCGAGGCGCTATCGCGGGCTGTCGGCCGCGCACGCGCGCCGCATGAGACACGCGTATCCGCACAACGCCGTGCTCGCGTACGAGGCGGGACGAGCGCCGCTGTGGCGCATGGCGTGCCGATCGTGGCCGGTCGCGGGTGGCACTCTTCCGGCGTTAGGCGAGTTGCTGCCGGCGCTGTGCCGTGCGGAGAACGAGGGCTGGTCGTCGGCGGCGGCGCGGCGTGTCGTGCGGATGGCACGTCGTCTAGTGTCGCGGGGCGCGGGCTCTCCGCTCTTGTGGTCGATGTTAGTGGCCGCGGAAGCGGCGGCGGGCGATGCTCGCGGCGCCCTCAGTCGCGGTGTCCTGTGTCGTCCGCAACACAAGTG